>OY728166.1:604195122-608995122 GCA_963277665.1 Viscum album
AAAGCTCTCCAAATTGTTTTGAAAATCTCTCGAGATACAATCGGTTTCATACATCCAACTTATGTCCATTCTGTAAAAATAATTCATATAAGTCATTTTGTCATAAACAATTCAATAGGATAGAACTTTAATAGAAAATACATTTAAGTAAACGATAAAGGATGAAAATAATCATGGTATCAACTACACATGTGAAAAAAACATACTAATGTGTTATTGAAAAAATGTAAAACCAACAAGAACTTAATGTGTTATCACATCAGAGCATGCCTCATCCCATAAACATATTAGTAGGGTACCCTCGTGGATAGCCCCGCCCACCCCCGTGGACAACCCACCCACCCCCGTGGACACCCCCTACCCCCTAGACAGCCCAACCACCCCCGTGGATAGCCCACCCACCCCCATCAACACCCCTTCTCCCTATGGACATCCCCCCATCCCCTTGGATAGCCCGCCCACCCCCCTGGACACCCCTACCCCCTGTTGCCCGCCCACCCACCCCCCCTGGACAGCCCGCCCACCCCTCCTTGACAGCCCGACCAACCCCGTGGACAGCCCGTCCACCCTTGTGGACAGCCTGCCCACCCCCGTACCCCCCTGGACACCCTGTACCCCCCCCCCCCCCGGGATAGCCTCGCCCACCCTCCCAAACAGCCCACACCCCCCTCCCTGCAACCCCACTACCACCACCTAGACATACCAACCCCCCTGGACACCCCACACACCCCTCCCCCACCATGACACCCCACCGAGACCCCCAGGACAGCCCACACCCCCTGGACAGCCCCGCCCACCCCCGTGGACAGCTTTTCCCACCCCCGTGGACAGCCCCACCCACCCCCGTGGACAACCCACCCACCCCTGTGGACGCCCCCTACCCCCTAGACAGCCCAACCACCCCCGTGGACAGCCCACCCACCCCCCTCGACACCCCCTTCTCCCTATGGACAGCCCCCACCCCCTTGGATAGCCCGCCCACCCCTAGACACCCCTACCCCCTGTGGCCAGCCCACCCACCCCCCCTGGACAGCCCGTACACCCCTCCTTGAGAGCCCGGCCACCCCCGTGGATAGCCCGTCCACCCTTGTGGACAGCCCGCCCACCCCCGTACCCCCTGGACACCCCGTACCCCCCCTGGATAGCCCCGCCCACCCTCCCAAACAGCCCACACACCCTTCCCTGCAACCCCACCACCACCACCTAGACATACCACCCCACCTGAACACCCCACATATCCCTCCCCCACCAGGACACCCCACCCAGACCCCCAGGACAGCCCACACCCCCAGGACAACCCCGCCCACCCCCATGGACACCCCCTACCCCCTAGACAGCCCAACCACACCCGTGGACAGCCCACCCACCCCCCTCAACACCCCTTCTCCCTATGGACAGCCCCCCACCCCCTTGGATAGCCCTCCCACCCCCTGGAAACCCCTACCCCCCGTGGACAGCCCACCCACCCCCCCCTGGACAGCCCGCCCACCCCTCGTTGACAGCCTGGCCACCCCCGTGGACAGCCCGTCCACCCTTGTGGACAACCCGCCCACCCCCGTACCCCCCTGGACACCCCGTACCCCACCTGGATAGCCCGGCCCACCCTCCCAAACATCCCACACCCCCTCCCCTGCAACCCCACCACCACCAACTAGACATACCACCCCCCCTGGACACCCCACACACCCCTCCCTCACCAGGACACCCCACCCAGACCCCTAGGACAGCCCACACCCCCTAGACAGCCCCGCCCACCCCCGTGGACAGCCTTTCCACCCCCGTGGACACCCCCGCCCACCCCCGTGGACAACCCACCCGCCCCCGTGGACACCCCCTAACCCCACAATCCATTATCTAAAACATATCAAATTGGATTGAACACAATCCATAATTCCCACAATCCATTATCCAAAACATATAAACGTTCACGATAGCCTCCCCCAACTCTGATTTACATGTTTTGAACACTCTCCTTCCAAACATAGAATACAAAAACATTAAATAAGTCTTCACAAACACAAACAATATCCTATTTAGATATTATTTTCAATAATCAATTAAACCACCAACACCTGGAAAAAAATCTATTCATTAAAACAACTACAACAATATGGTTGAGATCAAATTTTACCTATTCGTATGGGGGTGTACCTGTTGGGATGGGGGGTGCTGGTGTTCAGATTCGTGAGAGAAGTGGAGTCGGATGTGGTTCGCTAGAGCAGCAGAGCGAATAGATTAGGGCTCTGTCCGAATGGGGAGAGGAGATCGCGATCTAGAATTTGGGGGAAACCTTTGCCAACGGTTTATAAAAACCGTTGGCAAAGGCACACATTTCCCAACGGTTTCAGTGAACTATTGGGAAATGTTTGAGTTTAGCACCCCGTTCCCAATGGTTCTAGTGAACCATTGGGAAAGGGTCCACATTTCCCAACAGTTCCTGTGAACCGTTGGGAAATGTGTGAGTTTAGCACCCCTTTCCCAACGGTTCCAGTGAACCATTGGGAAAGGGTCCACCGAAATTCTCTTTGCCACCGGTTTTGTTAAACTGTTGGCAAAGGCTCACTATACCAACAGTTTAAGTAATTTTTTGGTATACTACCATTGGGAAAGGACCAAATTCCAGTAGTGTTCCTTTTGGAACAAATCAAAGTGGGATACCCAAATAAGAGGTTACATTCATCAATAAACATTTCTATTTTATGTTAGCCTTAATAATAATAAATTATTTATATTTAATTTTTATATGATAAACTAAGTATCTTCAATATAATAAAATATTTTTATATTAGGGGTTCAATGTACAATCAAAAATATGTCCATCAAATGTGATATAAATCCATTGTTCATGTGTACGGTGGACATCCATCTCGTGAACCAACGTTCTTCCATTTACCAAATATTTTGGTTAGAATAATGATCGATTTATTGTTTATTGACGATATTGATGATTTATTATATATTAATGATTATTTATTATTTATATAAAATTAATATTCATGATTTTATTTTTTTGGGAATATGATTACATCATTGGTGGATGTGTGGATTACTATCTCCTCAAAATTATGTGATTCATTCACAGTATAAATGGAATGTATTAAAAAATTATTCTAATAAACATATGTGAATCATATGACATAAATAAGATACTATAATTTTTACAGACATATATATCATTTATTTTTCCATTCTTTTAATATTTAAATAAAAATGTAGTAATGCTCATGCGTATGTATGATTTACCTTCTCCATGAATTATAGATTTCATTTCTTATCTCTAAATATTATCGTTTGTTATAAATACATATAAAATTAATATATATGAAAATTAAATCTTAATTTACATTATTTATATTATAATATCATGAACTATGTAATAATAATAAAATAACCATTCAAAACAGACAAAAAACTATACAATTAACAATAAAAATAGATAGAATGATGAAAGATGATTAAAAAATTGGAAATATGAACATAATATAATATATTATAAAAAAATTATGTTTTTTTATAAACTAATAAAACTCTGAAAACCATTATACATGTGGATAAATGATTTTCACCCAAAATAAAATGAAAGTTAAGTTATTTTAATCTCACTTATAACATTTATGAGATAATTGTCATATTCACCACTAACTTATTTTGTGTATGGTATCTACTACACATTTTGATATATTATATTCTAAATAGTTCATTCTTCATGTTATTAAAATTATTATTATAATGTATGAGATGATTTGATTTATAAATCTATTTTTAAATCGATTATTCTATATATGAGGAATTCTATTGACATGCACTATAGGGGTTGGGGATCTGTTATTAAAAGACACATGGTGACTCACTAGTCTAATGATGTCACGACCCATCCCCAGGGGCTTGTATCGTGACACCCCAAACCCACCTTCTATAGGCCAGTGGCTGGCGAATGGCACCAAAGGCTTATATCCGAAAAAACTGGGAAGGAATTGCTTTTATAGAATGTAAACACACACAGAAATAGAGTACAAGCAGAAGAAAACACTATGTAAAGAAATAATAAGTGTGCTGAAATTAAAAAGGGGCTGGAAAAACAAGCCCAATGTAAAGGTACAGCTACAACTGAAAGAAAGTAAAACTGAAAAGGCAAACATTCGAATGGTAAAGAAGCTCCTGGATCATCCTCCGGGTTCCAACCAGAAGGGTAGGTACAGATGTCTCCTCATCACTTTGCATCTATCGGTCCACTCTGTGTGCCATCATGCCGAGTGTCCACCTCTAGGTACCGTCCAGTTCTCGTACACTCTACCTCAGTCAGTGATGTCTGCCGTCTGCATCCAACACAACGAGGTGCATGAATTGTCCATGTATGGGTGAGTATAACGGTACTCAGTAGGGACCTCAAGACCCTCAAGGTCTCACTAATTCATACAAGGATAAACCACGAATAAACATCCCACCAGATAACCTTTACCTAGGTATATGCCCATACATATACCTAAGTAATCAAGTAACCCATCTCAATCATGAGGAAAACACAAAGGTCATTAACTCGGCTCAAACCAGGATTTTATGCATGTTGTCGAAAAGACGACAACTAGAGAACTCCTCCTCTTCCAAGCACAGTAGTCCTTTCACGACTCTGAGATTCTACTCACAATCCTTAGACTACGGAGGTACTCCTCCTGTAAAGTACCGCAGGTCTACCTCCTCACACAGTAGCGCTCCCCGCCATGTGTCCGCCACCTCACACAGTAGCGCTCCCCCTAATAGCCTACAAAGGAACTCCTTCTCTCGAGTACCACAGATCTTCCCCATCACAAATTAGTGCTTCTCTTCCATGGGTCTTCCACCTCACATAGTAGTGCTCTCCACTGGGCTAGTCAATTCACGCTGAAATGTATCGAACAAGTATTCATCAGGTCTCAACCATCAACCTGGCCTCCGTACTCCGTATGCTCATCTCCTAGAGGATCTGATCCATAAGATACTTTCTGATAATCCAAGTGTCAGGATGTCCCATGAAGATGTATCTCATGGAACAGCCTCGTCAAAGGGGTCTGAACGCAATAGACGGCACGTCAATCGGACGCCCGGTCTGTGAGTTATTAGACTTTTTGTCCAGGGGGCCCTGTTGGTTTCGTGTATGAAACAACCAAACCATATATCAACTGTATCCCAAAATCCAATGGGGTATACTCAAAGGAACCATTTCTCAACGAGATTTCCAAATCCGCTGACGGTTCATCAAACTGATGTCTGATCTGAGAGTTATTGGCTTTTCTGTTCTTGGGGCCCAGTTGGATTCTAAGATAAACCAACCCGGCCATACTCCAACTGCATTCAATCCTCAAGTGGAGTATGCCAAAATAACCATCGAATCATAATAAATCCAAAGTAATTGACGACATGTCAATCGGACGATCAGTCCTTAAGGTATAAGTGTTTTGGCTCCGAGGGCCCGGTTGGTTTTTGGTTCGAACCAACCTGGCCATACACAAACATCACCAAAACCATGGCTGCAATATATCTAAACGACCGTCTCGATCCATGGATTCCTACGCAACTTACGGTGTGTCGATCGGAGGTATGTAGCTCATGTTATGGGCGAATTACCGAAAATGGTCCAAAAAGGGGTGGTCTGGGCCTGGTCCAACCCGGCCCAACCCAGCCTAGGATGGCCCGAACCGGGGCGAACCCCACCTGGGTCCGGGTCCAGCCCGGCAGGGCATGACCCGACTGAGTGGGGGTGGGGGGGGGGGGGGTCGGTCAACTACCGCGACATTAAGCCGTGCCTCCTCTATTTCCAGAATGGCTCTGTTATTATGGGTCCACCTGTCGCCGCGGAAGTCTGCTTCGGTGGAGCACCGCCGTCACCTTCCACGGAACACTGTACATGCTTTGGTGGTACGTTTCGCCCACCGTCTGTGCCTAAGACCATATCAGAACCTAAACATCACTGCGAAAGCCCCCAATTGTTGTTGCGGTCTCGTTTTGTCGTCTCCCGTCAATCCGCGCACAAATGAACAACTAGCGGAGGGTTCGAACTTGTTCGTTAGCCCGTACCCACCGCTTTAGAGGCTAAAACAAATATTCAATAAAAAACCACATATGTTCATGGGTATAAATCACGTATATAAAAATATAAAAAATCCCTCCACCTCGATAATTGACATCGCAGAGAAGGAGGTTGATTCCATGGACGTCAGGGTGCGTCTGAGGAGGAAGTGGTGTCTCATAACTTATTGTAGAGAATAGAAAGGATGGCACACTGTCGTTCTTCATGTAATCAACGTTCTTCATCAAAGAGGGTGTTTTTCTTCATGGAAGGTGGTAGCTCTTATATTTCTCCAGAGGTTCCCCCACAAATGATATTTTCTATTCCAATATCTAATTAGATTTCTCCGCATTAATGAATAGCCAACCAATTAAATAAGATTTAAATACCCCAAAAATAATTAATTAATTTTTGGTGTAAAAAATAAATAATTCATAGAGTTTCCATATTAATGACCATGTGGAAGGTGGATAGTTTAGCAATTAAAGGGGGGTTGTCAAGAATTAAACAATTGGTGTAAGGTAGTTGAAGAGAGTTATGGGGAGATGAATGGTTGGGGCTCCTGTGGGCCTGACCTCACAAATTTCCACACCTGGGATGTTATATGGGTGTGGGCCCCACTAATTACTTCCCCAAGGGAGGAAATAACCAATTCTCATATAAAATTGTGTACCACACAATTGTATTTAATTTATGATTAAACACCAAAAATTAACATTCATCCCGCATGAAACACAATTTCCGTAAAGGTCCCTCAATCGAATACTGACACTGTGTGTTTATCTGTGTCCTTAGATTTCAATTACAATCACTAGTTCAAAAGATAGAAAAACCAGCACATACTTTTACTGAGCGTACCTGAACAAAATTTCAGAAATTAATTATGAGCTCACCAGGCCCTGGAATCAAGTGCCGTCAAAAACTGCAGACTCGTAAAATTTAAAATAATTAAAAAAAATATTTCCTTGAAATATTTGGGTCTTTAAATAACTTCCACTTCAAGGATTTATGTCCCCATAAATATAAAAACCACACCAGGGAAACTAAAGGGTACTCAGCACACATATGAGCCTCATGCTCCCAATTGCTCCCCTAGAGGTTCCTGTACTGCCAGCAAATGCACACCAGATTAATCGAACTTCCACATAGGACCCGCTCATGTCGATCCTCAATCTCCACTGGAACCTCCATGAAGGTCATCCCATCATCGATGTCCAAATCCATGTGATCGATGATGTGGGTCGGGTCGTGCATGCATTTCCTCAACTGAGATATGTGGATGACGTCGTGCACCTGGTGCAACTGAGGTGGAAAGGCCAGGTAGTAAGCCACCTTGACTACTCTGCTGAGGACCTGGAATAGTCTAATGAAACATATAGATAACTAGGTGCCCCAACCAAATCTCTGTAGACCTCATCAATGTGAGACCCATAAGAAAACATGGTCTCCATCCCCGAACTCCAGTGGTCTCTGTCTCCTATTAGCATAGGACTTTCTGTCTGCTCTGTGAAGTCTTCGTCCTCTCCTGGATGGTATGTACCTTCTCTGGTAGCCTCATAATGGGCACACTAGTCAACCTCTGCCTCAGCTCCTGAAAAGCTCTGTTGGCATATCCATGACCACATGATGGGTTTCCCCTTCTTTGTCAATGAAAAAAGAGGTGCAACAACTCTGGAGAAGTCTGGCACAAATCTATGTTTGGTCGACTCATGAGTGATCGACTGCACCCACTTATGCATGATTCCATCCTGTGCTGCCTGCAGTTTCCTTTTTTATAACCAAGGAAAATCCATCCCAATGATGTAGGTAAACCACAACCTTTTTGCCGAATATAGTCAATCTGTGCATGAACTGTGTTTTCCCAATCCATACCCAAACTAATGCCGTAAGGCCTCGACGCTGCCACCAAGAGGTTCCAACCGAAACACTCGCCTCAAGGGTCAGATCACACCGTCAAAGTAAGCGTGATTATCGAGTCTCCTCCCAAAGGTATCTCCAGACGTGAGGGTCTTGTCAACGTCATAACCGGAAACTCTAGGTCTGTGAATAGTTTCGTTGAAAGAAGGAATTATTTGTATCAATGTCTGTTGCTACGGTAGCTAGTAATGGACACATACCATACCTCAAATCATTCTTAGATCCCTAGAGTCACACTACTTGACCGCATACAACTACTCTCTTCCCTTGACCTCCTGATCACTGAGCCTGTCAGGGACTACAAAGGATGGTTGTTGTAACATGTCGAAATGTACACCACCTCATGCTGCACTCCGAGCTCTTCTTCCAAGTCTACTGCTCTACAAATTCATCTGTCTTTAACACTTCCACTTCTTGAAACATTTTACATGCCCAATTCTCTGAGACTAGTGCCAGTTCTCTGCTTTCCCACTGCTAACATTATCAAGATATATCCATTCTGCCAAAGAACATTCAACCACAAAGTTTCTATCTAGCACCCTAGGAAAAGTGGGAATGCATAGAGGTAAAGTGTGGGCTCAGATGTCCTTTAAACACACATCGCTCTGAGGCCCGAGCTCTAAAGAAATGATCATATCGTAGTCACTTAGTACCAGGAACGATCGGTATGCCTCGATGAATACTCATATCCCATATTGTCATCCTTTCAAAGTTGTATAAGCTCTAGAAAACTCTCAGCCACCTACTCAAGCCAGTCCTCAGATGCATGTGAGTCGGGCTCAACTCAGAACCCGAGGGGTATCTTATGCTGAAACATGTGTAAGGCACTAAGCATACATGTGTCATCTACCGGTACCAACCGTTGGAACTACCTGACCAAAGGGTAGTGATATAGTTGGCACACTACCCGAAAGGTACTATCTGAGGCATAGGTCCACGTACTGAAGCCTCATCACTATGCAGACCAACCCTATGGTCACTCACAAGGAAACGCATGTTTCTAAGATCACCATCTGCTCTACTGATGTCTAAACTAGGTGTAGAAATCTAGCAATTGCCTCCATCCAGTCCACTACTTCCTGGGAATCTTCTTCTCCTTGTAACCTTGCATGCCTCTATAGCTAGAACCTGTGCAACACACTCTATCATCATGCACCGTCCGCTAGTATGGCTGCTGGCATCTACTGCCCAACAGGTAGTAGTGATGTTGGTACACCACCTGAATGTGAAATCACAGTAAGAGGGCCCTGCACCGAAGCCTCATCGCTTGGTGGGCCATCATCAGGTATTCTCTTGGAACTCAAACTGACTTTCTATGTGGAGGCATCCTAAACAGATGCAACACGGTCAAAAGACTATACCTGGTGAGATGGCCTGGTTTTAGCTGACTTAAAAAAACATTTGGAAACTCACATGCTATCATTGTTTTCATGCACTGAGTCGGAAATCAGTAGTCAGGGTCCTGATATATGGATACGTTGGCCTCCACACCAACACTGGACTCCCTGAACTGAAAACCACACTCGGTACCCTTAACACTATTGCTTCACATAAAGGAAATATCAAATTCCTATGTTTTGTGGTAGAACTGACTCCTCTGATACTGATTTGTCATGACCCATCCCCCAGGGCATGTATCATGACTACCCCAATCCCGCTTTCTATAGGCCAGGGGCCAGCGACTAGCACCAAAGGCATAAATCCCTAAAAACCAGGAAGGCATTGACTTTATAAAATGTAAACACACACACAACCCGAGTATAAGCAGAATAAACCACTATGTAATTCGTTAAAAAGTGTGCTGAAAGTAATAAAGGGGTTGGAAATACAAGCCCAACAGAAAGGTACTGCTACAACTGAAATAAAGTACATCTGAAAAGACAAACAGCTGATGGTGAAGCAGCTCCTAGATCGTCCTCCATGTTCCTACCTGAAGGGTAGGAACAGATGTCCTCCTCGGTACTTCGCATCTATTGGTCATCTTTGTGTGACGTCACACTGAGTTTCCACATCCAGGTACCGTCCTATCGTCGTACACTCTACTTCGGTCATTTTTTTCCATTGTCTGCATCCAACACAACGAGGTGTGGGCATTGCCCGTGCAGGTGTGAGTATAACGATACTCAGTAAGGACCCCGAGACCCTCAAGGTCTCAATAATTCCTACTAGGATAAACCACGATGAACGATTTCAACATATAACCTTTACATCGTAATATGCCCCTACATATACCTAATTTATCATGTAACACATCTCAATCATGTGGAAGACACAAATGTCATTGACTCACCTCAAACCAGGATTTTATGAATGATGATAAAAACATAGCTACTGGAGAACTTCTCCCCTGCCAAGAAAAGTAGTCCTATCACGACTCTGAGGTGCTACTCATTATCCTTAGACTGCTGAGCTACTCCTCCTTTCGAGCACCGCGGGTCTACCGCCTCACACAGTAGCGCTCCCCGCCATGGGTCTGCCACCTCACAGAGTAGCGCTCCCCCAGATAGGCAATAGATTTACTTATTCTGTCGAGTACCATGGGTCTACGGCCTCACAATGTAGCGTTCCTACACCATGGGTATGCCACCTCCCATAGTAGTGCTCCCCACTGGGCTAGTCACGTCACTCCAAAATGTATTGGAAAAGCATTCATCACGTCTCAACCAGCTACTAGGACTCTGTAAATTGTATGCCCATATCCGGGATGATCCACTGCACGAGCTACTGTCCGATACTACAAGTTTCATGAATTCCCATGAAAATGCATCTCAATGTACTGCCTCATCATAGGGGTCTCAACGCTACAGACGACGCATCAATTGGATACCCTGTATGTGATTTATTAGCCTTTCTGTCCCTGGGGCCCACTTGGTTCCATGTACGAACCCACCTGACCTTATCTCAACTGTACCCCAAACTACCATGTATTATACTCAAATTAACCATTTCTCAATGATATTTCCAACGCTGCTGACAGTTCCTCAAACGGACGTCCGGTCTGAGAATTATTGGCTTTTCTGTTCCAGGGACCCGGTTGGTTTCTTTGTTAACCAACCCAAACATACTCCAAATATGTTCAATAATCAAGTGGATTATGCCAAAAGAACCTTATCATCATAAGGAATCCAACATTATTGACGGCACATCAATTAGACATCTGGTCCTTAAGTTATAAGCGTTTCCGCTCCGAGGGCCTGTTTGGTTTTGGGTTCGAACCAACCTGTCCATACCCAAACATAACAAAAAGAATGAGTGTAATATACCAAAATGACCAAATCAATCCAAGGATTCCTATAAAAGTGACAGTGCGTCGATCAAAGGTCATTATCTCATGTTATGGGTAAATGACCGAAAACGGTCCTAAAAGGGGGGTCTAGGACCAGTCTGACCCGGCCCAACCCACCATGGGTCGGCCCGGCCCAGCTGGGAGCGGACAGGCCCGCGACTGGCCGTGGCTCATCCAGGTAGGCCGAGCAGGGGTGGGGGGTGGCCCCTCTGTCAATAGGAGCAGAATTTAGTCGTGCCTCCTCAAATTGTGTAACGGTTCTGTCGTTCCGGTTCCACCCGCCTTCATGGATCAGTCGCAGTGGTCTGCTTTGGTGGCGTGCCGCCACCGCCTTCCGCAGACCACCAGACGCACTTCGGTGGTCCTTTTTTTCCACCATCTACGCCTATCACAATCTATGAACCTGAACTTCACTGCCAAAGCCACAAATTACCGTTGAGGTCCCGTTTCGGCATCTCCCGTCAATCCGCGCACAAACGAACAACCAGCGGAGGGTTCTAACTTATTAGTTAGCACGTACCCACAACGTTAGAAGATCAAAATAATATTCAACAAAAAATATCCTACGTTTTTGGTTATAAATAACATATATCAAAATATAAAAAAAACCCCTACCTAGATAATTGACGTCGCACGTCATCCAGCCGCAGAGGATGAGTGTCTCAGTAGATGGTTTCACAGAAAACGGTGTCGTGGAGAATGGATGACGATTCCGTGGACATTGGGGTGCGTTATAGGAGGAATCAGCATCTCCTCACTTGTTGCGGAAAAGAGAAAGGAAGGAAAACCTTCGTTCTTCACGGAATCAGAGTTCTTCATCGAAGAGGGTGTTGTTCTTTGTGGAAGGAGGGAGCTTTCTATTTCTCCTGAGGGTCCCCCACAAATGATATTTTCTATGACAATATCTAATTAAATTTCTCCACCTCAAAGAAAATCCTACCAATTCAAAAAGATTCCAATCCACCAAAAATAATTAATTAATTTGTGGTGTTCAAAATAATTAATTCACGGAGTTGTCTATTAATGACCATGTGGAAGGTCGAGAGTTTAACAATTAAAGGGGGGTTGACATGAATTAAACAAAGGGTTTAAGGGAGTTGAAGAGGGTTATGGGGAGATGAAAAGTTGGGGCTCAGGTGGGCCCTACCTCCCAAATATCCACACATGGGAAGTTATTTGGTTGTGGGACCCACAAAAAACTTCTCTATGGGAGGAAATAACCAACTCTCAAATAAAATTTTGTACCACACAATTTTATTTAATTTAAGATTATTCCCCAAAAATTAACTTTCAAACCGAATGAAATGCCATTGCGCTAAAGGTCCCCTTAAGCGAATATCGGCCCTGCGAGTTCATCGGTGTCCTCAAATTTCAATTCCGATCACCGGTTCAAAAGATAGAAAATCCCGTACGTACGTTCGATGAACGTACCTAAACAAAATTTCAGAAATTGATTTCAGGCACACCGGGCCTCGTAATCTTGTGTCTTCAGAAACTGGAGACTCAAAAAATTCCAAAGAACTATAATAAAATTCTCCTTGAAATTTCCAGGTCTTTACATATGGGGAAAACTAATATGATAAATAATAATAGTTTAAAATGAATTCAGAATAGATCATGACAGAAAAGGTATCATGTTCACGTGAACCATGATGTTAAATAATTAAGAATTTCCATTACTTAGTATTTAGATTTTATTATTTTCAATATGATTTTTTCTTGGAGATATATAAGGACTCATATCATTCTCATATCATTGATTAAATTAAATTTGTTTTGGATATCCATCAGGGCAGACTAGTAATTCCATATCAAGATATTTATATGTCATGTGTGCTATATTATTTAAATTTCCTTTATGATTATACTCGTTGATTTATTATTTATTTTATTATACTTACAATTATAGATAATTTTATCTTTCCCTTATTTTTTCACTTCATGTAGGTTATAAATAATTTTCCGAAAATATATTCAATAAATATAAACATTTATTTTCATTTTTTTCTTTATATTTATTTACCAAAGCAATATGGGTATCATGTCTGTGATATAGTTTTCCAAAACATCTAAATTGTTTCGTCCCATTGCATATGAAGCATGTTTGAAAGAAAATATAATAAAGTAAATAATGAAATGTATGAATTTAGGGTTGGGGTGTTGCTTTTGAAATGAAACAATTTAATGTTTTCTAAAAGTTTTAATTTATAATTTCATTAAAAAAACATAAACAGAATGTTTCTTTTTAATGTATACAGTATTGACAGATTTTCCTAGAACCATAACCATTTTATTTTAAATAGATTCATTGAAAATTTTTAAATGGTTTTAAAATTTAATATAAATAATATAAATTTTTTAATATCTCATATCCATTTTTGTTAGAGTAATTGATTTTATTGTACAATATATATTTTTGATAAAATTGTTCCCATCATTTATCACTTGTTAATTTTATTATTATTTCATTTTATTTAAAAAATGAATTCTTATGACTGATGAACAAATATTTTTCATAAATATCAATATTATTTTTACCATGGATATGAATAATTCAAAAACCAAATACCCATTATAAAAATGGAGTTTAACTTTGAAGTTTATATCGTTTTCTATGGAATCATTGATATTGAAAAATATGTAATATGTATGATAATATTTGTTATGAAATGTTTTTATGAAAAAAAGTGACTGTTTATAATATTTTAAATTTATTTTATTTTAGTGAAGTTTGACGACTGGTTTTAGATATCCCCTTATTGCATTGACAGAGATCATAATAAAATCGTGTTCCCAAACCATATTTAATGGGTTTTTTGTATATATAATCACGTAATTTAAAATATTGTGTCATAAAAAATTAATGGTAATTATACCATGATGTATGTGATCATGATCTCTAACATTATAATTTTATATTTTTGGGAATTCAGTTATTTTTTTGTAGGATATTAGTACAATTATTTTATCCATAAATGCGTTTTATACTCATTTAATTGATTATATGGTATATGTTTACAATTTTTTAGGTTTCCATTTTATTTATGATATATTTTTTATGTATTTTACCCTTACTAATCATTTGATATAACTCTTAATTAGTTTTTCATTCATCATAATTTAATGGAGTATATTATAAACAACAATAGTAATGCAGGAATAATTTATTTATAATATAGTATATATTTACAATGTAATATGTTAATCATGTGTGAATTAAGTTATAAATATTAATAAATGTACTGATGATTGGTGTTATGATACCCTTTATCTTATGACAATGTAATAAAGTTTTAATGAATATGGATTACAATATTTGGGTGTTCAATATTGTTGTCCACCAATTTCTCCAATAAAAATTGGGAGGTGAAATCCAAATTGGATTTGATGGTAGGTCCTATAAAATATTTAGGAAAATATAATATTACATAAAATATTGTTCAGGATGTTGAGGTTATTTAGTATATGTATTATTTAAGGGTGAATAATGGGAAACATTAATGAATAGACTAGGAATCTAAAAAATCTGAACATATTTAATAAAAATTCAACAAAATATGTTTATTATTATCTATTTCCATCATTGATTTCCGAATCATAATTAGCTATAGTAAATATTATAAAAAATTATTATAGAAAAAATAAATTAGTTTTTAAATATTTTTAATGTTCTTATTCTGAATAAAAATTTCTGGAAAAAAATAATTTCATCCACCTTTTGGTAAGTATTTTAACATAAAAGGCTATGGGAGTCCAAGTCAATATAATTATTACTGAAATATAGAAGGTAAATTATGTGAGAAAGTCAATGAAAACTAATTAGGCCCATCCAAATATATTTTCATTATTAGAATTAAGTTCATATGAAAATGGATTATATATAGAAAATAGTGAATTTTGAAATTGGTACTTGTATTTGTTTATGTTCAACAAACATTTTATGTGTGGGTATAACTATGTGTTAATTTTCTATTGGAATCATGGATTAATTATTTTAGGGATTCAACCAATTATATATCTTATAGGGTATTCTTGGTGATTTTTATTTTTAAATGGTTCCTTAGGGTTAATGTAGCATAAAATAAGGCTATTGAGATCATGTGTAGGAGATTCCTTAATGTCAAAAGAACAAACATAATCTTCAAATAGTTATTAAGAAGTTGGAATATACTAGTTTAAAAAATATTATTTATATTTTTAATCAAGATAAATAAGTTATTTAAGCATGATTTGTAGATGAGGTATGGATGATTATTCATGGTTATATGGAAGGGCCCATATGTGTTAAGGATTTTGTGTATCCATTGAATCTTTGATATTATGGAGAGAAAATATCTGGAATAAGTACTTGTTAATATAACCATTTAACAAAATTCTATAATTGGAACATGAATGTGAATAACATTCAAGTATTAGTGGATAAAGAGGTACAAAATTATTGTCCTAATGGATTCAACACCTAAAATAAATTTATAAACAAATATAGATAATGTTTTCATTTATAATAAATAAAAGTATAATGATGTATTTAATGTGAAATAAAATTTATTTGAACATTTAGGGATTTTTACTAGTCTATTTTAATTTTTGATCACATGGGATTGTTATGTTCATCTATGATTTAAAAAGAATGTATGGGCTTCTTTTAAAAAAATGCAAGTTGTTTAGATAGTTTCTTTAAAGGAAGGACTTTGTATTTGATGAGATCGAATATATTTTCTTGATCACACAGTCTAATAGTGGTGATGAAAATGATAAATTATATTTATATAGGTATTTCAAGATGAATTGAATCATTTTAGAGATAAATATTAAAATAATATAATAAAATAATGTTATTTTGGATTAGATAAATCACACATTGGATAAGATTTACTTAAAAATTAGATTACACACTCGATTCTTGAAGGAGTATTGGATCAAATCCATAATATATGACACTAATAACATAAATATTATTATCTCATCATAGTTTTATCATTAATATATTAAAAAATTGGATGGGTAATCCAATATTGTTTTTACATGAATGATATTTCAAATATTGAACCTCTGTCTATATTGATTCTTGGGATTAGGGAAAATATGAAAAAAAATTCCTCGGAATGTTTCTATATGATGTATGGTGAAGAGAAAAATATGATATGAATTTAAAAAAATCTCTGTTAAAATATCACTACAATCCATAATTTTTCCTCCATTAGGATGGTTTTTTTATTTGACCGTTACATAGAGGATGATAGAGCTAAAAGACAAAAATCAACAGATCAAATCCATAATGATTTGAATAGATAGTCTGGAAAAACAAAAAGTCTTAAAATTTCATGTAGAATAGAGGTTTTAAAAGATCCATAGATTATTCAAGATGTAAAATAATTCTTATGTACTATAGAATCTCGAGATATATTTCAAGAATGTAATGTTCAGAATGATTCAGTTGAACAATTAAATTTGGAAGGATGAGTTGTAGAGGTCTTAATATATAATATAAAAATTTTAAATGTTCAAAACTGAATTCACCTAAATTAAATTTGTATATTTATGAGAAAATAAAATACTTTAAGATGATTCATTTCATAGTGATTCAAGAGAGTTACAGTATGATATGATTTATTAAAGGGATTTGTTGCATGAAAATAGAACCTAGAAAATAATATTTCTACACATGGGTAAGAATGTATTGTAATTAAAATTCATGGTTATTTTAAAGGATGTAATAAAATCATGAATGTTTTATTAGGATAAGAAATTTTTGGAATGGATTATAATTAAGGATAATATAAATTTCCCAAAAACTAATTGTTCACTTTTTAATCATACAACCATCGAGACTACATTGGGATATGATTCTTAAAAAATTGTAAAACATAAAACAATTTTTGTGATTAAGGTCTTCCATATTGATGATTATATTGTTTCAAACTATATTAATTATTTATTAGAATTTGTATTTAATCAAATTGAGTTCAAAATGTGCAATTTGTTAATGATCATTTAGGGATTAATGTAATTTTCAATGATGTTATATGAGAAGTTCGATGATTTTTTAGTTAAGAAGTGGGTCAACTGGAGAAACATATACCATAGTTGATATTTAATAGTATTTTATGATCTTGGAAACAGAATTCATTTCTTATTTGTGGATGACATGATCATGATAGGTCCTGATATGAAAAATATTTGATAATTGAATAATAGATTATATGTTATATAATAGATGGAAAATCATTTAAATCCATTATGAATTTTTCAATGTATATTTTTATGGGATAGGATAATAGAAAATTGGGACTGACTTCAGACTAATAAAACCAAAATCTCATAAAAATGATTAAAGGTATGGGATACAAACATGTGTTTACCCATTAACCTAACAAATCATGTTATCTAGATAGAATGCACTGAAAATGTTTTTTGGTGATATGTATATGGGGAAGGATCCATTTTCTTAATTAGATAGAATAGAGATGTATTACATTGTTTTTTCAAACCCTTTAATTACAATTGTAAAGGGAGTTGTTACAATGTTTATGGTTATAACTAGAAATATGCCTTGGGATTATATAAAGTGGACACATCCATATAATAATGTTTTAAGAGAGATATATCTATGTTTTAAAATAGATGTTCTATTGAAATATTATTTTGAAATAGACATTAGAGAATATATTGAAACAAATAAATTATTCCAAAAAAATTATTTCAATTCTGAAAGGTATATTCATAAGAAATATGTAAAGACAACAACCAATAGAACTTCAATAAATATTATTAGTGTATTATATTGATTTCCTCGATGAAGGGAATTAATTTATAATATATTTTTGAGGAGAAAAATGAGTTATTAATTATGGATTGTATTTTTCAAATATCATAGCTCAATTCATTTGGATAAAAAATCATACTTCACATATAGAAAGAAAACATAGTTCTTGTGTATCTTTTCATTTTAATGGTATTAGAGTATTTGTTGATAGAAATATTGATGTTAATTGGATGTGAGATGAAATTTAATATTTTTAATATTGCATTATTGTGAGAAATTATTATCATGAATTTTTCTCAATGGGGACTCAGTGAAAGTATGGTGTAAATGGTTATAATTTATATTATTGTAGGAGTTGGTATGTTAAAATTTTTCATATTCCATGGTGGTTTCATTGAATCTATAAATTTTTTAATTATGTTGGATATTTTTGACATATATAAATAAAATTTCATTGATATATTTGTTTCTATAATAACTTAATATAAAAATAAAATTCTATATTATTTATGTGGATTATGGGAGAAGAAGTCCAGAAAAGGAGATTGATCATAAATTGAATGTCATAGAACTATGTGTATATAAGAAAAAAATACACAAGATGGGGTGTAGATAATATTTGGTGTAGGTTTTACATTATATCATGTTATGGAATTCGAATATGTCTAAGGTTACATATAAATTAAATTTAGAATATTCAATATTCATCATAAAAGCTAATGATTATTGGTGTTTTATAGAAAACCATTGGCATAAAAAGGGTTGGTCACTAAATGAATTTTTATTTCTTGTGGAATTGGTTACCCCAAAATTCCATACTATAAATATATGTGATGGGACTAGTTATTCTATGCTATTTTTTAGATTAATTTGTATATAACCTAGTTGGTTGATATTAGAATCTCTTTATTCATCAATGAGAAAAATAAAACAATTGTTCCACACCATTGGAATAGGAGTAAATTTATAACCATGTAGATCTATTGTTATATTTCCATGATTCATTTTATTAACATATGTGTTTTCTCTAGGAGTTTTGAGTGTGTAAGAGTTAACTATTTGACATGGATGCTTCTGTGAGATGGTCTTCAATGTTATGGAATATAATTCCATTGGGATTGAATGATTTCATGATTATTATAATTTTTTCTATTTTTTATAATTCAAAATGTTTCACCGAGGATGATGGATTTTTATATCCCAAAACCAGGTCTAATTATGATATAACATATTTCAAAAAATAATTAATAAATATATAATGGTCCAACACCATTCTTCCAAAAAAATGCAAACATACATCATTAGAGGAAATTGTTAATTATTGACTTATTTATCTGACCATGTCCTTAAGAAAATATTTTATACCCAAATAAAATCAAGTGACATTCTACTACAACTACACTAATTTCCAACATTTAAATAAAATTATAATTTCACATCCAATAGGAAAATAATATAGAAATTTATTCTTTACTAATTTTATATAGTATTATTCTTTCCATTAATTGTGGTATTTAATATACCCTTTTATGATTTTTATTATTAGATATATATCAAAAATTACGTACATAACACATATATACTTCAATGAAACTTTAAAAAATCAATACATATAGAATCATCAAAATCATTGCTATATTATTTAGCAATTTATATTATTTTCACATTCAATTGGAATCTGAAACTCCCGTGGAGTTCTCTATTTACTCTAATATAAAATAAATATATTATCTTTATCTCAAATTCATGTGCATATATTTAACCATAAAACTATAATTGTGTTTTCAATCCTTGTGGATCTCCTTTATTCAAAATATTATAATGTACCTACTTACCCATCAATAAAAATTCATCTAATGAGAAAATTTTCACATAATAATATGCTTAGAAACTCTATAAATATCTACTAAAACTAATGTATTCATTCGCTGCATCTATGTTCTTTTCATTCACATCATTAATCACATGTGTCATCATATATGCATCATGATTCACTTATTTCCTTATATAATGAAATAAAAGTCTGTTGTACTTCTTAATATAAAAAATAATAAATCATTAATCATTTTTAGGATCATCTCAAGAATAAGTATATCATATTAATTTAATTAGATATTAGGTAATTTTTATAATATAATAATTGTACTAATGCAATCTCACTGAGAAAATTTATTTATCTTAAAATTAAGCTATCTGATATACCATAGAGTGTTTGTTACCCTCATATTAATGACTTCATCATATATTTGTATAATTTACTATCCATAACATCCTTTTAAATTATTGAAATTTTTAAATACCATCAAAATAACACATTTAGAAAATTCATGTAGACGCATATATATATATATATATATATATATATTGTATATTAGAGGTAAACATTTTATCTTCTAATAAGATAATATGTTTTGTTTACAAAAATTGTAAAAAATATCCTTCAAAAAAATTTATATACTCTTAATCATACTCAATTAATATTAAATGAAATATTTTTTTATTAGAGAAGATAATTTAACTACAAATGATATTTCTAATATGAACTATATTCATTAAAGTTTTATGCTTTTACCAAGTTAATAAGTGATATGGTAAGGCTACCCTTCAATGATGTATGAATTAATAATCAATGTATTGTGTAGCCAGGAAACTACAAAATGGATTTTAACACCAAAATATCCCTAGATATGCAGACTTTGGAGAAATATATATTCCAAGATGCGTCAAAATATCAATGGTATATATAAATTATATTTTCCACTAGTCATGGAGATATATACTCTATGGTTTCACTAATCATGTTCCCCACTGATTGTATTTAACCATATAATTATGTTTTTATAATAAAATGATTAATCTCATATCCTTTGGTCATCATTTATCTTCATTTTGTATTGGAAAATGTAATTTCATCTCATTATTATCATTTTGTGTGTTATATCTTCATCCTCATTTTAATTCACCATTATAGATCTAGGATGTGAATAAATAATAAAAACATATACAACATGGAATTCATGAGCACATAATTATCCATTCTCATTATACCATGAATATTATAAAAAATTTATATAATTGACATGGATAACCACATAACTATGAGGTTACAACATAAAAGTTATCTTCTGATGTTGTAGGAACCAACTACAAAATAATACATTAGTTTTATTATATTAGAAACAAGGATTTTGGTTTATTGGGGGTGATTGGGTAAATAAATACTATAAATATAATTATAGAGATATATGAGGATATTTTTTACTAATGTGACGTGTCTAACTACAAGGATGAAAAAATAGATGTTCGAATAACATAATATTTTAAATGCATTAAATTATTCAAGAAATAATATCTCAAAATGTTTTTTGTTGGGTTTATCATTATTACATGAAAAATAATGAAAAAATAACAAAATAGAATTTAACATTTCTTCCATAGTTAATTTTATTGATAAGGATCTCACATAATCATAATATATTCATCATTAGGTCTTAACACCCCACATAAATTTTTATTATTCCACAATATATTTGACATCCATTTATTAATTTTATTTAATTATTTTACAAATAATATTTCTCCTCCTACTATATATATTTATATTGAAAATATATTATTAGAAATATTTTTTAATTGTTTTCCAATGATAGGGTTGGGTGGAATATATTAAATGTATCATTATTTCCCTTATCATGTGGAATATTATGGGATTATATTTTTTATATGTGTGTTTTTATTTTACTATCATGGTTTAATTGTAAATAAGGATATTAATGTGATATTATATATTATTTGGAGAAATTATAGGATTTAATGAAGTTAAATTCATTCATACTACATGAACAGTTTAATTATTATTTTAAATTTGACATAGTTGTCATGGAATTTTAATAGTTCACTAAGTATGTGATTTAGAATAGATTAATTACAGGTTCATTTAATATTGGAGTAAATAATATTAAATAAATTTATTTCTATGAATTTAATTGGGGAATAATTTAGGAAATTGAAATATGAATATTTTCTAGTATAGATAATTTATTAGATTATAATTAATGGTGAAAAAGACATAGAGTTCAAAATGGATGACTTTTTAAATCTTGGGACCCGATTAATAAGTTGAAAATAAAAAATTAATTTTAATATTCTATAGAATTGTCATATGTTTGACATTGGTACTAAGGGGAATGTTGATAGAGGTGATAATTCATCATTATTAAATGGTAATAAGACATCATAAAGATAATGAGTAATGAATGTGTAATTTATAAATGAGAATAGTGTATTATAGATTATAAATAGATGAGGGTCATGTCATATTTTCTATATTGACATATCTCTTTATTTTCCTTTGGAGGTGTTAGAAACCTAGTACATGGTGATCATTGCTTGATTTTGTCAGCTATATATTAAGATAATGTTATATTATGATCTTATTAATTTCTTGATATTTAACAACATTGTTAAATGTTATGATATTATATCCATAAAATGTTTTATGTACATTTTCTCACTATAAAAATAGTGAATAACGGATATGTGACAATTTGAATAATGATTTTAAAAATAGAAAGAGAGGTTTACTCCCCTATTGTCCTTAATATATAACCCCACATATTATGAACCTCTATAATATTTATTCTTACAAGGTCATTTTAAATGAAATTAGGTTCATTCAACTTAGTAAGTTTTTTTGATCCATAATTAATAGTTACATGGGGGTTATTCCAATTAAACTTGGGGATATTCCAAATGACCATGATATATGTAACCTTTCTCAATTAAATATTTATTTAGGTTTAATATATTTGGTTTCTAGTGATTTAAATTATTTATAATTGATGTTTTCCATAATATGAATTTCATTTTAAAAAATTAGGAAATCATATTGAAAATATATTATTTTTGAGGCATTTTTGTATTCTTTAAATGATTAGGATTCCATTTATTAAGATTTTTATGATATTTAAAAGATGGAATAGTGATATATTTCTTCAAATAATATATATGAAATTTATTTATTTAAATAATGTTTTATCAGGTTTTTTATTAATAGATAACCAGATAATTTGGAATGAATATGAGAAAAAATATCTCATATCTTGGAAATTTATTTGTGGAAATTGGTTTTAAGATATATGAATAGTCCTAAATTTATCCTGAGATTTTTTTACTTATTATTGATTAATGAAAAATAATTTAGGAAATAAAATTGATTAATTTTGTTCATTTTTTATGGACATTGACATTATGGGTTGAATATAGTAGAAATAACTTTCCCCAAGGTAGAAAAAATTTACCTATATATTCAGGTGGATGGAAATTCAATATATTTTCACTATGATACATTGTTATAATGATTATCAATGGAGTTTTATAGGATTTCATTATATTCATCTCATTATGACTTAAATTATAAATTTATAATATATTTGATAACATATAATGGAATGATATATTTAAAAATGTTGTTCTTTATTATGAATTCACAGAGTCTAATATGTTTTGTTTAAATATTTTATTATTCATTAAAATATATACTTTTTATTAACTTTTTAAATGATTTCTAGTTGCACGATTTGTATACATGATACATGGGAATTAATATGTTTGGATTGGTGAAATTGAACAAAAATGTGTTACTCATTCCTACCAAGAAGACATAGTTTGTATGTATACATTTATCGTGGTTCTAAAAAGTGGAAGTCTTTCAGGTATATCGATGACAGTTCTTCGATGATATATTCTATTGGGGACACGACAGTTTTGGGGATAAAATTACTAGAGATGTTTCTTATTATTGACGAAAATTTTTCAATTATCTTACATGGTTGTTCAGTAAGGGTTTCTATATATGGTTTTAATAATAATTTATTTTGTGGTACTAAAAGAGATCATTTATCTAGTAATTTTTATCTTAAAATAAAATGATGTATTTATAAGAATATAATTATATATTTTTAATGAGGGAAAATCATTCCTAAGAAATATTTTTGTACAACTAGGTAGTGGTTTATTACCTATGGTCATAATGTAAGTGCATAGATCTATGTATTCCAACCCATTGTCTTTAGAAATTCTTGTGGGTCTTGGAAGAGGATTCAATGTTTTATAGAGGAGTTTGAATGTAAAATTATGGAATAAATGAGAATACATGCCATATAATAATTACATTTAGTGTATGTTATTTTTAATACTTGTGCATGGCTAGTTTTGGAAATATAAATTATTCGGGTTATAAAACGAAACTATTGACACATTTTTAGTGAGATTTGACTCCAACATTTACATGTCTTGTAATGGTTAAAATTACTTGTAAATATCCCATGTACGTCAATAATAAATGGTGTAGCGACTTAGGGTTTTCTCAAATCCAACACTCCAAATCATTTTCTAGTGCCGTACATGACCCTTATTGGTGTTTTGTGGTACCTTCGATGGGAATTGATCCTTATCCATCCTCTTTCGGCCAATGGATATCTTTTCTGATCCAAGGTGAGTTCTACCTCTATTATCTAGCAGTTTTTCTATGTATAATCTCCTTTAATCCCATATTTTTTACCGTAAAATGGTTTATGACATATCATGTTTCTAATGGGGATTCTGTTAGTTTTTATTGGATAAGATCGGGCACATAATCCATTGATGAATGTTGTGTTTGTGGAAGAGGTGATCACAAATCTTTAACATGGTCTATTCTCATACGATGAATTTTGATAGATTTTGTGGTAGGAGATCTATTAATAATAATATATTGGAATGAAATTGTAAATATTTTATGATTTATCTCGTTAAATGGAAAAAATTTGACTAATAATTATTGTATTTTATTAATAAAATAATATAATGATCACATTTTGGTGATTTTGTATCATTATAATGTTATATAAATTTCCCTCTTGTTTTCTAGATTGTGTAATTTCTATTCCTTTATTTTTTTAATATGTTGATCTTGGAGGAATTTATAATGAACATGTAACTATTTTTTAAATAATTTTATTATGTAAATATTTAATAGGCGTGTTTTTATTAATAATATTTTTTTGATGTTAATTTAATTTTTTTTTCAATTAAAATGTTTACATAAATTTGATCATCAATGTGATTAATAGATTTGATACAAATTGGATAATGATCTATAAAAAAGATAATTATTGTTGATAATAATATAAATTAAATGATAATGGAAAATGGTTCTTTACTAGTATTGTTGAAGTAGGGATAAAAGCTAAGGGAATGATTTTCCATTGATGGATTGTTATATCATGATGCCTCACGTTTCCCATAGTTGAAACAATTTCATAATTGAATTTTTTTAATTCAAAATTTAATAATAATCAGTTGTGTTATAAATATACTTTTTCTTGGTACTGTGTTTCATACATCATTTTGAAGTCCTAGTGGCTTATTTTGGAACCATGATAGATTGTTTTCATGATAAGGTTGATTAACATATATTGAGGGACATGTTTCCTTGTAGATAGCTTTTTTATTTTACTACATCATTGGGACGTGATATATTTATGATTCATATTACACCACTAGAAGTAAGGGCTTTAACATCCGCTAAATGGAGGACATTTTTTCCTGTCGCTAAAGACTTTAGCAGCTGCCAAATGGAGACCGCTAAAGTTCAACCCAAAAAAATGCGATTTTTGGTTTGTGATGCAGTAGGAAACACGAAAGTCGTCCACAAGCTTGGCTCACCGACCATGGTAGAAGCACGATGGCCGGGGAGGGTTTGGGTTGGTTAGGAGGAGTCGTTTTGTGGTGGGGTGATGCCAAGGGGAGAACATAGGGTTACTTGAGGTGCACAGATGTGTTCAGGATGGCTGCAGGTGAGGCGGGGGTGGGGCGGTAGGGGGCAGCATGGCGGCGGGCGGCGAAGTGGAGGAGTTGCAGGTCTTGTTGAAGAAGACGAGGGAAAAATCCCACTGATTTTTTACTTCAGTATTAGCAGCCACCATTTCGAGGATGCTAATACACCCTTTATCGGCCGCCAAATGGCGGTCGCTAATACATGCAACCAAAAGGTGGGAAAAATCCTGCCAAATTTTATTTCAGTATTAGCAGCCTCCATTTGGTGGCTGCTAATACCCCTTTTAGTGACCGCCAAATGGCTGTCTGTAATACTGACGTGCTCAACCGCCCAGAATTCTAGTAGTGTTATGTGATCTTGATATGGTTTATTATAGATGGATGATGTACAATAAGGTGTGGGGAGGCCTGGATGCGATATAATCATGTTAAAGGATGATCATGGGATGGATGTAGTGATACGAGGGTTTGGAGGACTTGATGATGTGGCTATAGATGATTACTATTATGGAAATATACATCAGTATATGTATGAAGTTATCTGATATGGAACAATATGTGATGTAACTAGTTAATGTTTACATTACAAATTCATGATATGTTGATATCTAGTATTCTCTATTGAATCAATTTAATAGATTTAGGTTGAGTTTCTTTTTTATCTGCTTTCATTTCGTAGCAACAGGAAGAACCAAGTGGGGATTTACTAATTTTGTTTTTGTTTTTGTAGCTTTATTTTGTTTTCCTATAGTAAGAATATTCATAATGAAGATTATAATGAATAATAAATGTTTAATCCAAGGGATTTATTGATGATTGAATACATATTCATAGAATATGTAAATCATGATAAACCAAGTCCTTATTTGGGATTCATACCTAGAGGGCATAAAAATTACACTTACGATATAATGTAATGCAATTCAATGTGATGTGGAATAATTTTAAATGGTTATTTAATGGATAATTAATTAATTAACATAATTAAAATTTCATAAAAGTTAATTATTAATTTAATTTATCTCATATATATTCATATTCTCTTATTGGAAATATGGTCTTAGCACTGGCAGCTGGGTTTTTTGAGTGATCGTACATGTCGTTGAGTCGAATACTATTTATTTCGCTTAATGTTATTGGGATCTAAATTTTACCATGTAATTTATTTATTTCAGAGGCATCCCTGCCCTTAATGGTTAGGGTAACTAACACCACATGAACTATAGGAGTGTTTTTACCTTATCATCCAAATGGGGGGATGGATGGCCAACTACCCCTATATCCCCACACTCTTAGATTGGTATCCAGTGGTTCTGGTATTAATGATGGTTAGTTTATACTTATATATGTATAGAGGGATGATATTTATAATGGTTATTTTATATACCTCTATTCCAATGTATATTATGAGAATGATTATTGTAGTTATAAAATGTATAGTCTATAAAGTTGTGTGGTACATACTCAGTGTATGGGTTGTAATTCCTTGAGGTATAATAAATGATGATTAAATTTTTTCATATAGTGTGTGGTATAATTCTAAAACTACATGGATGTCATTTGTTTTGGATATGTGATATGAGATACATTGGTTGTAAGATGCATGAGGTTCATTTTTTGAGGCCTTTCCCTAGTGTTTTTAGGATTTTTTACTTTTGTATAGAGATTCTTAAGAAATGTGTTGTTGTGCAGAGAGGAAAACTAGCAGGGAAGAAGAATCGAGGTACCCATCATGTTTTTTAATATATTACATACTATATCATATGTGATACATAGTGATTGTTACCCATGATCATCTAATGATAATAGTATACCTATTTAGCTGATGAGTTAGTTTCCCTATTGATCACCATGTTTCAGAATTATTTCATTTATACGTAAGTGTCATGTAGGCAAACCCCTAAAAATTAATTTTAAAAATTATCCACTAACGTTTGACATCAACTCATCAATTTTGGAGAATCATTGCCCTATTTAATATGATGATATTTCATGAGGAGTTTTAATCACAAAACTAATACTATAAAATACCTCATGTAGTTTTGATGCCACACACAACATTTTATCATTATTGTTGATCAATTATTAAATAATATGAAGACGAATTCCTCTAGATCTTCCACACACAATTCAAGATACTATAATACAACTAATCATTGATGTCTGTGTTGTAGGTTGGAGATTCAATGAATCCTAAAACAAAATGATGACAACAACATTTACATATTTGTGATGCAAAAGATTGGGCTTGGTACGAGCTCCTTGGATCCATTTCCTCTATCTCTATGATGTCGGAGAGATTTGAGGAGAGAGAGAGTCTATGAATAGTAAATGAAAAACTCCTCTCATCCTTTATTTATAGTGTGAAATAGATTTACCTGGAAATTCCACCCCCCCCCCAAATAATTAACACACTATATAAATAATATATTTACTATTAAATGGAGTCATAAATATTATTTTTTATTATTGAAACATTTATGTAATATGATAACTATATTACATCAAAATTGTCAGCCCATTAACTAGGCTCATACTCCCACAGATATTAATTGATCATTGAATATATTAATATCCTTTTACATAATATTTTCATGTACTTACATTAAATTTTATAAATACATTTAATAAATAAATTCAATGTTCATTATTCAAAACTCCAATGATATGAATTTAATTCTCCCTTGGTGGTCGTTTCCCCTTGAAAAAATCCTGGATCCCAGTGGTGGATCCCACCATGCCAAAAACTATTATTCAACTGGATAGGGAATATATTTGAATAATATATTGTTTGTGACCCTCTAGGTCAATATAGAGATAGTAGTTAATAGTATTCACAGACCAAGAGTGAGTATAGAAACCCATCATGGTCCCCAAAAAGACAAGGATTGTTATATAAATGACAACCAACCCATAAACAAGATATTTGCAACATAATATCAATGTTTTTTAATATCTTATACAGTAGAAAACCCCATTTTTTCATTTTCCATTTCATTATTTATTATTTATTGATCAAAAATGACAGATTAACCTTAAACAGCAATGGACATGGTATTATTAAGGTACTACCATCCATATCGACATGGATCAATATATATAACTTCCTTTATTCAAAAGTGAAAAATCCTTTATTGACTATTCAATAGTTGTCATCTATTTTCTTCTGGAAATGGTGAGGACCTCATTGATTTAAGGTTCAAACACTCCAAGAGGTTTCGAAAGTGTTTTTTTGTAGAACCGGAAACATCCAATGATTCTATATCAATTTGAACCTACATTCCAAAGGTTTTTGCTGATTAGTTGTGAACTGATAAGGCTTCAGAATTTGCATTGGTCGAGAGGATGGGAGGTTGAACTCATCAAACCTTTTTAGGGGAATTATTGTCTACTCTAAGAATCTCATTATAGATTTAAGTTATGTTCTTGAATCCTTATTAAATTACCATTTATAAAATGAGATTTCTATTAGATCTGGAAATCAATGATTGATATGTAGGAAATTTAGAGAATCTTTTATATGTATTTTAGGTTCTTCATCAATAGATAATCATCTATATTTTTTAGAGATTCTTTGTCAATGGTATCCTATGACACATTATATAGAAATTTCTTGGTCATTATGATAACCATACTGGTTCTAAAGCCACTCAGTGGGGCACTTGATGTTTATTTTCGTTTAGAAGGACATGGATCATTTTGGAGTGGGATCGTACCTACAGATGGGCTACCCACATATCTTTATTTAGAAAATTAATCAGAACCCACGTAGTTCGAGTAAGGGAGTATGATGTTTATGTATGATTGATGGAACAAAGAAATATTTCATAATTACTTTTGTGAACTAAGATCACATGAGTCATGATCGGTGTGAGAAACACGAGGTATTGGTAAAACCAGAAAATTGTGCCATCAAAGATGCAATCATAAGAAATGATGTGGTGATTATGTAAGTATGACTTCCCTAATAGATAGAGATTAGGACTTACTTCAGAGAAGATATCTGAGAACAAGGACCATAAAGGTATGTGTGCTTTTATGGAGATTTGGATACTCTAACTTGGGGCTCACTCCTGAGGAAGATGGCCAAATTAGGAGGGACTTATGATTGAGTTTTATTCCTAAAAAGGAAGCCCAGTTCAAATGTAAATTAATACTGCTTAATAGAAATTATGACTGGAGATTACTCTTAAAGAGGAGGCATAGGTTAAGGTAATTTTATAATTAAGGGACTTGGGGCTTACCCCTTTCGAAGATTCCCATATTTGTATTCTTTGAGACTGGGGCATACTCTTGAAAAGAAAGCCCAGGTTAAGGTAATTATGGTTGGGGATTACTCCTGATGTGGATGCCCAGATTTGGGATCATTGAGACTGAGGCTTACTCCTGAAAAGGAAGATGTGATTTGTGAAATTATGACTGGGGCTTACCACTGAGCCGGATGCCTAGATTAGGGGACTTGGGGAATACTCTAAAGGAGGATGCCCAAATTAAAAGAACATGGACTGGGTCTTACTCCTGAAAAGAATGCCCAAATTAAGGATTCTGCCATCTTAAAGGATGAGGTTGAATGAATGAAATCTCTAACCTTAGTGACATAATGATGTGTAAATCACTAGGTTTTGAGAGATATTCCACAGAATTCCTTTCAGATAAGTAAGCCAACAAAGGAACCACACCATAAATTGATTTGAAGAGGGTTTTGATGGTTGAATCTTGAATAGGAGAGGTGGATAGGCATAAGAGATGTGAAATGGGAAGAAAGGGCACCCAAAAAGAGAGGGGTGTGCATGTCCTGGTCGCGCAGGTGTACCTGTGAGACACATGGGTACTTGCGCGACGGTCAACCCTTAAGGTAAAACTAGGGCGAGACTTGGCTCACGCCCTTACTATTATCCCTAGGGGCATCCAGAAGGGTGGCGTGCATGTTCTGTAGAAGGGGTAAGGCGGCGCGCAAGTGTGGCCATTTCACATTAGGGCTGTCCACTTAGGTGCGCAAGGGAAGATGAGTTTCAACGCATATTCCTTACTCCCCCTCTTTAGATCATTCGTTCTAGGTAAGAAATTAATGTAGAAGTGTTTGGAAGCTTCGAGAAGATACTAGGGCTTCGGGAGCTCAAATCTGAGTTTATGGAATTTTTCCTCCTCAAAATGGGGGGCCCACCGGGGGGATTTATAGGCTGGTGAATACCCTGGGAGAAATTCCAAGAGGGTTCCCAATTCACCTGCATGACCATTATGCGGTGTGCTAGTATACTTGCCTGACCTTGGTGGAACTTGTGCGACCAAAGTGAAAATGAATATTTGTTCACGCATTTTTCTATTTTTGATGTTTCTTCAAAGGACAAATCACTTTGAGTTCAAGGAATTTCCCTTTTCATTCGTTTAGACTATGTGACAGAAAAGAGCATCAAAAAAAGTCCCCCCCCCCTCAGAGTTTGATTTGAAAGAAATAAGGATGTGGCTCTGAGGTAAAGATAAAAACCAATGAACATGTGGCGCACAAGTGTTGAGTGCGCAGATGGCAGCGCACAAGGGTTGAGCGCACGGGCTTTAGGCGCGCATGGTTGAGGCCAGGCCTATATATATGCGGCCATTCTCACGTAAAGAACCCAGATTTAAAACATTTGAGCTCTCACCGTGCAAGTTGCCTTCCCCACGCAAGTTGCTCTGTTTTCCACTGTTTCCTTGCTATTGCGCTGCTATAGAGGTATTTGGACTTGTGTGGTGATACCAGCACGCCAAAACATGGGCAACACGCTAATACTTGCACGCCAATTTTGGGAATTGCGCACCTTTATTCCTTGTCCATTTTTTCACTTTTCTTCACAAAATTTTGTGAAAAATCAACTTACTTGAGAGTTAATTATTCAACCTTTGAGCAGATTCAATGGCTTATAGGAGAATTGGATCAGGTGAGGAGCTGGCTAGAAAGCAGATTGATGACATGATGAACATTGATGGCCATTATTACTATGATATCTACAGCAACACTCTCCCTGATTTGGAAAATTACTCGAAGAAATATCATCTTAATATACCACAGAGTATCTACCAGCCTCTGTATGGTCATGGTCATCTTCAAGGAGTCAATGGTCAAGATGCAAAGAACAATATTCCTAAGATACAACTTCACTGCTACTCCTCTATTTCTATTATAATGTGCATTACGTGAAACAAAAATGGTGTGAACTTTCAAATTTTTTCCTCCATGCCATTTCCTTGAAGATATGAAAATGGAAAACCCATGGGATGAAATGTTTTCCGCTGCCTGTTGGTGGAGAGAAGTCAAACATGGAATTAGATCAATATCTGAAAAGATTACTCTCTCCAAATGGATCTTTACTTCCAATTCATAATTCCCAACTCCATGTATCCTTCTTCTATGTCACTAGGACAGAAACAGAATCATTGTTTAATTAGTAGAAAATTTTCTCCAGCCACAATCAATAAAATTATTTTACAATTGTTCCTAGAAGAGCTGGTATCACTACATCTCTTATTGTATCTAGTTGAATGAATGAATTCCAGATGGCTGCGGATGATGCACGACATGACATAAATCAAATGAAGAGTTATGTTGAAAGCCTTTTTTAATTCCAGAAAAAGAGAAGATATACTAGTATGTGGATGTCCTTCTAACTCTTGTGAATAAATTAAAAACACTTTCATCTTCAATCATTTTTCCATGCATTTTCCTGCTACCTGATTTATGATTTTTACCTAATCTAATGGGCTTAGTAAGCATAGTTTGATTTTTTCTAGGATTATTATAAATAACCATACACCATTTGAAACTTTTAATTGCTCAATATTAACTAAAATCATAAAAAATGTATGTTTAGTGAGCTGGGACTTGACTTTGGTTCAGAGTTCCCTTTAATTTTGTGGGCAGTTTAAATTCATTCACATCAGACACAACAAGGATAATATTTAAGGTCAAAATAGCTTTTAACGAATGAATTAAAATTGACTCAATTCCATGAAAATTTGTCTGAAAACTTATTACCACACTCTAGCATTATGTAAAATATGAAAACTATGACTTATGAAATTTAGAATCTGAGGGATGACATGAAAAAGGGCTAAAATGCATTAGAAGTAGTAGTACCCATGAATGAAGTTACCATTATTTAACAAACCCGTTAGGTGGTTGAATTATGCAGGGCCTTTATGGGAATTGGCTGCATTGTCAAATAATAACATCTTTTCGCTGACAGGTCCATTATATAGAATACTTATGCAAGGCCGCCTAAGGGCACGTCCTGCATTGTCAAGAAAAATAACTGTCAAGAAATTTACTTTTCTACTGTAAAAAAAGCTAGTGGTAGTTTATTTGGAATCAAATGTTCCAAAGCATAGAGTTTTTTGTATAGAGAGAGGTACATGAATATGGAGAAGATATTTCCAAAAAAGGTTTCCTATGAACTTGGAGAATGTCACTCCTACGATGGTTTGACTAAAGAGTAGGGAAGAGAAATATAATCCATAAACTTGAATACTTTCAGATCTTGAAAAATAACATGGGAAAAATATGTTAAGGATTGCTATTTTTGCGGATCCCTACATATTTTCATTAAGACCAATAAGGTCAAAAGAGGTTTTCTTCCCATGAATGAAGTTACCATTATATAAAAAACCCATTATGGGGTTGAATTATGTAGGGCCACCTAAATAAATTGGCTACATAGTCAAATAATTGTATCTTATGTCTGACAGGTCTGTTATGTAGAATACTTATGCAGGGCCACCTAAGGGCACATGTTGCATAGTAAAGCCAAAGAACTCTCAGGTTTCAGACATTGTGTGAACAGAAGTATAGAAAAGTGTTATGAAGATCTGAAAATATTTAAGGTTATGATTATGAAACATAAAAATATCAGTATTTTCCAATGTATGTAGAGATACATAGATCAATGCTAACCATAATCATGTTGTGGCTGAGTCCTGAATTGAAATGTTGGACTTCACTTTGTATCCCATAATGATGGAAATCAAGCCAAACATAGTTCTTGAAATACTATTTTAATGTCATGTGGGATGAGAGTATGAGAGAACTTAGCTTAGGGTCATAGAGCTCAGAGCATAATAATGAATACACACTGTGTGTTTTCACTAGGACTTTTCAGCTAGGGGACTAATAGTGGAATTTGGGGTTAGGCCCAAAATATTTGGGGTAGAATTCAAGGGACACTCGAATGTTCCTACGTATCCCATATGGATGGGAATCAATCCCACGTAGTTCTAGAAATACCCTTTGTACATATTTAGTTCGTACAATTGACGGGTGAAAAGGGGAATTTAGTGCAATGATGGTTTTGACCCAAGATAAAAGGTTCGGTCATTGCCAAGTATGAATGTATTCTTTGGAATATATCATGATTGGAAATCAATGTAAATAATTATTCCCTCTCAGGTGAGGGTGTCAAATAATTTTTTAGTTTATTGTCGTATAGGACAAAAGTGTTGTATAGTTTAACATCATGTAGCAAGGAAAAAGTTGAACCAATGTGAAGAGTTTAGTTTTGGGGGCGGTTTAATGAATCAACATCGTATGAGACGAAGGTGAACCAATGTGAAGAGGTTAGTTTTGGTATTGAACCTTATGAGGTTTCCTATGTACCCAGACAAGAAGGAAAGGATCAAAGTCTACGTATTTCAATAAAAAATAAATTTGTGATCAAGTTGTTCTTGGGGACAATGGCCTAAAAAATAGTGTTGGTACTTACGCATAGTTAGCTGCTCAGAGAGGGTGTTATGGTTGAAGTTTACTCTAAGCTCACGTGAGTTATACTCGGGTTGAGAAACAAGAGGTAGCAACAATCTTAACGATGCAATGTCTAACGTTATGTAGGTCGTATGATGGGACTATGCAATTTAATGTCTTGCAGTGAGGACTATTGGAACTGCACAGTTTAATGTCATGTACCAGGGACAAAATACAGTTTAACATCATGTATGACGTATTATAGTAACACAATTTAACGTCATATTAGAGGTCAACACAGTTTTGCGTCATGTTGGAAAATAAGGGTGTTGTACAGTTTAGCGTCCTGTAGCTAAGATGATGGGGACAATACAGTATAATGTTATGTTGGAGGAAAGGGGGACTGTGTAGTTTAAGGTCATGCAGTAAGAACACAGAAGGACACAGTTTAACAACATGTTGGATGTATTATGTAATTTTTCACAGTTTAACATCATGTTGGATGATAAAAATGAAAATATTTTAAGGTCATATGCATGGAATGTAATGGGGTAGTTTAACATCATGCTAGACATAAGGGACTATACAGTTTAAAGTCTTGCTACAAGGATAACACAGTTTAACGTCATCTTGGATGAGAGAAATGAAAATAATTTAAGGTAGTATTCATGGACCATTAGGGTGTAGTTTAATGTCTTGCTAGACATAAAGGACTATACAGTTTAAAGTCTTGCAGCAAGGACAACACTATTTAACATCATGTTGGATGAGAGAAAGGCAAATAGTTTAAGGTCATATGTGTGGACTGTCGATGGTGCAGTTTAATGTCTTGCTGTACATAAGGGATTGAAATAGTTTAAGGTCATATTCATGGACCGTAATGGTGTATTTTTTGTTTATACAAAATACTTCTTAAAAAATATGGCATTGGTTAGAGTACTGATGAGTTCTCCATCCATTGAGATTAAAGAATAAGCTCCATTTGAGTAGACCTTATGTATTGAATAAGGTCCTTCCCATTTTGGCTCAAGCTTGGTAGGTTTCTTTACAAGTATCATTGGTGTTCAGAGAACCAATACTAATTCTTTCTTTATGAATGAATGAAGATGAACATTTTTGTTGAAATCTCGTTCTATTCGATTCTGACAGACTTCCAAGTGATGCAGGGTACACAATCTTTTCTCATCTAATCATTCCAATTTATCTAATTGCTATTGATATTATTCATCTGTAGACGACTGATCACAAATGGATAATCTTAGCGAAGGTAGTTGAACCACAATGGGAAAGACTGCTTCAGTTCCATATACCAGTTAATATGGAGTTGACCGCAATGTAGTGCGGGTGGTGGTCAGATAAGCCCATAATGCATGAAAGAGTTTATTAGGCCATAATTTCTTTTCTTTATCCAACATATTTTGTACTATGGTTAAAACAGTCTTGTTGAAAGCTTCAATCCAGCCGTTGTCCACTGCATGATACTGAGATGAATGATTGGATTTGATGTTGTATTCTTGATACAACTTCCTCACCTCGGATGAAAAGAATTTGGTGCCATTGTCCGTCAATGTGGTGTGAGGGACACCAAATCTGGTAATGATGTCAGACTTGATGAAGCTATCAATTATTTCAGAACTATCATCTTTTAGAGGTACTTCCTCTTCCCATTTGGAAAAGAAATAAGTAGCAATATGAATATACTTAAACTTCTTGGCTGTAGCTGAAGAGTAACATCCCACCACATCCATTCCCCATGTGGCAACTATCCATGAGTATTTAGCTATATGAAGAAACATTGCAGGCTGATGAATGAAGTGGGAATGTACTTGGAATCAATGGCACTACATTTTGAAATCAATACAATCTTGTATCATTGAAGGCCAAAAGTATCCAAGCCTTCAAATTTGATCAGATAGTCTATGTCCAGACCAGTGGGCACCAAAAACTCCTACATGCACTTCTTTCATGAGAGCCATTTTCTCTTCACCATCAATGCATCTGAAGTGAACTCCATCAAAACCACTTTTTAGAGAATATTTCCTAGGGGAACAGGGCTGTCATAAAGAGTAAAATTGTCTAAACATCTCCGTACTTGTTCTTTCCCGGCTCTATCAGGTGGAAGTGTTCCATTTTGATGTTATTCCCTGATAGGTTTCATCCATCCTATATCATAACCGTACGGTTCTGATATTGGACTAATTTCATTGTTTTCCTTTGTTCTGGTTTGAACATAAGGTGAAATTGTACAATGGTGGAAAATACTGATTTTTGTTTCATCCTGATTTGGATCTGCCAGAGTTGTGGCTATATTAGCCAGTGCATCATCTTGTGCATTTTGTGATCACAGGTCATAAGAAAATGTCGGTTCCATAAGAAATTCCTCCATTAACTCTTTGAAGTAATCTTACAAAGGGATTATCTCTTCTTTTCTGATTGCATAATCCCCATTGACTTGTTTGGTTACTAGGATTAAATCACCTTTCAACTTTAAGTGATTCACTTGTGCTTGAAGTTCCCACTCCAATCCTCTGATAAGATCTTGGTATCCTGGTTCATTATTTGTCCCGACTCCCAACAATGATAAGTAATAAGGTATAACTTTTTTTCCATGGAAATGAGTACAATTCCAAGCCCAACTTTGTTCAATTTAGGATTTTACATTTTCCGCCCTGTTGGACTTCTAGAAGCACCATGAAAGTAAATTTCCCATGACTGAAGACTATCAGGAATAAAAAAGACTTCCTCGTCAGGAAGTTCAATATGTGAAGATGTATCTTCTACTGAAGTATGTTCAGAAGGGAAATCAGCCATAGCTTGGCCCTTTATTGCCTTTTGAGACACATATTGAATATCAAATTTCTGCAAAATAACTGCCCACCTTGCCAGACGTCCTATAAGCATTGGACGGCTAAGGATGAGTTTGAGAGGGTTATTGTGAGATACCAATTGGAACTTCTGATGTTGCAGGTAGTGTCTCAACTTCTTAATTGCAATGATTAATTCTAGGAAGAACATCTCAATTTTTGAATATCGGGTTTCTGCTTCAATTATAGTCTGACTGAGATAGTAGAGGCTATTTTCATTCCTAGCATCATTCTTCTGAGCAAGAAAATCACCCAATGATCACTTTAAATCTGTCACATAGAGGATAAGTAGTATTCCTTAAATAGGTGGCATTAATATCGGTAGAATCAAGAGATGTTTCTTGAGAATATCAAATTATTCTTGACATTCTTCAGTCCACTAGTATTTGACTCCCTTCTTCATGAATTTGGTGAAGGGTAAACATTTGACTGTCAAATTGGCGAGGAAACGCCGAATATAGGCTAAGTGTCCTTGAAGTCCTCTCAATTCTTTCATTTTTCGAGGAGGTTACATAGCAATGATTGACATTGTGTTCTTAGGATCGACTTCGATACCACGATGGCATACAACAAAGCCGAGAAATTTTCCTGAGGTTACCCCAAAAGAACATTTTAAGGGGTTCATCTTCAAATTGTGTTGTTGAAGTTTGTGGAATATGACTTCCAAATCATCCAAGTGATCATAAAATTTTCTGGATTGAACAACAAAATCGTTCACATAAAATTCAACAAACGTCCCTAAAAAGGGTTTGAAGATACGATGCATGGCACACTGATATGTTGCGCCAGCATTCTTTAAGCCAAAGGGTATTACCCGATATGAAAACACACCCTGAGGGGATCTAGAAGCACTATATTATTCATCTTCTGGAGACATTCAGATTTTATTATACCTGGAATATCGATCCATGAAGGAAAGTGCTTCATAGCCAGCTGTTGCATCAATTAAGAGTTCTATGATCGGAACTGCAAAATCATCCTTAGGACAATGCAAATTTAGATCTCTGAAATCAATGAAAACTCTAATTTGTCTGTTATTATTTTTCACATGGACAATATTACCCAACCATTTTGGATATTTAACTTCTCTGAAAATTTTAGCTTTGATAAGCTTATCCACTTCAGCTTCAATTTTGGAAGCATAAGTTGGGTGTGTTATTCTAGTAGCTTGTTTGAATCTTTGATGTTCTTCTGGAAAACCCAAATGATAAGTAGCAACATGAGGATCAAGACCTGACATCTCTGTATAGTTCCAAGAAAACATATCTCCATTTTTCTTTATAAAATAAATATACATCTCTTTCTATTCAAGAGTTATGGTCGTACAAATTAATGTGGGGCGTTGATCTTCTTTTGTACCCATATTTACTTCTCTGAGTTCATCCACGGTGGTAGAGATACCTTCTTCAAATGCTGGAGGATAATCCCTGAGATCTTCCTCTTATTCTTCAATATGTGTTATTTATTCTATTTCTACTTGAATAGAAGATGGTGAAGTAGAATTTCCATGATCAGAAGAGATGTTAAAAATTGAACATCTTGAAGAAGAAGCTTCCATTTCTGACCTAATTGATGATGAAGTGTCTTTCATGGGTATAAAAGAGGAGACGATGGATTCAGAATCGACATCTTCATTCACCTCTGACATTGCTATAGCTTATTCTGGCCTAGTTGGCGAATTATAGACTTTTTGGATTTCAGCAGATGAAATGATGACATCCCCATTTGAGCATTCATCATTGCTTGGTGAATCCCCAATTTCTACCATGCTATCTGGCATAATTGCGACAATTGACATTATGGAGGTTTCTATAAAAGTATTTTGATTTGGGATTATCATATCAATTTGACTGATAGGCAACCCATAATCTGTAATAACATGTGTAAATGGATTTACTAAAATATTTTCTAAAACAAATGGAGCATTAATCTTGGTAACCACCCATGCTGTAGTTTTTTCCTTACCATTGATGTGATAGAATTCCACCTCAATGTATTGAGATTCACATGTATTTAATGGGGCCTTATCACCATAAAATGTACCAATTTGACCATCAAAACAATATTTGTGACATTGATGACATGATGAAGGGATAACCGCAAGTTGATGTAGCCAGGGTCTTCCAAGCAAGATGTTGAAGGTTGTATCATGATCAACAACCATGAAATCTGAATTGGATACAAGGTCTCCAAACTGAGATCTGAGTGTAATCTCACCCAGTGGTTCTTGTTCATTTTTATCATACCCTTGCAACATCAATGTAGAAGGAGATAAATCAGATTTTGTGAGGCCCAATCTGTCACGACCCGCCCTCGGGGTCTGTGCCGTGACTACCCCAAGCCCGCCTTCCATAGGCCAGGGTCTGGCGACTAGCACCAAGGCTTAAATCCCAGTAAAAAGGGAAGGCATTGCCTTTGTAAAGTAAACAAACACCACAGAGTAAGCAAGCGGAAAGTAAACACTAAGTAAAAACAGAGTACAACTGAAAGTGTGGAAAAGTAAATGGGCCGTATACAAACCCAAACTGAAAGTAAAGTATAACTCGAAAGGGAAAACAACAACTGTAAGTAAAAGACGCTACACCGAGCTGTCCACTGGAGATCCCACCTGAAGGGTGGGTACATATAGCTCCACTGCACCACGGGTCCCACCGTCCGCTCCGAGTACGTCCCGCCCAGTGGTCCACCTCCAGGTACCGTCCTGCTCTGCAAGCCTCAGCCAAGATCAACGCTGTCCGTCGTCTGCAACCAACACAACGTAGTGCGGGCATAGCCCGTGCAGGGGTGAGTATAAGCTACTCATTAGGGACCCCGAGACCCCCTAAGGTCTCCCAAAATCCACAAAGGATAAACCACAAAGATAAGATACAATCACTATGTAACAACCGACACTGCTTAGGTATATGCCCATACATATACCTAAGTCATCCATTCCAATACGCTCCAACCTCCGAGCCCAAGTACAACTCAGTCCACACATGATAGTATACGTATTCCACACAGGAAAGCAAAATGAAATCCACACAGGATAGAACAACTCAATCATCACAGGAAAGCAACAGGATTCATCTCACACAGGTATACTTCTTCAAAGGACGATAAAGATGATCTCTGATCCATCTAAGTCGTCGGACCCACGAAAGATCGATAGGTAACTAACCCCCGTAAAATACCCACACAGGATCGGGCCCACACAGGGTCTGTAGGCGCTGGTTCACACAGGACCGCTGAGTGCAAGGACCCACATAGGATCGGACCCACACAGGATCGGGCCCACACAGGACCTGTAGCACTGATCCACGTAGGATCGCTGAGTGCTGTAGCCATCGTCGAATCCACACAGGATCTCTATACTGTCGTCGTCGCAGTCACAGTAGTAGCAGCAGTAGCAGTATCAGTAACAGTCGCAACCAGCACTAGGGTTCCCGCACACAGCAAGCTCGTTGAGGAGGGTCCGCTCCACGAGCCGAGAGGCTGATACATCAACTGTCAAAAAGTCCCGAGTTGATGTATCCAAAAGTTCCGTATCATCAACAGGAACTCAACGCAATAAACGGTGCGTCGATCGGACTCCCGGTCTGAGAGTTATTGGCTTTTTTTGTCCCAGGGGCCCGATTGGTTTTTAAGGCAAAACCAGCCCGACCGTACTCCACCTACGTCCAAACCTCGGGCAGAGTACGCCAAAAGATCCGTCTCACTAAGAGGAATACAACAAAGCTTACATCACATCAATCAGACGTTCGTAGCTCAAGATATGAGCATTTCCGCTCCGAAGGCCTGGTTGGTTTTGTGAACGAACCAAACCGGCCGAACTCAAAGTATTCTGAAACTTTGAGTGTGATATACCAAATCGACCGTCTCGATCCAAGGATCGCATCGCCGCTGACGGTTCGTCAATCGGAGATCCGTAGCTCAAGTTATGACCAAAAGACCAAAGTCGTCTCGAAAACGGGGGGTCCGGGTCCGGGCCGACCCGGCGCGGCGGCGCGGCCCGGCCGGCGGCGGCGAGGCCTGGCGCCGCATAGGCGCAGCGCGCGGGGGGCAAGGCCCCCGCTTTTGTTTAGCTGGCGGCGCGGCTTAAGCCGCGCCTTTCGAGAACCCCCCCCCCCCCCCCCTCCCCCCTCGTGGGGCCTGCTTTTAGGAAAACCGGGGGTAACCTGCCCCCCTTAATGAAACCATCCCCCCCTCATAATGGGAGGGAAAGTTAACCTGGCCGGGGGAATTTAATTCCCCCGGTATTTGTCCTTCCGGCCGGCCAGCTGGCCGGCCGGTTTTTTTTCAACGGGACCGGCACACCGGTCCCCTTTTCGGCTTCCGACGCCGGCGGCTCGACGAGCCGCCGGTCCTATCGTCCCGCCGCGGCCCGGAACTGGCCACGGTGTTTGTCGTCCGGCGCGGTGCGACGGCACCGCGCCCCTCCGCAGTGGCCCCGCTCCGGCCGCGGCGCCTTCGGTTCCCTTCGACGCGGCGCGACGGCGTCACGTTCTTGATAAACTTCCGCAGTGCAGCGCGACGGCGCCGCTCAACAATAGCCATGTTATTCCCGCGTGGTGCGACGGAACCACGCCATCTCGTTCATTCACAAGAAAAATAATAATCAAGAACAACGGAGGGGGATTCGTCCGTGTTTGCGCGGTCCGACCCCCTCACTTTAGATGATAACTCTTAAATAATCATCCACAAGACTATCATGCTGGAACCAAGAACTAGAGTAAACAAATTAAACAACAACAAACCCCTACCTTGGTTCAAGAACGATGATCGTCAACGACCCGCGGAAGACAAGCATCTCGGAGGTCGGGCGTCGCGGTAATCATTCGTCAATTCCGTTGACGAAGAGGTACGTCCGAAGAGGTACGTCGTTGGTGAATTCTTCGTAAGCCGATGAAGGAAGTCCAAGGAGGAAGCGGCGTTCCCTTTCGTTGACACGGAAGGCGTCGTTGATCTTCGGAAACAACCGGCTACGAAGAAGAGAGGAGCGGCGTTCTTCGTCGGAGCTCGAATGTTCTTCGCGTTCTTCGTCAAAGTTGAAGAAGAAGGAGGAGCTCCCAAATCCTCTCAAGAAGGCTAGAGAAATCTAACCAAATAAAATAAGCTAGAGTCTTATTTTATTCACACACTTAACAAATTGATTTTCAAAGGTTTGAAATTCAAATAAAATTAACTCCAAATTAAATAACAAAGTTGTCATGTCATTTAAAGAGGGGTTAAAGGGAGTTTTTAAAAGAGAAGATGAAAAGTTAGGGTTTGTGTGGGCCCCACCACACTTAATCCTCTCAAGGGAGGTTAAGTGGGTGTGGGTCGCACCCCTAACATCCTTTGAGAGAAGTTAACCAACAAGATAAAAATAAAAATTGTTTCCAAATTTTTATTTAACTTCTTATAATTTCTCCCAAAAACTAACTTTCGTCCCGCATAAAACGCAACCTCGGAAAAGGTCTGCTTAAGCGAATATCGGCGCTGCGAGTTCATCGGTGCCTTCGGATTTTGATTCCGGGCACCGGTTCAAAAGTTAGAAATTTCTGCTCGTTCGTTCACTGAACGTACTCGAGCCAAACTTCGGAAATGGATTCCGGGCACTCCGGGCCTCGGAATCAGGTGCCGTCAGAAACCGCGTTCTCGTAAAATTCCAAAGAAAATTAAGAAAAAATTTCCCTTGAATTTTACGGGTCTTTACATTACTCCCACCTCAGGGCTTTACGTCCCCGTAATGATACATCAAAAACTAGGGGAACAAATGAGGGTACTAAGAACGCATCTGAGCCTCCCGCTCCCATGTGCTCTCCTAGAGGTTCCCGTGCTGCCATCTGATGCACACAATAGGAATCGATCGCCCACATAGGACCCGCTCTTGTCGATCCTTGATCTCCACTGGGACCTCTGTAAAAGTCGCCCCATCATCAACGTCAAGCTCCCCATGGTCAATGATGTGCGTTGGGTCGTGCACGTATCTCCTCAGCTGAGATACGTGGAATATGTCATGCACCCGGTGCAACTGAGGTGGTAGAGCCAGGCGATAAGCCACCTCGCCAATCCTGCTGAGGACCTGGAAGGGTCCGATGAAGCGCGGAGATAAATTGCTGCCTCGGCCAAATCTCCGAATACCACGTCGAGGTGAGACCCGCAAGAAGACGTGGTCACCATCCTCGAACTCTAGTGGCCTCCGCCTCCTGTCAGCGTATGACTTCTGCCAGCTCTGAGCTGTCCTCATCCGCTCCTGGATGACCTGGACCTTCTCTGTCGTGGCCTGGACCATCTCCGGTCCCACAAGTGCTGACTTCCCTGGGTCTGTCCAGCACAAAGGAGATCTACAAGGTCGGCCGTACAACGCCTCGTACGGTGCCATCCTGATGGTGGAGTGGTAGCTGTTGTTGTACGCAAACTCCACCAAGGGTAGGTGGTCCTCCCAGCTACGACCAAAGTCGTGGACACATGCGCAGAGCATGTCCTCAAGAATCTGGATGGTCCTCTCCGTCTGACCATCCGTCTGAGGGTGAATGGTTGTGCTCAGACGTAGCTGCGTCCCGAACGCCTCCTATAACCCCTTCCAAAGCCGGGAAGTAAAACGAGCATCTCGATCAGAGACGATAGTTGATGACACACCATGGAGCCGCACAATCTCTTGAACGTAGAGACGTCCCATGCTCTCCACTGAGCCCTGCTCTCTGATGTGTAAGAAGTGTGCCGACTTGGTGAGACGGTCAACAATCACCCAGATGGAGTCGTGACCTCTGGAAGTGCATGGAAGTCCAGTCACGATGTCCATAGATATCCCGTCCCACTTCCACTCCGGGACCTCCAAGGGCTATACCAAGCCTGCTGGTACCTGATGCTCTGCCTTCACCTGCTGGCTGGTGAGGCATCGAGAAACGAACTCTGCTACTGCCTTCTTCATGCCCGGCCACCAGTGCTGTCGTCTGAGGTCCTGGTACATCTTCACCACTCCAGGATGTACCGCCAAAGGAGAAGTTTGAAACTCTCTCAGCACCTCCTCTCGCAAAGTGACTGGTACCATGGTACGTCCTCTGAAAAGGATGTCGTGCTCTGGTCCAGGGGAGAAACCATCAGGTCCCTGTCCCGAGGATATCTGTGCACGCCGTGTCTCACAGTCAGTGTCCTCATGATGTGCCTCTCTGACCTTCTGTAGTAGAGGAGTGGTGACTATGAGAGACTGGAGGAAGGCAGCTCCATCTCTATCCACGAAGGATATCTACAAAGAGGCTAGCTGCTCCGTCGCCACCTCAAGTAGTTGAATGCCCGTCCTCCTGCTGAGGTCATCGGCTACTACGTTCCCCTTCCCAGGAGTATAGACTATCTCAAAGTCATAGTCTTGGAGGAACTCGAGCCATCGCCGCTGTCTCAGGATCAGGTCCTTCTGCAAAAAAATATACCTGAGACTCTGATGATCCGAAAAGACTGTAAAACGCTCGCCCATCAGATAGTGTCTCCATGTCTTCAGAGCGGAGACCGCTGCTGCTAACTCCAGGTCATGGGTAGCGTAGTTCTGCTCATGTGGTCTCAACTGACGTCATCCATAGGCGATCACTACCCGCTCCTGCATCAGAACACAACCGAGTCCGGTCCCTTATGCATCACAGTAGACTACGTACCCTACTCCCTCCTCAGGCAACCTCAAGATAGGTGCGCTAGTCAACCTCTGTCTCAGCTCCTGGAAGCTCTGCTGGCATTTTTCTGACCACACGAAGGGTTTCCCCTTCCTCCTTAACATACGTAAAAGCTGAAAAGATTTCTCCTTTGCCGAAAAGTGAAATCTGGTCTCATCCCCTGGATGAACCACATTCCTTGCCTAAAACAGTCAATCCCATCATGATTAATTAATTCATGGCATGGATGACGTCGTAAGGCCTCGACGCTGCTACTAAGAGATCCAACTGTTACTCTCACCTCCAAGGGTTAAGTCACACTGTCGGCACCAGTGTGTGGTCACTGGGTTTCCTCCAGTAATAATCTCACAAGTGAGGGTCAAGTCAACAGTTTTTAACCAGCACCTCTTAGTAAAAACAAACAAAAGGCAAGAAAACAAAAGTCACCAAGGCAAGTAACTTTTATTACTTCAACTTAAAGTACAAGGACACAAGGTAACACAAACTACGAAGCTAGAGGCATTTTGGGAAAAGGCCTCTATGCCTTGAGCTAGTCCCGCACTAGTCCACCCGCTTCCGGAGCTCCATGATCGTAAACTTCAGCTGCCTGAAGTTGTGCTCTCCCCTGAGGTCGGGGTGGACCTCCTGGTGGTGGTGGTGGTAGAGCCTCAAAGCGTCGCCCACCACCTGCTGCTCGGCCAGCTCCTCTGCCTCGTCCGCCTCCTCCCTGCAGACCGCCACGGTCGAACCTCTGCCTCTGCCTAGGTGGTTCCACAACTGTCTGTTGCTCCTCCGCATGGCGGGTCGGGCAGTCACGAGCCATGTGGTCTTGCCCGCCGCATGCATAGCACTGTCTTCCACTCGAAAGACTGGCTCCGCGCTGTGTGCCCCGCACTGCTGAGCCAGTGTCCTGAGGTCATCTGCCTGAAGGTCTGGTCTGCCTGAACCCCTGAGTCATCCGTCGACTGCCTGCTGCAGATGACTCTGCCACGTGCCGCCCTGCGGTGGGTCTTGGTACTGGTGTAGACTCAGCAAGGAAGCTCTCGATCAAAAGGGACCGCTCCAGTACTCCTGTCTGAGTCGGTATGCTGAGGGAGATCGTCGATGCCCTGATCTCGTGTCTCAGACCCTGCTCGAAGGTCCGGGCCCGGAAGAATGGGTCTTGTAGCATGTCGGTCGAGTAGCGCGAGAGATCAGTAAATCTCACCGAGTACTGAGCGACCGTCATGCTACCCTGCCGCAGCTGAAGAAGCTCCTGGATACGCACCGCACGAAGGGTGGCTGGGACGAACTCTGAGCGGAAGAGGCTCTCAAAGTCCGTCCAATGTAGAGATGCCTCATCGTGCACCTGGAGCATCAAGCTCCACCATCGTCCTGCTGCTGCGTGTAGTAGGCTCGCAGCGAGGATCACCATGAGGTCTGCTGGTGTCCTCACTAGCCTAAACACACGTACCACTGCCTCCAGCCAGTCCTCGGCTGCCTGGGGGTCTGTCTCCCCACAAAACCTGGGCGGTCGCTGGCGCTGAAACTCATGCAGTGTGCTGAGGCGACATGAATCGTCAGCGGCTGGTGCTGGAAGCATCGGTGGCTCGACGGGTAGAGCTACCGCGGGTGCCACTGCTGACAAAGGACCCTGCACCGAGGCCTCGTCGCTCGGTGGGCTGTCGTCACACTCGACTCTCGGAACCCTAGCTGGATGTCGTCGTGGGGCCATCCTGAAAACGAAACAGGTGCGCCACGGTCAGAACAGTATACTTAGTGAGATGATATAAGTAATCACAATGAAAACATTGAAACACACATGCAATCAATGTTTTCGTGCATTAAGTCAGAAATCAGAAGTTAGGGTCCTGGTGTACGGATACGTCGGCCGCCGCACCAACACTGGACTCCCTGGACTGATAACCACACTCAATACGCTAAACATTATTGCTTCACATAGAAAAGATCAGAGTTCGCGGTAGAAACGAACTCCTCTGATACCAATTTGTCACGACCCGCCCGCGGGGTCCGTGCCGTGACTACCCCAAGCCCACCTTCCATAGGCCAGGGGCTGGCGACTAGCACCAAGGAGTAAATCCCAGTAAAAAGGGAAGGCATTGCCTTTGTAAAGTAAACAAACACCACAGAGTAAGCAAGCGGAAAGTAAACACTAAGTAAAAACAGAGTACAACTGTAAGTGCAGAAAAGTAAATGGGCCAGTATACAAACCCAAACTGAAAGTAAAGTACAACTCAAAAGGGAAAACATCAACTGTAAGTAAAAGCCGCTACACCGAGCTATCCACTGGAGATCCCACCTGAAGGGTGGGTACAGATAGCTTCACTGCTCCACGGGTCCCACCGTCCGCTCCGAGTACGTCCCGCCCAGTGGTCCACCTCCAGGTACCATCCTGCTCTGCAAGCCTCAGCCAAGATCAACGCTGTCCGTCGTCTGCAACCAACACAACGTAGTGCGGGCATAGCCCATGCAGGGGTGAGTATAAGCTACTCAGTAGGGACCCCGAGACCCCTGAAGGTCTCCCAAAATCCACAAAGGATAAAACACAAAGATAAGATACAATCACTAAGTAACAACCGACACTGCTTAGGTATATTCCCATACATATCCCTAAGTCATCCATTCCAATACGCTCCAACCTCCGAGCCCAAGTACAACTCAGTCCACACAGGATAGTATAGGTATTCCACACAGGAAAGCAAAACGAAATCCACACAGGATAGCACAACTCAATCCACACAGGAAAGAAACAGGATTCAGCTCACACAGGTATACTTCTTCAAAGGACGATAAAGATGATCTCCGATCCATATAAGTCGTCGGACCCACGAAGGATCGATAGGTAACTAACCCCCGCAAAAGACCCACACAGGATCGGGCCCAAACAGGACCTGTAGGCACTGGTTCACACAAGACCGCTGAGTGCAAGGACCCACACAGGATCGGACCCACACAGGATTGGGCCCACACAGGACCTGTAGCACTGATCCACGTAGGATTGCTGAGTGCTGTAGCCGTCCTTGAATCCACACAGGATATCTGTACTGTCGTCGTCGTAGTCACAGTAGTAGCAGCAGTAGCAGTATCAGTCACAGTCGCAGCCAGCACTAGGGTTCCCACACACAGCAAGCTCGTTGAGAAGGGTCCGCTCCACGAGCCGAGCGGCTGATACATCAATGGTCACAAAGTCCAGAGTTGATGTATCCAAAAGTTTTGTATCGTCAACATGAACTCAACGCAACAGACAGCGCGTCGATCGGACGCCCGGTCTGAGAGTTATTGGCCTTTTCGTCCCAGGGGCCCGGTTGGTTTTTAAGGCAAAACCAGCCCGACCGTACTCCACCTGCATCCAAACCTCGGGAGGATTATGCCAAAAGACCCGTCTCACTAAGAGGAACACAACAAAGCTGACGACACGTCAATCGGATGTCCGTCGCTCAAGATATGAATGTTTCTGCTCCGAAGGACCGGTCGGTTTCGTGAACGAACCAACCCGGCCGAACTCAAAGTATTCCAAAACATTGAGTGCGATATACCGAATCGACCGTCTCGATCCAAGGATCGCATCGCCGCTGACGGTTCGCCAATCAGAAGTCCGTAGCTCAAGTTATGACCAAAAGACCGAAGTCGTCTCGAAAACGGGGGGTCCGGGTCCGACCCGGCCCGACCGGCGGCGCGGCCGGGCGCCGCACGGGTGCAGCGTGCGGGGGGAAAGGCCCCCGATTTTGTTTAGCTGGCGGCGCGGCTTAAGTCGCGCCTTTGGAGAACCGCCCCCCCACCCCCCCTCGTGGGGGCCTGCTTTGAGGAAAACCGGGGGGCCGCCTGCCCCCCTTAATGAAACCGGCCCCCCCTCATAATGGGGGGGGGGGGGGGGGAAGTTAACCTGGCTGAGGGAATTTAATTCCCTCGGTCTTTGTCCTTCCGGCCGGCCACCTGGCCGGCCGGTTTTTCTTCAACGGGATAGGCAAACCGGTCCCCTTTCCGGCTTCTGACACCGGCGGCTCGGGGAGCCGCCGGTCCTCTCGTCCCGCCGCGGCCCAGAACCGGCCGCGGTGTTCGTCGTCCGGCGCGGTGCGACGACACCGTGCCCATCCGACGTGGCCCCGCTCCGGCCGCGGCGCCTTCGGTTCCCTTCGACGCGGCGTGAAGGCGTCGCGTTCTTGATAAACTTCCGCGGTGCGGCGCGACGGCGCCACACAACAATAGCCATGCGATTCCCGCGTGGTGCGACAGCACCACGCCATCTCGTTCATTCACAAGAAAAATAATAATCAAGAACAAAGGAGGGGGATTCGGCCGTGTTTGCACAGTCCGACCCCCCTCTTGTTACACGATAACTTTTAAATAATCATACACAAGACTATCATGCTGGAACCAAGAACGAGAGTAAATAAATTAAACAACAACAAACCCGTACCTTGGTTCAAGAACGATGATCGTCAACGACCCACGGAAGACAAGCGTCGCGGAGGTCGGGCGTCGCGGTAATCGTTCGTCAATTCCTTTAACGAAGAGGTACGTCTAAAGAGGTACGTCGTTGGTGAATTCTTCATAAGCCGATGATGGAAGTCCGAGGAGGAAGCGACGTTCCCTTTCGTTGACACGGAAGGTGCCGTCGATCTTCAGAAACAACCGGATACGATGAAGAGAGGAGCGGGGTTCTTCGTCGGAGCTCAAAAGATCTTCGCGTTCTTCGTCAAAGTTGAAGAAGATGAAGGAGCTCCCAAATCCTCTCAAGAAGGCTAGAGAAATCTAACCAAATAAAATAAGCTAGAGTCTTATTTTATTCACACACTTAAAAAATTGAATTTCAAAGGTTTGAAATTCAAATAAAAATAACTCCAAATTAAATAACAAAGTTGTCATGTCATTTAAAGAGGGGTTAAAGGGAGTTCTTAAAAGAGAAGATGAAAAGTTAGGATTCGTGTGGGCTCCACCACACTTAATCCTCTCAAGGGAGGTTAAGTGGGTGTGGGTCCCACCCCTAACTTCCTTTGAGAGAAGTTAACCAACAAGATAAAAATAAAAAGTGTTTCCACATTTTTATTTAACTTCTTATAATTTCTCCCAAAAACTAACTTTCGTTGTAGAGACCCGAAGCTTAATGTACATTGACATTACATTATATTTGCGGAATACTTAGTACATAACAAAAACACACACACAAGGATCGTAATAGTTTAGTGTCTTTGGAAACTCAGAATATAATGTTCTAATTCTGGTGAAAGATCTTCAACAACTCCCATAAAGATCTTCTTTTTTTTATACCTAAAACCATTCTTTATATCCTGGGGAGAAGAAAACATAAGTGGGTGAGCTCAAATGCTCAGTAAGGGTAATCAAAAGAAATATCAATCACATCATATACATAAGAACATAATTTTGGGAAATCTTAACCTGCAAAAGAGAGCATAGTTTCATAACATGGGATAAATCATAGTAGTGAAATGAAATCCCAATAAGCATAACATAAAACATGAAACATTGTGGCATACACACATAATCATAGAGAATCATTTCATGTTAGTCATGACTCATTGCCAAGACTACCTTAGTGGACAAAGTCCCTTTCTGAATCGAGTCACCCTCGTTTCAGTCCTGTTTCACTGAACCGGTATAACCTACCATTCCAGCCATGTCTATCTCATGAGATATGAAATCTTTACCCAATGCATTGGAGGGAGATATAGGTCCCACCCATCTTATAATGAATCCTTCCTTATGTGTTCCACATAATCATAAATCATACATCATCGCATAACACATGTAACAAAAATGGGATTCTTGAAACATCATGACATCATAAAACAAATCATATAAGGTAAATGACTTCATAAAAATAATTCCATCACAAAATAATCAATTCAATGTAATAATAGGAATAAAAACAGAACCCTATATTATCTTAGATGGAAAATAATTTTGATAAAACACTTGAACTCCATTCTTGAGGAAAATATCCTTTCTACTTCAAAAACATTTTCCTTTCTTAACATGTCATATAATTTTAAACTAAAAGAAGTTGACTAAAAATAAAAATGAATACTTTTAAAGGAAAATTCTTGGAAATATTGTTTTAGAAATCCATTCATGCCGTATAAGTTAAAAAAACATTCTTCGTACTTTTGTCGGAAAAGTCAAAAAGTACCTCGTACGAAAAACGACAAAAGATTCGTTTCATATCTTTTACTAAAAACTCACCGAAGGGTAAAATTGGATTTGAAAAAATTGTAGGTGGATGGAAATAATATTACATATTGAGGAAACATGGATGTGGATGATAAATTACACCCCACTAAATACCAAAGTATAAACAATCTTGGATAAAAATGAGATTGTGATATTTCCCTTACCTTAGGTCCGATTTGCTTCGTAAGTGTCTGAACCTCCTGTATAATGATTTAAATAATTTAATTGACTTATTCCAGAATCATACTAATTGTTATGATATCATATATGGTTCACTTATGACTTTATTTTACCCGTTCTTTTGTAAATTCCATGTTAAAGAGCGTTTTGGGTAAAATCGTTTCATTTGTCATCCGTGTTTTGACTTGTAATTATTCATATGATTACGTAGATCATGATTACTTAATTCCATAATATAAAACATGATTTATATATAATATATATTCAGAATATACATATATATAATAAATCAGTAAATGGAAAGAGATACACCGTTCATTGATACGGTAGGCCGTACGTACGCATTAACACTGTTTTCGTTTCCTTATTGAGTTGAACGGAATTAAGTAGATGACATAAATATATATACATATAAATCCAGTATCATTATTATGTCATATATTTCATGATTACTATAACGACCCATACTTTACATACATTGTTAATACTTCAAAATTGAAGCACACTTATTACAACATATGACAAAACCACAAAGGACAGTATAGGTATAGTGTCTTTAGAAACTGGGAAACATAAACAACTGGTTCATAAATCTTCTACAGTGTCTCCCATTTATTTAATCATATCTAGGGTCCCTTTTAGCATATTCTACTTAATATCCATCTTCCTGACCTGGGGAAAAGAAAACATAAAAGGGTGAGCTCAAATGCTCAGCAAGGGCAAATAAAGAAAATAAAAATCATATCATATCTTTTTGAAAATCAAAACCTGCAAAAGAGATCATAATATCATAACATGGAATAAATCATAGAAGTGAAAATGAGATCCCCAAAATCATAACATAAAACTTGAAACTTTGTGGAATGCACACATAATCATGGAAAATCATTTCTTGTTAGTCATGACTCATTGCCAAGACTATCTTAGTGGACAAAGTCCCTTTCTGAACCGAGTTCACTCCTCGTTTCAGTCCTGTATCACTGAACCGAAATAACCTTCCGTTCCAGCCATGTCTATCTCATGAGATATAAAATCTTTACCCAATGCATTAGAGGGAGATATAGGTACCACCCATCTTATAATGAATCCTTTCTTATGTGTGCCACATAATCATAAAGCATACATCATCGCATAACACATGTAACAAAAATCGGATTCTTGAAACATCATGACATCATAAATCAATTCATATAAGATAATGGAATTCATAAAAATAATTCCATCACAACATGATCAAATCAATGTAATAATAGGGATAAAAACAGAACCCTTTATTATCTTAGATGGAAAATAATTTTGATAAAACACTTGAACTTTATTCTTGAGGAAAATATCCTTTCTACTTCAAAAACATTTTTCCTTTCTTAACATGTCATACAACTTTAAACTAAAAGAAGTTGATTAAAAATAAACTTGAAAACTTGTAAAGGAAGCTTCTTGGAAATAATGTTTTAAAAATGCATTCATGCCGTATAAGTTAAAAAAAACATTATTCGTACCTTTGTCGGAAAAGTCAAAAAGTACCTCGTACGAAAAAAAAACGACAAAAGATTCCGTTCATATTATTTACTAAAAACTCACCGAAGGGTAAAATTGGATTTAAACTATTGTAAGTGGATGGAAACAATATTACATATTGAGGGAACATGGATGTGGATGATAAAATACACCCCAGTAAATACTTACGAATAAACAATCTCGGATAAAAATGAGATTGTGGTATTTTCCCTTACCTTAGGTCCGATTAGCTTTGTACGTGTCCGATGCTCCTGTATAATGGTTTAAATAATGTTATTGACTTATTCCAGAATCATACATATTTATATGATATCATATATGGTCATATTATTAGCTTCTTGTTAGTAATATTTCATTGTTACTTGTTACTCGGGTCTTTATAACTTTTTGTTCTTATGCGTGTTTTGTCGAATAAATTCTTCTTATTATCTTTAGGTTATAGATAATTCATTTACAGAATGGTATTAGTGTAGTATATACCATATTCATTTATTCAATTCATTTATATAATCATTATGAAATGAAGATCATGTAGAACGAGTCGCATCACATCGTGGAGACGGTATTCCGTACGTACGCACGAGTGATGATATCGTTCCTATGATCGTGGAATTGTATTGGAGTATATATATATTATTTCAGTATCAATATTACTTCATAATAATCATATTTAGTTACTCATTACACCATTATACCCATCTTTGTAAGGTGATGGTGGAAAATAGATTACACCACGGTGTGGAGACGGTATTCCGTACGTACGCACGCGTGGTGATTTCATTTTTCCGTAGGATGGATAGAAGGTGAATTAGGGTTGTTTCATATTTATAATAACATATCAGTATGTAAGTAATACTGATGTTATTACTTTATCATGAAACAACTAAAGAAGAAGAAGTTGAAGAAGAAAGAAATTGAAAAGATCGGTAATGGATATTACTTCTTCTTCTTTGGAACGCTTCTTTGAATCCTCCACTTAAGGAACTAAGATTGGTCTTTGGAGAAGACCAGGACCTCTAGGATTATTCTAGGGAAGTGGATAGGAGAAAATGGCAGGGTTTGGCCGAGCTTGAGTGCTCAATTTGGTGTGAGGAGGAGGGGGAGGAGGTGCCCTTTTATAAGGGAGGAGAGGGGCACCTTAGGAATATCTCAAAATATTATTTTATATTAAAGTCAAAATCGGTTTATAATGGTTCCAAAGGGTCTTATTTCGAAGGTAAAGTGGGTATGGGTCTATATCCTATCAAACAATAGGATTTAGACAAGTTTAGGGTATTATTTTAACCTTATCAATTAGATTTAACTCTAAGTTAATTATTTTAACTTTTACCGTGTCTTTTTGTTTTCCTTCACTATATGGTTAATACACTTACTATAACTTGCCAAACGAACCCCAAATTGTTTATTATTAATATATATATCCTTATCTAAGTCATTTGGCCGAACCTTATATTTTTAGGAATAAAATAACAATTAATAATATAATATTTGATTTAAAAGCTATTTTGTGTCAATTTTGACACTATTTGATATATGATTTGTTTCAAAGTCATAACAGAATTATATGTTCGAAACAAGTTGATTAAATCAACACTAATATATCATAGTATCCTAAAAAAAATAGTGGAATTCATAAAAAGTCTCAAATTACATTTATTTTGGTGTTTATAACATCAATTATGTCAATATTTCATTAATAAGATAATTACTGCATCATCATTATGTCATAAATAAATTAATTTATTTAATGTCTAAAAATTACAAATAAAATATCATCATGTAGGAAAGATTTTTAGCTTTCTAATGAATATTTACAATTGAATTTATCTTATGTATAACCCCATATTAAAAATGATTTACTTATTAAACATTGATTTTAACTATTTTAACCCTTCTTTAAATAAATTAATAATAAATGTCCTAATCTAATCCAAGTGGGCCTAAATGGTCATATTTTATTCCTAAGTTTGTTTTTGGTCGAATTACACTTGTCCAATAGAATTAGGACATGTGTTAGGGTAATATTAATATCATATTTACCCTTAGTTACCCTATTTACTATTAACCGCGGTAAAAATCGTAAAAAGTTACTATTCACCAAAAAATTATTTTCATCTCATTGAACCACATTTTAGTCCTTGATATTAACCGTGTTTCTTGAATTTTCGAAATTCCATTCACAGAAGCGGTAAAATTAAGTTTTATGCAAAATTCAGTTTTTAACCTACCACTTACTGGTTTCACTATTCATCAAAAATTGAAAGTTTTCAGAAAAATACCAAAATTTCACCCTAGGCTAATTTCGATATTATGAGTCCAAAAATGAAGTCCATTTTGAAAAATAAAATTTATAAAATTTCAAAAAGTGGTTATTACTATTCATAACGGCTAGTTTTAATAGCATATTGTTGTTTAGTGAAACTCAGTATTGCGTACGATGCAAGCTATCGAGGAAGGTCGCGATTGCGTGTAAATCAAGTCAAGAAAGTGTTGTGTAGAAAAAGATTCCTTTGATAATTTATATAACATAAAAGTCTCGGGTGTTACATTCTACCCCCCTTAAAAAAAATTTCGCCCTCGAAATTCATCACTTTGTAACAAACAGATGAGGATACTTCTCCCTCATCATATCCTCAAGCTCCCATGTAGCTTCTTCAAGTTGGTGGTTCCTCCATAAAACTTTCACCAAGCGAGTGGTCTTGTTTCGTACGACTTTTTCGCTACGATCCAGAATCTCTATCGGCTGTTCTTCATAAGAAAGATCTTGCTCCAGCGGTACAACTTCTGAGCTGAGTACATGTGAAGGATCTGGTATGTACTTTCTCAGGAGAGATACATGGAACACATCGTGAACTTGAGAGAGATTCGGTGGAAGCGCCAATCGGTAAGCTACCTTCCCAACACGATCCAGTATTTCGAAAGGACCGATATATCTAGGGCTCAACTTCCCCTTCTTTCCAAATCTCATAACCCTCTTCCAGGGAGATATTCGTAAGAACACTTTATCACCCACTTCAAACTCTAGGTCTTTTCTTCGGTTGTCGGCATAGCTTTTCTGTCGACTCTGAGCTGCTCTTATGTGTTGTTGAATAGATCTGACCTTTTCTGCCATTTCATCAACGAGATCAGGTCCTAATAGCTTTCTTTCCCCAACTTCATCCCAGCAAGTTGGAGTCCTGCATTTCTTTCCATAGAGAGCTTCATAAGGAGCCATCTGAATACTGGAGTGAAAGCTATTATTATAAGAAAATTCTACCAAAGGTAGGTGTTGATCCCAACCTCCTTTGAAATCCATAGAGCAAGCTCTCAACATATCTTCTAGGGTTTGAATTGTTCTCTCAGATTGACCGTCTGTCTGGGGATGATAAGCAGTGCTGAAACTCAACTCTGTATCTAGAGTATGCTGAAGACTTCGCCAGAACTTCGAGGTAAATCTCGGATCCCGATCAGATATAATAGAAAGTGGTACTCCATGTAATCTTACCACTTCCTTTACATATATCCTGGAAAGCTGATCTAGAGAGAAATCCTCTCTAATAGGAATTAAGTGTGCATACTTTGTAAGACGATCAACTATGACCCAAATAGCATTATTGCCTTTGGATGTTTTAGGAAGTCCTGTGACAAAGTCCATAGTGATGTTTTCCCATTTCCATTCGGGTATGGGTAATGGTTGTAACATCCCCTTAGACTTCTATCTCTCAGCTTTAACTTGTTGACAAACCAAGCATCGAGAGACAAATTCAGCAACATCTCTTTTCATGCCATCCCACCAGAAGTACTCTTTCAGGTCCCTATACATCTTCGTGCTTCCAGGATGAATAGAGAATGAAGAACTATGAGCCTCATCCAGCAGCTCCTTCTTTAATTCGGGGATGGGAGGAACACAAACCCGATTCCTGAACTTTATTATCCCATCACAATCAAGGTTGAATTCAGGAACATTTCTCACCTTCTTTTGTAACTCGACATCTTCTTTATGTGCCTCTTTAATCTTCACATGTATAGATGGTTGAACATTCATTTGAGAAAGATAAGATTTTTCCCCTTCCATTATAATTCCAAGATCCATCCTTTATAAATCCATAAATATTGGATCTTTTGTGATCCTCATCATGGATAAACTAGCATGGTCTTGTCGACTTAATGCATCTTCCACCTTGTTTGCTTTCCCAGGGTGGTAATGGATTGAGCAGTCATAATCCTTAATCAGCTCCAACCATCTTCTTTGACGCATATTCAACTCCTTTTGTGTGAAAATATACTTTAAACTTTTATGATCAGTATAAATATCACACCTTTCACCATAAAGGTAATTCCTCCAAATCTTTAATGAAAAGATTACCGCAGCCAACTCCAAATCATGTGTTGGGTAATTTTGCTCATGGATTTTAAACTGTCGTGAGGCATAAGCTATCACCATATCATTTTGCATAAGAACACACCCCAATCCCTTCTTGGATGCATCACTGTAGATCACAAACCTTTCTCCACTACAAGGCAGTGTGAGCACAGGTGCACTGGATAACCTTCTTTTCAACTCCTTGAAATTCTCTTCACATTCCTCTATCCAGACAAACTTAACTCCTTTCCGAGTCAACTTGGTGTGTGGATTAGATAATCGTGAAAAATCTTTTACAAAACGTCGATAATATCCAGCCAAACCAAGAAAACTTCAGATCTCAGTTACTGTGGTTGGTCTCGACCATCTTTCGATAACCTCTGTTTTTGCTGGATCCACAGATATCCCCTCTTTTGAGATTATATGACCCAAAAATGCAACTTTTTGAAGCCAAAATTCACACTTGGTAAATTTGTCATAAAGCTTCTCCTTTCTCAGGGTCTTCAATATAATTCTCAAGTGATCTTCATGCTCTTCCTTGCTCTTTGAATAGACAAGAATATCGTCTATAAAGACTACCACAAATTGATCAAGATATTCTCTAAAGACTCTATTCATTAGATCCATGAAGATAGCAGGGGCATTAGTAAGACCAAATGGCATCACTATAAATTCATAGTGTCCATACCTTGTACGGAAAGCCGTCTTTGGTATATCCTCCCTTTTGACCCTTAATTGATGATACCCTAAACGAAGATCAATCTTGGAAAAGTATTGAGCTCCGCGTAGTTGGTTAAATAAGTCATCAATGCGTGGGAGAGGATATTTGTTCTTGATAGTGATCTTGTTAAGTTCTCGATAATCAATGCAGAGTCTCATTGATCCATCTTTCTTCTTAACAAATAGAACAGGTGCTCCCCAAGGTGACGCACTAGGGCGTATGAATCCCTTATCAAGATTCTCTTGGAGTTGCTTCTTCAATTCCTGCAACTCAATTGGGGCCATTCTATAAGGTGTCTTTAAAATAGGCAAAGCACCCGGTACGAGTTCTATTGAAAACTCAACTTCACGATTTGGTGGAAGACCCGGCAATTCCTCCGGAAAGACATCATCAAACTCCCGTACAATGGGCATATTCTTAATCGTTGCGTTTCTCACCAACCATTTGAGATAAATAACCTTCATTTAGTGGAATCAATACCCATAAGATGGAAGAAATTTCCACTGGAAGGTTATGTTCATCCTTGCATTGATAGACGATCGTAGATTGATCTGGAATATGAAATGTGACTTCCCTTCTTTGGCAATTGATATGAGCTCCATGTAGAGAAATCCAATCCATGCCAAGAATCACATCAAATTCCACTAAAGGAAGGATCACAAGATTTGCAGGAAGCACTTTCCCACAAACTTCGATCGGAGAAGAATTATAAACTTTTGATGCGATTGATGTGCCATTAGGTGTTGTCACGGCTAACTCAACATCTAATTGTTGAGGTAATACGGTGATACCCTTAGAAAAGTCTTCAGAAATAAAAGAGTGGGTGGATCAAGAATCAAATAAAACATTTGCTACTTTAGAGTGGATGGTAAGTGTACCTTTCACCACATCGTTATCGTACTCCACATCGTTGATAGAAATTGCATGTGACTTTCCTTTGTCATTAGCCTTAAGATTTTGTTGACGTCGACCATCATCATCAACCCTTGGATTTGGGCATTGATTGGCATAATGCCCCATCTCCTTTCACTTGAAACATTGAAGTGTAGTAGGTTCATTCTGTGTATCCCTTCCTTTGTTTGCATCATTAGACATCTTCTTCCCATTATCACGGCATTCAAATGCCCGATGACCTTCCTTTCCACATTTAAAACATTTACTTGTCCCTTTAAGACAACTCCCTCCATGTTTCTTTCCACACTTTGAGCATAATGGAAAGTTCATCTTCTTTTCAGTGTGCTCTTTAGAGTTTCCTTTGAATTCCATCTTCCTCTTCTTATCAAACCCATGTGACTGATGGGTTACTCCAATCTCCATCTCGATATTGAGAGCACATCGAACAATTTCCTCGTAGCTATTGAAGTCCCTTATGGCTAACTCCCTTCGAAGACTTGGTTTTAAGCCACTAAAGAATCGATCGATCTTACTCTCAGGTTGGATAATAATACCATAAGCGTACCTTGCAAGTCTTGTAAAATTTTCTTCATAGGTACTAACAGATTCATCATCCCTTTGCTTCAGTTCAAGAAACTCTTTCTCCATCTTTGTTCGGAGAATACGAGGGAAGTACTTATTGAAAAATAAGTTCTTGAACTCGTCCCATTCCATAGACTCAATTTCATCCCTTTGACTCGTATTCTTAACAAGATTCCACCATTGATCAGCATCTCCTTCCAAACGGTACACTTCTAGGATGACTTTATCATGTTCAGAACATTGAAGAACTGAAAATATCTTTTCAGTAGTACTAATTCATTGTTCAGCAACTAATGGATCAGTAGACTCGCTGAAAGAAGGTGGAAGCTGCCTCATGAAGGATTCAACAGAATGTTGCTCCCTCCTTTGCTCGTTTGGAAATCCTGCATGATTCATAGCTTGAGAAAGTTGTGTGAGCATGGCTACAAGATTTTGCATTCCAGCTCCCATATCGTTTGGTTGCTCAGGGGGACAATCATTGCATTGCCCATCGCATTCCGCATTAACACGGTTCCTTCGGGTTCCAGCCATTGACTAAAACCAAGAAGAATAGTGTGAGCAACACTAATTATAATAGGAAACCACATAATTCAAGAATAAAATTTTCATGCTTATGGTCTTATCCTAGGTTATTCATGGCCATTTTTAAGATTGTGTTCTATGCTTAGACTTATTCTTAGCGTTCTTACTAAGGCTTTCACATCCTAGTTTCCAAAGGTTGACTATACCTTTCCTCTGATACCAACTATAGCGGTCTAGAATTACTTCCAGTGGACTACAATTGATACCTATCAGGGCACTCCATGGGCGGCTACACCCCCTGGGCGGGACACACCACCATCCCTAGTGGCAGCCATTTCCTCATGAAGCCCTTGGGCGGAGAGCCATGCTTCGTCCAACGCTCACATGTGAGAGTTCCCAAGGATCGGATACATTTCTACATCCTTTGCCTCTGATACCAACTATAACGACCCATACTTTACATACATTGTTAATACTTCAAAATTGAAGCACACTTATTACAACATATGACAAAACCACAAAGGACCGTATAGGTATAGTGTCTTTAGAAACTGGGAAACATAAACAACTGGTTCATAAATCTTCTACAGTGTCTCCCATTTATTTCATCATATCTAGGGTCCCTTTTAGCATATTCTACTTAATATCCATCTTCCTGGCCTGGGGAAAAGAAAACATAAAAGGTTGAGCTCAAATGCTCAGCAAGGGAAAATAAAGGAAATAAAAATCATATCATATATTTTTGAAAATCAAAACCTGCAAAATAGATCATAATATCTTAACAGGGAATAAATCATAGAAGTGAAAATGAGATCCCCAAAATCATAACATAAAACTTGAAACTTTGTGGCATGCACACATAATCATGGAAAATCATTTCTTGTTAGTCATGACTCATTGCCAAGACTATCTTAGTGGACAAAGTCCCTTTCTGAACCGAGTTCACTCCTCGTTTCAGTCCTGTATCACTGAACCGAAATAACCTTCCGTTCCAGCCATGTCTATCTCATGAGATATAAAATCTTTACCCAATGCATTGGAGAGAGATATAGGTCCCACCCATCTTATAATGAATCCTTTCTTATGTGTGCCACATAATCATAAAACATACATCATCGCATAACACATGTAACAAAAATGGGATTCTTGAAACATCATGACATCATAAATCAATTCATATAAGATAATGGAATTCATGAAAATAATTCCATCACAACATGATCAAATCAATGTAATAATAGGGATAAAAACAGAACCCTTTATTATCTTAGATGGAAAATAATTTTGATAAAACACTTGAACTTTATTCTTGAGGAAAATATCCTTTCTACTTCAAAAACATTTTTCCTTTATTAGCATGTCATACAACTTTAAACTAAAAGAAGTTGATTAAAAATAAACTTGAAAACATGTAAAGGAAGCTTCTTGGAAATAATGTTTTAAAAATCCATTCATGCCGTATAAGTTAAAAAAAACATTCTTCGTACCTTTGTCGGAAAAGTCAAAAAGAACCTCGTACGAAAAAAAACGACAAATGATTTAGTTTATATTCTTTACTAAAAACTCACCGAAGGGTAAAATTGGATTTAAACTATTGTAAGTGGATGGAAACAATATTACATATTGAGGGAACATGGATGTGGATGATAAAATACACCCCAGTAAATACTTACGAATAAACAATCTCGGATTAAAATGAGATTGTGGTATTTTCCCTTACCTTAGGTCCGATTAGCTTTGTACCTGTCCGAAGCTCCTGTATAATGGTTTAAATAATGTTATTTACTTATTCCAGAATCATACATATTTATATGATATCATATATGGTCATATTATTAGCTTCTTGTTAGTAATATTTCATTGTTACTTGTTACTCGGGTCTTTATAACTTTTTGTTCTTATGCGTGTTTTGTCGAATAAATTCTTATTATTATATTTAGGTTATATATAATTCATATCCAGAATGGTATTAGTGTAGTATATACCATATTCATTTATTCAATTCATTTATATAATCATTATGAAATTAAGATCATGTAGAACGAGTCGCATCACATCGTGGAGACGGTATTCCGTACGTACGCACGAGTGATGATATCGTTCCTATGATCGTGGAATTGTATTGGAGTATATATATATTATTTCAGAATCAATATTACTTCATAATAATCATATGTAGTTACTCATTACACCATTATACCCATCCTTGTAAGGTGATGGTGGAAAATAGATTACACCACGGCGTGGAGACGGTATTCCGTACGTACGCACGCGTGGTGATTTCATTTTTCCGTAGGATGGATAGAAGGTGAATTAGGGTTGTTTCATATTTATAATAACATATCAGTATGTAAGTAATACTGATGTTATTACTTTATCATGAAACAACTAAAGAAGAAGAAGTTGAAGAAGAAAGAAATTGAAAAGATCGGTAATGGATATTACCTCTTCTTTGGAACGCTTCTTTGAATCCTCCACTTAAGGAACTAAGATTGGTCTTTGGAGAAGACCAGGACCTCTAAGATTATTCTAGGGAAGTGTAGAGGAGAAAATGGAAGGGGTTGGCCGAGCTTGAGTGCTCAATTTGGTGTGAGGAGGAGGGGGAGGAGGTGCCCTTTTATAAGGGAGGAGAGGGGCACCTTAGGAATATCTCAAAATATTATTTTATATTAAAGTCAAAATCGGTTTATAATGGTTCCAAAGGGTCTTATTTCAAAGATAAAGTGGGGATGGGTCGAAATCCTATCAACCAATAGGATTTAGACAAGTTTAGGGTATTAGTTTAACCTTATCAATTAGATTTAACTCTAAATAATTATTTTAACTTTTACCGTGTCTTTTAGTTTTCCTTAACTATATGGTTAATACACTTACTATAACATGCCAAACGAACCCCAAATTGTTTATTATTAATATATATATCCTTATCTAAGTCATTTGGCCGAACCTTATATTTTTAGGAATAAAATAACAATTAATAATATAATATTTGATTTAAAAGCTATTTTGTGCCAATTTTGACACTATTTGATATATGATTTGTTTTTAAGTCATAACAGAATTATATGTTCGAACCAAGTTGATTAAATCAACACTAATATATCATAGTAACCTATAAAATTAGTGGAATTCATAAAAAGTCTCAAATTACATTTATTTTTGTGTTTATAACATCAATTATGTCAATATTTCATTAATAAGATAATTACTGCATCATCATTATGTCATAAATAAATTAAATTATTTAATGTCTAAAAATTACAAATAAAATATCATCATGTAGGAAATATTTGTAGCTTTCTAATGAATATTTACAATTGAATTTATCTTATGTATAACCCCATATTAAAAATGAATTACTTATTAAACATTGATTTTAACTATTTTAACCCTTCTTTAAATAAATTAATAATAAATGTCCTAATCTAATCCAAGTGGGCCTAAATGGTCATATTTTATTCCTAAGTTTGTTTTTGGTCGAATTACACTTGTCCAATAGAATTAGGACATGTGTTAGGGTAATATTAATATCATATTTACCCTTAGTTACCCTATTTACTATTAACCGCGGTAAAAATCGTAAAAAGTTACTATTCACCAAAAAATTATTTTCATCACATTGAACCACATTTTAGTCCTTGATATTAACCGTGTCTCTCGGATTTTCGAAATTCCATTCACAGAAGCGGTAAAATTATGTTTTATGCAAAATTCAGTTTTTAACCTACCACTTAGTGGTTTCACTATTCATCAAAAATTGAAAGTTTTCAGAAAAATACCAAAATTTCACCCTAGGCTAATTTCGATATTCTGAGTCCAAAAATGAAGTCCATTTGGAAAAATAAAATTTATAAAATTTCAAAAATTGGTTATTACTATTCATAACGGCTAGTTTTAATAGCATATTGTTGTTTAGTGAAACTCGGTATTGCGTACGATGCAAGCTATCGAGGAAGGTCGCGATTGCGTGTAAAGCAAGTCAAGCAAGTGTTGTGTAGAAAAAGATTCCTTTGATAATTTAAATAACATAAAAGTATCGGGTGTTACAATTACTTATTATATATATACTTTAAAATCATTCATTAATGGTTAAAGTGGAGAATGAATCTCGTCGCGTCGTGGAGACTGTATTCCGTACGTACGCACGAGCGATGATATCGTTCTCATGATCATGGAACTGTATTGGAATGTATGTATACTATTTCAGAATCAATATCACATTAAAATAATAAAATATAGTTATTATTTACACCATTATATCCATCCAATTAAGGTGGTGGTGGAAAATAGATTTCACCACGGCGTGGAGACGGTATTCTGTACGTACGCACGCGCGGTGATTTCGTTTTCCGTAGGATGGATAGATGGTGAAATAGGATTGTTTCATACTAATAATAACATATCAGTATATGAGTGATACTTATGTTATTACTTCATAATTAAATAACCTAAGAAGAAGAAGTGGAAGAAGAAATAAAGATGAAAGAATCGGTAACAGACATTACCTCTTCTTTGAAGTGCTTCATTGAGACCTCCTTTTAGGGCACTAAAATTGGTCTTTGAGGAAGACCAGAACCTCTAGGATGTTTCTAGTGAAGTGGAGAAGATAATTTGTCAGGGGTTGGCCGAGCTTGAAGGCTCAAAGTTGTGTGAGGAAGAGAGGGAGGAGGTTCCCTTTTATAAGGGTGGAGAGGGGCACCTTTGGAATAACTAAAAATATTATTTTATTATAAAGTCAAGTTCGGTTTTAAATAACTCCAAATTGATTTATTTAGAGGCTAAGGTGGGGATGGGTCGAAATACTCTCATCCAATATAATTTAGACAAGTTTAGGTTCCTATTTTAACCTTATCATTTAGATTTTACATTAAGTTAAATAATTTTACTTTTACCGTGACTTTTTGTTTTCTTACATTATATGGTTTATACACTTACTATAACATGCCAATAGAACCCCAAGTTGTTTATTATTAATATATATATATCCTTATCTAAGTCATTTGGCCGAACCTTAGATTTTTAGGAATAAAATAACAATTAATAATATAATATTTTATTTAAAAACTATTTTGTGTCAATTTTGACACTATTTGATATATGATTTTTGTGAAAGTCATAACGAAATTATATGTTATAACCAAGTAGATTAAATCAACACTAATATATCATAGTAACCTAGAAAATTAGTGGAATTCATAAAAAGTCTTAAATTACACTTATTTGGGTATTTATAACATCAATTATGTCAATATTTCATTAATAAGATAGTTACTGCATCATCTTTGTGTCATAAATAACTTAAATCATTTGATGTCTAAAAGTTACAAATAAAATACCATTATGTAGGAAATCGTTTTATATTTCTAATGAATATTTACAATCTAATTTATCTTATGTATAACCCTATATTAAAAATGTTTTAGTAAATAAACGTTGATTTTAACTCTTTTAACTCTTCTTTGAATTAAATAATAATAAATGTTCTAATCTAATCCAAGTGGGCCTAAATGGTCATATTTTATTCCTGAGCTTGTTTTTGGTCTAATTACACTTATCCAATAGAATTTGGACATGTGTTAGGGTAATAATAATATCATTTTTACCCTTAATTACCCTATTTACTTTTAACCGTGGTAAATAAAAGTAAAAAGTTACTATTCACCAAAAATTATTTTCATCTCATTGAACCACATTTTACTTACTGACATCAACCGTGTCTCTAGGATTTTTGAAATTCCACTCACAGAAGCGGTAAAATTATGTTTTATGAAAAATTCAGTTTTTTAACTACCACTTAGTGGTTTCACTATTCATCAAAAATTGAACGTTTTCAAAAAAATGCCAAAAATTAGGCCTAAGATATATTTGATATTATGAACTCAAAAATGATTTCTATTTTACCAAATTCAAAACATTTCAGTTTCATTAATTAATTTTAAAAATTAATTCCCGTCGTCAAAACAAATAGCGTGTTCTTAAGAGATAATAACTATCAAAAGATTGACACTTGTTTATGTATGGTTTAAATGTAAAATTACATCCAATGACCATAATTGTATTGAATTGTAAAAATATATTCTAAATATAATTTATAACCACTCAAATTAATAATTTATCACTATTAATTATTTCGATTGAAAAAGATGTTTTTTAATTAAAATTTAGTAATTTTCACTATTCTTCAAAATATGAAAGTTATCCGAAAATCACAAAAATTTCACCTTAGGATAAATTCGATACTCCGAATCCAAAAATGAAGTCCATTTTGAGAGCTAAAATTTCTAAAATTTTAAAAGGTGGTTATTACTATTCATAATGGGTAGTTATAATAATATTTTAATAGCATATCGTTGTTTAGTGAAACGCGGTATTGCGTTCTACACACGCTATCGGGGAAGGTCGCGATTGCGTGTAATGAAAGGCAAGTAAAGGATGTGTGTTGTGCAAGATCCTTTTGGTGTAGTGTACAACACAAGACATTAATGAAATTAAAAAGAATATTTTTCATAAAATCTCGGGGTGTTACATTCTACCCCCTTTAAAATGAATTTCGCCCTCGAAATTTGTCGGGGTTATAAATGGTTTACTACTCGAAAGATTCTTTAATAGAAACCCACATCGTAAAAAGGAATACCAAAAACAATATTTAAAAACAAAAGTATGAAACGTAACGGTTACCCAAATAAACTAATCACCGGGTTTCCACATAGGTGAAAATATGGATATGGAAGAAAAATCTAACCATCATGTTCTGATGGAGAGTGGTAGAGAAAATGGCTATAGAAAATCCAACAATCACAAATCCATAAATTTGTGACGATCTAAGGTACCATCTGATTAATCATATATAAGAGCACTAGGACATCATTTTTGGTTTTCAAGATCGTTTCCCTAAAGTTGAAGAATTTGAATTAGAATAAATACTTAGTTTATTTTGGTACAATCTCACTATTGTTCGTGCCCTGTACAATTTCCACTTCATCTCTTAAATAAATGAAGTTGAATTTGTTATTCGTGAAGTGTTATCAGATCATGTGATAGAATGATGGGTCATTCCATCTGTCTCAAACAAAAGGATAGAAAAAGTTATTAAATATTCATAAGTCATTTTATAGTGATATTAATCATATATGGTTCCTAAAATGGACTTATACTTCATATATCATATTGGTTAATAAAATAAAACTAGTTTCTACTAAACAGGGACTTCCTGTAGGCCAGTGGTAGGCGATAAAGGCCAGTCTCACTTCGGTTGTGGGTTCGATTCCCACAGCCTTGTCCGACGCGATGGGTTGTCGCCCATTCTGCAGGTTGTCCTTTTTCTAAAACTAAAATACTATAACATCCCATCAATAATATCGAAAAAAACTTATATCCTTAAACAATATTAACTTATGTCCAACATAATCCATTCCAATCTTTATGCTTATCCGTAATACTGCAGTCCACTCTCATAACATAGTGAAAACGATTACTAGAGATTTAAAACCATCGTCGATCCCCATATATCATAAGATATGTTTTTTTGGTCACATTCCAAACATTCAAAGTCCTTAATAATGTATTCTATTGAATACCCATTGAACCATAGTGAAAACTTGAATGCAGTTAAAAGTTAACACTTTTCACATACCAAAATCCTCAAAATTCTATATACTCAAACCATGATATCACTTAGTCCTTATATCAATCATGAGCTCATGAATACTGTTAAACATTTCGTTGTCTCGTTTTACCTTCATTATGAGCATATCATCTTATTTCCAAAAATATCTCAATCACTTTGAATACCACATTATACCAATACATAAATATTCCAATACTCCATGATACAATATTATTTTGGAATCCCATTACATAAACACTTAATCATTCCACCACATCATTGTCATATTCAACATCACCAATAGTGATCGCATGTGACTTCCATTTGTCCTTTGCCTTCACTGGTTTCTCATGTTGATCATCACTAACCCTTGGATTAGGGCATTTATTAGCATAATGCCCCATTTCCTTGCACTTGAAGCATTGAAGTGTTGGGGGTGCGTTCGCTGCAGTGTTTGCTTTATTCACATCATTAAAAACCCTTTTTCCATTACTTCGACACTCAGCTGCTCGATGACCTTCTTTTCCACACTTAAAGCATTTTCTAGTCCCTTTAAGACACTCTCCGCCATGATTCTTTCCACACTTTGTGCATAAGGAAACATTCATCTTCTTTTCACCATTATTCTGAGATTTCTCCTTGAACTCCATCTTTCGTTTCTTGTCAAAACCATGAGATGGATATGTACCACCAACTTCCATTTCTACCTTGATAGCACAACGCACAATTTCTTCATAGCTACTGAAGTCTCTTATAGCTAATGCCCTTCGATGACTTGGTTTTAAGCCACTGAAAAATTGATCAACTTTACTTTCATGTCAGATGATAATGCCAGATGCATACCTTTCAAGTCTTGTAAAATTCTCTTTGTATATACCAACAGATTCATCATCCTTTTTCTTTAGCTCAAGAAACTCCTTTTCCATCTTTGTTCAACGAATACGAGGGAAGTACATACTGAAAACATGTTCTTGAACTCGTCCCATTCCATGGACTCAATTTCATCTCTTGGCCTCGTATTCTTGATAAGATTCCACCATTGATCATCTTCACCTTCCAAACGATATACTGCTAAGACGACTTTATCATGTTCAGAACATTGATGAACTGAAAATTTCTTTTTAGTGGTACTGATCCATTGTTCAGCAACAAGTGGATCAGAATTCCCACTGAAAGAAGGTGGACGTTGCCTCATGAAGGACTCAATAGAATACTGTTCCCTTCTCTGCTCATTTGGAAGTACAGAATGATTCATAGCATGTGTAAGTATAGCAATAATATTTTGCACTCCATCTCCCATAACATTTGTTTGTTCAGGAGGACAATCATTGCATTGTCCATTTCATTGATCAACACGGTTCCTTCGGGTTCCAGTCATCTTCTAAAACCCAAAAAGAATAGTGTGAGAGGCAAAAATCATAATAAAGGGGTAGTAACTTCATTATCTAACTTCTTAGGTTAAATTCTATGATCTTTACCGTAGTTATAGGACTGTATCCTATACGTATACTTATCCTTAGAGACATCCCTAGACATACCTTAGAAATATCTCTAGGGATCTCACTAACGTTTTCGCATCCTAGTTTCCAAAGGTTGACTAAACCTTTCCTCTAATACCAACTGTAGCGGTCTGGAATTACTTCCATTGGAATAAAATTGATACCTATCAGGGCACTCAATGGGCGGCTACACCCCCTGTGCGGGACACACCACCATCCCTAGTGGCATCCATTTCCTCATGAAGCCCTTGGGCGGAGAGCCATGCTTCGTCCAACGCTCACATGTGAGAGTTCCTGAGGATCGAATACATTCCAACCTCCTTTGCCTCTGATACCAACTGTAGAGACCCGAAGCTTGATGTGAATTTAAATTACACTATATTTGCAGAATACTTAGTATATAATAAAAACACACACACGAGGATCGTAATAGTTTAGTGTCTTTGGAAACTCGGAATATAATCTTCTAATCCTGGTGAAAGATCTTCAACATCTCCCATAAAGATCTTCTTTTTTTTTATACCTAAAACCTTTCTTTATATCTTGGGGAAAAGAAAACATAATAGGGTGAGCTCAAAGGCATAGTAAGGGTAAACAAAAGAAATATCAATCACATCATATACATAAGAACATAATTTTTGGAAATCTTAACCTGCAAAAGAGAGCATAGTTTCATAACATGGGATAAATCATAGTAGTGAAATGAAATCCCAATAAGCATAACTTCAAACATGAAACTTTGTGGAATACACACATAATCATAGAGAATCATTTCTTGTTAGTCATGACTCATTTCCAAGACTACCTTAGTGGAAAAAGTCCCTTTCTGAATCGAGTCACCCTCGTTTCAGTCCTGTTTCACTGAAATGGTATAACCTACCATTCCAGTCATGTCTATCTCATTAGATATGAAATCTTTACCCAATGAATTGGAGGGAGATATAGGTCCCACCCATCTTATAATGAATCCTTTCTTATGTGTGCCACATAATCATACATCATACATCATTGCATAACACATGTAACAAAAATGGGATTCTTGAAACATCATGACATCATAAAAAAAATCATATAAGGTAAATGACTTCATAAAAATAATTCCCTCACAACATAATCAAATCAATGTAATAATAGGGGTAAAAACAGAACCCTATATTATCTTAAATGGAAAATAATTTTGATAAAACACTTGAACTCCATTCTTGAGGAAAATATCCTTTCTACTTCAAAAACATTTTCTTTTCTTAACATGTCATATAATTTTAAACTAAAAGAAGTTGATTAAAAATAAAAATGAATACTTGTAAAGGAATCTTCTTGGAAATAATGTTTTAGAAATCCATTCATGCCGTATAAGTTAAAAAATACATTCTTCGTACTTTTTTCGGAAAAGTCAAAAAGTACCTCGTACGAAAAACGACAAAAGATTCCTTTCATATCTTTTACTAAAAACTCACCGAAGGGTAAAATAGGATTTGAAAAAATTATAGGTTTATGGAAATAATATTACATATTGAGGAAACATGGATGTGGATGATAAAATACACCCCAGTAAATACCAAAGTATAAGCAATCTCGGATAAAAATGAGATTGTGATATTTCCCTTACCTTAGGTCCGATTTGCTTCGTAAGTGTCCGAAACTCCTGTATAATGATTTAAATAATGTCATTGACTTATTCCAGAATCATAATAATTGTTATGATATCATATATGGTTCACTTATGACTTTATTTTACCCGTTCTTTTGTAAATTCCATGTTAAAGAGCATTTTGGATAAAATCGTTTCATTTGTCGTCCGTGTTTTGACTTGTAATTATTCATATGATTACGTAGATCATTATTACTTAATTCCAGAATATAAAACATGATTTATATATAATATATATTCAGAATATACATATATATAATAAATCAGTAAATGGAAAGAGATACACCGTTCATGGAGACAGTAGGCCGTACGTACGCATGAACACTGTTTTCGTTTCCTTATTGAGTTGAACGGAATTAAGTAGATGACATACATATATATACACATAAATCCAATATCATTATTATGTCATATATTTCATGATTACTTATTATATATACATTACAATCATTCATTAATGGTTAAAGTGGAGAATGAATCTCGTCGCGTCGTGGAGACGGTAGTCCGTACGTACGCACGAGCGATGATATCGTTCTCATGATCGTGGAACTGTATTAGAGTGTATGTATACTACTTCAGAATCAATATCACTTTAAAATAATAAAATATAGTTATTATTTACACCATTATACCCATCCAAGTAATGTGGTGGTGGAAAATAGATTTCACCACGGCGTGGAGACGGTATTCTGTACGTACGCACACGCGGTGATTTCGTTTTTCGTAGGATGGATAGATGGTGAAATAGGATTGTTTCATACATATAATAACATATCAGTATATGAGTGATACCGATGTTATTACTTCATAATGAAATAATCTAAGAAGAAGAAGTGGAAGAAGAAACAAAGATGAAAGAATCGGTAACGGACATTACCTCTTCTTCGAAGTGCTTCTTTGAGACCTCCTTTTAGGGAACTAAAATTGGTATTTGAGGAAGAACAGAACCTCTAGGATGTTTCTATGGAAGTGGAGAAGAGAATTTGGCAGGGGTTGGCCGAGCATGAAGGCTCAAAGTTGTGTGAGGAAGAGAGGGAGGAGGAGCCCTTTTATAAGGGAGGAGAGGGGCACCTTTGGAATAACTAAAAATATTATTTTATTATAAAGTCAAGTTCGGTTTTAAATAGATCCAAATTGATTTATTTCGAGTCTAAGGTGGGGATGGGTCGAAATAATCTCATCCAATAGAATTTAGACAAGTTTAGGTTCCTATTTTAACCTTATTATTTAGATTTAACATTAAGTCAAATAATTTAACTTTTACCATGACTTTTTGTTTTCTTACATTATATGGTTTATACACTTACTATAACATGCCAAAAGAACCCCAAGTTGTTTATTATTAATATATATATCCTTATCTAAGTCATTTGGCCGAACCTTAGATTTTTAGGAATAAAATAACAATTAATAATATACTATATTATTTAAAAACTATTTTGTGTCAATTTTGACACTATTTGATATATGATTTTTGTGAAAGTCATAACAGAATTATATATTATAACCAAGTTGATTAAATCAACACTAATATATCATAGTAACCTATAAAATTAGTGGAATTCATAAAAAGTCTTAAATTACACTTATTTGGGTATTTATAACATCAGTTATGTCAATATTTCATTAATAAGATAGTTACTGCATCATCATTGTGTCATAAATAAATTAAATTATTTGATGTATAAAAATTACATATAAAATAAAATTATGTAGTAAATCTTTTTATATTTATAATGAATATTTACAATCTAATTTATCTTATGTATAACCCTATATTAAAAATGTTTTAGTAAATAAACTTTGATTTTAACTCTTTTGACTCTTCTTTGAATTAAATAATAATAAATGTCCTAATCTAATCCAAGTGGGCATAAATGGTCATATTTTATTCCTAAGCTTGTTTTTGGTCGAATTACACTTATCCAATAGAATTTGGACATGTGTTAGGGTAATAATAATATCATTTTTACCCTTAATTACCCTATTTACTTTTAACCGTGGTAAATAAAAGTAAAAAGTTACTATTCACCAAAAATTATTTTCCTCTCATTGAACCACATTTTACTTAATAACATGAACCGTGTCTCTAGGATTTTTGAAATACCACTCACAGAAGCGGTAAAAATAAGTTTTATGAAAAATTCAGTTTTTTAACTACCACTTAGTGGTTTCACTATTGATCAAAAATTGAAAGTTTTCAGAAAAATGCCAAAAATTAGGCGTAAGCTATATTTGATATTATGAACTCAAAAATGATTTCTATTTTACCAAATTCAAAACATATCAGTTGCATTAATTAAATTTAAAAATTAATTCCCATCATCAAAACAAATAGCGTGTTCTTAAGAGATAATAACTATCAAAAGATTGACACTTGTTTATGTTTGGTTTAAATGTGAAATTACATCCAATGACCATCATTGTTTTGAATTGTAAAAATATGTTCGAAATATACTTTAAAACCACTCAAATTAATAATTTATCACTATTAATTATTTCTATTGAAAAAGTTTTTGTTTTAATTAATTTTAGTAATTTTCACTATTCATCAAAATATGAAAGTTATCCGAAAATCACCAAAATTTCACCTTAGGCTAAATTCGATACTCCGAATCCAAAAATGAAGTCCATTTTGAGAGCTAAAATTTCTAAAATTTTTAAAGGTGGTTATTACTATTCATAACAGCTAGTTATAATAATATTTTAATAGCATATCGTTGTTTAGTGAAACTCGGAATTGCGTATTACACACGCTATCGAGGAAGGTTGTGATTGCGTGTAATTCAAGGAAAGTAAAGGATGTGTGTTGTGCAAGATCCTTTTGGTGTAGTGTACAACACAAGACATTAATTAAATTAAAAAGAATATTTTTCATAAAATCTCGGGGTGTTACATTCGTCCCGCATAAAACGCAACCTCGGAAAAGGTCTCCTTAAGCGAATATCGGCGCTGCGAGTTCATCGGTGCCCTCGGATTTTGATTCCGGGAACCGGTTAAAAAGATAGAAATTCACGCTTGTTTGTTCACTAAACGTACCCGAGCCAAACTTCGGAAATTGATTCCTGGCACTCCGGGCCTTGGAATCAGGTGCCGTCAGAAACCGCGTTCTCGTAAAATTCCAAAGAAAATTAAGAAAAAATTTCTCTTGAATTTTAAGGGTCTTTACACAATCGATGAAGTGTACGAATGGGGATGAGGATGACTCATGAACCATTATCAATGAAAGCTCTTTTGATGTCTACAGCATTGACCTTGCTAGATAAATATAAAGGTCTGATATGTACATGCACGACATCATCTTTATCTTCATCTATGAAAGATATCACTGCATGGCATTTTTTTTGTATTATTCCCAACATGGTAGGCTTCAGCCATAGCAATTTTAGTTTCAAACTCCTAAGGACTTGACAAAGCCTTGATGAGTGCCTCCCGAAGATCCTTTGATAAATTCAAGGCATCCAAAATTGATATCTTGGCTGGTACTTGGGCCAGATGTTTAAATACATAATATTTTTGATCCAAATGTCTATGTTTCCCAACAGGAACATGTGGTTTAACAGGTACCTTGGAAGTTGATGCATCTTGTATCGGGTTTGGAGTTAGTAATATTCCTAGATTTGGAGGATTAGACATATTAGGTCTATTTACCTGCTTAGATGAAGAAGGTGGAACCTCCCACTAATCTTCCAGAATAATTGTGCCATGACTGAGTATGCTATTCGTGGAAGAATTTGCTTGTTCTTGTTGAGCACGTTGAAGGGCTCTGCCATGAGTTTCTACTACATACACAGTTCTAGTAGGTGTAGAATTGGAATAGTGTCTCCTTGGATATCCATGAATTCCTCTGTATCCCAGACCTCTAGAACTCCCTATGATTCCACTATTTGATACAGGGAACTCAGGCACATCAAAATTGAAATTGTGACTAGCATAAGGATCTGTTATATGAATCATATTAACAGAACTGAATATTAACTCCTCATCCGATAAAGACTCTGCCTGACTTGCCAATTTAGGATATGTTGTTTGGTGGGATGGTGCCCGTGGCTTCGAAGTATATGGCATAAATTCTGCTAGAGTCAAAGAAAACTTAGGCTTTTACAAGATCTCATCTTCTTCTGATTGTTCTTCTTTCTTTGAATAATATCGTTTCTTTGAGGATTTTCCCTCTGATTAAGAGGGTTTTTCTGTGGCATTAATAGAAGAAAACACAATTGGTTTCTTTAATTGCGTTCGCAAAATGGAATGAGTTCATTTGATCATTTTTCTGACCATACAATCATCATATATCACGCATTTTTTCTTTTTTACTTCTTGCCACCCGCCTTCTTCCTCTGGATTTGTAGCAGTAACACAGGATCCCAGAGCTGAAGAACCATTCTATTTATCTTTCCCCAGGTAGACCATTTTTTAGAGGTCCTTGACGATAAAACACTCATTAATGGGATGCACCAACATCTGATGAAATGGGAAATAGTTGGGATGGTTTTCATCTCCTTCCTTATTCGGCCTCTTGGGCCTTGGCAATTGAACCAAATTATTTTCCAGAGCCGAAATGACGTAGCCAAGAACTTTTTCATTTCGGAAAGAATAATCTTTTTCTCTTCAAATCCTAAAATTGTTTTTGTCTTTTATCTCTTTTATCAACATGACGAAATGGCTTCTATTGTTGATGCACAGGAGGGGGAGCCCTTCGAAAAGATGACGGTTTTGAAGTAGAAGCAGGTACAGGTGCTTGTTTAAGAAAAACTGTAGCAGTCTCTACTCTACCCATTATCCTTCCTGGAGCTAATGAAATTACATGAGTTTTATCCTTAGTCTTCATAAGTGAATCTGCAATCTGTTGAGCAATTGATGTAAGGTCTCGAACCCCTCCTGTGTATTTCACAGGGATCAACGGCGTGCATAATTTATCACACCAATTTTCCACACATATTGGCAACAATTTTTCTTGAGGGAGTGCTAAGCTTAAGGAATATGTTAATCACTTCTAGTGAGAAATGATATCTAAATCCCTTAAATTTTCCATTTTCTCACAATTTGTAAGATAAAAAACTGTTGTCTTAGGCAAAGTTGAGCTGAACTGAAGAAGGAATCATTGATAGAGATCCACCCACCCAGTAATTGACCGGGATTGCAAACATGTATACCAGACAAAAGCTGGCCCTTCTAATGACTTTTTAAAACACCTGATCTTAACTGATTCTTGTTTCTAAGCAGTTCCCATCATAGTATCGCAATGAGAAACAAATTGTGTTAAGTGTTGCTATGGATCTCTCGAACCATTAAATATTTGGAATGTGGTACTTGAAAAATTTGATGGGGGATGAATTTCGTCAACCCATTCATGGTAAGATGTCTTTTCTGGTTGAATTTGATCTCGTTTTCCTTCCATAGCTCCAAACCAAGCTGCTAATGACGCAATAGTAGTTATTAAATTTTGAGAAACATTTGGTTGAGCTTGTGAAAATCATTGATCTAGTGAGAGTGATTAGCCTTCTCCAAAGGAAGGGAATGTAACTGATTCTTTCTTTTCCCCTTTTTGGATCTCTTTCAAAGAGTGGGATGTGGGTTATTTGAAGGATCACCCAGATTCTGGGTAAGCCTTTGATTTCGTGTACGCACAGCTTCTTCATTTGTGTTCGGGCGTACAACTTCTTGAGCATGAATCTCTTCATTGGACCCCTCTGAGTGAGTCTCATCAGGTGGATCAACACCAATGACATTGATGACATTAATTGATGCATAACGCATTGCATCCCTTCTATACGAATTTCTACAATAATGTCTTCTTCCATGTCTCTGATGATACATTGGCTTTTGTTTATTTTGATCCTTCAGGAACTTCTTAATGAACCATGATTTGGAGGGAATATTTTGAAAATTTGGCTCTACATTACTCTTTGGTATTCTTCCCATATAGAGGGAAGGCTGACTTTCTCTGAGGAAGAGATTGAGTATTTGAAAAAGTCCCCAGTCCAGTGGACTGGGGCTGTTTCTGCTATTCCAGTTCAACTCCTCAAATCATATTTGTTGATTATAAGGGTTGGGTTAAAAGGATCCCCAGTTCGGAAAGATGGGGTGGTTCTTGATATGCTATATCTGATACATACATGAAATATCTCTTGATCTTGTATACATTAGTCAGGAAATTGGCTGGATTCATCAAGCTACATCCACTTTTATCACCCAGCACAAAAGACCATAGGATGATTTCTGACACTTCTATCACTTGATGATTTTCTTGCACTAAACAAGAGGCATGTTCAATATTCTCATTTTCTTGATGCAGGAGTAATTCAACAACTTGTTCTCTGTATGCATGATTTTGAGAAGAACTAGTTGAGGCATGTTCTTCAGCAAGCCGTTGATTACAAACAAAGCCAATTGACTATGGCCAGCCATGGGAAATAACATTGCATGAGACCATTTTCGGTGGTCTTTGTTGACTGGAGAGAACAGTGAAATGTAGTGCGCCATGAACACACCATCCCCTGATATGAATACCCGATGGGGCATTGACAATTAATTGGCACAATCATCTTAGTGCGCTAAGGCATGAATGCAGAAGTGCTCTCTGCTGGTTTTCATCCTTAGGATATCGAGAATCTGAGAGAGATACCAAATCATTTTGGCATTGTAACACTTCTATTATCATGACATGATTTTCATATTCATCATAAGATAATATTTTCTTTTTCAACTGACAAATAGTTTTCCATATGTTGAGATGAATATCATGAATTCCATAATCATTCAACATCTCTGAAAAGTCATACTGAGAGTCAGCCAAAGTCCAAAACATGACTGGCCCTTCAACTTTGGCAAGTTGTTTTCTAATATTCAGTACTTCCTCTTTATCATTCAATGAAGATTATTCTACCTGATTAGACCAGAGCTGGGTATTCTTTGTTGCTTCATCGAATTCAACAGGACCGTTAGAGAATTCACTGATCAAACAAGAAGATGAACGACCCAGGGGTGGTTCGGAGAATGACCTACACCCCAGGATATCTTCTGATTGAGAAAGTATTTCACCTACTAATGATAATGCATCATACATGACTGGTTTCACATTTTCAAGTGCCTCAAGATAAGAGGGATTTCTCGTCACTACATTTTCCATTGGAGCATTTTCTAGGCAATGTGTATCATAACAGTGGAGAGGACTTTCTCAGTTAAATTCAATATCATGGGGAGGACCACCATGGTGGGTTACAAGAAACGATGATACATTTTTCTCCCTAGTCTTCTGACTACACAGAGGGTTCTTGTGGCTCTCATCTGAAGATGAAACTTTGAGATCGATCAAACTGTCATGAAGCAAGCCTTATTGAGAAAGTGTCTGATGAAGACCATCAGAATTAATTTTCCCACTATTGGGAAATGATGGAGTAGAATCTTGAATTCGAATAGATAATAGTCTGAGGGCTTCAAGAACTCCAGAATTGAGCAAGGCCTTGTTAAAGATTGGCGGTTGATTTCTTGACTATGTTGGACATGTCTTTTTCTTCGATGCCTTCGTACTCACTTTAGGAACCACTTGTCGACGAAAGTGGTTATTATGGGAAGGTGTATGTCCCTAATTAGGAGAAATGATCAGGTTAGGCTGATGATCTCCACTCAAATCAGGTGTATGTACCGGACTTAGTTGTCTGTATGATATGGGGGAATACGCCCCAAAACCCTATTGTAATGGAACAGAGGAGTGTGTCTGTTCCGGAGTGAACTGTTGATGTGTCACTCCACTGGTAGGGATAGATTTATGTGACTTTCCCTGAGATGCTGTTGAAGCTGTTATAATATCCTGGCTGGCATCCAGAATATGACCAGGGATTTGTTTCTACTATTTCACCATTGAAATAATATTCTTGGTGACTTCATCTACCAGAACAGTAATATACATCAATTTCATGCATGGATTAGGTTTATATTCCAGCTCTTATACTACTTTTCCTGTCAGTGAATCCTAACTATACTCTTGTGTGGGGGCATAGAGTTGAGTCTGCCTCCTGTTTGTCGCCAGAGCATTCCGACTGACTTCTCTTAGTTCTACCAAACAAGGCTGTTGGTAGGCTTGATAATTACTAGCAGGTGTATGTGCCTACTAAATGCACTCCGCCAAACGTGTTTGACGAGCTTCGTTCAATACTGACAGACGAGGCATCTGGCAGTAATTATGAGTGTAAGCAGGTGTATATGCTTGTTTACCAGTTTCCAGCAAATTAGGTTGGCGGGCTTCATCGTGTGTAGTCATACGAGCCTGTTGACTAGCTAATTATTTATAAATAGGTGTATGTTCCTGTCTATAGTACTCCACTGGAATTTCATGATGGTATTGGAATGATTCTATCAGACGAGTCTTCTGGGCAGTGGAATAAAACGGACGAGTGTGTGTGCCCGCTCGTTACTTTCCAACAAGTTAGGTTGGTGGACTTCATCAGAGATAGAAGAGATGAGAACTTTCTTACTGTTGACTAGATTTTGACTCTGGTGGTTCTTCTTTCCTGCTCGGGTTCAAGGAACCTGATCCAGACGCCTAGAGACGATACCCTCATCATGTTGAGGGCGCACTGCCGCACGAGTCTGGAGGCGATTATGGATGGGAGCCCTCAGGAAGGGCTCCTGTCTCCTTGAATTAAGGCCCTGAGGGACCTACTCATTCACCTCCCTAGAATATGGGAGGGAATGGTGATTGTGTTCCAGGGATAACAACCTGAAATGGTTGGAGTCGGTGGTTGGCACCACCTGTTTCTTGATTGCTGGTAATCACTGTCCGGACGACCATGGTGAATTATTGACTTGGAGGGATTTTCGAGCGGCCTCCAGAGTCGGAATAGTACACTTTTAATGGTACACCTTAACCAGTGCATTTGATACATAGCGTTGAAGACACTCAGTAGGTGATGTTATCCTAAGAGCCAAAAATGATCCAGTAGGAGTAGTAGCAGAGGCATTCACTGTAGAAGTATTCACAGCAAAAGTATTTACGGGTGTGAACTTAAGAGAAGTGATTTCTATAACACATATGATCTCGAAAAAGAGTGCCTATTTTATATAACAGTTATAATCAAGATAATTCCAGCCACTACGTCTTTTTAATAACCACACATGTTATTGATTCTCTTGTTTTCCCTCTCATTGAGTTTAAATAGGGGTCTAACATATAAGTAAAAAATCATTTTAACTTGGTTAAGGATTCACGTCAGGTTCACCATTTTTTGTTTCCTCTGGAAATGGGGATTTCCTTGTTGATTTAAGGCTCAAACATTCCAAGTGGTTTCTAATGGTATTGTTGAAAGAAACGGAAACATCCAATGATTCTATATCCATTAGGACCTACTTTCCAAAGGTTGGTGCTCTTTAGTTGAGATCTGATAAGGATTTATAATTTGCATTGGTCAAGTGGATGGGAGGTCAGTCTCATCACACCTTTTTAGGGGAATTATTGTCTACTCTGGGACTCTCATTATATATTTATGTTATGTTCGTGAATCCTTATTAAATTACCAAGTATAAAATGTGCTTTCCTTTAGAAATGACAATCAATGATTGATATGTAGGAAATTTAGAAAATCTTTTATATGTATTCGAGGTTCTTCATCGATAGAGAATCATATGTATTTCATTAGATATTATTAGTCAATGGTATCCTCTGACACATTATATATAAATATCTTGGTCATTATGATAACCATACTTGTTTTAAATCCACTCAGTGGGGCACTTAAACTTTACTGTCATTCAGAAGGACATGGAAAATTTGGAGTTGGGATCACACCGAAAGATGGGCTACATACGTATGCTTATTTAGAAAAGGAATCAGAAACCATGTAGTTCGAGTAAGGGAGTATGAATTTTATGTATAATTGATTGCTCAAAGAAAGATTCCATAATTACTTTTACTCTCTAAGATCATGTGGGTCATGCTCGGTGTGAGAAATAAGAGGTATTGGTAAAACCAGACACTTGTTCCATGAAATATGCAATCATAAGAAATGATGTGGGGATTATGTATGTATGAATAAACAAATAGAAATAGATCAGGACTTATTTTAGAGAATAATTATGGGAACAAGGTCCATAAAGGTATATGTGATTTTATAGAGATTTGGATACTCTATCTTGGGGCTCACTCTTGAGGAAGATGAACAAATTAAAAGGGACATAAGATTAGATTTTATTCCTAAAAAGGATGCCCAGATCAAAATTAAATTAAGAACGGTTAAGATAAATTATGACTGGAGCTTACTCCTAAGGAGGAGGCCTAGGTTAAGGGAATTTTAGAATTAAGGGACTTGGGGATTACTCCTGAGGAAGATGCCCATATTTGTAGACATTGAGACTAGGGCTTACTACTGAAAAGGAATCCCATGTTAAGGGAATTATGGTTTGGGCTTACTCCTGAGGGGGATGCCCAGATTTTGGAACATTGAGACTGGGGATTACTTTTAAAAAGGAATCCCAAATATGGGAAATTATGACTGGGGCTTACTCCTCAGGAGGATGCCCAGTATAGGGGACTTGGGGCTTACTCCTAAAGAGGATTCCAAAATTAAGAGAACATGGACTGGGTTCTCTCCTGAAAACAAGGACCAAATTAATGATTCTCCCATCTTAAAGGATGAGTTTTAATGAATGAATTCTCTAACCTTAGTGACATAAAGATATGTAAATCACTAGGTTTTGAGAGATGTTCCATGAAATTCCTTTTAGATAAGGAATCCAACAAAGGAAACACACCATAAATGGTGTTGAAGAGTGTTTAAGAGGTTAAATCTTGAATTGGAGATGGGGATAGGCATAAGGGAGTTGAAATGGGTAGGATGGTAACCCAAAAAGAGAGGGGTGTGCAAGCCCTGTGTGGGCGCGCAAGTCCTGGTCACACAAGTGTACCTGCCCGACATACGGGTACTTGCGCGATGGTTAACCCTTAAGGTAATAATTGGGTGAGACTTGGATCGAGCCCTTAGTATTGTCCCTATGGGTTCCAGAAGGGTGGCGCACATGTTCTGTTGAAGGGGTATGGCGGTGCGCATGTGTGGCGATTTCCCTTAAGGGATAGCCACTTGGGCAAGCAAGTGTTGATGAGTTTCAACACTTAGGCCTTAATCCCCCTCATTAGATCATCCGTTCTAGGTAAGAAATTATCTTAGAAGTGTTCAGAAGCATCGAGAAGAGACTACGGTGTGGGAAGCTCAAATATGAGATTATGGAATTTTTCCTCCTCAAAACAGGGGCCCACCGGGGGCATTTATAGGCTGGTGAAGACCCTGTCAAAAATTCAAAGAGGGTGCACAAGTCACTTGAACGACCATTGGGTGCCGCACAAGTATAATTTCATGAACATGGTGGAACTTGTGCGAACCATGTGAAATGAATCTTCGTTCATGCCTTTTTCAGTTTTTGATGTTTCTTTAATGGATGAATCACTTTGAGTTCAAGGTATTTCTCTTTTAATTTGTTTAGTCTCTGTGATGGAAAGGAGCGTCAACATCATCCCACCAATGATGCACCCAACATAAAATACATCGCTATGAATTCAATATCATGGTTTTCTTCTTTCATTAATATGTGCAATCTGTTAAAATACATTTGTAATGATCTCAAGTAATAATACCATTACAAATGATCATATATATAAATATACAATGACACAAAAAATGTGTGGTTTTCCTATTGGTTTGTCTATCCACATGATCTCACTACTATAGATATATAAGTTTGAAGTTCATGAGGAGAAGTATCAAAGCTTATGACCCCCATCACCTGGTAGTCAAACAATTTTTGTGTCTAATCAACGAGATATATCAAGACCCTATGACCGTAGATTAATACTAATTTCATAGTATACCAAGGATCTCATTATTTTTTGGAATCTACTATAACATTTTAATATGTCAATTAACCTTATGAATTTACCATTAAATAGTGGATATAGAAAAATGTACACTATAATGGTATGTTTTCATCCAGTATATCTAACATTATGCATGACATGATACACAGAAACACTACATAGTTGGGTTTAGGGAACCCATTATTTCAAAAATCCCACATTAACTAGATCCAACATGGTAACCAAACTTGTTAGATACTCACATGATAAAAATCATGATTCTACTGAGTCGAGGAATTAGCTGCTGGGATAGATGCAGTTATGTAGCATGGAATATCTGAAACATGTGTCCTCATCCCCTTGAGTAAAACATCTCAAGAGATGGTATCCCTGAGTAAATAAATTTTTTTCCACTAATATAACCAGTCAAATTGTTTAGTAAGAATATCATAATCTACATTATGATAATTCATTATGTATTTGGTTTGATTCCAAGATATAGAAAAAATCCATTCATATAATCACTTCTTCACTACTTCAGAAGCTACAATGTTCTCGGTAGTTGTAGGTATGGATACCACTAGTTTTTAAAATCTTCTCTTTCTCATAACCTTATCATGTCTATAATACATGATCACTTGGACCTTGGCATAATAATTTGTGTCCCCACAAAATGCGTATATTTATTCTCCACTTACTAGGTAAATAATTTTTTTACTTTACGAAGTATAAATAGATAGTTCTCATGGAATCAAATTAAATTCCTCTAGATATAATTTACATCTTCCTACTATAAAGTATATCATGGAAATATAAGTTCTTGTTCATATAATCACATGTGTGATTAGACCACCACAAATTTGATTCTTTTTGAACTCAACACAATAATCACTTCCCAAGTCTTGGACATGTCAACATGGAGATATAATTCTACGTGGCACTGGTCAACAATTCATCTCATGAATTTTTATAACTTTTATTTTTTAATTCTATGTCACTATATCTATGATTGACTAGTTATAAGCAAAAATTATAGGTACGTCAATATATTATGTTCTGAAGAACATAGTTTACTACTTTATGTCAATAATTGGATAAAAACATTCATCCTGGTCTTAACTAACTTGAAGGCCGATATTTGATTTCCATATGTTGATGAACATATTTTACATAGAATATTTTGCTTCTCCCACTAACCTCTAGAAGATATATATAAAAAATTCATTCCAAATGAATGTTCTAAGATCTCATTGCCTACTTCATTCCAAAACTGTATTTCGGTAACTTGCAACCATTATTTTCATTTTTTTGATGTGACAATCACTTTATAGTTGAATTATCATTACTCCTTCCACAAATGATGGTCATGCCATCAATTGATAAATTAAATTATCATAGATGTTAGCTATGACAAGTAAAATTCTAATTGATTTAGGCATACCTGATTTGGAATAACCAATCGAGGATTATTGTTTCTACACTTGCACGATCCATGTATAAATTCACATGAATACCCACCGTAGTATTAAATTTACAATCTCGTTTTTAATTTGATTCATGAAGTCAATTATTTAATTTTAATTGATCTATTCAATCATAGATAATTTCCATATAGTTCTAAATTTTAGGAATTATTATTTGTAATGAGTAATAAATCACTGGACATTGTGAAAAAAAACATCACCATGCTATTAACATTCCTAAAAATTTTGTGTATCTAAAACATTCCAAATTCCACATGCATTTTTCGAACTATTTCCCATTCCAACTATATATTCATCTCAACCATTGACTCAACCTAAGACCAATATGGCTCCCACTATCTCTTAAGACATGTGTAACCTTTTATTAAAATGTAGTATATATCATTACTACTAATTTTATATCTTATTGATTTAGGTAATAACATCCTAAGAAACCATTATGATGATTTCAATAGATGAACATTTTGTTTTTTCCAGATGCATGTTTAATTATATGCAATCAAAATCAATGCATCCAAAGAGAGGTCTATATGAATTAATGTATTTTTCATTATACTATGACTCATATGATATGAATGTTTCATTTAAGTTTTCATATGATTATGGGATTACAATTTTATTATCGAATCACGTCATGAAATATAATGGATGTTTCTGCAAGTTGCAACATTGACACTACTTTCATCATAAATATGATGTATGAAATGTACATTTTTGAAATAATCCAAGCTAAATTTTTTAATCAATTTTATCTTCTATGAATTAATCATAGAACCGATTTATTAATTTTATTGTCATGATGTAAATAATGTAAGGTGATTTTAAGAATAACTCCACACTATATTAACATGATAGATGATTGCATGGTCCAGATATACATTACCATGATAAATCGAACTAACTCATATCTTCTTACCATGAAATTAATTCACATTACCATTCATTAATTACATAAATGAAATCCTATGAAGTAACTATATGACACATTATTATCATTGAAACAATTAATACTTAGTGAATTAAATTCAAATGATTTTTTACAATCCCCTATTTATAAATCATAAATTTTCCAAACTAAAGACATCTATAATACCAAAAGTGTTTAGTGATTCCAAGCCTAAATACCATAATGGGTATATTCTTGACATCTAGTTTAAGTTTTACTTGAAAAAAAATTCTCAGAACTATTGTGTATATTTATTACATTTTTATATTCATCGTGTATAGCCTAAAATTTAAGTGATATAGAACTATTGGCTGAGTATTAAATATAGAAGGAAAATTAATTCCTAAACTTGGAATAATGTCTCCTTGTGTCCAAAAGAACACATGAGATGAATTTTTTGGTGATACAAGATAATTTTAATATATGAATAAATCAATTATAAATAAAGAAGTTGTGTACTTCTCACCACTGGCTTAGGTATCACCCTTTCACTTCCACATAGAGAATACAACTTACATATAGTAATATATATATATATATAAATACCTAGATACAGTATATCAACACACATATGTGATTTTCATATTGTAGTTCATACCTAAGAAGTAAAACTGAATCATTACAATTTACTTTAATGACAAAACATGAAGATGAAGTGGTAACATGGTTCATTAATTCAGTTAATTTCATTTAAATATCCATAGTATTATTCCGTAATTTTCAATGAAAATTAACTCATGTTAATACCTTTTTCTTATATGGACGTATAAAAAGTGGTCCCCTAGAATTAAATTCTTTTGGCCTTTTCACCTTGTATTTCAATTTGTTCACCAGAATAATTAAAGACAAAATTTTGTTTGATATTCTTATTCACAGGGAAACCCTCTACCTAAATATGTAATGAATCTTATGCTAAATAAATATTAAGTTCTTTTAATTAAAACTAGAAATATGTAATTAGGTCAATTTGATATTACAATAGGATTTATTGAAAGATGATTACTTGAATTTCAATTTAAACAGATCCAGTGTAACCATTACCTATTCATGTCATTGATTTACTTTCCCATCATTGTCATCTAGGTAATGAGTTTATATAGTTATATCTTCCATGTCTAGATAATGAATCTTTAAATAATAGAGTATGCTAATGAAATAATAATGAAATAACCATTATATAACTTGAATATTATTCTTTTAAAAGTTGTTTCTCACCTTCTCTACTTGAGGTTGTTTAACTGGTATTGGGACACTGGCTCCTTGAGCTTCCTATACTATTTTTTGTAAGCACCTGTAATATTCATGGATATACATTCCAATATAGACATTTCAAATGTCCATTATTTGTCAAAGTATTTTTAACATGTAGTATAAAATTTTAATTTTTTCTACAAAATAAATTTTAGCATATTAGTACTTTTTTCTAGATTACCAATTAATAAATTTTGAGTATTTAATTAAATTATTAAATGTCTCCCAGTATTTTACCTAATTCTTGTAATCCTCTATGGTATAATCAAAATACTCTATCGATGGAGTATTCTACTAGGAAGGATCCATGAGACACCCCTCATAGTCTATAAACTTTGGCTATGCCACTACTTTCTGAGTTCTAGGTATGCTTTTGGCTGGTGAATTGATTTAACTTGTGGATCCTAGTCCTGTTGATGGAAGTCCCATCTTCTTAGATCATTACATGGTTTACTAAACACTTGCCTATAAAATTACAAAAAATATATAGATTTTACTATTTCATTCCTCTTATTTTATTTATGTTAACCCGCCACTCTCATTAGAATTCCCTAGTAGTTAGACACACCCTCCACTTTAGCATGAAGAGAATCTCGAACAACATATTTTGTTCAAAGTCTAATGATGGAAGGTGGTTCAATATTAATATATATTAAAGGGTCTTATTATTATAAATGTATTGAAGGAAATAAGTCTCTATTTTATTATGACATACTATGTGATTTCCCTCAAAACTGACTATGCATGAAATAGAGAACGTCATCGTGTCACATGATATGGTCATCTTTTTATTTTGGCATGGGAAATTGTTTTAGTGAATGTGTTGTTTATGTGTGATCACTTAGAGATGGTCACTTTACTTGAGTTAAACTTAAATATATTATAAAATATGGACTATTTAAATATCCTATAAAACAACTAGTTTGAAATCAAAAAGTAAACATTGGATGGTTGTAGATTGGTCATCTGATGTCTGATTATAATGTGGTCTACTACATTAGAACTGAAAAAACCCCTCTTCATAGATTAATAAAAATATATTTTTTTTGGATTTAAAACAATCATGAGACTATTGGATTCCAATTATTGGTTTCGTAAATGAAAAAAATCCCCAAATATGATTTTAATATTATTCCATCGATGTATGACGCATACTCATCAATATGATTCAATTTATGCCCCGTTTAAGCAGATGATCTTGGGTGAATAGTTTTATGATAAAAATTAAAACCATAAAATTCTAGGTTTAGATTAGAATATTTGAATAGTGACAATTTTTTTACTGTTGCTTGATGAATCCAATACTGAATTCTTCTTGATTATCAACAAACACTTCAAACAAATGTAGAAGCACCGATCATCCAAATTTGGTTGCTAGCACAATGATCTGATGACTCTTTCAAGACTTCAATGATCCCCATATTTCATTGCATGTGATGCTCAAGAGATGGCTTGATATAAGCTACATTGACCCAAATCCTATATCTCTAGTATGTGGGAAAGTGAAGAGGAGAGATGTAGGTTGTGAATTGTACACAGAAAATTCTTATCCTCATCTATTTATAGTGTGAAATACGTTTACATTGAAATGTCGGACCGACCCTCCAATTAATGAAATCACTATATAAATAATATTCTAACTATTAAACTTAGTCCAAAATTATATTTATTATTTTTAACAAATCTTTGTAATAAAATAAATATATTATGTTATAATACATGATTTAATATCTATTCTCATACCACAATAAATATTAATTGATCTTTAAATATTTTAATATCCATTCATAAAAAATGATTCTTGTATTTAATTTTAAACATCAAAATAAATTTAACAAATAAAATCAATATTAAATATTCAAAACTCAAAAATATGAATTTATTTAATCCTAGGTTATCGTATCTCCTTGTAAAAATCCTGGACTCTAGCGGGGGTCCCCCATCTCCAACCCTCGTATTCAACTGAATATGGTAGATTCTCCAACAAAACCTTTTGTCTAACCCTCTATGTATATATATAAATATAAGTGAATATTATTAAATGACTAAGATAGGAATATTGAAACCCATCATGGCCCATAAAGAGATAATTATTGTCATAGCTATGACAACCATCCAACAAACAAGAAATGTGTAAAATAATATCACTGTATTTAAACATCTCTTAAAGTATGATACCCACTTGTTTCATCATCCTTTTCTTTGTTTATTTTTTGTTGATCCAAATTGATGGATTTACTATAGACTTAAATGGACTTGACCTTTTTAAGGTACAACAATCGTTATCTACATGTCCCTAGATATATAACTTTCTTCATGCGAAAGCAAAAAATACTTTCCAGACCATTCAACCAATGTCATGACACCAATGATGCACCAAACATTAAAAAACCATTCCCCAATTTCAATATCAAGGTATTTTTTCTTAAATCAATATATGGAATAAAATTTAATACATTGGTAATGATATCAATTAAAGATACCATTATACATGATCTTAGTTAGAGAAATCCAATGACACTCAAAACATGTGGTGTTCTTATTGGATGGTATTCCCTCTCGATCTCACTACTAGATATCACCATTTGAAAACATAATATCAATATGTTTCAATGATTACCACCCCCAACACCTGATAGTCAAACATATACAATGTCCAAGAAGTAATATGTATCTAGACCACATAACCATAGTATAAGATTAATGTCATAGAATCTTGAGGTTCTCATAATATCCTATGATCATCTATAACCATTTGATACCACAATTAATCTATTTAAATTACTATTAAATAGTGTATGTGGAAATATGTACACAATAATGGTAAGTTATCATCATGTATAACTATTTTTATACACGATATGGTTATCAAAATCACTGCATAGTTGGTTATAGGGTACCCAATATTCCAAAATCATTATTGTTCTCACAAGAGGATACAAGGATGATCTAGGGGGGATAAAAATGTTAATACTATTATTCTCAATCTACATATATATAAACTATTATAAATTTCATTTGGAGAAGGTTGGTTATTGGGATTGATATAATTAGATTGGGGTTTATCATGAGTAATTTAGTCTTCATGATTGATGACATCTTTACCCTTTTGGAATATTAGTTTCCATTTATTTTTTAGTATATTATGACATTACATGTTTGAAATGTGGATATATATATATATATTTATGAGTAGGTTTGGGTGGTTGTTTAGTTATTTTCCCTCACTGTAGTAAGTTTCACTTAGTGGGCAACGCCGCCCACTAGCATGATTACAATACACTCGGGGCTAGTCTCAAACCCATGGTCTACTAGTGTCAGGACTCAAAAAGTCACCATATATCACCACTCATTGAGGTATATTTGTGTATAGAAGGCCATGGAAGAGTGGTATCAATGGAAAAGGTTTGGGGGATAGGTTGGAATTTGGAGTTAGGCTCATGTGAGAATGCATGGGTTTGTAGGTAAACAATGTCAACTAAGATTAATAAGTGATGAAATCAAATGATATCGACTAAAAAATAGGTATTTAGTGTCCCATGTGATCTTATGCACATACAATTATGTTTACTAAGCCTAGTAAACAAATTTATACTAGCTAAAGGGTAAAGACATAGAAAAAGTAGTTTCATAGTTCTTCTTTTCTCATGTGATTGTAGTTGGTAGAACATGGGCTATGTAAAAACTATAATCAAAACAATTAATTAATTAAGGTTAACTTTTTTATAATTCAGTTTTATGAGTTATAAAACATTTTTCTTTCTTGCAGGCATATATCATGGTCGACATCCTCATCAGGTTCAAGCTAATTCTATTCAGAAGGATGTTCCAGTATATTTATATATATTAGAGGTCAACAATGATGAAATATAGAAGAATACAGATAGGGTATTTCATGGACAGAATATGTAAATTTATGAGGGATCTATTTTAGATTATGTCTTAATATATTGGTAGGTTTAGGTTGACATATCCATTAGTTAGATCTGTGTTTTGTAGGATCACATCATTTTATTTAGTGTGATGATGCTTTCTAGAGAAATGAGGTTGCGGTGGTTCTTTTTCCTTGTGGACTATGGTGAGTTCCTTATCTCGTGGTAAACATTAGGATACCATTTAATATTTTTTTCATTATTTGAATTTGATGGAGGCTAGTCGCCATGTGATGCTTAATATTTAGTTGGGGAGCTCCCATTTACGAGAGTTTGGAATCCATTTCAGGACCCTTATTAGATCTTCTTCAGACCTATTCCAAGTTGAAGAGGCTAATTAATGGAATACGAATGAGTCCTTTTTTCAAGATTTCCAGCTCTAGGTCACCCAATTTATTATAAAGATGTATATTGATGTTCTAAAAAAATTCCCAAGAGTAAATAGGCCAGAATTGCATCATCATAAGTTGGGAGTCATCATGATTCCTCATAAAGTCGAGAAGTGGTCCATGGTTCCTAGTTTATTGGATAAGTGAGTATTCAGTTATATGTGGGTAGGTCCCTTCCCCCGTCACATATTTAATTCTAGGGGCAGTGAATCTCTTAAAAATTCCAAGGGATCAGATATAAGTCACTCTTATGGGGGTCGAGATCATTAACATAGAGAGTTCCCATCCATTTTCATTAGTCAGAATCCTCTAGTATTTACTCGTCTGCTACCTAAATTGAGGCAGTTTCTGCTGAGGTAGTTGTAGCAGGGTGGTCTATAATGTGATCAATAAAGAGGATATGGTGTAGGAAAATGGCATCCTAATGTGATATTTTTCCTTTGAATTAATATAAATATAATTTAAGAGGTCATCATAAGGGGATCGGAGGTTGATGAATAGGTTTTGGTTAAATTCATGGATTATCGTTACTAGAGGTAGGTGATCCATGTATTGTTCGAAGCACCCTTATCTTGTTTTTTGGTCTTGTGAATGAATTGTTTGGTTCTGTAAGGAAAAAATCCTTTATATATTTTACCATTTTCCATGTTGAGGGAATTATGGAAGACAAAATTTAAATTCTTTTGGAATTAACTATACTAGATGGAGGATGATGTGATTTGTGTGAATTATTTAGTGACTATGAGTTAGTTTTAGCGAAGCACCACTCTTTGGGAGATTTACTAGGTTTATAGATACTTCAAAATGCTTTTATACTTATCATATATTTGGTTTGGTTAGTAAAAAAAACCATGGAATACATAATGTGGAATGTTGTGTTTTAGGATGATGTATGAGATCCAGTAGTGTTTGGTGGTGAGTGAGTCCCTTATATTATTCAAAGGCATGTTCTTTCTTTATCATCCTTCATGGCCAGGCTAATGCGGAGCTGGTCCGAGGATCAATAGTTTATGTTCCCTAGGTTTGTTGATGAGTACACTAATTTAATTCTATAGGATGTCATAATTTTACCTAACCAATGAAATATCGAGTATGGGAAAGATTAATAGCCGTGTGTGTCTACTATCTGGATGTATCCATATATTATGGTGCCTTCCAAGTTACAGTATTTGTGAGTTCATCTCAAGTATTTTTTACAACAAGGTTATTTTCAATGTTGTGTGTCAAATTCGAGTGAAAATATATTTTTTATAAATAATTATGATGTAATTTGACTTATTCATATTAATAATCAACACATGAACCAAGTGATAGTGAATAACTATTATCCTCTAATGCAGATTGATGATTTATTCGATCATCTGAAAGGGGAGAGTTGGTTCTCAGTGAGTAATTTACAATCTAGTTATAACCAAATGAGGGTAATAAATAATAATAACCTTTTCTAGAGATGAATCACACTCATTTTTGGGTAATTTTTGTACCCTTGTTTTGAGAATAATTTGTTTGGTCTATATATTGGAGTTGTTTTTGGAGATATATATAAATGTTTGATGCATTGGGAGGGGTTTTTGGTAGTGCAAGGTTGGCACAACATTTTTCCAAAATGCGAACCCTAACCCAAAAAACTATGAATTAAAAAAATACAATTGAAATTCATTGTAGGATCATTGTTTTTCAATCCATTTCAACTCTTTGTAGTAATTTTGTGACACCTATAATACGTGAATAATAAGAGAAGACCGTTTTCCAAGCTATGAATGCTGAATTATTTTTTATTAAAATTTATTTATAATTATAAAACCCCCAGGATTGAATATAATTTAACCTGACATCACTTAATAGGTCATCACTCATTTTGGGAGAGCTGGGATATGATTTCAATGATTTACAACCTCCTTTCATTATGAATCAAAGATCTAATTAGATGATTTGAACCTCTAAAGAAAATTGATTTCTTCTTATTTTGATTTACTCTCTATATCATCTATAATTATAGATGAAGGGGTTTATTTTAATAACATTTGGGGAGGGTATTGATCTGGGATTTCATGTATCATTTTCCAATTGATCTTTGATCATTTTTTATGTCTAAATTTCTTTTGTGGTTCTACACTAGATTGTGCCTATTCAAATTTGGGACATCCTATTTGGAGAAATATCCTCAAAGTCCATTACATAGGTTGTCTAATTGTCAATTATGATAGTTTTTTTATTTATGTATATTTAATTATGAAATGTTAGTTTCATTGATTGAAGAATTACCTTAAGAATTTTATGGAATAAATTTAATTTACACGTGATAATGAAATGGGATAAACTATAGAAATTGAAATTCGTAGAATTGTGATTATAAAATTGATGGGATGTTAGGATTATGAAATTTTATAAATGATTTGTTTATAAATTTGTTATATAATAAGTTGAGATATTTTTATCCCCCCATTGGGTGTTCCGATATGATTGAATTATGGTCATAAAATATAATAAATTGATTAATTAATTGGCTATCAAAATTATTTCCTCCCATGGGGTGTGAAAATTTTATTAAAATGATTTATGAGATAATTAATGCTACTCCAAATACACATGGGGTTCCAGAAATCCTCTCTTTGACCCATATATATTTATATATTATATAGGATCACTAAATTGTTAGACATGGACTAATGGTCCAAATACCCATGAGATACCAAACGATTACTCTATGCCTCAATTTGATTAATGATATAATTGAAAGAAATTGATTAATGAAAACCCATGATGGAATAAAATGTGATATCCTTTTGTGGACAGTGTAGAATCCTACTTAGACAAATCAGGTTCTGGTGGTTTTGGATTCATTGTGAACCCAAAAAAAATAATGTGTCTAACTAAATCATAATTGAATTTTGAAAATGATCATTTAATCCCATGTAATTTATTATTAATACACATGTATATATTTTTACTGACCATATATTTTCTTACCCACCATTAGTTGTGTCCTAATGAGTTTTACTCAAGAACTATTCTGGTGACGTAATCTATACCGAAATATACTTCATGTTTGTATGCTGGGATAAGGGAATGTGGCATATATTAGATGGATGAGTGTGGATACAGCATGGATGAAGGAACCAGACATGGTGTTGGTACCACATGGGAATGATTGTTTTTAAATAATTTGTTTTTGTATTTATAATTTTCTGTATATAAGGAATCACATATCAACTACATTAGTTTTGGGTTATGTCTTCAATTTGGTTTTATCATATGATACTAGTGTCTATTAGTTATGGATTATTTATAGTTATTAATTATTTCATACGGAAATAGTTTATTATTTTCACTATTTTATTCCTTGTGAAATATTTTATAGTATTAAAATGTTATATATATGACCCTTAATATTAGTTAGAATCCTCTAGAATAGAGGGAGGTTCACCTGAGGCCATATTGCCAACCAGATATGGGAACCGACATGATTCCCCCAGTTCTAGACACCCTAAAGTGGTACCAAAGGATGTTTTATTTTATTTTATTTTACTTATTTTGGAAATGTAGATTGGTTATTATAATGATTTGGTCTTTTTTCATGAGTTCATGCATGGGAGTAGCTAAGACATATACGTGGGAAAATCAAATTACCCAGGGTTGGATTGCTGTTATTAATGTGTGTTGTTAGAATTGAATTTTATTTTACTTTGAGTAATACACTTTTTGTGTGATTTTATTTTCTCTGAGATTTTAGTAGGGTTGACTCATGGCCTCATATGGAATGTGAGTTGACTATGGATGTGTATTTCTAAGAAATAAATATTGTTTTGTGACTTTCATAATTTTCAGAATTTATTGGAAAAGAATGTTATGGATTTGTTTTATATGTTAAATTGATTTTTGTTAATTTCCTAATTTAAATAAAAATAGTTCCAAATATGAAAATGAAAACTATGAATAATTCAAAATATGATAAATTAAGGTGGATAAATGTGTTTATTAATGTCAAACTGAATGAAGGTATTTTTAATTTATGTTTTCCACAACCTAAATGAGGGATGGTTAAGGGAAATGATAGTGAGTCATTTTAATCCATGTGGTAGGGTATGGGGAATGACATGTTATGGATTTATTCTAAATAAAACTTGTGAAAATTTTAATTGGGTGTTATGTTTCAAATGGTGTGTATTTCGAATTTTAAAGACAAGGATAAAAAATTATTCTTATTGGGAGGAAGATATGAGGATATGGTAGGAATTGATCCACATGTATTATAATATAAGGATCTAATAATATCAGGTGAGGAATATGGATAGAAGATTTTGGATAACATTTCTCGCTTATTGCAATTACTTAAAAGTGACTCAGGTATGTTTAATAGAGTATGTATGACTTGTCCTAGGTGTTTCTATTAATCCATACAATAAATTTCACTAGATAGTGTGGAACTGATGAATCTGAGTTCTCTTTTGAGTATATCCATATAATTCTTTCCAGCATGGAAACTCTTGCTGAGAAGAGAATCAAACAGGTTATTTATATTTTAATTATACAACCAACTTCTTTGTGGTAAATCCATAATCGTGATTTAATTATTGAAAATATCGGGATGTAGTAATTTTAAAAGAATTTTATATGGAAAATTTTCAAAAATATTCCTAGGAATGAGATTGCAGTACATTTTTTTAGACTAATTGATTTTTGAATTATAATAGATTGTTGAAAATGTGTGTTATGATAAATTATTAACAATAAAAGAATTCAATTTATATTAATGTAAATAAAAAGGGAAATATTCAATATAGATTTATTATTTATATGAAAATTTGTTAAATATTTCCATTGGTCAATATTACCATTAGGAAAACACTCTTGATAATAATTTTACTTTTATCATTAGAGTATATAAGTAAAATTTTGACAAAGGAAAATTGATATAAAAAGAAGTGTCTATGGCATAAATTGGTAGATTCATTCAATTTGGATCCAATATTTCATAACATGGTATATAGGTATCATTAATGGGGTTAACACAAGACTGATCCCAAGATGAGCATCAATAAGTTAATCATCAACAAAATAGTGTACCGTAGAATCTCATGTTATTTTGGATTACCACTTGGATGATGTTAGTTGAGGCACCCCATGAATCTACCACCAATACAAAACATATTCTTGGGGTGTATACGAGTGTAATAAGGTGTTATGTTTCAAGGCACTAGTCACATATAATGTAATTCCATTATATAAATATATATTTTTTATATCATTCTCATTTTACGAAGTGTATTTTTAATAAAATAAATATAAAATTTGATAAACTTATATCTCATATAAAGATTTCAATTTTCAGAAATTAAATAATTATCATAATATACTAATGTAATATTAATTTCTATTATTTTTATTACGTTTTATGATTAAAATCCACTTATTTATATATAAATGGTAATAATTTTTTCTCAAGTTGCATAAATTTTACGATTCATTTTCAAGGCGCTATTATTTTTAATGAATAATTTTTTTTATATTTAAAATTTAAAATTATAATATTTATAAATTTATTATGAAATAATTCATATCATTTTTTTAATGAGCACATAAAAAATTTTCTATGGTTAATTTGTGATAATTTTTTAAAATAGAATATTCATGGATAGTAAAAAACTATAGTTTAGGGTTTTTGATATATTAATGACATAATAATTCTTTCATATAATTTTATTAACTAATTAAACCAAATACATGACCTAAAATATGTTATTTTTATCATATCATGTATTTTAATATATTTTAATCAATTTTTTAATATATTATTTACCTTCCAGAGATATTGATGGAATATTTAATAGTAATAATGTTAATTTATGATAACGTAACATTTGTTTGACAAAAAAATTGAAAATAATGGTACACTTTTGTGGATTAAAATAAAATAAAGGGTGTTGGAATTTTCCGATAACATGGGTAAATAAATTGTTAAATCCCTTGGTTTTCATTTCCCACTTCCTTGGATTCCAAGGCATGTATTTGGAAACTAATAAACAAATCCTCCACTTTGGATATAAATACCCACAAGATTATCCATTTAAAGTCACTCTTAATTAAAAATAAATGACTGTAGTATAGTTTTACTTCCCATGGTTTTCTCAAGCCCCCCATGTCTCAATCCTCAATTTTTATTAGTTTTCTTTACGTTAAAGAAATATCCTTTTTTTCTCTTCGTTTTAAGAAATTATTTTTGTATATGAAATAGCAATGTTATAGTAACTATATCATATTTAATTTTTATTCATTACCTTACTTCCAAATTACGTTTTATTAGTGGTATACCCATTTACCCCCTCATTTTTTCATTTTTAAAAACCTTTTTTGTACATGTTTTGCAGCTAATTTTATAACTCATATTTTTTCTAGTCTCCTTAAGAAAATACATTTTATTTTCATTTTCTGAATACCAAGAAAATAATTTCAATGGTAATTCATAAAGAATTAAAAAATGATTTATTTTATTCTGTTATTGACATACATAAGACCCTAATTCCCTTTTCCTCTTGTTAAAATTGAAATAATAATCATTTTATTAAAACACATTTGAAACACCATGATTTTGATTTGAAACCCATATTCATTTATTCCCCAAAAGTTTTTTATTAAATAATTCATTATGATATATTTTGATCATATTAAAAATTAACACATATGAAGGGTGTACCCTGATAAAAATATAATTCATTGGGTAATGAATTTAATCTTGAGATATGACATATTTTACAATACATTTTTGATCTGCCATGGTATGTTTTATAACACATCAATGAAAAACATTGGGGATGTGCTTAAAAATGTCTTATTTAAATGGTGTACCCACATTAAAAAGTTAAGATATATGTTCTTTTTATTACGGAATTCCTTAAACCATTACGATATTCCACATGTTCTTATTTATAGTTTTCAAGATAACTGATTAGAAGATTCCCTTTCTTATTCCTTTGGAAATAAGATGTACTAAAAATAACTAATAGGATCACAAGAACAAATATCACTATTTTTAGAAGATTTTTTTATATCATAATGTATTATGTACATTATTTCCATGATAATAAACATTATATTATCCTTTGTATTTTAAAATTTAATGGGATTTTTATGTAATAAAAAGGTGGGTTTTCATAGTCTGAATGAAGGTGTGGATTTGTTAATTTTTGAAATTAGGATTTTAAAATTTTAGGAATTACTTTATGGAATTTTTTTTATGAAGTAATAACTCAGTGGTTTTGTGAAATGAAATCCCTGTTTTGATATGAACAAGAGAATATGACTCTAAAGCAGATGTTTATTGGGGTAAAACATAAAAATAATGAATTGAGATAGACTCGAACAGGATGTAAGGCATGGAAATGAGTCTTTCTTCACTCCATATTTGACACTCCTAGGGGATATTTTTTTGTTAATGACTAGCTTTTCATGAACCATAATGAAATATTTATTTAAAATATAATTTTTTTTCAAATAATAACTTATCTACGCATGATCTTTAAGTCATAAAATTCATTTGAAATAAAATATTATTAAAATAAACATGTTCCTTCCATTTAATGTTATTTTATAAAATTGTAGGAAAATGGAGGTACCACATAAATGGTTAGTGAAACAGACCATGCATCGATGGCCCTCCAATGGATTCCAGAATGGAAAACATCATGAGAATGATGAATCAACAAACTTATGTTATAAGCACTAACTAAAATCAAGGTATCATACCGGATTCACCTAAGTAGGGAGAAACTTCTATAGAAACCTATATTTTTTAAGGACCACCTTTTTTCAGTGGATTAACTAATCAATTGATTGATGAACAAAGGATAAGCCCTATATAAAGGATCTTTTAAAACTCCCTTTTTTGGTTGGTTAAAGTCACCTTGGGCGTGAACCGCTGAGATGGAGAAGCTAATTAGTGGTTCACACAAGTTATAAATAATAATCCATGAATGTCTATTGATAATATGGGGTGGGAAGAGGTCATGGGAACCTTTTTTAATAAATATATCACATGTTCAATGAAAATGAAAATAGAGACGTAATTTCTATAAATGAAGAAAATGTAAAATGAATTTTTTGGGAAGCTATCAGACTAAAATTTTATGGATTTCAGATTTAATCTATATCTTTTTCATGTATCCAAATGGAAATTTTGATAGACTTTTCGGTGGATAAAACCACATATGTTGATGAATATATCCAATAATGACTATGTTAGTTATGAGGTGATATTATCATTGTATATGATGGTTTAAATGGATTTAGGAGAGACATATTAGACCGATAGATCAAATTAAAATAATAGATCAATGGATACATTCTTAGGGTGGAACATTGATAGCAGAAGAGGAAGAAAAAAATGCAACTTCCAACGTGAAACCAATGTGGAAAGTCAGATTTTGGGAACTTCCCACTAAAGACCAGGAAATCATACATGAATGGAATATATGTCTATATTTATCAGAACATTCATAGTGATGTGAATATTAAACATCTCAATTTTATCAATAAATATTAGATGGTGTAGTCCATGCCTGATGTCTAAAGCTTCATGTGTAGAAAACATAGGAAACTTTCCAATTATTGACCAAATCTGAAGATACTGGAGGAGAATCACCATCAACATTGACATAGTCCAAGGAAGAAGGGTTGTGCTTTATCTATCATGATTACTAAATATGAAGCTCCAAATTATTTTGTGTAATGTACCCTTTTTTCTCAATTCATTAATGTACATAGTTTCTTCAAGTCCATCATATTCCATTAGTTCCTCCATTTTTTCATAGAATATTGAATCAATACCTGATGTACTAGAAGTAGATATATTATTCAAGACTAATGAATTGATTATACAAGCCTTAATATTATATTATAACTGTTTTATTTACATTACTGAGAAAAATCTCATTGCATATCTAGTAGTCATTCCCATGCTTAAATTTGATATTATACTAAGGATGGGTTGGATTTAAGATAAAAATGCCACTGTCAACTGAATAAGAAAGAAATATCATTAGTCCAAAATTGATAACCTGCAATTTACTTAAAAGGTTATATATCATAGCCCTGTCCTATTGTAAAAGAACCTCCCAAATCCTTATTACTATAAATCATTTGAGAAGATAAAGAATGAAATAAATGTATACGAAAAGAAAATTTCCCCATCACTTAATAATATATTGATGTATTTCCAAAGAAGTAATGTGGACCTCCCCCCTAATGATATGTGTAGTTATTCTTTGAATTTGTGACTGTATCCAAATTGATATCAAATACCCTATATAAAATTAGAAATGTGGAGATGGAGGAATTAGAGAAACAACTCAATGATCATTTAGAGAATGGGTTTATCCAACCAACTATGTCTCATTGGGGAGCTCCTTTTATCATTGTGACGATGAAGGATCAGTCGATGTGACATGGAATTAATTATAGACAACATAATTTGATTATAATGATGAAATGTTAACCTCTTCAATGGATTGAGGATTTATGAGACCCTATTAATGGGGCTCAATTATACTTCAATATTGACCTCCGGTCTTGTTATCATCAATTGAGGGCGAAGGAAGAAGATATTCAAAATACAACCTTCCAATCATGTTATGAGCATTATGGGTTTGTTTTTATTCCATTAGGCATAACTAATGTTACTTTTATATTTAATGATTTTATGAATGTAGTCTTTGAGGACTACATAGATAACCTCATGGTGGTTTTAATTAATGATATACTATGATATTCTAAATGAATTGAAGAGTAAAAGGATCATATATGGTTTATATATAAAACTCTACTAAAGTATAAGCTATTTGAAAATTTTAGTAAATTTGAATTTTGGTTTCAACAAGTATCTTTATTAAGAACAATTTTACCAATGAAAGAATATTATTTGACGCTCCGAAGACAATGGTTTTGGAGGATTTCCCTTATCCTACAATAATCCTATAGATTCATTGTTTCCCTAGATTTACCGGATATTATAGGATGTTTGTGAAAAAAGTTTTGTGACCTTATAATCCAATAAAATATTTATCTCAGGAATGGGACATGTTCATCTAGATAATGTAATGTATAGAATGTTTCCAAGAGATTAATATGATATTAGTTAATGCACTAGTGTTAACCCAACCCTATTTTGGATTAATATTCCTTATTTTTCGAGATTGATCTATGAAATATCATGGGTGATTCCTCATGAAAATGACATTGTGATTTCTTATGTGTCTAAAATTTTAAATCCTCATGCGAATAGTTATTCTATAGATGACCAGGAGAAGGATATGGTAATTTTTTCCAATAAAGATTTGTATGAAGTATCATTTTAGGGGGGAAATTTGACATATAAATAGACCACTAAATTTCAAATTCAATTTTAATCCAAAGGAATGAAACATAATATAGAGTATATGGTTTGAAATTCTTAATGATTATTATTTTTCAATATATTCTCATCACAGAAGAGACAAAAAATTCATTGATGATTTTGGAAGGAAAGACCCTGTTTTTTAGAAATTATGCAAGGATTCTTTGATCAATGACCTATTAAAAATTAAAATATGGACCATAAGGTATGGGGCATCATAAAACCAAACCCAAATTATTTCTAATTCATAATTAATAATGAATATCAAAAAAATCATTATAAGATGATTTTTCTTTGATGAATATATTAGATTTGAATATTGTTACATTTTCTGAGTTGCATATTCGTCAAGATGGTATACTGAAATTTAGTTCAAGGATATGTGTTCAATATATTCCATAAATTAAGATTTTTCTGATGGATAAATCTCATATCCATACAATCTCAATAAATCCTAGAATCCGTGAAATTTGGAGGTACATTCTAGAAAAATATTGGTAAGATAACATGAAATGTGATATTGCTAGCAACACTATAAGGTGCTTGGTGTGTCATCAAATGAAGCCCTAGAGACAACTTATTTAGTGGGTATTACTACAAATACCCTTATAATAATGGATGTTGAAAAATATCACTGTGTACTTTTTCCCTGGTCTCCAAAAAATATCCAAATTAAACAATTCGATTTTGGTTAAGGTGGATCATCTCAACAAGACTTCCCATTTAATTAATATTCCAAAATATTTCTATTTTTATGAACATGAAAAGATATTTATGAAGGAAGTGGTAAGGATATATGGGGTACTACTCTGAATAAATTATGATCGTGATCGAAGGTTCAAATCAAAATGTTGAAGATGTCTTAAGCATGCTTTGAGAACAAGAATATAATTTTAGTATGTCTTATCACCCTCAAATAGATTTTAAATATGAATGAACTATTCACACACTCGAGGAAATTATAAGAATACATTTAATATAATTTTATGGTGGAGGAGATAAGCATATTCCATATTTTGAGTCCTCATACAAAAATTGAGTCTATTTGACAAATCAAATAGAACCCTATGAAGCTCTATATTGGAAGCACTGAAGAACTCCTACTGGTTGTGATGAAGTTGGTGAAAGAATTTTCATGGGACAAATCCTTTGAAAAAGATGATATAACAGATTCATTCCATCTAACAATACATAATTATAATAAGGTAATTTATTATGAATTGTGATTATTTTAATTAAATAATATTATTTAACAATCTTATTTTAAAAGAAATGATTAAATACATTTTTTCAAGTGTCAAAAATTTTATTATGAATTTTAAAACCGCAATTATTTTTAATAAATAATGATTTTTATATTGAAAACATAAAATTATATTATTTAATAAAATATTATTATAAAATAAATATCTCTTTTAGAATCATCACATTTAAATTAGGTTACAGTGAATTTATAATATTTTATAAAATACATTACCTTTTAAAAATAGTAAAAATACAAATTCTCTTTTTCGATATGTTAATGACATAATAATTATCTCATAGTGATGTAATATATATTTAAACAAAATACATGACATAAAATATTTTTTTTTTAATAATATGACATATTATAAAATATTTTAATCCAATTCTAAAAATATAATTTATAACCTATTTCTAAAATGGAATCATTATCCTTAGAAATGTTTTTTTATAAAAACAATTTTAATTGCTAAAAAAATAATATAATATGATGGTTGTATCGTGTGGATTAAAATAACGCAAAAATAGTCCAAATTTTCCTATACCATGGTAAAATACATTGGTAAATCCCATCGTTTTTTATTTATAACTACTATTGTATCCAAGGCCTATATATGTAAATTAATAATGAAATACTGTAATTTTTCTTTATATATCCTCCAATTTAACAATTAAATTTCGCTCTCAATGAATTACACATGAATCTATGATATTTATACCCCAATTGAGTCCTCATAAGGTGTTCTTAAGCCCCCAATATCCCAATCAACATGTTTTAGGGGTTAGTTAACAATGTAATGGAGATACCCTTCTTTAATCATCCTTTCAAGAATCATTTTTGGTATTTTTATTCTTGAAATTTATGTTAAATATATATTATTTACTTTTATTACTTACCTTACACTCAAATTATATTTAATCAATTAGATACTCATATATCCTTTCATTTTACATTTTTTTAAAGAATGTTAATACCCATTATGCTTCAAAATTTACATCTCAAAATTTTTCAATTCTCCTCAAGAAATTCCATTTTATTTTGCCTTTGTAAATATCCAATTATATTTATTTTCTAGGGGTATTAATAATGATGTAAAATGATTTATATTATTTTTATAGTTACATACATAAAACCATAATTCTATTTTTGTTGGTTAATATTAACATAATGACTACGTTTTTATGAAACTTTTAATACTCTGTGATTTGGATATGAACCCAATTATATTTTATTCCCTGTGTGATTTTTATTAAATTATTTTTTATTATTTATGTGGAAAAAATAAAAATTAATTATTATTAATGGAGAATTGTGATATTTTTATAATGCATTGGTTAAAAATTTTAGTCTCTAGAGATGACATATTTTATGATACATTAGTGAAAAATATTGTTAAATTTTTTGACACGTCGGTGAAAAAAAATGATGATATACATATAAATGTATCATTGAAATGTTATATAATAATTTTAAATATATTATTTATGTCCCTTATAGTATTATATTCCTCAATTCAGGATGATATTCCTCCAATTCTTATTGATATTATTCAAGATCACATGTTAAATTTTACCATTTCCTATTCACAATCTGATCCTTATTCCCACACTTTTAATCGATGTATGTTCAGAGGTTATGATAGGAAGAAAAAGAATAATGTATGAAAAAATGCAGAATCAATTTTTGTTGTTTATATTAATTTTTTAAGTCTTCCAATATTATGTACCACGTTTCCCTGAGATTTAACTTTTAAAGGTCATATATTATATAAAATGTAATGAAATGTTATAATAATAAAGAGGTGTTATGACATAGATTTCAAGAAGATGAAAATGAGAAATATGTTAGTTATGGACTATGACATATTCATTACTAATTTTCAGTTCTTTTTTTCCAACATTGTTGGGTGATGAGGCTATTGCTTCGAAGCAGTTTTTGAATTGGATTAGGCGTAAAATTAAGTCTCATGATGACTTATTTTGGGTAAAGATGTTTTATATAGTAGTAAACATGTATCACATATATGAGGGGTATCTAAAGAAGGAATCTAGTAGTGGAAAAGTTTTTTCTTCCAGAATAGTAGGAGGTATGTATTCTAAGAGTAAGAAGAGACTCTTTATGAATTTCATCTAGGGATATAGCAAACAATGTGGCCCCTGAGATAGATTGGATACTCAATGTAGTTACCATATATACTGCCACAAGTGTCGTAATTTAGAACATATTCATAGTCAATTTCCTAGAACACTAGTTTAATGACGATCATATGGAAGGATTGGTCACATAGGTACATATTATAGAAACCATCAACCTAAGGATAGTGACAACATACCTAGGAAGAATATGTGTATTGGAAGGTGGTCTTATACCAAATAATAGTATGGTGGTTAGTGTTCTACTACATTAGGTGGTCTAGGAAGTATAAATTTTACTTCTTATAAATAGATCTCATCTCAGTAGAGTATTGTTTCCTTGGTGACTTAGACTGTAACATATATAATGAGTGCAAGACTGTTGCATGCAGTTCTTCCTGGAATTGTGGATAACATGGGTGGACCATAGATAGTTAGAGGTACTATTGATATATATTATATTATTTCTAGTGAATAATATTATATTAGTTCCTCTCATTCCATAATATATGCACAACATCATAATGGGTTGAGTTTGAATGTGGAGTCTATGATTGGGGTTGTGAGGATCGATACACACTAGTGAGGTATAGTAGAGATACATGAATTTTCCCAAGGATTATTCAAACTTGGTTAGGGAGTATTTCTTACTTTTCGATATTAACAAAATATATGTGGTAGTATTTTACATAATTTTGGTTATATACTAAATGGTAACATATTGATCCCACATTCATTTCTACCATATGAGAGTAAACATAATGTCTCACAATGGTGACAATTACATTCACAGTGGGGAGTGGGGTATCTAGGATGGCCGTGAAGGTCTAGTTCAACATCAACATGGGGATATCAAATAGAAAGATGCAAGTATATTTCTAGGTGAAAATGTATTTTAGTATGATTAATTTCTACCATTAATGTATATGTTCAAAATTTATATCCAAAAGAACATATTAGGGTTGTCACTTGGGAGTGATATGGAATTTAAAATTGAGTTCATGCATGTGGGTTGAGCCTATTTTTATTCAATGATATATAATGTAACAAACAAACTTTCAATTATATAAGACACAAATAGGTAATTTTATTGATACGGGTTTTATCCATCGGAGAATGTCTCCTTGGGGTTCTATTGTTTTGTTTACATTGAAGGACAATATTAAATTATTCTTATTTTTTAACTACTAGACATTGGACAAGATTACAGTGAATAATGTGAATCTTCTTCTATGTATTGACGATCTCTTTGACTAGTTGAGGGAAAATTATGTTTTACCAAGGATTGACATGTGATCGAGGTATAATGATTTCATATTTTTACCTTATCATAAAATACATAAATCATTTAGAAGCTTATATGACCTTTATGAATTTTTTATGATTAAATTAGTGCTAACAAACACACCGATGTGTTTATGGACATAATAAACTGTATATTCCACTAATAGAAGTTTAAATTTTTTCTTTATATTTCTTTGACTTCTTGGTGTGCTATAAGACTCATGATGATCATCTGAAACATCATGAAATCATCTTGGGTATACTTATGGAGCCTCATCTATACGTAAATAAAAATACGTCTCAATTCTTGATTGTCTAGGTTCATTTATTCGGTCGCATCATCTTGATGTAATGTGTTTCAGTTTCCTTAATGAAGGTGTGGGTAGTGGATTCATGGAAAAATAAAATACATTATGTTAATAGCCACAAATTTTTAGGCTTAACAGTATAATATTAGAAGTTTATCTATGACTTATCCCCCATGTCCACACCTCTTTAGTCATGACCATGAAATGAGTTGGGTTTTAATATTATGGATCATGTGAGAATGACCTAAATGTCTTGGTGAAGTGTTTTACTAAAAAACCATATATGTCCTTACCTAAGACAAGATGGAGTATATATTTTTCTAAATACATTCAGTATTGATATTTGGGTAGTGTTGAAGCAGGTTGACCTAGTTTTGGCATAAGGGTCACAATATTTGAGGCCTCATTAAAAATATTACCCTATGGATAACCTCCAGATAGTTCAATTTTTTGATTATTTGATTTGATAGTGGAATTATCTATTGATAGAACAATTTATTTTGCATACCGATCAATATATTTATGCTATATCACCTCACAATGATATTTTATTATATTTCAATTTTCATGGGTTGAGTATATAGATTCATTTTATTTTTATGTGGCATATATGAGTGAGACAGAAACTATTGTTTGTGATGATTTTAGTTGGAATTCATAGACATAGCTAGTTCTGGATTCTTGTTCTAAGGTGAAGGGGATGAAATTCTAAATTAGATGAATATTGAGGTTCAAGAGGGCCAAGGGAAAATTACACTCACATATATATCATTTGAATCCACACTTTTTAGTTAGATAAGGGAAATGTAATATGTGGATTCGTAGTTTATGGTCGTGAGGAAAATAATTGAATATGGGATTTCAAAATCAAATTGGACCATATATGATGATGATATCAACTATGTATTGTTTCGTGTCGTTATTCCTACATGCATGGAAGAGAATTTGATGAATAAATTTCATGCCCTGATGTGGGCATTGAATTCTTATTTGGCCAAAATATACGATTAATTACTCATTAATATTTTTGGACGGGCATGGAATAGTATGTTGTAGTGTTCGTGACATGATGCTACACATATCAACATGTGATGTCCAAGAATAAACAACCTAGGGGTTTTCCATAGTTTTTTCAGATTTTGGAATAGAAATCAGATGATGTTACAATATACATTATGGTGGTTCCCTAAAGGAAACATTAGAAGAAAGATGTTATTTGAGTGGTTGTGGAGAGATTGAAAAATATACCTCATTTATTTCATATTTGTGAGAATTTCATAGTGGATCAGTTTGGACACATTTATGTTTGGTAGATATCCCATCTCTATAGGTTTCCATGAAGCATAGTTTTAGACTATGAATCTCATTTTACTTCATGCTTCTAGAAGGGATTACCGAATGCATTTGGAAGGAATGTATTCATGAGTATTCCTTTTCCCCAATTGAAATATGGTAAGTGGAGATATACAAATGAGGTTCTTGAGGTTATTCTATTAGAGGGTGTTATTTACATTAGTGGTTCTTGGGAGAAACACATAATGATCATTATGTTATCCTATAATAGTATTTATTATGATTGTATACAGATGAGACCATATGAGACAATTAATATTGGGTCATGAAGATCACCTCTATGCCAGATTGATGAATGTGAAATAACATTATTGGGATTGAGTATCCTATAAGATAAATCACAGTAGGTTCAGAGGATTCAAATGATTATGGATATGGGTTAGAGTAGGAAACATTTGAATGTTTATAAAAGTAAAAGGACCCAAGACTTTACTATGGGTGATCGTGTATTGCTTCAGGTGCCTCCTAAATTAGATTATTACAGGTTTAATAAGTCGGTTATGATGATGTATAGGTATATAAGAACATTTTATATTATAGAGATAATCAGTCCAACTTCATACCAATTGACACTTCCACAGAGGTGTGGTTCTATGCATGACATTTTTCATATGTCACAACTTCGGTAGTATCACCATGACAATTCTCATTTGAACAATGTGGATGATTTTGAGATTGATAATAATGCCTCCATTTAAGAGTTTCTTATACATGTTTTGGATCATAATGAGAATTTATTATGGGGAAAAACCATGCCAAAAGTTCATGTGTGGTTGAAAAATGTCCATATTTAGGACGAAAACTGTGAGAGATACGATGATATATGGGGTGAGTGTTCCAATCTTTTTACAGATGAATCATATTGATTATTGTGTGTACTACTCTAGGATGCATTCTTATAGAGTGGAGATATAATAATATTATTACCTTTTTTAGAGCTGAATCCAAATTTTATACGTAATATTTTTCCTTAATTTGGATCATAACATGGTTAGGTTTTACATTGGGGATATTTCAGATGACATATTTTGTTTTTTTATGCTTATGGAAAAGTGATGGGAAGTGCATAGTGGGAGAACTATTTTTCCCAACCATTTTCTCTGCCCTAAAAAATTGTGCATTCTGAAACATATGGGAAATAAAAGGTTTTCCCATTTATTAAAAAATTATTGTCTCTCGAAGTAGTAACATTGTGACCCCTATATGAGTCACACAGTTAGAGAAATGGTTTGGAAAATTGTGCTCCCCTACACAAGAAACCATGAATATGTAAATATTTTCACAAAATAATTGTTTTAAAATTACTAAACCCCCTGTAATTTACTAGGATATTCCCTCACTTAACATAATAGGTTGTATCATATTTTTTAGGACTCAAAATTTATTCCAATGCATTTCGAACTCATTTTGTAATGAATCTATGATTCTTTTGATGTATATGAACCTCTCCTAGTATTTAATTATATATCATTTGTATTTACTCTCCCTATCGTATTTATTTATGGATGATGGGGAATTTTTTGTGCTTCATTTATGGGAATATTGATCTAGGTTTTCAAGGATCATAATTTCTAGATATTGGATATAGTTTTGGGTTCTAAATTACTTCTTTCATTTTACAATCAAACATTCCACCCCAATTAAGGGATTTATTATTTAGAGAATACTCTTAAATAACCATGAGATATGTGGTATAAATTTCGATTCCTATTTTCATGGTTTAATTGCATTTATATTTTTTTTCAATTGAAATTTCCAATATTTGGAAATTTGGTGAAGTTTTCAATTTATTAAATCAAATTTCTAGGGGATAATGGAATTGGTTGAACTAGGGAAATAAAAATGGGTAGAATTTTGATTATACAATTTGTGGAGTAATTGGATTGTGAAATTAGAGAAATAATATTATTTTTGATGGGTTAATTAATTGGTTAGGGTAATGATATCCACCCATAGAGTGTGATAATTTGATTGAATTATTAACATCTAATTTATGTAATTGAGTAACTAGTGGGTTATGACAATTCTTTCCGCTCATGGGGTGTGATAAAATTTGTCAAATGGGGTTTGGGAATTGAAAAAATATTCAAAACGCCCTAGGGATTGAAGATGCCTGATCAATTCCCCAAATATATTTATGTATTATATACTCTCACTAAAATGGGGGACAAAGGCTGCTTTTCCAAATACCCACAGGTTCCATCCTACTAAAGTATCCCCCATTATTTGAATGATATAATTGAATGTAATGGATTAACAGAAACCCTTATTGTAATGAAATGTTAATTCCACTAGAGGGTGGTTCATAATATAGTGGATTCTGATGCTGGTATTGATGGGTTGGGTTTCATCATGAAACATGGAAAATTACGGGGTTATTTAAAGAATAATTTCATGAGGAAAAATACTATTTTATCACTCGTACATCATTCATTATTAAGCTACATTAATTAATATAGTTATGATTTTTATTTAAATTTCATTAGGGGTGCCCTACTGTGTTTTACTCACACCCTTCACTAGATTCCTACTCAGTACCCAAATATACCTTATGCTAATATGATATTATAAGGTAAATATTTCTATGTTATATCGATTGGTTGTGATAGTTGATGGACGAGGGAACCATGCATTCTATCTGTAACTGCTTTAGAGTGTTAGTGTGTCTTTATTTTTGTTTTTTAATTGATAGATTCCATTTATATGGTATGAAATTTATACTACATTACTACGGTTTTATTCTTTCCTATTATGGTTAATAATTTTATTTTGGTATTTACTGGTTGGGGATTATTTCTGGATATTGATTTTAAATTCTTTATATTTTTTATTATATCTTTTGTTATACATCATTATTAAAGAGGTTATAATCTTCCCATATAAAATAATAGACCATTGTGGCTATTTTGAGGAATATAGAATACGAGTATGAATACATGAGGTTATATGGACAACTCACATAGGGAACCAAAATTTGGCACCGAGTTCGGGAAATTATAGGTTAGGGATGAGGATATTCATAAGACATTCTTCATTTGTATTCATAGGAATTATGAGTTCATTTTGATGTTGTTCAGTGTGACTAATCCTCCAGCCATGCTCATGGGGGTAATGAATATATTTTTTAGTGATTTCCCTGATAAGATCATGTTCAGTTTCATTGATGAAGTTATTGTGTATTCCATGATAGAGAATTATCATGTAGAGCATAAATGTAAAATTTTGGGAGAAAAGTTTCATGAAAATATATTTGGGATGTTGTCAATGTGTGATTTATGCGGTCATGAAGTCCATATCATCGGGAACATGGTACCTTTGTAGAAAGATTCTATGGATCATTTGATAATGGAGGCAGTAATTCATTAGTATCCCTCTATACACTGGTAGAGGTGTACTTGTTTTTTGGTATTATAGTTTATGATCGGAGGATTGTGGCCAACTTCTCTAAGGGAGCAACTCCTATGACATCTTTTACATAGAATGATCAATCATTCTTGTAGACTGAACAATTTCAGGATAAAATTAATCACATTAAGGAAAAGATTGTCAAAACTCTTATAATTTGTTTTCATACGAGGGAGTTCAGTTCGTGGTTTTATTTAAAAGCATCACATCTATTCATGGGATGCATTTTAATGCAGTACATATCTGTTTATTCCAATGGTTATCAGTAGTTACATCTCCATCAGAGAAACTATTCCACACATGATTTTTCATGTTAATATGTGTTGTATTCATTGATGTTATCGCAACATAACATAATAATGGGGTTATTTTTAGTTTCTAAAAAGAATAAGATCCTACGGTATGTATTCTAACAGTGTCACATGAACATTTGACAACATTGGTGGATAGAAATATTTTAGTAATATGAATTTGAAAATTCATATATCCTTATAAATGAATTTTTTTTATCCAATTTGATAATTATGAAATAAAATGTTGATGATTTTCATGAATATCGAGATTCATCAAAAGTGATGAAGGAACTCTCAGCGATGCAGCTTGTTATGGGAGAGGTTTGAGGAAAAGGTAGTTTTTTATCGATTATGGTGTAGTCATCATGGGTGTAGTGGTTGGTTGAGTACCAGTGGGAGGATTCATAGGTGGAGGTCTCAAGAGACCGAATTGTTTTTGCAGATGACCCTAATGGATGGTTTCAGGAAAGACCACACAATATTCGTCCATGGATTACCTCTCATTAATTCAGCACTGAATGAGATATTTTTCCATGAGTTCCATAGTTTTCCATTGGAAATACAACCTAGAGTTAAAAAGATTCTCCAAGAAGTATGTGGTTAGTTTTGGTGGCCCGAGTTTAAGCATGTAGTTAAAATGTTCTCTCTCAGTGTTTGGTCAACCACAAGGTGAAGGCTATTAATTTTGTTCCAAGTGGATTGATCAAACTATTAGATATTCCATAGTAGAAGTGGGAGGACATATCAATTGACATTTTCACCAGTTTAAATTGATATTATTGAGTCTATTTTGTTATATGGTTGAGAGTGGATAATTTGATTAAATTGTACCAATTTATATGGATCGGGAGTTGATATTAGTGGACGTTTTTCAAGAAATCTGGGGGAGGTTTTGTGAATCCATGGAGTCTTGAGGAAGATCATTTATGATTGAGATCCTAATTTGACCACCTGGTAGTGGAGAGGTCTCCATCATTATTTTTTGTCTCAATTGTGAATTATCTATTTTTTTCATCTACAGACAGATTGTAAGATTGATTGTACTATCTATAATTTTGAAGACATTTTCCACTGTTGGGTTTAAGATTATGGAGGTTTATGGAAGAGGTACCTTCACATTTCCATGTTCTCTTAAAAAAATAGTTTTCAATCCCCCATTGGTGTTGATCTATTTGATCTTTTTTAAGAATGTCATTGGTATTGTATGTTGTCATGTCCTGAGGTAAAGGCGACATTAATTATCTGGTCAAAACATGTATAAAATTCAACAGATTTGGTTCAACTAATTAACACGAGGATGAAAGTATCACATAATCATTGAATATCCTCTATTGATAACAAGATAATACATATGACATTCATCATTAGAGATCATGTGTTCCGAAATGTGACTCCTCATCAAGGTAATGATGAATATGTCATGGGAGTGTTCATTATCAACATTTTGTTATGCCTTTTGAGGTTTGGAATCATTTTATAGTTATGGAATAACATATACTAATTAATCTATAGATGATATGGGTTCATTATGTAATTATAATTTCTTAGATCCATCATTATAGTCATAAAATATATCATGTACTTAAATGGGGAATGATTGATTTTGACAATGATGAAACCTTCAAAGAGAATAGTATAGTGAACTAGGACCACCAAGATAAGGTGTTGTGTGGGGGTTCTGTTCCTGAAGTTTGTGTCTTATAGTGAAATGGTGAAATCTTGATGAGTACAAGGGAATATGAGTCATATATGTAAAATCTTTATCCCAATGTGGTTTATGTAAATCACCTGTACTGTAAGGATGTTTTCATGTAGATGTCGATCCTTTGGGGGTTACTGGAAGGTTTCTTCATGTTTAATTTTTTCACTTTACTTTTGATTGATAGGTACCTCCCATGAGAGAATGTGAGGATATGGTTGTGGGTTTTCATGGGTTTTCTCTTGTTCCCTCTAATTGTTGTGATTAAGATTTTTTTATGGTGATACCGTTGAGAGGTATTTCACAAGGTGTCTATTCACATGACCCCTTTCTATTTTCCAATATAGATTGGTTTTAGATTCATGGGGAATAATTTTTTTTGATTGGTATATTATGTAAGGGTCAATTTCAAAGATGTCAAACCATTTATGAGATCACAATGTTGGTGGATCGTGGTGGTGGCATGAAAGTGGTGTGGATGGGATTGTTAATAATAATATGGAATTAATGATATTACACATCATGTAATCCTTTCACATCATGTAGGATAGTTTGGTTACTTTTTTAGGGCTGATATACGATTTCAATGTTTAATTAAAAAAAGGCGTTGTGGTTTTCAGTGATATCTTACCCCGAAATTTTCATGATTTGTAAATATATAATGAAACATAATAACAAAGGGTTTATTGGTTCATGGGTTTTTAAAAACATATTGTCCCTCTCATTTTCTATTGGTTAAATTCTCCCATCAAAGAGTTTTTGGGATTCTATGAACATGAATTGATCTTTTTCCATTTCCTTTGATTTGTGGTGATCTATGGTAATCCAAGGGTATTTCTACCTCTAGTCTCTATTATTATATCCTGGTTGGATCTAATTTACAATTATATCTTTTTTATTCTATATAATTTGACTTCTCATTTTTTTTAATTGATATGCTACCTATTTGGGTTGGTGTGATGTTTTTGGGACTTCCTTGGACGGATGTAGTTATTATGGGAGATGTGATTTGAGATCGGTAACATGGTTTATCCTCCTATAATGATTGTTAGAAAATATTGAGGAAGGATATATATTAATTCTCTTTTATTAAAATTAAATCATAATATTTCCATTAATTAGTGAATTGAATGCAATGAAATCGACTTTATTATTTTTGGACTTGTTTAAAGAAATTGGATAATGATCGCATGTTGGAGATGTTGTTGCTTTATACAATGATATCAGCTTTACATATTATTTTCTAGATATTGTGATATAAATCCATTTCCTATTTTAGCATTTTGTTCTTCACGGAAATTAATAGTTTAAAAATTCCATAATTAAGTGATAATTAATTATATTTTGTAATTAAAGAAGATTAATTCTTGTAAAATAGAGTTTTATTTAAATTTGATTATTGTCATATTTGTTAAATTATCATGTTTAATTAAATTTTATTTTCCACTTGATTCATGAAATTAATAAAAAATGTTTAATGAACCTAAAACATGATTATTCTTGTTGATAATAATTTACAATAATGTTGATTAATAATAGTTAATCAAACAGTTTTTTGAAACCATGTTAAATGATAAGATCATGTTTTCAGTTTTATAAATTGTTATTTATTTATGAAAGTTGTTTCCTATAGTTTTATACTATTAATAAATCAATAGAATAATTCAATATGTAATAAGAATCAGATCTGTGATAAAATAATTTTTCATAGGAATATTTTTCCAATTATATTGTGAAGGAAAAGTTCCTTATTAATGATATGTGACTACCCGTTTTCATGATAATGATGAATTCTTTCATTTGACGGGCCAATTTCATGGTGGACTACTTGTTTATTTTTATACTACCTTGTGATGTTATCTGGTTACCAGACGTGTGTTTTGAGCCTAAAATGGTAGAACTTAATGGGATTATGTGTGATATAGTTCATGGAGTCTCTGATTTGATGTGATCCTAATGTATTTGTTCTCGGGATGGGTATTTTGATACGTCAGTACGGATGATTGTATAAAAATGTGGCATAAAATGTATGTGATGGAGAGATGCATCAATATATGCATGTGGGTGTCATGGATGGATCCAACGATGATAGATTGCGTTAAAAATCATTTTATATATTGAGAATATGTTGAAAAATACTACAGTAAATAGAATATGATTAAAGGATGATGGTTGAGTTTTTGTATATCTGCATTCCGTTCCACAGCCCCTAAGGTAGACAGAGATGCTTGATTTCATGTTTCCTTTTAATGGTAGCCTAATATGGATTTCATAAGGATCATTAATATAAATTGATACCCATAATGAATAATTTTTTTAACCCATGGAGTTAGTTGATGATAAAATTTAAATTATTAAATTAATCAAAATCTTGATAAATGAAGTCCTTAGTTTGAAATTATTTCTGGAGTGAATAAACATTACATTGGTGATGTAATATAATTCATGGAAATGTAATGTGGAATATTGTTTAATGGTGAATTAATGTATAATGTATTAATTATCAAAAGTTAAATTTCATAAAAGTTAATAATGAATTTAATGTAGATATTTTAAATGTTTGAGTTCTTATAGGATGGGTAGTCTTAACCCGGATTACGGGGAGTCCGAGCAACATTTTTGGCAGTAGAGTATAATACTATGTGATTATATTAGTGTGGTTGTGATCTATATTATATCAATTATATTTTATAAATTCAAAAGTTTCCTTGCCCGTGTTGGTTTTCTAAATTGATAGTAAGTGGACTTTGGAAGGGTTTTTTCCCAAACATCATAGTGTGGAGGATGGATGGTTGACAAACCCCTCTAGAACCACTAACTTCGATTGGTAGTTACATGTGCTGGTATGTATGGTGTTAAATTTCCCCTTTATGTGTGTAGTGGGATGTGATGTCTTGTGTTTAATTCAGACACATGTAATTATAGATTTATTTCCAAGGAATTATTATAGGCATTCCATGTATATGATGTGATGGCCTATATACTTACTCGGTGTATGGGTTGTAATGGATTTAGTTATAATACATGATGTTTGATTTACATCATATAGGATTTAGTTGATTCTACAAACTAAATTGTTATGAATTTTGTGTATTTGATAAGGTTTTTTGTGGTTATGTTTTTCATGTTGTGTGTGTTGTTACGGTTTTCCCTTGTGTCTTTAGGTTTACTTAATTTTGGAGGGAAAAGCTTTGGACATGTGACGTTGGGGTAGAATGAAAAATCAGTGGCGAAAAGTTTGTTGGATACAAGTTATGTTTTTTATATATTATACACTTTCTCTTTTGTTATACATGGAAATAGTTTGCGTTGTGCGGTTGCGAATTTAATATTATGATTTTGGTGATGAGTTTTTTTAACAACTATTCATAGTGCATTAGCATGATTTCATTATCAATTATATGATAGGCTCCATATAATAATCTTCTATGATTTTCTATTATGATAATCAGACATATATATATATATATATATATATATTGGTCAACAAAACAGGGTTTTATTATTAGGATGGATATTACTATATTGGGGTTTAAAGTAGTTGTTTGGGCTCTATGGTTTCTTCTGTCTTTATCTTTTTGATACATGTAGTTTCATTTTAGTTAGTTAGTAATGTACGAAATTGAATATTTTTAGTTGTGATATATATATATATATGAGAAATATTTCATTTTTTGATACTTAATATCCATCTCTCTTACATTTTTCTCTTAGAGGTACATACCTCTCATATTCATGTTTTATATTCACACAGTACTGGTTACTAACCCAGGGCCAACTGTAGACATAAATTGGAATTTCACAATCTCTCTTCCATCATTATAGTATCTTTGTGGTGGTTTAGTCATGATAAATCTTGTAATATGTTTATTTATGTAGTGATATAGTTCAGCTCATAGGATTTAGGATCTTGGACTCATTCATTATAAATTTATATTCAATAGTTTTCATTTTTGTGTGTATTTGAAAATGTATGACCCTTTTAGGGGAGGAAGAAGGAGTTACCACCTCAATGGGGGTAAATAATAGAGAATATCATTATATTGTAGGATGAATATCTCACCCAACATTACCATATTTCAGTGGGTACCCTAAGAAAAAATACGAGGAGGTGATAGTACTCACAGAAGAAATTATTTCGAATAACAGTGAGATTGGTTCTTATAGATGGAATGAATTTTTTTATTCATGTAATAGTAAATAATTATAGTTTTAATTAATTATTTCAAGATTATTTCAGAAGGATGTTATTGGATACATCAAGAATTTGGATAAACTAAACCCACATATAAATGATTGTGGGTGTATTAGTCACCATTTTTCTAGTGTAATATTGGATTCCAAAATTTTGTTAATGTTACCTTTAGAGAATGATAAATTAGTGGGTGTTGTAAATTATACGTCAATTATTTTATTAATGATCAGTATTCTTTTTATTTATCCCATTGTGTCAATCAATCCTTTTCATGTTCTAATAAGTATAGACTTAATTGTGACATGATCAAAACTCGTTTTAACATGAAATAAAATGAAAAAACACTAGCATATGCAGATTTGTAAGTGGAATTATCCCAAAATGGATACATAATTCATATAGTTATTAGTTTCTTCTAGGAAACATATTAGAAGTATTATACTATAGTTATTTCAAAATTACAATTTGGTATCTTCTACATCATGATGCTTCTACGGGTTGGGTGGAATCATTCATTAGTCCTTGGGTTGGAATCATACATTCTCAATATTACCTCACATTACATACTATCACATGATAGCCATTCATTATCCCAATAGATATGGATATTAAAATTCAATACCACTATATCACTCAATTTTTAATCATTTATAAATCACAAAAAATATATTATTCTTTAATCTAGATGACACTACATAAAAAACACAATTCCTTATTCCCTGTGATTATGAATTTGATTTTCAATGTATATTTTACAACATTACATGAAAATAAATGTTGTTTTATAACACAATATTATAATAATAAATACTAATAGATATCCATAATCTCTCTTTTATAATCCTCTTCAATCTAATCCAATATATTTAATATAAATGAAATGATAAAAAATTTATACATGAAAAATATAAAATTCATTAATATCATGACGTAAAAAATAAATCCTAAAATTAGTTTAACTACATAATTGTTGGATGGATTAGTGTATTAGAGTATATCAACATAATCATGTTACATTATATCACATGAAAACATTACAATATAATTTTTCCCCTAAGGACCCTTATATAGAAATCTCACATGATATAATCATCTTAAAAACTAGAGGATAGTAATGAAAATAAAGGTGTATGTTGGGAACAAAATGTATTAATGAGGTTTTATTGGTCACAAATTGTTAATCATTTTTTAATCATTTTTTTAATAATCACAAATCATAAACATCCTTCATATATTGTCAATCCTATTTAATTTGTTTCCAGTTATGTGTAAATATGGATTGTTTCTTTATGATTTAAATATTTTTTCTCAAGATCTAGAATCCTATAAATCATGATTTATTTTTTAAAACTATATATAATTTGGTTTATAATGATTTAATTTATGAATGAATAAATCTTATTCATTATGTGAATATTACTGCTTATGTTTATATACATATATTTGGCTATTTTTTAGAAACTGTGAGTCTACCATCGATTCTGGTTTTCTGGCATTGTGGCCCATACACCGTGACTAGAAACCATGACCCAGACAACATGACCTAGACACCATGACTAGACACCATAACCTAGACACTGTGAACATACACTATTTATAGATATTGTGATTAGACACCTGGACCCAAACACCATTACCAGACATCATAACCTGACAATGTGACCAGACACCACGACCAGACACTATGCCCAGACACCATGATTAGAAAACATGACTAGAAACCATAACAAGATTCAGATCATTTGAAGTTTGTGACAATGGTTCCTTTCTAAGAAATTGTTCGATGATTAGCAAAGGAACAAACACGAAGATCATAACATTGCATCAATGATACAGGTTCCTAATATCTATACAATTATGAAATCATAACTATCTCACCACTAAATAGAAATGAAGAAGATATAGATTCGCGGTGACACTGTTTCCATGTGAAAAGGTTTCCACATAGACTGTGACATCATTCATTAATATCTATTTTTGTTTTCAATTTAATCTCTAATTTTATTATTTGGGTCTTCTAAATGCACTAAGATAATTAATATTTTATTGTAGACATGTCACTAGATAGTACGAGGAATTTGGTGTAGAATACATGAATCCTTTCGGCTTTACCTTCTAAACTCAATGAATAAAAATAAAAGTGTGTCCCTGTAACATGTCATGGTAGAGGAACAGATGATTGGCCATCATTTAAAAAATGTACTGACATATGCAAGAAGATACATATGAAGAACTCACGAAGCATTCATGAATCCAAATGTTGGGATACCATAGATAAATGTCAGGAACATCATTGCAATACAAACTCCATAAAGATTACAATCCATATCTAACTAGAAAACAAAGCACCAGACATGGATACTCTGTTTCTCACAAGAGGACATGATACTTGCATTTTCTTCATCCTAGATGTCCAAAACTGCATAGAACAACTCTTCGATCTATTATACCCTCATATCATCATATTTTCTCTTCTACGTATAGTTTTTAAAATTCAATCAGTGTGTGTGTGTGTGTGTTATAACACACACTATCTCCTACACTAATCTAAATGATTAAAGATATCATTCCTCTCATATATTTTAATAATAGTTTACTCCCACATATAAGTTTGAAAGAATTCCATGTGTGACCTGGTATTTTATACCCACAATGAACTGTGGAAGAGGATGAATTACCAAGAAAGTACAGTGCACTGTTGATTACCCCAATCCAGGGTGTGGATAAAGGTTATTAATATAAACTGTTAGGTGGAAAGTGATCACCAAGTTGAGTGGATTATGTCTCGGCTTGAGATTGGAAAACTTGTTTTATATCCAATGTTTTATTTAATTTAGTTTTTTTATTTTAATGTATAATTATGAAATCACTATATTTACTTTGATAGTAAATCATGGAATGAAGTAATAATTGTTGTTCCATATTATAATATCATAAAATGTAATATCTATAACTATTATTGAGATTACCGAGAATTAATCAATCTTATGATAAGTTATTTGAATAGTCAATCTTTCATAACCATATTACCTTGATTGACTAGGCAATATTTTTTTTATTAGAGATCCATTTAGAAAATATTTTCAAACAGAAATATTTACAGGTACTCAATTCACCTCCCCCTTGTGTACTCTACTCCGACAAACATTTTGTATCAAATGGATTTTGTTATTCAAAATAAGAATCTGTTTTTTATCCAACTCAACATTGATTTTAGTTGTACCTTAATGATATATTAATTTATGATAATTCTAAATTTATATCTATGTCAAAGTATTTCTTTATTGTGGATAATATACTGGATGGTTTAGCATCAATTAGACCACCATTATTTAATGGAAAAATTAATGCCCATTGGAAATTAAAAAAAAATGCATTTAGAAAGTATGGGGGTTTGAAATTTGGTTTTGGATTACAGATGAGTACAGGATTATTTCTACTTATATAACCACTTGGGAGGACCCAACAAAGACTGATTGTAATAAAAATGTCACATCCATGAGTTAATTATATTTCTCTTTATGAGATGAGTAATTTAACAAAATTTATACTTGTAAAATTGGCCATTAAATTTGGGTTACATTGTCAGTTTCACATGAAGGAACTTCTAATGTGAAAGAAATGATACTTGATATTTATAATATTAAATATAGAAACATTAAAATGAAACCTGATGAGCCTATTTATAACGTGTATCTCAGGTTCAAAGAATTTTCAAAAAAATGATATCTCAGGGAATATACGTTACTACGAAAGAAAAAATCATGAGGATTCTCATAAGCCAACCTAATAGTTTGATAAGAAAGATTGTCTCAATTATAAAGTCATGTGACATCAGTAAATTACATTCCAAAGAACTCATTTGGAATCTAATGGTCTATAAAGTTGAAATGAAAGTCAATAAGGAAGAGTAGGATAAACCCCAAAGAAAATCGTTTTCATTTAAAGCAACCACCTCTCAACACAATGAAAAATGGAATTTAGATGTCCTTAAATAATGTTCCATCCAGGAACAATCATCAACTAACATTGATGAGGAGATGGCTCAATTATCCCAACAATTTAAGGGATTTTACAAGAACAAGTATGTATTCATAAATAATATATTCAGAGGAAGATATGATCAAAAAGGAAGCTGGAAGAAAGATTGGAAAAGAAGAGAAAAGTCTAATGATATAATATGATATGAATGTATGCCAAAGTGACGTGTAACGATTGAATGTCCCAAGCTCATGCAATGAAAATAGGAGGTAAAAGATAGAATTATAAAAAGGAAATACAATCAACATGGAGTGCTACTGTGGATAGTTCAAGTGACTCATAATCACCATATAACGAACAGGATAACAATGAAAATATGTGTTTTATGGAAAAAAAATATTTGAGATGACACTGGAATCTCCTGTATATAATTCATTTTATTATGGTGGTTAATTATAGTCTGAGAATATATCAAAAGAAGAAATGTTTGAGTATTGTAATATGATTGTGGAGACATTTAAAGAACTGAACGATGAATACAACTCTTTATAGAAATGATATTCTCTTTCCTCAACAGTTAAATCTCCACTCACTATAAAAAGAGAGGAAAATTTTCAATTTCCCAAGGATAACAATAAACTAAAGTTATCTAATGTGAAATTGAAAAATTCCTCGAATGGTTTTGTAATGGTAATCATACATTGCTATAAAATCTAGGTAAAAATATTACCCCACAATTTAAAATTGGTATTGGCTATCAAGCTGGTGAAATAAATTTTGGAATAACTCATTTGGAATCTAAATCAAAGACGTACATCTTTACTAAACGTTCTGGAAAACATTCAACTAGTTCAAATTTTGATAAACACTCTACTATTGCAAGATTTACAGGACCAAATATAGTTTTTTTTCAAGCACCATATAGAATTCTTATTGGAAAACTTTTAGGTATATGTGGGTTCCTAAAGAACTAGTCACTATGATTGTTGGAAACAAACAAATATGGGTACAAAAGTCTGTTTTTATTTAAATATTTTGTAGGAAAATATCTTGAAGAGATCCTAGAAATTCTTATCGTACATGGATAGTGGGTGATTGTAACACATGAAATGGGACTATTCATTCTTCAAGAACTTAATAAAAATTGACGGTGGACATTTAACCTTTGGTGACAATGACAATGGAGAAATCATTGGCCATTAACAAATCGGTAACTCTAACTTACTATTAATTTCCAATGTTCTTGGTTTTATCAATTTAAATATAATATTATTAGAATTTCAAAACTATGTGATGAAGGATTTCATGTTAAATTGAAAAATTATTTTTGAAATGTTTTAAATTCTAAAAATGAATTAGTGTTTTCTACATTGTGAAATGAAAATGTATAATCTGTTAACATAGAATCATTAGTTTCCCAAAATTCTTCATGATTATGTGTATTTCCCAAAGAGTCATTACTTTGGAATAGTGTACTATGATACTATAATATTCAATCCCTTAGAAAGAAAATTAGAAAAACCATAGTTAATGATTTACACAAAATTCAATTTCCAAATAATAAAGTGTGTAATCCTTATCAAAAGCGAAAGATAGAAAAAATTTCCTTTAGACAAAATAAATAATTGTTAACTTTTCAACATCCCATATTGATTAAAATTGATTTTTTGGACCATTTAGAGTTTCTAGTTTAAATGGGAATAACTATGTTTTTATTCTTGTATATTACTTTTCTAGATATTATTTGATTTTATTTTTGTCTCGCCAATGTGAAGTGTTCTATCATTTCATCAAATATGCTTAGCTATAGAGAATATTAGTTTACATAGAATTAAATCCTGAAGAATTTATCATGGCTGTGAGTTTTAAAATCATGAATTTGAATCCTTTTGCTCAAAAAATGGATATAGTAATAATTTATCTGCCCGTAGAACACATCAACAAAATGGAGTTGTAGAAAAAAGAAATAGGGCCTTGCAAGAGATATCAAGAACCATGCTTAGTGAATATGACATATATATTTATTTCTATGATGAAGATATAAATAAAACGTGATATATTATTATAAGATTTTTTAATTGATATTTTCATAAAATAACTCTATTTGAGTTATGGAATAATAGAGAACCCAAAGTCTGTTACTTAGATGTTTTTGTTGCAAAATCTACATCCTTAATACTAAGGAAAATCATGTCAAACAATCAATCAAGTGTGATGATGGAATATTTCTAAGATATTTAATATCATGTAAATCATAAAGAGTGTTTAACAGAATTACAAAATGTGTGGAAGTGTCTATCCATATAAAAATTGATGAAATAAATCCACATGAGCAAAAGACCCCTCCAGTGAATATGGAGGATGGTGTGTCTAATCTAGACATAAATTCAAAATCATCTAACAATATTGAAAAGGCAATTGTGAAAACTTCTTGTTCTGGGAATTATTCACATTTTAGTCATAATGAACCTGAACATATTGATGAACTTGAAATCACTAGTCTTTCTTTCATAGAGCTGTTAGATTCCTTATGAACCATACTTTAGATGCTGTTGTAGGAGATTTAGATAAAGGAACTGAAACTAGAGCTTCTCTTATAAATCTGTTTGAACATCATGTTTTCATTTCCCAACATGATCCTAAAAACCATAATGATATAATCAATGATTCATTTTGGGGAATGAATATGCAATAATAACTTACTTAGTTTCAATGTACTAAATTATTAGAAACTTATTGATAGTCCCAAAGACAGATTTATCATATGAACTATGTGAGTGTTTTGAAATAGGGTTGATGATTCTGGTAACATAGTTAGAAACAAGGTTATAATGGATGTACAAGTCTATATTCAAGAAGAAGTATTTGAATATAATGAATCCTTTTCCCTAGTAGATAGACATAAAGCCATCAGAATTCTTCTAGCATATACTGCATATCTTAATTTCAAACTATATCAAACTGATGTTAAGTGTGCATTAGTAAATGGGTATATAGATGAAGATGTTGTTGTTGAACAACCCCCTGGTTTTACAAATTCTAACATTCAAAATCATGTTTATTTATTTTCAAAATCATTATATGGATTAAAACAAGCTCCAATATCTTGATATGATAAATGAAGAACTTTTTTTTTTCCAAATATTTTACAAAATGAGTTGCTAATCCAACCATTTTTTAAAATGAATATCTAATGATGTTTTAGTAGTTCATATTTATGTAGATGATATTATGTTTGGATCATCAAAAATTATTTATTTATTGAGTTTTTTAAAATTATTTAAGATGAATTTTTAATAAGGTTGAACTGAAAATCTTTCATTGATTTGAAATCATTAAAATTTGTGATGGTTTTATTTTAAATCAAATAAAATATGATAGATACCTTCTTAAACGTTTTTCGTGGATAGTACTAAAATTTTTGACACACCAATGAGTACTACTTGTAAGTTGGATCATTATGATGATGAAAATATGTTTATCAAACCACATACAGAGGAATAATTGTAATCTTTCTATACTTTGCTGCTAATTGGCCTGACATTATGTTTAGTGTATGTATATGTGCTTGTTTTCAAGCCAACCATAAGGAATCTCAGTTAAATACTGTTAAATGGATTTTTAAATACAACAAACATACACCCAATATAGGTTTTTTCTATAATAGAGGATAATCCTTTTACTTAGATTGTTATTATTATGCTGAATTTGGTGGTTTCAAGTTAGATCAAAAAAACAACAGAAGAACATGTCACATTTTAAGTATGTCAATAGTATCATCGTGTAGTAAGAATCAACACTTTGTTTCATTATCTACTTCTAAAGTAGAGTACATAGATGATGGTTCTTTTTGTGCACAAATTTAGTGGATGAAACACGCATTAATTGATTATGGATATCAATTCATTCACGTACCTATAAATTGTGACAATACAAGAGCCATTAACATCTCAAAAAAATCATGTTTCACACTCTATGATAGAAAATACTGATATAATACCCCTCATATTTAGAGAACATTATAAAAAATATGATATCACGTTGGAATTTACTGAAAATGAATATCATCTTGCTGATATATTCACTAAGCCATTAAATTCTGTAATAAATGTTTAAATTATACATGTATTGGGAATGATAAATCCTAAGTAGTAAGTGTACTATTTCAAAACTTATTTTTTCAAATTTTACTGTTTCGTGATACACAATAATATAAGTATTGCCTCAACTACACAATTATACAATTTCTGTCTTAATGTTTTTGTTTTTTATTAAGGACTCACAATTAAAACCCATTAGGGTCTCACTGTGAAAACATGTTATGGTCTAACTATGAAATCATATCCTTGTCTCCCCATAATAATTCATGTTCGTTTCATTTATATATTATAACTTGTATCACTCTGATTGATTATTTCTTTATTTTTCATTTCTGTGCCTTTGAATTTGCGATGCTCAATATCCAAAAATGATAAAAACAAAATACGTTTCAGTTTTTTCTTCACTCAAGCCATCTTTTCTCGAACCTGAATCCTTTCTCTCTAAAACCATAAATAACTTTCAATACTTCATCTCTCATTATAACCTCTTCTTTAATTCCTAGGATGAAGCGCCAATAATTTTTTACGCTTGATAAGTGATGATCTTAGATGAAAATGAAAAGAGCACCGATGATAGTGACTAAAGGTCCTCTGAATCCAATCCTTGTTGAAAGAATATTGGTTCCAAAAAACGAAATTTTCCCCAAGTGGCTACTATCATGTAAGTCTTTAGTATTGAATGTAGAAAAATATCATGGATTGAAGGATTGAATCAAAATGGAGATGAGGCTAATTTACCCAAAGCTAGTTTGCGCAATTTTATCAGTTTGTCCAATTCACTTTCGATATGAAATATGGTATTATTGTGTAAAGTTGGATTAATGGCCAATGATCACCTTTTCGTTCAGGTTATGGGATTCCTATCTAAGGATACCTCATGAGAAAATTGTTGAGGACTAATAGAGAGGTCCTTCTTCTCCAAGTGAGATCATTGTTTTAGAATAATCCATAGAAATCATGACTGGTAATAAAACAATGAAAAGAGATATTTTGACTGTGCTAGATGGTGAAACCCGATTATTGTTTATTTTTTATCAGAATCCGATTCATCCAAAAAAATATTTTTTTTACACTCAAGTATCATGATGTATATTAGATAAATATTTTGAATAATTGATACATGATTAACCTATATAATTATGTTATACTTAATATGTGTTATTCGATAAAGGAATCATCTAAGTAAACTTTCTTGTTCTACAAAAGGTTAATCTATGTTAAACATCATTCTAAAGGGTTGGTTGGACCAGATGAAAAAGTCATTAAGGGCTATGAAAATTTTATCTCAAAGGTTATAGTCAAAAGAATGAAAATTAGTTGGAATCCGTGGAGAAAATCATTCTTGCTGGATAATGACCATGTTTATGAAAATTTCAACCTGGTTGAGCATTTTACAATACATAAGGAAATCTCTGATCCTGGTCTAGAACTAGATGAAATTATTCACTATCCTATTGAGGAGGATAATTAAGTGGTTACTGCACTTATATGGGAAACTGTCCTAGATATGGAAGACATTGGACTTGTTCCTTAAGTCATATTTAAGACAGAAGTACCTGTTTCTAAAAGAAATATTGTTTTAGAAGAAGAAAATTCTTCTAGAGAAGAGTATTTTGATAATTTAAATGAAAATTATATTCAGGAAAACATCTAGAAGAAGATATTTCACATGGGAAAGAAGCTTCTTTTGAAGAACACATAGAAGAACAAGTTGTTCCTGAAATTATCCTATCAGCTGAGGAATGAATGGATAATGCCTTACAGTTGGCTATAAAAGTCCTTGGTGAATCTATTAGTGATGAAATCTTGGAAAATGAATAATGAACTGAATCTATTAGCCCAATGAGAATTTCACATGATGAGGTAGAGCAGCACCCTAATATGAAAAGTGTTGAAATTCATAATCCAGTTTATCAAATCATTGTGGATAAATGGTAAAAATTCCCAACGTACGTTGCTGTTAATGTTTCCAAAGAAGCCTCATTTAATAGTATAGATTTGTCTACTATGTTTCAATTGAAACCAGTCTCTGCTCTTGAATTTTTCTTAGTAAATGAACCTAGGCCTCCCTCAGCTCCTATTCATGAAACATCACAAGAAAATTCAACTATAGTGAGTAAGGATTATTTGAATGCCTTTGGAGCTAACTTATTGGCTACAGTTGAAAATCTCATGAACACTCAACCTACTCCTATAAAAAACCTAAGTGAAAAAGATGTTACACTATTTTTAGAAATGTTCATTTGGAAGGTTCTCCAAAAAATGTTTCATGAAATTCAAGAGGTCATAATTTAGAACGAGAAGCTATGTGATGAAGTGAAGTCCCTCAGAACTATGGATGAATATATGTAGATAGTGTTGAAAATAATACCATATCTTGATGCTCATCATGTTGAGGATGTAAGTGGTCATATTCCACTGAAACATATATCTGTATTCAATAAATCCTAACTTCTTTAGCTAATAAGGAGGCTGAATGAAACAAGATAATAGATCAAGAAATGTTTGATCTTGAAATTGTTCACAAAATGTCTCTTGATGAATATTAGGTATTTCTACAGAAAGTTCTAAATCTAATGAAGTCCCTTTGGACAATCATATCAACCCTCATTTGATATTGATCTGCTGATAACTGTTGATAAGGAATAAATTCAATCATTTCTAAGTGGCTTTGAAAAAGAGTCTCTATCTGTGTTTGTCAAGAATAGTGACATTTTACTTTATTTGGAAAGAATTAATTTCAGGATTTCCAATTATTCTCAAGAATATATTATTAACAAGGTGGATTTAGATTTAAGTTTGATTTTCTCTAAGAATTATATGAAAAACCATTTCATGTAACTTGTAAAGAATCTTAAAATCCCTCCAATCACTCAATAATTCCAAACATTGGTATAAAAGATAAAATATATCACTCCTTGGTTTTACAAGTTCACTGAAAACAATGATGACTTTGAGAAAGTGATGCTATATGGTGGTGATATTATTGTAGAATTACTAATGTTATTGAGGATTTATATTCAGGTGCTGAGAACTGCAATTGTGGCTCCTACATCTATACCCTTGCGGCCTATTTTTCCTCCTTCTTTGTTCACATCCATTACCCTAGCCTCCATGTCTATCTCTCTGCATCTGAGTAAGATTAGACATGTTATCGATGACCTAAAATTACCTTAGACTTCCACAACACCTTCCATGACCCATTATATTTTTGAAGGACTCCCTCTTCCTTCTCTGACAGTTGGTTCACTCACTTCTTCATGTTCAACCGTCACTCTGGTGGCCTCTCTGGATGCTACTACCAAGGGAAGAAAGAAGATAGCCAATGCTGAAGAATAGTGAAATCTATCTTTTGATAGGGATATTTGTTTATTTTTTTTCTTATTGTTGGTAAAAACACATCATTCTCCATCAAATGCATTGTGAACTCTCAATTCCTATTCTATTATATAATTTTGTACTTATTTTTGGATAATCCCAAATGAGGGATAGGAACATCAACTAAGGGACACATAACACACTAAGAACAGATATCTCACTCATATAATTTGTAATCATATAAAAAGGGGATATTGTTGGACTCCTCTTGTTTTAGTCATGTTTTAATGATAAAAAATTGTTACTCCTATTTTAATCATCGTTCAATGATCAAAAATCATAAACATCCTTCAAATCATGTTAATCAAATATTAACTATTTCTAGTCATGTGTAAAGATGGTTTGTTTTTTTATGTTTGAATAAATTATATAATGATCTTGATTCCTATTAATCATGACAGATTTTTGTAAAATATATTTAATTTGGTTTATAATTATTTATTTTATGAATGATTAAGTCCAATAAATTCTTTGAATATTACTGTATAAGTCTCTATACAGATTTTTGGATATGTCTGAGGGACCATGAGTCTTCCATAAGTTCTAGTTTTCTGGAAAAGTGACACAGACATCTCGACCAGACACTATGACCCAGACACTGTGACCCAGACACTGTGACCCAAACACCATGACCACCCACCGTGACCCACACACCTTGACTAGACACTATGACCAGACATCATGACTAGACATCGTGAACAAACATCTAACCAGACACTGTGCCTAGACACTGTGGCCAAACACGATGACCAGACACCATAACCAGTTTCAGATCTGTTGAAGTCTGTGACATCAGTTCCTTGCTAATACACCATTAAAAGATTAGAAAATGACCAAAAAATGTGATCCTAACACTGCATATGTGCTACCAGTTCCTGATCACTATAAAACTATGACATCATAACTTTCTCATCACTCAATGTCAAAGAATTAGATTTTGTTTCGTGGTGACATCTTTTCCATGTGAAAATTTTTCCATACTGACTATGACAGCATTATTTATTTATTTTATCATTTTAAATTTAACTTTTAACAGTTATGTTTGAGTATTTTATATTCACTAACATAATAAATACTTCATTGTATATATTACCCCTAACATTACGAGGTACGGGGTGAACATTACATGCATCCTTTTGGATTCAAAACAAGCACTCCAAGAATAAAAAAATGTGTGGCCCTAAAACAAGTAGTGGTTGTGCAGCAGAAGCATGTGAATTCTTGGAAAAAAACGAACCCATGAAGCCAGATACATCTGATGAAATCACAAAGAATTCACAAACCTGAAATCTATGATACCATAGATCAGAGTCAAGAAAATATACGCAATAAAAAATCCAAAAAAAACATGAGATAGATCTAAATGGAAACCATATCACCAGACTTGTGATACTATGTTACTCTCAAGAGGACTAGATATATACATCCACTTTATACTATAAGTCAAGAGATACATAGAATAACACTCAGATCACTTCTAACCTTATGTCATCATATTTTCTCTATTGTGAATATTTTTTATCTTTCGAGCAGTGTGTGTGTGGGTCTATATTAAAACACACACTTCCTCATGTGCTAAACAAAAGGGTATAAGATATCATTCTTCTCATATATTTTTACAATTTTTTACTCCCTCATATATGTTTGGAAGAGGTCCCTATGTGACATCGTAGTTTATATCCATGAAGAACTATGGATGAGTTAATTTGACTAGGCCAGTTCTTTGCTCTATTGTTTACCCCAATCCATGTAGTGGATCATGTTTATTTATAAGAACTTCTTTATGGAAGGTGATCACCATGTCTAGTGAATTATGTCTGAGCTTGAGACTAAACCACTTGTTTTATATCCACTTTGTTGTTTAATTTATTTTTTTATTTTTTACTGTATAATTCAGAAATCCCAAGACTTATTTTATAGTTAAACATGGAAAGAAGTTATAATAATTTTCCTTATTAGAATATCATCAAAAGTAATATCAATAACTTATATTGAGATTATTGTGAATTAATCAATTTCATAAGTAGTTATTTGAATAGTAAAACATTCATAAATGTATAACCTTGATTACTGGGATGTAATTATTTTTCTTGGAGAACCTTTTAATAAAACTTTTCAAACCTAAATTTTTATAGATACTCAATCCCCCCCTCTTGAGTACTCTACTTCGACCAACAATGTTAATTAATTCTCTTAGTAAGATGTAAAATATATATTAATGTGTTAAATCGTAAATATATAAGAGAAAATATAGATTCCTTTGATATCTCAACAAATAACCACAACACCATACATGGTAATCATGAATCATTTTTGAGAATCATTTTATCATTGTGGAAGAAGAAAAAATATGACATGGAATAAAAATCATCATTATTTTCATGTAACATTTGACCGTGAACAAAAAAGTGGAATTATTTAAAATGATCCATATTGATTAGAATATGATATTTTGTGGAAATAAACAAATTTTAATATTTTGGTATTACAAGGAAAATAATTTGGGTATTTGAAAACATACTAAACATAAGAAAATTAGTGTGAGAAAACCCATTTTGGCTATGCCTATGTGAATAAGCTCACAATTTCCAATTATGTAAATGTGAGAGAACACCATCAGGTTGAAACCCTACAATGTTTACACACTAGTGGGGGTGAATTGTATTATATAATATAATACTTTTGAAATTAACATTCTCCTTATTTATATTAGTTGATAGACACATTTTATAATAATTAATGTTTATCATAAAACAAAAATAACATCAAAGTATTACCATTTATAAAATTTTAGAATAAGTAACACATTAATATTAAATTTCACAAAATAATAATAATAATTTTAACGAATAATTAGAAACAATATTATAAATAAATTAAAATAGAATTTAAATTATTTATAAATTATTTTCATACATTCACATTCTGTGTAAATTAAGTCACAAACATTATCTTCGGTATCCATTGTTTTCACCTATCCATATTATTTTTCTTTCAAAAACATGAAATTAATTAATAAAATAATAATAAAAACTCTTTCTTCTTAATCCTGAAATCCAATGACGAAAAAAATCAAACAACCCTCAGTCAAAATATTCTAGGAAGAATTTTTTCTGCGATATTAAATAGACAATTACAAATCACAATATTTTTTATAAATTATTTTAATATTCCTCTAATGGATTCTTCTAAAAAATATTCTCATAGTGTTATAGTAATGAAATATTAAAAGTAAGAAAGATATTAAAATCTAATTACAATAGAACATGATAATCTATTATCCCATATATTTCTCCTCCCCAAATACTACTCACACTTACAGGTGATGTTCCAACTATCATATCACCAAATATCTGAGGTGTTTGAAATGGCTTCATTCAAACTGCTTCATTAAATGAATGGATTCTTCTCATCATGTTCATATGATTATAATATGTCTCAAAATAATTAAAATATATTAGGATTCAATATTGTGGAATAAAAACATTATATACGGTAAAAAAAATTTCATTCTCTGTTGGACTTAATGGATGATTTTTGGAGATCTTGTTTAACTCCATCGAATGATCATCATAACATAGAATAAATATATAATATTTTTTTAATTAATATTATTATGACTTATATAATTCCATAAATACATGTATGGTGAAATAGTTAACCATATTTTCAACACACAGTGTCAATAATAATCTAATTTTGAATTATTTATCTAATTATAATTATTCTACATCGGGTAGAATAATTTTCTGAAAAAAATCATAAACTAATAGAATATTAATGTTTTCAAAATAATAAAAATAAGAAATAGTGTATTGAAATTTTTAAAATTTTATAGAAAATTATGAAATTAAAACAGTCGACCCAAAAATCCCATCATGCCCACGCCTATGTGAAAAAACAAATTATGTAACTACAAAACTATGTCAAAAGATGTAATCTTAATCTAATGAATTGGATGGTGATATGGTACCCTAAACATAATAATACATAAAAATGTTTTTCAACTAAAATCAATCATCATCATATCATAAATAACCCATAGAAGAATAAATGCATTCTTTAACATCCAAAAATAAATCATTCACTTCTATTATATAACTTATAAGAAAATAGTGGGTTCTATAACACATCTACATCTAGTAAAATATCAACATGAATTACATCATTTGATAGGGAAATAATGACCATACCAAATTATCACGTAATAAAAATATATATATAGTGATAAATGAAACATAACCCCATGGAATATGAATCCTCCAATAATGGAATATAAATCCAAAAAAGAATTTTCCAGTAAATGTGTTTTTTTATATCATCATATAAAGGATATTAATTTTATTTTAGTTTCAAAATTCATTTTTATTAAAAAAGAAGGTAAATATTATTAAATTACTTATTTAATAAATATTCCAAATATTTTACCTTTATAATAAAAAAAGAAACATAAAAATTTTGAGGATAAGATATGTATATTAAATCATAGTAAAAAATGCTTTTAAATTACTTAAAAAAACATTATTGAAAACACGCATCATTAAATGGATAATGGTTACTTTGAGTTAAACTAAATAAAGTGTAAAATTTTCCTTGGGTATAAAAAAAATGATTTACATTATGGAAATGATAACTATAGTGTGATTTCACTAAATCTATAATGAAGTGATATCAATTAAAAGATAAATGAATTATTGTAAATATAATGATTTTGAATCAACAAATATAACCATTAAGGAAGAATAATTTTTTAAAATCATATTATTATTAGAAAATATATTAATATTACAAAATAAAATCATTCAATTTTATAATGGATCAATAATTATTGTTAATATTAATGTAAGAGTATTTACAAGCCAATGAAATTATTTTATTCACGAAAACACCTTACCATTATTCTAGTATTATCAAATTAACTTCAAACTACTATAAATAAGGATAATTATATTCAAATTCTATTTCTGAAACATATTCAAACTGAAAAATATTTATAATTTACATTTATAACCACTAACAATATGTATATTAGTACGTATTTGGGTTATTTTTTCATATCTATTGTATATTTTTTTGATCATTATTTGTAGTTTTGTATAAGTTGTTCAATTATTCATTAATCATCCATTTTCCTCATCATATGATCAATAAATTTACTACAATGGATTAAATTTATTAACTTATGGAATTTAAATTCATATCCAATGCTAATATAGTATTTATTTGAGAATATGTAATCAACAATGAAATTTTTTTAGTAATCTTCAACCTAAGAAGGGTATTTTAAAATTTAATGTAACAAATATTTATGATTCATTCCATGAAGAAAAAAAATTCATTACTTTCATATTTATGTTATATTATACCATTAATTTAATTTTACTAACATTCCTTAATATAATTTGATATTAATGTTCAAATATGTTGTAAAAATGACCCAATCATGAAAATTACATGATTATTAATGTTTATGAGGTTATTTAGTTCTAATAATGTTACACTAGTAGCATAATGGTACAATATAATTTTTATTAGTGTATCATATCATAATTATAAATAAAATAATATAATAGGTTATGGATTTGAAAATAGATAATAATCATAATAAATTTTTTTCTCATATTATGAATCATTTATACAATTCCATTAATTATAGTCAATTTTTTTAAAAATTCCAAAATTTTATATGAAAAACATGGTGATATCATGATAATAATATTAAACCTTTAAAACCATTCTAATGAACACAAATTTATGTAGTTATGAAATTCAAAATGGAAATCGATCATTCCATGGAAATGGTAGACCACATATACACATGGTTGGAAATATTATTTTTCTATTGTTGAAGGAAATATTAATATAGTCATCATTTAAGTATATAAAATATAACATAAATATAATATTTAATTAAATAATTCGCTATAATGAGCATCCACTTATGGTGGTGATGGAAAACGATACAGATTGCATCATGGTGGTGGTAGTCCATACAATGCCTAATACAAATTGTAATTTTTACTAATGAAAATAATCTAGGGTGGAAAATGAATGTATCATAATTATAAATAAATACTAGTGTAATATTAAAAAATATGTAACCATTTTTTAATGGTGAAAATAAATTTGAGGAATAATAAAATAAAATAATGAAATAGATATGTCGGATATGGTATATAATTTTAACCATCACTTCATTGATTATATGATCTATAATGGGGATTAAAACATGAATTGATTTTTTTTAAGAATAAAATAACATACATAATGGGAATCATTGTGTGGTTGATGGGATTTTACAGATTTTTTAGTGAGCAATTTGGGTTTCTGTGTGAGGATTAGTGATAAGAGGAGTGCCCCATTTATATGTTAAAAGGAGTGGTAATTTTGTAAATATGAAAAACATATCAATATTAGTAATTCACTACTAATGAAGGTGGATATAAATTTTATTAATAATTTATAATATACAGTATAAGGTTATTCCACAGCACCAAATATAAATTATAATCATTTTTTAAGCATATTCGGCACTTTACTACTAGTGTTTATCATTTGTACTATTTTATATTCAACTACAGAAAATATATTTTACGAAGGAAATAAATCAATTATTCACAGTAAAATAGATCTTATTGTATTATTTTGAACAAATTAATCCATATTTGATATAATATTTGTTCTATTAAACTATTTTAAAATTAAAAAATTACATTTAACATACAAAATATATAATTGTTCCAAAATTTATATTATTGAAATAAAATAACCTAAATTATAATATTTCAGATATGGGTTTCTAAATTGAAACCGTTACATTTAATGTATTAATTTCTTATATTAAATTTTAATTTTTACAAAAAAAACTAAAATATTTTGATTCACCAAATATTACCATTATAAATTTAAAAAATATCTACCAATTTTTCAATAATGTTCATGACAACGAAAAGAATATTATATTTAGAAACATATCCAAGATCAAAGAAATTAATAGATATATAAATTTTAGATTATTAACAATCATTTTCCAAGTAAATTGTTTTTTAATCAATCCACACTATTATTTTTTATTATTCAATCAAAATAAACATTTTTTCCCTAATTTAAAATTCAAATTTTTTAAAGATAATTTTCTTTTAGTATAGTATAGATTTTAATAAATATGTATTTTTGAGAAGTATATTAATTTAGTATATATCTATTCAATATGTATTTTAATACATTTTTATTCAATCATAATTTAATCATGAATAATCACCCATGATCTCCATGTAAGACGTGTGCATCATGGCATTTTTTGTAGTTTTGTTTTGTAGTTCATTTGGTATGGATCTTGTGGAAATCACCATGAGATAGAAATATTTTATAATTGAACTCTCTGAAACATTAATTTATCGATTTGGGCAATGTATTGGTCAAGGGAAAACCCTATAGAAGCTACATACCTTTTGAGTTAAAATAAATTGGATTCATATGGAAGGCATCCTATTATAGCTTCTATTTCGACATATATTATTTATTATATTGTTATATGATTATATCAACATATGTGATCTAATATTAGGTTAATGTAATTAGTGTTATATTTAATATTCAATATATATCATTGTTTTTTTCATGTTATATTTTTAGGTGAAACACGCAATTTAAAAAAAATCATTATAAAAATTATAGTGAAATTTTGGAACAATATATCTACCCCCCAAAATAAATTATACAGATAAAATTTTAAAAATTACAAACAATATAATTTACCTAAATGAATTTTTATGATGGGACGAGATTTATTTTTATAATGAGGTATCATTCACATCTATTTACATTAATATATTAATAAAAATATAATATTTATTCCTAAATGTTTGGGTAAAACACCACTCATTATTGGCGTGAATATATAATTTATTTTACTTTGAGTTCATTGTTTCACACCTAGAGAGATGAATTATAATGACTTTTTGAAATTACTAAAATTAGATCACCTTTCTTTATAATAGCTTCACTAAACGCACCTATCTGTCATCCCCCATTCGTTATCAGCATAGAATTTATATTATAAAATTAAATTATAAAGATGATTTTGATGAAGAATGATCCTCATCCTTATAAGGCTCATTAAGATCCATCTTTACACCCATACCATCCCTTTCTGAGTAACTATATTCATAGAACTAGACTCCACCCTCCCAATAATATCCCCCTCTAATTTTTCTGGATTAAAAGGATAACCTCCTACATCCTCACCCACTTGTCACACTAGTCCTTGTGGTGTATGCTTCCTAAAATCCTATTAAGTAATGTTTAGTGGTGGAAGTATGGTAACCATTCACACTCAAGTGGATTTTTATGTTCCTAAATATGTAATTCAAAGGCTTAACATATTTCTCACACATGTTACTTTGGATTTAATACTCTATTGCATCGAACCCAATTCCTAAAATCATCCAAGGACTTAGGTCACAAAAGGTCTCCTATTTAACATTTCTAAAACATCTTATAGAAGTAGTGTCATCATAGGTGAATTGTATTCTATATACACCATTTTAAGGCTGGTTTATAATTCTTTAAAAGAATTTATGCCTACACGCTATGGTGGTGCTTTGAAGGATAATTAAGATGAGTTTTTTTGTCAAATTCTATTTCAGGGTCATCATGATATCATAAAAAAGGATAGTGGTTGTTGTTTCCATCTCTGTTCATTTATTAATAATACAAACACTATGGAAAATATACCAATGACTAGTAAATATTTTTTATATATTTATTTATTTATCCATTATATCAAATCCATCTAATGGACACATAATAATATTCGTATTCACATAAATAATAAAATAATTAACCAACCATTATAAAAGTAAGATAAATAAATTTATAAGAAAACAAATGGGTTTTTCAATTTGAAAATAATCTCTTCAAATAGAGTGTATTGAATAAATATCTCATATTTTTTATGAAAATCCAACTCATCCAATGTCATTTAACATGATCTTCTATATTCCCTTGGTTTTTGTGGTTCTTCACACCTATTATTATTATCATCCTATTATTTATTAAGTGAACATAGATTATTTAAAAGAATTATCTACTTAATTCATAGAACTATTATAGGTATTTTTTGAAATCAAAATTCCTAGTCCCATCATGATAATTTTCCCATTCATTTTCTAGTTGTCATTTTATGTCTGATTACCCTATTTTCTTATAGTAATGAATCAACATGTCCCCTAAATCAATTCCTAAATGGCATCCTCCAACAATTTTGATATATAGGATACTAGAAAACGATTACATCATCATTTTCATAATAGGATATTTTGTTAGGGTATATCATTATCTTCTTTATTATAATTTGTTATTCAAAATTGTTAACATTGGTAGTAATTTTTTTGATAGCATGTTTTTCATAATTAAAAGGGATCCCACATTGGTTCCTATTATGACATGTCATTCATTGAGGTAATAGATTCATTATCCCTTTATCCTTATGTTAATTCTATTTGTAGCCATTACTAACACCAAATGATTTGACCTGATTTATGTAAAATTAATAACAAAGGGAACTTATCATAATCGTATGTGTAATTCTGTCTATTATTTTCTTTTACATTATATTGTTTCCCTATTTTTTGTTTAGCTCAACATATTTTAATCATAATGTTATGTTGGTTACTTAATATTGGATATCCTAAAGTCCACAACCAAATGTCTAAATTTTTCAAGGAAATAAATCATTCCAAGTTATTTAAAAATATAATATTTCCAATTAAATCACATACCAGGGGTGTTTCTAACCATGTGTCTCTCCTTAGACCCACTCATAATACATTATAGTGATAATTGAGTAAATAATCAACCAACCCTTTTTGTATTGATTTCCATTGGGGACTTTTTTCAAAACCACATTTATATTCTTATAAGAGGAAAATTAATTTTTTATGGAAGACAAACTACTAAATAATTTTAGTATTTTGATGATATTATCTTATAAATGGTTCATCTCTATTTTTTCACTAAGGTTATATTAACTAATATCTAAAATTAACTAATCCATGATATCATATCGACTAACAACACAAAATATAAACATGGAAAAAATAATATTTTATTACCATTATTTAAATAATACTTCTTAAAAATAGTTTCAAAAACCAAGGAATGAATGTTTTAGAGTCATAGAAATTAGATACATATACATTGTATTTTATTAAAATTGAAAATATTTACCAAAATAGTATACTTATTGGTCCTTTTCTATAAATCTCACAGGATATAATCATATTTATAATATAAGATTCAGAAAACAATTGAAGTGGGTGAGATCAGATGAATAGTATGAGAAAATATTATCTTTAGATTTCATATCATAAACATGGAAGATTAAATGAAGAATAATCTAATACATTAATAAAAAAATCAACATTCCAATGATGAAAATCAATAAAATGAGATAGATTTATAAGATATGAAAATAACATTAATTAATAAAAAATTATATCACATTGTCTCAAATAGATCAATAAGATGCCATAACTAGTGACCATGAAATAATAGTGTCGAATACTATAATATAATTCCGAATGAATAAAACATTGAACTTTTTGGAAATTAAATACATCGTGAAATATTTGGAAGAAATGGTAAAAAAGGAAATGTTTAGCCACACTAAATATGGGAAAATAGATTATAAAATCCAATTATTCACATGTAAATAATGATAATATGATTATATCCATGAAAAAAAATGTGATAATACCAATCATACTGAAGCGTGTGTGCACAAACCAATTATGTATTTACTATGATATGTCATGAGATATAAGCTTAATCAACAGTATTAGTTTCATATATAATATTACACCAATCAAAATCCATAAAAATTTGTTCCACATTAAATCAATCATCATCTTATATTTTAAAAACTCTATAAAAAGAATGGGTTTCATAAAAATTAAAACTGTAATCATTCATTTTTCTAAAAGAATCCATGGAAAAAATGGGATTCATAAAACATAAAAATGATAGAAAATTAAAAAATAAATTAAATATATTTATATTGAATGAATAATACCAATAAATATTCTATAAATAAAAAAAATATAGGGGGAAATATGAAACATAACCGATATAATGACAAATTTTTAGAGAACCGAAGAAAAGGCATAAAAATATTATTCGTAGATATTTTTTTTAATATCATTATAAAAAGAATATGATTTTTAATTGAATTTTTAATAAAACATTTCTCAAATATATATATTTGAATTAAAAAAAATCCAATAATGAAACATTATTATTAATCAATACATATATGAAAATTTGAATATGTAGATACATATATAGTATAATTACAAGGAAAGGCCTTTTAACAGTTTTCAAATGCCTTTATTGAAATCCCATATAATTAAAAGGATAATGAATACAATTCATTAAAATTTATAATGTTTAATAAAATTATCATTGTATCTTAAATTGAGTATAGTATTTATTGTTTATTAGAAAAATGATAGGATGTGTAATCATTTATAATGATAAAAAAATATTTTAAATTAATGAGAAACATTTTATAAATATGGGTTTTGATTAAAAAATAGAAAAATAATTATAGGAGAATTTAGTGTAAAAAATTATATTCCTAGAAAATAAGTCATAAATAATATATAACGAAGTCATATGTTAGAATAAATCTACAATTAATTATAATATTTAAGATAAGAGTGATTTTTACCAATGGAAAATATTAGAGTGAAAAAGCAATTTACATTGAATCCCTACTAGTCAAATGTTATACAACTAATTATATAAAATATATATATTTGGAAATAATATTTCAAAATGATATTCATACCTAAAACCATTTCTTATGTCAATTTATAATCACTAACTATATGTATAATAGATAATTTTATCTTATTATCACATATTAGGGAAATGTAGTTATGACCATCTGTAGTAGTTTCATAGAAGGGGTTAAAGTGTTCCTTCTCCTTCCAATGTTTATCATTCCTTTTTCATTAATGTTAATATAAATAATCATATATTACTATTAATTATGATTAAATTGCCTTTCTTGATTACTTTAGTATTGATCATGGAAAATGAAATCGATAGTGAACATTTTTCAGTGGGTTTCAACATTCAAATTGTGTTTTATGAATTAATTAGATTAATGTTGATGTGTCCCTTATAGAAAATTAAAAAATAATCATTAAAATATTAATATATTATTATAAAGGTAAATAAATTTTCATACTCATCCATATAATTATTTAATATCATTGTTAAAGTAGGGCATCAAAATGACCTAATAAAAAACATAACATGATTACTGCTGAATGTGAGATAATTTTGTTGTAATATCATTATATCAGTTGAATAATGAGAAAATTTAGTTTTTAAAAATGATTATATCATAATGTAGTTGGGACTTGGCATAGTGGTAAGCACCCCATAATCCTATAAGAAAAAATGGTGGTTCAAAACCCATGGGGTGTAGTTACTATAGCAGTACTGTAGTGATACTGAAGTAGCTGTGTAGAGACCCAAAGCATTTCATACATGGAAATTACATTACTTTTTCAGAATAATTAATACATAACAAAAACAGACACCCATGGACCGTAATAGTTTAGGGTCTTTGGAAACTCGAATGAAAATCTTCTAATCGTGGTGAATGATCATCAGCATCTCCCATAAAGATCTTACCATTTTGTTTTCTTACCTAAAACGATTCTTTATATCCTAGGGAAAAGAAAAAATAAAAAGGGTGAGCTCAAATGCTCAGTAAGGGTAAGCATAGAGATCATAAATTAATCTATAAACATTTGAATGCAAAAATGTAAACATCAAATCTAAACATCAATAAAATGAGAAATGACATAAATCATTGAAGTACGTAAGGCATATAACATAAAGAAACATTATTCAAGGTAAAATATATGGGGAATAAAACATATAATTGTTTAAATCCAATAAGCTCATGATTAGATTTCCACAGTAGCCAAGGAATTGCTGCCAAGACCATCATAGTGGACAAATTCCCTTACTGAATCGAGTTCACTCCTCATTCTAGTCTTGTATCATTGAACTAGATTAACTTGTCATTACATCCATGTATATCTCATGATATATAAATATTTACCCAATTAAAAGGAGGTAGATATAGGTCCCACTTATCTCATAATGAAATCATTCTTATGTGTGCCACTACATAAACATAAATCGTTCACCATAACCCAAAGAATAAAATGGGTTTCACAAAAATCATCCCATCATAACATAATCCATATAAAATAAATGGATATCATTTCATCACAAGAAAAGTGAAACCATGTAAATAATAGAGACATTATACTTCAAAAATTCATATATGTAATAATGTCATCATAGATGTAAAATGGTTTTGATAAAACACATGGAATAAATTCATGAGGAAAATAACCATTCTTTTTCAAAATCATTTTCTTTTCACAAAATGTCATGCAATTTTAAAAGAAAAGGATTTCTTTAAAAATAGTAATGAAATATTGTAGAGTAAACTTCAATAAAATATGGCATTAAAAAACTGTAAAAATCCATTCATGCTGTATAAGTTAAAAAACATTCTCCTCGTACTTTTAACGGAAATGCCAAAAAGTACCACGTATGGTAAACAAGGGAATGATTGCTTCCATAACAAAAAGTAAAATTCAAAGAGTGGTAAACAAGACTTTAAACATACATGGATTAATATTAAACACTTTATGAAAAACATTTTTATTTACATGGATGAAAAATATAGCCCTAGTAAATACTTACGTATAAGCAATCTTGGATAAAAATGAGATTGCAATATTATCCCTTACCTTAGATCCGATATGCTTTGTAATTATCTAAACCTCCCATATAATGATTTAAATAATTCCATTTAATTATTAAAGAATCATATTCCTTGTTATGATATCATATATGGTTCACTTATGACCTTATATTACCTGTTCTTTTGTAAATTCCATGTTAAATCAGCGTTTTGGGTATAATGGTTTCATTTATCGTACGTGTTTCGACTTCATGTTCATAATTATATCTTGATTTAATTAATTCCAGAATGTAAAACATTATTTATATAGAATATATATTCATAATATAATTATATATGATATATCGATAAATGGAATGAAATACACCGTTCATGGAGACGGTAGGCCATACATACGCATGAATGCTGTTTTCATTTCCTTATTGAAATGAATGGAATTAAATAAATAAAACATATATGTACATATATCTAGTATCATTATTATGTAATATATTTCATGATTATTTATTATATATACTTTATAATCATACTTGAATGGTTAATCATGGAAAATGAATCTTATTGTGTTTGTGGAGACGGCAGTCCGTACGTACGCACGAGAGGTGATATCATTATTTTGATATTAAAATCATATATAATTGGATTTCATATCATATATACAGAATCATAATCATGTTATATTTATTATTTATATCATTTATACTAGTTATTATACCCATCCAAATGATTAAATGTTTGAATAACAAACTACACCACGTTGTGGAGACGGTAAGTCGTACGCACGCACGTGTGTTGACTTTTTCATTCATAGGATGGATAAAATAACTAATATCATTGTAACATTTTTATAAAAACTTCACAGTATATAAAATATACTAGAGTTATTATTTTATAATGTAATAAAAACGAATGAGGAATTGGAAGAAGAAAGAAACTTGAAATAGGTGGTGAGATATTTACCTCTTCTTCGGGTTCTTCCTTTTGATTTGATCAGAAGTGATATATAGGTTGGATTTATAAATAAAGAAAGGCCTCCAGAATTAAGGTAGGATATTTGAGATTTTATTTGAGTAGGGGTTGGCCGAGCCAAATGTTTTGGAAGGAGTGAATGTGAGAGGAGAGGGAGTGACCTTTTAAAAGATGGGTCATGGGAACCTTAGAAAAAACATAAAATATTATTCTATAATAAATTCCAATTCGATTTTTAATGGCTCAAAAGTGACTTATTTAGAGGATAGGGTTGGTATGGGTCTAAATAATCTCATACAATATGTTTTAGACAAGGTTATGTTACCATTTTAACCTTATTATTTAGATTTAATTCTAAGTTAAACAATTTAACTTTTACCGTGTCTTCGTGTATTATTACACTATATGGTTAATAATCTAACTATAAACAGCCAATAAAACTCCAATTTGTTCGTTAATGACATATATATTATTATATGTTCTTTTTGGGAGAACATTTGATTTTTAGTACCATTATATCATTTAATAATATAAGATTTGTTTTATAAACTCTTCAATGTCGATTTTGACTCCATTTGGTATTTTGTTTTTTCTAAATTCATAATAGCATTATTACTTCGAAAATAATTAATCTGACCAACCGTAATATGTTATATGAACCAATAAAATTATTTTAGTTCATAAAAATTTTGAAATTACATTTATTTGGTTATTTATAATATCAATTATGTAATTATTTCATTAATAAGGTTATTAAGTCATCATCATTGTGTCATAAATAAATTAAATTATTTAATTTCTAAAACATATAAATAAAATATAATTAGGTAGGAAATATTTTTATATTTCTAATGAAAAGTTATAGTCCAATTTATCCCATGTATAACCCTATATAAAAAATGTTTTAGTTATTAAACATTGTTTTTAACTATTTTAACTCTTCTTTAAATAAAATAATAATAAATGTCCTAATCTAATCCAAGTGGACCTAAAGATTAATATTTTATTAATAAGGTTTTTTTGTCGAATTAAACTTATCCAATAGAATTAGGACATGTTTTATGGTAATAATAATATCATTTTTACCCTTAATTTCCCTATTTACATTTAACCGTGGTAAAAAAAGGGAAAAATACGATTCAACAAAAATAATTTTTATCTTATTGAACCACATTTTACTCCTTGATGTTAACTGTGTCTCTTGGATTTTTTAAATTCAACCCACAAAAGTGGTAAAATTATGTTTTATGTAAATTTTCAAATTCTCCTAAGAGGTGGGTAAAAGACGGTAAAAAGATCAATAAAATTTTTATATATGTAAAATTATTATAGAATTACTCCAATGATTTACATTGAACATATATAGGTATTATGTATCTATTTTTACCTTAAATATATTTAAATAAAATAAATGATTATTTAAATAAAAAGTTGGTTTTAACCAAAAACTTAGAGTTTTCACTATTCAAAAAAAATTGAATGTTTTCAAAAAATTCAAAAAATTCAAAAAATTCACTGTAGGCTAATTTCGATATTCCGAATCCAAAAGTGAAGTTCATTTTGAATGATAAAATTTTTAAATTTTAAAAAAGTGGTTATTACTATTCATAATGGCTAGTTTATATAATATATTAATAACATATCGTTGTTTAGTGAAACTCGGTATTGCGTACAACACACACTGTCAAGGAAGGTCGCGATTGCATGTAATGCAATCCACGTCTGGGTTGGGTGTAGTGCAAGATTCCTTTGTTGTTGTGTATAACATAATCCAACCATATTTCATTTATACATTGAATATCAATATATATATACACTAAATGTTCCGTAGAATAACTTCTATTAAACGCACTTGAAATTGTGTGTAACACGATCCAAGAATAGTGTTGTGTATACTGCAACCTAAAATGGTGTTGCGTATAGCACAAGATAATCTTGGTGTAGCATACAACACAAGACATCAAATAAATTAAAAATAATACTTCTCATAAAATTTTGGGGTGTTACATTCTACCCCCCTTAAAATGAATTTGACCGTCGAAATTCCTCGGGGTTATAAATGGTTTTCTACTTGAAAGTTTCTTTCATAGAAACCCACATCGTAAAAAGGAATACTAAATCAGAATTTTAAAAATGAACGTTATAATCATAATGGATACCCAATGTAACTCATCACTATGTTTTAACATAGGAAAATATAGATGAAAATATGGATATGGAAGAGAAATCTAACCATATTGTTCTGATGGAGAGTGGTATAGGACATGGCTATGAAAAATCCAACAATCGCAATGCCATAAATTTGTGATTATCTGAGGTACCATCTGATTCATCAGATATAAGGAAACAAGGACAGCATTTTTTGTATTCAAGATCAATTCCCTAATGTTGAAGAATTTTTGAATTAAAATAAATACTTACATGATTTTGGTACAATCTTACTGTTGTTTGTGCCTTGAACAATTTCCACATCATATCTTAAAGAAATGAAGTTGAACATGACTTCCTTGAAGTGTTATCAGATCATGCGATTGAATGATAGGTCATTCCATCTATGTCAAACATAAGGTCAACATAATTTATATACATAAGTCCATATATGGTGATATTAATCCTATATGGTTCCTAAAATGGACTTATACTCCATCTATAATACCTCTTAATAAAACTAGTTTCTACTAACCAGGGACTTTATGTAGGCCATTGGTAGGTGATAAATGCATGTCGCACTTCAGTTGTGGGTTCGATTCCCGCAACCTCGTCCGACACGACGGGTTGTCACCTATCCTGCAGGTTGTCCATTTTCTAAAACTACACTATTATAACATTCCAGAAATAATATCGATAAAATGTTCTACCCTTTATCAATATTTTATTGTGTCAAACATAATCTATTTCAAATCTTTAGGCTTATCCAAAATACCTATATCCAAGCTCATAGAATAAAGAAAATGATTACTAGAAATTTAATCAACCAAGCATGTGAATACTATCATTTATCCCACATATATCATAAGATATATCTTTTTGATCACATTCCAAACATGTGAATACATTAATATTGAATTCCCTTGGAACATTAATTACCACAGAACCTTATTGAAAACATAAATTCTGTCAAAAGATAACTCCTTCCACATTCCAATATCCCAAAATTTCTATACACTCAAACCATGATATCACGTTGTCCTTATATCAGTCATGAGATCATGAATACAATCAAACATTTCATTTTCTTTTAATCCCTTCATTACATGCATATCATCTGCATTCCAAAAATATTTCAATTACTTTTCATCGTTACTGGTACCATACAATTATTGAAAACCAATACATAGTTATTCCAGAATTCCATGATACTATATATGAGATTCCATGATACTATTTTGAAATTCCATTACATAAATACTTAATCATTCCACAACATCATTTTCATACTCAACATCACAAATAGTGATCGCATGTTAATTCCCTTTGTCATTTTCCTTAAGAGGTTCCTCACGTCGATCATCATTAACACTTGGATTAGGGCATTGATTAGCATAATGCCCGATTTCCTTGCACTTGAGGCATTGAAGTTTTGGTGGAGCGTTCTCTGTAGTCATTTCTCTATTCACATCATTATATACCTTTTTCCCTTTACATAGACACTAAACTACTCGATGAACTTCTTTTCCACACTTTATACATTTTCTAGTTCATTTTAGACAATCTCCACCATGCTTCTTTCCACACAATGAGAAAATAGAAACATTCATCTTCTTTTCACCATTGTTCGGAGATATTTCCTTGAACTCCGTCTTTCGTTCTTTGTCAAAACCATGAGATGGATATATAACCCCAAATTCTAGTTCTACCTTGATAGCAGAACTCAAAATTTTTTCAAAGCTATTGAAGTCTCTTATAGCTAATGCCCTTCGAAGAATCGATTTTAAGACACTGAGGAATCGATTAACATTACATTTAGGCTGGATAATAAAGCCAAATGCATACCATTCTAGCCTTGTAAAATACACCTTGTATATACCAAAATATTCATCAACCTTTTAGTTATTCTCAATGAGATCCTTTTTAATCTTGGTACGAAGAATACGAGGGAAGTACTTATTGAAAAACAAGTTCCAGAGCTCGTCCCTTTCAATTGATTCAATTTAATCTTGGGGCCATGTATTCTTAATTAGAGCCCACCACTAGTCTGCTTCACCTTCTAAACAGTAATCAGCAATAATGAATTTCTCATGTTCTAAGCATCGAAGTATGGAAAATATCTTTTCTATGGTACTAATACATTGTTCCACAACAAGTGGATCAGAAGACCCACTGAACGAAGGTGGATGTTGCCTCACGACGGACTCAATAGAATAGTATTCCCTTCTAGGCTCATTCAAAAGTCCAGAATGATTCATATCTTGTGTATGTATAGAAATAATATTTTTCACTCCATATCCCATAACATTGGTTTGTTCAAGAGGAAAATAATGGAATTTTCTATTACATTGATTAACACGGTTCCTTAGGGTTCCAGCCATCGTCTAAACCCCAAAAAAGAATAGTGTAAGAGGAAAAAAACATTCTAGGAATACAACATAATAAAGGGGGATTACCTTCAATATATAACATCTTTGGATTAATTCTAATATTGTTACCGTAATTCTAGGACTATAACCAATACTTATACATAACATTAGAGACATCTCTAGACATACCTTGGAAATATCTCTTGGGATCTCACTAAAGATTTAAAATCCTATTTTCCAAAGGTTAACATAACCTTTCCTCATATACCAACTGTAGAGACCCAAAGCTTATCATACATGGACATTACATTACTTTAGCAGAATACAAAATAAATAATAAAAATAGAAACCCAAGTACCATAATAGTTTAGTGTCTTTGGAAACTTGGACCAAAATGTTCTAATCGTGGTGAAAGATCTTCAACATCTCCTATAAAAAACTTCCACTTTTGTTTTCTTACCTAAAACCATTATTTATATCATAGGGAAAAGAAAACATAAAAAGGGTGATATCTAATGTTCAGTAAGGGTATGGATAGAGAACATAAAACAATCCATAAACATTTGAATGCAAAAATGTGGACATCGAATCGAAACATCAAAATCATGAGAAATGACATAAATCATGGAAGTACGTATGGCATATATCATAAAGAAACATTAGTCAAGGTAAAATATAATGGGAATAAAACAGATAATTGTGGAAAACCATTAAGAACACGATATGATTTCCTTATATGCAAATGCATTACTGCCAAGACCTTCCTAGTGGACAAAGTCCCTAACTAGAATGAGTTCACTCCTCATTCCAATCCTATATCACTGAACCAGATTAACTTTCCAGTCCATCCATGCCTATCTCATGAGATATAAATCTTTACCGAATTCATTGGAGGGAGATATATGTTCTCACCAATCTCATAATTAAATCACTATTATGTGTTCCACAACATAAACATAAATCATTCATCATAACCCAAATAATAAAATAGGTTTTATAAACATCATCCCATCATAAAGAAATCCATATAAAACAAATGGATATCATTTAATCCTAAAAAAAGTGAAACCATGTAAATCATAGAGACATTATACTTGAAACATATACATATAAAATAATAACATCTTAGATGGAAAATGGTTTTGATAAAACACTTGATATGAATTCTTGAGGAAAATATCCTTTCTTTTTCAAAATCATTTTCTTTTCAAAAATGACATGAAATTTTAAAAGAAAAGTATTTTTTAAAAAATAGTCATCAAATATTTTAGAGTATTATTCATGAAAATAATGCATTATAAAACCGTAAAAACCCGTTCATGACATATAAGTTAAAAAAACATTCTCCTCGTACTTTTAACGGAAAAGTCAAAAAGTATCACATATGGTAAAAAAAGAAAGATTCCTTCCATAACACAGAGTAAAAGTCAAAGAGGGGTAATTATGAATTTAAAATTATAATTACGAATATTAAACACTTTATGAAAAACATTTTTATGGATATGTATGAAAAATATTGTCCCATTAAATACTTACGTATAAGCAATCTCGGAGAAAAATGAAATAGAAAATTTTTCCCTTACCTTAGATCCTATATGATTCGTACTTTTCCGAACCTCCTGTATTATGATTTAGATAACATCATTGACTTATTATAGAATCATATTAATTTTTATGATATCATATATGGTTCACTTATGACCTTATATTGCCCGTTCTTTTGTAAATTCCATGTTAAAGCAGCGTTTTGGGTAAAATCGTTTCATTTATCGTACATGTTTTGACTTTTTGGACTTAATTATATCATGATTTACTAAATTGCAGAATATAGAACATAATGTATATATAATATATATTCATCATATAAATATATATGATATATCGATAAACATAATGAAATACACCGTTCATTTAGATGGTAGGACGTACGTACGCATAAACGCTGTTTTCGTTTCCTTATTGAATTGAATGGAATTATGTAAATGAAACATAAATGTACATAATTACAGTTTCATTATAATTTAATATATTTCATTATTATTTATTTTATATACTTTATAATCATACTTGAATGGTTAATCATTTAAAAAGAATATCATCACGTTCGTGTTAACGGTAGTCCGTACATACGCACGAGCGATGATATCATTATTTTCATATTAAAAACATATATAATTGGATGGTATATAATATATATAGAGTCATGATAATGTTATATTTATTATTTATATCATTTATACTCATTATTATACCCATCAAAATGTTGAAATTTTTTAATAACAAACTACACAACGACGTGGAGATGGTAAGCCGTATGTACGCACTTGTGGTGACTTTTTCATTAAAAGGATGGATAAAATAACTAATATGGTTGTAACATTTTTATATAAACATCACAGTATATAGAATATAACTGATTCTTTATTCTATAATGGAAAAAACAACCATGGAGGAATTGGAAGAAGAATGAAACTTGAAATAGGTGGTGAGATATTTACCTCTTCTTCGGGTTCTTCCTTTTGATTTGATCAATAGGACTCTATAAGTTGGATTTCGAACTAATGGAATTCCTATATCATTACTTTATTATATTTTGAAGGATATTTGGGAAGGGGTTGTCCGAGAAAAATGGATTGGGAGGAGTGAATGTGAGACAATAGGGTGTGACCTTTTATAAGAGAGGTGAGGGGCACGTTAAGAAAAACATAAAATATTATTTTATAATAAATTCATATTCGGTTTATAATGGCACCAATGTGATTTATTTAGAGTCTTGGGTGGGTATGGATCATAATAATCTCATGAAATAGGTTTTAGACATGTTTAGGTTACCATTTTAACCTTATAATTTAGATTTAACTCCAACTTAAACAACATAACTTTTACCGTGTCTTCTTGTATTCTTACACTATATGGTTTATAAACATACTATAAACTACCAATATAACCCCAATTGGTCCATTTATGTCATATATATTATTATATATGTCTTTTTTTAGATCTTAAGATTTTTATAACCATTATGTCAATAAATAATATAATATTTTGTTTGAAAACCCTTTTATGTCAATTTTGACACTATTTGGTTTTTATTTTTTCGAAATTTATAACAGAATTATTACTTCTAAACAATTCATATAACCAACCCTAATATGTTATATTAAGCTATAAAATTATTTTAATTCATAAAAAGTCTAAAATTACATTTATTTGGGTATTTATAATATCAATTATGTAACTATTTCCTTAATAAGGTAATTACTGTATCATTATTGTGTCATAAATAAATTAAATTATTTAATTTATAAAAAATATAAATAAAATACCATTATGTAATAAATCTTTGTATCTTCCTAATGAATATTTATAGTCGAATTTATCTTATGAATAACCCTATATTAAAAATGTTTTAGTTATTAAACAATGATTTTAACTATTTTAACTCTTCTTTAAATAAAATAATAATAAATGTCCTAATCTAATCCAAGTGGACCTAAAGGATAATATTTTATTCCTATGGTTCTTTCTGGTCTAATTAAACTTATCAAAAAGAATTAGGACATGTGTTAGGGTAATAATAATATCATTTTTACCCTTAATTACCCTATTTACTTTTTACAGTGGTAAAAAAAAAGTAAAAAGTTACAATTCACCAAAAATTATTTTTATCTTATTGAACCACATTTTACTCTATGATATTAACCGCGTCTCTTGGATATTCTAAATTCAACTCACGGAAGTGGTAAAATTTTGTTTTATGTATATTTTGAAATGCACCTAGGAGGTGGGTAAAAGACGGTAAAAAGTTCAATAAAATTTTAATATATTTAAAATTATTATAAAATGACTCCAATGAAGTACATTAAACATATATAGGTATTATGTATGTATTTTTTCCTAAAATAATTTTAAATAAAATAAAATATTATTTAAATAAAAAGTCAGTTTTAACCAATAATTCATTGTTTTCACTATTAATCAATAATTGAAAGTATTCATAAAATACCAATAATTCACCCTAGGATATTTTCGATATTCCGAATCTGAAAATGAAGTCCATTTTGAAAGATACAATTTATAAAATTTCAAAAGGTGGTTATTACTATTCATAACAGCTACTTTATTTAATATTTCAATAACATATTGTTGTTTACTCAAACTCGGTATTGCGTACAACACAAGCTATCGAGGAAGGTCGTGATTGCGTGTAATGCAAGAAATGTCAGGGTTGCATGTAGTTCAAGATTACTTTGTTGTTGCATTTAACAGAATCTAACCATATTTCATTTATACATTGAATATCTATATATATATACACTCAATGTTGTGTAGAATAACTTCTATCAAACGAACAAGAAATTTTGTATAACATGCTCCAAGGATAGTGTTGCGTATACTGCAAGCTAATACGGTGTTGTGTATAGCGCAAGATAATCATGGTGTAACATACAACAGAAGACATCAAATAAATTAAAAAGAATAATTCTTATAAAATATTAGGGTGTTACAAGCTGAATCACTATAGAAATGTCTGACACTTCAGCGGCGGAAGACATCGTAGATGTGGCGGGTACTATATGGGTAATGTAGTTTGTGGGTACTATAGTATTACATGTCATAGAAGGTGCCTTGGGCCATAATATTCGGGCCTACGGGCCACGTAATTGGTACATTCCCACTAGGCTATGTGTTTATATAATGGCTCTCCCTCTACCTAGTCAAAAGAGGTAATTGATTAGCATTAATAATAAAATGATGAATTAGCCCAAACCATTTAAAAAATTATCATTATTAATAATTTGTTTAAAGAATAAGTAATAGATATGAAAATATTACATGATATGAATAAAATATATTCTTTATAATACGCTTATATAAATGAATGAAATTATAATAATCATTTATTGATTTTATGATTTATCATAAAATAACATTAATGATATCATAAAAACCATATTTATCAACTAAAACCATTCACATGACCATCCTTGCATGGTGGGGATGAAATTAATAATCGACGTTGATGGTTCCACAGGAAGGGAGTCCACATGTATGTGTGGTTGAGTATTTTATATTCCAAAGAATGGGGAAAATGAGTAATATGGTTAATAATTAAAGAATCAAAAATATCTCATTAATTTATTCATTATATTCTAAATCCCACACTTACTCAATCATTGTATGATAATTATGGAAAATTAAACATGTTCAATCATGGAGTGGGTAGTCCACAAAAAGAACGATTCTCAATTTTGATTTTCATATATGAAAAAAGGGAAGGTGGTTAATTATTGGTCATAATTAAAATAATATAAAAATATAATATTGATATTTTTTATAATTTTATGTGGTTTAAATGTAATTTATCGATGAATAAAAGAATATAAATATATAATATAGTTCATGAGAGGATATGAACTTATACACCACCTCTTGGGTTATGTCTTCTGTAGATTGGATTAAACCTTTGGGGGATGGTATATTTACAAAAACGTAACCTCTTTAATGTGTTTATAATTTTATATTATAGGTTTGGGTAGTTCATGGTCCAAGAAAAGTTGGGTGTTTGTGTCACAGAATATGAGAAGATGTTTTTTTTCTTTTATAAGTCAAATGGAGTGACATTATTGAAAATATCCAAAAAAAATTAAATAATGGGATTCCACTATCATGGATAGTGGCTATATAATTGTGAATTATTGGAGTGTATAAAATATATAGTCATTTTAAAACTCCAAAACCCAATTATAAGAGTTTTTAATAAATTTAGTTTCATTAACACTAGTGTACCCAATATTACCATTTATTTTTCTCTTTGATGAAAACATTTTAGCTGGTAATTTATCCAATATGAAAAAAATAAAATGCCTCATATTATATAATTAGGACATAATAATTTAAAACTAGAAATCAATTTTTCTATATTCATTTTGTTGAATTATTAAAATATAATTTTAATTTGTTTAATGGTTTATATTTTATAGACCATTTTATTTGAAAAATATTAAATAATATTATAAATGAAAAATATGTGTTTTTAAATTAAAAACACAATTTTTATAGAAATAATAAATAAAACACAAAATGTATATTTTTTCTTAAAAAACAGATTCATAAATTTCCAATTAATACATATGTACTATTAATTCCATAAATGTAATTTTATTTGTAAAAAATGTATAGTAAATTAATCACCTAGAAATATTTCATAATATGAAAACCCAAAAAATTAACTAATTATAATATTTAAATGTTATATACAAAAAAATGATTATTTTTTTCTAATTAATGTCCAAAATTTTATAAATATTATTTTTAATAAAATCTATTAAATAATAAAATTATAGAAAAAATTTATTTTCAGTAAATTTATTATTTATTTTCATATAAATTAATAATTAATATAGGGTTAAAATATATTTTTATTACTCGATCAAAATATGAAAATTTCCATGAAAAAAATTCATATTTTATAAATTTATCCGTATTTGAAATTTATTGAAAATGAAATTTTCAAATATATACGAATACATGATATATCAATACATGATAATATTGTATTACATTTTGATATAATCCTAATTTATACTTGTATATACTCTTAGGAATTCGATGTAAGAGACATGCATCAAATAAGCTATAGTTGTAGATTCACGTTGTGGTTCAACTATCTGGGATCTTTTTGAAATCAAGAAGTTCTTTAAATTCATCTATATATAGTGTTTCCCAAAAAAATCTCTTGTTCCGATTATTATTTGTTAATAGAAAATCATATAAAAGATATCGCCCTTACGAGTTTAGAAAACTGGGCTACACAATGAGGACACCCACTTCTAAATTAGATTTCTTCGTACATTCATTATTTATTTATTGATATGTTTACATCAATATATATGAGAAATATTCATTGATATGTGTTAACAGATATATATAATACTCAATATATTTCATTTCTTCACCTTTTAATATGTTTTTTTGTGAAAAAAAAAACAGAAATAAAGAACATTTATTATAGATAACATATAGTCAAATCTTGGTTTATTGCATTATCATCTACATAAATAAACTAAAACATTGAATCACTAATTAAAAATCAATAATGATGTTAGCTAATTGTATTTTTATGATTAATAGTTATTTAATTTCTTAATGATGTATACATCACATATATTTATAAATAATAAAATTATTCCTAGTATTGAGTTTCTTCCTAGACATTTTATAAAATTATCTCTTTTGGTTTAGTATTAAGACCTATTTTGTTTTCCATTGATTTGACTGTTCATAACTATGGAAACATATTATCATAAAATGATTTATGAAATGATATGTGGTAAATAATTTTCATAATAGCTACACCACTAACACATACCAATATATCATCCCCATGGTTCATAAACGTGGTAGTGATGGAGGAATGTTGTGGTTGAATGATGAAGGCGATGAAAAATTATGCTCCTCTATATACTGCTTATTCAGATCCATGTTCATACCCCTCTTATACCTCATTAGAGTACCCATCTTAAATTCATCTACTTATGTCCTCTCTATCTTATCCTTAACCCTTATTTCTAGAATCAAAAAATAATAAATTATATCATCACACTTTTATTTAACTAGAACATACATTGTTCATTCCAAAAATCCTTCTCATCTAGGGCATGGTTGGGGATGTTTGCCTCTTCACACATTCCCCCCTGGGATTTTCATGTGTCCAAATATGGTTTTCCAAGAACCAAACAATTTTCAACATACATGATATCAAATCTAATGATCTGGGGAATGAATACTAATTATCGAACATCCTTTATCCCCGAGGTCACTATTTATACCCCTTTTCTTCCTTAATACTTTTTTTCACTAGTTGTAGTGAACGGTAATTTTATTCTACATCAACCATTATAATTGGACTTTGAACTTCATTGGAATCATTTAGTATTATAAAGAATGGTTGTATTTTGACGGATGATGAAATTGATTTATTTTTTACAATTCCAAAGAAATTAAGATCTCTCTATAGTGGCATTTGATTTTTTTAATCCCACATATAATTTTTTAATATGACCATGTTATGGGTATTATTACCAAGATTCATTCATGTACATTGTTTTATTAAATAGTTAATTAATTACATCAAATCATTATAAATGGAGCATAATATAATTTCTATTTCCATAAACATATATTTCAATAATAAACCATTACAAAACAAGTAATTTTATTTTATAAACAAATTATTAAGGTGGTACCCTTTGTAAAAATTCACGAAAACATAGATTGGATATTAAAAAATATACTATATTAGTTCTAAAAATCTATCTCTTATTTATTTATTAGACATAATCTACATTTTATATTGCATGTGGTGGTTGTTCTGACTTGACATTCTTATCATCCATATATTTATAACACTAACTTAGATAATATCTAATATTTCCACACATGAGGCATCCGACCATTAGTTGTGGATTTGGATAAACGTTTTTACTCCCACCTTGCTAACTATAATCTTTTTCGGAATAGAAGTTTGATTCATGATGATCACTCTTCTATAAGTATTGACTCTCTCATTCCCCTTATGAAGTTCCCTTGGTTCTTCTTTATAATTTTTTACATATAGAAAATTGAAGATTATTTTTATTATCATATTATCATGTTGATCTTTAATTAGACTCTATCCATATATAATTTTTAATCCATGAGACATTGAGTAAAATTACACTACTCATCATATTCTATGATTATATGTCTGGAAAAATCTTAGGTGTTCTGACATCGGTTCACATTCATAACGGTTTTTCTTTATGGTAATCTCTAAATTGTACCATTAACCAATTGTTCATTCCAGTTAAAATAACTACTAAAAAAATGAATTACAATAGTGAAAAAATGATTTAAATAAAGATAGTTTTTTATGATAATTTATTTAGTTTTACCATATATCTTCATACTCATTTACGTTATCACATTGACCTATATTTCATTTTTCTAAAGACATTTTAATATTAGTTTGATGAAGGTTACTATAGGATTGGTCATCATACACTCCTTAATGTAATATCTCAATATATCTATTTTATCAATCATTTAAAAATTTTATATAGAGAATATTATAAAAAAAATATCCTCTAGGGGTATCAACCCCAGAATGATATCTTGGGACTACTCATTGTAAATCCATGAAATTATTGAGAATTATCAACAACCTGTTTTAGGGTGATTACACCAAGGGGAATCATCTTTACACCAACATCCATTTTCTAATATCTAGACTACTATAGTCTTTACTAGGAAAACCAAATAGTAGAGACATTAAAAATATTTAACATCTCATCATATACATAGACTAGACTCTAGGGTTTTCACTGATGTTCTCTACACTAATATCAAAAAAAACTAATCCTTAAATTGATACCAACTAATTAAACTCACCATAAACCAGAAATAATAATAATACAGTATTCTCATTGTTTAAATTGCACATCACACAAGTAAGAGCACAACCCATGGAATTAGAGGGTTATCGTCATATATATTACCTATCTTCATCTTATTTAATAACAGTTTCACACATTTCTCTATAATTTTACTCCTCAATACCCTATTCATGATATCTAATAAGATATAAAAATATTCATAATCTAGAGGAAAAGAAATATAATATGGTTGTGAGAGCATATTCTCCATAATGTAAATGATATCATAATGTATTGGATCATAGACATGTAGTAGAGTATGAAAAAAACCTAAATATATTAATAACATATTGATTGCCCTTAGAGAAAAATGATAAATAATTTTGTCACTACATATTATCATAAAATAATCATTAATGAATTATAAGAAATATTACATTGATTAACATTCATATCTAGGATTACATAACATGATATTTTGACACATAAGTGAGAAATATATTTATATATTGTATAATGTTGAAAATAATTCATTTTTGGGTAATAATGTTTTCCGATAATTTTTTTTCATAACAAAGTAATCAACATGAGAATGTGAAACAAAAATGATCATATTAATGATTCAGTATGAATATATATTATGCACTTTCCGATGTGATGAATCTAATTAGTCCCACTCCATAAAATTTGAGTGAAACCATCATGGTGAAAACTATGTGAAAATATTCATTAAGTATAGACCTGACTATTTCTTAAGAAATAATCATTATGAAATTAATTGTTGTGGGATATAGGAAAGGAATCATTATCATATATATAAATGTCTAACACCTAAATAATTTATCATCGTTTCATAAATAACCCATTGAAAATTGGTTTATGAAATAACCATGTGTTAATCATTCAACTTTGATTGAGAATTTATCAAAATAATGTGGGAGTAATAAAAATTTAAATCACTATTAATACCACTATGAGTTAAATATTTTGATACCAAATAATAAATAATCCAAAATAATTGTAATATAAAAATTATAATATGACCTATGATACAAAACATCATTGATGAAGAATCCTTTTGTAAATAGAAGATAAATCTCGTAAATGTTTTTTTTCATAAAAATAAATATTTTTTTAAATTTAAAAGGTATAATAATTTCAAGTCATATTAAAAAGAATTATAATAATTAATAAAATACATTTTAAGTCACAAATTAATATGAATTCTAAAAAAGATACATTCATATTAAATAAAATACATATCAACATGTTTAGTGTAAGTGAAATATGTAAAACATGATAATGAAAATACATTCAAATGTTTTAAAATACATTTAATGAAACCCCATATAATTGAAATTATATTCAATAATATAATTTAAAATAAAAAGTGGGGAATAAATTGAACACTTAAAATTCTAATAAATTTATTCTCTCTTATAAAAAATTAAAAATTGGTTAGAAATAAAAACAATTATAACGAAGAAAAATCAATTAATTGTTGTTCGAGTTATTCAAAATAAATCTCATTTTCACAAAATAATAGAATCATAAAGGAGTAATACAATGGTATGAAACCTAATTTCCATAAAAAATAAGGTTGAAATATCATGATACATTATGATGGGTTATTATATATCAATAATGAAATATAACATTAAAATAAGAGTGATTCCAACCCGAGTAAAATATTTGAGTCTTAAAAATCCATTAAATATATTCACACATGGACTAATGAATTCTAAACTCTACTATAAAAAATATAAAAACATTATACTGACACTCATAAAATTAGAATTATCATGTTCACAACAAAAGGAATACCTAAATATTTGTATTATTTTCCTTGCAAATAAAATAAAGAGGAATGTGGTCCATGATCATGCAGATCACATGAACATCAATGAGGATTGTGATGATATGTCATGTGTTATGTTCATGGGTATGATCACATGAAGTTCATAGCCTATGTAAGATCCCACAAAACCACTTAGAAAAGTCTTATTTATTTTTATTAATACAACTTAGTCACTTGTTGATCACATGGAGACAACCAGATAAGCTCTCCCCAGTACACATTACTTACTAACCAACATAAAATTGATAGAAGACCTAAATATACTTTTAAAATATTATGGGAAAAAAATTGGAGCACCTATTTTGGTCATAAAAATCACATGACACATCCATGAAGCTTATAAAAATGCTCTCACTCCCTAGTGTCATGTATACCGTACTATGTGAAATGAAGTTGGAATATCCCACTCACAATGAAAAAGGCATCAAACATGTCCATGTACTCTTGTGCCCCCCATTTGGATCCAAAAAATGCATTATGGTTTTACCAAGACAATTATAACACATTACCATACATCCTTTTGTTGGTCACACAGTGAATCACTGATAGGTCGAGTGGCATTCATTGAATAAACTCATTAATCAAATTTTGATCCCAAACCATTCTGAAATAAGAAATGAAAATAAAAAGAGGAAAGATATGATATTATTTCAATTGAAAAAATCATCTGAATCATCCCTTGAGGTTTGTGGGGCATGATAATCCTCTGGAGAAATGTCCACCTCATAGTGAAAGGGCATGCAGACATTTCAACCCCACCACAAGAAGTGAAACAGATATTTCATGGTGGACGTTAACTCCATCTCTATATCTAAGGAAAATTTTTCCCAAATATCAATGAAATGATAACACATCTCCATAAGACCTTTTTTGGTCATGTTATGCATCACCAATGGTGAGAATGATTGTCCATGAAAATATTCATTAAATCTCATGTGACCTCCTTCCAATAAAAAACAAACAATGAAAATGAAGAGATAAAGTCTTTTGATCATCTTCCAGTTGTAAAACTCAAGTGATGCACCAACACGGTCTCTAAAGACACCTTAACAAAACGACCTTATTTCACTAATGCCACTTGGAAGGAAATAAATGTCTCATAAAAGGGTATAGACAAGCCACCTAATAACTAGTGAATGTATTTTACAAGATCCCATTTCATAATAAGGCCCTTGGACATATCAGCCTGATAATATGGAAGACCCTCAACATGTATGTTTAATTTGTAAAGACCCCATTAATTAGAAATAATATAATAAAATATGTCTTGATTGAATAGGATCTATGTTTTTGTAATTCATGTGATTCCCCTAGAATGACCAATGAAATTACCTCATGAAAAATCAAGACATTATATCCCTCCACTATCATGATCTTGGATTTGGGTGATATGAACCTTTCAAAGTAGGAAAAAACTAGGATGGTGAGGCCTATAAATCCCACACCCACCTTCAAAAAATGATCCATTGGAACTTCTCACAAATGGACCATGGCAACAGAGAATAATTAATAGAGTGTCTAATCTCTAGCAAAGGATATTTTTTATCATGTATGATTTAGAGAACAAACAGAGTGATCATGTAGAATGAATAAGAACGTCATGTTATCAGTAATAGATCATATGTACGATATCTCAAGTGTTATGCGAAGAACATATTTCATAATAACTAGATCAATGGAAATATAAAAAAATAAAACACTAAATAAATCTATGGTCTATGAAATAAAATTACAGAGTAAATAATGAATGTATTATATACTTATGAAAAGAACATATAAATTTATCCAAAAGTTCTTATAATGAACTACCTTGATCATGTGAAAACACCAAGACATGTCACCCAGATCAAATGGGGCTCCATTGGTATACTAGTTGGATCATTTTATTTCATAGGTATTTGACATATAATGTCATATAGTGCCATATGGGCATGCCACCATTGTCTCATGAAACCCAATAGTTCACCATCCGGGTATCACTATGAACGCTACACATCTCTCCAAAATCATACTGAAACACCAATGTACGTTTGCTAATGCTCATGATGGAATCCGTACATGTCCACTAGATCTTGCGATGACCTTCTAAACAATCCAGACATATCTCACTATTACCTCTACGTATGTCAGTTGGATCTAGAGACATCTCTCTAACATGTAAGCTGCTTTTTTAGGACACCTATACATGTCTTCCAGGACATGTAGTACCCTCTAGACATGTTGTATTGAGTCTCAGGACACCCTCCTTGTGTGTCATTGTACATTCATGATGAAACAATAGATGATTAATTGGATCTTGTGATTCCATCCAATCATGTGAACTAAGAAAAATAAATTGCATCAAGGTTCTACTATCAAGGTCTTCTGATGTTATTCGAACATGTCATCCTTTTTCATGTGACATCCTCTATACATTCCATACAGAAAATATTATTTCCCTTCGACATGTCAACTGGGTATAGGGATTATCTTTTGAAATGTCATGAATAAATCCTTTATCATCTTAAGATGATAGTCAACAAATTTCTTGTAGACAATAAATATATATTTTTTACAGAAGGATACTAGGCCATGCATTCATCCCAAGACAATATAAACTTGTACAATCTCTATAATGGAAAAACTCATTATGTAAGTCCCAGCCAATTGAACTATAATGACCCTCATTTATACTATATACAGAATATGTTGGATTACTTATGGTGGCCTGATATCCTATTAAAACATTAGTTGGTAAGTCCCAAAACATGATCCTTGTACCGATATTAAATGAGACTTATTACTTAAAACCCTTGTTTCTCAAAATAATAATAGATCAAGTGGTCTAAAGAAGTCATAATGGCCATATAATTCAAATAAATCGACTCTGTCAGGAAAATAGAATCCTTAGTTTGTAATCCCAAATTAGTTCCATAATATTATATGCGATGAATATATATATGAAAACACTGTTTCTAATACTGAATCAACGATATCATATGATATGCCCCAAATATAAGGGAAACCATAGTGTTGGAGCCTCGATCCTTGATATAATATGAAATTTTTTTCATAAAAGGGAATCCTTATTGTTTATTCCCCGATCAAAAACATAATATGATATGTACCAAATATACGCAAAACCATAGTGTGTATACATTGATTGGTGGAATAATATGATATTTCCTGCATAAATGGGAAACATAAATGTGTAAGCCCCAATCAGTGGATTAATATGATATGTCTTTTAGATAATGGAAACCTTAGTAAATAATCCATGATCTATGGGAAAATATAATTTTTTACCCATATAATGAAAACATCAATGTTCATTCCCCAATCAGCGTAATAATCTTAAATTTCCCACATATAAGGGCAACCTCAGTGTGTAAGCCTTGACTTTTAGCACTATGAGGAATATGATTCCATCCATAACCAAAATACATAGTACACCCACCTAAGGCCCGAGACTAAACTCAAATGGGTATCCATATCATAGTAAGTCCAACCATGTCTCAAACAATCCATCCATCTAGACCCAATATCTCTAATTCACTATTCATATTTACTCATCCACTAATGGATTGAGAAATATTTAAACAATGATGACTCTCATTCGTGCAATAACTAGGATACATAAATTTACATATTAAGTCTTGAGATCAACATTGAAAATCCAAAGGGTCCTCCCCATACATATGTCTTATGTACATATGAATTAAGATTTATTACTTTTTATCCATTGTTTCTCACACAGAGCATGGAGAATGTTGGATTCAGGAGATACAATGGTTATATCATTCACATCATGAATATCCACCATCCTGTGAAACATCAGTGTTTATTCCACGATTAGTGGCATGATATGATTACCTCCATATACGAACATATACCATGGGTCCAGTCTTAATGGCCTGAATGAACTATGACAATTTGAATTCCTTCAATAATCGAGATATGTATGATTTCTCCTTGAGACTCATGATTCCATAAATTATTCTTATGTTCATAAACATATGTTATTTCCAAATGATATTATACTGCACTAGATTTAATGAACTATGTAGGTTTTTTATTAAAAAGGATATGTAGGATTTGTTGTAATGTCTCAATCCCCCCATCATAATATTTATACCCATAATTCATGGACGTAAATTTTTAAAATCATGGTTATGTAGATTCAACATATAATAAGATATTGGTTACTGTGAAATGGATTAATAAACTAAGATATATACAAATAAATTCACTAATGAGATCCCTATATTTTTAATATAAAATGGGATAACATTTGATAATAATATTATAAAATGTAATATTATATTATTATTATGAATAGATTTAGAACATTTCATAAATCTACTAGAGAGTCTCATACTAGGGAACTATCCCCCTCCCCCCCCCCCACACACACAATTGTGTTTTGATCCCGACCACCCAACATCTCGACCAATTAGAGTTCCTATGAGTCATTCTATATGAAAACCCAACTTACCACCTTCATTTTAGAAGTATGTATGTACCTAGTAACGGATAGTGGAACTGTTGCAAATTTCAATTGTGAATGACAATGGTGCTCTATTGTCAATGATTAGGAATGACATCAACCCACAAACACTTAACACTCATGCCAAACTGAATTCACCCCATTAATCAAAATTTCCATTGAAATAAAAATTGTTAACCTTGTTTGAATACCTCAACTAATATAATGAATGGTTAATCATGAATCATGCCATTTTTAATTTCATAATGCATGAAAAAAATAATGAGCTCGATGTAAAACACTAAAATAGTAGGATGATCGGTTTTCCATATGTCTAGTGATTTTTTTTGTAATATCTTACACAAAAAGTGTTGAGAGTCATAATATATATTTTTTATAGATAATATTTTTTAACTAGGTATCCCATCAAATAAGTACAGCCTTTCATTATTATGTCCAAATGAGCCATGTTTACAGATGAGGAATAAATTAATTTTTTTGAAAACCATGCATATCTAATTAAGAATGAATCATTAATACAATTTTTAAAATAACTTTTAACTTGTTCCTTGTTGAATAAATGACTATATATACTCCTCTCCTCAATAGTACCCCAATCTGATATAATGACTTCATCTGATGACCATTCTGGAAAATCAATTGTTACTACAAAACCTGCGATACATAGGATAAACAAACCTACATGAAATATTATGTATAGTGTGGTGAATTAAATGGTCTGTTAATAATATCCGCATGGTATAGTTGTGAAAAGAGAGGTTTTCCATGATCTTTTTCATGTGATGAAACAAAAAAGTATGCCGCATCTAGGAAAAACTGTATTGAAGCCAGTGGTCTTCATTACCGAAACCAACCAATTCTGGAGCTTATCCATACAGCACGAAAACCACCACCATTTGTATCTGCTAGTGGTGGACTACGGTATGAACTACATTCATGTTCTAGTTGAAGGACCCCAAGAAGGCCTCCTGTAAATCACCATTTCCAGAACCATCCCACCGGTACCCATAGGTCACCTTCCAGGGGTACCACCCAATACACACCCTCCCCTGAAACCCATGAATGGGAAACAAGGAAGAAACATCATTAAAAGATGGATTTGGATATATTTGAGTGGTATTATATCCCCCTGTCTCTAAATATGTATGTTGCCATATTCTAGATATAAATGGTGAGAAAGATCATATCCTTTCTCACCTTTAACATACTTATATGTTTACATATTCTTGAAACATACATGGTGGAGGTGCATGTCCTTCCCATCATGCATAAAGTCTATTGAGTTATTTAGGGGGAACAAGGAGGATAAATTTTGGATCATATCCCAAATTCAATTGAATAGATATTCTAGTGTATGATGGAGAGATAAAATTTTCAATTTTATAAAGTTGTACACACTTATATAAAATTCCATTACATCCTTGCAATTGATAAAAAACGTCACTAGCATATTCCATAATGTGTTTAAATATTATTAAAATAGAATATTATAATAGCTAAATCAAGGGAACCTCAACCCATTGATTATCATGAAGAAGTTGTTTCTCTAGAGAAACAAAACATTCAAAATCTAATCTAAGAGGTTTATTTTTGTTATCCACCAAAGGGAGAGGAATGTAAGGAGGCCAATATCCACATTCCTATTAGGGATCCCTAGGAGAGAGGGGAACATGCATCCAGTCATGGGCCCAATCCTGTCAGAAAAGTCATTTTAAATATTCCAAATTCCTAGGAGGGGGACCATAACTTCATTCCGGCCAGATCTCACTATGTGAGATGGGCACATGCCTCATTACTGACTCATATTATAGTTTATTAAGACCATTGAAATACTCTAAAGTCCCTAGAGTTGGCCCACATACCCATGTTGTCTATGTCTCATCATATGAGAATGGAACATTCCTCAGGAAAGGCTCATATTACTATCAGTGAATCTGCCTAGAATATTACAGACTATCATAGGATCCAAGTGTGTATTCCTACTTCCTCCATTAAATTGATGAACCATCATTCTTCCAAGGTAAACCAAGAGGAGGATCACATCCTTTCTCCTATTCAAGAGGTACGTCAATTTATTCATATTGGAATGATTATTTATTTTGGAACCATATTCCAATTATAACCAAGGATCACCTAGTGTTACCATAATATGCCTTGTGGAAGACTCAAATCCCTTCAACAAAAGACCATTGGCATATTCTAATGTATCATAATTAGACCCATACACTCATTCTGAATAATGATAACCATTACAGAATTTAACAAGACTCATGATAAGTTTATATTCCTATCAATAATAAACAATCTCATTGAAATAAACTAGAATATTCCTTGAAGCAGGATCATACAACCTCAACACCAGATGATTATAAACAAGGTCTGAAAACCATCATACAATAGGCACCTATTCCTGTACAATTCTATATGAAAGATCATCATATTCTATATAGGATATTGAACCATCCTCATATATGTAATCTATCCTATCCTAGTGACTTTAAAGTTGTTCAAAGAACATTATCTATACCCCAATGTTTTTTAACTCTTCAACTAAAGAATATGGTTATCATTTCAATTTGTTTTTTCCATGTGGAACTGTGGAGAAGTATCGTTTGGAATCTACTCCTAATATCATTGATTCTCAGCCACCCTATGATGATATCTACCATGTATATTGAAATAATATCATTTCCTGGTCACCCCTTATAGAGAGATTAAATGATCAGATGAATTTGTTTTTAGAGGGGATATAAACATCATGTTCAGATGTGTATAATGACCCATAAAATTTAATAAGCACTCCACTCAGGTTAGCAAGATAACCTAAAAGTATATTTTGTTTTCTCACCGTATAAATTAATGTAATTCAGATGAATAGTAGTCTGAAATTTATATATGGATATATTTAACCCAAATAAAATCTCCCCACCATGTTATGTCCCCTCAACACTTCTGACTGTGACTCCCTAGATGAGTATCACACATAGTTTATAGGGAATGATAATCCCCAAGAGAAATGACCACTTCATTATGAATGAGCTATCAAACATGTCACCTTCATCACATAAATTGATTTAGATATGTTTGGTTGCATTTAATCTCCCTCTTTTTATCTATGAAAAAAATACATTGAATTATCAATTAAATGCTCCAACTTCTCCATAACACCTTTTATTAGTTATGTGATGCATCACCAATGGGGAGAATTATTTTCCATGAAAATATTAAACCATGATCATGTGTCCCAATTTCATATATAAAATAAAAAAGGAAAATAAAGAGGTATAATTTTGGGATCCCCTTTTAGTCATAAAACTCTTGTGATACACCAACACAGTCTCCCAATACCCATTAACAATATGACCTAATATCGAAAATTCCCCTAGAAGGAAATCCATGTCTCATAAAAATGCATTGGAAAGTCCCCTAAGATCATGTGAAGGACTTTTGACAATATCCATTATCTTCAGAGGTCCCTAGGTAATATTATACTGAAAACAAGGAAGAAGATCAACATGTATGTTTTATTAGGAAAGATCACATTAATTAGAAATAATGCAATATATTAGGCATCGATTGAATGTGGTCATGGTTGCTGAAAACATGAGATTTTCCTAGAATTACATAGGAAAGGCCTCACAAAAACTCATGAAATCAAATCCCTCCACAGAAATGAGCCTAGATTTAATTGATAGGCATCTTGAAAAGCATCAAATAACTATGGTTTTGACGCATATAAATCATCAACCAAAGTATCAAAAAATGTATTCTATAAAACTCTCTCTAGTTCACCTAAAAATAATAGAAGATTTCATAGATTAGCTAATCTCTAAACATAGAAATTTTTCATCATGGTAGATCTAGAGAAAAAAAAGAGTGATCACGTAGCATGAATAAGAACAACATGTTATCAGTCATAGATTGTGAAAAGGAATTCTGGAGAGTCATGGGAAGAACATACTACATACCTATAAGATCATAGGAGACTTAAAACATTCTAACACTAATCAAATCTAATGACTATGTAATATAATTCTAGAATAATGAATAAATTTATTGGAGGTTCATGAAAATAACATGTATATTTAGCCTCAAATGATTTGTATGGAAAGCTAGAAAATGTATAAACACTAGGACATGTCACCCAGATCACATGGTCCTATATTGGTATACAATTTTATTCATTTTAATTCCCCAGGATGTGACATATATTGTCATAAGGTGCCCTTCCGGCATGCCACCAATGACTCATGAAACCCATAAAACTCACCATTCAAACCTTATTGTGATATCTACATATATCTCCAAAATATTAAAAACAACACCAATGTATGTTATCTATGTCTCTAGATGGAATCAAAAAATATCCACTAGATCATGCATCCTTCTTTAGAACAATCCAACCCCATCTCATGATGCCCTCTAGATATGTCAACATGATCTTGAGACATCTCAAAGACATGTCAATTTATTATTTGATGAAACCCAGGAAAGGCATCCAAGACATGAATCACCCACATGAAATGTCATACTGACTCTTAAGGCACCCTAAATGTGTGGAAGTCATCATTTTGGATGAAAACATGGAGAGTTAAATGGATCTTATGATTCCATTGATGTATGTTTTGTGGGAAAATGAGATACAATCTATGATCCACTAGATATGTTTTGAGATTCCATCTGAATAAGTCATCCTTGGTTAGTGATTGCCTCTATAAATTCCATCTAGAAAATGTGATGTCTCTTCAAAAAGTAAAATGGGTCTTGTGATTAGCTATGATATGTCAAGCATAAATCTTCTAGAATCTCAATAAGAAATTCATGTAATTTCATGTAGACAATCTGTAGAGACCCGAAGCCTGACGTACATTGACATTACATTACATTTGCGGAATACTTAGTACATAACAAAAACACACACACAAGGATCGTAATAGTTTAGTGTCTTTGGAAACTTGGAATAAAATCTTCTAATCGTGGTGAAAGATCTTCAACATCTCCCATAAAGATCTTCCTTTTTTTACCTAAAACCTTTCTTTATATCCTGGGGAAAAGAAAACATAAAAGGGTGAGCTCAAATGCTCAGTAAGGGTAAACAAAAGAAATGTCAATCACATCGTATTCATAAAAACATAACATTTTGGAAATCATAACCTGCAAAAGAGAGCATAATTTCATAACATGGGATAAATCATGGTAGTGAAATTTAATCACAATAATCATAACTTAAAACATGAAACTTTGTGGCATTCACACATAATCATAGAGAATCATTTCTTGTTAGTCATGACTCATTGCCAAGACTATCTTAGTGGACAAAGTCCCTTTCTGAATCGAGTAACCCTCGTTTCAGTCATGTTTCACTGAACCGGTATAACCTACCATTCCATCCATGTCTATCTCATGAGATATAAAATCTTTACCCAATGCATTGGAGGGAGATATAGGTCCCACCCATCTTATAATGAATCCTTTCTTATGTGTGCCACATAATCATAAACCATACATCATAGCGTAATCCATGTAATAAAAATGGGATTCTTAAACAACATGACATCACAAAACAAATCATATAAGATAAACGAATTCATAAAAATGTTTCCATCACAACATAATCAAATCCATGTAATAATAGGGATAAAAACAGAACCCTTTATTATCTTAGATGGAAAATAATTTTGATAAAACACTTGAACTCCATTCTTGAGGAAAATATCCTTTCTTCTTTAAAAAAATTTTTCCTTTCATAACATGTCATACAACTTTAAAATGAAAGAAGTTTATTAAAATGAACTTGAAAACTTGTAAAGGAAGTTTCTTGGAAATAATGTTTTAAAAATCCATTCATGCCGTATAAGTTAAAAAAACATTCTTCGTACTTTTGTCGGAAAAGTCAAAAAGTACCTCGTACGACAAAAGATTCCTTTCATAGATATTACTAAAAACTCACCGAAGGGTAAAAATGGATTTAAACAATTGTAGGTGGATGGAAATAATATTACATATTGATGAAACATGGATGTGGATGATAAAATACACCCCAGTAAATACTTACGAATAAACAATCTTGGATAAAAATGAGATTGTGATATTTCCCTTACCTTAGGTCCGATTTGCTTCGTAAGTGTATGAACCTCCTGTATAATGATTTAAATAATGTCATTTACTTATTACAGAATCATATTCATTGTTATGATATCATATATGGTTCACTTATGACTTTATATTACCCGTTCTTTTGTAAATTCCATGTTAAAGAGCGTTTTGGGTAAAATTGTTTCATTTGTCCTCCGTGTTTTGACTTGTAATTATTCATATGATTACTTAGATCATGATTACTTAATTCCAGAATATAAAACATGATTTTTATATATATATATGTTCATAATATACATATATATAATAAATCAGTAAATGGAAAGAAATACACCGTTCATGGAGACGGTAGTCCGTACGTACGCATGAATGTTGTTTTCGTTTCCTTATTGAATTGAATGGAATTAAGTAGATGACATACATATAAATATAAATAAATCCAGTATCATTATTATGTCATATATTTAATTATTACTTATTATATATAGTTTATAATCATTCATGAATGGTTAATCATTGAGAATGAATCTCATCGCGTCGTGGAGACGGTAGTCCGTACGTACGCACGAGCGATGATATCATTACCATGGTAGTGGAATTGTGTTTAAGTGTATTTATACTATTTCAGAATCAATATCACTTTATAATAATCATATATAGTTACTCATTACACCATTATATCCATCCTTGTAAGGTGATGGTGGAAAATAGATTACACCACGGCGTGGAGACGGTATTCCGTACGTACGCACTCGCGGTGATTTCATTTTTCCGTAGGATGGATAGAAGGTGAATTAGGGTTGTTTCATATTTATAATAACATATCAGTATGTAAGTAATACTGATGTTATTACTTTATCATGAAACAAATAAAGAAGAATAAGTTGAAGAAGAATGAAATTGAAAAAGATCGGTAATGGATATTACCTCTTTTTGACGCGCCTTTTCTTAACCTCCACTTAAAGAACTAAGGATGGTCTTTGAAGAAGACCAGGACCTCTAGAATGATACTAGGGAAGTGTAGAATGGATTTTGGTAGGGTTTGGACGAGCTTGAAGGCTCAAAGTTGTGTGAGGAAGAGAGGGAGGAGGTGCCCTTTTATAAGGGAGGAGAGGGGCACCTTTGGAATTCTTAAAAATATTAATTTATAATAAATCTAACCCCACATAAAAACCTCCCAAAATGACTCATATTCGAAGATTAGATGAGATAGGGTTTTAATCTCATCAACCAATCAAATTTAGACATGTTTGGATCTTATTTTAAACCTTATCATTTTGATTTATCCTTATTTAATCTATTTAAGTTTATTTGTGGTAATAAAATTCTAAATTTTAAATTATAACAAATAATTACTTATTTGTTGTGAATTTTCCATAATTGTTTACTTTATAACATGATAGACCATATAAATATAAATTTATAATTTTTAAATATTTTTGTGATTTTTAAACAATATGTTATTTTTGTAAAATAACAATAGTGTCAATTTTGAAACTATTCATTTATTTGAATTTAAATAAAATATATAAAGAAGATATGTTCGAAATAAAAGCTTTAATATATTAATAAAAGGTCATATGTATCTATAAAATTAGTGTATCACATTAAATAGTTCATATAATATTTATTTTATTATTTTTAAAACCATTTATTTGGTTTATCTCTTAATAAAATAATTACTACATCATTTTTGTATAATTATTTAATATACTTATTTGTTGTAATAAAATCCTATGATGAAGATAAATATATTAACTTTCACAATAATACTTTTACTCGAATTTATCATCTTAAAATCACAATATTTAAATTGTTATATTTATTAAATTATGAAGGTGACAATTTTAGCATCATTTAAAATAAAATAATATAAGTGTCATAATCGCTTTAATAAGGCTCCAAATGGTCAAATATTCGACCATTGTATGCTTATGGTTTAAATTTACATGGAAAATAAGTTTTGGTTAGGTATTTGTGCATTTTATGGTCACTATTAGTTTAATAAAAACAATATTCTTGATTTTTCACTAGATAAACAATTTCTGCATCACTATTGTGTCATAATTAATGATAATTATTTAATCATTAAAAATTATAAATAAATTTATATGATGTAGATAATTTCATTATCTTTCTGTATACTATTCATGTTCTAAGTTTCATGATGTTTATCACTAAATTAAAATTAATATACTTATAAGATTTAAGAGAGTGACATGTTGTCACTTTCTTTGGTTTTAATAATAATTAAGTTATTTTCATGGACAAATGTCCATTAAATGATTCTAATACGACCCTTAGGTGATATGGGTCTACTTTTAGTCATCCAATAGGATTTTGACATTTGTTAGGGTAATTTTAAAATATTATATTTACCCATAATTACCCGATTTACCTTTAACTATGGTAAATAAAATTTACCGTAGTTACTATTCATAATTCCCAAAAATAAAAAGTAGCTTATTAACATAATTTGGACCCACTGATTCCAAATATGGAATCACTTTTTCCAAATTCAATACACAAAAGATTCAGAAATTAAATTAAAATTAATCCCATTGTCGAAAGAAAAAGGGTTTTTCTTTAAAACATTGCAAAAGATTGAATTGATTTAACCTACGAATTCAAGGTAAAATCAATGCTAATGACATACATTATATTAAATGGTAAAAATATATTCTATTTATACTTTAAAACCATTCAATATTATAATTTAACTACATAAGATATTACGATGAAAAAAGTTGTTTTTAATTAAAATATAGCATGTTTTTACTATTCATTAAAATATGAAAGTTATCGGAAAAATATCAAAACTTTATGTAATGTAATTTTTTATATCCTGATTCAAAAGAAGAATATTATTTTGTCAAATTGAACATATAAACATGTCAAAAACTATATTTAAAGTGGGTGCGCCATCAAAAGGCGGTAAAACTGCATTTTTTGAAAAATACTTATTTTACCCGAAAAAATTATTTTGTTCTTATACCATGTTCTATAAATGTGTAAGATGAATAATAATGTTATAAAATTCAAAATTTAGTTAATAATATTCATAAAGGCTAGTTCATGACAATATTATAATAATATAACATTGTTTATTAAAACCCGGTATTGCGTACAACACACGCTATCGAGGAAGGTCGCGATTGCGTGTAATGCAAGCCAAGTCAGGGTTGTGTGTTGTGAAAGAATCCTTCATTGTTTCGTATAACAGAATCCAACCATATTTCATTTATACATTTAATATATATATATATATATATATATATATATATATATTCTCAATGTTGCGTAGAATAACTATTATCAAAATTATGTGTAACACGGTCCAAGAATAGTGTTGCGTATACTGCAAGCTAATACGGTGTTGCGTATAGCGCAGGGTAATCTTGGTGTAGAATACAACAAAAGAAATTAATGAAATTAAAATAATATTTTTCATAAAATCTCAGGGTGTTACATTCTACCCCCTTAAAATGAATTTCACCCTCGAAATTTATCGGGGTTATAAATGGTTTACTATTTGAAAGTTTCTTTAATAGAAACCCACATTGTAAAAAGGAATACCAAAACTTGGATTTAAAAACTAAAGTATGAAATGTAACGATTACCCAAATCAACTAATCACTGGGTATCCACATAGGTGAAAATATGGATATGGAAGAGAAATCTAACCATCATGTTCTGATGGAGAGTGGTAGAGAACATGGCTATGGAAAAGCCAACAATCACAAATCCATAAATTTGTGACGATCTAAGGTACCATCCGATTCATGAGGTATAAGATCACTAGGACAACATTTTTGGTTTTCAAGATCATTTCCCTAAAGTTGAAGAATTTGAATTAGAATAAATACTTACTTTATTTTGGTACAGTCGCACTATTGTTCGTGCCTTGAACAATTTCCACTTCATCTCTTAAATAAATTAAGTTGAATTTGTTATTCGTGAAGTGTTATCAGATCATGTGATAGAATGACGGGTCATTCCATCTGTCTCGAACAAAAGGTTAGAAAATATTATATACATAAGTCGATCTATAGTGAGATTAATCATATATGGTTCCTAAAATGGACTTATACATCATATATCATACAACTTAATATAATAAAACTAGTTTCTACTAAACAGGGACTTCCTGTAGGCCAGTGGTATGCGATAAAGGCCAGTCGCACTTCGGTTGTGGGTTCGATTCCCACAGCCTTGTCCGAAGCAATGGGCTGTCGCCCGTCCTGCAGGTTGTCCTTTTTCTAAAACTATATTACTATAACATCCCATCAATAATATCAAGAAAACTTATATCCTTATACAATACTAACTTATGTCCAACATAATCCATTCTAATCTTTAGGCTTATCCATAATACTGCAGTCCACTCTCATAACATAGTGAAAATGATTACCAGAGATTTAACACCATCGTCGATCCCCATATATCATAAGATATGTCCTGTTGGTCACATTCCAAACATTCAAAGGCCTTAATCAAGTATTTTCTTGAATACCCATTGAACCTTAGTGAAAAAATGATTCCAGTTAAAAGTTAACACCTTCCACATACCAAAATCCTCAAAATTCTATATACTCAAACCATGATATCACTTAGTCCTTATATCAAACATGAGCTCATGCATACAATCAAACATCTCATTATCGTCTTATCCCTTCATTATGGGAATATCATCTACTTTCCAAAAATACTAGTACCATTCATCACATACTTTCAAAACTTAAGGAAAGACAACAATGTAACAATCCTTAGATTTCTATTTATCCCATAGTACCATGAGATTACTTATACAACATTACACTTGATAAACATGTAATCATTCCACTACATTATTAAACCATTGACCGAGATTCAACAATTCTTTCATCTCACATATCATTTGTAGTCTCTTCATCATCATCGACATAAATACTTCCCAGATGACCATACTGATTATCTTCATGAGACTTTCCCTTAGGGCATTGGTTTGCATAATGCCCATACATTCCACATTTAAAACATTTAACCATTGTTGATGTCGTAGAAATACCATTATCCTCATCTGTGGTGTTAACTGAACCTTTTCCTTTGCACTTACTTGCTTTGTGTCCTTCTTTTCCACACCCAAAGAATCTTCCAGTTCCTTTGAAACATTCTCCTTGATGCCTCTTCCCACATGATTTACATAGGGGAAATTGAACTTTCTTTCCTCTATGATCATCATGAAACTCCATCTTTCTCTTATTAGCCGAGTCAGGAAACTTACCAAATTTTACTTTATTGATCATATTATGAGATTGCTGATTTGGCATAATAATGATGTTTGGACTTCCAAATCCCATTTCATTTGGTTGCTCATGAAAAATATCATTCCATTGTCCATCATTTCCTCCATTATCGTGAATCACCTTGTTTCCAGCCATTTTCTAAAACCCAAAAAGAATAGTGTGAGAGGAAAAAATCATAATAAAGGGGGAGTAACTTAAATATCTAACATCTTTGATTTAATCTAATATCGTTACCATAGTTCTAGGACTATATCCTATACGTATACTTATCCTTAGGGGCATCCCTAGACATACCTTAGAAATATCTCTAGGGATCTCACTAACATTTTCGCATCCTAGTTTCCAAAGGTTGACTAAACCTTTCCTCTGATACCAACTATAGAGACCTGAAGCCTGACGTACATTGACATTACATTACATTTGCGGAATACTTAGTACATAACAAAAACACACACACAAGGATCGTAATAGTTTAGTGTCTTTGGAAACTTGGAATAAAATCTTCTAATCGTGGTGAAAGATCTTCAACATCTCCCATAAAGATCTTCCTTTTTTTTACCTAAATCCTTTCTTTATATCCTGGGGAAAAGAAAACATAAAAGGGTGAGCTCAAATGCTCAGTAAGGGTAAACAAAAGAAATGTCAATCACATCGTATTCATAAAAACATAACATTTTGGAAATCATAACCTGCAAAAGAGAGCATAATTTCATAACATGGGATAAATCATGGTAGTGAAATTTAATCACAATAATCATAACTTAAAACATGAAACTTTGTGGCATTCACACATAATCATAGAGAATCATTTCTTGTTAGTCATGACTCATTGCCAAGACTATCTTAGTGGACAAAGTCCCTTTCTGAATCGAGTAACCCTCGTTTCAGTCCTGTTTCACTGAACCGGTATAACCTACCATTCCAGCCATGTCTATCTCATGAGATATAAAATCTTTACCCAATGCATTGGAGGGAGATATAGGTCCCACCCATCTTATAATGAATCTTTTCTTATGTGTGCCACATAATCATAAACCATACATCATAGCGTAACCCATGTAATAAAAATGGGATTCTTAAACAACATGACATCACAAAACAAATCATATAAGATAAAGGAATTCATAAAAATGTTTCCATCACAACATAATCAAATCCATGTAATAATAGGGATAAAAATAGAACCCTTTATTATCTTAGATGGAAAATAATTTTGATAAAACACTTGAACTCCATTCTTGAGGAAAATATCCATTCTTCTTTAAAAACATTTTTCCTTTCATAACATGTCATACAACTTTAAAATAAAAGAATTTGATTAAATTAAACTTGAAAAATTGTAAAGGAAGTTTCTTGGAAATAATGTTTTAAAAATCCATTCATGCCGTATAAGTTAAAAAAAACTTTTTTCGTACTTTTGTTGGAAAAGTCAAAAAGTACCTCGTACGACAAAAGATTCCTTTCATAGATATTACTAAAAACTCACCGAAGGGTAAAAATGGATTTAAACAATTGTAGGTGGATGGAAATAATATTACATATTGATGAAACATGGATGTGGATGATAAAATACACCCCAGTAAATACTTACGAATAAACAATCTCGGATAAAAATGAGATTGTGATATTTCCCTTACCTTAGGTATGATTTGCTTCGTAAGTGTCTGAACCTCCTGTATAATGATTTAAATAATGTCATTTACTTATTACAGAATCATATTCATTGTTATGATATCATATATGGTTCACTTATGACTTTATATTACCCGTTCTTTTGTAAATTCCATGTTAAAGAGCGTTTTGGGTAAAATTGTTTCATTTGTCGTCCGTGTTTTGACTTGTAATTATTCATATGATTACTTAGATCATGATTACATAATTACAGAATATAAAACATGATTTATATATATATATGTTCATAATATACATATATATAATAAATCAGTAAATGGAAAGAAATACACCGTTCATGGAGACGGTAGTCCGTACGTACGCATGAATGCTGTTTTCATTTCCTTATTGAATTGAATGGAATTAAGTAGATGACATACATATAAATATAAATAAATACAGTATCATTATTATTTCATATATTTCATTAGTACTTATTATATATACTTTATAATCATTCATGAATGGTTAATCATTGAGAATGAATCTCATCGCGTCGTGGAGACGGTAGTCCGTACGTACGCACGAGCGATGATATCGTTACCATGGTAGTGGAATTGTGTTTAAGTGTATTTATACTATTTCAGTATCAATATCAATTTATAATAATCATATATAGTTACTCATTACACCATTATACCCATCCTTGTAAGGTGATGGTGGAAAATAGATTACACCACGGCGTGGAGACGGTATTCCGTACGTACGCACGCGCGGTGATTTCATTTTTCCGTAGGATGGATAGAAGGTGAATTAGGGTTGTTTCATATTTATAATAACATATCAGTATGTAAGTAATACTGATGTTATTACTTTATCGTGAAACAAATAAAGAAGAAGAAGTTGAAGAACAATGAAATTGAAAAAGATCGGTAATGGATATTACCTCTTTTTGACGCGCCTTTTCTTAACCTCCACTTAAAGAACTAAGGATGGTCTTTGAAGAAGACCAGGACCTCTAGAATGATACTAGGGAAGTGGAGAATGGATTTTGTCAGGGGTTGGATGAGCTTGAAGGCTCAAAGTTGTGTGAGGAAGAGAGGGAGGAGGTGCCCTTTTATAAGGGAGGAGAGGGGCACCTTTGGAATTCTTAAAAATATTAATTTATAATAAATCTAACCCCACATAAAAACCTCCAAAAATGACTCATATTCGAAGATTAGATGAGATAGGGTTTTAATCTCATCAACCAATCAAATTTATACATGTTTGGATCTTATTTTAAACCTTATCATTTTGATTTATCCTTATTTAATCTATTTAAGTTTATTTGTGGTAATAAAATTCTAAATTTTAAATTATAACAAATAATTACTTATTTGTTGGGAATTTTCCATAATTGTTAACTTTATAAAATTATATACCATATAAATATAAATTTATAATTTTTAAATATTTTTGTGATTTTTAAACAATATGTTATTTTTGCAAAATAACAATAGTGTCAATTTTGAAACTATTCATTTATTTGAATTTAAATAAAATATATACAGAAGATATGTTCGAACTAAAAGCTTTAATATATTAATAAAAGGTCATATGTATCTATAAAATTAGTGTATCACATTAAATAGTTCATATAATATTTATTTTATTATTTTTAAAACCATTTATTTGGTTTATCTCTTAATAAAATAATTACTACATCATTTTTGTATAATTATTTAATATACTTATTTGCTGTAATAAAATCCTATGATGAAGATAAATATATTACATTTAGCAATAATACTTTTACTCGAATTTATCATCTTAAAAACACAATATTTATTTTGTTATATTTATTAAATTATGAAGGTGACAATTTTGGCATCATTTAAAATAAAATAATATAAGTGTCATAATCACTTTTATAAGGCTCCAAATGGTCAAATATTCGACCATTGGATGCTTATGGTTTACATTTACATGGCCAATAAGTTTTGGTTAGGTATTTGTGGATTTTATGGTCACTATTAGTTTAATAAAAACAATATTCTTGATTTTTCACTAGATAAACAATTTCTGCATCACTATTGTGTCAAAATTAATGATAATTATTTAATCCCTAAAAATTATAAATAAATTTATATGATGTAGATAATTTCATTATCTTTCTGGAGACTATTCATGTTCGAAGTTTCATTAAGTTTATTACTAAATTAAAATTAATATACTTATAAGATTTAAGAGAGTGACATGTTGTCACTTTCTTTGGTTTTAATAACAATTAAGTTATTTTCATGGACAAATGTCCATTAAATGATTCTAATCCGACTCTTAGGTGATATGGGTCTACTTTTAGTCATCCAATAGGATTTTGACATTTGTTAGGGTAATTTTAAAATATTATATTTACCCTTAATTACCTGATTTACCTTTAACTATGGTAAATAAAATTTACCGTAGTTACTATTCATAATTCCCAAAAATAAAAAGTAGCTTATTAACATAATTTAGACCCACTGATTCCAAATATTGAATCCATTTTTCCAAATTCAATACACAAAATATGCAGAAATTAAATTAAAATTAATCCCGTTGTCGAAAGAAAACGGGTTTTTCTTTAAAACATTGCAAAAGATTGAATTGATTTAACCTACGAATTCAAGGTAAAATCAATGCTAATGACATACATTATATTAAATGGTAAAAATATAATATATTTATACTTTAAAACCATTCAATATTATAATTTAACCACATAAGATATTACGATGAAAAAAGTTGTTTTTAATTAAAATATAGCGTGTTTTTACTATTCATTAAAATATGAAAGTTATCGGAAAAATATCAAAACTTTATGTAATGTAAATTTTTATATCCTGATTCAAAAGAAGAATATTATTTTGTCAAATTGAACATATAAACATGTCAATAACTATATTTAAAGTGGGTGCGCCATCAAAAGGCGGTAAAACTGCATTTTTTTAAAAATACTTATTTTACCCGAAAAATTTATTTTGTTCTTATACCATGTTCTAGAAATGTGTAAGATGAATAATAATGTTATAAAATTCAAAATTTAGTTAATAATATTCATAACGGCTAGTTCATGACAATATTATAATAATATAACATTGTTTATTAAAACGCGGTATTGCGTACAACACACGCTATCGAGGAAGGTCGCGATTGCGTGTAATGCAAGCCAAGTCAGGGTTGCGTGTTGTGAAAGAATCCTTCGTTGTTTCATATAACAGAATCCAACCATATTTCATTTATACATTTAATATATATATATATATATATAGATTCTCAATGTTGCGTAGAATAACTATTATCAAAATTATGTGTAACATGGTCCAAGAATAGTGTTGCGTATACTGCAAGCTAATATGGTGTTGCGTATAGCGCAGGGTAATCTTGGTGTAGAATACAACAAAAGACATTAATGAAATTAAAATAATATTTTTCATAAAATCTCGGGGTGTTACACAATCAGCACATGTCAGGAAGAAAAGAAAACTTGGACAAGCATACATCCGAAGACATGATAACGTTGTTGAGCATCCATAATGGAAAAAACATTGGTTAAGACTAGAGAAATTGAACTATAGTGATCATGATTCCTACTAAAACCAGAATACATTGGATGCCTTTCGATGTCCTGAGCTAAATACTAAAAAATTAGTTGGAAAGTCCCAACACATAAGCCCTCCACCCTTATTCCAAGATACTAATTACCGGATATCTCTTGATTTTCACATTGAGTATAGTACCAGTGGACATTGGGGTCCCAATGACTATATCATTCACATCATAAGCCTCTATCAAGAAAAGGTAAACCACAGTATGTAGGCCTTGATAAGAATTATAATAATTTATGTGCTTCATATATAGGAAAAATCTGTGTGTAGGACCTAATCCATGATATAATATAAAATGTACCTAATATAAGGGAATCCACATTGTGTAAGCCTTGATCAATGTTATAATATGACATTTCCAGAATAGAAGGGAAACCTCAGTTTTTAAGCCCCAATCCCCAACATACTATGATATGTACCGCATATAATGGAAACCTTATTCTATATACCCTGAATATCATCATAATATGATATTTCATGTATAAAAGGGAAACATTAGTGTGTAAGCCACAATCAACGGTTTAATATTATATAAACTTCCTAAAATGGAAACGATAGTGTGTAAGACATGATCAGATGTATAATATAATATTCCACACATATAATGGAAACATCAATGAGTAATCCTTAATCATATGAATAATATTAAATTTCTATCATATAACGGAATAATTTTTATGTAAGCCTCAACTATTGCAGTATGAGTAATCTGATTCCTGCAATAACATGAATATATTGGAGACCTACCTAAGAAATTACCCTAAACTCAAATGGGTATCCACATCAGTGTCTGTTCCTCAATGTCAATGAAATTATAATTATTTGGATCCAATATCTCAAATTCACTGGTCATCATTACTCATCAACAAATGGATTGAGAAATAATTAAACAATCATTAATCTCATTCTCTCTATAACATGGATATATAGAATTCAATTTCATGGACTGAGATCCAAATTAGACATCCAAAGGGTTATCTGAGTACATAATCCTTGTATCTATATGAATTTGAACATAATACATGTCAACCATTATTTCTCACTCCGAGCATGGCTCATGAGGGATTGGGTAGTTTCAGTGGTCATGTGATTCACATCATGAATATCCACTATCTAGGGAAGCCCCATTTTGTAATCATCGAAGACTAGCATGATATGATTAACTTTATATAAAGGCATATACCTTTGGTCTAGTCCCAATGGCATGAAAAAACTATGATAATTATAATTCCATACATAATAAAGATACATACTATGTCTCTTCAAGACTCAGGATTCAATACCTGGTTCATATGTTCCTACACATTTTTCATTTCCATCTGATGTTATATTGATCTATATTTAATGAACTATGTGGTTTTTTATTTATAAGATAATCATGATACATACAATTCCATGTAATGGATGAATCCCCACATCAGAATATTAATAACCTTGATGTGTGGATGTATCTTCTGAAATTTTGGGTTATATGGATTTAACATATAAGATGACGCTCAATACTGTTAATTATATTAAGAACCTAATATACATAAAAATGAATTCACTAATTATATCACTATATTTTTTATATAAAAATGTTTAACATTAGATTATTATATTCGGGTAACTAATATCATATCAGTATTTGAAAGAGATCGTCAACCATATCATAAATTTATAACAGAATATCAATATAGGAAGAAATTCTCCCAAAAATGGTTTGTTGAACCCGACCTTCCATCATCCCAAACAATTTGAGTTCTTGAGAGTCATTCAGTCTAAAACCCCAATAGTCCACGTTACATTCATAAGAAGGCATATACATATTTATAGATATGGGAAATAATGGTAGTTTCTATTATGAATGAAAATGGTAATCTTATTTCAATGACAATGATAGAAATCATACACCAAACATTCGTCAATTAGGACTAAATTAATTCACCTCATCCATCACCATTTCCATTGACACAAAAATGGTGACCCCAATATGAATACATCAAACAATGGAATGAATGGTAACTCATATGTCAGACCATTTTTCATTTCATAATGCATTCAAATAAAAATGATGAGCCCGACGTAAAACACAAAAATAGTTGGATGTTCAGTTTTCCATATGTCTTGATATGTTTTTGGCATCTCCTACACAAACAATGTTAATAATCCCAAGATAATTCATATAGATAATCCTTTTTAACTAAGTCTCCCATTAAATATGTCCATCCTTGCATTTTTATGTCATCACATGCGGAATTTCTTTATTGTGAATAAATGAAAAATTGATTAAAACATGCATATCAAATTGATCATGAGTCATGCCTATAATATTTAACTAAATGGAGAACTTTTTCTTTAATAACTACATGACATTAGTTACATAACACCCCATCCCATGAAACCTAGAGCCGGTGCATTACTTATTACATTAGAATTATTAAAAAGAATGAAATATATAAGGAACAATATGTTTAGTAGTCTAAAAGATACTACATACAAACATGTAACTCGTATTATATTTGGAAGGGTATCAAAATAAAATCTAAAACCAAAACTAATAAATTGCATCCATGAGAACTCAATAAATGGTATCCTCTTCTTAACATGTTGATGATAAACAAATGAATGCGATGATATCAAATTATCAGTAAGGGTTAAAAATATCAAAACTTGAATTAACAATAACTAAATAATAATCAGATTAACATAGTAAATATGGCCTGACAAACTCACAACATTATTAAACTCAGAATAAAACAACATCCATATATTTTTTTCTGAGTGAAAAACATATAGATTGAAATAAATGATAATGAATTAAGATAATTTTTATTAACTGGATGTTAGGTTTCTATAACATGCTACCACTATACTGTTGAAATACTTTTTTATGTGGGTAAATACCCATCTGATTTTGTTTTGGAAACCAACTCGAAGTGTTTGTCACCAACTAATTTGCCTCATGAGACGAGCTGATGCTTCGAGGTTCTATAGGGGGCCCACCTATCACTAAAATTCCAAAAAATTATTTATACATAGATTTAATAAAATTAAAATATGCCATCTCTATATTGGTATATAGTAGAGGATAAAGATTCACGAATATTTCCATTGTTAAAAAAACATTCCAAATAAACAATATTTTTAAAAGAGAATACGATGACGAAAATAATCATATCCCTGATACCAGAATGTGGATATATAATATATTTAAAATTTAAATTGTAAAATTATCTTATTATTTTCATATATACACAACATAAGAATGATTATGTGCCCAATACCAAGTAAATCATAATAAAATGGAAACAGAAACAAAGTCCCCTAAAATATTTTAATAAATTGAATTATTAATCATCATGTGAGTCGCTGAATACCATAAATACCAAAATAATCAATATATAATATTTAGAATGATAGAAAACATACACCAAATACATAAAATAGGTGATGAACAATAAAAATATCATAGAAATAATATTGAAAAGAGAAACCCTTTACCTTATGACTGATTGTGTTCTCGATTGAATATAATGACCTAAAGTATCAAATTTATCATCATTAATTAAGAATTATAGGTCCTCATTTCTATTTAAATTATTTATTATAACTTTATTCGATTCATTTAGGTTATTTTAATGGATTTAAGAGGTTCAATTTTATTTTTTTGAAGCATTTTCTTCTTTGGTTTTCATAATCAGTTTACTTGTAATCCTGAATTACAGTCCGTTTGAGTTAATCATCCAAAATTGTGAATATATATTAATAGTGACATTATATTAATATAAATGATCATATAATGATTTTATATACCATGAGGATGACTTATTATTTAAATGATAATGATTAAAAATACTGTTTATCTTGATTATTTTGTGCATAATAAACTAGTTTTGTGATATAATTTTATGTTTTGAGTGTTTAAGGATTCCATAACATTGAATATGTTAAAATACAAATAATATGATCTATTTCAACCATTGAAATGGTTTCATGATAATTCTTTCTTATAGTAATTCAAATTGAAATCATATCACCCTTGAATGTGATAAATTAACACATCTCAAATAATGAATTCATTTATAGTATAAATGGAGGGAAAATAAAAGATGATGATTGAATATTCCATTATCATATTTAAATTACATTACATATAAGGTAATGGATTTATCATAAACTTTGGATTAGAATAGGTGAGAATATAAAAGATAAAAATGGAATTATAAATGAAAACTGTTAGGCCAACGAGGATAGATACCCTCAGAGGGGGGTGAATTTGTCTATGAAAAATTAAAACTATTTCCCTTTTTGATCTTGTTTTTTGTTTATAAAAAACTCCCTTATCTCTCTACTTTCAATAGCAGAGTATGAATTAACCTTTAAGAATATACAGGACACAAAAATTATTCTTGTTTCACCCTCACTAGAATCCATCAAAGGAGCATACACCCGAAATGTTCTGATGTACCAAATCCACTATATGTTCACTACTGTTTACACATTAGAAGAGGAATCACAGAACCTCTTGATTTATATCCATTCACAATTTCATAACTCACTGCTCTATCAACTGAGGTGAGATCAATACTTCTTCAGCAGATCAAATCATAGATTATAGACCTATGGGTATCTTCATTATCACTAATGAATGCGTCCTCCGATGTATGTAAATGGTCTATTAAATTAAAAATTTCTTACAATGATTAATAACCCAAGGATATTTTTCACTGGGAATCACCCTTTGTAAATACCTTCACAAAGTACCCAACTTCGTGAAGCTCCCAATTTTGTGATTCTTAAACAATCCTTTGTGATGTCCTTACCTCTTCACAAAACACAAACCTTCGTAGAGCTCACTGCCTCCCAGAGAACACTGCATCACATAGCTCAAGCCTTCATAATTATCAACTATTAACCAAGCATAGTAAATCTCGTAGATCAATCGATTTCAAAGAAACTTCTTTCATGAAGCTCACTGAGCCAATGTGGAACACACCTCCTTCATGGAGCTAGATAAGATGCCGGAAATCTCATGTCTTTTGTGAAGTGAACTCCCTCTGCGAACCTCCTTCAAGATTCAAGAGAATCCAATTTTTCTTATAAAACACTCTCCTTCACCCAAGGTGTCTAGGCCTAATTATAGGTATTTACACCGACTCAAGAACCTTCCACATGAAGGAAACGCCACATCATCTCATATTTCAAAGCTCTTAAGTTTTTTCCAAAAATATATCTATATCGCAATGCACTATATAAATTTTAGGATTTCAGAGCTTATCGTAATCACAGATTGTTTCATAAATACATTTCCTCCCCCACCGAAAATCTCCCTCTCAATCCCCTTCTTGTCTTCCATTCGCAAATCTCGTCGTAATTGTTAAGAACACTGTCAGCATTCTTCATGTCTTCACAAAAACAACTTCAAGAAACCCATCTTCAAAAAACTCATTGCTTTTCAATATTTTTATGATATCTTTAAGGAAATCCACATTTCGTGATTCTCACCAAACTCCAAATTTGGGACCCAATTGTTTTTTTAAAACACTGGAAAATGATGCCACCATGTATATGTTATTTTTGTACAGCCTCCAAATCATCCATATATTTCCATGGTTTATTATCAACATTAAATGTCAAAAACTATCTGAACCATGACAATTCACATGGAAACCTGCATTGTCCACATATAGAACCAACCCAAAAATTATGACATGTTACCTTGAGGGATAATTTCCAATCAAGTTCCCCCTTTGTGTTTGTTGTCAACTCTTCTCAAAAATATTCTATGAACTTTGATACCACACTAATTCTCCATACTTCAGCTATCACCTTTCGCCTCTTGGGATTCTGATAGAAACCAATGATTCACTCAACACATAATCTATTCCCAAATATGAAATGCTCAACATGAGAAAAAATTTAGTATGAAAATATCATCAATGAATCACTTTATTTCTGACACCAACTGTTGATACAATACAAGTACCAATAAACTTCTAGCATCACATTCCTCATCTTTTCTGATATATAATCATAGATCGATCACATCAAGAGTCATAAGATTTAATACTCTCTCCCTATCTTATTTTTCTCCCCCTATATAACTTCTCCACCTATTAGCTTCTTCCATTGTCTTTGACTATGACATTTTCTTCCTTCTTTATCCATATTTTCTCCCACATTAGGAGTCACTCTTTTCCCCTATGTCAAAGATCCCCAAGATCACTGTTTTTTGGTCTTCAACAATGCTGAGAACTCATATCATCACATTATTGAAAAAAACACCCCACCTCAGGGAGAGGGGGTACCACACCACCACTTAATTATGTTTGGGGAGTCGAATGAACTCATTGATCTAGCTGATGCCTTTCAAATGATTCATTGGGTAAGGCCTTCGTCAGAATGTATACAACCTGTAGCTATGTAGTAACATACTACAACTTTACAATTCCCTGATCAATCTTCTCCTCGAAAAAATGATACATTATCTTAATGGGATTATTATTTGAGTGATGGAAGGATGCTTTGATGATATTTATAGAACATGTGTTATAGCATTGGATTCAGGTTGGAGACATCACTTCAACGCCAATATCATAATGTTGTTCCATCATCCACAATAATTATGTACATGCATTAGTGTCGGCATTATACTCATCTTCTGTAGTGCTCAATGAAATGCAACCATGATTCTTTCTTAAACATGGAATACACAAACCACCAATATAGAAAGAACCTCCCTTTTTAAATTTCATATCATTTGCTGATCTGGCCCAATTTGCATCTGTATATCCTTGAAGATCGGGTAGATATTTATCATTATTCTTAAAAACGAAATCTACATTTCCTTTGATTTACCGAAGTATGAATTTCACTACAGTTATATGGAATTCCTTGGGATTTAATTGATTCAATAATTACATAATATTGAATTTCAATGTCTTGTGACATCCATGGGGGTTAAATATTATGTTTTCCATAACGGTTAACCTTGAAAAAGTTATTTAATTATACCATTGATTATAGCGAGTGATGATTACCATTATGTTGATCTGGATGATTATTTTGTATCATCAAAGATCCTCTATAAAATTATATTATATTAAAAAATTATTATAATCAATCCATAAATCAATCTAGGTGTATTTTTAATTCATTTAAAATGAATCCTGAAATAGAAAATAGTTGATCTCGGTTGCGTCTAGATTGATGAGATTACCCTAGGAGTGTTATAATTTAATTTCTCGTAATGTCTTTGGGTTTGAGAATTCACAGGTGGTGTTTTACAGTTAATAAATATTTGAAAAAATTTAATTTTTTTTCAATTTAAACTAACTGTAATACCCTATAGTAATTCCTTATTAACAAAATATACTACTATATCATTCAATGGAGATATCCAAACTGGTTTAAAGTAATTTTTGTGGCAGGGTCAGTTGTTTGGACCAAATTGATTATCTAAAACTAGAAATCAAAAGGTATAATGAGACAGTAACATTACATTAAGGCAAGATTCATTTTTAACTAATTTTATTCATGTGTTTTACATGGATGATTTATTTTCATTAATCATCAATTAATATGACTCCCCATATTATGAGTATTAAGATAGTTAGTATATCGCAAAATCTTATTTATTCCAATGTGGTGATCTTTTAATTCAAGATCATTACAGGGTGGATTGTTTGTGATCTTATGACAAGATTTCATCTCCAACTATGGACATAGTATTTTCTTGACCAATTCGTTGCAAATTTTTTAATTTCAGTGTTTCGAGACCTCATAAGTAAAAATCAGAAAATTTCGATAGTAGAACACATATTAAAAGTTGTATGAAGATATCATTAATTTATGGACATGATATTCACTCTATGTATAAATATGTACTAACTACGTAAGATGTTATATCATCCAAAAAAATATATTATTAAAAAATATTAATTTTTTCATAGGACTGTAACTTCATGAATTCTTATTTTCATTCAAAACTAAGTACAGAATTGAAAATAACAGAAACCCATGTAATTTTAAAATATGGGTTTACCCTATGAGGAATATAATTTATCTGTATATTAAAGATATTTGTTTGTGACATTGTTTAGGGGAGAATTAAAAAATAACATATTGGAATGGATTAATTAATTGATTTCATCATTGTTATCATAGTCATTAATATTAATTAAATTTTATCCTTGTAAACAATAACGAACTATACTTTACATGCATTGCTGTTACTTCAGAATTGATGCATAATTATTACAACATATAACAAAACCATGATATGACCATATAGGTATAATGTCTTTAGAAACGGGTAAATATAAACAACTAGTTCATAAAGCATCTACATTGTCTCCAATTTATTTCATCATATCTAGAGTCCCTTTTGATATATCCTACTTAATACCATTCTTCCAGACCTGGGGATATGAAAACATAAAAATGGGTGAGCTCAAATGATCAGTAAGGGTAACAAAGGAAATATCAATCATATCATATTCATAATAACAAAACATTTTGAAAATCATAACCTGCAAAAAGGATCATAATATCATAACATGGGATAAATCATTGTAGTGAAATGTAATCCTAACAATCATAAATAAAAACATGAAACATTGTGGTATACACACATAATCATAGAATATCGTTTCATATTATTCAAGACTCATTGCCAAGACTATCATAGCGGACAAAGTCCATTTTTAAACCTAGTGCACTCCACGTTCCAGTCCTGTATCATTGAACCGGATTACCTTTCCATTCTAGCCATGTCTATATCATGATATATAAATCACTACCAAATGAATTGGAGGGAGATATAGGTCCCACCCATATCATAAGGAAACCATTCTTATGTGTGCCACAAAATCATAAATCATATATCATAGCATAACCAATGTAATAAAAATGGGATTCTTCAACATCATACAATCACAACCTAATCCATATAAGATAAAAGGACATCATAAAAATAATTTAATCATAACATAATCAAATAAATTTAAAAATAATGATAGAAATAGAACACTATATTATCTTATATGGAAAATAATTTTGATAAAACACTTGAACTCCATTCATGAGGAAAATATTCATTCTACTTCAAATGTTTTTTCCCATTCTTAACATGTAATACAATTTTAAACTAAAATAATTTAACTAAAAATAAACTTGAAAACATGTAATGGAAACATCATGAAATTAATTTTCCATGAAATCATAAAAATCCATTCATTCTGTATAAGTTAAAAAAGCATTCTTCTCATACTTTGATCGGAAAATTCAAAAAGATTCTTGTACTGAAAACAAAAAAAGATTCCTTTCATATCTTCTACTAAAAATTCACCAAGAGGTAAAACTGGATTTAAAAAATTCTAGGAGGATATAAATAATATTAAATATTGAGGAAACATGGATGTGGATGATAAATATTCCCCAGTAAATTCTAAAGTATAAAAAATCTCGAATAAAAATGAGATTGTGAGATTTTCCCTAACAATTGGTCTGATATGCTTCGTATGTATCTGAAAATCCAGCATAATGATTTAAATAATGTCATTGAATTATTAAAGAATCGTATTCATTGTTATGATATCATATATGATCATATTCTTATCTTCTTGTTAGTAATATTTCATTACTAATTGCTATTCGGGCGTTTATAGCTTTATGTTCTTATGCTTGTTTTGTCGAATAAATTCTAATTCTTATTTTTAGGTTATAGATCCCTAATTTAAAGAATGGTTTTAGTGTAATATATATCATATTTATTCGTTCAATTGATTTATATAATCATTATTAAATGATGATCATGTAGAACAAATCACATCATATCGTGGAGACAGTAGGCCGTATGTACGCACGAGCGATGATATCATTATTTTGATATTAAAATCATATATAATTGGAAGAAATATCATATATAAAGAATAATAATAATGTTATATTTTTTATTTATATTAATTATACTCATTATCATATCCATACAAATTATGAAATGTTTGAATAACAAACTACACCACGACCTGTAGACGGTATGCCATACGTACGCACATGTGGTGACTGTTTCATTAATAGGATAGATAAAATTACTAAAATGGATGTACCATTTTTATAATAAGATCGCATTATATAAAATATACTTGATTTATTGTTTTATAATGGAAACAACAGTGAAGTATTATGTGTAAGATGAAAGGAATGTCAAATAGGTTGTGAGATATTTACCTCTTCCTCGAGTTCTTCCTTTTGATTTGATCAAAAGGGATCTATAGGATGAATTTCTGAGTAAATAAAGGAAACTAGGATTAAGGGAGGAATTTTTATAGGGTATTTGGGCAGGTTTTGTCTGAGTCAAATGGCATTGGAGGTGTTAATTAGAGAGAAGGGTGAGTGCCCTTTTATAAGAGGGGTGAGGGGCACCTTAGAAAAAACATAAAATATTATTTTTTAATAAATTATTATTCGTTTTATAAAGGATCCAAAGTGACTTATATCTAGGATAGGCTGTGTATGGGTCGAAATAATCTCATCCAATAGGTTTTAGAGATGTTTGGGTTACCATTTTAACCTTATCATTTTCATGTAACTCTATGTTAAATAATTTAACTTTTACTGTGTCTTCTTTTATTCTCACAGTATATGGTTAATAACCTTACAATAAACTACCAATAGAACCAAAATTGGTTCATTAATTTCATATATATTATTATATAAGTCTTTTGACTTAAACTTATATTATTAGGAATAGAATATCATTTAATAATTTAATATTTTTGTTAAAAACTCTTTTATGTCAATTTTGACACTATTTGGTATTTATTTTATCTAAATTCATAACAGCATTAATACTTTGAAAACATTAATGTAAACAACCCAAATATGTTTTATTATCTTAAAATTTTTATTTTAATTTATAAAAATTCTCAAATTACATTTATTTGGGTACTTATAATATCCATTATGTTAATATTTCATTAATAAGGTAATTATTGGATCATCATTGTGTCATAAATAAATTAAATTATTTAATTTCTAAAAATAATAAATAAAATACATTTATGAATGAAATATTGTTATCTTCATAATCAATACTTACAATCGAATTTATCTTATGTATAACCTTATATTAAAAATGTTTTACTTATTAAACATTGATTTTAACTCTTCTAACTCTTATTTGAATTAAATAATAATAAATGTACTAATATAATATAAGTGGACCTAAATGGTCATATTTTATAAATAAAGTTGTTTTTGGTCGAATTACCCTTATCCAATAGAATAAAGACATGTGTTAGGGTAATAATAATATCATATTTACCGTTAATTACCCTATTTACTTTTAACCGTGGTATATAAAAGTAAAAAGTTACTATTTACCAGAAATTATTTTTATCTTATTGAAAAAAAATTACATACTGATATCAACCATGTCTCTCAGATTTCTTAAATTCCAATCACAAAAATAGTAAAATTATGTTTTATGTAAATTTGCAAATTTTCCTAAGAGGTGGGTAAAAGATGGTAAAAAGATCAATAAAATTTATATATATCTAATATTATTATAAAATGACTCCAATGAATTAAATTGACCTTATATAGGTTTTATGTATCTAATTTGACCTCAAATAAATTTAAATAAAATAAATAATTATTAAATAAAAATTTTGTTTTAAACTATAACTCAGTGTTTTTCACTATTAATCAAAAATTGAAGGTTTTCAGAAAAATACCTAAAATACACTCAAATCTAATTTCGATATTCAGAATCTGAAAATGATGTCCATTGTAAAATATAAAATTTATTACATTTCAAAATGTGGGTATTACTATTCATAACGACTAGTTTATATAATATTTTAATAACATATCGTTGTTTAGTGAAACTCAGTATTGCGTACAATGCAAGCAATCGAGGAAGGTTGCTCTTGCGTGTAACGCAAGCCAAGACAGTGTTGTGTGTAGTGAATGATTCCTTTGGTTTTGTGTATTACATAATATATATAAAAAATTATTTGTCATAAAATCTCATTGTGTTACATTCTACCCCCCTTAAAAAGAATTTTGCCCTCGAAATTCGTCACTTCGTAACAAACAGATGAGGATACCTCTCCCTCATCATATCCTCAAGTTCCCATGTAGCTTATTGTAATTGGTGGTTCCTCCATAAAATTTTTACCAATTGAGTGGTATTGTTTCATAGAACATTTTCGCTATGATCCAAAATCTATATTCGTGGTTCCTCATAAGAAATATCTTTCTTCAGCAGTACAACTTCTGAGCATAGTACATATAAAGGATCGAGTAGGTACTTTCTCAGGAGAGATACATGGAACACATCATGACCATGATAGAGTTTTGGTGGAATATCCAATTGTTAACCAACCTTCCCAACACGATCTAGTATTTCATAAGGACAATATACCAATTGCTCAGCTTTCCCTTCATCTGAAATCTCATTACTCTTTTCCAACGAGATATTCGTAAGAAAAACTTTTCACCCACTTCAAACACTAGGTATTTTATTCGATTGTTGGCATAACTTTTTGTCCAATATTATCTGCTCTTATGTGTTGTTGAATAGATCATACATGTTCTTCCATCTCATCAACGATATCAGGTCCTAATGGATTTCATTTCCCAACTTCATCCAAGCATGTAGGAGTTCTACATTTATTTACCTACAGAGCTTCATAAGGAGACATCTGAATACTGGGGCGAAATCTATTATTATAAGAAAATTTTACCAAAGGTAGGTGTTGATCCCAGCCACCTTTGAAATACATAGAGCATTCTCTCAACATGTCTTCTAGAGTTTGAATTTTCCTCTCAGACTGACCAACTACCTGAGGATGATAACCAGTGCTGAAACTCAACTCTGTATCAAGAGTATGCTGAAGACTCCGCCAAAATATCGAGGTAAACCTCAGATCCCAATCAGATATAATGGAAAGTGGTACTCCATGCAATCTTACCACTTACTTCACATATATACTGAAAATCTAATCAATAGACAAATATTCTCTAATAACAATGAAGTGTGACGACTTCTTAAGCTGATCAACTATTACCCAGATAACTTTATTGCCTTTGGATGTTTTAGGAAGTCCAGTGACAAAGTCCATAATGATGTTTTCCCATTTCCATTCTGGCATTGGTAATGGTAATATCATCCACTTAGACATCTATCTCTCATATTTAACTTGATGACAAACCTAGAATCGAGAGACATATTCAGAAACATCTCTTTGAATGCCATCCCGCTAGAAGTACTCCTTCAGGACTCTATACATCTTCATCCTTCCATGGTGAATAGAGAATGAAGAAATATGAGCTTCATCCAATATTTATTTAATTAATTCTCATATGGGAGGAACACAAAACCAATTTCTAAACCTTATTATTTCATCACAATCAATGTGGAATTCAGGAACATTTATCACATTCTCTTTTAAATCTACATCAACTTTTTGTGCCTCTTTAAACATCACATCTATAGATGGTTGAACATTTATTTGAGAATGGTAATATTTTTCCCCATCCATTATAATTCCATGATTCATCCTTTGTAAATTCATAAATATTGAATCTTTTGTGATCCTCATCATGGATAAGCTATTGTGGTCTTGTCGACTAAATGCATCTGGCACCTTGTTTGCTTTCCTAGGGTGCTAATGAATTGAGCAGTCGTAATCCACAATCATCTCCAACCATTTTCTTTGGCGCTTATTCTGCTCCTTTTGTATGAAAATATACTTTAATATATTATTATTAGTATAAATATCATACCATTCACCATAATGATAATGCCTTCAAATATTTAATGCAAATATTAGCGCAACTAATTCCTAATCATGAGTTGGGTAATTTTTCTCATGGATTTTCAATTGTCGAGAGGCATAAGCTATCACTATATCTTTTAGCATAATAACACACCCCGATACCTTCATGGATGACTCACTGTAGATCACAAACATTTCTCTACTACATGGCAGTGTGATGACCGGTGCACTAGATAACCATCTTTTTAACTCCTTGAAATTCTCTTCAAACTCCTCCGTCCAAACTAACTTTACTCCTTTTCAAGTCAACATAGTGAGTGGATTAGATAATCATGAAAACTATTTCACAAAACCTCGATAATATCAAGACAAACCATGAAAACATCAGATCTCAGTTAGTATTGTTGGTCTCGACCATCTTTCGATAAGCACTGTTTCTTCTTGATCCACTGATATTCCCTCTTTTGAGATTATGTGACCAAAAAATGAGTCTTTTTGAAGAAAAACTTCACACTTGGTAAATTTTGCATAAAGCTTATCCTTTATTAGGGTCTTTAATAAAATTCTCATGTCATAATAATGTACATACATTCACTTAGAATAGACATGAATATCATCTATAATGACTACCAAAAAATGATCAAAATAGTCTATAAAGACTATATTCATTAGATCCATGAATATTGCAGGGTCATTATAAAGAACAAATCGAATAACTATAAATTCATAGTGTCCCTACCTTTTATGGAAAGACGTATTTGGTATATCCTCCCTTTTTGACCTTAATTGATGATACCCTAAACTAAGATCAATCTTGGAAAATTATTGAGCTTCACATAGTTGGTCAAATAATTCATCAATGTGAGGGAGATAATATTTGTTCTTGATAGGGATCTTGTTGTGTTCCCGATAATCAATGCAGAGTCACATTGATCCATATTTCTTCTCAACAATTAGAACAGGTGCCCCCCAAGGTGATTCCCTAGGGCGTATGAATCCCATATCAAGATTATCTTCAAGTTGTTTCTTCAATTTCTACAACTCTATTTGGCCCATTCTTTTAGGTGTCTCTGAACTTTTCATAGCACCCGATATGAGTTCTATTAAAAACTCAACTTCACAATTTTGTGGAAGATTTTGAAATTCCAATGGAAAGACATTATCAAACTCTCATAAAATTGAAATATTATTAATCGTGATTTTCTCTCCAAACATTTGAGATAAATAACCTTCATTTATTGGAATCAAGACCCATAAAATGGGAAAAATTTCCACTGGAAGGTTATATTCATCTCTGCACCGATTGATGATCATAGATTGATCAAGAGTATGAAATGTGACTTCCCTTCTTGGGAATTTTATTTGAGCTTTATATAAGGAAATCCAATCCATCCCAAGAATCACATCAAATTCCACTATAGGATGGATCACAATATTTTCAGGAAGCAGTTTCCCACAAATTTCAATTGGAGATGAAATATAAACTTTTTATTCAACCGTTGTGCCATTAGAAGTTGTCACAGTTAACTCAACAGCTAATTGTTGAGGTAGTACGATGATACCCTTAGAAAATTATTCATAAATAAAAGAGTGGGTGGATCCAGAATCAAATAAAACATTTGCTACATTAGAGTGGATGGTAAATGTACCTTTCACCAATTAATTGTCGTACTCTACATTGCCAATATAAATTGTATGTCACATTCCTTTGTCTTTGGCCTTAAGATTTTGTTAACATATATCATCATCCACAACACTTAGTTTTTATTTTTATATTGGTTTAGTATTTGATACCTTTTCATTATAGTTTATTTATTTCATTATCCTCTTGGTTTATTTTAATTCATCCTATTAAATATAAACATTAAAATTCATTTTTCCCATTAAATACACATACATATACTTTGGATATATATATTGTGTGTGTGTGTGTGTGTGTGTGTGTGTATATATATTAGGATAATATCATTCATTTTTAGTGATTTTCCTACCATGTTTTTGTAATTAATCCTTAACTAAAAAACAAGCACATCAAGTGGGGCACTTGTCTTCCCATCACCTAAAAGGTGCCTCAGTGGTCCTAGTCATCTCAAAGTGTTCAAAACATGGTTTTACTATCTAGAGTGATTGGAGATATTTGTATTCTAATAACAGTGTTATATAAATGGGGAGATAATACATCATGGTTTCTAGGAGTATTTTACTGACTATATAATAAAAAGTGTGACATCTTGAATGAATTAAAATGTATGGACTATGAAAATCCAATAGAACGAATAGAGTACATAGGGAATTATCTTTTGGTATATATGGGTGGTTTATACATCATATTATGGTTTTTAAAATATTATTTTTTAATGATTTGGAAATATAATTTCTATGAAATCAATATGAAATGAAAATATAGTTTTACATTATAAAAATTCATTCACTTGCTATGAAATATAGTCAATCTATGGATGAAAAGCGCCATAGGGATCCTCATAGATGTGTGCGCTTCCCATAAAATATTATCTTAATAAATCAGTTGAGAACAATGTTGGTACATGGTTGTGGATTTGTTAATTCCCCTTGAAATTGTGTGGACACCAATGTTTTGTGTCTGCAATCCCCAAAAAAACTTTGTGGGTATTAGGGTGTTGACCCCATATAACAGAATAAGAGATTAGGGTTTAACCATAAATACATGGGTGTAAACTATATTTCATGTGGTGTAATTCTACTATTATACCATGGGGTTACTAGTCCCTCAAAAATGATGAGGTGTGGTCGCCCATTCCATAGTCAAGATTGTATCCCCCTTGGAAGTATGGATAAACCAATGTACAAGACCACTATCTAAAGTAATATGTGTTCAAGGAAGCATGAGACATTTTTTAGAACATTATCTTTGGGCAATCCATTCCTTGTTATATAATGATGATTTCACCTTTTTTATTATAGGATTCTTCTTGGAGGAATTGGTATCTACATTAAAGAGGGAATAAAATGCATGTGGATTACTATTACATGTGTGTTCTAACCGTCAACTTGATGTTAATCCTCATGTGGTAGTAGATAATCAAGTGTCTTTGAAAAAAATATATCTAGTTAATAATTTCAATATAATGATGATGTTTTTTATATTATAATTTGTTTTTTCCATAGTGAGCTGATTGTGGATGTTGATTTTATAAATCTCATTACAAGGTGATCTAATATTGGGGGAGCCCAGGTTTTGTTATCAATAGTGACTTATTTGATGAAGTGGTCCCTTTATAGGGCTGAGTGAACATATACATGTATTATATGAGTCCAACAGTCATCACATTGTTTTCTATATGAATGATTTATGGTGGAATTTTCTATGCATAGTGGATTTTTCCAAGGCTACGATGGTGTATTTTTCATTTTATGGTTGTATTTCATTCAAAACAACCTATTTTAGTTTCCCTTTGTAGTGTTGTTTCCTGATTTCCACTCAATAGTGCTAAAAAATGGTTGTCAAGAAGACCTCAAGTTCATATCCCCAAATTCCAGAGGATTCCGACTAGCAGCGATGGCGTTGAGAAAGTATGTGGGGAAACTCTTCCCTTATTGATCACAATATAATTTAGTAATATATATATATAATAAACAAAAAAATAGATGAAATAATATAGAGGGAAGATGAAAAAAATAACAAACATTAAAGATAGTGAAATAATGTGAGGAATATAAATAATTAAACTGATGTATCGTAGGATGATAGTATGTCACGTGTCTATAAAAGAATCATCAAACTGGGGAAGTGTGTACAAAAATGTACAACATGCAGACATAAGGTATGAAATAAAAAAAATAATATAGCTAGCATCTTAGTCTTAGGATCATTCCTCTACTCCCAACTCCATCCTGGAAACGTAAATCAAGAATTGGATGTAGAATCCTTCCATTTTTCTACACATGCTATCATAAAGTCTACTCAATCACCAAAAGGTCCTGAAAATGGTGTGAGATTCACATTCAATATCCCATCAAACCCGACTTCAAGGATGCTCTATTCTGTTCCAGATAAATATATAGAGTGTTCAATAACAGTTTAAATGGGGGAACTAATTAAACATCAAATGCGTTGGAGTGGGGTACACATGGAATCCCACCTAACTACCTACTCTTTTATATGTCGGTGTGTCTGAACTAATAAGACCAACTATGGTAATGTGAGATGTAATATGTTACATATGATTATCTGTAAAAAATATTATGATTTCTCTTAGAGGAAAAAAACCCACATTCTTTAAACGGACTATAACTTTCACTTTTCAAAACATTTATTTAATTTTAAATAATTTTTTTCTTATCATTATAAAACATGTCAAGACTCATTTATCAGATCCAAAGAAATATGGAGTGAGATTCCAAGTATCGTTCAAATGGATTGGTCTTGGTCCAATGAAAAGTGTATATCCAAGGTTACCCATGTATGAATTCCCAATTGTCTTTCTAGAAATATATAAATATAGAGTGAACTGATCTCAGAGTTTGTACTAGTATCGTACATAGGGGCCTGATTGTAACCCACATATGTTTTTATGAAATGTTTTCATAAAATAATTTTTATTTTCATTAGTTGGATTTTCACAAAATCATGAGATTAAAATAAATTCTGTGGTACAATTGTTATAAAATTACCGGTATATCCAAGTTGTTAGATTAGTATGAATAATTATAACTAACTTAAGAAAATGCATTATAAATTCATTAGCTTTAAATTATTGATGAAAAATTTAAATCAATTAGATAATTCTATTTTTTTAGTGAATTACATTTGGTAATGAAATTAATGTGATATATATGTGCTATATGCTTTATAAAATATTTTTTATATTCATCCATTGGATATTTTAGTCATAGGGTACGAATAAAAACTTATTTGATGTATAAAAAATATTTTTTTTAAAATGTTTAATTTTACACAATGGAATGGAAATACCCTTTTATAAAAAGATATTGACACATTAATAATATTAATATGACAACATAGAATTTTTATTTTCAATCAAGATATAAAAATATACATTGGATGAATTATTGATATTTTTCTAATAACATTCATATTTGGATGATTAGTAAAAATATTCTAAATTTTAATTGAAAATATATTTTTTCATTGAAATTATTTATATGGTTAAATTATTATATTTAATGGATTCAATGAATAAATAGAATATAATTATACCATTTAATATAATTTAAATTATTTTAATTAATTTTACATTAAATTCATATGAACAAACATTTTATTCATTTGTAATATTTTAACTTTTTGAAATCATTTTCTCATTTCAACAATGTGATTAATATTATATTTACCAGAGCATATTCTCTGTTTTTAATTTGTGAAAATGTATTCCATATTTGGAATATGTAGGTAAATATTATGTTAATAGGCAACATTTATTTTTGGGAATTATGAAGAGTAACTTAGGTAATTATTTATTAGAATGGTTAAAGGTTAATTGAGTTAATAAATGTAAACATTAATATTTTAAAATTACCATTAAAATTGTAAAAATTATATTTGATTACATAATTTGACCCTTTTAATATATTTTTTTAACTAAAATAACATAATATCCACATACCTATGAATATGACATGAAAAAATAAAAAACAAATTAATGTGAAAAAATATCAAAATATCAATTTATTAAAGTATATTTATTTTAAAATATGGATAACTAGGATATAATAAATTCTAAATATATTCTTTATAAATAAAAAAATATTCCCTACAACATATTAATTTATTTATAAATTTTAGAGATTAAATATATAGTATTAATGATGACTCAATAGTGATGTAAAAATTATTTTATTAATCGAAGTGGCAAATAAATGATATTAAAACTTTTACAAGAAATATAATATAAACTAATTATTGTGATCCAATAATTTTATAGGCTAATATGACATGATATGTGTATTTTATATAATTATTTTTTAAATTTTTTTATATTTGGAATTTTTTAATGTCCAATAAATGAATAGAGTCAAAATTGACACTATTGATATTTTAGGAAAATTAATTATTTATAATTTATTTAATAAAAATTGTAATAATTAAATATTAAAAAGTAAATTTTATAGGATATAAAATATCATCAAATATCAAATTATTTTTAATTAACACCATATCAGAAAATATTTATATCAATTAAATATTTACAATGTCATAACCACAATTAAATCTACTTAGGAAAAAGAAGTGTCAATTAAAAATATATGCTTTAAATTGAAAACATAACTTGTCCAAAATTTATTGGTTGAAGATATAAAAACCATACCTCATATCACCTTCTAAATTAGGACATGTTGTAGCATTTTTGTTTAGGTATTTGTTTTATTATAACATGTTTTTTATGGAGCTTCTAAAAGTGTATCTCACCTCATTTTTCTAAGGTAACCTCCTCTCTCACCTGTTTTCATAATTTTCATCCTTCAAGCCCAAAAATCCCCATAAAAAATTACATATAAACTTCCATGTTTTAATTATATAGGATTTAGTCATCTTCAAAAGCCAACTGTAGTGCTATTAGAAGATATTTAGGTGAAGCATATCGAGGAGGTGGTAATCTCTAATATGGATTATTTGAAACAACTTTTTAATTATACTTAATCGTAATTAATTTTTTCATTGTAAATTAATAATATTAGTATAACTCATATACTGATATGTTATTAGAAATATTAAGTAACCATATTTAACCTTCAATCTATCATAAGAAAAATGAAATCACCGCGTGTGTGTACGTACGACTTACTGTCTCCATGATGTGGTGTAATCTATTTTCCAACGCCACCATTCATGGATGGGTATATTGACAAAAATAATGACTATATATGAGTATTATAACATTATAAAATATTTTATATACAATACACTAAACAAGTAAATTTCATTTAATAAATTTGGAAATGATATCATCGCTCAAGTGTACTTATGACCTACCGTATCCAGGATGTGATGTGGATAATTCTACATGATATTCATTAAACTGGGATTATATATATGAATTAAATGAATTAATATGATATATATTATAATAATATCCTTATATATATTATATAACTATAAATTAAAAAGATTAATAATATCTTATCTCACATAACAGGCATATGAACATAAAGTAGTTAATACCTGAATAACGAGTAACAATGAAATGTTCCTAACAAATAGATGAAAATATGATCATAAATGATATCATAAAAAATATTATTATTCTGAAATAAATCAATAACATTATTTAAAACATTATATTGGAGGTTAGGATACATACGATGCTTATCGGACCTAATGTTAAGGATAACATTGTAAATCTTGTTTTTATCTGAGATTGTTTATTCACAAGTATTTACCAAGGTATTTTTATCATCCACATAATTTTATCCTAAAAATATATTTCTAAATATTATTATATCCTTCTATAATTTGTTAAATTAAATTTTACCCATTGGTAAATTATTACAATAGGGTATGAATGAAATCTTATTTCATTTACAGTACGATGTTTTTTTAATGGTTGGGGTCGAAGCTTCATTTAATTATTAAAGAAAACCAAATACCTCATTTAAATTGGTAGAGGGAGATACATTACATAGCCCGAAGGCCCAACGGGCCTGTATCCCATTATATATCCTGTAGGCCCAAATGTTTGGCCTAAGCCCCATTCTTTGAAAGGTAACCTGGTCGCTACCGTGTCCACAGCTGCTAAAGTACCCTGCCGACGCTGCAGTACCCACTGATCAACAGTACCATGACTGATACAGTGCTTCTACAATACTACTACAGTACCTTCACCCCATTGTTTTTGAACCCCCAATTTTCATGTAGGATTAGGGGTGCTTACCATTAGCCAAACCCCAACTATAGTACGATGTACTTTTTGACATTTTTAGAAACAGTATGAGAAGAACGTTTTTTATATTATAAGACAAGAATGGATATTGACAGTTTCATGACACCTTATCTACATGATTCTTCCTCTACAATATTTTGTGATTATTTTCCAATAAAATTTTTTCATCTAAATTTGTGTTGAATTTTGATAAAAGATAATGTTTTTTAAAAAGAAAAGATATTTTCATCATGAATTAAGTTCAATTGTTTTATAAAAATTATTTTACATATCAGATTACCTAGGGTTATGTTTATATCACTATTAATAGTTTTATTTTATTTGTTTATTATGGAATTATTTTTATTAAATCCATTTATTTTAAATCAATTATGATTCAATAATGTTTATGAATCCCATTTTATAGCATGGGTTATTCTTTGATCAATTATTTATGTTTTTGTGGAACATGTCTGAATGGATTCATTATGATCTAGGTGGGACATATATATCCCTATAATGCTTTGGCTAAAGATTTACATCTCATGAGATGGATATTATTGGAACGACAAGTATATCTAGTTCAATAATATAGGTATGGAATGTGAGATGAACTTTGTTCAGTAATGGACTTTGTCAGCCATCCAAATCATGGAAATGAGGCTTGACTAATATGAATTAATTTTCTATGATTATGTGTGAATTCCATGAAATTTCAGGTCTTCTATTATGACTATTGGGATTACATTTCACTTTTCTTATTTATCCCATGATAATATATTCTGATCTTTTATATGCATGATATGATTTTAAAATTTTATGTTCTTAGGATTATGATATGATTGATATTTCACCTGTTTACCCTTATTGAGATTTTTTATAACCCTCCCATAGTTTTTTACCTAGTTCTTGAATAATGGTATTGAGTAAGATATATCAAAATGGATTATTGTTTAGAATAAATAATCATGAGACTATGTAGATGTTTTATGAACCAGTGTTTGTGATTCCTAGTTTCTAAAGGCATTAAACCTATATGGTCATGTGGTATATTTTCTTATGTTATGTAATAAATATTATTCAATTTTTAATTAATATCTACATTTAATGTATGGTCCATTATAGTTGGTATTAGAGAAAAGGTATAGATTAGCTTTGGAAACAAGGATGGTAGAATAATGGTAAGATCCCTATGGATATTTCCAATTATTGGTTACAATACTATCGTATAGTTTTAGAAATATTCATGAATAACATATGATTAAACCAAATTAGTCATAAATTGATGTTTTATTCTTTAGTTATGTGGTTTCCCCATTGTGATTAGTATTTCTAAAACTATTTTTTTTAATTTAGGGATGGAACCTGTAAGAACTGTGTTAATGCTAAATGTGATGAGTAATGAATTGACTGTCCCTCTAAGAAAAAAAATGTTATTTGAGCTGGAATGAAAATTTATGTAGCCATGATAACACAACATTATCAATATACTAATCATTCAAAACCCCCAAATGACCAAAAAATGGAGAAACATTCTGTTTAATTGTTCATGAGTCAGTTCTCACCGTCATTCAGTGGGTCTTCTAATCCATTAGTGGCTAAATAATGGATTACTAAGTCTAAAAAGATATTTTTAATTCTAAAATGTTCTTAACAGGATAAATTCATAAGTGTAGTATTTTGTTTGGAAGGTTAAGCTAATCAATAGGGGAATCATATCAGCAATATAAGGCAAATATATGAAATTTAATCCATGGAATGGGGAATGTTCATGAACATATTTTCCGATAAATATTTTTCTCGTATTATTGGAACAATTAAGGAGAATGAGTTCCTTGAACTTACGAAAATTGATGATCAATATGTCAGTACATTCGAAATTTTTTTACAATATATACAAGTTACACTTCATGGATTATTATCAAACCTGAGTATAAAATTGATCGATTCTTTAGTGGATCAATACAAAGTCTCTGATGGGAATTATCCATAAGGAAGTTCAATTTCTATGAGGAAATTGTTTGACGTTCACTCTAGGTTGAGATGTATATTAGAGTAACTGATCAGTAATATCTGATTTATAAGAGTTAAATGGAATTCAAAGGAAAATATAATGACCATACTGAAATGAAGATAAATTTTTCTTTATGCTCCTAGTGTGGAAATAAAATTGGATATAATATTCATAATTGTACTAGTAAATTTTTTAGCTATGGAAAAGAATGTCATTGGAAAGATGAATGCCCAAGAGATGGTAAAATTCGAACTAATTATGTGAATAATGAAAAGGATACACAGAATGCACCTCCTTCACATCAATGCTAAAAGTTTATGTAAATTTTGAATTATGACCATCATTACCCAAATCCAAGGGTTACTGATGATGATCGACGTAAAAATACTCTTCAGGACAAGGAAAGTGGAAATTCATATAAAATCACAAGCAGTGATATAGAGTATGATAATGAAGAGGTTAAAGGTACACATAATATCCACACTTAAGTATAAAATATAAAATTTGATTCTGGATCCAACCAATCTTTTATTACTGAAGAAAATGTGCACTGAACATCCTAAAAATCAACACTACAAGTTTATGAGTCCTGATTCCTATAAATGAATGTTATTTATCTCAAATAGTTGGGTATAAAATCAAGATTAAGAATAAAACCATTGTACGGGTGGTTGATGTTGTCTTTATTCCTGACATTCCATTTCTTCAACCTAATAGTGAAGTTGAGTTTTCAATAGAACTCATATCGGGATCTATTCCTATTTCAAAGACACCATAGAGAATGGACCAAATTGAGTTAGAGGAATTAAAGAAGAAACTCCAAGAGAGTCTCGATAAGGTATTTATACACCTCAGTGTATCTCCATGGGGATCACATGTTCTATTTGTTAGGAAAACTGGTGGATCAATGATAATTTGCATTTATTATCGAGAAATTGAAAAGATCACTTTAATGAATGAATAACATCTTCCCAACATTGATGATGTATTTTACCATCTATGTGGATCTTAATACATTTCCATTATTGATCTTCATTTAGGATATCATCAATTAACGGTCAAAAATGAGGATATACCAAAGATGGAATTCAATACAAGGAATATACACTATTAATTTATAGTGATGCCTTTTGGTCACACTAATTTCCCTTCTATCATCATGGATATATGAATAGAGTATTTAGATACTATCATGACTAGTTTGTGGTAGTCTATATAGATGATATTCATTTGTATTTAAAGAGAATGGAAAAACATGAAGACCCCTTGGGAATTGTACAAAAAGACCCTATGAAAGGAGAAGCATTATGACAAATATAAAAAGTGTGAATTTTGGATTTATAAATTTTTATTTTGGGGTCACATAATCTAAAGAGAGGGGATATATGAGGATCAAGAAAAAAATGAGTTCATTGAATGATGGTTGAGACCATAAATTTTAACATAGATCTAATGTTTCCATGGTTTGGTTAGATATTATCGATCTTTTTTAATGTATTTCCACAATTATCTAATATACTCACCAAGTTGACTAGAAATGGAGTTAAGTTAATTTAGACAGAGGAATTAAAAGTGAATGTAAATGAAAATAAAAGATGGTTAGCCAGTGCTATTGTTCTTATACTACCTTGAAGGGGAGAATGTTTTTTGATATTTAGTGATGCATCCAATATGGGGTCATGATTTTCCCTCATGAAAAATGATATTGTGATAGCTTGTGACACATAATAGTGGAAAATACATGTTAAAAAATACTCATCTTATGTTTTTGAGTTAGCTTCATTAATCATTCCACTAATGATATAGATTCAATATCATTATGTGGAATGGTGTGACATTTATACTGTTTAAAATGTTTAAAGTATATTTTAAAACCAAATGAGATGATTATGGTCCAAAGAATATGGTTGGGGTTTATTAATGATTATGACTTCTCAATACATTACCACCATGGTAAAGTAAACAAGGTGGAAGATACATTAAGTCGACAAGGCCATGCTAGTCTATACATGATGAGGATCATAGATGATCCAATATTTATAGATTTTCAAAGGATGGGTCTTGAAATTTTAAATGGGGAAAATATTATATTTGTCAAATGAATGTTCAACCATCAATAAAAGTGATAATTATGGAGGAGTATAAGAATGATATATAACTACAAAATAAGATGATAACTGTTCCTGAAGTAATCCTTGATTGTGATGAAATAATAAGGTTCGGGAACAGGTTTTGTATTCCACACAAACTGGAATTAATAAAAGAGCTGTTAGATGAGGATCCTTTTTCTTCATTCTCTATTCACCTTAAATGAAAAAGGATGTACAGGGACCAAAAATTGTAATTTTGGTGGGATGGAATGAGAAGAGATGTCACCAAATATGTCTCTCGATGCTTTCTTTGTCATCATGTTAAAGCTAAGAGACAGAAGTCTAAGGGTATGTTACGACCATTATCCATACCATAATGGAAGTGGTAAAACATAACTAAGGACTTTTCCATTATACATTCCAAAATATCCAGTGACAATAATAATATATTGTTTAGAGTTGATGACCTTATCATGTTGAAACACTTCGTTGCAATTATGGAGGATTTATCTCTTAATCAGATTCTCGTGATATATATATACGATGTGGTAATATTTAATGGATTACCACATTCCATTATATCTGATCAGGATCCATTTTTTACAAATAATTTTCAGAGTAGTCATTAACATGCTCTAGATAAAGAGTTGTGTTTCAGCAGTGCTCATCATCCACAGAATGATAGTCAGTCTGAGAGGAAAATTCAAACATTGGATGACATGTTGAGAACATTTTATGTGAACTTAAAAGGTTGTTAGGATAAAAACCTACCTTTGGTGGAGTTTATGTACAACAATAAATTTCACTATAGTATTTAGATGGCTACATATAAAGTACTATATGTAATGAAGTGAAGAACTCAAACTTGGTCGAATGATGTTTGGGAATGAAAGCTATTGCAACATGATCTTGTAGATTAAATGTCATAAAATGAAAATATATTCAACAACATCGTAGAGTAGCTCAGAGTGAACAAAAAATTTATACTGGAAACTGAAGAAAATACCAAGAATTTTATGTGGGTGATAATGTGTTCCTACTAATACATCCCTGTAAGATAGTAATGATATTTGAAAAGAAGGTCATGTTAAGACCTAGTAATATCATTCCTTTTGAAATTATGTATCATGTTGGGTTCATAACGTACCAATTGGAACTTCCATCAAATCTCTCTCATGTTCATGATGGACTCCATGAATCTCCTCTATGAATGTACATCCCAGATCTTTCACATGTTATATTCTCAAAAGTCGTATCATAGGATCCAGATCTTTCTTATGAAATCCACCGATTGTGATTCTAGGTCGCAGGAAAAAAATTTCTACGATAGAAGAACACTCACTTCATTAATGTTTTATAGAAGAACCACCAATTTGAAAAAGATATATGAGAATATGATTATATGATTAAGGATAGGTATCCTTATCTTTTTTATTGTAAGTGACTAATTTTTAGTGGAAAATTTTATTTTAAATGGTGTAGAATGTAACATTGGGATGTTACTGTGAAATATTCTAATTAAATAATTTTAATTATTATGTATCATTATTTTACATGAAATTGTGAGTTTAAATGAACCAAACACAACATTATATTAAAATTATCATTATATCCCTGCCATTTGGATATTTGGAATAATTATAACTAACTTATGAAAATGCATTGTCAATTCATTAGCTATCAATTATTTATGAATAATATAAATAAATTTGATATTTTTATTTTTGGGTGATTTAATTTTGGTAATGAAATTAAACTGATATATATGTGTTATATACAAAATAAAATATTTTTTATTTTCATTTGATGGATATTTTAGTCAGATATAATTTATCAATCCCAATTTGATGTATAAAAACATGTTTTTTAAGTTTAATTTTACACCTTGGAATGGTGAACCAATATTAAATTAATAATTTCTTATTTTATTAATATTCATATGACAAAATTTACAAGTTATTTTGAATTTGTACAAAAAAATTACAGTGTATGAATTTTGGATAATTTTCAAAATTGGTTAAATAGTAAAAATATGCTAAATTTGAATTGAAAAAAAATCATTTAAATAATTTATATGGTTAAATTATATTATTGGATGGTTTAAATGTATTAATATAATTAAATTTTTTAATTTAATATAATTTAGTTCATTGGAATTAATTTTATATTTAATTCAGATGTAAAAACATTTCAATCTTGTGTAATATTTTATATTTTGGAAACCATTTTATCGTTTCAACATATGGATTAATTTTAAAATAATGACCAAAACATTTCTGTTTTAAAATTTCGAAAATGATTTCCATATTTAGAATCATTAGGTCCAAATGTTTTTAATCAGATAATTTTTTTTGGTTATTAAGAATATTAAATTTGATAATTATTTTTATTAACATGTTAAAAGGAAAATCAGGTAATTAAAGATAAAAAATAATATTATAAAATTATCTCAACACTTGTAAAAAAAATTTTGGATGAGTAAATTTGACTCTTAACATCTATTGTTTTAAATGAAATAACTAAATGGATAGTTACCTCTAAATATGACATGAATAATATAAAAACTAATGATTGTGAAAAAATGTCACAATCCCCTTTTAAAAAAGTTTATTAATTTTAATACTTGGATAACTATTATATAATAAATACTATATATAGTTTATTGAATTCAAAAATAACTAACTACATCATATAAATTTATTTTTATTTTTAAATTATTTAAGAGGTACCATTAATGAGGTCACAATATCATGTACAAATTATTTTACTAATAGAGATATCAAATAAATGGTTTTAAAAATATTAAAAGAAATAACATATGAAATAATTGATGTGTTCCATTAATTGTATAGTTTACTATGACATGTTATTTCTGTATTTAATATTTTATACGAATTTATCATCGATGTGGATTTTTTAATGTTAAATGAATAGTGTCCAAATAGACACTTAATAATTTATGAAAATACAGTTTTATTAAATTATTTAATAATATTAAAATTATTAAAGAATTAAAAAGTGATAATTTTAAGATTTAAATTATCAAAAAATATCTATTTATGTTCATTTTAATGCATTTATGTAAATATTTATAACTAGTAAATATTTACAATGTTATTGCCATAATTAATATTTAATAGCATTACTAAATGTCAATTAAATATATATAGATTAAATTGAAAAATTAACATTTTCATAATTCATTGGTTGATGAGAATACAACCCTATCTCATCTCATATCTAAAATTGGGTAATTTTTTAGGTTTTTTGGGTGGGGTTTGATTTTATTAAAAATTATTATTTAAGGAGTTTTTAAAAGTGAACCTCAACTCAATTATAAAAGGGAACCTCCTCCCTCCCCTATTAACTTCATTATGATCTATCATGCTCGGATATATCCAGCCATATTTCCTTCAATACTTTCCTATTTTCATTCTAGAGGTTTGGGCCATCTTCAAATAACTCTTCTAGTTCTCTAAGAAGATATTTAAAGGAAGCACATTAAGGTGCATGTAATCTCTTCTACCGATTCGTTCAAACATCGTTATTCATCTACTTACTCTTCATTATATTTTTCATTATAAAAAATAACATTATTATAACTCATATAATGAAATGTTTTTATAAATATTAATCAACCATATTTCAACTTCTATCAATCCTATGAAAAATGAATTCACCGCGCATGCGTACGTACAACTTACTCTCTCTTCAGGTTAGGGTGTAATCCATTTTTCACAACCACATTACATGGATGGGTGTAACAATGGAAAATATTTAATATATATAATTACTATAACATTATACTAATTCTTATGTATCATAAAATATCGACTTCAATATCATTCAATTATGATGGGAATTATGTCATCCCTCGTGCGTACGTAGGGCCTACCGTCTCCACAATGCAATGCTATTTATTAAACATAATCTTCATGAAACCATGATTATATATAGGAATTTAATAAATAACTATTATATATATTATACTAATACCATGATTTACATTATATAACAGTATCCTAAAATGAGTAAAATGAAATTTCATAAAAAACATGCATAAGATCATAAAGTAGTTAATACCTGTATAACGACTAACAATGAAATGTTACCAAAAATGGATTAAAATATGATCATAAATGTTATAATAAAAATTATTATGATTCTGGAATAAATTTATAACATTATTTAAATCTTTATACGTGAGTTTTCGGTACATACGAAACTTATTGGACTTAAAGTTCGGGATAAATTTTCAATTCTTGTTTTAATTCAGGATTGATTATTAGTAAGTATTTACTGTGGTATTTTTATCAAAGATTTCCATTTTCCTAAATATGTATTACAAAATATTTTATATGTCCAAATATAATGGTTTAACTTCAATTTTACACACTAGTGAATTTTTACTAAATGGTATGAATGTAATCTTTTGTCCATTTAGTATGAGATATTTTTTTTAGTTTTTTTGTAAAAGTATGAGATGATTGTTTTTTAACTTATACGGTAAGAATGGATTTTTAAAGTTTCATGAAACCACATTTCTGTGAAGCTTCTTCATCATTATTTCAAGATCTTTTCAACTAAATTAGTTTTTTTTAAATTTTTGTGCCATTTTGACATATAATTTTTTTTTAAAAATAAAGGATACATTCCACAAGAAATAAGTTCAAGTGTTTTATCAGAATTATGTTCCATCATAGATGATATCGGATTATGTTTCTATCCATAATATTATTTTTATTTAACTTTGTTTTTGATGGAATTATTTTTATGTAATCTGTTTATTTGAAATGGATTTTGATGGATTTATTTTTAAGAAACCCTTTTGATTTCATTGGTTATGAAATGATAAATGATTTATGGTTTTTGTCAAATAGGTAAGAATGGTTTCGTTATGAGATGGGTTGGAAAAATATTTCCCTCTAATGAATTTTGTAATGATTTATATCACTTGAGATAGAAATGATTAAAATGAAATCTATATCATGATCTGTAATACCATGATGGAACAAGGAGTGAACTCAGTTTAGTAGTGGAATTTGTCTACTATGATGGTCTTGGAAAAGTAACACGAGAAATAAGAAGTACTTTTCTATGCTTATGTTTGTATTCCACAAATTTAATGTCTTATGTTATGAAAATTGTGGTTACATTGAACTTCTAGGATTTATCCCATGAAATCATATTCTTATTTTCTATATATATGTTAAGATTTTAAATTGGTATGTTCTTATGATAATGATGTTATTGGTATTTCCCTTGTTTTTCAATTCTGAGATTTTTACCTCACCCTTCAAATTTTTTCATTTCCCCAGGTAATGAAGAAGGAAATTATGTATGATATTACAAAAAAGAGTCTAGTTTTCCAGAAACAAGAGGGGGATAATTTATATGTATTATGATCTAGTTATTTATGATTCCCAATTTATAATGACACTAAACCTATATGGTAGTGGAGTGGTTTTTATCATGTTATGTAATAAATATTCTAAAATTATTATTTAATATCAAAATGTTGTTTATGTGTCATTATATCAAGTCTCTATCATGGCATGGTATAACAAATCGTATCATTGTGACAATCCAAGGGGTCTCCCATTGGAAACTAGTGTCACTCATCTAGGGGAAAGAAAGATAACATATAGTAATACCATACTAGGTAAAGAATATTTCATGAGTGATGTATTTAGAAACCATTTACTATAAACCACAATGTTCATGGGAGACCATACAAGTGGTCCTTATGTCAGTAACCCATTGGTTTACCCTCATCACTATGGAAACTAAACCTAACAAATCATAACATATATAACATCTACCAAAAATTTCCATGGATTTAATTAAGACTTTCCATTATAAGGCTCATTGGTCAAATTAAAACCATTAATCAATATCATTTATGTACTATGGACCAAGGAATAAACACTGGACCAATATGATTAGCCCATCAAACCATAAGTTTCATGGGAAGGTGATATTCACTACACTCAAAACCCTGATCATTTCAAAACATATCCCGATTTATGGGAATTTACATTCAATTTATGCCAATATAATATTATGCCTGCTTGGTTAAATCATTTGATTATCCATATTTCATTAAAGATGAAATTCCAAAGGCATAATAAACTTTTCAATTCAGTTTATGTCCAACCATCCTCAAGGTATGTAGAAAGGTCTTTTCTATAGGTTCATCACCATAACCAATTAAATTTATAATCAACACAATTGGTCATATGAAAACACACATCAAGGGGTGATAAAAAAATTTATTAAAATAATTCAATATGGTCTTATAAAGTGTAACTCGCCCAAAGGGGTGGAAACATCATTGGAAACTGACGAATAAGGTGATTCGCCAATAGTTTGGGTAACATGACAAATATGAAATAACTCAGTATAATTACATTCAAATTTTTGAGGCCTCATAAAAAATTCCAAATATTATTCATGATTACATAATTAATGAAACATAACAAAACGACGGAAAAGGGTATGAATCGAACTTGGCCTTGTAGAGCATAGATTGTCTTGTATCAATGTTTGATTCATGGTAGTTTGGAAGAGAGTGGTGAAACTGTGAAATGACCATAAAATGGGGGAAATGAACTTTAACATAAATAGCACAATAGATTGGATGTAGTGAATTAAATGTATTAGAGAGGATTTTATATAATTCCTCTAGTTTTCCATGGGATCCAACAATGCCTGAATTAGAGACTAGATAGAGGATCACGCTTGATTCATATATCGAGAGGGAAATTGGGTTTCAAAGAGGGAAGAAGTTCTTAGTCACTGGATGAAATAATATAGAGGATGAATAATTTCATTAATTCGTTAATGGAGATAATTTTAGTAATTTTATCCATAATATTACTTTGTGAGTGGTTTGGCCACACAGTTTGACCAAACCATGCACCAACCATGAACCTTTCACTTATATAAGGGGTAAATCACATGATTAGCCACACAGTTTTTCTAACCATGTGAAAACATTGATAAATATATATTCCAAAGATTTTAGACTTCTTGAACATTTGTTCACCTTAGGTAGCACGATGTTAGTAAAACCATCTGGAATCTTTTTCACTTCCTTTTTCTAGGTTTCGGGATCGAAACAACATACAGATGAACTCAGGGGAACCATTCCTTGATTTGAATTAATTGTTAGTGATTTCAAATGGGATTAAAATAAAATTTTAATTTCATGAGCCTTTATGGAATTTTGGTATGTTTCTACCATGGGTCCTTAGGTAAACTCATAATTGAGTTTCCCTCCTGAGGGTAGTATAACATTGTCTGAGAAGAATTAAGACATTTAACCCATACAACAGCTTTTGGATCCACAGTCGTCTTGTACAAATGTAAGTATCCAAATAACCAAGAAAAGAGGAACTAAACTTCCATGGAAAACGTTCATGTTTTGTTCAACTATATGAATTTCACACACCTTAAATAATGAATTAGATTCCAGCTCAAAATCCTCAAGGTCAAACAAATGAGACGGGTTGGAGGAAAACTGTTGAAGCTGAGATATGTGGAAGAAATCATTTCGATAATTGTACCTATAAGGTAACAATAAATAATATGTTATTAGCTAAATTCTCTCCACTATTTTGAATTTCACAAAATATCTCAATGATATCATTTCATGTATCCTAATTCATTTAAGAATAAATCTAGGAAAAACACATAGTAAGACATGATGCCCCACCACAATCTCCACTGGTCTATGGTGGGGATATGTATAAGCCTTACAATAAGTCCAGTATATATCTATGTTCACCTAAATATTATGGTCTTACTATGAAGACTCCTCAATGATTGTATGATGTTGTTGAGCTTCCACACATACCTATAGATAACATTGATGTGAATGAAAAGGTCTCGCATAGTGAGCATCTTACAAAGCCATCAGAATTGTTTCATAAATGTGGTTTTAATAGAAAACTCAACCAAAGGAATATAATAATCATATTAACATCAAAAAACATGGATTAAGTCCCACAAAATATCCATGAATACCCTAATTATCCATTCATACAACCATTCAGTTTGAGGGCTATATGTTGTACTCAAGAGAACTTGTGAACCTAGTGCCTTCTGAAAACCCCTATTAGAACCATGATGTGATGAAGGAATATATATCTTAAATTTTACAATATAAAAAAGTATGGATGAACACTATATCATGGTTGTATATCCTTCCTAGTTCATCAACAAAAAATACCATCTATATTAGTATGAAATACACTACCTTTGTAAATCTATCGATGATCACCCATATCGCATCACTATCTCAAGGGGATCTCAGAAATCCTAGAATGAAATCAATGGTTATTTAATTCAATTTACACTCATGAGTGGATTGAGGATATAGAATTACACTAGGTAACTTATTCCCTTGCTTCAACTACTGAAAAGTAGAGCATCTTGTAATAAAACCTATTGTGTATCTCTTCATACATGGCCACTAGTACTGATGATGTTTGTTTTGGTACAAAATGTTATGCCTAAGATGAACTTCCCAAAGAGAGGTATGTGATTCTCTTATAAACTCCACCCATGTATATGAAGATTCCCATACATAGCCATATAAGTGTAAGGTATCACTACTATCAAATACCCAACCAGGATGTGGGTTCTCTACTATGATGCTCTCCACCATGATAAGGCCCTCAGAGTATGATAATTATCACATTAGGAGCCAATCCATGAGAGAGGACATCACTACTAGATCTACTAGAACTAATTTCTCTTATTGATCTTGAACCTCAATATGAATTTCATAATAAAAATAAATAAAATTATACTCTATACAGTCCTCCTTGATGTCTTTCATATATGTTTTTCAGGTCAATCCACTAGCAATTACATTACCCTTTATAGGTGTGTAAGAAATTTCAATGTTGAATGACTTCATATATTCCACCCACCTGTGCAACCACATATTCAAGTCCCGATTAGCTAATGTTGATTTTATACTTTTACATTCTATGTAATCAATGAACAACTAACACACCATTTAATTCCTCTAATAGTGAATAGAATGAACCATGTCCGATAAATCGAGGTCCCCTGTAGGATAGTACCTCTAATGAGGACTCAACTGGTGGGATACATTGGTCCTGACTCAATAATCCTTCATTAGAACTTTACCATGCCCAATTTATGAAGAAATAAAGTAAAAAATATAGAATCTTCCTGATTTCGGTTGAGTAATAATTGAAATAGAAGTGAGTCTTCCCTTAAACTTATTAAATTATTTCACATAAGCTTAATTCTAGTCAAATTTTGAATTATTATTTTCTAAAACAACATGTGGCACTTTTAGGATTGAAACTTCTTATATGAAACTCATTTAATATCCATCAATCCATAAGAAGTGTGGTATTTCAAACACATTATTAGGAAATTAATGGAAACCATGATGCATACCTTCTTTGTAAACCCCCCTCAGATATGACATAACCCATGAAGTAAACCTTGCTAATCGAAATTTTCTTTTTACTAAGCCTTACATATATCCGGTGTTGTCATAGTATACTTAGAAAAATCTCAATATTGTAAGAATTTTCATGTTTGGAGTGAAAATACACCATGATTCCATATATGAATAATACAATGAGTAAATAAATATATGTGTGTCGAACCTGATTCATCCAATTGATAAAGACTACTGGTGAATTCATCATATCAAATGAAATAACCAAATACCCATAAAAGACATACCTAAATTAGAATGTTGGACATGGTATATCTGATTGTCTCACCTGAACCTTATATTATCCAACCTCAAATTGGTTATAGATAAAATAGGTGCTCTTTCGAGAATGTCAACAAGGTCATCTATACAAGTTAGTGGATACCTATTCTTCACTGTTATCTAGTATAGTCAATGGTGTAAACACCCAATCATAGAGTACCATCCTTCTTGTTATAAAAAAGGACAGGTTAATTCTATGGTGATGTGTTGGGTATTTTGAAACCCTTACACTCAAGGTTTTCAATATATTTCTTTTGTACATGGAGATCTGTAAGTTCCATCCTTTTGTGAATGAATAGACACTAGTTCCCCCCAATAATAAGATCATTGGTGAAATAGAATTCACTTAAATGAGATATGTCAGTGAATTAATTTTTATGAAATCCCTGAAATGTTCCTCAATAGGATGAAATTATGCTAAAAACATTCTTTGATCACTCATTAAAATACTTGCTATCTGGGCTGCCATCCTGCTTAGACCAGTTCACATGGGTGTATATCGTTTTCCCCAAGATACCATTTTCACTTATAAATATATGTGTTTCTATCAGTTGATGTGATTATCACCTGGCATTGATATTACGTGAGGAACAAGCCCTAGAATTCTCAGACTTGGTGCCTTTATAACATGATGTGAAACATTTCCCAAAAATAATTCATTGATAAATTACACATCATGTACCATGCAGAGGATCGAATTCATTTCTGGTACTAGGAAACAAGCCACCTATGTCATACTTCTTCAGCTCCAACTGATACTGGAAAATATTTTATCAAAAAATGTAGGGTGATATGAACAATGCCCCGTATGGGGTTTTTTAAATAACTTAATGAAGATCATTTAATTAAAATAATAAAAATGGTAATAAGATGGGACATTTTCATTCAATAATTCATTTTAACAATTCACATAAACAAAATCAGAGTATGCATACCAGTACCAAAATGTAAAATATGCTACTCGATCCATAAACTAAATAACCCATCTTCTAACATGCAGGTTTTTAGTACATGACATACACATAAATATAACACATGAATTAAGTGAACAAATAAAAACAACATTACATTCTTTACTACAATTCACATGGAGATAGATAAACTACTGACATATGTAATTGAGTTCAAATACTGAATAAACAATGTTCCATGCATTAATACTTCTAATACTCATCTTTAAGGATATTAACTAGTGACATTATACTAGTCAAAAATCCCTTGGTCGGTCATACTCTGACACATAGTGAGGTAATTTATAATGACAGATGGTGTCCAGGCCTCATTCAAAGACCCTAAAATATCTATCTAGGCCTTGTGCTTAAACCGTAACTTCACCAAGGCCTCATGCCCTGACCTGATTTATCTTATGAGACCTACAGATGCATCGAGAGGCTATAACGGGCCTCACCCGTCATATAAAATGTCTAATACATTTATCATATGTTTAGAAAGTCCATGTCTCCCATGTTTCACATACCACATTGAGTACCTTATTCCAAGGGTTTTATTGTGGGCATCCTATACCACTCAAAATAATCTATTTCATGTTCATTTTTTGTGTCCTATATGACCTTGAATAATTAAATTCTAATTTAATAAATTATCATTAGTGATAAATCATAAATTGTTTGATTTATCAAATAAATTAATAAAATTTAAAATCATCCATAAAATTTCAATGAATTAAATTGAAAGTAGATAACATCGGATAGGTATTATACATGCTCAATTCATGCGCTGATAAATCGAAATAACATTAGACTAAATCATAATATGTTAGTTATTATTTAGATAATAATATTCCCAATGAAATGCATGAAGTATTAAACATTATTGGCTCGTGTGATATTAATTTAAAATACACAAGTAATGAATGGATGAGCTTACCCCATAAAATGATAGTTCCTTAATTTTAGAAATCCTTCATTCATGGAAATGAATATTTATAGTTTAAAATGATTAATTTAAAATTTAGACAGATTTCATTTGTACACAAGCATGTGCAGATAAATGGCCATGTATTAATAAATGGACAATGCTAATGTTTCACTGCATAAAAGGACAATTGATTTACAACACAACATTTGTATTATGTAATGCATACGGTAATGAAAATTAAATTAATCATTTAAAAAACTTACATAAACTACTGATGTTTGTTTTAGAAAAATTAAATTCAAATTAAATTTAAATCTTATAGTTGCATAAATATAACCTTATATATATATATATTTAATCAATATGAAGACAAAACGAAAGGATACATACAAGATTTACATGTATATAAGAAAGGAATTCATTCTCCATTTGAAAAGCACATAAACAAAACTAGTTTATTTCATAATGAACATATTTATTTGTACATATATTATTATATAAAAAAGGTTATATTTGGGTTTTATATAGGAAAACTGATACTGAAAAACAACACATACTATTGACATATGTTTTTTAAATGAAGATTTAAACAATGATAAACAACAATTAGAAGACATTAAAATCAGTTTGAAATGGGATTTGTATAAAATGGATGACTATATAAATATATATAATTGTAAATTCCAAGTGTATATATTTGTTTTTCAGTAAGAAGGAAAGGTATATTTAACCCTTAATTGTAATCTAGGAGGAGGCATGGCCAAGCTGAAATTGGAGAATCCCTTGAGTGGAAGAAACCTTGAATAGTTTGTGTGCAAAAAGAGTATATATATTATTTATATATATACTACATATATTTTTATAAAACTCATGGAAAAAACTTGAAAATGATAAATAATGACACTAGAGGAGACTCATGTAAGAGAAAAAACTATAATCAAAGAAAAAATTATAAATTATTCGATTGAATGAAATATTGAAGTTGAATCCAAGATTGGAGGAACGAGATGGGTTTTAAAAAAAATTATAACATATCATTGAATTTAAAAGAGGATTTTGAAAGGGTCCATTGAGGGATATGGATAGAGAATAATAGTTTGATGAAGAATAAAAGAAAAGGAGGATGTAATCTGGTCGATCGACCCATCATGCAACACAAAATTGGGTGTGGCATAGAGAAGACTACTAATAAATTAATAGGAGGTGTGGATGATGGTGAGATGATCCAACGACTCAGATTGAACCCCATTGGATGTCTTATTGTGCGGCGTGATCCAATAAGTAATAGGGAGAAAAAAATAGACGATAAGGATTAAAAAAAACTGCATCCTAGGGTTGAAATAAAGACCGGTATTTTAAGAGGCGTGGTATGATCTGTTATAGAGGGGATAGTTTTGATTTAATTTTTGAATATCGGATGTACGACACTTGAAAGGGGTAATCCAATAGGGAGAAAAAAATTTCAAAACAAATATCCAATTGTTTTTTTGTTTTTTATATGAAAATTTTCTTTTGTATTTCCTTTTTTCAATCATGTTTTTATTTTTTTTCAATCACGTATTCAACTTTTATGCCATCATTACCACTTTATATAAGAATTTTTATTTATATTTTTTTTATTATTATTATATAATTATCACTATTTAATTAATTCCTTTAATGTTATTTATATAAATTTTAACATAACACATGTATTATAATATTAAATTTTAATATTAAAATAGTTATAGCATTATAAAATTCATAATATTATTTATTTATTATAAAAATTACCCTAATCAATATTTTTAATTTAAAACATACAGTTATTACTTTATAAACATGTACACTATATATACTAAATTAAAATTACCACATTATATTAATAATAATATATATCTAATATTCTAAAGAAATTATTTATTAAAAAATTTTAATTCCAAATATATTCAATGTGTAGTTTTTATTATTTTATATTAACTAATTTTTATCAATGTAATTTAAATAGGAAATAAAATTGTTTTTTAAAAAGTTTAGTTATTTAAAATATTTTATCAAAATCTCATTATGATATATTTTATAATTCAAATTCATTCATATATATATTAATATTATATATAACGATATAAAATTAGTTTGAACACTATACAATTATCTATAAAAATTATTGTATAATTAACATATAATAAATTTAATTTAAAAAATTATTTTAAATTATAATTTTTTAAATAAAATAAAATTAATAAAACACATTTTTAATAAAGTTAAATTTATAAAATCCTAGGGTGCAAAATTATTCCTCCTATAATGAATTGTATCCTCGCAATTTATTCTATATAACCCTATTAAAAAAATCTCTCACAAACTTCACCACATCCTCCATTGTGAAGGGTTGTCTTCTGTGGCTTGGTGTATTCCTAGATTGGTTTTCAACTCCTCTATTTACCTGGCCGAGACACACCTCTGAAAAAAATGGTTTAACTCATACATAGTTTATTCAGTCATCCATAGTGAGGCTCGGACGTTGGAATGTTCTGAGATATCTGAATGGACCCCGACTCTAAAGACTCTCTGGAATATCTCATGATTGAGAAAATCTAATACCATGATGTGGTCATATAAGATGAAACTGAGGATTTGGTACATGTAGTCTTCAAAATGGTTTCCCTCTGAAACATGCCCTTAAAATCTTACTCTATATGTGATGATCTGGGCTTGAGTGAAGCATATGAAATGTCGTTCGTGGTATTTGCCCCTTCGCCTATACTCAGCCAGTTGGAATATGGCTATGCAGTGGTATATGTAATAATTCCCCTGGCAAGAGCAGAGAATGTTCATACTGTTTGATGTTTTGTAATGTTTTTCCACATTCTATACACAATTTCAAAGGGTTGGTACTCTTCTTCACTGGTTTGGACTATAATAAACTATAGTATCTCATAAGGAAGGGATAAAATGTGGGGTTTTCCATCCATTTGAAAATTAATTATGAATGTTCACAAAGTAAAATCTCCCAAAAATTATAAAGGATGAAAAGATAGTAGAATGAAGAGATAACAAGTCATATTCTCATATTACCACTGATATATAATAAGGGTTAATGGATCCTCCACTTCCTAGTTATACAAATACCCAAAGCAAGTTCAAACATCACAATCTCCCTGAACCATATGTAACCGAAGTAGTATTGTTCAATATCGTGGGTACACTTATAGTGTCTTCAAGCTCTAACATTAGGGGAAAATAACTGAGAGATGACAGTATGTACTAGATGTCTATACACAGAACATGAGGCTTCAGATTCCAGAATATTTATGTCCATTACATGGCCAAAGTAGCCATAGGACAAGACTTGAAAAATATATGACGCGCGGAGGTCTCCCTATACCACATCTTCTTGGATGTTCATGAATGATGAGATGCCTTCCACAGTGGTGAATCATCTAAAAAGTCCCTCGTAGTACATTACTTGTTGTGCATAGGATGGAAATTTGGTTTGCATCATAAATATGTAGTGCAAACACGCTTCTCAGTGGAGTTGATGTACATGGGAAGAGTTGGTTACGTTATAGAGGTGTTTGCATGTCATACAGTTATGGGAATTGATTACAAAATTTTTGTGGCTTCATATTGAATTTATGGTTTCTAGGGCCTCATTGGGAAGATACAGAAGACTATTACCTTCGTTTTCCATATGAAAATTAAGAAAAACCTCATATTTAGTAATTCATAAGTAAATTTGTTCTTTGTTTCAATTCTTGTTTTTCAGTGTTATCTAAACCAAATACTTTGATACCAACTGTGAGAAGCTGACCCCCGAATTCCCATAGCTGGGGCCTTAAAAAATGATGTGCAGTTTCATACCAAAACATGCACTGATTATACACATCATGTCCCATGTAGAGGATCGAATTTCGTTCATGCTCTGGGAAATCTGCCACAACTGTCATACTTCATTAGCTCAAAATGATACCTGAAAAAATTTAATCAAAAAGACAGGTTGAGCATATGAACTCCCAATAAGGGTGTTTTCTATAAATAACTTGAAGAAGCTCATTTATGTAAAATAATAACCTTTGTAATAAGATCAAACATTTTCTTTTAATTTTCTTTAAAACTGAATATAATCAAAATCAAAGTACACATACAAGTACCAGAATGTAAAATATGTTACTCATTCATTAAATTGAATTACCCATCATTAAATATGTAGGATTGTAGTCTGTGACTTACACATAATAGTATCACATTATTTTTGTGCATAAATAAGGAAAAAATTACTTTCATTACTACAATTCTCATGGTGACATAAATTCTACTGAAATATGTAATTGAGTTAAAATACAGAATAAACAATGTTCCAAGAATTTAGAATTCTGATACTCATTAGTAAGGATCTTAAACAGGGACATTATACTAGTTGATAATCCATTTAATGGTAATTCTCTAACACTTAATGAGGTAATTTATAATGTCAAAATATGTCATGGCCTTATACCAAGACCATAAAATCTTTCTCAAGGCCTCGTGCCTAAACCATATATTTTCTAAGTCCACGTTCGATGACCTGATGAATCTCATGAATCCTACTCATGCCTCTAGAGTCTATAGCAGGCCTCACCTATCAGATAACAAGTCTAATACATTCCTCATATTTTTTGTAAGGCCATGTATCCAAGGAGTCCCATGCCACTTTGAATAACTAATTCCATGTATTTTATTTGGGGTGTCCCAAACCACTCCAAATAATCTATTAAATGTTCATTATTTGGGGTGTCCCATACCACTGTGAATCATTAAATCCTTATTTCATAAAGTATCATAAGTGATAAATAATAAATTGTTCAATTTATCACATAAATTAATAAAAATACAACTATTCTATAAACTTTAAATGAATTAGATTGCATGATTATAACTTCGGATATGTATTATTCATGCACAATTCAAGTACTGATAAATCAAAATTACATTGGACTAAATCATAAAATGTCAGTTATTAATTAGATAATAATTTTCCCAATGACATGGATAAACTATTAAACATTTTTGGCACGTGTGATATTAATTTAAAACACACAAGTAATGAATGGATGGGGTTACGAAATAAAATTATAGTTCCATAATTTAAAAAATCCATGATTAATGGAAATGAAAAGTTATAGTTTATAATGACAAATTATAAATTATAACAGTTGTCATCTGTACACAAGAATGCGCTAATAAATGGAAGTTTCTTGATAAATGGCCATGTCTTATGTTGCATAGAATATGAGGCCAATTTATTTGCAGTGCGACAGTTGTTTTATTCAATGCATACATTCATGAGAATTTAATTAAAAATAACAAAAAAAAATACTTTAACCACTAAAGTTCATTTTAGGCCAATTAGATTCAAATTATAGTTAAAAATTATAGTTTCATACATATACCCATATATATATATATTTTTGTAATCAACTTAAACACAACAAGAAAGGATACTTACATGATTTACATGTATATAAATAAAAGGTATACATTCACCATTGAAAAAAAAACATAATCAAAACTAGATTGTTTCATAATGAACATATCTATTTGTACATTTATTTTTATATACAAAATTGTATATATGGTTTTCATATAAAAAACTGAAACTGAAAAATCAAAAATACTATTTCCATTCGTTTTTTTAATAATGATTTAAACACAGATAAACAACACTTAGAGGACTTAAAAATCGGTTCTAAATAGGATTTATATAAACTGTATGACTGTATATAGAATCGTATATTTAAAGTGAGTATATTTGTTTTTCACCAAGAATAAATGGTTTATTTAACCCTTACAAGTAATCAAGGAGGAGGTAGGGCTGAGCAGAAGTTGGAGAATCCCCGGAGAGGATAAAAACCCAAAAGGTTTGTGTGGAAATTTAGTATATATATACTGTATATAGAAACTATGTATATTTTTTTAAAACTCATTAAATAAACCCAAAAATTATAAATAATTAATCTAGAGGAGACTCATGGGGAATGAAACCAAAACTATAATCAAAGAAAAAATTATAAATAATTTGGATTGAAAGGAATCTTGAAGTTCAATCCACGATTTAATTCACGGGTAGGGTTTAAAAAAATCAAATCTTATCCATGAAGTGGAAAGAGGAGCATGAATGGGTCCATTGATGGAGATGGATATATAATAAAAGATTGATGAAGAAGAAAAGTGAAGGAGGAAGTAATCTGGTCAATTGACCCATCATGCAACACAGAATGGTGTGCAGCATAGAGAGGACTACCAAAAAATTAATGGCCGGTCTAGATGAGGGTGAGATGATCCCACGGCTAGGATAGAATCCGGTTGGATGTCCTATTGTGTGGAATCACTCAATATCGAATAAGGAGAAAAAAATGATGACAAAGATTAAAAAAACTTTATCCTGGGGTTGGAATAAACCCTGGTATTTTAAGTGGAGGGGGTCTGATATGTTATATTGGGGACAATTGTGATTTAATTCATGAATATCAGATTGTCGAAACATGAAGGGGGTGATACTTCTGGTAGAAAATTTTTTTGAAACAAATATCCAATGGTTTTTTTCATTTTTTTATTCTAAAATTTTCTTTTTCATTTCTTTTATTCAATCACATTTTCATCTTTTTTAAAATAACATTTTATTTTTGTCAATCACGTATTCAACTTTTATGCCATCATTACCAATTTATATTATAATTAGTTTTATTCATTGTTTTATTATTATTATTATATCGTTATCACTATTTAATTAATTCTATTAATTTAATTTATATAATTTTCTAAATAACAGATGTATTATATGTTAACATTTTAATATTAAAATAGTAATACGATTATGAAAATCATAAAATAAATTATTTATCTTAAAAATTACTCTAATAAAAATTTACATTTTTAAACAAAAAATTATTACACTATATATTTTTATACAATAAATATTAAATTAAAAATAACACATTATATTAATAATATTATATTTCAAATATTTTTATGAAAATATTTATTCAAAATTTGTAATTCAAAATATATTCAATATATAGTATTTATGATTTCATATTAATTTATTTTTATCAATGTAATTGCAATAGTAAAGATACTTGTTTTTTTAAAAAATTTAGTAATTTCAAATATTTTATCAAAGAATAATTTTGATAGATTTTATTATTCAAATTCATTAATAAAAATATTAATTTTTTAATATAATTCTAGATAATAATCTTGAACTCTACACAATTATTTATAAAAAATGTGGTATAATTAACTTATAATCCATTTAATTAAAATTATAATTTTAAATTATAATTTTTTAAAGAAAATTAACATAATAAACCAAAATTTTTATTAAATTAAATTTAGAATATTCTAGGGTGTTACATATTTATCTACATGATCTTGATAATTTATGATCCACTCCATACCATAAATGATATCAATGCTCATCTTCATGAGGACATATTATCTCTAAATAAAATAGTTCCCACATATCTCAATAGGGTAGCCTTTTCACATGTGTATCCCCTATGACTGGACACCCAATTGTGTTTCAGGGGTCGTAACACCACTAGAATATCATATCATTAATCCAAGACATCGGACGTTTTTATTTGATAGAAAGGAGTTCGATTCACCTATATCAATTAAAGAAAATACTAAAGTAAGGGACACCGGGATAATACCTCTAATTATAGATGGCCCTTGAAACTACTCCTCTTTTATAGGACGAAAATCATAGATATGGGCTGAACCAAGGCACTAAATTACATCATGTGTAGCGCGTGGAGTTCAAATTTATAGATGATGGACCAATGAATCCTAACTCCCTCATCACAAACCACCTACTTAGCCTAAATGGCCTACAGAAGACCAGTTTCCACAATGATGAGGTGACACTAACCCTACACATATAGAATGTGGTGGTGTATATCCATAATCACATAGAATTTAAGGAAAGAATTGAAATAAATAGTTGAGGTTATAAATACTAAAACATGTCTGGAACTCAACAAGGTTCATTGTACACTTGGGAGTTTTATATCTTTTCCTGCCACATTGGTGACACACTATAACTCTGTTAGTGCATTCCACCTTAATATAACTTTTCCCATATGTAATCCCATAGTGTTGCTTCTTAAAACTGGATAATACACTCCTAGTCTTCTTAGAAGATGAAATTCCTTTATATACATCGATAGATTCTATCAGGTTCGGTTTAGAGAGATGTTCATGGAGGACAATCTCAAAAATGGTTATTTCTTGATTGATGATCACCTATGAGTGTAAAAAATTAGAGATCTCATCCTTAACTCACCTCACAGTAGTCAACTCTTCACTGCTCATGGTTGGTGTAAAATGTTGCAACTTAGTGAAGTGAGATGAGTATTCTATAAAGTACATGTCCCCTTGCTCAATGTGCATGAATTACTGAGCATGGTCTCTCCTCAAAGTAGTAGTTATGAAATATATGAGGAATGTTATTCGTATGTCCACCAGATCGTACCCTGATGTTGACCATCTGGAATTAGAACATCCCATAATCTCTTTTTAGAGTCATGAAACATATTACTCACATTCCGTACCCTCCTCTCTAATGGTATCTCAATGTGATCTAATATTGACACCATAACCTCCAAAAATGATGCTATTTCATAAGGTCTTCCGCCTCCCCATAATGTTGGGACCTCACAATATTTTCATGAAGCGGAGAAATGTATTTTAGAACTAGGAATCAACACCAAGTGGATGGTTTGAGGCAGTGACTCATGTTCCAGTAAAGAAGGTATCATGGGTGAATCATGGACCACATCAAATAGAGTATTCTCATCAATGAATTCTAGGAATACAACACTATAATGGCGTGGTGTAATAACATTACTACTTCCAAACTCACACCTCCATTGTGATTTATAATAATTAAGGACATGTGTAATGAATGATAGTTACCAGCCTACCTATATGAATGTAAAACCAAAATCCTACTCTTATAGGGAGGGATAGGTAAGAAGAAATAGAATAGAACCATGTGACATGTTTTATAGCCCACAATTATGGTTGGGTCATCCAAATTTATAACATTTTTCATACGAATTATCTATTTCATTCATGGAATAATATTCATTTTATTCATGTAAATCCATCATTATTTAATTGGATATTATATTAATGATCTAATTAATTGTGTCTCCAATTCCAACTGATAAGTTAGGATACAACTTATAAATTGAAATCGACATGTCAACAAACTGTATCCTAACCCTTACACCAAAAGATGTGTGTAACATGCCATAAAGGTGGTTTGAGTAGGTTTTCTACTATTAGAACACCCAATCAACTAACTAATGTGTAATTATTTGGAAACTGAACCAATTATAGAATCATTGATAACTATATCACATTGATAGTCATAAATAATAAGGATCATATGGGAATCACATGAAATCAAGGCAATTCATGCTAATAAGTGGATATGGAATGTAAGGATTGATGGAAACATAGTCATATTGGGACTAGTATAAAGCATGATATCAATTCTCAAACATATCATTGGGACATGGATAAAAAATACAATTATGAAAATTTAAAAATAATAGCATCATAAGTCAAATGAGTCATCCAATGGGGAAATCTTATACAACAATAATTTCCGCAATAAATAAAAACATTTACCCATCATAGGTAATTAGGTTTTCCCAAGTATGTGGAGTAGATACTCATTGTAAAAGTCTCTTAACAAAAGTCCCATTTCCTAATCTTTTGTCTCACCAAAAAAATAAGAAAAACAAGGAAAACACCTAGGATACCACTTACAATATATTTGGAAAAAACCCTCCAGGTTTCCCCCTGGATTGTTTTTGGCGAGATTTTGTTTGATGAAAAATCAAGATGACTGAAAATTAGTATTGTATGTGTTTAACCAAGCATGTTTTTAAGGTTTCATAGTTTCCCTATGATTTCTAATTTTTTTATTTCTCAAAAAAGGGAATTTAATTTTGCAATTGGAAGGATTTCAGCAATAGAGTGTACTATTCTCACACAAAGAATGATGGTACATGGACCATGAATCATGGTATGTGGACTTTATACGAGAAATGGTTTTCAAGGTGGAAATGGATTTCTGAATGATCAATGTTTCATAGGAAGACTCATAGTTTTTAGAAGGCAGAAAGAGTTTGAGTAAGGATTGAAGTATGTGGGATGGATTGTACATTGTTTAAATGACCCGTGGATTTTAGAATTAGAATGGAGTCATTTATGAAAAGGTGATGTTTCTTTTGGGTGTTGTGTATGATGGTAGGTAATATGTTGAATATGTTGGGAAAATGGTCCATGGGATGATTGTGGTTCATGGAAGATGCACAATATATGGTGACGGTATTACCCGTTGAATATTTTTGAAAGCTGGGATTAGTGGATTTATTTGATATGTTTTCCAATATAAAGATTTGTAATCCCATCAATAAGGATGTAATGTTTTATATAAAGAACATGTTTTCTCTTGGAAGAGATTTGGTTATGTTCGTAGGAGTTCATTGGGAGTCCATGAATGAGATGTTGATTGTGGGGATGTGATTCTATGAATAGTGAATAAGGTTCGTGGAATCAGTTACGGAATAGATTTTGTGAGGCATAGATGACCCCAATGTACGAATTGGTCTATGGAAGAAGGATGTCAATCAGTGACACAAATAAGTAAAGATAGAATGTGGAATCCAGATGCAGTATATAACAAGAGAATGGTACATGCATGTTGGAAGAGATAGGTTGAAGGAGGCGGTACGTAGAAGCAGTATGATGAAGAGGTATGCAAAAGTGGCATGCGGAATCGTTAAGCAGAAGCAGAGGTAGTATGTAGGAGAGAAAATGTGAATAGCCTACCAACTATGAAATTCATGGTGGAAGGAGGAATGTTCACATAGTACTAAAAGGATACTAGTAAAGACCTAAAGTAGTTCATTAATGCAATTTTCTCAAGCCTAGAAGTATATGGAAAGGTGGAATTCATCTATGGGTGAAAAAGGGACTCCAACTGAGCATCCATTTACAATAGAGTGTGCATGATTTCATGAAAATGAATTGATATAATGGTCTATAATCTCTGAGTGGATCTCTTTTAATATTAGTGATAAAAGGAAGTGTAATATGGTGATCCTTTCCACTGGTAGTGAGATAATTAAATAGTCTTAGAGTGTAACCCTTGGGAATTCAGTGAGTAAACCCTAATTCTTGCAAATGTAGTGAGACTGTACATAAAATATGTAGCCCAAACATTGTAATTAGCAGTGAGATTTTTTGTATTTGTTACATTGTCACATCAATGATGTTTTCTCCTTGGATAAAGACCAGTGAGGGTGAACCAAGTAAAATTGTTGTGACCTGTGAATGATATCATTTCAGTTCATGCATTGCTACATAAGAAATAGTGAAGTGAGTTTTATTCAATGTTGAAACAAGATCCAAATGGGATGTTTTTTTAATCTAACATACCCTGATTCACCCCCCCACCCCACTCTCATGGTATTAGACCTGGTGGACCTAATAGTAACATCCTTCCACAAATGACACTCAATAGTTCCCTGAAATGGTTGGCTACAAGACCTCCAGTGAATCTATCCAAATAGAAGGGTCTACTAACTTGCAGTGAGGTTCATGGCTATCATTTTGGGAACACTATCCTCTCATCGATTAAAGAAGTGTAAAATGATAGATATATAAACGAAACAGTGTAATAAATTAAAACAAGAAGATAACAGAGGAAACCAAAATGACAAACATGAAAGAGAGTGAAATAATGTACTGAAGATAAATAAATAAACTATCGTAACTAGTGGTGATAGACATCATGTGTCTATACATTAATTTGTAATCAAGGGTAGGGGATACAAGAAAAAATAACATACTGAAAAATTATGAAATTGAAAAGCTATTACAACTAGAATCCTGAGAATAGACTATGTCCTTTCCTCTAGGATCCATCCTAGAAATGTAAGTCAATCATTGGATGTTGGATGCTCTTATTTGTCTATAACAACTATCATTAACTCTACATAGGTGCCAAAGTCACATGAGAATGTTTTGTGATTCAATTTCATTAGTTAGGCACCTGAATATTCAAAGAATTTCCATTTCATGACACATAAATATATATTTTGTTTCATAATACATTATATTAAAGAAAAAATTACATAAATAAATCATTACAGTGGGTTCAACTTGGACATCTTCCCCAGATCCTACTTTGGTAAATGTTGTTTTGTCTTAACTAATTAAACCTGAAATGGTATGGTGAGATGTAATATGTTCCATCGGTTGGACGGTCTCAAATCTTTTTATTGGGCTTGGGGGACACATCCCATCATTCATTAAACCAGCAATCCATTTCTCATTTGTAAAAAATATATTTCCTTTGAAAAACATTTAATCATCTCTTTATAAAACATGTATATACTCCTTCATCACATCCTTGGAAATCTTGAGTGACTTTCCAAGTATTTATTGATGGGATCCATCAAGGGCCAATTCAAAGTGTATGTCGAAGGTAACCCAAGTATGAATTCCCTAGTGTCAATATCACATGATGTAAAAATAGTATGAACTAATCTCTATGTGCATATATGTTATCTTACAAAGGGGATCAAGTCTCTTCTATAGAATTATATAACCTATCATACCCTTGAAATTGTATAAGGTGGCCCCCTAGGGAACTATTGTCACTTTTCTAGAGGCAAGAAAAATAATTCATGACAATCCCATCCCAAGAATAGACAATGTCACCCATAATCTATTTAAATACCATTTATGCTATCCAAAATAAGGAATTAGATTCCATCCACGGGGTACAATAGTTGGGACCCACATGGTTCACCATCAACAACATGGAAACATTTCCTTAACCAAGAATCTCATATAAAAAATGTACAACACGGTCTATCTAATTTAGTTTTGAGTTTACATTATAATGTTCATTGTTCAAGGAAAAATAATTTATGAATCTCATTTATGTCTCATGGCCCAAGGAGTAAGCATGTGACCAATATGTTTAATCCTACCAACCAAAAGTGGTATAGTGAGGTTCTAGTCATTATTCCTAAAACCCATATTATTTCAAAAAATAGCTCAATTAATAGGAATTTATAATATATTCAATCCATTATATCTTAAAATGATTAATCAGTTATGGATTTTCATTGGTAACATTGCATTCAATCCAAAAGGAAAAAGTCATAATCATATTATCAATATAATTAACGTCTCAGTATCCTCTATTGGAATGATGAAAGGGTTTTCCACTAGGTTCAATGACCTAACCAATTCAATTTAAAACCCAAGACATTGGTTATATCACAAATTGTATTAATGGGGCATTAAATCACTTTAAAAAATAGTTAATTAGGGAATCTAAAGTATATCTCACACAAAAGGGTAGAATAATCCAACGAAAAAATGGATGAGGTGGTTCACAACATGTTAGGGTCACAATAGACATGTGAAACTACTCGAAATATTTAAAATTTAATTTTAGAGGCTTCGTTAGGATATCCCAGTGCATAGAAAAACAACAGAATTTATTAAATGATATGTAATGATGGGAAAATGTTCATGAAAAACTATCTTATCATCATAGATCATATCTCAGAGAGTATATACATTTGAATCGATCTAGGTTTGATGAACATGAATAATTTTTCAAATGCCCTGAAAATCATGAAAACGGATTTGAACCCAAATTGCTCAATGTATGGGTATAAGAACATGAAAATGATTATAGGTGATTGTAGATCATACCCCTATTTATATATAGGATATGACAATGGAGAAATCTGAGTCAGGATTAAGGCTCGATGTTGATTCCTGGAATGAGTGGAGAAATTGGTTTTAAAGAGGTAAGATAAGCTTAGCCAATGTATGAATTAAGTATGAGTAACAAAGGTAGTTTTAATTCATCAAAGGAGGCTGTTTTATTAATTGTTCCTTAAAAATACATTGTTCATGGATTGGACGCATGGGTTGGACAAAATGTGTACCAACTGTGTTCCATTCACTTCTCTAATGGGATCATCACACTATTTACCACATAGATTTACTAACAGTTCAAACCCCATTCTAATGTTCTCTACAATGGATTGAATACATCTCACATGGTAACACACCCGATTTCATATAGATGTAGACAAACAGTGTATCCAAGCCTCCTCTCCCATTTTTGTGGTTCCTGGCTTCGAATGGCCCCTAGGTGCACCCAAGGCCACCTTGAATAGATTATAAATAATTTATTGGCAATTTAATGTAATTAAAACCAAAATTTATTGGTTATTATCTTTACCAAAATCATTGACATCACACCCTAGTTGGTGGATTTGGATTATTATGGACTAATAGTACAAAACTACCTCGATTTTTGGTTGGATTCTTATTTTTCATCATATTTATTGAAGGGTTACATGGATGGATTTCATTGTTGGATTATTGAGAAAATATATCTCCATACTTTCGGAATTTGTTTGTACTAGTTATATCATTGATGGAAGATCTAGTTGTTCAAGGCCTTTCAATGATATGAAATTCATTGATCCCTTATATTGATCAGAAACATTGATTAGTTCTAGTAATGTTTGGTATACAAGATGTTTGAAATTGTTTTGAAATTTTTTGATAACCATAATAAGATATCATTGAGATTAGTTCCAATTTTCAATTCATAATAATAATCCATAGAGCCTCTTAATATTTTTTAATGGAATGAGTTTTTATCTGTGAACTTGATCATCATGATTTGAATATTCAAGTATAACCCCTAATAATTCCCTAGTTGGATAGAGAGTTTATAGTAATTGAAACTTTATTTAAGAAAATCATTCAAGTAGAGTAATATTAGAATATTTTGAGAAATAGTAATTTCACTAGATATTGTCATTTTATAGAAATGAAAATATAGTAACTCTGTTGTTATAGATTAATTTCCAGTTTTGTTCATTAATTGTAATGAAAGAAATTTGTAAACAAGATGAGGATTTCCCACTGTTGTGAGTGGTTCCAAACTATATGTAGGTTGTGGAGACCAACCTAATCAATTTGAGTTTTTTTAACAAATATATAACCATATTAGAAATATTCACATTGTGGGTAAATGAAAAATTATCATCTGATGAATTTTAATGGGTTTTTGGATGCTCTATATATGTGTATTTTAAAGACCTATAAATTCTTTGGAATGTTTTTTTAAAATACACTGGAAGTTTACGAGTCCCAATTTTCTGACGGCACCTGATTCTGAGGCACGGTGTACCTCGATTAATTTTCTGAATATTTGTTCAGGTACATTCAATAAACATGTGTGCGGGTTTTTCTATCTTTTGAACTGATGCTCGGAATTTATAACTGAGGGAACCGAAGAACTCGAAGCATCGGTATTCTCTTAAGGATACCTTTACCACAGTTTCATATGGTTTAGATCAGATGATAATTTTGGGGATTCTTTAAAAAAATGAATAAAATTTTTGTGTTACAAAATTATATTTAAAAGGTGGTTAATTCCTCCAAATGGAGGTTGGAGGTGGGGTCCACCCCCACATATTCTCCCATGAAAGGATATTATTGGGCGGGGTGCAAATGAACCCAACTACCATTAAACTCCCTTGAACCCATTTAAATTGTTGGACATCCCATTAAAGTGACAAAACACCCATGTTATTAATTATTTGACACGTTTGAAATTATTTTCATCTCCATGAAATTAATTAAGTGAATCAACATAATTAAATATTTGGATTGTTTGAATTATTTTGAATTCACTTATGCCAACATTAAAATGAGGAATGATATTCTCTTATTTTTGTTGGCATAAACATCGTGGGATGCTAAAGAGAAGAGGGAGAACAGTCTTCCCATAAAGAACACAAAGAACACCTCCACCACTTCTTCCACTGGGGGAAGAATGTGAGGCGACACCCACAAGGAATGACTATCTTCCTTCCTCTTCCTCTGCAACAATGGAGAAGATGTTGCGCGAAAAGGATGCCACCAACGACAATGAATTTTCCTCTGATATTGACGGAACGACATCCTTCTTTCACGACACCGTCTTCCCTGACTTTGTCTAACAAACATTAAAATCAAGGTAGGGGGAATTTGGATTATTTATTCTATACATGTGAATTATACCCTCGTACTTTGGTGATTATATGTTGGATTAATGTTTGATCCACTAAAGTGGAGGGCACGGGCTTACAGACAAGTACATCCCTCCTCCATTTCGTTCGTGATTTGAGGTTTGTTGGGTAATGGGTTAATGGAATGGAAACCCTGATTTGAGGTCGTCGTAGTGAAGAGTAGGACCCGATGAGTCTATAGGCATAGGCCAGAGGAAAAACGGACCACCGGAATGAATATGGTGGCCCGCGGAAGAGTGTGGCGGTGCCGGTCTCAGGCACGGCGGCACTGACGACATGAAGCTGTGGCCGGCACTGGCCAGCCACCAGGGGTTGGTGGCACCCGTCGCATACCTCCGGCAGAAGGCCTCTATGGCACCAGCCACAGCGGTGGAGCGGAACCCCCGTCACGTGTTCCTGGAGGGACGGGCGGTGCCATCTTGCGACGCCGTTACGGAACATCGGGGGGTCATGACCCCCCCCCCCCCCCCCCCCACTCTGCTGTTGGCCACTGGGCTGACCCGCGGCCAGCCACCGGGCCAGGCCACCTGCCATGCGGTCCGGGCCGCCTGCCGCGAGGGCCTGGCTACCTACAGTGCAGACATGGCAGCTTTCCGTGCAGGCCAAACCATCTTTCATGAGGGTCAGGTTGTCTGCCCTGTGGGCCAGGTTTCCCTCGTGTGGCCCGGTCTCCCTACCGCATGGCCCGACTCTAGGTTGGGTCGCCATGGTTCGTGCCGACCCAGGGCGGGTTGGGCCGCGCAGGACCCGACTGAGACCCCACTCTTCGGACCACTTTTTGTTTTTTTCTCATTACATAAGCTGCAGACATTAGATCGACACAATTTCAGTCATGTAGGATTCTATGGATCGAGATGGTTGTTTAGGTATATTACACTCAAGGTTTGGGTGAAGGTTTGGTATGGCCGGGTTGGTTCGAACTCTAAACCAACTGGGCCCTCAAAGCGGAAACGCTTATAACTTAAGGACTAGACGTCTGAATGATGTGTTTTCAACAACATTGGATTAAATTTGATGGGATAGTCCTTTTGAAAAACTCCACACAATATTCAGATGAGGTTGGAGTATGGCCCGGTAGGATTGTACCCGAAATACAACCGGCCCATTACAACAGAAATGCCAATTACTCTCAGATCGGGCGTCTGATTGATGCATCGTATGTCGCGTTGGGTTATTTATGATGAGACAGAACTACCGGATGCATCAAATCAGAACGTATTGATAGTTGTTGTATCCACACATGGATTGAGGAGTGGACCCTCCTAGAATCGAGCATTCTGTGTGCGGGAACCCTAGTGCTCTCTGCGACTGAGATGATGGAATCTTCTGTGGGTTATACAGCAACGACTACTGTACCAGAATACTACGTGGGTTCGATAGGGATGGATTTTGTACTGGGATCCTATGTGGGTTTGACAGCAGTGACTTCTATACCAGGATCCTACGTGGGTTCAAAAGTGATGACTTATGTACAAGGATCCTCAAGGGGTTTGACATTAGTGACTTTTGTACTAGGATCCTACGTGGGTTCGACAGTGATTACTACTGTACTAGAATCCAATGTGGGTTCGATAGTGATGTTTTTTGTACACGTATCCTTCGTTGGTTCGACAATAGTGACTTCTGTACCAGGATCCTATGTGGGTTCGATAGCAATGACAACTGTACCAGAATCTTATGTGGGTTTGAAAGTGACAACTTCTATGCCAGGATCATGCGTGGGTTCGACTGCGCTGATATTGTTTTAGGATCCAAGGTGGGTTTGATAGAGGAGATGATTCAGAGGATAAATATAATCATCTCTACCCCTCTTCGTGAGTTGTATACCTGTGTGAGATGAGTCATGTATTTCAACCATTATCAATGAGGTGATTGACTTTCTTCTTTTGTGGTATGCTTTGTGCTAGTTCACGAGAGTTGGTGATGGACTATGATTGATATATAAGGTATATGTATGGGCATATACCTAAGTTTGGTTGGGTGATACTTCATGATTGTATCTTTCTAGTGTGGTTTATCCATTGGAGATTTTGTGAGACCCTGAGTGTCTCGGGGTCCTTACTGAAAATCTTTATACTCACCCCTACATGTGCTATGTCTTCACCTCATTGTGTTGGATGTAGACGACAGACAACGCTGACCGAGGCAGAGTGTACGAGTACTGGATGGTACCCAGAGGTGGACCTCACGATGATTCAGGACCCTGAGGAGATGGAAAGATAAGGAGCACTGAGGAGGCTATCCGTACATACCCTTCAAGTAGGATATGTAATGGATAATCCAGAAGCTACTAGGAACCTTCCAGCTTTTTTCCTTTTTAGTTGTACATGTTTTTTCATTCGTTGTACTTTACTGTTGGGCTTGTATTTATAGCCCTTTTACTTTATATCACTTATTATGTATTCATTTTTTTACTTAGACTTTCTTCAGCTTGTTCTCTTGTTATGTTTTTTGCAGTTATAAAGGTAATGCCTTCCCGGTTTAGAGATTTATGCCTTCGGTGCTAGTCTCCAACCCCTGGCCTACGGAAGGCAGGCTTGGGGTAGTTATGACATGGGCCCCAGGGGATGGGTCGTGACATTTATCATGGTTAAAATTTTTTATGTGACCAATGTATGCATAAACTAGTGTTATTTGGATGTTATTAAAATATTGATAACTGTAATGATGACCCAATTGGGATATTCATGTAGTATATGGATGAATGTTTTTATTATATAATTTATTGGATGAGATTGTTAAGAATTTCAGGTATTTACATAGTATTGTCACATGAGTATCCATTACGATGAAAAAAATCATTAAGTGACGACAATATTCATTGATATTATTTGTTCTTCATGAAAAAGAATATGTGGTAACTGATACGAATATAAAAAATGTTGTGGTAGTTGATGCTTCAGGGATCTTTGTTTGGATAACATAATATTCACATGATTCACATGACTTATAGTAGTTATACATCTATTATAGTAGATAATATTTCATACATTTTAAGATTGTGATGTATATATACTATTCATGTTTCAATTGGTGGGACATAGTGTTGGTGTGGACTAAATGGTTCTATGTAATTTTATATTCTATGGAGTTTGACATGTATGATTCTCTGGAAGGTTGGGGCACATTGTCCACTATCCCTTGAAGACAGTGGGTTTCTTCATATTCATATTGATTATTTGGATAAGTATCTTTATTTGGGTCCACACTAGAATATTGTGACCCTCATTGGTGAAATTCATTATGGATCTATGTGGGTTTACTAATCTCACCATTATATATTTTATGTAATCGAGGATGTAGATTACAATAAATATTTTGATGATATATTCCACTAATTTTTCTAATGTTTTCCCAGTGAATGTGGTTGATAGAAAATGTTAATCAAAATGTTTTGGAAAATCAACATTTTATTTTAGTATAATCATAAACCCAACATGTAAAAATGTGGTGTTGGTGATACTGATTAACTGGGTGAAAGTCTAAATTGTTATTTAGATGTGTTCAAAATTAACATAAGAATATAAAATTATTTCATCTTCTATATTGAGTAACATACAATTTTGGAAAGATATATATATTTAGGATTCACTTATATTATTTTCCTTATATATGAAAATAAATTCATTTGTATCCATTTATCCATGATATACAAACATTAATGTGTTATCGATATAGTATAGTGTTAATAATGAATATAGTATTATTTATAGTGATATTACTACCTTAAATCAATTTTGGTATTAGTGGGAAGTACATGTGAACTACTTAGTGGTATAGTGTAGCATGGATGAGTTGTTATCATGTGAAAACTATAAGCAACACTCATTAAATGTGGAGAGATATCCACTCCCAGTAGATGTAAATATTAAAATGAAAATTTTTTACATGGATTTATTTTGTTCATATATTTAATTCAACACCCAAACATTTATTTTTATTATATTATTATATGTAAGATAAATTTTAACCATTTCTTTCATTGTTAAAAGTTTTAAATTTGATGGAATGGACGAAAGACCTAAATATTTTATTTAGTTTTTGGATAAACCCCCTTTTAAGGGAAAAGGGGGAATCCTCACATGACTCCATGACTTAGAGACATTAAAAATTTTCAGGATCCAAAGGGTTGCAACAATCCCGAAACAAGACTACACCAAAAACCCCTCCTAACATCATCATTGTTATGGAATGCCTCCACATTTCATGACTGATCAAAATGTTGTCCCCTACAGAAATTCATGGACCTAGTACAGATGGCTATTCAATACCCTGTCAAAAATTTAAATCTGAATATCCACACATGATGAAGTCAAACTACTCTAAATCCTCATCTGAAGCAATCCTTGAAGAATGTCTAGGGAAGCAACACCAACAACATAATCAAACCAACTGATACAAAACAACATTCTAAAAACTTCATTTAGGTTATTCCATGACCTAGATACCCACAATCAGCTCGTGCTCCTTCCCCAATTCACCTGCACCAACACCTCCACCAAATCCATCCCCAACTACTTTAGCATGAAAACATTCACAAATACCTATGCCAAAAACCAAATGGCAGAGTACACAAAACCAACCCTAGATCAATCACAACTGAAAATGAACTCCAACAACAAATATCACAAGAGAGGCAACCAAAATAAAAATAAAATGGAATGAAACAAATATTGCAAAACCATAAAAAATGACCACAAAAAATGGACGCTAGAGGAAACGTCACCACAAATAATCGATCCAATCCTGTTGCCTAAATCACTCATGGAGACTATGGATTGAACCATAGCACACAAATGGCATGAATCTACATCCTTGGACCACATCTAACAAGATCTCGACCACATTTTACCGCCATGGATAAGAAAATTCAAATGAAGTTCACGAGCATTCGATGTCGCAGAAGCCCGATGGTGGATACCGCCCATTATGCCTCCAAGGAAACCATGATATTGTGCATGGTATACTATAAACTATGTTATGTACCATTTTAAGGGTATATCCAATAAAGTTTGATAGTGAGAGTATTTTCTATATCCTTCAATCAAAAAAGGGTAAATCTAGTGGAAATTATTTGAATAATTTTTTTCATAGTGGTATTGATTTAGATAATCCCTACAGTTTCTAGGAAATATGAAAGAAGAATGAGAGTGACCTATTATTTTTGGAAAATAAATATTTCATGTTTGGAATATTATTTTACAAACCATGTATCAAAACCATATAACTCTTTAGGTGTTTCTATTGAGGGGCATTGTGTTTTCATAGTTTCACAAACTATATGGCTAAATTGAGCATCCATCAACTAGTTTAGACACCTTTTCAAAATTAAAATTAAAACCCAAATATTTTTCTTTCCATCCTCACAAATGAAAATCCATTAAGAGGTCATGCTCCTATGGCTTTCCCTTTCTACTCTATGTTTTCATGGTTGTAACACTAAATCTCAACTCGACTCTCCATGTTAATTGTTCTTTTATCTTATATTATCCATTAATTACTATTTTATTCTTCTCCCATTGTCTTCTCTTTTTGTTATCCACCCTAATAATGGGGTTTGGTGATTATTTTTTATTCTTTTATTTACAATAATGTTTTGGATTCTCTTTGGACATTCCTCTCTTCATTATTAAATGTTTCACGACAAATACACTTGTTCTATGTATGTTTTACTATTTTGTAGTATATTTAATAACAATACTTCTCATACATGGGTTTATTAAATTACTTTACATATGAATTATATGTGATAATAATTTTATATATATTAAAAGTCATGTTTTCAGGTGGTATTTTGAATTTAAATTTATAATTTTCAATGTTAAATTGGTTTCACTCCGAATATTTAGTGATCCCTAATGGGTTATTATCTAAGACATCATTTATGTGGCCTTATATGCTTGGTATAAGTCTATTAATATATTTTACACTAATGATATAATAATTTGTTTTTTGAATAATTATATAACAATATTGAAACTTTCATATTTAGGTTTTTATGCTTGTTTTCTTTAATGTGGTGTTTCCCCATCGTTTAAAAAATCATTCACGGGGAATTTTTTTCTAAAATTTTTATTTAGTTTATTAAAAAAATCTTTCTAATCTTTATACTAATGGGTATTTTTGAACCTTCCAAAGTTTTTTATTAATATATTTTTTATAATTATCTTATATAAAGTGATTTATTGAATGACATGGACTTAAAATATGGATGTAAAAAATTACAAGAAGTCTAAAAATTAATGGAATACATCATATTTTATATGAACTGGTTTTATAAATGATACATATTTGCAGGATTATACCCATTGAAATAAAATTAAAGGGTTTTGATGATATTATGAAATTGATGATGTTACATATACGATTTCGAATAGGGGATTTTTTGGAGAATAGTGTGTCTTGGTGAGTTAAAATTTATCATGGTCATGGATTGAATTGGGTTACAAAATTAGTTCGTGTCTTATAGGGCCACATAATTATTCAACATCAATTAATATTAACATGGAAATAAAACAAATATTAGTGAGATATTAAAATATAGTGACTATATCATCCTGATGAGGTGGACTAGATCAAAAATTTTCGGACCTGGGCTGAGTCCTTAGAGAACTCAAACATATAAGGCTATCTCGGATCATCAGAGATGTATTATACTAGAAACAAATTTATAATGTTTCATAATATACTACATTATTCCATTTAATAACATCTCATTGGATGTTTATGAGCTACCAATGATTACAGATACATGTACTCTAATTTTTTAAATTTCTATATTGAAATTATATTAATATTTCATGATTACGATATACATTTTATAACATTCCCTTTGGTACTATTTCATTGTTTTTTATTAGTAGCATGCATTATCTAATGATATTAATTTAAAATTCATTGATTTTTAAGTTACATATTCCAATTTTCTTTTCATTATTATTCAAGTACCTTCATTGTTAGTTTTTTTGGAAATGGTTCTAAAAATTTTATTTTAAATATTAGTCTTTAGGACTAAATTAAGAGGGTAAATTATGTTTCATAAGATGTTTCCAAAAAATTTACTGTGTTTTGGAAAATTGATTTTAGTTTTCTTTCCAAAAAAAATAAAATCCTATTCTATTAGTAATTTATTTTAAACATTCCTTTTATGAACATTTTCAGTAATGGAATGTAAGGAATCTGTGGAGAAATTCTTCTAGGATATTTATTCTCTCCTGTGAAAGAAACCACATTGAAACTATAGGCCATGTATAACTATAAGAAATTCAATTTATTTATCTAGATACCTTGATTAAGGGTTGATTTTGTTTTAATATATGATGGTTACTTTAATTCACATGAAGATCATGTTGATTATTTCTGCATTTTATAATTTTTACTGTTGTATTAGCCAGTTTGGGTGACTAAAATATCTTCTCAACTTTAGTATTAATATTATATTTTATTTATATTATTATAATGTATTTGTTATGTCACACCTTGACAATGGATAATCCTTCCTTTTATTTATTTGTCTATGTTGGAACTTTTGGTTGAGTTTCGGCTTGGGTTTCCAAAAAAAAGACCTTGTGTTTTTTAGCTATTGGTTTTCTTCAAAACATACTATTGGATATTGATAATGGTGTGGGATGATAGTGGCATGTTAGAGAGTGTATGATGTCATCGGTGCCACTATAATGTGTTAAAAACATTCAAGGATCATTGGGTGAACTTCCCTAGTGTTTGGGGTCTAATTTGGGGGTTTTTGGCCAATTTTTGGGGTTGCACGGTTTGATCACAGCCTTCCCAAACCGTGCAACCTAACCATGTGAAGTTGCTGGAGTTTTCCAGTAGCCCTTTCATGGTTTGTTCGCAGTTTGACTAACCGTGCAGCAAAACCATTCTTCTAGTTGCGAGCTTTATAACTTTTGATGAGGAGATCCTATTTGGGTGATTCCACCTCCAAAATGAATCCTTATCAATTGGAATCAAATATTGGAGCCTCCCCCTCATTCTTACTTCAATTTGGGGTGTTTTTTTGGGAGATTTATCATTAAATGTGGGTGATTATTCATGTTTCATTCATCAAATCTTCTCTCCTTCTCTTCCCCTCTTTGTTCTAGGGTTTTCTTTGGGGATTTTCTTCCTTGGTCGATCCCTAATGTCTAGGGTTTATGTTCGGTTCGTATTTTTTGTGTCTAGGGTGTTCAGATGGTCCATGGGGCTTAGATATCTCCTCCCTTGATATTTTATCGCATTCACACACCGTTGAGGTAGGTGATTCCATGAATATCCTTTCCATTGCAAACCATTGATGCTTGAACACATTGGATTAATTTTTAAACATGATTCACACCTATATAAGTATTATAGTTAACTTATTGTGGTGTTTTTATGTTGGTTACAATTGTTAAAAATGGATTTCAAAGGGATTCTTTGATTATGTATTTGTGTTGGTGCCTTGTAAGTGTTTAAGTAAATGCTTTTTGTTTTATAAAAGGAAAATTGAGTCCATGTTGTATTTTTTGGCAATGGTCTAATATATTTTGTTGGTTGAAACATGAATTTGAGCATTGTTGGTGATTTGGGTGTCTATTTATGGATTGATTATTTATGGTGAAATGTTTTGTAAAAGTCCTTCGGGTTTTTGAAATGTTTATAATAAATGTTGAAATTGTTTTTGTTTAAAAAAAAGTGGTATTTCTGAAAAAATGTTCTGGGGTATTCTTATGGATCTCAAAATAGATTCATTGGATGTTTTCACAACCATGTGTGCACTAGGTGCACACACAGAAGAGAAATCAAGTGAAAATGACACTTATGAATAAGGGTGTTACACATGAACCTTGATTTCTCAATTTTTTTTCTCTTATCTACCTCAAATTATATTCCTTTTAAAATGGATCATTGATTTATAAAAACTGTGTTGGTATTTGATGTTCCTTTTGATTGATTTTTGTTTCTTTAAAATTTCAATCATGGGGGATTTTGGGACACAGTTGGTTTCCAATGGTATAATGGAATGTTTGGATTTGTATACATGGAAATGGTTTTAGAAATTAGTTGGATTTTCTTTGGAAAATGAATTTGGGTGTGTAATATTGAATCCCCATTTGGCCATTTACTTTTATAGGTGATGTATTGCATTTATTTTAGAAAAAAAATGTGATTCAAAAAAATGTTAGTTCCTGATGGAAAAATTTTAACATTTTATGAAATGGTTTGAATGTTAAATAGTGCGATGGCCCAGTTGGAACTTTGTAGATATGAAATGATCAGAAGCTTATTTGGGGGCAATTTGTAATGTTTGTGTTGATTCGTTGAAATGGCAATGTTTTGATTACTGTATTCGCACTTAAGAACTTATGTATTTTGTAAAGGATTTTAAATGGATTTAATGATTTGAATGGCATGACAGACCGGTTGGAACATTGTTAATGTGAGATGATTACCTATTTATATGTGGCACTCCTGTCTGGTGTAACCCTTTATGGGTGAACGTTTTGGAATCGTCTGTGTTTGGGGAAGGCATGTGTGGTGATATGAGTCATGCGTGTGAGGGCCTTCCTACTTAAAAATTATTATTATAATCACCATGGGGTTCTGGACGCCTTTTAGATGATCTTGTGACAGTTTCTAATCAACCCTGATTAGATGGGTTGGTACACACTGAATTTTGATAGGCCAGGCAGGCTTATCCACTGGATTGGTCAGTTAGAGTAGCCAGTTGGTTATAAACATACGAGCTTCACTATACGCTGACAGGTGTTTCTGAAACCGAGTTCTTCCATGGGGCTTATGGGGATGTTTAGGATCACCCATGGTTTATTATCTATATTGCTTATTTACATTTTTTCTAAATTGAATTTCTCTTTGTTCATTTTATTTATTATCTGGATAAAACTGGTGTTGTTGATTTTGCTTTTTTATTTAAAATGAAAAGTATATTTTGATTGAGGAAACATGGTCTGTATAGTTTTGAAAAAGGAAATTAAATTTGAATATTTCTAAAAAGAAAGAAAACCTATTAATATAGAGTTATTTTCAAACTAGTGTTAATGGATTGTTTTTGGAAAGGAAACACATGGACTCTTTGGTGTTTTCCAACTGAGATGTGTAGCTCACACCCTACTTGTACAATCCGATGTCGGTAGACCTGAACTATTTTACAGGTTCATATTTTTTTTCATTTTTTTCTAGTTCAAGTATCTCTTGGAGTAGGGTGGTCTTATGGTTGGATGTGACTAAGAGGTCACATGGAGATCATTCTAGTATATGGTTGTTTTATTTTGTTGTATCTCCTAGTTCTTTCAGTGTTAGTTTTATTTAGTTGTATTCTTATTGGACCATGTTGTTATTTTATTGAAATTCTGTTGTGGTTATCTCTGATGTGTTTTCAATGATGTATTTTTTTAGTCCAATTATTATTGGGCTAAATCGTTCCCTCTTGTTTTATTTTGATGCCTGGCACTTGTTTCCAGCATGTGGGGATCGGGAATGCCCTTCTGTAGTTTGGAAAAAGGGAATGAAATATAATTATTTCTAAAAATATAGATATAATATTTTCATATCCTTATTTTCATACTAGTGTCAAGGGACTGTTTTGGGAAAGGAAACACATGGACTATTTAGAGATTGCCTACTGAGCTGTCTATCTCATAGCCTACTTGTACCATTCATTGTCGGTAGACCCAAAGTGTTGTGTAGGTTCAGATTTTGTTCAGTTTTTTTTGGATCGAGTATCTCTTGGAGTAGTGTGGTCTTATTCTTGGAGGTGACCAAGATGTAAAATGGATATCATTCTAGTAGTTGGTTGTTTTATTTTGTTGTATCTTCTAGTTCATTCAGTGATAGTTTTATTTAGTTGTATTTATATTGGACCAGATTGTTATTTTATTGAGATTTAGTTGTTGTTAGCTCTGTTGCATTTTCAATGTTTTATTTTTTAATACTATTATTATTAGGCTAAATCATTCCCTCTTCTTTTATTTTGATGTGGGCACTTGTTTACAGCCCGTGGGGATCAGGAACGCCCATCGGGCCATGTCGCAGACTGGGTTGGGTGTCGTGTCTGATGGCATCCTAGCTTGGATCGTGACAAAATGGTATCAGAGGATGTGTTTCCTGACTGTGATGCAGGAGATACTTCAGCCATCAAATCCCCAACCACAGGTCTTGGGGTGAAGCTCATGCACAGTCAGGAGTGACAGGGTGGTATGAAACCCAACCTAGTTTTTTCTGTGTTGGGATGGAAATGTTTAACATCTCCTTATTCTTCTTTTCATGATTTGTTAAGACAACCTTTTGTGTTAATTGTGCGATGAACTACATATCTTGTAACCAAAATAGTTGAGTCAATCTAAATGTGACCCTTGAAAACTTTCATTCCCCATTGAGTGTGTCTTGACTTTGTGTATGTCTATTGTGGTTGTAACATTCGGCAATGCTCGTTTAGAGATTCTTGAGTTTTGTAGAATTTGTTTGTTGTGGGATTGTTTTGTTTGGGAGGTTCCCTATTTTAGTGGTGGTAGTGTCTAACTTAGATGTGGAAGTTCAGGTTTGACCTCGGTCGAGGTTTTTGGTTTATAGAGTTTTGCGAGATTTTTACATGTGGAGTAGGGTTACCGCAAGACTAATAGAAATCTTGTGGCCATATCATGGAAGATAGAACCAACATCATGGAAAGAGCATGACCATGTTGTAGGTCATATAACTGTGTGTCTTTGTGTCATTTTTGGGCAGAGGTGTTGGCATGGTAGGCATATTGTTTTGAAACTGTGCGGCCAAGCCATGTGCGCGGCCCTATTATTCAAGTTTCTCGAGCACGATTGGCGCGTGATTTGGAAACTTATGCAGCATAACCATGAAATATGTCAAAAAATTTAATATATTGAATTATATCATCAGGTTTGTAGTGAGGGTTTTGTTTTTGGTTTAAATTTTGTTCGTATTAGTTGAGTTCTTGTGGTGGGGAGAACCCTCTAATGTTCTCCCCTCACTCCCATTCTTGTTTTGTGGTTTCTTCTTGATCGGTTGAGTGTGAATTGTGAAGTGAATAGACACCCTGTGGTATATGTTCTCTTAGTATTTATTGGAAATGGATTTGAGTTATGGTTATCTTTTGGATGGGTGACTTTCTAGGGGTACAAATTGTCTGTGGTGTGGAGAATTGTTACACCCCAACCTCGGAAACTCCTTCCTTGTATTTATTTCTCGATGTTGGATCTTTTGGTTGAGGTTTGGCTTGGGTTTTTGACAAAAGTCCTTGGGTTTTTTTGGTATTGGTTTTCTTTTAAACCTATTATAGGTTATTGATAATGATGTGGGATTAAAGTGGCATGTTGGAGAGTTTATGATGTAGTCGGTGTCTCCATATTGTGTTTAAAACATTCTGAGATCAATGGGAGAACATCCCTAGTGTTTGGGGTGTAATTTGGGGGGTTTTTTCCAATTTATGGGGTTTCACGGTTTGGGAATGGCCTTCCCAAACCGTGCAACCTAACCATGCGATGTTGTAAGAGTTTTCTAGTAGCCCTCGCACAGTTTTCGCACTCTTTGACAAACCATGCAGCAAACCCGTACAACAACTTCTGTGCTTTATAACTTTTGACACGTAGCTCAGATTTGGGTGATTCCACCTCCCAAATGAAGCACTATCTGTTGTTCATTGACCATAGGGGCCTCATCATCATTAGGAATTCTATGTTAGTTGATTTTGGGTCTATTTATCAAGAAATGTTGGTGATTCTTCATGTTTCCTTCATCAAATCTTCTCTCCTTCTCTACCCCTCTTTGTTCTAGGGTTTTCATTTTGGATTTTCTTCCATGTCTGAACACTAATGTCTAGGTTTTATGTTTGGTTCATCTTTCTTGTAGATAGGGTGTGCGGATAGTCCGTGGGGCATAGTTCTCTCATCTCATAATGTTTTATCGCATTCACACACCATTGAGGTAAGTGTTTCCACGAATTTCCTTTCCATTGCAATCCGTTGTTGCATGAACAATTTGGATTAATTTTTAAACGTGATTAAAAGCTAAATAATTATTATTCCTAAATTATTGTGGTGTTTTTAAGTTCGATACAATTGTTAAAAATGGATTTTAAAAGGATTCCTTGAATATGACAATGTGTTGGTGCCTTAGAAGTGTTTGAGAAAACAACTTTTTTATTATAAAAAGGAAATTGATCCAATATTGTTCTGTTAGGACTTGGTCTTATATATTCTGTTGTTTGAAACATGAATTTGAGCATTGAATGTGATTTGGGTGCCTATTTATATCTTCATTATTTATGTTGAAATGTTTTGGAAAATTCCTTCGTGTTTTTGAAATGATTAGGAGAGATGTTGCAACTTTTTTGGTTTAATGGGATGTGTAATTTCTGTAAAAATGTTCTTGGGTATCATTATGGATCTTCAAATGGTGTTATTGGAGGTTTTCACAACCTTGTGTGAACTAGGTGCACACACGGAAGAGAATTCCTGTGAAAATGACACTTAAGAAAAAGGGTGTTACACATGAACCTTGATTTCTCAAATGTTACCTCTTATCTCTCTCTAATTTTCTTCCTTCTAAAATGAATCTTTGATTTATAAAATGTGTTTTGGTATTTTATGTCCCATTATATTGATTTTTTCTTCTTTAAAATTTGAACAGTGGGGCATTTCGGGACACAATTGTTTTCAAATGGTATAATGGCATGTTTGGCTATGTATACTTAGAGATGGATTTAGAAATGATCTGGAATTGCTTTGGTAAATGTATTTGGGTGTGTAATATTGAAGGCCCATTTGGAATTTCACTTTTAAAGGTGGGGTATTGCGTTGATTTTAGAAAAGAATGTGATTCAAAAAAATGTGAATGCCTGATGGGAAAATTCTACCATTTTAGAAAATGGTTTGAATGTTAAATGGTGTGATGGAATGGTTGGAACTTTGTAGATATGAAATGATCAGATGTGTATTTTAGGGAACTTCTTAATGATTGTGTTGATTCTTTGAAACAACGATGTTTTGATTATTGTATGCACACATAACAACTTAAGTATTTTGAAAAGGGTTTTAAATGGTTTTAATGATTTTCATGGCATGACAGCCCGGTTGGCACTTTGTTAATGTGAGATTATTATATGTGAAAATCTAGCGCTCCTATATATTTTAACCCTTTATGAGTGAACGTATAGGAAGCGTCTGTGTTTGGGGAAGGCAAGTGTGGTGATATGAGTCACGTGTGCGAGGACCTTCCTACTTACATAGTATTATTGTAACCACCATGGTTTCATGGGAGGCTTTTAGATGATCAAGTTATGGTTGCTGATAAACCCCCATTAGACAGGTTGGTACCCCCTATATTTTGTTAGGCCAGGCGGGCTTTTCCAATGGTTTTGTCAGTTTGGGCGGAAAGTTGGTTATAGACTTGGGAGCTTCTCTATACGCCAGCATGTGGTTTTGAAACCAAGTACATCCAAGAGTCTTCTTGGGATGTTTAGGAATACCCATGGTTTATTATCTGTATTTCTTATTTACTTTTTTCTACATTGAATGTTCATTTGTTCATTTTATTTATTTTCAGCCTAGACCTGATGTTGTTGATTTGGTTTTTTATATAAAATGAAATTTCTATTTTGAATGTGGAAACATGATGTGCATAGTTTGGAAAAAGGTAATGAATTTTTTTTATATCTAAAAAAACAGAAAATATTTTTTTATAGCCTTATTTTCCAACTAGGGTTAATGGATTATTTCTAGAAAGGAAACAAATTGACTCTTTAGTGATTGCCTACTGAGTTGTCTAGCTCACACTCTACTTGTACTATTCAGTGTCGGTAGACCCGAACTGTTTTGTAGGTTCAAATTTAGTTCATGTTTTTCTGGTTTGAGTATCTCATGGAGCAAGGTGGTCTTATGGTTGGAGGTGACCAAGAGGTCACCTGGAGATCATTCTAGTAGAAGGTTATTTTATTTTGTTGTATCTTCTAGTTCTTTCAGTGTTAGTTTTATTTAGTGGTACTCATATTGGACTAGATTGTTATTTTATTGAGATTCATTTGTTGTTAGCTATGCTGCATTTTCAATGTGGTATTTTTCTTAATCCTATTATTATTGGGATAAATTGTTCTCTATTTTTTTATTTTGATGATTCCCAACACTTGTTGCCTTCCCATGGTGATCGGGAATGCCCTTGAGGCCATGTCGCAGACCGGGTTGGGTGTTGGGTTATATGGCATCCCAGTATGGTTCCTGACATGGAATTCCTTGTTTGGATTTTTTCTATTAATAGCTTTTAATTTTTCATTTCATTGTCATCCAATGTATCGATGATATATTAGGAAATCTCATTTTAATTATAAATTTTTTAATATTATTTTACATGGTAAAATTACTCACTAAATATTTTCATCATATTCCATAATTCTTTGTAAAATATGATATGAATCATGAGAGGCACCTCGGTTCATGTTAGGGGATTGTTTTGTTGATCAATTCACACATACCACTTTATTATAAAATATAATAAAAAACTAGGCTCTTAAGGGGGGTTAGTTTATTGGTGTTACATTATTATTTAATATATATAATAGATTATAAAAAATATCATAAAATCATAGTATTTATGTCATGATATGGTGATTGATCATCATCTATCATGATAAAAATTGAATTACCATTGTATGATGAGATTTGAATCGGGATTCTGTGCATTTTTTTATCTTGCTCAATTTTTTTTCTGAATTTAATGTTTTTTTTTTGATTCATTTTTTAGTTTCAATTTTCATATAATCTTTTATATTTGAGTTGAATATAGGGCATGAAATTGATGCGCATGATTTTTTTTCATGGCATAATAAATAGTGTTCTACTCTTACACATGATTCTATAATGTTTAAAGTATCTAATCACCCTAATGGAACATGGCCGGTCAAAATGTGAATCTATACGATGCATAGTCACTAACCCCATTATTTTTTTGATGATGGATCAATTTAATTTTTAATTTCCATTGATTGAGTCTCATTATAATATCATTCATATTAAAAAGTGTTTTATGATTATATGATGATATTTGTTGATATTTTGTTTTTCTAAAATCTATAAATTTTTTTCAAATAGGATGACAAATCATGTTGGATTATTTGAAATGTGAGTTGAATTTATAATTTATTGGGCGATTTGAAATATATATTTATTTTAGTTTACATAAAATAAAAAATGGGTTATTTTGTTATATTGGAATCGAATTTGAATTTTATTATTTGAGTCACATGTTTATATTTGTCTCATTTATCATTATTCAATGAGATTTACTAGAGGATCCTATAATATTTCTTCACTGGGATTTTTCTCAATTATTTTTGTTTTGGGTTTAGATTAGTTTCACCCAATTTTTAAACATACCAAGACTCCACGGAGTGTGGTAAAGATGATCAACCCATAGTTTTGTATTGCATTATATGGTCATTGAATACCTTAAGAGGACATAATGTGGATAACTAAAATGGATGAAGTGTTCACTCGATTGAAAAATATAAAGGTGTTATTATTTAATACAAACGTTTTACACATTGATGGAATTATTCTCAAATGGTTTAATGTCGATTATATTATTTAGTTACAAGGTAGCATGTCTTAGTGATTCCTTATTTTCATAACAATTAAATGTAATTAAAATAATATGGTTAATGAGGAGAGGAAATGAGATAACATGATCCTCTAACATGGTTACTAGTCATTAGAGGATTATTCCACTAACATTTACCTGATAACTCAATTCAATAATGAGTAGGTTCGTGAGTAATCAAAAAAGGATCCTATTTTGTTTAGGGGTCCAGACCCGTAACTAATCTCTATAAATCATAAGTATAATCCAATATTGATTTAGGATTTCTTTTCTACATCTATGATGGTGGATTTTTTCTCTGGGGCTATTCTAGTAACAGTGTTTAACGTATTCCATTAAGTGAAATTAATTGTCTATTTATCTTATAAAATGTGTATGTATGAAGAATTAAACATAAGGAATACGAGGGACTTGAGATAATATTCATCTTGGGCTATTACTAGAGTAATGGAGCAGTCTAACATGTGTCATCAACAGAGTCTGTTTGGGAAATCTTAAACATAAATTTCAAAACCTCAATGAACTATAATAGTTTTCATCACCTTGTACATCTTCAAATGTATTGTACTTTTGGGCATCTGTAAATTGTGGCATCGTTTTCAAATCATGGATCTCAATTGTGGTCCAACTGATCTCTTTTATATAAAAAACTCTCTTTTTATTATATTAATTTACAATTCCAAATTTTTTTATTTAGAATAAGTATATTTGTGTCATTTTTGTGAGAGTAAAAGTTGTGTTGGTCAAAATATTGATATTTTTGTTGAACTATTTTTATTTTTGTTGCATTTACAGTCAATGATTAAATTTGTGTTGTTTGATTATGTTTTTATTCATGGTAAATTTTAAGGACTCACATGATTACATTTTATGTTCCACTGGTGGATTTATTCATTTTACATATACAATTATTGATTATGTAGAGAATTATATCAGATACATGTTCAAGGATGAAAAATTGAATGCTACAATGTTTGGAGAAACTAGTTTGATGAATTCCATGAAATAACATTTTATTAAATGATTAATTTGAATATATGGAAAAATATCATTTTTCATAATGATGAAAATATAGAAATTGGATTTGGATTAAATAAATAAAAAATTGATTTCATTTAGGCTTCAAGGAATTTTTAATTTATAATGGCAATACCAAATAATTGAAGGATGAGTTTTTTGGAAGACCATGAAAAATATTATCTCCTTGAAGTGAATTAGGAAAATTTTTAAGGCCATGAAATTTATTTATATTTTTCATGAATAGGATTTTTTATTTTTAAGTGACATATTTTTAATATTAATTTATATTTCATTATTGTAATATTTTTTATGTGCATTATAAAAATATGGAGAACTCCAATACCCTCAATGTGATTTCCTGTAACCACTCATTGGGGGACAAATGTTCAACCCCCAAGTGAGATCCTATATATGTTACAGTTGGTAGAGGGGGCCCATGTATAAGGTCCATAGATTGCACACACCAAGAGGCATGCAAATGTATGGTCCAGTGTATAAGGCACGAAGTGGAGCTGGTTCTCTAAGGCCCAGTGTGTGTGAGTCATGTTCTATGTGTGGTGGTCCCTTATAACCATCTTAAACAAGTTATTGTGACAGTTGATTTATTTTGGGGAACGAAGCCACTTTTGTTATCTAATTTTTTGCAGAATAGGTGAAATTACTATTCAACAACACATAAAATCACAATGAAAGAATTAGAAACCACATTATGAGTGATCTGAGCTATCTATTGTATTCAACATTATAATAACTCAAAAAAACTATTTTCTTATCAAATATGGCTTCATCCATATCCATGCACTAGTTTGATGTTGTAATCTTCATGTGATGTCCATCCATCCACTATAGATAAAACCAACACAATTAATTTTTAATCAATATCCCAAATCCAGGACTCCAATATCATCTTTCATGCATCGAGTTATTCGAAGAACATTTCTTTCCAAAAGTTGAATGATTTTTTTTGTGTTCATTAGTAGGCCATGATTCATTTTGAGATTCAAATAGAGGATATGGATGTGATTATTTTCATATGATTTTATGGACTAAAATATGATCTCACATTTAAGAGGACTCCATTATTTATGGAATATGTTTATATGAGATAAACTAAATCATTCAGTATATTTAAATTTCATGACATGGAATTATTTTTGGAGATTTGGAAATATAGTTGGTGGATCATGAATTATATTGGATGATTGACACTGAGTTATCAATAGACCATGTAAATAATTAATACCATATCCATCGTGTATTTAGAATGACATTCTTGTGGTATTTACATACTAGTAGGATAAATAGTTATCATGATCATTATTGTATATAAATATTTCCTTAGCATTCTTTAAACATCGGAGGAAGATAGTGAATCATTACCTATAAAAACCATGGATGAAACAAAAATAATATTCGTGAAAACAAAATAAATAGATTTGCTAATGATTTGAAAGTCTCTAATTTTCAATAAAAATATAGCATTGTGAAACATATGTTATGATGAAGATGATCTGTGTGGTGAACATATTTCTGGAAGAAGAAGAAGAGAATCCATGTGTACCTATCACATGAATAATAAGGATAAGAAGAAGGCCATGTTTACAAATCACTAAGGAACCAACAAATGTGAATCCTATATGTGAAGGAAAAGGCTCATACGCACTATTTTCATCCAGTAATATAGTGAATTATGTAAAGATCTTGAGAAGATGACATACATATTCTCGAAAGGAAAAATTGTACACAGAGAATAATTAAATTCTGTACACGGTTGAAAATATCATTTGAACGGAATACCTTGAATTACTACATTCATGAATATACAAAGGCGTTTTCACATGAAGAATCAATTGATATACATAAAACATGAATAAATGTTAAACTGGTAAAGAATATAACTTTTATTGTGTTGATAAATATTCATGTTTTTCATTATAATATAAATTACTATATTGAATTGGAATTTGGGTCTTCCACTTATTAAAGAAGACAAGGCTGGCTTGTAAAGAATTTTATTGACTCATTAGAAGATAAATACCTTAGATGAAAAAAAGATAATCATGTTGATAAAAATCCATCCAATATAGAAGATACATCTTATGAAATAATATTATCTTTGAATAAATATTGGTTCAAGTATTAAAAAAATTATTGAATACAAGTGGTTTAATTATAAAAAACACCTCTCATATAGAAAAATAAATTAGTAACTACATAAATATTATGTTTCATTTAATTTAATTTTCAATCACTGTGTGTTAAAATTATAAATAATCCTTGAAACAACAATAGATTGATGACATCCTTGAGTATGTATTATTACCCAACCATGTAAAAAATAAATCTCTTATGCTACTTCCCATATTATCTATATTTCATGTGTATGTTTTTATTTGTAAAAAACATATCCATTTCTCTAAACAAAGGTTGTGGATCCTGGGTAGGAGGTCCAAATTGAAAATAATTTAAAACAATGTAATGTATGGGTACACAAAATCCTCACATCACTTAGTATAACAGAATGATCAATCATGGCACTCCATGAGGTACCATAGTGTATGTCTACCTCTGATTTTACTAGTGTAATTATCCTCATTTGTTATTAAATGGATTATTTGATGTGTATATTTGATGTTGATTTTGAATTAACTCAAGTGGTAGGAATTTTATCCACTCATGTTTAATATAACATAAAGGCCTCTTCCATGACACTGAAGAATGTGATTAAGGGGAAAAATATATTGAGGAAAATCACAATGAAATATGAAAATCGTTAATACAGTATTTTCAAATTAGTAGACAATGATCCTTTTTAAGAAACCTGCTCAGACTATGGAGAGTTTCAAGAAGATTATTTTATAAAACTTATTGAATGAAATAACCAAAAAATTTATATAGTTGTGCAGAATTATTGTGTTTGTTTTAAATATATACTTGGATATTTAAAGGATCACTTTAATAAAATAGAAACACATAAATATAAAATTAATATATTGAATGATTCACATAAGAAGTTATTCAAAGGATGAAATTCTCTCATATACATTATTGAATAAAAATAAATTGTCAGAATATTATAAGAAAATATTTCATTAATTGATGATTAATTGTAATTGAATATATATGAGAGAATAGTTATTTTAAATAGCTTCATATAATGAAAAAATTAGGGTAGAAATAGTTTAAAGGAAGGAAATTTAAACATGTCTCATTTAATAACAGAAAGCATCACACAAGGTATGTTAGAATGATGAGTGCAAGTATCACAAGAGGATCCCATATTTTCAAGGAAATCGACAAGTTTATTGGCATTGTGATAGATGTGTGTTATAATATAATGAATTTAAGAAAGAGTATCTAGAGAATTTATCGATTTGGATTTTAGTTTCAATTCTTGCTGAATTTGATCCATTATTTTTCCATAGACAATGGCGACTGAGTCACTTTCAAACCTAACTATATTCTAATTTCATTGATGAGAGACTACCATTTCATTGATAAAACTAATCATTTTGGCTTCAAGAGAAGTGGCATGTCTTCATTATCCAATACACCATCAAGGAATCCCCTTAGTGATCTATGAAAGCTATTCCATTGCCAATAGGTCCTGAATTTGCTCTTAGTGAGCCATCAAAATTTCATTTGATCCATCCAGTAAATAGAGGTATCCCGAAGACCTCAATTGTTGGAAGAGGATTACGATAATTACAATTCAGATGAATTTTTCTAATAAATATAATTTTATTGTTCCATTTATCATAGTTAACATGATGTAAATAGTTTTCCAATTGAGACACAATCATAATCTCAGAGAGTGGAACTTTTTGATGAAGCCATCATTTTCATGATGAGATTTGTTCCTTCTCCTCGATATGATATTGATGACTTAAACACATGGAAACATGAAGAGGATGAATACATTGATCTATAGGTGAAAAAATAGTATTTGAAACATAAAACCATTATATTATATGACTTCCGAGGATTGATTTTAGACTAATCAAAAATTTAATTCTAGAGAGAGGTGGAAATCTTTTAGGATAGAAACATCTGATCTATGTCATCTCGATGCTGATGGCACAGATAACACCTATAGAAGAGAGAGATTCCTACTATTTTCAGGTTTACATCCACTAGAATCTTTTTATAATGAAGGTTCTAAAGTAGTGTGACATCCGACGACCATATCAAATGTCCTCTAGATTATACACCATGCATAATTCCCTAAATGTGATCAATAAAATATTGAGTTGTGTAATTTTAGTGAGACTTGCAAAGACCATATCAAATTTCCTCTAGAAAATGAAATACCCAACTAAACTAACACATAACTGAACCTAGGAACTCACAATACAAGGTTGTAAAAGCATGATTAAATGTGGATGGCCCAAGTGGAATTCATGATTGTGGAACCAGGCATGCTTTGCATGTGTCAATCCAAAACACACGATGGTACCAAGTCATGCCACCGGGAATTCATCAGAACCCTTAGAAAAATTCATCTTGGATATTCAGAATTTGTAGGACATGTCATGAATAGTCTTGGAGACCCTTCATGGGTACCAATTGGATCATGTGAACCCTCTTGTTTCATCACCCCGAATATTTGGCATCCTTAGGATGCACCTCCTAACTCATATTACTACTCCCAATCATGTTATTTGATTCTTGTTGACACATATGGACATGATAATCTAGCTCTCATGGCATACCCCTAGACATGCCATCATGATCCCGCAATTTGAACACATGGTGTGAGCAAAGACCAGGCACACCCCCCCGAATGTGTGATCATGGCCTCACGATGTCACCCGTGGTGTCATCCAAGACACGTGACACCCATCAGGACACGCCACCCATTCTCTCATGAATCCCTCCACATGTATTGAGACATGTCATGTGATAACCTCTAGGGTATTCCAAAAGGCTCATGTGAAACCTTCTTGATAAGAAGGTACATTCACCAGGGTGACCTCCCTATGTAAATACCACCATCTCTTAATTGAACTATGTGGTCATTGATTCGGGCCATAACTAGGATTAGTAGAAAACCTCATCAATGGCCCATGCACCATATATAACTCCCCATGGAGTGCCGTAAAACGTAGGTCCCATATCCATATTCCATGAAGTTGATCATGCACTCCCCCTTCTTTCTCAAAATGATAATGCATCTCAGTGGATTAGTTGATGCAAAAAACACCTCATTATGTACCAAATCCTCATTAAATAGTGGATCCATAGCACATAATCCCCAACATAAATAAAAATATGATCACTTTAATTCCCTCTATAACTGAGATACGTAAGATTCTTCTCTACTGGCCTGAGATCCATATCAAAAATTCCAAGGAATTACCCAATACATAGATCCCATATCCATATTCCCTGAGACATATCATGCACTCCCCTATGTTTATCATAAGGAACATGGATCACGTGGTCATATGGGGATGTGATGAACACCCCATTAGGAATCAAATACCAATTCAATAGTGGAGCCATAGTATATAAGTCATGAAACAATAGATATAAGAAAAATATGATTTCCACCGTAACTGGGATACATACGATGTCTCTTCCATACATGAGCTCTAATATTTACCAATTCAAAATCCCTCATTTTTGTTTTTACTACATAACATTGAACTATATTGATTTACCAAACTATATTATTTTTTTATTTCTATAATATCTTGTGTACGAAAGATGTACCATAATGGATAAATCCCATCCTTGGAATACCAACTCCCACCATAAAAGGGGTCATTTCCTATAATACTTTGTAATATGATTTTATCATATTAGAAACCACTCATTACATTGAAATGACAAAGAAACTCAAATAAATACAGATGGATTCACAATAGAGATCCATGTCGGTTACATGTAAATGATATTTAAACCAAATCCCTTCTGTTATAGTAACCATTCATGCATTGAGATTAAGTAGAGATGCAAAAATATGTATTAATTCTATAAGCGATTCTCAAAGTGGGAAAAAATTCCCCTCAAAGGGTTCAATGTGATTGACCTCCCAAACTCTCAACCAATGTGAGTCCCCAAGAGTGACAAGGCCTGAAATTTCAGATGGCCACCAACCTATGGAAATAATGATTCTACCTAGAAATGGATAGTATAACCATTGGGTGTTTTATGGAAAATAGGAAAAGGTAGAACAAATAGAGGAATCTGTTCCACACAACAAAACCCCACAGTAAAAAGGACGAACCAAACATGAAACTTTGAAATAGAATAATTTTTGGGTTATAATCGGTCTAGACATTTTGTTTGTCCCCATATACACAAATATATGATGAATCTGATGGCAAAGCCTCTAATAATAAAATATTGTGTAATATTCCACTGATCCATGTTTCTTTCCCATTATACATAGACAACACTAATTGGCTCAATGTTAAAATCTAAGGCCAATTGTTTGTAAGCCATATACAATCAAAATAGTAATACCATTAGATACCGAGAATCCTGTAAGTCCATCATTGTGTTGACAAGTCAATGAGAGAAGATTTTATAGAAAGGTAATGAACAAAATTTTTGTTAAGCATGCATTTCTTATTGATAATTATTATTCTTATGATATATCACTGATTGGTGGCCTTGTTCTTTATTGTCAACATAATATCAGACACCCGATATGAGGTAATGTATTCATCTTATAGTACTTGTTCTTGTAGATAATAAACCTTTGTGACCCCCATGGTTCGTAAAATGGTATCGCCTTCCAAAGGTCTCCATCAAAAGGTACTAAATACGATGATTCAAGAGTACCAACTATATGGTAAAATCCCTACAATGGAACCTTCTCTCATGATTCTTCAAGCACGATAGCCGGTGAGTCAACATCGCTCGATGAAGTTTGTAAGTAAACTATTGTCCCACATCACCATGACCAATCACTTCGGGATCCTGTCCTTAGAGAAATAAATCCACCTCCTTTCATACCTGATGAAGAAGGATTATGAGGCATGATATGGATCCCTTATGGTTTGTGAACCATCATGGATAGTGCCTACTAAATGTTGTCGACCACAGAATCGTATAATTTCTAATCATCTTATTGTTGTGGGTACCTCTCGACAAACAGTCACAATGGAAACCCATGCATTGGATATGCTAAGAAAGACTCATCAGAGAGGGAAGACACCTGACACCTACGAATGGGAAAAAATCCCTACTCATGTTGACATTACCTACCCGCATACTCTGGAAGGGACCATCTATAAGTCTCAAATCCCTACACATTAAGAACAAGATTGTGGTCATATTCTTGCTGCAAACATGGGGGACGGTCATACTCCTAACCCCTTGCATGTATTCTAATGGCATATCCTAATGGAACGTGGAAGACAAAAGTTGGAGCACATCTTTGTTTTAATATATTATATCTTTCAAGAGGTCGTGGTGCCAGAAAGAGTGGGTACTTATATCCTATCACACACCTCGCTAAAATACGAACACATTTTAGCGATAGCAGAAGAACTCCACCAGAATATTGTGGTACTATTACATATCACAGGACTGGCGCATGCTCCAATCTCTATATCCAAGATGACTCAACACACTTATCACTATGATCAAGTAGTTGTACCTGAGAAAGTGAACATTCGTTCTCCCACCTGGTAGGATTATCTACAAATCCTAATGAGGGGTGAGGCATCGAACCGAGCCAATAGGCCCAATCCAACCAGGGAAAACTAGGTGAGAGTGTCACACACCTCGATATTGGGGAACATACCTATCGAAGATGTCCTGCAGCATAATCCAGATGCCCAGGATATGGCCCATATCGCAATTTTGGATGAGGCTAAAAGGGTGAGAGTGGCACAAGCCTTGAGACATGCCCATATACTTATCAATGAATCTACGTGGAGTGCTCTAGAAGATCACATAATCATGCGCATATTCCAATTTCTTCCAATGTATGACAGGACCAGCAACATTGTATGGTAATACAAGGGAAGGCTCATATTCCATCTCCCAATATACGGGATTTCCTGCATATTACATAAGGGAATGCATATTCAGTCCAATCGAATATTCCTGATCGAACCGGGTCCAACTTGGTGATAGTTCCACACATCTCGGGGAAGTCTCATACTCTAATCTATATATATCAGTTTCATATCTCAATGGATCTTGATCGGACCCATAACTCCCATATTGACCATGTCTCACCAATTGAGAGTGGAGCATTCCTACGAAAAGGCTCATATCCCAATCGAAAATGAGGGTCTTATCGACATACTCTTACAGTTCCTTTGTAGTTGGCTCTTATCACTACTTCACCAAGTGGGTATATATGAATTCTGACAATCGTCATACCATATTCCCATATAACTACAAAAACACGAATGGCAGGTTGACATACTCCGACCATGGTGGAAAACATGTCTCATATTTGAAATCTTCTAAATTCCAGTGTCATTGTGGTTTTTCAAGACATAAACTCTACACCAAAGGTTCTATCAAATCATTTATCTATGCAAATGCATGATAAATTCATTTCCTTGATAGTCCTCCTCAATGGTAATGTGGTGAGGATTCAAATGGACTCTACCCCTGACATTGACTAGGGTCAAACTCTCCACAATGATATCTCATACAGTAAATGTAGTCCACCCTTTGTCAAGAAGCCTTTATATATCCATGTAATCCATACCCCAACACCTTCATATAGAGAGGTTCTCGAAATTCTTGTATCAATTGTATATAGTTCCATCATCAAAATCTAGCAGCACTCTGCTCTTCTTAGAAGTCGACCATCTAAGTGATCTTCTATGTTCTGACCGGATAGAGGCATGTAAGTTTGATGAAGAAGTGTTATAAACTCAAATATGTGTAGAGTTATCTAGAAACAACCTCTCCCTCATGATCTGGCCCCTCACTACTTCCATTTAGGTGATCAATGACAAGCTATAAAAGGATTTCATTCCTTATCTACGCTAAAATATGTGTGCTACTCATTAGTGATCGATGGATTTCCATATCCCTTATCTAGAAGATGAGTGCCACATTTAGACCATTAGGATACTATGTTTTCATATTTAACTTCCTGTTATCTCCATAATATGGGTTCGAAAACCAAAAAATAAGAGAGAACATTTGCAATGAACTATCTTCCATTGCATCATTACACTTCGATAGCTGATCTCCAAATCCAGAGCAACAATCACTATTTGGGCATTGGGAGAGTATGTAGAGTTACACATTACTGATCCCATAGAATCATAGAGACCCTCAGGCTAGGAATTCTATATTTTTATATCCTCTTGTGAATTTAGGAGATTATGAAATTCTCGATCTAGCTGGTCACTAGAACAGAATTCCGTCGCTCCAAAAATTCATAAACATCCTAGATAAGAAGAGAGGATAGCTCAAATGGATTCAAACTGGGCCCCTAAAATAATAGGGGGATGTTATGAACATGAAGATCAAAATTGTTATCACTTGTATGACTACCCTCAAGGAATGATCAAAATCATGGGATTCCATCACATTCAATTGTCAAGCATGAACAACAACACCACACCCCCTCAAAATGTCGGTGTAGATAGAATAACAGCCATCTTGGAAATGAATGGTTCCCAAGGCTAGGAGGAAATTTTTTACAATCTCCACCAATCATGTCATCAGTTCTTGAGAAAATTTTGGATGTTTTTTCTATAGTAATAGTAATACCCCATTCCATAGGGTTTGGGAAATTCATATCTCAGTCGACAAATCCTAATTTAGTATCCCTTGAAAAGGGATGGGAGATATCATTGGTGATTCTAGATCACCTCAAACCTGGTGGGATGGGAAAAAATACATCATTATATCAAATAATAGCCCCAGATAAACCACATCCCATAGGGATGGGTATATGTTTCATCATTTCCACAATAGAGGGGATCAATATTCTCTAGTTTGGTTTTAAGAGATCAATAGTCTGTGTCCCACCTGTTCGTCCCACCAAAAGACAAACCTCTGATGGATAGAACACATTAGGGAACTCCGATCTAAAATTACCTAATGGTAATAATTCGTAAACCAAGATTATAGTATCATACATTGATTGAAACTAGCCTCCACCATGTTCATACGGAAAAATTTCCTAATAAGGCCCAAGTATAAAATAATGAACCAAATTAAATCCTTCGAGAACTAGCTTTCCTCGTTGAACATAATGGCAGAACCACCATTTATTAATATTCCAATATGAACATATTCATTGTTAACATTACCTATATAAATCATGATCAAGTTGTAATGGGTGAAAATAGGGAAAACATACCCGAGGACATGGGTGATTTGGATGTACCAGATGAGGGTGAATGCTCCCAGAATCAAATAAGGCTTCATAATATGGCACCACAAAATAATTATTTTCACATACTTGGTAGAAATTATATAATGATAATGGGAAATAATCGACCATACCAAGGTTTTCATATTTGGAAAAGAAATTCTCATCACACGATAGATAAATATGATCTCTCTGATAGCTCTATGAGGAGAGACTCCATGGAAATATCCCCAATGGGAATCATCTATAGATAGAGGAGAATATTATCCCTCCTATGGTTGATCCACCAACCAGAGCAGCATCTGAATATCATATTGGCATTGTGACTAGTCAACCCGTCAATATAAAAAAGTATTCTGAGAATGTTTGGGACTTCAACCCACTATGACAATAGCCTCATCCTCTCTAATGTAACTCCACAGTCCTAGGGAAATTAGATGATCAACATGAGATGAATGTGGGACCACCTTCTTGGGCACCACCTGTTCCCTACAGATAGAATGTGGGTCAATAAATAGTGCCTCCATAGTTTCTTGTTTCTCTTGAATCCATGGAAACTCGTATAGAATCCATGGAAAGGGGATACATTCCAATATATCATGTGACGAAGCCATATCTGGAATGGGTTGAAAATACACCGTCTCCACCCGACATCAAAAATCCTATCATTTCCACCCTCAATGGTCTGGATATCCTGAGAAGCATCTCACTCACATTGGGTATCGATGTCGGCTGATGATGGGCCCATAAAATCAGATGGAGGTGACCAAGATGATGTGTTTCATATAGATACGGATAGGATCATCCTCTATATGGAATAATAGTTTCCCTGTAGGATTTATCACGAGATGGGAAAACCATCGTTGGCAGTTCCTTTACCAATTCAGTCCAACGCTTAGGATGATGACGATCATCGACCTAACAATCTACAAGTAGCACATGAATGAGAAGGTGTTCATCTTTAAATCAAGGTTGAAGGGTTTGATATTTTTACTTTGTATCCCTCCCCCGTGGGAACAAAAATGGGAAATTTGTTATGAAAATATCAGCGATGAGCTTCAGAAAAACCCAATCCTCGTGAAATATCAATGTGAATTCAAACAATTTTTTGATATAGATCATTGTCTTAAAGAGGATATTTAAGGTACCAATCTATGTCTAAACCCATGCACACTTCATAAGGAAAAAATCCAGGAGGATCAGAAGCAAGATTTGTCTCCATTAATATTGAAAAAATCCTTGTAGTTATGTGGATTTGACCCGACCTACACCTCATGCTGACCAACGACATCCAATGAATCACCCATGACTGGAAGCACAGAAAAACTAGGTCTACCCATTATTTTTGAAATGAATGGAAATGTGTACACTTTCAGAAATGATTATGCCTCTGGCTACTTATTGGATTCCAAGGATAATAAACTGCTCACAATTTTATAGCCTAGGAATCCTGACGATTTCATCCTCACCTACAATCCTGATCACCTCCCATTCCATATAAGGATGGGTCAAAATAACCGAAACTGGTTCATCATTAAGTACATTATTTAAGGAGTGGTTGAATCATGATAGGTTACCTTAGATGATTCTCTAGAACAAGTGGATTGCATACCAATTTCATGTTCATATAAAGAGGAAGGATGGTTGAATGTTCCAATCAATAAATCATTGAATTTCGACAAATGGATGACTCATAAAACATGAGATCAATTCCACAGAGTCCTTAAGGAATAGTTTTACAAACATGTAATAGTTCCACCACATAAAAAAGGATTCCTATTGTACCTCCCAAGGGTGGGCGTGACCACTAAAAGAAAGAAGAAATTGAAGATGAAAAGTCAAATTCTACTCCAATGTAGACTCAAAATCATGTATATTTCTTCCCTAAAATGTCTGTAGAATTGGTGCTACCCCACCAAAAGGAATCCTTCTAAGGTGAAGAGCTCATATTATGTTTTTCCAACACGATACACATTACAAACCACTTCTCAGTTGATGGGTATTCCCCAAAAAATGGTTCTCCTAAATATAACATGTGGGTATTATGTTTCATGCACTAAATATGAGGATATATGGGAAAAAATTAATATGGTCAGAGTCAGTATCATGTCTATACCCCCAGAGAAGACACATATGAAGCCAGGACACCAATAATTGTGCTCTGGTTGGCTAGAAGGAGGTAGGGAGGTGCCTCTGTGTAACACCCGAGACTTTTATGTTATATAAATTATCAAAGGAATCTTTTTCTACACAACACTTGCTTGACTTGCTTTACACGCAATCACGACCTTCCTCGATAGCTTGCATCGTACGCAATACCGAGTTTCACTAAACAACAATATGCTATTAAAACTAGCCGTTATGAATAGTAATAACCACTTTTTGAAATTTTATAAATTTTATTTTTCAAAATGGACTTCATTTTTGGACTCAGAATATCGAAATTAGCCTAGGGTGAAATTTTGGTATTTTTCTGAAAACTTTCAATTTTTGATGAATAGTGAAACCACTAAGTGGTAGGTTAAAAACTGAATTTTGCATAAAACATAATTTTACCGCTTCTGTGAATGGAATTTCGAAAATCCGAGACACACGGTTAATATCAAGGACTAAAATGTGGTTCAATGAGATGAAAATAATTTTTTGGTGAATAGTAACTTTTTACGATTTTTACCGCGGTTAATAGTAAATAGGGTAACTAAGGGTAAATATGATATTAATATTACCCTAACACATGTCCTAATTCTATTGGACAAGTTTAATTCGACCAAAAACAAACTTAGGAATAAAATATGACCATTTAGGCCCACTTGGATTAGATTAGGACATTTATTATTAATTTATTTAAAGAAGGGTTAAAATAGTTAAAATCAAAGTTTAATAAGTAAATCATTTTTTAATATGGGGTTATACATAAGATAAATTCAATTGTAAATATTCATTAGAAAGATAAAATGATTTCCTACATGATGATATTTTATTTGTAATTTTTAGACATTAAATAATTTAATTTATTTATGACATAATGATGATGCAGTAATTATCTTATTAATGAAATATAGACATAATTGATGTTATAAACACCAAAATAAATGTAATTTGAGACTTTTTATGAATTCCACTAATTTTCTAGGTTACTATGATATATTAGTGTTGATTTAATCAACTTGGTTCGAACATATAATTCTGTTATGACTTTCAAACAAATCATATATCAAATAGTGTCAAAATTGACACAAAATAGCTTTTAAATCAAATATTATATTATTAATTGTCATTTTATTCCTAAAAATCTAAGGTTCAGCCAAATGACTTAGATAAGGATATATATATTAATAATAAACAATTTGGGGTTCGAAAACAAAAAGACACGGTAAAAGTTAAAATAATTAACTTAGAGTTAAATCTAATTGATAAGGTTAAAATAATACCCTAAACTTGTCTAAATCCTATTGGTTGATAGGATTTCGACCCATCCCCACTTTATCTTCGAAATAAGACCCTTTGGAACCATTATAAACCGATTTTGACTTTAATATAAAATAATATTTTGAGATATTCCTAAGGTGCCCCTCTCCTCCCTTATAAAAGGGCACCTCCTCCCCCTCCTCCTCACACCAAATTGAGCACTCATGCTCGGCCAACCCCTGCCATTTTATCCTCTCCACTTCCCTAGCATAATCCTAGAGGTCCTGGTCTTCTCCAAAGACCAATCTTAGTTCCTTAAGTGGAGGATTCAAAGAAGCGTTCCAAAGAAGAGGTTATATCCATTACCGATCTTTTCAATTTCTTTCTTCTTCAACTTCTTCTTCTTTAGTTGTTTCATGATAAAGTAATAACATCAGTATTACTTACATACTGATATGTTATTATAAATATGAAACAACCCTAATTCACCTTCTATCCATCCTACGGAAAAATGAAATCACCACGCGTGCGTACGTACGGAATACCGTCTCCACGCCGTGGTGTAATCTATTTTCCACCATCACCTTACAAGGATGGGTATAATGGTGTAATGAGTAACTACATATGATTATTATGAAGTAATATTGATACTGAAATAATATATATATACTTTATTACAATTCCACGATCATAGGAACGATATCATCACTCGTGCGTACGTACGGAATACCGTCTCCACGATGTGATGCGACTCGTTCTACGTGATCTTCATTTCATAATGATTATATAAATGCATTGAATAAATGAATATGGTATATACTACACTAATACCATTCTAGAAATGAATTATCTATAACCTAAAGATAAGAATAAGAATATATTCGACAAAACACGCATAAGAACAAAAAGTTATAAAGACCCGAGTAACAAGTAACAATGAAATATTACTAACAAGAAGCTAATAATATGACCATATATGATATCATATAAATATGTATGATTGTGGAATAAGTCAATAACATTATTTAAACCATTATACAGGAGCTTCGGACATGTACAAAGCTAATCAGACCTAAGGTAAGGGAAAATACCACAATCTCATTTTTATCCGAGATTGTTTATTCGTAAGTATTTACTGGGGTGTATTTTATCATCCACATCCATGTTCTCTCAATATGTAATATTGTTTCCATCCACTTACAATATTTTAAATCCAATTTTACCCTTCGGTGAGTTTTTAGTAATGAATATGAACGGAATCTTTTGTCGTTTTTTTTTCGTACGAGGTACTTTTTGACTTTTCCGACAAAGGTACGAAGAATGTTTTTTTTAACTTATACGGCATGAATGGATTTTTAAAACATTATTTCCAAGAAGCTTCCTTTACAAGTTTTCAAGTTTATTTTTAATCAACTTCTTTTAGTTTAAAGTTGTATGACATGTTAAGAAAGGAAAAATGTTTTTGAAGTAGAAAGGATATTTTCCTCAAGAATAAATTTCAAGTGTTTTATCAAAATTATTTTCCATCTAAGATAATAAAGGGTTCTGTTTTTATCCCTATTATTACATTGATTTGATCATGTTGTGATGGAATTATTTTTATGAATTCCATTATCTTATATGAATTGATTTATGATGTCATGATGTTTCAAGAATCCCATTTTTGTTACATGTGTTATGCGATGATGTATGTTTTATGATTATGTGGCACACAGAAGAAAAGATTCATTATAAGATGGGTGGGACCTATATCTCCCTCCAGTGCATTGGGTAAAGATTTTATATCTCATGAGATAGACATGGCTGGAATGGAAGGTTATTTCGGTTCAGTGATACAGGACTGAAACGAGGAGTGAACTCGGTTCAGAAAGGGACTTTGTCCACTAAGATAGTCTTGGAAATGAGTCATGACTAACAAGAAATGATTTTCCATGATTATGTGTGCATTCCACAAAGTTTCAAGTTTTATGTTATGATTTTGGGGATCTCATTTTCACTTCTATGATTTATTCCATGTTAAGATATTATGATCTCTTTTGCAGGTTTTGATTTTCAAAAAGATATGACATGATTTTTATTTCCTTTATTTGCCCTTGCTGAGCATTTGAGCTCACCCTTTTATGTTTTCTTTTCCCCAGGTCAGGAAGATGGATATTAAGTAGAATATGCTAAAAGGGACCCTAGATATGATGAAATAAATGGGAGACACTGTAGAAGATTTATGAACCAGTTGTTTATGTTTCCCAGTTTCTAAAGACACTATACCTATACGGTCCTTTGTGGTTTTGTCATATGTTGTAATAAGTGTGCTTCAATTTTGAAGTATTAACAATGTATGTAAAGTATGGGTCGTTATAGTTGGTATCAGAGGAAAGGTATAGTCAACCTTTGGAAACTAGGATGTGAAAGCCTTAGTAAGAACCCTAAGAATAAGTCTAAGCATAGAACACAATCTTAGAAATGGCCATGAATAACCTAGGATAAGACCATAAGCATGAAAATTTTATTCTTGAATTATGTTGTTTCCTATTATAATTAGTGTTGCTCACACTATTCTTCTTGGTTTTAGTCAATGGCTGGAACCCGAAGGAACCGTGTTAATGCGGAATGCGATGGGCAATGCAATGATTGTCCCCCTGAGCAACCAAACGATATGGGAGCTGGAATGCAAAATCTTGTAGCCATGCTCACACAACTTCCTCAAGCTATGAATCATGCAGGATTTCCAAACGAGCAAAGGAGGGAGCAACATTCTGTTGAATCCTTCATGAGGCAGCGTCCACCTTCTTTCAGCGGGTCTACTGATCCATTAGTTGCTGAACAATGGATTAGTACTACTAAAAAGATATTTTCAGTTCTTCAATGTTCTGAACATGATAAAGTCATCCTAGCAGTGTACCGTTTGGAAGGAGATGCTGATCAATGGTGGGATCTTGTTAAGAATACGAGGCAAAGGGATGAAATTGAGTCTATGGAATGGGACGAGTTCAAGAACTTATTTTTCAATAAGTACTTCCCTCGTATTCTCCGAACAAAGATGGAGAAAGAGTTTCTTGAACTGAAGCAAAGGGATGATGAATCTGTTAGTACCTATGAAGCAAATTTTACAAGACTTGCAAGGTACGCTTCTGGTATTATTATCCAACCTGAGAGTAAGATCGATCGATTCTTTAGTGGCTTAAAACCAAGTCTTTGAAGGGCGTTAGCCATAAGGGACTTCAATAGCTACGAGTAAATCGTTCGATGTGCTCTCAAAGTCGAGATGGAGATTGGAGTAACCCATCAGTCACATGGGTTTGATAAGAAGAGGAAGATGGAATTCAAAGGAAACTCTAAAGAGCACACTGAAAAGAAGATGAACTTTCCATTATGCTCAAAGTGTGGAAAGAAACATGGAGGGAGTTGTATTAAAGGGATAAGTAAATGTTTTAAATGTGGAAAGGAAGGTCATCGGGCATTTGAATGCCGTGATAATGGGAAGAAGATGTCTAATGATGCAAACAAAGGAAGGGATACACAGAATGAACCTACTACACTTCAATGTTTCAAGTGCAAGGAGATGGGGCATTATGCCAATCAATGCCCAAATCCAAGGGTTGATGATGATGGTCGACGTCAACAAAATCTTAAGGCTAAAGACAAAGGAAAGTCACATGCAATTTCTATCAGCGATGTGGAGTACGATAACGATGTGGTGAAAGGTACACTTACCATCCACTCTAAAGTAGAAAATGTTTTATTTGATTCTGGATCCACCCACTCTTTTATTTCTGAAGACTTTTCTAAGGGTATCACCGTATTACCTCAACAATTAGATGTTGAGTTAGCCGTGACAACACCTAATGGCACATCAATCGCATCAAAAGATTATAATTCTTCTCCGATCGAAGTTTGTGGGAAAGTGCTTCCTGCAAATCTTGTGATCCTTCCTTTAGTGGAATTTGATGTGATTCTTGGCATGGATTGGCTTTCTCTACATGGAGCTCATATCAATTGCCAAAGAAGGGAAGTCACATTTCATATTCCAGATCAATCTACGATCGTCTATCAATGCAAGGATGAACATAACCTTCCAGTGGAAATTTCTTCCATCTTATGGGTATTGATTCCACTAAATGAAGGTTATTTATCTCAAATGGTTGGTGAGAAACTCAAGATTAAGAATATGCCCATTGTACGGGAGTTTGATGATGTCTTTCCGGAGGAATTGTCGGGTCTTCCACCAAATCGTGAAGTTGAGTTTTCAATAGAACTCGTACTGGGTGCTTTGCCTATTTCAAAGACACCTTATAGAATGGCCCCAATTGAGTTGCAGGAATTGAAGAAGAAACTCCAAGAGAATCTTGATAAGGAATTCATACGCCCTGGTGCGTCACCTTGGGGAGCACCTGTTCTATTTGTTAAGATGAAAGATGGATCAATGAGACTCTGCATTGATTATCGAGAACTTAACAAGATCACTATCAAGAACAAATATCCTCTCCCACGCATTGATGACTTATTTGACCAACTACGCGGAGCTCAATACTTTTCCAAGATTGATCTTCATTCAGGGTATCATCAATTAAGGGTCAAAAGGGAGGATATACTAAAGACGGATTTCCGTACAAGGTATGGACACTATGAATTTATAGTGATGCCATTTGGTCTTACTAATGCCCCTGCTATCTTCATGGATCTAATGAATAGAGTCTTTAGAGACTATCTTGATCAATTTGTGGTAGTCTTTATAGATGATATTCTTGTCTATTCAAAGAGCAAGTAAGAGCATGAAGATCACATGAGAATTATATTGAAGACCCTGAGAAAGGAGAAGCTTTATGCCAAATTTACCAAGTGTAAATTTTGGCTTCAAAAAGTTGCATTTTTGGGTCATATAATCTCAAAAGAGGGGATATCTGTGGATCCAGCAAAAACAGAGGTTATCGAAAGATGGTCAAGACCAACCACAGTAACTGAGATCCGAAGTTTTCTTGGTTTGGCTGGATATTATCGACGTTTTGTAAAAGATTTTTCACGATTATCTAATCCACTCACCAAGTTGACTCGGAAAGGAGTTAAGTTTTTCTGGACAGAGGAATGTGAAGAGAATTTCAAGGAGTTGAAAAGAAGGTTATCCAGTGCACCTGTGCTCACACTGCCTTGTAGTGGAGAAAGGTTTGTGATCTACAGTGATGCATCCAAGAAGGGATTGGGATGTGTTCTTATGCAAAATGATATGGTGATAGCTTATGCCTCACGACAGTTGAAAATCCATGAGCAAAATTACCCAACACATGATTTGGAGTTGGCTGCGGTAATCTTTGCATTAAAGATTTGGAGGCATTACCTTTATGGTGAAAGGTGTGATATTTATACTGATCATAAAAGTTTAAAGTATATTTTCACACAAAAGGAGTTGAATATGCGTCAAAGAAGATGGTTGGAGCTGATTAAGGATTATGACTGCTCAATCCATTACCACCCTGGGAAAGCAAACAAGGTGGCAGATGCATTAAGTCGACAAGACCATGCTAGTTTATCCATGATGAGGATCACAAAAGATCCAATATTTATGGATTTACAAAGGATGGATCTTGGAATTATAATGGAAGGGGAAAAATCTTATCTTTCTCAAATGAATGCTCAACCATCTATACATGTGAAGATTAAAGAGGAACAGAAAGAAGATGTCGAGTTACAAAAGAAGGTGAGAAATGTTCCTGAATTCAACCTTGATTGTGATGGGATAATAAAGTTCAGGAATCGGGTTTGTGTTCCTCCCATTCCCGAATTAAAGAAGGAGCTGCTGGATGAGGCTCATAGTTCTTCATTCTCTATTCATCCTGGAAGCACGAAGATGTATAGGGACCTGAAAGAGTACTTCTGGTGGGATGGCATGAAAAGAGATGTTGCTGAATTTGTCTCTCGATGATTGGTTTGTCAACAAGTTAAAGCTGAGAGACATAAGTCTAAGGGGATGTTACAACCATTACCCATACCCGAATGGAAATGGGAAAACATCACTATGGATTTTGTCACAGGACTTCCTAAAACATCCAAAGGCAATAATGATATTTGGGTCATAGTTGATCGTCTTACAAAGTCTGCACACTTCGTTCCTATTAGAGAGGATTTCTCTCTAGATCAGCTTGCCAGGATATATGTAAAGGAAGTGGTAAGATTACATGGAGTACCACTTTCTATTATATCTGATCGGGATCCGAGATTTACCTCGAAGTTCTGGCGAAGTCTTCAGCATACTCTGGATACAGAGTTGAGTTTCAGCACTGCTTATCATCCCCAGACAGATGGTCAATCTGAGAGAACAATTCAAACCCTAGAAGATATGTTGAGAGCTTGCTCTATGGATTTCAAAGGAGTTTGGGATCAACACCTACCTTTGGTAGAATTTTCTTATAATAATAGCTTTCACTCCAGTATTCAGATGGCTCCTTATGAAGCTCTCTATGGAAAGAAATGCAGGACTCCAACTTGCTGGGATGAAGTTGGGGAAAGAAAGCTATTAGGACCTGATCTCATTGATGAAATGGCAGAAAATGTCAGATATATTCAACAACACATAAGAGCAGCTCAGAGTCGACAGAAAAGCTATGCCGACAACCGAAGAAAAGACCTAGAGTTTGAAGTGGGTGATAAAGTGTTCTTACGAATATCTCCCTGGAAGAGGGTTTTGAGATTTGGAAAGAAGGGGAAGTTGAGCCCTAGATATATCGGTCCTTTCGAAATACTGGATCGTGTTGGGAAGGTAGCTTACCGATTGGCGCTTCCACCGAATCTCTCTCAAGTTCACGATGTGTTCCATGTATCTCTCCTGAGAAAGTACATACCAGATCCTTCACATGTACTCAGCTCAGAAGTTGTACCGCTGGAGCAAGGTCTTTCTTATGAAGAACAGCCGATAGAGATTCTGGATCGTAGCGAAAAAGTCCTACGAAACAAGACCACTCGCTTGTTGGAAGTTTTATGGAGGAACCACCAACTTGAAGAAGCTACATGGTAGCTTGAGGATATGATGAGGGAGAAGTATCCTCATCTGTTTGTTACAAAGTGACGAATTTCGAGGGCGAAATTCTTTTTAAGGGGGGTAGAATGTAATACCCGAGACTTTTATGTTATATAAATTATCAAAGGAATCTTTTTCTACACAACACTTGCTTGACTTGCTTTACACGCAATCGCGACCTTCCTCGATAGCTTGCATCGTACGCAATACCAAGTTTCACTAAACAACAATATGCTATTAAAACTAGCCGTTATGAATAGTAATAACCACTTTTTGAAATTTTATAAATTTTATTTTTCAAAATGGACTTCATTTTTGGACTCAGAATATCGAAATTAGCCTAGGGTGAAATTTTGGTATTTTTCTGAAAACTTTCAATTTTTGATGAATAGTGAAACCACTAAGTGGTAGGTTAAAAACTGAATTTTGCATAAAACATAATTTTACCGCTTCTGTGAATGGAATTTCGAAAATCCGAGAGACACGGTTAATATCAAGGACTAAAATGTGGTTCAATGAGATGAAAATAATTTTTTGGTGAATAGTAACTTTTTACGATTTTTACCGCGGTTAATAGTAAATAGGGTAACTAAGGGTAAATATGATATTAATATTACCCTAACACATGTCCTAATTCTATTGGACAAGTGTAATTCGACCAAAAACAAACTTAGGAATAAAATATGACCATTTAGGCCCACTTGGATTAGATTAGGACATTTATTATTAATTTATTTAAAGAAGGGTTAAAATAGTTAAAATCAAAGTTTAATAAGTAAATCATTTTTTAATATGGGGTTATACATAAGATAAATTCAATTGTAAATATTCATTAGAAAGCTAAAAGGATTTCCTACATGATGATATTTTATTTGTAATTTTTAGACATTAAATAATTTAATTTATTTATGACATAATGATGATGCAGTAATTATCTTATTAATGAAATATTGACATAATTGATGTTATAAACAGCAAAATAAATGTAATTTGAGACTTTTTATGAATTCCACTAATTTTCTAGGTTACTATGATATATTAGTGTTGATTTAATCAACTTGGTTCGAACATATAATTCTATTATGACTTTCAAACAAATCATATATCAAATAGTGTCAAAATTGACACAAAATAGCTTTTAAATCAAATATTATATTATTAATTGTTATATTATTCCTAAAAATCTAAGGTTCGGCCAAATGACTTAGATAAGGATATATATATTAATAATAAACAATTTGGGGTTCGAAAACAAAAAGACACGGTAAAAGTTAAAATAATTAACTTAGAGTTAAATCTAATTGATAAGGTTAAAATAATACCCTAAACTTGTCTAAATCCTATTGGTTGATAGGATTTCGACCCATCCCCACTTTATCTTCGAAATAAGACCCTTTGGAACCATTATAAACCGATTTTGACTTTAATATAAAATAATATTTTGAGATATTCCTAAGGTGCCCCTCTCCTCCCTTATAAAAGGGCACCTCCTCCCCCTCCTCCTCACACCAAATTGAGCACTCAAGCTCGGCCAACCCCTGCCATTTTCTCCTCTCCACTTCCCTAGAATAATCCTAGAGGTCCTGGTCTTCTCCATAGACCAATCTTAGTTCCTTAAGTGGAGGATTCAAAGAAGCGTTCCAAAGAAGAGGTAATATCCATTACCGATCTTTTCAATTTCTTTCTTCTTCAACTTCTTCTTCTTTAGTTGTTTCATGATAAAGTAATAACATCAGTATTACTTACATACTGATATGTTATTATAAATATGAAACAACCCTAATTCACCTTCTATCCATCCTACGGAAAAATGAAATCACCACGCGTGCGTACGTACGGAATACCGTCTCCACGCCGTGGTGTAATCTATTTTCCACCATCACCTTACAAGGATGGGTATAATGGTGTAATGAGTAACTTCATATGATTATTATGAAGTAATATTGATACTGAAATAATATATATATACTCCAATACAATTCCACGATCATAGGAACGATATCATCACTCGTGCGTACGTACGGAATACCGTCTCCACGATGTGATGCGACTTGTTCTACATGATCTTCATTTCATAATGATTATATAAATGAATTGAATAAATGAATATGGTATATACTACACTAATACCATTCTGGAAATGAATTATCTATAACCTAAAGATAAGAATAAGAATTTATTCGACAAAACACGCATAAGAACAAAAAGTTTTAAAGACCCGAGTAACAAGTAACAATGAAATATTACTAACAAGAAGCTAATAATATGACCATATATGATATCATATAAATATGTATGATTCTGGAATAAGTCAATAACATTATTTAAACCATTATACAGGAGCTTCGGACACGTACAAAGCTAATCGGACCTAAGGTAAGGGAAAATACCACAATCTCATTTTTATCCGAGATTGTTTATTCGTAAGTATTTACTGGGGTGTATTTTATCATCCACATCCATGTTCCCTCAATATGTAATATTGTTTCCATCCACTTAAAATAGTTTAAATCCAATTTTACCCTTCGGTGAGTTTTTAGTAAAGAATATGAACGGAATCTTTTGTCGTTTTTTTTTCGTACGAGGTACTTTTTGACTTTTCCGACAAAGGTACGAAGAATGTTTTTTTTAAACTATACGGCATGAATGGATTTTTAAAACATTATTTCCACGAAGCTTCCTTTACAAGTTTTCAAGTTTATTTTTAATCAACTTCTTTTAGTTTAAAGTTGTATGACATGTTAAGAAAGGAAAATTGTTTTTGAAGTAGAAAGGATATTTTCCTCAAGAATAAAGTTCAAGTGTTTTATCAAAATTATTTTCCATCTAAGATAATAAAGGGTTCTATTTTTATCCCTATTATTACATTGATTTGATCATGTTGTGATGGAATTATTTTTATGAATTCCATTATCTTATATGAATTGATTTATGATGTCATGATGTTTCAAGAATCCCATTTTTGTTACATGTGTTATGCGATGATGTATGTTTTATGATTATGTGGCACACATAATAAAGGATTCATTATAAGATGGGTGGGTCCTATATCTCCCCCCAATTCATTGGGTAAAGATTTTATATCTCATGAGATAGACATGGCTGGAACGAAAGGTTATTTCGGTTCAGTGATACAGGACTAAAACGAGGAGTGAACTCGGTTCAGAAAGGGACTTTGTCCACTAAGATAGTCTTGGCAATGAGTCATGACTAACAAGAAATGATTTTCCATGATTATGTGTGCATGCCACAAAGTTTCAAGTTTTATGCAATGATTTTGGGGATATCATTTTCACTTCTATGATTTATTCCATGTTAAGATATTATGATCTCTTTTGCAGGTTTTGATTTTCAAAAAGATATGATATGATTTTTATTTCCTTTATTTGCCCTTGCTGAGCATTTGAGCTCACCCTTTTATGTTTTCTTTTCCCCAGGTCAGGAAGATGGATATTAAGTAGAATATGCTAAAAGGGACCCTAGATATGATGAAATAAATGGGAGACACTGTAGAAGATTTATGAACCAGTTGTTTATGTTTCCCAGTTTCTAAAGACACTATACCTATACGGTCCTTTGTGGTTTTGTCATATGTTGTAATAAGTGTGCTTCAACTTTGAAGTATTAACAATGTATGTAAAGTATGGGTCGTTATACTCTGAGCCCTCCAGTGGTCACTAATCTTGATTGGATTATAGGACCAATTAGAGGGGGTTCAAGCTTATCATCCTAGGAAATGGGGAAGGTCAACACAACCTAGCCATTGGAGGTTGATATTATGTCATCCTCAACACAAGTCTCAGATCTATTGACCTCAACCACGTTATCTAATAAGCCACATTCCCAAGAGCAGCCCCATATTGGGAAATAAAGACCACTAGTTCAAATGTATGATGTTATTAAATTACTAGTTTTGGCCCCATCCATGATCTCATTCCTATATGTGCTTCATCGTTGAAAAGTGATCAGGGAGGGACTTGTTGAATCCCCATAAAGACCATAGGAATTTGAGATAGATGTTGATGATTTTGAGGTATATCTACTGTATACCATGTACCTAAGATGTCTTCTATCTATCCAATTCACTTATCAATAGCAGGAAGACGCTATCCTAGGACACATTAGACCCTTTTATGTCTCTAGAAAAATCAATAATGTCAAAATGCAATGAGGGATGATAAAAAATTGATCTAGGATCAATCTCATCCCATCCCAAACCCTCCGACATTTGGGGTGTGGTGAACAAGAAGAATCCCCAATAAATCTGACCATCAGATTTTGTGATAAGCATGAGAAAAGGTAAATTAGAATTATTAATCTAGAGAACCAATTTGGGGAGCTCAAATATGATGCCAATTTCATTCTAATATGGTAAGACACAACATATAATGTCTTACTTAGAGGACCTTGGATCCATATCCACTTGATGGTAAAATAAAAATTACATCAATATTTAATGTACCCTATCAATGGTATTGTAGGCATACTTCATTGTGAAAACGTCCCCTTTGAGATATGTGGGGACATATTTAGTGAAGCAGAAATCTATATGAATGCAGGAAAGATGCGGATATCAGATGATGTTATACAGGTTTCCAACCAAAATGATTTAGGGTCCACTGATGTATATTTTTAGAGCATGATCAATGATCATTACATGCACCCCATTAATAGGGTTGAAATAGATGACCCAGACCTAGATGTTCAAGCCTCTCGTGTCCTCAGAAACAGTCATCCTCACCATCTCTCTTCTATAACTCAAATCACAAGAGATGTTGATATTTCATCTAATGATTCCCCTCAAATTGATAGTGATGGAGAGGCCCCAAAACTATCATCATCATCAAAAATTAATTTTATAGACTCAGAAATTGAATAAGATGAGGTTGATCTCATCAATGACCATCTGTTATTCAATAAATGTGTTTCAACCACCATATATGAGCACTAGAAGATAAACCTTGGCATAATGGAAGACCCAAAAACTACCTTGATTAATGATGATATTCCAGTTAATTAGAATGAAATCTATATCTAATTATTCAAGAAACACTAATATGTGTTTTCTTGTAACTATACATGAATTATTGGATTGAATCATGATGTGACTACACATCATCTTGAAATACCCTATGAGCATCGGGGATTCATGATTCTAGCTAGGAGAATTCACTCCTCTGATTCTAAAAATGTAAAAAAAAAGTTGATAAGTTTATCAAATCTAACAGTATCTGAGATGTTTAATACCCAAAATGGAATTCCCAAATTGTCCCTTTTAAGAAAAAAAAACTTGCTGATTAGGGTCTACATTGTCTTTAGGGACCTTACTTAGCATTTCCTGAAAAATGAAATCACATTTCCAATCACGTAACTCTAGATCGATGTATCTACTAGATTTCACGCCCTTTCTATCATGGATGGGTATTCAGGGTACAATCAAATCCAAATGGGACCTTAGGATTAATATGTTGAGTCAATAAGGTTTTCCTTAGGACTTTTACATTCCTTCTTGTTTTTAAAATCACAGACACCTTATCTTTAATCAAATGGTTTTTATCCTATGATTTGATTTTATAAATAAATTTATCCATAACATATTTTAGTTGTTTATATTTGACTACGTGTAAAATTAGGATTCATATTTTTAACATTTGAATCTTATAAATACTTGGATATGAAGCATTCTATTTTAGGATCCGAATTCTGGATAAGAACTATAATGAAGTTTCACTCCGAATTATGGAAACGAACTCTCATTTAATTCAACTCCAAATTATGGATACGAACTCTCATATAGTGTCACTGCGAATTCTGGATATGAACTCTCATATAGTTTCACTCCAAATTATGGATATGAATTCTCTTATAGTTAGACTCTGAATTCTGATTACGAACTTATCTATGTTCTGAATCCGAGTTCCCTGACTTCATACTCTGAATTCTTATGAGTTCTAACTCAAAATTCCTATGAACCCTGACTCCAAACCTTATAAGTTTGGGTTCTGAATTCAGATTAAATTAGACTCCAAATTTCCTAGAAATTCAGATTCCAGATTTCTACATAATTCAGGTTCCAAATTTCAATAAAATAGAATCCGAATATGTCTTTATTATAGACTCCAAATTCCATTTTGGTTAGACTCTGAACTTTTATTTTTCTTACATTACGAACTTTTTACTTACACTCTGATTTGTTACGTTTGATGTAAAATGATGTCGTGATTTCAGTTACATATGTTTTGTTATAAAACGATGTCATCCATTCTGTTTCTAACTAACCGTTGGTTGAGTGACATGTGTATAGGTCCCTCAGAAATTCAAGGAGAAATATGATAGTTGGAGGAGGGACTCGCCTATTGTAATTTCGCCTGTAAATATGAGCACAATTGAAAATATTCATACTGATCTTCGAGAACTTTGACATCTGTGCTTATATGTTGTTGAAGTGATTTCTAGATAGAGAGGCTCTTATTAACTCTCAAGATTCGTGCAGGAAGTTTTAATTACTTATTCAAACTTTTCCTTGTGAAGATTTCTTCATGAGACTCTAAATGGTGGTGATTACATTTGAGGGCTTCAGGGGATAGGAATAAAGAGGTTCCAACACACTGAATTTGGGGGCTTCCTTACTGAGGAAGACAGAGGTTCCAACTACCATGAAGTTGAGGGTTTGTAGGGCCAGTAAGACAGAGACTATGATCTTTGTATCGAGGGCATACCCTGGTGAGGGTAAGACATACTTGCTTGAAATTATAAATCAAGGCACCTTTATCCAAGGTTGTTGGATACCCTTCTCTTTGGGTAAAAATACTTATATCTTGTTACTTGTAGTTTTACTACTTGGTTTTTCCGCATTATTTTTGTATCATAAGGAATGTATAATATTCTTATATTTCCGTACACTTGTACTCTGATTCATTTATATTTTATACGCTTTAAGGTAGAATCTCATATTGTAAACTTTGGTTATATTTACTTATTCCAGAATCGTATTTCCGAATCCTTATTTTCGGAATCATATTTCTGGAACCTGTTTTTTGGAACCTCTTTCCAGATTTAAGAAGTTGTGTAGAACTAGAAGTTTTTAACTTCATACCTTGTTCCAATTATCAAATTGGTGATATTGTTGTTGTGAATTTTCTTAGTTTAACTTTTTTAAACTTAGATTTTTCCTTGTTTAAGGAAAATTTTAAAGTGTACATTTCACCCCCCTCCCTCTTGTATATTGAGCATCTAAATTGTTATTTCTATCCTATAATTTGTGTTAGAGGAGATCTCTGAAATACTTATACTCATATATAAGTTTTTCTTTCTCAACTTTCCATTGTTCTATTTTTCCTTGCTTAATAATATTTTACGTGCTTCTTAAATTTTGTTATTAACAAGTTTCTATGGAAGGAAAATTTTCTTATAGATAGCAGGTATGAATATTAGTTCGATCAACAACTTAAACCCTAAAAGACCACCAATTTTTTATTGTAATGATTATGAGTATTGGAGATATCGAATGAAGAATTTTGATATCAATACTAGAGTAGAAAGTTTTTTTATTATTACTAGAGGTTATCAAATTCTTGATAAGGAAGATAGTACCTTTACAAACAAAGAGAATCATGATTATCAACTCAAATACAAGGTACGCAACACTTTACATTATTCAATTACTAGGAATATGTATTACCAAATTTCTTCTTATGAAGTAGATAACTGTATCTGGAAGAAACATGAAGTTACTCATTTTGGTACGTCTAAAGTAATTGAGACTAAGAGAGCTATGCTGAAGACTGAGTATCATGGTTTCAATTTTCCTTATGGAGAACCCATATGAAAAGTGCAACAAAGATTTATTACTATTGTGAATAGATTAGAATATATGGGTGAGAATGGTCTGGATGATAATGCTCTTGTGGAAAAAATCATAGACATTATGCCCAATGAGTGGGAATCCAAGAGAACTGCTATTGATGAGAATAAGAAGGTTTCTCAGATTACTCCTGATGAGTTATTTGGATCTATTCTTCAACATGAAACAAGGATGCAGAGAGATGCTGAAAACATCAAAACGAATAATGGAAATGGTACAGTTTCGTTTAATACAACACAAACTCATATGAAAACAAAGACTTTTAAGAGAGTAACTAGATCCAAATCTAAGAAGTCTATTATCTAATCTAAATCTAGTGATAGAGAAGTCTCAGATAATGAGTTAGAAAATCTTGCTCGAATGATGAACAAGATAGCTGGTCAGAGATATTTCGAATCCATGAATAAGATAAATGAGAGGAAATATAGGAATGGTGGATAAGTTACTTATTATGAATGCAAGAGAGCTGGACATATTAGATCAAATTTTACTTTGCTCAAAAAGAATGAAAGGAAAGAGAGAAATTTTGAAAGGAATAGAATGAAATATTATAAAGAAAAAGATAAGAATGTTCTGAAATCAAATGACACCTGGAGTTCCAGTGGTGGTGACTCTTCAGATGAATCTTATAATTATGAATCTTCTGGATTGAAGAATCTTGGTCTTATAGCCATATTACCTATTAACGATCATTTCATTGTGGATATGGTATACAATTATGAATCATTAACCAATTTTTCTTTAAATTCTAATGATATAAAATATAATAACTCTTCAAGAAGAAGAATCCTCTTCTGATGAAGAAAATATTTTACCTACCTACGAAGAAGTTTCTAGGTTTGCTGAACTACTTGATATTGAGAATTCTAAACTCAATAAAAATCTTGATAAAGAAAACTCTAGGAATACTATTCTTACAAAAGAAATATCTGATCATTCTAATTATCTTGATAGGAAAAATGATTATTTTATAAGTATTTCAAAAATTCTTGAAGAAGTGAATTCTAAAAAGGATAAACTTTTTAAAGATCTAGAAAAATTAATTTCTAAGAAAAGTGTTTTTGAGTCTAGATCTAGTTCCAAATATAATGATGTTGAAAATATAAACTTGGTTATAAAACTCAAGTCTGAAATTGTTTCCTTACAGAAGTTTTTGTCCAACTTTACTCATGGTAAATAAAATTTTGATAAGATGTACTCACAAATATGACCTTTAAGATACAAATCCAGATTTGGTTATACCCATGAAAAACCAATTTTTAGTAACAATTATTTTGTTCCATAAAGTGCCCCATTTTGTAACAAGGGTCAATGTGGTGGTCACTAGTCAATGAATTTTTCTTTAAACAAAACCCAATCATTAGGTTTTCATAAGTCATATTTTTCTATGAAGATGTGGGTGCCGAAAATATTGTTATCTGAAAATCTCGGATCCAAACAAGTTTGGATTCCGAAATTCTAATTCCTTTCTTATTTTCAGGAAGATAAAGGATGGACCAAAAATAATACGTGGTACATGGATAGTGGATGTTCTCGGAATATGATTAGAAACAAAAACTATTTTGAAAAGATTATTAAGAGAAATGGAGGAAAATTAAATTTTGGAGATAATTCTCAGGGAGAAATTGTTGTTATAGGTAACATTGTTCTTCTTGGTAAAACATTGATTTCAAACGTTTTTTTTGTTAAGGGTCTTAAGAACAACCTCATTAGCATAAGTCAGTTATGTGATGAAGGGTACCTTGTGAATTTTAGGAATGATAAATGCTTAGTACACAATTCCAAGGAAGAATTTATTCATTCTGCCAATAGTTAAGAGAATGTTTACACTTTGAACATAGAAGACCTAAGGAGCCATGACTTACATTGCCTATGTGAAATGGAAGATTACTCTTGGTTATGGAATAAAATATTAGGTCACGGTAAGTTTAGGAACTTATGTAAACTCTCTAAGAAGAAACTAGTTAAGGATATACCGGATCTTATATTTGATTCTTCTAAAGTTTCTGATCCTTGTCAACATGGAAAGAAACATTAATCTAGTTTTTAATCAATCGGTGATGTCTCAACAAATGAAGCCTTATAGTTAGTGCACATGGATCTTTTTTGTCCAACAAAAACTGGAAGCATTAGTGGAAAATACTATGTGTTTGTTTTAGTTGATGATTACACTAGATTTACATTGGTCTATTTTCTAGCAAAAAAGTCTGAAGCGTTCTCTTATTTCCAATTTTTTAGAACCCAAGTTAGTAATGAGAAAAATATTCCATTGAAAACTATTCATAGTGATCATGGAGGAGAATTTCAAAATTCTAATTTTGAAACTTTTTTTAGTAGAAAAGGTATTACTCACAACTTTTCAGCACCAAGAACACCTCAACAAAATGGTGTTTTTGAAAGAAGAAATAGAATTATTCAAGAGATAACTAGAACCTTGTTCAGTGAGTATTTGGTAGCTATACATTTTTGGTCTGAAGATGTAAGTACTGCTTATTATACTATAAATCGATTTTTGATTAGACATTTTCTTAATAAAACTTTTTATGAGTTATGGAATGGTAGAAAACATAGACTTTCCTACATTAAGGTTTTCGGTTTCAAGGTATTCATTTTGAACACCAATGATAATTTACACAAATTCTCACCAAAATCTGATGAAGGAATTTTCTTAGGCTACTCCAAAACTTCTAAGGCCTACAGAGTTTTCAATAAAAACACTTGTACTGTTGAAGAAACAGTGCATGTAAAATTTGATGAATCTGATCCTTTTGTTTTTAAAATGACCCAACCTACATCCTCAGATGCGTTTTCAAAAAATAATTATCAACCTTTGATAGAAGATCCTTCTGATAAGGAAAATGTTCTAGAAGACACTTCTAAAACATTTACCTCAGAAGACTTTCTACCTTATGATGATGAACATGTTTTACAAAACCCAAGTCATGTGTTTCTTTAGAGTCATCCAAGTGATAGTATCATTGGTGATGTCAATCAACCTGTAAGGACTAGAAGTTCCTTGAGGAATGAAGTATAACATCTAGAATTTCATTCACAATTAGAACCAAAAATCACTGATGAAGCTTTAGGTGATGATGATTGGATCAAAGCCATGCAAGATGAACTAAATGAATTCAAAAGGAATAAAGTCTGGAACTTGGTTGAAAGACCTAAGGAAACATCTGTTATTGGAGTAAAGTGGGTCTTTAGAAATAAATGTGATTAAAATGGAGTCATTGTTAGAAATAAATCTAGACTAGTTTCTAAAGGCTATAATCATCAAGAGGAAATAGACTATGAGGAAACCTATTCTTCCGTAGCTAGACTTGAATCTATTCGTATCTTACTTTCCTATGCATCATTCTTTAACATTAAACATTTCCAAATGGATGTGAAATGTTCTTTTCTTAATGGTTATGTTCAAGAGGATTTTTTTCATTGAACATCTGGTGTCACCCAAATTTACCCATGTTTTAAGGGTCAAGCGGTCGATTGCAGTGTAGCTTGGGTTGCCGAATCCTCAGAGACATAAGATGAACCTTTAGACACTCAATAAAAAGAGATGGATTTTGGGAAATAAGTGGACAACTTGGGTTGATTTTAGATGTTTTTATAAAGGAACTAAAATATCTATGTGAATTCAAATTATGAGAAAATGAGTTGATCCAAGGTTATTGCTCGGGATGGATTGAATGAATTCATTTTTTTACGATTTTTTTTTCAATAACTCAAGAAGGATTCATGAAATTAATTCAAAATAACCTCAACACATAATGATTAAACACCTTCACAATATATACTAATCACTTATACACTTTTAGGATCATTGTCCTGAGCACTCCAAGGTAAAGGATATAATTAGAACATGAAAGTGGGGTGAATAAATTCAACAAGGAAGAGGAAGAATAGAAATCATTGAATGAAAGAAACTCAATTAAAAGAAATTAATAACATTTAGCTAGTGAGAAATAACATTCAATCCAACAACTTGGTACTCCCTTGGATCAACCCATAAATGAGATATCCCTCCATTGATGACAAGTCCTCAACGGAAGCAGAAAGTATACTTATGAGGGTGGAATTGAAGATGTAAAAACAACAAAAATAACGATCACTCCACCGCCGTGTGAACAAAATCATAAGGTTTGGGGTGAAAAAGTTCACAAATTGAGGAAACGGTATCAAGGTGATATAAATAATAACAAAACAATAGAATAAGAAGATACTTTATTAAAAACTAAGGTGATTCAAACAACTTATTGGGAAGGAATAATGATACAAATACAATTTGGCATAATAACATTACAACCAAAACAAAGCTCCAAGATCCCTAAATACTCCACCACTACTACCTTAAATATGAAAAAATGAAGCCTTGGATGAGCCCCCAACATCCAATGTTCCATTAATTAGTTGTGTTGGGGAATGGTGGGTGGAACATTAATGTAGAGAGACTTTTCCACTTCTTGCCCCGAAGTTGCAGCCAGCTTGCATCCACCAAAAAGACGCGCCTAACGGACATTCTAGAAGGCATAATTTTAGTAGGCCCTAGTAGAATTAAATGAATCCCAGGATGCCCCTAACAAAATGTAAAATTTCAGGCCAAAATAATAATTCTTTCGCGAGAGTTGATATAAATAGTGGGCTGTATTTATAGGCCGTAAAATCTGGCCCAAAATTGCATCATCAACTTGGGCCGCCTAAATCACCACCATGTATGACTAATTAGCACTGTCTTCAGAAGAATTATTTGTTCCCCTCTATGGCTTATATCCTCCCATAAATATTTTTCTTCATTGGTCCTGAATTGTGGTCCCCACATTCCGATCAGTGGGATGATATTATATCTGCCTTCTCCAGAATTGTTTCCATTCATCACCAAATATCCCCATCATCCTTTATGAATCCTCCATTGATCCCTGAATAAAAAAATTTCATATTTATATTTGTATCAATTTCCAAATATATCAAATTAAAATATAGATAATTACATTCTATAAAATCAGATGAATCATTTGGCCTAAATTGGTGCATATTAGGCATGAAGTGCACAAATGATGAGAATGGATGTTCAAAATTAAAATCCACTAACTCAGGCCCATAAGATCAAAAATTAACATTTAATACCATTAAAATGTAATAAAAATATGTGTTTTTATTGGCTAATCACACCCCCAACTTGATTTTTTCTAGTCTCGAGTAAAATATATCTCACAAAAATGGAATTTGAATAATGTTTTCCAAAAACATTTTAATACACATTTCTCACCCAATGATCTCATACCAAACAATTATGAAACCCATAAAAATCATTTAGAACAAGCTATATCCACAGGAATATCTCAAGACCAAGCCCATTCCGTTGTTCAAATTCATCACCATATTTCATCCAAATTCAATTAAGCATGATGAAGTGTTGTGTGTCACAGTAGACATGTGGTTTCATTTTCATTCGAGGGAGAAAAAATGGAAGCGCTAGGAGAAATCAAATGTTAATAATAAGATGAGTACTCATTTTCTTTATTTTATTTGTTTTTTTGGATTTTTTGGAATATTTTTTTTGCAATTTTACCATGGTATTTGAAATTTTACTCAATAGAGTCAACCCATGTTGTAAGACTTTGCCGATGACTCCCAGGATCAAAGACCTTAGGGTACCAAGTGAAGCTCACATACTCCGGCATCTTCTCGAGTTAACTCACTCAAAAAAAAATTCATATTAACACAAATAGTGATAAAATGCCCAACTCTGGGCCAGAAAACTATGGAGTCACAATCCCCAAGTGCCGAAATCCACACATTAGGTCAATTCATTGCTCTACGCGCAATGGATTTTTTTTAATAAACATGTTAAAATTAAAATGATCATCCATCCTATGCTATTTATTATGGGTCCCCAAGAACTCAAACTAAAACCCCACAATCTAGAGGACATGTATTGTGTTTTTTTATATAATTTGATGAAAATATAAATGGTTAAAAATCACATCGTACAACCGCACTTTCCAATACCTATGCACGTGAACATAAACATTCATTAAAATCAGAATCAAGGCATGCAAAATTATTTGATATTTAATTTCATAGTTTGGAATGTGTGTTATCATGTTCAAGGTTAATTTCATTTTTCCTTCCATATATTTTCATATCCCCCCTCCACTTAGAATAACACTATCCCGAGTATTTAAAGAATTGAAACATTGAAGGGGTAGGATAGAAGTTCAACGAAGACATTGAAAATGAAAATTATGGGATGAAGTCACCTGGTGGTTGATGTTGAAAATGCATTCCCATGTCTCCCTTCGGTTCTAGTTTGTCTCTCAATGGCTAGGATGGTTGTGAACAGCTTTTCCCAATGACCTATGACATGGAATTTAATATATATATTTTAATATAAATGTATTTTTTTTGTATTTTTTTAACCTAAAAAACTTTAAAAATAACATAAAATGATGATACATTTTCTTCTCATAAATTTCTGGGTAAGGTATTACTCAGGGAGCACAATGTGTGACATGGATGAATACGGTGCTCCCCTTTCATACTCATCCTTACTCATAAAATAAGAACAAGTCAACAATCTACTTTTTTAAATACCTACAAAAACATAAAATAAAATAAAATAAACTGATGATACATTATCTTATTTATATTTTCTGGGTAAGGTATTACTCATGGATCACACCGCATGACACAGATGAATACAGTGCTCCCCTTTCATACCCATCTGTACTCATAAAAGAATAACAGGTCAACAATCTATTTTTTTTAAATACCTAAAAAAACATAAAATAAAATAAAATAAAATAAACTGATGAATACGATGCTCTCCTTTAATACCCATCCTTACTCATATAAGAAGAACATTTCAGCAATCTATTTTTTTAAATACCTACAAAAACATAAAATAAAATAAAATAAACTGATGATACATTGGCTTATTTATATTTTCTGGGTAAGGTATTACTCAGGGATCACACTGCGTGACACAGATGAATACGGCGCTCCCCTTTCATACCCATCCTTACTCATAAATGAAAAAAAGGTCAACAGTCAATATTTTTTTTAGAATACCTACAAAAATATAAAATAAAAATAAACTGATGATACATTATCTTCTATATATTTTTTGGGTAAGGTATTACTCAGAGATCACACTGAGTGACACGTATGAATACAGTGCTCCCCTTTCATACCAATACTTACTCATAAAAGAAGAATAGTTTAACAGCCTATATTTTTTTGAAATAAAAAAATGAAGAAGAAGGAAAAAAGATGACTCACAAAGATTAGAAACATGAAAACTACGGGTTTCCTCTCGTGCCGCGCTTTTGTTTAACATCGTTATCCCAGCATGGATCTTAAATCTATCAATTTTGTCCTGGTTCATAAGTTGGCTATGTTAACTCTACCTTTATTTTATGTTTATTTAATGATTCAATGAATGGTTTTAACCTATGACCATTGACCTTAATAATGTTACCACTTGTGGGATCCTGAATCTATATTTCCCCATGGGGGTCCACATGATGCACTATCAATGGACCTGACAATCTAGACCTTAACATTCCCGGGTGTAAATTATGTTTTGAACAATACAAGTGCACAGGTGTTCCCAGTTCAAATTGTTTAACTTTGATATTCCTAGATTGGTAGGCTTGAACTCTAGCTTTATTTATCCTTTAATTTTCATAATCCTCCATCCTAAGTTACTCAAGTTCATTAAGATCTAATTTCCTCTTTTCATCGGCTAAAGAAATGTTGAAATTAATTTTTTTGATTGCCCAAAATTTCTTATGCCCAATTGCAATAGGTAAATGGAATTATTTTCCATAAACCAACATATATGGTGACATTCTTAGGATGGTTTTGAATGTTGTACGATATGCCCAAAGAGCATCCAAGAGTTTCTCAGACCAGTCTTTCCTAGAGGGGTTGACAGTTTTTTCAAGAATTTGCTTAATCTCTCTATTTTCTAACTCATCTTGACCATTGGTTTGAGAATGGTTTTTAGTGGAAACTTAATGAGAAATTCCATACTTAGACATGATTGGAGAGAATGGGAAATTATAGAAATGGGTTCCTCGATCACTGATTATAGCCCTAGGAATTCCAAATCGAGAAAATAAATGTTCTTTCAGAAATCAGATCACAACATGATGGTCATTGGACTTGGTGGGAATAGCTTCAACCCATTTAGAGACATAATCTATAGCTAATAGGATGTAGAGGTGTCCCTTAGAGTTTGGAAAGGGTCCCATGAAATCAATTCCCAAACAATAAAATATTTCAATGACCAGAATGGGAGTGAGGGGAATTTGATTCCTTTTAGAAATAGATCCTAATTGTTGACACTGAGTACAAATTTTTCAAATTGGAAGGAATCCTCAGTGAGGTTCGGCCAATAGAAACAACTTTGGAGGACCTTTGCAGTGGTTTTCATTATAGAAAAGTGTCCTCCACATGCCTATCCATGTCAAAATTTTAGAATGGACACTTGTTCCAACTCAGGAACACATCTCATAATAATTTGATCAGGACAACACATGAAGAGGTAAGGATCATCAAACACATAGTTTTTGACATCAAAAAGGAATTTTCTCTTAGATTGGGTCTCCATGAATTTTGAAATGTCACCCATCACCAAATGGTTTGCTATGTCAGCATACCAAGGGCAATCACTCACTTAATATAGGTGCTCATCAGGAAATGAATCAGACACAGAGAGGTGGTGGGAGTTTTCTTTGAATTCCATCCTAGAGAGGTGATCAGCTACAACATTTTCAACACCCTATATATACTTAATAGTTAAATCAAACTCTTGAAGAAGAAGGACACACCTACTCAATATTGCCTTGGAATCTTGTTTTTGAAAAAGGTATTTTAGTGCTGAATGGTCAGTGAATACAATGACAGGTGATCCTATGAGATAAGACCTGAATTTCTCTAAGTCAAAGACAACAGAAAGAAACTCTTTCTCAGTGGTGGTGTAGTTTATTTATACATCATTTAAATATTTTCTTTCATAAGCAATGACACATGTATTTTTCTCACACCGGTGTCCTAAGGCTTCTCCTACAGCGAATTCACTTGCATCACACATGAGCTCAAAAGGAAGTTTCCAATTTGGAGATTGCATGATAGGTGGAGATATAAGAGTTGACTTGAGTGTGGAGAATGATTCCTCACATCTTTCTGTCCATAAATATACATCAACTGTTACCAATAGAGCACAAAGTGGTCGACAAATAGAGATGAAATTCCTAATGAACCTTCTATAAAAACCAGCATGTCCCAATAAGGACCTCACTTACATAACTGTTTTTGGAGAGGGAAGGTGAAAATGACATCAACCTTAGCTTTATCAACTTCAATCCCTCTACCGGATACCAGATGTCCTAGAAAATGTCCTTCACATACCATGAAATGGAATTTTCCCCAATTTAGTATGAGAGTATTATCCTCACACCTTGACAAAACCTTTTCAAAATTTAGAAGGAATCCATCAAAATTATCCCCAAAGTTGGTTAAATCATCCTTGAATACCTCTAAACAATCCACCACCATGTCTGAGAAGATTCCCATCAGGCACCGCTGGAAGGTGCCAGGGGCATTACATAACCAAAAGGGCATGCGCTTGAAGGGAAAAGTGCTGAATTGAGAAGTGAAGGTTGTTTTTCCTTGATCCTCTAACGATACGTTGATTTGATTATACCCTTAGAATCCATCTTGGAAGATGTACTATTGATGACCCGCCACTCGCTCGAGGACTTGATCAATAAAGGGAAAGGGGAAATGTTCTTTCTTAGTACAAGAGTTGAGCTTCCTATAGTCAATACAGAGACTCCATCCACTATTAACCCTTGTTGGAAGCATATATTTATCTGTATTGGTTGTTACTGTGATTCCAACCTTCTTTTGAACCACATGCATTGGGCTAACCCACTCCCTCTCAGCTATATGATAGATGATACCGGCCTTTACCAATTTCAAAAGTTCTTTTCTCACTACTTCCATGAGATTTGGATTGAGTCGCCACTGAGATTGATGAAATGGCTTTGAATTGGATTCTATAACAATTCTAATATTCCCATTAAGTGGGCTAATCCCAGGGATATCAGATAGAGTCCATCCAATGGATTTCTTATGTCCCCTAAGGACATCTAGAAGCATCCTCTCATGATCAGATTCAAGAGAGGAAGAAATGACTACATGAATGGATTGATTGTCCCCTAAGAATTTATACTTGAATGATGAAGGCAAAACCTTAAATTCATGATCAGAGTGGTTATCACTTTCCACAAAAGGATGAGACTTTTTATTGAACTCAGTTTCGTTGTTCATATTTCATGACAAAATTGGTTCCTTGTTAATAGAATTGTCATCCACTAAATTAGCTAGAGTAGTTTCATAAATGGGTATGGACTCGATGATATTGATTTCACCCATGGTGTCATTTATTGGTGATTCTATAAAATCATCAATAGAGCTATCTGAAAGAGATTCATTCCAAGGAGAAAAATTTCCCACATGTGAGCAAAGAAAATCAATCTCTTCTGGACTTAAGCATCCTTTGGTAATTATTTAATGTTCCTTGAGTTCACTATCAAACACTACCTATAAAATTATCCTAATGGATCTCTTTATCATCCCAAATTTGAGTGTTTTCATTGTAGATGTTCAAGTCCAGACTCATGTTTCCAAAGGTGATGGTCAGGATCCCATTTCGGACTCAGATAACAGAATTTATTGTTGCAAGGAAGGGACGACCAAGGATGATTTGTGTTTTCTCCCTAGGACCTAAGCTTGGGTGATTGTCTAGAACAATGAAGTCAGTTGGGAAAATGAAATTTTCAACTTTCACTAAAACATCCTTTAAGATCCCCTTTGGAACCCTCATATTATGATCAGTAAGTTGAATTGTGACAGATGTGGGTTGGAGCTCTTCTAGGACTAACTGACAACACATGGCATAAGGAATGAGGTTCACACTGTCTCCTAGATCATGCAGGCTTTGAAACCTTCATTCTCTCCTAGTTCAACATTTATGTAAGGGCATCCTGAGTCTTTCATCTTTGGAGGAAGGGATCCTTGGATTGTTATGCTAACATTTCCTACTAGAAGGACTTGGTTCTTAGTTGATAATTTCCATTTAAATATGCAGATGTCCTTAAGTTATTTTTAGTATGCAGGAATAGTTTGAATGGAAACAATGAGTGGACTTATCAACTTGACTTGTGAGAATATTTCCCTCAAATTTTCACTCAATTTAGGCTTGGTTTTCCCCATCATGCATTGAGGAAATGGGGCAGGTTGTGGGGTTGTTTTTTGAAGAGTTGTTTCTTTCACATTTTTTATTAGTTTCTTCAGTTTTTCATGTGTTTCATTTGAATTTTTATTAGAGTTTGAATCTTCAGGTGGTTTTTGAACTATTGGTTCAGGTTTCTCAATTGATTTCCCACTTCTAAAAACTGTGACAACCTTTAGTTGTTCATGAGTTTTTTGAGTGAAACTTTTATCTCCCCTTGATGATTGTTGTGGAATGGCATATGTGGGCAAGGGTGCCTTTCTAGTTTTGATGTTTTGATGTTCTTTTTTTATGGAAGAGACTTCTGAGTTCATCCTTTCCATTTGTTTGCATAGTTGTTCATGGATTGGGAGAGGGACAGATTGGGAAGGCGCTTGTGTTGGCTGGGTAATCCTAGGGGGATACATTGGTTGTTGGATGGGTTGTTGGTATTAGACTGGAGGATGTTGGTATTGGATAGGTTGTGGTTGGAATTGGTTATAGTTTTGAATATTTTGTGTAGGTTAGGAGTTTGGTCCATGTGGTTGCCTAGGTTGTTGGTTATCTTTCCATCAGAAGCCTGGGTGGTCATTATACCTTGGATTGAATGTGTTTTGGTTTTAGGGATTTTGAATGTTTAGGTCATTGATTTCAGTAGGTGGTCCTCCAAAAATAACATCCTTGATTGATGGAATGGTTGGGCAGTTTTCTGTTTTGTTGTCATGTTTTTCACAGATTGTGAAAATAGGGTCTACAGTTTGGATTTCATGGATTTTCCTATGGTCTATCTTTTCAACCTTCCTAGAGTGCTACAAGTTTCTCCCTAAGGCTTTCCTATTCAATAATTTTATGTATTCCAGAAGTTCGTTGAGGCTTTTTAGAATAAGGTGATATTCCCCATGTTTGGTTTTGTTCAGCAAGGATTTCTAGATACTCGTAAGCATCATTTGGTGATTTGTTTTTAAAGGTCCCATTACACATCATGTCAATTAATTGTTTGTTCCCCGAGCCCAAACCTTCATATAAAATTATCACTTGTTCAGGAATAGAAAAACCATGGTGTGGAACCTTGTTTAGGGTGTCCTTGAACCTCTCCCATGTTTCATAAAATGAATATCCCTCTTTTTCAAAAAAGTATTGGATGCTATTTTTTAGTGCAATGGTTTTGTGATGGGGGATGTATTTTTTGTAAAATTATATTTGTAGTTGGTTCCAAGTGTGGATTTATGAATGTCTCATATTATTTAAGCAGTTCTTTTCTCGATACTTATGTGTGAAAGGAAATAGGCTCATCTTAGCTGACTCATGTTGATGTGGTGAGCACATGGTTTCAACAATGTCATTGAACTCCTTGACAAGAAGGTAAGGCATTTCTGAATCAATCCCATGGAAAGTTGGAAGGTGGTTTAGTACCTAAGGTTTAAAGACATAGTGGGAATATCCTAGGGCAGCATGCCTAATGCAAGATGGTGCATTGGTCGAGGTATGTGTAAGGTAGTCATTCATGGTTTGATCGACTGCATTCCCCAAATTTGGGGCTACCTCATTTGGATTTCCATTTCGGTTCCCACCCAGGTTTATGAGTTGGTTTCTTTGATGAACCTCAATTGAAATTGACTCAATCATTATCTCTGGGGTATTAGGAATATTAGGATCCAATGGTGTACTTGACTCCCCTATCCTATGACTTTCTACCCTAACTAGCCTGTTTGAGTTATCGCAGCTGTAGGCGGACATGCGCCAAATGAAAAAAATGAGAAAGGGAAAAGATAAGAGATCATGGGTGAGAATAGAATAATGGGGGTGAGGAAATAAGGTTTTGGTCTAAGTAACTTACTTGGTCCCTGGAAATAGCGCCAAAATTTGGTGTCTCTCAAATTTACCCATGTTTTAAGGGTCAAGCGGTCGCTTGCAGTGTAGCTTGGGTTGTCAAATCCTTAGAGACTTAAGAAGAACCTTTAGACACTCAATAAAAAGAGAAGGATTTTTTGATATGAAGTGGCCAACATGGGTTGATTTTAGATGGTTTTAAAATATCACTATAATATCAATGTGAATTCAAATTATGAGAAAATGAGTTGATCCTATGTTATTGCTCGGGGTGGATTGAATGAATTCCTTTTTTTTTACGATTTTAATTTCATTAACTTGAGAAGGATTCATGAAATGAATTCAAACTAACCTCATCAATTACTGATTTAACACCTTCACAACATATTCTAATAACCTATACAATTTTAGGATCATTTTTATGAGAACTCCAAGGTAAAGGATATAATTAGCACATGGAAGAGGGGTGAATAAATTCAATAAGGAAGAGGAAGAATAGAAATCATTGAATGAATGAAACTCAATTAAAATAAATTAATAACATTTATATAGTGAGAAATAACATTCAATACAGCCCCTTTCTACTCCCTTGGATCAAACCATAAAAGATCTATCCCTCCATTGATGACAAGATCTCAACGGAAGCGGAACGTAGTCTTATGCGGGTGGAATTGAAGAAGTAAAAACAACAAAAATAACGATCACTCCACCGTTGTGTGAACAAAATCACATGGTTTGGTGTGACAAAGTTCACACCTTGAGGCAACGGTATCAAGGTGATAGAAATAAGAATATAACAAGAGAATAATAATAAATTTTATTAGAAACTAAGGTGATTCGAACAACTTACATGGGAAGGACTAATGCTACAAAGACAATTTGGCATACTAACATTACAACAAAAAAAAGATCCATTATCCCTAAATCCTCAACCACTACTACCATAAATAGGACTAAATGAATACTTGGACGATCCCCCATCATCCCATGTTCCATTAATTAATGGTGATGGGAAAAGGTGGCTGGAACATTAATGTAGATAGACTTTTCAACTTCTTTCCCCGAAGTTGCAGCCAGCTTGCATCCACCGGAAATACGTGCCTAAAGGACCTTCTAAAAAGCCAAATGTGAGTGGGCCCTAGAAGTCTTAAATGATGCTCCTGATGTCCCCTGACATCCTATAAAATTTTAGCCAATAATAATAATTCGTTCGCGAGATATGATATAAATAGTGGGATGTTTTTCTGGGCTGTAGAATCTGGCCCAGAATTTCATCTTCAACTTGGGCCGCCTTAATCACCACCATTTAGGACGAATTAGCACTAGATCCAGAATAATTATTCATTCCAATATATGGATTCTAACCTCACATAAATTTTGGGTTTCATTGGGCCTGTATTGTTGGCCCCATATTCCGATCAGTGGGATGATATCCATTCTGCCTTCTTCTGAATTGTTTCCTTTAATCACCAAATATCCCCATTATCTATTACTAATCCTCCATTGATCCCTGAATGAAAAATGTTACTATTTATGTTTATATTCATTTCCCAAAATATCAAATTAAAATTTGGATAATTACATTCCTTAAAATCAGATGAAACACTGGGCCTAAATTGGTGCATATTAGGCATGAAGTGCACAAATGATGAGAATGGATGTTCAAAATTAAAATCCACTAACTCAGGCCCATAATATCAAAAATGAACATTTAGTACCCTTAAAATGTAATAAAAATATGTTTTTTATTGGCTAATAAATAGCCTCATGGCTTTGAAGACACAAAACATCTTGATCATGATTTTAGACATACCAAAGCTTTGTATGACCTTAAACAAGCACCACAAGCTTGGTATGATAGACTTACAAGATTTTTGCTTCAAAATAACTATGTTAAGGGAAATTAAGATCCAACCCTTTTTATAAAGAATGATAAGAAATTTTTTTTAATTGTTCAAATTTATGATGATGATATAATATTTGGTTCAACTCAGCAATCATTAACTGATTCTTTTGCAAATCTAATGAAATCTGAGTTTGAACTGAGTATGATGGGTGAGATAACATTTTTCATTGGTTTTAAAATTTCTAAAAAACCTGAAGGAACCTATATATCACAACATAAGTATATTAAATATCTTCTTAAAAATTATGGATATGACAACACTAAAAGTATTAGTTTTCAATTGGTACCTCAAACACACTTGATATTGATGAAGCCGGGAAACCAGTGGATCAATCATCTTTTAGAGGTATGATAGGAATTTTACTATACATGAGAGCTATTCATCCAGAATTAATGTATTCAGTATTCTTATGAGCTATATATCAATCCAATCCTATGGAATCTCATTTAAAGGAAGTGAAAAACAAATTCGCTACATAAAGGGAACCATGGATTTAGGACTCTTTTATACTTCTGGAAATGATTTTATTTTAAAAAGATTTTTGCATGATGACTTTGGTGGGTGTAGAATGGAAAAAATTAGTACATTCGGAACTTGTCCTTTATTAGGAGATTCATTATTTTCTTGGTCATATAATAAGCAACACTCAGTAGCACTCTCCACTCCTGAAGCTGAATATGTAGCAGCTGGAAATTGTTGTTCTCAAGTGTTGTGGATGCAACACACACTCACAGATTATGGCTTGAGCTTTACTAAGACTCAAATTTTTTTTTTGATAACACAAGTTCCATTTCCCTTATTAAAAACATTTCACATCACTCCCGTGAAAATCACATAGATATTAGGCATCACTTTCTTAGGGATCACACACTTAAAGGAGACATTATTCTTCAGTTTATCAGAACTCATGATCAACTTGCTGAAATTTTCACAAAATCTTTATCATCCGATAGATTTGAATACATGAAAAAAAATTAGGAATGACAATCGTAAGGTAATATTTATTCTTTAACTTCTCGTTGAACGATTCTCCTTACAGTAATAAACTCCTCTCAATAGGTGCAGTACATTTCCTTGCTTTTGTAATAATTTTTTTTACTCTGTTTTTCAAACCTTCATTACCATTTTTTTATGAAATATTTGTACTGGAAATTTTGTAATGATATTTTTGTACTGAAACCTTCGTAATGAAATTTTTGTACCGGAAATTTTGTAATGAAATTTTCATACAGGAACTTTCGTAATAAGATTTTCGTATGGAACATTCATAATGAAATTCTCGTACTAATACTTTCGTAATGAGATTTTCGTACTGGAACATTCGTAATGAACTTTTTCGTACTCATGTTTGTTGTTGTAAGTTTTTCGTAGTCAATTTTTCATCAAGAAGGATGTAAACTATTACAAACAAACATCCTAGCTAATATGAAAGGTATGATTTCCTTACTCAAGTTCTTATAATCATATATTACTTACTGGTATTCTCTTATGTGTTTTAAAATTTTTCAGATTCTAGTTTTCTCAAATCTGATTGTTTTTCTTAAAACCTCAAAATATCAGAGTCATGTTTTCCGTACGGGTTGGTTCTCAACCATTAGATCGAATCTCAATGAATCTCAACCGTTCGATCAACCATGGAAGTTGAACCACCGTCCCAACACCTATATAAAGGGGACCCCCGAGGGTCATCCCACATCGGTCATTCAAGCTCTCATGTCTCGAAGCTCTGCATCTCTTCTTAAGGTCGTTCCGATTTTTGTCAGGACAGTTCTGATTTCTTCAGAAGATTTCAAGTCCGAATGTCTATAGAAGCTACCGCTCAAGATATTTCTTCTTCAAAGCCTATCTTCAAATGGTTGGTTTACAGGGAAAGGATGGTGCATCCGAATTTTTATAAGCTTAATTCTCTTATTTCCAAGAATATCAACCACAACGGATGGGAAGATGTTTGTTTATCCAAGACAGGGGATCGGGAACCAGTCTATTCAGATTTTCTTGTTGAGTTCTATGAATATATTTCCTTCTGTGAGGAAGATGGCAGAGAGAAGTTTTCGTTTAAGTATCACGGGAAGACCTACATGCTTTCTTACACCGAGGCTGCAAGCTTGGTGGGTTTATCATATGAGGGTGAAGCTGAGTTTTGTTCTCATAAGCCACCCGATGAGCATGGAATTTTAAACAAATCAAAGGCCATGGAATGCCTTGGAATTTTAGATGATGTTACAGCAAAGATTTCTCATCTCTCTCCAAATAATCAGAGTCTACAACATTGGGTGCAAGGGTTCCTCATTCTGAGAAAGAGAGACAAGGATAATATCAAGAAGAGTGACATTTACGTCCTTGATTTATTGGTAAATATAAGGAAGATAAATCTAATGAGGAATATTCTTATTACAGTTAGGAATATTAATGAAGGGAATCTGAAGGCTCAAATCATCATGTATCTAGCTTTTCTCTTAAATTTGATTTTTCATACTCTTGAATCATACAAGATTGCTTGCTCCTCCAAGACAAGGAATTGTTAGGTAATGCTTGTCAATGATGACACATTAAAAAAGATAAAAATGGGGTTTTCAGCTAAATCTGGAGAATTCTATATTTTATCTTATGAAGAGGATGAAGTTTTCGAGAAGGAGAAAAAATTTCTGGAATCATCTAAGAAATCTGAGAAGAAAAGGAAGTTAAAGAAAGTGGTTGCAGCAGAAAAAACTCCCAAGTCTATGGAAATCCATTCCACACTACCCAAGACAAAGAAACTGAAGTCCTATACTGATGGTGTCGTTGCCATGTGGAGGGAGGACATAGAGAAACTGAAGGAAGCGGAGCCACAGTTTGGCTCGGACCCTGCTCAGGATAAGGCCCTAAAGGAAAAAGATAGTGAAGAACATGAAAAGAAAGAAAAAGAGAAAAAAAATGAAGAAGAAGATTTCTAAAGCTGAGGTTATTCAAATATTCTGAAATTCACTAAAATCGATTCAGAGATTATTCCCGTTCTAAAATCCTTTCTGGTTGAAGATCTACCTATGACTCTGTCAAGTATATTTCTAAAAAATTTTAAAGAAATAGCTCATGAATAAAGGTAAGTTGAAACAGATGCAATAGTTTAGTAAGTTAAGGAGGAAGTCCAACAATCTAAAGGGAGTGGAGGTTCGGATGATATAATAAGGAAAATAAAAGAGTAACATGATAAGGGAACTGCATCTGAGAAAATCTCACTCCGGACTTCTCAAGATGGATCATCCAAGTTATCCACTCTTGTAGATGATGAGAAAGGAGAAGACGTCAGCATGCCTTATGGGGAAGAACATTCTCATCATGATTTCCTTGAAGAAGGAACTAAAAAAAAGGTTGATGATGATAAAATTGTTCAAGTGTCAGACAGTGAGCAAGAATCTCTATATGAGGAAGAAGTTCAAAGTTGATAAAGGGAAAAACGTGATTTCTCTTACACCTAGAAAGCTTATTTTAAAAAAGAAGGAAGTTACTGGTTCATATAAAAGAAAGCTGGATGAGATAGATGAAGAACCATCTCCTACCCATCTTCATATTCAAAGTCATATGTCTGTGGACATGACTTTGTGGAACAGTCCTTAATGAAGCTAGTGGACGTCATTCCAATTTTTCCAGCAATAGAATCCAGATTCCAGATGCTTCCGCATATCATGAATCAAAAATCGGACTCACTATCCATGGTGATGGAAAGTGTGCTAAGCTTGAGGCTGATCATAAAAACTTTATTATCAATTATGATGCTCGTAGATTTTCTTGAAAGAAGATAACCAAGTGTTCTAAGAAAGTGGTTCAAGAAATGAAAGATCTTGATCAGTTCCAAGTTGATGTTAAAGATTCTATTGATGCTGAAGATTCTAGAATCAACGACCTTACAATTTCTTTTGAGAAGACGTTGACTCTTGAGCAGAATGTTCGGATGCAGGAAGTTAATGATTTGAATGGGAATATAAGTTCTTTTGTCAAGTACTACATGGAAGAAATCAATCTTAAGATTCAGTTGGAAGAAAATGTTGTAAAGAAAGAGGAAACACTTAATGCTCAGGCAGCGGAAATAGAGGCTCAAGATATAATAATTTTTTCCCTAGAGAAGCAAGTGGAGGAAGACCATAAAGATCTGATGAAAATGAAGACCATTCTTAAAAGCCTGTTATCTAAGGAAAAAAATCCAAATAGAATCAAACTCTATCTTTTGTTGTATTGTTTTTCCTTGTAATATTTCATTTCGATATTAATGAAATTTTGGTTACTTTCCTTTTGGTTAGTTGTCTTTACTAATATTTCAGGTACCTAATTTCTTTTCAATTCCCCCAAACTCTTTTTTAAAATCAAAAAGGGGGAGAAGGAAAAAAGAACAACTAAAGGGGAGAAGGAAATTTTCTAAACTAATAAGAAATATCCTTAAGTAAGGGGGAGTTCTCATTACAATTCCTTCATTTTAATGAAAATTCCATTACGTAAATTCAGAATACAATCCTTGAAGTTCCAAAGAATCAGGGGAAGTTAGTTGTATTAACATTCATCCTTAAACAATGGGAGATAAGATTTAATTTCAAAGTCTAGAAATTCATTCCAATGCTCTTATATTCTTTTTCGAAAGGATGTTTTTTCTTTCCAAAAAGGGGGATATTTTTGAGTCAATAAGGTTTTCCTTATGACGTTTTCATTCCTTCTTGTTTTGAAAACCACAAACACCATATCATTAAGAAAATCATTTTTATCCTATGCTTTTCTTTTATAATGTAATTTTATCCTTTCCATATTTTTGTTGTTCATATTTGACTATGTCTAAAATTCAGATTCATATTTGTAACCTTGGAATCCTATAAATACGTAGATAAGAAGCATTCTATTTTAAGATCCAAATTCTGGATAAGAACTGTAATGAAGTTTCACTCCGAATTATGGAAACAAACTCTCATATAGTTCACCTCCGAATTATGGATACGAACTCTCATATAGTTTCACTCCGAATTCTGGATACAAACTCTCATATAGTTTCACTCCAAATTCTGGATACAAATTCTCATATATTTTGACTCCAAATTCTTATTCTGATCTTATCTATGTTCTGAATCCGAGTTCTCTGAATTCAGACTCCGATCTCTTATGAGTTCTGACTCCGAATTCCTATGAACTCTGACTCCGAACCTTGTATGTTTTGGTTCCGAATTCAGATGAAATCAGACTCTAAATTTCCATGAAATTCTGATTACGGATTTCTACAGAATTCATCTTCCAAATTTCAATAAAACAGAATCTGAATATCTCTTTATTATAGACTCATAATTCCATTTTGGTTAGATTCTGAACGTTTATTTTACTTACATTATGAACTTTTTACTTACACTCTGATTTGTTGAGTTTGTTATAAAATGATTTTGTGGTTTCAGTTACATATCTTTTGTTATAAAACGATTTCATCCATTCTATTTCTAACGAACCGTTGTTTGAGTGACACATGTATAGGTCCCTCCATAATTCAAGGAGAAATATGACCATTGGAGGAGGGATTCGACCATTGGAACTTCGCCTATAAATAGGAGCACATTTGAAAAGCTCCATACTGATCTTCGAAACCATTGACATCTGTGCTTATACCCTGTTAAAGTGATTTCTAGAGAGGGATGCTCTTATTAACTCTCAAGATTCGTGCAGAAAGTTTGAATGACCTGTTCAAACTTTGCCTTGTGCAGATTATTTCATGTGGCCCCGAATGTTCGTGATTACATTTGAGGGCTTTCGGGGATAGGAAGACAGAGGTTGCAACACCTTGAAGTTGAGGGCTTCCTTACTGAGGAAGACAAAGGTTCCAACTACATTGAAGGTGTGGGCTTATGGGGATAGCAAGGCAGAGACTCTGATCTTCGTATTGAGGTCTTTCCCTGGTATGGGTAAAACAAACTTCCTAGAAAGTATAAATCAAGGGACCTTTACCCAATGTGGTTGGATACCCTTTTCATTGGGTTAAAAGACTTTTATCTTGTTTGTTGTAGTTTTACTACTTGTTTTTTCCTCTATATTTTTGTATCCTAAGGAAAGTATAATCTTCTTATATTTCTTTACACTTGTACTCTGATTCATTTAGATTCTATACACTTTAAGGTAGAATCTCATATTGTAAACTTTGGTTATGATTATTTTTTTCGGAATCATATTTCCGGATCCATCTTTTCGGAATCATATTTCTGGAACCTATTTTTCGGAACCAGTTTCCATATTTAAGAAGTTGTGTAGAACAAGAAGTTTGTAACTTCATACCTTGTTCAAATTCTCAAATTGGTGTTACAGGTGTTTTGAATTTGTTTAGTTTAAATTTGTTAAACTTAGATCATTCCTTATTTAAGGAAATTTATAAAGTGTACAATTCACCCCCCTCTTGTATATTGAGCATCTACATTGTTATTTTGATCCGATAGAATAGTCCAACAAATTTAGGATTCCTCAAGGAATATTATACTACTAGATCATGACATTCATATTAATGATTGATAATGCTACATATAAGCACACTGTGCATATCATCGTTTTTCCATTATTTCAGAGGATAGTTGATTGTTATGTCAACGAACTGGTCATCAAATCCTAACTGCGATGTGATTAATTCACAAATCTCCATGAAATCTTAGATAAGTAGTGAAAACATAGTCTAAATATGAATACACTAATGTGCTCTTCTGGGGTAACATCAGGTAAATTCATTAGTTTTGTTATACGCAACCATGGTATTGAGGTAGACCTAGAGTAGACCACTGATATCCTAATAATGTAACCCCCAATAATATGAATAAACTAAAGGGGATCCATGGAAAAATAACCTATATTAAGAAATTCATAGACAACCTAGTCTGAAAATATGTCCCCTTCACGAGGAAAATTAAGATGTGGGTTTCCTACCAATGGGATGATATCTATCAAAAAAGAAATAGAAATTCTCATGATATATCTGCCAAAGCCACATGTTTCAATGAATTTGTTGGAATTAATTCTATTATTCCTATATCTGGATTCCATTGAACCATCAAAAGGATCCCTACTCACATTGAATAATGATACAGTTTGAGATAATAGTCATTGATACCTCATCCAAACTATGCTTGGTAGTGAGACTAGATATTATGATGTTGAAAGGAACTGTCATGAACTCATCTCCAAAGTGGGAAATTTGAGGAATTCCTTGCAGAACCATGAGGTCAACCAAGTCTCTCATATCAACCCACTCATGTAAATCAATGGCTTCCCTATGTTGAAATGGTTCTTGTGTTGATGGGTGGTTGATTCTCGCTCAAATTTACCCAAGAGAAGAAGGTATGACGGTCCTTGTAGTTTAGCTTGGGTTGTCGAATTCTCATAGACCTAAGAAGAAACCTATATACAAGTACATTATATGGACTGTTTTTGGCTATGATGTGGCCAACTTGGGTTGATTTTAGATGGGTTTAATGGAACTCTAATAGGATTAAGTGAATTCAATTTAAAATAATGAGTTGATCCTAGGTTATCACTCGGGGTGGATTGGACATATTTCATTTTTAATGATTTCAATTTCTTATATTTGAGATGGGTTCATTTAAGGAGATAAAACAACATCATCACTTACTAGTTTAATGCCTACACCCTTTAATACTAATCACCTATACACATGAAGGATCAACGTTTTAATCACTTCAAGGTAAAGGTTTGTATTAGCACTTGAAGTGTGTGGCCTTAAATTCAACTAGAACGATGGAGTTTAAAAATCATCATACAAAAATCTCAATTAAAGAAGTGATTATACATTAATGAGGTGATAAATAACATCCAAACCAGACCCTTTCTACTCCCTTGGATCAACCCATAAGTGGGTTAGCCCTCCATTGATCCCAAGGTTTCAATGGAAGCGGAAAGTAGACTCAGGAGGGAGGAAATGGAGAAGTAAAGAAAACAACAACAATAAAATGATCACTCCACCATTGTGTGAATAATTTCACAAGGTTTGGTGTGAATAAATTCACACCATGATCCAACTGTATCAAAGTGATATGAAGAAAAACAGAATAATATTAGAATAAGAACATTTATTAAGAAACTAAAGTGAATTGAACAACTTACAAGTGAAAGACAAATTTGAGACAACAAAATTGTAGCATATCATTACAATTGAACGAAGCATCCGAGATATCAAAATCCTCCAACACCACTGCCTTAAATATGAATTTTGACCCCTTGGGTCGAGCCTCCAATAGTCCATGTCTCCTCATTAATTATGGTAGGCCATAGGGGGGTGGAAATTAAGGGATGGGAGACTTTTACACCCTTGACCCGAGGTGGCAGCCAGCTTGCTTCCACCGAACAGACTCGCTTGGATGATCTTCTAGATGGACGAAGTAGAGTGAGACATAGAAGAATTAACTGGAGCCCCAGATATCGACTGACCTCCTGTAAAATGTGGGCCCATCTGGAGTTGTAGATTCGGATATATTATCATATTTGTGGGTTGTTTTCCCGGGCAGCAGAATCTGGCCCAGAATTTTATCTCTAACTTGGGCCGCCTAAATGGACATCATGGAGGCCGAATTAGAATTATATCATGAAGAGTTATTTGTTTATATACATTTATTCTATAATACCAAGAAATTTGGGATTAATTGGGCCTTTATGATCGTCCCCACCGTCTCATCAGTGGATCGGTGTCCAGTCAGCCTTCTCCTGAATTTCTTCCTTTCATTGCCAAATATATACATAATCCTCAATGAATTATCCATGGATACCTGAATAAAACACGTTCATATTTAAGTGTAGATCAATTTCTAATAAAATCAAATTAAAATATGTATAATTATATTCCTTAAAATTAGATGAATCATTGGGTACTTTAAATGATGTTCAAAAATGTACCACATAATAGTGCATTTTAAGAATGTATTACAATCATAATGTGAAATGATGTTCAAAGAGTAAAATGCACAAAAATGGTGTTTATAAATAATGATGAACATGAATATTATATATATTAACAATGAATATTAGCCTCATTTAGTGGCTAATCACACCCCCCAACATGAGTTTTTCTAGTCCCGAGAAAAATATATCTCAACAATATGAAATTCCAATTCCTTTTTCCAAAAACATTTTTATACACAATGATCACCAAAAAACCATATACCAAACAATCCTGAAACCCATCAAACTATTTTAATACAAGATAGTTTCATAATCATATCCCAATCCCAATACCATTCGTTTGTTCAAATTCATTGCCATATTTCATCCAATATCAATTAAGTATGAGGATGTGTTGTCCATCACAATAGATATGGGGGTTCATCATTATTCAATTGAAAAATTACAGAAGCTCTAGGTGGAATAAAATTTTAATATTAAGATGAGTATTCAAATTATATATATATATATATATTGTTTTTTTTGTTTTTTTTTGTTTTTTCAATTTTTCCATATTAATTGAAATTGAACACAATAGAGTCAACCCCTGTTGCGAGACCTTATCGATGACTCCCAGGCTCAAAAACCTTAGGGCACCACGTGAAGCCCACATACATGGGCCTTATCTCGAGTTAACTCAATCAAAAACAAATTAAAATTACCAAAAATAGAGACAAAATTACTAACTCTGGGCCAGACAACTATGGAGTCACGATCCCCATGTGCCGAAAGCCACACATTAGGTCATTTCATTGCTCTACGCGCAAATTATTATTATTTACAATACTCACATTAAACTAAAATGATCACCAAACCTATGCTATTTATTTAGGGGACTCCATGAACTCAAACTAATACCCCACTATCCAGAGGACGTGCATTGTGATCTTTTTTTATTTGGATGAAAATATAAACAATGAAATATCACATTGGACAGCAACACTTTCCAAAATCTATGCTCATGAAATTATAAAAGGATTAAAATCAGAATCAGGGCATTCTAAATTATTTGATATTCTGTTTCAATGTGTGCAATGAGTATTAACATGTTCAAAGTTAAATTAATTTTTCCTTCAATTTTCACAAAAAAATTCAAATCATTTATCATTTTTTTGACACAAAAGCATTTTTTATTTTATCTCCCCCCCAACTTAAAATAACATTGTCCCTAGTGTTTAAAGAAAATAAAATATAGAAGGGGGTACAGGTAGAGAATGAAAGTTCAAAATAGAAATTGAAAATGAGGGTCATGGAATGAAGTGACCTTATGGTTGAAGTTGAAATTCATGATGCTTCCTTTCAATCCTTTGATATTCATGTCACATGGAGAGTTCCCTAGAAAAAAAACAATATATATATATATAATAAAGGAAGTAATATATAAATATATATATAAAAATTATAGAATAAGGAAGCACAAGAAGTCCTAGGTCAGTGGTAAGTGTGCGCCCCTGTCTCCCTTCGGTCCCGAGTTCGAATCCCCACAGCTTCACCTGTTGTGACAGTGTTTGCCCCACGACCTACGATGTGGACTTTTATTATTATTATATTTTTATTTTTTTATTTTTATTTTTATTTTTTTAACCAAAAACACTTAAAAATAAAGTAAATTAAACTGACGATACATTGTCATCTTTTTAAATTTCTGGGTAAGGTATTACTCAAGGATCAAACCACGTGACACGGATGAATATGGCGCTCCCCTTTCATACCCATCCATACTCATTATAGAAGAACAGTTCAAAATTTTAATATTAATATTTTTTTATTTCAAAATATCAAAATGTCTCATTAATCCTATGTAAAATATAAAGTGGGTTAAAACAATGAAATTATTGGAAACTTGAAAACCATGGGTTGCCTCCCATGCAGCGCATTATTTAACGTCGTTAGCCCGACATGGACCCCTTATTTACCCAATACTAATTTTCAAAATTTTAAGGACCACATATTTATCCATGTCCACTAGATTGAGATTGATTCTTTGTTTATAATTTTTGTTGTGTGCAAACCTATGTTCTATAATGAGTGGTAAAATCTAAGGAATATCAGAAATGGTTGATCCAGTTTCCACTATAGTTTTTCCAAAGAAATTAATGGTCATTCAAACTTTTTTGGTTTCAAGAGGAGAATTAATTCCAAATAAATGATCATGGTTATATCCTATGAAGGGATACTTGATCATTGAAGGAAGGAAAATAATTTTGAACTCAGGTTGGATAGTACATTCCAACACAGGTTGAGATTTGGAATCCAACATATTTTCATTTTCTAAATTTCTCAACAAAATTGGTTCCTTTTGAATAGAAGATTCAACCAAAAAATTGGAAAGATCAATGTTAGGAATGGGTATGGACTCAATGCTTCTAATTTATCTCAAAGGTTCAGAGAATGATGTTTTTGAAAAATCATCAATAGAGTTATACGTAGGAGACTCAATCCACGATGTCAAATTCTCCTCTATGGAATCAAAAATGTCAATTTCCTCCTGATTTAAAGACCCTTCAGCAATTCCTTGATACTCTTTATCTATACCAGATCCAAAGGTTAGTTCTTCAATAAATTCATGTGGGGTTTGTGGGAAACTAGACACTTCACAAAATGTTATGGAAGGGATAGTTTGTTTAGGTATGGGTTCCTCACAGGTTTTAATGCTTTGTAATTCTGACCTCAATGATGAAACCTTAAAATTATTTATCTTAATTTGTTGAAATAGTTTTTCAAGTAATAGATGTGGATAAGTATGGATAAGGGTTTGATCCAAATGGTCTATTCTAGGTGGATAATTAAGTTGTTGGAATTACATAGGAGGGTGTTCAGATTGGCTTTCTGGGGATTGAAACTCATTATATATTGGGATATTTTGTGGATCATAGGGGTAAAAACAATGTGGTTCATTAGGTTGTTGATGATCCCACATGTAGAAATTATGATGGTCATTGTACATCACACATGGGGTTGGGTGATCAAAGTGGGGATAGGTTTCGAATGTTTGGGCTTGTTCAAAATTGATTTCCATATGAGTGCGGGGGTGAGAATAGAGAAGAGGGATGAAAAAAAGGATGATAGTATCTTAGATAACATAATTAGATCCCCAGAAAAGGTGCCAAAATTTGATTCTCGCTCAAATTTACCCAAGAGATGAAGGTAAGACGGTCCTTGTAGTTTAGCTTGGGTTGTCGAATCCTCAGAGACCTAAGAAATAACCAATTGACACGTACATTCTATGGACTGTTTTTGGCTATGAAGTGTCCAAATTGGGTAGATTTTAGATGGGTTTAATGAAACTCTAATAGAATTAAGTGAATTAAATTTAAAATTATGAGTTGATCCTAGGTTATCGCTCGGGGTGGATAGGACGTATTTCCTTTTTAATGATTTCAATTTCTTATATTTGAGATGGGTTCATTTATGGAGATTAAACAAAATCATCACTTACTGGTTTAATTCCTACACCCTTTAATACTAATCACCTATACACTTGAAAGATAAAGGTTTTGAGTACTTCAAGTTAAATGTTCGTATTAGCACTTGAAGTGTGTGACCTTTAATTCAACAAGGACGATGGAGTTTAAAAATCATCAAATAAAAATCTCAATTAAAGAAGTGATTATACATTAATGAGGTGATAAATAACATCCAATCCAGCCCACTTATACTCTCTTGGATCAACCCATACATGTGTTAGCCTTCCATTTATCTCATGGTTTCAATGGAAGCGGAAAGTAGACTCATGAGGGAGGAAATGGAGAAGTAAAGAAAACAACAAAAATAAAATGATAACTCCACCGTTGTGTGAATAATTTCACAAGGTTTGGTGTGAATAAATTCACAAATTGATCCAATGGTATAAAATTGATATGAATAACAATATAATAAGAGTAGAAGAACATTTATTAAGAAACTAAAGTGAATTTAACAACTTACATGTGAAAGATAAATTTGAGACAACAAAATTTCATCATATCATTACAATTGAACAAAGCATCCAAGATCTCCAAATACTCCTACACCACTGCCTTAAATAGTCATTTTTGAGCCCTTGGGTCGATCCTCCAACAGTACAAGTCCCCACAATTAATTTTGGTACTCCATAGGTGGGTGGAAAGTAAGGGAGAGGAGACTTTTCCACCCTTGACCCGAGGTGGAAGCCAGCTTGCTTCCACCGACCAGACTCGCTTGGATGACCTTCTAGATGGACGAATCAGAGTGGAACATAGAAGATTAAAATGGAGCCCCAGATCGCTTCTGACCGCCTGTACAATTTGGGCACATTTGGAGTTGTAGATTCTGAGATAAGATCATATTACTGGGCTATTTTTCTGGGCCGTAGAATCTGGCCCATAATTTTATCTCTAACTTGGTCCGCCTAAATGGACACCATGGAAGCCGAATTAGCCTAGATCCTAAAGAGTGATGTGTTTATATGCATGTCTTCTCTCATCCCATGAATGTTGGGATTAATTGGGCCTTTATGTTGGGCCCCACAGTCTCATCAGTGGAATGGTGTCCAGTCTGCCTTCTCTAGAATTGCTTCCTTTCATTGCCAAATATCTTCATCATCCTCCATGAATTCTCCATCGATCCCTGAATCAAACATGTTCATATTTAATTTTATATCAATTTAAAAAAAATTCAAATTAAAATATGTATAATTAGATTTCTTAAAATTAGATGAATCATTGGGTACTTTAAATGATGTTCAAAAATGTACCACATAATAGTGCATTTTAAGAAGGTATTACAATCATAATGTGAAATGATGTTCAAAGTGTAAAATGCACTAAAATGGTGTTTATGATTAATAAATAACATGAATATTCTATATATTAACAATTAATATTACCCTCATTTAGTGGCTAATCAGTGGTCATTCTATAGAAATATGACATCCAGTTCATTTCCCATAAGTCAATAAAAGGGAAATCTCTGGATGACTTTCTGGCAGGACATCCAGCTCTAGAAAATACATCAAAGAACATGGAGCTCTAAGAAGAAGAGTTCTTCTATGCCAATTACACTACCCATATATGGAAGATGTATTCTAATGGTGCATCTTGGTGTCCTATAAACATAATAATGGAAAATCCATGTCTCAATCATGTTAGTCTAGGGGATATATTTGTCTCTCCAGGCATGTCATTTCTTTCATATTCTTTCTCATTGTCTTAATGTTGCATATAAAATGTGGGTGAATAACATGATATCATCTTTGGGATATAACAAGCTTTATAGCTACACACCACCTACTTGACCATCAAAGGGGATTCAGAAAATGTGATAAAGAAGATCAATGGAAAATATGCCATCAAAGTGGAATGACTGGCCATCCTCCTTGGGTATCTCAGGGGTCTAATGGAAGATTTATCCTTCAAACCCACATTAAATTATATCCCTTAATCATAAAATGATCATGTTGATGCAATTGTTAATGTAGAGGTCATCTTGGCAGACCCAGATCAGATGGAGGAAACTATTTTTAGAACACGTTAATAATGTGTCTCATTTATTATCATATGTGATGTAATTGTGATCAATCATGTCAGCACCACCCCATATCACGATAAACCTGAATCTTCATTTGGGTGATGGTGCCCATAATCATCTATCCTTGAGATAGAACTTTCCCGACAGTTAATGTTGGAAAGGAAAATATTCTGCACTGAGTAGAAAAATTTACCTTGTAGGATGGAACAAATGATCAAAAAATAAAATATAAGCATGGATTTACAAAAATTATCCTTGGGTTCATAACAGAAGTATAAATCCTTGCAGTCATGGATAAATTCGACACACACTGTTGTGCTACCCATAAACCTGGAACTAGGATCACCCACCAGATCTGATGTTTGTTGTATTATTTTCATACCACGATACAAGACTTCCTAGGAATTCACCAAAAAATTTCAAACATTAAATATTCTGGGAAACTCCATCCATAAACTCCCAGAATTACGACATACATTCAAATATTTCTATTCATTCGCCATTTGCAGGATGGATATCATGGGGCCATAACACCTCAAACCAGTGCCAAGTAGTTCAATTACATCCTTACTACTACCGACTTCATCCTCAAATGGGATGATCTGATACCCCTCAAGGAATTCTAAATGAATAATATCATCAATACTGTAATCTTCCTTATAATCACTAGGTTTAGATACCCTCACATGAAACTGTTGTAAAATGACATCAACTTCTATTCTGCGTAGTTTGAAAAGCTATACCTGGAGTATAACATCATATCAAATCACTAGTCTCACTATAATACATTGTAAAATGGATATATAGAGGCCTTTAATAAAAACATATGGAACCTACCCCTGATGATGACAATCATAGAGAAGACATCTTGGCCAAAAAATGAATCCATGATTTATGGTCTTACTGTACCACCACACATAATGCTACACTAGTGATGCCATACACATTGGTGTATGAGACAGAGGAAATGATACCAATAGAGGTACAACTTCCCTCACTCCAAATAAAAATTTATAGTCAAAAATCAGATGATGACCAAGAATAGACATGGATTAGAGAGTTAGAGTGTCTAGTTGAGAAGATCTTACAGACACTATACATCCTTAAGGTCACTAAAACAGGATTACATGTGCCTTCAATAAAAAGGTATACCTTCATTCATTCCTCTTGGGAGAGATGGTGATATCTCCGAAAACCCTAAAAATACCATGAAAGACTCCCCCAAATTTTGAACCCATAAGGGGGGACCTTATGCCATACATAATTTCAATCATAATGATCATATTCGCATGCCACTATATATGGAGGGCGTTTCACACCAAACACAAGTAAAAGATTCATCAAAAAAATTATTTTCATAATCACTACAAATAGGGAATCCAAATAGGGGAAATTCCCATATTGGTCTGTTCCACATGATGTTAAATTGTATGGTATGCCTTGCATATAAAAATAAATGATAAAGGCATGTCCTCACCACATGATGTAAAACATCACAGTCTTTATAGAAATATTTACTTCATGATTCTCATTTCTGATGATGTACTTAGGGAATCCCTGATACTATATCTTATCCCAACCACCAAATAAAATAAAATAATACTATCATATCATCCACAACATTGATTAGTGTATGTGACTCCTGTCAGTACTTGTTTCTCGGACCGAGCATAGGTCACACAAGATAAGGAATTATGATAATGGATTCCCTAAGAAAAATGGCGATTCAATGCTCATGATGATCTCAATATCTTACTTAATATAAGGAGTTAATGGATATGTAGTGAGTCCTCAACACATGATGGAAAACATCAAGATCGATGTCACCTACATGACATGAAACTGTATGTTCCGATAGACCTCATGTGAGAGAAGTATCATCACTGGTGTTTGTTTACCATCATTCCCAAACCCCTTAAACAATGTATTTCGTGATTTCTATCATCACATGATATTTAGTGACACCATAACTCCAACATATGTTCCATGACATTGGATTATATTATTTTCACATAAGGTGATCCAATGTCCTTACCACATGACATAAGACTGCACAGAAATGTGATAACCATCTCAACTCATATCAGGTGACCCACGTCCTTATGAAATGACATTAAAATAAATGGAATATCATCTATGTTTTATGATATTATGCTGCACAATTCTTCTAGAACTATGTGTGGCCATATTCCCACACATGTGGGATACATAATAATGCCTAGACATTTAATCTTCAGGTCAATCCCCATGTACCATAAATCCTATCGCATTTTCATCCTCTTGTCCTGAACCCCTTTCAGGTATGTAAGGAGTGGTGTAGATAAATATGAACCTCATTCATGATGAGATTTCTTTATCACCTCATGCACATCCCCTTCGTCCCTCCTTTGTCCTTACCACATGATGTTAAATTTCATGGATGTATGTCCCTTTTGCATGATGTTAAACTGCATTATCCTTCAATAAATACGTGTTGTTTGATTCCAAATGGAACATGATCCATAATGATTCCCAATAATCCACTCAGGGGCCCAACCACAATAACCACATTAATCAATGTTGGTCTTCCTTTATCCTTACCACACAACATTAATCTTTATCAATACACATCCTAGCAGGAGGATGTTAAACTGCATGGAACTCTCAGAACTACATTTGAAATGATTTTTATCCTCATGAGATATGTATTGATGCCCATAAATTTCTTCATCGGGACCATCCATGGGTATGAACTCATTTTTCCAATTGGATTCAGTTCATTCAGAAAGATATGTGGTGTGGGTGAGACCTCTTTTGTTTTCACTCACATTAAGTTGATTCATTGTACCACACTACACATCTCCATCGGGGACACCATCATATGGTATCAATCAAGGAAACATAAACTATTTGCATATGTCTCTATAACATGACATTAAATGTTGTTGCATCGTTCTTAATGCATGAAAATAAACTACATGGAAGTAAGTTGGTTTCCCATGATGTTAAATAGTAATGTCCATCAAGAACTATGTGTGGCTTGATTCCAACTCCCATGAGAAATGTATTGACTCAAAATTTCTCATCCTTGGGACAAACAACAACATTATCACCTTTCATGGCAATTCTCACATCCATACTGCATGATGATAAATGTCATAGAGATGATTTTTCCAACTACATGATGATAAACTAGGCGGACCAACTCCATCATCCTGCCTTATCTAGGGACCATGAGAGCCTCACCCTGGAAAACTAAAGACTGGGGTTTTTTGTCTTATTTTAATAAACTCAATCCTTGTTTCACACTTCATGTATTAAGCATCTGAGATCCCCTAAAATCTTCAATTTACCCTGAATTGGAAAATAAATATCTCCTCTTGGAAATGATAATGTTGTGAGGTCATAGACCTACAAACCAATGACATATTGGCTTAGTGTAAAGGGATTTCTAATTATCGTTATAACGACCCATACTTTACATACATTGTTAATACATTAAAATTGATGAATACTTATTACAACATATAACAAAACCATGTAAGACCGTATAGGTATAGTGTCTTTAGAAACTGGGAAACATAAAAAACTGGTTCATTAAGCGTCTACACTGTCTCCCATTTATTTCATCATATCTATAGCCCCTATTGGCATATCTTACATAATAAGATTCTTCCTGACCTGGGGAAACAAAACATACAAAAGGGTGAGCTGAAATGCTTAGTAAGGGTAAAAAAAAATAAATATAAATCACATCATATTCATAAGAACATAACATTTTGGAAATCTTAACCTGCAACAGAGAGCATAATTTCATAACATGGGATAAATCATAGTAGTGAAATTAAATCTCAATAATCATAACTTAAAACATGAAACTTTGTGGCATACAAACATAATCATAGAGAATAATATCTTATTAGTCAAGACTCATTTCCAATACTATCTTAGTGGACAAAGTCCATTTCTGAACAGAGTTCACTCCTCGTTTCAGTCCTGTTTCACTGAACTGGTATAACCTGCCATTCCACCCTTGTCTATCTCATGAGATATAAAATCTTTACCCAATGAATTGGAGGGAGATATAGGTCCCACCCATCTCATAATGGTATCATTCTTATGTGTGCCACAAAATCATAAATCATACATCATTGCATAACCCATGTAATAAAAATGGGATTCTTAAACAACATGACATCATAAAACAATTCATATAAGATAAAGGAATTCATAAAAATAATTCCATCACAACATAATCAAATCAATGTAATAATAGGGATAGAAACAGAACCCTATATTATCTTAGATGGAAAATAATTTTAATAAAACACTTGAACTCCATTCTTGAGGAAAATATACTTTCTACTTCAAAAACATGTTCCTTTCTTAACATGTCATAAAATTTTAAACTAAAAGAAGTAGATTAAAAATAAACTTGAAAACTTGTAAAGGAAGCTTCTTGGAAATAATGTTTTAAAAATCCACTCATGTCGTATAAGTTAAAAAAAACATTATTCTCGTACTTTTTTTTGGAAAAGTCAAAAAGTACCTCGTACAAAAAATGACAAAATATTCCTTTCATATCTTTTACTATAAACTCATTAAAGGGTAAAAATGGATTTAAAAAATTATAGGTGTATGGAAATAATATTACATATTGAGGAAACATGGATATGAATGATAAAATACACCCCAGTAAATACCAAAGTATAAACAATCTCGGATAAAAATGAGATTCTGATATCTTTCCTTACCTTTGGTCTGATTTGCCTCGTAAGTGTCCAAACCTCCTGTATAATGATTTAAATAATGTTATTGACTTATTCCAGAATCATAAGTATTGTTATGATATCATATATGGCCATATTCTTAGCTTCTTACTAGTAATATTTCATTACTACTTGTTATTCGGGTGTTTATAACTTTTTGTTCTTATGCATGGTTTGTCGAATAAATTCATATTATTCTCTTTAGGTTATAGATACATCATTTACATAATGGTATTAATGTACTATATATCATATTTATTCATTCAATTCATTTATATAATCATTATGCAATGAAGATCATGTAGAACGAATCACATCACATCGTGGAGACGGTATTCTGTACGTACGCACGAGCGATGATGTCGTTCCCATGATCGTGGAATTGTATTGGAGTGTATGTATACTATTTCATAATCAATATCACTTTAAAATAATCATATATAGTAATTATTTACACCATTATACTCATCCAAGTAAGGTGGTGGGGGAAAATAGATTACACCACGGCGTGCAGACGGTATTCCGTACGTACGCACACGTGGTGATTTCATTTTCTGTAGGATGGATAGATGTTGTAATAGGGTTGTTTCATTATTATAACAAAATATCCATATATGAGTGATACTGATGTTATTACTTCATATTGAAACAACTAAATAAGAAGAAGTTGAAGAAGAAATAATTTGGAAAGGATCGGTAATGGATATTACCTCTTTTTGACGCGCCTCTTCTTAACCTCCTCTTAGGACACTAGGGTTGGTCTTTGAAGAAGACCAGAACCTCTAGGATGATTCTAGGGAAGTGGAGATGAGATATTGGTAGGGGTTGGCCGAGCTTGAAGGCTCAAAGTGGTGTGAGGAAGAGAGGGAGGAGGTGCCCTTTTATAAGGGAGGAGAGGGGCACCTTTGGAAATATAAGAAATATTAGTTTATATTAAATATCTACCCCACATAAAAACTTCTAAAATGACTCATATCTGAAGATTAGATGAGATAGGGTTTTTATCTCATCAACCAATAAAATATAGACACGTTATGAATTTATTTTAAACATTATCAACTTGATTTATCAATTTAATTTTATTTGTGGTAATAATATTATAAATTTTAAATTGTTATTAGAAACTACATATGTGTTGTGAATTTTCCATAATTTGATACTTTATGACATTTTCGACCATATAAATTTTAATTTTTAATTTTTAAATATTTTTGTGATTTTTAAACAATTTTATAATTTGTTATTTTTATAAAATAACAATAGTGTCAATTTTGACACTATTCATTTATTTGAATTTAAATAAAATATATACAGAGTATATGTTCGAAATAAAAGATTTAATAGATTAATAAAATGTCATATGTATGTAGAAAAGTAGTGGAGCACATTAAATAGTCATATAATAATTATTTTAATATTTTTATAACCATTTGTTTGTTATTTTAATTAATAAAATAATTTCAAATCACTATTGTGTCATAATTAATGATAATTGTTTAATCCCTAAAAATTCTAAATAAATTCCTATGATATAGATAGTTGTATTAGATTTTGGTAGACTATTCGTTTTTGAAGTTTTATTATTTTTATCACCAAATTAAAATTATTATACTTATAAGATTTAAGAAAGTGACATGTTGTCACATTCTTTGGTTTTAATAATAATTAAATTATTTTCAAGGAAAAACGTCTATTAAATGAATATAATCCAACCCTTAGGTGATATGGGTAGACCTTTAGTCATCCAATAGGATTTTGGTAGGTTTTAGGGTAATTTTATAATCATATATTTACCCATAATTACCAGATTTACCTTTAACTATGTTAAATAAAATTTACCGTAGTTACTATTCATAATGCCCAAAAATATAAAGTAGCCTATTAACATAATTTGGACCCACTAATTCTGAATATGGAATCCATTTTTTAAAATTCAAAACATATAATTTTCAGTAATTAATTTAAAATAAATCTCGTTGTTAAGAAAATGGGTTTTAGAAGTAAAAACATTGCCAAAGATTGAAATATTTTTACCTATGAATTCAATGTAAAATTAATGCTAATGACATACATTATATTTAATGGTAAAAATATATTCTATATATACTTTAAAACCATTAAATATTGTAATTTAACCATAAAAATTATCTCAATGAAAAAAGTTGTTTTTAATTAAAAATTATCGTATTTTTACTATTCATCAAAATATGAAATTTATCAGAAAAGTATAACAAATTTATCCAAAATAAATTTTTATATCTTGATTCAAAAGAAGAATTTTATTTTTTAAAATTGAACTTATAAATGTGTCAAAAACTAGATTTAATGTGGGTGTGCCATCAAAAGGCGGCAAAAATACTTATTTTACCCAAAAATTATTTTGTTCTCTTATCATGTTCTAGAAAATGTATAAGATAATAATGCTGTACAATTTAAAATTCAGTTAATACTATTCATAATGGCTAGTTTATAATATTATAATAATATATCGTCGTTTAGTGGAACTCGGTATTGCATACTACATACGCTATCCAGGAAGGTCGCGATTGCGTGCAGTGAAAGATTCCTTTGATGATTTATATAACATAAAAACCAAATATTTCTCATAAAAGTATCGGGTGTTACATTCTACCCCCCTTAAAATGAATTTCTCCCTTGAAATTCTTCACTTTGTAACAAACAGATGAGGATACATCTCCCTTATCATATCCTCAAGCTCCCATGTAGCTTCTTCTAATTGGTGGTTCCTCCATAAAACTTTCACCAAGCGATTGGTCTTGTTTCGTTGGACTTTTTCGCTATGATCCAGAATCTCTATCAGTTGTTCATCAAAAGAAAGATCTTGCTCCAGTGGTACAACTTCTGAGCTGAGTACATGTGAAGGATCAGGTATGTACTTTCTCAGGAGAGATACATGGAACACATCGTGAACTTGAGAGAGATTCGGTGGAAGCGCCAATCGGTAAGCTACCTTCCCAACAGGATACAGTATTTCGAAAGGACCGATATATCTAGGCCTCAACTTCCCCTTCGTTCCAAATCTCATGACCCTCTTCCTGGGAGATATTCGTAAGAACACTTTATCACCCACTTCAAACTCTAGGTCTTTTCTTCGGTTGTCGGCATAACTTTTCTGTCGACTCTGAGCTGCTCTTATGTGTTGTTGAATAGATTGGACCTTTTCTACCATCTCATCAACAATATAAGGTCCTAATAGCTTTCATTCCCCAACTTCATCCCAGAAAGTTAGAGTCCTGCATTTTTTTCCATAGAGAGCTTCATAAGGAGCCGTCTAAATACTGGAGTGAAAGCTATTATTATAAGAAAATTCCACCAAAGGTAGGTGTTGATCCCAACCACCCTAGCTCTCAACATATCTTCTAGAGTTTTAATTGTTCTCTCAGACTGACTGTCTGTCTGAGGATGATAAGCAGTGCTGAAACTCAACTCTATATCCAGAGTATTCTAAAGACTTCTCCAAAACTTTGAGGAAAACCTCGGATCCCGATCAAATATAATATAAAGTGGTACTCCATGAAATCTTACCACTTCCTTTACATATATCCTGGCAAGCTGATCCAGATAGAAATCCTCTCTAATATCAATGATGTGTGCAGACTTTGTAAGATGATTAACTATGACCCAGATAGCATTATTCCCTTTGGATGTTTTAGAAAGTCCTGTGACAAAGTCCATAGTGATGTTTTCCCATTTCCATTTGGGTATGGGTAATGGTTGTAACATCCCCTTAGACTTCTGTCTCTCAGCATTATCTTGTTGACAAACCAGGCATCGAGAGACATATTAAACAACATCTCTTTTCATTCCATCCCACCAGAAGTACTCTTTCAGGTCCCTATACATCTTCGTGCTTCCTGGATGAATAGATAATGAAGAACTATGAGCCTCATCCAGCAGCTCCTTCCTCAATTCAGGGATGGGAGGAACAGAAACCCGATTCCTGAACTTTATTATCCCATCACAATCAAGGTTGAATTCAGGAACATTTCACACCTTCTTTTGTAAATCGACATATTCTTTCTGTGCCTCTTTAATCTTCACATGTATAGATGGTTGAACATTCATTTGAGAAAGATACGATTTTCCCCCTTCCATTATAATTCCAAGATCCATCCTTTGTAAATCCATAAATATTAGATCTTTTGTGATCCTCATCATGGATAAACTGGCATGGTCTTCTCGACTTAATGCATCTGCCACCTTGTTTACTTTCCCAGGGTGGTAATGAATTGAGAATTTGTAATCCTTAGTCATCTCCAACCATCTTCTTTGGCGCATATTCAGCTCCTTTTGTGTGAAAATATACTTTAAACTTTTATGATCAGTATAAATATCACACCTTTCACTATAAAGGTAATGCCTCCAAATCTTTAATGCAATGATTACCGTAGCTAACTCCAAATGATGAGTTGGGTCATTTTGCTCATGGATTTTCAACTATCATGAGGCATAAGCTATCACCATATCATTTTGCATGAGAACACATCCCAGTCCCTTCTTGGATGCATCACTGTAGATCACAAACCTTTCTCCACTACAAGGCAGTGTGAGCACAGGTGCACTCGATAACCTTCTTTTCAACTCCTTGAAATTCTCTTCACATTCCTATGTCCAGACAAACTTAACTCCACTCAGAGTCAACTTGGTGAGGGGATTAGATAATCATGAAAAATCATTCACAAAACGTCGATAATTTCCATCCAAACCAAGAAAACTTAGGATCTCAATTACTGTTGTTGGTCTCGACCATCTTTCTATAAGCTCTGTTTTTGCTGGATCCACAGATATCCCCTCTTTTGAGATTATGTGACCCAAAAATGAAACTCTTTCAAGCCAAAATTCACACTTGGTAAATCTGGCATAAAGCTTCTCCTTTCTCAGGGTCTTCAATGTAATTATCAAGTGATATTCATGTTCGTCCTTGCTCATTGAATATACCAGAATATCGTCTATAAAGACTACCACAAACTGATCAAGATAGTCTCTAAAGACTCTATTCATCAGATCCATGAAGATAGCAGGGGCATTAGTAAGACCAAATGGCATCACTATAAATTCATAGTGTCCATACCTTGTACAGAAAGCCATCTTTGGCATATCCTCCCTTTTGAACCTTAAATGGTGATACCCTGAATGAAGATCAATCTTGGAAAAGTATTGAGCTTCGTGTAGTTGGTCAAATAAGTCATCAATGCGTGGGAGAGGATATTTGTTCTTGATAGTGATCTTGTTAAGTTCTCGATAATCAATGCAGAGTCTCATTGATCCATCTTTCTTCTTAACATACAGAACAGCTGCTCCCCAAGGTGACGCACTAGGGTGTATGAATCCTTAATCAAGATTCTCTTGGAGTGGCTTCTTCAATTCCTTCAACTCAATTGGGGACATTCTATAAGGTTTCTTTGAAATAGGCAAAGCACCCGGTACGAGTTCTATTGAAAACTCAACTTCATGATTTGGTGGAAGACCCGAAAATTCCTCCGGAAAGGCATCATCAAACTCCCATACATTGGGCATATTCTTAATTGTGAGTTTCTCACCAACCATTTGAGATAAATAACCTTCATTAAGTGGAATCAAGATCCATAAGATGGAAGAAATTTACACTGGAAGGTTATGTTCTTCCTTGCATTGATAGACGATCATAGATTGATCTGGAATATGAAATGTGACTTCCCTTCTTTGGAAATTGATATGAGATACATATAAATAAATACAATCCATGCCAAGAATCACATCAAATTCCACTATAGGAAGGATCACAAGATTTTCAGGAAGCACTTTCCCACAAAATTCAATCGGAGAAGAATTATAAACTTTTGATGCCACTGTTGTGCCATTAGGTGTTGTCACAGCTAACTCAAAATCTAATTTTTGAGGTAATATGGTGATATCCATAGAAAATTCTTCAGAAATAAAGGAGTTGGTGGATCCAGAATCAAATAAAACATTTTGTACTTTAGAGTGGATGGTAAGTGTACCTTTCACCACATCGTTATCGTACTCCACATCGCTGATAGAAATTGCATGTTACTTCCATTTGTCTTTAGCCTTAAGTGTTTGTTGACATCGACCATCATCATCAACCCTTGGATTTGGGCATTGATAGGCATAATGCCCCATCTCCTTGCACTTGAATCATTGATGTGTAGTAGGTTCATTATGTGTGCCCCTTCCTTTGTTTGCATCATTAGACATCTTCTTCCCATCATTTGGAATTAAAATGCCCGATGACCTTTGTTTCCAAATTTGAAACATTTACTTGTCCCTTTAAGACAACTCCCTCCTTGTTTCTTTCCACACTTTGAGCATAAGGGAAAGCTCATCTTTGTTTCAGTGTGCTCTTTAGATGTCCCTTTGAATTCCATTTTCCTCTTCTTATCAAACCCATATGACCGATGGGTTACTCCAATCTCCATCTCGAATTTGAGAGCACATCGAACTATTCCCTCGTAGCTATTGAAGTCCCTTATGGCTAACACCCTTTGAAGACTTGGTTTTAAGCCACTAAAGAATCGATCGATCTTACTCTCAGTTTGGATAATAAAACCAAAAGCGTACCTTGCAAGTCTTGTAAAATTTTCTTCATAGGTACCAACAGATTCATCATCCTTTTTCATCAGTTCAAGAAACTCTTTCTCAATATTTGTTCGGAGAATACGAGAGAAGTACTTATTGAAAAATAAGTTCTTGAACACGTCCCATTCCATGGACTCAATTTCATCCCTTTGCCTCATATTCTTAATAAGATTCCACCATTGATCAACATCACCTTCCAAACAGTACACTGCTAGGATGACTTTATCATGTTTAGAACATTGATGAACTGAAAATAACTTTTCAGTAGTACTAATCCATTGTTCAGCAACTAATGGATCAGTAAACCCGCTGAAAGAAGGTGGACACTACCTCATGAAGGATTCAACAGAATGTTGCTCCTTCATTTTCTCGTTTGGAAGTCCTGCATGATTCATAGCTTGAGAATGTTGTGTGATCTTGGCTACATGATTTTTCATTTTAACTACCCTAACATTTGTTTTCTCAGGGGGAAAATCATTTCATTGCCCGTCACATTCTGCATTAACACGTTTCCTTCGGGTTGCAGCCATTGACTAAAACCAAGAAGAATAGTGTGAGAAACACTAATTATAATAGTAAAACCACATAATCAAGAATAAAATTTCACACTTAATGTCTTATCATAGGTTGTTCATGGACATTTCTAAAACACTATGATTGTGTTCTAAGCTTAGACTTATAATTAGGATTCTTACTAAGGCTTTCACATCCTAGTTTCCAAAGGTTGACTAAACCTTCCCTCTGATACCAACTATAACGACCCATACATTACGTACATTGTTAATACTTTAAAATTGAAGCATACTTATTAAAAAATATAACAAAACCATGGAAGGACCGTATAGGTATAGTGTCTTTAGAAACTGGGAAACATAAACTACTAGTTCATAAAGAGTCTACACTATCTCCCATTTATTTCATCATATCTATAGTCCCTTTTGGCATATCTTACTTAATAAGCTTCTTCCTGACCTGGGGAAATAAAACATACAAAAGAGTGAGCTCAAATGCTCAATAAGGGTAAACAATAGAAATATCAATCATATCATATTCATAAGAACATAACATTTTGGAAATCTTAACCTGCAAAAGAGAGCATATTTTATAACATGGGATAAATCATAGTAGTGAAATGAAATCCCAATAATCACATCATAAAACATGAAACATTGTGGCATACACACATAATCATAGAGAATCATTTCTTATTAGTCAAGACTCATTTCCAAGATTATCTTAGTTGTCAAAGTCCATTTCCGAACCGAGTTCACTCCTCATTTCAGTCATGTTTCACTGAAGCGGTATAACCTGCCATTCCAGCCATGTCTATCTCATGAGATATAAAATCTTTACCCAATGCATTGGAGGGAGATATAGGTCCCACCCATCTCATAATGATACCATTCTTATGTGTGCCACAAAATTATAAATCATACATCATTGCATAACCCATGTAATAAAAATGGGATTCTTAAACAACATGACATCATAAAACAATTCATATAAGATAAAGGAATTCATAAAAATAATTCCATCACAACATAATCAAATCAATGTAATAATAGAGAGATAAACAGAACCCTATATTATATTAGATGGAAAATAATTTTAATAAAACACTTGAACTCCATTCTTGAGGAAAATATCCTTTCTACTTCAAAAACATTTTCCTTTCTTAACATGTCATACAATTTTAAACTAAAATAAGTTGATTAAAAATAAACCTGAAATTTTTTAAAGGAAGCTTCTTGGAAATAATGTTTTAAAAATCCATTCATGCCGTATAAGTTAAAAAAACATTCTTCTCGTACTTTTGTCCGAAAAGTCAAAAAGTACCTTGTACGAAAAAAGACAAAAGATCCCTTTCATATCTTTTACTATAAACTCACCAAAGGGTAAAAATGGATTTAAAAAATTGTAGGTGGATGAAAATAATATTACATATTGATGAAACATGGATGTGGATGATAAAATACACCCCAGTAAATAACAGATTATAAACAATCTTGGATAAAAATGAGATTGTGATATTTTCCCTTACCTTTGGTCTGATTTGCCTCGTAAGTGTCCGAACCTTCTGTATAATTATTTAAATAATGTTATTGAATTATTCCAGAATCATAATTATTTTTATCATATCATATATGGTCATATTCTTAGCTTCTTAGTAGTAATATTTCAGTGTTACTTGTTATTCGGGTGTTTATAACTTTTTGTTCTTATGCGTGGTTTGTCGAATAAATTCTTATTCTTATCTTTTGGATATAGATACATCATTTACATAATGGTATTAATGTACTATATATCATATTTATTCATTAAAATAATTTATATAATCATTATGTAATGAAGATCATGTAGAACGAATCGCATCACATCATGGAGACGGTATTCCGTACATACGCACGAGCGATGATATCGTTCCCATGATCATGGAATTGTATTCGAGTGTATGTATACTATTTCAGAATCAATATCAGTTTAAAATAATCATATATATTAATTATTTACACCATTATACCCATCCAAGTAAGGTGGTGGGGGAAAATAGATTACACCACGGCGTGGAGACGATATTCCGTACGTACGCACGTGCTGTGATTTCATTTTCTGTAGGATGGATAGATGTTGTAATAGGGTTGTTTCATACATATAATAACATATCAGTATATGAGTGATACTGATGTTATTACTTCATAATTAAACAACTAAATAAGAAGAATTTGAAGAAAAATGAATTTGGAAAGTATTGGTAATGCATATTACCACTTTTTGACGCACCTCTTCTTAACCTCCTCTTAGGGCAATAGGGTTGGTCTTTGAAGAAGACCAAAACCTCTAGGATGATTCTATGGAAGTGGAGTGGAGATATTGGCAGTGGATGTCCGATCTTGAAGGCTCAAAGTGGTGTGAGGAAGAGAGGGAGGAGGTTCCCTTTTATAAGGGAGGAGAGGGGCACCTTTGGAAATATAAGAAATATTAGTTTATATTAAATCCCAACCCCACTTAAAAACATCACAAATGACTCATTTTCGAATATTAGATGAGACAGGGTTGTAATCTCATCAACCAATAAAATTTAGACATTTTACGAATTTATTTTAAATATTATCAACTTGATTTATCAATATAATTTTATTTGTGGTAATAATATTCTAAATTTTACATTATTATTAATAATTACATATGTGTTGTGAAATTTCCATAATTTGACACTTTATGACATTGTCGACCATATAATGTTTAATTTATAATTTTTCAATATGTTTGTGATTTTTAATCAATTTTATAATATGTTATTTTTATAAAATAACAATAGTGTCAATTTTGACACTATTCATTTATTTGAATTTAAATAAAATATATACAGAGAATATGTTCGAAATAAAAGCTTTAATATATTAATAAAATGTCATATGTATCTAGAAAATTAGTGGACCACATTAAATAGTTTATATAATAATTATTTTAATATTTTTAAAACCATTTATTTGATATTTTAATTAATAAAATAATTTCAACATCACTATTGTGTCATAATTAATGATAATTATTTAATCCCTAAAAATTCTAAATAAATTACTCATATAGATAATTGTATTAGATTTCTGGAGACTATTCTTGTTCGAAGTTTCATTAGGTTTATTACAAAATTAAAATTATTATACTTATAAGATTTAAGAAAGTGACATGTTGTCACATTCTTTGGTTTTAATAATAATTAAATTATTTTCATGGACAAAAGTATATTAAAAGAATATAATCTGACCCTTAGGTGATATGGGTCGACTTTTAGTCATCCAATAGGATTTTGGCAGTTTTTTGGGTAATTTTATAATCTTATATTTACCCTTAATCACCTAATTTACCTTTAACTATGGTAAATAAAATTTACCGTAGTTACTATTCATAATGCCCAAAAATAAAAATTAGCCGATTAACATAATTTGGACCCACTGATTCTGAATATGGAATCCATTTTTCAATATTCAAAACATATAAGTTGCAGTAATTAATTTAAAATAAATCCTGTTGTTAAGAAAACGGGTTTTAGAAGTTAAAACCTTGCCAAAGATTGAAATGTTTTTACCTATGAATTCAATGTGAAATTAATTCTAATGACATATATTATATTAAATGGTAAAAATATATTCTATCTATACTTTAAAACTATTCAATATTTTAATTTAACCATATAAATTATCTCAATGAAAAAAGTTGTTTTTAATTAAAAATTAGGGTATTTTTACTATTCATCAAAATATAAAAGTTATCAGAAAAATATCAAAAATTTATCCAAAGTAAATTTTTATATCCTGATTCAAAAGAAGAATTTTATTTTGTAAAATTGAACATATAAATATTTCAAAAACTAGATTTAATGTGGATGTTCCATCAAAAGGAGGAAAACATACTTATTTTACCCAAAAATTATTTTGTTCATTTATCATGTTCTAGAAAATGTGTAAAATGAATAATAATGTTGTAAAATTTAAAATTCAGTTAATACTATTCATAACTGCTAGTTTATAATAGTATAATAATATATCTTTGTTTAGTGGAACTCGGTATTGCGTACTACATACGCTATCGAGGAAGGTCGCGATTGCATGCAGTGAAAGATTCCTCTGATGATTTATATAATATAAAAACAAAATATTTCTCATAAAAGTCTCAGGTGTTACAATCGTGAGCCTGAAGTAACTAAGGTAGAACCTTAAAACCCATTGGGTTTTAGGTTATCCCTATATGATTTTCCAACATCATCACTCATGACCTAGGGACCTAGATACATGATTTATGAAATATCCACCTCCCACATAGTGACACTTTGGATTACTCTTGACCCTGGGTAACCAGGTGAACCTCTGGTGTAACATCCCCATACTAAGTCAATGTGGCTTGACATTACATTTATCACACATTGGTCAAATATCTATGACTTTAATCACTTTCACATAGTGTTCCAAATCCCATTGACCATAAATATATAACTAAAGAGACACAAAACTCGTCAGGATGAAGATCATAGGGTCTAATATGTAGCCCTAGTAAAATCCAAACTATGCTCGCTTGACCCTGAGTCGATGAAAGAATTTGATAAATGATTCATCACATACCTTCACCATGAGAATATGTTAGGCATGAGGTGGAACATTTTTTAGTGTGCTTCAACCCTTCTTGTATATTACATTTTCCAAATATCCCACTTCATGATATGAAGAGTCTTAGGTATTAAAAAATATTTCATTAACCATGAAGAGGAAAAGATATATCACTACTTGGAAATGCTGTTGATGTGATGTCTTAGACCCACCAAATAGAGAAATCTTAACCCAGTGTAACATGCTTTCTAATTTTTGTGAGCCTATCATCATCATAGTGGACCCGAGCACCCCATTTTTATAAGTTCCCTATATTGTGACTATACCATAACTTTTATAGGACTTCACACTTTAGAATATGATTTATAGTCCCAATTTAATACTATCCAATAAGATATGATATCCTGAAAGTTGCATCACCATGTCTTGTACCTACTCTCAAAGAAGAAATAAGACCCTTCATTATTAATCATTTTGATGGCTCACACCTCACTATTTGAAACCATAATGATTAGGGCTTGTCATTCCAATTATGAGATATGTTTTCCAAGGGTGCCAAAACTTTTCCTGGATAGACTTCCTTCCATACACAACTTCATCATCTTGATGTTTGAGGCTTCAAAAAATTTCATAGTCCATGGAATTGAAAATAGATCTCTCCACTCGACCATGCTACCAAAATAATAAGGGCATAGACCCACTGAACATTGAAATAATATCCCATGATAAAGGGTATCCTAATCATTGTGATTATCATCAACTATATGACATAACATGAAACCCAATATTATCATAGCGAAAACCCAGCATGCCTACCCCATTCTGTATCATTCGACTAATGTTTTTATGTTGTGATTGACATTACCCACATCCCAACTATCCATGTGGACCTAAAATCCATATTATTTTTCCCTCAACCCTATTCACTCCTTGAATCACCCATATCCTTTAATTAATAGTGGGTATTATATTTACCTAGAAATTATACCGATGCACATGGGACATGACCGAACATCTAAAAGCATCTCCCCTGTCACATAAAAGGAACTCTTATCCTCATGATCCATTTTGGTACAAGGGTAGAAATCATCACCCCATACTGTATGGAGTCATTTATATCCTACCATCTAGATATTATTTAAATAAATAGGTGGTCTGAAAGTAAACTAAAGAAACACGTGGTCTGAGCAAAAAACCATAAACAAATGCAGCTTCAGTTGCCGTCAACCCCACTATATGGCCCTATAATACCTAAGATTATAATTGTGGATATGAAAAACAAGAATCCTTATGGAAATATATTCTTCTTGGATGATCTCGCCACAAAACTAACATCGATGCTCATTTACCACAATGAAGTGGATATATTTAATTGGAAATTCATGAAATATCAATACAATGAAATGGAATGCACATCATAGATAAAGGAAACAAGTGATAACACTATCAGTTCTCTCCCCAGTTTCTTCCTCATGAGGACAATCATATATTTATCTAATACTAGAGTCTGTATAAGATCATCCCAAAACATTCTAGAAAGTAGAAACTCTTCATACATCTCTCCAAGATGGGGGATAATACCATGTTAAAAGATATTTAATGGGATGATAAATACCTCGCCATGAAGAAAGTGGAATGTGTTTGTACCTAGGGAAAAATCCACTGGTCTTTTCTCTAAGGTGGTCTTTATAGCGATAGATGATGAACTGAGATACCCATATGGATTCATAATGAAGAACCCTATATAGATAATTGGAAAATTCATGTAGCTTTTGTGTAGCCAGGATGTCCATGCCCATTCATCGGTGAAGATGGCACAGGGGAAAAGGACCCACCTCGAGAACGACACACCACCAATAGTGTTCAGGGAAGATGAAAATAGTCAGGAATAGCTATGATTGATAGGATATAGTGCAAGATTGCAGCCATCCGAGCTCAGGAGGAGTTTTCCAACAGATAGGACAAGCTCTGAGGTTAGGCAATTTCTAACTAACCGTCCATGGTAATTATCATCATAAATTAGTCGGTGGAACTAAAAACCCAATGAGATGGAAGAATAAAGACTAAATAGGGAATATATACATCGTACACCACACCAATCTCTTAAAAAGGATTTCATCCAGATAGGGGTTAATTTTGGATGTCGAGCGGAAGGGACATCCAGAAAATATTGATATCATTATTCACAAGATTGAAGGGATTGACATTGTGGTTCCTAGAAATCATGGACCTTTGATTTGTCGTACCCAATAAACCATGATGTGATCATGAAACCATCTAAAAATTATGTATGTGTCACATGTAAGATGAAAAATATAATTTCTTGATAATAAATAGGAAATAAATTTCCACAATGGAATCATGCACATCACGTAAACCAACCAAGCGTTCGTGAGCGACATCAAGGAGTTAGCGAGCCACCTGGTCACTAGAATAATTTCACGGAGGATTACCCCTACAAGGACCCAAGTACATCATAGGACCACCATGGATGCTCACTGTCAAATAACTTGGACATGGTCACGCAAATTGATCGAGAGGCTAAGAAAAAAAAAATTGAAATGTCCTCTAGACATCTTCCTAGGTTTAAAGAATTACCAAATCCATGACTGAAATCATGATAGATGAGTTTCTCGGTAGAAATTAATCTTGTGAAAGATAAGGGAACCCAATTAGGACTCACAAAGTAGACTCGTGGACCACTCGGGATCATGGTTTTTGATGAGGTCATTCATCAATGTTGCAAAAGAAGAGATCTAGAGAAGGATGGAGCTGATTGAATGAAATGTCCTCCACACCCCCCATATATTAGATTTTTTTAATACAAGAGATCACCCAGTAGACTGAATGTATCCCAAGTTCATGGGTTTGCGACCACACCAAGGACTATGTTGGATATTTAGTTGTCCTCTTTACTGTGTCCTTGTACCCTCAAATTCCTCTCCTGAGCGGGATAATATGATGACACCCAACACATAGACCACAACAAAACCACAAAGGATGAAACATTCAAATATACATATTATATTCCCCACTAGAGAAAGGAATAAATTTATGGACAATGAAAAGTGATTGTGTCACCATTTCAAGGAAACATTATGTTTCCACACCACACACCTAACCCATGACATGTCCTACAAATACCTCTCCAATGAGAACACTTTTTTACTAGTGTCTAAGTTGTGATATATGAATTAGAATACCCTCACCGCATGGTTTTACATTTTTTAAGTACCTGAAAAACCATACATAATCCTTTGAAAATCCATGTAAGTGACATTCCAATGAAGATACCCCCAATGGTCACACAGATAATGTCGCATATCATCATTGGGAATAATAAAATCCCTAGATGATGTCCAATAAATATCATGAGACTTCATAGCCTTCGTCACAAATAATTATAGAGATAACTAGTAGGAGGAGAGAGGGGGTCGTGGTCACTAAGGTACATGTGGTTCTCCCCTGAAGACATGTGACACACCACAACCTTTCTAGTGAACCTTGTGAAACCCCTTAGTCTCATCAGTCGTGCCATATGAAAACCATCGGATAATTATATGATGCTCTAAGGACAGACTCATGGTTTAGTACATGGTACACTCACACCCTTAAATGATCCACATTGTTCATTTGAGAATCCACTAGAAAATTGAGTAATAGTCAAAGATATTAATCGATCAAACTCACATACCTCCCAATACCCGACACATTGGAAAATTGATAGAAAAAGGGAGTATGTAAGTGGTCTCTATAGATGTTGAAATATATGTGAGTCAGGCTCTGAACAATCCGTGAGACATTGAGATACCTCAGTGTCATGAATTCCTTGTCTTGTGATTTCATTCCTTCTTATTAGCCTCGTCTCACTGATGGAATTGTGTATTAATTAGAAACTCCCCAGTGCTCTAGGGACAGATGAATATGTTTTCCCATGGGATGATCATAGACTAGATTGTGACCCACATTGGTCATTCAACACATCTCCAAAAAATTGATAAAATAACCTTTGTACCAACTGTACAATCTAGTGGGACTCTCGAACATCTTCACAAAAAATGAAGGTTATAGGAAAGGATAAGGTGAGGAATGTTTGTTGTCACAGGAGGGCATGCGATGTGCACAACACACCCTTAGCATTATCCAGTGAGATCCCGAGAGAATCATTCCAAGGACTCACAAATGCCTTCTGACATTCATTTGGATCATGTGATGTCCCTTGGAGTTGTCTACATTAGGATATGAATTTCCATCGAAGTGAAAGTCCTCAATAGTTGACAATAATTCGTTAAATTATGGATGGAATTGATACAAGAGAAAATCATGCAGTCCCTTGACGCGTTCCACTATAGAGAACAATGAAACTGCATAATGGAAGACCCTGCATCGACTTCCCCTTGGACTCCCCAAGATGGTAATGAAAAAACCGTTAGTACGTGGATGGATAAAACAATATGTTATCTACTCCAACTCAAAAAAATTTTGGCTTGTAGACCACACACTAGTAGTTTGGACCCATATTTCTACTACGCACATTGGTACATAGAATCTGGGCTTATACACACAACTGATCATATGACCGGTCAATTTTCTACCAGGTAATACACTTGTGGTCCTATAAATCACTCATACTCCATATATAAATCCCTATATGTGATCATTAAAAGTTAATGTGACATTATTCTAAAGATAAAGGAAAATACAATATCACATGTCCTCCATATCACCCAAGACAAAAAGAAAGTGACACTGAACCAAATGAAGGAACTCTTAATATAAGAGTGAGAAAACTAGGATTTACAATACATTACACCATAAGATTACATGATTGCAGACCACTGTATGTTTAGTATGTGTTAATCAAGAACATTGTATGGTACAATGTCGTGGCCCCCAGACAAGGAAACATCCCTTAAACATGTCATATTTGAAATCTAGAATGCTTCGAACACGTCAGAACAAGTCTTACGAACCAGTTCCAGGAACTGTATGGAACCTTTAAACCCTCTTGGTTTGTCACCTCAGACGTTTAATGTCCTTAGGATGCACTGACAAACTCATATAATGACACCCACTCATGTTAGTCATGTATCATAGACACATCTGGACATAATACACCCTGGACATGTCATCTAGTTCCCGCGATGTCTTCTAGAGGTGTAATCCATGAAATCTGACACCACTGGATGTGTCTACCTAGTCTTTCTATGTACACTAAGTTTCCACAAAGACACATGACACCCCTTGAACCATTCCACCATGGCTCTCGCAATACCCTCTAAATGTGTCATGCCATGTCTTGTGATAACCTCTAGAATATTCCAACAGGATCATGCAACAACATCAAAATAACAAGTGGTATCCTTAGTGTGTATGACCCAAACATACTTAAGGGAACTACAAGGACTCTAATTCCCTCCATAAACAGGATACATATGGTATCTCTTTAGAGGACCAAGATCCATATCAACTTTCCCAAGGAATCCCCCAATGTGATAGTCCCATATCCATATTCCATGATGATGATAATGTAATCCCCCATGTTTCTCACAACAATAATGGTTCACATGGTCTTAGGGAGATACAAATAACACCTCATCAGGCACCAAATATTTGGTTTTCAGTGATAACTCTGCACGTAAGCCCAAACATAAATACTCCTATGATGAATCTGATTCTCACTATTATTATGATACGTAGGACACCTTCCAAATTGACCTAGATCCATATCAAACACTTTAGGTACTGGCCGAATTTGTAGCTTTCATATCCATATTCTATGTGATGATCATGCACTCCCCCTAATCTCTCACAGTGAGCCTAGCTAGCCTGGGATTGGGGGGTTGCAATGAACACCTCATTTGGCATCAAATGCCCATTCACTAGGGTAGCCTCTGTATAACACTGTGAGATTTTATAAGATATATTATTTTTAATTTCTTTCATATCTTTTGTTGTATCCTACACCAAGATTATCTTGCACTATATGCAAAACTGTATTAGCTTGCAGTATACGCAACACTAATCTTGGATCGTGTTAAATACAATTTCAAGTTTGTTTGATAGTAGTTATTCAACCCAACATTGGGTATATATATATATATTCAATGTATAAATGAAATATGGTTGGATTTTGTTATACAAAACAACAAAGGAGTCTTTCACTACATGCAACCCTGACTTGGCTTGCATTACACGCAATCGCGACCTTCCTTGATAGAGTGTGTTGTACACAATAAAAGGGTTCACTAAACAACGATATATTGTTAAAATAGTATTATGGAGTACCATTTATGAATAGTATTAAAAACGTTTTGAATTTTATAACATTATTATTTATCTTACACATTTTCAGGAACATCTTATGAGAACAAAATAAATTTTTCAAGTAAAATAAGTATTTCTCTAAAAATGCAGTTTTGCCGCCTTTTGATGGTGCACCCACTTCAAATATAATTTTTGACATTTTTATAAGTTCAATTTGACAAAATAAAATTCTTGTGTGGAATAGGATATAATGATTTATTTGGATAAAATTTTCATATTATTCTGGTAACTTTCCTATTTTAATTAATAGTAAAAACATGGTATATTTTAATTAAAAACAACTTTTGTCATCATAATAATTTACATCATAAAATTATAATATTTAATGTTTCTAATGTATAAATAGAATATATTTTTACCATTTAATATAATTTATGTCATTATCATTGATTTTACATTGAATTCATAGGTAAAATCATTTCAATCATTTGGAATATTTTATCTTTTAAAACTCGTTTTCTTAATAATGGGATTAATTTTAAATTAATTTCTACAACTTCTGTGAATTTAATTTGGAAAAATGGATTCCATATTTGGAATCAGTAGGTCCAAATTATGTTAATAGGTTACTTTTTATTTTTGGGCACTATGAATAGTAACTACAACAAATTTTATTTACCATAGTAAAAGGTAAATCGGGTAAATGAGGGTAAATATAATATTATAAAATTACCCTAACACTTGTCGTAATATAATTAGATGATTATATTTCCTCCTTTGTCATATTTTGGTCGAAATGAAATCCATTTGAACCCACTTATATGTGATTAAGACCTTTAATTTATTTTATTTAAATGAAAGTGAAATATAACTCACCCAAACTTTAATAATATAAATATTTTTAATATAAGGTTATATGGAATATAAACTCGTTTATAAATGATAATTTGAAATCTAAAATTCTTTTCTTTATCATGGAAATTTATTTGTATTTTTTAAAAATTATTTATTTTCCTTATTAGCTTATAAATTAATGATGCAGAAATTATTTATTTAGTGAAAAAATAAATAATATAGTTTTTATTGAAATAATAATACACATCAAAAGGCCCAAAAACCTGACCAAGACATATTTTTAGTGTATATATAAACCCTAATAATATAATGGCCGAATTGGGGACCATTTGGATCTTTATAGAGAATATTATGAAACTTATTTTAATTTATTTTAAATGATTCTAAAGTTGTCACTTTCAGAATTTAATAAATATAACAATTTAAATGTTGTGATTTTAAGATGAAAAATTCTAATAAAAGTATTATTATAAATTATATGAGATATATAGTCATCATAGAATTTTAATTTAAATTTTAATGAAAAAAATAATTATATTAAATAATTATACAAAAAATGTTGTACTAATTATTTTATTAAGAGATATACCAAAACAATGGTTTTGAAAATACGAAAGTAAATATTATATGTACTATTAAATGTTATCCACTAATTTTATAGTAACTTTTAACATGTTAGGAATATATTAAATATTTTGTTTAGTATATATCCTCTGTTTGGATTTTGTTTAAATTAAAATAAATTAATAATGTCATAATTGAAACTATTGTTATTTTATAAAAATAACATATTATAAAATTGTTTAAAAATCACAAAAATATTTAAAATTTATAAATTGAAATTTATATGGTCTAAAATTTCATTCATTACCCAATTACAGACAATTCACAACACATAAGTAATTATTTATAACAATTTAAAAATTAGCATCTTATTACCACAAATAAAATTAAATAGATTAAATAAGGATAATTAAAGTTGATAATGTTTAAAATAAATTCCCAAAATGTATGAATTTTATTTTTTTATGATATTACAACTCTATATCATCTAATAATCGGAGTTTAGTGATATTTGAAGGTTTTTATATGAGGTTCAGTTTATTATAAATTAATATTTCTTATGTAACCAAAGGATCCCATCTCCTAACTTTTAAAAAGGGCACCCCTTCCCTCTACTCTCCACACCCTTTTGAGCCTTGAAGCTCCGCCAAACCCCAAAAATTACTCTTCTCAACCTCTCTAGTTATATCATAGAGGTTTTGGTCTTCTCAAAAGACCAAATCTAGTGCCCTAAGTAGAAGTTTAAAGGAGCTACGTCGAGCAAGAGGTAATATCTTCTACCGACTCTTTCAAGTTTATTTCTTCTTATAATTCATATTATATATTTGTTTCATTATAAATTAAAAACATTAGTATTAATTATATACTGATATTTTATTATAAATAAGAAAAAACCCTATTTCACCTTCTATCCATCCTACAGAAAACAGAATCATCGTGCGTGCGTACGTACGGAATAACGTCTCCACGCTGTGGTGTAATCTGTTTTCCACCACCACCATACTTGGATGTGTATAATGGTGTAAAAAATAACTATATATGATTATTAGAATATCATACTGATTCTATGATATTATATCATCCACTCAAATTCGATTCAATAAAAATGGGAACAATATCATCGCTCGTGCGTACGTTCGTATTACCGTCTCCACGACGCGAGGAGATTCATTTTCGATGTTAACAATTCCTGATTGATTATAAAGTATATATAATAAGTAATCATGAAATATATGACATATTAATTATAATGGATTTATGTATATGTTATTTACTTACATCTATTAAATTTAATAAGGAAACGAAAACTGCGTTCATGCGTACGTACGACCTACCATCTCCATGAACGGTGTATTTCTTTCCATTTATTGATCTATTATATATATGTATATTATAAATATATATTATTTATATATCATGCTTTATATTCTTGAATTCATTAATCATGATCTATGTAAACATATGAATAATTACAAGTCAACATACGGACAATAAATGAAATGATTTTACCCAAAATGCTGCTTTAAAATGGATTTGACAAATGAAATGATAATATAAAGTCGTACTTGAATCATATATGATATCATAAATATTACTATGGTTCTGTTACAAGTTAATAATATGTTTAAACCCACTATACAGAAGTCTGGTACACATACGGATTAAATTGCACAAAAGGTAAGGGATAACTTTTCCAATCTCGTTTTTATCCGAGATTGTTTATTCGTAAGTATTTACTAGAGTTATATTTATCATCCATGTCCTGGTTTTCTAAATATGGTTTCATGTATTTTTACAGTAATTATTACCCATTTAGACTTTTACTACATGGAATGTATGGAATATTTCTTTTATTTACGTTACGAGGTACTTTTTTGACTTTTTGGGAAAAAGTCCAAGAAGAATGTTTTTCTAACACATACGGCTTGAATGGATTTTTACCGTTTAATAACGCCTAATTTTCATGAATCTTTCTCTTAAAGATTTAATGACCATTTTCATCAAAATCATTTTCCTTTTAAATTTCATGGCATTTTGTGAAAAGAGAACGATTTTTAAGAAGAAAGGATATTTTCCTCAAGAATTCATTTCAAGTGTTTTACCAAAACCATTTTCCTTATAAGATGGAATTATTTCATATGTGTATGTTTCAAGTATGATGTATCTTTTATTTACATGGTTTCACTTTTCTTATGATGAAATGATATCCATTTTTTATGGATTATGTTATGATGGGATGATGTTTATGAAACCCATTTTATACATTGGGTAATGATTAATGATTTATGTTCATGTTGTGGCACATGTAATAATGATTTCATTATGAGATGGGTGGAACCTATATCTCCCTCCAATGCATTGGGTAAAGATTTATATCTATTAGGGCCAATATGGGCATATATACCCTGAGGGGGGGGGTGAATCAGGGTATGGATATCCTTTTTCAAAAAAAATTCTTCCCCACTGGATCTTGACCTCTTTATTACAAGGGTCACTTTGTTTGAACTTGTGTGTTTATTATGATCACTTACTTTCTTCATTATCAGATGAAGATGCTTTAAATGCAATGTAGGGAAGTAGTCAGGCAGACACAATGATTTTTACTTGGTTCACCCTCACTGTGCTACATCCAAAGAGCATATGCCGACAAGTTTTCGGTTGTAACAAATTACACTATACTTCACTAGCTGTGGATTACAAGGTTCAGGAACAGTCACTATGTCCTAGGATCACTGCCTTTACAAGATTTAGGGTCATATCACTGCTTTCCCAAGGGACACTCCCTGTTTCTCTCTCTCTGGCTCACTACCGGTGGAGAGGATCACCTTCTTCCTCTTCCTTTGCTCAGAGCATCGGAAAGGATCCACTCACAGTTTATAGACATGTAGCTCTCTTCATATGCATGAAAGAATGAATCTTCTTTTATATTTAGATGCTCTGTTGAAGTTCAACATTCACCCGTATATGAATTTCTCTTGGCACCAAAGGTATCAGGCAATCTACCAGCTTCCACGCAGCCCGAAAATCACTACTGTAAATAAAACTCACTTGGGATGCAATTCTACCTCGGCGCGCAAGTATCGGCGCGCAAGTCACAACAAGGGCGCAAGTCCACCTCAGACAGTTGCCTGACACAAGCTTCCTCAACTCCAAACATGCACAACACACTTCCTTTTATGCCCAAACCAACATTAACGTGAAACTGCCAACCGGCGTGCAACTCCTCACACCGGCACACAACTTCAACCACCGGCGCACAACTTCACCTGCACGACCACACACCACTTGCGCGGCCACCACACCTACATGACGGGAGCTCTGAATATTCAAACTATTGATCTCCGGTAATAAATGAAGAGGGGTGGTACAGTATTTATAGGAAAATTGACCACCCTACGCGATGGCGCGCATGTCACCTACGCGACCCAGTCTCAGCATGCAAATCTTCTGTCCTCCTAGACACTTGCACGACCAACTACCAAACTTTTGCGAACCTATTTCCTTTTCCATATTTTGATTATCTAATCTTGAAAAAAATATGGCTGACAAGTTTCCTATACTCCAAGTCCTCGACATGCAAGTCCCTTTTCCAAAAATAGTATTCTACATTTGTCGATTATTAGGCCCAAAAATTTGGCAAACACTGTAAAATGGTGCCACGTTGTATCTGTTCTTTTCATACCACCTCTAGATCATCCATTCCATTATCGGCATTCTTGAATCAAACATGGATCGTTGAAACAGCTCTTGAACTCGACATTCCACCATGAAACCCCCTTTGTCAACAAATTTGTATGTCATGGTTTGCATTGTCAACAACCACAACACAGATGTTCACTTTTTCAACAAACACAATCACCTCAAAAATAATTCAATGATTCCTTGAGGGATTTTTTCCCAAAAATATATTATGAGATAGACATGGATGGAATGGTATGTAAATCCGATTTAGTGTTACAGGACTGGAACGAGGAGTGAACTCGATTCAGAAAGGGACTTTGTCCACTGGGATGGTCTCGACAGCAATTCCATGGCTACTATGGAAATAATATCATGTGCATAATGGTTTTACATAGTTACATGATTTATTCCCATGCTATTTTATGATGATTGATGTTCCATTATGATCTATGCCTTACCTACTGCTATGTTTTATGTCATTGCTCAGAATTTTGATGTTTAATCATTATGTTCATGTTTTTAAGTTCAAATGAATATGGTTTATTTTATATTCTCTGTGCTTACCATTACTGAGCATTTGAGCTCACCCTTTATATGTTTTCTTTTCCCCAGGATATAAATAAAGGTTTTAGGTATGAAAACAAAAGGGGTGATCTTTATGGGAGATGTTGAAGATATTTAACCATGAATAGAAGATTATGTTCTGATTTTCCAAAGACACTAAACTATTACGGTCCATGAGTGTTGGTTTTTTTTATGTATTAAGTATTTTGAAAAAGTAATATAAATTCCATGCACGTTATGTTTGGGGTCTCTAAAGTTGGTATCAGAGGAAAGGTTTAGTCAACCTTTGGAAACCAGGATGCGAAAACATTAGTGATATCACTAGATATATTTCTACGGTATGTCTAGGGATGTCCCTATGGTTAAGTATAACTATAGTTTATAGTCCTAGGATTATGGTAACGATCATATAATTAAAACTAAGATGTCAGATATTGAAAATACTTCACCTTTATTAAGATGTTTTCCTTGAATTATTTCTTCCACTCACACTTTACTTTTTGGGTTTTAGATGATGGCTAGAACCCAAATGAACTGTGTTGACCAATGTAATGGACAATGCAATGATTGTCCTCTTGAACAAACCATGTTATGGGTGATGGAGTGAAAAATCTTATTTCTATACATACACAAGCTAAGAATCATTCTAGACATCCGAATAAGTAGATAAGGGTAAAATATTATATTGAGTCCTTCATGAGGCAACATACACCATGTTTCAGTGGGTCTTCTAATCCACTTTTTTCTGAACAATGGATCAGTACCATTGAAAAAATATTTTTAATAATTTTCTGTTCAGATCCTGAAGAATTCATTGTGGTTGTTTCTGGTTTAGAAGGTGAAGCAGACCAATGGTGGACTCTAATTAAGAATACAAGACCCCAACATGAAATTGAATCCATGGAATGGGATGAGTTCAAGAACTTGTTTTTAAATATATACTTCCCTTGTATTCTTCGAACAAAGATGTAAAAGGAGTTCCTCAAGCTTATGCAAAAGGATGATAAATTTGTTGGCATATACGAGGAGAATTTTACACGGCATTCATGGTATGCATCTGGATTTATCATCCAACCTGAAAGCAAAGTTGATCAATTCTTCAGTGGCTAAAAACCAAGTCATCGTGGGAATTAGTGATAAGATACTTCAGTAACTATGAAGAAATTGTGCGTTGTGATATCAAGGAAGAAATAGAAGTTGGTGTTACATATCCATATCATGGTTTTGACAAGAAACGAAAGATGGAGTTCAAGGAGAAATCTCAGAATAATGGTGAAAAGAAGATGAATGTTTCTTTATGTTCAAATTGTGGAAAGAAGCAGTGTGGAGATTGTTGTAAAGGGACTAGAAATTGTTTTAAATGTGGAAAAGAAGGTCATTGAGTAGTTTACTGTCTAAGTAACAGAAAAACGGTTTCTAATGATGTAAATAAAGAAAAGACTACAGAGAACGCACCACCAACACTTCAATGCTTCAAATTCTAGAAAATGATGCTAATAAATGCCCTAATCCAAGGGTTAATGATGATCGATGTGATCAACATCTAAAGGAAAAGTATAAAGGGATGTTACATGTGATCACTATTTGTGATGTTGAGTATGACAACGATATAATGGAATGAATAAGTGTTTATGTAATGGGATTTAGAGATAATGTTGTGGAATTTCATTTAAAGTATCTTGGAATATTGGAATATCAATGTATTGGATAGTTGTGCTTTTTAATAATTTTGTCGAACCAGTAACTATGAAAAGTGATTGAAGTATTTTTGTAAAGCAGTTGAAATACGCATAATGAAGGGATAAGTAGAAAATGATATATATGATAGTATTCATGATCTCATGGTTGATATAAGAAAAATATTAAATCGTGGTTGGAGTATATAAATATTTTGGGGTTTTTTTATATAGAAATAGTTAAATTTTGACAGAATTCATGTTTTCACTAAGGTTATATGGTAATTCATGTTTCAAAAGAATACATGATTAAGGTATTCACATGTTTGGAATGTGAATACCGTCTCCACGTTGTGGTGTAAACTGTTTTCCACCACCACCTTACATGGATGGGTATAATTGTGTAAAGAATAGATATATATGATAGTTAAAACATCATACCGATTCGATGATATTATATCATCCACTCCAATTCCATTCAATAAATATGGGAATGATATCATCGCTCGGCGTACATACGGATTTCCGTCTCCACGACGCGATAAAATTCATTTTCCATTTTAAAAATTCAAAAAAGATTATAAAGTATATATAATAATTAGTCATGAAATATATGACATATTAATGATACTGGATTTATGTATATTTTATTTACTTACTACTATTAAACTTAATAATGAAATGAAAACAGCGTTCATGCATACGTATGGCCTACCGTCTCCATGAACAGCGTATTTCATTACATTTATCAATCTATTATATATATGTATATTTTGAATATATATTTTATATGAATCATGTTTAATATTCAGGAATTAAGTATTCATGATCTATGTAATCATATGAATAATTAAAAGTCAAAACACAGGTGATAAATGAAATGATTTTACCCAAAACAATGCCTTAACCTGGGATTGACAAATGAACGGATAATATAAAGTCGCGAGGGAATCATATATGATATCGTAAATATTATTATGGTTTTGTTACTAGTTAATAATATTTTTAACCCCACTATACATGAGTCTTGGACACATATATAAGAAATTGGACAAAAGGTAAGGGATAACTTTTCCAATTCTTTTTAATCTGAGATTGTTTATTCGTAAGAATTTATTGGGGTTATATTTATCATCCATGTCCATGTTTTCTAAAAATTGTATCATTTATGATTAATGTCCTTTTTGGCCATTTTTTTCTTTTACTACATGGAATGTAAGGAATCATTATTTTTTTTAAGTTACGAGGTACTTTTTTGACTTTTCTGGAAAAATTATGAGAAAAATGTTTTTTTAACACGTACGACATGAATGGATTTTTACGGTTTCATAACGCATTATTTACATGAAGAATACTCTACATGATTTAATGACTATTTTCAACAAAATCCTTTTCTTTTAAAATTTCATGGAATTTTCTGAAAAGAATATTAGTTTTAAGAAGAAATGATATTTTCCTCAAGAATTCATTTCAAGTGGTTTATCAAAACCAATTTCTATATATGATGAAATTATTTCATGTGTATGATTCATGTATAATGACCCTATGATTTACATGGTTTCTCTTTTCTTAAGATGAGATGATATCCATTTTTTGTATGGATTATGTTATGATTGAATGATGCTTATGAAACACATTTTATACTTTGGGTAATGATGAATGATTTATGTTCATGTTGTGGAAAAAGTAATAATTATTTCATTATGAGATGGGTGGGACCAATATCTCCATCCAATGCTTTGTGTAAAGATTTATATCTCATGAGATAGACCTAGCTGGAATGGTAAGTTAATCTCGTTCACTGTTACAGGACTAGAACGATAAGTGAACTCGATTCAGAAAGGGAAACTGTCCACTAAGATGGTCATGGAAACAATGTCTTGGCTACCATGGAAATAATATCATGTGATTAATGATTTTCCACAATTACATGATTTATTCCCATGCTATTTTATGATGATTGATGTTCCATTATGATCTATGCCTTATGTACCGCTATGTTTTATGTCATTGCTTAAAATTTTGATGTTTAATCATTATGTTATTGTTTTTAAGATCAAATGTACATGGTTTGTTTTATTTTCTCCATGCTTACCCTTACTGACCATTTGATCTCACCCTTTATATCTTTTCTTTTCCCCATGATATAAAGAAAGGTTTTAGTAAAGAAAAACAAAAAGGGATGATCTTTATGGGTGATGTTGAAGATCTTTCACCATGATTAGAAGATTATGCTCTAAGTTTCCAAAGAAACTAAACTATTACGGTCCTTGAGTATTGGTTTTTGTTATTTATTAAGTATTTCGAAAAAGTAATGTAACATCCATGTACTTCAAGTTTGGGGTCTCTACAGTTGGTATCAGGGGAATGGTTTAGTCAACCATTTGAAACTAGGATGTGAAAACTTTAGTGAGATCCCTAGTGATATTTCTATGGTATGTCTAGGGATGTCGCTAAGGTTAAGTATAACTATAGGTTATATTCCTATTATTACGGTAACAATCATAGAATTAAACTTAAGATAATAGATATTGAATATACATTCCCTTTATTATGTTTTTTTCCTTGAATTATTTATTCCTCTCACACTTTTCTTTTTGGGTTTTAGACGATGGATGGAACCCGAAGGAACCATGTTGATCAATGTAATGGACAATGCAATGAATGACCTATTAAACAATCCAATGTTATGGGAGATGGAGTAAAAAATATTATTGTTATACATACACAAGATATAAATCATTCTGGAATTCCGAATGAGCAAAGAAAGGAACAATATTCTACTGAGTCATTCATGACACAACTTCCACCTTCTTTCAGGGGGTCTTCTGATCTACTTGTTGCTGAAGAATTGATCGATAGCATTGAAATGTTATTTTACATTCTTTGCTTATCAGTACATGAAAAAGTCATTTTGGCTGTTTACCGTTTAGAATGTGAAACAGACCAGTGGTGGTCTCTAATTTAGAATACAAGGCCCCAAGATTAAATTAAATCCATGGAATGGGACGTGTTCAAGAACTTTTTTTTCAATAATTACTTCCATCGCATTCTTCGAACAATGATGGAAAATGAGTTCCTCGAGCTTAAGAAAAAGGATGATGAATCTGTTGGAATATATGAGGAAACTTTTACATGGCTTGAAAGGTATGCATCTAGATTTATCATCCAACCTGATAGAAAATTTGATCAATTATTCAGTGTCTTAAAACCATGTCTTCGAAGGGCATTAGCGATAAGAGACATCAGTAGCTATGATGAAATTGTGCGTTGTGATATCAAGGTAGAAATAGAAGTTGGTGTTACATATCCATCTCATGGTTTTGACAAAAAACAAAATATGCAGTTCAAATATAAATCTCATAATAATGGTGAAAAGACGATAAATGTTTCTTTATCCTCAATGTGTGGAAAGAAGCATGGTGGAGATTGTCTTAAAGGGACTAGAAAATGTTTCAAATGTGGAAAAGAAGGCCATCGACCAGCTGACTCTCGAACTAATGGAAAAAGGGTTTCTAATGATGTGAATAAAGAAAATAGTGCAAAGAACACACCACCAACACTACAATGATTCAAGTGCAAGGAAATGGGGCATTATGCTAATAAATTCCCTAATCCAAGGGTTAATGATGATCGACGTGAGAAACCTCTTAAGGTAAAGGGTAAATGGAAGTCACATATGATCACTATTTGTGATGTTGAGTATGATAACAATGTGGTGGAATGAATAAGTGTTTATGTAATTGGAATCTGAGATAATGCTGTGGAATCTCTTTTAATGTATCGTGGAATAATGGAATATCAATGTATTGGATCATTGTGGTTTTTACTAATTTTATGGTACCAATAACCATGAAAAGTGATTGAAATATTTTTGGAAAACAGTTAAAATACACATAATGAAGGGATAAATAGAAATAATATGTATGATAGTATTCATGAGCTCATGACTGATATAAGGACAAAGCAATATCATCGTTTGAGTATATAAAAATTTTGGGACTTTGGTATGTAGAAAGTGTAAACTTTTGACAACATTCATGTTTTCACTAAGGTTCTATGGTAATTCATGTTTCAAAAGAACACATTATTATGTTATTGACATGCTTCGAATCTGACCAACAAGATATATCTTAAGATATATGGGGAATAAATGGTGGTATTCACATTCTTGTTATCTGACCTTTCAAGTAATCATTTTCTTTATACTATGATATCAGACAAATGTATTTTGGATAAGCCAAATGATTAGAATGGATTATGTTGGACATAAAATAGTATTACTTAAGGATAGAAATTTTTTTTCGATATTAGTTCTGGCATTTTATAATAGTATAATTTTAGGACAACCCATAAGACGAGCGACACCCCGTCGCGTCAGAAAAGGCTGTGAGTATCAAACACACAACCAAAGTGGGACATGCCTTTATCTCCTACCAATGGCCTACACGAAGTCCCTGATTATAAGAAACTAGTTTTATTATATTAAGCGGTATGATATATGAAGTATAAGTCTATTTTAGGAACCATATACGATTAATCTCACTATAGATGGACTTATGTATATTTAATAACTTGTGTTATGCTTTTGTTTAAGACAGATGGAATGACCTATCATTCTATCACATGATCTCCTAACACTTCACGGAAGAAAAATTCAACTTTATTTGTTTAAGAGATGAAGTGGAAATGGTTCAAGGCACAAACACCAGTAAGATTGTACCAAAATCAAGTAAGTATTTCTTCTAATTCAAATTCATCCGCTTTGGGGAAATGTTATTGAAAACCAAAAATGTTGTCCTAGTGTCCCCATATATGATGAATCAGATGGTACCTTAAATCATCACAAATTTATGTCTTTGTGATTATTGGATTTTTTATAGCCGTGTTCTCTACCACTCTACATCAGAACTTGATGGTTAGGTTTCTCTTCCAAATCCATATTTTCACCATTTTTCTCATATGTGGAAACCCAGTGATGAGTTGATTTGGATAACTGTTATGTTTCTTAAATTACTTCTTAAAATTAAATTTTAGTATTCCTTTTTAAGAAGTGGGTTTCTATGAAAATAACCTTCAAGTAGTAAACCATTTATAACCACGCCGAATTTCGAGGATGAAATTCATTTTAAGGGGGGTAGAATGTAACACCACGAGATTTTATAAGATATATTCTTTTTTAATTTCTTCTATATCTTCTGATATTCACTACACCAAGATTATTTTTTACTATATGCAACACCGTATTAGCTTGTAGTATACACAACACTAATCTTGGATCGTGTTAAATAATATTTCATGTTTGTTTGATAGTAGTTATTAAACGCAAAATTGAGTGTATATATATATATATTCAACATATAAATGAAATATTGTTGGATTTTGTTATATGCAATAACAATGGAGTCTGGCACTACACGCAACCCTGACTTGGCTTGCATTACACGCAATCACAACCTTTCTCGATTTCGTGTGCTGTACGCAATACTGAGTTTCACTAAACAACGATATATTGTAAAAATATTATTATGGACTTGCCATTATGAATATTATTAACTAAATTTTGAATTTTATAACATTATTATTCATCTAAAAAATTTTCTAGAACATGTTATGAGAACAAAATAAATTTTTTAGGTAAAATAAGTATTTTTCAAAAAATGCAGTATTGCTGCCTTTTAATGGCGCACCCAGGTTAAATCTAGTTTTTTACATGTTCATAAGTTCAATTTGACAAAATAAAATTCTTCTATGGAATCAAGACATAAAAATTTAAATTGGATAAATTTTTCATATTATTCTGACAAATTTCATATTTTAATGAATAGTAAAAACACACTATATTTTAATTAAAATCAACTTTTATCACAATAATAATTTATATGGTCAAATTATAATATTTAATTGTTTAAAAGTATAAATATAATATATTTTTACCATTTAATATAACGTATGTCATTATTATTGATTTTACATTGAATTAACTTGTAAAATCATTTCAATCTTTTGTAATATTTTATTTTTTAAAACTCGTTTTCTTAAAAACGAGATTATTTTTAAATTAATTTCTGGAAATTCTGTGGTTTGAATTATGAAAAATGGATTCCATATTTGGAATCAGTAGGTCCAAATTATGTTAATAGGCTACTTTTAAATTTTGGGCACTATGAATAGTAACTACTTTATATTTTATTTACCATAGTTAAAGGTAAATCGGGTAATTGAGGGTCAATATAATATTATATAATTACCCTAACACTTGTCTTAATATAATTGTATGATAATATTTTATACTATGGAATATTTTGGTTGAAATGGAATCCATTGGAACCCACTTGGACATGATTAAGACCTTTAATTTATTTTATTTAAAAGAAAGTGAAATATGTCTCACTCAATCATTAATAATTAAAATATTTTTTATATAAAGTTATACTGAATATAAATTCATTTATCAGGTTTCATTTGAAACAAAAAATCCTATTCATTATCATGGAAATTTATTTGTAATTTTTAAGAATTATTTATTTAACATAGTAGCTTATACATTAATGATGAAGAAATTATTTATTTGGTGAAAAATATATAATATTGTTTTTATTGAAATAATTATACACATGAAAAGGCCCAAAAACCTGAAAAAGACTTATTAGTAGTGTATATATAAACCCTAAGCATCCAGTGGCCGAATTGGTTACCATTTGGATCCTTATGAAGAAGATTATGACACTTATGTTATTTTATTTTAAATGATTCCAAAGTTTTAACTTTCATAATTTAATAAATATAACAATTTACATGTTGTGATTTGAAGATGATAAATAATAGTAAAAGAATTATTAGAGAATATATGAAAATTTACCTCATCATAGAATTTTATTTTTTATTTTTATACAACAAATAATTATATTAAATAATTATAAAAATATGTTGAACTAATTATTTTATTAAGAGATATACGAAATAAATGATTTTAAAAATATTAAAATAAATATTATATAAACTATTTAATGTGCTCCAAGAATTTTCTAGACATATGTGGCATGTTGTTAATCTATTCAATATTTTTGTTAGAATATATCCTCTGTGTGTATTTTATTAAAATTAAAATAAATGAATAATTTCAAAATTGACACTATTGTTATTTTATAAAAACAACATATTATAAAATTGTTTAAAAATCACCAAAATATATAAAAATTGTAAATTGAAATTTATATGGTTGAAAATAAAATTAGTTATCCAATTATGGACAATGCCCAACACATAAGAAACTATTTATAACAATTTAAACATTAGAATCTTATTACCACAAATAAAATTAAATGGAATAAATATGGATAGATATGTTGATAATGTTTAAAATAAATTACCAACATGTCTAACATTGATTGTTTTATGAGATTACAACCCAATATCATATAATATTCTAATTTGAGTCATTTTATGAGGTTTTCAAGTGAGGATGAATTTATTATAAATTAATATTTTGTATGTTACCAATGATGCCCCTCTCCCCCCTTATAAAAAGGAAACCCCTTCCCACTTCTCCTCACACCCTTTTGAGACTTGAAATTTAAGAAAAACCCTGAAAATTACACTTATAAACCTTTCTAGTTATATCATCGAGGTTCTGTTCTTCTCAAAAGACCAACTCTAGTGCCCTAATAAGAAGTTTAAAGGAGGTGTGTCGAGGAAGAGGTAATATCTTCTACAGACTCTTTCAAGTTTCATTCTTATTCTAGTTATTCTTCATTAGTTGTTTCATATAAAGTAATAACATCAATGTTAATTGTATAATGATATGTTATTATAAATAAAAAACAAACCTATTTCACCTTCTATCCATATTACGGAAAACGAAATCACCACGCGTGCGTACGTACGAAGTACCGTCTCCACGCTGTTGTGTAATCTCTTTTCCACCACAACCTTAATTGGATGGGTATAATGGTGTAAAGAATAACTATATATGATTATTATAACATCATACAGATTCTATGATATTATATCATCCACTCCAATTCCTTTCAATAAATATTGGAATGATATCATCGCTTGTGTGTACGTACAGATTACCGTCTCAACGACGCAATGCGATTCATTTTACATGTTAACAATTAATGAATGATAATAAATTATATATAATAAGTAACCATGAATTAAATGACATATTAATGATACTGTATTTATGTATATGTTATTAACTTACGTCTATAAAATTTAATAAGGAAACGAAAACAGCATTCATGTGTATGTATGGCCTACCGTCTCCAGGAATAGTGTATTTAATTCCATTTACAGATCTATTATATATATGTATATTCTGAATATATATTATATATAAATCATGTTTTATATTCTGGAATTAATTAATCATGATCTATGTAATCATATGAATAATTACAAGTCAAAACACGGACGATAAATGAAACGATTTGACCCAAAATGATGCTTTAACATGGAATTGACAAATTAAAGAATAATATAAAGTCATAAATGAATCATATATGATATCTAAAATATTTTTATGGTTATCTTACAAGTTAATAATATGTTTAAACCCACTAAATAAGAGTCTTGGACACATATAGATGAAATTGCACAAAAGGTAAGGCATAACTTTTCCAATATCGTTTTTATCCAAGATTGTTTATTCCTAAGTATTTAATGGGGTGATATTTATCATCAATGTCTATGTTTAATAAAAATGGTTTCATGTATTTTTAAAGTCCTTTTACCCATTTTTTACTTTTACTACATTGTATGTATGTAACCTTTCTTTTGATTACGTTATGATGTAATTTTTTGACTTTTCCGGTAAATGTACGAGAAGAATGTTTTTTAACACATACGGTGTGAAAGGATTTTTACGGTTTCATAATGCCCTATTTTCATGATGCTTACTCTACAAGATTTAATGAATATTTTCAAAAAAATCCTTTTCTTTTAAAATTGCATGGAATTTTGTGAAAAGAAAATGATTTTGAAGAAGAAAGGATATTTTCCTCAAGAATTCATTTCAAGTGTTTTATCAAAAAAAAATCTATATAAGATGGAATTGTTTCATATGTGTATGTTTCAAGTATAATGTCTCTATGATTTACATGGTTTCACTTTTCTTATGAAGAAATGATATCCATTTTTTTAAGGATTATGTTATGATGGGATGATGTTTATGAAACCCATTTTATACTTTGGGTAATGATGAAGGATTTATGTTCATGTAGTAGCACAAGTAAGAATGATTTCATTATGATATGAGTAGGACCTATATCTCCCACCAATGCATTGGGTAATGATTTATATCTCATGATATAGACATGGCTGGAATGGTAAGCTAATCTGGTTTAGTGTTACAGGACTGGAACAAGGAGTGAACTCTATTTAGAAAGGGACTTTGTCCACTAAGATGATCTCGGCAGCAATTCCTTGGCTACTCTGGAAATCATATCATGTTCATAACGGTTTTCCACAATTACATGATTTATTCCCATGCTATTTTAGGTCGATTGATGTTCCATTATGAACTATGCCCTAAGTACTAATACGTTTTATGTCATTGCTCTAGATTTTGATTTTTAAACATTATGTTCATGTTTTTAAGTTCAAATGTATATGGTTTGTTTTATTTTAACCATGGTTACCCTTACTGAGCATTTGAGCTATCCCTTTATATGTTTTCTTTTCCCCAGGATATAAAGAAATGTTTTAGGTAAGAAAACAAAAGGGGAAGATATTTATGGGAGATGTTGAAGATCTTTCACCATGATTAGAAGATTATGTTCCGAGTTTCCAAAGACACTAAACTATTACGGTCCTTAAGTGTTGGTTTTTGTTACATATTAAGTATTCCACAAAAGTAATGTAAAGTCCATGTACATCATGATTAGGGTATCTACCCTCCATTTATGAATCCTAATATAAAAGAACTATAGAAACTATGAATCCCATAATAACTAGGATGGATGAGAAGTATCTTCTAGACTAGAGCTCAAATGTTTTTCATTTCGATATCCCCCATATTAGTTCTGTCCTCATTACATTAAACTGAACAGATCAACCGAACTATGCGGGATTTGATTCTTGTAATAACCAGGATATGTAGGATGCTTAATAGTGGATCATTCCCATCATTGGAATATACATCACCCCCATAAGAGGGAACATTTCCAAAACCCCATGGTCAAATGGTTTTATCATATAAAAAACCTCTCATTACTAGAAAATGATGACGAACCTCAGATACATACAGATGGAATCCCAAAAGAAATCCCAGCATTTTAGACATAAAATATAATTAACAAATAGTTTTGGGTTAGGGTAACCAACCCTACAGCAGTGGTAGTAGTATATTCATGAACATTCCTTAAATCTATAAGAGAGTTCCGGTGTAGGAAATAATTCCCTCAGAAAAGGGTTTGATGAGTCTGTCCTCTCATCCTCTAGACCAATGCGAGTCCCCAAGAGTCACTAATCCTGAAAACCAAAATGAACACTATCCTTTGGAAAGAATTTACATTCCCATTTATAGATTGGGGTACTATTATAAGTTTCATGGAAAATTGAAATTGGTAACATAGTGAGAGGAATGCATTCCATGCATAAAAAATCATACCTGAAACGACATCCAAGAAAGGATGTTTCTATAGATATATATTACTCAAATATATAAATCAACTCATATTTTTTGGAATTAGGAGCTCAAGATCATATCCTTATTATCCTATAAATACCTCATGGATGAAGGTAACCCATAACACAATTAATTTTATTTCTCCTAACACATCATTATATAATAGTATTTGATCATAGCCAAAAGAATGGAAGATGTGGGTTAATGGAATTTATTATAAATCTACCATGGAAGAAAGAGTGGATACTATAATTTTCATGAACACTATCTCCCAAACTGATAAACAAAAAATGGAGTGGTAGATATAGAAACAACAATGTTCACACCCAAGGTTTTACCATTTGTTCTAGTTCATTTTTAGATCTTGGGTTTTCTCTAAATTTCTGGATGTGATGGTTTTGAATTATGTGGTGATATTTTTTATATTCCTGGTCTTTTTATTATTCCTTAGTTTCATATATAGTTTTTGTGGGATGTGGATTTTGTGTTCTTGGATCCATGTGGTGCACAATTGGGATATGTTTAGAGGATTCCATGTGTCTTAGCCCGAGAAATAGGGTGAGCTTGGTGGTTCTTCTAGTTTTGTACACACAAATCATTAATAGTTATGAAATCAATTGGAATTGCATGAATATGATTATTAAATATCTATACAACCATGTTACATAGTTTTCTCACAGTTTACAAAATCATGTGGCCAAACTATGCAAGATACATAAATCATAGTAAGTCTAAAATTCATATTCAACCCTCTAAGTATTTTATCAAAAAATAACCCCATAATCCATCCCCATTGTTTAGGTGACCCTAGGTGGCCTCCTACCATGTAATATTACTCTATACCTCTATCTCATGGTGTGGATCTAGTGATTTATTCTTGATTTTGGCTAGATTTCTCTTGGTATTCTCGAATTCTCTTTTCCCTCTTCCTCTTCTGTCCATTTTCAATTGAGTTCTAATTCTCCCATGGTCATTGAATCTATGATTTATTTTTACATTGGATTATGTTTGGGGTTTTTTGTAACACCCCAGGCTCCCATGGTACGATTCTCTTTGAATATTGAAATTTCTTCCGTTGCATTCAACTTCGAGTTCTACCACACCACGACCAATCAAAATAGCCATTATGAATAATAGTACCTAGATTTATGAAATTTTTTAAATAATATTTTCCAAAATGGAATTCATTTAGGGAATTTTAATATCAAAATTACATTAGGTTGATATTTTTTTATTTTTTTTAAAACATTCTATTTTTGATGAATAGTGAAAAATACTGCATTATTGTTTAAAAACGAATTTTTATTTATGTAATTATTTAAATTGTTTAAAATTTATTAATGTCAAAATAGTTTCATAATATCTATATAAGTACAATTTAATTTAATGGAGTCATTTTATAATAATATTAGATATATAAAATTTTATTGAACTATTTAGCACCTTTTAACCACCTTTTTGGCAAAATTGAAAATTTTCATAAAACGTAATTTTACCAATTAATTGAATTGAATTTTAAAAATCAGAGAGACATAGTTGACATAATTTTGAGAAATTTTGTTTAATAGGTTGAATTTAATTTTTGTGAATATTAACCTTTGAATTTTATTTACCACAGTTAAAAGTAAATAGGGTAACAAAAGGTAAAAATGATATAATAATTACCCTTACACATTTCATAATTCGATTGGATAAGTGTTTTTCGACAAAAATAAACCCTCGGAATAAAATATTATCCTCTTTTATCCACATGGATTATGTTATGACATTTATTAATATTTTAATTATGAAATATATAAAAGTGTAAAATTGAAATTCTAATAACAAAACCATTTTTAATATATATTTATACATAAGATAAATTCTTCTATAAATATTCGGTATAAGGATGAAAATATTTTCCAAATAAGGGTATTTAATTTATAATTTTTAGTTATTAAATAATAAAATTTATTTATGACACAATGGTGATGCATAAATTACCCCATTATTTAATGTGTAATATAATTGATGTTATAAATTTACAAATAAATGTAAATTTAGAATTTTAAATCATTAAACTAAATTTCTTGTTTAATATGACATGTCCATATTTTTATATGACTTTTTTTCGATGTAGAATTTTTTTTGACTTTCGCAAAATCCAAATACTATATAATGTCAAAATTGACATAAAAGAGTTTTATGAACAAATACTATATTTTAAAATGTTATAACATTCATAAAAATATATTTTTCGATTAAATGACTTATATAATGATAGATATGTCATTAATGAACCACTTGGGGTTCTCTTTGAATTTTATAGTATGTTATGTAACAATTTATTATAATAATACAAGATGACATGGTAAAAGTTAAACTATTTAACTAAGAATTAAATCTAAAATATAAGTTTAATATGCTGATCTAATCATGTCTAAAACCATTTGGTTGAGAGAATTTTGACCAATCCCCACCATAGCATCTAAATAAATCCATTTGAGTCCATTATACACTGAAAATGATTTTATAATAAAATAATTTTTTTTTTCTTTTCCTAAAGGGACCCTCACATCTCTTATAAAAGGGTACATCCCTTTCACATAATTTCACTCCTCCACAACCATTTGTCTCATCCAACCCCAGAAAAAATATCCAACCAACTACCCTCACATAAACATATAGGCCTTTGATAATAATTCCATCCTATGGAGCCATTTTGTTCAAATGTAATAGAAGAAAGTGAAAACGACATAATTATTAAATCACATCTTGAAAAGTTATTTTCTTCTTCCACAACCTCAATTTTTGATGTATCCAAAAAATTAATTATAACTCCATTAAATTATACATACAATTATGTTATTATAAACATGGTATAACCATATTCATTATTTTATCAATCCTAATAATGAAAAGTTCACCCTACGTGCATACGAACGGCTTACTGTCTCCATGTCGTGGTATAGTTTGTGATTCAACATTTTGATGAGTATAATAATGAGTATAAATGATATAATTAATAAATATAAAATGTTAATGATTGTATATATGTAATATACCAACCAATTACGCATGTTTTCAATGTCAATTGAATGATATTGTCACTCGTGCATACATACGGATTGCCGTCTCCATGAGCGTTATGATATTCATTCCCCATTGTAACCATTCTATAATAATTTTCATTTTATGATTTAATATAATGTTTAAGGAACTTAATATCATTCGGGATATGAATCCAATATATCTTATCAATAAAAAACATGAGTTATATAACTAAACATATAATGGAAAACGAATCAGTAACACATGAAACAATAATAATAATGCAATATAATTAACAAAGAAATATTATAGGATCATATATGATATTTTACTTATATATGTGGGTCTTTTTGAATTTGAAAACAATAATATCAGCATTATATATGAGGTTAACATACCCTATACTAAGGAAAATTACAAGGTAAGTGTTAATTTTACAATCACTTTATTATCCTAGGTTGATTTTTCCAAATAATCTACTATGAAATAATTATCATACACATCCGTGTTTCTTAAAAATGAATTTAAGAATATATTTACTATTTCCTAGAATATGGGTTAATGCAATTTGTACCCTTTTTTTACTTTTTATAATTTTTTTTTGAAATGAATGTTTCTGTCATCTACCGAAGGAGGTTCTTTATGAAATTTTTGAAAAATTATTGTAAGAATGATTTTTCAACTTATACAGCAGAATCAACTATTTTACTCTATTATAATACATTTGATTCTTCACTTAGAAGAATATAAGAGAATTTTCAAAACAAATGTTTTCTTTACATTTAAATTATTTCAATGTAGAATGAGTTATTAAACACAAATAGTTTTTGTATTGATTTCATCTATATCCTTTGTTGGATATTATGTATATATGAAGTTGATTTATTATGATGCAATTTTCCATGTTGTATTGAAGTATTTCTGATAACGTTGACTATGAATGTGCTATTTTATTCCATTAATGGTCTATGGTTAAATTATTAACATTTTTATGCTATTTTTAATATGAATGTTTAAGTTATGCTTCAACCGTTTCATATGAGGGATGCATTGGACATAGCAAGTGATAGGTGGAGTCCATTATAGCTCTGTGATGTGTTGGTAGATATGAGGAGACAAACTAGTGTTCTGGAACAAGTCCATCACAAAATCTTATTTGTATTATTGGAATTAGGCTTTGACTACGTGGTTATGATGTCCTACATTATGCATTCCATCAATATTAAATTAGCTATTGATATTACATATGTTTCTTTAACTAGTATAATATCCATGTGAATAAATAAATGAAATTATGTGATTTATCTTTTCCATTTTTTCTAAAGATTATGTTTTAAAGGTGTGTGTTTTAGTCATAAAAATTTCCTTAAATATTTAAGCTTCTTTTTGATCATTTCTACAATATTTTTATCCTTTCTCAGCATCTGACCTCACCTCATTCTAAAGTTTGTTTTTTCCCAGGATGATAAAATGTAAATTATGATTAAACTGCATGGATAGGCCAAAGGATACATGTGTGTTAAAAGGGGACACAATTGTGTTTTTTATTCCATAATATAATGTAAAACTAATGTATGGATCTAGTAATTTCAGAGCTACTAAACTAATATGTCATTCGAGAGTTGATCTCTTGTGATCACTCCCATGTTTTGTAATAATGCATAGAATCTAGGTAATTATGGTCCGAGAGATAAAGTCGGTATCATAGGATTTTAGTACAAACCATGGAAACTAGATTTATAAAAACTCTGATTAGAGTATATTACCATAAGATAAAAACAATGAATTATTATATTAGAACATTATATAATTTTCGTAGGGTAGATATTTTATGAATTTTAAAAGAAATACATCCATGTCTAGATACGACTTGGTAGAGGTGGTTATCTCACAGATGTATCTGGTGGTAAACCCCAAAAACACCACTTTGAGCTAGACTCAAATGGGAACTGGTGTACGACAAGGGGCCATATTATACCTTTGGATACAAAACACCAGGGGGTATGCTTTGGATAATTCACATTTTATTTGCAAGAAATTATGAATTATTTAGGTGTAAATACTTCCTCAATGTAAACATTATTAGGATTATGGATTGAATGCATATACTGTTAAATTTATATTAGATGTTTTACGTGTTTTGAACTATGCATTGTTATTCATAACTAACACAAGTGTATACCATTGTATAGAAATGTCACCTAGTGGAAGGAATGGAAACTATATCAAGGAACACAATCCAGGTAGGTATTTCCCTCCTACTCAAGATAATTATAGTGGAGGTGGTGATGAAACTGGTGCTGAACAGGTTATAACCATACTCAGAAACTACCTCAGGTTATGAATAATAACCTTACCTATATGGACCTCTAGGATCCACATTGTGGAGGATCTATGTTAGACCACTTCATGAGGAAACAACCACTAATATTTAATGGCACTACAAATACATTTGTATATAAACAATGGCTATGTTCCTTAGATAAAATATTTTCATTCATTGGGGAGTTACAAAAGAGAAAAAGTAGTCATGGAAGTTTATAGCCTCATGGGGGATGAAAATCAATGGTGGTCATTAATTCAAAACACATAGTATTAAAAATTATCAAGTAAATAATTGAATTGATTTAAATATATTTTTTAGAAAAATGATTCCCTCATTAACAACAAGCAGGTATGGAAAGACAATTAATGATTCTAAGGCGAACAGAAGATGAGAATATTGCAATGTATGATGCAATCATTACATGGATATCAAGGTATGTTGCAGATTATATGCGTAACACAATATTTTTGATTAGTCAATTGTTTTATGGTTTGAAACCATTTCCATGTCGAGTATTAGTCTTATAATCCTTCTTCTTGTATGAAGATATAATCTCATGTTCTATGAAGACAGAAATATAATTCAATATGACATACATCTTTAAATAAAATAAAGTAAAGAAGAGATCTAGTGAACACTCTAGAAATGTAAATAAGTGGAGGAAGTGAAAAGTTCAATTTCCATTCTATAGTAAATGTGGGTAGAAACACGATGGTACTTGCTTGAAGGGAATGAGAGTTTATTACAAGTGCAGAGAAAAAGACCACCTAGCTCGTGATTGTAAGGGAACGAAATTGTCTGTCTATGTTGAATGCAACAATTGTAGAGAAATGAGGCATTATGCATATAAATGACCTATATTCCAAGGAATATTACCGCATAAAAGTCCATGGGATCAAGTATAAGATTTTTCGATCACTACTTCCAAGGATGAAGCTACTAATGATGTGGTGGCATGTGCTTTAATCATTTCTTCAAATTTAGCTAATTTTTTATTTGATTCTGGATCATTGCATTCCTTCATATAATCTCAGTTTTCTATGAAAACTAGATTGTACCAATTTGATTTAACAAGGGAGTTTTTGTCAAAACTCTTATGGGATGTATCATTGAAAAAAATGTTTGGTCAACCAGTTACCATTATGACCTAGAAATGTGCTCAAAATGATGATCTCATCATCATAACCATTATTTAATTTGATATAATCATCAGTATGTATTGGATTTCAGAACATGATGTGAAAATTTTTATTAAGAAGATGGAGGTTACAATTTTTTATGATGATAAGGAATACCTAGTCTTTATAGAAGAAACATCCCAATCGGATTCTCATCTAGATCCACCCCCAATTTCTCAACTAAATTCAATTATTTAGGAGGAAGGGAGTCAAATAACAATGGGTGAGGAAAATAATGTTCAAATAGAGGATATATGTATTGTGTAATATCATTTTGATGTGTTTCTAGATGAATTACATGGACATCCTCTTGAATGATAAATTGATTTTTCCATTGACTTAATTCCTCGTTCAAGGACCATACCAAAGACCCCGAATAGAATGACAACTGTACAATTAGTGGAACTAATGAATCAACTAGAGAATCGAGTAATAATGGATTTATTCACCCTAGTGTTTATCCATTTGGAGCTCTTGTTCTGGTTTTAATAAGAATGTTGGATCTATGATGTTTTGTATTGACTACATTGAGTTATATGTTATATCAGTAATGAATAAGTATCTCCTACCTTGCATTGATGATTTATTCGATCAACTTCATGAAGGCCAATATTTCCCAATGATTGAAATTTGATCAAGATATAAGCAGTTTTTAATAAAGTAGGAAGACATTCGGAAGAAAACATTTCGTATTGGGTATGGGCATTAGGAGTTTATAGTACTTCCTTTTGGATAAACTAATGCACACTATGTTTTCAGGGATCTAATGAACATAGTTTTCAAGGAATATCACAATAAATATTTTGTGGGTTTTATTGTTGATATATTTGTATACTCCAAAATATATAATGATCATGAAAATCCCTTTCTTGATATTATAAATACTATTAGAAAAAATGAATTATATGGGATGTTTAGAATGGTCAAAATCTTACTTTAAGAGAGTTATTTTATGTGTTATATTGTCTATAAGGATGGAATATTTGTTGATACTACTAAGAAAATCCCAATCCACGAATGGCCAGCACTAGAAATTATAACTGAGGTATGTAGTTATATTGGTTTATCTGGTTATTATTGACATTTCGTCAATAAGTTTTCCTGATTGGAAAACCCATTAACCAAGCTCACACATAAGTTAAATTTTTTTTGGGAAAATTAGTGTTAAGAATGTATTGAGGAATTGAATAAAATATTATTCAATTCTCCAATCATGACTCTACCATCGGAGAAGGATGGGTTTGCTATATATAGTGATGTTTCAATGAAAGAATATGGTTGTGTCCTAATGCAGAATTGATTATTTATTTCCTATGCCACACAGTAGCTAAAAAATCATGAACAAATCTATCTTAATCATGATCTTCTATTATAATATGTTATCTTTGATCTATAGATATGGAGACACTATCTATATGGTGAAAACAGGGAGATATATATAGATCACTAGATTTTGAAGTATATTATCTCACATAAGGAAACTAACAAGAGGAAAATGAGATCGATCAAACTACTAAACTATTATGATTTCACTATACACTACCACCCAGAGGAAAAAATAAGGTATAAGATGCTTTGAGAAGAATGGAAAATGGAGTTCTAAAAAAGATGATATTTGACAGGGAACTTATTTTCATGGATCTAATAATGGTGGATATGGGAATAATCATGGAAGGTGAAACATCGAAACTTTTTCAAAATTTTTCCATGAAATCTTAACTACAATGGATAAAAACTTTTTAGACTGATGATGATGAGTTTCATAAGAAAATTAAAGCTGTGAATGATGGTAGATTAATCGATTTCTTATATGAAGATGGAATTTTGAAATTTGGGAATATACTTTGTGTTCCTGATATACGTGATATAAAAAGGGAATTTTTGGATGATGCTCATTGGTTATGTTTCTCTACAAACCCTTGTAGCACTAAGATGTATAAATATATTAAGGAACAATTTTTTTTGAACACCATGAAGAGGGAGATTGCAGATTAAGGGTCATGATTTATGGTTTGTCAACAGGTGAATGCTAGAAGACATCATCTTAGATGATTCATGAAACCTATCCCCGTACCTGAGTGTAAATGATATGATTTTATGATGGACATAGTCATTGGGCTGCCAAAGACTCTTAGAAGGAATGATGAAATATGGGTCCATGTTGATTATTGTTTCTGACGATTTCTATCGGGGCACGCGCGCATCCGTCGCGAAGGGGAGGACGCAAAAATTATGGCCCAACATTCCCGCTTTCCAAAGGCAGGCGGTATTCGTTCCTTATTCAGGGATGTGTGCTCCTTGATCAAAATAGGGATGATGGGATGTCAGTTATTCTTTCTGTGGATTCCTCCTCGGTGCTCGTCACCTAGTCCGGGTCTCCCCCATTGATTTAAGACTTATTCGTGAATCTTTTTCTTGGTTCCATATCTTCATGGACACTAGTTAATTATGCTTCTTTCATCGAGACACTTCAAGGGGTCTGGTCGGGGCAGTAACCTTCAGTTAGGAGAATGGTCACGCTGAGGCATCGTTGGAGTGTCTTGACGTGGGGAGATTGGAATACCTGTCTTCTATCCCTTATTGTAGGGATTCTCTAGGGCGCAGAAGCCCGAGGCATCCCACATCGAACGAGGGGAATTTTATGCCATAAGCATGTATCTGAGGTTTTCCTCATCTTACCATGTTTAACATGGGGTATGCCGCAAGTTTAACGTCCTGTGGGGATGGATCTGACTGATCAGAACACTAAGAGTGGATCAGCTTAAAGAACCGTCAGAAGGGAACCCTGATGTTGGGGCCAACACGTGTACGGCTTTCTAGATACTGTGGAGTGGAATGAGGTGGCATGATCCCTCCGGGATGTGGTAGCCCAGGTATGAATCAGGATGGGTGATGAAGTGAAAGGGCTTGAACGTCGTGGAGGCTTCATACGTATCCCTGTGGTAGGGAATCAATGTTTGCGTAGTTCGATGATACGGTTGGACACCTGAAAAGGTGACCTGTGTGAATGAGCGCAAGGATGGGACCCAGATGGAGTAAGGCCTCTGGGCAAGGTAATGAGCTTCCCGAGGCACGTGGGTTCTAGGGAGAGTTCAGGATGAGACCTGGGTGTTGGGATTGAACCCCGTGGTGGATTCCTATGTACCATGACTTAGCACAGATCAAAGTCCCCGTAGTTTGGGTATACAGTTTAACGTCGTGCGGGACGTGGTCATTTGGGGCTTACGCTCGGAGGTGGCCCATAATGGTGGGATATGGGGCTTGTGATCTGAAGTGGCCCATAATGGTGGATATGGGGCTTACGCTCTAAGGCGGCCCACAATGATTGGTGAACCGACACGAAGGGGTCAGAACGACCGGGTGGGGGGATGGAACCTCGTGGAGTCTTCCTACGTACCCCATTGATAGGGAATCAAAGTCCATGTAGTTCGGGTGGTAAATTATAACATCATGTGGGATGGGGCATACAGTTTTACATAATGTGGGATGGGGCATACAATTTAACGTCATGGTGGATGGGTCATATAGATTGAAGTCATGGTGGACGGGGCATACATTTTAACGTCATGTTGGACGGGGCATACAGTTTAACGTCATGCTGGACGGGGCATACAGTTTAACGTCATGGTGGATGGGGCATGCACTTTAATGTCATGCTGGATGGGGCATCTGGGACTTACGCTCTGTGGCGGCCCAAGGTGCTGGAAAACCAGCATGAAGGGGTCGGAGCTACCAGGTAGTGGTCTTGAACCACGTGGAGGCTTCCTATGTACCATGAATTTTCACGGATCAATGTTCATGTAGATCGCTGGAGGTGGGGGCCAGGGTCGGTGCTCACTCTGAGCTCACGTGAGTCATGGTCGGTGTGAGAAACATGATTTTGCAGGGACCTGATGATCATGTCGCAAAGGTCGCATTCGTGGGAAGGGAAAAGGGGCTTAAGTGTTGAGTGGCCCACGGTGCCGGGACATACTCCAAGATGGAGGCCCGAAGTGTGACAAAGCGCATAGGGAGAGGGATTTGGGACCGAACAAATGAGATGCCTCGTTCCCTATCACGCCCTCCACTGGCCTTGGCAGTGGGGAAGTACGACGGTGCATGGGTGCTACATTCCGTAAGAGAGACTAGGGGCTTACACCATGGTGGATACCCTTCCCCCGTGGACAAATGCCACTCCATGAGGGAAGATATCATCCCATGTGAGGGTGATCCCATCCCCTTGGAGACGAGCGGCGTAAAGAATGTCCGAGCCAGGGGGATCCTACATTCGAGGCATGGGCCCGGATCACAGTTTAACATCTTGTGTTGAGTATGAGGTTCTTGGTAATTTAACATCCTGCAGCTCGGATGAGTTGTTCTCTCTCCACACCCCTCAGACTTATATACCCGGTACCCTCTGCCCTTTGGGGATGGGAAGGCACTGACAAGGCCATTGTGAAGGGGGGTCGCAGAGTGAACCATCGAGGGGTCCATGTTAGCGTGGCTATACAAAGAATCAATAGTCGTTAGCGTGCCTATGCGAAGAGGCATGAGGCTAATCAATGAAATGGGAAACATCGCCCAAGGGACTTTGAGGTTACTTCGTACGAGACTAAAAGGCCGCACGGGAAAATAGCGCATGGCATGCTTGCTCGGTATGGAGGAAATCAGGTGCCTATGTAGGGGGGCACCGAGGGAGTGTCTAGGTGAGGGGTCCCAGGGTTCACACGCAATGAACATGTTTGCACGCAAAACACCAGGATAGAACGTAATTGGGGAAGAGGGATTGCGTGTGGCTAGGAGAATCAAGAAAAAAGGAAGTGAATTCAGTGCGAGTGGCAAAGGAAGAACCCTAAGGCAAGGCCACACCCAGCAAAGGGATTGCACGCAATTGGAACTCCTTGCACGCAACAGAAGAAATTGCACTCCAGGGAGGAACCTTGAAGGGTTGGAAATTCTATTTAAGCCGGTGGGATTGCGTGTAAAGGCAGATCCTGTAGTGAAGTGGCGCGAAAAGGATCAGCACCTGAAGGTCATCTTCCACGCACGAAAGTCTATTTCGCGCACGAGAGCCTGTTCAAATTCTGAAACCTTGAAATAGAAGTGGTCTCCTTCTATTTATAGGTCATCGGTGTCGCAGAATCCAGGTGGCGTGTGAAATTTTGTGTGCCAGAGATGGTGGCGTGGAATATTAGTCACGCGGGCACGGGCGTGCAATTATTGTGTGCCTGTGCCGAAAACCCTTCGCGAATCCCGGCCCCTTTCGCGGGACCAACATTTTTTCACACGCATTCTCTGTTATTTCGCTCAACAATGCTAGGCCCTCCGGGTCGGGCCACCGGGTCCGAATATGACTATGCTTCATTATTTTGAAACTTCCTTTAGTAGTTCCAGACATTTCGGCATCTAAAATTCCCCCCCCCCCCCTCAAAATTGGATCAGCGAGAGGTCACAACTTTTGGATTTCGAGGAGAATGCTGAAACGCCGAAGTGTTGGACTTCATGGGCCATTTGCGCGCAACAAATGTCATGGCGTGAAAAACGAAGGTTCAGCACAAAATCCGCTTTCTTCGAGGCATAGAACCCCCAGCTTCACCTATAAAAGGGGCCATGGGTCCCTTGATCCATATCCAATCTTCCCGCGTGATAATATTCGAGATCCCATGCATGAAATTTCCTCTGCGCCTGCACATAAAACACACATTGGTAGTGCGTAATTTCTCTGAGTGCCAGCCGTATTTACGCCCCAAACCATGATTTTCCACGTTGACTACTCCGATTCTGCGCCCAAATTCTGAATTTCGCGCAATAGATCCAGATTTCACGCAACTCAACCAGATTCTGCGCAACTCTCTCGTAGCACTTGGCTGGAAGAAGATAGCTTCAAACCAAGTCGAAGAGGGGAAATCCACTGTTCGTAGAGATGAAATGGTGGCGAATGAGGAGGATTATGGCGACTGGGTGGTTGTTTCCAATAACCATACCTTGTCTGACCTGGTAACTCCTTCCCAAAACGAGTATCCCCTATCCAACAACCTTCTACTATGAAACTTCTGCATTTTGGAGGAGGTTCTGCTGCCGAGCTTCATGGTTGATACACCGCAGTCATGGCTGACCCAGGAGGAGGAACTTCCCGGATACAATATCACCAACAATGGTTGTCCTTCTATAATAACCAAGAACATGGATGTATATGTCTTGAAACAAAGGACATGGACCATTGCTGGGGGTGATCCTGTTGCAGAGAGTTCTCTAGCCCTCTATGCGAGCACGTTCCATCAGAGCATCACAGACGACACTAAGGGATGGCTACAATATTGAGTTCTACGTTCCGGTGGAAACTTCACCAGTGAGTGGACCTGGGCGTACTGTTTTCACCATACATGCAACCAACTCGAGACCGAGTTATGGCACATTGGTATATTCGAGGCGGTGTGGACATCGCAGTTCCACTTCTACCGCCAACCTGATCTCCTCCAGGAGCTCTTCACCTGGTGGTCCCCTCACACCAATACATTCCATCATCACCATGGGGTTGTCTGTATCAGTCTCTGGGATGTCCACTGCATCAGAGGTATACCACAGGAGGGATATCAATATGACGAGTTCCTTCCCCCAATGAACACCTGGGAGGACATATCACGAACCCCCTATGCTAGCATGGATCCTGCTGGACCTGGAAAAAGAGAGGCTAATGGTCAAGGACATCTTGAAGGACATCTCCTTCAAGGACTGATTGAGCTTGTTCCTGGAGAAGGACCAGACGGTCAAGATGCCAGGACGAGGAAAACAGTGCCCAACCGCGGCTCAGAGGAGTATGAATGGATCATACAAGAGGATCCTGGAGACGGGGCAATACCAATCATGGGGCTACCACGTTATTGAGGCCCGGGACCCGAATGTCTGATATGTCGGGCTCCTCGCCACCTTCATGAGCGGGTGTCTCTTGCCGATGTGGGATGTAAGGATGGGAATCCATCCAGAAACTATGGTGATGTGGGGTACCATAGACACCAACAAAAGGTTCAATCTGGGGGTCCCCATGGTGGCTAAGATGTACGCCATTCTAGGTGTTCAGGCGGTCCTACGTATCGCATAAGGATGAGAATCAAGCCACACATAGTTCTAAAAGCACAATGTAACGTCATGTAGGACGATGAGAAGAATTTCATCCGGGAATGTGTAAGACATGGAGAGTAACCCAATGTGAATGAAGACATGATCCCCCAACACATCTTACAATTCCACTGGAGAGAGCATGGGTCGAGGGCTCAAGGCTGGCCTCGGTCAGGGAGGCAAGACTAGCTTATAGTTTAAGGCGAGCATGCAGTTTAGAATCATGCAAGATCATGGGACAGTTTCAGGTCTTGGGGGACCATAAGAGCCCAAATGTAGGGCCAAATGGAGTTTATGGTCATGCTGGACCAAATGTAGTTTAGGTTCATGCGGGACCATGGGCTAGTTTAAGGTCATGGAGGACCATAGGGGCCCAACAGTAGGTCCAAAGGCAGTTTAAGGTCATGTTGGACCAAATGCAGTGTAGGGTCTTGCAGGACCGTGGTCCAGTTTATGGTCATGGGGGACCCTGTAGGGTAAGGAAAAATACTGCTTAAGGAACTTGGCATTGGTGGGAGGATATATACACTCACAATCCATGGTCACCAGGGAGTATGAACCATTGGGAAAAACCTTATGGACAATGAATGGTCCCTCCAATTTGGGCTCCATCATGGGTGGTTTCCTGCCGGGGATCATTGGCACACTGAGGGCCAGTTCCAGATCACCTTGCAAGAAGGATCGGAAGAAATCATTCTTGTTAAAAACTCGAGCCATCCTACTCGGATGCCTTTCTAGGTTTTGCAAAGCATGCAACCTATTATTGTCCAGTGCTTCCAATTCAGCTAGATGGATTTTGGCAACTCTATCTGACGCTTTATGGTGGTAGACTAAAGTGAATAATGAGGGAAATTGAATCTTGATGGGTAGGACGGCCTCAGTTCCGTATACCATGGAATACGGGGTCACCTGGGTGGAATTACAAGTCATCATCCGATAAGCCCAGAGGGAATTGGGGAGCTTATCTAGAAAAATCTTCTTGTTCTGACCAACCATCACTTTCAGAATGTTACAGAGGGTTTTGTTAAAGACCTCGATCTATCCATTTTCCTGCACATGATAGCGGGAGGTATGGTTAGAGAGAATGTAGTACTTGGCGTACAATTTCTTTAGCTCGGCTGCTCAAAATTTTCTGTCATTATCAGTGAGGATAGCATGAGGTACTCCAAACTGATAGATGATATTGGGACCCACAAAGTCGGTGATAGAATGTGCTTTGACTTCCTTGAGTGGAATTTCCTCTACCCACATGAAAAAAGAAATCCGTTGTAGTCAGAATGAACTGGCATTGGCGGACCGTCGCCGGTGGGTAATGTCCTACAACATCAAACCCCCAGACTGAAATGGCCAAGAATACATGTTTGTGTGGAGAGGATCTGGTGGCCGATGAATGAAGTTTTCAAGAACTTGGAACGCATGGCACTTCTTGGTGAACTCAATGTAGTCATGAATCATGGAGGGCCTGAAGTACCACAGTCTCTGAATCTGGTGAGAATGCTTTGACTCGGACTGATGGGAACCATAGGAACCAGTATAAACCACTTGCATGACCTATGGAATCTCGACTCGCTGAAGGCAACAGAGGAGAACACCATCAAACCCGCGCTAATAGAAGATATACTCAAGGCTGGGACCTCTCTGAAGGGTAAACTATAGCGCGTGACATCGGACTCGCTTGCACTCGGCCCGGTCTTCTGGGATATTATCGTGTTGGAGGTATTCAACCAAGGGTGTCCTCCAATTAGTTACTATTTCGTTCACCACATCTGAATTACTCGGGGCTCCTGACGTATGAGTACCAGCGGTAAGGTGGTTTACCTGCGGGCCGTGATCACCCTTTGGGGTAACGAGAGCAATGAATCTATGGTGATCCACATGGATAATCAGTTCATCATGTTTGGGCTCTGCAAGTGACATGGGTAGGATAGCCAAAGCATCTGCTCGACCATTCTGTGACTGAGGGATGTGAATGACCTCCAGTCGAGAAGGGAATCATGTCATTGGATGGAGGGTGCAATCCAACAATGGCACGAGTTCTGGATTTTTGAAAACATATCCACCATTGACCTACTTGATGATCATCTCGAAATCCCCTTTCACATGGAGATGGGGCACTTCGATCTCAATGGCCAGCTCAAGGCCAGTAATGAGGGCATGATACTCCGCCTCATTGTTGGTGTGGCCCTCTAACAACAGGAATGAGTATGGCAGAACGACTTGCTCCAGGGTGATGAAGAATATACCCAGGCCCACTCTGTTGAGCCTATGATCATTGAGTCTCCTACCGGTGGGGCTCCGGGAGACACTGTCAAAGTTCAATTGCCAACATGGGATGACATGATCGATTGAGAGGATTGACTAATCAGGAAAACCATTGTCCAGGGGTTGATCCCTGGAGGTTGGGTGGGTAGCTAGAAAGTCGGCCAATTCTTGTCCTTTGATAGCCTTCTGAGGCACAAACCTAATGTTAAACTGCTGGAGGATCACCTCCCACTTCGCTAGTCGGCTAGTCATCATAGTTCAGTTCAGTATGTACCTCAACGGGTCTACCTAAGATACCAGTTGTACCTCGTGGTGCTGTTTGTAGTGCTACATTTTTTTTATGGAAAATACGAGTGATAGACAGCTCTTCTCGATGGAAGAATATCTAATTTCCATATCGAGAAGCATGTGGATGAGGTAGTAGAAGCTATTCTCTATTCCCTCATTGTTCTTCTAGGCGAGAACTGTATCGAGGGACCATTCTAGGGCGGTAACGTAAAGGACCAGTGGTTTCCCGGAGACAAGTGGCATCAAGAATGGTGGTTGGAGCTGATACTACTTTATTTCCTCAAAGGATGTCAAACACTCTTCATCTCATTAATAGGTGGTGCCTTTCTTCATGATCCGGGAAAAGGGATTACACTTTCTTGAATGATTTTCAATGAATCGATGTTTGTAGGCTAAGTGGCCTTGGAGTCCTCGAAGCTCCCGAATATTTCTTGGGAGATTCATCTGACTAGTGGCTTTGATCTTCTCTAGATCTGCCTCAATGCCTCGGAACCTGACGAAATACCCAAGGAACTTGTCGGAGGTAACCCCGAAAGCACACTTCAACGGGTTCATCTTCAGGTGGCGGGAACGGAGGAAACTGAACACTTTATCAAGATCCTTGAGATGGTCCTGGAGCTGGCAAGATTTGACCACCAGATCACACACTTATCATTCCACCAATGTATCAAAAATTAGCTTGAATATGCGATGCATGGCCCGTTGATAGGTGGAACCCGCATTCTTCAGGCCGAAGGGCATGACCTTGTAACAGAATGTACCTTGGGGTTCAATGAAAAATGTGGACTCCTCAACCTCAGGGGCCATACGGATGATGTTGTACCCAGAATATCCATCCATGAAGAAGAGGTATTAGAACCCAGTCGTGGCATCAATCAATAAATCTGTCACTAGAAGGGAAAAATCATCCTCCGGACAGTGGTGATTGAGATCGCAGAAGTCGATACAGACACTGATTTGTCTGTTATTCTTCCTAACTGGCACAATGTAGGCTAGCCACATGGGGTACTGAACTTCCTTGATGAAGTTGGCCCTGACGAGGTTATCAACATCAACCTCTAACATGGAACCATGAGAAGGGTGCATCTTTCTGGGAGACTGCTTGAACCCGCGATGGTTTTCTAGGAGACCAAGGAGGTGGACGACTATCTGAGGATCTAGTCATGGAATCTCATTGTAACTCCAAGAGAACTCATCACAGTGCCGTGTGAGGAATTCCACATATTGTTGTTGCTCCTATGGGGGAATGGTGGCACTAACCAATGTGGGTCATGGGTCCACCTCGCCGCTGAGGTTCACATGTACCAACTCGTAGACCATGGTGGAGACACCTTCTTCAAAGGCAGAGGGAGCATCCTCTATATCCCCTTCTCCACTTGTGGAGGGATCTTCTGCAGGGGGAGTTTCTTTTGAGCCACCAGGATCTAATGGGAGGCTGGTGCTGGATTGAGCGGCAGTGGTCATCATATCATGAGATTCATTCATCACTGAGACCATAGCGATAAAGGCAGTCGATCCAATCCCATATAGCCTTCGGCCCATGGGGCCACACTTGATGACATCAAAGCAGTAGTGGTGCGTCATCTTGAGCCAGTTAATTCTATCCCAGCGGAAGAGACATGTATGATGTACCACTATTTCCATGATCCAGACATCCCGATACCGTACATGTCTAAGAGGCTCCGGGATCACCCAAGTCTGGTTGGTGTAGGAGTACGAGGTAATTTTCCGACATCTCTTGGACCTAGGAATATGCTATCCTCTTGTACCCGAAACAACAAATCATTGCCCCATATCGGGGGTCGTGGCCTCCAACCATTGGATTGGGAAGATGTAAGCATCATCCAGACCTGCCCATGGGTCACTTGTGTCCGTGACAGGCTCGATCTCACCTGCTAGAATCTCTTTATCCTTCTTATTGTAATATTTGGCGTCCAGATAACGCGCTTCACAAGAGGTGAAATGAGAAGCATCTACTTGGAGCACTCTGACTCAACCATTAAGGTAGTATTTGAGTCATTAGTGATACAATGAGGGGACCGCTGCATGCAGCTGGAGCCACAACCTTCCCATCAATGTGATGTATGCGGTGTCCTGGGAGACGACCATGAATTCGGTGCTAGAAATTAGGCCACCGAGCTGGGACTTCAAATAGATCTTGCTGACTAGGATTTTCTCGCTCCTGTCGTACCCCTGGATTCTGAGGTCGGATGGAGTTAAATCATCCTCAGACAAGCCCATCTTCCGTAGGGTCCGAGTAGGGATCAGGTTAATCCCCAAACCAGTGTCAACAAGACAATGGCAGACTTTCTCACCATTGAATTGACTAGTGATGTACAGTGGGAAAATGTGCCCTTATATGGGAGGGTATACGTCTTCACCAGAGAATGAGACAAATGTCTGGCACTCAGTGTTCTCAATTGCCTCAATGTGGAAGGCTTCCACAGCTTCTACCTCTGTCTCGAACTGGAGGGGGCTCGTTAGGGCCTCGACAAGAGACTCATTCATTTCAGATGACAGGTGTGGAGCCTCAAGGATATAAAGCCTCGCTTGAATATTAGAAAGGTGATTCAGAACATTGTACATCCAAGTCAGACGTGAGCCTCTACATACATGAGGTCACTCTGCAATTAGAGTCACGATGGGACCTGCTGGCTGGACCGGCAGCTGACTGGTACTAGGAATATGTCTCTATTCACTAGACGAAGCCCAGAGAGTAGCTACCAGATGAGGACAGGATGGCTGGGGTCAGCTGGTAGCATGGGGACGCTGGTTACGACACGGTCGATGGGGTTCCGCCTGATCCAGTAACACCAAAGGTAGTGGAGGCGAACCTGTCAACACTAGATGAAGGGGTCACGTGTGCTGAGCTCTGCACTGGGCCTGCTGTCTGGTCTCAGTGGCGTAAACGACCTGGTTGGAGGAATCAACCGTCACACCCCGACGATTCATTTAACCATGGTTCTGATGACATTGGGATAGCTGGGGACATTGGGAAAGTCTACCTGGTGTTCCTCATCATCAAGAGTCAAAAAGGGATTTACCAACACTACGGTGTTAACTGAAGTGTACCCCTGACTCTCACATGAGGAGTCATCCACCACTAGGTGGATTCATGGAGGTATCCCCATTTATGGGGGCATAAAATCACCAAGATTGCGAGATGACGATGGCATTGGTAGGGCACATTCATTATTCTTGTTTCACAGCTTCTTGATCTTCTTGGAAGAGGCTGGTTGAGACAACGATGCCAATGTAGTAGCAGTAGCTTTTGAGGGCTCTGGCTGATTCAGGCATACACGGATGATGCCATGGGCATGGGAGACCATCTTGCGGGACATCCAGTCATTATACTTATGGGGACCCATGGTCGGGAACCTACTTCCATCCACCTTCATCACCACTATTGTCATCCGTTCTCACAAAGACACCTGCCACTTGTGCTGGGGCTAGGACCAACCTGACTATATTGTTTCCAATCTAGTCTTGGAGCAAGCCCATGAATATGTAGCATCATAGGATGGTGTGCCCCAGGATCCATTAATAAGGGCAGTAGTTGGGGTGATCAGTGAGATGTGCCTCTTCTGGCTTTCGGCACTTAGGAATCCACACTATTCTCTTCTCCAAGGCACATTCGATTTAACTGGGAACCTGGGCCTCGTCAAATGAGTAGGTCTGATTCCTTCTATCGGGAAAAGGGGATCAAAGAGGCTGGCCCTAATGGGGGGGCGGAGGAGCATTCCGAGGAGGCGGAGCCTAATTATCTCACCTTGGTGGTGTTGGTGCATTACGCGGAGGCACTTGCCGATTCTGAGGCAGTCGCGGCTGGTCTGGAAGTTGTGCCTGTGGGGGAGGACACCTATGGGGCTGTGGAGCTGGCGTCATTGGTACAAATTATAGCTACCAGGGGCCTCTATCTGGGCCACAATAGTGAGCATGGCTCTGGATTCTATCCTTGCTGGGATTAGAGGAGGCAGCAGGCGCACTTAACTGGCCTGTTGCTGGGCCTCTTCGAGGCATGGAGCCTTATCTGAGAAGTCCTGGAACCCTCCGGTGTAATTCGGAGTGATCAAAGAAGGAACCAGCTCTGCCTTGACATTCCCTACGCACATTGTCAGTAATTTCTCCTGAGATAGTGGCATATAAAGGGATTATGTGAGCCCTTTCCACTGGGCGATGAAGTCTGTGACACGCTCATCGGGACTTTGTTTGCACTTGAAGTGGTCTACGATGTTCGTCTTCAGGGTTGTGGAACTAAATTGGTAAAGGAACATCCAACGAAGATCCTCCCAGCTAGTCATAGATCCCACAGGGAGCTGGCTATACCAGAAGAATGTCAGCCCCTCTAGTGTCTGAACAAAGCAACATAGCTTGGCGGCCTCCTACTGCACTAGAGTCCCTAACATAGGCCCACACCTTGAGTTGAAGTGGGAAAGGTGCAGCGGAGGGTCTCATATCTTGTTATAGGGGGTGAAATTGGGGTTCCCAAATCATGGAGGTGCTGGCATATCATCCACCCATGCTGGGTACGGCTTTCCGCCTGGTGGGATTGCCACCTGCCAAGTTTCCAAACCCTCTAAGCGGGCGATGAGTGCCACCATCGGATCGTCTGGATGCAGGTTCCTGACCGGACTGGGATCCTTACTCACAAGCGCATTGTTGAGCTCTTCAAATTGTTAGACAAGCTTTGAAGCTCATGGGGTAGTTGGTGGAGTGATTATTGGTGTGGCGGGAGGAACCCGAGCGGGGTCTCTTGGGTGATCACGCCGCTCAGGAGGGTTTGGAGAGCTCCAGCCTCTCCACTGTTAGCGAACACGGCATGATCGAGGTTTCCTGGGAGAATTTGGATGACGGGTAATTGTTCCTGCCTCTCCTGCCCTGGCCTAGGATCACTGTAATTGTGTCGCCGCTCTGCAATGTGTTCATCCAGAATCTCATCGACCAACCTTTTCTGCTCCGCAAGCTACTGGCGCAGCGTGGCCTTCTCGAGATCTTCCTCTTCCTTCTGCACTAAGAAAGATGGTTTGGGGAGCTTGACATCCCCAATGTGCTCTTTACCATTGCCGACATTCCAGCTCAGTGTTAAAGCCTCAGTTGGTGCGGGGAGACCAATGAGGTTCCTATGTTGATGGGTAATCCTCCCTAATGGGTCCAGTAGTGGCCTCTCTCCAGGGGGTGAGTCCCCATCAAGAAGTTCCATACCGTTCCCCTCTCCCAACAGATCAGCCATGTTGACCATTGCTGGCCTTGGGGGCGTGTCCTCAGAGCCGCCTGGTGAGTCGGGTTGCCATCGAATCACGCTTAAGAGAAGCGAAGTGTACTGCCCTCATCCATAGACATGTGCGTGGGGGGTAGCCTCCTCGATAACATTGCAGAGTACATGAAATCTATTAATGCATTGTTGTTGGAGGGAACTTTGGTGGCCAAGTGATTCGGGGTTCCGCACCGCGAGGAGCGTGGATAGGTCGATCTAATGACATTTCTCACTGATATCCTTAAGGTGTGATTGGCTCCCGAGATAAGGCACATGATGGTGGCGAAGGTGAGAGTGAGTCGCCCGGAGGGTCTGGAGGAAACATTCAAACACTCCCGGGGTGAGAAATTCATCTGTATCAAACTCCAACCCTACGACCGTCCAAAACATCTTAGGGAAGTGGCCTACTGCAAAGATGGTCCAGATGCTCCATGACTCAGGTTCATAATCTGGCCCCTGATGGCCCCGCTCATCAACTAGGAGTGGCTTGGAAACTGGCAGTGGTGCGGAAGCAGGCCACTGGGCCGGTGGGTTGGATGGAAGAGAATACGGTGAGTAGGCTGATTGGCCACTGAATCCTAAGTCACCCTCCAAGGGTTGTAGTGTCCTGGATGCCACATCACAATATGATGGGCTGGCGAACGGGCCTCCTGTCAGAGTGTCTGTGCTTGTAGGGGGTGTGCTATGTCACAGCTCTTCTGCCATCAACCCCCAAAAAAGCTCTCCACCATCTCTGGCCGAGGTGGAAGGTGCCCCCAGAGATGCCTATGGTGACTGAAAGTTTGATCCCTAGGGGTACACCAAGCCCTCTTCCTCCTTGATATACCTTCGGAGGGAGGCGGGGATCATATGGTTCTCGCATTCGGGGAGTACAAGGCTGATAAGTCACATCCTCATCCCATCCCTTTATTCAAATTACTGAGGAGGGGGATCCATCTCCGAGTTGTACTCCACCATGGAGTCAAAGAAACAGGTTGGTCTGATTTCCATCCATCCTCCCACGACATTTCTCTTACGACGACGACGACCTGCTTTCCTTCCCCTAGGTGTCTCCTCGGGGAAAGGCTGATTTCAATCACAGAGTCCACTGGCCGCACTATTGCTGTGGCAGAGATGACTGAAGGCTAGGGTGCAGGGAGCACTGGGGAAAATGTTGAAAGGTACATGAGGAGGACCTCTATGTGGGTGAGTGACCAGATATTCAACGACTCCATACACTCGGTCTTCGATAGGGGAAGTGAACCCGTACCCAGTGTAGTGAGTGCTGGAGATAGCCCCACCCGGAGTGTTACTGTGATGGGGAAGCCCTTTACCTGCGGCGAGGGTGGTGACATGAAATCCTCCGGGCCAAGGTTGGAAGGAGGGTTGGATTGTACCTTCCAGAATGGTGGCACGGAGTAGGCCATCACGGTGGATGGCACTACCGTGAACTGGTCTGCGACAACCATTGCCTGTGTCGGCGACCGGGAGAGTCAACCAAACCTACCCATGGGGCGGTTGGGGCCTTGATTCGGATCGGGCATGTATCTGCCCCTGCTCAACGTGTGCGTGGGTTTGATGATAGGATTCCAGAGTGTATTGGGCCACAGTGGTTGCTGGCGTTGATACCCCAGGTCGGGCATCCTCTTCCACTCGTGCCTGTCGCAGGCGTCGAGTTAAGTGGGTTGGAGCCGGTGGTGCGGGAAAATGGATTGCCTAATCCTCAGCCCTGGGAGTCGGGTGTTGGCATCAACGGGGCCTAGCGGGGGCCCTTAATGTGAACCCTTGAAGCGGGTCTCCGAGTGGTCCAACCCGGACAACCCCTACCTCATCGACATAGGGGAGAGAGGTGTCAAGGCATTCTGGGGATGAGCTCCCAAAACGGTTGACCATCGGGGTGGGGAGCAACATCTCCCTGTAAGGCCTTCGATGGCGGTATTGGCGGTGAGGAAAAATAGCCTCAATGTCCAAACGGGCCATACCCCTAGTAGGGATGACCCCTTCCTCCTCATACCAACACACAAGGTCGTTGATCACCATTTATTGGATAATCTCCGATAGGGACTTGGGGCATGAGCACCAAGCAGTTGTGGCTATCGGAGTAGCTATGGAAGACATGGAACCGTGCGGGGTGGCTGCGTTGGTACTTCCCTTGCCCTTTCCCTGGTAGGGAAGGTGGTGATCGAGCTCTAGATGTATCGACCTGATTCCTGAAACTAGGGAGATTAACCCAATAACAATAATAGGAAACGAATTCGACAACCAATAGCCCAGTGCCATTCCACCTTCCATGGTTGGTAAGAGGGATCCACGCTTACAACGTTGTAGAACGGAGTGCTCAACATCATGAATTCCCCAACCCCTGGCGGGTTTCATGTCCTAGTGCTGGGTGCCCGGACCTGGTGACATGCTGATCTTCTGAAGCCCCCATACGCTATAAGTCTCCGTATTTAGGAGAAGAGATTCACGTCAGTTTCACCATTTTCTATTTCCAACGCTTTCCATCAGGGCGCATGCACATCCTTCTTGCAGGGGAGGATGCACGGCTTGTGGCCCCACATTCCCGCTTTCCAAAGGTGGGCGACATCCGTTCCATATTCAGGGATGTCTTCTCCTTGATCGAAACTGGGATGTTGGTATGTCATTTCTTTCTTCCGTGGATTCATCCTTGGAGATCGTCACCTATCCCGGGTCTCCCTCGTAGATTTAAGACGTATTCATGAATCTCATTCCTAGTGCCATATCTTCATGGACTCCAGTTAATTACGTTGCTTCTGCCTAGACGCACCAAGGGGTCTGCTCGGGGTAGCAACCATCAGTTAGGAGAATGGTCACGCTGAGGCGTCCTTGGGGTGTCTTGAGGTTGGGGATTGGAATTTATGTATTTTGACACTCATTATAGGGCTTCAAGAGAGCGCAGAAGCCCGAGGAATCCCACATCAAAGGCGGGGAATTGTATTCCATAGGCATGTATCTGAGTTTTTCCTCAGCTTCCCATGTTTAACACGAGTATTGCTGCATGTTTAACGTCCATCATGGACAGGTCAGACTGATCGGATCACTGAGAGTGGATTATATTGAAGAACCCCCTAAAGGGAACACTGATGTTGGGGCCTGCACGTGGGAGGCTTCCCAGATAAAGTGGATTTGAATTAGGTGGCATGATCCCACCAGGAAGTGGCGGCCCAGTTAAGAATCCGGATGGGTGATGAAGTGAAGGGGATTGAACTTCATGGAGGCTTCCTACATATCCCCATGGTAGGGAATCAAAGTCTGCATAGTTTGATGATATGATGGGAAACCTGAAAATGTGACCGGTGGGAATGAACGCATGGATGGTACCAAGAAGGAGTAAGGCCTCTGGGCAAGGTAATGAGCTTCCCGAGGCATGTGGGCTCGAGGGAGAGGTTAGGATGAGACGTGGGTGTTGGGGTTGAACCCCGTGGAGCCTTCGTACGTACCATGCCTTAGCATGGATCAAAGTCCCCGTAGATCGGGTATACTGTTTAAGGTCATGCGGGATGAGGGAATTTGGGGCTTACGCTCTTAGGCATCCCATAATGGTGGGATATGGGGTTTACGCTCTGAATCGGCCCATAATGTTGGATATGGGGCTTAATCTCTAAGGTGACCCACAATGATTGGTGAACCGATGCGAAGGGGTCGGAACGACCGGGTGGTGGGCTTGAACCTCGTGGGGGATTCCTACGTATCCCCGTGACAGGGAATCAAAGTTCACGTAGTTCGGGTGGTGCAGTTTACCATCATGCGGGACGGGGCATATAGTTTAACATCATGTGGGGTGGGTCATACAGTTTAACATCATGTTGGATGGGGCATACTCTTTAACGTCATGCTAGACGGGGCATACAGTTTAACGTCATGCTGACGGGGCATACAGTTTAACGTCATGCTGGAGGGGCATCTGGGACTTACGCTCTGCGGCGTCCCAAGGTGCTGGCGAACTGACATGAAGGGGTAAGAGCAACCGAGTGGTGGGATTGAACCTCATGAAGGCTTACTATGTACCATGCCTTGGAACGTATCAAAGTCATCATAGTTCACTAGAGGTGGCGGTCTAGGTCGGTGCTCACTCTAAGCTCACGTGAGTCTTGCTCGGTGTGAGAAACAAGAGGTTGCAGGGACCTGATGATCACGTCGCAAAGGGTGTGTCCATGAGAAGTGAAGAGGGGCTTACGGGTGGGGCATCCCATGGTGTCGAGACATACTTCATGATGGAGGCCCGAAGTGCGACAAAGCGTAGAGGGAGAGGGATTTGGGACCAAGCAAAGGAGATTCCTCATTCCCTATCATGCCCTCCATTGGTCTTGGTGGTGGGGAAGTAAAGAGGTGCATGGGGGCTACCTTCCGCAAGAGAGGCTAGGGGATTACACCAAGGTGGATGCCCTTCCCCGATTGACAAACGCCACTCCGAGAGGGAGGATTTCATCCCAGGTGAGGGTGATCTCATCCCCGTGGAGACGAGATGCGTAAAGAATTTCCGAGTTGGGGGGACCCTACGTGTGAGACATGGCGCCATATCATAGTTTAACATCATGTGTTGAGGACGAGGTGCATGGCAGTTTAACTTCCTGCAGCTCGGATGAGGTGGGTTCACTCCACACCCCTAAGAAATACATAACTGGTACCCTCTTCCCATTGGGGAAGGGAAGGCACTGTCAAGGCTGTTGTGAAGGGGGTTCATAGAGCAAACCATCGAGGGGTCCACGTTAGAATGGCTATGCGATGAAGCAATAGCCGTTAGCATGCCTATGAGAAGAACCATGAGGCAATGAAATGCAATAGGAAACACCACCCAAGGGACGATGAGGTTACTTCGTATGATCCTGGAATGCTGCATGGGAAAACAGCGCATGGCGTGCATGCCCGGTATGGAGGACATCGGGGGCCTATGCAGGGGGGCACCAGGGGGCGTCAAGGTGTGGGGTCCCGTGGTTCGTGCACAATGAAAGTGTTTGTGCACAAAACTCTGGGATGGCACGTATTGGGGGAAGAGGGATTGCGTGCAGCTAAGAGAATCGCCCGCAAAGGATGTGAATTGTGTGCAAGTAGCAAAGGCCGAACCTTAAGGCAATGCCACACCCAGTAAAGGGATTGCATGAAATTGGACCTTTTTTCACGCAACGAAAGAAATTCCGCACCAAGGAGGAACCTTGAAGGGTTGGTAATTCTATTTAAGCTTGTGGGATTGCTCACAAAGGCGGATCCCCGGGCGAAGTGGCGTGAAAATAATCTGTACCTAAAAGTCATCTTACACATGTGGAAGTCCTATTTTGCGTATGAGAGACAGTTCAAAATCTGCAACCCCGAAATGGAAGGGGTATCCTTTTATTTATAGGCCTCTGACATCGCAGAATCCCGTCGTCGCGTGAATTTTTTCATGCCAGAGGTGGCAACATGGAATGTTTTCCACGCGGGTGCAGGCACGCAATTATTGCATGCCTACAGCGAGGACCCTTCTCGAATCTCGGACCCCTTTAGTGCAAACCACATTTTTTCGCACGCATTCTCCTTTATTTCACGCAACACTTCCGGGCCCTCCAGGATGGGCCTCTGGGTCCGAATATGTCTTCGGTTCGACATTTCGAAACTTCATTTAGTAGTTACAGACTTTTCTACGTGAAGAATCGTCTTACCATTTCAGCACATTATCATGCAATAAGAGATGATTTACCTCTTGAACATTTAGAAAGACTATATATTAATGAAATTTTAATACATTATGGTGTACCCCTATAGATTATTTATGATCAAGACCCCCATTTTATATCATGATTCTGGATAAGTCTTCTGAACAGCCGGGATAGTAAACATCATTTGAGCACTGCCTACCACCCTCAAACTGAAGGAATATCAGAATTCACTATTCAAATAATAAAAGACACATTAATATCTTTCTCACATGACATTCAATGTATGTGGGATCATTATTTACCTCTGGTAGAATTTTCCTATAATAATGTGTTCATTTACGCTTTTTGATGTCACCATATAAAACATTATATAGAAAGAGATGGCACACACCAAGTTGATCAGATTATGGTTGTGAATGAAAACTCATATTCCAAGAGCATGTTTAGAAATCTATGGAAATTGTGATGATTATAAAAACCTAGATCGAAGCATCTCAATGGGGGAAAAGTGCTACGAAGATAACTGAAGGAAAGATTTGGAATTTCAAGTAGGAGATCATGATTTCGTGATAGTGTCTCCATAGAAGGGTGTGATTTTTGAAAACCAATACATAAATACTGAATCATTCCACCACTTAATTTTTATACACCACATCACCAATAGTGATCACATGAGACTTCCATTTTTTTCTTTAGATTTAATTGGTTTCTTACATTTATTATCATCATTATCCATTTGATTTGGGCATTTGTTAGTATAATTCCCATTTTCATTACACTTTGTGTATTGAAATGTGTGGTTTATATTATTTGTGTACCTGTCCCTATTTAAATCATTATAAAACACAATCCCATTCTTCCATGATTATCTATCCAAATGACCCACCTTTTTATACCTGAAACATTTACCAATCCCCTTATGAAAATCTCACTGATTATTCTTTTTACACATTGAACATGATGGGAAACTCATCTTCTTTTCTCCATAGTTTTTATATTTTCCATTAAACTATAATTTCTTTTTCTAATTAATACAATGATTTTGATACATAAATATACTATCAATTTCCACCATAGTGGAACATTATATTATTTTTTCATAACTATTAATGTCCCTTATGGATAATTCTTTTTAAAGACATTTTTAATCCATTGAAAATTTGATCAACCATACATTCACATTAGATGATAATTATAGAAGTCTATATCACCTGACTTGTAAAATATACATCATAGGTTCCAATAAATTCATCATAGTTTTTCGCAAACTCCGGGAATTCATTTACAATTATTTATAAAAATGTTAATATGGATATATTGTTTTGAATAAAAAATCATGAACTCATCACATTCAGAGGATTCAATTTCATTCAATTGCCTTATATTCATGATATAATTCCCCAATAGATCAGCCTCTCAATTATAGAGATAGAAAAAATAATAATTTCTCATGTTGTGACCTTTAGATAACGAAAAATATATCTTCTATTGAAATAATCGATTACTCATTAACTAGTTAATCAGAAGACCCACATAATGATTATGGACCCTTACACTTAAAAGGATCAACATAATTTTCTTCAATAAAATGTTCATTTTGGATGTCAATCATGATTTAAATCTTGAGAATTATATATGAGTATAAAAAAAATATTGTTCATTCATTTCCCAATGACATTCGAATGTTCTAGAGTAAAATCATTAAATTTCCAAACCCATTATATATTGACTAGTTTCCTTTATATTCGGTCAATTTACTAAAAAAGGAATGAACAGTGTGAGAAACACTAATCATAGTTGTATAAAAACAAAATAAAGGTAAATTACTTATAATATTTCCATATATGACACCTTAGGTTTTTCATTATTGATGATTGTTATGAAAACCCCATGATTGTCTCTTATACATAAACTTATCCTTACAGACATCTGTAAACATATCCTCAAAAATATCCCTAGGGATCTCACAAACATTTTATCATCCTAGTTTCCATAGGATAACCCATCATATTCCATGATACTAACTATAATTACCTTGTCTTAATGTATATTTACATTACCTCGTTTTCTCAAAACATTTAATTCATTACACAAACACACAGTTAAAGAATATATTACATTAGTGCCTTGGGAATAATGTAAATATTCACAACATGTTTATAACACATATAATTCTTAGAACATATATTTCATCATAAATAGAAACATTTTGACCTATAAAACTTAATAAATTTCTTCACATCTTGCAGAAAAGAAGAATAAGGGTGAAACAAGGTTCTTCGTATGGGGTAAACAACATAGATACAAAAGAAAAATCATAAATATAAGGTTATGATAACATGTGCTTAACATTAGAATATAATAACGAGTGTATCAATCCTCATATAAATGAGTCATGGAATAAATAATTGTAATTCCTAAGATATGAATCTTGGGTAAATAAATATCATTTTCCATGAAATGATAACATTGAAATAAGAGATAAATTTTTTGGAAGACACAGAAACATGTAATATCATTCTATATATTTCAAGGAGAATTTCAATAACATAACATGGAAATACATGGGGAATAAATATACTGGGCTGTACACACCCCCGTTCGTAGTCATAGTCCATTCCTTAGAATGTATATGTTTCCCCATTATCCCATAGTGGACCAGGATTCCCTATATTCCCTAGTAGATATAACGCATCTACTGGTTTCCATCATTATCTTATGAGACACAATCCTTTACCCAACACATTACAGGGAGATATATATCCCAACCATGACATAATAAAAAACATATATATGGTCCCATAATGAATAAAAATCATTCATCATATCAGAACTCGTAGAATAAAATGGGCTTCATAAACATCATTCAACTATAACATAACCTCAGGATTAGAAATTGGTTTCATACAAATAATTCCATAACAAACATAAAAAAATTATATAATGAACAATAATGGTACAGTTGAATCATAAACATATTAAAACATAATTTACATACAATAATGTTATCATAAATATAAAACAAAGTTTAGAGATCACTTTAAAACAATTCTTGTTGATAATATCATTTCTACATTTTCAAACATTTTAATTTTTTATACTGAGTTACAATTTTAAAATAAAATATTTTCATTGATAATAAACATGTAACCCTGTAAGTTAAGCTTAAATGTATTAACATTTCATGATTGGAGAAAATTCTATATGTGATGTATAAGTTAAAAAACATTCATTTCCTACTTTTTCTAAAAATCCCAAGGTTCCTCTTTTGGAAAATGATAAAATGATCCCATTCAAACCATGAAGTTAATAAGTAAAAAAAGTTTGAAAAATGATGTTCAAATTACATAATAATTTATAAAATGATATAAATATCATATATATGGAGTATATAAATATTTATTATAATATATCAACAATTAAAACATGATTTGTGATACACCATTCATGGAGACAATAGGCCATAAATACGCATGAACATTATTTCTGTTTAATTAACGATTTGAATGAATAATGTAAATGACATATATGTATATATGTATATTTGTAAATATATCAATTATTATAGAATTAATACATCATATATATCAAAATAAATTACTAAACCAATCTATAATACATTCTTATGAAGAGTCAGAACAAATCACATCGCATTCAAGATGCGGGTGTCTACACATCCACAAATGCCGTTATCATATTTACAAAAAATGGATCCATGAAGGTTTATGTTGTATAATAAATATAATAGAATAAATATATCATATATATCATATATATTTCATATAAATAGATATTTTTTATTAAAATTATATACAGTTATAATGTATAAATAAAAGAAATTAATAACATCATTTCTTATGGTGGTAGTTCTCCATACCAATGAACGGTATATTCTTTACACATTTTTAAGAAGTGTATGATATTGTAGAAAACCCCCTTATAATTAAAATATAATAATATATTTATTTTAATTTTTTAATTATATAATAATTAAATAAAAATTTTTGAATTATTTTATGGATAAAATAAACAAAAATGATTGTTCATGAAAGGTAACTTTTCTTTGGGTATCTGTTTTTTATTATCAAAAATGTGATTCATTAGTTTTTTCTCATCCCAAATTAAGGATTTTCAAATGAAGGAACGAAATTTTTTAAGATATTTTAATTGTCTTTTGAAAAAATAAAATGATTATGAATTTTGAATAAAAGTGATGAATAAGTGACATTTTATAATTGAGGACAGTGGCAATTTTATAATTTCCCAAAAGATTAATTTATAAAAATATCTATATGAATCCAAATACACCCAAAATGTCATTTATTTGAAGATAACATGAGTTAATGATGTAATATCATCATCCTATATATTTTCGTAATGTTTGGGTATTATTTTAAACCTTATAAATTTGATTAACCTTTAGGTATTCCTTTTCAATTTTAACAATCGAAACAATGTTATTGATATTAGCATGATATACATTTTACATATAATGTATGAATTATTACATAAATATAAGATTTAAGATAAAATAGATCAAATGTCATCCTTATCTAATTATTTAATATTTTAATATTTTTGTAATATTTTATTAAAACATAATTTTCATAATACATCATAATTGTCAATTTTGACACTATTCAGATCATTGACAATAAGAAAATGAATTCTTGAGGCTTACATTGGAAAAATTCACATAATACACCACTAACATGTCCTATTCATCGATGAAATATTTTGATAACCTTTTTTAGGTAAAAATATATTTTTTTAATATTTATAAAATCATTTAATTGATTATTTCATTAATTGAATAATTACTTCATCATGATTTTGTAAATATTTAAGATTATATTATACTAAATAAAAATTAAAAATAATTTTTAGACATGTAGATATAAATTTTATATTTCATAAAAATATATATATTCCGGCATATCTTCTATTTATCCCCATATTAAAAATAATATTTATTTTAAATGTAAGAGTGTTACCTTTTGTCTCTCCTAATGACATTAATAATATTCATGTCACTTTCATGGAAAAGTGTCCATTAAATTATTCATTTTAGATAATAATGTTTTTATATCCAAATTAAATGTAAAAATGATTGAAATAAAATAAATTGGATTAAATTATAATAATTTTATATTATCATACATTAAAAAAATTCAAATAAATAATTAATTTTTAAAAACAATTCCACTGAAAAGTGGTTTTCAATTAAATTTCAATATTATTCTCTATTTATGAAAAGATAAAACATATCAAATAATAAAAAAATTCAACTAATTTGAATATATATATACAATTTCAAACAATAATTCTATTTTTTATGATAATAATTCTAAAATTTTGATAAATTATATTTCAAATTAAATCTCTATTAAAATACTATAAAATAACCCTTTTGAAAAAAATATTACTTATTTTAAAAATTCTCTTTTCTATGACCTCATTCCTAGAAAATATTTTGGATGAATTTAAAAAATATTTTATTGAATGTATAAAAAATATTTTTAACTAATATCGTTAAATAATTTATTTTTAAAAAATTTTAAAGTCAAAATGACATTGGGAGCATAAAAAATGAAATAATACTTTTTATAACAAATTGGTTGATATTTTCATTTATAATTAATTTGGTAGCAAATTAATTCATTTTATAAACCTTTTATTTTTATAATTTAGTAATTACTATTCATAACCATGCATTTAAGTGCTAGTTGGTATATTATTAAATTAAATAATAATATTGTAATAATATAACATTGTTCTAAAAAAATATTCTTGCATGTAATGCAAGACATCAATATAACATAGAGTTGTGTGTAAAACAAGGCAAAAATAGTGTTATGTACAATCCATGTTAATCAATGTATTTCATGTAGGGAAATATCGATGGTTTTTTGTATTACACAATCCAAAAATAGTGTATTTTCATATAATATAATATATATTCATTAGTGTGTGAAATGAAAAATATAGAAAATATTAAATTAATTTGAAAAATAAAATAAAAATTAAAGTGTTACATTGAAGAACGTAAATGAAGGAAAAATACTACGTAGTTATTTTGAATGAATCAATTGCTTAAGAAAATTAATTTTTTATAATATTTTTTAAGATTAAATAGTGGTGCTACTATAAACAATACAATCGAAGAGCCATCGTACTGGTATTAATAATGCCTCTCACTCAGGTATTTAAATATGTTCTTGTATAATAGGTATTCTCAGGTTATAAGTGTTTTTAATCATTACAATACATAGTGCTAATTGAATATATGATAAAACTATAGGTTGATCATGGAAAGGAGTTGGTTTTAGTATCCAAACTTGTAAAAATATTAGTGTAATGCCCCATCCATTGTGGTCTGCATTATAGAAATGTGATTATTGAGCTCGTATAGCAAACTCATTACTCTATAAATGGGAAACATATGGAGGGTGTTTGTGGGTAATTTGAATGAAATTAAAAATCATAGAATGTTGGGTACACCAATTCACCCACACTATTTGTGTACCTACATAATCCATCTAGGATCTATAATAAGGTCTTGGTTTTATAATTTTTTAGTCCCCCATGTGTTATATGTATTTGGTTGGTTTTTATGGATCCTTCCCATAGGATAGTTAGTGTTCTTGTGTCTATAATATTATAAGAATGTCTATTGTAGTTGGGATACCTTTTAAAGTTCTCAGATATTATCTTTTTCAATTTTTTATTCATAGTATTTGATGTCTCGATTTTTTGTCCAGGAAGTGGTTTTTTTCCTTTAGTAAGTATCTCTATAATAGCGGTTCAACATAATGATTTATATATTTATGTATCAATGTCGCCCCCTAGAAATTCAATAAGATTAATAGGGAATAATTTGTAATTGTTATAATAATTTTCACAACATGAAAAAATATTTTAATTATTATTTTAATTAATTATTTATTTTATTATTTCAATTTAATTTAGAATATTCGGGTTTTATTTTAATTTTTTGAATGATTATATTTTTTATCTTTTTAAGATTACATGTTTTAAGTTAAACTGTGAAATTACCCATTTGTATGGGTATTTATTGTTCATTTTTAGTAGATTATTTGTATGTATGGGTAGATCATGGTTGGTTAAAAAATAATTCAAAATGTAATTGAAAATTTGTGAGTGAAATTTTGTATAGGGGTACTGTAGAAACAAAATTTTCCCGGATAGTAGAAATTTTGTGACAAGAACGATATTGACATGTGGGATTTAGTAGATTTCAGTTACATAATTAGTGAAGGGTATTCTAAATAGTTTTTACAAGCCATGTGGAACTTTAGGTGTGTCATTTGAGAGACACGTGGTTCTCATGATTTGGTAAACCATGTCTCCTAATAGTGTGATGGAACATGTTTTTAATTTTTTTCCCAGTCAAAAATTAAAAAATAAATATGGCTATTTCTTTCAGTATTAACATGTTTTCATGGTGTTTTCATTTTATGCATTATTGATTCCCCTTAGTATATGATATTTTCTTTTATCATATCAATTTTGTTATCTTTTTTATTAATATTTTCAATTTTGTGTCTTATAAACACCAATTGGTTTTTTTATTTTGATATCATATTGAATTTTTTATGACATTATTTCTATTACTCTTTGGAAATTCCAATATTTTTCTTTATGTTTTATAAGAATAAATTATTTTTAAAAATTGGGGTTTAAATGCACATGAATATTTCCATAACAAGCAATATTATACATAGTTTTCAGAAATATTATTGATTAGTAATTATATATGTTATGAATAAATTTCAATTTTTAGAAAGGGGATTTCAAATGAATATAAATTAGTAATGTGTTATACACTTTAAATATGATCCTCTAAGGAAATCTCATGAGATCATTAGTTTTATTGTATTAAACTAAAATATAAAAAACTTTTATTTATTCTATGAGGTTTTCCTTATGTTTTTACTATTTCAACATGAGGTTTTCATTTGAATAAAATTTATTGATGTTCTGTCTTTTTTATATGTTCTTGATAATTTTGTGATTAATATAATGTTTCACCTATTCTTATAAAATTATATGAAATTTTATTGATTCTAAAAACCGTTGAAAATGGAATTCTAGAATTATATTTAAATTTATAACTTAAAAGAATGGTCGGTACATTATAAAAATTAATATTAAAAAAACTAAATTATCTTCTAAAAATAGATATCGATAATTATATGGGCATGTAACCGGGACATAATTCGATAAAAATTACTTCGAAAATCATTTCCAAACTCTGATTTTTTTAATCTCTTCCCCCATGATAATACATAGTCTAAAAAAATCCCATGGATTTAATTTGTTGTGCGTTTTATGATGTTATATGGTTATTAATAATCTATAGATTTGTTTTAAAATACAATTTAGTGAGAGGATTATAGAAGGGTTAGTTTTGTTTTTCCATGGTAATGGTTTATGTTGGGTTATTTATTAATGTTGGTTTAATAAGGCCACATCCTTCCTCTCCCTTTACAAATAGTACTATGTGTGAAATTATTTTTTAGGAAGTTATTTAGAGATGGTAACTATGTGACTCCAATGATATGAACTAAATCCCACTTAAAAAGGCTAGTTCGTAGTCCATAGAAGAGTTCCCATGGTATGTCTTGGAAATGGAAATAATATGGTTATAGACTAATAATTCAATGAAAAACTGAATGATTAATCCATCTATTTTAATTTAGGATCTCATCACTTGATTTTTATGAGCCTCCAATGATAAATAATATCTCTATATAGTTTTTCACCTATTACATATTAATTTCATTTCTATTTTAGGTTTATGAAATAAATTTGGTGTAAACTACATTAATATTATTTCCCTCATTTTATATTTATCTTGGTATATGTGTTTATTAATTTTTATACCTTTATTAGTTATTTCATGGATTAATTAATTATTTCATGTTTCATTTCATTATTATTTGGGTTCCATACTTTTTAGTTTTAATGACATGGTTCTAAAAGGAGTTATTAAAGCTATATTTTAGACAGAATTTATTAAATACAGATTCATATGATTCTTATGTGGGTTTAATATTAGTATTTTTGGGTGTGTTATTTATTCATGTCCTTTTAGAAGATAGAAATTTTGTTTTTTAAATGTTATATTTGAAAATATAATTTCATAAATGTTATTTAAATTTATAATAATGTATTATTTAGACGAATCCATTTGATTTGATTTTGGTAATACCCTATAGATATCTCTCAGTGTCTATAGAATATGTGACTATCATACTAGTTCATATTATACATATTTATATCCCATGTAGTGGTAGATATGTTTTGATGTAATGATGGATATTTGGATTCACATCGAGATCCAGTCATGAATATTTTTCTATGTTTTGTTTTATAGTTTTACTAGGAACCTCAAAAAATTTATATATCTATCAAATAGAAACCATTTATTTTTATTTTCATGAGATGAATCTATTTTTTTAAGAAAAATTATATTTATTTTTTCTTTTAAAAAATATCGAGTTTTTGATTACAATAATGTAAAATTTATGGGTACTCCATCCCAAAAATTGAGTTGAATTTGAATGTTGGGTTAATATTATTCATAATGAAAGATTTCTTCCTTTATGATTATATAAAATGAATTTTTTCTTCTTTATAACCCATAGTGATTGGGATCATACCCCTGATCCATCAATGATCCTATTTATATGATTAGTTCCCCAAGACTGCTACAAAAACATTATTTTATTCACATATGGTGGTATAAACATGGAATGAGGAAATGTATTTAGAGTTGGAGATTATAAATACACACCTAGATTGGATTAATTTTATTTGTCTAGATAATTATCAAATATGGGTATGATTTAATATCCTTCTAAATGAATATGGTTTTTTTCCTTCCTAGACGGTTTTTTACGATGTATTTTTTAAACGGTTTAACCTATGAGATTGCTTTTTGGGATAGTGGGAGTTTTTTAAGCAGGTTTTTTATTGTGAGATTCCATTTTCAAGAACCATTAAAATTATCATTTTGTGGCTAAAAATATTGTTATACTATGTAGATTTTAGTTACTTGGCTTTTTTCATTCAAATGCATAGATTAATTTTTAGTTGTAGAGTATCAAGGCCTCTCTAGGGGTAAAATGAATATTTTAACACATAAAATGTACATAATTATATATTATATAATTTTTCTTATGATTTCAAGTTTTTATTCCTTAACTAAGATGAAATATATTTTTCAAGTGTGATATGTAAATGTTAAAAATATGATGAATTCAAAAAATATTATTTTCATTACACATCCAATCCCTCTGGATGTTTTCTTCTCCACAAAACATATCATTGTATGGTAAACTAATGATATTATGTGAATTTATAATGGATTTTAACTTATGTATTATTTTATTTTATTTATCAAAATGCTTTTTCTAGGTTTATTTTTTACATTTTATTAAATCATCAAATTCATTTGTAAATTTAATTTATAATTTTGTTATATTTTATTAACCATAATCCCACCAAATTATTTATCATTGAATCCATCATATAGTTTTGTAAGAAAATGAATCATAAATATTGAGGAAAGTGAATGAGGGGGTTCTTTGTATGATACCAATAGATGGATATCAAGGATCCATGATGAGGAATCCATTATAATTTGAAATTAAGGTATAACTTCTTATTTTTTCCTATGTTTTTCATGGTTTTTAAGAGTATAACTTATTTGGATATTTCATTATTGAATTATATTATCCATGAAATAATTATTATGGTATTTATTTAATCCATATATAATATAAATTCTTTTATAGGGTGTTTCTGATTGTTTTTTTAGGTTGGGTGGATGACTGGTGGTATAACCACCATGTTTCGTCATCTTACATGATCAAGACATGGGTTTCCATTACCTATTTTGAAGATTATTACGTTGACCAATGGAATCAAGTAAGGGGATGGTTTATCTATGATGGGGGGTTGGGTGTGGATCGAGTGAAGTGGGAGACATGATGGTGGAGCCTGTAATTTAGGGGTGCATGGAATATCGATGAACTCCTAGTGTCATCCTCAATTTGTTGGTTCTGTTATGAGTAAAAAGTGGTATTATATGAAAAGTAAATCTATTGGTGTTGATGATAGTGCTCTCATTCTCCTCGGTGAAGGGTTTGGTGCTCTATAAAAGGGTGGGGCAGTAAATATTTCACGCAGTGATTATTTATAATACAGAATCGGATGACATGTATACTTCCCCATGGATAGTGAGGGTGATTTGAGACTATCACTCAAATAGGTTTAGTGATGATTTCATCTCATCTTGTATAGCCTAGTGTAATATCAAAGGGCACGTTTCCTATTGTGTGATAGACTGCATGAAAAAAGGGTATGGTTAACCTAACCCAACAAATGTAGAGGAGGCTTATGCTCTTGAAACATGTGTAATACATGGGACCCATGTTGACATGAAATTCCTTATTCATGGTCGATATTTTCCCATATAAAATTTCCTATTTCATCCTATATCATTTCATATGATTCATAGAGGCGAACCTATTTGGCCCACGACTAATTTATGAGGATTTTTCAATCTATGCTTCATATGAACTTTTCATTAAAATAAATATAATCTCACAAGAATATTATTGTATATATCACTAGAGGTGGATTGTTTATAGAACTAAGGATATTTTATGATGTAATTTACATTTTAAATTAATCTTTATTAGAACCATGGTGGATATTATGTGTGAGAACTATGGTTTTCATTGCATTATGTATACCCCCTCATCGGATATGTGATGTTAAACAAGATATGTGACCCCTTTATTCTCAATGGAGAGTAATTATCTCCCATTCACATATTATATGAAACAGTCATGACCTTTTTTCATTCATTATACTATTTGGGGTGCATGTCAAATATGGATGAATTAAATCCATCTATCATCTTTTGATCTACATGGGATACAATCCTTCAATTAGTGTCATTTATCCCCTTCGAATGATACATTTCCCCTTTGAGTAATGTGGTTCCTTTAACTAATGAACACAATGAGGCTACATGAGTTTCTTTTAACTGAGGCTCTTATATTAGTATGGGTTAGTTCAGCCCTATTGGGCATGTAATATTATTTCTATTTTTTGTAATTATTTCAAGAAGGATGACTATATTCTCTGTTTTTTACTTAATGGTATGATTCCCAATCCCTTAAAAAATTCTCATTATTCTTGGGGAAATCAATCAACAATTTTGGATCATGATGTATGAGTGAAGTGAAGCATATAAATATCAGAGGCATTATGGACTTCTACTCTTCAATCAACCACATTTTAATTCAATATTATATATAAAACAAGTCTTTTAAACATCGGAATATATTGGATTTATTAAATTAAATAATTGTCCACATACTTTAGGTATGAATAAAACAAATTTTTGTTATTTAAAAAATAGGTTTATGGGATAAGATTGATTCCCTAATCATTTTTATTATATGAATTTTTTATATTTATTTTTATTTTGTATACATAGTTACTTCTATGTACCTAAACCCGGATCATAATTTTTTAAACATCATTTAGTGTAATAATGTTTAATGTTGTTCGTAGGGGGAGAATCCATTATAAAGATTTTTCAAAAATGGAACGTGCTGGTGATTATGGTGGATCTGTTTTGTGAAGAACATAGGGGTGTCCAGAGTTGATAAAAGTGGAAAATGATTATTCTATTAGTTGATTTTTGATATATAGTTCACTATAGATATTTTTTAGTTATTTAAATTTATATTTATTTATTCTCTATTTTCCCCCACATTAATTATAGAATATATATTATCTTCAAATTTGTGAATTATTTTTCTTCATTCATGAAATATATATATTTCCAATAGAATTTTTATTCTAGCTTAACAATTATGCCCTATTTTGACCTACATTTATATAATTTCATATTATTATAAGGCCTCCTATCATGAGTTATATACCTACTTAATGGTATTCACTATACTTAAACCTATTAACGGTTGGATTAGCACTGCAAACATAACTTACCGCCTCCTATTAGGGACCTCATTACCCATTAGAGATCTAGATTCAATAGATCACGATTAATCCATGAAAATTTTCTTCTATCCCATTCATTTCATTCCTATGATAGAAAATATTCTTTTATGAGACTTCATAATATCAATCAAAGTATTCAATGAATAATTCCTCCTCATTCTATAGGATTTTAAAACCTTATATCATGTTCACTACATATAAAAACCCCTTCAATTCCATTTATATAGGCATAGAATGTATTAATTTTGTAATTAGGTGAGAATTTTGTTTCATGTCAATGAGATAAACGATTATAAGGTCTGTGTCAAGATCTAGAATCCATTTTCCTTATATATTCAATTTGGTTTTTTACTCTTCATGATTTATCACCTTTACACATTCAATAAAATAATACCATTGGGATTTATGAACATATTTCCATTATAATATTTTCCCTTATGTCGATGAAACATTTTTACCTTATGTAGTAAGTATAATTCATTTTACTTTTTTATATATATTCTATTCCATTTCTAATTAGGCTAGCAAAGAACTCAAACACTCTTTCATGTCATGTATACTATTCATTTCAATTCAATAATTAACAGTTAGTGTATTTAAAATATTTCACATATCGGAAGTATCACATTGTATCCACATCATTATCTTTTTAGAGTTGATTTTAAGATCATTTCATCGGATTTAAATAATATATAAATCCATCATGCTATCCTTTATTATAAATATATCTAACTCATATTATGGGATGTATTCTAAAAAAAATCATTATACTTCTCTATTTTATTGATTTTTCTTATTTCATTACCAATAATTATTTTGATATAATATTCATGTACTTTTTATCAACTTAAATGATTGGACCCTTCCTTTAAAAAAAATATTATGTCATTATTGTTGTATCATTCTCCATTGACATCTTATAATGTGTGATGTGTTCTATACTCTATATTTTTCTACCCTATATGTCTATCTATCCTTTATTACATTGATTTATTCATCTTATATAATATTATATGGTTGATTACTTTTAAAAAAAATTCATGACCCAAAATTCAATACCAGCATTCAACTTTATAAAAATTAAGCAAAAATATTTATCAAATTCAGACATTTTCTAGTTGAATAATTTTCACTTTATCCGTGAAAAGGAATTTTTTATAAAAGGATTCATTTTTTACCTGGGTTCCCCTCCAACCTAATTGGGGACCTCTATAAAAATTTTAGGATGAATGATTAAACCAACATTTTAAGGCCTCATTTAAAAATATTCGATGATGTCAAAATTGATGAATAATACTTATTCAATTAACTTATCAACTCATTTAACGTTCCTAAAATACTCAACATATATGGAAAAAATATCCCACACATTTAGATTCTTTTGGGAAGTTAAAATTATTGTTTGTGTATATATCCATCCTCCATGATGGTTTCATGTTTTTAGAACATTATATATATATATATATATATTTGAATATTTTTATTCTCAACATGAACTAATATATGAAATTTAATTAGTAAAATAAATGAATTATTAGAAAATAGTTACAATTTTCATGAGCTCATATATATTTTATTCTTGGGTAATTTCAAACTCATATTAACACATGACAATGATATTTTATCACAAGAATCCTCCATATATTTGTGTGAGGTAGTAACTCTCAGATCACCATTTTGTGATGAAAAACCAATTATTACATCAATAATTTTCAACTTATCTTCTATCATTAATATTTTCATTTAGTGGAAATTATTCACAATCATATCTATTCTTATTTTTATTGACATTATATAATTTAATAATTTATTTGACTCTATTTTATCTTCTCTATTTAATCTTGATAATATTCATTATCCAATTTAATTTTATCATTCTAATTGATAATTATTGGGGTTCATGGTATCCCATTTATTTTCTTCCAATACAAGAATATTTTCTCCACTAAAATTAATAATTTCTATAGTCTCATAAATTTTATGTTATGTTTTTCTCCACCCAATGTGTCAAATTATTTTTATAAAAATATTGTTTTGTTCCATGGATTATATATCTTTAATAATACTAATACATTTTATAAATATCATAAATGATACCATTTATATTTTATAATATTACAATTCATGTAGCGAAATATAATATCCTTAATTATTGAGAACCAATAATATGTATTGTAAAACCTATATATGGTTCATTTTAATTAAATAATTTATATTATAAAAAATATTATAACTAATTAACCTCCAAAAAATTAATCACTTCATATTCAATTTTCATAAGTGGAATAATTATCATCAAATACAATAAAAAAATTACCTATATGATTACATTCAAATAATTGTAATTTGTTTTTTTGTTTATAATTTATCCTTAACTTCAGTGCCTTTATTTTCATTATGTTTCATTATGATTTGGGATATAACCTTCATTTGGGTATAAATTATTTGGGGAATTTAATTATCTTTCAGTGGGAAATTTGAAATTTCTACAAATAATTACCTTATTTAATTCTAATCAATCTACATTGATGGAAATATAATCTACTCAATGGAAACCAAGTTAGCTCTTTGCTAATTTAATTTACCAGTGATCCCTGTAAGAACATTGATATGGGTTGTAAAGAATTAGTGTTCAAATATTTTTTATAATATTAATCTGTGTTGTAATTATGAAATTTTATTATCCAAGCCAATGACTCAGTTAAGAATTATATATATTTTAGCAAACCATTAACAATGTCTAATACATTAAATTTCTATATTTAAGAAAAATACTATAAAACATGTATTTTTACAAGGTTATATCATAATATTGATAAGTGATCATTTTTGTAGTCAAGTGTCTATAACACAACGGTTATGAATATCATGATTTTGTAATAAAAAAACAAGATCACATATCATTAAATTATATATTATTATATGGGATGCCTGTAATAATAATATTTCCCATTGATATATATTATCCTTTCCAAACACTACCTCTTAGATATGGATATTTCCCAAAATCTTGTAGGCTTCACAGTTGGTATGATAATTATTATTTTAGACCACTCTAGTCATCAATGTACATCTTTTGGAACTCCTGAGTAAGATTTTGTTCAATAAAATTGATTACACTTAATCATTAACACATGATAATATATCCATAGAATATATCATCAATTTCAATGTTATATTATGCATCAAAAATTTCTTATCAAACTAAATATTTAATTTTATTTTAGATTTACCAAATAATTTATATTGTTAGAATCTATAAGCTAAATTTCTCCTGATTATTCATCAGATTCTTTGATACAATGGTTTCATGATCAATAAAAATAATATTATCCATTCATTGAAATAATTATCGATATAAATCTATTTGGGGACATAATTCATCATCTTCATCTCCTAATTTTTCATTTTATTCCAAGAAACAGATGAATATATTTTAAGGATAACATCATGTTTTTATTTCTTTTGATTCCTATAATATAATATAATAATACTCTTCTATTCCATCTACAACTCTTATAATAGTAAAATTAATCTTACTATTGTGACACCCACTTTTATTCATCATTATTTTAATATATATATATATGTATATATTAACAATACCACATGAATATTGTACCAATATTATTGGTTCATATTAAAATCCTTCATTTAAAATATTTTAAAGTAATTTAAATATTAAAATAAAAAATTATAATATTATGCATTTAAGAAAATATTTTGAACCCATGTGGGATAAGAATAATTATTCAATTTATTCTCTACAAAGTCTATTGTTATTTATCTTTTTGAGGAATTTCAATTCAAAAAAAAATAACATTTTCATTATACATTCATCAATTTTGTCAAAAAAATCACTTAATATATAGAATTATCCTCAAATGATATCTATTTATCATCATAAATAATGGTTTATACATCAACCCCATGTAATGAATCTCATTCTCTCAGCATCATCTTAAATGAAAATCTCCTTCAAATAATTTTTAGGTTTATTTTGGAATAAAAAATGTTTTTATCAACAAAAATATCCTTCTTTTGAAATATTAATTATATAGAAATAACTTATATTGAAATAGTTAAAACATTTAATAGTTATTTCCATTTATTTAATATGAATTTACAAATATTCTAACAATTTATACCTTATTATAAATTTCACATGTATTTATTAATATTATTTACCCAAACACATATCTTTAGAGGCACAAAATATAAATTTTATAAACACAGATACTATTATTTGACATATTGAGTATGTTTGGTATTCAATGTGTCCATCATGTCCCTTGAAAATATTTACATTGACTAATATCTTATATAAAAAATTCCCATTAAATATTTCTTTATGAACACCTACCAATATATTATATACCACTGAAATTTCAGGAATATCATTTTAGACCCCTTATATTGATAATTTTTCATATATTCAATTAGAATTTATTTTTATATAATATATAACATGAATTAAATTAATTTTCCTAATTTACTAATTCAAATCAATGTAATATATTATGCACGAATAAAACTGAATATTAAATATACATGGAACCTCACACATTGTAAATTATTATATTCTAGTACATATATAAATATATTTTTCATGAATTTTTTCTTCATTAAAACTATATATAAAGACATATAAATTCATTAAATCATATATTGTTATTTCAATAATCATAAAAGAATCACATACCCCTCTAAATAGTAGAGAAAAGAATTAAATATTTTGAAAAAACATCTTGAATGAAAATAATTCTGTAAAAAATAAATAACCATACTTAAGTGTTTATATATCGATTTTCTCCCATAATAACTATAATGTTAACATCATTATCCGTCAAATTTAATCCAAGTTATTTTTAATATTTAATGTAACATTATTCATGTTAATAATCCGTTTATTTATTTTCAACCAAATAATTATATATTTTTCCCCATATCAACATAAAAACTCCCTTATTACATCACATATAGATTATATATACCCATTTAGTGAGATAAAATATCTTTGAAATATAGAAACATAATTATCCAATTCTAAATTACTAAAATATTTTTCATAAATATCTCCACATAAAAATTTCTTATATATATTTTCTCTTAGATATTATTTCTAGGAAGTGAAAAATACATAGTGTGAGGTGAAACTATTTGTAAGGTAAAACATATCCTTGATTAATTATAGGTAAACTCTTATGAATTTGAGAAAACATGAACATTTCATAAATATATTATTAAATATACAATTGAATAATATGATATAATCATAAGAAATAAAAACACATTATAGATCATGGAATAATAACATGGGATAGATTGGAACATAATAGATTTAAAAATTATATGGTTTGGTAATATGGGAAAATGATAATAAAACATGGAGTCATAAAAACTGATTATGGAAAATGATGGGAATGTAGATCTAACCTTAGAATACAAACCATAACATTGTATATCTTCTATCACAACATGTCTGATTTAGTGTATTAGGAATCATAACCAATTTAAATTAATGTATCCATACACACCACCAATTTCAATTAGTGGAATATGAATCCCAACATGTGCCCTATAGAGTATTAGGCGTGAAAACATGTTTCCCTTAATAGAAAATGTGTCATAACATGTTCCTCTTAGTCTATCAGGCATCAACACCTATATAACATTTTTATCTCCTGATAAATAATTCCCTACCTAATAAAAATGAGGTATATAAATATTCAAGTCAGTTCATAATAATATACCACTTATAAATGTTCCTCATGAAATAAAACATCAGTCATATCCTAGAATTAAAATTGAATGGAAAATGAGTTAAATTTACATACTAAGGGTTATCACTTGTCACACAATCTTGATTGTGTTAATAGAAATTGGAAAACAAAATAAAAAAGTGAATATAAAATTGTACAATAGATAATCAGGAGTTTTAGTTCATATTATGTTGTTTCTATGGAGAAATTGTGGAAAATGAATGTGATATCATGAGATAGATTTTTATAAATCTTTCATAAAAAGATGTAAAAACTAAATTATATATTATTTTAAATATATTTTTTGAAGATATTTGAAAATAGTAAATTAAAAAATCAGTATATGTAATGAATTGAAATAATAAAATTCTTCAAATAAAATCATATAAAATAAAATCAATATTGATTGAAATATAAGAACAAATAAAAATATCTAATGAAATTCCATTTCCATATCTTAAAATTGAATTATCAATACATAAATCATTAAAATACTGCTTTATATTCCATTTATAAAAATGGTATTGAGAAGTATAGATATAATTTTAGATAATATATAGACCATTTTAGAAATAATTAAGTAAAACATTTACAGGAAGGTGGATAATATAAATATTGGAATAAATACATTATCAAGGATGGGACTTCATCGAAAATATATTAAAATTTTGGGTATAGAATAATTCATTGAATTAGTGTATTATTTTTTGGATTACATAGAGTTAACGGGAAAACCACATATAATAAAAAAATGTATTAATTAAAGAATCATGTATTTTCATTATAATTTGATATAGATTATATCGAAATGAATGTAAATTGATTCGATGAAACCCATACCTTATGTCCCAAATTTCATAAAGCATTCATATAGTATAATGAACTTGTCTCTTATGTTTATTGAATACAAAATTAAAATCAGATTTTATCTATATATTATTTATTACTACCCTATTATAATTTTAATAATCATTATATTACAACATAATGGTTATTATTACAATCTTAAGGGTGTTCATTTCAAGATTCATCGACTGCTTCACCATTTTAATAATGTTGAAGATATTCTCAAATAAGACCACACCTATAGAATTTAAATGAGATGATTTTAATGAAATTTTATAATATTATGTGTTCACAAATATCAATATATATTTTGACATAAGTAAGATTTATAATGAGTAAATATTATTATAATCAAGTTAGCTCTTTTAAGTGGCTCTTCAAATCATGATGAAGTTATTTGTTTATAATTATCATTTTGGACATTTCACCATTTTAAAATATAAAAAATTATTTAATAATCATATTTATCTCCTTATAACAATAACATTCTAATTTAAATTTACTATGGAAGTAGTGGTGAGAAATGAAATATACTTCTTAGGGAGGTAGTTGGTCAATCATAATAAGAACAACATTTTCGTTTTTGAAAAAATAAGAGAGGATCAAATAATTTATATTATAATTGTGCAATTATATTTTAATATATTAGAAATACTGATTTTTGTTGTTGTATCATTGATATAATTTGTTTTAATTGTGGAAAAAATTAAATTAATTAAATTGAGTTATGTTGATAACATTACCTCTTTCATTGAATGGTAACTCTAATGATTCATATTTACACCTCATAAATTTGTCAATAGAAAAGGTATATGATTGTTTCAAATAAGAAGATAATTGATAGATGGTTATTGAATATATTTTATAACCCATTTATTAGAATGAGGGTATAAAATATTTGGTGAACATAGTTAATTTTATGCTTGATAAAGGTTATTTTTGAATAAAATATTTGAATAAATCAAATGACATCAAATAGTGACTTAACTCATTAATGAATTGTAATGACCGTGTTAGTGAAAAAAATGGGGGATTAATTTTTTTCTTTAACTAATGAAATCCTTGATAATATTTTTCAAATTTATTAATAGAATATATCAAAGTCATATGGTACTTATATATGAAAAATATAGTGACCTAAAAAATCAATATTTTATAAAAAAAATACCAAGAGAGTAACCCATTGACAATTTCAAAATGAGTATTGAAAAAATAAAATCCATAGTTCTATCTAAATATGAGAAATTTAACTATTATTTTGGAACATGTTTCTTAAATAAAAATTGTTTTTATAGAAAATTAAACATTAAAAAAAGGAATTTTTTAAATATTATATTTTATAAATTATTAAATGATATTTTTTTATTCTATTTTTCATATATTATCTATATAAAAGCATGGGGTCGAAGCCTCATTTTATTATTTAAAGCAATGTTTTCTTTAGACTGGGTAGAGGGAGACCCATTACATAGCCTGAAGGCCCAAGACCAAGTGGCCTGAAAAAAAGGCTTGAAAGCCCAATTTTTTTTGGCCCAAAGAGCCCCTCAGTGAGTAGTACTGCTATAGCACCAGCTACAGCACCGCTACCGCTACATTTCCTGCTACAGTACCTATGCCGCTACACTTCTTGCTATAGTGCCTCTACCACTACAGTTTCACTGCTGCTACAGTACCCCTGGAATTAGTCTCTGCCCAGATTTCTCACCTATAAATCATTAAAATATATATGTTTTTAAATAAAAATTTCTTTATATTCATTTATAGAATGTTTATTATAATTTAATAAATGAAAATTTAATTGATATTACATAATTACAAGAAAATAAGAAAATTTTATTTCTATAATTATTAAAATTATTTTTTTTAAGAACAAGTAATATTTTACAGAACATTATTTAAAACAAATTTCATTTAATATAAATCAGTAATGTGTTATTCCATATAATTTTCTTTGATATAAAATTTATTTTTAATCAATATTTTTTATAATCTTTTTTTTAATCCATTTTAAAAAATTATATCATTTTATTTGGTTAATATATAAACTTAATCTCCTTAAATAAAATAATTTAAAAAAATATAATAGGAGTAATGAAAAAAATTATTTTTTATATTGATTATACATCATCATTACCTTACATGTAAATAAATGAAAAGTATTTATTTTCACAAGACAAAATTATTTTTCTACCAGGGTAAATAATGTTATATTGAGTAAAGATGTATTATAATATCTATTTAATAAATTGATAAAATCACTAATTATTTATATGCAACCCTGATATTTTGTGAGTTATAGTGTTCATTTCTGATAAAGTTTATTCAAATTATTTTTTTTTCATTTTCACATAAGAAGATAATATTTTTCTTCTTTACAGATTACATTTTTATTGTGCTGACTCGAGTATATATAAATAAATATGACTGTATCATAATACAATAATCCCAATGATGTATACGTCAAATGGTTTTTACATAGATGATAATAACATTAAAGTATCATTCAAACCCTTCATTGAAAACATATAAAAAATCTTTTTTATATTATTAAATTTTAAATAAAATGAATCATAATAATAATAAAATGATATTATTTGAAAATTACCACCGAAAAATTTAAATTAATATTCAAATCAAATAACATCATTGAATGTAAAAAGACCATTTGTTCTCAAATTAATTAAAAATATATTTAGAAATTTTTATTTAAGAAATCATTAAAACCATATTTGGAATCACTATGAATTTTTTTATTAATTTTAAAAAAATTATAATATGGGGAAAAATAATATTAAAGAATCATGGGATCAAATAAAATAATAATATTTATTTTTTATAATTTACATGTAAATGAATTAATTAATATTTTTACCAAAGACTATGAAATTTAACCATTTGTTTAAAAAACTTTTCTCTATAATAATTAGTTCCAATGAGAAGAGAATTAATATAAAGTTGAAAAAATTTATAAATAAATAGTTTATAATAAGCTATAACTTCATTATGGTAAGGATAACAAATTTCACACAAAATAGATTTAGTCAAAAAACTAATTATTTTAAATGATATTCCAGCACAATCACTTACCCCATTTCATGAATTTAACTTTATGTTGTCATAATATAAATTTTAATTTACATATATAAATTATGTAACAATTCAAGTAAAATATTCAAAAAAATTATAACATAATATTATCTTATAATTTCAGATTGCTATTATTAATAATTTTCTATTGAAATCAACATTTACATGGAATCACAACAGTTTTATATACTTGTTTTGGTTTAATGGTTTTTATTTTAACTCCATGTACATTGTTTCATTAACTATAGAATCGTAGTCATTCTATATTTTTCATATTAATTCATTCCTCACACTTTTATAACCAATAATATAATGTGGTGATGAGAAATAATTGTTCTACTTTGTGGATATGACAGAATATACGTACATATGAGGAATGTTTTCATTTTCCAGTGATTTAAAATAAATATGGTAAAACATTAAAAGAAACATCTAAAATAAAAATATTAGGATAATTATTAATTAAATCCAACATTATTATCATCCATGGGTAGTGTACATTGAATAGAATCACATCACTCCATGAAGATGGTAATTCACTTATACGCATAAACCATTGAATCATTTCCCATTGGACATACAGAAAGTATAAAATGGAGAAACCATTATCATTAGAAATATATTATTTTAATGATACTAATTTCATCATTTTAATATGGTTATATTTATTCTAAAATTGGTTAGGGTATAAAAACATGAAATTGATCAGAAAATACAATTATCTCTTCTTTAGGAAACCTCCTATTAATTTTTCAATAATCCTTGAATGGTTATTATTTTTGAAATAGAAACAAAATAATAATATTATGGTGAGTAATGTTTTAGATGATATTTGGATAATAATTGTATGATCAAGATTACTTAGAGTATTTTAATAGGTTAATATAGGAATACCCGTTTTATAAGTGAGGTGTGCGAAATTCTTGTTAAATTAAAATACAATAAGGTATAATGAATTTGTACACATATTCAAGTAGAAAATTTGATAAAATGTTTTTTGGATATGTCAAATTATGGTCCAAGTATCAAAAACAAAAAAATAAACTTTTGATTTTTGATTTTTAACCCCTATATAATTCATTTAAAACATTATTATACTTTTTATCATTTGTTGTAGTAATGAAGTATGTTTTGGAATTACTATTCATTATAAAATAGTGAAACTGACCTATATATATCAATTATGGAAATCATGAATCCAACTATAGAAACTCATTTATCAGATATAATTATTATAAGTTATATTAATTTATTTTAATCTATGTTTTAAAAACTAAATTAATTCCTTTTTGGATAAATTAATTTATTAGCATCACACAAAATTTTATAACAGTATTTTCTTGGAAAAGAATACTCGATAAATGTAAAAATATATTATGATGTATATTATCTTCAAGTTTAGTTAAATTTATTCGAAAATAGTGATTAATTAATTTTTATTAAATTTAAACACATTGGATGAATGGACAAATAATTTCCAAAAAAATATTTTTTATATCTGAATCATTTTATATTCAATTTTTTCCAATATTTTACCACTGAATTTACATTATAATAGTTTAACAAATTCTTTAAAAAAAAGTAATATTATGAATTATTTTAAACAAACAATCATATAAATAAATATATTGAAAAAAATATATGATTATTGTTCATTAGGATAAATAAAATTCCCTTTGTTAACTATATACATCTTCATATTTCAAAATGAATAGAGGATTACAAAAAATGCCATTTACCATACATATTATTCATAAATTATTGTATTAATGAAAAAATATCCTTTTAATAGATTTGGGAAATTCTATCAGGGTTGTATATGTATTTTAGAACAATTCATACCTAGTTTTAATCATCGAAAACTTCCTTTTCACCTCTTTAATATCCATATAAATATATAGAGTAAAATTATTTTTTATAAATACAAGATAAATCATCTTCATTGGTTCATAATAAACTCTATTTTTTGAATATATACATCAATATTAAATGATTAGTATATTTTTTACAAATTTCCCCATAAATATATTTCCTTCATATAATTAAATAAATAATCACAACTATTCGTTCCATGTAAAAAGTTTTAAAAATTTTCTACAGAACATTTAGTTAAAGAGATGAATATGTTATATCCAATTCACTCATCTTGATAACACATAAGAAAACCTTCTTTGATGGATTAATGTATATCAAAACACATTTTTCTATTATAGGATTTTATGAGAAGAGGTACACTGACCAACCTTATCTTAAGATCCTTGTAATTTTTTTCCTGTCATCTATCTAATGGAATATAGCTCACAGCCATATAATCTTTGAAATTTTATTATATATATATCTGATTAATTACTCCAAAATAATCAATAATTTACAACCATCCTTGGAAAACTACATATTTTTATAACCATGTTAGGTCTAGGTTAATGTTCAATAACATCAATCATTAAATGATAAACTATACCCCATATCTTCTGATATCATGACCTATGAATGGTAATTTTTATATCAAAAATCTACATTTTATAAATTTTGAATAAATATTATTCATCATCCAAATATTCAATAAAATTTTCATATGTTTTCAAATATTCATCTCTTAGTCAATATAACATAATATCATCCATAATTACTACCACAAACTGCTCAACGTAATCTCTCAAAACTCATTTAATTATATCTATGATGATATAGGGGGATTTATTAAGTGGAAAAGTATTAATAATTAATTAAAAATTCCTTCACCTCATATAGAAGGTTTCTTTGGGTATACCACCCTTCATCTCTTTAATTGATGATATCTGCAGTGGTAGTATATTTTTAAAATGAATAAATCTATGTGATATTTATCAAAAAATTAATTAATATGTGGTAGTTGATAATTTATATGGGTAGAGATCTTGTTATGTTATGTATAATCAGTGAAGAGATGAATTATAAAACATTTATTAATAAAAAATGAACACATTCACCCCATGGGGACTCATATTGATGAACAAATCCCTTATCAACAATATCATGTAGTTATTTTTCAGATTTCATTAACTTAATCATGGAGAGTCAATATAGATCCTTATAAATAGGTGTCTCATTGACAATGTGAATTCAATGAATCATTTCAAGTTATATTTTAATCATGCCATCTAAAATAAATGTGGTATGTATGATTTTTTATTCCACAAGAAAATATTTTTTACGTGTTTGTCCAAAAATAAAATAAAATAAGTTAATGTAATACTAAAAAATTAGAGTTGATAGGGATTTTGAGGTGATCCTAAAAATAGTGTTGAATCATTATCATTGGTAGAGAAAAAGGAAAGTGGCAAGAAGCATGATAGTTGATAAAAATTTGGTTATTGGGTAACATTGAATTATGTAATGGATATTCCCTATTCTAATCTTGTTATTGGAAACCAATATAGGGCTTAATGAAAATATGTTGATATCCTATGATTTTGTAATAGTGTAAAACCAAATCAGATATCAGTCTTGCTAGATTAAATATTTATCATAGGACATAAGTAAATCTGTTTTGTTATAGAGAAGTGAACATTTACGATTTTCAAATTTTTAGTTCATTGGTACGTATTTATTATTTTGGAATATTAATAATGTCCCCTATCATTCTAATGATTATTGAACAAATGATACTAAAATTAATAGAATAATGATCATTAACAATTTTTTATGGAAAAAGTTTTTTTGTAATATAACATATTTAGAATCCTTAATTAATTACATTAAATTTTCACCAAATTAGTGGTTGAACCATGCATATTTTGTTACCCTTCATTAATAATATTTTTTTATACTATCACCTCTCCACCATACCAATTAAAATTTATGTTACTGTTATTATTAAACATGTGGATTCTTTTATGATATTGATTCACCTACGTGTTACATAAACAAAAAATTTCAAACAAATTCCAATATCAACTTATGAATAATTGATTCTCCAATAGCATACATTGACATGTAAACTTGAAAAATAAGAAATTTTAAATTTACATAAAAATTCTATAATATTCACATGGAAATATCATGGACCATTGACACCTTCATTAAATTATTCGGTATGTGTTTTACAATATTATGATCACCAAAAAAGAGCAGAATAATTTATTTTACTTAAAAACATAAAATAAATTTGAGTCTATGATTTTTTAATTTATAATGACTAGTATGGAACATGTGTTTACTATCCCATGATCGGCCAACATAAATCTCACGATTTAAGATAACAAGATAATACCAGAAAAAAGGTAATTTTTTCCCATGTAATCCAAAATCATCCTAAGACCTCTACGGTGACTTTATTTATTCATGAGAAAATAACAAAAATTTTCGAGAAAACTCTATCATCATGTTGGAACAAAAATAATAGGATATTCATAATTACTATCATATTTTTTATTATTTCATTCCAATAAGATAAAGGTCATCTAGTAGCCGATATCATTACTCTATTAGGCATTTAAAGGATGACATCATTACATGTCAAAGTCTCCAATCATTAAATTTTTCAACAGGACTAGAAGAATAAACTATTTGATGAGGTGAAACTTAATCCCATATCAGCTATAGATCATTGTTAGTAAATTCAGACTCATAAAAGTCCGCATCATTTAGTAATGAATTATATAATATCCAAAAGTCATCAAAATTCATCTTTAACAATATGATTCTATTTTTTGATCTTAATATAAATTTAATAGATTTGATTATATTTCCTAATGTAAAATAATACAATAATTTTTTTTCCAATGGCATTATCCAAAATTCTAAGATAGTGATGAACCAAAATACCATCACCTTTAATAAACCTATAAATACCTAATAAATCTAAAGAAAAGAACATTTAAATTTAAATATAATTAATTAGATATGATCAAAACTCATCATATTCAATAATTCCATTATTCTATCGATGATCACTAATGTTTTAGATTCCTAACGATATAATCTTCCAAAATCCTCTATTCATAGACCACCATTGGATTTCAATTTTCCAATAGTGTTGTGATAACTTATAAATTGCATGTAATTTCCCACTATTTTTTAGTACAATTAATGGAAAATTTGGATACCATCCATTATTCAATAGAAAAATAAACTTTTTATTCAATGGTATATTGATTGTATCCATGTTTCAACAAAATCATCATTTTCATGGTTTTTTGAATAAAAGTACACTTTAGGGTTTTTGAACACATGGTCTATTATGTGATAATTCTAATATTAAAATATAATTGGAATAAAATTTTTTATTTTAGTAAAATAATAAATTTATGTGGTCACATAACCTTATATTATGTGAACTATTTAATTCCTTAATAATGGTAACATAAATGACCATGGTCATGGAAAAACTTCATTGTGTTTTGGTATCATTTAATTTTTAGGGTGTGGTAACTTCTGAATTTACACTTGTGGTTATTATAATTTCCACGAGATGACCCATTGGTATGTTGGACCTTTTCAATGTACTCATATGTAAAATTAATTTCTGTGACTATGACCCATCATGTGGCCACTACATATAGTAATGTAGTCATATTCCTAATTTAACAACCTTCTATGTAGAACAATAAATAATGAAATGTATATTAATTTCAAACATGAAAAAACATTAAAAAGCTAAATTCATTAAAAATAATGAAACATTATTTTTTAAAAATATCAAAAATAATGAATCAATTTATAGGATAGAATAATTATGCTAAAATATTTAAAATTATAATTCTGGAAAACAAAAAATGAGTAATAATTTATTGGGTATAAAGATCATAATTTAAAAAAATATGAATACAAAATGATGAATTGTAAAAATTAGTCATTGAAATACAAAATAACTAAAAAAATAAAAAAATAAAAATATTAATATACAATTAATAGTAAGAAACATTTATATAAAATAACAATAAAACTAAATTAATCAATTAAAACATTATTTTGACAGTAATGTAGAATAAATTACAATAAATGATGTGGATGAGGTAGAAAAGAACATCAGATCAAACACCAGATATGAAATATGTATAAAACAAATCATTAGTATTTAATAAATATAAGTAATATCTTTATGAATATATCAAAATATTATAGAATAATATACATATCACCAATTTTGAGTTTCTATCTAACAATTTGATCTAGAATCACATGATGAATTGATAATAGGAACCATAAAATGAAATTAATTTCCATTAAAACTTCACAATAATCACTTCATTGAGCACATTTCCACAATCATATATCCAATAGGGTATATAGACCAGATAATAAATCATCATATCATTATTATTTTCCATTGATAATGAATAATATACTCATTGAGATAATTTTTTGATACCATTATAAAAATATTAATATATGAAAGGCTGGGTATAATTAAAATAAAAATAAATATTGGTACATATAGAGTGGATGTTAAATATACCATTCTTCAAATTGTGTCTCATGAAAACATTTAGTTACATTGATCACATTAAATAATAATTTATCTCTTTAATTACGAGGATATTGATTAATATTTTCACTGTGATCCTTTTTATTCGTGCACTAAATGGTATAATACTTATAGCCCCTTCATTTTTATAATTGGTGAGTTGGTGGTGAATTAGAAATATATATTCCTCCATATTATTTATTTTCAAAAATATATATTTTTTTCAATTTGAATATTTCAATTTCACCCAGGATTCATTCAACAAATCTGACGTAATATAATATTACTTTTATTTCCCCCATGGGTTTTATTGTAATAATTTCTTAAAACCCCATATTTCATTTTATATCATTACCTTGTGAATGATGGGAATATGTACTCAACTATTTGACCATTATATCACATTGAAATATAACTTCATAGAAACTGAACCCATTTAGAGATGATTCCCTTGTTAGATTTAGGTCTAATCCATTGAATAACCAATTAATTATGAATTTGGTTTTTTGATAAAACCATAAATGTACCTCAAAATTGTTATAATATTTTACTCATACGTAATAATAGTCCAATCATCCTCCAAATTAAGCTCAATGAATTCTCTTTCCTTTTTCATGTGAAGTGTTCATAAAGTGTACTTATTCAAAAATTACTTTTTAAAATAGTGACATTCCATGGAGTTAATTTCTACCTCATTCCTCGTGATCTTCGTATAGTTCCTCCATTATTATATTTTGCTATATAAATAATAAACCACATATACAACTATATAATGAAACATATTATATAGAAAAATTATCATTTTAGTGGTATAGATCAACACATTGGTAACATATGGTGTAGGTGACCCATAATAAAAGGTGTGTGATGCCTCATGACTGACTCAATAGTGTTCTTGTCTCTCTATTCCCAATTAATATTCTCATCATGGTTTATGGGCTGTGAGATTTTCATTTTCATAACTCTAGGTTGATTATTCCATCACCCATGTCGTTTTATTTCCACACAGATTTTATTGTCGACCAAATTCATTTCTGTCATGAACCATAATGGCTCTGGCCATCAAAAAAAACTGGAATGAAAAGTGTAAGAGTCAGTCTACAATAATCAGAGTATGAAAATATATATTAATGATAATAGTTTTGAAAAAATAAAAAACTGTAAATAATTTTTATCAATATATGATACATTTTGTTTCACCCCATATCACATTAAGTACACCATTTTTTCAGATATACTATCATCATACGATAAATGACCTACTATCAAAAAACTAAATATTCCATATAAAAATACCAAAATAGGAGAACTTAATATTAAATTTATGAATATTAAATTCTTTAAAAAAATATATTCAAAACATTTCACAATAATAAATTCCGTAGAAAATCAAGTTTTAGTATTTTGGAAAAATGGATACATAATAATGTTATTTAATAAAAGTTATTCAAAATCAATAATATTCTACTTCTCTCATTGTCCTTTATTAGATATATCTCAGATTAAACATTTCCTCAAAATCATTGAATAATTGAAACATAATAAAGGTTGGGCATATATTCATAGAAGGTGCACACATTACTAATATACATTGATGATCATTTTTAAGCATATGTTTTTTACATAAGTCATAGTTCATGATCTTAACATACGATTTTCATTCCAGATCAGTGATATATTATACACCATGGTTATCAAATAATGATTTATAATTTAAAAAATACATGTTTCATAAGATCGAGGAATCAAAATTACTCACTCATGAGTTGTGAGAGTTTTTCATAAGTATAAGAATGTTTCATATGAATTGTAGCACAATCATAAGAATAGAAAATTATTTAATCTATTATGCCTCACTATTATGACTATCACCACATAGTGGAAATATAACTATTAAGGGATGTGATGACTACAAAAACTATTATAATTAAAATAATTAAATCACTCCCCACGCTCTGTCATTTTATCTTTCATAAATAATTCATTACACAATTCATTGTACGAATTTAATGGAAACACTCATCACATAATGAAAACCATACATACATGTTTCACATGATCATAATAACATTCATAATTTCAATGTAGGGTAATTATCTTGTGGCGTTGAAGTGGTTAAAATACGATATTCTTCCAAACATCTTAATGAAAATCCATAAAAAGTAACAAATTTCATGGTGTCATGGGAGAATAACAACTATGAAGTATCCATAAAATGATGTTTAAATAGATTCATTATACCCTTAAAAGATCATTTGAACACTTAATTGAATATATATGAGAAATAAAATTTTATTTTGACAACATTTTAAATAAAAATTTTATGAAAATTAATATTCTTTTTAAATAAAAAAAAATATTGTAAGGGAATCAATACATAATAAAATATTCGTGACTACATGATGTGAGTTTTTATCTGTTAAATGATACAACAAGGTTTCATTTAATTTTTTTTTTATAATTACCAAAATGACCAAGTACATGTAAATGAAAACATATATGTAATATATGAAAATAAAATAAAATTATTGTTGATAAAAATATAAAAAATAGTGGGATAATTGAAAAAAAAATTTGAAATTATTTTAATGATTATAGAAATTGATGAAAAAGTTAATCAACTAAAGGGGGAATAATGTGATATTTAAAAAAAATAATATTTTATAAATTTATTGAAATAAAAAATATTGGATAATGAAATAAAAATATGAAAATAAAACAAAATAAAATTTTCATAAAATAATTGATTAGTTTTATGAGTTTAGGTGTATATATTTATACCAATTGAAACAAAAACATAAATAATCTCTATTAGAATGTGATTACAACATAAAAATATACTTCTACTCTTGAAATTCATATAAGTCATTATTTTTCAGCTATGTAATATATTTACATTTATTTTACTTATATTCCATGTATATATTAAAAATTACAATATAATATTACATTCCCTTATAATTTCTAGTTACACAATTATTATCATTCCTTTGAATAAATAATTATTTCAGTGAAAACTAGTTTGTTTTTTCATAAATTTTTTTGGTTAAGGGAAAATATTATTGTTTCCCTTGGTCATAGATTCATAATATATATAATATTCATTTGAATTCATAGTATAATGGTTTTTTTAATTATTATATAGAAGTTATTAAAAAATAATCACCTAACATCATAGAGATTGTAGTTCATATGTACAGATGAGTAATGTTTTCAATTTTCAAAAAATTACTAGATGCTACTGTAAAAAATTCATATATATTCATAAAATTATTACAGTATAATAAATATCAGTTATATTTTCAAAATACATATATATAATTAGTAATGTATGATATAAATGACAAAATAATGACATTAGTTTATGGAGGTGGTTGTATAGACATATGCATGAACGAAGTTATCAACAATAATTGGATGGAATGGTGGTATAAAATGTTCTTAAAATTAATATAAATACATTTTTTTAAATTAATGATACTAATTTAGTAATTTTATGATGGTTATTTCATTATTAATTTTTTTTGGATGAATAAAACATGAATCAAACCACTAAATTGAATTACATATTCTTTAATAACCCTCGAGTAGCTAACTCCTTATGACTTTAAAGGTTGGTAATTTAGGAACCACAAAATCATTATAATATGGAGAGTATAGTTTTAATGCTAGTTGGAATGGGAGAGGCTGAATATGTTTGATAAAATATTTTGATTAAATGATTAGATTAGGCAACCTTTTATGTGTGATGTGTGTGAAAATCCTATAAATACTCAAAAAATTATGATATAATATAAACATATTATAAGTAAATTTGAACAAAGTGGCCAATAAATTAGTTATATGATAAATTAATGTATATATATCTTCATCCAAATAAATTTACATAATTTTTAGGTTATTCTATACCTTACCAGATTATTTTAACCCCACATAAACCCTTTTATCCTTTGAAATAATATTTGATTACTACCATTGTTACTATACATTGTGTCAATAAATGTAATTCAAATATTTTTGAAAAAAATTAAATTCTATATAAAAATTTATAAAACACTATTTCAATTTCAAATAGAATAATGGGTAAAAATTAATTTCAATATAACCATGAAAAATTATATGAGAACCATTTTTCGAAAATTTATTTTTTATAAAAAAATAATTTAAATTAATTTGGTGCCTTGTAGAAACCCAAAGATGATTGTTGTAATATAATATTTAATACAATAAAAATAAAATTAATTAAAATAATTCATCGTTATAGACTAAAATATAATTTTAATATATCAACAACTTCTATGCATAAAATAATTTTCTTCGAAAAACATATCTTGTTTACTTAAAATGAATTTATTTTTATTTTAATCCAATCAAAAACTAATAAATTCCATTCTAGATAACAAAAAAATATCTGTCAATATTTTAGTATATTGATATAATTTATATATATATATAATAACTATTAAAATAAAAAATATATCTAAACAGATTTTTACAATTAATATTATTTGGTAATTAAATTAAAAATTATTTTCTATAATTATGAATCATTTAAATACTACCTAATATAAAAAAATTTATAATTTTTATTAATCATTGAAATAATTTGTTGGTTTTTTTATTCAAAATATATCAAACAAATTTTATTGTTAATAAAATATATTATAAAAACCAATTATGTTATATTAATTGTAAATAATGATCTTGAATAACAATAATTTTCATTATAGAAGATGATGACATTAAAATAATTTATTATTTTATTAAATATTTATTATATTGATTGTATATCATTTACATTTCTTTCATTCTCAAAATAAATACATTTTATTTATATTATTGTATTATATGGTATTACAATAAATGAGTAGTTTTAATTTTAAAAAATAATAATATTATATATATAAAGATATCTATTTTCAGACTAAAGAATACTATTTATTTCATATAATTTAATTTTCTTTTGATGTTATGATTTTATTATAAATATATTAATGATTTTTCACATTTAAAATCACATAATATATTAATATCCATCATTCAATGTGTTAAATTATACCGGTGTTTCTTTAATTTCGATGTTTTGTGTGAAATAAATTTATCAATAAAACATTTATCCGGAGAGATAATAAATATTAAAATCCTTGGATATTATATTCTCACCAATTAATAAATTATAGCCATTATAATTTAATTTCTCCCAAATATGATAATACATAAACTAATAGTCATATAAATAGGGAAATTAATATATGGAGTGAGTGAATAATAAATTAAAAAGCTACCTTATGTTATGAATTTATAGGTTTCAATCATATTAATTCATGGTGCATTTCTTGTTAATTTTATTAACTATACATTTTGAATGTTTTTAAATCCTTATTCATGGTTCGTGAGGAGCATGCAACTCAACCAAATCCTATCCCCCTACAGTTTCACACTAGTGTGAACAATATCTGACTAGTTGTGTACCGTGTGATGGTCGAGTTAGTACTCTATCTTCCTTAATTTGGAATATGATACCTAGGAAAATATTTATGATAGTCAACATCTAGTTTTTTATATCTTTATAATGAATTTATTAGTAGGTTTCCATGGACACTATACTTTAAGTCAACAATGATATGTTTATATATATATGTTTACCCATAGGATTTCGATAATGTGTTTTATTCCCTATCGAAAAAACTAACAAAACTATTCTTTGATACTGGATAACCCACCTCATAAAAAACATACATATTACTCCCTATGATGTAAAAAGAGGAAAATATTTTTAAATATTATATATGACATTAAAAAAATATAAGAAAATATAACATGAAAGTCCATTATGATATATTTCTTCTTAAATAAATTTAAATCCTTAGATAGATTAGAAATAATGAAACACCGACTTTAATGGAAGCATGATACTCTATTAAAATTTCATTATTTATACATGAGCATTATTACCTTGATTTTAAGGTTACAAGTATGTATAAGACTAAATAAATTATTAAATTTATTTTATTAAACATGTATAGAATAAATTCATTGATTATATATTTATTTGAAAATAAATAATAACCACTTGAGAAAAAAATACTTTTTGAAAAACTGTATTTTTTATAAAGGTGTTTTGGTTTCACTTTTCTCAAAAAATTGAAAATTTAAGTTATAAAAAATTATTAAACTTATTTTAAAAAATAAACATTATTTTTGTATCTATAATTCAGTTTTATCTTTGTCTCAATTTTTTAGAATTTAATAAAATTAATATTTATTTGGTCAATAGTGAACATACTAATTTTTGTTGAAAACGTCATTTTTATTCAAATTATTAAATGTTATATTATTTGAAATAATATTTTAAAATTATTTTTATATAAATTTTTTAAAAAAATTATTTACTTAGTTTATTTGAAAAAATATCATATAATATTATAAAATAAAAAATATATATCATTTTATGTTCTCCTTAGGAAAGATAGTTTTTTGAATTAGTCTACAATATTATTTATAAAATTAATTATACCAATTACAGTAATTTAATTTATTGGAATATATTTTAAATTTTTAATTATTATAATAAATATTATCCATAATGTTAAAATTATTTTTGACTCTACTGAATAATCAAAAAGAAAAAATTAATTACTCCAGTCAAGGTAAAAACTAATTTAGTTAAATTAAAATTAAAATAGTTAAAACGATGTAAATACATTTTTATTTACAAATTTATAGATAAAATTCTTCCATATATTCTATGTATTCTTAGAATGGTTCATTTTTAGAATTTTATAACAATAAAAACATCTGTACAATTAATTTATTTCAATATAAACAACTGTGTCATCTCCCACAATTATAAAAGGCCACCCATTTCCTCTTTTCATAACTATCCAAATGCAATTTTCAATAGAGAATTCCTACTAAAATAACATTATTACTCATATAAAAATATAATATAAGAATTTTTTTGTCCAAAAAAATACAACCTTCGATGTCATATGGTAAAAACCTAAGGATGTTTTCCGAAGAAGATGTTACTTTACTAAATGAGTGTATTTTATTTTTTCCAATATAAAACTCTTTTAAATACTCTTCAACTAGGATAAAATATTAATATAAGTATATCCTATGTACTTATATATTATTATGATAATGTAGTAACCCATACTTATCTCCACTTCCATCAAATGGGAAATGAAACTGTACGTTATGTGTATGGAGGACTACTGCCTTGTGAATTGATAAAATTCATTTTCAATCATCATCATTAAATTATTCATATAAATTTTATTTTATCTTATTTATATTATATTTATGTAATTATAATGATTATTATGTTTATATATAATATAATCCTTCTTTTGTTCAATTTTGTTAGGGTTACAATGGCATCACTCGTTTGTATTGAGTACTACTTCCTAGTGAATCAATGTTATTAATTTTTTACATAAGCATTAAAAGGAATATATAAAGGATAAAGTGAGAAAAATATGAAATATTTATTAAATAAACATGCTTCTAAAAATATAATGTCACATCTTACATCTTACATTCCCCTCCGTTTGAAAAAGTAACGTCGGACATGCATACTTGTGGACAACAATCTCTACATAGCAGTACGATTTTTATTTAATTTTATTAAAACAATGATCTAAAAAATGATGTATTGAATTGTTATAAATTATATATTTGAAATTATAAGAAAAATATATATTATTATTATTATTATTTTTCCTTCTATTTCAACCCTAATAAATGGAAACAATATTCATGCATTTGAATGACCAATCGTTTCCTTGAACGATGTAATCCATTTTATATCAGTAACAATTATAGATTTATCAATGAAATATATAATTAATATATATTATATTATGAAAATGGTTAAAAATCTGTATATGATTTAACCATGATTAATATAAATGGACCAAAACTACTGAACTGAAACATACACAAATACAAAAGCATTTATGGTTTCAAAAAATGATTTTACCAATGAATTGTTAACAATCAGGTCATAAATTAGTATAAATAAATAATATATTGTATTAAATTTATTATTATGGTTATAATATATATCTATATAATAAATATATTTTTTATAATAGTTGTATAAATACATTTTATGGAAATTGAATCAGAGATAAGTGTTCCACATCTAACATCTACGTTCATTAGAAAAACTATAGATTCAACACATATTCCCCTATGTGGTGTATTTACATCCCATTTTGATATTTAATATAATGAAAATATTTATATCTATTGTATTATAAATTTTATTTGATGTTATTCCTTTCATAGGGTTGGTGAATAAATCGTTACTAAATTTGTAAGGTTTTATTTTTCAATATTGTCCTTATTATGGATTATTTTTGTTTTAGTATTATTGGGGGGATTATTATTATATTTCATAAACTCACTATATTTTCTTCTTAATTTTTATTAATTATATATTTCAAGTAATTGTACAAATTTTATCTATATTTTACAAAAAATAATTATGAAAATTTTGTTTAGAAAATCTATCATTATTTTCTTATTCTATCCAATATTGTTTTTATACCAATACCATGTCTTTTATATTTGATTTCCAAAACGTTTTTGAAATCACAACATTATTTATCTAATAAAATTATGACCATTTATAAATATGTAATATTACTTGAAAATATTCACCTTGTAATTTTCCAAATAAGTCCCATTTTGATTTAATTGAAAATATTAAAAACTTATTTGTTTATAAAAATATAACATGCAACACATTATCCACCATCATGACCCAAAAATGTTTTAATTATTAATTTATTAGTTTCAATGGATATGTTCAATGAAATTAATTTCTGAAAATATTAATTTATTCTTTTTAAGAATATGTTCAATGTAAAAAAATATTTTTCATACTAGTGTTTTTAATGTAATTTTTATAGTATCTCTACTAAACATGGAAATCAACCCTTTATTTTAATTATGAACCATTAGGGATATTTTATGTTTTTATCATCATAAATCATTATTTGGGGGTTTTATGATTAGATTTAGTGATCATGTACAATTTTATTACAATTCTCCAAATTATTCTATATGGTTTATGTTTATGTTTTTTAATTGGTTTATTTATTAAAATTTCATATATTGGTTTTTGAATATGATATTTTAATAAAATTTTGTTTCAATCCATTCATGATAGGAATTCTTCGGAATTATTTTTTGATGGTTGGGGCCCTCTATAGCTATTTGACATATTGGTAGGTCTCATGACAAAAAAGATTTTCGGATTTATATAGAGGCCTTTTCCTATCAATGAATGATATCATAGAAGGAATCCTTGACATTATGGTTATGATTTAAAAAATTATACATTCCCTCATTATGAGAATATATATTTATTTTCCATGTGTATATTTTGTTAGTAAGAATATCCAGAGTTATGTATCAATATCATTTGATTACTTACATTCCATTCTTTGACCATAATTTATTAATTTCATATTATGCTGAATTTATTAGTTAGAAGATAAATATTTCAGTTATTTACCATTCTATATTTATTATTCATTTTTATTAATAATAGATTATACTTTTAAAAAACCCTTGTTGAGTATTAGAGATCACCCATGTGGTGAGTTTTATTTTTCCATCGATGTCAGGAAATCTTTTATGATTGATCATTGTGGTTATGATAAAGTGAATAATGGTTTAACAAACACAATAGAAAAATTTATATTATGTTATCAAATTTAACATGTTATTTGGGTTTGTATATAGTTTCCAATAATAATAATCCATTCAGTACATCACATTGTGATTTATTATAACTTATGCCAATATCTTAATGTTGAAATCATATTTGATTACTCATTTTGGAGTCTTTAAAGTTTTTATTAGAGCATGTGTATTAAAAACAAAGGGAACTATATTTCGAAAAAAATAGATTTGGTAAAATTTCCCTATTATAGAGATTTTGGGTAAGTATAAAAGAATATACTAAAGTCTTAGTAAGGTTTAGATTTTTCGGTTTTACTAATAATGAATTTATGTAAATTATAAATGTGGATGTAGTTTTAGTATAGATGTATCTATGGTTAATTACACCAAAAATTAATTTCTATCATGACTTGAAAATTCCCACGTACAAGATAATGGACCATAATATGCACATATTTTAACACTCATGAGGGATATGATTTAGATATTTCAGATTTTCATTACATCCCATTATAAAGGATTTTAATAGGTAATGAAAATGAATGATATAGGTTAAACATGAGGTGTCATAGATTTAAAATAAGGCGTAAATATTAAGAGATTTTCTAAATTATTTTTATATATTATTTGTTTTCATATAAGGATTATGTTTTTAAACTAATTTTTTTAATTTTTCTCAATAGAGGGAACCATAAGAAATTGGGTTGACATTTAAATTGAAAGAAAATGTTTTAATGAGATCCCAAACAGGATGGTGAATGTTTTATTTGATATCATTACTATTCCAAATTAGTTATCATAATATATGATTAAAAAATTTCAACATAACCAACAATTGGAGTCTCCAAAAAAGATAACGGTAGTGTTTTATGGGAGTTGAGGTGGTGGAGACCATCATATAATGATAATTTATTTTTTAATATGACATGAATGTAGGATAAAATATAGTAGTAAAATTTTTATTTGAAGACTTATATATTCTAGGCATGTAAAATAAGAACACAAAGTGAGTAATTACTGATGAAACCCAAAATGTTTGGTTAAGGAATTTGTTGAGAATGTCAGTCTCTCTAGGGTATCTTCAAAAGTTGAATGTTATAAATGTGAAATGTATGGGAATTATTAAAAAAAATATACTAGAGTGAACTCATTTAAAGAGAATAAATAAGGTTTGAAGTGTAATGATTATAATTTTAATGATGAAGATGGTACACATGAAAAATTAAAGGTAGGAAATATTATGGAATAAGATTATAAATAATTGGGAATGGTTTAAGAATTAATTTGAAAGATTAATGAGGTTTGTTATCAGATTATAGAATTCTATTATAGAAGTATTTTATGAATGATATTCCCAATATAAAAATAATATAATGTATTTGAATTTTATAGAAGTGGTTTTTCTATAAGGATTTGAAGACATGTTTGGAGTTGTACCATGAATTGTGATTTTATTGAAATTTTATCATTTTGGAAAAAAATGATAGATGGTTGATTACCCTTAGAAAATTCTTAATGTTTAGATACTAATGATAAAGTGATTTTTATGGGATATTATTAGTGACATTTAAATTGGTTTTTAATTTTATTGTTTCTGTTATATTAGATTGAGTTTACTATTTGTTATGATATTTTAATATATTCTACGATTTGATATTTTTATTTTTGGATGAATTATGATTTTCATTAATTTTTTTTCTGATAATATTATTACCATATTTGTACTATGAATTCATATCACAATTATATTTTCTGGGAAATATTGTAAATATTTATTGACCCATCCTTCTAAATTTTGTACGTTGAATTTGGTCAAATATATTTGGTATGAGTCATATGTTTAATCCTTCGTGAGATGTATTATGTTGAATTTTTAGATTTATTATTGATGTATTAGTAATTAATGAATTTTAAAAAAGAAATAATAGAAACAATTTTCCTATTAGTAAGTAAAATAGTAATATTTTGTAACTATTTTAGGGAAATTAATATATTTTAAAATTAAATTTTAGTACATCAGGTAAACAAATCATGGATATTAACATCATTGAGAAAGAGTTGAAGCTGAAGTTGATAGATGAAAAACTATGGATGGAATTAGAGTTACAATATATATATAAATCATGTAACTATATTTTCATATATTCATAGACAATTTAATAGTTTCTCATCATTAAGAAAAGTATATAGAAACACATATTATAACATAATACCATTATATCAATTGAATGAAATTGTCATATAAATCATTAAATATATTTTTTTATGTCCCTAACATTCTATTGACCATTCATATTTTTGTAATCAATTATCACTATTACACTATGTAATTATTTATTGTTGTCTTCCATATCTATATCTTCACCACCCACCAATGTTCCTCTACTATGAAACCTAGATTGGTGTTACTCAATAATTTTTTTACATCCCTTTATATCTTAAATCTAGGTTGTTTTAATGACCCTTTTTACAATGTGGTTTTTAAAAATGGTATTTCCAAGTATCAAATCCTTAATTTCTATGATCAAAATTAAACTATGAGGATATAATTTATTTATGTTGTTAAAATGTAACACCCTAAAATATTGAAAGTGTAAATTCATATTCTATTGAATATATGAAATATAACACCAATAATATAAGATAATTTACCACACCAATACTTTAAAATTTGTTTATTTTTAGATAATTTTAATCTCTTCAATGTATTGGGATTCATGAAATGCCAGGTTTAAATGAAATGATATAAGCTATTAAAGTATTATAATTTAATCATGAAAATTATAATATTCTATTATGCAAGTGGATATTGAAGGGAATAATTAATGATTGTAAATTATATTCTTTATAAATGTATAAAAAAAATTAATGGTTATATATTGATTAGAAATTAAATAAGAACCATATAAAATAAAAAAGAAATATGTTTTGAAAAACTATATTTTTCTCAAATATTGATTAGTCATGCATTGAAAAAATATTTGAAATTTATATTTTTAGAACATTAAAAAATTTAATTTTCATAATAAAAATCATTTCAAAATTATATCGATCAAAAAATTTCATTTCACTAATTTTTGTGATTTTTTTTGAAAAAACAAATTTAGAGAATAGAAAAATACTATGTTTTATTGAAAATCCACTTTTCTATTAAATTATATATAATTTTTGTTTTAAATTAAAATTAAATAATAAATATTTTATTTTAACTAATTTAATTCTTTAGAATAATACACCTATTGAATTTTTATATAAAATCATTTTAAAATTTGGTTGAATTGTTTTGAAGACCCCTTATTTGATTTTTCTATGAGATTAGTTTTATATTAAATTATTCTACATAATTGAATATAATTTTTTAAAAATGTTACATATTGGTAATATGTATAATTAATATAATCAAATTTGTTGACAAATATTTTTGACAATAATTGATATGGAAAACATTAAAAATTTATTACAATGGTTATAGTAAAAATGATTTAATTAGGAGTTAAATTAAAATGATAATTGTAATACTTTTAAAAAAATACTTTTTGAATTAATATTTTATGTAAATAAGTCGTAAATAAAATATATGTTGTTTTATAATGATTCATTTAGGATCATTTTTTCATTTGATATAGGTTGGTAAAAATTATTCTTTTCCTAAATTATAAGTGTGTTCTCTCCCACACTTATAAATTGCCAGCCCATATGTTATACTATTCGCACTCTAAAAAATCCTCAAGATTACAGAATACCTTATAAAATGTCTTCCTTAATCCTATACAAACTTCATAGAGTCCATGGATTGATCAAAAATATATCTTAGGAAGGATTTTGGTGCAATCCTAATGATGTGGTCAGAATAAAAGTTAACATTCTCAAATGAGCATTTTTATTTCCCTTGTTATTCCACATATATAAAATCATATTCAAATATTATAATATAATAAGAAAATTAAGACTACTATTATTTTATATTAATAATTTAAATTAATATCCTTTATCTGTATCCAAATTTAACAATTGGGGAATTAATCTATCGATCATTTTACGCTGGACTACTGCCTCACAAACTGTAGGAATTCATTTACCATATCAATCTTTAATAGAAATATATAATTAATTATTTAAAATTTTTATTTGTTATAAATGAAATTAGTATACTTGTATAGTTATTATATCCCACATACCTTGTTAGTTTCCATTTGATTGGGGATATAATAATGTCACTCATGTGTACAGTGGACTACCGCCTCATGAAGATAAGTCGTTAAATCGTCACCTACATTTAACATGTAAGGTAGTGAGGATGATTGTAATTAATATATGTCCAATATATATATATATACTAAAAAATATTATAATATGGTATAAAATTTTTTATTTTTATCTAATCTGTTGAAATACAATAATTTCACTTTTGTGTACGTGTGCACTACCGCCTCCACGTAGCGATACAAAATGTCCATCATTAAATTTTTACATGGATGGTAATAATGATAATTGTAATTATTATAAAATATGTATAAGAAAGAATATTTACTCTATAATGGGGATTAAATATTTATTTTCCTTTCATTCGATCCATCGATGATAATGTAAACAATGATATCGTGTATGTACGACCTACCATTTCCATGAATGGTGTAATTAATTTTTTATAAATAAATATTATAGATTAATATAGATAAATTTATAATGAATAAAAATCAAATTTATATAATTGATATAATTTTTAATATTATTTAACCATGATCAATATAAAAGGACCAAAATTACTGAACCTAAACATACCTAAAAATTGTAGTAATTATTCTGAGAATCAGTGACATTATAAAATAATTATTAATAATAGGGATATAAAAACTGTAATTAAATCATATATAGAATGAAATATATATGACTATGGTTTTAAAATATAATAATAATAAATATATATTTATTATAAAGGAGGTACATACACTTCAGAAGGGAATCATTATTGAGGTAAGCGTTTCTCATTTCCCTATCACTTTCATTAGACATATGTCATATTCACCAATTTTTCCTTTGGGTTTTGTATATAATTAACCATTTTACATGTTATATAATGATTCTTTTTCTATTTTTAGTATTAATGTTTTTTTTATGTCATTGATTTTGTAGGTCTTATGATTTTAACATTTCAATAGTGGTGATGGTGTATTTCAGAGTCTCATTAATATTTAGCATTGTTTATATTTATGTCTCTAATGGGAGAGATAATTAATAATTATGAAACACAATATATTTTTATATCATATTTTAATTCTCTAATTGTTTCATTTCATAGAATTTTTTTCTCCTGTCTTGTACTTAAAATGATTTTGATAATATTTTAATGAAAATATTACATTATTTATCTCTTTGGTCGATAATGATATAACATTAACAATAATTTATTATAAATATTTTTAATTATCCAAATGATTTATTAAATATTATTTCACCCAAGATATAATTTTAAAAATACTTTTTGAAAGGAATATTCATTTCATTTCCCAAATAGGGCCCATTTTGGTTTTTTATGTGAACAAAATATTTATTTTAACATGTACAAAATTAATGGAATTTATAACATTAAATAACACTAAATGTTTTAAATATTCCATTAATTTTATCCATAATTATATCCAATGATTTTTTTTCATAAATATGATATGAAAATCTATTTTTAAATTTATTTTCATAGTAAACTATTTATATTTTCATCAATAATATTTTTAATGGAATTTTGATTCGATTTAAATTCATTAATGAAATCAAATCATTATTGTAATTACAGACCATTAGAGATAATATTTCTTGATATCATCCAATTTATTTATTTGGATGATTTATTGATAATTTATTGAAGAAGTAATTTTTTTTACCATTCACCATATTACTCTTAATTGTTTTTTATTATGTTTATTTGTTGTGGTAATTTTTTACACTTCATGTGTGATTTTTTTAATATGAATTATTTGATTGATTATAATTCCCCATTTTTATGTTTTGAATCCATTGGACGTAGTAATTGATGAAATTTTTCTTCTATATCATCTAGATACATTAGTAAGCCTGATGAGACAAACTAGATTTGGTTTTTGTCATAGGCACTACTAATTTATTTTAGATATCGTTGCATGAGTACTTGATGGAAGGGTTATTATTTTTTGAATAATGATTTTCCACATTATAATAGTATTTATTGATGTTCATTGTGATTAATTGTTTTTTTAACATCCAAGGATATTTTTCCAGATTATATGTTTATTAGTATGAAATTATTTGATCATTTTTTAATTTCACATATAATTCTCATGTTGTTGTATTTATGCAATGATTTGTAGTTATTCATCTTTCCATATTGATTATAATTATTGAATCATGACATATTACACTATTCACATGCCCTTACTTAGAATTATACCAAACACATTTATTATGATATATTTTCCTAAGATTCCATGAAATGTTTTATTACTGATATAAATGTATCTACTAAATGGAATAATGGTGTAGTCGAATAAAATACTGGGATTTATTTTATGACGCATATGTAATTTTATATTTTAGTATGTATCTATAGAACCCTAACTATATGAAAATTAGGTCATTTGGGATGTAATTTATTTTATCTTTGGATAATGAAACATTGTACACACAAAAAATGAGTTACTGGGGTTGGGGACATTACCCTACGTATATTTCATATCCATTTTTTATAAAAGTGGTGACATGAATTGGAAACCAAATTCGTTCCTCATAATAATTTATTAATATAAACAAAATTTACTATGAATAAAAATTGGGTAAACTGATTAAAATTTGAGGTTATTGAGGTAGGGATGTATTTTTAGACTTCAATGATAAGGAATCCAAAATCTGGAGTTGAAATATACATACCCGAGTCCGGTCATAAACCAGAAGAAATTTTTTTTCTATAAGGCAACATTAGGATACCGATTGAGTGAACCAAAACCCTAAAGAATGCTCTAGGATTTTTAAATTTAACAATAATAGAAAAAAGTAGAATATTTCCATTTCTCATAACCCTTGACATGGAAAAAGACTATATAATGAAAGATCATTCCATTTTTATTGTCAGAGTAACCCAAAAGCATGATATCCTTTATACTCTTTTTTTAGGCATGACATTTCAAAGGGTGAATAAAACAATGTATATTAGAGAAAAATCCTCTATAAATAATTGTATCAACCCCATAAAACCATTAGAGAAAAATTTCCAACTTTTCAGTGCTTGATAAATTTATGACTGGAAGATGAAATAGTGCAATGAATTGTTGAATAACGCAGATGTGTTATGCCTTAAGAGTTCTTATCAATCAAATTTTTACATAGGCTATAAATTTCTAGAAATACATATGACCAAATTACTCTCAATAACATTCACACAAGTCTATTTGGTCTTTCTAATTGTCTTAGAGAAGGCTTCAACAGCTCTTTCAACATTGACTTCATTGATAGGAACACATCCACCAGATTGAGAAACACCTGAAATGATGAATTATATAAGAGACTAAGATGTCACAACACCACTATAAGTGGTGGAATCCCCAAAAATCACTTCAAATAAAAATAACTACACTTACTAATCTATCACTAAAAATTGTTCTAATAAATGGAAAAAAATCATTCCCTATGAATTGATTTGAAGTCGAAGTCTGTATTTATTTTTTGTTCCTATAAAATTCTAATGAAATTAAACTTTCTTATTTCAAGGTATTTATAACCAGTAATGATACAATCTCGATATTTTTGGAAAGTGGTAGCATCATTTTCATATATCCAGTCATTATTTTCTTCCTCCACCACATCCTAATTGAAATAACCATCTATGTACATGAGGTTATTTTTTCGAATATCATTTTACTCAACTAATCTATAGTTTAAAATTGGTTGATCAAAAAATGATGGAAGTGTTTTAGGATCAATCACCTTCCTTGTGCTTGTAGGTTCATTCTCTATCTTAGTGCCCTCATGTTATCATGTGATGATTTTTCATTCAAGGTAACAGTAGTCTCTATACTCCCCCATTTATCTAGTATTTGGGGTAATGTATCCATCATAATCATTCATTGGTTTTTTTCCTACACTGAATTTTAGGAAGGTTTATTCAATTTGATTTGGTTGGTCATCAAACTCAAGAATTTATTCACTATAATCATATATTTAACCCTTATCCTTATCTATAATATCATTTTCTTTATGATTTTTCTCCTGTTCCTCCACCAAGGGGAAGGAATAGTACATGAATTTGATTCCTTAGGTAGAGCACTAAGAAATCCCAAACATTCAATAGAATGGAATTTATATTTGGAAGTATAAGCATGGGATACCATAATCTCATTATTACCTTAAAATTTCATTCCTCTAGTAGTAGTGGGGCCGCAATTATCTATGTTACTAACATTAATCTCATCTATTTCATGTTTATGGTTCCCATTCTAAACACATGTGACTTTATTGTCATTAGGTTGTGTGATCGAATGGTCACATTTCTTTTGATATCATCCTTGAATGATGCAAGAGTTAATGTAATCGGGAATTATTTCATAAACCACTTTTAGAAAAATCCATCTTCACATTTTTAAATCAAAATTTTGAATGGAACATACTTAGATACATTGATTTCAACAAAAATTCTAGAAAATTATGGTCTGGAGAGATTCATGGTCCTTCAATCTTGCTTCTATGGATTTCCAATGATCATAGAAATCGATAACATTGATTTTTTTTAAACAAGTGTAGTCGAATCTTAGATAAGCTGCTCTATATTTAATAATTTTCAATACAATCACTGAAACCCATATAATTAATAGAGTAATAATTTTTAATTTTTAAAAGAGGTAGAAATATGTATGGATATAATTGGAAATGATATATGTTTGGGTTTCCAAATAAAAAAGGCGGACAGTGGTGGGATGGAATAATGTTGATATGGAAGAAAAAATATCCAAGATCCAAACATTCTAATTTTAAATTCTTATAATGATAAGAAATAATAAAAGGAAATAATTTTGTTATGAAAATGTAAATTCCCCAATGGTAATGAAAAAAATCTATATAAATTCTATATATTAGAATAATATAATCATGGAATATCGTATTCATGGGAAATAGATTATACATCAACAAAAAAACACAAATTAACAATTACCTTAACTATGGGGAAGCATGGTGTGTTCAACTAGTCTCCGAGATAAACTAATAAAGTATATTAAATATATTATTTATAACAAATATAATCAATTTTTAACATTTTTCTATTATTTAATGTGTTCTTGAAATAACCTTTTTAATTAATTTTTTTTTAATATATACCAAGGGTGTTTATTCCATGGTTGAAAGGCCACATTATTTTATAAATAATTAGGGAATTTGTTGTTAAATAATTCAAAAAATAAAAATTTGAATTAGTTGATTTCCATGAATTATTATTATTTAATATGTTACGTGATATCTCTATTCATTCTGACAGAGATATTGTTCATTCAGTATAAATTCTATCATTATACGGTTAGTTTATTAATCTTTTTTTAGACCATAATTAACACATTTGGTTATATTTTTCCTTATTTTTATCAATAAATTATAGAATATAAAAAATAATTTATATACTTATTTGGTTCCTTTTTAGGAATATTATTTTATTTCTCACCATATCTGATGGCGATGGTATGAAATTAATTTTAGTAAACATTTATGCGGTGAACTATCCAAAATATGAAAAAAATTCATTTTGGAAATAGAATGGTAGGGGTACGATCTTGGATATTCAATTAGTATAACTATATTTGAATGTATTAAAAATATATATGTCATCATACTATCTTATATATAATATATATTAAAATCATTAACATGAAAAAATTACTAAGAGTTAGTTTGACAACATTACATTTTCCTAAAGATGATTACTCATAGTTTACTCATTTAAGAACAGTGGTATTTTTTGTTTGTGCATAAATGAAATCTATGAAATAGGGAGAGATATGATGATATGGTTCGGGTTATATTGGATTATATAAATTGTAGAAATGGGGGTCTTTCCCAACCATATAAATAAAACACTTTGCTACCCTATTTATCAATATATTCTACAAACCGTTGGAAAAGACCCCCTCAAAACACCCCTTTCCCAACGGTTTGGGAGAACCGTTGGGAAACCCCCCCCCCCCTTTCCCAACGGTTTGGGAGAACCGTTGGGAAATACCCCCTCAAAACACCCCTTTCCCAACGGTTTGGGAGAACCGTTAGGAAATACCCCCTCAAAACACCCCTTTCCCAACGGTTTGTGTGAACCGTTGGGAAAGACCCCCCCCCCCCCCTTTCCCAATGGTTGGAAGAACTGTTGGGAAAGACCCCCTAAAAACACCCATTTCCCAACGATTTGTGAGAACCGTTGGGAAAACTCAGCCCAAAATCCAGCATTCACCCCTGGAAATTATCACCTATCCCAACAGTTTTGAAAACCGTTGGGATAGGTCTATCCCAACGGTTTTGAGAACCGTTGGGATAGCTTCTTTGATTTCTTCCAGGTCTACTACCTGAGAACATTATATAAATATAAATTTTAAATAATTATAATAATACATATATATATTTATGAAGTTATGTTTATAAAAGTTATCTTAGGTTAGTGGTTAAGGCATTTAATTATAAACGGGGGGTTGTGGGATCAAATCCCACCACATGTTTTTTTTGAAATACATATACAAACGGTTTTATAACCGTTGGAATAGATTTTCATATTACTTATACCAACGGTTTTGAAAACTGTTGGGATCTGTCTATACCAACGGTTTTGGGAAAACCGTTGGTACCTATCCCAACGGCTTACTTCGCAACGGTTCTCCAAACCGTTGGTATAGGCTATACCAACGGTTTGGTGGCCTATACCAACGGTTCCAAACCGTTGGTATAGGTTAGTATTCTACTAGTGTGACCTGACCCCCTACCCACAATGATTCTATAATGAGGGTAGAGATATGGTGACTAAATGATTCATGCCTTATTTAGGCCTTGGGGCAGTGTGTATCACTGATTTTATAATAAACATTCCTATGGGAATAATTATCCCCTATCTGAAATATATAAAATATCGAGATAATAATGACACCCCAAACAAAGATTGGCCAAACACACATACACACACACAGACATATATATATATATATATACCTATTTTTGTGTCTGTGTGTGTTTATATATATATAAACAAAACTACTGTGATAACATGTGATGTTATACATTACAAAAAAATTGAACAGAAACATCAATTACTTGAATGAAATAACTATGAATCCCAAATAGCTCCTATAAAACCCCATTATTTTAATATCAAACAAAATCTACTAACTAATATTGATGAAATGAGAAAACTTATATATGTGTGTTGTAAAAATACGAATATTCATCATAGGATCCTCCCCAGCTCATCTTGTAAAAAAAATATCGAAACCATGATAATTCATTGTGATCAATAACGAGACTAAATCATCACCAAAACATGTAATCTATGTTCCCAACCTCACAATTTATAACTCTCACCATGTATCTCAGATATGAGAACATCTAATATAATAATGAAAACATCAAGGTCATCCCATTCCCACTCCCACTGGTTTTATTCTCTACTACAACATCGCTCAACCTAATCAATTTCTCTCCAAATTTAAAACAGCCCATTAAAACCAATGCAATTCATCAAAATATTCACCACATGAACCACATCATCAAATATTACCATAACATACCCTTATATAGTGACTACCTAATTTTCAATATCCATCACATCCTACATTACATGTATTATATATCACATATTATACATCAAGCCATTAAAACCCATACACATAGAATGTACCTCAAACCATTACTTCCTAAACAAATCATACCTATTATAATAATTTTGATATTATATACGGAAAACCAATGTGTTAAGTAAAAAAATTCATTACACTCTTCTATACACATATATAGGGGAACTAACATTTTTACTTACCATCAAAAGTAACTACCAAGAGAAGAGAGCATGGGAATATGGGGTATTCATCTATCCATTCTCCAACTAGGATTTTGGGGAAAACTGCCTCCCATAGACTAATTGGTGTTAGTTTCCCTCAAAAAAAATTATGTGGAAGAATATTAAGTCACATTATATAAATGATATTATATAAACCATAATGATACTATGGGGATAACCCAGTCCTATACTCATCCTCAGCTAACATCACTCTAGCTTCCTATTTCAACTACTAATGCTACCAGATATCATATCAATTAAAAAAAGTTTAATATTGGATTACTAATATAGTATATTATAAATATCATTTCCTTCCATTAATTAAATCATTATACACTAATTAACCATTAAAATAAATCCACATTAAATTACATTTATCATGAAAATAAAGTCCATACCCTCTATGAATAATCTAAATTGATTCCACGATTCGACGATATTTATATCTTTTCAGTATTTACATTATACCTTAAACAATGTTGTGGGATATGAACTATTTATTAATGATTAGAATCATCTCATAACTTGGTACACTAAGAAAACCAACCTAAGATATCATTAAGTGGGAAATTGAAACCATGAACATCCAACTACATCAAGTAGTGTAGAAAAGAGTGAAGATAAGAGAAGAAACACATCCATCGACCATAAAACAAATTCATAGAGATAATATCATATTTCAACATAAAAATAAATTATAAATCCTAGAATCAATCTATTACATTATCATTAGTTCTATCACGAACACCCACATGCATATCATGATGCATCCCACCATCACTGGCGTCAGCTACTTCCACATCATTCAGCCCTCCCCACCCATGTTACATCATACATCCCAGGATCAGCAATACTAGGCTTGTATCACAACTGGGACCCACCCTATATCGGACCATACATCCTAGGTTCATCCTAATCATGTTCATATCAAAATTCCTAGATGTAAGGAACATCACCAGAACAATAGGAAACAAACATTGATTGCAAAAAAGGAAATATAAGCCCTAAAACCTGGCATCCAATATCTACACATAAATTATATATCATGGCACAAAAATCATTTAAATCAGCCTACTCATTGATATGGGAAACTAGAACCTAAATATTATATATATCACAAAACTGGTTCTAATACCATTTTGAATTAACTGATTCTTTGTTTTAATATTCTATCTATTAGAAACCTAAGCCATCATGTTATAACAAGAAAATAAAATTAAAAACAATACCTTATCATATATTCCTACATCAAAAAATCTAGAGAAATTCTGTTCTTAATTAAATTCAATTATGATTTTAATTTTCAAGAACTATCATTCTTCATGTTGTATAACTAGTATAATTAAACATTAATACATGCACCAAATTGATGAAAATAAAATTAAAAAAAATATCAGATTATAAAAAGGCCTCTAATTTAATTTCCTAATCCAATTAATAATTAATTAATTTAGGAATTATGTTCAGTATCAATTTAGACGTGATAATAAAATAATAATTGTGTACTAAAAACATAATATCATAGAAATAATAAAATAATGATATTCAGTAGGAAGCTTTTTATAATGGTAGAAAGCAATAACATCATGAACATGTGATCACAACCAATTTCATTAAACATGTTAAACACTATTTGTTTAATACCATTTACAAATAAATCGATACTGAATGATAAATTTACAATTATTTTTTAAAATCGATACAATGAATCACTTACCTGAAATACATAAACGTTATTTGGATGATAATGGACTAGTGTCACTGATCAAAATCATCTATCCTTCAAGAAGTGGAACCCATCCAAGGATGCAGTGGAACAACCTAAAAAAAATAAAACCAAGAATTCACCATTGATAAAATGATAGATGTTCTAACATTTCATGAATAGATGGAACATGAGGAAATGTTACGGTTTTTGGATGAAAACATAAGATACTAAGGTATAACTCACCTTGAATTACCATGTATTACTATAGATTGAAGATGAGAATCCATTGATAATTCCCCTGGAACAAATATCTATTCACTAAAAGAAATCTCAATTGGATGTCTAGAAATGTGTTGAAATATAGGGTTGGATAAATTCTAGAGACTACACATTTTATAAATATATTTCATAGAGAATTTATGTGGAGTTTATTTCATAGTCATCTTGTAATCATACGGTTTCAAAATTGCCGAAAAATACATCACCTCGAACCATTTAATCATGAATATTTTTACATCATAAATCACCTCATAATTCATCTATAACAATCCATGTACTAAAAAACATGTCATGAAAACCCCTTAAAAGGTTTTTATACTCCCAACTTCATGTTTTTAGTTTAAAAACCCATATTGACTCTCTCAAATCCTTCACTGAGCACATTGGGGTTTAGAAACATAGAAATGGTTGTACTACATTGATCTCATCCCTTACTATAAATAAATCTATAAAAATTCTCATCATAAAGAATCCAAAAATATAACAAAGAGAAAAAATTTCATCTGAATAGCCATCCCATGAAATACCTCTCAAATATCTCAGCATCATAGGAGGTTAACTCCCACACTCAGAGGTAATAAGAACAAAATCGCACAACTCCACCAACCATTTCCTAAACACACTCCAATGATATATTACTCTAAAAAAGTGTCTTTACACAACAATATAACACTGTAAACCACCTCATAAAATTGAAAAGTTAACATACCCAAAATTAATAATGTTATATGAAAATATATAAACCTTATGAATATTATGGTACAGATTTCACGTTGGGACTCGTGTTCCTAGGTACTCGTATCCATTCCACCATTCTTCTACCTTAAATGAAAAAAATAAAAAATAATACACTTCAAAAACCTTCTCCTTGTTGTCTTGGATCTCCACAGGCCTCTTATTAAAGGATGAATCATCTTTGGAAATTATCTAATCCCAATAAATGTAATGAGAGTAATCATTAAGACAAGAAATGAGGTAAAAAATGTGAAAACCCATGTGTATCTTTCTCATTATAGGAGGAAGTGTTGTCTAATATGAAATAGATCTAACATGAAATAATATATAGAAAATCCAAACAAACCAGGGATAAATAAGACCCCCATGATAAAAAAATGTAATTCCCTTGATGATTAAGCACCATCAAGAACCCATGTTTTCAGAATTCGAACTCCAATGGCATCATCCGATGATCATCAAAGGATTTATGGAAATCTTAATAAGCTGTTATCCAATCTTGAATTACCTAAACCATCTCTATTTTATTCTATGACAGTATCATCCAGACAAATACTACCTCTAAATCCCAAATCCATCAAAATAGAGAATGGAATGGTTGATTGTAAAAACAATAAAATAGTGCCATATATGTGGTTGAGTGGAACATGATGGTAAGAAAATTAACCCAATGATAGGATCCTCATCTATGAACTGCAGATATCTATGACACAAGAGCATAACATTTATTCAAGGGTCTGGATAGTTTTCATTGTTTTATTGTCCTTCTATATATGAAAAGTAGTTCGATGTAAAAACCATTAACAAAATTCATTCTCGAGGCGTCAACACGCCATGCAGGTTAAAGAAGGATCTAGATCAAAGATAGTCATCTATGGTCCTTCATGGATACAACCCACCCATTCTAAAATACTTCCTTGAAAAAAACTCCACTAATCTCTCCTCCCTAGTCACAGTAATGTGGTATGATTTTATCAAACTATACACTATCACCTGTATATCATCATATCCACCAAGATCACTATTAAATTTTTTAATGAAGTCTATCATGATTTTCGTTGACTTCCACTAGGAAACATATAAATTCATGAGTAATCCACAAGAAACTCAATGTTTATCCTTTACCTTCTATCATACCAAAAAAAAACCTATTAAACTACATGATTCAACCTAGGCCAACAAAACATTCCTCTCGATTCTTAGTATATCTTTTTAATGTTGGTGTTTTCCACTAACGGTGAACTATGGAACTCACAAATAAATATCAAACACATCACTGAAGGAACAAAAAAATCATCATTATATCAACTCATAGTTTCATAAATCATCATACTGACCATCAAGAGAATCTTTAAAAAAATCATTACATCCAGACCACAACCTCATAATCCTTCAACAAGGACTGCACCACATCCTAAACCAAATATGTATTCATTTTCATTTGGAAAAGAAATATCTACACCTAACATCTCCCATATATATTTGAACAACTAATAGTTCCTCCATCACTCTCTAGGAATCCCTATATTCAAGAATAATATCACTATGTGACTTCTGACTCAACGCATTGGCTAACAAATTATACATTCCCATTATATATGAAATATAAATATCAAAGTCCTGCAATTAATTAATCTATTAATGCTAATATATATTCATGTAATACTAGGATAAAAAATAACTCCATCTCCTATAGTAAATAAAAAAAGTCCTCTAATGATGTAATTTCATCACAACATTAATGAAAAAAAAAACATCAATCAAATCAATATCATGTGTGGCATGTTTTCAATCATGGGGATATAACTAAAATGACCCATATGAAACAAGTAATATTTAACTCACTATAATGAATCACAATTTAATTTGTAAATCATCATAGAAAAAATAAACATGAACTCTTTATACTAAAAAACATACGACTATAGCACTAACGGACATAACCAATAGATACCCAAATGAATTCGAACTACTATATGTCAAAAATAATGCCTAATAATTCTAGTCCAATGATGTTAGAGAGGTCACAACCCAAGCTAATATAGTTATGAATCTCTTACAATATCCTGAAAGTCCAAGGAAACTATACTATATGCCACTATCCTGGTGGATTTTGAAGAATCAATTACATGTATCTTAAATTTATTCACAACTACTTCCTAGTTTGACACAACCTTCTGCACAAAATGGACTTTATGAATCCAAAATAGACATATAAAAACTGTCAGATCAACTTTTAATGATGTTGGAATCCTAAAATGACATTTAGATTCCTTGCATTATCAACCATAGAAGAGGTGTATTTACATATTTCATTGATGAAAACTACGATAAAATTATCCATGATATCTATGAAAATAACATTTATAAACTCTATGAACAAGGATGGAGGATTTTTTATACAGAATGACATCACAAAAAACTCTTAGTTGCCCTGATGAAAGCAATACGAAATCATCTCAATATCATTATCCCTCACCCAGATATGATCGTATAATAAAAACAATTCAACAATATAGAACCAATATTCTCAAATTACATGATTGAATATATTGAAAAGTATGTATGTTCATCACTATGACATGGTTCATGTAATGAAATTTGATACAAAGGACCAAAATATCATCGACCTTCATCATGAACAAAACGGGTCACCCCAAGGTGACACAATCAGGAAAAAATTGCCTCACTACAATAGATCATCGAGTTGAAACCACATATCTCACAACATGGAAGGAATTATCCAATACAGATACACTGAAAAATGATACATTCATGGATGTAGCTTAGTCCAAAACATGATCTCCTAACATGGAGGTAATTCTACAGCCTCCTATGGAAAGACATTGGGGTACTCTTCTACATCCCTATGAATCAGAAACTGTTGAACATATAATTAGGTCATCACCAATTCATCCATATATGATTCCATGGATGGAAATTCCCTACAACCCATCAAAATGTCTTTATCACCAGTAAACACTACAAGCTCTCCATCTACATCATAGAACACAACAGAACACTTATGTAAATTCATGATATCCTACACTAAATACAAAAAATCTATGTCGAAACGGATTTGATATGGATATATCATTAATTATCGGATGGATCATTAAGAGTAATGATTCACCAAAGCTATATCATAGTAATTATGTAATTTATACTAGTTAACTCAACCTCTAAATAGCATAGTAAAAGTCCAAGATCACTAGAATACTCTTTACCTCAATTCAAAAATCATGGAAGGGGGTTTGTGATATAATGCTGGGTATCTCTCCAGAACAAAGAAAGCATGAAACCATCTAGTAAAAAAGAAAATGGGACCTTGTTTGATGTATGGATTTCTTATTGCAAGTAAATCTAAATCATGAAGCATGCTACCACATGGTGCATACCCTTGATGACCCAACTGACGAACTCCTCCAAAAACAAAGTCTTATATCATAGGAAGTGGACCATATCAAGGCTATCCATGGGCTACCCATATCATCTATATTGATCCCATAAGGAAAATCATGTGGTTTATTCAGCTGAAACTACCTCAATGGAGGAACCTGAAAAGAAACACCATGCACATGTAAATATTTAGAATGTTCAAGATCATTCACCTCTTATTAAATCATCCCAAACAAAATATATTCTTTTGATCCTTTTAATCGGTCTAAGAACCTATTACCCTGGTGAAACAACATTTTAAGTTATGGGAAATACCATCATCTAACTGAAAAATATTCTTTTATGAAAACTGGGAACCCCATACTACATCTCTAATTCATGAAGAATACTGATGAATCATCTCTCATTACTATTTTTTTATAGTTATTGTAATCTAGATAACCTATACTCTCTCAACCACATCATGATAAGTCTTCATCATAATTGTGTTGAACTAGTGCTAGATATCGAGATTTAAATAATCATATATATTCGTCACCCCAACTTCCTCATATGGAAACAGGTTAGATTCATATAATATAAGTGCCCTACCATTGGATTCTAAATCTCACACACTAAAATTACCATGCTGAAGGGTATGAAGCTCATGGTGATTGGACTCCTTCGTAGTCATTGAAATAAACCTTTTCATAACTGGTATCCAATCACCTCTCATGATAATTCGGACTCCTTGAGATCACCAATGAATTATAATGAAACCTACCTTTTTATTCTATTCCATATCGTCTTAGAAAATGAAACACAATACTCCATCCACACATAGATCAAACTAAAATACATCACATACTACTACTATAAATATTTAGTGACTAAATATGGAATGGATAAATTTAAATTCTATATATATAGGTGTTTAATATATAAGATTACCCTCATCCAAGTGTCATCATTTTTTTTGCTCAACTACACGATGGTCTACAGGCACATCCTAATAAACATCATCAGTGAAAACATGATGAGAATAGCAAAACAAATGCATACTAGAAAAAATAAAAAAAAAAGTGATCTCATACACCTAGAATATATAATACATAATCTAACATTAATTAATTATTTTATTAACATTATTATGTTTTTATCTTATCTTAATGGATTCCATTTATAAACATAAGTGCATGAATAAGGATGAATGGTTGATTCTTATGTCTCTACCCTGCATCCCAAATAACATAATTTAGTAGGTTCAGTAAAAATAATGGTTCATGCCTTAGATTTTAGGGGGACAAATATCCATATCTCAACAGGTCTCGTGTGATTCAATTTCAAAAATTAAATTAACTGAAACAACATACGTACCTACCCATGTAACCTCACATGTGTTAACTCAAACCTTTAGTCAATCCCATTACATGAACCATTGATACCACTTTTCCATAACCCCCTACACACAAAGATACCACAATGATGAGATGGGATGATGACATCCCATTTCCCACCTCACGTAGGCCATGACTTGGAGACTTGCTCTGAGGATATAATAAAAATTCATATTGGTTACATTAGCATATAAGAAAAACTAGAACAAGAGGGAGATAATAAATGATACACATAAAAACCAACTCAAACATATATATAATGAAAACCCATGTGAAAACATTTGATTTCATACAAAACAAAACAACTAAATAGAAACTACAATTACTAAAATTTAAAGACATCTGTGATAAAAAAATCCAAAAAACGCTTATAAAACCATGAGAAAGTATTATCAAGACCAATATACAACCTTATCTGGCTAACATGTTTAAAAATTTATAATTACATATATTGAGAATAGTATTATACTTAGTGGGATTCTACCTAGAGCCTCTCATGAAAATGATAATAAATCATGCTTGATCACTGTGAAAAATATTGAAACTAACTCCCAACCTAAATATGTTTAAAAAAGTCATATCCTCACCATGGATAACATTCAAAATGTTTTGCATTAAATCGGGCATATAATATAATATTTGATACATAAATAATACCCTACTCTCCAATACCCATGGGCATTCCACTCTTCCCCAATTTTGTACATTCTGAGCCTTCTCTCTCAAAAAGTAATATAGTTTGAAAAGAAATGGGAATGGAATTACAACATTCACCATGTTCATTACATCTTTACATTGCCCCAACCACTTATCAGTATTTAGTATCCAAGTAATTAATGGGAAAAACCACAACTAGAATTACATGTATCATATACCATGTATTATAAGTCAAGCCAGTAAATCCCATGCACTGAGTAAGTACCTCAATCCATCATTTCCTATAAATGAATTTCCTAAAATAATCCATTGAATACTATATCTAGTAATACTCAGGAGTGAAATAACCTGATGTAATTCTATCCCTCTACAAACAAATATGTTATTACTAACCAACATGCAACCTGGAACAAGTTCATATTAAGATAAGTGATTGGGGAATGAGGTGGTATAAATTCATCCATCTTCACAATGGGATGTTTGGGAAAACATCCTCTCGGTGTCCCAAGAGTGCTTGATTCCCTAATAAACATGGGTGGGGAAGCATATGAAAGAAAAATATATATATTGTGTAAAACAAATCACAAACACAATATGTTCATCATCTAGTCTTTAAATCCACTACAGCTAACATATTTTGGACTTATATATGCCATTTCTAAGACTACATATCATATCTGCACACAATCATTTAAAACAGATATGTTAATTACATAATTTATATTTAGCATTTCATTATGTTAATTAATAAATTAGACATTAATTAACAATAAACATTATTACACACCACATTACATTAATCATCAATGTAAAATCCTTTCCCTTAATTTATAATCCAATCTAAGTCAATGGATTATCAATATTACCATATTTTCAGTAATTTCATTCCATTAGTACCAAACTCCTTGGTGAAGTATTATTTATTCATTATTAGAATCATTCTATAACTAGGTACTCCATGAAACCCATCCTATGCCACTTCCAACATGAAATGTGAAATCAATCAAATCCAATTACCTCAGGAAGTGGTGAGAAGAATCTAGATAAGAAAAGAAACCCATCCATCGATAATCAAATAGATTCTAAGGGGGCATATCAGCTCTTAGAATCACATAAATGAATAAATATATATTAAACCCTTTCCACCTGCATTATTTCCATCCCATACATCCACATGTAAATCCCAATGCATATATCATTCACATGAATTGACTACTAACACATCATTTGGGCCACCTTTCCCACATCACGTAAGCCATCCTTGGTTCAGTTATCTAATGATCACAACTCATATGGGCCTCCCCACTACAAAAAACATCACCATATTAGGATTATCAATATTTATATATTATTATTGAGATCTAATCTGGTTCACATCAGAAAAGTATCCAGAATTAAGCAATAATAGATAATTAATGAATCATGGCCTTAAAACATGGTATCCATCCTCCCAACATAAGTTATATATCACAACTCCAAATTAAAGGAACACTACCTTCTCAAATAAATGGGAAACTCCAGACCTAAAATTTATCTTTATAACACAACAGGTTCTTATCATATATTAAAATAACTAACTCATTAATTATAGTTTTTGACTATAGGAGTCTTATGGAATCTTTCTATGAAATTATAGCAAAAGTAAAAACAATTACTTAACATTTTTTTTGATTAAAAAATCCATGAAAAGTTACATAATTAATTATCATATATTTTTATAATCACTAGAATCATTTTAAATATTTAGAATCATTAAAAAATTAAAAAACATTCATAATTACATCAATTTAATCAATATCAAATAACAAAAATTTATAGATTACAGAAATGTGTCTTCATCTATTTCATAATCAAAATAACCATCAATTAATTATAGCTCTACATTCTTCACTAACATTTGCTTGATAATCCAATCATGAAATGATGCTAACAAATCATCGCATAAATTTCATACTATCTAGTAAATCATGATAATACCCACAACCAATGTATAAATAAACACCATATTCAACATGTGATGAGAACTAATTTCATTATTCATGTTAAATATTATTTGGATAATTCTATTTCCATACAAATGGATAAACCGTTATAAATTTATGTAATAATAAAATTGAAACATTGAATTTCATACCTCAGAGTCACTGATGTTCTTTAAAAGAGAACAGACTAATATTGTAGATCTTGCCACCTATGCAACACTATGAACCACCCATCCTAGGATAACATAACACAAAATTTACAACAAAAAAATTTAAACCCAATTAGAAAAATTTTAAATTATATTATATTTCATGGATAAATTAAATAAGAAGAAATTTATTATTAAGGAAAAAACATAAAGTAATAGTTGTAGAAAACCCATGGATCACCATAGATCACCACTAATTAGGTAAGAGAAACTACGGATTGATCCCCACTGAAGAAATATCCCTAAAATGACAGGGATATTTATTGGATGATTGGGAATGATAGGATAAAAAGGATTTGAATAAATCCCAATTACATAAGATTTTAAAATTGAACTACACATGGGATTTACATGGTGTGTAGTTTTTACTCACCGTATAATCCTCAGGTTTAATATCCAACTAAATATTTAATCTCCTCAAGCCATTTAATCCCAAATAATTTCACATAATAAATAAACTTATGAGTCATCATAAACTAGATATGAAATATAAATATATTTCATGAAAATCCCTTATATGTCATGTATTCTAATAGATACTAGATTCTAGTTTTTGAGAACATCCAGACATAGTCTAAGCTTCCATAGAGAACCATGTTTTCAAAAAAACAAAAAGGGACCAACTACATAGATTCTGAACCATACATGGATTTTAATGTTTAATAATTCAAGGAAATGATATTTTTCCCAAAAAAATTTTGGATGTTAATTGACAAGGGATCATCTAATATTATACATCAAGCCATTAAAACCCATACACATAGAATGTACCTCAAACCATTACTTCCTAAACAAATCATACCTATTATAATAATTTTGATATTATATACGGAAAACCAATGTGTTAAGTAAAAAAATTCATTACACTCTTCTATACACATATATAGGGGAACTAACATTTTTACTTACCATCAAAAGTAACTACCAAGAGAAGAGAGCATGGGAATATGGGGTATTCATCTATCCATTCTCCAACTAGGATTTTGGGGAAAACTGCCTCCCATAGACTAATTGGTGTTAGTTTCCCTCAAAAAAAATTATGTGGAAGAATATTAAGTCACATTATATAAATGATATTATATAAACCATAATGATACTATGGGGATAACCCAGTCCTATACTCATCCTCAGCTAACATCACTCTAGCTTCCTATTTCAACTACTAATGCTACCAGATATCATATCAATTAAAAAAAGTTTAATATTGGATTACTAATATAGTATATTATAAATATCATTTCCTTCCATTAATTAAATCATTATACACTAATTAACCATTAAAATAAATCCACATTAAATTACATTTATCATGAAAATAAAGTCCATACCCTCTATGAATAATCTAAATTGATTCCACGATTCGACGATATTTATATCTTTTCAGTATTTACATTATACCTTAAACAATGTTGTGGGATATGAACTATTTATTAATGATTAGAATCATCTCATAACTTGGTACACTAAGAAAACCAACCTAAGATATCATTAAGTGGGAAATTGAAACCATGAACATCCAACTACATCAAGTAGTGTAGAAAAGAGTGAAGATAAGAGAAGAAACACATCCATCGACCATAAAACAAATTCATAGAGATAATATCATATTTCAACATAAAAATAAATTATAAATCCTAGAATCAATCTATTACATTATCATTAGTTCTATCACGAACACCCACATGCATATCATGATGCATCCCACCATCACTGGCGTCAGCTACTTCCACATCATTCAGCCCTCCCCACCCATGTTACATCATACATCCCAGGATCAGCAATACTAGGCTTGTATCACAACTGGGACCCACCCTATATCGGACCATACATCCTAGGTTCATCCTAATCATGTTCATATCAAAATTCCTAGATGTAAGGAACATCACCAGAACAATAGGAAACAAACATTGATTGCAAAAAAGGAAATATAAGCCCTAAAACCTGGCATCCAATATCTACACATAAATTATATATCATGGCACAAAAATCATTTAAATCAGCCTACTCATTGATATGGGAAACTAGAACCTAAATATTATATATATCACAAAACTGGTTCTAATACCATTTTGAATTAACTGATTCTTTGTTTTAATATTCTATCTATTAGAAACCTAAGCCATCATGTTATAACAAGAAAATAAAATTAAAAACAATACCTTATCATATATTCCTACATCAAAAAATCTAGAGAAATTCTGTTCTTAATTAAATTCAATTATGATTTTAATTTTCAAGAACTATCATTCTTCATGTTGTATAACTAGTATAATTAAACATTAATACATGCACCAAATTGATGAAAATAAAATTAAAAAAAATATCAGATTATAAAAAGGCCTCTAATTTAATTTCCTAATCCAATTAATAATTAATTAATTTAGGAATTATGTTCAGTATCAATTTAGACGTGATAATAAAATAATAATTGTGTACTAAAAACATAATATCATAGAAATAATAAAATAATGATATTCAGTAGGAAGCTTTTTATAATGGTAGAAAGCAATAACATCATGAACATGTGATCACAACCAATTTCATTAAACATGTTAAACACTATTTGTTTAATACCATTTACAAATAAATCGATACTGAATGATAAATTTACAATTATTTTTTAAAATCGATACAATGAATCACTTACCTGAAATACATAAACGTTATTTGGATGATAATGGACTAGTGTCACTGATCAAAATCATCTATCCTTCAAGAAGTGGAACCCATCCAAGGATGCAGTGGAACAACCTAAAAAAAATAAAACCAAGAATTCACCATTGATAAAATGATAGATGTTCTAACATTTCATGAATAGATGGAACATGAGGAAATGTTACGGTTTTTGGATGAAAACATAAGATACTAAGGTATAACTCACCTTGAATTACCATGTATTACTATAGATTGAAGATGAGAATCCATTGATAATTCCCCTGGAACAAATATCTATTCACTAAAAGAAATCTCAATTGGATGTCTAGAAATGTGTTGAAATATAGGGTTGGATAAATTCTAGAGACTACACATTTTATAAATATATTTCATAGAGAATTTATGTGGAGTTTATTTCATAGTCATCTTGTAATCATACGGTTTCAAAATTGCCGAAAAATACATCACCTCGAACCATTTAATCATGAATATTTTTACATCATAAATCACCTCATAATTCATCTATAACAATCCATGTACTAAAAAACATGTCATGAAAACCCCTTAAAAGGTTTTTATACTCCCAACTTCATGTTTTTAGTTTAAAAACCCATATTGACTCTCTCAAATCCTTCACTGAGCACATTGGGGTTTAGAAACATAGAAATGGTTGTACTACATTGATCTCATCCCTTACTATAAATAAATCTATAAAAATTCTCATCATAAAGAATCCAAAAATATAACAAAGAGAAAAAATTTCATCTGAATAGCCATCCCATGAAATACCTCTCAAATATCTCAGCATCATAGGAGGTTAACTCCCACACTCAGAGGTAATAAGAACAAAATCGCACAACTCCACCAACCATTTCCTAAACACACTCCAATGATATATTACTCTAAAAAAGTGTCTTTACACAACAATATAACACTGTAAACCACCTCATAAAATTGAAAAGTTAACATACCCAAAATTAATAATGTTATATGAAAATATATAAACCTTATGAATATTATGGTACAGATTTCACGTTGGGACTCGTGTTCCTAGGTACTCGTATCCATTCCACCATTCTTCTACCTTAAATGAAAAAAATAAAAAATAATACACTTCAAAAACCTTCTCCTTGTTGTCTTGGATCTCCACAGGCCTCTTATTAAAGGATGAATCATCTTTGGAAATTATCTAATCCCAATAAATGTAATGAGAGTAATCATTAAGACAAGAAATGAGGTAAAAAATGTGAAAACCCATGTGTATCTTTCTCATTATAGGAGGAAGTGTTGTCTAATATGAAATAGATCTAACATGAAATAATATATAGAAAATCCAAACAAACCAGGGATAAATAAGACCCCCATGATAAAAAAATGTAATTCCCTTGATGATTAAGCACCATCAAGAACCCATGTTTTCAGAATTCGAACTCCAATGGCATCATCCGATGATCATCAAAGGATTTATGGAAATCTTAATAAGCTGTTATCCAATCTTGAATTACCTAAACCATCTCTATTTTATTCTATGACAGTATCATCCAGACAAATACTACCTCTAAATCCCAAATCCATCAAAATAGAGAATGGAATGGTTGATTGTAAAAACAATAAAATAGTGCCATATATGTGGTTGAGTGGAACATGATGGTAAGAAAATTAACCCAATGATAGGATCCTCATCTATGAACTGCAGATATCTATGACACAAGAGCATAACATTTATTCAAGGGTCTGGATAGTTTTCATTGTTTTATTGTCCTTCTATATATGAAAAGTAGTTCGATGTAAAAACCATTAACAAAATTCATTCTCGAGGCGTCAACACGCCATGCAGGTTAAAGAAGGATCTAGATCAAAGATAGTCATCTATGGTCCTTCATGGATACAACCCACCCATTCTAAAATACTTCCTTGAAAAAAACTCCACTAATCTCTCCTCCCTAGTCACAGTAATGTGGTATGATTTTATCAAACTATACACTATCACCTGTATATCATCATATCCACCAAGATCACTATTAAATTTTTTAATGAAGTCTATCATGATTTTCGTTGACTTCCACTAGGAAACATATAAATTCATGAGTAATCCACAAGAAACTCAATGTTTATCCTTTACCTTCTATCATACCAAAAAAAAACCTATTAAACTACATGATTCAACCTAGGCCAACAAAACATTCCTCTCGATTCTTAGTATATCTTTTTAATGTTGGTGTTTTCCACTAACGGTGAACTATGGAACTCACAAATAAATATCAAACACATCACTGAAGGAACAAAAAAATCATCATTATATCAACTCATAGTTTCATAAATCATCATACTGACCATCAAGAGAATCTTTAAAAAAATCATTACATCCAGACCACAACCTCATAATCCTTCAACAAGGACTGCACCACATCCTAAACCAAATATGTATTCATTTTCATTTGGAAAAGAAATATCTACACCTAACATCTCCCATATATATTTGAACAACTAATAGTTCCTCCATCACTCTCTAGGAATCCCTATATTCAAGAATAATATCACTATGTGACTTCTGACTCAACGCATTGGCTAACAAATTATACATTCCCATTATATATGAAATATAAATATCAAAGTCCTGCAATTAATTAATCTATTAATGCTAATATATATTCATGTAATACTAGGATAAAAAATAACTCCATCTCCTATAGTAAATAAAAAAAGTCCTCTAATGATGTAATTTCATCACAACATTAATGAAAAAAAAACATCAATCAAATCAATATCATGTGTGGCATGTTTTCAATCATGGGGATATAACTAAAATGACCCATATGAAACAAGTAATATTTAACTCACTATAATGAATCACAATTTAATTTGTAAATCATCATAGAAAAAATAAACATGAACTCTTTATACTAAAAAACATACGACTATAGCACTAACGGACATAACCAATAGATACCCAAATGAATTCGAACTACTATATGTCAAAAATAATGCCTAATAATTCTAGTCCAATGATGTTAGAGAGGTCACAACCCAAGCTAATATAGTTATGAATCTCTTACAATATCCTGAAAGTCCAAGGAAACTATACTATATGCCACTATCCTGGTGGATTTTGAAGAATCAATTACATGTATCTTAAATTTATTCACAACTACTTCCTAGTTTGACACAACCTTCTGCACAAAATGGACTTTATGAATCCAAAATAGACATATAAAAACTGTCAGATCAACTTTTAATGATGTTGGAATCCTAAAATGACATTTAGATTCCTTGCATTATCAACCATAGAAGAGGTGTATTTACATATTTCATTGATGAAAACTACGATAAAATTATCCATGATATCTATGAAAATAACATTTATAAACTCTATGAACAAGGATGGAGGATTTTTTATACAGAATGACATCACAAAAAACTCTTAGTTGCCCTGATGAAAGCAATACGAAATCATCTCAATATCATTATCCCTCACCCAGATATGATCGTATAATAAAAACAATTCAACAATATAGAACCAATATTCTCAAATTACATGATTGAATATATTGAAAAGTATGTATGTTCATCACTATGACATGGTTCATGTAATGAAATTTGATACAAAGGACCAAAATATCATCGACCTTCATCATGAACAAAACGGGTCACCCCAAGGTGACACAATCAGGAAAAAATTGCCTCACTACAATAGATCATCGAGTTGAAACCACATATCTCACAACATGGAAGGAATTATCCAATACAGATACACTGAAAAATGATACATTCATGGATGTAGCTTAGTCCAAAACATGATCTCCTAACATGGAGGTAATTCTACAGCCTCCTATGGAAAGACATTGGGGTACTCTTCTACATCCCTATGAATCAGAAACTGTTGAACATATAATTAGGTCATCACCAATTCATCCATATATGATTCCATGGATGGAAATTCCCTACAACCCATCAAAATGTCTTTATCACCAGTAAACACTACAAGCTCTCCATCTACATCATAGAACACAACAGAACACTTATGTAAATTCATGATATCCTACACTAAATACAAAAAATCTATGTCGAAACGGATTTGATATGGATATATCATTAATTATCGGATGGATCATTAAGAGTAATGATTCACCAAAGCTATATCATAGTAATTATGTAATTTATACTAGTTAACTCAACCTCTAAATAGCATAGTAAAAGTCCAAGATCACTAGAATACTCTTTACCTCAATTCAAAAATCATGGAAGGGGGTTTGTGATATAATGCTGGGTATCTCTACAGAACAAAGAAAGCATGAAACCATCTAGTAAAAAAGAAAATGGGACCTTGTTTGATGTATGGATTTCTTATTGCAAGTAAATCTAAATCATGAAGCATGCTACCACATCGTGCATACCCTTGATGACCCAACTGACGAACTCCTCCAAAAACAAAGTCTTATATCATAGGAAGTGGACCATATCAAGGCTATCCATGGGCTACCCATATCATCTATATTGATCCCATAAGGAAAATCATGTGGTTTATTCAGCTGAAACTACCTCAATGGAGGAACCTGAAAAGAAACACCATGCACATGTAAATATTTAGAATGTTCAAGATCATTCACCTCTTATTAAATCATCCCAAACAAAATATATTCTTTTGATCCTTTTAATCGGTCTAAGAACCTATTACCCTGGTGAAACAACATTTTAAGTTATGGGAAATACCATCATCTAACTGAAAAATATTCTTTTATGAAAACTGGGAACCCCATACTACATCTCTAATTCATGAAGAATACTGATGAATCATCTCTCATTACTATTTTTTTATAGTTATTGTAATCTAGATAACCTATACTCTCTCAACCACATCATGATAAGTCTTCATCATAATTGTGTTGAACTAGTGCTAGATATCGAGATTTAAATAATCATATATATTCGTCACCCCAACTTCCTCATATGGAAACAGGTTAGATTCATATAATATAAGTGCCCTACCATTGGATTCTAAATCTCACACACTAAAATTACCATGCTGAAGGGTATGAAGCTCATGGTGATTGGAATCCTTCGTAGTCATTGAAATAAACCTTTTCATAACTGGTATCCAATCACCTCTCATGATAATTCGGACTCCTTGAGATCACCAATGAATTATAATGAAACCTACCTTTTTATTCTATTCCATATCGTCTTAGAAAATGAAACACAATACTCCATCCACACATAGATCAAACTAAAATACATCACATACTACTATTATAAATATTTAGTGACTAAATATGGAATGGATAAATTTAAATTCTATATATATAGGTGTTTAATATATAAGATTACCCTCATCCAAGTGTCATCATTTTTTTTGCTCAACTACACGATGGTCTACAGGCACATCCTAATAAACATCATCAGTGAAAACATGATGAGAATAGCAAAACAAATGCATACTAGAAAAAATAAAAAAAAAGTGATCTCATACACCTAGAATATATAATACATAATCTAACATTAATTAATTATTTTATTAACATTATTATGTTTTTATCTTATCTTAATGGATTCCATTTATAAACATAAGTGCATGAATAAGGATGAATGGTTGATTCTTATGTCTCTACCCTGCATCCCAAATAACATAATTTAGTAGGTTCAGTAAAAATAATGGTTCATGCCTTAGATTTTAGGGGGACAAATATCCATATCTCAACAGGTCTCGTGTGATTCAATTTCAAAAATTAAATTAACTGAAACAACATACGTACCTACCCATGTAACCTCACATGTGTTAACTCAAACCTTTAGTCAATCCCATTACATGAACCATTGATACCACTTTTCCATAACCCCCTACACACAAAGATACCACAATGATGAGATGGGATGATGACATCCCATTTCCCACCTCACGTAGGCCATGACTTGGAGACTTGCTCTGAGGATATAATAAAAATTCATATTGGTTACATTAGCATATAAGAAAAACTAGAACAAGAGGGAGATAATAAATGATACACATAAAAACCAACTCAAACATATATATAATGAAAACCCATGTGAAAACATTTGATTTCATACAAAACAAAACAACTAAATAGAAACTACAATTACTAAAATTTAAAGACATCTGTGATAAAAAAATCCAAAAAACGCTTATAAAACCATGAGAAAGTATTATCAAGACCAATATACAACCTTATCTGGCTAACATGTTTAAAAATTTATAATTACATATATTGAGAATAGTATTATACTTAGTGGGATTCTACCTAGAGCCTCTCATGAAAATGATAATAAATCATGCTTGATCACTGTGAAAAATATTGAAACTAACTCCCAACCTAAATATGTTTAAAAAAGTCATATCCTCACCATGGATAACATTCAAAATGTTTTGCATTAAATCGGGCATATAATATAATATTTGATACATAAATAATACCCTACTCTCCAATACCCATGGGCATTCCACTCTTCCCCAATTTTGTACATTCTGAGCCTTCTCTCTCAAAAAGTAATATAGTTTGAAAAGAAATGGGAATGGAATTACAACATTCACCATGTTCATTACATCTTTACATTGCCCCAACCACTTATCAGTATTTAGTATCCAAGTAATTAATGGGAAAAACCACAACTAGAATTACATGTATCATATACCATGTATTATAAGTCAAGCCAGTAAATCCCATGCACTGAGTAAGTACCTCAATCCATCATTTCCTATAAATGAATTTCCTAAAATAATCCATTGAATACTATATCTAGTAATACTCAGGAGTGAAATAACCTGATGTAATTCTATCCCTCTACAAACAAATATGTTATTACTAACCAACATGCAACCTGGAACAAGTTCATATTAAGATAAGTGATTGGGGAATGAGGTGGTATAAATTCATCCATCTTCACAATGGGATGTTTGGGAAAACATCCTCTCGGTGTCCCAAGAGTGCTTGATTCCCTAATAAACATGGGTGGGGAAGCATATGAAAGAAAAATATATATATTGTGTAAAACAAATCACAAACACAATATGTTCATCATCTAGTCTTTAAATCCACTACAGCTAACATATTTTGGACTTATATATGCCATTTCTAAGACTACATATCATATCTGCACACAATCATTTAAAACAGATATGTTAATTACATAATTTATATTTAGCATTTCATTATGTTAATTAATAAATTAGACATTAATTAACAATAAACATTATTACACACCACATTACATTAATCATCAATGTAAAATCCTTTCCCTTAATTTATAATCCAATCTAAGTCAATGGATTATCAATATTACCATATTTTCAGTAATTTCATTCCATTAGTACCAAACTCCTTGGTGAAGTATTATTTATTCATTATTAGAATCATTCTATAACTAGGTACTCCATGAAACCCATCCTATGCCACTTCCAACATGAAATGTGAAATCAATCAAATCCAATTACCTCAGGAAGTGGTGAGAAGAATCTAGATAAGAAAAGAAACCCATCCATCGATAATCAAATAGATTCTAAGGGGGCATATCAGCTCTTAGAATCACATAAATGAATAAATATATATTAAACCCTTTCCACCTGCATTATTTCCATCCCATACATCCACATGTAAATCCCAATGCATATATCATTCACATGAATTGACTACTAACACATCATTTGGGCCACCTTTCCCACATCACGTAAGCCATCCTTGGTTCAGTTATCTAATGATCACAACTCATATGGGCCTCCCCACTACAAAAAACATCACCATATTAGGATTATCAATATTTATATATTATTATTGAGATCTAATCTGGTTCACATCAGAAAAGTATCCAGAATTAAGCAATAATAGATAATTAATGAATCATGGCCTTAAAACATGGTATCCATCCTCCCAACATAAGTTATATATCACAACTCCAAATTAAAGGAACACTACCTTCTCAAATAAATGGGAAACTCCAGACCTAAAATTTATCTTTATAACACAACAGGTTCTTATCATATATTAAAATAACTAACTCATTAATTATAGTTTTTGACTATAGGAGTCTTATGGAATCTTTCTATGAAATTATAGCAAAAGTAAAAACAATTACTTAACATTTTTTTTGATTAAAAAATCCATGAAAAGTTACATAATTAATTATCATATATTTTTATAATCACTAGAATCATTTTAAATATTTAGAATCATTAAAAAATTAAAAAACATTCATAATTACATCAATTTAATCAATATCAAATAACAAAAATTTATAGATTACAGAAATGTGTCTTCATCTATTTCATAATCAAAATAACCATCAATTAATTATAGCTCTACATTCTTCACTAACATTTGCTTGATAATCCAATCATGAAATGATGCTAACAAATCATCGCATAAATTTAATACTATCTAGTAAATCATGATAATACCCACAACCAATGTATAAATAAACACCATATTCAACATGTGATGAGAACTAATTTCATTATTCATGTTAAATATTATTTGGATAATTCTATTTCCATACAAATGGATAAACCGTTATAAATTTATGTAATAATAAAATTGAAACATTGAATTTCATACCTCAGAGTCACTGATGTTCTTTAAAAGAGAACAGACTAATATTGTAGATCTTGCCACCTATGCAACACTATGAACCACCCATCCTAGGATAACATAACACAAAATTTACAACAAAAAAATTTAAACCCAATTAGAAAAATTTTAAATTATATTATATTTCATGGATAAATTAAATAAGAAGAAATTTATTATTAAGGAAAAAACATAAAGTAATAGTTGTAGAAAACCCATGGATCACCATAGATCACCACTAATTAGGTAAGAGAAACTACGGATTGATCCCCACTGAAGAAATATCCCTAAAATGACAGGGATATTTATTGGATGATTGGGAATGATAGGATAAAAAGGATTTGAATAAATCCCAATTACATAAGATTTTAAAATTGAACTACACATGGGATTTACATGGTGTGTAGTTTTTACTCACCGTATAATCCTCAGGTTTAATATCCAACTAAATATTTAATCTCCTCAAGCCATTTAATCCCAAATAATTTCACATAATAAATAAACTTATGAGTCATCATAAACTAGATATGAAATATAAATATATTTCATGAAAATCCCTTATATGTCATGTATTCTAATAGATACTAGATTCTAGTTTTTGAGAACATCCAGACATAGTCTAAGCTTCCATAGAGAACCATGTTTTCAAAAAAACAAAAAGGGACCAACTACATAGATTCTGAACCATACATGGATTTTAATGTTTAATAATTCAAGGAAATGATATTTTTCCCAAAAAAATTTTGGATGTTAATTGACAAGGGATCATCTAATATTAGATGTATCCAAAAACAATTTGAAACATTATAAGGGAAAAATGTCATACATGATGCATGGAGGATGTTTTGATACTATAAGTGTGAATATAAATTGAAATATAGGTTTTTAAGTATCCTACAAAAAATATCAATTAAAATAATGTTTTCAATTTATAAGTGGAATATTATATTTTACGAGAATCCTAATATGCTTATTAATTTAAATATAATGATACATTTATTATATAAACATTGATATGTGTATTGGTGACCATGTGAAATATTGATTCATTTTATTCCATAAATACAAAGTAAAAATCATGTTACTGTACATATAAAATTTGGATAACACATCATATGAATTGATGGGAAGTGATCAGAAAATAATAGTTGAGATACGATAACTATAATGAATAATCCAGATCATTTATTAGGATAAGAAATTTTCAATTATTACTTTATTTTTAAATAAGATAATATAGGAGAGTATATGATACATGTAACTTCATAAGAGAATTTTTTTTGAGGTGGATTAAAAATATTGAAATAAATATTATCTGATTATAGTTGAATGTATCGAAATTGAAGGAAGAAAAATTATACTATATGGACATCAAAATAGAATATTATTATGGTTTCTCAAAATATTATATGTGTTTTACCCATAATTCAATAAGGATGTTTTCCTGATGAATTTGATATCAGTTTAATGAAAAAAATAAGATAATGGGTCAACAATGATGTTAGTATCGCATTGATTAGTTTAATTCATAATGGAAGAGGAGAATCTGTAAAATAAGAAATATAATATATCAATTAATATGTGTTTTATTTATTATATTAGATAATATAGTATAATATTGTTTGGAAACATATAGAGTAACACCCTGGGAATTTCAGAATTATTTTTTTCAAATTATTTCTATTTTTAATATTTTTCGTATAACGAAACACTAAAAATAGTTTATTTTATATTAGTGTACTATGTTTGGGATGTATTATATGAAACCCCAATTTAATTTTTTACTAAAATCAAAATAAATATTTTCTTTACCTCCACCTAAAATTGAGGTCCGATTGTAATAATGACTTTTCTTAATGGCCAGTGTAATATGTAAGCCTGAGTTTTACTAAACAATAACATATTATTAAAATATTATTATTTAATATAATAAGAGATAATCTATATTTTAATTTAAAGTATATGAATAATATTATCTAATTTATAAAAATATAATTTTTAACAAAATATATTATGAATTCATAGGTTAACAATTAATTAGAAAAGTAAATGAAAAACTATTGAACATAATGTAATATATTAATGTTTTCTAGGCCAAAAATCTATTTAGCATAATAAATTATATTAATTACAGTTATTGAATGATATTATTGAAATATATATTTTTATATATTCAATAAAATATTTTTTACTTTCATCCAATTTATTAGACAGACCTGTGATAAGAACAATCCCAATTTTATGCTTAAAACCTCTATAGTGTTTTGAAATGTTTGCCACCTTTTAATGGATAATGAATTTTAAATCCAATTTTTAGTGAATTTATATATTTAATATGTAAATATAAAATTTATATTTAAAATAAAAACCAAAAACATATGTTAGGGTGAATTATTCAAATTTATCTATGAAGTTTCATTATTTCATGAATAGTGAAAATTAATGAATTTTTGTTCAACACTAGTTTTTATCTAATTTATTTATAAATATTATTTCAATTCTAAATTGGATTAAATATTTAATTAAATAATAATTTAATAAATAAACTTAATTTTCCTCATTGGAATAAATTCAACTTCGTAATTGAATATAAAAACATACCAATCATTCGAATTTTTTTACATTAGAATCATGCATTATCGACCAGATTGCGGGATAATATTTAAATTAATTTCAACACATTAGTTATTGGAATATGGAAAAATGGATTACATGTTTTTTTAATAACAATATATAATTTATAATATTTTCAACTTTTTTTGACTAAAATAATTTGTTAATGTAATAAAAATTAATTGCATCGATTAAGGTAAATTTATGCATAACTAAGGACTAAACCTTAATCTTTATGACCTAAAAGACCAATATAAATGATAAAATTCCATTTTATGCCCATATTGTGAACCATTAATAACTTGAATATACTATTTAACATTATTGGATCCACCTTTCATGGGAAAAACGTGGATTAAAATCCATTTCATTAAATTTACAAGACTGCCACCCCTCCTCCACTATTAAAGGCCACCTCACCTCCCACATCCTAAAACCTCTATAACCTAATTTTCATGAAAAATATCTATGAAAATATGAACTAATTATAAATATAATCACCCCATAATCCTGGGATTTGGAATATAATAATATAAGGATTCCCTTTGGTGCAAATCAAAATGAGTTACCTGCATAAGTGGTAACATTCTTCCTCAAGTTCTTTTATATATTTCCATTATACACCCAACTACAATCTTTTTATTCAATTAATTTATAAAAACCGACAATAATAAATTGTAAAGGATGTTTTTATTCTATGGTTTTGACCTAAATTTACACACACATCCTTCTAATGCGTAACTAACTTATTGTTTACATGTACTACGAACTACCACCTATTGAAACGATGATTATTCATTCTTCCTTTACCAGCTCTCATGAGAGTCATTATGATATAAAATATATTTATTTATTATAAAATTTATACTTATAAATTTTCAATGATTCACTTCTTTATTTAAAAAACATATCATTATAATTTCTATTTTTTAACAAGAAAATTTCATTTGAGGATGTGTGGACTACCACCCCATCAAAATTATATGAATCATTCACACACTACATAGAATGTATTATAGATGAGTTTAGTGAAATTAAATGATATATGTTATCCAATAATTCTATATTAATATTTATATAGTTACATATATGTATATATGTACTTATTTTAATCAATTTCTTTGAATACGACAACAAAATAGAAACATTATTCATGTGTATGTACGACATTCCGCTGCCTAAACGGTATTTTTAATCTAATAATTCTATTTTAAATTGATTATTATAACAAAAATACAGTTAATAAAATTGATATTTATATCATGTTTTATATTCTTTAAATCATTATATAAGTCTATGGAATAAATATATAACTAATTAAGACACATGCGAAGAAAAAAGTGGGTATTACCCGAAGTGAAACCTAATCATAGATATATTAATAGGAGGGTAATATAATCTAATAATAAAACCATATTTGGAATTATAAATAAAAAAATTATACTTTTAAAGATATATAATAAAATTTTATTTAATATTCTTGATTGGTTTTCGATTACAAAGATATTGAAGACATAAGGTATGGGAATTTTGTCTCAACTTTTATTTTTGTGAGATACATGTTGTATTCATCAAATGTTCCTTTTATGTGGTTTGTATAGTCCACATGGATGTATTATATGATTATTATATCCCAATTTATTGTTCTTTACATACCCAATTTATGATCATTCCTTAATGGTGATTATTATTAAAAAGATACAAAATCATTAACATATTTTTTACTCGATTTTCTTATTTGAGGCACAAGTTTTGTTATGAATCTACACTATTTTTTGAGGTGTATTTGACATGTTATATAAATAATATGATTTTTATGATATTTTATGAATAACATAATTTACTTTTCATATATAGTTAGTATTACCCCATGTTACCATGTGGTAAGTGTTTATTGAAAGAATCTCATTACTTTTTTGATATTGTTAATGATTATGATTCCATCTCTAAATTACACTCATGAGTTTTCATAACTTTTTTTATTAACATTATATCCAATTAATCATAATATTTACCCACCATTTTTAAAATTAGTTGATCCAGAAAGTGTTTTTATAAAATCCCGACATTACCCTATCATCAGCCTGAAATATGTGTTCCTACAAAAAATATTTTTCAAATAGAAAACATTCCTATAATATTATAATATTATCCAATTGGGTTTAAATTAAATTTCTACCAATGTTTTACATTTAAATAAAGGTTATTAAATGTAATATTATTTTGTTTTATTGATCAAGGCTTTTTTCTATCCTTTTTATGGTTCGAATGGAATGATTGGCATGTGTGGATTTTACCCACTGTCATGACAAAAATTCCCATGAAGATTAGTTTTAATGAAAAAAAGTTTTTATTTTTAAAAGAAATTTGTTTCGTACAATTATATACATTTTCCTTTTAAAAGAGGGTTTCAATGAAAAAGGATTGTAAAAAAATTTTATGGTTAACAATTGATCATTTAAAATTTTATCAAAGCTATTTTTTAAGGAAATGTTTTAATGAAATTTTGTTATGTATTAATAATAAATTTAAACTTTTTAAGATTTATTTATAATATATCAATGCATTTGAACAAAATTTTGTTTTTAAAATATATTTATAATAATTTTATAACATTTTAGGGTTAATGGTTTCCAAAAAAAATCAATGATTTTTTATATATTTTCACGAAAAAGTGTTTTAAAATGTTACCAATATTTATTTATAACTTTTCAATTTTTTTCAATAAAAATGTTTTCTTAAAATTTATTGAAACTTATTTTATAGGTTTTCGTGAAAAATGTGTTTCAAAATGTTTTCAAAATTATTTTATAAACATTCAATGAATATGGGTTTCAAATTTTTTAATCATTCTTTATATGTTTTAAAAATTTATTTAAAGAAAAATGGTTTTAAAATGTATTAAATATTAAATTATTAGTTTTATAATGAAATGGGTCTAAAAAAGTTTTCATGATTCTCTTATAATTTTTCAAGTAAAATGGTTATCGAAATATTTTCTAGATTTCAGTATAATTAATAAAAATTATATATAAGAAAATGGTTTAAAAAACGTTTTATGTTTAACAATTCATTTTCCAAATAAGAAATGATATTTTTACAATGAATGTTTTTAAAATATTTAAAATATTATTTCCCATCTAGGATGACATTTTTTGGTGTTACTAATGACCTATTGGGGAAATGATTCAAAGGATCCATTCACATTATTTTTTGAAATGGATTATGTTTTTATTGAATGAAATTTTTAAAAATTGTTTCTCTTTTATTTATTATATAATGTAAAAATATATCAACTAATAAACTAAAAAATCATTATAATTCTAGAAAACACTAACAATTATGCAAGATGAATCTAAACCCACTATAACAATACCCATCATGATCAATAATTCATGATCTATTTGACTACATGTTCGTAAATCAAATCATATGGTTTTCAACTATTTATAAAAATGAAATTCATGTATATATGGATTGTCTAATTAGCTAGTAGGATTCCCACACACTATTAAACTCACTCAGTGTAGTGACTGTGTGGATTTGTGTAAAACCCTATGGGGAGCTTCGTTCAACACAACCATAAAATAGAACCTGTTCACATAAACACAATTCCCTTTTACATGTGATCCATTATGGAATGTAAAAAATATTAAATCATTTACTACCCAATCTCATTTAATGTATAACTTATCTATTAAAAATAATAGCCTTATATATATAGTGATATTTAATAAAATTCCACTCTCATCATGCATAATATTCAAGAGGCCTCACCTCACATACATAGGTAACGTTAAAATTCGAAATGTCGTACCTAAACCTGAATTTGTACCAAATACATTCAAAATACAAAACATAAATATCATAAAAATAAATATCATTTGAATAATTATAAAAAATAACATTAAATCATCGCTCACTTCATAAAATTCATAGGAAGAGGCACATTGTGGGATGAGAAGAGAATGTCTAGCCTAACTAAGTAGTTTAAGTTGCATATCCCTCCAACTATTACAAGGGAGGGTGGACTTGAGGGAGATCAATTGAGGGTTGAGTTTATCCAGGCCATACATGACCATTTGGATAATCATTTTTGGTAGAGGGTCTTGTGGGACACCTATCTACTATTAAGATCAAAGAATCACTGGGGGATATTATTGTGCGGACTATATAGGTTGATGACATGCTATGGAAGACATTTTTTGAGAAGTTCCTAGATCACTTCTATCCAGATAATTTTATGTGGGATAGGGATGTAGAGTTCTTGCAACTGACATAACAGATTATTTCCTTGATGGATTATTTTGGACGCTTCACATATCATCAGTGCCTTTAACCTTCATTTGCTAGAGATGAATCATATTCCAAAAGAATCATTTATGACAGGATTATGTGTGAGAATATATCCCAAGTAAACAGATTTCAATTATATATTTTTATTAGGTGGTGAATTAATTTCTCCATGCTGAGGGGAACTTAATGGGGGATATAAGTGTATGATAGTTGGTCTCCGAAAGACGATAATGGGTTATTAATTCTCAGAGGATGAAGAAAAACTATAACAATGTTTTCAAGATAAGTGTAAATAAGATTAATTAGATAGAGTTATATGTTTCACAGGACCTTACTGGGTTGAATTTTTACATTTTTGGTAGGACGTGACATTATCATAGGAATTGTTCATGATTACCCATGTCGTACCAAACATACATCAATATGGGACATTTTTAGAGGAAATGTGGTAACATAAAGTAGATGGTTAGTGATGCATGAGTTGGACATAATCAGAGTTCCATAAGTAGATCTTCTCCATTATATTATTTGGTTAACAAGATATCTACTGGCTGAGGAGGTAGAGGTGGGGGATATGGTTATTTGGGGGATGAGTTCATGTATGGGAATAGTGGTGAATCACATTTGAGCTAGATTTCATCAAATAAAAGAGGGGTAGGAAAAATACATGTAGCACAAGCTAAACTTCTGGATAGAGAGGCTGGAAAATCGATAATGATAGGAACTATTCAGGTACATTCTAAATTATCTAGTGCCTTATTTGAAACTTGTTTATCACATTCCTTGTTATCTACAAAACATGTTAATGTATTGATCCTGTAAATGGTGTTTGTGTCTGGGACAATGTTGTTAGATACACCATAGGGAGTATGATCTAGGGACATATTTTTGGGTAGAATAAGTTCTCTTGAGATTGGGGAGTATCGTTGTCCCTGTGTTCTCTATATTCCGGATATGATAGGCTTTGACCTAATTTTGGGTAAAAACTAGATAGACTGATACATATCCCAAAATGATTTTTAACATAGGATATTGAAGTATACATCTCCTAATGGGGTCAATTAAATTCTCCATGGAGTGTACGATATCAATAAAGGATGATCATAGCCAATTACGTGACCAATGTGAACTATCCCTGACTATGTAGCAAGATTATTTTTGGATGGCAGAGGAGTAGAGAATGAAATTTTCCCACCATCAATGGAATGGTTTCAACATGTTTTTTGAAGACTTCATAGGGATTCCACCTGTTATTGATATAGAATTAACTATTGATCTCATGTTGGGGGCCTAATTAGTTTCAATTACACCATACAGAATGTCATTGAAAGATATTCAGGAGCAAAATACTCAACTAGTTGCATTGGATGAGAATGGATTTATCCATCTGAGGATGTCACCATAGGATTCTCTAGTCCTTCTTGTTATGAAAGATGATGTGACTCTATGATTTTCTATTGATTACTATAAGTTGAACCATATTAATATCATTAACTATTTTCCTATTCGGAATATCAAAATTAAATTTGAAAAGTTGAGAGGATCTTGATTGTTCTCAATAATAAACATGAGGTCGAGGTATCATCTGTTGAGATTTTAGACATCTGAATTATCGAGGACTTCATTATGAAATAGTTATATTGACTATATGTGTTTGTAGTAATTCCATTTGGGATGTTGAATTTTCTATCAGTGAATATGGACTTGAGGAATAAAATCTTCCACCCAAACCTATATTAGATTATTCAACCATTTTCTGATGTAATCATTGTGTACCCCACAAATCATTAAGATCATTCCCTACATCATGAAAACATCATAAGAATATTTTATAAGTATCATATATAATCCAATCAATATAAAAGTTTGTTTTGGATTGGTCAGGTACCCTTATTGGGGCACATCATCTTGGATAATGATGTGCCTATAGTCCTAGAAAAAGTTGAGTTAGTTCATTCATTGGTGCATCCCAGGAATGTGTTTGATATCCATAGATTTATGGGGCTAGATGGGTATAATCAAAGATTCATCCAACACATTTCCCATTTGGATGGATAACGTTCAGGATTTACCAAAAAGGGGATAATGTTTGATGGGTCAGAAACAAGTGAGTAGGGCATCCTATGATTAAAGAATCATCTAACATCACAACTAATCACGATCCTACATGAGCATTAAGAGGAGTATATGGAGTAATGTGTTGCTTCTATTATTGGACTAAAAGATATAATGATATAGAGAGTTCGTGTTGTGGTATATGGGTCTCAAAAGATGAGGCCAAATTAAAAGAACTTCTATATGCACATACACAATCCGGAAAAGTGGTGTATTCTTTGAAGTGTTGGTGGAATTATCTATTAGGAGAAAATTTTACTATGTATATGTATGAAAATAGTTTTGGGTATATCTTCTCACATCTAGATTTTAATATTCAACATCAATGGTGGTCGGATTATATGTTGACATTTTATTTTGTGATAGAATATACTCCCGAGAAATGAAATAGTGTGGTCAATGATTTTTTGAGGGAAACCTAAGGCTCATGAAGTTCAGGGGATTAGTTATGTGTGGAAGATGATTAACATGTTGGTTGAGATACATGTTGTGTTTTAGGGGAAACCAGATCATTGGAATCTTATATCAGAATCAATGGAGCGAAAAATTTTGATATATGTTTGAGACAGAAAGTATGAGGATCTCTAATTTTGAAACTAAGGGAATGCCTTGATTGTGGGAGGTCCCCTTAAAATCGAATTATAGATGAGGATGAAATAATCTATGTTAATAATCTATTTTTTGTTCCTATAATCATATGATAAGAGTCCATGTAGTAATTACATGGATCTATGTGGGTGGTGTATCCAGATGTGACCAAATTGTCACATAACCGACAATGACAGTTTTGGTGGGTGGTAATGAAAAATGAGACAGTAGTGTTCATGATATGACACTACATCTTTCAGAAGGATAAGGTATAACATCAATGACCATAGAGGTATACTACAGTTTTCCACAATATTAATATAATTGAGATGATCTCATAATTGATTTTGTGGTGGGTCACAAAAAGATGATAAAAAAATAAGGACTCTATCTATGTTATTTTAGATCAACATAATAAAATAGAACATTTAATGACTGTAATGGAGAAATTATTTTTGTGGAATATGGGGGATTTGGTTAGAGATAGTTTGTTTACATGGGGTTCCATAGACCATAATTTCAAATCATTACTCACATTTCAGTTAAACATTCTAGTGGGGCTTGCATAAGGTTCTCGATACATAGGTATTATAGAGTGTATATTTTCACCCATAGACATATTGGAAATCAAACTGTACTATATGAGTGCCATAGTATATTCTATAGAATTATGTTTTTGAATTAATTGTGTCTTGGGAAAAAATTTTGAATCTAGTTTATTTTTATTATAACTACAATTATTGGGATTCCATACAGATAGATCTATACAAGTAACATTATGGTTGGATATGAAGATCATCTCTATGATGGATGAATGATGGTTTGAAAGAATTATTGGGTCTGAGTTTCGTGTAGGGGATATTCAAGGATGTGCAACTAATTCGAAAAAATATGCATATAGATCAATGTAAGATGATGTCACACTCTAATAGAAAGAGATAAACCCTAAAATTTATATATGGTGATTGTGTATTCCTTTAGGGGTCACATAGGTTGGGTCACTTAATGATATGAAATCAAGGAATGTTAGTTCCCAGGTTTGTTGGACCATTTGAGGTAATGGAGATAATCAGGCCAATTGCATACTGATTGGATTTGTAATAGAAACACACTATTATTCCTGATTTTTTCAATGTATCAAAACTATGATTGTATCATCCCGACCATTCTTAAGTGATAAATAGGGAAGGTTTTTACCTTGACATTGATTTATCCTATGATGATAATCGGATATGTTTGTTGGATTATAGTGACAAAATGTATTGGTGATAAACAATGACGATAGTTCATTTATTGCAAAAATGTGGTAATTTTGAAGAGGAAACACAGGAGAGAGATTCAAAAATTAAGGCTCCATGGACGCATATTTTTAACTCAATGTCTCTGATATTATTGGGATTACATCATGAAGATGACCTATTATATATTTTTGAGATTATAAGATCCAATATTCATTCAGCTATGTCATGTTAAGTGTTCCATGAGTTCATGATGGGATGATATTATTTTAAAGACGTTCAGGTTGTTTATAAAAGAAATGGTATGAAAACTCCCATAAATAACATTTACACATCATGTATTGGAATTACCCTTCATGTAATTGTTCAAGTATTTAATAAAATAAATCTTAGGTGATTGTTTTCTTAGTATTCCATTATGCACATGTTTATGATCTATAATCATGTTACCGAAAATGTAATTACCCAAAATATAATTTTAAACATACTGTGAGTATAAATTATCCATTATTTTATGATATAGCTCTCCTCTTTAAACACTGGTCCCTCTTTCATGATTTTGGAGCCTGCTGGACAAATTCTACGCTTTTATGTCCTTTATTCATGGTGATTAGAAATGTCGATGGAAGAACTACACCGTCCTATTATGTTCTTTCTTCACCTTTAGTAATCCCTCTATCTCCTAGTCCTCACTCCATATAAAATAGTGATGTTTATCTACTTTTTGATCAAGATCTAGATCATGGAATTTTAGACCTTGGTAATTATGATATTGGATTTAGGATTTGGATCTAAATCATGTTATTCGTTCCATTATTGGTTGATCCAAATTAAATTGGGTATTCTTCTATTAGCAATAATTTTCCTTAATTTGATGTAGGTTTTCTAATATTAAATTACCATTGTATTTATTTTGATATGTGTATTCATGTTTTAGGACATAGAGCATTTTTTCATCAAATTGAATTCCAAAATAGGTTTAGGTAATGTGTCCAATTGATAAAGATGATTATTGTTGGAAATGAAGATTAATTTGGAAATTAATTATGAGATTTAATGATTATCAATTTAGATAATTAATTTGAGGATTAATTTTCAGATTTAGGGATTTCTAATTTAGATACATAATTAGGGGTTTAATTTCAAGATATTTCAATAATTGATTTGAGATAATTAATTGATAAATTAATTATGAGATATTTATGTCATTAGTTTAGTAAATTAATGATATATTAATTATTAGATTCCAGAATTGCTAATATGATAAAATATTTTTCTTATTAAATAATTTTTGTGTATACATTTTTAATAGTGTGATGTAGTTTATTATGTGTTATTAAATGGTGAATGGTAATAGGGAAATTTTCCCATGTGTTATGAATGGTATCATACTCATTCAATTAAGTGTTATTTAATGGTTTATGGTTACACGGATATTCGTCCACGTATTATTAATAGTGACGTGCTCATTCATTTATGTGTTATTTAATGGTGATTGGTAACATGGACACTTGACCATGTATTATGAATGGTAAAATTGTCATTCAATTATGTGTTTTTAAATGGTCAATGGTATCGTGGACGTTGAACCAAATATTATGATTGGTAACTTTCTCTTTCATTTATGTATTATAAAATAGTGACTGGTAACATGAACATTATACCAATAATTATGAATGGTAACATGGACATTAAAATGTGATATCCCATGGGGATAGATAGGAATCTGGCATTGGCGGATGTCACTATTGAGGTTTGGGTGTCCTCAAGAACCCCAAGGATTATGTTTTCAAATAATGGATATTTTAGAATATGATAATCAATATATTTATGTATTATATTTAATTATTTATATAATTGCAAAAACTATTGTTGACAGTTTTATTTTAGACATCATTGGTTCTAGCCTACTAATTGGTACTAACACCCTATAAGGAATTCATGATTAGTACTGAAAGAGGATTTATAATTTCAAGATATAATATGGAAAAAATAGTTTTTTAAATAGATTAATTTTGAATAGAGAAGGGTTGAGGGGACTAGAAGTTTTTCGTGACCCAGTAGGATTCTACAATGTCTTTATTCTGGGTTTTCATTTGAGACACTTGACACTTACAATATAATGGAATGTTTCCTACTTTAGTAGAATATTGTATCTCATGTTTGGATTTTTTTTGAGAAATTCATATTATTTATGGTAATATATATATATCTCTATTTTTTATTATTTATACTTGTGTTTTACAATGACCACATAGGGTATAATATCCCCTTGACTGACATAGCTGGTCCTCACAGCAAGTCTATAGCCTCTAGCATACTGGGAAGAACACATGATGTCATGTACATGACCTACTCGGGGAACCTGTGTGGAACCCGGGATGGGATGTTACAATACAAATCTGATTAGTTAAATAGTATTAAATATGAATCATTAGAGTGGAATTGACATGAAACACTGTTACCTTGGTTTTCTTCTTGGTTTGACATGTAATATATTTTTAAATAATAAATTAAATTTTAACTAATATATGATTAACACCCATATTAAACTATATACACTTTTTATGGTCTTTTTTAAAATCAATTTACTTATATTCACAGTAGTGTTATTCCATACACTGGCTATTAAATGTTTGTTCTATCAATTTCTCCATAACTATATTGGTATCATTAACATGGTCAAATTTTTTATAAAATTTATAGACCAAATATAGAATATATATAATTTTATAAATATAGTTTCATATTAATTACATACTATTAATGATCAGTCATTAATGATAATAATGTGAAAATAAACACATCACTCTGTCATAGTGGTAGTCCACATGGACACATGAGAAATTTTATGAATTTCCATGTTATAGAAAAGAATAAGTTCAGTGATATCCAAAAAAATTATATTATTTATTTTATTAATATTTTTATATTCATTATTTCCATAATTATGAACATCCATCTAAGCTAGTGATGAAAATTGATACACATCACCTTGTAGATATGGTAGTAAGTACATATGCTTGAGCGATGTTATCATTTACCATTAGATTGAATAGAGATAAATAATAGACTAGAAAATATCATAACTATATATTTGTAATGTTAATATACATATGATGTTATTTTACAATTGTTATTATATATTTGATGGATGTTTAATAGGAAAGGAACTTGTAAATACTAATTAATAAAATATACCCCATTCTTTGGTAATCCCCTTTGACATACACATTAATCCATATTGAAATTGTCAATGGATGAGACCAAAATCTATAAGTAATGACAAACTAATTTGTTATGAGATATTGGTTGTTGTTTTCATGATAATTGGATCAGTAAGTGCTAAGAAGAGAGAATGTGATGTTAAAATTTATAAGTGAGTTGGGTGAATAACTTGTAAACACATGAAATGTTATTATAAAATATATGATATAATTACATAAATGGGATAAATATTGTCATAAAATCAACTAATAATAAATAGGATGAAAATAATATTACCGATTAGATTTATTAAAGTGTTTTAGGTTATATTAAATCTGTTTCCCTTAATTTCAACCCTTTAAACTCATTTGACCATTAATTGACGTGATAAATCATTAGCATGATTATTATTCATTGTAACTGATTATTATGTGGAATTTATTACATAATATTAATTATTTTGAAACAAATGTGTTAAATCCTCATTATGTTATTCAATATGTATACGTGTTAAAACCCGCATTTATTATATCTTCATAAAACCCCATGAAAATAGTTTTTTGATAGAAATGAATCTTTTAAACATAAAAATAATTTTATCTAAAATTAAATTATAATATTGATTATCATGGAATTAAATGGATAAAATTAAATCAAATGAGTCATCCAAACCAAATGATATTATAACCTTATGAGTAGCTGATTAAAAGATAAGATCAATACATATTTTTTAATTGAATAAGAACATTAAATAGATTTGAAAAATAATAGACATAGATTTATAGGTAAGAATTTATAATCTTAATAGAAATATAATTATCAATAGATATTTATTTATTTTAGAAAATGTTTTTCATTAACATTAATGTCCTTCAGATGTCAATATAATTGCATATATGTTATGGGATTTTTAAAATTAGTATTTTTCACTATTGACCCAAAAATAAGCTAATTCTAAAAAATATAAATAATTCACCCTAAGATAATTTTTAAAAAATAAATTGAAAAATAAGATTTCTTGAAGAAAATTATAATTATTAAATTTTTTAGTCTTATTTTTAATCACATTATTGAATAAATATATTCACCTTGTGAATTAATTCCTTTAAAAAGAAAATTTTAATTTCTATAATTGAATCATGGGTTCAATATTCAACCTCCATAAAAAATATAAAACTTCAAATTTTATAAATGTATCTATATGAATTGATATGGGTATTTCATTATCGAAGGTAATTTAGGAAACTATATTACTACATTAGTATTATTGTTTCTCCATTATAACATTACCATTTTAGACCTCAAATTCCTCAACACTTGTTCTATAAGACGAATAATAATGAATTATTCTTCACAATATGATATATCACTAGCTAATTACATTTAATTATATTTTTTTCTATGCATTGGGTGTATAATATACTACATTAATGAAGATATAAGGACCAATTTATCATTATATAGGTTTGGTGGAATTTCATAACAACAATACAGAACTCAAATTATTTGAAAAATACCTAATGGAATGATAATCCTCATAAATAGTTTTCATTTCATAAAAAATATGTATATTTTCTTTACATAGGGTTACCATCAAGAAAATATGATCCCTAACATGGAATTTTATATTTGTTCCATTATCAATATTCCTCTTTTTCATTCTATGAGATAAATAGATATGAATATGAGTAGTGCAGTCTTCTTCAATCATCCCCTTATAAATTTCCAAGACAAAATGCACCTTTCACTCTGATTATCTATAAAAATTAATAAAAAATAACGTTTCCCACACAACTCTTTTTATGGTGCATTTTAAATTCTTTAATGGAAGATATTATTTTATTAAAATTACACAACAACTAAATATTTGTCACATATACCATAAATTTAAATTGAGAATGACCTCATAATTCCATATACTATTAGAATAATACCTTATAAAATTCCAAATTTCTACGGATGATAATTATTTCACATGTGTAGCTCAGTGTAGAGATACTTCTAAATACTTTTCTCGATACTGGATTTAAAACATCGATCATGATTTAATAAAATTGAAATTGGTGCCCCATGATATGTTGTAACTACATTAATATATTATCATGGGAGTCTCCAAAAATCATGATCATACCATGTATTGAGAAACATTTCATACATGGTAATATGAACCATAGTAACACATTTGGAAAATTTTCTTTTAGGTTTTTTTACAGTCCTATGAGAAATTGTACAGTAATATAATCTCACATACATAGTGGTATATGAAGAGTTTACAGAACATCATTCTAATTTTTTATGTCATCCATTACCTACTATAATACCAAACATCATGATACATAGTTATTAATTTACCTCTAAATACTATCCTAAAAAATTGTTCTTTAATTCCCAAAACATTTTGGTGCTACAAAATATTATAGTGAAATATATGTTATTTCCCTGTTTAATAAATCTATTTTATACTAAGGTATTAATGAAACCCATATTATCCTTCCAATATTCAAAGCACCATATTTATAAAAAATGGTTGTTTTATTCTTATCACTCACAAAATTTAATTTATATGTAAAACCCCTACCATAAAGAAGGGTATTTTTACCATATCTTGTGAGGATTGATTGGAAATAATTTTTAAAAGGAGTGATATTTCCCCTTTCCTACTGATACACATATCAAATGATATTAAATATGATATTTTTCTACATCATTTTATTCAAAACTCTAGGGTATTTTATAGTAAATTTTGATACCACCTGATTTACCTTTTCATGGTCATAGTGCATTAATATATCATAATCCATTAGTATGTATAGGCATCAGATTTGTCTCATGTCATGACTTTTTTTAAAATATGTATTTCAATATTTTTAATCCATATATTCCACACATAATTAATCATATAGATAATTTCTCATTATCATCAAGGAAAATATTAAAGCTTCAAACTCATGTCAATGGGTTAGAGAACACTGTTCATGAATCACTAACATTCTTGATTCATAAGATTTAACTTTATTATTTTTTATATTGATATATCTAAATCTGTTATTTGATGCACTACTCTATATGAAAAAATCATACATTTCCATTGGTAATGTAAATATCGTTGCATCAAATGATACCTCATTGATTATTTAAAACATTAATTTTTTTTACCATTTAAGGTTTACCCCATTACATTTCATCGTGGTCAATAAGTAATATCATGAGGATATATTCATAATTAAACACCGATACAAGTATTTAAATTTCTAGAAACTATGTATATTTATTTAATTCATCAAACTAAACATTTATTTTACTACATTTATTTTTTAGGAATACATTAATATTATATCTATGGTGAAAATATTTTTAAAAAAGAAAACATCATGTTGCCAGAATTCATAGATACATTATTTAACTTACAACTCATTACCTCTACGATTATAAGATGTATTCTAAAATGTATATTTTGATCATCAAATCATTTCAACAATACCATTATATTATCCATATACTACCAAATTTAATTATCAATATTACCTTAAAATATCATTTTCAATGGACTTATAAAAATAGAGGGTGCATTTGTCAATCCAATAGAAATTACATTAAAATAATAATTTCAAAACATTCATGTGAAATTATATATTTGGATTATATTATATACATACACCAAATTTAATATACCACAATCAAAGATCAAACATTAAAAATACCGATCTCCATCAGTATGATCAAAATGGTTATCAATTTTATGTTGAGGATATTTTTTTTTATAGAAATGGAATTTCATTCATAATAATAAATAAATAATCTCATAGAATAATATTTATTTGTAAAAAAGAATAATGGATCTATATAGTGAAACACATCATTGACTGATTCAATTATTTGACAACTCTTCCTATGAATAACTGAAATCCATGCATGAGTGAATTTATATATAGGTCTTCATAAACCGTGTCAATATAATCCTGTAAAATTGGTGTGTATTCAGTACTAATGATAAAATTTCCTTCCATTGGTTGTGATTTCACATCATGGCCCATAATTCCATTATGTGTAACCATTATAGGTGGATCCATATGTGATTCAAATGATGTAGTCTCCCCTATGAAGATAGGTGATATCACATATCCATTATTATATAAAATTTCCTTTATTGGAAAATATATTTATGTATCATACAATTATTTATATTCCATAAAAAGTATTTTATTATTTTATAACATATATAAAATTACCATGTTTTCAAATACGGGAATTCTATGAATTAAAATGGTGATATAAAAAAATATCCTTTTCTTCAATGAGATTTTCATTTCAAATTTTGATTTATAATAGCGTTATTAGAGAACAATGGAATTATATAATCTTTTTAGAAAACATGGAAGATATAAATACTGAAAACATCCTGAATTAAATATATAATGAACCCAATTTTAGTTTGTGATAAATTTACCAAAGACTATATATTTTAGAACATCGACTCCAAATGTAGTAATTGAATGATCTGGACCTTTCTCCCTTGGGAACTTTTGTGGTATGTTACCTTGGGCTTTAGGATTAAAGAATACCATATGTCCCTTAAATTATGAAAATTACCGTTCTAGTTTTCTATCATTCATTTTCCTTCATGGGGAATATGGGACTCATATAAACAATTTTAACTAACTCTTATTCCAAATTAAAATTTAATATGACGTTTCTCTCCCAAATTATCCCATTGTAGAATACCATCACTCCATTATTGGTATTCATCACAATTATTATTCCATGGTGATAATCCAAACTATTATTTTCATTAATTTCATTCAATTTATATGATCATGAAAATTGTTTCTCTGCCTTCATGGCACATAATACAATATCATCATTTGATGAAAATGATTGAGAAATAATTTCCCATTGTTGATTCATCTTAACCCCATTGAAGAAAAAATATATATTTCCTTTTTTTATAACCAATGTGTTTTCGTACATTCCTTTATAATACTATTAATATAACCTAAAATATAGTGACAATTGCCTATTTTTTATTCTTTACAATGATGAATATCAATTCAATTTCTTCTCATTTATCTATATGATAATATTTATCAATGAATATTAGGATAAATTGTGTTTATTCCATAATTTTTATTTATTTATCACCATTAGTATTCCATATCAATGATCATCATTAATGAAAATCTACCATTTAAAAATATACATCGAGAATATCCTTTCACTTTCATTACATCCCAAATATAGAAATATATTTTCAATGGACATGATCCATTTCTCAACTAAAAATTGGTTACTTTTTTCCTTATTGATTATAGAATTATACTATGTATTGTGATATAACATATGAGCGTTAAATTATGAATGAATAGATTTCCTAATATGGTAATCATTTTATGTCATAACTGTTGTCATTTTAACCAATATGGCTATTATATGAAACGTTCCAACACCCACTACACTTAATTTGTAAAAACATAAATTATAAAATTTACTGTGGGTGTTAGCATGATCTCTTAGTGGCGGCTAAGGGTTCTAGAGTCATAAAACAATACAATGGCTTTTGACCACTATGACATAGTGTGTGGGACATTCCTTATAGATCAACAAGTATCTTGGGATATACACAAACCCCAGGTGGAGTAAATTGCTTGCCTACATGACATTAACCCAACCACATGGCCAAACCAAGACCGGATCGATGTGTTACCCCATGAATTTGTTATTGGAAAGGCAGACATGGGTTGAAACCATATATTGGAACATGGTCAGAGTACATGGGTGGACCACAGATAGAAATTCATGGCATGTGACCCTTCTATATTTTGTGTACCCTATATATACTTGACACTTACTTCTAATACGCTTCATTGAACACGAACAGTACCCAGTGTTAAGGGATACAACGTGTGACTCTACTACACATAGTGTGATTCACTCTATATGGTCTCATATCCATTACCATCATATCATGGATAAGATCATTAGGGTTTGTTTTCATAATTAATCCCCATATGGTTTCTTCGTATTGTTTCATATATAAAAGAGTAATATCTCTTCAATAGGGCATTATGGAGAGTGTAGTTGGAATCCCCTCCGAGAGGTCAAGAGCAGGATCCTTTATCCATTCTTGTGCCCTATGTAGAGTCCTAGTATTGGCATAACCAATCCTATCAAGCCTCGATCCTATACATAGAATATAAATTTGGTTGAGTCTTGGTATCATCCAATGGACTTGTGAGTGATCCTCATCTTTGTATTGTGATCTTCCCTACTCCTGGAGTGAGTTATCCTAGGGAGATTATATTGTATATTTCTTCAGATCTATCAAAATATCTCTCCATTATGGTTCCCAATGGGAATAACCTACTAGATTATTTTAATCAGTGCTATAATACATAGGAGTATATTCTCTCATATGAGTGCTTTGTGGAATCATCGAAGAGAACCTCTACTATTTGTGTACGATAGTTCTGACTTACCTCTAGACTATGTTTCTTGGTTAATGTATATATTTGTATCCTTTTTGTATATTAAAAGTACACATATATGTTTATTTATGATTGTAATATACATTGTATATTTAATTGAGGTTTTCTTTTTTCCTATATAGTATTGTTATAGACACCCATGCAAGTTCTATGGCTTTATCTGGCATGTATTGTACAGACAGGCGACTATTTTTGATTGATTCCTAGGTGGACCCAGAACAGGACCTGGACCAGCTACTAATTCATGATTTTAGAAAGGTTGAGGTGTTCCTACAACTACATATATAAGTAATAGTACCTTTTTTTTACTGGTTGGACTATGTGGTCTATAGTGTCTTTTGGTGGAATTTTATTATGGCCAGGTTTACATTAAATTAATTACTTCTATTGATCAATGTTGGTTTGGATAAAGGAATGAATTAATTTACATTCTCAGTTGTTTTTACTATTCAAAATGTTGTGATTGGAGATGTGTGCATGTGTAATGGTACAAGGGAAATTCCTTCCATGAAAGTGATATGACTACTCAGTTCTAGTCAGTATCCCATTTCCTATTGTAGGTGTGATTAGGGAGTGACGACATGGGCCCCACTGGGATTGGTTGTGATAGAGTTATATCAACAGAGTTTAGTTAATCATTATGACCATGAGTATTTGTGATTGGTTTGGGTGAATAGATTTTTGTTTTATCAAAACATATTTTAGGCCAGGGATTCCAGTGTTGGTGCGACATCCAACATGACCATACACTAGGACGTTGATAACCTTATTTTTGAATCAATACATGTGAACATTTGTTGTATGGAATAATAATTGCGCCTGAATCATATAAGAATGGGTTTTGTTTTCCTTTTCCTTAATTATTTATCTTCCTAGATATACTCATTGAATGTGGTATATATTGTTCTGTTACATGTTGTATTTGCAACATATACAAGTTATGATTATGCAGATTGATCACGAAGATGACCCCCTCAGTGAAAATGCTTTAATTCAGGGACATGAACCCCCTCGTCTATATCAAATAAGTCAAGCATCCATACCAAAACTTGTAGATAAGAACATGGTACTCGCAGTACTAGTGGAAAATGACACAGGCTGAGCACACATCAGGTGTTTCATCTGTAGAGGCCCCTTAGGTTCTAAGGTGGGCCCGACACACAGGTGTATGAGGACTAGTTTGAGGTGGTGGTCCAAGTTTCTCTTTTAGACAGGTCACCAATTTATTATATGGTTATTCTAATGGTGAGCCTTCTTTTTTGCTAAAAATGGTGATGTTTTTTCCAATGAGAGAGGTCTGCATAGAGACATCTAAGCCAGTGTATCCCTTATATGTTTTTTAAAAAATGTGGGTCACTATAGCATGCTATAGATGTGGATATTTCCTTGGCTTGGCAGATAAAGCATGTGGTAGTGAGCTGCATTCAAGTAGCCACAAAGACCTCAGAAATCAGAAGACCACATTATCCTCAGAGTCATTGATATGGGAGATGTTATAAGAGTAATACTCATAATAGGGAGTCAACTATTAATAAATCATGGGGTGGGTCCTTTCAGCCAAGATCAGGGTGATTCTATACATGTGGTGGCAGGGGACATCCTGCTAGGGATTGTCCGACATATTAAGCTACTAAAAGGGAGATAGTGGATGCGCCACCGAGGTAGGGGTAGAAACATGATCACTTATATCCATAGGGTGGATGACAAAGAAGAGAAGCTAGGAGAACAGTAGGTGTTGGAATACATATAAACATGTTAGCATCACCACCCCAGGTAGTCCACACCTAGCTCAGGGAGCTAGAGAATAGTGATAGGGACAACTACGTAAGGTTGGGGCATACGAACTAAAGGCTACAAGAATAATTAATTGTAGAATATATGTATTGTATACTATACTACTATATTTATTGGTTTAGCTACTAGTAATTCTATTCATGGTACTAATACTATAGTAGACCCTGAGATTTTAGTTAGACCATTGAATCAACCCTTATTCTTGGAGACACATACTAGAGGAGACACACAAAATGTTTTTTCGGTACTATGACCTGATCTATTGAAGGGAGAGTTTTGGTTGGAACCAATTTTTGTAGCACCAATGCCTTATGACATCATTCATGGTACGTATTTGTTTTATGAAATTCATTCCCATATTGAATTTTTTAGAGAAGGGTACGGTATGTTCCCATGTATGGAATGAGGTTATCCTATGTCAGAGAAAAGTAAACCCCTGAAGCATAGGATGAACTCGTGAAATAGAGGGTGCGTCCAATTACTAATGATATAGATATTCTAGCCATTGTAACAATAGATGTTAGGCGTTTTCAGTTCCTAGTAGTAGTAGAAGAATTTGATGACATCTTTCCTGAAGATGTCCCGGGATTACCTCCCCATCCTGAGATAGACATCTACATTGTTTTACACAGCAATAAGACACTTATATCATCACCAACTTATAGGATTACTCCCAGAAATCATAACCAGTTGAGTGTGAAATTAGTGGACATGTAGCGGAAGGACATAATATGACCTAGTGTTTCACCTTGGGAATACTTTGTATTGTTTAACAAAAAAATTCATGCATGATCTTAAGGTTGTGTGAGGATTATTAGTACATAATCCATGTGACCGTGTAGAATGAGAATATACTACCAATGATTGATTTCCTAAAAAAGTACCTTATATGGACATAATGGTTCTCAATTATCGATTGCAGGTCAATGGTTTTTAATGATGAATATTTGTTTGATGAGGGCCCTGATATTGGAATTTCCAAAGAATGGTGTCACGTAAATAGTTTTCTACGATGCATCCGAGAATATTCTTGGTTGTTTCCAGATGAAAAGGCAGGAATTCATTTCAAATGGAACACGCATGTTAGTCCATATTAGTATAAATATGTGACCCCTAATCTTGATTTGGTAGTGGTAGTCTCCAAATTTATGATGTGGAGACACTACTCGATGAGAAAGTGGTTTATCGTCCACTCTGATCCAAAGAGTCTCTTACATCGGAAGGATATGAACATGAGACACTGGTGTTAACTAGAGATCCTCTATAACTATGAAATCATGATTTCTTATACTACCCAAAGGGGAAAATATTGGCATATTCCATTACTAGGAGATAAAGTTTTCTATTGCTGAATGAGGAGTAAGATCAATTTGAATCATTATATTTATCCTTTGTGGATGGAGATGAATAAGAGTACCTCCAGTAAATGTTTGACTCCCCTCTACTCATATATTCTGTCATAGAGGCACAACATGGGGTCATGAACTATGATACCTTATATTCCCAAATGACTACTGAGTATGCTCTTGATGGATTTTCAAAAGGAGGGGAGCATGTAATCTTTTTAAAAGGACAGAAATTAGTACTTGTGACATAACAATAGGAGGTCATTTCAGAGTTTCATACTACCCCATTTGAAATACATCCAGGTTTTGTGAAGATATAATATGACCTCCAGTGTTGGTTATGGTGGCTAGGATAAAATAATGGTGATGACGAGTTTGTTTATTGATGCCTCACTTATTAACAAGTGAAGTTTATACCCTAGGTTCCATCATGTTTGACACAACCCCTTTACATACTGAAATTGATGTGGGATAGGATAATGATGGACTTACTGCTGGAATTACAAGGTGCATATTGGCGAAATGATTCCATCTGGGTGATCATTGACCTACTCATCAAGTGAGACCACATTGTATCTATCTAATAGCAGTGTTCAGTAGAGAGCTAGGGATATCTTTATGTATAGAAGATATTTCAAATCCATGGTTTTCCACCACCAATAATTTCTGATTATGAAGATCATTTCACATCCCATTTGTGGACAGTATTATAGGTGTTTCTTGGGATTTATTTTCACTTGATCATAGTGTTTCACCCACAAAGGTATGGGTAGACGTGACAGGATATTCGAGACTTGGATAACATGGTACATGCATTCATGTTGTATTGTTTCTATAGTTGCAAGGATCACCTATTACTAGTGGAGTTCTTATACCAAAAATAGATACCCTTACACCAATGGTATGACACCATTCGAGGAATTGTTCATGAAAACCTACGGATCGCAACATTTATGGGATGACCAAGGAGAGACAACACTCATGGGCCCGAAGATGGTGCGGGATTCTATAAAGAAGGTGATGATCATCTAGGAGTAGATGAAGATTCCACAGAGACATTATAAATATTATGATGAATGGCAACGAAGACCATTGGAGTTTGAGGAAGTAGATCCCATTTTTATTCAGTTCTCACATTGATGAGGGTTACAATGTTTTGGCCAAGTCGATCAAGCCATCTCAATGTATTATCATCCCATTATTCATTTACTATATTGTGAGGCCAATGTTTTATAACACCTAGATCTACCCCAATAGTTTCACTAGGTACATGATTTTTCCAAGTGTTGCATATGAGGTGATTTGTGAATAACCCATCTCAAATCATCGACTAGAGTGAGTTGGACATTGATGATGAATTAACCTTTGCAAAGTACCCAGTAGATATTGAGCATCAATGGGAGAGGATACTTAATGGGAATTTGATTCCATTGGTGTGTCCTAATGCTAGTACAGTAATATCTATTAGATGAAATGTGAGTGATAGGATTAAATTCATGCATAGTACTGGCATCTATTTGAGTTTTCTTGTTTTTGGATTTCTAGGGACGTAAATACCCATGGTGGGGAAAATTATCTACTCAGATTATTCGGATTTTATTTTTTGGAATTATTTGAAAAATATCTGAGACCAAGAGATGATCTGGAGTCTCATTTTGGGTCCCAATGTCCTCCAAAACAATTTGTTGAGAAATATTTTTCTTTTAATAAATTGCAAGAGTAGTTTCCATGAAAATGTGGAATGAAATTTTAATGTGTGCCTGGATCAAAAATTCGAGGCCATCGTTATTTTTTGAGTAGTGGAATTACCTTATGAGATACCTAAAATCATCAATCATGGATCAGCTTGGAAATATTGTTTCTATATGTAACTATAAAAAAATAATCAACTAAAAAATATTTTATATTATAATATTAATTACAAATCAATGTGGACTTGAATTGGAAATGGGATTCCACCATTGTGTCCATAATGTGTTGTTCTACCTAGGAATAACATTACATTATTCAACATGAGTCTTCTATAAAAACCCTACAAATAACATCATCTTTATTAAATAATTTAATGTTATATTATTTTATTGACGTAGTGACAATATTAAATTAATATCATTTTTATTTAGAAATATGGGGGTTATATGCTAATCCCTGGGAACACTAGAGAATTTATAGGGAGAGATTTTGAGAAACATCTAAAGAAAATGGAGACTAAATCACATATCAATAATTAGTGAATACAGACCTTGATGGATCTCACCAATGATAAGGACATAGTGACCAAATATCATATATGAGAGATCTAAATCTAAAATTAGATACAATATTTTTTACATCCTTCTCCATTGTTTGATTCCAAGATGAATGTGGACCATCCAACAAACAAGTTGGTCCACATTTTGATCATAAACATGTAGGATGAGTTTTTTTCTTGTGGGGTCTTATTGGGAGTTTTGGCCTTGTAAATTATTGTTCACTAATGTGATTTTTGTTCTAAAGAAATGAACAAGAACGACATGAAAATCAATCGAAGTCCTTTCCTCTTATATGGTTTGTGTTTTTGTATCCCTCGTTCATCGTTCATCATAAGTATTATTTACCTGTCCCACAATTTAACATATCCTGATCAGTTAATCATTTCACATCTTAATTTGGCACAATAATTTGATTTCACAGATCTTGGATCAGTGTGGTATAATGGACGTGCATAGATAAACAAAGATAGATTCAGATGATGGTGGTTCCCCAAATCTTCATTCTTTTTTGTTCTTTTTCGTAATGAAGAACAACCACTTAATCAATTTTCAACAGGATTTAAATACAAAACAAATTTTTGGGGAGATGACAAGATATAAATAGGTTTGATCTTGAGTTTCCTAATGAATCATGGCTGAAATGGTGGCCCATGTAGCAGTGGAGATGACCAGAGTGTTAACTAGGATTCTGGAAAATCCTTCAATACACGGAGTGTAAAATGGGAATATATGGCATGTGGACTCTCTCAGTAGTGATGCGGGTTTTGGGAGGCAGTAATGTATCAGAAGGCAAGTCGGACCTACCCTGAGGCTCAGTTTGTATATCGGGAGGTACATAGAAATAGGGTGGAGTACATGACATTACTATATAATATGTAACACTACACACTGCCAGAGGCAGACAGGATACATTTTATAATCTTTTTACTTCTACAAATGTAGGAGAACACAGGTTCAAACCATGTAATAGTACTCAAATATAGTACATGGGTGGACATCAAATGGAAGGATGTAGTTTGTGACCCTTATACCCATCATGTACTGTGTTTTTTCTGTACATGTACATCTTAAACGGGTTATTGTACACTGGTAGTGCCTGTGGTCAAGGGACATGGTTTTTGACTCTACTACACATTGTGTACTCTATTCTTCATAACCTGATCTCCTTTCTCATGATATATTGGACATATTTTTTAGGTTTGGATACCTTGATCCATCCCAAAATGGTTAGTTGGTATCATTTCCTACACGTAGACATATGATCCCATTAACATGAATTTTTTGATAGGTAATTTGGAATCCCCTCTGAGAGGCCCAATGAAAGATCCCCTACCCATTATTCTTCATTAAGTATCGTCTTTGTATCGGTGATACCAATCCTACTGGATATAGATCCTCTACATAGCAGGTTAATCAGGTTGATTCGTGTTATCACTAAATTACATGATAATGATCCACGTTTGGGTTTTCTAATACTCCCACTCATGTAGTTAGTTCTCCCAGATCGATTGAATTGTATATGTCTTCAAATATATTATCATATCTCCTTATTGATGATTTTCTATGAGTATCACCTCTAGGGAATACATCCAATGTAATATCAGACTCTTGAGTATGTAGTCTCATATGAGTGCTTTAGGAAATCTTCAGACTGAATCTGTAGTGTTGGTATAAGGTATTTGCGACATACCTTGAGATTACTGGTCTAGTTTAAAGTACATTTCGATATATTTTTTTATTTATTTTACACAAAAACAAGTTTAGAAATGATTGTACCTTTACGTTGTGTATTTATTTGTGTTTACATGGTTTCATATAGTGTATTGTTCTACTCACCCTTGCATGAGATTTTCCTGCATGTGGCTTGTCTTGTGGAGATAAGAGAATCATTTTTACACAGTCCTAGGTAAACCATGACTTGGTGGTGCATCATGAATTTAGACAAAAAGGTGTTCCTATTGATATATAAAAAAGTAATAGTACCTTTTGATTACATGTTGGACCTTTTGGTATACAAAATCTACTAGTAGGATTGTATTATGGCCCAGTTTACATACATGATTTACATATGTCATACTATGTTGTTTTGGATAGTGGTATACATGAATTTACTCTTTTACTGGTTTATACATTATAAAATATCGGTCCTGGATATGGGAGCTAGTGTGAAGGTACTTCAAAAATACCTCCCATATTAGTGATGTTGTTACTCGATGCTAGTCACCAGCCCCTAGCCTATTGCAGATAGACTTGGGGAGTCACGAAATGTTCTTCTTTGAGGTGTTTCATGACATATAAATTCAAAGATGAATTATTCCGAATAAGAGTGAGATTATAAAAAAAAAATTGAATTATTGACATTGAATAATAAGTAATAAAAAGGGAAAACATGAATTGAAACATTAAGTATCATGAATAATGTATATTTTAGGACATAATATGTCAAATGTTCTATATATAAAAAATATATAATAAATGGGGTGCGTAATATAAAATATTCTTTATTAGAGTGGAATTAGGATGAAAACACTTTCATATTTTTTCTACTTTGTCAATTGGATAATATCCTCCTAAATAATTGATTTACCTATATTGAATGCAATATTAACTACATATTAAATCATTTAACCATTTTTATATTTCATTTAAAACAATTTTAAAAAAATTAATTTTATTGTTATTAATTATGTTAACCACTAATTGTTTTACGTTTATTTTCCCCTAAATAAAATCAGAAAGTTGTCTATGTTCAAAGGAGTAATGATATTGATCCATTATCTACTGGAAGTACAAAATTTCATTAATTTATTTTTTATTCAATATATATAATTTATAATATTATATGAATTATAGGAATATAGAAATGTTTCACACTTCTATATATAGGGGAAGTCCACACTTACACACAAGGAATGTTATCATTCCCAACGGATGGTAGTGTTAGAAGGTAGATAATATAATATATTAAAATAATAATACATATGTATTAAAATATAATATATATTAATTAACTAATTATTCATAAAAATACTCATGAGTGGGTCATTAAAAATAAAACACATCTATATGTTGATATGGTAGGTCGTGCATACACACGTGCGATGTTTTTATTATATATAGAATATCAATTTGAAAGAAAATTGACGCACCATCATCATAGAATATTATATGCATAAAAATGTTTTTTAATCATTTTATAATCATTAATATTCATTTTTAAGGGATTATTTGAAATTGAACTTGAAAATTCTCAGTACGAACATATTCCTCTTTCAATGTTATTCTCTATATGATTACATATTAATCCTTCTTGAAGTGATCTTATAGTGAGGCTAGGTCCTCTAAATCAAGATAGATGATGTTGAAGCGGTATTTAGTTTTGTATTTTTGGAATTATTTATTCCAATATTTGTGTAGATTTGGGGATAAGAGGTTTCCTATTATAACTGAGGCGGGTGGAAAACATTTCAAAACATGAATCTTTATTATATAATATATTTATTGCTAAAAATTTGTGGCAGCATATTTTCATATCTTAGAAGTTAAGAAGGGTGATATTAAAATAAAAATGACCAATTATATTTATGTGATTTACTTTTTATAATCATGAAATTTTTTTCCTATATTTAAATTTTTTTTAAATTAGTTTACCAATGACTGAGGTGGTAAATATATATCAATAATACTATAAATTACGATTAATAATTGTGTTAACCATATTTTGAAATGTAAATTATTATTATTAAAAATAATGAATACGTTATAAAATACACAATTTACTAATGTGGTAAAAATTTCTTTTTAATATTGTTTTTAAAAATATAAGAAAAATCGTTTTTTAAATTACATTTTTTAAGAAAATAATAATTTTAAAATAAAATCATGCATAATGTTGATTAACATATAATTGACTGAATGATTATTAATAAACTGGAATTATTTTACATTAATCACAATCTGAACCCCAAACAAACATTTAGAATACTTCATTAAAAGTGGGGTTCCAAAAAATATATATTTAAACCCATTACATATATTTTAAATATGAAAAAATTAATTTATTTGATCAAAATAGTATTTTAATAAACATTATTTACTTCTATAACAAAAAAATTTATATAGAAGTTTTTCATATTTTCTATGCAATTATATTATATTAATAAATATATTAATGTGACCTCTTTTGTAAACACTCTATTATTTTCATTAATTATCCAACAAACAAATATTTTTTAAAAATATAAAAAAGTCACCAAATTATAAATTTGACCTAATAAATTAGTAAATAAATTTAATACCAAAGAAATATAATTATATATTTTTGTGACTAATTTTTTAGTCACAATAGTTTTTATTATATACATAACGTAATAGATTCATTAGAATGAAAAATTATTGTACAATAATTGATTCAATGATGTAAAAAAATTAAAAGGTTAATCGTAGTTTCAAAATTTGAATTATAAATATGAAATTTTTAGTAATGTGTAGGTCTTATAGAAATTATGTTATTTAATTCAATGGAATACAAATCATTTTGATCATGAAAATATCATATCATTTTAATGTTGTGGTGTTTAAACCTCCATTAATTATAAGTATTTCAATCATGTCAGATTTCCCTAATTGTTAATCAAAAGTGTGTCAAAGTGAAATTTTAATATGATGATTAGATATTATTGTTTGGAGAAATGGTGAATATCACATCAAATATAATCGCATAATAATTAGTTACATGTATTAATTAAATTAAATTGATTGGGTCAAAATTGATCTTTTATAATATTCTCAATGTTTAAGGGTAAGTCCCATTAAATTAACGTCATCATGTTAGCTAGTGTAATAAAAACCTAGGGGTATATAATTTGATAATAATTTTAATATAGTGATGTAGCATGAAATGATTTCATTTCTTATAATATTATATCATATTAACTCTAAAATGGATTGGAAATCGACATTTCATAATTGTAAACATGGGTCATAAGATTACATTAAATTACACGGATATTTTTTTTGTTGGAAATGCATATTAATATGTTTAAAATTTAATGAAGCCCGAGAATTAGTTGAGAATTAACCCTGATAATATTTTTTATGGATACTAAATTTATTAACAACAAATCAATTAAATAATGAAAATGTGTATTTAATTCTCAACGACCAAGTATATGACATAAATTTACTTTTTTAGATTTTGTATTTCTATGATATAATTTTTTGGAAAAATGAAATATATAATTGTTAGATGATTGATTCTGGAATGGTTAAATTTTTGTAGTTACCAATGAGCAGAGATATTAGGATCTTATATCATTTCTATTTAATAATTAAATTACATTCTATTTTTATCTCCATTGAAATGAATGGTCATGAAGGGAAAAAAATTATATTTTTTATGAATAGATACTTCTATTTTATCTTATATAATTATTGAAAATTTTATACTCAAATATAAATGGATGGATTTGGGATCCAATTATTTTTTGATTTCTTATTAGAAGGCTACATGACCTGACAGTATTAGGACTAGAAATCTAATTTTCTATTAGTTTATGTACATGATTCTACAAAAATCATAAGGATATTAATATTGAAATTATCAAAAAATATATATAACAATATATCCAAGGGAATATAGATTGTATTTAGGAGTATAATATGTGTATGGCCTAAAGACCATGTAGGTACCATTGAGAAGGTTGGGGTGAATTAGTGGTACTCACTTTTTTTTAATTACTCTCCAGTATAATTTAACCTATTGATCTTGTTTGACTTATCAATCCACACACTAGTATTTATCAACCCTACATCCATTGAAATCATTACTAGTGAGATTAATACATTGAATTTAGCAGTCATGTTATAAAAACCAACACATTTCTATACTGTTTAAACACTGAAACATGGATTCTCTAGTGTAATATTATTTTCAAATAATATTGGTTTATGTGGAAACTTCTTAGACACCCACATAGACTATCCTATATTATGACCTGGATCTACAAAAAATCCACTAAAAATTCATCCTGCATTGGTTGATATGCCAACCATACATATCATATTTTACTAATTAGATACCCCCAAAAATAGACTATTTAAAAACATGTTAGGAACATTATACTATTTATCCTTTTAAATATTTCTAATTTTAAACAATAAATTACACTTTTATCAATTATCTTTTCTTATTCACCTATTGGATCATGATTTATCACGTACAACATCATAATCTTCAACAATAGATCTAAAAAATCATTCCACATTAATGCACATTATATATCTTCTCTAATATGGAATCATATAAACATTAAATATTTAGGTATTTCTTCATTAAGGACTCTAAAATTTTTATAATGTTTTTCTCCAATAGATATATGATGCATCAATCCCAAAATAAACTCTTTTACCTTTGCATGTGTGCGCTCAATCCATTCTACCTTTTCAAATATTTTCCATTCAAATGGTATTTATATTTTTAATTAGATAATGATATTACATGAATATTTTCATTCGATATGATTTTGAAAACTCCCCAATCATTGACATGAGTGTTATTAATCCATTTATTTTGGTCAACAGATTTACTGATTTATTATTTCTATGAATTCTCATTTGAAAATTATTTTAAATTCCCCAAATACCTAGACTCCAGTATTTAATTGTGTATATTAATATTTATATGTATTCATCAAATACCAAAGTCACAATTCCTTTAAATACCTAATGGACACACACTATATTCATTTAATAATTCATTTATCACAAATTATTCTCCTAATAACTCTCTTTAATAAAATCAAATGAGATCTCTACATGATGAAATCCTACATTTCATAATTGTAGAATTTTAATTTTCTAAATATTTTTTATTCTTAATATATAACCCATTATCTTATGATATAATCAATTATATCATTAACAATTCCCATTTTAATCATATACTTTTCTTTAATTCACTAATTTATTTTACTTTGGATATGTAATTGTGTCCTTTTCTGTGGATCACATCAACTATCTAGTATCATTTGCAAATATTATTTCTATTAGTTAATCCTTTTAACAAGATTAGCTAGTTTACATAAAATATGTATAAATAATTGGAAACACTATATAATTATCATATAGTGATTCAACTATATTTATAAATTTTTCTACCCAACTGCATATTAATAATTTATAAATTTTCATGCATCATATAATCAGATACACTATAAATTTGGATATTATGATGAATCATTTGTGTGGGTATATATGACTCTAATGATCAGTAAAATAGTCTCGTATCAACATTAGAAAACATTCAGGCCCTCTCATCTAATTCAACACTTCTCCAAATTGATGTAAACAGTTCTCCATCCTCCCACAAAACTTTTAATTAATTCTTTCAATGTTTTACACAACAATTTTCATAATTACATTTCAATATTTTCATGTACATCTCCACCCATGTTCTATATGTTTTATCCACATGAAATACTATAGATAAATTTTTGTAGTACCGTAATCATATTAGGAAATATCATGAATTATTTACCAATAATGGCATCCAATGACTTTCCATGAATCCATTATAATAATAGAAGAATCATCATAACCACAAAAATCACACATTAAAAAATTGATAATAAATTAAATATTAATTTGTTCACAAAAATATGAATACCAATTTACTTCATTTCATAAAAATCAATACAGATTGAAAAAAAGATGTTTTCAATATATGTTATCCTTCAAAAGTTTCAATTTTTTTCATTTAATGGTGAACTACATAGTACTCCTTCAATCAAAATTCTATCACATTGAAAATTGAAAATGTTTAATATATTTCACTATATTAATCAATAAATAAAATTATGTGAATTATGTTACTAATAAATTCTTCAGAAATTATTCATCATGCACATTGATCATTTTTTATGAAAGGAAATTCTCAATTAACTATTAAATGAGTCTTTTATAACATTCATTGTTGAAGAATATTTACATTAATAAAAAAATTCATGTAGAAGGTTGAATTTTATATAATACCATTGAATTATAATTCAACAAAAAATAATATCACAAAAATAATGAAAATTACCTTAATAATGGATTCCTTCCAGTACATGAAATGGTTTTATTTCAACATTCTATCCAAAAAAACTTCTATTTTTTCCTGTTAATTATAACATATTCATCTTATAAAATATGTTTAAAATGGTGGAGAAAAAAGCATCACATCTTTAAATGGGGTATGATATTCTATTTCATTTTATGTTCAATATATGTTGATATCTGGCGATGTGTATTACATTCATGAGAATGAATGAAAAATTGTGCAAAAATTTAATGACATCAATAGAGATATTATAAATTTTTGTAGATAATACATGGATATATATAATACTCTACAAACCATTATTAAATAAATTTTTTTGTATCAAAATTTCATTCACCATGATGTTGTCCTATGATAATTTTTTTGGAATAAAACTGTAATTTGTATTATATGTACATTCTTATTGTATTTATTGAAAAATAATAATGAAATATTTGGAATATTAATGGATATATGATGTGTTGAAAACAAGTAATATTCTCCAATGAAAAACTCCATCACATTGTGGATGGTTTTGTGGAACTATGATGATGATTGTATAGATGAATGTATCATAACCTATAAAAATATTTCATGTCACAATCAAATCTATTCTATCAGGAAGGAGTTATAGTAAATGTGTAGTGTAATATTTGACAAGTTAGTTCAGACATACAATAAATTAATCTTCATTAAAGGTGTTCCTATGAATCTCTAGGTATATTTCAAGATAATGAATTTCCTAGGTGAAATCTTTGTGCCATAATTGTTATAATCCAAGGAAAAAACCACTATATATTATTGTGAGACGCAATGTAAATGGGGTGTTTACAAAATAGCTATTTGGATATGAATCATCGGCGTCAAGTGGTTGAGTAGAAAAAGGAATTTCATATGACTACAATTAGTGTAAAACAATACTGGTAATATAGATATAATGGATTGTTTAATGGTTTAGAAACACATTTTCTATATATATTTTGAATATTACTAATATTCCAATGATGAGGGAATCTCACCACAATGTTTGAAATGTCTATTACATTTATTAATCCAATTCAACTAATGTGTAATAAAAGGGATATGAAACTATGAGACTGATTCCAAAACAATTCATACTGATCTAGGGTATAACTGAAAAAAATAATGTTGAACACATAATACAAATTCTATAGGAACATTAGGATATGCTGAAAATATTGGTTTACATATTGAAACTCATATTATAATCAAGTAAATAGAGCATAAATAAATATTCCTTATTCATTCACTTTTATTTTTAAAATAATAATAATATTCATAGTGGGATCCAAACCATTTCCCCAAAGTATTATCCTCTTAACAATAAGTGTGGTTGAACCCTTGTAATTAACCATTATTTTATGTGTGTTTCTACTCACCTTATCTCTCTGAATTATATAATCATGTTTGGAATATAAGTTCACTAACTATTATTCAAAATTAATCCAAATAGTATTTAGTAAATTTTTTCTCTACGGATTCAGCCCTAATAAATGATAAAACACTCTCTCCAAGACATTTCACTTTACTCAACATATCATAAGAAATCATAGAGTCTAACTAAAATTGAGAAGCCTGTGGTACAATATAAATTTATATATAACTTCAATAGATCACCAAAACCATGAAAATACTATTTATCATAATCAATATAATATTTCTACATCAAAAATTCTTTTTTGAAACGTAGAATAAGACAATACCACTCAGAGGTATTTACTAGATCATTTATCAAATGATTCTACACTCACTTCACTTGATCCTAATCCATTATAATATAATATTTGAAATTACATTAAGAATGTCACTACAATGGAGGATATTACATTAATTAATAATATGATCAATTATGTGTGTGTTCATGTAATGAACATGATCCATTCTCTCTTAAAAAGGAGGATGATCGAAGACACTTCATTTGAATTAAAAACCCCATGTAGTCTATATCATGTATCCTAATGTAATTTCATACATCATATTTATATAATAGGTATGTTTTAAAAATATTCTTTCCTAATGGTATATGGGTCACATCGTACAATAGTAAACATGGATCTCTCTAGCCACACTCTAGAGGGAAACCATTGTTCACATATCACATGATCACAAACCCTCCTGTTGATAATTTTTTAACTATTCATTCTACCTCATACTTGTTAAATAAAATTTATGTATATTCTATGAAATGTAAAACAAAATGAATATTAACTATGTTTAACTCTATCACCATTCACTAAATAAAAAAATTATTTTCTCAATCCATGTAATGGGTAATAACCTAAATTTTACAAAACCCATGTGTAATCCACAATCAAATTATCACCCACCCTCCCAAATATTCTCCAAATGGTCATGTAAATTGTTATTCTCAGGTTCTATACAATTTGATGATATACTGAAAAGGATCCACTAAAAAATTATATATTAGTGTCTCAATATAGATATATTTCTCCTTTAACATTCTCATTTTCAATTATTTCAAATAAAAAAAATAAATTATCAATCCTAAAAATGATAGAAATAGAGTTCAAAAAATGAATCATAAAATCATAAGATAACTAAACCACATATTTCTTTTAAAATGGGTCACATACCACTTGAGATAAATTGTGGTGATTTATTTATCAAACAAATTGTATTAAAACCAATTCACTTTCTATATTTTCAAAACAACTATGTCCCTTTAGAAAAAATCAATTAATATCTCACTTGAAACCATTTATAAAAAAATATTTTTCAAATCAAACATCAAAATCAATATTTTTAATCATATTATCATTAATTTATATGTAGAAAACATTAATAACCTTAAAAATTATTATTTTTTTGAATCTGTTTCATTTAATATATTTTCTAATACATAAATTCACATAATAATGTATTTACAGAATGTGAATCACCAATTCAAATTTAACAATACAATCACCAAACATATATTTTCCATTAAAATGAAATATTTTGGTTAATATTAATGTAAATAAACTAAAAAATTATGATAAATTAATACATCATAGTTTCATTTTAGTAAAAATTATAATAATCCTCAGCATACAAAAATAAAACTATTAATAGAAAATAATTTTAAATTGGTTAAAATTACAATACATAATAAATTAAGGCTACTTAATTTTTATTATCATCATTCATTTCCATTCCATACTGAGTCATCAATAATCAATTCTCATAATACCTTATGTTATATGTATTTTTATTATAAATTTTTTGATTTAGAATAGACTACTCTCTAATAAAATTTAAGGATTTTCAAAATTGAATGATTAGATTGGGTCTATGTGGCTGGTAACATAGACATGATTTAAATGATAAAATGGGTTGTTCGGATGTGGGGTTGGGATGAATGGAATTGGGGGAGTTTTGTATTTCATATAAAATAAAATCCCAATATTTCCATATAGTAGTTCCAAAACGAAAAACACTATGAATAAAAATTACATTTTGACACTACCCTGGCCGCTTTGTACCTGATATCATGTAACCAATATCCTGGTGGCCCACTATATGATATGTGGTGGGAGACATGTTTTTAGAGATATTTTAAAATTATATTATTTTTAAAATAATATTTATTATATTATTACTAATTTATTTTAAAATATTCTCCATACCCATTCATAGAAATATGAGGATTTGTAGACATGTTCTTCATCTTTATTTTTCTCCCACATTGTCCTCTTCCTAGTTCTCATATTAATCCATTAATAATATCATTCTAAAACTCTCTCTATATATATATATATAGGAACTTATATCAGTGAGGTAACAGTAAGATAACTCTTTTAATCGTTATTTCACCACAGCCTCTTGTATTTGTTCATGAATCCATAATATGGAATTTTTCACTGATATTTTTATTCTCATTTAAGGTAGTTGAATTACCCAATAATATTGGACTGTTTTTTTCTAATTATATCAATATAAGTGGTCCATTTTATATTTAGTAGTTTAATATGTGTTTTATATATTTTTTCAAAAGAATTTTTTGGTGTTCATGATTGGAAAACCAATAAAGGGGTAATGATGTTTATTAATATTTTTCTTGACTAGGAATGGGATCCTATGGATTTGATAGACATTTTAGAAATTTTATGATAATTTTTTGATCATTTGAAAGGTATATTTACAATTAAATGAATCGAAAATTGTTTTTAGTGTATATTTGGAACATGGAATTAACTATAAAAATTATCTTAAGCAAGAATTAGGGGTTTATAATGATTAAATATTGTAGTTTGGCATAATAATTTCATTTTCTATTAATTTATTTAGAATCATGTCATTTATGCATAATTATATTTTTGGGTCATTCTAATACAAAGAAAAAAAATTATATTATGGGTAAACTGGTAAAAAGTGTTTTTTATTATTCTAATGGGTTATAGTTTTATGACAGTGTAACAATTAGGGAACCATTATCATGTTACTGAATGAATTTGAATATTAGTTATTTGAATCTACGTTATATGAAATGTAAGGTACATTTAGGCATAGGTATTGATGTAATGAGTTATATGGTTGGGCAGAAACGGATGTGTGTAATACTAAGGGGTAGGTTTAGGGTTTGGATATGTGATGGGTTCTCTAACATCCATATTTTCATTTTTTTTATTTTATGGATGACATATTGTGTTGAAATCACTCTACACAAGGTTATGATATCATTAAATGAATTGTATTAGTTTGGTAGGACTCTTGAATCCAAATTATACAAGCTCTATAAGATATAAAACTCAAAAAGGTCATCGGGGATTGTTGGTATTGATATTTCAGGACATGAGATAGCTCATATAGGACCCAACATGATGGTTTCTCCTTATTTTAAATCCAATCACTGGCCAGTTCGTCTTAATAGGATTAGTGAGTTTTTCTGTGATTTGAAAAGGGTAATGGATTTTGTAAAATAGATTTATAGAATTTTTTTGGAAAAAGTGTAATACATCAGGGGTGAGTAAAGACACGGATTTTGAGTCAATATATGCAATATACTAGATGTGTGGTATACTTGTTGAGTGTTTTGGCTTATTCCAGTGATATAAAATGATTTTAATTATTATACTAAATTGAATTAATATTAAGTTATTAGGATTTTATACATTAATGTTGGACATTAATATGAAATAATTGAATAGTACTAATTCAGTTCAACTACTAAGTCACCATCTATAAAGAATATTAACTTTATAGGAAGGGAGTGGGTTGAGTCCTATACACTTTCATCATCATGATAATAAATTCATATTGTGATATGTTATAGACTAAAGATGTATACACTATCAAAATAAGGATACTTTATTCATGTATGGGAAATTAATGGAGTTATGTTTTATACACTATCATCACTAGGAGTTTAAAATCAAATGTGGGACAAGTAGAGAGTTCATTATTCTAAATATTCATCAGTTATAGAATAGATTCACATTGAGGTAATGAAATAATATCGGGTCCTTCTATTAGTGGTGTCAAAAATTGAAGGGGGTGGAACAAATTTGTATCCCTTTCTTTATATGACCATTTTATTTTATTCACATTTTTCAATGAAATTGGATTCAAATTTCAATGTGGTTTGTATAACACAAAATAAAAATACAAGGTTCCCTACACACTATATATTATTTATTTATTTCATTAGTCAGGCATACATCTCCATTACATATTATTACACATTTTATGATACACATAGGTGGTTTCCAACTGAGATTTATTTTCACATTCATCATTATCACCTTTTTTGGTGGGTAGATCATATTTTTATGTTACATACCGAAACATAGATATATTACATGAAACATTGTGTCATTATTGGTATTTAGATGTGAAATGTTCAAATAATTATATTTTTATATAATAAATTATATTATTTTCATTTTTATTTATACGTTTATAAAATATTCCCATAGATCAACCACTCACAAAATTTTATAATACATAATTTCATGGTGTCACTATTATTACAGGCATCAATTTTATTTATATCATTATCTTTTTAATATAAATTCAATATGTGTACAATGATTTATTATTTATGATTCTACTTTACAATTAATTTCTACCTAGATATCAAAAATTATTCTACATGACACTTCAATAGGAGAAACCTATAAATGGATGAATAATTTTTTACCTTTACTGTTCTGTTTTCTATTGCTGACTATTTGGTTCCCCATTATTTTCCTCACAATTTATTTTGCGATTTGGGATCATGATGATATATGGTTTTAAAATATGGTGAATATTTCATTCTATAGTAGTTGTATTCATTGATTGGTGATACATTTTTTGGAATTATTGATGATATTGATTCTAGTATGTTTTTTTATTTCAATGATCAGTACACCTTTTATGAGAACATCTTTTCTATTTTGGGGACATGGTAATTATTTCAAATATGCATTATCTTAACTATGTACTATTAAAATGTGTATATTTTTATTTTTCCTTAATTGTATGAATGTATAATGTGTATTGGATTTTGGTTTTTATGCTTATTGAATTTATAGTAATAAAAGTGGTGTTACCATGCAACAAAAAAGATAATTTATTATAATTAAAAAAATTATTGGATTATTATTATGATATCATGACTATTGTCCCAAAAATATTTATTTTGAACAACTATAACAAGTTATTAGTATCTATAATACATTTGAGTGTGATATAGTTCAAACAACATCCCATAATCAAGAACTATTATGGGTTACTTGGTCTAGTTTTGCTACAAAATGAAATTTGAGAATAGTTATTTTTAATGTATGATTTATTGTTATAGTTGAAATATATGGTATTGGGGAAAATATTTTATAGACATCAACATTATTCGATAGAAATAGTTTTTATTTAATTCATGTGTTAACATGGTGGTGAGATTATGGTCATTATTCTCACATTTTATAGTCTGGTAATTTTTAAATAAAGTGGAAATAATATTTGAATAGATTTTTTTTCTCTAAAAAAATGTGGAAAGTGATATGTGTTCATTATTAACACTCTATATAGAAGTTTAGAATTAATATAGATGAGTTATTATTATTAGAAATGTGATTTTATAAATGTTTTTTTAAATTTTCAATTTAAATAAAACTAATTTAGAAAAAACATTAAAAAGGGTTTTTGATCATTAAAAACTCAGCATTATGATTTTCTGTCTTTACTTGTATGAATCATTTGGGATAATGTATTATATTGATACATGTTTTTTGATTGTTATATTCAACTTCCTGATATTATATTTTTCTTATATGTTCATGTAGAAGGATTAAATTAATATTACTAGTGGGTTCAGACAATAGATGACTAAGATATGGTTTAACATCTGTGATGTATGTCTTGGGATGGTTTTTTTGGGTTATTAGAAGCCACATATGGTTGGAAACCCTTGAGGTAATTGAAATTGAATTATTATATCCCTCTTATTACCATGTATGACTCTTGGAATGAGTATAAATATATTTCCTTGAGATGTTATACGGTATGTCACTTATAGAAGTTAGTTTTTTAGTATGTGGGTTGGTGAATAATAATAATAAATAGACGAAAAAGAGTGAGGGGTGGGTAATATGATTTTTACATATTATTGTATGAAATGGGATCTTTTGATTATGGGGTGAAATGGTTTTAATGAGAAAGAAAAATGGGTTATGTATGATCAAGTGGACAGTCTTAGTGGATGATATTCTTGGGGTAAATTTGGAATAATGTCTTGAAAATGCTTCATGAGGGCAGTATTATACATGTTGGGAGTTAATAGTTAATTATATTGGCATGTAATGTAACACCTCGATCCAAGTTACCTAGATTATGTGCATTATTTTTATACATTGTAATTATTATAAGAATTAATATCCCAAAGGACCGATCAGTTTATCAGTCGTGGAAAATAGTTTACATACAAGAGCATAACATTATAATTTCTAACATAAAACATAGAATACATAAACCATTGAGAACACCATAAATCCCCTAACTTTACCTTACATATTAATAATAATACTTTTGGATTCCTGGTAAAATAAAACATTTGAAATGGGTGAGCAAAAATTCTCAGTAAAGGTAAATAATTTTATAGAAGTTAAGAAAATTTAACACAAGATATATAATAAAAACATCTTAATTTTTAGAATATTCATTAACATAATATGAAAGAAATAAATAAAAAATTACTATATAAATATGAACAAGGATATTCTACTTGTTGAATAATCACATGTAATAACTAATCTTATGATGAAGGAATGCATAATGTTGGACATAATAACTACAACGTTAAGGCCTTGTGCCAAGAACATTCACAGATATTCTTTCATGGCCTTATTCCGAGACACTAGTTTGTCCCATGGGTAATAATGATACATCGAGGGTCAATAGTGGTCTCCACCCATCACTTAATATGTCCAATACATTTCTCTTATGAAAAGGGTGAAAAAAAACATAAACATTCGTATTAAATCTAGCATATGAAATGTGGATACATTAACCATAAACCATGAATGGTATAAAAATAGCACATACATATTTAAACATATCATAACTCATTAAAAACAAAATAGTATATTTTATTAAAATAAATAAACCTCAATCAGGATTAATATCAAATAAATTATGTCGACATAGTTGAATTTAATCAGTAAAAATATTTGAGCAAAATATCCATTTTCATGAAATCCTTTGAATGTCGAAAAAATTATAAAGGATTTCATTTAAATGGGTTTTTTGAATCAACGTTTCCCATAACACATTTATACTTTTTACAGGAATTTTTATTTAAAAACAATTATGTTCATATCAATAAATCCTTAAAATAATATTAAAAACGTAGAAAATGATTAAATATATTTAGAAAAATAATTTTTTTAAACATTTAAAATTATTATATAGTTATTGATTCCTTCAATAAAACCTTAAAATAATCCTTTTGAAAAACTTTTAATGACACATGTACATGGATGATAAATTTTTCATAGTATATACTTACACTAAACAATATTGGATAATAATGATACTGGGGAAGTAATCCTTAACATAGGCCAGATACTCTTCGAACGACTCCAAAAATCTGGTATAATTTTTTTAAGCCAATTATTAACTTATATAAGTGTCATAATAATATGAATGACATCATATATTAATGTTTTATTACTATATATTATCCATTTATTAACAATTTAGAGTTAATGCAACATTTCGGGTTATATCGCTTTGTTTATCAAACATTTTCTAACATGTTATTCATGATCATATTAATAATGAATTAATTATTTTCATAATGTATAATATCATTTATATATCATATATATTCATTATATAAATATATATAATATATTGATATATAAAATGAAATTCACTGTTCATAGAGATGGTAGGTCGAACAAACACATGAACAATGTTTTCGTTTTCTAATTGTATTGAATGAAAGTAATTGAATGAAATATATGTAAATGTATATATATATATATATATATCTCATTAAATTGGTCTTATTTTGTCATATATTTCAAGATTTTTAATTATATATTTTAATAATCATTTATGGATGGTTAAAGCGGAGAATGAATCTCATCGCGTCGTGGAGACGGCAAGCCGTATGTACGGACGAGCGACAAAATCATTTTATTGATGGTGAAATCATATATAATTGGATGGTATATTATAAATAAATAATAATTAACTGGTGTTATTTATTATTTACATCAATTATAGTAATTATTTTTCCGATCAAAATAATTAAGTTTTGAATAACATATTACACCAATATGTGAAGGCGGTAAGTTGTACGTACGCACATATGGTTAATTTTTCAATCATAGGATGGATATAATAATGAATATGGGTGTATCATATATATAATAAAATATAACTATGTATAAGTTACTTTAGTTATTATTTTTTTATGGAAATAACAAAGTAATATAACTTTAAGAAGAAAATAACATTAAATGGGGGGTTAAAATAATTGCCTTTTCATCAGGTGCTTCTTTTTTATTTAAACAAAAGGGGTCTATTGGTTGGATTTATGATCAATTTAAGGCTAATAGGTTTATGTGATATTATTTTGGAGGAAATGTTATTAGGGTTTGGCCGATAAAAATAGTTTTGGAAGTGTGATTTTACAAGAAGGGGAAGTACACTTTTATACGAGAGGTGAAGGAAAATTTAGGAAAATCATGAAATATTAATTTAAAATAAATTTATTTTCAGGTTTTGATAGCTCCAAATGGATTTATTTGTATTATAAGGTGGTTATGTGTCTTACTCCTCTCAAACAATAGGTTTTAGACATGTTTAGTTCACTATATTAATCGTATCTTTCAGATTTCACTCTTTGATAAATAGTTTAACATTAGACATGTCTTTTTGTATTTTTATACTACCAGGTTAATAAAGTAACAATAAATTAAAAATATAATCTAAATATGTTTATAAATGACATATAAAACATTATCTAAGTCCTCTTTCTAAATCCTAGCTTATTTAGGAATAATATATCATTTAATAAAATAGTATTTATTTTAAAAACTCATTTTTCTCAATTTTGACACTATTTAGTATTTGGTTTTTCTAGAAGTCATAAAAACATTATTACATAGAAAAAAAACGCTGAATCAACCCTAACATGTTATATTCACCTAGAAAATTTGTTTATGGAATTATAAGTTTCAGTTTCCATTAATTTTAATATTTATAATACTTATTTGTTTAATCATTCACGAATAAGGTAATTACTGCATCGTCATTGTGTTATAAATTAATTTTGTAATTTAATGTCAAAAAATTATAAAAAAAATACAATTACATAGGAAATATATTTTTATTTATAATAAATATTAAGAGTTCAATTTATCTTATGTTTATTCAAATATTAATAATGGTTTATTTATTAAACATTGATTTTAACATGATTATCTCTTCATTAAATAAAATATAATGAATGTAATATTCTTACCCAAATGCATCAAAAATGATATTAGTTTTTTACTAAGGTTTTTTTTGGTCGAAAAAACCCTTATAAAATTAAATTAGGGAATGTGTTGGGGTAATATTTTATTATTATAGTATTATTTCTACATTTAATTACCCTATTTACTTTTAATCTCGGTAAATAAAATTCAAAAATTCCGTATCAACCAATGTTATTTTCATAATATTGTACCAAATTTTACATACTGATGAAAACTGTGTTTGTTGGATTTCTAAAATTCAATTCACAGAAGTTCTAAAATTACATTTTATATAGATTTGAAAATGTGTCTAGAAGGTGGTTAAAAGACGTTAAAAAGTTCAATAAAATTTAATATATCTAATCTTAATATAAATTGATTCCAATTAATTAAATTGGAATAATATAAGTATTATTTATCTATTTTAACTTTAAAATAAATTAAAATATAAAAAATTACTAATATAGTAATTCCATTTTATAAAATAACTTAGTGTTTATTTATAATTCATTAAAACATGTATAATATCAAAAAAATACCATGAAATCACCTTAAGATAATTTTGATATTACAAATCCAAAAAGGAATTCCATTTTGAAAAATAAAATTTGTAAAATTTTACAAAATCGATATTACTATTCATAACTACTTTTTAAACAGCTTGTTTGATAGGGTGTGGTGTGCATGAACTCGGTGTTGCGTAATTCTCATGCAATTTAATTATTTAAAAAGGAATAATGTTGTAGAATCTTGCGGTATAACATTATCCTCTCCTTAAATATATTTCATTCTCGAAATTTAATCTCAGGATGGAAAAGATGGGTTTTTACATTTCAAAATATCTTGGTTGAAATCATACATCAAAAAATGGATTAGCAGGTCCTCTATTTTAAAATAAATAATTATTGGATTGAAATTTACAAAAGATAGCACATACTAGGATTCTATATAGAAAAAAATGATTTGGAAGAGAAAAAAACCATCATGTTTTGATGGAGAGTGATAGAGAATATTATTAGTAGATAGTTAACAACCTGAAAGCTTTAAATCTGTGATGATCTATGTAGACATCTAATTAATCGCAGAGGAAGGTACTAGGAAAACATTTTTGGTTTTATGATCCATTTACTAATGTTTTAGAATTAATTTAATTCATATAATAAGAATGATATTAAGTATATGTAGAGTTCCATCCACTACCACAACCTCATTTTTTTCGCAAAAAAATTAAACTAAAAAATATTTTCATTATCTCTATCATATAAGGTTCCAAATATAAACATTTCACATTTAATGAAGAAAAATATTTTTTAATAACAAGGGACTTCTTATAGTCTAGTTGTATGTGATAAAGCCTTGTCTCAATTCGGATGTAGGTTCAATTCCCGCATCTTTTTCCAACGCGACTGGTTATCGCCCAACCTGCAGGTTTCCATTTTTTAAAATCTATTTATTATAACATTCCAAAAATAATCCTACTAAATGGTTTAAACATAAACAATACTATCGGATGTTCAACTTATTCCATTCCAACATTTAGTGTTATTAAGAAAACAATTGTACTTACTCTCCCTAAAAGGTTTCTAAAATTCCAAAAATCCATTGTAACTTCAGATTCTCAAAACAATGTAATGTTGCACTTATATACTAAAAATACGATTACCATAATTATATTAAAACCTGAATGAAAACTAAATGTATTCTAGTACCATCCTTATATATATATATATCACATTCTTCATATAACCCAAACATAATTATTGAACACCAAACACAAATACATTAATTATTACACATCGACTGTATTAACAGAATAATCCAGACCATGATCAATTTTCTTTTTCTATCTATATTTTCCTAAATCATTAGACCATCATTTACACAATGTCGTATTTCTTTACAATTGTATCATTGATCATTGATAGCCTCTTTCTTCCCCTTGCAATCACGAGTTTGGTGAATTTTTTCTCATCATTTCTAACAAACTCCCATTACATTTATGTGAAAACTAGGGTGTTTATTCCCAAAATTTTCAAATAAGGGGAAATAATTATTTCTATTTTCCCTTCATCTGTCTCTTTCTCCACTATTCTCTTCTTGTCTTACATTACTTTAATGTTGTAATACATTATAATGACTTTTCTGTCTTAATAGCTCACGAGACTATATCTTCGTATAATGAGAATGATTGCGAGACCAAAGCCTTTCAGATGAAAGGTTTTAACTGATCTAATAATTGATCAATCATAAATATTATGTTATGTATATTGTGTGTTTCATTCCATTCTATCCTTGTGATATTGGCGTCATATATTGTATCATTTTCATCCTCGTTTTTCCATAGGCTTGTAATTTATCACTCCATGGAATCTTACTATTCAAGAGGAAAGTATTTCTATAGAAAAAGATCTTTAAACTATCTCCATTCTATATTTCCCACTTCTTCATCCTCCTTTGTTTTTTTAATTAATGACCACAATTGATCATCATCTCTTGAGAGACGATAAAATGTCAAGACCACTTTTCTGTTTAGTTACTTCTCATAGAATGAGATATTTTCTATAAGGAACATATCCATTACTCAACTACCAAAGGATTTGAAGTACCATTTAATATTAGAGTTTGTTTTCTAATGAATTTTTCGAACATTAATCCTCCTCATTGTGGATTAGCATGCCCCATACGGGTTAGTTTATTGTTTATAACCTTTGTCAGCTATCCTAGAATGGTTTTAAGTTATTGAGTACCCGGTTTGTCACAAGAACCCCAATCATTGTCCTGTATAGGATGGAAATACCTACCTATATTACATGCATTGATTTGATTTCCATTTTTTCCACTAGGTTCAATTTCTATACTAAGTCATAAACTAGATTTGGTATTTAATCATAATGAAAAATTAAAACATGTCAAATACATAACATAAATTAGAAAATTTATGCATCTCTAATCCATAATCTTAAATATGGTTCCATTGATGATATATTTACCCATAAATCCTTCTTAATCATTTGAAATGAAAATATGAATTATACTGAGAATATCCCCCGGGTGTCTCAACCCTGGTTTAATGTAAGGGTCATTGTCGTGTACCAGGTTCCCCCGAGTCAAGCCAGAAATTCCATGTCAGATTTTTCACCCCATGGTACATCTATTCTGGAACTACATCCACATGTTGTATCTATATAGGGGTGTACTTCTTGTAATATCAACATAATTTATACTTTACAAAAATTATATGGGGTTCTTCTATACTTATCCTTAAATTCTATCATAGTGTTATGATCCCAAATATAAGTTTTCTAAATCTATTTCCATGGTTGTTGTTAAACATCCTTTGATACCAACTATAACAACCTGATCCCAGTTACGCAAATCATATGCATTATTTAAATGAATTGGCATGATTACAAGGTATCATGTCTCGATGGACCGATTAGTTTATTAGTATCAGATTGAAAATTACATACAAGTACCTAACAATATAATTTGTATCAAAAACTAGAGCATAGATAATCCTTTTAGAATGAAAATATTCCCCTATAATAACACTACATATCAATAAAAATACACTACATGGTATTCTGGGAAAATAATACTTAAGAAAATGGTGAGCTCTATTGCTCAGTAAGGGTGAATAATTCAGAGTAATACATAAACATTTAAGGAATGATGTATAATAAAAACAGAATCATTTTAAACATAAACATGAAAATAATATTGAAAAAATAAGTAAAACATTACCATATAAATATAAATATGGATATTCTACTAGTCGAATTATAACATTTAATAATTAATTTCATAATTAGGGAATGCATAATGTCGTGCAAAATAACTACTATATCAAGGCCTTATGCCAGGTCAATTCACAAATATTTTGTCAAAACCTTGTTCCAAGAAACATGTATGTCTCATGAGACCGACCGATGCATCGAGGGGATGTAGTGGGCCCCACCGATCACTCACTATGTCTAATTCATTTCTCATATTAAAAGGGTGAAACATAACATAAGCATTCGTATTAAAACTAGCATGCCGAATGTTAATACAATAACCATAAACAATGAATGGTATAAAAATAGCACATCTACAATCAAATATATCACAACTCATTCAATACTATCTGTAAGATTGTTTTACAATAAACAATCTTCATTCAAAAATAATATTCAATAAATGATGTGGACATAGTTTAAATCAATCAGAAAAAATTGTTTAATGAAATATCAATTTTTCATTAAATCATTTAAAAGTCAACCAATTTCTAAATGAATTCATTTAAAAGAGATTTATGAATCAAATTATCCCATGACACATTGAATTTTTTTAAAGCAATTAACAATTTAAAACAATTATTTTCACATGAATAAATCCTTAAAACCATTTTGAACCCATGGACATTAATTAAATATAATTAGAAAAATTAATTATTAAAACATTAAGAATGATGATTTAGTTAAATATTCAATTACTTAATACCTTAGAAGATTCTTCTTGAAAACATTATAATGAGACATGGACAAGGATGATAAATCAATCCCATTATATACCTACATATAAAAATTTCAAATAACGAAGTGATTGAGTAATTAACCCTTACCTAATGTATGATACTCTATATACGACTCTAAGACTCATGTATATGTTTTTGAAACATATTATTAACTTATATCAGAATAATAAAAATATTTATGATAAAATATATGATTCTTTTGGTCTTTATATTATCCATTTATTTTCAATTCCTTGTTAATGTAACATTTCGGGTAATATCTCTTTGATTATCGTACGTGTTTTGACTTGTTATTTTTAATCATATTACTTAGATTATGGTTTAATTACATATAGAATGTCTAATTTGATTTATATGTCATATATATTAATAATATATATATATAATAGATAAATATATAAAATTAAATTCAACATTCGTGGAGACAGTTGGTCGTATGTATGCATTAACGATGTTTCCATTTTCATATCTTATTGAATTAATGTAATTGAATGAAATATAGGTACATATATACATATATATATATATCATTCCATTAGACTTATTATGTCATATATTTAATAATTATAAATAATATATATTTTATAATCATTATTTGATGGTTGAAGTGGAGAATGAATCTAATCATGTTATGGAGACGGTAAGCCATACGTACGCAAGAGCGACAATATCAATCAATTTATGGAGAAATAGTATGTAAATGGATGGTATATTATATATACATAATGATTAAAATTTTATATTAACTACTTACATCAATTATCATCATTATCATACCCATCCAAACAATTATTTGTTGCAAAACAAAATAGACCACGAAGTGGAGAAGTTAAGTTGTACGTACACACATATGGTGAGTTTTTCATTCATAGGTTTGATAGAATAAAGAATATTATTTTATCATATTTATAACAATATATACATATTTAGAAGGAACTAGAGGTTTTTTTAGTATGTAATTAATAAATAAAGAGGATGTATAATAATAAAATAACATTGAAAGATTCGAAAAATAATTTCCTATTCTTCAGGTGCTTCCTTTTGATTTGAACAAAAGGAATCATTTGGTTGGATTTATTGTAACACCCCAAGATTTTATGAGAAATATTCTTTTTAATTTCATTGTTTTATTTTTTTTGTATGCTAAATCATGACTAGATTGTGCTATGCTCAACACCGTATTAGCTTGTAGTATATGCAAACACTATTCTTGGCTTGTGTTGCACGCTAGGGGGACCTTCCTCAATAGCGTGTGTTGTACGCAATACCGAGTTTCACTGAAAAAACGATATATTGTTATAATATTATTATAAACTAGCCATTATGAATAATTTTAACTACAATATTTATTTTATAACATTATAATTCATCTTACACATTTTCTAGAATGAGGTTTGAGAACAAAATCAATTTTTCGGATAAAAGAAGTATTTTTCATAAAATGCAGTTTTGACGCCTTTTGATGGTGCACCCATTTTAAATATAATTTCTTCCAATTTAATAAGTTCAATTTTACAAAATAAACTTCTTATTCATGTAATTGTATAAAAATTTACATTGGATAAAGTTTTGATATTTTTTTGACAACGTTCTTATTTTGATGAATAGTAAAAACACGCAAAATTTTACCTAAAAACAACTTTTTTATTCAAGATAATTTATATGGTTATAAAATAATAGTTAATTGTTTTAAAGTATAAAGAGATTATATTTTTACCATTTAATATAATTTATTTCATTATCATTGATTTTACATTGAATTCGTAGGATAAATCAATTAAATCTATTGTACTGTTTTAAACAAAAACCGTTTTTCGACAATGGGATTAATTTTAAATTAATTACTATAACTTTTGTGTTTTGATTTTGTAAAAATGGATTCCATATTAGGAATCAGTAGGTCCATATTATGATAATATGCTACTTTTTATTTTTGGGCATTATGAATAGTAACTATGATAAATTTTATTAACCACGCTTAAAGGTAAATTAGGTAACTAAGGGTAAATATAATATTATAAACTAACCCTAACACTTATCCAAATATAATTGGACGATAATATTTAGTCCTAAAATATACTTGGGTAAAAATGGTGTCTATTAAAAACCACTTCTGTGTGATTAAGACCATTGATTTGTTTTATTTAAATGAAAGTGAAATATGTCTCACTCAAACATTAATAATTAAATTATTTTAAATATAATGTTATACAGAATATAAATTCTGTTATAAATACTCATTTGAAAGATAAATTTTTTTTCTTTATCATGGTAATTTATTTGTAATTTTTAAGAAATATATAATTACATTAATAGCTTATACATTAATGATGCAGAAATTATTTATTTATTGAAAGATCAATAATATAGTTTTTATTAGACTAATAATACCCATTAAAGTCCCAAAAACCTGTCCAAAACTTATTCTTCGTGTACATATGAAACATAATCATCCAAAAGTCTAATATTTGACCATTTATAGCTTTAAAAAAGCGATTATGAAATTTATAGTTTTATATTTTAAATGATGTCAATGTTGTCCCATTCCTAATTTAATAAATATATCATTTTAAAAGTTGGGTATTTTAGAAGATAAATTCTACTAAAAGTGATATTATGAAATATATTAGATATATATTCATCATAGTATTTTATTTTTAATTTTTATTCAAAAAAAAGTATATTAAATAATTATTCAAAAATGTTGTAGTAATTATTTTATTAATATAAATATCAAATAAATTGTTTTAAAAATATTAAAATAAATATTATATGAACTAATTAACAAGATCCACTAATTTTATAGATTAATATGACATTTTAGGAACCTATTAAATATTTTTTTCGAATATATTCTCTGTGTGTATTTTATTTAAATTCAAATAAATTAATACTGTCAAAATTGACAGAATTGTTATTTTATAAAAATAGCATATTATAAAATTGATTAAAAATCACAAAAATATTTATAATTTATAAAATGAAATTTATATGGTCTGAAATGTCATAAAGTATTCCATTATGGAAAATTCACAACACATAAATAATTATTTATAACAATTTTAAATTTAGAATATTATTACCAAAAATAAAATTAAATAGATTAAATAAGGATAAATCAAGTTGATACGGTTTAAAATAAATTTCCAACATGTATAAATTCTATTTTTTGATTAAATTACAACCCTATATCATCTTATGTTTCTACTTGAGTCATTTTATGTGGTTTTTAATAGGGGTTTGATTTTATTATAAATTAATGTTTTAGAGGTTTCCAAAAGTGCCCCTCTCTTCCCTTATAAAAGGGAACCTCCTCCCCCTCCTCTACACAACAATTTGAGCCTTCAATCTCGGACAAACCCTACCCATTTCTCTTATCCACTTCTCTAGAATCATTATAGAGGTCTTGGTCTTCTTCAAAGACCATCTTTAGTGCCCTAAGAGGAGGTTTAGAAGAGGCGCGTCGAAGAAGAGGTAATATCCTTTATCGATTCTTTCAAATTAATTTCTTCTTCTACATACTCTTATTTTGTTGTTTCATAATAAAGTAATAACATCAATATAACTAATATAATTGTATGTTATTCAAAATATGAACCAACCCTATTTAACATTATATCTATCCTACGGAAAATGAAATCACCACGTGTGTGTTCGTACGGAATACCGTCTCCACGCCGTGGTGTAATCTTTTTTTTCACCAACACATTAAATGGATGAGTTTAATTGTGTAAAGAATAAATATATATGGTTATTAAAACAATATAATAATTCTAAGATATTATTTTATCCACTCTAATTCCATTCAATAATTATGGGAATGATATCATCTCTTGTGCGTACGTACGGATTACCGTCTCCACGACATGATGAGATTCATTTTTCCATGTTAACCATTCAACAATTATTGTTAAGTATATTTAATAAATGATCATAAAATACATGAAATATTAATTATACTGCATTTATGTATATTTTATTAACTTACTTCCCTTCAATTTAATAAGGAAACGAAAACAACGTTCATGCGTACGTACGGCCTACCATCTCTACGATCTGTGTATTACATTCCATTTATCAATCTATTATATATATGTATATTCTGAATATATATTATATATAAATAATGTTTAAAATTATGTAAGTAATTAATAATGTCCTAAGTAATCATATTAGAAATTACAAGTAAAAACATGGACGATAAATGAAACGATTTTAACCAAAACGCAGCTTTGACATGGAATTGACAAATGAATGGGTAATATAAAGTCATAAGTGAATCATATATGATAGCATAAATATTATTATGGTTTTGTTACATGTTAATAATATGTTTAAACCCACAATATAGGTGTCTTGGACACATATGGAAGAAATTGTACATAAGGTAAGGGATAATTTTGAAAATCTCATTTGTATCCGATATTGCTTATATGTAAGTATTTACTAGGGTTATATTTTTCATCCATGTCCATAAAAATGTTTTTCATAAAGTCTTTAATATTATTCCATGTATTTTTAAAGTCATGTTTACCCCTATTTGACTTTTACTTTGTGTTATGGAAGGAATCTTTCTTTTGTTTACCATATGTTGTACTTTTTGGCTTTTCCGTTAAAAGTACGAGGAGAATGTTTTTTAACATATATGGAATGAAATGATTTTTATGGTTTCTTAACGACTTTTATTCATGAAGGTTAGTATACGGTATTTCATGATTATTTTCAATAAAATCCTTTTCTTTTAAAATTGTGTGGAATTTTGTGAAAAGAAAAATGATTTTGAAGAAGAAAAGGTATTTTCCTCAAGAATTCATAAAAAGTGTTTTATCAAAACTATTTACCATCTAAGATGACATTATATAGCATGTTTATGTTTCAAGTATAATGTCTCTATGATTTACATGGTTTCACTTTTCTTATGATGAAATGATATACATTTCTTTTATATGGATTATGTTATTATGGGATGATATTTATGAAACCCATTTTATTCTTTGGGTTATGATGAATGATTTGTGTTTATTTTGTGGAACATGTAAGAATGATTTCATTATGAGACGATTGGGAATATATATCCCTCAAATTCATTAGGTAAAGATTTATATCTCATGAGATAGACATGACTAGATCGGAATGTAAATCTGGTTCTTTAATACATGGCTGGAACGACATGTAAACCCGATTCAGTAATGGACTTTTCCCACTAAGATGGTCTTAGCAGCAATACCATGGGTACTATGGAAATCATATCATGTGGTTAATGGGTTTCCATAATTACAAATTTTATTCACATGCCATTTTATCATGATTAATGTTACTTTATGATCTATTCCTTATTTACTATCAATATTTATGTCGTTGCTCAAGATTTTGATGTTTTATGTTCTTGTTTTTATGTTCAAATGTTTATGGATTGTTTTTTTTTGTTCTCAAACATTAAACATACTGAGCATTTGAGCTCACCCTTTTTATTTTTTATTTTCCCCAGGATATAAATAAAGTTTTTAGGTAAGAAAACAAAAAGGGAAGATATTTATGGGAGATGTTGGATATCATTCATCATGATTAGAAGATAATGTTCAAAGTTTCCAGAGACTCTAAACTAATATGGTATTTGGGAATCTTTTTTTGTCATGTATTAAGTATGGAAAAAAATTAATGTAATTTCTATGTATGTCAAGCTTTGGGTCTCTATAGTCGGTATTAGAGCAAAGGTTTAGTTAACCTTTGGAAACTGGGATACAAACACTTTAGTGAGATCCCTAGAGATATTTTTAAGGTATGTCTAGGGATGTACCTAAGGATTAGTATAACTATAGTTTTGAGTCCTAGAATTATGTTGATGATCAGGAATAAACTTGGGTTAACCTAAGGGTTCATGGATTAAATAATGCATGATAAGTTATACTTATTATGAGTATGTGGTTCCTCTTTATTTTAACTATTTCTTACACCATGGTTTTTGGTTTTAGTCCATGGAGGGAACTGGAAGGAATTGGGTTAACAATGAATCCAATGGACAAATTAGTGACAATGAGCAATGAAATTGTGTAATGCCTTGAAATAATGATATTGTGATTATGCCAAATCAGTCATCGTGATATATGATTTACAAGGAGAACTTTAGTGGTATTCCTAATTCATCTAATGAGAGGAAGATGGACTTTTATGCATGTTTTCATGGTGAGGAGCATAGAGAATGGAAAATTGAGATTCCTAATGAAGGGAAGAAGTACCTTGATTAATACATCAAATGAAGGGGAAGATGTTATCTGTGTGGGGAGAAGGGTCATGGAGTGACTGACTATTATGGAGTTCAATGTCATATTTGTGGAGAACATGGGAATAACCCAACTCGATGCCCTAACCTAAGAGGATACTTCTAAATCAAGGAATGATATATTCCATGACAATCATTGAAGAAGATGGATTGAATTGTTTATGTATGGGTATTCAAGAATAATGTTGTTGATGTAATTTTATGGTATATTGGAATATCTATGTATTGGTCCATTTTGGTTTTCCATAAGAATATTGTACCAGTAACCATTAAAAGTGATTGAAATATTTTTATAAAGCAGATGATATGTGTATAATGAAGAGATAAGGATAAAATAACACGTTTGATGTTATCAATGAGCTCATTACTGATTTAAGGACAAAGTTATATCATGGTTTGAGTATATATAATCTTTGGGATTTCGGTATGTCGAAAGATTCAACTTTTTAAAGAATTCATGTTTTCAGTAAGGTTCTATGGTAATTTATTTTTCAAGAGAATACATGATTATGGTATTAACATGTTTGGAATGTAACCAACAAGATATATCATATGATATATTGGGGATAGATGATTGTATTAACATGCTCGATAAATGACATTTCTAGTCATAGTTTTCATTATACTATGAGATTGGGTAGAAGAATTTTCGATAAGTCGAAATGTTGGAATGGAATACGTTGTACATCAGATACTATTGTTTAAGGCTAGAATTATTTGATATTATTTATTGAATTTTTTAATTGTATAGTTTTAGAAAAAGGAAAACCCGTATGATGGCCAACAACCCGTCGTGTAAGACAAGGATGCAAGAATCAAACCGACAACTGAAGTGTGATAGGCCTTTATCACCTACCACTGGCCTACAGGAAGTCCCCGGTTCGTATAAAATAATGTTATTTTATTAAGAAGTATGATAGATTAACTATAAGTAAATTTTATGGACCATATATGATTAATCTCAGCATAGATGGACTCATGTATATTTAATAGCTTGTGCTATCCTTTTTGTGATTGATACAGATGGAATGACCTATCATTCTATCCCATGGTCTACTAACACTTCAATAATGACAAATTCAACTTCATTTCTTGAAATAATAAATGAATTATAAATTGTTCATAGAATGAACAACAATGATATTACACTGAAATCATGTAATTATTTCTCCTTATGCAAAAAATACAACAACTTTAGATAAAATGATCATGAAAACCAAAAAATGATGTCCTTGTACTCTCATATCTGATGAATCAAATTGTACCTTAAATCATCACAAATTTATGGCTTTGTGATTGTTGGATTTATCATTTCCATGTTCTCTACCACTCTCCATCAGATCATGATGGTTAGATTTCTCTTCCATATCAATGGTTTCAACTATGTTCTCCTATTTGGAAGCCCAGTGATGACTTAATTTGGGTAACTGTTACATTTCATACATTAATTTTTAAAATTAAGTTTTATTATTCCATTTTACGATGGGGGTTTCTATGAAATAAACTTTCATGTTGTAAATGATTTATAACCCCGACGAATTCCGATGGAGAAATTCATTTTAATGGGGGTAGAATCTAACACCCCAAGATTTTATGAGAAATATTCATTTTAATTTCATTGATGTCTTGTTTTCTTCGCTACACCAATATTATATTTCACTATATGAAACATCCTATTAGCTTTTAGTACACTTAAACAATATTATTTGATTGTGTTGCACGCTAGAGGGACCTTCCTCAAAAGCGTGTGTTGTACGCAATACTGAGTATCACTAAACAACGATATATTGTTATAATATTATTATGAACTAGACGTTATGAATTGTATTAACCGTAATTCGAATTTTAAAACATTATAATTCATCTTACACATTTTTTATAATGAGGTATTATAACAAAATCAATTTTTCGGATAAATGAATTATTTTTCAAAAATTGCAGTTTTAACGCCTTTTGATGGCCCACCCACGTTAAATATAATTTTTGACAATATTATAAGTTCAATTTTACAAAATAAACATCTTATTTTAAATTAGGATATAAAAATTAACATTGGATAAAGTTTTGATATTTTTCTGACAATGTTCTTATTTGGATGAATAGTAAAAACCCGCTAAATTTTACTTAAAAACAACTTTTTTCTCCAAGATAATTTATATGGTAAAATTGTAATAGTAAATTGTTTTAAATTATAAATAGAATATATTTTTAGCATTTAATATAATTTATGTCATTATCATTGATTTTACATTGAATTCATAGGTTAAATCAATTCAATCATTTGCAATGTTTTAATCGAAAACCAGTTTTTTTCAAGAACAAGATAAATTTTAAATTAATTACTACAACTTCTGTGTTCTTAATTTGGAAAAATGGATTCCATATTTGGAATCAGTAGGTCCAATTATGTCAATAGGCTAATTTTTTTGGGCATTATGAATAGTAACTATTTTAAATTTTATTTTCCACAATTGAAGGTAAATTTGGTAATTAAGGGTAAAAATAATATTATAAAATTACCCTCACACTTGTCTTAATATAATTAGATAATTATATTTTGTCTTAAATTATACTTGGGTAGAAATGGTATCTATTATAAACCACTTGTATGTTATTAAGACTATTAATTTATTTTATTTAAATGAATGTGAAATATGTCTCACTCAAACTCTAATAATAAATTTATTTTTAATATATGGTTATACAGAATATAAATTTGGTTATAAATACTCATTTGAAATCTAAATTGTTTTTCATTATCATTTAATTTATTAATAATTTTTATGAAATATATAATTACCATAATATCTTATACATTATGGATGCAGAAATTATTTATTTAGTGAAAAATCAATAATATAGTTTTAGTTGACTAATAATACCCATAAAAGTGCTAGAAACCTTACCAAAACTTATTGGACATGTACATATGAACCATAATAATCCAAAAGTCTAATATTTGACCATTAGGAATTTATAAAATAGATTATGACATTTATAGTTTTTTATTTTAAATGATGTCAAAGTTGTCACCTTCATAATTTAATAATTATATCATTTTAAAATATAGTTGTTTTAGATGATAAATTCGACTAAAAGTAATATAATGAAATATATTATATTTATATTCATCATAGTATTTTATTTTTAATTTTTATTCAATAAATAAGTATATCAAATAATTATAAAAAATTTGTAGTAATTATTTTATTAAGAGAACTATAAAATAAATGGTTTTAAAAATATTAAAATAAAAATTATATGACCTAATTATCATGATCCAATAATTTTATAGATTAATATGACATGTTAAGAACCTATTAAATATTTTGTTTCGAATATATTATCAGGGTGTATTTATAGTTAAATATATATAAATTAATAGTGTCATAATGGACACTATTGTTTTTTTATAAAAATAACATATTATAAAATTGATTAAAAATCACAAATAATATTTAAAAATTATAAATTGAAATTTATATGGTATAGAATGTCATAATGTATTCAATTATGGATAATTAAAAACACATATGTAATTATTTATAATAATATAAAATTTAGAATAGTATTATCACAAAAAAATAGATTATATAAGGATAAATCATGTTGATAAGGTTTACAACAAATTCCCAACATGTATAAATATTTTTGGTTGATGATATTACAACCCTATATCATTTAATATTTTTATTTGAGTCATTTTCTGATTTTTTGGGGGTTTTGTTTATTATAAATTAATATTTTAGAGGTTTCAAAAAGTGCCCATCTCTTCCCATAAAAAAGAAAACCTCCTACCTCTCCACTACCCATCACATTAAGCCTTCATGTTCTGAAACCTCCTACCCATTTATCATATCCACTTCCATATATAAGTAATTTATGTCATATTGTTCTTCGAAGACCAACTTTAGTGCCCTAATAAGAGGTTTAGAAGAGGCCCGTCGAAGAAGAGGTAATATCCTTTACCGATTATTTAAAAATAATTTCATCTTCTACTTCCTATTATTTTGTTGTTTCATAATAAAGTAATAACATAGGTATCACTAATATACTGATATGTTATTATAAATATGAACTAATCCTATTTCACCATCTATCCATCCTACGGAAAATGAAATCACCACACGTGCATACGTACGGAATATTGTCTCCACGCCGTGGTGTAATCTGTTTTTTCACTGCCACCTTATCTAGATGGGTATAATGGTGTAATGAATAACTATATATGGTTATTATAACAGGATAATAATTATGAGATATTATATCATCCACTCTAATTCCATTCAATAATTATGGGAATGATATCATCGCTCGTGCGTACGTACAGATTACCGTCTCGACGACGCGATGAGATTCATTCTTTAATTTAACCATTCAAGAATTATTATAATGTATATATAATAAATATTCATGAAATATATCAAATATTAATTATATTTTATATATTTATATGTTATTTACTTAATTCCATTCACTTTAATAAGGAAACAAAAATAGCATTCATGCGTACATACAACCTACTGTCTCCTTGAATGATGTATTACTTTCCATTTATCAATCTATAATATATATGTATATTATGAATATATATTATTTAAAAATCATGTTTTACATTGTGGAAGTAAGTAATCATGGCCTACGTAATCATATGAATAATTTCATGTCAAAACACAATTGATAAATGAAATGAATTTACCCAAAACGCTACTTTGGCATGGAATTGACAAATGAACGTGTAATATAAAGTCGTAAATGAATCATATATGATATAATAAATATTATTGTGGTCCAATTACAAGTTAATAATATATTTTAACCAACTATACATGATTATAAGACACATATAGAGGAAACTGGACATAAGGTAAGGGATAATTTTTGAAATCTCATTTTTAACCGAGATTTCTTATACGTAAGTATTTACTGGGTCTATATTTTTCATCCATGTCAATAAAAATGTTTTTCATAAACTGTTTAATATTATTCCATGTATTTTTAAAGTCATGTTTACCCCTCTTTGAATTTTACTTTTTTTTATGGAAGGAATTTTCCTTTTGATTACCATACGTGGTACTTTTTGACTTTTCCATTAAAAGTATGAAGAGAATGTTTTTTTATCTTATACGGCATGAACATATTTTTATGGTTTCATAACAACTTTTATTCATGAATCTTACTCTACAATATTTCATGATTATTTTCAATAAAATTATTTTCTTTTAAATTTGTGTGGAATTTTGTGAAAAAGAAGATAATTTTCAAGAATAAAGGATATTTTCCACATGAATTCATCTCAAATGTTTTATTAAAAATATTTTCCATCTTAGATGACATTATTTAGCATGTTTATGTTTCCTGTATATTGTCTCTATGATTTATGTGGTTTCAATTTTCATATTATTAAATGATATCTATTTGTTTTATATGGATTATTTTATGATGGGATGATGTTTAGGAAACCCATTTTATTCGTTGGGTTATGGTGAATGATTTATGATTATTTTTTGGAACACGTAAGAATGATTTCATTATGAGATGGGTGGGACCTATATCTCCCTCCAATGCATTGGGTAAAGATTTATATCTCATGAGATAGAAATGACTGGAATGATAAGTGAATATGGTTTAGTAATACAAGGCTGGGACGATAAGTATACCTGGTTCAGTAATGGACTTTTTCCACTATGATGGTCTTGTCAGCATTGCCTTGGCTAATATGGAAATCTTATCAAGCACTTAGTGGTTTACCACAATTACATGTTTTATTCCCATTCCATTTATCATGATTAAAGTTCATTTCAAATCTATTCCTTATGTACTATCATGATTTATGTCATTGCTCAGGATTTTGTTTTTTTATGTTCATGTTTTTACGTTCAAATGTTTATGGATTGTTTTTATGTTATCAATGTTTACCCTTACTAAGAATTTGAGAACACCCTTTTTATGTTTTCTATTCCCCATGATATAAATAACGGTTTTAGGTAAGAAAACAAAGATGGAAGATATTTATGGGAGATTTTGGAGATCTTTCACCATGATTATAGGATTATGTTTTGAGTTTCCAAAGACACTAAAATAATACGGTGTTTGGGAATCTGTTTTTTTCATGTATTAAATATTCTGCAAAAAATAATGTAATGTCTATGTACCTGAAGCTTTGGGTCTCTAAATTTATGATCATATTAAGTCCTCTAGGTTGAAATTATGGTAGTTGGGAGGAGATTTTATTATGGGGTTTCTGAGCCAAATTCCATTGGAGGTGCGAATTTAATAGAAGGGAATGTACCGATTTGTATGAGAGGTGAGGGGCACTTTATGAAAATCTTCAAATATTAATTTATTATAATATTAATATTTTTTTTATAATACTTCAAAATAGATTAATTTGGATTATATGGTATATATGGGTCAAAATATACTCTTCCATTATGTTTTAGACATGTTTGGTTCACAATATTCACCTTATCTTATAGATTTAACTCATAGTTAAATATTTATTTTTACCATGCCCTTCTTTTATTTTTATACAACATGTCTAATATAGTTACTATAAAATGAAAATAGAACCCCAAGTGGTTAATTAGTGACATATATAACCTTTTCACATCCTTAGGAAGATTCTTAGATTTTTAAGAATATTATATAATTTATTAAAATAGTATAAAGTTTAAAAACACATTTATGTCAATTTTGGCACAATTTATTATTTTGTATTTGTGAAAGTCATAACATATTAATTACTTTGAAATAAATAAATCTATTCAACCCTAATATATCATATGAGCCTATCAAACTCGTATATTGCATCGAAAGATTCATTTTATATTTCTTTTAATATTTATAATATCAATTATTTTAATCTTTCATTAATAAGTAATTACATCGTCATCTTTGTGCCATATATAAATTAAATTACTGAAATAATAAAAATTATAAATAAACTACAATGATGTAGGAAGTATTTTTAGCTTTATAATGAATATTGATAGTCGAATTTATCTTGAATTTAACCATATATAAAAATAAATTATTTTTTAATCATTGAATTTAACACATTTAACACTTCTTTAAATAAAATATATTTAATGTCCAAATATAAACAAATAAATTGAAAGTGTTCTTATTTTTTTCATATGTATTATTTTGGTGGAAAAAATCTTATCCAATAGAATACAAACTTGTGTCATGGTAATTTTATAATATTATAGTATTATTTCTACCACTAATTACATTATATACTTTTAGCCGTGGTAAATAAAATTCAAAAGAAACTATTCACTAAACAAATATTTCATCCTATTGAACCAAATTTTACATACTGGTTAAAATTGTTTATGTAGGATTTTTTAAATTCAATTCATAGAAGTGGTTAATTTATGTTTTATTTAGATTTGCAAATGTGCCTCGAAGGCAAGTAAAAGACATTAAAAAGTTCAATAAAACTTTATATACCAAATATTTTTATAAAATGACTCTAATGAATTACATTATACGAATATAGGTATTATTTATCTATTTTGACTTAATAAATAAATTTAAATAAAAAATATTTTATTTAAAAAAAATCAATTTTAAATAACAACATAGTGTTTTTCCCAATTAATCAAAAATTAAATGCTTTCAGAAAAATAAAAAAATTCACCAAAACTAATTTTGATATTCTGAATCCTAAAATTATTTCCATTTTGAATAATAAAATTTATAAAATTTCAAAATTTGCATATTACTATTCATAACTACATTTTAAATGGCCCATTTGATATGTCATGGTTCACTTGAACTTGGTATAGTGTACATCGCACACTATTGAATTTCATAAAATGGGAGCATACTGTAGATGCATGGGGTGATACATTATCACCTAAATCTACAAATTGCGGCCTCGCAATTTAATCATAGGATAGAAATCTTGAGGTTGGACATTTCAAAATATATTGGTTGAAATGCCACATCGAAAATTGGATAAACTTGGCATCTATTTTAAAATAAAGAATGCTATGTATGAAGGTTACTAGAAATAACACATAATAGGATTATATGTTTGAAAAAATGTATATGGAATAGAAAAAACATTATGTTTGGATGGGTAGTGATATAGAATTGTATTGGGAGAATGATGAAAACTAGAAAGCTATAAATCATTGATGATCTAAGGGACCATTTGATTCATCACAAAAGAAGGTTCTTGGAAAACAATTTTTTTATTTTGATCATTTTTCTATTGTTGTAGAATTAATTTAAATCATATTTTAATTACACTAGGAAGCATATTTAGAGTTTAATCCTCTACCACAAACTCAAATTTCTCTTTAAAATAAAAAACCAAAAAATATATTATTTATCGTAGTCATACAAGGTTAAAAATATAAACATTTACCATTTAATAATGAAAATTATTTTATAATTACCTGAGACTTCTTGTAGCCCTTTGGTAGGAGATAAAGCCTTATAACACTTTGTTTTTGGGTTCGATTCCTGCAGCATTGTCCAGCACGACAAGTTATCACCCTACAAGTATGTTATACATTTTCTAAAACAATAATATTATAACATTCAAAATATATTCCATGGAAATTTTTTAACTATAAACAATATTATACAACGTTCAACATAATGCATTCCAGCCTTTAGTGTTATCCAATATACTTTTGTCCAAAATCTCTCTAAATGGAATCTAAATTTGTAAAATAAATTGTCACATTAGATTCCCAAAACAAAGTAAATTTTCAATTATATACTGAAAATATCATTTCCTTCATCATATTCAAACATTAATGAAAACAAAAATTACTGTAGTATCTTCCTAATATATATATCTCACATTTTTCTTATATCTGAAATATAATTCTTAAATCCAAAAACTCAACTACATTAATTATTACACTTCGAATGTAGTTACAATATAATCAGGACCTTGATCCATTTTCTTTTTCTGATCAATATTTTCTTGATGCATTGGGAAATAATTTTCATAATTTCAAATTTCATTTAAATTTTAGCATTGAACATTAATAGCCTCTTTATTCCCCTTGCAATCATGAGCATGGTGGCATTTTTTTCAACATTTATAAACAAATCCCTTTTCTTTTATGAAAATACCTAGGTTTTTCTTCCCACAATTATCACATAATAGAAAAATCATTCCTTCCATTTATTCATTTCATTGTCCCTTGCTCCACCGTTCTCTTATTATCTTTATTTACTTTAATTTCATTGGACATAGTGATTTATTTTTCATTTGTAATAACACACAAGACTATATCTTCATACAATGAGAAATATTATGTGACAAAATCCCATCGGTGGACTGGGTTTAAACCATCAAAGAATTGGTCATTAAAAATAATGGGTTACATATGTAGTCTTCATCAGGCCTTCAAAAAAATTTGAACTACGATTCATACTTTGAAACATTCTCATTTTCATTTTTCCTCAGGTAGAGAAATTATCATTCTGTCTTATATCATTGTTCAAAATGGAAACATTTCTCTAGAAAAATCTCTTTAAACTCCCTCTATTCTATATTTCCTAATTCTTCATCCTCCATTGTGTTTTGAATTAATGACCACCATTGACCACATCTCCTTATAGAAGATAGGCTTCCATGAAAACCTTTTCCCTTTCATTACTACCCAAAGAAAAAAATATTTTATCTAAGGAACTTATCCACTACTCAGCTATAAAAAGATTTGTAGTCCAATAGAATGTTGGAGGTTTTGTCTCATGAAGAGTTCTATCATTGATCCACCACATTGCTGATCAGGATGCTTCATACATGTAAGTTTATTTTTCATAACTTTTGTCTAATATCCCAGTATGGTTATAAGTTTTTCAGTAAAAGTAGTGTCACTAGCTCTACAATCATTATCTTTCAAAGGAGGTAAATATCTACATGGATTATGTGCATTGATTTTATTTACATTTCATTCACTAGGTGCTATTTCTAAACAATGGAACACAATAGATTAGGTAATGAATTAAAAGGAAAAATTCCAAACTAGAAAAATACTTATCAAAAGTAAAAAAAATTGGGCATCATTAATCCATAATCATAAATATGGTTTCATTGAGGAAATATTTACTCATAAATTCTTCATAATGGTCTGTAAAGAAAATATGAATTGTACTAAGCATATCCCATGGTAGTTTCTAACTAGGTGATCAGTAAGGACCATTTTTTTGTATCCGGATACCCTGGGTCAAGCCCAGAACACCATGTCAGATTTTTCACGCCATGGTATATCTGTTCTAGAACTATGTCCCCATGTAATATCTAGAAGGGTATATACATCATGGAATATCCACATAATCCCTAATTTAAAAAATTTCTAGGGGGTTCTTCAATACATATCCTCAAAGTCATTCATAGGGTTATAATCCCAATTTTTTGTTTTCTAAATCTATTTTCATGGTTTTTTTATAAACATTCTCTAATACTGACAATAACACCCCGACCCCAATTTCCTAGATCTGGAGTATTAATTTAATACATTGGCATAATTAAAAAGAATCAAGTCCCAATGGGCTAATTAGTTTAGCAGTCATGGAAAATAGATTAAATACAAGATCTTACAATTATAATTTCTAACATAAAATACCACATATATAATCCTTTGATAACTCCATTATTCCCATTTATTAACCCTACATATCAATTATAATTCACTTCTTGGCATCCTGGGAAAATAAAACATAAGCATGTGTAATAAAAACATCACCCTTTTAAACATTAACTAGATCATAATATGGAAAAAATAAATAAAACATTACTATATAAACATAAACATGTATATTTTTTTTGATTCCATAAAGTTATATTATGAATTCTCCTTTTTTTTGGTCTTATGTTTTGAAAATCACTCAAAACATTTCTTATGTTCTTTTATTTTTTATTTAGCTCTGTTTTTATGATCATAAATTTTCATTCTGTTATACTTATAGATGTATCTTTATGATTTTTCAATCTTCTATACATAGAGGTGTATAATTAAGATTTTCTATTATGATAGTTTTACCAATTTCTCATACCGTCTTTATGATCTCGAATCATGTGTATAGGTGATATTGTCATTATGACTCTGAATCTGGTGTATAAGTTATGCCGTATTTATGATTACAAATTCAGTATAGTAGTTAAAACGTATTTATGATTCTGAATTTAGTGTATAACTAATACCACCTTTATGATTCCAAATCTGGTGTAGAAGTCATTCTATGTTTATGATTCTGATTTTGAAACAAATGAAACACGAGTTTCACAATCCGATTAATTTTACTTATAAATCTATTTTCGTTTTAATTTTTTTCATAAGAATCAGATTTCTTGATAATGATATAGTTGTTTAAATGTATCATTATATTATTATCATATTCCATGATTTATTATACGTAACACATATCTTTAACATAATATAATTTTTGTTACTTTAAATGATGGCATACAATCATTTACAAATTAACCATGGTATATTTGACACGTGTTTCGGTACCTCTGAAATTTAAGGTAAATTTGAACATTGGAGTGGAGCCAACCATTGAGAATTTTATCCAATATATACAAGAATGAAATTGAAATATAACAATGCAGAGAGTGGATGCACTTGACACATGTGAAAAAGTTGTGATGGGATTTCTAGAGAGAGATGATCTTTCAACTCTTAGTTCTTCATGTGGATCTTGTGAACAACTTGTTCGGGTGTGAAAAACATGTTCAAACTTGCTTCATGCAGACTCTGATCATGCTGATCTTGGGATTCTAGTTTTAGAAGACAGAGGTTCTGATATCCTTATAAATCGAGGGCTTCCAAGGATAGAAAGACAGATACTAATATTCATATTGAGGGCTTACCTGGCTATGGGTAAGACAAAATTACGTTAAATTATAAATAATGGAACCTTTATCCAAGGTAGTTGGATGCCCTTCTCTTTGGGTTAAAATAATTTTGTTATTGCCTGTTTTCGATTTCATGTTGTTTTATTTCCGCTGTAATCTTATCTTTTTTTTAGTTGAAATGTATAACTTTCTTATACATTCTAATTCCATTACTCCGAATATATTACGGATTCTGTACACTTCAAGGTAAAATATTCCTTCTAAGAAAATATTTATTAAGATTTTATATTAAGGATGTATTTTTTGAGAAAATATTTCTTTAAGAGGTGTTGTTATTTTTTGTTTAAACAATTTAAAACAAAACTTTAAAGGATCACTTCGAATTTTTAATGTATAATATTGAGCCCCTTAGTGTATATTGAGCATATACATTCATAATATAGATACTACAATTAGTATCAGAGGAGGTCTCTGAAATACTTATTTCCATATATACGTTTTTTTCTCAAGTTTTATTTTTCCTATTTTATTATTAACATTTACTTTTATCATGTTCTGTGGAAACAAATTATTTTTAGTATGGCAGGAATTCATGTTTGATCTCTTGATAATATCAATCGAACTAGACCACCAATAATTTATGGGAATGCCTAATAATATTGGAGAGATCGTATGAATAATTTTTTTCATTAATACTAGAGTAGACAACTTTTTTATGTTGACTGGAGATTACAAGATTCCTGATAAGGAAGTCAAAACTTTTACTAATCAAGAGAAGTTATAATATCATCTAAATTATAAGGTATGCAATAATTTTTTGTGTTCCATGACTCAAAATATATATAACCAGATTTCTTTATGTGAAGCGAAAAAATTTATTTGGAAGAAATAATGAGTAACTCATTTTGGAACTTCGAATGTAATTGAAACTAGAAGTGTAATTCCTAGAGCTGAGTACCATGGTTTTTTCTTTCCTTATAGAGAACCTATATATAAGGTACAATAGAGATTCATGACTACTATCAACTGCTTAAAATCCTTGGGTAAAAATGTTTTGCATGATGAGGGTCTTATGGAAAAAATTATAGATATCATGCCTAATGAGTAGGAATCAAAGAGAACAGCTATTGATTAAAATACGAAATTCTCACATATTACTCTCGATTAGATTTTCTTGAAATCCTCTACAATCTGAGACTAGAATGAAGATGGATGCTGACAATGTTATGAAGAATAATGGGAATGGATGTGTTTCTTTTATAACAACTTCTAATCATATTAAGTCCAAGAATCATAAGAGAGTTACAAGATCTAAATCGAATTAGGTCATTATTTTATCTGAATCAAGTGAAAGTTAACATTTTGAGAATGAAGCTTCTACTCTTACATGAAGGATGAACAAGATAGTTTTGAAGAAAGACATTCAGTATAGATATAATAAGAAGGAAAGAAAAGATAAGAATGATGGGGAAGTGACATGCTATGAATGTAGAAGAACTGGTCATATCACACTTGATTATGCCTTAATTTATAAAAGAGAAAAGACGGACATCAATTCTGTGAGAAAAAAAGATGAAGTTCTATATATCAAAACATAAGAATGAACAAAAAGACAATTACAATTGGAGTGCCAGTGGTGGAGATTCTTCTGACTATTCATCATATTTTGATTCTTCTCAGAAAAAGAATATTGGTTTAATATCCCATGATCCATTTTCAAAACAATGTCCTCTAACTAAGGTATAAATAGTTGAATCATTAACCAATATGTCTTTGAGTGAAAATTTTCTTGATAAAGATTTTCTTCAGATGAAAAATATTCTTCATCTGATAATGATAATGATTTTCCTTCATATGAGGAAGTTTCTAGGTTCGTTATGTTTCCATAGATATGTTATGGTAACGTATCTAAGAAACTTGAAATAGAAAATTATGGAGAATTTATATTAGCAAAATAAATTTTAGATCTTACCAAATATCTTGATAAGAAAAATTATTTTTTATAATTTCATTCTATGAAACATGAGGACGCTAATACTGAGATGGATAATATTTTTAAATATTTCAAAAGTATGTTTTTTGAAAAAAAAAATTGTTGATAAACATAACATTAAGTCTATTATTCTAGAGGACAAGAATTTAGACTTAAGACAAATGACTGGAATTTTTTATTTAAAGAATCATCTTGCAAATTTTACTTCTAGTAAGGAAAATTTTGACAAGTCATATTCTCAAATCCATCCACATATTAATAATCAAGGATTAGGTTATTCTCATGAAAAACATGTTTTTAGAAACAATTATTTTCATCATTTTAGATCCCCTTTTTGTACTGAATGTCAATGTGGTGGGAATTAGAAGAAGAACAGTTCCTTAAATATTGTTCAATCTCTTGGGTTTGATAAAGAATACTTTTGTAAACAAATTTGGGTACCCAAAATTTTATTGTCTGATAATTTTGGGTCCATGCACATTTGGATTCCGAAAACCTAACCCATAATTTTTAGGATAATGAAGTAACTACCAAAAATATATGGTACATGGATAGTAGATGTTACTGGAACATGACATGAAACAAATACTATTTCAATATTATTTTAACGACTAAAGGAGGAAAATTATCCATTGGGGTTAACTCACATGGAGAAATCGTCTGTATAGGTAATATTATTCATCTTGTAAAATCATTATTTTTGAATGTTTTATTTATTAATTGTCTTGAAACCATCCTCATCAGCATAAGTCGATTATTTGATAACAGATACCTTGTGAATTTTAGGAATGAAAAGTTATTAGTACACAATTCCATGGATGAGTTTATTCTCTCAGCCCATAGGTAATGGAATGTATACACACTAAACCTAGAAGACCTTTGAAGTCAATATATTCCTTGACTAAGTGAAATTAAAGATCAATCAAGGAATTAGAATAGAATACTATTACATTGTAACTTATGTAATCATAGTTAACTCTCTAAAGAAAATTGTTAAGGACATACCAGATCTTAGTTTTGATTCATCAAATGTCTGTGATCCTTGTCAATATGGCAAGCTACATAAATCTATCTTTAAATCTATAAGTGAAGATAAAACATCTAATGCCTTACAATTAGCGCACATGGAATTATTTGGTCCAACACAAACTGGAAGTATTGGAGGAAAATATTATGTGTGTGTCTTTGTTGATGACTACACTGGATATACATGGGTCTATTTTATCACAAATAAATATGAATCTTTTTCATATTTCAAAATATTCAATGCTCAAGTTAAAAATGAGAATCCCCATCCATTGATAACTATTCATAGTGATCATGGAGGAGAATTTAAAAATTATGATTTTGAAACTTTTTGTAGAAAAAAAGGTTTTACTGACAACATTTCAACTCCAAGAACTCCTCAACAGAATGGTGTTTTTGAAAGAAGAAATTGCATTCTTCATGAAATGACTATAACCGTGTTTAGTGATTATTCTCTAGCAAATTATTTTTGGGATGAAGCAGTATGTACTACCTGTTATACTTTTAATCTAATTTTAATTAGACCCTTTCTTAATAAAACACCTTATGAGTTATGGATTGTCTGAAAACCAAGAGTCACTTACTTCAATGTTTTTGGTTGCAAAGCATTTATCCGGAATACCAATGATAACATACATAAATTTTCACCCAAATCCGATGAAGGAATATTCTTAGGATACTCCACTGACTCTATGACATATAGAGTTTTCAATAAAAAAATTCACTATGGAAGAAACGTTACATGTTGATTTTGATGAAATTGATCCTTTTGTTTTCAAAAAAACTGTATCTTTTCCTGATATATTTTCTAAAATTTATCACCAAACATTGATAGAAGACCTCTACGATAAGTATAATGTTCCAGAAAATGTTTTTAAAACATTTACTCCTAATTATTTTCTACCCTATGTGGATGAAAATCTTTTTCAAAACCCAAGTCAGTTGTTACATAGGATTCATCCCTGTGATAATATCATTGGAAATGTTAATCAACTAGTAAGAACTAGAAGTTCTTTAAGGAATGAAGTTGAACATGTTTCTTTCCATTCACAATTTGAACAAATGAATCCTAAATAAGCCTTGGGTGATGAAGATTGGATAAAGGCTATACAAGATTAACTCAATGAATTCGTATGGAATCAGGAATGGACCTTGTTTTAAAAAACTAAGGAAACTTCATTTATTGGAGTAAAAAAGGTTTTTAGAAAAAAAATGTGATGAAAATTGAGTTATTATCAGAAATAAAGCATTATTAGTTTCCTAAGGCTATAACCATCTAGAAGGGATTAACTATAAATAAACATATGCTCCTATAGCATGACTTGAATCTATTTATATTATTCTATTGTTTGCAGAATTATTTAATTTTAAACTTTATTAAATGGATTTAATGTGTGATTTTCTTATAGGTTATGTACCGGAGGATGTCTATTTTGATCAACCCCTGGATTTGAAGATAAAAAACATACTAATCTTGGTTATGAACTTACCAAAGATCTGTATGGAATTAAACAAGCCCCTATAGCATGGTATGATAGACATTCAAGACTTTTTCATCCAAATAATTTTGTTCAGGGAACTTCTAATCTAACGCTTTTGTTAATAAAAACAATAATGGTGTTTTGATTGTCCAAATCTATGTTGATGACATCATCTTCAGATCATCTCAGCAATCCTTCACTAATTCCTTTTTGAGACTTGTGAAATATGAGTTCGTGATGAGTTCGATGTGTGAGTTATCCTTTTTTATTGGTTTTCAAATCTCCCACTAACCCAAGGGAACATTTATATCTCAATATAAGTATATCAATGATCTTCTTAAGATGTTTGGGGATGACAATACTAAGAGTATAAGTACTCCAATTGGAACCACCAATACTATTTATTTTTATGATGTAGGGAATCATGTGGATCAGACATATTATAGAGGTATGCTAGGATGTTTAGTTTACATAAATACTAGTCCACCTGACTTAATGTTCTCAGTATGCTTATGTGCAAGATTACATGAAAAAACTAAAGAATCTCATTTAAAGGAAGTGATAATAAATTTTCTCTACATAATGAGAACATTCGATTTGGGACTTTTCTATTCCTCTAGAATTAATTTTGATCCTAAATGATTTTTAGATGCTGATTTGGTGGTAGTAAAATTGATTGAAAATGTACATCAAGAACATGTCATTTCATAAGAGATTCCATTTTTTCTTTGTCATGCATGGAACAACATTTTTTAGCACTTTCCACTACTGAACCTGAATATGTAGTAGCTGGAAGATGTTGTGCTCCAGTGTTATGGATGTAAAACAAACTCACAGACTATAGTATGAGTTTTATTAAGGCTCAAATAATGTATGATAAAACAAGCCTCATTTCCCTATGTAAAAACCATGCACCTCACTCTCATTCAATGCACATAGATATTAGACATCACCTACCTAGGGATCGAACACTTAAATTACATATTATTCTAGAAATCATTATAACGCAAGAATAAAATGGGGATATTTTTACAAAACCATTGACTTCTGTGAGATTTTAATACCTAAAAAAGAATCTAGGAATGAAATCCTTAATCTAATCATTCATATCTACTTCTAGTTTAAATCATCTCCCAATATTAAAATAATCCATAATTCAGGGGGAGTACATATTTTCCCTCTTGATTTATGTTTTATTTTTTCTTCTAAAAATTATATCATTCCATAAATATTTTTTTATTTAAAATTTTGTTTTAGAAAATTTCGGTATTTAAAAATTTCGGTATTGGAAATTTTTGTATTAGAAATTTTATTATTGTAAATTTTGGTATTTATATCCATAAATCAAAACATCCAAGAAAATTCTTATAATATCGATAAACTCCTTAGAGTATTCCAAAAGGTAAATTTTCTTACCCTTTATTTTATTATATCATGTTTAAATTGTTGGTATTTCATAATTTTCAATTCTGGTTCACATTGTGACAAGAGGTCAAAATTTATATTTCATATATCCATCCTCAACTGTCAGATTAGATCATGTCTTTTTTTCTGATTGATTATCTAATGGATGTTGAAAATTCATAGCTATGACTATATAAGTGGTTCCTCATTAATAATAACTGCACCATCCTTCCCGAACTCAATGCCGAAGTTATGTTGCCATTAATGTCCTCGATCTGATTTCTTTGTCTCAACCATCCTGAATGACTCTTGAATCTTTAGCAGACAAGATGCCAATTACCAATAAAATAACGGATTGGTAAATATTAAGGGAAAGGATGTTATGCCATAATTTTTTTTGTAATGTATGATTTCCTTATTTCTATGGTGGTAAAAACTAATGGTTGGGAAAGTGTTTCTGTGGTTAAGGAGAAAAGTAAATATCTGGTTTTCTCTGATATGGTTATTTAGTTCTACAAATCTGTTATTTTCTTCCAAAAGCCTGGAAAGGATCTGATTAAGTTAAAATGTTATGATAAGACATATATTGTTCCTTATAAAAAGGTAGCAAATGTTCTCAACATACCGTATGAAAATGAAACTATCATGTGCTCTCAATACTCTCTGAGAAAGAAGGTTCTCTTGAGAAAGTCAAGGCTTTGGATTATCTTGGTCTCAGGTTAGTTAAAAATCTGATGATTACGAATCTTATGATAAACCACAATATGGTAGCTCCCGGGATGTAAGGATTTCTTATCACATGAAAATAATATAAGGACTCGCTAATGATATGTGATATATTTGATTTAGACTTTATAGTAAACATAAGAATGATTTACATGGTTAAGTACATCTTCCTCACCATCCAGGCAATAAAATGTTGATCCATCATATCTCAATGTCTTATGTATCCAGAAATGATATTCATTATAATTGTTATGAGATTTCAAGAGAGGAATGTCCCATGCCAAAATATCTCAAAGCCTATTAAGATTTTGTAGCTCACTAATGACACTATAAGGAGGATGAAGATAGCTTTTTTTATGAATCCAAATGTTTTAATTAAATGGTTTTCCATAATAAGGGAGATGTTCCGGAATATTCAAAACTAGTACTGATGAAAATAATACATGATAAACCAGGACTCCCAATACTTTCTTATGATGTCCCGACATAAGCACCTCCTCCTTCAATGAAACAGAAATCCCATTCCGATGCAATAGTTGAAAAATAGAGACAGATGACAGCTACCATAATGGAAGGAGATCCTTCCATTGGATTAAACCCTGTTGAGGCTAAGGCATTGAAAATAAAGCATGCTGATAATCCTGAGAATGAAAAGAATGAGAATAAGTTAAAGAAGAAATCATTGGAACTCAAGATTGTTAGTATTTACTAAAAGATGTATAAAATAAATCTCATGATGTTCCTAAACCTCAAGTTATTCATAATAAGTTGGTTGTCACTCAAGAAATCTAGAAAGCCATGAATGTTCAATCTTTATCAGAACATGTTCAAGAAATAGATGATGTGATAGTTCCAGAAGATTATGATGATGATTTATGGGAAGTGGAAGACTAATTTGGACCCCCTATGAGTTTAGTCTCTAAATCCACATCAGAAGAACAATATGAAGAATAATTTGAGGAAGAATTATGTGTTGATAAAGTAGAAAAAGTTGGAATTGAGGTGTTACAAGAAGCGAAAGAAGAAGATAATCATCAAGGTTGAGAAGAAGAATAGTTTCAAGAAAAATAATATGAACAAGTAGATCTTAATGTTATCCATGTAACTAATGAACAATATCTGGTTCGAAATCATGACAAACTAAAGAGTTTTTTATTTTCCTCATCTTAAAACAAAACACCTCAAAATTCGTAAAAAAGAATAGAAAAATCAGTTTCCTTAACTCTAAGTGATGCTCAGAAAGGAAAAGATGTTCTAGGTTCTAAATCTTAATTGGCTGTTGGACATTCCATTTTCAAGATATCATTAATAATGTTTCTCACCACAATTCTAGTTCTTGCAAACATAGATGCCAAGAGTCAAATGATGCAAGAAACTATAAACCACAAGAATAAATCAACCAATATGCTTATGGACATGGTGGTCATCAAAGAAGCAGACATTAGTAATCTTTTGATTTATTACAATGCATAGATGGTGACTAGTTTGAAGGTCTTTAACCACAAAAAAACTATCAATAAAGACATAAGACAGTTTGGTGACAACATGGATTCAACAAATGGAGCTTTCAATACTTGTGAAACTGAGTTAAACAAGGTCAAGGCATCAATCTCATAGAAGGCTAGTCAACTAAAATCCATTGCCAAATCTATATGAAGTGAGAATGAAGTCAGAGATAATTTAGATAGAAAGGTGGATTTTCAAAAATAAATAATCTTGTCATTAGAAAAGAAGAATCAGTATCAGGAGATCTTGTTTAAGAATTTTGAAGAATATCATAAGGATGTGAAGAAACATAAATCCTTGATAAATAAACTGTTGTCTGAGAAAAACAATGATGGATGAATTTTTTTACATTCTAATGTTTTGTTGTAATATAAAAATTATTTCCAAAAATATTCTTTCATATCGTTCATTTGTTTTTGAATGTATTCTTTCTTAACCATAAAGTTACATCTTATACTTCTCCATTCATTTCCCTCTTTATGAAAATCACAGAGTGGGGGAATTTATTAAAATGAAGGTTTTAATAAAGATCTAAAAGGAGGAGAATCTGTTAAGGGAGAGTGTTGTAAGAAAGGATAATGACCAAGTAATTGGGAGTTTTCATTTAAGACGAGATATTTATTTAAGCAGGAGATATTTTCATAAGAATGAAAACCATATACCAAAGATCAATAATACGATCCTTGAGAAACAAAACCTAAGGGGGAGTTAGTCATATTCATCTGAAATCTCATTCAAAGGGGGATATAAGGTCTTCATATTTTTTTGACCATGTTAATATATTCATCCTTAGTAAAGTGGGTTGTGCATTCCAAAAAAGGGGGAGATTGTTGAGTCAATAATGTCATCTTATGACTTCTCCATTCCTTATGTTTTATGTTTTGAAAATCACAAACACCTTTTCTTATGTTCTAATATTTTATCTTATGTTTGGTTTTTAAGATTTTTAATTGTCATTTTTTATACATATAGATGTATCATTACTATTTTTCATTATTATATACTTACTAGTGTATTGTTACAATTTTCCCATTATGATAGATTTACCGATTTCTCAAACCGTCATTATCATCCTGAATCTGGTGTATATGTGATACCATCATTATGATTCTGAATTCTGTGTAACAATGATATCGTCTTTAAGAATATGAATCTGGTGTATAAGTGATACCGTCTTTATGATTCTGAATCTGGTTTATAGGTGATATCGTATTTATTATTCCAAATCCAGTGTATAATTGATACACTCTTTATGATTCCGAATCTGGTGTAGAAGTCATTCCGAGTTTTTTATTCTAATTCTCGAAAAAATGAGACACTGGTTCAATAATCCAATTTACTTTTACTTATTAATCCATTTTCATGTTAATGATTTTCTTAAGAATCTGATTTCTTTATAATTTTAGAGTTGTTTTAATGTATCATTCCAATATTATCAGATTCCATGTTTTGTTACACATAACACCTATTTTTAACTTATTATAATTTCTGTTACATGAAACATTTTCATACAATTTGTTACAAATTAACCGTTGAATGTTTGACATGTGTTCAGGTCCCTCTAAAATTTATGGAAAATTTGGTCGTTGGAGTAGAGCTTACCATTGGGATGTTTTTCCTATAAATACAAGTCCATTTGAACGTGCTTAAAATATAACAATGTATAGAGTGGATGAACTCGACACATGTGAAAAAGTTGTGAAGTGATTTCAAGAGATAGAGGCTCTTTCAACTCTCAGTTAATCGTGTGGATTTCATGAACTACTTTTTTGGGAGTGAACAACTTGTTCAGTTATGCTTCGTGCAGACTCCAATCGTGGTAATCGCGGGCATCTGGGTTTGGAAGACAGAGGTTTAGATTTCCTTCAAAATCGAGGTCTTTTGAAGATAACAAGATAGATTCCAATATTCAGATTGAGGGATTACCTAGGTTTGGGTAAGGCAGAATTTATTGAATGTATAAATCAAGGAACCTTTATCCGAGGTTGTTGGATACCCTTCTCATTGGGTTAAAATAATCTTGTTGTTACTTGTTTTCTTTTTTAAGTTGTTTTGTTTCCTCTGTAGTATTTACATTGAAAAAGATGGAAAGTACAACATTATTATACATTATAATTCCATTAATCAGGACATATTATTGATTCTATAAACATTATGTTACAATCTTTCTTCTAAGAAAATCTTTCATAAATTTTTATCTTATGGTTGTATTGGTTGAGAAAAGATTTCATTAATAGTTATTGTGAATGTTTGTATAAACATTGTTAAATTAAATGTTAAAGGTTCCAAAGGAATTTTTAAAGAATAAAATTCACCCCCCCCTCCTCTTGTATATTAACCATATACATTCATCATTTTTATCCTACAATATTACTAATAGAATAATCACATTTAATAACAACATTTATAATGAGGGAATGAATAATTCCAGAAACAATAACTACAAAATCAAGGCCTTGTGCCAAGAAAACTTCTAAGTACATTTTCAAGGCCTTTTACCAACACACTAGACTATCTCATTAAACCTACCAATGCCTTGAGTTTATAAAGTAGGCACCGACCATCACTTAATAATTCCAATGCATTCCTCATATGAAAAGGGGGAAACGTAACATAAACATTCGTATTAAAACAATCATATTAAATGTTATTACATTAACCATAAACCATAAATGTTATAAAAATATAAAATCCAACATCAAAAATATCATAACTCATTCAATAAAATATATAAAATTTTATTTTAATAAATCTACCTCGATTAAAAATGATAACCAATAATGTATGTGTACATAGTTGAAATTAATCAGTAGAACTCTTTGAGATAAATAACCCTTTTCATGAAATCATTTAAAAGTTGCACAATTTGTTAAGGAATTAATTTAAATGATATATTTGAATAAATGTTTCCATTAAAACTTTGATACTTTTTAAGGGAAATAATATTTTAAAACCCTTATTCCCATATGAATATATCCTTAAAATCATTTTGAAATCATGGGCATTAATTAAATATATTTAGAAAAATATATATTTAAATCAATTAAAATGATGATCTAGATAAATATTCCATTCCATAAAACCATAAATATTAATTTTGAAAATAATTTAAGGAGACATTTACTTGTATCAAAAATATGTCCCTGTAAATACTTACAAAAAAAATTCTTAGATAATAATGAGATTAATGAATTAACACATACTTTAGGTTTGATACTCTATGTACGACTCTGAAACTCATGTATTATTTTTCTAAACATTTTATTAACCTATTTAAGAATCATAATAATATTTATGATATCATATATGATTAATTTATGACTTTATATTATCCATTTATTAATAATATAACGTTAATGCATCATTTTGGGTAATTGTGCTTTGTTTATTGTACATGTTTTCAATTTTTATTCTTGATCATATTACATAGATCATGATTTACTTATTTAATGAATGTATAATATGATTTATATATAATATATATTCACAATATAAATAATATATATATATAATGAAATTCACCATTCATGGAGATGGTAGTCCGTACATATGCATTATTGTTGTTTTTGTTTTCTTATCATATTGAATGGAAGTAATTGAATGACTTAAATGTACAAAAATAACTATATATATCATTAAATATGTCTTATTGTTAAATATATTTCATTATTTTGAAGAATTAAATTTTATAATCATTTTTGGAGGGTTAATGTGGAGAATGAATCGCATCGCGTCGTGGAGATGGTAAGTCGTACGTATGCACAAGTGAAAATATCATTCTATTAATTATGAAATCATATAAAATTGGTGGATATATTATATATAAAGACTCATTAAAATGTTTTATTTTTTATTAACATTAATTATACTCATTATTATACCTATCAAAATAATGAAGTGTTGAATAACAAACTACACCACGACAAGGAGACGGTAAGTCGTACCTAAGCATGTATAGTGACATTGTCATTTATAGGCTTGGTATTATAATGAATATGTTTTTATAATATTTATAATAACATCTCATTATATAGAAGGTACTAGGTGAATTATTTTAGTATGGATATAATAATGAAAGTGGAAGTAGAATAAGAAAGGAACTTTAAAATATGTGATTAAATAATTACCTCTTCTTCGGGTGCTTCCTTTTGATTTGAATAAAAGGGTTCTATAGGCTAGCATTATGATCAATATATTAACTATAAGATGAAATTAGAGTATTTTGGAGAATAATTGGGGAGTTTCTTTTTCATACAAATGGACTGGGATGTGTTAATTTAAGAGATGGGGAGGTAACCTTTTATAAGAGAGGTGAGGGGGTATTTTAGGAAAATCATGAAATAATAATTTATTACAAAATTATTTTCAGTTTCTAATAGCTCAAAAATTTTCATTTATTTGAAAAGGTGTCTATGGGTCTAAATAGTATTAACCAATAGGTTTTAGACAAGTTTATGTCACTATATTAACTTTATCTTTTAGATTTAATTCATTGAAAAATAGTTTATCTTTTACCATGTCTCCATGTATTTTTCTATTACCTCGTTTATATTATTATAAAATAACAATATAAAATAAAGTGAATAAGTAATGTCTTATATAAAAATATATAATTCCTTTGGAATAATCTTGGGTTTTTAGAAATATTATATAATAAATTAGTATTTGTTTCAAAAACTCATTTTTTCAATTTTGAATCTATTTAGTATTTGGTTTTTTTGATGGTCATAAAACATTATTAATTTGAAAAAAAAAAATATTTAATCAACCATAAAACGTCATATTCACATATAAAATCCTTTTTTGGAATCAAAAGTTTCAATTTACATTTAGTTTAATATTTATAATAATAATTATTTTAATCATTCATTAATAAAGTAATTATTGTATCGCCATTGTGTCATAAAGAAAGTTAGTTATTTAATGACTAAAATTTATAAATAATATAATATGATATATGGAATCTATATATATATCAAATGAAAATTTGACGTCGAATTTATATTTTGGGTGACCATATATTAAAAATTGTTTGGTTATTATACTTTGATTTTTACAATTATAACTATTTTTTAAATAAAATATAATAAATGTATAAATCTAACCCAAAAGGATTAAAAAAATAATATATTTGTCCTGAAGATAATTTTGGTACAAAAACACTTTTCCAATAGAATATTACATGTCTGAGGGTAGTTTTATATTATTAAAGTATCCTTTCTACCTTTAATTACCCAATTTTCTTTTAATTATGGTAAATAAATTTCCTAACATACAATTCTCACCAAAAATTTCAACCTATTGAACCACATTTTAAATACTGATGAAATCCTTTTCAATCATATTTTTGAAATTTAATTCATATAATTGTTAAATCTACTGTTTATGTAGATTTTTAAATGTGCCTAGAAGCTTGGTAAATATGTTAAAAAGTTCCGTAAAATGTTATATATCTAAGACAATTATAAAATAACTCCAATTTATTAAATTGGAATAATAAAGGTATTATGAATCTATTTTTACATGAAAAAATTATTTTAAAAATAATTATTGAAATATAAATTCGTTTTCAAAGAATAACGTAGTGTTTATTCTATTCATCAAAAATTGAATGATTTCATAAAAATACCAAAAATTAACACTAAGATATTTTGGATATTCCTAATCTAAAAATGAATCCATTTTGAAAAATAATATTTATTAAATTTCTTAAAATAGAAATTTATATTCATAACTACTTTTTAAATGGCCAGTTTGATAGGTTGTGGTGCGCTTGAACTAAGGGTTGCGTACATCGCACGCTACAGAATTAATTAAAAAGGAACCATATTTTAGAATCTTGGGGTGTAACCTATAACCCTAGTTTATATGAGATATTACCTGAGAGAAACAATAAATAATATAAATATATTTTAAATGATTTTATATATTTAAATATTTTATATCACAACACAGAACACAAACTAAAAAGTTCATTATCATTGGTTATTAAGTATACATAGATGTTATTTATTGTTATATTATTAATTTGATTAATAAAATTCTTTATAAACACTTTATGAAAAATTTAATACTGAGTAAAATATATAGAATAAAATTATTAACCAAAATCGCTTTGTTAGAGGTAAAAAATATTAATGAGTTTTGAGGATTTATCATTAGATCCTACAAGTATGATAAAAAACAAGATAAAAATACAATAAATTCATTATATAGTTCATGAAATCATAAGTAGTGATCCCATTTTATTATTTCATAATTATATATAATGTAATTTTAATGTATTATTCTAAAATTACTAAAAAAGTAAATAATAATTACCATGGAATTAAAATATGTATTTTTATATCAATATTAAAAATCCTTAGAGACATAATATATGAATGTTTCACTAGAATAATTATATTAAATAAAAAAATTAGGGATCTCTATCGAGGACATAATAACATAATGTATAAACATGTCTCATTAAATAATGTTATAAGGAACCATTCATGTACTATATATGTCAAATTACAATTTATAAAAATTACCCAATGAATTCGAGGGATATATAAGGATCGTGGTAAACATAATGATCTATCTATTCATATTTATTTAATATTCTAATAATGATTTTATTATAAACTATTTTACAACATTGTAAAAATAAAATGGGTTACATAACATTCTCATATGAAATCTAAAAAGTAGTGTAAATAAATTTCATTAGATGAAAAATAATTCATTAATAAAAAAAAGAAAAATTGTATTCAAATTGTCCTAAATGAATCATATGAATTATGATATCAGTAAATGATATATCCCATGATAGGAATGAAAAATAGAATACATACTGGGGAACGATTTTCATGATATTTAGTGCTTTCATCATTAATAAAATTGAATAACATTTCGTTATAAATCAATTTCAAAGGGTTAAAAAATATTTATAAATATTGATTTTATTATTAAATAATCCAAATAATATTCCCAAAAAATGGAATAAATATTAACTAAATGTAACATGAATAGAAAAAACTAAAAATGATAAAATATAAAATAATGTTTTCATTAGCAATTTCATGATTGATTAATGTATCATATGTTTCTAAAATAAATATATCCCTAAATAATTTAATGGTTTAAATGCAATGATAAGGTAATCAAAAAAATATTTAATTATTAATAATTTCAAAAACGATTCATTGTATGACTCAATAGGGAAATGGAGTTGAACTACCTAAATTCCAGTGAAAATTTTCTCATTACAAAATTTCATATTAATAGCTTTAAATCATTCAATATGCAGAATATGAGAAGTAAATGTAAATTACAAAAAATTACAATTATAATATGGGATATAAAAATATTATAATAATCCAAAAATAAAATAAAATATATAATAAAATAAATTATAAAATTAGTGGGAAGGATATTTATTCAGGAATAAACCATTACCATGAGTCGAAAACACATCCACCCTCTAAAAAAAGCTTATAATAAAGAATAAATTAATTATTTTTTATTATATTCTTAAATAATCTTTAATTATTTAATATTACCCATTTATATACAATTATTTTCCAATTAATAGTATTTATGGTTTAATAAAAATCCTTGTGTGCTAATAGTTTCATGTTTTTAATTATTTGTTTCAGAATGATAATATCAGAAACACTGTATGTTTAATTTTATCATCATCTCCAAAAACAATATGAATTTGAAATATATATATTTTTTAACGTTTTAATATCCAAGTATTATTTCATGGATGTTATGATTATGATCTGTAAATTATCCTCCAAGATTCATTTTTCAGGATCATATAATTTATAAGAATGAGTACCTTTACTAACTAATAATTTTTTATATTAAAATATCAAATAATTTCAAACACTAAAAATAATTTAAATTAATTCCATTTAATACCTATACATATGTATTCATAATCATCCACAATACACAGTATATAACACCATCCATGTATATGTGTTTTTCAACCAAATTATGAACATTTCATAATTAAGGGTTGAGTTTAAATATGAGGAATTTTTCACAAAATATGATTATTACAAAGTTATAGTTCCAAAAATTAATCGATAATATATCCGTATGTAATGTGAATCAAGTGTGATTGTGAGAATAATAATGTAAAACAAATTAACTTACAATTTTTTAAGAAAATATTCACCTTATTTTGGTAATCATTATTTAAAGGATTTTGCACATGTTCAAGATGCAATGGGATTCAAAACAAGAGATATGCTATTATAAAGTTAAATTTAGTGAATATATGAGTCTAAATTGTATAACATATGTTGATCAATCTGGGTGTTGAAGTCTATTTATAGAAATATTTATGTGTCATATTTTCAAATGCCCAAAACATAATGGATATTTAAATAAACTTGATGGTAAATAAACCAAAATTAGAATACATTCTTAATTTCATTTTTCCATCATCTTAATGTTGTTATGGTGATGTCATATAAATTTTTTAATTTATATATATGTATTTTCATTTATAATATAATTACTTCCTATCAAAAAAATTCATTAATCAACTAAGCATATTTTATTTTTGTAATATGTATATATAAATGGTCCACAAAACTAACTGTGACATTCTAGTGGAATATTTTAATTCGATTTTATGGTACTAAAAAAACAATTGAAAATATAAATATTTATATAATAATATATATTATATATTAAAAATAATAATTTTGAATAATACATATTTCCTTGTCACTGAATAATTATATTTACATCCCTTTAATTTCAATTGGAATTGATCTCATGTGATTCTAATCATGCCTCAATTATTAATTTTCATAATTATAAGGCCCCATCCTTAAACCTTACTTAATCTTGAGTTATTACAAGATTACACATTGAGGATCTTTTCGGGTTTAGAGTTTTAGAGAATTAGATCATAAAACTTGCATTACATTCCACATATAAACAAAGTGGTTACATAAAGATAGTATTCTTCATTCCCATCAATGGAAACAAATTTAAAATAAAACATGGATTATTTCATGACACATCCTTGACTCTATCATCTTATCATGTACCTTTCCCTTGACCTGTGAAAAACATTTCAAAAACTTGGGATGAGCATAAAAACTCAGTATGGGTTATAAAAAAAACATGGAAAGGAAACATGAGTTCATATATACATAAGAATGAAATCATACTTTACCCATAAAACATAGGCACTTAACATACCTCATAAAATCATGAATAAATCATTGAAATCATAATACATAAAGGTAACTTGAGGCATTCATAACATTCTTACGTAGGGAGTAACCCTCTTGGTTACGTTTGGAATACCCATCACAGTATATTCCCTAAAATCTCTTCGGAGAAACCTTAACGTTTCACTCCTTCGCGTTACCCAATGCATTGGAGAGCTATAACGGGCTCACCCGCTCTTAGTTTATCACGGAACCACCCGTCTTCATAATAATGCCCAAGAACCATAACATAATCATATCACATAAAACATGCATAAAGGAAACATAACTTTTCCACATTTCAATCACGAGATATCAATACAACACATTGATATAATAAAAACATTATGAAAACCATTTTCAATACCAAAGTAAAACATGGTATTTTTTTTCTTTTAAAAAAAGAAGGTATGGCTTGTAGAGGAAGCCGAATCTCAAATAACGGTTACGACGGCGGAGAAGTCGTTGTCGCCGCATACGTACGACAAAAACATTCCCTTTTGTCGTTTTGTAAATGCTTCGTATAAAAAATATTCCTTTTGAATAAATGTAAAATTCAAAGTGGTTTATACACCGTATAAAAGAAAGTTGTGTATAAAATAAAATATGCCTCAACGAAAGGAGATTGAGACGAAGTACCATACCTCGTATCCGACATGACCAGACCGTTCTTTAATATCCTGAATAATAAACTTGAGTTAATCTCTACTTTCTTATGAATATTTTTCAAGTTAATTATTCCTTTTATACCATGTTATGAACATCATGTAATCAGTTATGTTAATAATGTTCATTTTGTCGGTATTTGGTTCTTAATTCAAAAATAGAATTCTTACACTTACATGTTGTTAATTTGGTCAAAGGTTCATTATATCCAGAATGATATTCATTATGTAGATATCATATATGTCATATATATCCAATACATACATGCATTTATAATATTACATAATCATTTAGAGGTAAGAAATGAAATGCACCGTTCATGGAGACGGTAAGCCGTACGTACGCATGAACGCTACTTCCATTTCTATTTCATATTTTCTGGAATGGAATCATAATTATATAAGAGTATATTATAATTCCAGTATATTAACATATATAATATCATTAACTTTATCCTTTACACATCCCACATATGGTATTAACGAATCAAATCGCTTTCAGGGGGCGGTAGTCCGCACTTCCTAAAATGAAGATATCGTGTTTTACCCATAATGGAAACCATAAAGGTATGCCCAAAATGAAAAAAAAAATAGAATCTTAAGGAAAACATAAACATATTATATATCATATATAAAAATAGTGACATCATAATGGCCACCTTTGAAGGTGTTAAATGAGTGTTGAACAATCATCGTTTCGGGAGGCAGAATTTCGCCATCCACGGAAACCGTATGTTCTTTAACCATTTTATGTAGTTGTGTGAGAGTGTAGCTCAAATAAATCTTATAACAACATCCTAGTATATTGATGATACTGTTTTTGTTACAAAAGAAGTAAATAAAAAGAGTTTAGGGGGTTGGAGAAGCAAAATAAAACAAATGAACATGAGAGAATGAATTACCTTTAAAAGTGTAACTCCTTTTGAGTTGAGCCTAAAGGCTTCCTTTAAAAGGATTATGCCCAAAGGGAATCCTATAGGATGAGGAGAGGGATGTGGAGAGAGTAAATGGGCAGGGGTTGGCCGAGCCAAAGGCTTGAAGAGTGTGTGAAATGAGGTAGAGGTGGGGGCCTTTTATAAGAGGAGAGGAGGGGCACTTTTGGAAAGTAAAGAAATATTACATTATTTGAAAATGTGTTTCGGTTTTAAAAGGTCCCACATTGATAGAATTCGTGGATAAGGTGATAAGGGTTCGAAATCCACTCATCCAATTGTATTTGGCCATGTGTAGTTCATAGATTTTACATTGTCTTTCCATTTTATTTAAATCGTCAAATAATGATGTCATCGCTGCATCATTATTATGTCATAAATAATTTAATTTATTTAATGTCTAAAAATCATAAAAAAACAACTATGATGTATGAAATCTTTTTAGCTTTCCACTGACTATTTATAATCAAAATTTGGACTTGTATAACTCCACTTAAAAATTGTTTTCGTAAAACATATTATGTTTGTGTTATTTTCACTTTAACATTAAATAAAAAGTAATTTATGTCATTTCCCAACAAAAGTGGATCCATGGGGTCCCCAAGTTGACCCATGGCATGTCATGGTCGTACATGACACAACCAATGAGGTTGGGACATGTGTCTAGGTCATTTCATTTTATTAAATTATTATTTATACCTTAAACTACCCTAATTACCACTAATCGTGATTAAGAACTTAATAAGTTACTATTCACCAAAAAATTATTATAATCTCATTGAACCACATTTTGCATACTAATGACAACCATGTATGTCGGATTTTCAAAATTCAATACACATTAGTGGTAAACTTTCATTTAACTGAAAAATCAGTTTGCTTGATTATCACTTAGTGGTTTCACTATTCATAAAAAATTGAAGTTTTTCAGAAAATTACCAAAAATTCACCCTAAGCTATATTTGATATTCCGAATTCAAAAATAAAGTATATTTTACAAAATTAAAAACATATAGGTCACATTAATTAATTTAATAATTAATTCCCGCTGCCAGAGCAAATAGCGTGTTTTTACAAAACAATAAGTATCAAAAGATTGACATCAGTTTAAGTCTAATTTCAAAGTGAAATTGATTCCAATGACCACCATTGGATAAAATGGTAAAAATAGATTCTAATTTCACTTCAAAACCAATTCAAAACATAATCTAATCATATAAATAAATTAGATTAAAAGTAGTTTTGATGTAAAATGCAGTATTTTTCACTATTCATTAAAAAAATGAACATTGTCAGAAAAATACCAAAAATTCACACAAGGTAAATTTTGATGTCCCAATCATAAAGAATAAGTTTATTTTGACAAACATAGTTTATAAAATTGTCAAAATATAGATTCAAAAATGGTTTTCCATCAAAAGGTAGTAAAACAATCTTTTAAGAATATTAGTGTATTCCATGCATAAGATTGTATTTATTTTCATTTTAAGCCTCTATAACACTATCTTAATCATTAATAGACATAGATAAAAATATCTATTATTCATTACTTACTTGGGATGTTACATCCTTCCCCACTTTAGAAAATTGTGTCCCCACAATTTATTTACTTATCAAATAAATGAGGGTACTTATCCCTCATTTCATTTTCAGATTCCCATGTTGCCTCTTCAATCATGTGGTTTTTCCACAAAACCTTTACCTGCTTAATCACCTTATTCCGTAACACTTGCTCCCTGTGGTCAAGAATCTGGACCGGTTGTTCCTCATAAGATAGGTTCTCTTCCAGCTGAACTACCTCTGGACTCAAAACATGAAATGGATCTGGCATATACTTCCTCAACATCGAAACGTGAAAAACATTGTGTACCAGAGATAAACTCGGAGGTAAAGCCACTCGGTATGCAACTGATCCAACTCTCTCCAGAATTTCATATGGTCCAATGAACCTTGGACTCAACTTTCCTTTCTTACCAAATTTCATCACACTTTTCCAAGGAGAAACCTTGAGAAAAACATGATCACCTACCTTGAAAGATAGATCCTTCCTCCGGTTATCCGCATAACTCTTCTGCCTGCTCTGATCTATTCTCATGTGTTTCTGAATCAGCTGAACTTTTTCTGTCATCTCTTCTACCAATTCTGGTCCCATCAACTTCCTTTCACCCACTTCATCCCAGAAAGCTGGAGTTCGACACCGCCTCCCATATAATTCCTGAAATGGTGCCATCTGTATACTGGAATGAAAACTAGTATTATATGAAAACTCAACCAAAGAAAGATATTGGTCCCAACTTCCCTGATAATCCATAGAACAAGCTCGTAGCATATCCTCCAATGTCTGAATTGTTCGTTCTGACTGCCCATCTGATTGAGGATGAAAAGCTGTACTAAAATTTAATTCAGTACCCAACGACTTCTGAAGGCCTTTCCAAAAGTTAGAAGTAAACCTGGGATCACGATCCGATATAATGGAGAGAGGAACTCCATGTAACCTGACTATCTCTTTAAGATACAAACGGGAAAGTTGATCAAGAGAGAAAGTATCTCGTATAGCAAGGAAATGAGCAGATTTGGTCAAGCAATCAACAATAACCCAGATTTCATTATTACCTCGAGATGTCTTCGGTAATCCAACAACAAAGTCCATGGATATATTCTCCCATTTCCACTCTGGCACTGGTAAAGGCTGAAGCATCCCTTTCGGTAACTGCTACTCTGCTTTAACCTGCTGACAAGTCAAACACTTCACAGTAAAATCATCAATATCTTTTTTCATTCCATCCCACCAGTAATACTCCCGCAGATCTCTATACATCTTAGTACTGCCAGGATGAAAAAAACAACTCATTCTTCAACTGTGAATCCCAAGGCACACATAACCTCTTCACAAACCTCAAAAAGCAAACACAAACTTATCCAAGAACTCATGGAAAATTTTATTCATAAGGTCCATGAATACAGCAGGTGCCTTGGTTAACCCAAAAGGCATAACTACAAATTCATAATGGCCATATCTCATATGGAACGCGGTCTTCGGAATATCTGCCTCCTTTACCTTCAGCTGATGGTACCCCGATCTCAAGTCAATCTTTGAAAAAAACTGAGCTCCCTGGAGCTGATCAAACAAATCATCGATATGAGGCAAAGGATATTTGTTCTTAATAGTGATATTATTCAAGGCTCTATAATCAATGCAAAGTCTCATAGAACCATCTTTCTTTTTAACAAATAAAACAGGATCACCCCATGGTGATGTGCTAGGTCTAATGAAACCTTTCTCTAATAAATCTTGCAATTGCTCCTTCAACTCTAAAAGTTCAATTTGTGCCATTCGATAAGGGGGTTTTGAAATTGGCTTAGCATCAGGAACTAAGTCAACAGTAAACTCAACTTCCCGATCTGGTATTATTCCAGGCAACTCATCAGGAAAAACATCAGGATACTCATTTACCACTGGCACATCATTAATCTGAACAGTTCCTTTATTTTCAACGACGTGTGCAAGGTAACATTCATTTCCATCTTTTTCAAGTTTCTCGGCCTCTTGATATGTTATCAAAAGTAAGGGTTCATTCTTGTAAAAAAACTGAAAGTCTTTCTGAAAAGAAACTTATTTAGCTTTACAGTCAATCTTAGCATGGTAAATAGAGAGCCAATCCATACCCAGGATAACATCAAACTCTACTAGAGGTAGAACAATAAGGTTTGCAAGTAGGTTCTTTCCACAGATAAGGATAGGAAGATTCTTATAAATTCTTTTTTCCTCGACACTTCCCCCAGGTGTTTTTACCAAAAGTTCAGGAGTCATTTCTTGAGATGGTATTCCCATTTTACTAGAAAAGTTTTCAGAGATGAAAGAATGTGTAGACCCCGAATCAAACAACACACTGGCATAATCTGAAAAAACAAACAAAGTACCTGATACAACTTCATTTGATGGCCCGACATCTTCTGAAGTAGTTGCAAAGGATTTCACCACCCCTTTCTGCTTGTAGTCTAACTGCTTCCCATCACTCAAGATCTTTGTCGGACACTCATTTGCATAGTGACCCATCTCATTGCACTTAAAACATTTCACTAACTGTAAATCAAATTTGTTCTTACCTTCACCTTGATCCTTTTCAGTGCAATCACGAGCCTTATGTCCCATCTTACCACATCGGTAGCACTTCCCAGAATTCAGAAGACATTCCCCAGCATGCCTTTTTCCACATTTATCACAAACTGGAAACTTAGTTCTCTTACCATCAGACTTTTTTGAAGAATTCATACCTTTCTCCTGCCACCTCGGTCTCTTCTTCTGCTGGTTGTTATAGAAAACTTGGTCATCGACAAACTCCATTTCCACCTTCTCAGCACATCGAACAAGCTTTTCATAACTTTTAAACTCACGAGAAGCTAATGCCCTTCGATACATTGGCTTTAATCCTGAGTAAAAACGATTGATTTTACTATCAAGGTCCCGGATAAAATTTGGAGCATACCTTGCCAATCGAGTGAACCTTTCTTCATAGGCAGCCACTGAGTCTTCCTCTTGCCTCAATTCCAAGAATTGCTTTTCCATCCTAAGTCGAACAGCCTTAGGAAAATACTTCTTAAGAAACATACCTTTGAATTCATCCCAGTCAAGAGCATCAATCTCATCGGCGTCCCTGATATTTTTAACCATAGACCACCACTGATCTGCTTCACCCTCCAAACGGTAAATAGCAAGACTAACCTTTTGATTGTCTGAACACCCCATTACATCAAAAATCTTCTCCAGTGCTTCAATCCACCCTTCAGCTATCACAGGGTCAGATGATCCTCTGAATGATGGTGGATGTTGCCTCATGAAATGTTCCACCACTGACATGTTCCTCTGCGGTTGGTCTGGCTGATCTCATGCATGGATGCCACCGCCATTTATCACTTGAGTCAACTGCGCCATCACTGCAACAAACTGTTCAGTTCCAATTCTGACCATTTCTGGATGCTGATTCGGAAGGTTATTTCCTTCAGTATGCCTTCCTAGCACTGCTTCCCTGTTTCCTCTACGGAATACCATTCTGAACAGACATGTCTTAGATGAAGCAACATGGTAATCTTTAAATGCTGTGTCATTTCGAAAAAAAAAATATTTTTGGATAATCATTTAATAGAATTCTAACTGCTAAAGTTATCTAAAACGACCTCTGATACCAACTATAAGGCCCCAGCCTTAAACCTTACTTAATCTTGAGTTATTACAAGATTACACATTGAGGATCTTTTCGGGTTTAGAGTTTTAGAGAATTAGATCATAAAACTTGCATTACATTCCACATATAAACAAAGTGGTTACACAAAGATAGTATTCATCATTCCAATCAATGGAAACACATTTAAAATAAAACATGGATTATTTCTTGACACATCCTTGACTCTATCATCTTATCATGTACCTTTCCCTTGACCTGTGAAAAACATTTCAAAAACTTGGGATGAGCATAAAAACTCAGTATGGGTTATAAAAAAAACATGGAATGGAAACATGAGTTCATATATACATAAGAATGAAATCATACGTTACCCATAAAACATAGGCACTTAACATACCTCATAAAATCATGAATAAATCATAGAAATCATAATAAATAAAGGTAACTTGAGGCATTCATAACATTCTTACGTAGGGAGTAACCCTCTTGGTTATGTTTGGAATACCCATCACAGTATATTCCCTAAAATCTCTTCAGAGAAACCTTAACGTTTCACTCCTTCGCGTTACCCAATGCATTGGAGAGCTATAACGGGCTCACCCGCCCTTAGTTTATCACGGAACCACCCGTCTTCATAATAATGCCCAAGAACCATAACATAATCATATCACATAAAACATGCATAAAGGAAACATAACATTTCCACATTTCAATCATGAGATATCAATACAACACATTGATATAATAAAAATATTATGAAAACCGTTTTCAATACCAAAGTAAAACATGGTATTTATTTTTCTTTTAAAAAAAGAAGGTATGGCTTGTAGAGGAAGCCGAAACTCAAATAATGGTTACGACGGCGGAGAAGTCGTTGTCGCCGCATACGTACGACAAAAACATTCCCTTTTGTCGTTTCGTAAATGCTTCGTATAAAAAATATTCCTTTTCAATAAACGTAAAATTCAAAGTGTTTTATACACCGTATAAAAGAAAGTTGTGTATAAAATAAAATATGCCTCAATGAAAGGAGATTGAGACGAAGTCCCATACCTCGTATCCGACTTGACCAGACCGTTCTTTAATATCCTGAATAATAAACTTGAGTTAATCTCTACTTTCTTATGAATATTTTTCAAGTTCATTATTCCTTTTATACCATGTTATGAACATCATGTAATCAGTTAAGTTAATAATGTTCATTTTGTCGGTATTTGGTTCTTAAGTCAAAAATAGACTTCTTACACTTACATGTTGTTAATTTGGTCAAAGGTTCATTATATCCAGAATGGTATTCATTATGTAGATATCATATATCTCATATATATCCAGTACATACATGCATTTATAATATTACATAATCATTCAGCGGTAAGAAATGAAATGCACCGTTCATGGAGACGGTAAGCCGTACGTACGCATGAACGCTACTTCCATTTCTATTTCATATTTTCTGGAATGGAATCATAATGATATAAGAGTATATTATAATTCAAGTATAATAACATATATAATATCATTATCTTTATCCTTTACACATCCCACATATGGTATTAATGAATCAAATCACTTTCAGGGGGTGGTAGTCCGCACTTCCTAAAATGAAGATATCGTGTTTTACCCATAATGGAAACCATAAAGGTATGCCCAAAATGAAAAAAAACAGAAGCTTAAGGAAAACATAAACATATAATATATCATATATAAAAATAGTGACATCATAATGGCCACCTTTGAAGGTGTTAAATGAGTGTTGAACAATCATCGTTTCGGGAGGCAGAATTTCGCCATCCACGGAAACCGTATGTTCTTTAACCATTTGATGTAGTTGTGTGAGAGTGTTGCTCAAATAAATCTTATAACAACATCCTAGTATATTGAAGATACTGGTTTTGTTACAAAATAAGTAAATAAAAAGAGTTTAGGGGGTTGGAGAAGCAAAATAAAACAAATGAACATGAGAGAATGAATTACCTTTAAAAGTGTAACTCCTTTTGAGTTGAGCCTAAAGGCTTCCTTTGAAAGGATTATGCCCAAAGGGATTCCTCTAGGATGAGTAGAGGGATGTGGAGAGAGTAAATGGGTAGGGTTTGGCCGAGCCAAAGGCTTGAAGAGTGTGTGAAATGAGGTAGAGGTGGGGGCCTTTTATAAGAGGAGAGGAGGGGCACTTTTGGAAAGTAAAGAAATATTACATTATTTGAAAATGTGTTTCGGTTTTAAAAGGTCCCACATTGATAGAATTCGTGGATAAGGTGATAAGGGTTTTAAATCCACTCATCCAATTGGTTTTGGCCATGTGTAGTTCATAGATTTTAAATTGTCTTTCCATTTTATTTAAATCGTCAAATAATGATGTCATCGCTGCATCATTATTATGTCATAAATAATTTAATTTATTTAATGTCTAAAAATCATAAAAAAAATAATATGATGTATGAAATATTTTTACTTTCCAATGACTATTTATAATCAAAATTTGGACTTGTACAACCCCACTTAAAAATTGTTTTCGTAAAACATATAATGTTTGTGTTATTTTCACTTTAACATTAAATAAAAAGTAATTTATGTCATTTCCCAACAAAAGTGGATCCATGGGGTCCCCAAGTGGACCCATGGCATGTCATGGTCGGCCATGACACAACCAATGAGGTTGGGACATGTGTCTAGGTCATTTCATTTTATTAAAGTATTATTTATACCTTAAACTACCCTAATTACCACTAATCGTGATTAAGGACTTAATAAGTTACTATTCACCAAAAAATTATTATAATCTAATTGAACCACATTTTACATACTAATGACAACCATGTATGTCGGATTTTAAAAATTCAATACACATTAGTGGTAAACTTTCATTTAACTGAAAAATCAGTTTGCTTGATTATCACTTAGTGGTTTCACTATTCATCAAAAATTGATGTTTTTCAGAAAATTACCAAAAATTCACCCTAAGCTATATTTGATATTCCGAATTCAAAAATGAAGCCTATTTTAAAAAATTCAAAACATATAGGTCACATTAATTAATTTAATAATTAATTCCCGCTGCCAGAGCAAATAGCGTGTTTTTACAAAACAATAAGTATCAAAAGATTGACACCAGTTTAAGTCTAATTTCAAAGTGAAAATGATTCCAATGACCACCATTGGATAAAATGGTAAAAATAGATTCTAATTTCACTTCAAACCCAATTCAAAACATAATCTAATCATATAAATAAATTAGATTAAAAGTAGTTTTGATGTAAAATCCAGTATTTTTCACTATTCATTAAAAAAATGAACATTGTCAGAAAAATACAAAAAATTCACACAAGGTAAATTTTGATGTCCCAATCATAAAGAATAAGTTTATTTTGACAAACATAGTTTATAAAATTGTCAAAATATAGATTCAATAATGGTTTTCCATCAAAAGGTAGTAAAACAATATTTTAAGAATATTAGTGTATTCCATGCATAAGATTGTATTTATTTTCATTTTAAGCCTCTATAATACTATCTTAATCATTAATATACATAGATAAAAATATCTATTATTCATTACTTACTTGGGATGTTAGAATAATGGTCTTGGTTAATGGAAAATCCATGTCATTTGACCTTCTTTTGATGCCTCGACAAATAAACAGTATATAGAATAGTTCGAAAAATTTATTTGATATCCTCTAATTTTTTATTTTTTTCCTAATGTTATTAATTATACTTATACTCATAATATCATATTTTATATTAAATTTTTTTTATTTAACTAGTTACTTATTTTATTAATAAATATCTCAAAAAAAAATATACATTCCCATTAATCATTTTTACCTCGGACTAATGTATATATCAATTGATTGATTATTCCTAATGGGTATATATACTCATTTCCTATTTATACCCAATGATAATATATTAGTTCAATGACCACTTCATATTATTATATATACCCTTATATATTTCTCTGAATGGCATACAACCTATTTCTTCAATTATTTCTCAAAATATCTATCATAATAACAATCCATTTAATTCTATATATTTTTATAAGTTGTGGTAAAATTTTCACTGTTTAGTTGATGGAAGAAAACTTTAATCTGTTTATGTATTTATTTAATTATGGTTTTATTTATTATTTTATTATTTATAAAAGAATTCATTATATATTTCATAAATTTTTTGTTTTAATTATTTATTTTCTCTGTTATTATATCTCAATAATTCGAATAATTTTTTAGTATATAATTATATTATGATTGAAATACGTTTTTTAAGACATAAAAATTACTAAATAAAATTTTAATGTTTAATATTATATGTTCCATTCCCCACACCTCCATAAAGAAATTCATACAAGAAAGTTATTTCTCAAATGAACATTGAAAGCATAATTTTGCTTCATTACATTTTTTAGTTCCCATGTTTCTCCCAAAAATTTATTATTTAATCATATAACATTGACTATTTTTTTCATATTAATAAATTACCATTATAGAATATTATTTCAAAATATTGTTCCACAAATGATAGATCATGCTTCAGCTGTATTACCTCTATGTTTAGTACATGTGAAGGATCAAGTATGAACATCCTCGAAAGAGGAACCTAAAATATTCCAGTTATATAGGATAGGTTCAAAGGTAGAACTATATTAGAAGTTATAGTTCCTATTTGATTATGCCATGACCCGACCCTACCCGGGCTCGAGCCGCAACTACCTCAAGCCCGCCTCCATAATCCAAGGGCTGGAGAAAAGCACCGATGGCTAAAAAACTCGGGGAGGCCTTTCCCTATGTACCACTACACACACACGCAACCCACTCAATGCATAAGTGTAGAGTAAAAAAGAAAAGTAAAGTACCAACTTCTATAACAACCCCAAGAAGTGCATCGTCCTCTAAATAGTACAAAGAAAGTGCAAAAGGTATACTGATAAGAAAAGGGAAAAACTAGTGTCCAACTAGAAATGTGCAACAACCTAGAAATAATAAAACAAAAGTAAACAGCTGGGAGAGTTTTACACCTGGAACCCGACTACGACCACCGCACGCGGTCCAAGCGACCGAACGCCTAAGCTCCACTGAAGTCATGACCAACCTCTCAATCGTCTGCAAAGGCACACCAAGTGCGGGAAAATCCCAATCATGGCTGAGTATAATAATACTCAGTAGGATGCCCCGAAGGCTCGAGGGAGAAACAAATGAGGTAGTAAAGTGGTGTGTAGTAGATCAAACAAAGAAAATTAAAGGAGTACAATAGAGTGCAGAAAAGAGTACTAAAGTGTAATAGCTCAACCCAACAAGAGGAAAGTAGTACACTCGTCCAAACATAAGGATCTAGAAATGGTGAGAAGATGAACTTCTCGTTGAGTCTTTACTACCTATAGTATGAGAGTAGAATCTTCCAACCAAAATAAGATAGACACAGAAAGCACGTGGCATACCCCATGTGTCTTCACCTCTCCAGAAAGGAGAGTAACCAAAACCTAAACAGTGGGTACTGGAACAAGGTACATATATATATATATATATATATATATATGCTCAGCCAAGAAACCCGAACAAGATTGTAAGGGGATCTCCATCCCATAGCTCAGCCCAAGGAAGTGAGTAGCCAACAGTCCCAGAAGTAAATACCATAAATGCCCAACATCTTTCCCGTCTACCCCGAACTGCAAGTCAAGGGGATCAAATCACTCCACCTTGACACTATCTGCTTTGAGTGGCACTGACTCGCCCACACATTTTTAGGTCACGTCCCAAGGACACGTCTCAGTGGGGAAAGCACCCAACATACTTGAGAGTTCTGGGGAAAGTCAAACCACACCTCTTCACTGTCACCCAAACGAGGGGTCTTCTCAATGTTAATTTTTCACGTCTCTGACCCGTACCACCAAGTGTCCCTCTCCGGTAGTCACAGATGAAAGCCATAGACTAGTCTAGTAGAAACTAAGATGTCTGAAAGAATTCTTCAGGTAACCCACTACCCATCCCTGCTGAAGGGTAAACCCTAAGAGGTCGTCAGGTAACCCACTACCCAGTCTCTAATGGAGGGTAAACCCTAAGAGGTTGACGGGTAACCCACTACCCAGTCTCTACTAGAGGGTAAACCTGAAGTGGTCATCATTTGACCTACTGCCCTATCTCTGCTGGAGTGTAGACCTAGAAGAAGATGTCAGGTGACCCACTGCCCAGCCCTGCTGGAGGGTAGACCTAGAAGAAGTCAAAAGGCGACCCACTATACAGCCCTACTGGAGGGTAGACCTTGAATAAGTCGATAGGCAACCCACTGCTCAGCCCTGCTAGAGGGTAGATGTGGAATAAGTCATCGGGTGACCCACTGCCTAGCCCTGATAGAGGGTAGAACCTAAAGAGTCATTGGGGGACCCACTGCCTAGCCCTGCTGGAGGGTAGACTCGGAATAAGTCTGATAACTCAGCACTACAACTGACATCACCAGGTGTTACCAACATGGCTACCATGCATTGGTTCGGTGTGCATCAAAGGGGCCTCCATCCAACAACCATTCATGTTTCCACATTTAATAAGATCTCAAAAAGGCTTCACATACCCAAACGGATCACACTGTTGCAATCCGTGCTGAAAAACTCACAGGATATACCATTTACCCGCCCGAAACGGTCAACCAGTGAATATGGTACTATTTACCGTAGCCAGCCCATGTGGGGCCCACACAAAGATCATGAAAATGGTCAGGAGAACTGCTCCATCGCGATCCCCTCGAAAAAACAATGGGATCGACTACTCGATCGCCCAAAACAGACATCCGATGAAAATGGTATTATTCACACTAGTTAGCTCGTGTGAGGCATACACAACGATCTCGAAAATAGTCGGGTGAACTGCATCATAATAATGCTCTCGGAAAAAACGTCAAATCGACTAATCATTCACCCATGAACGGACAATTGATGAAAAAGTCAAAGTATGCTATACACATCTTAAAAGACGACTCGTAGGGCCCACATCTGACTCCAATTAAGGCGGGCAGAATGCACTGATGCAATCCCCTCGGAAAAACACACAGAAATGAGTGATCAAACACCCCAAACCGATGTCGGGTGAAAAAGTGGCGTTTCACCATAAAACTTGAAAACCAAGCCTTGTGGGGCCCACACCCTGTCTCTAGTACAAACACTGTAACGAGATTCTCAAAAAGACCTCCTGAGGACTAGGATCACACAGTCGCTGACGGCACGTCGATTGGTCATCCCAAACAAGAGTTTGGTCCAACGCAAGAGTAATCAATTAATTAAATAATTAATAAATAATTCACATTAAGCGTCTCATGCCACCAAGCAATGAAACCAAACCGCAAAGGCTCTGAACCATCTTTGGAAGGACTGTCTCAACTCCAGGGTCACAACGTCCTTGAGGGCTCACCAATCTGATGTCGTCTGGGAGAGTTACGACCGATGCAATATTCCACGATAATAATAATAATATTAATATTGGGGTGCTTCGAAGGCCCGAGCCACAAATCTGAATTTAATATTCAACATTGTACTTAATCGATCGTCTTAATGACAGGATCACACCATTACTGACGGCATGTCAAATTCATGTCACACATAGGAGTTGGGGCTGTTCAAAGATTTAATTTTTAATAATATATTCTTATCATTACAGTGTTTCAGGTACCCGATCCACAAACCTAGATAAGACATCAAATATTGGACTCAGAATGTCTGTCTCGGAGTTCGGGTCGTACTGGCACTGAAGGTTCGTGAAACCGAGGTCGCACGAAGAAATTACAGTCAAAATACTATTTTCCCAACGAAAATAATAATAGCATTTTTATATTATTATTATTTTTCATTTAATTTAATTCCTTAAATTATCACATCCAAAAGCCACAGACATACCTTGACTCGCCCAGCACGCCCCATCACTTGAATGATTTTTTTTCACTTTTCTTAATTTATTTCATTTATTTTCTTTTCTCTCTCCAATCCAGTTCTTCTTCCCGAATTTCCTCACGTTTCAATCTTCCATCTTCTTCCCCAAGTTCCCGCGTCAAGAGGTGAACCCGGGGCGCCGCCTCTATTTGCCCGCAAGACCCTGATCGAGCCGGTGCCCTACAACACTAGACTACCGCAGCCACCGCCGGCCTCCGCCTTCTGTAAATCACATCTACACCCGTAAATCCCAGATCGATGGTGATAGAGTCTCACCGTAAACCTAGATCACCATACTCCACTGCCACGAACCGTAGTAATCTCCTTGTTCCGAACCATCGGAGGCCACTCGCCCTGACCACCGATTCCACTGGTTTCCAAGGCCGTTGGGATCCTCCACTCACTGCTTTGCACCAGGGGCCACCGGACGCCTCCAGGGATGAAGGGTCGCACCACCTCTAATCGCCGGTCACGGTCTCCATCACTTCCGGCGTCAATAAACTCAAATCTGGGACTTACCACACCATATCTGATCTCCTGTCAATCTATATCGCAACCCCACTGGGATCTTGAACCCAAATCTATATCCATGGAATCATTCTATTGGGTTAAGGATGGATTTCTCAATGATCTATTATCATTTTTCTGATCATCGTCATACGAGACACCGACGATGAACACACGATGTACATAGATTGGAAATTGCGAGACAACTACAAAAATTAAACTTGAATAAAAATCTACAAAGAATAATCCCACCTCAAACATGAATCTTCTTTCTATAAAAAATGTGCCCTCTAACGGAGGAGTAAGATCCATTGTGTCTGTTGTCGTTCGATCCGCCTCGATCCAAGGGTTCTTCTATAGTAGATTTATGTTTACGCTGGCGAAATATAGGGATTGTGAGGCCAAACCCTTAAATCCACATATTTATAACATCTAATTTGGTTAAACCTATTATTAGTTAAATAATTAAATAATCATTTAATTATTTAATTATTTTCCCACGATGGCGCATAAGCCGAACACCCGACGCCAACAAAATTTATTCACTGCCTAGGGTAAAGGTTATGTTCTAAGCTCATCGGTGGTCTCATATTTTCATCTGAGTCCCCATTTGAGAGGTATTTGGGTTTGAGTTTTTGGATGAATAAATTAATAATTTAATTTATCCATTTAACACACCAAAAACGAGCGAGGGGTCTGAACGTCCCGTACCAACTTATTTTTTTCGTGCCTATGAGAAACACCACGTTCTGGACCCAACCGTTGTCTCGGATTTTTGATCTGGTCAACTATTTAAGAGATATCACGTTTTCTTTAGTTAATGGGACGTGCATAAAATAAAAAAAAATAACATTTTGTTCAAATTAATTCCAGGCATGCGGGGCCTCAGAATTTCATGCTATCTTAACATCCAGTTCTAAAAATATTCATAGAAATATTTCAAAGTATTATTAAGCAAAAACTGGGTCTCTACCTTATTCCATCCTTCACGCTTTTCATCCTCGAAAAGAAAAACAAGGGAAACAACTCGGGATACCGAGCCCGCACATAGCTTTCCCGCTCCCAAGGAAACCTGTATGTTTCAGTGCTGCCAATGAATGTGGACCAAAGGTATGGTCCACCCTCATAAGACTTCCTTTAGTTGACAACATGGGTAGGAACACACATATATCTCCTCATTTCTGACATGTGTAAGACATCGTGTACCCACTACAACTATTTGAGGTAAGTCAAGGCGGTATGCAACCTCGCCATCTCCTTGCACAGTTTTGAATTACCTGATAAAACTTGGGGGATAGTTTTCCTCCCTGTCCAAACCACTAAATCCTATGTCAAAACTAGAATCACTATTTGTCACTAAAAAAGGGTCTTGTGATTTCCTCCTTCAAAATATCCATATGGTGAAACACCCAAAGATATCTGTTCACGTGAGATTACACAGTCGGTGCATCATAACTGAGACTCCCTTTCATGCTCGAGAAGAGAACGAGTCAACACTGTAAACTGAATGAAATTTGTACCCTACTCCTCCATAGGGGTCAACTGCAAGGAAGTTATCTATTATTAAACTTCTCGCACGAGGTGAGTATGGTACTTCCCACACTTCGTGCTAAGGGAATCTGCTACACAACCACACCTTGAATGCACAAGTCAGAGGGACTCTTCCACAACTCTTATGTGGCACTGTTTGGGCCCCATATGACCATGTGCCTGAGGCTGATCATGATAAGATCTTATACATTAAGATCTCATCATCTAGCTTCTGCTAGCTGCAGCTGACATATCAGCTCGGTGGTGCTCACTACCACAACTAGCTGTATGGCATTCCTCTGAAAAAAAGCTCTCTATCACCAATGCCTGCTCCAGCACCCCGACATTGGTGGGGGATGCACAGAACGGAACAAAGATAACATGGATCACACTATGGATTCCCTTCTCAAACTTCCATTCTCAAAATTAACCATTATAGATAATATCCAGAGAGTAGTGTGTTATGTCTGTGAACCTAGTCGCATGCACAGTTACAGTCATACATCATTACTATTACTAGAGGAGCTCCTGAAGCCGAATGGAGTGAAAACAGGAAGGGTTGAACTCCTCATGAAACATTACTAGACGACGTCTCACGATAGCACAAACTCATCGTGTATCTGAGTAACCAAGCTCCACCAATGACCAGCTGCTCCAGGAAAAAAGGTTGGCTGCCAAGGCCACCATCTGATCAGCTGGTGTCTATACAAGATTGAAGAGGAGAACCACCGACTCTAGCCAAACCTCTACTGTATGAGGTTCTGGCTGACCATAGAACATCAGCAGTCTCTCGTGCTAGAACTCACAAAGTGTGCTCAGCCTGTGCACATCCTCATCCTACTCTACTGGGGCTATCTACTGCTCAACAGGTAGGGGTGATGCTACCTACATACCTGGAGAAAGGGGCTTGAAATATGAGTCATGTACTGAGGCCTCATCACCTATGGGATCATTGTCACAAACTATAGCTATTATCCTAGCTTTCTATCATCGCGGAGACATCCTGAATGTTATAAATGAGTATTGCGGTCATATGAGCATATATATATACATCAACCAGAGTGTGGAGATAACTCAAGAAGGACAGTCAAAGACTCAATCTTATATGATGCATGTACCATTGTTTCCTGCACCATGTGTATTAGGGGGCTGAGTCGACAAGCAGGTAATCATGGTCCTGGTGAATGGATTTGTCGGCCACTCGTACAATCACAGGACTCCCTGGCCTGAGAGACGCTCTCGATACACTTCGACAATATTTCCCTATACCCAGACAAGACCTTTTTAGTGAAACGTATGAATTGCATCCCAAGGGTCGAACCACCATTAATACCACTTTTTCATGACACATCCCTACCCGGGCTCGAGCCGAAACTACCCCAAGCCTGCCTCTATAGGCTAGGGGCTAGCGACAAGTGCTTAAGGCTAAAAAACTCAGGGATGCCTTTTCCTAAGTACCAGTACACACACACGCAACCCACTCAATGCATAAGTGCAGAGTAAAAACAAAAAGTAATGTAATGACTTCTATAACAACCACAAGAAGTGAGTGGACCTCAAAACATTACAACACAACTGCTGAAGGAAAACTGAAAATAAAAGGGCAAAACACATGTGTAAAGACCCGTAAATTTCAAGGAAATTTTTTTCTTAATTTTCTTTGAAATTTTACAAGAACGCAGTTTCTGACAGCGCCTGATTCCGAGGCCCGGTGTGCCCGGAATCATTTTCCGAAGTTTGGCTCGGGTACGTTCAGTGAACGGACGAGCGGGTTTTTCTAACTTTTGAACCGGTGCCCGGAATCAAATTCTGAGGGCACCGATGAAATCGCAGCGCCGGTATTCGCTTAGAAACGCCTCTTCCGGAGTTGCGTTTGCTCGGGTGTGGTTTTTAATTTTCGGGCTTAATGTTAAGAAATAAAATAATTTTGCGACAACTTTATTTTATTTCACTTAAGCCGCTTGGAAGCCACTTGAAGCCACTTAAAGGCGGCTTGAACTGAGTTGAACTGGATAGGATGCTATCCAGAAATATCCTACCCCCTTGGTAGGATATTTGTGAGGTGGGGCCCGCACGAGCCCCGCCGTTTCTTTCCGCTAAGAAACGCACCCGTGAAAACCCGTCTTAATGAAAGTCAACTGACGCGTTTTCTAAATTCTTAACAGACCATTTAATTGGGCGGTTTATTTCGTGAATTAAATGGGTTGTTTCTTTCGTGAATTAAATGGGCTGTTTCTTTCATGAATTAAATGGTCTGTTTCTTTCGTTGAATTAATTCAACGAATTAATTCAATCGTTTCTTAACCTGTTTTCGTGTGTTGGAATATTAATAAAATAAGACCAACCCAAAATCCTTTGAGAAGATTTGAGAGGATCCTTGTTTCTTCTTCTTCCTCGCGAAGAACACGAAGAATGCGAAGAACGCGAAGAACGCCAAACCCGGAAATCGACGACGCGACGCCTTGATCCGCATCGCCGACAACGTTCTTCTGCGACGTCTCTTCCTCCGCGACGGATCTTCGATCGGCTTCTTGAGATAAGAATCTCGGACCTTCCTTTTTATCTCCTTTGTGGTTCTTAACCAAAAACACGGATTTAATTAATTAAATTAAATCTGCGGTTTCATGGTGCGTTGAGTTCGCCGACTCAACACCGGATTCCGCGACGACGCGACGCCTCCCCGCGACGACGCGACGATCCCTCTCTTCCGCGACGAGCTTTTCCGCGAAGAACGCCCGTGCGCGACGATCGACGAGGTAGGGATTTTGTAATTTTGGAATACCCCTCTTTATATTCCCGTGAACGTTCTTTAAAAATTAAAGAGCCGGTTTCAAATGATCAATTTTATTTTATTAAAATTGTCGGTTCATGTGTTGAACAATTTCTCCCGTTGTTTATCTCTAACGCGGAGGGTGCGGGCCAACGAACACGGCCCGACGACCCTCTGTCGTTCTTCTTTTTGTGCGGAATTGACGGGCGACGACGGAACGTGCCGCAACGGATGTTGGGTGATCCCGCAGTGAAGAACGGAACCCGGGAGGAACATCGGCGCAGACGGGAAGGAAAACGGGCCACCTGAGCAACTCCGGTGACCCACGGAAGCCGGCGGCGGGGCCCCGGCGCACCGCCAGACTGGCCGCCGCGGCTGAGCCGCGGTGGCGGCCAGCGGACCCGCGGTCCGCGGGTCCGGTTCTTCCGGTCGGGGCGCGGCAATGCGCCGCGTCTGTTGCCGACCCGCGCGGCCCGCACGCGGGCCGTGGCTCCCTCGATCGCGGACTGCGCCCGCGGCTTCCACCCGCGCCCCTCGGCCGAGCCGAGCCGGTCGTGCCGAGCCAGCCGAGCCGGGCTGGCCGGGTCGGGCCGGGTCAACCGGGTCGGACCCGGGTCGGGCCGACCCGGTTCGGGCCGACTCGGTTCGGCCGACCCAGGGGGGGTCGGGCCGGGTCGGCCCGGGCCCGGACCCCCGTCTTCGGACGGTTTTCGTTCAAACGCCCGTAACTTAAGCTACGGGCCTTCGAACGACGCGCGGTCAGTGGCAACGCGATCCTTGAATTGAGACGGTCGTTTCGGTATACTATACTCAAAGTGAACCTTCCTTTTCGGGAGACTACGTAGTTAAAACTCCGTAGTTAAGCGTGCTTGGCCTAGAGCAGTGATCAGGATGGGTGACCTCCTGGGAAGTTTCCCAGGGTGGGTGTGAGATGGAAAGGCCAATAACTAACAGACTGGGCGTCCGATTGACACGCCGTCTGTTTCGTTGAATTCCTCTAAGTGAGACGGATCTTTTGGCATACTCCGCCCGAGGTTTGGATGCAGGTGGAGTACGGTCGGGTTGGTTTTGCCTTAAAACCAACCGGGCCCCTGGGACGAAAAAGCCAATAACACTCAGACTGGGCATCCGATTGACGCGCCGTCTATTGCGTTGAGTTCCTCTTGATGAGACGGAACTTTTGGCATCCTCCGCCCGAGTTTTGGATGCAGATGGATAGTGGCCGGGTTGGATCGCACTGAAATCCAACCGGGCCCCTGGAACGGAAAAGCTGATATCTTTCAAACCAGACGTCCGTTTGACGAACCGTCAGCGGCATTGGTGATCACGTTGAAAAAAAGTCCCTATGAGTATACCCTGTGAGTGTTCGGGGTATAGTTGAGTTACGGCCGGATTGGTTCGCTCACGAAACCAACCGGGCCCCTGGGACGAAAAGGCTAATAACTCACAGACTGGGCGTCCGATTGACGCGCCGTCTATTACGTTGAGACCCCTATGACGAGTTGGTCCTTCCAGATACTTCCTTGCGGGACTTTGTGATACTTGGAGTATCGACCAGCAGCTCGTGGAGCGGACCCTCCCGGAGACGAGCGGGCGGAGCACAGAGACCGTGTAGCTGACTGAGACCCGACGACTGCTGATCGAATGACTCTGTGTGTGACATAGGTGCGCTTGGTTGTAGCGGCACATGGGAGCGCTTGGTTGTAGCGGCAGACCCATGACAGAGGTGCGCTTGGTTGTAGCGGCACATGGGAGCGCTTGGTTGTAGCGGCAGACCCACGACAGAGTTGCGCTTGGTTGTAGCGGCACATGGGAGCGCTTGGTTGTAGCGGCAGACCCACGACAGAGATGCGCTTGGTTGTAGCGGCACATGGGAGCGCTTGGTTGTAGCGGCAGACCCACGACAGGTGTGCGCTTGGTTGTAGCGGCACATGGGAGCGCTTGGTTGTAGCGGCAGCCCCACGACAGAGGTGCGCTTGGTTGTAGCGGCACATGGGAGCGCTTGGTTGTAGCGGCAGACCCACGACAGTTGTGCGCTTGGTTGTAGCGGCACATGGGAGCGCTTGGTTGTAGCGGCAGACCCATGACAGAGATGCGCTTGGTTGTAGCGGCACATGGGAGCGCTTGGTTGTAGCGGCTGGCCCGCATTACTCGATAGGTGGATTACTACAGCAGTCTTAAGTTAGTGGGCAGTACTTCGGAGTTGTGACAAGACCACTGTACACTCCAGAGACGGAGCTCTTCAGCAGTTATGGTTTCGATGATGAAAATCCTGGTTTGAGCTGAGACTTTTGACCTTGTGATTGCCTCATGATTGAGATGGGTTACTTGATAACTTAGTTATATGTATGGGCATATATCTAAGTAGAGGTTATCTGTTGAGATCTTCATTGTGGTTATCCTTGTTGGTTTTAGAGAGACCTTGAGGGTCTCTGGGTCCCTACTGAGTATCGTTATACTCACCCCAGCACGGGCTATGCCCGCACCTCGTTGTGTTGGTTGCAGACAACAGGCAGTGCTGATGGAGGCCGAGTGTTCGAGGACTGGACAGTACCCGGAGGTGTAATACACGACGAGTCAGTACCCGGAGGTGGACTACACGACGAGTCAGTACCTGGAGGTGGACCACTGGGCGAGACGTGCTCGGAGCGGACGGCGGGACCCGAGGAGCATTGGAGCTATCTGTACCCACCCTTCAGGTGGGGCTTCCAGAGGACGGCTCGACACTGCAGTTTTTCCTTTCAGTTTCTGTTTTTCCTTTCAGTTGTACTTTACAGTTGGGCTTGTATTTCCGGCCCCTTTTACTTTCAGCACAGCTTGTACAGTTTTTACATAGTGTTTACTTTTCCGCTTGCTTACTCTGTGGTGCTTGTTTACTTTTCAAAGGCAATGCCTTCTCTTTTTGCTGGGATTTACGCCTTGGTGCTAGTCGCCAGCCCCTGGCCTATGGAAGGCGGGCTTGGGGTAGTCACAGCACGGGCCCCAAGGACGGGTCGTGACAAATTGTTATCAGAGCTGGTCGGTTCTACCGGGGACTCTGATCATTCTTCTATGTGAATCAATAGTGTTTAGCGTATTGGGTGTGGTTATCAGTCCAGGGAGTCCAGTGTTGGTGCGGCGGCCGACGTATCCATACACCAGGACCCTGACTTCTGATTTCCGACTTAATGCACGAAAACATTGATTGCATGTGTGTTTCAAGTTTTCCTTGTGATTACTTCTGTCAGCTCACTAGGTATACTGTCCTGACCGTGGCGCACTTGTTCCCTTTTCAGGATGGCCCCACGACGACAGCCAGCTAGGATTCCGAGAGTGGAGCATGATGACATCCCACCGAGCGTCGAGGACTCAGTACAGGGCCCTTTGACAGCTGAGGCACCGGCGGTACCTATACCCGCCGAGGCACCGATGCTACCAGCCCCAGCCGCTGGCGATGCACGTCGCCTTAGTGCACTGCATGAGTTCCAGCGCCAGCGACCGCCCAGGTTCCGTGGGGAGACGGACCCTCAGGCCGCCAAGGACTGGCTGGAGGCAGTTGTTCGGGTTTTCAGATTAGTGAGGACACCAGCAGACCTCATGGTGATCCTCGCAGCGAGTATCCTGCACGCGGTAGCAGGCAGATGGTGGAGCTTGATGCTCCAGATGCACGACGAGGTGTCTCTCCTCTGGACAGACTTTGAGAGCATCTTCCGCTCTGAGTTCGTCCCAGCCACCCTCCGAGAGGTGCGCATCCAGGAGCTACTACAACTGCGGCATAGCAGCATGTCAGTGGCCCAGTACTCGGCGATATTTACTGATCTCTCGCGCTACTCCACAGATATGGTATGGGACCCGTTCTTCCGGGCCCGGACCTTCGAGCAGGGACTAAGGCATGAGATCAGGGCTTCGATGATCTCCCTCAACATTCCGACTCAGGCAGGGGTATTAGAGCGAGCCCTCTTATTGGAGAGTTTCCTTGCTGAGCAGTCTCCAACAGCAGGACCCACCACTTACCGGCATGCGGCAGAGTCTTCTGCAGCGGGCAGTAGACGGATGACATAGGGGTCCAAGAGAACTGGACCTACAGGTGGTATCCAGCATGACTCTGGATCATTTTCGCGAGGCACTCCGGGTGGGCAAAGACTTGCCATGAGAGGGCAGTGTTACTCCTGCGGCGGGGTTGGTCACATGGCTCGTGACTGTCCGACCCGCCATACGGATGACCAGCAGATGAACGAAGGACCCCCCAGGCAGAGGCAGAGGTTCGATCAGGGCGGGCCGCAAGGAGAAGGCGGCCATGACAGGGGAGTTGGTCGTGCAGTAGGAGGTGGACGGCGCTTCGGGGTGTTGCCACCACCACCACCAGGCGGTCCACCCCGACCGCAGGGGACAGGAGGACATGGGAGAGTTCAGCTTCAGGCAGATGAGGCCTACGATCATGGAGCTCCGGGAGTAGATGGACAGGAGCGGGACTAGCTCCAGACCTGGAGACTTTTGTTCACGTTGCTTCTAGTTTTGTTGATGTGTGTTTATAGATGCTTTGTGTCTTTGTACTTGAGCTGCAGTAATAAAAGACACCTTTTCTTGTGGCATTTTACTTTCCTGTCCTCTCTTGTGTTGTTACTAAGAGGTTTCGGTTTAGGCTGTTGACTTGACCCTCACCCGTGAGACATCTACTGGAGGAGACCCAGTTATCACACACTGAAGCCGACAGTGTGACTCAACCCTTGGAGGTGAGAGTAACGGTTGGATCTCTTGGTAGTAGCGTCGAGGCCTTACGACGTCATCCTTGGTATGGATTAGTGTCATCCATGTCGGGATAGACCGTATTAGGCGAAGAACGTGGTTCATCCAGGGGATGAGACCAGATTTATCTTATCGGCAAGGAAGAAATCGTGGCAGCTCTAGTGGGACCATAGGTGGTCCGGGCCACGACAGAGAAGGTCCAGGTGAGCACATGGGAGCGGAAGGCTCAGATGCGTGCTCAGTACCGACTTTGTATCCCTAGTTTGTGTTGAAGCTTTACGGGGACGTAAAGCACTGTGGTGGGAGTAATGTAAAGACCCGTAAATTGCAATGAAATTTTTTTCTTAATTTTCTTTGAAATTTTACAAGAACGCAGTTTCTGACGGCGCCTGATTCCGAGGCCCAGTGTGCCCGGAATCATTTTCCGAAGTTTGGCTCGGGTACGTTCAGTGAACGGACGAGCGGGTTTTTCTAACTTTTGAACCGGTGCCCGGAATCAAATTCTGAGGGCACCGATGAAATCGCAGCGCCGGTATTCACTTAGAAACGCCTCTTCCGGAGTTGCGTTTGCTCGGGTGTGGTTTTTAATTTTCGGGCTTAAAGTTAAGAAATAAAATAATTTTGCGACAACTTTATTTTATTTCACTTAAGCCGCTTGGAAGCCACTTGAAGCCACTTAAAGGCGGCTTGAACTGAGTTGAACTGGATAGGATGCTATCCAGAAATATCCTACCCCCTTGGTAGGATATTTGTGAGGTGGGGCCCGCACGAGCCCCGCTGTTTCTTTCCGCTAAGAAACGCACCCGTGAAAACCCGTCTTAATGAAAGTCAACTGACGCGTTTTCTAAATTCTTAACAGACCATTTAATTGGGCGGTTTATTTCATGAATTAAATGGGATGTTTCTTTCGTGAATTAAATGGGCTGTTTCTTTCGTGAATTAAATGGCCTGTTTCTTTCGTTGAATTAATTCAACGAATTAATTCAATCATTTCTTAACCTGTTTTCGTGTGTTGGCATATTAATAAAATAAGACCAACCCAAAATCGTTTTAGAAGATTTGAGAGGATCCTTGTTTCTTCTTCTTCCTCGCGAAGAACGTGAAGAATGCGAAGAACGCGAAGAACGCCGAACCCGTAAATCGACGACGCGACGCCTTGATCCGCATCGCCGACAACGTTCTTCTGCGACGTCTCTTCCTCCGCGACGGATCTTCGATCGGCTTCTTGAGGTAAGAATCTCGGACCTTCCTTTTTATCTCCTTCGTGGTTCTTAACCAAAAACACGGATTTAATTAATTAAATTAAATCTGCTGTTTCATGGTGCGTTGAGTTCGCCGACACAACACCGGATTCCGCGACGACACGACGCCTCCCCGTGACGACGCGACGATCCCTCTCTTCCGCGACGAGCTTTTCCGCGAAGAACGCCCGCGCGCGACGATCGACGAGGTAGGGATTTTGTAATTTTGGAATACCCCTCTTTATATTCCTGTGAACGTTCTTTAAAAATTAAAGAGCCGGTTTCAAATGATCAATTTTATTTTATTAAAATTGTCGGTTCATGTGTTGAACAATTTCTCCCGTTGTTTATGTCTAACGCGGAGGGTGCGGGCCAACGAACACGGCCCGACGACCCTCCGCCGTTCTTCTTTTTGTGCGGAATTGACGGGCGACGACGGAACGTGCCGCAACAGATGTTGGGTGATCCCGCAGTGAAGAACGGAACCCGGGAGGAACATCGGCGCAGACGGGAAGGAAAACGGGCCACCAGAGCGACTCCGGTGACCCACGGAAGCCGGCGGCGGCGCCCCGGCGCGCCGCCAGACAGGCCGCCGCGGCTGAGCCGCGGTGGCGGCCAGCGGACCCGCGGTCCGCGGGTCTGGTTCTTCCGGTCGGGACGCGGCAATGCGCCGCGTCCGCTGACGACCCGCGTGGCCCGCACGCGGGCCGCGGCTCCGTCGACCGAGGGCTGCGCCCGCGGCTTCCACCCGCGCCCCTCGGCCGAGCCGAGCCGGTCGAGCCGAGCCGGCCGAGCTGGGCTGGCCGGGCCGGGCCGGGTCAACCGGGTCGGACCCGGGTCGGGCCGACCCGGTTCGGCCGACCTAGGGGAGGTCGGGCCGGGTCGGCCCGGGCCCGGACCCCCGTCTTCGGACGGTTTTCGTTCAAACGCCCGTAACTTGAGCTACGGGCCTCCGAACGACGCGCCGTCAGTGGCAACGCGATCCTTGAATCGAGACGGTCGTTTCGGTATACTATACTCAAAGTGAACCTTCCTTTTCTGGAGCCTACGTAGTTAAAACTCCGTAGTTAAGCGTGTTTGGCCTAGAGCAGTGATCAGGATGGGTGACCTCCTGGGAAGTTTCCAAGGGTGGGTGTGAGACGGAAAGGCCAATAACTAACAGACTGGGCGTCCGATTGACACGTCGTCTGTTTCGTTGAATTCCTCTAAGTGAGACGGATCTTTTGGCATACTCCGCCCGTGGTTTGGACGCAGGTGGAGTATGGTCAGGTTGGTTTTGCCTTAAAAACCAACCGGGCCCCTGGGACGAAAAAGCCAATAACTCTCAGACCGGGTGTCTGATTGACGCGCCATCTATTGCGTTGAGTTCCTCTTGATGAGACGGAACTTTTGGCATCCTCCGCCCGAGTTTTGGATGCAGATGGGTAGTGGCCGGGTTGGATCGCACTGAAATCCAACCGTGCCCCTGGAACGGAAAAGCTGATATCTTTCAGACCAGACGTCCGTTTGACGAACCGTCAGCGGCATTGGTGATCACGTTGAAAAACAGTCCCTATGATTATACCCTGTGAGTGTTCGGGGTATAGTTGAGTTACGGCCGGATTGGTTCGCTCACGAAACCAACCGGGCCCCTTGGGACGAAAAGGCTAATAACTCACAGACTGGGCGTCCGATTGACGCGCCGTCTATTGCGTTGAGACCCCTATGACGAGTTGGTCCTTCCAGATACTTCCTTGCGGGACTTTGTGATACTTGGAGTATCGACCAGTAGCTCGTGGAGCGGACCCTCCCGGAGACGAGCGGGCGGAGCACGGAGACCGTGTAGCTGACTGAGACCCGACGACTGCTGATCGAACGACTCGGTGTGTGACATAGGTGCGCTTGGTTGTAGCGGCACATGGGAGCGCTTGGTTGTAGCGGCAGACCCACGACAGAGGTGCGCTTGGTTGTAGCGGCACATGGGAGCGCTTGGTTGTAGCGGCAGACCCACGACAGAGTTGCGCTTGGTTGTAGCGGCACATGGGAGCGCTTGGTTGTAGCGGCAGACCCACGACAGAGGTGCGCTTGGTTGTAGCGGCACATGGGAGCGCTTGGTTGTAGCGGCAGACCCACGACAGTTGTGCGCTTGGTTGTAGCGGCACATGGGATCGCTTGGTTGTAGCGGCAGCCCCACGACAGAGGTGCGCTTGGTTGTAGCGGCACATGGGAGCACTTGGCTGTAGCGGCAGACCCACGACAGTAGTGCGCTTGGTTGTAGCGGCACATGGGAGCGCTTGGTTGTAGTGGCAGACCCATGACAGAGATGCGCTTGGTTGTAGCGGCACATGGGAGCGCTTGGTTGTAGCGGCTGGCCCGCATTACTCGATAGGTGGAGTACTACAGTAGTCTTAAGTTAGTGGGTAGTACTTCGGAGTTGTGACAGGACCACTGTACACTCCAGAGACGGAGCTCTTCAGCAGTTATGGTTTCGATGATGAAAATCCTGGTTTGAGCTGAGACTTTTGACCTTTTGTTTGCCTCATGATTGAGATGGGTTATTTGATAACTTAGTTATATGTATGGGCATATATCTAAGTAGAGGTTATCTGTTGAGATCTTCTTTGTGGTTATCCTTGTTGGTTTGAGAGAGACCTTGAGGGTCTCGGGGTCCCTACTGAGTATCGTTATACTCACCCCTGCACGGGCTATGCCCGCACCTCGTTGTGTTGGTTGCAGACGACAGGTAGTGCTGATGGAGGCCGAGTGTTCGAGGACTGGACGGTACCCGGAGGTGGACTACACGACGAGTCAGTACCCGGAGGTGGGCTATACGACGAGTCAATACCTGGAGGTGGACCACTGGGCGAGACGTGCTCGGAGCGGACGGTGGGACCCGAGGAGCATTGGAGCTATCTGTACCCACCCTTCAGGTGGGGCTTCCAGAGGACGGCTCGACACTGCAGTTTTTCCTTTCAGTTTCTGTTTTTCCTTTCAGTTGTAATTTACAGTTGGGCTTGTATTTCCGGCCCCTTTTACTTTCAGCACATCTTGTACAGTTTTTACATAGTGTTTACTTTTCCGCTTGCTTACTCTGTGGTGCTTGTTTACTTTTCAAAGGCAATGCCTTCCCTTTTTGCTGGGATTTACGCCTTGGTGCTAGTCGCCAGCCCCTGGCCTATGGAAGGCGGGCTTGGGGTAGTCACGGCACGGGCCCCAAGGACGGGTCGTGACAACATGACCAACCAAAAAAGTTCCACAACCTAGAAACAGGTAAACAAATGTAAACAGCTGGGAGAGTCCCACACCTAGAACCCGACTATGACCACCGCACGCTGTCCAAGCTCCCGAACACCTATGCTCTGCTGATGTCACGACCAACCTCTCTGTCGTCTGTAAGGGCCCACCAAGTGTGGGAAAACCCAAGTAGGGTTGGGTATAAGAATACTTAGTAGGATTCCCCAAAGGCTCGAGGGAGCAACAAAGGATGTACTGAAGAGGTGAGTAGTAGATAAAACAAGGAAAAGTAAAGGAGTACAACAGAGTGAAATAAAGAGTACTGAAGAGTAACAGTAAAACCCAACAAGAGGAAGGAAACACACTCTTCTAAACATAAGGAGCTGGAAACGGTGAGAAGATAAAATTCTCGTAGAGTCTTTTATACCTATAGTAGGAGAGTAGACTCTTCCAACCAAAATAATCTAGACATAGTAAGCACGTGGCATACCCCGCGCGTCTTCGCCTCTCTTGGAAGAAGAGTAACCAGAACCCTAGGAGTGGGTACTGGAACATGGTATATATATATATATGCTCAGCCAAGAAACCTGAACCTGATCTTAAGTGGATCTCCATCCCGTAGCATAGCCCAGGGAAGTGAGTAGCCAACAGTCCTAGAATTAACCATCATCAATGCCCGACATCCTACTTGTCTACCCCGAACTGCAAGTCAAGGGGCTCAAATCACCGCACCATGACACTATCCACTTTGGGTGGCATTGACTCACCCACACAGTTTTAGGTCATGTCACAAGGACGCATCTCGGTGGGGAAAGTGCCCCTCATACTTGAGAGTTATAGGGAATGTCAAACCGCACCTCTTCACTGTCACACAAACGAGGGGTCTTCTAAAAGTAAAGTTGTCCCATAATTGACCCGTACCACCAAGGGTCCTGCTTCAGTAGTCACGGATGAAAGACACAGACTAGTCTAGTAGAAAGGACTGAGTCTGAAATATGTCATTGGGTAACCCACTGCCCAGCCCCACTGGAGGGTAAACCCTAAGAGGTCATCGGGTAACCCACATCTGAGTCTCTACTTGAGGGTAAACCCTAAGAGGCCGTTGGGTAACCCACTACCCTGTCATTGCATGAGGGTAAACCCTAAGAGGTCGTCAGGCGACCCACTACCCAATCTCTACTAGAGGGTAGACCTAGAAAAAGTCGACAGGAAACCCACTGCCCAGCCCTACTAGAGGGTAAACCTAGAAGAAGTTGATAGGCGACCCACTGCCCAGCCCTGCTGGAGGGTAGACCTGGAAGAAGTTGACAGGCGACCCACTGCCCAACCCTACTAGATGGTAGTCCTACAAGAAGTCGATAGGAGACCCACTGCCCAGCCCTGCTGGAGGGTAGACCTGGAATAAGTCATCGAGTGACCCACTGCTCAGCCCTGCTACAGGGTAGACCCTAAAGAGTCGTCAGGTGACCCACCGACCAGCGATGCTGGAGGATGGACCCGGAATTGGTTTGATAACTAAGCACTATAAATGAAATCACTGGGTTTTACCAAAATCGCTACTGTGCATTGGTTCAGAGTGCATCAAAGGGGACTCCATCATACACCATTTCATCTTTCCACATTTAATAATATCTCAAAAGAGGCTCCACATGCCCAAACGGATCACACTGTTACAATCCTCGCAGAAAAACTAGCGAGATACACCATTTACTCGCCTGAAACGGTCAACCTGTGAATACGATACTATTCACCATAGCTAGCCCATGTGGGGCCCACACAATGATCCCAAAAATGGTCAGGAGAACTGCGTCATCACGATCCTCTTAGAAAAACACCCGAGATAGACTACACGATCTCCCAAAATGGACATCCGGTGGAAAGGGTATTATTCACCGTAGTCAGCGCATGTGGGGACCACACAACGATCTCAAAAACGGTCGGGTGAACTGTGTCATTGTGATGCTCTTGGAAAAATGCGTCAAATTGAATATTCATTCACCCTGAACAGACATTTGATGAAGAAGTCGCAGTACGCTACACACAGCTTAAAACACGGCTCATGGGGCCCATGCCTCGACTCTAATTTAGGTGGGCAGAATGCACCATTGCAATCCCCTCATAAAAATACACAAAAACGAGTGCTCGAACACTCCAAACGGATGTTGGGTGAAAAAGTGGAATTTCACCATAAAACGCGAAAACCATGCCCTATGGGGCCCGCACCCTGTCTCTAGCTCGAACACTATAACGAGCATCTCAAAAATTTTTTTTGAGGACTAGGATCACACTGTCGCTAACAGCACGTCGATTGGACTTCCTAAATAGGAGATAGGTCCAACGCAAGAATAATCAATCAATTAATTAGTTAATTAATTATTCACATTAAGCATCTCATGCCACCGAGCAACGAAAGCATACCGCAAAGGCTCTAGACCATTCGTTGGAACGACCTTCTCAACTCCAGGGTCACAATGCCTTTGACGACTCGTCAATCTGATGTCGTACGGGAGAGTTATGACTGATGCAATATGACACGACAATAATAATAATAATAATAATAATAATATTGGGTTTCTTAGAAGTCCTGAGCCACACATCAGAATTTAATATTCAACATTGGACTTAAATAAATCATCTTAATGATAGGATCACACCATCGCTGACGGCATGTCAAATGCATGTCGCTCGTAGGAGTTGGGGCGGGTTAGAGATTTAATAATAATAATATATTATTATTATTTCAGCATTTCGGGTACCTGATCCACAAACCCAGATAATACATCCAATATTGGACTTGGAATGTCCGTCTCGGAGTCAGGGTTGCACAGGCGCTGACGGTTCATGAAACCGATGTCGCACGATGAAATTACAGTAAAAATACTAATTTCCCAACCAATATAATAATAATAATATTATATTATTATTATTGTTAATTTAATTTAATTCCTTAAATTATCACATCCAAAAGCCACACACTTACCTAGACTCACCCAGCACGCCCCATCACTTGAATGATTTTTTTTTCAATTTTTTTAATTTATTTCTCTTATTTTATTTTCTCTCTCCAATCCAGTTCTTCCAGAATTTCCTCACGCTCCAATCTTCCATCTTCCCCAAGTACCCGCTTCAACAGGCGACCCCGGGTCGCCGCCTCAGTCTGACCGCTAGACACCGCTTCAGTTGGCACCCTACAACACCGGACTACCGCAGCTCCCGTCGGCCTCCACCTTCTGGAAATCCCATCTTCACACGCAAATCCAAGATCTATGGTGATCGAGTCTCACCATCAACCTAGATCGCCAGACACCGCTGCCCCGAACCATGAGAATCCACTCATCCCGAACCATAGAAGGCCACTCACCCCAACCACAAATTCCACTGGTTGCCAAGGCCGTTGGGATCCACCACTCACCGCAATGCACCAGGGGCTACCAGACACCGCCAGAGAAGAAGGTTCTCACCACCTTCGATCGCCGGTCGCAGTATCCATCGCTTCCGATGTCAATAAACTCAAATTTGGGAAATACCGCACCATATCTGATCTATTTTCAAACTATATCACAACCCCACTAGGTTCTTGATCCCAAATCTATATCCGCAGAATCGTTAAATTGTGTTAAGGATGGATTGTTCAATGATCTAATATCATTTGTCCGATCATCATCAAACGAGACACTGATGATGAACGCACGAAGGACGAGGATATGAAATTGTGAAACAACAACAAAAATTAAACTAGAATAAAAATCTACATATAAAAATCCTACCTGAAACTTGAATCTTCTTTCAATGAAGAAAAAGATCTGTTGTGTTTGTTGTCATTCGATCCTCCTCGATCAAAGGGTTCTTCTAGAGTATATTTATGTTTACGCTAGCAAAATGCATTGGATTATGAGGCCAAACCCTTAAATCCTCATATTTATAACCTCTAATTAGGTTAAAACAATTTCTCATTAAATAACTAAATAACCATTTAATTGTTTTCCCACTATGGCGCATAAGCCGAACACCCGATTCCAAAAAAATTTATACACTGCCTAGGGTAAAGCCTATGTTATGAGCACATCGGTGGTCTCATATTTCTCATTTGATTCCTCATTTGAGAGGTAATTGGGTTTAATAAATTGGATGAATAAATTAATAATTTAATTTATCCATTTAACACACCAAAAATGAGCGAGAGGTCTGAACATCCCACTCCGAATTATTTTATGCCGCGCCTAGGAGAAACACTGCGTTCTGAACCCAAATGTGGTCTCAGATTTCTGATCTGATCAACTGTTTAAGAGATTTTACGTTTTCATTAGTTAACCGCACGTGCATAATATAGAACACTTGATATTTGTATAATATTAATTATGGGCACCCGGGGCATCAGAATTTCATGTCGTCTTAATGACCAGTTCTAGAAATATTCATAGTAATATTTCAAAGACTTATTATGCAAAAACTGGGTCTTTATCGATTATTAATCTCAATGTGAACTATGAATATGTTGATAATATTTCCCGTTTTCAAAATTATCGTAGCCTTCATCCACAGAGATATTAAAAGGAAAAAATTTTAAATAACATCAAAATCCAGATCGTATTAACTATAACAAGAAATATTCTTCTACAGTTTTTTTATTATAAATTTAATTGTACACAATCATATCAAGAATCCCTTGAGAAATGTTTATTCCTAATATTTTTATTAATAAAATATTATCCCAATAATTGTATTTTTGAATCTTTTCACATACAGATCATTATATTATATTTTTTATTTCATTAATGAGAATAGTTGATATACGAGAAATAATAAAAATGAATATGTTAGTCCTAGCCTTTTTTTAAAAGAATTTATCAAGTTCAAATAATGTCATAAAAATTATAAATGGTCTTCTAATACATACATTTATTTTTAAGATATTTTGATGTGTTATTATACTTTTTTTATAAATTCCAATTCAGTGACATCTCTAGATTATTGAGGTAATGTTTTTATCATAAATAAATATAACTAAAGTGGAACATTAGAGAATATGATGACTTTATTTTTTAATATAATTGCTATTTAATTGAGAAATAAATCCTATAAAATGGAATTTATGTGAGAGGGTATTGTAATTTGAAGATTATTTCCCAAATAAGGTTTTCCTCAGAGTGGTTTGAGGAATACGTAGTAAGAAGACAATTTTCCTGTTCTCCCATTCTCATATGGGTTTTAGTAATTATTAATTAACATAAATAAAATATTATTTTCATCCTTAACTAACTAATAGGCCAAGAATCTGAATATAATCAATAATATGTACAACATTAATTTTTCCTATAATAAATTTGTGGTATATATATATATCATTATTCATCAAAGATGATTTTCGAATGATTTGTGATGTGAATCATTTGAATGCTTCATTTTTATATTAGAAATAATGGGACCTATATCTTCCATCCAAATCATGTAAATCTATATTTTTCAGGAATAAATTCGTATATATTAATTATTACTAGGACTACTAATTCAATATCAGAGAAACAAGTCACCATTATGGGGTGGGGGTTGAACCCCGGTGATAACTAACTATTTTTTTGAAAAAAAAATCTCAATTGTTTGTTCACTAACACATGGATACATTCATTAATAATATACATTATGATGTTCTAACACATTAAAAATATTATTAATGCACTATTATGTTGTATAAAAATTGTAGGCTACGGTCACTGCATGCTAAGTGAAAATATCCTATAATATATAAAAAGAAATGTCAATACTCTCCAAAGTGAGAATCCCTCTTCAATCTACTATAAAAATTTCATTAAGAAATAAATCACATTATTTTAATACATGTGACACATATTAGAATAAGGGATTGATATAAACTATATCACATGGCCAAATATTTAAAGAATCATTCTTATTTACCATTAAAAATCATTTTCATATAAAACTAATATGACAATCTTTATCTTAATAAATTATAATTTGTTGGATTTTGAAAATCACTAAAAATAAAAAAAATTCCGTTAGATTTGATTAATTTTATAATTGATATTTAGAATAAAATTCTGAGAAATATAAAAAAAATCTAATCATATTTAATCCTTATAATTCTATAAATAATCTGCCTCTTATCTCATAGACTTGATGTAATATAACAGCCCTTTTCATTATTTAACATAAATAAATAGATTATTACAAAATAACACACCTAGTAAAACATTGAATTTCAATAAGTCTAGTGTATTTGGTAATTATGTACATCACATAACCACATACTACGGACACACGCCATTTTTATAGAAAAAAATCCTTAACGTGATCATATTACTCTTTCATTCTTAACACTATATGAGATATCATGGGTACATAAAAAACAAAGTGGTTAACTGTAAACGATTATAAGGGAAAATACTTGTAATAATATAAATAACATAATACATTTTAAACAATATTAATATAAATGGGACATAAATATGTGAGAGAAACATTAACAATGAGGCATGATACAGTGTGATATTCATAATGGAAGCATGGGAAATGTCACCCCAACATAAAACACCACATTGTAAACATTTTTAAGGGATGACTTGATGGAAAATCCACATAAAAGAATCAGGTTCACTCCATGTTCCAACATGTCATATCATGAGAATAAACATTACCCATGCAATAATGTTCTATTTAATTATTGGCATACCCATCACATTCATTTCATTTTTAAGATTTACTATAACATATTGATCAGACAACATGGATTTATTCATATTCATATTTTATTAAATTATAAATGAGTGTGTAATATATAAATTTATTTCCCAGGAAAAATATTTATAAGTGTATAAAGGTGAACATCCTTGATAGAAAATTGGTAAGGTATATACTGCACAATTGTTTTGGAAAGAAAACTCTTGGTGTAATATCGGCAACATAACAACAACTATTAATGATTAAAAAAATGGTATGATAAGAATTAAAGGGGTATATAATAATTTTAAAATCAAATGTACAATGATAGGTACATGGGAAAATATATCCCAAAATTATAAAATTGAATTATATAGACTAATATAATGGAGAAACTTGGATAAACAAGAGAAATAAAATAATCCATACTAAATTTTTCATGGTAATAGGTGTGCATAATAGTTTATGCGAGGGATTTAATGAGAGATAACATATGATATCATCATTTAGAGATAAAATTTATTATAAGGGTTATAAGTAATAAAATATCCAAACATCAAAAATGGTAATTAAAATACATAATAAAAATTGGCGCTCAAATAAAAATGAGAAATAAAGATCCATTACCAAATTTTGGCATGGTAACTGGTGCAAAAGATGGTTCATTTGAGGGATTAATGAGGGAGAATGTGGTATCTAATAATTTATAAATAAAATTGATCGTATAATATTTTTATGAAAATATAACAAAAAAAACAACACATTGAAACTAAGAATCTTAACATAAAATGGTTACTTGAATTGAAATGGGGTGAGAGAAATTGATTACGTGATTGGGTGAATCAATATTCTATTTAAGATATTCTAGAGATCATGTGGGAAATTTGGGAGGATACTACAGAGGGGAGGACCGTGTAAAGACACGATCACTGGTTTTTTAGTGAAGGGTAATGGGATCTTGGATCGGTTTGTATAGGAAATGTGTGGGGATTTTTTTATTATTTCTTAACCATTGGTTTGGACACTATATAATAAAATAAGAAAATCTAAAAACATACCAGGGGGTTACCAATGGTTTGAAAAATATTGGACTATTTATAATTATTTTATGAGGATAGGGAAATAATATAAAAAATATATCATTGATGATGTGGATATCAGTTTTACTTTGAATGAAATATTTTTAGTACATTTAAATATAATAATAGTTTTTTAGGAATAATTATTTATTTATTAAAATAATAAAATAAAATAATACATATGTGTATTTTTTCTAAATATTTGTTTTACTTTAATAATAATAAACAATATTTATTCAAAAATGCCCTTTTTTACCATAACAGCATTCGAACCCTTATAAAAAATTAAATTTCAAATAAAAAAATGAAATGATAATTTAAATATGAAAAAACAAATTAAAATATAATATTATATTAATGTATATTTTATAAAAAAAATTAATTATTTATTCGAAATAAATTCATCTATTGAAGGTTTATATTAACATAAAATATATTTTTTGTTCTTTTATCAAAAAAAATCATATATGAAGTTACAAAAACGGATGAAAATATATTCATTATAAAAAATCACTAATATAATCATATTTATTGGGTCTTGATACATATCAACTTAATAAACCAAAACATTCCCTTAGGGTAAGGTGCTCTACTATAAGAATTTCATGGGGTGGTTAGGTGAATAGGGTTTCGGCTAGGATCTTGATGATCTGGAACTTCTACGGTAAATGGTTTCACGCATGCTTAAGTTGATGAAAAATATAAAGGGATAGGAAAACGTAAAATCCCAATGATTCTATCTCCCTCTAATGCTATGATAAATTGGATTCATTGGTTATGATCATTCTAGTTGAGACCATCACATTGTCTATGTCCATTAGATTTGTGAAAACCCTATATATATTCTAATCTAGTGATCTCTATTCAGTAACTATTCTATCCAAGATAATGATACATTTTGATATTTAAAAACTATTTTAATATAATAAGTCAATATTAGTGGATGTGTTTTTAATACCCTTATTACATAATAAACCATTTAATTAAATAAAATGGGGAATTTTTTAAGTAACAATTCCTGTCGTTACAATCTTAACCCTTAAAAAATTTCACCCTTGAAGATTTAATTCACCACATAAACAAAGATGAAGGTAAATCAATTTTACCACCCACTTTGGTTCCCATGTTACCTCTCAAAACTTGTGGTTTCTTCAAAACACTTGGACTAGGTGCATTTTTATATTCCATAGAACATAGTTTCTATTCTCTAAGATCATCACTAGTTGTTTTTCATACGACAGGTCATAACCTAATCATTCCACCTCTATATTCAATAATTGTTTTGGATTTTTTAGGTACTTTCCCGAGTGGGATACATTGAATACATCTTTTAGTGGATATAGAATAGTTGGGGGTGAAAATGGGTAGGTCGCCATTCTGATGCGATCAAGAATTTCTTATGGGTCAATGTTTCTTCAACTAATATCTCCCTTCTTCTCAAATCTCATCACATTATTCCATTGATATATTTAGAGGAATAACATGTCTATAACATCAAACACTAGGGACCATTGATTATTGTTAGAATACGCCATTTATCTAATCTAAGCATACAATAGGTGGTATTGGATGGTCTTGTCTTTTTGTACCATTTCCTCGACCATTTTAGGACCATGCCGTTTTCATTCTCCAACATTAACCCATCAAGAATCTGTTAATCACCTCTCACCATAAAGGGGTTCTTAGGTATCTATTTTTATTCCTGTGTGGATGTTTCCATTGTATATGATATCGGCCAGATGAAAATGTTGATCCCCTCATCCATTAAAATCAATTGTGCATATTCTCACTATGTCCTCATATTTCTTGATATTCAAATTAGATTTTCCATCATTTTGAGGGTGATAAGTCATGATTAAGTTCAACTCAATGTTTTTAGCATGTTAGAGACATTTCCGGAATCGGGAGGTGGTTTGGATCTCTATCAGATTAAATCAATAGTGTTACTCCGTGTATACTCACAACTTCTCTAACATATATCTGAATCATTTTTCCAATGAATATTCATGTTGAATCCTAATGATGTGTGTATTCATTATGAGATGATCCACCACAATCCATATTTCATTATTTATTCTATTTTTTGGATTTCATGTGATAATGTGAATGGTGAGGTTTACCCATATCCATGTAGGTGGGGATAATGGTTGAATCATCCAATAAGAAAATTTTCCCATTCAACTATAACTTCCTAACATAAAATACATCCTAATGTATAGTTATATTTCTCCTTTTTCATATTTTCCCACCAATAGTGTTATCCAAGATCTCGATATATATTTTAGCTAATAGCATTGATCGAGAAGTTTGATATATGTGAATCATCCAATATCTTCTTATTATACTTATAATTTGATGGTACACATAGTCTTGAACAAAATCATAAAATAAAATCATCATTAAAATCGAACTCTAATGATATTCCATTCATTAGAGTTTCTACTTTTTTTGATAGAGTGGACACTCAAGAGGGGGTGAATTGAGTTCCAATTAAAATTTCTGTTAAAATATTTCCTATTAAAATCCCCCAATTTATAAAACATGTTAAACTGTATTGAATTTTTAAAACTATAATGGATTAGTTAGAATCTCAAAATATTGATTAGTTCTCAGTTAATCTAATCAGATGATTAAATTTTCTTTTGAACATAACCTACTGATTTACAATAGATACAAACAGTTGCTTGATTAACTATCAATATAACTTTAAAACAGATTTTTATTTCAAAGTAATAAGAAGCGGAAAATAAATTAGATACTGTATAATTTAAATTTAAATGAAAAAAGCACATAAGATATAACCAAGATGTTCAGTCTCAAGCAGTGACTTATTCCTCTCAAATTTATATATATATTCGATCCACACCCTGGATCGGGGTTGACAATAGTACAAGACAATCCAGGCCATGCAGGGATCTCTACCACTATTCTTCATGGGAAAACAGAGAAAACACCGAACAGGCTATCCATGTCCTAATTGACCTCTACCTCTATCCTCAGTGGGACACGATAAGGTGTAGAAAGATTGGAATGAGGATTTAGTATCCTCCAGTTATGTTCAGGAGACAGTGTGTGTGTAAAAAAACATGATCCACACACTACTCTAAACTAAATAATAAATCACTTAGAGATAGTATATGAAACTTTAGAAGACTCTTGTGATTGGTAGTGCAGCTCTGGACTCATTGGATTTAGTTGAAATGCTTCTGAGTCCTTCTCTGGTTTTTCTGTGGAAAAACAGAGTGTTGTGGTTCAAATTTTGTTTCTCCAAGAGAGAAGATGTTATATTGAAACCAGAATACTAAGTGTGTTCTTTAGTAATGTAGGATTTCATTTATGGAACTTCATTAAGGATCGTGCAATGTGTTCTTCATAGTTATGCTTAGGATTGTTGTTCGGTTTAGTACAGATCTCGCATGTATTGTACTATGTGTGTTGAGACATGTCATGTGAGAGAGTGTCCACTACTGTAGCTCAATCTTCTTTATATTCCACGATCTTCGAAAATAGGAATGATTTCCTTTCCATAGGTACTAGTTACAGTAACTGATAGACCAAAAACTATCATTAATTAACATTAATTGCATTAAAAACATCAAATATGACCTTTAGTATTATTTAAATAATATTGCCAAAAATCGTTAAGAAATGGTGTCACAGTAGTTGTGCAAATGATGTCTCTTTGAACATGTGTATCCTTCACGATATGTGATACACAGTGTGTCCATGTCATGGTGTCTAGCTCATGGTGTCTGAGTCAGGTTGTCTGACTCACGGTGTGTCATTCACGGTGTCTGGGTCACAGTGTGTCCTTCACGGTGTCTCGGTCACGATGAGTCCTTCACGGTTTCTGGGTCACGGTGCGTCCTTCACAGTGTCTGGGTCACGGTGTCTGGGTCACGGTGTCTGTGTCACGGTGTCTGGGTCACGGTGTCTGGGTCAAGGTGTCTATGTCTTGCAAACAGTCTGTCCTACTGTGTCAAACTTCATGGTGTCTTGATACATAGAAAATTAACTGTATTCAATCTTAAACAGTAATATATAGTATATGAATTAAGCTTAACCATTATCAAGATAAGTGAGAGTTGTAATCATGCAAAATATTAGTAAATAATAATGAGAATAATTGACATTAATTAGATTTGTAATCATTGAAACATGATGTGTGATTATTATTGAGATTTGTGATCATTAAAACATGATTAATACAAGAGGATCCCAACAATATCTCCCTTTTTGATGATCAAAAAGCATGTGTAGTCAAATTATTAATTAAATGCAACGTTAGAGAATATTACATATATAATAATTACAAATAAAATAATAAGAGATAATAACTCTAGATAATAAGAGAATAACTCACTATTCTCACATTTTCTCTCCTTTTGGGATTATCCAAAAGTAGAGAGAATGGAGTGAAACAATGCATTGTCATTAAAAAGGTTCATAAGAAAACATACAGGAGAAAGAAAAATAGTAAACAACAAAAGACATCCCATAAAAAATTAAGAAACATTGGTTGGCATCACAGATGGGCTTTCTCTTTCCCTTTATCTGCAGGAGCTGGAGATGATGTAGAAGAAGGAATGGAGGTAGTAGACCAATATGGTAAAGGTAGACCTTCAAATATATAGGGAGCCTATGTAGTATCTATAGATGATCTAGTCTGTGGTTGATCAAGAATGGTTGGTCTGATCTGAGAAAGGACTTGTATGACTGACATAGCAGTTGAGGTTAGGGTAGGTAGACCACATCGAAGAGGGGCAGAATCTGGTGCAAATAAAGTTGTACTCTGCACATGAAGATATGGTTTTAATAGATTGATGAAATCAGTAATTATTTCTCCATCATATTCCATAGCCTTTTCAAAATCGTCCTTATTATCTTTGAACTTGTCCAACAATCTGGTGAACTCTGTCAGCTTCTGAACTTGAGCCTTAAAAGCTGGAGTCACTGGAGGGATTTTAAGGTTCTATACAAGATACTTAAAGTGATTTGTCATGTCACATTTAGAGAAACACTAAGTGAGATAAAAGTCTATCCTCTTGGTGATCTCCTGTTGAGCATCATTGGCAATCATAGAATGAATTTTAACCAGGTCCAAAGCTCGATCACTGTTCATAACCACTTCTGACAAAGGAGACAGATCCAAGCCACTGAAAGCATTCTGAATATATTTATTGATTATGGATCTCAGTAGAGAATCATCCAAAAAGGGAAGAAAAGTTTGACCAGAGGGAGGATAATCCTTGACAGCTTCGGTTAGAACATGGAGCTGTTTCAAAAAATTTTGCAGACATCCAATGTACTCATCTGTGATCTTTTTCAGATTTTCTACAAGCTCTCTCATGTGTTGCAGCATCATTGTGTGTCTTCTTCCAATCATCTCATAAAAAGATAACAGATGTGGATGAACATGAGACACACTCTCTCTAGAAATGTTGGAAACATCTGGTTCAGGAGAAGCAGCAATAGGTGCAGAAGCAGAAACAAGACCATGCTCTAATCTTGAAGACAATTCTCTTTGAAGATTTTCCATCATATCTTTCAAATTTTCAACATCCGCACTAAGAAACTTATTTTCAACTCCGAATTATTGTATTTCACAGATCATCCTTGGATTAGTATTCTGAATAATTTTTTCCAAAAGAATAGAGGCATCTTACTAACTTAGTTGAGTCACTGGATGAGGTTGAGAGGATATAATCTTCTCAACTCCAGCCAAGATATCCTCTCCAAATAATTTCAAATAATCCTTAGATAAATATGATTGTTTCTCGGGTAATATAGTATATGAAGGTAGTGGTATAGGTTCTGATGTAGATTCTGGTTGCGGTTTAGAATTAGTTTCAGTTTCATATTCATATTGAGGTTGAGGTTGAGGCTCTAGTTTAGGTTCTGGTTCAGGTTTAGGGTGAGCTACTAACATTAGTTGAAACAAAGAAGAGAGATCTATACCAGTTGCAGTCACTTTCTGTGATTCAATCACATCATAAAAAATGGAAATTTATACCGAGTGTACACAGAATATGTGACAATTGGTTGAGTGGTTTCTGCAGATCTAGCTTTACCAATCTCTAGGTTTTGAGGTTCCTCCCCCTCAAAATGTGCTTCCATTTCAGATTTGTGAGGCTCAGGAGTTGGGTTATGATCCACAGGATCAACTCTAATCTCTTCGTCAAATTCTTGCCTTTCAAGCTGAAAGGCAATTTGTATCCTCTCTTCAACAGAGGGTATGTACTCCAGAAAAAAATGTTCCACTGGTTGTTCTTCCAGACTTGCTTCTTTTTCAACAGGGAGATCCTATCGATTATCATTTTCCCTAACAGGGATTTCTCCTAGTTCATAATCTTACTTGAAAGGGAGGTTTTCTACACCACCAGACTCATCCATGGCATGCTGCTCTAAAACAGGGATAATCAAATCTCTTTCAGTCTTAGACTAAATTTCTTAATAAATAACATATCTAAAAGCAAGATATTCTTCTCTAAAGAAACACGAACTTCCTCTCTAGAAGGTCTTTCTGCAGGAACATCAATATGGATAACAGTCCTTTCTTTCTCAATAGAAGCTTCTTCCTCTTGAGGTATTTCAGCCTCTTCTTCTTCTTCTTCCTCTTTTGGGTACTCAGCCACTTCATCGGGTTCCAAACCAGGACCTGTCGTATTCTTTGGCCTTCTTGGATAATCTATAGGATTATACTTATTATATAGTTTATCATTATCCTCAACCCACTTCTTCTTCCAGGGGTTCCAATTAATCATCATCCTTATAATGATAGACTTGGATAAACAGAAAACAAAATCTTCTAGCTTTTCTTCATTTGGCCCAAAAACTCCCTTGTCAACTAACATGACTGAAATCATCATTGAGAAAAACATATATGTGTGTTTTGAAGTTACCTTGATCAGTTCACACATGTGGTGAATGGCATACGTTAATAGGTTGATCATATGGCCAGTCTTCATTAGACGAATTAGGAACCCATCCTGATACTTCATCACATCAATGTATCCTTTTCTTGTACTAATCAAATTCTGAACAAATTTGAATAGTAGTCTTGTCTCCCCATTCAATTCAGCTACTATGGCCCTTCGCATGGTTCCATTTCTAGTCAGGATCTTTAATGCATTTTCCAGATCAAATATGTCAACTCTGGGAGGAGGGTATCTCTAGTAATCATCACAAATCCCTTCATGAGGAATTCTCAGGCTTGCAGCCCATAACTTTGAAGAGAATGAACAATTTTGTCCATTGATCCATCTTGTCACCATAAAACTTTCTCCAACATCAAAGGAAAACATTACATATTGGTAAAATTGAGATACCAACCTCAGATAAATCAGTCTATCTTTTCTAGAGAACCATTCGAGCCATTCATGTTCGCTTATGATTTTAAGGACCGAAGACTTACTAGTCAATAGCCACTCAGGGCAGATCTCTTTTTCAGGAACTATCGTACGTCTTACTAGGTTCGGATTTAGAGGTCCTTTGGGTGCTATCCTCGATGTCATCTTCTTTTTCTTATAGTGGCACTTCTCATATGAGGGTAAAGATGGACACTTCATCCTGGGCATCCACTTAATATCCGAGCGAGAGACAAAGAGAGAAGGTTTTAGAGGTAAATAGGGTTCGAGAGAGAGAGCAGGAGAGATCTCAGGTAAGGAATCGAGTGAAAATCCTTATGTTTTATCATTTGGGAATGTCAAACGTCAAAAAAAAAACAAAAATGCGGGAAAGTAAACCGCGGTGAAATGAAAATTACTGCAAAGCATGTTAAAAATAAATATATAAATAATCTTCACGGTGAGACCGTGAGTAGGCGTAAATGTGTGATGAAAAACCATCGCCACGATGAGATAGTTGGTGGTCATCATGGTGAGACAGTTAGGTGATAGACCGTGAACACAAAGTGTTAACTGTGAGACAGTAAACATGAAACAGTAACTGAGAAATAGTAAATTATGAAACTATAAAGTAAAATATTAAACAGCAAGATCAGTGAGATATCTATTTATGATTGATCATACCATGATCAATTATGATGAATTTTAATCTCTCAAAATTTATTGGTTTAGTGAATATATCATCAAGTTGGTATTCAGTACCAATGAATTCTAAAGTGATATCACCTTTGTGGTAATGATCCCTCAAAAAGTGATGTCATACATCAATATGATTTTTCCTAGAATGTGAAACCGGATTCATTGAAATGATAATAGCACTTGTGTTGTCACAATTTCTTGAGACATGTCTGAATTGATATCAATAGTCTAGTAAAGTGTGTTTCATCCACAAAATTTGTGCACAACAGTTGCCAGCAGCTATGTATTCAGCTTCTGCAATAGATAATGCAACAGAATTTTGTTTCATACTACACCATGATACTAGTGACTTGCCTAAAAGGTGACATGTTCCAGAGGTTCTTTTTCTATCTTACTTAGATCCAGCAAAGTCAGCATCAAAATAAATAACTAGTTCAAATAATTTTCCTTTTGGATAGAATAGTCCTAAATTGGTAGTATGCTTGAGGTATTTGAAAATTCTCTTTAAAGCATTTAAATGTGACTCTGTAGGGTTTACTTGAAGACAAGCACACATACACACACTAAACATAATATTAAGATGACTAGAAGTCAAGTATATTATACTTCTAATCATTCCTCTATATGTGGTTTGATCAATATATTTTCCATCTTCATCAAGATCCAACTTACGAGTGGTACTCATGGGAGTGTCACTACTTTTTGTGCTATCTAATCCAAAACGTTTTAAATGATCTCTAGTATATTTACATTGAGTTAAAACAATTCCAACCTTATATTGAATGATTTGAAATCCAAGAATGAATTTCATATCAACTGTTAAACTCATCTCCAATTCATTTTGCATCATTTTAGAAAAAACATTACATAAAGAAGTTTTTGAAGATCCAAAAATAATATCATCTACATTAATTTGTACAACTAAAACATATTTTTAAATTCATTTTATAAAGAGATTAGGATCAACTATTCCTTTTTTAAAACCTTTATAAATTAGAAAAGTTATTAATCTGTCATACCAACCACTTGGAGCTTGTTTTAAACCATATAAAGCTTTGGATAATTTGAAAATATGATTTGGAAAATGGGGGTTTGTAAACCCAGGTGGTTGTTCAACAAAAACATCCTCATCTATATACCCATTTAAGAATGCACTCTTGACATCAATTTGACATAGTTATAAATTTAGATGTGCATCATAATCAAGTAAGATCATAATGGCTTCTAGTCAGGCTACTAGAGCAAATTTCTCCTCATAGTCAATTTCTTCCTCTTGAATATAGCCTTGTGCAACTATCCTAGCTTTGTTTCTAACTATATTTCTTGATTCATCTACTTTATTTCTAAACACCCATTTATTTCCTATGGTGAAAGTGTCCATAGGTATTTCTACTAGTTTCCAAGCATTATTTCTTTCAAATTTATTGAGTTCTTCATGCATAAAAATTACCTAAATTTCATCATTAATTGCATCATCAATGTTTTTAGGTTCAAGATGTGACAAGAAGGCTTGATGTTCAACCTGATTTCTAAGAGAAGATCTAGTCTTTTCCCCTCTATCAAGATTAACAACAACATCATCTAAAGGATGATTCATTAGAATCCTAGTTGAATTAGTAAAGGTAGGGCTAGAAATTTTGGGTTCTTCTCAAGGTTCAGGTTCATTTGGAGAAGATTCTGAAAAATTTCTAGAACTGATTGTATTTAAAGCAGGTTCATTGATTTTATCATTAAGGTTCAAAACAGATAAATTTCCATCAAGATTTTCAAGAGATGGCTTTGGTTCATGTGGATCAGTTTCATCAAATTTGACGTGAATAGATTCTTCGACACACTTGGTTCTCTTACTGAAAACTCTATAGTCTTTTCTAGTTATAGAATATCCTAAAAAGATTCCTTCATCACTCATAGAATCAAACTTAACCATATTATCCTTGGTATTAAGAATAAAGACTTTGAAACCAAACACTTTGAACTAATTAACCTTAGGATTTCTATTATTCCATTGTTCATAATGGGTCTTTTTGAGACCATATCTGACTAAGACTCTATTGATGATATAAAAAGATGTATTTACAGCTTCATCCCCAAAATAAATATGTAGGTCATACTCATTAAGCATGGTTCTTGCTATTTTTTGAAGGGTTCTATTCCTTCTTTCTACTAAACCATTCTGTTGAGGTGTTCTAGGGGGAAGGAAAGTTGTGACTATAGCCATTCTGTGAGAAATAAGATTCAAACTCGTGATTTCCAAACATACAGCCATGATCACTTCTCATGGTTTTAATCTTAAGTCCACTAATGTTTTCTACAGACATGGAGTATTTAACAAAGTAAGAATAAGATTCAATAATGTTAGCTATGAAATATACCCAAGTATATCTAGAAAATCCATATACTATTACATAGACATAGTGCTTCCCATTTAAGCTAGAAACTCTAGATGGTCCAAACAAGTGCATGTGAACCAACTCGAGAGGATGAGAAATTGAAACTTCTCTCTTTGATTTAAAAGAAACTTTATGTTTCCTTCCCTTTTGACAGGGATTACAAACTTTGTCATTTGGAAACTCATGTTTGTGTAGGTCTATAACTATGTTCTTCCTAGTTAGTTTTCTAAATTAGTGTATATTGCAGTGTCCTAATCTCATATTCCATAACCAAGACTCTTTATGAAAAGCATTTAAACAAGTAAAATTTTTCTTAGCTAAATAATTTAAATCAACAGCATAAACATTTTCATTTCATAAGGCATAAAATATTAAAACATATTTAGAATTAAAGACATTACACGGAGAATTTTAAAATTTAACAATAAAGACATCATCAAATAATTGAGATATACATAACAAGTCATATTTCAATCCATTAACAAATAAAACTTTAGAAATTAAAACCGAGTTAGTGTTAAAACTTTGTCCCAGGCCGATGATTTTTCCCATATATTTATCTCCAAAGGTGACGTAGCCTCCATAAACCTTGATTAGTCTCTTGAAGCATGAGTAATCCCCAGACACATGTCTTGAACATCCACTGTCCAAATACCTTGTCTTCTTGTGGGAACTCTTCAAACATGTTTCCTACAACACAGATTTAGATTGGAAATGATTTTGGTACCCAAATTTTACATATGGGTCTCATATATTTAACAGAATCAAATGATTTTGAAATATAAACTCTATTTTATCTATAACGTTGTGAATAACTAGCTGAAGCATTTGAATTTCCAGAACTGGAACAAGAATTATTTTTTCTAGATTTAGGAATAAATCTATTTTTAGTGTACTATCCTTTTCCAGGTTGGTAGCCTATTCCAGTAGTGTATTTTAGTGCCATTTTCTTTCCTTGAATTTGAGTAAGTGTATCTTTTCCATTTGTGAAATTTTCTATGTCCTTTCTATGTTTCTCATTATACATTTTCATTTCTTTATTTTCCTTTAATAGTTGAGGATTCATTTCCTTTTCTATATCAAAGGCAGATTTAACATTGGCAGTGAGAGCATGCTGTTTCTTTAGTGACTTATATTTTTCCTTATGTTCATTACATGTTTCCTCCAGCATGTTACAGTATTCAAATAATTCATCTTTCGTCATGTCTTCAGAATCAGAATCATATTGAGCATCAACTCTAGAATAATAGGAATTATAACAGGAGTATCTAAGGATACCTTGGATATGTTGGTAATGAAACACATGTTGCCACGATTCTTTTCAGAATCAGTAGCTTCTAATTCACTTCTCTTTTCTTATGAAAAACTCCAAGTATCTTTCATGGATTTTTTTTACATATTGTCCTTGTAGTCATATTTCTTTTTGAATATCAATTTTTGAAAATTAGCTTTAATATGTCCTTTCCTTTCGCACTCATATAAAACTATATCATCTTCCTTATCAGACTTCTTCCAATACGTCTTCCAATGACCTTTATTGTCATAATTACCTTTGTAATTTGATTTTCTAAAGAATTTATTCTTCCTATAGAATTTCATAAACCTTCTGGCTATCAGTTCCATTTCAGCATCCCTGTTAGTGTCCGAAACTTCACTTGTAGAACTTTCAGTTTGTATTTGAACATTGTCTTTGTCCTTTCTCTTTAAAGAAGTAGACTTAAATGCCGCGGATTTTCTCTTGGGTTCATCATCTTCTTCCTTATTCACCTTGATTTATTCCTCATACATCAGAAGCTTACCAATAAGCTCTTTGACGGGTAGATCTCCAATGTCACATGATTCTCTAATTGAAACAGAAGCATCTCTCCATCAATCTAGAAAACATCTCAATATCCTCATAATTTGTTCCTTTTCTTGAACATCTTTCCTGAGTTAAGTCATTGTATTGTCTATCTCATTGACCCTAAGATACATATCAGAAATAGGTTCATCAGTTTTCATTTTAAAATTATCATATTTAATAGTATAAATATTTAATCTCATTTCAATAACATTAGTTGTTCCTTCATGAGAAACACCTAAAGTATCCCATATTCCATAAGCTGATTTACTGGTAGATATTCTCTTGAATTCCTTATCTCCTAATGGACAATACAAAGCATTTATATCTTTAAAATTATTATTGTAATATGTCTTAGTAGCTTCATCCCAAGTAGTTCTTTTAGTTTATGGAATTTTATATTGAAATTATATAGCAGTCCAGATATCAAAACCCATACATTCTAAATGAAATTTCATTTTAAGTTTCCATTGATCATAGTTTGTACCATTGAAGAAAGATGGTCTGTTAGTAGCAACACCTACTAGTCTATTGTCTATAACTAGATTTTAGAAAATATATTTAAGAGATAAAATTTAGAACTAACATAAATTTAATATCGTTAAAGATGCAACTAAAATCATAGTTGAAAAACAGAATGTTTTGAAAACTTTGAAAAAAACCATCCTATGATACAAAATGTTGGTCGGAGTGGACACTCCAGAGGGGGTGAATTGAGTTCCAATTAAAATTTCTGTTAAAATATTTTCTATTAAAATCCCCCAATTTATAAAACAAGTTAAACTATAGATTATTTGTAAAACTGTAAATGTTCTGTTAGATTCTCAAATGATTGATTAGTTCTCAGTTAATCTAATGAGAAGATTAAATAAGCTTTTGAACCTAACCTAATGATTTACAATAGATATAAACACATTCTAGATTAACTATCAATGTATCATTAAAACATATTTTTATATCAATGTAATAAACAACGGAATATAAATTAGATACTCTATATTTTGAATTTAAACTAAAAAAACAAAACAGATATAACCAAGAGGATCAGTCTCCAGCCGAGACGTATTCCTCTCAAATTTATATATAAATTTGATCCACACCCTGTATCGGGGTTGACAACAGTATAAGACTGTCCAAGCCACGCAGGGACCTCTACCACTGTTCTTCATGGGGAAACAGAGACAACAGCGCAAAGGATGTCCAGGTCCTACTTGACCTCTACCACTATCCTCAGTGGGACACAAGAACGTGTAGAATGTTTGGAATGAGGATTTAGTATCTTCCAGTTCTACGTAGGAGATAATGTGTGTGTAAAACAAATAGGATACACACACTGCTCAAATGTAAATAATAAATCACTTAGAGATAGTATATGAATGTTTTGAAATCTCTAGTGATTGGCAGTGCAACTCTGGACTCGTTGGTTTCAGCAGAAATCCTTCTGAGTCCTTATTTGGTTTTTCTATGGAAAAAAATATTGTCATGGTTCAGATTTTGTATCTCCAGGAGAGAAGATGTTATCTTGACTCTAGAATACTTCGTGTGTTCTTCAGTAATGTAGGATTTCATGTATGGAACTTCTTTGAGGATCGTGCAATTTTTTCTTCACATTTGTGCTCAGGATTGTTCTTCGGTTCAGTACAGAGCACGCATGTATTGTAGTATGTGTGTCGAGATGTGTCCAAAGTGAGAGTGTCCCCTACTGCATCTCAAACATCTTTATATTCCACAAGCTTAAACAATAGAAATTATTTCCTTTCCATAGGTACGAGGTACGGTTTCCTAACAGACCAAAAACTATCATTAAATAACATTATTTGCATTAAAAACATCAAATATGACCTTTAGTATTATTAAAATAATATTGACAAAAACTATAAGAAACAGTGTCACAGTAGTTGTGAAAATGGTGTCTCTTTGAACCGGTGTCTCCTTCACGGTATGTACTTCATAGTGTGTCCATTTCATGGTGCCTAGCTCACGGTGTCCGACTCACTGTGTTTCATTCACAGTGTCAGGGTCACGGTGTGTCCTTCACAGTGTCTGGGTCACGGTGTGTCCTTCACGGAGTCTGGGTCACAGTGCATCCTTCACGGTGTCTGGGTCACGGTGTCTGGGTCACGGTGTCTGGGCAACGGTGTCTGGGTCACGGTGTCTGTGTCTTGCACACAGTCTGTCTTACAATGTCTAAAATCATGGTGTCTTGATAGTTCAACAATTAATTGTATTCAAACTTAAACAGTAATATCTAGAATATAAATAAAGATTAACCATTTTCAAGATAAGTGAGAGTTGTGATATTGTAAAATATTTGTAAATAATAATGATAGTAATTGATAGTAATATGATTTTCAATCATTGAAACATGATGTGTGATTATTATTGAGATTTTTTATCATTAAAACATGATTAATCCAAGAGGAACCCAACACACTTGTTTCATAATTCCCATATCATCTCTTTGAGAATCCTTTAACCTCTCTCAAAGAGATGGTTGATAAATAATTTATGAATTGATTGATGTTGTTCCTTCCTTTATGATTTTCATGTACATTCTTTAAAAATATAATATGATCAGATCAAGATTAATTATCATCAATAATATTATTTCAAGATCATTCCATCTTAGAGAATCAGCCACATAATTTTCGTTCCCACGGAAATAGTGAATTGAGTAATCATTGTCATTAATCAGCTCCAACTATATTCATTGGGTAATATTCATATCTTCTTTGTGAATATATATTTGGGGATTTTTTGATCCATATATATTTCACACATACCCCCAGATATATAATTCCACAATGTTTTCCAAGGGAATATCACTGTAGAAAACCCTAGATCATGCATTGGGTAATTTTTTTGTGAAATTTTAACTACCTTGAAGAATATGCTATGTCTTTTTTATTTTGTATTTACATGCAATCTTATCCCATCATTGAATCATCGCTGAATACCAAGAAATGTTTTCCACATAGTGGTAGATTTAGAACAGGGTGAGACAGCTGTTTTTAGACAACATAAATCTCCCTTAAAATTCATCATTTCTTGAAAAAATGAATCTATACCTACTTATATTGGTTATAGGGTTTGAAAATCGCCAAACATTTCTCCCAAATTTGCGATAATAATCATCTAAAACAAAGAAACTAGGGATAATTGTCCTAGATTGTGGAATTGGACATCATTCAATTGATTCTATTTTTGAAGGGACCACATATATAACATTTATTATGATGACTTTCCCCATGAATGGAACACCTTTAAACCAAAACTCACAATTTTTTTAAATTTTTTTAAACCATCATATTTTCAAAAGTTTGAAGCATAATGCTATGATTCTCCTCAAACTCATCTTTGGTTCTAGAGAATAATATAATATCATCTTTAACGAAAAAAACATATTTATCAACTTATAATCTAATGACTAGTAATCTTGTCCATGAGGATTTCTAGATGATTAGTGACTCTAAATGGAATTACATTGATCTCAAAGTTCACGTAAATTGTATGGAATATAGTTTTGAAGATATACCCCTTTTTCATCCTAACATGCTAAAATGACGACTAATAATACACCTCATAGAATTATTGTTTTCCATGTCACTGATCAAATAATTATTCAATATAATTTATTGGACACTTGTTCCTTATCCTGATATTTTTATATCATGATAATTATTGAATAGACCAATTGGCACATAATTCATCTTGATGAATGGGACCAGTACACCCCATAGTGAAGTACATGGGAATATGAAACAATAATAAAGATTCTCATGTAGGTGTATCTATATATTAGTGAGTTAAAAACACCAATTCTATAAATATTCTTAGATAATTATAACACCCCATGTATATGATCTGTTGAAAATTTAACCTCTTGACTAGGAGGATAACACAACAATTCTTCAAGAAACACATCATCTTATTCCCTCCATATGGACATGTCTTCATGGATTAAATTTTCCATACACACAATCATTAGAGCTAGTTATGATTTCTAATAATAAAATAATATACATGATTAAGATTTTGGGTTTGAAGAAGATTCATCCTACTTGAAAATTTATTGATTTGAAGGAAGATCTACAATATAGATAGTGATTCTATTCACATGAAAATTTATATTGTCTCCATATTGGTTAAAACAATAAATAACAATAATTGCATCAAATTCCACAAAAGGGTGGATATAATGGTTTTCTGGTAAGTACAACCCAAAAATTCTTATAGGGGAGGAGTTATATACATGGGATTCAATAATTTCACCATTTTCTATTTTCATTTATAGCATTAATTGAATTATTTTTGGTGGTTTTAGAATAATTTTACTAAAACTTAATGATATGAAGTAAATAATAGAACCACAATCAAAAAGTACATTTTATATTCATTATTTTATAACAAGAGTACATTTAGTCACATTGTTTTTGGGATCTCACTCAGTGGTTGTGATGGAAAAATCACACCCTTGCAACCTTGGAGGATGTTGGTAATCAATGAAAACCCTTGTCTTAGAGGATTGGTTTTCATAGTTCCTAGGTTCTTTATAGTTGAATCAATCTACAATGCACTTGGGTATGACTATTGAATTCATTTACTCTATCACATTAGTGGTTATGTCATACTATAAATTTCTATCAAGGTGACCTTTATTAAATCACCTAAAGTATATCCTCATCGCCATTATAAAAACTATAGGTTCCTTAATTCATCACCGTTGAAAAGTGGGATGTTAAAATTTATTAGCAGAATTACATTTATCCATCATATATTCATAATTAAAATAAAATTTCCACCTATTATCCCCATGATGAACTTGAGATTTACTAATATCAATTTCTACATTGAGTAGAAATCAAATAATTTTCTAACAACTATCAAAGTGATGCATCGCCTGGTATTTTCATAGTGTTTGTTTTAACCCAAAAAATAATTGGTCAAACATGAATTCATGGGCAAAAAAAAATTTAGAGGGGAATCATATGATAATTATGATGTTTTCATAACATGACAATATTTGTTTGTCATCTTTTGTTCCTGATGGAATAGAAATCGATTTCATTTTAAATTCATAGAGTGAAAGGAAAACACTTATCAAAAAATATTTTATGGATTTACTTACAACCAATCTCTTCGATCTCTTCCCCGCTTTTAATTTTTTTGATTAATATTCAAAATTGATCATCTTATTTCTATTTATAATAAATAACAAGCAGTGCCTTCTCTTTTTCAGAACATTGACGAATATAGGTGATCTTTTTAATAGAGTTGATCCACTATTCCATGATTAACGGATTGAGTGATCCATTGAATGTTAGTGGCCTTTATCACCTACAGGAATCAATTAGAACTAGTACATTTTAAGTGGATTTTGGTTCTCCCATTATAATAGGATTGTATTTATAACTTGTTTTATCTAAGGGATTGTTATCACAATGTTTTTGAACCTCAGTCTCCACATTTCCTGTCACATTGATTGTTCATATGATTCCTCCTCTTACATCAATTGGCTAGAAAAAAGGTAAAATTATGGATTAATATATTTAATCATGATATCACATATTATGTAGTTTAAAAACATTCAGTGGATAACAAATAACTTACAATTATTTCCCTATCATAGGAATACCAAATATTCAATCCATGTTATCCATGATCTATTTCTGAACATATATTATTATGTGAATTTTTCTCTCCCATAATATTGGTTCTTAATGATCTTTTGATTTTTCCAAATAATATATACATTGATTTTAAAACTAGGTGTGAAGCTAGGCCCATTTTGAAGTACACTGTTACCCCAATTCAGGCCCAATGTACAATGTCAGAGTTGTTACCCCGAATTATGTCTCTTCTAGAAACATGTATAATTATAGTATCCCAACAAAGATGTATATTCTTGACAAATGACTTAATATGTACATACCAAAATTTAGGGATGTTTTCTAATACATAATATTATCCCCAAGGCATTATCTATGATTTTCGAATCCTACACCGAAAAATAAGCAAACTTTTCCTTTTATAAAATCTATGAAAACCATTCTATTTATTTTACTTTAGCACTTGATTTATTATGTTGGATTACAATTAATAAAAATTGGAGGATCAAGAATTATTGTGTCTTTGAATAATTGGTACAATAAATAACAACATAAAATAGGTAATTCATCATATGTATATAAAACACCTTTAACATATTCATATTGCACCTTGGTAATTAACACTACATGGGATAACCTGGGGAAATACAAAAGAACAAGGTGAGTTATAAAGCCCAATATTAGAATAAAAATAGAATAATAATAAAAATTCTATACGTCTTAGAAAATAAGAATATCAATGTGATATGAAAGTGTTGAAAATCATAATCATGAACAATGAGGCAAGATACATCATGATAATCATAAAAGAAAAATGGAAACTGTTCCAACAACATAAAAAACTACAACATCAACATTGGTCCAGGATAACTGCCATTAGAACATGATGGATAAAGAACCATAATAAAATTCTGTTAACTACCTATCCCAACATAACAACTCATGAGACTAATCATTACACAATGCTTTGGAGTCCTATATAATATTGGGTTCACCGATCATATTCATTTCATTCACATGCTTAAGTGTTCCACATACATCATACAACTTGGATTTATTCATCATAGTATTTTGTTACGTGATCATGGATTATAAAATACATGAATTTAATTCCCATGTAATATACTTATAATTGTATAAATATGAACACCGTTGATACGAAATGGGTATGGTATACCCTGTACAATTGTTTTGGCAAGGAAAATCAGTGTGAAATATCAGAACCCTATCAAAATCTAATAATGATTCATAAAAATTAGTGATGATAGTGAAAAAGGACTATCATAATTTTAAAATAATATATAATGAAATAGGGGTATGTTAAAAATATCCCAATATTATAAATTTGAAATATAAGGCATATGATAAAGAAGATACATGTATAAATTGGATAAAGAATGGAACACTTACAGAATTGATTCATGGTTATAGGTGTAAATAGAGTTCCATGGGGGAGATTTAATGGGAGTGAATGGGGGATGTAATAATATAGAAATTAAATATAAATTATGTTTTATATTTAACAATATATAACAAACTTAAAAATAGTAATTAAAAGTTATAACATAAAAATTTGTGCATAAATAAAAAGGAGAGAGAGATAACATGCTAATTTTAGATATGGTAATGAGAGTACATAAAGGGTCATAAAAGCGATTAATGAGAGTGAATGGGGTCTCTAATAATTTATAAATAAAATTTAATGTGAGTGTGTGGTATGAAAACATACCCAAACAACCACAATTTGAGACTATGAAAAATTTCATAAAAGATTTCCTTGGATGAAAGTGAGAGGAGATAAATCCATTACGTGAGTGAATGACTCCAAACGCATTGGAGGTGCTTCTAGAGTTCTTGGGGTAACCATGGGAGGACACTTGATGGTTTATTGATTACTTATAACCTGATGAAAATATTTTCAGAGAATATAAATGGGAGACTAGGTGGGTTTATATAGTAAATGAGTGGGGATTTGTTTCTTATTTATAAAACATTGTTTTTTTGACTCTGTATAATAAGTCAACATAACCACATGAATTCATATGGGTTTTCAATTGGTTTCTAAAAAATGGGAGTGATTTTCATTATGTTATGAGTCTAAGGTCTGAATAAAATATTATAATTTTCTTTTCTCATATAGAAGTGATTCATACTCTTAATGTAAATTTTTAAAAACCAAAAAATATGTTAATGGTTTAGGATAATTAATATTGGATTTATAAAATCAATAAAATTAACTTAAAATGTCATTATTTTAAATATAAAACATATATTTGGTCATTTATACCCTTTATAGTATTTATTACTACACATTTGGGTCATTATGATGTCATAATACACAATATATATTAATAAAGTAATTAATTTTAAACCGAAAATTCGACTATCTTAAAAAATTATGAAAAAATGAAGATTATATAATTAAGATGCTATAATTCAGAAAATAATATTAATTTTATATAAATAATTTAAAAAATATTGATATTTTTAATTATAAATTAATAAATGACATTTATTGAGAAATGCTATGGTTTTTGACCTTAAAAGCATTCAAAAGCTTATAAATACTTTATTTGAAATCATCCAAATTATAAGATCATTTATATTTGATAAAAAATATTCAATAATAAAATTAAATAAAAATTTAATCTATTTATAATTTACATTAATTACTCAAAATAAATTATTTAATTCAATTTCAATATTTCCCAGATATATAGTTTGTGTTTTATTATGTCAAAATCAAAATATTTTATAAAGTAACAGAAATATGATGAAAATATAATCAATGAAAATTAATAATGTACATAATCATATTTCTAGATTCTTGATACATATCCCCTTAATACACCATCAAAAAACACAAATGTAAGGTGTGTGACTGTGAGAGTTTGATGGGGTGGTTCAGCGAACATTGTTTCGTATGTGACCTCAATGATCTTGAACATGTACAATAAAGAGTTTCTAACATCCTCAAGTTGTGGGATATCACGTTTTTCATGGCCATTTGAAATGTCCACATATTTTATCTCCCTCATAGGTTCTAATAACTGGTGATTATATGGTACGATCCTGCTGGTTGAGTAAATCACGTGTGTTGTACATGTCAATTAAATTTCTAAAAACCAAATATCTATGCTAATCATGTGATCACTATTAAATGACTATTTTATTTGTAGTAATGATTCTTAATGGTTTTTAAATATGATAGAAAATAATAAAACCAAATATGTTCATGTTTTTTCTATAACCATATTGCATTAGAAGAAATTTAATTTAATCAAAATGGGAATTTTATTTATAAATGTTTGGGTTGTTACATGTATCATTTAATGATACCCATTTAACTATTATATCTTTTCTACTTTACTAAAATTTATATATCAAAATATATTTTAATCCCATGTAGTACCTCTATAAAAGAATAATGCGTTTTCAAATCCCAATCACATATTCTAGGTGTTTTGAATGATTCATGTTTTCTAAATACACAACAATCATTACATATATCACTCTCATTAAAATAGTATGATTCCATATAATGGAACCAATTCAATAATCCATATATTTTCCCATATCATCATATTTCTGAATTTAAATTCCATCATTAAAAAATATAATATTCAAATAAACTAGAACAACATTCTCATCATACTTATATGTTTTAGTATGGTTAAAACATTAAATTTTCAAACCATATATTCCATATCATGGAATTATTATAAATAATTCCCTTTAAAATGTCTATATAGTCATATTATTATCCCTCAATAACATGTATTCAACCAAATAATGATGTTTTTAATGTAATATATTCTCTATAACTTTGTACATTAATAATTAAAAGGTCCACAAAACAATTCAACATTATCCCATTTATTAAAAAAATTACTATTCTATATTGATTATAACTCTTTACAAGCATTACCAAAACAATAAAAAGAAATATTATTCCACCATACTTTCCCTTATGTCATGTCCCAATATATCAACTCATTTTCTAGATATACATTGAAACCATTGATTGTATCCCTAACAAAACCCAGAAAACTCTTTATTTTATCATTCTATAGTATTTTTGAAAAACAAAAAATAATAAAAATGAAATTAAAAACCATTTTTTACACTTTTACAATATTATTCATGTACCAAGTTTATTGTTTTATAAATTAGTGAAAATAACTTATTATTAAACAATAATTGGATCAATAGTAAATAAATGGACTCTTTGTGGTCTCATAATAATATTCATGAATTTATTTTAAATATTTGACTAAATATTTCCATCTATAGTTATTAAATCATCATATAATGGTATACCCGGGTGTGTCTATCTATAGTACAACATATTTTTATCATCCTCTACCAAACTATTTCCTTTCAAAAATACATTTAATAAATATTAAACGTCTTCTATAATTTTCATTTTTAGAATAAATAATAGTTCTTCATAATTTCATCTATAATTAAATAGTGGTTTATTATTCTTAATGAACTCTTCATCTCTTCTTAGTGGGTTTTTCACTTTCTTGGAAAATAATTTCATCCAATATCTCCCAAAAAATCTTCTAGTCACTCTAATTTCATTAATATCTAGTCTAATAACATACTATGTTTCATGATATTCGTCTTCATGGAGATGTCCTATATATATGAATTAAATTTAAATTATTTCAAACTTCTTGATCAACAAAACAATCTATAACTTCTCTTTACATCATTTCTGGATTAAACATTAATAAATATTAAGAGTTTTATGTTTTTTAAACATGAATCCTTATAAAATCCTCATTATGTTAACCAAAATCCATTTCTTCCATGATAATCTTATACAATGTAAGGAAAATGCATTAAAATATAATACATAATGTGATGAATGTATCTACATCCAAGTATGTAATTTATTATTGATCTTGATATCATGTTGTGGTGGTCATATAAATTGAATATTAATATGATTTGTATGAATCTCATATGATGATTTCATGATTATTTATATTCATAGAACTATAATATGATTCAAATTTTTATTATTTTACAAATTATATCATTGATATAATCCAATAAATTTTCACACTAATTGTTCACTTAATAAATTTATTTTGTGTAGCATGTTCCAATACAAATAATCCCATAATTTTTTTGTTTATTTATTGACCCCATTCGCCTACAACATATTCCACCAATATTTGGGGCTAGTCTTTTTCCCACATTCATAATATTTCATGCATGTTGTGATTTTTGTATCCTTCATTTGTGATAAAAGAGAACCGTTAGTGTATAGTATTTTTCATGGGTTGGAAAAAATTTCATATGATACACAATGATAGAATGTAACAGGAATTTTTGCAAGGAAATTAGTATGAATACATGATAGGGTAAATGTTAGTGGGTGAATTGGAATGTGACAAGACTATTATGGATGGATTACATGACATGACCAACTGAAGGAATTGAAAAAATTAAATATAAATATATTTCAATCATTTAATTACATTTAAGACCAATTCCTTTCTACCTTCTACAACATATTCATTCATAAAATTAATATTTTATATAAATTTGGTCCAATTGTAGAATAAAAATCCTTATAGGGACAAATGGTGATTCACTTAGTGGGATTTTTCGGTGTGTCCTGACTTTCAGTTTTTAATTTAATTGAAATTTATATAATTTAAATAATGGTTATATTTTAAAAAATTCATAACATTGATGTTTTTCCTGATAAATATTTTTTGGTGTAACATATTATGGTCATACATTGAAATAATTAATTTTTTATGCTTTTTAGGAATGAAGAACATATTATCTAGGAATTAATGAGTTAAAAAAGGGATTCCACGAGTTATATAAATGATGTTTAAAAAAAACTTGAAAAAAATATTCTAGTAATAGTAAATTAAGAAGAAAAACATAATTGTCGAATAAGATTAAATTTTATTTTTATATGAATAAAAATAACCATATACATTCGAGTACATTGAACGTTTATAATAATTATTTCAATCATGAAATTTGTTTATTTGTATAATATATTCTTTCATAAAGATTTTCAATTTTGAAAATTAACCCAGAAACTATGGATATGGAATATATCAAAACATTAATGAATGTATAATTCTATAGAGACCCTATCCTTTTAATCAGAACAATACCCAATTTTAATGATAATTATACATTGTAATACATTCCAAGGATCACAATTTATGGTGTCATTGAATTCCATGTGCATAAAACTAAAAATAGGGGAAAAAAATCACTTCATTGTTTAATATTTATAATGATATTATAACATCAATTTTTCTCAAACATATGCATAGGGTACCCTCAGAACACATGAAAAAAAGGCTGATAGAAATATACGAGTAAGGGAATATCCATAAGAACAAAGCCTCATAAAATTGGATATTCGGCATGACATGGCGATATAAAAAGGCATGTAACATAAGGAATCATAACAAATATAAACATGGAATCATATAAATATAAAATCCTAATAATTTTACAAAAAGATAAAATGTGACTTTAGCAAGAGTATGAGATATCATCCAAGACCATTTTACATGGTAGAAAAATACAAGCCTAACCTCCAGGAGTGTTTCAAATGGTTTCCCAAGCTAAGGCTAACCTCCAAGACCTTCGCACGTGGTAGCACTAGCCAAGACTAAAATCCAAGACCATCGTAGATAACATCTCCGGAGACACAAATTTACCAAATTAATTAGAGAGCTATTATGGTGCACCCATATTAACATTAGATGAATTTTTTTTCCAAATAAATAACCATACATAATCAATCGTACATAAACTTAATCATTACACATGGAAAGAATTGGGTTCCATAATAATGTCATAAAGCATAAAAAATTGGTGTATCATAAAAGTGTCTATGATAGAAAGGAACTAAAATATTCGTGGATATTCATAAGGGAAACTAGGAATGTATCATGGTATGTGATTTCAAATAGAATTGAAAATATTTAATTAATGTATTTGGAAATATTAGCATTAAAACATTTTTTTGTGGTTTTAGAAAAAATACTAAGGAGAATTTATAATAGAAAAAAATATAATAATTTATATAATACTAGAAGTAATCCAAGAAGGTTTTCATAATAATAATAATGGTTTTATAAAAACAATGATGTCTTAGAACATATGTTTGAGTACACATGAAATCAGTTTAAAAATAAGGAAGTTCCCTTTGAACGGTTGGCTTATCGAGATGTATTGAGGGAAAAATCACTCAAAATCATTTAAATGACTCTAAAATAAGGGGGAATGGATCCTGATAAAAGATATTTAAAATATAAATAGAAATTAAAATATGTACATAAATATAATATATAATATCATTTATATCAAAAGAGAGTTAGAATTACATAGAAGAGTAATGGATGTTTTGGTTGAATCAATTACAGATTATCAAGATTGTATCAGGTGTACATATCATAGTTTAATGAGAGAGACTGGGGTTTTTCATAAATTATTCATTGTATGGTATGTATGGGGGATTAGCTAAATCATACCGCATCATTAGGTATTACACATAAAAGGGAAAAACATTTAGTACATTTTTGAATAAAAGTGAAATAGATAGGATCCCTTACCTTAATTCTGATGGGGTTCTGCACTTGATATTAATGACATGAATAATAAAATTAGGAACATTAATTAATCATTCCAAAACCTATTTTATATTTAAATGATTTATAATAAAATATTTGAGTTCATTCATAACCTTTTTGATTTGTTATGCGGTTCCATTTCATTGTTCGGGTCTGTTTGCTTCATTGATTTTAATGATTGGTTCACTTATATTCATGTTCAGACACACATGAATGATGAGAGAGGTTCATCAGAATTTATGTTATATAACATTATTGAACATCCAGGATATTATGTTGTTATAAAATTTAAATGGTATTTGGAGTGAAGGTGAATCATTATAGAAAACATTAATGATAAACAGATTGAATTAATTTGGATATTTTCTCATAATTAACATGTTTATTATTATTATTTTACATCATGTGTGAGAAAGGATTACAAAAAATAGAATATAAATATATATTTAATAGTCTGGTTCATTCATAAAAATGGTATCAGGACCTGAATTGAAGATGGCAATATTAATGATATATCATCATCCTTGAATATGATAAATTAACACATCTTTGAGGGTGTTTTCATATCATTGGTATAAAAGGAGGGGAAAGGAGAGATGGAAATGAATTAACCCATAAGCATAAAAAAATTATATTTAATTTATGGTACTATATTTTTCATACCATAGATGAGGAGAAGTTAGGAAAGAAAAGAGAACAGAGGAACATTAAAAGAAAATGAATGAAATGAAAAGATGAATTTACCTCTTTATTAAATCATCCTCGAGAACCAGTTATGAGTATATGATTTTTTCTTTTGTGGATAACAATTACTACAAGATGTGGGGGATATCATGGGGATATATTTGGGTAGATGTTATCAATGTAACAAGGCTTAAGAGTAGTGAATATAAGAGGGGAGTCTGGGTAATTTTTATAGTGGAGGGGAGGAGGGTTTTCATAATATATTTAATATTATTTTATTATTCCTCCATAAGTCCAGAAATAGTAATGATTATTGTGACTATAAACAGTAATCTGTTCATTTGAGTTCGAAATAATGCCCATTTACATCATTCATGACTCAATCATGATAGATAAATTCAGTATTTTGCATATATTGAGAATTGTCGTATTTTACTATTCATAAAAACTTCAAGTATATTATAAAAATAGAAAAAATTCACCGATAAATGTTTTTGATGTGTAGAATCCATTAATTAACCCAATTATTGAAGATTTATTTTCTAAATATGATTAATTGAATTTCTACCTAAAATAATAATTTACATGAAAAATACAGTTTTTATACATTCATGGGAAAGGTTACTATTTTTTGGTCAATTTAATAATCATGAGGGTAATATTACTATTCATATGGTCATGTTACTATTCATGAGGGTATGTTACTATTCACCAAAAATTTTGTTTCTTTTATTAGACCCCAAAAAATCACACTGAATACAATTTTCTATGTCTAATTTTCAAAATTCAAATCATATAAGTGACAATATTATGATTATTGCTATCATAGCACTTAGTTGTTTTTAGTGTTTTTATTTCTTGGTATTATATGACATAATTATAATAGGGTAATTTCCATTAATAAACCTCATGTCATTATAAATTCCATATATCCAAAATAATTTAAACCTTTATACTAATTAATAAATATACTCACAATCTAACAATATTTTGAAAATTCAAAATTAACTTGTCCCATTTATGAAGATTATAATGAGTTAAGGTGTAGAGGAATCATTTAATTATAACCTTTGTATTTTTCACTGGAGGAATAATGATCTAGAATGGAACCACTTATGATTATCATAAATGTTTTGTATTTAATTTATTGACTGGGGATATGAAGAATAGGAATCATGAGTACAAGATGTTTTGTGTCTAAAATGATACTCATGTCACCATTTTTGAGATTCCCCATCAAGGTATTTTTTTACTATATTTTTATTAATCTAATATTCTTAGTTTTAGTGTATTTTATCCCTTCACTATGTTCCTCTATGGTATCCAAGGTCATTGAGAACTAACTCATGATTTTTTCATATATGAAGACATGGATTCCTAAGAAATGTTCTTTATTTTGTGGTCAAAAATTGAAGGTATGTGGATTTTAGTCTCATGGTTATTGACCCTCTTAGAATATCTAACTTTTAATATCCCAATAAAATAATCAGTCCCTCCATCATTCATTTGGAATCCCTACTGAACAATAGGTTTGGGGATAAATAATGAAGAACATATGGTGTACATTATTGTTAAGGTGGTTGCATTATCATGGTTGTAGTGTCCATCATCTTTCACTATGGTTAAGATAAAATTTCATCTTTAGGGGTTGAATTAATAGTGAATTAGGTTATATAATCTATGAATAGGTAGGTAATCCTTTAATTATATTGAGTAGGTTGAAAAATTAAATTTATGAAATTAATTAATACTATAAAAATAACATTTCATTAATCATAGTACCATCTCCTTCATTTCTAATATATGTAATAATTAATTTGTGCATCCATATCTATCTTATTTTGATCATTCCATAGAAAAACAGTCATATTAATTTTATATTCAATCAATTTAAATAATAAATAACAAAAAGCCCAAAAGAGAAATAGGATAGTGTTTTTGGGAAATGAATCAAGATAATAAACCAGACTAAACCCCTAGCATACATTCTATGAGTTTAAAAATTCATGGGATAAATGTTTCCAACAAAACCATCATCAATTTTGTTCTTGTGAATCTAGGCCAATTCGTTCATTCATAAATCAAATGAGAAAAAGGAAAAAATATATTATAACAACAAATATGAAGGATCTTGAGATAAAAAAATTGATATGAACGAGTAAAAAAAATACCAATAGAAGGATATTTTAGAGGATTTAAAATAATGAAGGTTTTCCAAAAGATTTTTTATATGTTGTATCAAATATAACAGGATTTCTCTATCTCAAAAGCGGTGATTAGAATAAATGAAAATATATTGAGTAATAAAAAATTTCATGGAACCAATTATAAAAACTATAAGTTATTCTACATTATCATTTGAGTAATAAGTAGAATACTATAACCAACTACCCATAAAAATAGATAAATTCCCATAGTTAACACATGAATAAAATGAATGGGATTCTAAAACATTATGAGCGATAAATTTTATTGAAATTAGGTCACTCATACTGTATTCATATTAAAATTACATGACATATGTTTCTTCCTTTTAATTTATATTAACAAAATACATGATATAATCATGATGTTATTTTGTATCATATCATTTCCTTGAATGTGTAATATTTACATTTTTATAAGATCTCTTTTGATTTAATGTCCATAGTGGTGTTTTTATAGACTTTCAACATGATACTAAGTAGGAACACACCCAATACCTATGCAACCCAATTTTTAAATGATTGAGGAGTCAATTCGTGATAAGGGAGATCCTGCTGTGTGCAAGTACATGTCGTTTACATAAGCTACATGTTGTGTATGGTGAAAATATTGGAATTTTAACCTATTGTGATGGTGTTTTCGGTGTAACTTATTTAGTCTATCCTACACTCTCTGACCAAGGGGTAAAATCATGACCTGGTCTGTTCCTAGGTTAATGTTAAGTGTCTTTAAGTTTTTCTAAGCCCTTTATTCTTAGAATTCATAGTTCTTGAGATTAGGCTTCTACTAGTTGATATTTATAGGCACCCTCCTTCTAGATCGATCTAATCAATCGTGGATTTTCATTACATCTACATTTAATTTCACTGGGTATCTATTCATTATGTATATTCATTGAGTTTGATCAATATATCTCCCTATCTTTGAATTGTTAGATCCTTTAATTGACATTTGATTTTTTTTCATGGTTTTCTTATAGATCTGTTATGAGATCTCATTCTAAATCCCTTTTCCTTCAATAGTTATGGTGCATTGTGCATTCTTCCTCGAGGTACGTGCGTACTCTTCTTTCATCTAACCCATTTTCTTCTAAATTTAATCCATCCTTATCTGTGAAGGTTTTATTTTAGGGCCTTCATTGGAATTGTATGTTTTTAGTGATAATATATTATGTTGTAGGTTTTTTTGACCCAAACATTGAGGTAGGTGGTTCCGTCTCAATCATATGTTAATGAACCTGCTTTTTTTACAAAATTATTCATAAATGAATATTTGGCATGATTTATTGGTGTGTGTTGATAATATTTTTCTATGAAAAATAGTTATTCCCTTGCTTTTTTTAAATGGATTGTGAAATGGTTTTTAATGTTTTTCAAACATTTAAAAGGATATATAATGTTTTTTAATGGTTTTAAAATCATTCATATGAATTTTGAAAAATAGAACAAGGGTTACCTTGGGTACTTAGGTGGATGGTTTAGTTTGAGGCCATTGTCCATTGCATTGTGACTATCAAGGAGGTTTTTCTTGTGAATTTCGATAAGAATAAGAAATATATATTCCATATCCATTATAATTGTCTTTTATGTTTTTTAAATATTATAGTTGTTATGATTTCGATAATTTATTCTTATGGATATGGAATATATATTTCTTATTCATCTGCTATTTCATTCTCTCTATATATATGTATGCCATGTGGTTATTCATCTTGGGATCAATCGTTCCTATTGTTGTGTGGTTTGATGCCTAGGTGTTTGTCACTATCCTGTAGGGATTGGAAACACCCATCAGGTATGTGATGGATTGTGTCGAGTGTAGGATTTTAAGGGAACCCAGGTTGGTTTGTTACAGTTTGGTATTAGAGGAGTTATTTCCTCAAGAATATTTTTCATGGTATGTCCATTAAATAAGAGATAAGATTGTCATGACTTTAGATGTATGATGTGATAGGTGCATGCCTATCTCCTATTGTAATGAAACACCAGTTACCATTGGGTTTTGGGATATGTGTCTCTTGTGTTGGTTTTTGTTTTTAAAATCTCAGTTTTTTATTTTGTGGTTTTCTAGTTTGAATAGTGATTTTTCTGTGTCTAATCATTCTTATGTTCTGGTGTGTAGCAGTATGCCTCTAAGATGTCTTTGATAGGTTCTTAAGGATGGTACAGATGATGCTCCTTAGGGAAATAAACCTATAGATCATAATCACATCAAGACCATTTTTATGGATAATCTATGTTTTCAATAAGTATGTCCCATGAATACAAAATATTATGGTTGAGGTATAGCCAGGGGTGGGAGTAAAAAGAGATCGATCTCGGGAGTTCGTGCGTGAGAAGCCACTATACATTAGGGTAGTGATAGAACCTAAATATTTGGAGGATTGGATGGAAAATATCAATCAGATTTTTGACTTCCAAAAGATACCTTAGATTATAATGGTGATGTGTGTAGAATTCAGACTCAAAGGTTATGAAATGTGACTGTGTGATTCTGTGGATCAAGAAAATAGACATGTGGGCTTGGATTGGATGGTTTTGAAAACCATATTCTTTCAGAAAATTTCATCCAGAGTCTTAAATGTTTTAATGTCTTGATAGTTCATGTCATTTTAGTAAGGTTTGAATTCAGTGTTGGAATACACCAACTTCATTGTTGATTTTACCATTTTTTTGATGTGGAAAATAATGAACTGGTAAAGTCGCAGAAATATCTATAGGGTTTGCGACCAGATGTCAAATAACAGGTTTTAATGATGAAAATTTCTACTGATGCAGAGATAGGGGATATAGCTATGATGGCAGGGATGAAAATCGTAGTAAAGGATGGAATTACTTACTCTTCTCTTCCAACCAAGTATTATTTTAGTGGAATGTATGGGATGAATAAGAATTGTTGGACCTTCCGAAATGTTGTGGAGGTGGTTCACAACATCGATCATACTCAACACCATTCGTTGTAGTGCGTAGTGTGCCTCTGAATTTCTATCAGCGGGGAAAGGGAGGACACACTATATGTTATATCCCTATGCCATTAATGAAATGAATCAGTTGTGGATTTTTTGGTCATCTACATTATTTCTATTAGGCTATAAATAGGCCGCATTAGGGTCAATTCCCGTCATCTCCAAAGGATTATATAGTATAGAAAAATTCTCATAGAATACAAGGATCCTGCAACAGGCCTCATGAGTTATGTATTTACATGTTGTAAATGAGTTTCAAATCAATGCTGATGTTGGTATGATATTAGTGAGAGGTACACATCATAATTTATCTTTAGTATTAGTTATTTTGTGGGATTCTAGTACATCCCACTAAATATTATCTACACACTTTTTGATAATCATGAAATTCTAACAGATCATATGATAGTTAAACTGGAGATAGTGACACCAATAAGAAATATCAAAGAGAAGGGGTTTTAATGACATTTTATTTCATTGATGGTAGCTGATACATATTTGGATTGATATTTTCTTGTTCATGATTTGAATATACTTAACGCCATCATCGGTGTGGATTATCTTATTACTCATCATGTTGAGGTTGATTTATAATGTTAATATGTTCCATTTCATAGTTTCGATAGGTGATCTTGTGTGATTTAGGGAGAGTTAACCCGATTTAAGGTCATATCGGACCTTCCCACCCAAATATCATGTGTTTTTGTTGTTACAGTTCCATTGGATCCTACTGATGTTTATTCTTTTTTATGATCATCCTATTGTTATTTAAGAGTTTTTTGACATTTTCCAAATATAATTTCACTTGTCTTACTCCAGAGAGAAAGGTAGAGTTTACAATTAACCTGGAGCCATATACATATTTCATATCAATACATTCTTATAGTTTGGAACTAGTGGAGTTGAATGTACTCAAGGATCAGTTGGAGAACCTATAAGAGAATGGTTAAATTATCCCTCGTTCTTCTCTATGGAAATCCCATATTCTATTTTTCATGAAAATAGATATATCAATTTTGTTATGTGTGGTCTATAAGAAGTCGAACTAGGTAACTATTAAGAAAAGATATCCTTTCCCCATATGGATGATTTGTTGGAATAGTTGAAGGGTTAAAATTGGTTCTTGAAGATTGATCTTCGGTTAGGTTATCATTAGCTCATATTTCGAGTGTCTTATATACCAATGATGGCCATCAAGATTAGGTATGGCCATTCTGAATATCTCAAGATACTTTTCAGTCTTAATATCACTAGTGTAGTTTTCATTTCGTTGATGAATCAGATATTCCACCTATATCATGTCACTTTTTTGGTAGTTTTCATTGATGATGTTCATGTTTATTCCAAATATGATCCTGAGCCCAAGAATAATCTAAGTATGTTTTTGGTAATTCAGAGAAGTCCACATCGTTATGGAATGATTTAGAAATGATGTTTTTAGATTTTATATGTGAAGTTATTGTGGCACAAAATTTATATTCATGGATTATAAGTTGATCCAGAGAAGGTAGAAGATGTTTTTTAAATAACCATGGAATGACTTTGAGATAAAAATATTCTATGGTATTTCTAGATAATACCAATGGGTTATCAATGATTTAACTATGATGGCATACACATTGACTTTTCTAACACTTAAATAGGTAAAATTCACAAGGGTTTCAATATGTTAGTCTTATTCCAATAAAATAAAATGACCTCAAAAATAACCTCCTATTTTAATCTTACCTATGCCTGGTAAGTGGTATGCGGTATTTTGTGATCCATATGGTGCTTTTTTCGGATTTGTGCTAATACAATATGATAATTTGGTACATAAGACTCTCATCAGGTTTTGCCACGTGATAAGAACTACCCCACTCATGATTATGATCTCATTTTGAGGATGCATATAATTAATTGTCAAAGGAACTATATCTTAGGGGAGAAGTTTATAGTTATCTTTTACCGTTAGTGTTTGATGTATATATTTTCTCAAAAAGAAATTAATCTCAAGAAGAGGTGATGGATAGATGATCTGTAGACATTCGAAATTGAAATCACTTACACACTAGGGGAATGGAATGTTGTTGATGATGGTCATAGGAGAAAGGTACCATTATAGGCTGTTCTGAAATTCAAGGGGGAGGTTAATATTATGGTGATTTTCTCCCAGCTGCATGTGGATGATCAGGAGGATGTTTTAGGTATGGTTCTAAAAAGATCTCAATTTCCATGATCCCTTTTAGAGTCTATTTTTCATAGTCAGTAGTACTATGATGCGTTTTCAAAGAAATGGGAATGTCTTTATGTGGGGGAGTCTGTTATTGTTAAAACTCATTATTTATATGAAATAATTAACTTTGGGAAGTCAGTTTTCATCGTTGTATCTCTAAAAAGAGTAGTATTTTTTATAGTAATAAATCTTCATAGGACAGACCGACAGGCACTAAGAATACGTCTTGTGAACTTAAAAGAAGATTTTTTTTCATGTATGAAGCATGACATGAATATTATGGGTTTCATTGATATGCCTTCCCAACAAATATAGGAAGGGCACTTGAAAACATAATGTATGCTTAATCCTCATTTGGTGCTATTTTGGAAATGGGATAAGGTATACGTGGATTTTTTGATGGGTTTCCATGGACACCCTAATGAAAAATTTATATCTTGGTGGTTTTTTATCAGTTGAATAAGTCTGATCATTTCATTCTGATTAATAACACAAGAAAATTTGATGATCTGAGTAAGCTGTATGTGAAGGATATTTTGAGGTACATCAGATTTCTTCTTCCATTGGTTTAGATAGGGATCCCAAGATTATCTCTAGGTTCTGTAGGAGTCTTCAAGATACAATGACGACTCAGTTCATGTTGATCACAACATACCATCCACATATATATGGTCAGAGGAAGAACATAATTTTGATCCTGGAAGATATGATTAATTCCTATATCTTGGATTTTTTAGGATCTTGGGATAGGCATCTTGGAATGGTTGAGTTTTTTTATAATAATAGTTTCCAGTATTTGATAACAATGGCACCTCTCGATTTGTTTTATGGTCTCCTGTGATGATCACCACTTTGTTGCAAGAGGTGGGTGAAGATACTTTTGTAGGACCAAGCCTAATTTTGGAGATTTCATTGAATATTAAAGACGAACATCGATATCTAGTTATAAACCTGATTCAAAAAAATAGTATAAAGATTGATGACATCATCCTTTGGAGTTTTCCATAGGTGACTCAGTATTTATAAAAGTTTCTCTAGGTGTGGGTTATTTTCAGCATGGAAAACAAAAAACATATCTCATAGTTATGTGGGACCCATTGAATCTCCAATGAAAGTATTTCTAGGGATGTCAATTCTACTGGTTAGAGTTCTATGTAAACCTGAATTTAATTTTCAGTAAAAATGGGAACACAATTCTTTAGTGATGGATCATTAGATTAAAGTATTTAATAGAGTTATATCTTCCGCATGACTTCATGAGAACAAAATATCTGTATGGTGGTGAGTTTGTAAGATCTCATTTCAATGAATGGTTACATTTTTCTATTTATATATGTTCAATTTTGGTTCAAAGTCCCCAGATGTGTTTTGTGGACTTTCTGCATGCTATAGAGCAGGTTCACACCTTGTACATGAGGTAAACATCATGTACTAGTGGATGGATTAAATTCGTGAAAGGGGAGATCATGCTGTGCATCGGTATGGATATTTTACCTGAGGTACATGTTGTTTGGGTTTGGAATATCATATTTCTAGCCCATGGTGATGAGTTTTTTGGCACAACTTATCCAACATGACTTACTCATTGTGACTATAAGGTACATGTCATGACCCAGCTTACACCTTGGTTAATGTAACACGTTTTTTTGTTTTTCTCTGACCCATCTTCCAATAAAATATTTTCCTCAACCTATGGTAGACTTTATGTGATTTTCAATGGAACCCCTCCATCCAAATTAATCTGATTGGCCATATTTATTTTGTGTGTGTCTAGTTCATCACTATGGGTATGTGTTCATTCAGTTCATAATTTTAAAACTATCATGATAGGACCCAATCATTTCTTTGTAAAATCCATTGATCTAAATTTGATGTATCTTTTTAGTTTCAACTAGAAGCGTTGTTATATGTCATATAAAAGGCCTTTTACTTTATTTGTTATGATGCAGTATACATTCTTCCTCCAGGTTTGTGGGTTTTCGTCTATCTGTTAACCCATTGTCTTCTGAATTAATTATATCATTCTATGTTCTGTTTTGATTCTAAGAACATCATTGGAATCATTGGGTTTAATTTATTTTTCATTCCATTAAGGTCATGTGTGACTTGAGCTTGGAGAAAGGTGGTTCCATCTCTAGGATATGTTAATGAACCTACCTTTAATCATTACATATTTATTCATAAATGACAGTTTGGCATGAATTTAAGGTGAGCATGGAAATGAATTTTCATTTAATTGTTTCCCCTTGTTCTATACAAAAGGATTGTGAAATGGTTTTTAATAGTTTTCTAATCATTGAAATTGATTATGAAGGGATTTGAATGGATTTCAAAATGTTGAATTAAATTGTGAAATAGAAAAAATGGTTTACCGTGTGTACTTAGGTGGATGTTTTATCTTGATGCCATCATCCATTGAATTGTGTCTATCAAGGAGAATTGTCTTAGGGATTTACTATATTTCATAGGCATGTTCATCAAGGAGAATGATTGTGAAATTTTAGGGGGTTTACTCATGATGTTTTCTGCCAATTTCATGGATGGTTTACTAGGAAGGTGTTTGGAATAGCATGACAAAACCAATTTTTTGTGTATGTGTGATTAATAAAGAGGAATTGGAACCTTTTAATAGGATAGAGGGAACCTTTGGAATTATCAAATTTACTAAATTAATATAAATTGAATTTCATTTCCAAATGTTTACAAACTTATTCAGTTCCAAAATTATATTATTTTTTGTCTAAATATATTCATCAAATAAAATTTGACAAGTGTGAGTTTTTTTATTCATTATATTATTTTCATTAACTTTTTTTAATGAATAATGCTTAACATGTAATTTACACTATGATAGTTATAATATTCTAAAAATCATGCCAAAAGATAAATGAATGAAGAATTAATAAATTTTTTAGAGTTATGTGATATTTTGGGTAAAAGATTATATTTTTATAAATTTTATATCATTTAATTAGATATTTTAAATTTTAATGTATGATTTTGTCAATTTTAGCATATTCTTTATGTGGATTTTAAAAAAATAATTACCTGATTAACTCAAAGAAATTACATTAAATCAATAATAACATCTCATATTCCATAGAAATGTTATATGGAATAATATATTTCAAATTATATTTATTTGAATATTATTAATATAAATTTTAATTTTTTTTTTGATAAATCAATAATTGCTTCAATTATGCATTATAATTGAATTAAATTATTTTGTACATAAAAATTATAAAAGAAATAGAGTATTTAGGAAATATATTTATCTATATAAGGACTATTTGTAATCAAATATATAACTTACATAACCTTATATTAAATTTGATTTATTAAGAAGGCAAATTTTTAAGACATATTTGACATTAAATTAAATGTGATAAATGTCATAATCACACCCATGTGGCTTCCAAAGGTCACAAATTCGGCCCATGGATGATAAGGGTAAATAATAACTTATCCAATAACCTCAATGCATTTGTTAGGGTAATTTTATAATATTTTAATATTAATTTTATCATTAATTACCCTATTTACCTTTAACATTGTTAAATAAAATACTAAAGTTAATATTCACCAATAATTATTTAGATTGTAATGGAACAAATTATTCATAATTATTACAAGTACGTTTGTTCATTTGGGAAAATTCAATTCACGGATGTTGTGAAATTAGGTTTAACACTAATCCCATCAATAGATCGAGAAAATGGATTTCGGAAGTAAAACATTCAAAAGTTCACATTGTTCTTTTATTAAATTTTAATTTCAACATGCATACAATAAACTAAATAGAATTAAGTTGTAAAACATATGATAATTATACTTTAAAACAATGTAAAAGGATAATGTAAAAATGTAAATAAATTATATGAAAAGGATTTTTTCATTTAAAATGATTTATTTTAAAAAAAATCATTAAAATATGAATTTTATTTGGAAAATACCAAAAGCTCCACCAATGTAAATATTAATTTCCCACATACAAATAAGACGTTTATTTTTCCAAAAATAAAATAAATTAAAAAAACGATATTTAAATAGGGTTCACCATCAAAAGGTAGTAAAAATATCTTTTAAAAATTCTAGAGTATTTTATTCATCAAATTGGATTTATTCTCATTTTATGACTCTAAATTTTTTTAGAAGAAATTATAAATATTTTATAAACATATGAAATCATAATATAGTTAGTTTTGTTCAATACCACCAATACAAAGACTTGGTGAAAACTACAATTAAAATTATAATATTATAATATATATTTTTTTAGTATAACTCATTCTTCCGTGAAAAAATTATATTACAGAGAAAACCATTTGTTGTGTGTTGGGTTCGCTATCGAACATATAAAAACTTTTATGGTAGAATTAATAAATATTTAATAACATTAATAAATATAAAAATTGATTATTCTACAATTACCTTGGATGTTATATCCTTTCCACTTTTTGTAATTTGCTCCTCACAATATTAAATTTGGTCTTGGTAAATTAATTAGAATCCCATATCAGAAAATGATTCAATAAAACCACCTTGTTAAATGAAATGAATTGATGTATAAAATGTAACTTGAGATCAGAATTAATAGGGTTCTATGTAATAAAACATGGATATAAAAGATAAAACTAACCATCATGTTCCAATGGAGAGTGATAGAAAACAATATCATGAAAAATTTAACAATCACAATGCTATAAATTTATGATGGGTTAAATTATATTTGATTTCGTAATAGGTAAAGGAAATGGATAATGTGTTTGTTCTATGGTCATTTTCATTGTTTTGTGGAATTATTTTAATTCTTTTACTATGATGATAATGAAATATAATTACATGATATGTATATTTCATCATTTTTTGAATTTCAACTATACACGCATCCTTTTATCCAAACAATGTGTATTTAAGAAGATGTTTTCGTGACTTAATAACAAGAATCAACTTCCAAAGAATAAAATAATACATAAAATATTAACAATACATTTCTATTTTCTTGAAGAAAAATCCAAATCCAATATGGTTATGATAAGATTAAATAATAATCCAAAAATAATCATCCATTTAATGATAAAAAACTAATTCTAATATTCTAAATTCCACTATACTTCCAAAAGTTCAACATAGACCATTCAAAAAATAATCATCCTTGAAATTCCTTAAAAAATCACATCTAATATTGAAATCCCAAATTTATATGGATTTGATCGCATAGTCTTCTAGGATATGCTTTAAAATTTATCTCCAAATTATATAAATCACTCTTCATGTCTCATACAGAAATGTAATTTTCTAATCACATGTTCTCTACGATTGGTTAATCATTTCCATAATTAACCTAATTCTCCAGTATTCCATAATTTAAATAATAGTTTCTTACTAAATATAATTAAACAATTAATCATCAAAAAATAATCCGATAATATTTTATTTACATTAATCATATAAAGACTACAAAATAGTGAATGTCTTCCAAAATAAAACTTATCACCAAATCCACAAATAATTTCCAATACCATGGACACACATTCAATAAAATATTTGTTAAAAAAATAAATATATTATTATTTCATAGATTATTTAACTAAAAATAAAAATTATTACTAGGTAGGTACATAATGTAGGCCACTGGTATGTGATAAACCTTTATCACCCTTCATTTGTGGTTTCATTTCCAATAGCCTTGTCCGATGCGATTGGTTTTCACCATTCACGTCTGTTGTATTTTGTCTAAACCTATCTAATTCTTATAAAATTCCCAAATTGATATAAAATCCTTAAAATAAAAATAACATCTATTATACATAAAGGATATCTCATACCTTTCATTTTTCATCCTAAAATATAATATCACATAAATACCTCAAAATCAATATCATATAAACAATATATATTATTCATACAATTATAAATAAGTCTACAGAAGAAAAGATAATTATTACTAGAATACAAATTCCACATAACATACTTTAGGGATACACATACTAGAAAACCCCTTCCAAATTAATTACATAATAAAAATGGAATTATTCCTTTTAAACATTTCATCATTCATAGATCTAACATAACTCTTGAATCCCTTTTATGTATACTTCTTAATCATTCAAAATTATTAATGTTCCCTTAAACACAAGTGTTTATCATATTCCTTTGTACTTAATTCCAATATAAAATAATATTTATCATTTCCTAAGATTCAATATTCTAAAAACATAAATTAATTAATAATCCATACCTTTTATATATCATTTTCAGAGTCCAAATCATCAATTGGAACGACATTAGATATTTAAAAACACATATTTGTATGGTCCTACTGATCCCATTACCAATCCTTCTTTTGGGAAACCTATTTTCAAAATGACCATACTCTCCACATTTAAAGCATTCAATTGATAACTTAGAAATAACCTCATTACTTTTCCTATAATCAACTTAACGATTCCTTTTTCATTGGCAGGTTTTTGCTTTACCACATTCATAACCACATCTATAAAACCTTCTAATCCCGTTAAAATATTTTCTGATGTGTTTCTTTCCACATGATCAACACATATGTTGATGAATATACTTATCGTTATGATCATAATTAACTAGGCTTCCACAAGTGTTTATACTCCCATATATGATGTGTCAATAAAATAACCAAGGTTCATGTGGTTAATCATTACTCCATATATATTTTTTTCGAATAACCAATAGATATCTCATTGTATCTCTAATTTCATTTAGTTGCTTATTCAAAAAGTCATCACATTTTTTCACATCTATTATTATTGTTATCTCAAAATCATTCAATTTACCTAAAATAAATATGACTCTTTCTATTATTTTAACCATTATTTTTATTTTTAACTTGTAACATAAGCTTAAATATCAACCTAACCACTAATTTTATCTAAAAAGATATTTGATAAAAAATATAAGTTCCCAACCTTAAACATATTTAATTATAGTGATTTTGAACTACAAATAACAATCAAGGATATTTTAAGTTTATATTTTTAGATAATTAGGAATAACTCATACCAAGTAGACCCATACATTACATGTGGACTCTAAGACTAAGTATTCACATTTTTCACCAAATGGAATACTTCTAACATAAAATTTTATTTATTTTCAAGACACATACTCCATTCTTTCGTCATGAAATCTTCTTTGTCCTTACCATCATATATTCTGTGAAGAACAAGTTAAAATTTGGAATGAGAATAAAATACCCAAAAAGGGATACTCAAAGATAGAAAACTAGTATCCTTACAAAATCATGTAATCTATGAATACTTTTCATAATGTATTACTTCTCATCTTTAAGAATTATTAAATACCCTTAAATAAATTTAATCTCATTTTTTACTCTTTGTGTAATAGACATATTACCATAATACCCATTGGAATCACATATAACGTATAAAGGTAACATGGGACATAATCATACATAAATGGAATTATCATACTTTCTAAACTCAAACATATCACTCTTACATATGGAATAACCATACGACATACATTAAAACCAAATGCATTAGAGGTTATGATGAAACCACCAATCCTTGGATTATCAGGAATCCACCTATCTTTGGATTACAACATAACTAACTATCTTCATTTTATAATTTAACCACCATTAAAATTTCCATGTACCATTATATAATCATAAAACAATAATGATTAAAATTTTCACCATTTCACTCATAAAATTATGTTTTCAATCACAAAAATTCAATTAATGATTTTTAAATTTTAAATTAATTTTCAAAACATTTTCAACCCAAAAATATATATATGTCGAATATGGTTTTACTTTTACCTTATTAAAAAATTATGTCACAGAGAGAATGCCAAATATCGAATAACTGTGATGATAGAGGAGAAGTCATTGTCACCACATACATTAAAAAAATTTCTTTTGTCATTTTGTAATGAAACTTAAACGATTCATATAAAAATATTATTTTTGAAAAAAGGGAATTAAAATAAAATATGAAATAAAATATCATTTATAATGATTATAGGTCCATATAAATAAATATGTAAGTAAATAGTATGATTAATTGATTTGATAATTACATCTTTAAACATTCAAGGTGTCCCATACCACATTAAAAATTCAAATACTAATCTCTATGAATAAATATATTTTCTAAAATGTTAAATAAAATTATTATATTAAAAATATGGATATAAAATTTCATAGTGGAAATATATTCATAAAATAAAATAATAATGGTTCATATTATCACGAAAATACCCAAAAAATGGATAATTAGATAAAATCCATTACCTTGAGTCTAATTAGTCACATATGCTCCTTCATCATAAATAATAAATTTTCGTTAATTTATACATTATTCTGTTTCATTAAATGTTTATTCCATTTATTTAATTAATTAATATTTTAAAATAATTAGTTAATTATTCGAGTTCATGTTGGACCTTTTGTCAAGATTCGAATATTTTGTCAAAAATAAACTTGTTATGATGTTAATACTCGATGTTGTTATATGTTCATCATATCCATAATAATATAAATATAATAATTATGTCTTTTACATATCAATTATTCTTTTAAATACATTAATTAAATATGGATATTAAAATTTTAATAACGTTAAAATCATGGAGATGGTAAGCTGTACACAATCATGATAAACATTTACCTTTTATTTAGATCATTATGGGATGAAGTTATGTATTATTTTATCTTTACACAATTTTCATAACATCATCAATATATTATTAATCATCTAAATATATATATATATATTATCCAAGTGATTTAGTTATTAAAAATGAGTCACATTGATTTGTGGCGGTGATAGATTACACATCGCATGAATGACATTATCTTTTTTATGTGCAAGTAAAGTAAGAACACTATTGATATATGATTCTCTTATAATGATAATTATTTAATTAATATATGTGATGATATTAATATAATACAATATTAGTATATTGAGGATATTTAATTTATTAACTCATCACGTTTGGAATATATTTGATGGAAGGGGAAGAACAAATGGAATAGAAACACCTATACAAAAATATTACATTTCCTTCATATGATCACCATTATTAACACCATAAAATATCTATGTAGGGTGTTCTAACTAAAATAGTACATAACAAATTTTTATACGGACTATAGTAATTGGTTTTGGTAGATCATGTCACAACCAAATGGATTTGCAACTGTGAGAAATATAGAGGAATAAGTACCTTTTATAGGAGAGAAGAGCGGCACCCTGAGAATAATATAAAGTATTAAATTTATATAAATTAAATTCCAATTAAAAAGGATACAAACTCATTTAGAACGAATATATCATTATAATGGGTCTATTTATAATCATCAAATGAAAATTATACATGTTTAAGATTTTTTTAATCCTTATCTTTTTCTATTAACCCATTTCATCTCATACCGTATTTGAAAGTATGTTATACATTGAGAGATAAAATAACTACCAAATAATACCAAATAAAAAATTAATGAGTCATTAATGTAATATTTTGAGTTATATCTGGGTTTTGGATAAATATTTTATTTTTATATATTTTATGTCATTTCATTAAATATTTTATATTTTAAAACATGAATTATTTAATTTTTAATACTATTGATTACATGACATTAAAAAAATCATAAGAAAAATCTTCCATAAAAAACTACTTTAACTCAATAATAACCTATAATAATCTTCCACAAAATTTTGGTATGGTATTAATAATTTCAAATTATATTCATTTGAATATGTTTCATGTAAATTATTTTAATTTTTTCTAATATATCTAATACTTCATCAACATTTTGTCTCAATTAAATTAATTAATTTAACTAATAAAAATTCTAAATAAATTACAATTATGTATTTAATAATTTTATCTTTATAAATACTATTCATATCTGAATATATAACATACATAACCCCATCATAAATTATTTTAGTATGAAAAGTCATTTTTATGACACATTTTCTTTAATTTTATGTTAAATATTATGAATGTCATAATCACACCAATGTGGATTCAAAAGCTCACATGTTCAGACCATGGAAGGTCATGTAAAATTATAACTCCTCAAACATAATTTGGACAAGTGTTAGGATAATTTTATAAAATTATAATATTATGATTACATTTAATATCCAAATTTATATTTAACTCTGAAAAATAAAATACGAAATTTTATATTCATTCAAAAATTTATATTTATCCTATTGGACATGATTTTTAATACTGAGTACAACCGTGTATGTTTTTTTAAAATAAATTCCAGAAAGGCATTAGAATATAATTCACACTAATCCCTTTGATCGATCGAGAAAAAAAATTATTATGAAAAATTTTCAAATATTCATATAGTTTTTTTAATTTGAAAATGAATCAATAGAAAATACATTTAATTAACTGATAAAAAAATATAATTATACATTAAAACCATGTAAAATGATAGTATGAAAATACATATAATTTTTATGAGAAGGAAATTTTGAATTAAAATGTAGTATATTTCACTATTTTTTAAAATATGATTTTTATTAGAATAATACTGAAAAGTGAACAAAAGTAAATTTCTGTGTCACGCATCCCAAAAATAGATTATTTTTTTCTCCTAGAACATATAAAAGTAAAAAATAATAGTAATTAAAAAATTTTCATCATAAATTGGTGGCGAAAATACATTCTATTAATATTAGAGTATTTTATTCTTAAAATCAGATATTTCTAATTTTTAGCCTCAAGATTTTATATGAAGAAAATAAGAATATTTAATTAACATGTGTAATAAAAATATATTTAATTCTCTTAATTCCCACCAATATAATGGCTAGGGGATAACAAATATTTAAAATAATAATATTATAATATATTATTTTTTAAGTATAACTATGTCTGGTTAGCAATGTAAGATTTCAGAGAAACCCTTTGATCTGTATCAGTGATGATATCGAATAAGGAACAACTTTTAGGTAAAACAACTATATAATTCAGAATATTAATAAATAGGAAATAATGTATTCAATATTTAACTTGGATGTTATATATGTGAGGGGCCCCTACATTCTTTCTTTGACATGCTTTTTTGTCCAGTCTGGCATTGGCATTCTTATTTTACCTAAAGCTTATTCGATCCAATGGATTCATTGACATTGGTCTATATGGACATTATTCATGTTCATTGATCATTTTTATACATTTTAATTCATCATATGACACCTATTAAGATTCCAAAATTGATGTAGATCTATTTCTATTAAGCATTGCCTTGTGGTCTTCAATGGCTTGTTGGTGTGTTTCTTGGAACAAGCAGTGTCAGGGGAATTGATTAACCATTTTCCCAGTCCATTAGGCTAATTCATTAATTTATCTACACCATTATTATGTTCTCTTTTACTTTAGTGGAATCCCAAAACGATCTCACCATTTTTATCATTCATTATAGTTTTGTTTCCAATTTATCTTCCACTTTATCTTCTCCTAGTAGTCGGTTTATTTTAATGGTAACATCTCTTCCTCAGAAAGGTGTGTGTCCATTTAGATAATGTTCATAAAGCATGAAAACTGGAAAGAATATTTGGATCAAGGTGATGGAATACCCCTACTCTAGTTGAACCAAGATATCTATACTACTGAATATACACCTTCTACAGCTGTTATTTCATGACCTCACCCAAGTCGGTGGTCAAACTATAACTAACTCAATAAAACCTCTATAGGCAAGGTGGGGAGATATTCACTGAATAAAAAAATACTTCAGTGATCCCATTTCTTAAATATCAACACACACAAAACCAAATCATTGAATAACTCAATAGGTAAATAATAATAGATGCAACACTACTATAATGTAAACTGGACATCAATGAACCTCTAGACAGATCAAAAGTATATTAGTGAAAACTTAAATGTAAAGGGACAAAATAAATTCCCTGTCATAAATATATTATAATCGGATAAAACAGAAAATTAAACATCTTAATGGGTTTTCATCTTCTTAATACCATGATATGACCAACATATATGGTCTAAGCATCCAGTATCCCTTATCTCATCGGATTTCATGTTCGACCTATCTATATTATTCTTAACATAAGATATGTGTGGGAAAATCCTATGTTAGGGTGAGTGTAAACATATCATGTATGACACCCCAAATGTTGAAGGAGGTAGTAAGAGAAACAAATAAATATAAATACAATAGACAACACAATGTGAATTGAAATATTATAGCTCAACCCAACATTGATTGAATGTAATATCATCCATACACAAGGGATAAACATGATTAGTAGATTAATACCCATCATGTCATCACAACCTATAGTAGGAGGGAAGAATCATCCATCTAGAAGAAGCTAAATATAGGAAGAAAGTGGCATACCCTGTGCGTATTCACCTCTCCTAGAATGAGTGTGTCCAAATCCAAGATGTTAATATAGAAGAATTATATATTTTTATTTATATTCTCAAATAAATTTGATCTATATAAAAGATTCTATTGATCTCCATCTCATAGATCTTCCCAAGAAGAAGAGTATCCAACAAATACAACAGTTCATCAATGAAGCCAAATATCTTATGTGTCTTCCTAGGTTTAATTTTCAATGTCTTAATACATCTCAACCATGTTTTACAAAGCTGATGGGGAATATAATCGAAGTATAGGACCCATTATATGGTACAATAGAAGGGTATCACTAATGTAGAAACTATACAGGGACTAATACCATGCTAATGGGGGTCCAATATGAAGGCGTCGAGGACCAACTGCTTAGCTAAACTGGAAGGTACAACATGGGAGACATCAAGGACCAACTTCCCAACCCAACTGCAAGAAACCCCCCAGAATATACTGAGTAACCACTTCCAAGCACAATAGTTGGGTACCACTCAAAAGACATTAAGGACCCACTACCTATCCGAGTTATTGTCTACCACTCAAAAGATATTGGGGGAAAATACCTAGAACAGCTGTAGGGTAACACATAGTAGACGTTGAGGACTTACTGCATAGTCTATCTAGTGAGTTCCACTTGGGAGAGGTATTTGGTGATCCTGCCAGATCAATTCCATCATTATGTCACATTAGTTAGTATTGTGCCTATAAAATTCCATGCATTATCTCAAATGTTGTAACCAATGAAATGAATAAAATTATGTATAGAAACACTCACGATAGGCTAATCATTCACCAAAATCAGATTTTAACCAATGGATATTATGAACATTCATGTTTCATGAGGAGGAAACATGGGATACTCAGTGTGTGAGGGGACCCAGATGGTGTGTGGCCCCGCTCCATCACCTATCGATGTCCATGGGTATCATCTGTATCTATACCACAAATCTTTTGGGTGGACTACATGGTGTGTCGAGGATACTCGACACTAGTTTTATTCATGCTCGATGAGTCTGTGGACAAGAGTACATGGACATGTACCAACCGATGTGCCCTTACTTATGGGTTCTTGTTAGTGTTACATGTCACATGAATCATCTAAGGCCATAAAGGATGAAGATAGTAGAAAAAATATTTATATACTCAATTAAAATTAATCATTCAAGGGCATAAAAGACGAATTGATGTCTTATACCTCAATTATGAAAATTTCATTGATAAAGAACACATTTGTGAACAATTTTAGGGGATCTGTTGCATTTTTTCAATGCTAATCTATTCTGGATTATAGATTCATCATCATTCAATTGAGATCTAAAAATGATAGGGGAATGAAATCCAATGACATCAATTTTAGGATTATTAGGGTAGCCCTACAAAAGTGACGATGATAGTACACTTACATACATTGAATCTAGTTCAGTGTGATTTAATTAAATAATTTTATAATTATTAATATCAGTGATCGTATTTATAATGAGTGAGGGCTATAAATAAACTTTGTTGATTCAATTTATGTTACACCTATGGTAAAATCTGCATTGTAGACATAATCATGGTCTAAGATTTATAACACATGATACATCTTAAAATTAATCCCATTATGTGTGAGGTATCATGCATGTGTAATGTAAATAGTTTTAATATTTTTATAAAATTAATTCTATGCACACTTGGGCCCAGAATTGTACTCCATCTCAGCACATAGTTCTGAAAATATATATTTTAATATTTTGAATTCTTATTAGGAAATAATTGGGTCTCTATATCATTATCTCCATGATTTTTATCCACGAAAATAAAAAAACATGGAAAACACAAGATATTGATCCCACACATGGCACTCTCACCCTGTGGAACTCCCCTTCATGTTCACATACTACCACAACACATGAAACAATGGGATGGTCCGTCCCCAAAGAGTACTCTCCTACTGATTCCTACTCATTATAGGCTTCTCCATAAAGATGGCTCTAACTTTGATGTCAATTATTTCCTAGTTGATGACATGTGTGGTTCAATAATGTATCACCTCATTTGTGATACATGGATGACAATGTGTACCCACTTCAGCTGTTGGGGTAGGGCAAAGTAGTAACAATCCTAGGAAACCCTATGCACAATCTCTAATGGGACAATGAACCTCTTGGATGGATGAAATCCTTGGAAAAACATGTTCAATACCTTTTTTTTGGGAAGGCTCTTAAGAAAACATGGTATCCCTGCTTGAACTCTATGGGAATAAAATGCCACTCTACATAATAATTATTCCTACTATTGGTCATTATCATCTGCTCATGGATGACCTGTACTTTCTCTGTCGTCACATGCATTATGTATAAGACCACAATATATGACACCATGTTCTCTATCCAACAAAAGGTTGACCAATATGGTCTCCTTTTCAAGTCATCAAAAGGTTTTATGCTGATGGAAGAGTAGTAGTTATTGTTTTATGAAACTCTACCAAGGATATGTGATCCTCCTAGTTTCTCCTGGAGTCTACTATGAACACCCTCAATATATCCACCATCCCATGGATAGTGAACATAGTCTACCAATATGGCTAGGGTTGATGGGTTGTACTAATCATCATTCAGTTCCTTAATTCCTCCTCAATGCCTCTCTGTAATCATGAAGTAAACCTAATATCACAATCAGAGAAAATCATCTAGGGAACCCCCAGGAAGGACAATTGTCTCCCATATGAACATATCTTTCAAAATATCCGTCAAAATCTTCTCCAACATCGAAATGAAGTGTGTTGACATCTAGATTCAGTCAACTATAACCCAAATGGAATCATGGATATCCATTTCTTGTGGAATCCATTTAATAATATCTGTAGATATGTCATCCCTGTTCCACTCTGTGAACTAATGGGGCTACAATAGACTTGTCAAAAATGGTTCTCTAAACTCAACTACTGATAAGTGAGGCACCAATAGATGAAATCAGATATTCTATATCTCATTTAGGACCCCCCAATCTACTAATTAACGTCCCAATACATCTTCCCCATACTGGAATGCTTAACCATGAGATAAGTGTGGAACTTCCACATCACCACCTCCCACAATGTGACTGGACCACTGTTATCCCCTAGAACAAGAAGACATTATTCCCTCCATTATAATATCCATCTAGGAAGTCACATATAGATAAATAATCCAGAAGGACAACATAATATATATATAACCTAGATTTTAAATTCACAAACATTTTAGAAGAGAACCATTCCAAACCATCAACTAATGGAAACAATTACCCTCCTTCAATACCATGGTTAGCTATAAGGATACTATCTATTCAAAATATTCCAACACTAAGTTATCATGGTGTTTCCAACTATCAGAATTTACTAAAACAATTCCAATCCATAGATTCTATACAATCATGAAATCATTAAATAGTAGGACCTCTAACTAGATCCATTGTTTTAGGTTCTGGTCTCTCTTAGTGATGAAATACAAGACTGTAGTTTTTTTAGTAAACCAAAATGTCATATCCTATAAGTTAGTTCCCCTACATACTCAAGGAAAATACTAGTAATTTTTTATATAAATCATGTGTAGCATAGTTATTCTCATGGGGTCTCAAATGCCAAATCATATATGTGATAACTACCTACTCCAACAATAACATGTAGCTGATCCCAACACCTGAGGAAACACAATAAACTATGAACTCCACACCCTATTATGGTAGTCCCAAAAATGTATCACTCATCAGCCAGAGCCCAAACTCATCAAAGTCCCTTTGGCATTGCTCACACCAGATAAATGGTTTCCCTTTCCATATCAGGGTGGCCAAAGAGGCTTCAATTCCGGAGAATTCATGCACAAACTTCAAATAGTACACTACCATAAAAATAATGCTCTGCATATCAAACACATTCTTGGGTGGATCCTAATAAATAAATTCATTGATATTTTTAGGATCCATGTTAATACCATACTCATATATAACATTGACTTGACATTTAACTTCATGAATCTAGAAACTGGACATCAAGATCATTATTTAAACATGGTTCTCTCAATAAATGCCTAGAACCATCCTAATGTGATCTGCATACTCCACCTCTAATATAGAATATATGAGTATGTAATAAATGAATACAAGAACAAACTAGTCCATGTTTGGATGGATGACCTTGTTAATAAAATCTACAAACACAGCGAGGGGAATTCATCTCACTATGGGAATCACTACGAACACACATTGTCTATAGAAAAATAGGCTCTCCAACATTTAAATATAAGATTCATGATCCCTCAAATGGTGTTAGAGAGTCTTATTATAATTATTTGAAAACCATACCATTCCTTACATCTGTTAAAATAGGGCAAAAATTTAACGCCCCAACCCCAGCTACCCAGAGTCGTTTCATTATTACATAACATTGGCATGATCACAAGAAAGATCAAGTCTCGAAAGACCGATTAGTTTAGAAGCCTTGGAATAACTAGATACATTAATAAAGTTTAAATTACATCATAAAATGAAAACTATAACAATGTAGTCTCTATAGTACACAGTCTTATCCCATCATAATATCCCTGAAGGTCATTCATAAATTACTTCTTCAAATCCTGGGAAAAATACAACATATAAAAGGGGTGTGCTCAAATGCCCAGTAAGGATAACAATATAGCGGAAACTTTCATAAATAAGAATAAATATTTAAGGCAATGTATAACTAAAACAAAAGCCTTTTAAACTTGAACTTCAACATAGTTTGGAAAAAATAAAATGAAATAATGCCATTTAATTATTCACATTGATATTCTACTAATCAAATAATCACATTCAATATCAATAAACAGTTTCTTAATGATGGAATTCATAATGCCAGACTATCATAACCTCATAGCCAAGGCCTCATGCCAAGACTAAAAATAATATTTTTCCAAGGACTTGTTCCAAGACCCTAGTTTTCTCATGAGACCTACCGATGCATCGAGGAGCAATAGCAGGCTCCACCCGTCACATATTAAGTCCAATGCATTCCCATATGAAAAGGTTTAAACATAACATAAACATTCGTATTAAAACTAGCATACAAAATCTAAATACTTCATCCATAGACCATGAATGGTATAAAAATAACACATCCATATTCAAACATATCACAAAACATTCAATAAAATATATAAGTTTTTTATCATAATAAATAAACTTCAAATAAGCGTAAAATCTATCAAAGGATGTTGACATAGATGAAATCAAAACTCTTTGTAGAGAAATATCTATTTCTATATTGAAATCATTTAAGAGTCATATATTTATAAAATATATCATTTTCTATTAAAATATTCTTATAATCATGTAAGGGAAGCTTCAACAGTTTTATAATGGCGGAAAATAGCTGCACCCACTGTATAAGTTAAAAAAACATTCCTACCTTAATTCTGTCGAAAAGGATAAAAAGGACCTTGTTTGGAAAATGATGGAATGATTACTTTATAAACCAATTATAAAAGTCAACAAGGGTATAAATGACATTAACCCATATTCTAGTAAATATTAAAAATGTTTTGAAATACATTTTTAAGAAATATGGATGTGGATGATAAAGAAATCCCAGTATATTATTACGTATAAACAACCTTGGATAATGAAGAGATTGCGAAATCAACCCTTACCTTGTACTTTTCCTTGGTTGAGGGTAGGTTTAACTCTTGTATAATGGTGAAATAATTTCTATTAAATTATAGAATAATCATATATATTAATATGATATCATATATGATCTTTTAACATTACTTTGTTAATAATATTTTAGAATTATCGTTGTTTCGGGTGTTAACTTACACATTTTATTTTATATGTTTTGTTATGTAAGCCGTGTTTGTCATAGATAGGTTGTATCTTATTCATATCCATAATTACATCAAGTCCCTAAACATTATATTGAAATCATAAATTGATAATTATAATTGGATGGATATGATAGAGAGTGAATCTCATCGCGTTCTTGGAGACGGTAGTCCATACATACGCACGAGCGACAATATCATTCTTTTGATATTAAAATAATATATAATTGGATGTTATATCATATATAAAGAATCATTATCATGTTATATTTATTATTTAAATGAATTAAAAATCATTATTATACCCATCCAAATAATAATATATTCAATAACAATTACACCACGACGTGGAGACAGTACGCCGTACGTACGCACGTATGGTGACATGTCATTCAAAGGATGGATAGAATACTGAATGTGGTTGTAACATATTTATAATAATATTATAGTATATATGTGATACAGGATTAATTATTTTATAATGGGAATAACAAAGAAAGAATAAGTGGAAGAAGAAAGGAACTTGAAATGGGGTGGTGAAATCATTACCTCTTCTTCGGGTTCTTCATTTTGATTTGATCAAAAGGGCTCCTTAGGTTGGATTTCTGACTAAAGTAACGCCTCTAGGATGAATTTATGGAAGTTTAGAGAGTATTTGGGTAGAGTTTGGCCGAGCCAAATGGCTTTTAAGGAGTGAATTAATGAGAAGGGGGGGTGCCCTTTTATAAGAGGGGTGACGGGCACCTTTGGAAAAGCTAGAAATATTATTTTATAATAAATTCATATTTGGTTTATAATGGCTCCAAAGTAGATTATTTAAATTTTAAGGTGGGTATGGGTCGAAAACCACTCAACCAATAGAATTTATACAGGTTTGGGTCATTATATTAACCTTATTGTTTAGTTTTAACTCTTAGTCAATTAGTTTGACACTTACCATGTCATATTGCATTTTTATAATATAAAGCTAATAAACATACTATATACCTCCAAGAGACCCCCAAGTGGTCCATTAATGATAACATTATCATGATATAAGTCTCTTGTCCGAACCTTAGGTTTTTAGGAATCTAATATCAATTAATAATATAATATTTGTATTAAAAACTCTTTTATGTCAATTATAACACTATTTAGAAAATTGATTTTTCTGAAAATCATAATAGAATGATTACTTCCAAAAAAGTTAATTACATAATTCCTATCATGTCATATTAACCTAAGAATTTAGTGTAATTCATAAAAAGTGTCAAATTATATTTATTTGGATTTTATAATATCAATTATTTTAATTTTTCACTATTATGGTAATTGATGCATCATCATTGTGTCATAAATAAATTAAATTATTTATAGACTAAAAATTACAAATAAAATATCATTATGTAGGAAAATTTTTTAGATGTCTAATTAATATTTACAACTGACTTTAACTAATGTATAACATTATATTAAAAATGATTTTTTAAATAAACTTTGATTTTAACTCTTTTAAGTATTCTATGAATTAAATAATAATAAATGTCTTAATCTATTCCAAGTGGACCTAAATGATAATATTTTATTCCTAAGGGTTTTTTCGGTCGAGATACACTTGTCAAATAGAATTAGGACATGTGTTAGGGTAATATTAATATCATTTTTAACCTTAATTACCCTATTTACTTTTAACCATGGTAAATAAAAGTAAAAAGTTACTATTCAACAAAAACTATTTTCATCTCATTGAACCACATTATACTCCTTGATATTAACCGTGTCTCTCAAATTTTTGAAATTCCACTCACAGAAGCGTTAAAATTACTTTTTATGAAAAATTCAGTTTTTTTAACTACCACTTAGTGGTTTCACTATTCATCAAAAAATGAAGTGTTTTAGAAAAATACCAAAAATTCACCCTAGGCTAATTTCGATATTCCGAATCCAAAAATGAAGTCCATTTTGAAAAATAAAATTTATATATTTCAAAAAGTGTGTATTACTATTCATAACGGCTATTTTGATTGGTTGTGGTGTGTTAGAACTCGATGTTACGTGCAACACACGCTATTGCATTATTCAAAGAGAAATGTACCGTAGAAGCATGGGGTGTTACATTCTCCCCTCCTTCAAATAATTTCATCCTCGAAATTTAGAGAATACTACCACATGAAAAGATTCGGGTGGTTTTTCATTATAAGTTCCTCTGGTTCCCACGCTGCCTCTTCCGTCTTATGGTTTCTCCACAAGACTTTTACCAGACGAGTCAACCAGTTTCTCAGTACTTGTTCTCTCGTATCAAGAATCTTGACGGGCTCTTCGCAATAAGATAGATCGGGTACCAGTTCTAATTACTCATAGGTGAGTACATGCATTGGGTAAGGCATGTATTTCCTCAATAATGATATGTGGAACACATCGTGATCTTTGGAGAGACTTGGAGACATTGCCAAACGGTAAGCTACAGCCCCAATTAGTTCTAGAATTTCGAAATTTCTGATGCACCAGGGACTCAATTTACCTTTCTTACCAAAATTTATGACTCCCTTCAATGGAGACACCTTCAGGAAAACATGATCACTGACTTGAAATTCCAAATCCTTCCTTAGATTATCAGCATAGCTCCTGTGCCTACTTCGAGATGCTTTGATATGGTTTTGGATTACCTTCACCTTTTCCATCATTTCCTCCACCAGTTCCGGGCCTACAAGTTTTCTTTCACCAACTTCATCCCAACAGGTTGGTGTGCGACATCTCTTTCTGTATAACGCTTCATATAGTGCCATATGAATACTCGAATGGAAGCTATTATTAAAGGAAAATTCTTCCAGAGGTAAATATTGATCCCACATACCCTGAAAGTCAAGTGAGAAGGATCTCAACATGTTTTCTAAGGTTTGAATAGTTCGTTCTGATTGTCCATCTGTTTGAGGGTGGTAGGTAGTGCTCAAATGATGTTCATTATCCAAGTATTTCTGAAGACTATACCATAATCTTAAAGTAAAACAGGGATCATGATCAGAAACAATCAATAGGGGTACTCCATGAAGTCTCACAACTTCATAAATATATAGTCATTCTAGACGTTCCAGTGGTAGATCTTCTCTTATAGAAAGAAAATGTACTGACTTGGTAAGACGATCAACAATAACCCATATTTCATCGTTCCTTCTAGGAGTCTTTGGAAGTCTCATTCCAAAGTCCATCGTGATATTATCACATTTCCACACAGGTATGGGAAGAGGTTGCAATACTCCACCAATCTATTGCCTTCCATCTTTCACTTGTTGACATACCATACATCTTGACACAAAATCGGAAATCTCCCTCTTCATGTTGTCCCACCTAAAATGTTCCTTCAAATCACTATACATTTTGGTGATCCTAGGGTGTATAGAGAAATTGGAACAATGAGCATCATCCAGTAATTCCCTTTATAGATCAGGTATATCGGGAACACAAAGCCTCTTCCCGAATTTCAAATTTCATTCTTCATACACAAAGTCTCTCAATCTCCCATCATTCACAGCTTTAACCTTCTTTTGAAATTATTCATCATCGGTGTGAGAACTCTTAATCCTTTATAGTAAAGATGGTTTGGAAACCATTTGAAAAATCATTGATGTTTCACCTTCCCTGGTTATTCCCATGTCCATCTTCACTAGATCCATGAAAATTTGATCCCTTTCAATTTTCATATTGTTCAAAACTCCATGGTCTTTTCTGCTCAAAGAATCTACCACCTTGTTTTCTCTCCCCAGGTGGTAGTGTATCATACAATCGTAATCCTTGAGTAATTCAAGCCATCTCCTTTTCCTCATGTTGAGTTCCTTTTGTGAGAAAATATACTTCAAACTCTTGTGATCAGTATAAATCTCACATTTTTTACCATAGAGTTAGTTACTCCATATCTTCAAAGAAAAGATCACAGCTGCTAACTCGAGATCATGAGTTGGATAGTTTTGTTCATGAATTTTCAACTATCGCGATGCATAGGCAATAACCCAATCATTCTGCATAAGGACACAACCATGTCCTTTCTTCGATGCATCACTATAAATAACAAACCCATCATTCTCGATTGTAGAGTCAATATAGTATTATTGAATAATATTCTCTTCTGTTCTTCGAAACATTCTTCACACTCATTTGTCCAAATAAATTTAACCCCTTTACGTTTGAGCTTTGTTAATGGGTTAGCCAGTCATGCAAAATTCTGGACGAAACATCGATAATAACCTGCTAAACCAATAAAACATTGTGCCTAGGTTATACTCATAGGTGCTGGCCATTTATGGATTTCAATGGTCTTAGAAGGATCAACATAGATTCCATATTTAGAGACAATATGGCCAAGAAAAGAAATCTCCTGAAGCCAGAATTAACACTTGCTAAACTTCCCATATAATTCATGTCTTCTCAGGGTCATCAGGATAATGCGCAAGTGATTTTCATGATCTTCGTAGCTTTTGGAGAATACCAAGATATCATCAATAAATACCACCAAAAATTCATTGAGATATTCATTGAAAACTCTATTCATCATATCCATGAATACAGAGGGTGCATTAGTCAATCCAAAAGGCATTACTATAAACTCGTAATGCCCGTACCTGGTTCGAAATGCGGTCTTCAGAATGTCTTCCTTCTTTACACACAAGTGGTGGTATCCAGATTGAAGGTCAATCTTTGAAAAGTATTGAGCTCCATGCAGTTGGTCAAATAAATCATCGATGCGAGGTTTGAGATACATGTTCTTTGTTGTTATAGCATTGATCTTCCTGTAGTCGATACATAGCCTCATAGATCCATTTTTCTTTTTAACAGAATGAAGAGGGGCTCCCCATGGAGAAACACTAGGGTGAATAAATCCCTTATTACTCAATTCCTCTAGTTGTTTCTTTAGTTCAACTAATTCTACAGTGGCTATTCTATAAGGGGTATTCGATATAGGCCCTGATCTAGGAATTAAATCAATGGAAAACTCAACTTCTCGTTTTGGAGGATGTCTAGGTAAATCTTCTGGAAACACATCTACATATTCTTTCACAATAGGTACATCCACTATTTGAACATTCCGTTCCTCGCCCACTGTAATTTCATCCTCTTCCTCCCCAATAATTGAATTTATTTGAGCTATTGGGGGTGGATCTAGATAAGAATTAGGTGGTCACGATTCTGCTCTAATGATAAGGTGTTCCTTATCATCATCATAAAAAATCATAACCTCCTTCTTCTTACAATAATTCTTTGCATCATGGTCTGAATTCCAATCCATACTGAGGATTATATCGAAATCAATCGTAGGTATGATGATGAGATCAGCATATAAAGAACATTTATGTTCTCTAATGGGGACTAATTCACAAAACTTTGTTGAAATGATACTTCCCTTAAGAGTTTTAACTGACAACACCCTTGTTAAATCAAATTGTAAATATCTAATTTTCTTAGCAAACTGGGAAGATATTAAACAATGCGATGATCCAGAATCAAATAATTTATTTTCTAAACTTGAGGAAACCATTAAATTACATGTCACCATGTCTTTCGGAGATTCTACCTCAGCAGTTGTGATAGCATAAGCTTGGCCTCGATCCCTTGGCCTTTTCTGAGGTAAGTTCCCCTCACGCTTAGGATATTCATTTGCATAATGTCCCATCTCCCTGAAAGTGTAGCATTAGACATCGGTAGCTTCCTCCTTCCCCTTGAAATCACAAGCTTGGTGGCCTTGTTCACCACACTTGTAATAGAATCCAGTTCTTTTTATGCAAGTACAAGGGTGTTTCATCCCACATTTGTTACAAGATAGATATTCAACATTTCCCTTCTTCCCTTTATTTCCATTTCCAAATTTATCAGAAGATCTCTTCTTCTCTTTCTTTGCTTTAATGTCATATGACTTAGTTAATTATTTCTCTATCTTGATAGCACATGAGACAATGTCTTCGTAAGATGAGAAGGATTGTGAGACTAATGATCGATAGATAAATGGTTTTAACCCATCAAAGAAATGATCAATATTACTTCTTGGGTTACATATATAATCTCTAGCATACCTTTCTAACCTTGTAAAGTTAGCCTCGTACTTTGCGACATTCTAATCCTCTTTTCATCTCAGACTCAGAAATTGTCTTTCCATATCTGCTCGATGGTCACGAGGAAAATATTTTTCTAAAAACAGATATTTGATCTCCATCCATTCCATATTTGATACTTCACCATCTTCCTTCGTGTTTTGAATCAATTACCACCATTTATTAGCATCTCCAGTGAGGCAATAAACTTCCATGATAACTTTTTCCCTTTCCCTACTCCCCAAAGCCTGAAATATTTTCTCTAGGGAATTTATCCATTGCTCAGCTACTATGGGATTTGTACTCCCATTGAACGTTGGTGTTTTCTGCCTCATGAAGCGATCTAACATTGATCCTCCACGTTGTGGATAAGGGTGCTCCATATGGGTAAGGTTATTATTCATAACCTGAGTGAGTTGTCCCAGTATGGTGATTAGTTGATCATCACCAGTTGCATAACCAGCTCCACTATATTTATCTTGAGCAGGAGGGCAGTTCCTACATGGAGTGTGTGCATTGATACAGTTTCCATTTCTTCCACTAGGCGCCATTTCTAAAAAATGGCATAAACTAGATCAGTTTATGAATGAAAATACATAATTCCATAATTATAAAACACTTAACATAAATTAAACTATTTATTGATATAATCTATAATCATAAAAAAAATTTCGTTGAGGATGTATATACTCATAAACCCTTCATAATGATTTGTAATGAAAATGAGAGTTATCCTAAGCATATCACCTGGGAGTGTCGTAACCAAGAGTGCAACAATGCCCATTGTCGTGCACCAGTTCCTGTTCAATTCCAGATCAAAGCGGTGGTTTTGGGTTTTACCCCTAGGTACATCTGTTCCAGAGCCGCCACTACCTTCTCGTATCCAGACAGGGATGTATTGATCGGAAAACTCACAAAATCTCTACAATACCAAAATTCTAGGAAGTTCTTCTATAATAATCCTCAATATCCATCTTAAATCTATGTTCTCTAATCAGAGTTTATCTAAATCTAGCTTCCAATGTTTGTACTAAACTTCCTCTGATACCAACTGTAACGCCCTGACCCCAGTTACCCAGAGTCATAGCATTATTACATAACATTGGCATGATCACAAGAAAGATCATGTCTCGAAATACCGATTAGTTTAGTAGCCTTAGAATAACTAAATACATTAATAAAGTTTACATTACATCATAAATTGAAAACTACAACAATATAGTCTCCATAGTCCACACTCTTATCCCCTCATACTATCCCTATAGGTCATTCATATATTACTTCTTCACATCCTGGGAAAAATAAAACATAAAAAAGTGGTGAGCTCAAATGCCCAGTAAGGATAAAAATATAGAGGAAACTTTCATAAATAATAATACACATTTAAGGCAATGTATAACTAAGAAAAAAACCTATCAAACTTGAACTTCAACAAAGTATGGGAAAAATAAAATGAAATAATGCAATTTACTTATTCCCATTGATATTCTACTAATCGAATAATCACATGAAATATCAAAAACCACATTAACAATGATGGAATGCATAATGCCAGACTATCATATCTTCATAGCCAAGGCCTCATGCCAAGAATACAAATACCATTTTCCAAGGCCTTGTTCCAAGACACTGGTTTGTCTCATGAGACCTACTGATGCATCGAGGAGCTATAGCGGGCTCCACCCATCACATATTAAGTCCAATGAATTCCCATATGAAAAGGTTTAAACATACCATAAACATTCATATTAAAAATAGCATACAAAATTTAAATACATCATCCATAAACCATGAATGGTATAAAAATAACACATCCACAGTCAAAAATATCCCAAAACATTCATTACAATATAGAAGTTTTGTATCACAATAAATCAACTTCAAATAAGAGTAAAATCCATCAAAGGATGTTGACATAGATGAAATCAAAACTCTTTTTAGAGAAATATCTCAATATATTTTCAAATCATATAAGAGTGATATATTTATAAAATTAAACATTTTCATTGAAAATATTCTAAAAATCTTGTAATTGAAGCTTCGACGATTTTATAACGGTAGAAAATAGCCGCACCTGTCGTATAAGTTAAAAAAACATTCTTACCTTAATTCTATCAAAAAGGTTAAAAAGGACCTTGTTTGGAAAAGGATGGAAAGATTCCTTTATAAACCACTTATAAAAGTCAAAAAATGTACAAATGAATTTAACCCATATTCTAGTAAATAGTAAAAAAGTTATGAAATACATTTTTAAGAAACATGGATGTGGATGATAAAGAAATCCCAGTAGATTATTATGTATAAACAACCTTAGATAATGAAGATATTGCGATATAAACCCTTACCTTGTACTTTTCCTTGATTGAGGGTAGGTTAACCTCCTGTATAATGGTGAAATAATTGTTATTAAATTATACAAGAATCATATATATTAATATGTTATCATATATTATCTTTTAACATTGATTTGTTAATAATATTTTAGAATTATCATTGTTTCGGGTGTTAACTTACTCATTTTATTTTATATGATTTGTTATGTAAGCCGTGTTTGTCTTGGATAGGTTTTATCTTATTCATATCCAGAATGATATCATGTCCTTAAAAATTATTTTTAAATCATCAAATGATAAGTATACTTGAATGGATATGATGGAGAATGAATCTCATCGCGTTCGTGGAGACGGTAGTCCGTACGTACGCATGAGCGACAATATCATTATTTTGATATTAAAATAATATATAATTGGATGGTATATAATATATACATAATAATTATCATGTTATATTTATTATTTAAATGAATTAAAAATCATTATTATACTCATCCAAATAATAAAATATTCAATAACAATTACACCACGACGTGGAGATGGTAAGCCGGGCGTACGCACGTATGGTGACATGTTATTCAAAGGATGGATAGAATATTGAATATGGTTGTACCATATTTATAATAATATAACATTATATAGGAGATACTGGATTACTTATTTTATAATTGTAATAACAAAGGAAGAAGAAGTGGAAGAAGAAAGGAACTTGAAAAGGGGTGGTGAAATCATTACCACTTCTTAGGGTTCTTCCTTTTGATTTGATCAAAAGGGATTCTTAGGTTGGATTTCTGACTAAATGAATGCCTCTATGATTAAATGAGGGAAGTTGATAGAGTATTTTGGTAGAGTTTTGCTGAGGCAAATGGCTTTGAAGGTGAGAATTAATAAGAAGGGGGAGTTCCCTTTTATAAAAGTGGAGAGGGGCACCATTGGAAAAGCTAGAAATATTATTTTATAATAAATTCATATTCGGTTTATAATGTCTATATAGTGGATTATTTAAAGGTTTAGGTGAGGATGGAACGAAAACCACTCAACCAATACAATTTAGATAGGTTTGGGTCATTATATTAACCTTATCTTTTAGTTTCAACTCTTAGTTAATTAGTCTGACACTTACCATGTCACTTTGTATTTTTATATTATATAGTTAATAAACATACTATATACCTACAAGAGACCCCCAAGTGTTCTATTAATGATTAAAATATCATGATATAAGTGTCTTGGACGATACTTAGATATTTAGGATTTGAATATCAATTAATAATATAATATTTGTTTTAAAAACTCTTTAATGGCAATTTTGAAACTATTTGGAAAATTGATTTTTCTGAAAATCATAACAGAATTTTTACTTAAACAAAGCTAATTAAATCATTCCTAACATGTGATATTAACATATAAAATTAGTGTAATTCATAAAAAGTCTCAAATTATAATTATTTGGGTATTTATAATATCAGTTATTTTAATTTTTCACTGTTATGGTAATTACTACATAATCATTGTGTCATAAATAAATTAAAATATTTATTGTCTAAAAATTATAAATAAAATATCATTATGTAGGAAATATTTTTATCTTTCTAATTAATATTTACAATAGAATTTACCTTATGTATAACCCTATATTAAAAATGTTTTAGTAAATAAACATTGATTTTAACACTTTTAACTATTCTTTGAATTAAATAATAATAAATGTCCTAATCTAATCCAAGTGTAACTAAATGATAATATTTCATTCCTAAGGGTTTTTTTTTGGTCGAGATACACATGTCCAATAGAATTAGGACATGTGTTAGGGTAATATTAATATCATTTTTACCCTTAATTAACCTATTTACTTTTAATCGTGGTAAATAAAAGTAAAAAGTTACTATTCACCAAAGATTATTTTCATCTCATTGAACCACATTTTACTCCTTGATATTAACCGTGTCTCTCGGATTTTTGAAATTCCACTCACAAAAGCGGTAAAATTATGTTTTATGAAAAATTCTATTTTTTACTACAACTTAGTGGTTTCACTATTCATCAAAAAATGAAGTGTTTCAGAAAAATACAAAAAATTTACCCTAGGCTGATTTCGATATTCCGAATCCAAAAATGAAGTCCATTTTGAAAAATAAAATTTATAAATTTCAAAAAGTGGGTATTACTATTCATAACGACCAGTTTGATTGGTTGTGGTGTGTTAGAACTTGATATTGCGTACAACACACGCTATTGCATTATTCAATGAGAAGCGTACCGTATAAGCATGGGGTGTTACAAATAATCCTTTAAAAGGGGTGAATTTTTTTTATCATGGACTTGTTCAGGAGATGATAATCCATGAAATGTCGCGAGCTCCCATCCCCCTATTTTCCTTTCAACAGTGGAGGTTCCTAGGGGGACACAATTGGATAGATGAATCCATTCTCTCAAAGGCCCTATAATTACAACCGAAGCTCCTGGAGCTCGGCAGGGGCCATCCCATATGATGGAGAATAAATTAACATTTTCGATTGATGTATGTTTATGAAAAGTTCTGTCTCCGACATTAGAGGTTGCCCCTAAATGTCTTCAGGGAAGAAATACATGTAATACTCTAGTGATAAATGAATCTAGGTTCATGAAAACAATACTATAAAAAGTGATATACTTGATAACTTATGTGTGATAGGATGCAACCATTTTCTTAGAGACCCCACATTCCAGACAAAGAGATCTATATTTCCAAAAAAAAAGAATATCCCCCCATTAGCGTGTAGAAATATAACTTATCTATGATGAAAACCAATCCAAGATCAGACCATGGAATGAAAATCCATGCCCAATATTACATCATAGGGTATCATCATGATGAAAAAAAATGTCCTATGTGAACCTATATACACCAAGATATTTCCCTCAATATCAAAAGGATAAAGACACATATAAAGAGTTCTGTGTTGGAAACTCAAGGCGAAGCTATTTTTCTAGCTCCCCTACTGTGATATCTAGCTCTCACTCAATGAGTATAGAGATAAGATAATTCATAGAAAATGATCCTAATAATACAAATGAGATAGTAAAAAACACACATATCATACTTCTTATCATCTCCTGTGCTATAGGATCATAAACCTCTGAAGCCTGCACTTATCAGTGACCCGACCACCATTGCCTTGAGCCTGATGTGGTCCACATGGTGGTGGTGGTGAAAGTATATGATAGAATCATCCACCACTCATAGCTTTTCCTTATCCTTTACACCATTAATCTCTTTGGGGACCATAATATCCACACCTAGAAGATCAGCGGTCAAAGAGATATATCTATCTTGGCAGTCCATCACCTATCTGTATATATTTCTCAGCATGTCTAATTGGGTATTCTTACATTGTGTGACATTACCTATCACCTCTAAACATTTACCCACTATAACTAACCATGGAGTATTACGCTGCCTCTGACCATGGGCTAAATTCAGATCCTGGAAAGGTCGCCTATGCTGAGTTCCCAAGACCTAGTGCTTGATTTATTCTGCAGATGAGTCATCCCTATGGTTCACACTACCATCTCCAGCTATCTGTAATCCCTATGAAATAAATATATACTTCACAATTTCACACTCAATCACCCCAACATAGATGGGGATACACAGGGGTACAATGCCGACTTAGATCTCTCTGTGGAACCAATGTGAAAACTTTCGTTCTAGGATATTCCGATCACAGATCATGTTAATGGAGTAACATGTATGGTCCAAATTCCTTTCTAAAAAATAATCTATTTTCATCCATCCCAACCTCATCTAATGAATCTATTGGATCTAAACTGTGCATAATAAGGAGGGGAAGTACTTCTCATGGAACAAGTAGTGGATTTCAAGCTATGAGAGTGTAGACTGATCATGCATCTATGCAATGAGGAAACACCAATACCCAACTACTCCATTAAATATACTAATTTCTAGAATATAATTCAGATTTTTTGAGGAGAAAATGAGCATGAAGATACATAACACATACTTTAAAAAATCCTCTAGGGAATTATGATATATATTATCTAGAAACCTCATCATGCTCTAGTGCCTAGCCTATTAGAGCGCACTATTCTGACATGCATCCCTAGAATAATTTATTTGGTTTATATTCTTCTCAATAGATGGAGTTATTCTACCATCCCAGATTTAGAAATATGGTCAAAGAATGGGCTTAGAATAGATTATCTATCTCTCATAAGATCATTGTCTTGAATATGAGTTCGTGTATGGGAAGGATGTCGTTGCGGCGACATCCTGAAAGTTATCATGTTGTATAATGGTCATAGGATCATATAAATATATATATAACAACATTGGCGAGGTGAATCATAAAGGAAAACAAAATATTCAATCCAATGTGATTGATGCCCCATTTGACCCTACGACAAATGTCTTTTCATGATGAGATGACATGTTGGTATTTAGGGTCCTGGTGAAGGGATACGTCTGATGCCATAACATTACAAGATTCACTATTTCATGATTCTTAATAAAGATACATTGATAATGTTTCCCTAAACCAAAAAATACCCTTAAGGTGATTCATCTGAACAATATCCCATGGAATGAGCTTGCTCTGATATGAATCTCTCATGACCCAATCCAATATGAGGCTTGATCTGTAACTACCCCAAGACTGCCTCCATAGTCTAGGGGTGGAGAGAAGCACCAAAGGCATAACTTACTCAGGGAGGCCTCCTCAAGCATGAATGGGATTGTATTTGAGAAATGATTATTGTGGTTTAAACTAAAAATCAAAGAGGAAAAATACATGACCAACCCAAAATATATCCCTACCTGTCAAAACCGGAATGTAAATAGTTAAAAGAGATAAAAAATCCCGAATTAAAAGCTATGAACACTGTATGTGGTCTAAGAACCATGTATCTCTACGCTCTATTTAATTTACATTCGAATAGTTAATCATTTGAAAATGAAATAAGATGTTTGAGAAAATCCCCCGTTGAGGTGAACATATCCAATAGGAGGCCCCGATACTGGAAGGGGAGAGTAAGAGATAAAATAGATGAGAAATATAGTAAATATAATAAGTTACAATAAAGGAGTACAACTCAACGTAACAATGTGTGAAAGTAATCTCATCCAAAAAGATGTGATAAAAAACATGAGTATACGAACTACATGTTGATTCTTTTCTATCTATAATAGGAGAGTACACTAATGCAACAATAAGAATATAAAGATGGAAATCATGTGGAATACCTCATGAGACATCACCTATAATGGATGGAGAGTGTGTAAATAAAACATTTTGATACAGTTTAATGGTATCGAAATAAATAAATAAATATATTCTCATTCAATAAATGAAAAACCAAGAGATTAAGGGGATTTACATCTCATTACTCATCCAAAGAAAACAATTAACCTAATGATCCAAAAGTCCATCAACAATTCTCTTCTTATTACGAATCTGTCCATAAGTTACCATCCATGTTAATCCATGACTTGTCCCTCTACATCACAGTCTATGAGGCTCCATATCAAAGTAGAGGACTCATTCCCTTGTACAACAGGAGGGTTCCACTTATGTGGTGTCTGTAGAGGACCTGCATCCATTCCATTGCATTGGGGTCCACTTTGATGGAGTTAAGGACCCACTACCCTTCTCAACTGGAGGGTAACAATAGGAAGGTGTTAAGGACCCACTTCCCTTCCCTACCAGATGGTACCACTAAGAATAAATTGATGACCCACTGCCCAGCTCAATTAGAGGGTACTAGTTAGTTGATATCAAGGACTGACAACCCAACCAAGATGGAGGGTTCCACTGGGAAAACATTGAGGACCCAATACATATAAAAACATGAGAGTAAAAATCAAATGATGTTAATTATCCACATACTAGCCCAGTTTGAGGTTACTAATCCTAAGAGATAGAGGACACACTACCCATCCCAACTGGAGGGTAACACTCAGATGATGACTCATGTGATCCTGCATGATCAGTACAGTCATAAGTGTCTCCTAATTAAGAATCAATCCTTTAAAATTCAAGACCATATATTGAAAACCAAAACTAAATGAACCATAACATTATAAATTGGAATAAATCCTGATAGGCTACTCATGGGACAAAATACGAGTTCAAAGGAATGAGAATTGAACAATTTAAGTTTAAAAAAAGGAATCAAGGAGTTCAAAACATGTGTGGGTGACCACATAAAATTTGGACCGACTCCACCATAGAGACATGTCCTTGACTATCACATAGATCCACCCCCAGTAGTTTTATATTCCATATAGGTGGAATACAATGTTTTTTGAGGATAACCATGAATGGGTTATATATTTCTTATTGTGCCTGTGTTCTGAAGTGCATGAATGTGTATTGGACCCTTTGTAATTACACAAGGGTTCCCATCAGTGTGACTAATCACACAGATTCTACAACTGTGGAAGGTGAAAATGACGCATGGGGGTAATACAAACCATGTCCAACTTAATAATTCTCAAACCTTATCTTCTACTAAGGAATGGTCTACAAGTTTGGTGTTCACCCTTGAACTCAGTGTGTAGTTGGTATTTTGAAAAAAATCCTCAATCTAGCTTCCACACTTTAATATAATAACAATAGGATGGATCACTACTCAAATACATCTGTAATGAGTTGATCAAGTCATAAATCATACTTATGGGTTGTCATTCATTTGAAAACAACCACTAGTTGTTTGTTGGGTTTTTGTAATTTATTCTACATAACATTGCACCACTAGTCTACCATGAATAACCCACTGATTCATAAAATTACCATTCTCACCTTGAAAATATCTTCATCTAATTTTTTCCCATCGATTCGTAAATGTTTTTTTCGATCCACGATGAATCTGGGGATCTGATCTGGCATGGTACCTCCAATTAAAGTCGAACCATGACGATAGGGATCCAACTGGTTAAGGATATAATGAAAATTCTTGGAGAAATAATCCAAATCATATGTCTACTAAATGATTCCATGAATTAATGGCCAATAGACCATGAATTGGAAAAAATGGTCAAGATAGATTATGAATTAAACAAATATGTCAACACTATGGAACATTCATAGAAAGAAAAGGGATTCAGATTGGAGATTAAAGATTGATATGCTCAATTCAATTTAATAAAAGGTATTAAAACACAAATTGAGTATTCCTAACTTTATTATGGATCATTCGTTAATGAATAAAACATTCTCCATTGATATACGAGGATCTATTTCATCAGCTATGTATAGATCTGCTCTGATCTAGAGATTTGACGTCATTCGATTAAGATCTTCCAGATGAAGGGAAAGATATTTCTCGATGGTGGTTTTAATATTATGGTAATAAACATGGAATAATAAACATCATAGTACATTTAATGACTTTTATCCTAGGTCTAATTGATTTAATTCATTGATTTAATAAATAATCATTTCATTAATCATACCGCTAATTATGGAGGGGTATGAACATCTAACATCGACTAGTTTTATGTCATACATAAGGTGAACACTACATCCCATACTCAAATGTGGTATCAAATTTCTAATTTAAGCTACTTCGTAATATGTATCCTATTTTTTTTGATGTATTACTCATAAATAATATAAAATATATTTATAATTTTTATAAAATATATTCTGGGAACACAGAGACTCAAAATCAAATGTTGTCTCATTACCTAGAGATATATATTCAATTATTTAAAATTATTATGTTGAAAAAATAGAATCTACATACTATAAGTAGAATGTTTTGTTTTTTTATTTATAATTATTTGATTTTCATTTTTCCATTTAAATTTCTATTACTATTCGATTGTATCCGGAATAATCATGTTTTTTGAGCATAACAAATCATTTTTGTGGGTGGAGTTCCTATTAGGCATGTAGGTCTTAACAATACATACAAATAGTGAATAAATAATCACATTATATTATATATTATTTCTTTCATATTGAATTTGTATAATTTTTATTCAAAAAAATGTTAAAAATACAACCTAATTTTCTTATTTTTGTTTATGAATTATATCAACCTTCAGTGAACCTTACAATAATAATGTGATATTATAAAATCATTAGGTTCCCGTTTTATTTTGAATATTTTTCATAATTTCAAATATTTTTTTAGTTTTATTGATGAACTGAAATCTATTCTTTATTCAACATATTCCTATTCATTTATTTTAAATAAAAACACAATAATATTAAAAATTATATAATCATGTAAACAAATTTATATTGGAATGTTTTTTGGGGATTACGATTATTGATTAACAATTCTTCTTGATATTTAATATGTTAGGTAAACATCACAATAACTGGGTTTGAAATCAATAATTTTATTGTAGAAAGAACGTAAAAATATGGATGATTAAGATAAAAAAACATTCAATTTTTACTATGTTAATTTTATTATCAATTCCTGCCATAAGAAAACAATTTTCACTGTATGTATAATTTTACAGACCTCAAAATTTATCCAGATGTACCCCCTGATGTTCATGTTAAGCTGCATAGTTCTCATGTTAATCAACAAGGATACAATGTAATTGGATATGTAGCATTTGAAACTTTCAATAATGTTATGTGTCTTATTATTGAAAAATAACATATAACACATTCAAAGGATGGTATGTTTTATAAAAAACCTCACATGTTTACATTCAAAATGAAATATGGCCCATCAGATAAATCCTATGTACATGAAATTAATAAATTTGTGATAGATTTTGCTAATTTAAATTTCATTATTTATGATAAAGATCAATAAATTATTTTTTTAATATTTCAATTGAATGAATTCAACATATTACTAGCCACTATAATTATTTTTCATGACTCATTATCCCTAGATGAATTTAATTCTACCATATTATCTATAGAATGTAAATCAAAACCAGATCTAAAATGTAATATGTTGAGTATTTTTAAAATTAGTACACCATAAGAATCAGGTAATATGAAATATTATAATAAATATATATGAAATAGAAGTAAAAGAACCCTATATAGGTCTATGTTTAGTGGGAGAAAATGGTTCTCTTTCATTTTGGTTAGCTCAGTCACATTATGTATAAATATTGAATTGTTAAACCTGAACTCACACTAATATAAATTAGGGCTATAGAAAATGACATATTGCGACAATACATGAGCGTTATGGCAATAACTAACATATAACCATGGAAAATTTATGGAATTCTAAATTATCACCCAATATCTGACATACCCCTCATGTCCTTTCTACCCATCATGACCCAACACCCCAACGTTTCCTCATAACTCCCATGATCCTCTGATGATGATGACATGACCACAAAACCTCCCCACTTTCCTCCTCCTCCCATGTGTCTAACCTACCTCCCAACTAACAATGCTCTAACATGTCATCCCTACCTCAGCCTATGATATTTCATCTATGGGGCCACACCAACCACCAATAATTCACATTTTCCAACATTTCTATCACACAGCTTAGATGAGGCCACAATAGAGCTCGAACATAGCCAGCCCACCACTGGGATCCTCCTCACTCAACATGGAAAACACTAATCCTCCTCCTTTAATGTAATGACCCACATCCTTAATTTATCCCTAAAACCAAGCCCAAACATTGTTATACCCATCCTTCAATGATATTTTACCAACCCCATTAGTCTGACCGTAGTGAATTCCTCATATATGTGATTTCTCAAGAGAAATATTTCCCTTTTATTTTATGGAATTTCATCACTATAACAATTTAGGGTTCTCAAAATCTCATTTATAACAAAAATTTTTTTCTTTTATAATATGTTATTGGTAATATAGCAAACAATGTATCTTTCATAAAAATGAAATTTCATTATTTTCTCCCTATAGAAAAAACATAATTCAATCCCATGTCATCATTTATTAACAGTGTCATTTTTCCACTCTTTATACATTGACTGATGATGCCAAATGTGTTACTAATTTATATATCATATTCTTACATGTTTTAATTTATTAATGTTTATAGTGGTGGCTGAAAATATTATTCAACATTCCCCTTTAAAAATAGTAATACATAACAAGAAATAGAATCGATATCACATATTATAGGTATAATAATGCTTCTGTGAACTAATAAATGATTTTTAACTCATGAGGATTTATTTGACCGAAATTTATAAAATAAATATTATTGAACTTTTCACTTTTTGTATGTTTTTTATAAGTTCCATTAAATGTGTAACTTTTTAACTTATTTAAAAAACTATTTTGTAAATAAAAATGATTAAAATAGTTAAAATTTATTAAATAATATCGAAAGTGTATAATTTATTTTAATAATTGCAGTAAAAGGTTATTTTTTAGTTGTTTAAGTGTTTTAAATAATAATAATAATTATTTTCATGTCATAAAGTACTATAAATAATGTATTTAAATTATTTTTTTGTATGAAATATTTTTCAGGAAACATAAATAGTATCTATTTGTTTTTAAAATATAAGTTTTCCACTAATCCATGTTATTGTATTTTCTTCCATGGTATGACATTTTAATTTTTTAGATTTCATGATTTATTGTATTTTAAAATTTTCATTTTACAAGGATAATAGGATATTTAACATGTAATTCAAAATATGGAAAATGATTTTGTAATTAAATAAGGTATTATATTATTCAATAATTATTTGGGTTAAATTATTTTTTCTTGGAATTAATATCTTTTTTATGAACATTTTATAATTTTCCACCTGTTTATTATTTGTTCTTAACTTAAAAATCATTCAATATTCTGATATATGAATTTTTCAAAAAAAAATAATTTTAGTGTTAGACAATGTTTTAAAATAATTTTTTCTTACCAACCCAACATAGGTGATACAACTTTCTTCAACATAATTATTCACTCTCTAGTGTTATTTTCATAGTATACTAACTAATTTTAAAGTTTGATAATTGAATTCATGTTAACATAATGTTTTTTTTATTTTCTAAAGATAGTTCAATCCATGTTATTTAGTTTTTGTTTTGTCCCTCTTTGGATCAAACGTTTATTGTTATGAAAAATTCCATGTCAAAAGATTCCTTCTTATTATTTATAATAATTATGGTTTTCACTTATATAATAATTTTGGTTTCTATTTTTTTTTAATTTAATAGGGTTGTTCGTAGTACACAAAATTCATATTACGTTATTCATTTTTTTATGTGAACCCCTTTATTGGTATAATGTGATATTTCTGTTTTTTACAATCATATTTAAATATGGTGATTATGTATTTTTCATTGATGATTTAATATGTAATTTGACCTTCCTATAATTATTTAGCATTAGTGTATATAATATAAACCTACTACATTATTTTTAAGTATAATTTTCTTTATTTTTACCTATGATTGATGATGAATTACTTTTATTAACAACTGTAAGAATGTGGTTATGCTTGCAAGAGTTATGATTATTAGATTATTTCAGCTACTTGTGTCCAAAATATGTGAAGTCATTCAGTTTGAAATTATAATTTATGTTCTTATAGCGTGTTGAATCTCGTGTATGATCCCGAAAAACTAACTCATATACTTTATCAATTCCATCATTATACCTAACATTATGTGATTATTTATTTCATATATCATAAAATTGTACATTAAAAACATTTTCGAATAGATTCATTTTACTATGTATTACAATTTAATTTTTTATTTTTAGTGATTGTATTAAAAAAGTATTTCTTTAAAGTATGAGTTTATTTGTTAATTAATTAAATTATTTTATCATATATGGTAAAAAATCAAACCATTTATCCTATAAGTCAATTTGTTAATTTAATTAAACAAATAATCATCCAAATTAATATATTAACATGGTTTCAATGTTTTTATGATTACATAAGTTGTTTATAATTTTGAAATTATAAATATATATATATATATATGTTTATATGGTTTACATGCTAATAATCATAAATTTTAGTAATATTTTAATGTTACAAAAATTATACTTTAATAAATTTTATAAGAATACATCACAGTATAGTTATCTGTTTTATCATTATGTATTACAAAAAAGTCACATTTGCATCTAGATCATTTGTTAGTGTTATATGAAAATTTATAGATGACCCATATTCATCCAATATCTCATGCTGAGAACATGGACTCGGGGGATATTTCTTATAGTGATAAATTTGATTCTTTAATCTCTATTTATTCATTAGTGGTTTATCTTTCTTTAGAATATTTTTACATTATCAACATTGATGATGAGGTGACTATCATTAAAGCTACTCAGTGATTCCCATGGGACAAAGATATTATAGATAATAGGAAAATGTAAAATATTATATCATTCACTTTACCTCTAGGTAATAAAACTAATATATATTTTTCTGAGAATAATATAAAATTTAACAAAAAACTATTGATTTTTTCCTTCCTTTCTAATAAAATTAAATCATATGGGTTGAAATAATTTAAAATTTTGGTTTTTTATTATGAATTTAGTATGATACATGTATTGTTAAAAAAAATTGCTTTTATTTATAAATTTTATTCACATCGTTGAGAGTATGAGTATAGTTACTCTTTGTTTTTGAATTTAAATAAACATTTTGATAATATCTAAGTATGAAATAATGTAATTTCCCTATAGTTTATTGTTGGTCTAATACTTATGAAATAGATAATGTTGGATATCATATGGTTTTAGTCTGCACAGTTATTGAAAAGTATTTATAAAAATATTTATAAATATAAATAAGTTATTTTATAAGAAATTGAACCATGAGTTGAACTAATTACAAACACTTCTAAATCATATTTATTTAAATTTACAATCTTTCTATTATTTCTTACTCAATCATTGATTTAAAATCATGATCCCCATTTAAGATATTATAATTAGAAAATGCTTTATAATGTTCAATGATTTATATAATAACCCTAGATATAACACATGAAATGGTAAATATGAAATTTAAACATAAATTTGACCTTGGAAAGTAAATATTATTTACCAATTCACTAGTATTATCATCTTTTCTCCCAATATTCATTCATAAATAGTATATATAATATATATATATAATAAATAAAACAGCATATAATATTCCAATTTTGTAAATAATATAGCATGGAATATCTAAATATGATATCTATTAAATTTACACATAATTAAATAATAAATTAGAATTAAATCAAGACAATAAAATAAATATTTCCTTTATAAACATTACCTTTCATTTTGTATATCATTATATAGTTGAATAAATCATTTATCTATAAAAATATACTTGTTATGAAATAGTTATTAATATCATAACATAATATCCCATTAATGATGTAATATTTTGGGATAAATGGATTCTTCTCTTATTCCCCTACACATATTTCACATTTCTCAACACATATTCACAAGAACACACAGTATCATGGAATGTAAATAACTAATATTTATTGGGTTCTCTTATTTGACACTTGATAGTTTAGTACTATAAAAAAATAACCACCCCAAATGTGGCTCAAATATCATAATATCTTCATTATTGATACTAGAATTTTCAATGACACAAAATCCATTCATTTCATAACTCCAAGGTATAATCTATTATGCTATTTTACAAAAAATATTTTTCCTCATATAATAAAAAATATCCCATCATAGTAATCAAATAAATATTATTTTGAAGGAAAATATTCTATTAAAGTGTTTATAAATTAATTACTTAGAGGATTGTGACAAATAATCACTTAACTCTAAATTTAGATTCATTTTGGTATATTTTATTAATATTATTCATGATAAACTTGCAATATTTATGAAAAGAATTGGATTTTTATATTATAAATGATTCTCATTAAATTGATTGACCCTTAAAATTGTATTCATAATTTGTTTAGAATGTCAAACTGATTAGTGTTAGTAACAAACCTGGACCTTTAATAGACATTCAGTGACATAGCTAAAATGATCCATGGATCTTTATCCATGAGATTAATAATTATTTTTTATAATTTTTTTAGTCATCCCAAATTTATATTAATTTTGTGATGAAAATTTTAAATTATTATTAGGTAAATTTTTGGTAATCTCATTAAATAGGACATTGAAATTATTAATAGATATCAAACCATGATTTCGGATATATATTATAAACTTAATGTCCCAAATATGATTTAAAATTTCATATAAATTATCAATGTTATGAATTTTTTCCTATTCTGTATTTAATGAAACCATTTTTACTATTTGATCTCCCATTTATACTTGTTGAAGTGTAACATCCAAGACAATGTTAACTCTTGAGTAACTTGTCCGTGTTTTCCACATGGCCTTATGTTGTCCTCTGTATATGCCAGAGGCTGATAAGTAGAATCTTCTAATTAGTGTGTGGTCATGGGTATACTATACCACCATGTAAAAGTGGAGCACATTAGAGATATAAGAAATGAATAAACATAGAATGAATAACTATGAATAAGAATGGTATCTGAATATGCATAAATATTCATGCAATATTAAGTAAGATAATAACTATAATCTATATCATAGACAAAATAATGATTTAATTTCTCAAAAAATGAATTAATACAAGAAAAAATGTAGTCGATAGAGCATATGTTATATGTAATATTAAAAATGACAAAAAACTATTCGAGTATCCCGAAAACAATGTAGGCTATACGCTACAGGGCTCTCATCCTAAGGTAATTTTGAATGTCAGGTTTCCATAAGAGGATTCTACCCCTAGTCCAACCATTCATCCCATGCCACTAATATTTATGGTACATGATTAAATATATCTTAGAGATACATGGGATTAGTTCCCACTGAGATGCTTGGAAGTCCTGCATCAATTTCTACCAAATGAATATAGGAACCAAAATACAACAATATATATGACAGATATTTCCCCCATCAATAAAGAAATATGGTGGTGGGTCCTTACCAAAAATCATGACTCATAGGATGAACCCATAAGATTTAGAAATCATTCTTCACTTCACCATATCGAGGTGTGAAGAGGTATCTTCGAAGGATATGAGAAAAATAGATTAGGAATATCATGAAACCCCATATGTATCTTTGAAATTAGGTCCATTAGTATCCATTAATCAGTGGATTCTTGAATTTATTTTCCCAATGTTTTATATCTCAGAGTATCAACTACTGCATTTCCTTTCCAAGGTGTATAGGAAAGCTAAATGTCAAACAACTGAAGGTATTTGACCCATATTCATAGTCTAAGATTAATTTCCAGCTATGTGAAGATATTTTGTGGCACTTATAATCCAAAAACACAACAAATAACACTTACTTTAGATAATCCCTCCAAAAAATCAATGCATGAATGACTGGTGAAATCATGAGGTTATGCTTTGGGTGATTATGCTTAAGTGGTCGCTACTATCTTCACCTATATGCAACAAATGTATCTTCATGTATCATTACTACACCCATATGATGTCAGATGAATAAAAAACCATGGTATATCCTCATATAATCCCTCATAGAATCTGGATCAGTGCTGAAGTTAGTTTTCCTTTTAGCACCTAAAAGGCATTCCCACACGCTTCAAACCACAGGAACTTCACACCATTATTATTATGGTAGCTAAAAATTGTAGCAATATGCGAAATGTATTGTATGAAAATAAAATAATATCCATATTTCCCTAAAAAACTTTGTATATCAAACATGTTATTGTAATACTCCTACGAAACCACAACAATCACCTTCTCTAGGTCAACTAATATTACGAATTCCAATATAATATAACCCAAAAAGTGATCTTTTTCAATAAATTATTTTCAAATTTTAAACATATCATATTATTGATTCTCTCTCAGTGTATTCTGAATGATATTAAGATGTTTGGAAATATATTTTTCGGTATGAAAATACACCAATTTATTATCCACAAAAACTACAACAATGGAATCCAAATTGGGCTGGAAACACCAATTCATTATAAACAAGAAAATAGAGGGGGTTCATATAACCTAACTACATAAAAAGATAGTCATATAGACCATACCAAATTTAAAATGTTGTAAATGTTATATCTAAATCCCGAACTTGCACATGATGATAGAGTGATCCCATGACTATCTCCAAGAACACCTTATCTTGTCATAAATGGTCGTAGAAATAATCTATTCAAGGTAATGAATATATGATATTTATAACATGATAGTTAAATCACCAATAATACCCACATATCAAAATGTTTTGATCCTCCTTCTTCCAGAAAATATTTATGGACCCCAAGATTAATTATTGTGGTAGATAAAACCTTTTGATTTTAAATACCACTACTGTATCTTAAACTATTTTAGACCATTTGGTTCCATACTATATGGAGGACTAGATTCTAGAGCTGATACTATAATATTCATAACTATAAACCATACCTTTCTATCTAGTGGTAATATATAAAAATAATTAGGGAGAACATATTATTAATGATAGACAACATGAGAAAATTCATCGTGATGTAAACCATGCTCCTCCAAAAATGTCTAACAATATATGTTATCACACTAAGAATCCCCTAATGCACTATTTTGGCTCTTCATTCATTTAAATTACACTTAAGCATGTGGACATAATTAAATCCTTCTTGTTATCAACATTATACACTACATTGAATATAGTTCACATAGGAATGTTAGGGATCTAACCAATCAATCCAGAGAATGAAATAGAAGCTGTTAATTTCATGGATGAAGTGGTCATATAAGTAATGACAACTACCTGCATAATGTGGATTGTATTTTCATTGGAATATACTCTCTAACTACAAACCCATTTGTGTGTCAAGGGTAATCTTCCCAAAAAAGCTTTGAATTTATATCCCATGGTTTCTAATATTAATATTTAGATAATGAAGTGAAAAAAACATGTATCAAATAATGTGATACAGTAGTAGTTGATACAATAATGTTACCTCATAATGTAGATGGTACTACACTCTCATACTTTTTTATATGTTGAAATTCATTCAATAGGACTTATCAATGGACATGATCTATAGTTATATTACCCTATGTTAGTCCTCTCCGCATAAACGTATAATCAGATGTATAACTACCATGACTATGACCTCCACATCGGCATGTTTGGATGTTGATACTCTATATCCATTCCTAATATTATATAAATAATATTATTCCACATTGTTGATCTAGAATAGATCCTTTTCTACAAGGAATTGGTGAAAATGTCATGTTGAACCTCTTAAGATGAATTATTCGACTGAAATCACGACACTCAAGTGGGTATCTATCACCATGATGTTTTAAATGTTCATACCATCCAAATTGAACTAATATAAAATTTATGCTAGTGTGGATTATCTATACACCATTTTTATGTTGAGATTCCTCAAGTCTTTTCTTCATACTACTTGAAGAACCACTACCCTCTCTCGACTCTGAACAATGATACAATGTACTATCAACATATCTCAAGTTGTTCACCATGATAAAATCCTGATTTTGTTCTTTTAAATTGGATATATATGAAATAAATTAACTTACATGTGTAAGGAATACCTGTTATAATCCTTGAGTCATATCTATCATGATTACTCATCATCAAAAATAAGTAGTTAAAATCATTACAACACCTTGAATCATTTTGAATTTTCAATCAAAGAAATATCAACCTACAATAGTTTCATGAACTCCTTGATTTGTTACCTATATATGTATTAAGAAAAAGAAAATCACATAAAGAATTCTGGAAGTCATCCTAGACCATTCACTAATGATGACCAATCTGGGTAATCACATCCCACCAGTGCTTGACATAATGTTGATGTAAATATTCTGTGAGCATGAACACATTCTCTTGAGGCAAAAATTGATGTCTAATGTAAAATAAAATTTTCTACACCCAAGAATCATTAGAAAATGGATAACCATTCCACAAGAAAATGGGAGAATGATCATACAGTAATGCACGAGTCAGATCAGAAATTATTGGTTTAGGTCATAGAGAATATTTCATTGACTGCATCCAAAGTATAAAACCCAATTTAAGTTAATTTTTTATTCATATTTTAGGAATAACATGAGTATATTTAATTACAACTTTTGGAGGTATCACTGGTGGCTCAATTCCCACCACCATTAGAGAATGGTCCTTTCCAAACTCTCAATTCATGATTAGAGGACTTCAAGGTGGAATATCTCTATACATGTGATGTACACACCTCTTAGAAATATTTGAAGGGAGACAAAATCACAAATGGAATTATAAAATAATAATAGGGGATCACTTCCAAACACACTTTATTAAAGACCCTTTTTTCGGGCTCGGGAATCTGTAATTGTACAAGTTTTTATTTATAGTGGTTTTTATATATGGAAGGTTGAATTTTTACTTGAGGAAAAGAAATTTTAATTTAACATTATCCTATCCATTTAATAGAACACATTTTAATTACAATTTGGAATTTAAATTTATAGTTTTAAGTTATTTTATAAATTAAATATGTTTAATTAAAATGTATTTTCATTACCATATAATAAAGTCTTATAAACATTATAACTAAAAGTGAAACCCGTTAATATAAAACCACCCCCCTAAAATTGGTTTCAAAATGTAATTGGAAAATTTAAATTGCTCATATCATAGAATAAAAATTCCAAATTTATAATGTAACATAAAAATTTAAAATTATAGTGTCACTCATTTAATTGCATCCAAATTCTAGTTCATCTAACAAGGGATAGATTGCATACACAGGTCAAAATGTGTTATTTAATATTCCACCATCAACCTATAAATGAAAAAACTATTTAGATTTATTTTAACATTATAAATTACTAATATCCATTCCTTATAGAAGATTTTAGTAGAAATGCAATATATAAAAACCATGTCTCATTTGAAAATCATAGGAAACATGCCATGAAGAAAAATACACCTATAATGAATGGCGTATGCTTGAAAGATGAATTAATAGTTCCTATAAACAAGAATATAATAATACTCCTTTTCATAATAGGACAAGGTAAAATATCAATAACTAATATCAAATACCATTATTCCTAGGCATAACCCAACATTGAATGTATATGAAGTGTTTGAAGAAAAACTCAAAAATAAAATTTCCTATTTCTATAAAACATGGTGTTTACACCGATTTCTGGTCATATACTCCTAGGAATAGCTCATAAAAATATTCAAAAACATTCTTAATATCTTTTCTAGAGTCCCAAAATAGTATTACATGAATAGAATATCAAATGACACTTTTTGACAACCTGATCCTAATTCATACTCATGTAGTCAAACTTGGTTGACCCTATGGCTTAAAGTGTGCCCCTCCATATGCCAGATATTGTCTAATTGAAGTGAAGTCCTATGGTGTGTTTGTGGATAGACTATTCCATCATGTCAGAGTGGATCAAATTAGTGATATAACATAGGAATAAACAATGGAATAATAATAATAACGTAGAAGACTTGTAGTAGAATAAAAATTAATATCATTGTAAAAATACAGAACTAAAGAACTAAAAACATAATTATATACAAAATTATGATGGAATGTATCTATAAAAAGAAAAAAAGTGTACATTTATATAGTCCATAATCACAATACATTATTCATAGAATAATAAAGTATCCAAAAAATATCTGAACATCTTGACAGCTGGCCTGATCATCAACTATTAAGCTCTCTTCCTAATTCATGCAAGCATGTAATATGTCCAAAGAGGGATGTTTCACCTTTTCACACATAATATCATACACTCTTCCAATGTACCAATGGTGTTTAAGATATCATGTTAGATAATACTTAGTATTCCACCACCAGATACTTCAATAAGTATACAATACATGAATTTAAATTATTCAATGTGTATCAATATAATAATAAGGAAAAAGTTTATATATAAATAACTCATTTCTTTTTCACCATTTTTGGGTGTCATAACATTTATCATTTAATTAATTAATTCAATATTACGTTTATATCGATAAAATATGCATTGTCATAAGTAGTATCCATATAGATAATAATAATAATAAAATAAGATCTTTGCTAAAACAAGTCATACATTACCTCATGTGTCGAACAACTCCTGGAAATAAATCCTGATGATTGGTGATATGGTGTATGAAGGTAATCCAGTGGTAACACTAAAGGAATTCCACTATAAACGAGTCTAATCATTTCTATGTAGAATTTTTATAGTAATCCAAGGATAACTATGGCTGGGCCCAATGGGTTGAATCCATTGTTTAGAGTGTCTGAATAAATAAATCATAATTAAAATAGACCATCCAAGGCATTCTATTATCCAAAAAGATTTCAATTGAATCTTTGGAACCATTCTAAGGAATTCACATAATAATACAATAACCAGATTCTATTGTGGTGCTTGTAATATCCCAATAACATAACATAAAATACTATTAAATAAATTTTCTATAAAAAAATACAATAAAATATAATGCATGATAGATGAATTTTTTAGATTATTCATACTTAAAAACAGTATTATTTACATATATATACATATGTTTAAGGTCATTTTTACATTAATTTGTAAAAAAACATAAATAATACATATTTTCCTTTTGTTAGTGCCTATTATTTCTAATTATTATAGAAATGTTATAAAATATATACATTTTACAGTTTCTAGTGGTTATTCTTATGATTCTGCTTAAATAAAGTCTAAACAATGGACATATGATCATAAAAAATAATATAAAAATATAATAATTATTATTATGTTTTTAATTATAATATAGTTTTTCTTAATTTATTTAAATTTATGATATACCAACATTCATAACATAAAAATATAGATAGTTTTGTTTGAATCAATCATAATGATATTCAAATATGAATAATTTGTGCAGTTGAATCATATTTTTAATTTAATGAAATTATTATTTTTTTGTGTAGAGATTTTTTGAAGGATTTCATGATGATGATTCACTACAGGTTACTAATCAATGAAATTTATTTTTAACATGTTATACTTTTTTTTCATTTTCATTTACGTATTATCAATGCATATAATTGTTTATTTATAACAACTATTAACAATTATAAACATATTATTAAAAAATGGGATCTATTTAACATTGTATTTTATTAATATATTCAATTTTTTTCAATTCACTAGGTAAAATTGAAATTAAATTTTTCATTAACATATTAATAGGACTTCATAGGTGGTACTTATTTTTATGAAGAATTTTTTTATTAAATGTAACTACTACTATTTTGTAAATTTTTGTAGATTTTAGGGAATAATTTTCTATTCTTTATTTATTTTATTCTAGTTATCTTATTTACATTTGGAATTTTTATCATGTATTTCCAGTTAATGTGTGTATATTTTCTATTCAATACAGCCACTTTATATTTTAAAAACATCATTATACAACCATATTTTAAGTAAATCAATACAAGATGTTTTTGTTTTATATTTTGTTTCATTTAGAAAATATTGTTATATAAAACAAGGATTATTTACATCATGATAGGAATGTTACTCTTCATTATCTTCCTCTTATTTTGGTTTTATTTTCAAATTATAAAAAACCATTTTTGGTACCTTTTAGAATTAAATTTTCATATATATCTAGTTATTTTTCCATGTTCAACTTCTAATCTACATTTATATAAAAGAAAAATGGTCACAAGTAGTCTATTCAATTATTTTGATTTCTGAATCATTACAATATATTTATTTCATTGTGGTTTAGAATATAAATCATCCTGATATTAAATTTTTACGTAATTATTAGTTACATGAATTTTAAACCTATTTCATAATTTTCATATAATATATTAGTTTTTTAAAAATATAGAAATTCAACAATCAATTTAACATTTTTCTCATCGATGAATGCTTTCCCAAAATGTAGAATTTTTATAGGATTTAAACTAAAACAGAACTCCTTATGGAGTTATTATGGAATGAATAACTTTATTCCTTTTCTATGTGTAGATGAATTTAGGCTTGATGTTTTAGTGTTTTTTCAATCCACAAAATCTCATAAACACCATCCATTTGGTTTTCAATTTCATTATAGTTTTTTTATTTCTATAACACACACTAAAAGATTTGTTTCAAAATAGATTGACATAAATCCATGATTTGTTTAACAATTTCAATTTCTGAGTATCACGACATTAGATTACAAACAATTTAAATAGACTTGGGTGTTACTAGAGTGCATGTTAATACTTGTCGCAATTCATAAGAAGTTTTATTAACTACACTCGATGTGGTCCTAAATTATTTTGATTCTGCTTATAATTTTTAGTTGTTACCTAAGGGATTAGATCGAATTCCATGAAGATTATCCACATTATTCTCCGCGTTATGGTTCTGACAAGTTGAAATTGGGATTTATATGTATTTATAACATAAAAGTTAGACCATATGTACCTATTTAATTATGATTTTTTGTTATTAATAAGGACCTCATTCTCTTTTAAATTATTTCCAAATTGATTCTTCAAATACGAATACTTTTAATTTTAGAAGACAATAAACCATCTATGTTCCCCTAGTAGGAGAACACTAAATTTCAAATATTTATTTAGAATTAAAAATGGTTTTTTGGGATTCATGGGAGGATATGAGTTCTAGAATCTATATGGTAGTGTTTTTTATCATGGCCATACGCCTATCTCCATATTTACAAACCATGGATATAAGACTTCTTAGTAGAGTCTATATCCACTATTCATGTTGTAAAAATTGGGAAATTTGTTTAGCCAGAACCATAGAACTAGTTCTACAACCATGGTTTTGAATTGTCCCTATAACCTCCACCGTGTTTTCATAAAAATAAAATCCAAACTAGAAAAAAAATTGGTATTACATATACCCACAGTGCTTAGATATATATATATATATATATATATCCATTTTTACAAATCCTGGCTATATTCTAATTTTATACTATAGAGAGTCTAATCAACCCACTACCCAATCTATTCATCTAGAATTTGGATATTACATAGCCAATGCACTAAATTTGTCAATCCATTCGAGAAAGTGTGAGTGGGTCCTAGACTCATGCTACTCATTTTCAATGTGTCCCATTAGGGATTCATTCCAATATTTCATAAAAAGAGTAAAAGGATATGTCATATCAGGTAATAATAGGTGGTGTAAATTGGTGGGGCATGAGAGGATCCACTTTAGTAGAAATTCATGTACACTATACCATCACTTTTCTTGATGTTAGGTGGGTTCCCAAAATGTGTATCACTTTTCGTATGTATTTTGTATCTTAATAGTTTCCAACATCTCACGAACTATCATAAAAGGTTATTTATTAAATGGGATATATTTATTGAATTGGAATACCGATTCATGTATATTTTGTAGTGTGTATAACAAAAATACTGATAATACCCTATTATGGAATTTTAGATTTTGGAATTTAAGCTCCAAGGGTCTAGAAGAACATAAGAAACACGACCAGTTGGTTGAAATTACACTAAAATATATCATATTTTGTGAATATTATGTAATTGATATGGAAAAGGGAGTCACCATTAATTTTTATAACTTCAAATAGAAATTCTCCTTATAATACATATATTCAAACATATGGGGTTGATCTTGGACTACCTCCCATGGACGAGGCTCTTATTTTGTAAACATATACCTAACTTTTCAAGATAGTATTGGATTTATATACATAAAAATAAATAAGATATTTTCATAAGATTAAATCAATTAAAATCATTATAGAGAATCTGGATGGAAAATATATTAAAATTTTGAGAACTGATAATTCCTCAAAATACATATCTATTTAATTTATGGAACTATATCAATCTCACAGGATTTAATGTCACCAGAATGTATGGACCCTCCCCCCCAAGAAATGTTATTTCTAAAAGAATGGAACAAACATTTCCAAAGTGTTTCAAAAGAATGATTTCATGATAGAATATACCTATATCCTTCTAGATATAGTATTATTCAATTTTGGTATGTATTATAAATATATTTACTGCTTATTCATGTCAATTTACACCCATCAATGAACTTTGGAATAACAAACCATACTCTTGTTGTCATAAATGTTTCTTCAGTTGCACTAATTATTCTTATGTAAATAAATATAATATCAATATTTGATGTATTTATAGTAACATTGAGCTATATCCCAAATGTGTAAAGTGATATAAATGATATTTTGGTAAAACTACATTACAAAATTATATTGTTATTTGATATCATGAATTTATTAGTGTTTTTACCCTAAATAAAAAATCAATCACTCAAGAAAAAATGATCTAGCAATAGATGATGATACATAATCTATGACATAAACCCAGTTGGAGGCTACTATCCAGCTTCCTCCAACTGATCCTCATCTTGTGACCCATTCTGAATCACACTTCTCATTTTATTTTCATAGATATATTGATCCTCTAGGAATTATCATAGATTCTCAGTTAACCCAAGATAGAGTTTGGAGGGTCCCTATATATCATAATCATCTTAGTTAATGTGAAATGTATTTTTGTGCCATCCATGTTTCTGAGGATCTTATTGATTATGATGTTAATACCTATAATAGATTAATTAATGAACAATATTGAAAATAGTTGATCATTTTTATTAATCATGAATATCAATCCATAGATAAAAATCACTTATGTTATGTCATTTGTAAACATATCAATTCTAATTTAATTAGATTTATATTAATTTTTAATATAAAAGAGGATCACTCTAATTTGAAGTATATAAAATTTAATTCATGATTATTTACATAGTGATTCATTCAAAGAGAAGTAATTGAATATTCAATGATTTATTCAAATGTTTTTAATCATTATTCTGTTGGGATTAAAATTTCTTTTTTTTAAGATTCTAACCATTTATGAAGATGTATCAAGATCATTTATAGGTAATATATTTAATTTTATCAAATGTTTTTGGGGATTTATTTTTAGTGTGTTTGGTTGAAAATTTGACATTTTAGTGGGGTTTTGGAAAGTATGAATTTTATTAAGGTTTTCCCAATCCTTGGGGCCTTCCCCAGCTTACTTTGAAACCCACTACCAAGAGATTCTGAATTTTTGACAAAACATTATTCAAACCATGCTCCCACTTTTATGTAACCATGACCCCCTCTATAATACATTCATAGTTTAGGGGCCTGGTTTGGAAAATCGTATGCCCCTATATATGAAACCATGCGTGCAAGTTTATTTTTTATGGAAATTAGTTTTAAAATCGTGAACCCCCCATCTAATATCACTAAGAGCCCAATATCAACATTAATCCAATATCTACAATTTTTTGAGTTTCTTAGATATATTCAAAGGCCTTCAAACCTCTGTTCATGACAATTTGAAGACTATTTTGATAATCTAAACCTCTCCTAGTAAGTTACTCTCATCCCGATAGGTTTTCTCCTACTCAATCACACCTCTCTCATCCTCTGATAGTATTATATCCTATGTTGGTTAGGGATCTAGATATATATCTTGATAAATCAAACACGTTTTATCTTGGATCTAGTTTTCAAACGTGATCGTGTTCTTCATCGTGATCTTGGTTGTTCAGCAAACATTGGTTATTTCCATTGGTGATTGTTCTTCATCAATTTTCTGGTAGGTGTTCTAAATTCAATTCCCATAGTCTTGATTCTATTATTCTGTGTGTGTTTTTATATAACAATTTGAAAATATTCAATTGAATCTTTAATTGAATAAATTAAGGAAATAATTTATAGAAAAAAATTAGTGGGATTAATTAAATGTTGAATATATTAATGGAATTTCTGGATTTTGAATTTGTTGGAATTTGAGTAAATTATCGATTATTTAATTAATGGGATATTGGGATTGTGTATTTTGATTGATTAATTGGTAGTTTAATTAAGGGGATTTTGGGAATGTTTAATTTTTTTCTTAATTATTGAATTAATTAAAGGGATAATGCTGTTGTAGAATTAGAATAAATAATTTACGAGCTAATTAATGGGTTAAAGGGTTATATGGTTTTAATATTGGAAAATTATTTAATAGTGAATTTATCATTTTATGACATTTGATTAGAGTATTGTATCAAGTATTAATATAGTTGGAATGGTATATCAATATTTGAGGGCTAAACATAGGGTTACTGTTGATTAAACTTTGTTGTTTTCATATATGCGATATATATATGATTTAATTATAAAGGATTTTGGGAGAGATAAAGAGTCTCTAAATATACATATATGATAAATGAGTTTGTGATAGGTACTCAAAATCCAAATATCAGTATGTGATAAATGATTAAAGGATAGATAATGAGCCTCCAAATAATCATATATGAAAAATTATTATGGGAAAGGGTATGGGGCTCCAAAAACCCATATAAGATTTTTGGCATAGTATAGGCACTGATACAAAAAATAAAAAGGTGATAATGAGGTGTAGTACATGGTCTGAGGATTCAAATAACCACATGGTTTTAGGAATGTCATTTTAGGTCCATGAGATTGAAGTTGACTATGGTTTCAATTATACCTAATATAATTTGAAAATAATTTATAAATTATTACCATGTTCTTATGATATGGTTCATATTCAATCATAGGCTGAAGCAGGTACTGAGGGTTTGGGTCTCCATGGGTACCTGGGGGTTTATGTAGTTAATTAATAAATAATTGAAAATATTAAAACTGTTTAATTATTCACATTACATCATTCCTTATATATCAATATACATTTTTATTGATTGTGTATTTTTTTAGACACTATTGGTTGTGTCCTACTGAGTAGTATGCACCCCCTACTTATGATATCAGATTGTTACCTGATTGTACATCATTTTTACTGGACATTATAATGGAAGAGTCATATATAAGATTGTCGAGTCGGTATGGTGTATAGATGATTGAACCAGACATGGTGTTAAGTATGTATTGGATTTTTTAGTGTCATGTTTTGGGGTTTCCATTTGACATTTGGAACATACTTTGCATGACAGATCTATTGTTTTGTTTTTTCTACTGTATCCCTTTTTTAATAATTATGTGATACTGGTTCAATTTTGTTATCGGTCATATCATTATGTTATTCCTATTTAGTTCTTCTATTGTGATACTTTAATAAATAGTTTTCAGTCTCCCCATGATCTATATTATACCCTCAATGCTATTAAATTGGATTTAGAGTATGGGAAGGTATGCTTGAGGTTAGGTGACCGACCGGATTGGCACACCGATGTGTGGAACTCGATCAGGATGTTTCTAGAGGTATCGAATGAATTTTATTAACATTTCATTTATATTACTATTTTGGAATGTTAGATATTAGAATATGATTAGTTGAGTCCTAGGTATGAGGTCATTCATGGGTGCAGCTAACACATATAAGAAGGTAAAATCCATGAACCCTATGTGGGATTACTATTATTAATTTTCATTGCTACATTTTATGTTCTTTCACCTCGAGTGATGCACTTGTTGTGTGATATGAGTATTTCTTCTGATATTTGACTCATGGAATTGAATGGAATGAGAGTTAAGTTTTCATGATTTATTCTAGGAACATAGGTTTATTTAAGACATTTTTCAGTTTATGCATGCCTGAAAATTCATTTTTTTGTATATTATTGAAATTGAATAGTTTTTTGTTTCCCGTGTAATTGTACTGAAAAAAGTGACTAATCTTGAAATTTAAAGTTGTAAAAGGTTGAATGATGTGATGAAATGTGTTTCCAATGAGAAATTGGAATATTGAGAATGTTTTTACCCTTTGATAACCATGTACTAGTCGTAGGATGGTTTTTTGTATAAAAGTACAAATATTTTGACCAAGTGGTTGGAAAAAGGGATATGACTAGTTTATGGTTTTAGTGAATCCATTTTTGTAACTTTATTAATGTGGTTTAATGTTTTTTCATACACGTGTATTTAATTTTTGAGACATTCCACAATGATGATGCTTGTTGGGAGGATGATAGGATGGCATGGATTTAGATGATCCTTCAATAGTGGAACCTGAGGCCCTGATTTTGCTGGTTGAAAAAGTATGAGATATGTTCTATGAGAAATTATATTCGTTTATATAGTTTAATAAGATAAAATGAGAACGGGTTATTAAGAGTATGTCTAACCTAGAATGGGGGGTTTAGTTGAAGGAACCTATAAATTTCCCTACATATGGTCGACCTGAGGAATACGTGTTCTGGATTGAGTCCATCCAGATAGTACTTGACCATTTAGATACTATTTTGGTGAAAAGATTCATGTGGACCCATATATATAATGAGGAACAGTAAAGAGATGGTGGGATGTTCAGGCACAGAAAGGGATAGTAGACGGAATGGTAGGGAACAAATATTTTTATATGTTGTTGGCACCCATTTATATTGAGAAACTAAGATAGAAGAGGGAAGATATGTTCCTGTGGTTGAATTAGGGGAATATGTCCTTGTGGGACTATTATGTTCACCTTATAGACTTGTAGTGCATTACTTTAGAATTGATATATGATGAAGAAATTTTGGAATGGTGTTTCTAGTATGGACATAAATGTTACATTAAGTCCCTGTTCAACATATTCTGGTTAAGAACGTTTATTGGGGTGGTGGATCAAGCTATTATAGCTGATGAGAACTTGAAGGAATCTCCCAATTGATTATATGTGGTTTCTTATAGCTGATTAATATGTACATCATTGGAGGGTAAGTTTCATTTGTGTGAGGTTATTTACCATATCAATGAAAAGAAGAGTGGAATTCAGGAAGGATTAGTCACTAAAGATCATACTTGAGTGATTTACCACCAGTTTTCTATGTCGGGTCGCTATCATAGACATTATATAAGATCACATGTAGAGTGATGTGCTTTTAGATGTATAGGACATCTACAATAGTTCTACAAGAACCCACAATATATAGGTAATGACTAGGTAGCAAGGTAGATTCAGAGTGTGGGAATGTGGTATTCAATAACTTATCTAGTTTTACAATTGAGTTTTGTTGGACATGGTGGTTGAGGAAACAAATGAGGATCGTCTGGAAAATAGTACCCATATGAGTAGAATACTGCATCTATGGGGTCTTAGACAAAATCACAAAGAATAGGGGAAAGAAAATTTCATGTATTTTTTCATATACCGATGGATAATGACGCTAGAACATATACAATAAGACGTACTATTCTGGTATATTCATTATTATCTAGTGCCTTATTGGATACGATTTCCTCTCATTCTTTTATATTTTCAAATCTTTTGAATTGGATCGAAGTGAAATTGGAGTTCTGAGTGGGGTGATGATGATAGATATAATATTTGGAATATGATTGAGAGACATAATTTTATGAAAATTATACTATATCATGGTTGGGAAAAATTCATTACATTGGGATCTATACATTTCAAATTATTCATGATTCGATCTAAATATTGTTATTTACTAGTCAGTGGTGTACCAAACACCCATATATTTTTACCCTTGGAGAGTAACATTTACATATTATTAATGTAATAATTATGTTTACCATAGAGAGTGATATATCAAGGTTGGTCAGGTAAGGAATGTCCATTATAAAATGTAAGTGCTCACTTCCTAGGTTACAAGTCTGTGTCTGGATGTGGGGAGTGTGAAGTAGGATGGGTTTCCCCAAGTAGAAGACTATTTTTGGGACATGATTCTTAAATTATTCTAAGGGCATCCACCTAAGAGTGAAATTGTATTTAAAAATCGATATAATTCCAAGGGATGATCCAATTTAAATTACAGAATACAAAATGAAACCAAACATGCTTCAAGATCTTAAAACTCATTTGAAAGAATTGATGGATAAGGGGTTTGTCTTGATGAGTACATAACCATTGGGTTCTCTGGTATAGTTTACTAATAAAAATTAAAATACTATGCACTTATGAGTTGATTAATGAATGTTTAAATGGTTGAAAGTGATGAACATGTATCCTATTCTGTGTATCGATGATCTTTTTGATTAGTTTAGGGAAGATTTTGTATTCTCAATGATTGACTTGAGATCTGGGTATCATCATTTGAGAGATGACCTTTTGATATACCAAGGACTACATTGAATAGTAGGTATGTCTTATATGAGTTTGCAATTGTGCCATTTGATATAGGAAATACACCATTACTGTTTTTGGAATTGATGGAGATAATATTCCACTCGAACCTAGATTAGTTCATGGTAGTGATTTTGGATGACAATAAGGTGTACACCAAAACAAATGGCAATAATTCCCAACATGTTAACATCATTTTGATTACACTGATGTAGTTTCGGCAGTACATAATATTATTTATGTATTTTTTTGGATTTATCATGTACAGTTATTAGGCCACATCATCATAGAGGAAGGTGTGTCTATGGATCCATAGATAGTGTTTGTTTTTTTAACCTGGGAAAACCGTAAGAATTATTTTGACATCCATTTTTTTCTAGGGATAGTGCATTATTATTAGAGGTTAATCCATGATTTCCCATTTGGAAGAACCATATTTTGTATTGAATAGGAAAGGTATACATTTAAAATGTTCTGGAGCATTAGCAAATGATTTCTAGGAGCTGAGTAACCATTCTGCCATGACAATGATATTTATTCTACCAGATCTTGGTGAGGTGTATACAGTTTTTTTTGATGCTTTTGGTATTATGAATTGAGTAGTTTTGTTGTAGGTAGATCAATTTTATGTGTATGGGTCTTAGTATTTCAGGACAAATTAATAGAACTACCCAACTATTGAGCTCAAGTCAGCAGTAATGGTTTAATTTTTGATGTTTTGGTGGAATTATATGTGGGTAAAAAAGATTATTATGTATACTAATTATAAGGCCTTATGTTATATATTTTTGTATTGAGATTTGAATCTATGGAAGTGGATATGAGTTTAGTATATGAATTCATTCCACATTTATCTGTCATATAATCCAGGGATGGGAAATAATTTTTTTTGATTCCTTATGCTAGAAAACTCAGTCTCAGGTATTCCATGAGTCTATTACGGAATGGTAGGTGATTAATCTACTAGATGAGATTCAATTTGTGGTTCAAGAGTTCTATGATTAGATTAACCTCATATTAATTTTAGATTGGTCCATACTTTTGGGTAATGTGAAGGAATGTTAGTATGACGTTATATAGTGTTTGATCATTAGAGAAATAATTGGAGATGGGGACTAAACATTTTATTGGAGAATAAATATGGATGAGATCACCTATCTTAGGAATCATGTTATTATGCCTACATGTATGTGTGAGTAGATTATTCATGAATATCATTAATCAATTTGGACAATTCATCATGGGGTGGAAAAAATGTTTTATGACCTACGTCGATAGTTTTGGTGGTCGAGCATGTATATGGAGATAGTAGGGTTTGTGACATGATTATATACCTATCAATATGTGAAGTCTAAGAATTAGTGTTCTTGTGGTTTTCTAAAGACATTATACATTCTATAATTTAAGTGTGATAATGTTACCATTGTATTACTAGTGGGTATCCAACGGACACCTCATAATAATGATATTTTTTTGGATGTTTTGGACATGTTGAAAATGTTAGTTCATTTCTTACTAGTATGAGAGACATTCACAATGTATTAGTTGGTAGACCTATAAATTCGATAGATATGCCATTTTAATGGGGTTACTCAAATAATAGTTTCATATATTCAATCACAATTTACTTAATTATTCTAGTAGTACATGAAGAATGTTCTTGGTAAATAGGTTTTACTACGTATATAATTACACAAATAGATTAGAGGGAACTCAAATTGTACTTTTAAGGTACTTGAGGATATTTTATTATCTTGTGTTCTATAAATCAATAGATCTTCGGAGAATCAACTTATAGTTTCAGAGTTTGTATATTAAAATATTTATCGAGAAACTATTTAGATGGCACCATATGAGTAACATTATGAGAGAAAAAATAGATCACCATTATGATGGATTGTGGAAAGTGAGTCAGTGATTTAGGGACTCAGTATCGTACAAGATATATTTGAGTTGGTTCAATTCATTAAAATTCATATTTCTATGAATCATAGTACAAAAATTTGAATGTTGATAAATGTTAATGATTCCAATAATTCAAAGAGTGTGATCGCGTATTTTTTGAGTTTTTCATAGATTGGGTTCCCGAAATATATTTTGAAAGGGAAAGTTGGTTTCTATTTTTTATTCTACATTTTAGGTTGTGTAAGGAATATTTCTGGTGGGGTAGCAATTGACTCTACCATTGATGTATGTTTCTATGAATGTTGTTTGACATGATTTATAGCTTCAATGGTATCACACTAAACTTTATCATACGATAGATGTGGATGATAATGAGGTGGAGAATAATGAATCCTTTAAATGGAATATGATATGTGGGTTGGGTCCTATTGAGAATGTGTTATGGGGAAATAACATGACAGTGGTTTATGTACTTTGAAACATTTCTATTTTAAGGATAAATGTGAGATTGTGAAGTGGTTACAAAGGCTCAACTAACTTCTCTTTTTGTCATGAAATGTTCATGATGGTTGGAAGTAATCATCAAGGACAAGATATTATAATATGGGGATATTGTCAGATCCCAAAATTTTAGTAAATTACTCCAACTATTTTATAGGTACTATTTTTCATGTTTTGACCATACATTGTTTGGGTTTCATCATGGGTGTGGTTGTGTGAAAATTGGATGCTTTTAGAGGTATTTTGTGTAGTGCATGGTGTCCGCACAATTTACTCAATCCAAAATACCTATCTTATAAAAACATGCAACCAATGATAATGTGAGATTCCATGGTTGGTTCATATTTTGTAAAACCATGTTTCCCATTTAGAGTAATTGTTCCCCACTAAACAGGTTCACAATTTAGGTGAACTATTCTCCAAACTCTATGCCCTTTCCCCAGAAATAGAACATGTGAGTTTATTGTATTCAAAAAATTAGTATTCAAATATCAGGTCCCCCCATACTATATCATTAAACAACTTACCTTTACCCTAAATCAGTTTCAATCAATTTTGAGGTCCTCATAATGATTCCAAGGAATCCCAACATCTATTTTTGATGATTGAAAGCTCAGATTAATGTTATGTGCCTCTCCCATTAAGTTATTCTAATTCGGGTTTGTATACTCACACACCCCTTACCTTGTATCATTATTTTAACAGATGTTCTCCTCTTCTGGTGACGGATATAGATCTAATCTTTTTGATCTTAGATGTAGGATTCAGATCTAGATCAAGTTCTTTTTTATGTTCTTGTATGTTATGCATCAATTTGGGTCTTCCATTGGTGTGTTTTATTCATAAATTTTTTAGGTAGTGGTCTGAATAGAATTCAAATAAAATTGTTTCAAATCACATGTATTCATTTTTATATTTTTTATTGGTAGATTGTAACTTGAATATTTAGTTGAATATTTTATTTAGTAAATATAATGAAACATGGATTTCGAATAAATAATTTTTGAATTAATTTATTGAATTTTCTTATTATTCAATTGATGTATTTTTTATAAAAATTGGTGAATTCGTTAATGGGATATTTGGATTGTGGAATTTGATTAACTAATCAGTTAATTAATTAATTAGATATCATGATTGTGGAATTTGAATAATTAATTGGTGAATTAATTAGTGGGATATTGTGATTGTGGAACTGGATTAACTAATTTATGAGTTAGTTAATGGGTAAATGTCAAATATGGTTTAAATGTTGTAAAATGGTTTAATGGTGAATAAATAATTTTATGGAATCTGATTATAGTATTTCATTGGGATTTTTATATTTGGAATGGTATATATTGATGTGAAATGTGTAAGAGGGTTAATACTGATTAATCATTTTTGATGTAATATTTTTTATATATGTATGTTTTGTTGATAAATGAGTTGGGGCCTAGACTCATGCTCCAAACACCAATATATGATAAATGAGTGTGGAAATGATATTGAGGTACCACAAACCCATATATAATAAATGAGTGTGGTATAAGGGTTCAGCTGCCAAATACCCATATATGATAAATGAGTGGAGGAAAGTGACTAAGGCTACAAATACCCATATGAGATAGCATGTATGTCATATGGGCTGAGCCTACAAATAAAAAAGTGACTTTGAGGTTTGGGATAGTGAATAAGATTGTAAATAACCATTGGCATATAAGAGAGAACCTTATATACCATTGGGTTTATATTTAACAGTGGTTCCATTGTATTTGATACAATGTGAAATGAAATGATAAATGATATCAATGGTATCAGGATATGGGACAAATTATAAAACAAGTTGAAGAAGTTATTGAGGGTTTGGGTGTCATCTAGAACCTAAGTGTTTAAGTGTTTAATTAAATAATACATTATTATATGACAACTATTTACTTATTCATTTTTTAATATTCTTCATACAACTACATACACTATTATTGACTGGATATTATTTTAGATGTTTTTGGTGGTGGCCTACTATGTAGTACTCAAAACCTACTGTGATTGCCTGATTGGTTCCCAAATAGATTTCATGTTAACAATACATAATAAGGGAGAGAGTGATATGTTTTATGTTAGAGTTGGGATATAGTACAGATGATGGAATTAATAATGTTTTTAGGTCACTCTTGGAGTTTTCGGTGTCATATTTTTAGGTTCTTCCATTTGAAACATTTCAATAGAATGAAAATATCTACTATTTTGGTTTGGTTATTTTATTTATAGTTGAGTCTTCATGTGATAATGGTTTATTATGGTTATTGGTTATATCATTTGGTTTTCCTTGTTTATTTCCGCATTTGTGATTCTAGGATAATGAGGGTATATTATCTCCATGATCGATATTAGACCATTAAAGCTATTCAGCATCCTCTCACATTAAAAGAGTCATGCTAGAGGCCATGTGATTGAATGGCTCAGGGCATTGATTTCTGGAACTAGGGTCGGGGCTTTGTACTTTTCTTCTTATAATGACCTTCAAATTGGTGATCACGATGAGAAAACCACATCCCATCATTGTGACCATAGTGATAAAATATACATGAAGCCACCTAATGGTTACTCTATTGAATTAAAAAAATAGGATTTCCATTTTAATAAATAATTATATTTTTTTTAAAATAGATTTAATGGAAATGGTATAGAAATTAATATTAATTTATGATTTATTTCCATAATACAATGATAAAATATGACTCATGTTTTAATTTCTAGTAAATTTAAATTAATTTTCTTTACCTATTTTTTTATTTTTATGAAATTATTACTATCGTCAATAAAATGAAGCTTGTTGTGGGGGTATAATATCAATTAAAACTCATATCTGACATGTAGCATGTAAAAGGATAAAAATGAAAATAATAGTGTACAAATAATCAGGGTTAGACCTAACAAATGGTTATACCTCTAACAACATTGATATGTTTTGAATTTTCTCATGCGATACTTCTTTGAATCTCTCAACCATGTTATTGTACCTATTAGACATAATTTTATAATTTCACACTCTCGATCAACCATTAATTATGATGTTATATATAGTTATTGTCTAAAATTCCAATTGTAATCAAAGTTGGAAGCATCAGGTATTTAATGATTTTTACTAGTGTCGATGTATCATTGGAAATCTTCACCCTTCATGTAATTATTTCATGAATAGGGAAGCCATATTGGAATTAGATAAAGTAGATGGATTGACATTTTTCAAAAACTTTTGATATGTCTATTTTTTATGATAAAAATTTATATATAGTAACGATATTATTAATGGTTATGTAGATGAAGAATATGAATAGAATAGTTATAAAATAAAGTCATTGACTGGGTATGATTTCACTCCTTTTGACTTCCTTCTTTTTGGAAATGAAATATCTAGTATGTTGTTTCAGTTTGAATGATGGAATCATAATTTGAATCCTTGATTAATTTTGTTAAGGAATCCTTATCTCTCAATGGGTTATCTTCTGAAATAAAACATCATTATTCTATAATTAATGTATATATTGGTAGTTCATGTGAGTTAATTTTTTCGAAAACAATTAGATTTACATGGAAAGCCAAAACACAAAGATATCATATTATATTTTCTTAGATATATGATTGAATCTGAGACTCTTTGTTTAATTGATATAAATAAATATAATAACCCTCTTGATAGTTTTACTAAATATATGGTTTTACCAAAATTAAATCATTATTTAGGAAAATTAACTTTTTTACAAATCAATTGTTATAGGTGAAATAACATTTCCTGTTTCAATTTTTATTTTTTTTTATTTTTTTTGAAATGAAGTATTTCATATTTTTTCCATATTGAATATACCTAATATATTAATACTCTAATAAATTTATTTTATATTCATTAATAAATGGATGATAAATTTATTTTATTTGATAACAATATTTGACCTTGAGAAACTCTATGATGGGTCTTTACATTCCAACATGGGCAAGAATTTATAAATTGTATGGATTTGACTAGCTTTTTTCACATGTGACACACATCATCCCATGACTGTAGAGTCCTTGATCCATGTGAATTTGGTTCCATCACAGCATTCACACAATTCACTTGTTTTTTTCAAATCAATAGTGTGACTCTATTTAAGTCTTGTGTGGACCCATAGAGCTCATTGGTTAGTTGGTGAATTTCAATGTACGGGTTGTTCTATGGGAATTGATAAACTCCTTCTGCCAATATATTTACTTCATCCAGTCATTCAGATTCTCCAAGGTCCAGATCCCATTTTCTATAGTGGAAACACTAGCTGTTCTATCCATTATTATTCTTTATTACAGTTTAGGTACATACCTAATATAATCTTTAGAGTCTAACCACAAACAATTTTTGTTTGATATGTAATCTATTCCACTGGAGGATGTACATCCATTTCATAACTTATTTAGAAGCTTGAAAATAAGTCAGAATCTATGGATCCATGTGATTTTTAGGCCTTTGTTCTAGCATTATCATCTGAATTTGTCCATAGAAGAGCCACCCTATGAAACATGTATGTATAGTAATTATTTCAGTTTTTCGAAAGATAAAATTTCATTCATAATTCATTTTCATTCTGATTTTTATGGGATAATATCATGCATCATCTTATTTTTTGATCTTATTAAACCATTGTGTGTGGGAGGTTTCTTGTTGGTCATGTTGGTCAAAACTAGACAAAAGCATGATAAATCCTTATGTTTTCTGTACATATTTATATATATTTTACATATTTAATGTTTTTCCATTTCTATTGGAACATTATAAATAAATTATTCCATTCATTTCAGGTTCATTAATTTTATCTTATTCCATCACTCATTACCATAAAAAGTTTTTATTGAATTATTTTATTCATATTCTATTAAATTTTAATTAAATATAAATATATCATGTACAACTGAATAATTACTTTAATTTTTCTAAAAAACATGATGTGGTTGAGTGGTAATAGTGACATGTAAAAAAGTAACTTGATCTTGCCATTAAAATGGGAGGACATTTTTATGAATATTCCCATACATTCAAGGGAGAGGGAAATTCCCCCAAGCCTCTTTGGAAATAAACCTATATCCCCAAACCCAAGATTTTGTGAGGTAAATGATCCCTACCTACTAAATGAAACAACATGTGAACCTATTTCACACGTGTGTGAAACTATTCAACATCTTCAAGAATCTAGAGTCCTTACATCTCCTAGGATGTGTATACGAAATCCAAAATAATAAAACAACATTTATTGGTCAAATTATGCCAAGAAAGAAACCCATAAATATTCTTCCCCAAAAAGGATAATATCAATCAATGTGTCATCGAGGTGCCTCTACAAGATGTATGGATTGAATAATATAATAATAGATAAAAGAATGTATGAGACACCTATAATAGGCTTGAGAAATGAGGATGAAGAATGACATCATGCATCCATTTTCAACATCATTACCATTCATCATGCCAAATGCCTAAAATCCCACAATTTCATCATTTATTGAATTATTTGATACCCCACATAGAATATCCATTAATTCAATGTTCAATATATTCCAATTAGTATATTTTTTCAAGTTCATAAAAGAATTTAATAATTATGGCAAGAGATAACAAATAACTCTCTAGCTACCTCTAAATATCCATTCTAAAGGGTATAAAGTTATTGAATATTATATGATCATGTTTTATAAGTGATATATCCAAATCAGTCAATACAAAGATCATAATTGAGTGTTAAGGAACCTCATTTCATTAAACCCTTATGGGGTGACAATACTATGTGACGAGAATAGACACTGAGTGAATATGTGAAAAAATCATGATTCATGAACCCGCAATGTTGAACTTGATAGAGGTCATAGAAACCTATATTTTAGAAACATGACTGAACAAATTGAATTGGGGATACTAATAAAACCCTATATATGAAATTTAGAGCCCCTGAGAAAGGAATTACTCATCTATAAGAATCAAGGTAAATGAGAGCTCTCGACCAAATAGAGAGCCTAATATTTCTTATACTATATTTTTATATTCGACCAAGTTATTACAACCTTAGATCAGTGAAGAATATTATTTATAATAGGTGGCCATAGTTTATGATATTGTGTAGAAACCCTTATTTTCCCTTGAAATTTGTTAGGATGTTCACACGTAGTGGAAAAAATTAAAGAGAACCCTGATAAAACTAAAAATGAGATAAGATACATCATAAGATAATACTAAAATTATTAGTAAACTAGAAAATTATTTAATCTATTTGTAATGTTCTATATATTATTATTTCATCCCCATGTGAGTGATTTTTTCATTTTCCAAGAATATTTAATAAAATTCACTAAAAATTCATATATCTAAAGAACAATTTAATAGGGGATATGGATCCCCCATTAATTAGTTTTTCCAATCAATGATGCATGATCATCATTAATGTCATGTGTGAATATGGAGATTCCTAATTTTACATATTAAAAAATACAATAAAACCTACATGATTATTGAAGGTATCATTTGTATTCTCTGTTTTTCATTTCGATAAATTGATTGTGTTATGTATTTTTTTATAGAGATATAGAAAGAATTATTAATTAATTAACTAAGGGTTCCCATTAGAGAATAATCATTAGGTTATATTAATAATACTTACTCATTTAATTACATTCATTACAAATAATGCATTCTTTTTGAACTACAATAGTGGATTGTAAACGATTAATGAATATGATATATATCATCCTTTCATAGGAGGTATTTTTTGTAATTTTTATTTGGAAAATAAGTGTAAAAATGAAATGGAATATATAGAATAAGGAGAATAAAATTTAATTGAGAAATAATTAGGGGAATAGAACATGAAAATAATTCAATGGACTAATGAACTTTTTTTAGGTGATATATTTTCTGAATAAGAGTAAACCCCCTATGAATCCTTATTAATTAAAAAGTTGAAAATTCATATTACTAAGTCAAAATGATAATTTATTATCCATCTCTATTTTATTTAATATGTCATAGTGTAGGAATGTGTGTTCTTTAAAAGTGGATTCAATATTTAATACTAAAGATAATTGTGACATCATACCACCCTAAATTTCTTTAATTACTTATCAATTACAATAAATATCATGGGATCCGTAATTTTTAGACTGTTTATTTTTGGATTATATATATTCTTTGAATATGTTAAAATGACATAAATTTATTATAAATCAAAAAGAATAAAAAATAGTGTGCACTTAATTTTCAATTAAGAGATATAGTGAGTGAGATACTCAACGAAAATGAAAAACAGGTAGATGAATTATTACATAGTTTTATATGATATATAAATGATGTGAAAAATTGGGATGTAAAACGGGCGGATTAATAGAGATGTACATATTTGTTTTTGGACAATATTCAAATTAGAAAATCTCCACTAATTTAAAATTTAATGAAATTATGATTGATCATCAGGGGAAATGGAATCATATTGATACATGGGTTTGGATTAGGTTTGGGGTCATTTACTTTACAAACTGTTTTAAAATATAATTTTTGGTGAGTGATTAGAGAAAAATATTAATTATAATTTATTTTAATTAATTAATATTAACTAACAAAACCTACACATTATTTTGAATCTAAATATTTCTCATTGTATTAGTGTAAATTTTTTTATATTTTATCAAAATGTTAACATTGAGGATGTATAGATTAAATATTTTTTTAGTATTGAAATTGAAATTTTGTAACATAAGATGATGATTTTGGATGTTTTATAGGTGCGAATATGATCCATGATAGAAATGTATTAGTATAAAATGGTTTTCTCTCATTCTGTAAGGGTAATAGAGAAAATGGCCTATAGTAGTTAGAATAAAAAATTATCCACAATACATTAAAGACATAATAAATTTGGATTGTCCTTCAATGTATTATAAATGAATAAATTCTTAAAATTCATGTATTATTATAATGATTCTATAAAAGATTAAATTTCACTTTTATTATATTAAATCTTAAAACCAATGAGATATTAAGGATTATACTATAACTCTTTATTATTTTTTCGAAACACATTTGTATTCAATTTGAGTAATTTATTCTCATGTATGGTTTTCTAAATTTGAAAAATCAGACAACCAATCTCTGAGATGGGAGAAAAATATTTTCATTACAAATGCATTATACATGGTGTATATTCAAAAACATGTATACATAATGAGAAATTAATATGTTGTATCATAATATATTCATAAAAGGCACAATGATAGAGCGACATGGATAGAGATATTAGAGAGAGAAAGAAAATATGACTTAACTCATGAAAACAAATATTTATTGACTAATGGAATAAGGATCAAAATGGGATCCCTATGATGCAAATCACCATATTTGATCCTATCATATGAAGACCATTTCAGTGATGCTTATATGATCTATATGATCATCGGGGTTTCATAAGTTATCTATAATTCATTTATTTTTTAGTCCTTTAAAAATAATCATATTCAATTAATGAATTAGACATCAATTTTACTAAAAACACAATAGGTTGCATCAAATCTATTGGATTAACTACCCAAATAGTGTTAATATATCTTAGATTGATTATTTAATAATCATTGACTATGATCCACACAATATAATCATATGGTTTAGAGAAATAATTGTATATCTTATGATAGACTATGTTATCCCAATATTGGGTGTGCATCAAATATAGTTATTTTGTCCAAAAAGATTCCAAAAAATAAGAAATTTTTACACTATATCAGACTTCACATGTCTTTTCATTGTATAGTTTTATTCTTACCAACATTACCTAGCACAAGATTAATTTTTTAAAACATAAAATCATTTCATTCTAGAAAGAAAGATATAGTGTTGTTATTTGTTTACCCTCTTCTTAGTCGCACTCATTCTTATATATAAGAATGATTTCAACTGTATGATGATCATACATATACCTTCAGTAGATCCATTATTATGAATTCCAGGAAATACATAATTTTCACCCAACTACTCTAAATTATTGATCTACCTCCAATGAAATCATATATTCTTCTTAAACCTCCAATCTCTTTCAAACATTAAATAACCTCCATCTAAAAAATAATACATAAAATAACATGAGTCTAATAATGAATTATGAATTTATATCAAAATTTACAATAATAAATGAAATTTTATTTAACATTCTCCCAAAATAAACTAACTAAATTATTTTCAAACACTTTTGGAAACCTATTTTCATAACAATATTACCATGTATTAATTTACATCCCACTGTCTATTTGGCTCTACAATATCCCCCATTTTATTTTTCTAGAAATATACGAACATAAATACATTAAATATAATTCCAATATTTCATTAATAATAATTTAATTTTTATAACCATAATAATTATACAATATCTATGAACAAAAATTATCTAATTATATAATCAAATTTTCCTTAAAAATTGATTTTACAATTATACCTTCTATAAAATTGGTTTTTTGAATGCTACACACAATACGTGGAAATTATCATCTTTGATTCTAAATACATTCACTACTATTAAATCCACTTGATCAAAATTTTATCTACTATTTATTTTAAATTTTGTATCTATTTTCACTTTTCATCCAATTAAAGACTTATTAATGCGTCCATTATAATGTAAAATATTGAGATAATCCAAAAATATTTGTAAACACGTCATAAACATAAAATATAGAACAAAACCACATCATAACATTTTTAATAACTCACTATAAATTTATTTTCCATTAATATAAGGATAAAAATCATTAGAAACATGTCATACTGTTAACCTCTGTAAATAATTTATACAAATATGTATTTTACATGAAGTTATATAGTATTCTATTTTATCAGTCATTGAAAAAATTGTGAAAAAAGGTAGATTGATTTGGAAACCTCACCATTCATTAGCCTTGAGTGTGATGAGGTGGAACACCTAATGTAAACCTTTTAAAAAAAATTGGTACTGTCTTTTTTATCACATGAACTATTTCTTCCTTTTTCATTCAAATTAAAACAACAAGTCATTTTTTCTCAATCTCCATGATAAATTCAAAATTTATATCAATGTTATATGATAATTAGTGTGTAACTGGATTCCATAATATATTTATAGAACTATGATTATAATGTCCTAAAATTATTTATGAACTTACTTTAACATTAATCTCATCCGACCAGTTCATATCCAACATTAGTCGGGTTTTGGCATGATTTATAGGCATATACTATTCATTTTTTATGCTCAATGTGAATTCATATTTTATCGTAGTGTTCTAATGGAAAACTTTTATCAATGATGGAAACTACCATTAGATGTATACCTCAATTAATAAATTGAACCTACCCATTCTTTATCTATTCAACCATACTTTTCATGAATCCCATTTGATTCATATTTCAAATCCTAACTTTTAGTATATTATGTGTACCTAATAATTACCATTCTAGCACCGAATTTAAGTTCTCTTAAAGAGAATTGATTATTTAAACAAATTGTAACATCATAAACATTATCTATACTTATATATATAATGTACAAAAAAATTCAAATCATCTTTTCCTATTATATTTGATTGACTCTCAATCGTTACTCATCATATGATATCTTGGTTCTCACATAGATTGGTGTGGATATTGGAAATGAATCTTCTATAACCAACAATGATTCATGTTCCCTAGTATACTACCCTAGAGAAAATATTCTTATCCCTCTGTTATGAAATTTCTATTCCATGAATGTACCTCATCTCACCCGGCATGTCAACATGAAAAATATTTTCCATATATATTGTAGAAAATTTACTAACATAAAAAACTATTTTAAAATAAATTGTTCCATGTATATCAAAAATTAAAAACATTGGTACTCCTTTTTACTAATGATTCTTAGATTATTTTTCCACAATTCCATTACTAAAATTCATCATATTCATACATGTGTACATCTATAAATATCATGATCAATTGAAATCACAATTTCTAAAAATAATTTGTAAACCTAAAAACATAATTACAATCATTCACAAGAATGGTACAAAATATTTTATCAAATTATAAGTCCTCATAAAACTAGTAATTGATGATTGAAGAATAATATCCCCAAACACACACTCCCAAAACTAGTGGTAAAAATTATCTTTAAATTTTGGATTATAATAGTGATAATTTTGAACCACTATTTTTCAATCCAAATTGCATGACGTCATAGGGAAATATTAGATAAATATCATACCCAGTGACATTTTAGTTTTATAGTTTTATACATCTTGCATAATATCTTATGTAAATTGTACCCATTTATTCAAATGGGTATTTCTTCCACTAAAACCCAATTCCCTTATTTCACATTATGTCATCATCATTATTCATATAAAAACATTCTATATTTAATGCATTTAACATTATTATTGATTAACATGGGCGAAGAAAACAAAATAAGTGTAATATCATATTCACATTAATGGTAAACAAAATCATCAACCAAAAAAATAAATTAGTGTGAAAAATTACATCACATGGGTATAATAACATAATAATAATGCATGATATTTATATATAAAAAAGAATACCCATTAATACTGGGATAAAAATTCATGAAACCTGAAAAAATAAAATAAAAAAATTATCATATGAATTAATTATATCAATCCATTAGATTCCAATCTTAATAAATGCAATTTCTAAAAACCCATATCTTTTATACCACAAGACATTAGAAATACATTACTCTAAAAATAAAATCATTAGAATTCATTTTTAAGTCAATATATTTCTAAGAAACAATATTTTAGTAAAAGATGAATCATATAAGAAACATTGGATATCATTTCAATATAATTCTTAAAATCACTCTTAGAAATTCAACAACCATACGATAAATTTATATATCCAATTCATTGGAGGGCTATCATGGACCCACCCATCATTGGTGTATTATAGAACAACCCATCCTTTAATAATAATATAACCACCCACACATGGTTTATAAAATAATCACTAGAAATCATAATCATATCCTAATAACCATAACATAACAATAAATTATGGAATCTCAAATTTCATTTTAAAACAAAAAATACAACATTATACAATTCATAATAATATTAACCAACAAAATGGGTTTAATGAAAATATCTTTGAAACAATCAAAACCAATCCACCAAAAGAATGGGGAAGGAATCATTACAAATATTCCATTGGATATCATAATTAACATCATGTTTTTTTTATATTTATGAATTTAAATACCATTAAACTATTAATGAGAACATTATTCCGAAAACTAAAATTTAAAATTTGAATTTAATAACTAAAAAATTCAAAGTATATGTTGAATATTGAATTATTTGAAAATAATATTGGATTAATAAAATATATGATATATGGAAAATAATGGTCATTAATATGGGAAGATCCATTCATGATGTAAATTTTTAAAACTAATAATTAATTTCAATCATTTTGTATATAATGTAAAAAGTTATCAATTTCTAAAATGTCATGAAATTTATTATTTAAAAACATTTAAAAGAAGGAAAAAGATCATGTAATTTAGAATTTAGAAAACAGTTATTATTAGAAACAAAAAACATAGAAGCCATTATAGAAAATATGGATATAGAAGAGAAAAAATGAAGATATTAGAGAAGATAAATGAACGATATAATTTATAGAAAACAATATTCATGTTTTGTTAATCAACAAGGTAGGATATTGAAATTAAATATATAGAACACATTCATAGATATATGGGAGAAAAATATATATTTATCAGTAAAATGATACCACATTATCTTTTCCAAAATATCAATCAACACTAAAAATCACAAAAATAAAAAAATATTACATCTAAAAACCTTATCCTCATTTGTGAAATTTCAATCATAAGACCCATGAATGAATATATTCAAATGATAAGTCAACTATAATTAATATAAATATAAAAATTATATTAAATATTAAAGGGGATATATATATATAATAAGAAATAATTTAGGTTTATATCATCAACATATGTCCCATATATAGTAAAATTGTGATGAATAACCCTTATAATGATCATATCATTGAATTGATAATTAATCCATTAAGATAATATCATTAAAAAATTAAATACACTAGAAAATGGATGTATATAATAAATCATTTTATAGAGCCATTATCAAATAATAATTTCATAATAATATTAATGAACAAATTGTATAACCTATTGAATATAAAATGAGTTATGATACCTTTTACCACTTGGTAACATTCATGTCAAGCCCCCTTGGATGAAATTATTAAAATGGAAAGATAAAATAACACGATGTATAAGGGATTAATGATATAATATATTGGCCCTCTATTTTTATATACTATCATTTCAACACTTTTATAGAATACATAAAGTATTTAACATGAATATGCCCTAAGTATATATCAATATAGTTCATTTGGACGCATAGAAACATAAACACTAGTTCATAAGCGAGTTACATTTCCCCGCACTTAGTTCTTCATGATTAGAACCCCTATTAAACTTATCATACATAATTAAAATCTTTATAACCTATGGAAGAGAACACAAATAGGGGTGATCTCAGATTCATATATGGAAAAAATGGATACATGTAAGCATAAACATGAACTTAAGGGTATGATAATGTTATCTTAACATTCGAATATTATAACCTGCATATCAGAGATCACCTACATTAATAATGTAATAAATATTTTATTTTCATAAGATATGAATAATAATTAAATAAATAACATAATCCATGAAGTCAAATCAAATGATTAATACATGTAATTTTGGAATACATATACTTGTGATATCATTCCATATAATTCAAGACTCATTATTATTACATATCAAGGCACTTCATGAGAACCTCACCTACTAAGAGGGAAACAACACCATCCGAAGTCGCAGTCCTTTTCTTTTAAGGGATTGGGTTTTCTCATATTCATAGAGTGGATTGGTTTTCTCCATATTCCAACTTCATGGTGACTATACCTACTTTATGTGACAACTAACATCCACTATCATAGTCATCTCCTTATAAGTGGTCAAGAGTCCCCATATTCCCCTATAGGATCAATACCATCAACTAGATTCACATCATTATATCATGATATAAAAATATTTAACAAATTAATTATAGGTTCACATAGGTCCCACTGATATCATAAAAAAATTTATACATGTACCACTAGATAATAAAACATTCATCATATCATGACCCATAAAAAAGAATTAGTTTTGTAAACATCATATCAAAATCCCATGAAATGAATAGAGTGTCATAAAATTATAATTATATCATTGGCAATGGAAAATGATATGTTTCATAATCAATTCAACATAGCCTATCGCATGATAAGATGTCAGTTTCACAAGAATAAAACCCATGTAAGAGGAAAAAGTTTCATAATCATCATTCCAAGAAAACATTATACATTTAGAGAAAGAAAATGAATGGAACCATTGAATCATTACCTAGAAGGGCATAAGTGAAATCAATAGATGAAATCAAATATAGTAATTTTTTTAGAAATATCTTTAAAAATAATTTATGGATGAAAATATTCATTATTATTTGGAAAAAGTTATTTAAAACATAAAACACCATGAAACCCATTTTAATGAAAATATGCTCAAAATTTTTTAAAGAATGATTTTTAAACCATTTGGAAAATATTTTCATTGAAAATATATAAATAGAGATTGAAATATTTTTGATACCAATTTTCCTCAAAAACATATAAAAATAGTAAAAATGTTTGGAAACCAATATAAAAACTTATAGATAAATTCCAAAAATGATTTGAAATAATTTTACATTAAAGCATATAAATGAATCCTGAAAGTATATTTGATGAAATGTTTCTGTGAAACTTTAAAATAATATTGAAAAACTTTTAAAACCTATTTTCCCTTGAAAACATATAAAATAAAGAAGTAAAACATTAGAAAGCATTTTCATCAAAAAATAAATTTAAGAAAAAATATTTATAATATTAGGAAAAAATGTTCTTTAAAAAAACATTGTAATCTTTTAAAGGAATTTTCAGCAGAATGATGTTCACGATAAGTGGAAAATATGTTCATATTTAGCATTCCTTTTTCACCAAAAAATATTAGAAAAGGGCATAGACAAAAAAATTACAAGATTAGTCTCTTTTAAATCCCATTTTATTTAAAAGGTAAGACTTGGGTCCAAATTTCATTTAATTATAATAGTAAATTAGTAGAATATTTTTGGAATCCTTTTCGAAACCATAGTTTAGAAGGAAGGCAAAATTCTGACCTATTAGAGATGTAATGTCAAAATTTCATAAAAAATATTACTTATCTTAAATAAAAATGTGTGGAAAATGTAAATAATGAATTATGATATGCAGAATATATATAATATAATATATATAATTAATTTTCATTAGATATGGATCATAAGATTTAATTAATGGGAGAATAATCATAAACAATCCTGATAAATGATGGGAATTTTTCAATGAACTATTACCACATGGCAACATTGGATCATAATATCCTTGTATTAAAGTGAAATTAAATTAAGCTCAAAATATCATGAATGTAATAAGATTTATGATATTTCCTATCAAATGCACCCTATAAAACAATGTAGGTGTATATAATGCATATGTCTCAAAAAAGTAATATTGAGGCAAAACAATCTTACCAATTTGGTAACTTGGAAAACATAATCCCCATTATAGATAGATCGTAAAATGGATATTTAAATAATCAGAAATTTAAGAATAATAATAGTATAATATATTAATTTGAATTATATATGTAACACTAAATAAGTTATTGGTAAGTAAATCATGTATCTCGCAGAAATAAAATGTGAGATGAGATCCCCTTACCTTATGTATTAACTATCATCATACTCATTAAAATCTCCTTTATAATAAAACTAATTTTATTATAAATATTTTAGAGAAACATATTCTTATATAAAATACCATATATTCTATTATTATGAGTTTATATTACCCTTTTGTTAACAAAATTATGTTAAGGTTTCACTTATGGTAATACTTTCTTTGTTTTTTACTTGTGTCTGAATTTTTATATATTTGATCCTTTTACATATATAATGATTTAAATATGGTAAACCATTATATAAATATAATTTATATTAATTATATAGATATTATAATAAAATATATAATATATAAGTACAAAATGGAATACAATATTTTTGGAGATGGTAAGCTCTTTATAGATATTAATGTTGTTTCCTTTTTATGTTCTTATAAAAGAAATAAATAAAATGAAATATATGTATATAATTTCATTACTATAGAATTGGTATTTAATATATATCCTATATTTTATTTAATATATTCTCAATACACTCCATGATGTCTGTAAAGGAATCACATTGCTTTGAGGGGGCAGTAGTTCATACTTCTTCGAATGAAATAATTATATTTATAGAAGAAGGAAAGAATAAATGTTTGTTCTAAATAAAAAATATTAATAGAATAAGTAAATTATAAATATAATATATATATATATATAGGGTTTCCATCATAATATCCATCATGCGAGGCAGTAAAGAAAAAATGAACAGTCACTGTATCGTGAGGCGAGGGTTCACATTATATATAAAAAGTGTGTCCCTTACCCATTAGATGGATGTATGTGTAAGTGTAGGTATAACCCTAAGAATAATAATATCATTTTATATTTACTAAACTAATTTAGTTAAATAAGAATGTATTATGAAGTTTTGAGGGAGTGAAAACAAGAAAATTAAATAATGGTGCTTTATGTGGGATTCTACCTCTTTATTGGGTAACTACTTTTCTTTTCACAAAAAGGATACCTTGTATTTCATTCTACCCAAAAGTATTCTTGAAGGAGTAATAGATGTAATTTAGGAAATGTAATGGGTACATCATGGTTAAACCTAATATTTTTGAGTTTTGTGGGGAATAGAGAGAGAGGTGGTGGACTTTTATAGGGAGGGATGGGACACACATGGTATTTTTGAAAATAATTAATCTGTATCCACGATTTTACCTAAAAATTTTTGTACCAAAAATTAAACTAAAGAATGTATGATTTATGGATGAAATATGTTTATAAAATGTGTGTTGGAAATTTTTCCAGGTTATTTATTCCCATATGTTTAAGGTTTAGTACCTTGTTATGCTTAATTTATCATCAATCGATGTAATTAATTTTAATTACATCCCATTATATTCATGGTAAAAACTACTTTAAAATTATTAGACATTGTAAATTATGATGATTCCAAATATGGAATCCATTTTCTCAAAATCCCAATAACATTAGTGAAAATATTGATAGTGATAAATAGATTTGAATGTAACAACAAGTAGGATGATCCGTTTTTGTTGCTGCTTTATGATAAGTTCAAAAGTATGATAAATGGTGGATAACTTTTAGATTTTGAAAATGATTCAAAATTAATGAAGTGGAGGATAATTTTAATGAGTGATATGAACAAATATAAAAGTACTGAATTCATTCTTTAAATTAAATTTCTAATTGTTCTATATATGGAATTGATTTTTGGAGGATCAAAATCTAGAAGAGTGTTGCTACAATATTTAATTAATGAAGAACACTTGAAAAAATCATGATTTAGCATGCCATAGAAAAGGTGTAAGGGAAAAAATATCTTCCACATCAGACTCATCTTGTTGAAATAAGTATACTAACTGTGCATGTTATCTCATTACTGTAGCTTCTTAGGTTTGTATGTCATATCATTAGTTGAGAGACCACCTAATGAAAAAAACTCCCAAATTAAACAACCCCATTACTGACATTTTCATATTTCATTCATCAAAATCAAAGAGAATAATGCTTCATAAATTCAAAATAAATCAACTAATTGATCAAAATATAAATAACATTCTACTAAAAAAGAATTATTATGTTTAAAGAAAATTAATGGTCATTTATTACTTGATTCTACAGAAATTCATCACTGGCCTGGAATAATGTGATAGTTGGACACCAAAAAAGTGTCTAACTATTTGTTCTATTAACAAAATAAAAAACACCACCATCATCACTATTAAATTAAAATTTAACCATATAAGGAAAAATCCCATTTGGATAAAGCGTCACCAAAATATTTAATATTCACATTAATGAAAATATGAATTATGTATGCAAAGAATAATCTCAACCTAAAGGTCGTGATGAATTAAAAGGAATTCATAAGAAAAGAATGTGTTTAATTGGTGTCATGTAAAAAGAATGAAACTATATTGGCTCTGAAGTAATGGTTGTTCTAAAAAGTCTAATCAAACACATTATCATGAGTATGAATGAGGTACCCTCCCCCAATATATTTAAATGTTTATAATATCTATTTGATTTTCTGTAGGACTAAGTGGGAGATATGACCCATGGGGATGAATGTGATGAAAAGATAATATATATGTTAAAATGTATAAATGAGAAAAAAACATTGAAGATCATAATGTAATTTTGATAATATGTCCAATCATTACTGCACCCTTGGAAGATTTTGTGTAGTACATATTCCCTTTATGAGAAATTTATTTTGAAGAAGAAATTTGTGGAGATTTTATTCTATATGGTTAAAAATTTCTTTATTCAAAATCATCTACAATATATAATTCCAGACTAGATAAAAAGGTTTTTCATTCCTATTAATCACTAATAACATTAATCATATTTTAAAAAGACATACCCACATAACCTTCTTTAAAAAATGTATTGAAGATACCAAATTATAAATTACCTGAATTGGAAATCCCATTGTATGATGACTAAATTATTTCAAGTTAATAAGTAGCATCATGGGGTATAGTTATTTTAGAAGAACATATGTGAATACATACCATGGGTATGAGTATTTGAATAAATTAACGGAAAAAGATCTAAAATATGGACCTCAAAATGAAAATTTCATTCTACGACATTATGGATCCATCAGTATTTATAGTTCATAAAATAAAAAAATCAGGATTTTAAAATGATAAATTGATTGAGTAATATTTTTAATGGTTTAAATACATATAGTGTCCATAATTATCTATTTGATGAGAATGATGGTAACATAGAACTTAGATAAGAATTCATCGAAACAACTTGTAGATGAAGTAATTTACTAAGGCAACAATAAGAACATAGTATGTGTGGTCTGAATTCAATGCAAGATAACAACAATTTGATAATGGAGATGAGATATATCTTTTGAAGTATATGAAATGGATTTTGAGATATCTATACTTCCAGCTATTATGATCATTTAATTTTTGTGAGCATAATATGGAAAAAAAGATGATAACATTACCAAAATAAAAATAGATATATAAATATATTTCCATTAATAGAGAATATTGGGAGATAATGGTTAGGGTATTAGTAGATGAAGAGATGGTTTTCTAGAATAATTTGGGACTTCATGAGGTTGGAAGAAAACACAGAGTGTCATTTCTGAAAGAAATATCAATGAATGTAAACTTGTTCATGATGTTCGAGTGGTACGTGTTCTGTGAAATTACAGTGTTTGGATGGAATTCCAGAATCTAAAGAGTTATGGATAATAGTGTTTGACATTGGTTTAGAGAATAGGGTCCTCCGAGGTAATAGATACCCTAGTGTATGAACATGAATCATTTAGGGAAGGAGGGGGAAAATCAATTAACCCATTTTGTGGCACACTCCTAGTATTTTTTAGCAATGGCGAATGATAAAGATCACTAACATTAATATGTGGATAAAATAAATAACCCTCCATGAGATGATTTTTTACACCTTTTTTAGGAATTCCATTACAATTTTCTGGAAGTGGAGGGATTGATGGGGATCATAAACATTGATAAAAGGTGAATAATTAATTAGCCTCCATGAAATAGTTTTGTTCAATTTAGGTATTATTTTAATAATATTCATCTAGTGAATGAATTTTACCATGAAGTTGTAACTCCCTCTAGTTTGATCATGCTTTTATCTATAGAAATATATATGATTATTCATGATTCATATGTTTCATATCCTGTATATAGTGATATTTATAAAACACTATAATTGATAAATAAATCATTATTGTCTCGACAGTGATACAAATATTTATCCCTATTGAAAAAAACGTTCAATAAAAATACTATCCCAATAGAAAAAAAGTCATAATCATGTTTCACATTTTTTTAATGAAAAAAACAACCCAATTATTTATCTCATGGAATGGATTTATAGAAATTGATACTGAATAAACACTATATATCAAACCCTTTGATAATAAAAAACCTCAATTGCAATGCTAGTTAATTGTGATTGTTCTTTTACAATATCCACAAAAAAATATATTATTTTATCCTCTTCCAAATAATAGGATTGACACAAAAAACTATTATTTTAGCGATATATATTGGATAACAAATTGCATCACTTTTTGAGATAATTAAAATATAAATAGTATAAATTTTATATTTCCATTAATAATATGTCTAGAACGTAAAAATGTACAGGTTTGGGAGATTGTATATTAGGAAGATTTGGGTCGATCATGAATATATTATGAACACATATATGTTGATATTGAAATATAAAAAATTTGTAGAAAAGTGAAAAACCCAAAACACAACTAGGTAAAATATGAATTTCATATACTCAATGAAAAATAAATAGAATAAAAATTAAACCAATCATAAACTGTTATATCCAGTCACAAATTTATGAATTTCATGAAAAATTTATAAATTGATTTTGTGGGATAAATAAAGAATATAACTCTAGGTTTTTCTATAAATAATTACTATGTAACAATAAATATTCTTAAATATAATACTATGTAACATTTATATTAAATTTCCATTACATAATTTAACAATAATATCATAATAAAAATTGACCAATTCATGTAAGAAAAAAATTAATAAAAATGTTATTAGATGGAATAAATATATGTAATAATACACCACTACGACGCCATTAAAATGATGACAGGGTAGAAAAAACATATCATTATCTGTTCATACCCTATTGTGATATCTAGTTATAGTAAAATAAATAATAATTCATGAACTATAAAATATTTTAATCATATTCTCGCATGCATATCATCCAAAATCCATGTCAATAATGTTTATTTTTTACCAAATAAAAAACATATAATTGAATGATTATTTATTTATTATGAATTAAATGAATCTTAGAAGTATAAAAAATAAAATAAAATATTATATACTAGTTTTTTTAAAATTTTATGAAACAATTAAATTTAAAATCTAATAAATTTTAACATTAAACTAAAAGAAGTGTTTAATTTTGTTTTCTAATAAAAAATACTGTTAAGAAAAAGTGGCTATAAAAGATATATTAAATAAATATGAGAAGATATGTAATTAAAAAAACCATTAATAAAAAATAAATCATCACATGAATGCATTTTTATGGAAATAAAATTATTATAAATATTAAACTTCGAATTTTTTAGTAATTACTTTCATATCAAATTTTAGGGGAATAAAAACATAAAACCTAAACTTTTCAAACAGAAACTATCACAATGGTTGAAAATTATAATCAGGAAATTGTGTATTCATAAAATAAAATACATGGAATTAAATGTATGTATAAACAAACTAACCACATTTAAAAATATCATTATTTAATATATGTTATCGAGGGGGATAATATGACCTACACTCATCTGTGAATACATCAGGTAGTCTCTCACTCACTGGCCTTCATTTTCATTCATGTTCATGTAGGGGGCCACAAAAATATATAATAACCATGTATGTAAAAAAATGAATTGGAATAATTTAACCTGATAATGACTTTTAGAAAATCACAAAGATATATTAATCTTTAAAAATATAACATATGAAAATTTAATATAAAATGATAAATAGTTAAAAAATGAAAGAATATGATTAATAAATTGACCATTAATAAATGAAATTATAAAAATAAAATTATATACATATAAACCATCTAAAAAATATTTATAAACCTCTATACGTTGTGGGATGTTTTATGATATTGATATCCAAAACCTGTACAAGTGGTGGGTTTTAGAAACTAGTATTATTTTTATTAATCATGCCTATTTACAACATTCATTGTAGTTAATTTATTTTGAAAATATTTTTTTTGTTTATATAATAATGTTATGACAATAAAATATGTGAAATGTTATAGAGTATAAACATTATGATAAAAGAAGAGTTGAAATTGAATTTTTTAAGAAAAAATATTATAAATAAATAATTACTGGGCGGAAATGAATATATACATATATTCAATATGATGAGAAAGATCATTAGTTTTATAGAAGACACCTAATTTTATTTTTCTGGTGCGCTTTCAATCAATTCTCATCTCTGGAAAAAATTAACGAAACATGAGGAATAGGTGCACCATATTGAGGTTTCCTTACCTCACAAGGGGAGAGGTGTTCCGGGTGCGCCTCACCATGCCCCTTTCCAAGGTTCAGACCTCAACTCTTTTTTGACAACACTAATTGTAAAAATAATAATCATGTGGTGAATGTAGAATATGTAAATGCTTTTATAATTTATAAATAATCGTATACTTAATTCCAATTCCAAAAATAATAAATTAAATAGGCCATTAAAAAGACATAAAAAACTAGAAATCCAATGTTTTATTTCAATGAATTTTTACCTGATTTCTTGAAAACATGTAAAACTAAAAATAATTAGAGTCCCTAGAAAGGAATTAAAAAATTAAATCAAACTATTTAAATAAATAAATAAATAAATAAATAAATAAGATGATTATCTATAGGCATATAGTTTGGGTGTATAGAAATAAAATCTAGCTTTTGAGAGTGACAATAGTATAAAATTGATTGGATTTTGATTTCATGGGATCAGATAAAAATGATTTATTAGGGTAATCATATTTTATCATTGTGTATAGTTAAATTTTACTAAAACTAGTGAAAATGGATAGTGAAATAATGAGAGATTAATGGTAATTATATTTTTTATGTATATTTAAATGAATAATTAAATTTTAAATATGATGTGTTAGCTACTTGGGGAATGACGTCTTAGTTTCATTAATCATATATTTAATTATAAAAAAATCATACATGATATTAAATCATCTCAAATAATGTAAATGGGATATTGATAAAATGAATCATTCAATATTATAACACATTTCATTCAAATAAATTAAAAATTCTGTATGTTGTCATATTATAAATGTAAACTCATATTGTAATATGAAATGTGAAACAATTAAATATCCAAGGATTTTCTACATATCATGTGATGAAATATTAAAATTAAAACATACTACTTTGTAAATCATGAAGAAATAAAATCATTAATGGCCATATTTATCTCAAAATGAGCAACTTCTGTTATCCTCTAGAAAAAATTAAAAAATATAATTTCTAGGAAATCAATGAAGATACCGAGTTGGGAACTAAATTGTCATAATATTTTACATCAAACTGTCTGGTCCGATTTATATCATATTGGGAACCCAGTTAGGCAAACCAAAAGGAAATTTTATACATATAAGGAATAGAGTAGAGTCTTAGTATCCTGTAAAAAAACACCAATATGATCTACACTATATATTAATTCTATTCATAAAGATAATGATTCTAAAAAATTAAACATACAATGTATAAAAAGAAATTATAATATACAAGGGAGTAAAAAATGACAAACCAACTAAAATTTCACTATAATATTAATCTATTTGGAACAATCTATGAACTAATAATAAAAAATAACATTTGGATATAATTTTGAAAGAATAATTTTATCCTGTTGAATTATATATATTTTAGGGAATCGATGAAGGAAAATATTTGGACCAATATAGAGTGCAACAATATACCATTATGGTTAATAGATCAAGTTTATGATGGGTGGTAGAGACTATGGGAGAAGTAGTGTTGGCTCTAATTTTTGATATGGATGATTGGTTCATAGTAGGTAGAATTTGCAGCAGCAATGGCATTGATTCATGACCGGGAGAAATGGATCATTATGGGAAGGGTTTGTGATGGAAGCGACTCTAACTCACAATGGGGAGAGATTGCTCACAATGGGTATTGGATGGTAGTGGCTCTGATTTGGGGTGGGGAAGTGGCATGGGTAGCTCTGATTCATGATGGGATGGATGGTTCTTGGCAGTGATGGTTTGAATAGGGGGAGGGTTTATGCCTTAGGGGGAGGGGAGATATAGGATCCAACGATTATTTTGGGACACTGACCACTAATTTTAGTTTCCTCTTCTCATCAATAAAGCCCAATTTTAATGGTCATCATTTTCAAGAGGCACCACTACAATAATTACTAGTAGTGTGTTTTTATAGACAATTTACAAGGGATATTGAGCCTAATGATCTAAATTTGATTAATTAATAAAAATATGTTCTAAATAATTATTTTAAATATAGTAAATAATACTTTTCTAAGTTGAAATGGTTTTCAATGATAAATAAAACTATTGAATTACATAATATATTGTATATAAATTATCGTTTAAAAAAAATCAGTTTTTTCACTATTCCTGGAAACAATATCAATTTCTGAAAAAACCAAAAATGTTACTGTAAGTTATTTTTGATATAATTATTTTTGAAATGAATTAATTTTTTTAATTATATTTTATATAAGTTTCATAAACTATATTATAATATTTTCGCATAAAAATTAATAGAAATTGTTCTGCGGTGAAAACATATTTTTTTATATAAATTATGATTGAATATTTACTTTTATTTGTTTGTGAGATTTTTTTGGGAAGTACATTTATTTATATATTTTCAAAATAGTTAATAATTTTAATAAATTATGATTAATTGGATTCGTTATGATGGTCATATATTTTACGAGTCATTTAAGAGAATTATTATGTATTGAATACACTATCAAAAATAATGTTATTAATTTAAAATCATGGGTTATTACAAGAGGACATGCAATATATTTGAAAAATACCATTCCATTTTGGTATAATGGAGTGAAATATTATTTTCATCTCAAGTTCAGAAACTAAAGTAATTGATTCATCAAAGTGCACTCCTTCAACATGAGAATATCCCTTGACCAAATTACTTAGTTAATTTTCATGACAAGGCCATGTTAATTCAACTTGTTTTTGAATACCAATTTTAGTCATATGTTATTTTTATTATTATATTGGGGTAAAAATTCCCCTACCTAAATTCTATCTGTTTAGTCAATTTAAAAATTCATGACAATAATCCCCTATTTTGGTTTCAATGCTTCTACAATATTTGATGGTTTATCATATGAAATCAATTAGGTTCCTAATGATTTACTTATGATTCAAATAATTTGAACATATTTTTCTTCATCTATATTTATTTTTTGGAACATCTGCCTATCTTCACATAATTAAATGAGATGATATATGTTTGTTTTCCCCATTTTAGTAATCTAAATCAATATATTTAACTTAATTCAAAATCAACACCTTTGTCAAAAATTTCATTCATATATTGGAAAAAATTTCTGTCTTCTTAAAAATAAGTTCCTCATATATCAGTGTGTCTTCTTCCATATATATTTCCAACACTTTTAATAAATTTATTCAGTGTTCTTTCCCATATCTTTGTGGTATCATCAAAATTGTTTTCAACATTGAGGATAACATAGACGAAAATCATTGACACCTATTTTATGAAATATACTGATATTATTTACCATTTAGATAAGTAAAATTTATTCTTGAAAAATAAATTAATTCTTTTAAACATGGGTTACTCTCTGGAGTCATTTCCTATGGTATCATTTTAAAATTTATTCATTACAAGAATTGATTTTTTTGGAACTGCTACTCTAATAGAAAGTCCCTAAAAGAAAAAATAAGTACCATTATTATTAAAAAAAGATATATATGTCCAATAATAATTTATTATTTAGTTCATCTAAAAAAATTCCCCTGTTTATGTTTAATTGGTTATATAGATTATATCATTCCTCTAAAGGTAATTTTCAAATATTACTTTTCATTAATCATAAATATAATCTATTCTATCATATTCAAGGAGCAAAAAAATTCATTGGAGTGCACATATTAAATAATTTTGACATCACAATTGGTTCTTTTTTATTCTCTATAAAAATATTGAGTATATTAAAGGTTAATTCATAAATACTGGAAATAATGTAATTATATATAATTTCATATAACTTTCATATAAGCTCTAAATTTTAGAATGAATATGGTACATCAGATGATATGTATAAATCTCAACATTATTATATAAAAATTTAGAAAGTATCAATTTTTGGTGATTGGAGAATATCTATTTGCTTCATATCACCATATTAATAATAACAAGATCACTTTTTTATATGTGTAATATTGTGATGTTTTATTACAAGATATATGTATTACTTCTTAATCATAGAGGGTTTTGTTCTTATCATAACCAAATTCATTTATTTATTCAATCCAAGGAGAAAAGGGATGAAAAAAACAACCACGTACGGCTTGAAAATAAAGAGAAAAAACAAAAGGTCAATGGGTAGAATTAATTAATCCCCAGATCATAACCAATTACAATATTAACATATAGTTGAATTTATCTTCAATATTTAAATATTTTGAATTGTGTGAGAATTTCCATCTCAAAATAAGTGAAAATAGGTTCCTTATTCTCTTATCTAAATCCCTCTATATTCATGACTCTTTATAATGAATCTATATTTCTTAAAATGATCCTCATTCACATTATCAAAAAAATATGAAACATTCAATAGGTTTTGTTTCATCTAGTTATCAAATTATGTATTCCTCTATATTATCTCTCTTTTAAAATCATTGTTCAACAAAAAACATTTATATATTTTCACCCATCATCTTTAGAGTTCCATGAACCTTCATTGAATTTTTCCACAAACATCAATTTATTTATTTCTACTATCATGTGAGAAAAATATCTAATCTCCAATATTGTAGGGTAATCTTTCTTCAATTCACAATTATTAATTTAAATAATAACACCGTTTTATTTGAAATTTCTATTGTGTTCTTGTGAATTTTTTGTTCTATTATTAAAAATTAATTGGTCTTCTAAAATAGTATGGAAGCGTCAATAAATGATTAAAATATAGTTCCAAAAGGATAATGATTCTACAAATGACTTAAATCTATTTTCAAATATCAATATGTAATCTTCAAATTTCTTATGGATCATTATTCTTTTAGTATGTGAAAATCACATAGAATAATGATTCAAAAAAATTTATAATCAAAGATATGATTATAATTGAAAGAAATTAACCATTATTATACCCAAGGACACAAAAAATATTAATCTTATCCCCAAAATTTATACATTCATTAGTTGAATTTTTCTATCAAATAGTAGAAACCTATCCTACATCCCCCTTTTGATAAAAATTGTATCTCTATATTATGAATAAAAATAACTGTGAACACTAGAAATTTTACTCCTTAACATATAATTATTTTGATCCTTTTATAAGTCAGAATTTAAATTATTATATTTTCTTAATTTGGGTCCCCATAATTTAATGATTTATGATAGTTACCTGTCTTAGACAAAAAAATAGAATCATTATTCCTAAACTTATCAAAAATTTATTTAGAATCATTTCTCTTATTTGAGAAATTTTTTTGTCATTATGGAAAAATTTCCCTATTAAAAATTCCTCATCCACTCGAATATAATCTTTCAAATTTGATCTAGATTTTTTTGACACATCTTTATCCTTGACAAGTCTCTATTGAATAAGATCAAACATCCTTTATTTTTAATTATTTTATATTTTATCTTATTTTTAAAATAATTCCCTTCATCGATAATCTTTTTTTATTAATGAAATATATAGGGATGATTGATTTTATTATATTTAGGATCAAATTCATTATTTTGGGAAAAAATCAAATATCATTATGTTCCTATTTTCTTTCATAGGCATTGAAATTTTTGAGATATTTACATTCAGCACCATCATTATAAAAAACTACATATTTAATTCTTCTTAATCACATTAAGAAATAATACATTCAACATTAAAGAAATTTTCATCACTCACCAAATCAATTTGTATTGCTTCATCAACTCCAACAACTAAAATCAATGATTTATCTTCATATTATTTTTTATCCCACCAATTATAATTGGGGATGAATTTTCTCAATTAATGATTTGATATATTCCAACCATTTTCCCATGAAAGGCTATAAAATATCATTGTTATTAATTATATATATATATATATATATTAATTTACTTTCATAATCATCAGCATTAGCTTTTCCACCTTCTATATGAGAATGATTTCTAAAAAATTCCAAATGCCTCCAATTTTTTATTTAAAAATAGTGAATTCTTACCTTTTTTAGGTTCCCTATTCCAATTCAATATGTTTTTTAAAAAATAACATAAATGAACACAAAAATAATTCACAACTTCCTATGAATTATAATAGTTTTATTCAATTTCATTAACCTGATTTATTATCTTATATTTTCTATAAGACTTAAAAATTTACCATTAAATTATTTATCTAATAATTAATAAAATTTACTTTCTCATATAATAAGAATTAATTTTTTTAATTAACCTAAAGTATATGTCTCTATATCATTAACTTTCATGGCTGATACATCTAAATCAATCTTGTCTGGTGGAATGTGAGTGATATTCTTGACCAATATAGAATTTTTGAAATTCACACCCTTTCTTCATATAGTGACCAAAATACCATTTCAACATATAAAATGATCAAATAATTCTTCAACATCCTTTATTATATGATCGTATCTCAATATAAAATATGTACATTTTCCTTACCAACATTCATCTTCATTTCATAAATGTTGTTCACCTTTCTAAAAATGCCAACAAATTGTTTGATCTGTTTAACATTTAGAAATTTGATAATTGAAATAGATTATTCTATTAAACTTTAAACATTTATATTTTCCTCCAAATTTATCTTTTTTCGTATTATTATAGTTTTAGATTTAGTATCAGAAATAAATATATTATTGGATTCCTCTAAGATATCAATGATTTTAGATAATAGATAGAGAAAAAATGTCTTTACAGATGTGGTGATTCCTTCCATAAAACACACATACCCACTTTTTTACATTGAATTCATATTATCCGTTATAAATAAAATTTATTTATATACACTTCATATAAAATCTAATAGAATTTAATTTATGATATATAATGCTATGATATAACATGAAAATATACTCATGAGACATGTGACGCCCCTAAGGGTATGTGACTCAATGGTCTATAATTAGTTTTATGTTTTTTTACTATAACACAATTTGACTCTAATTAATTATTTTTAAAATTAAATTTACCACCAACAAAACAACACACACATAAGAAAACCATGTATTTTTAAGCACAAATACAAACAAATAGTATCAAATTAATAGCATGATGAGGATATAATCCTTATTTATATTGTTAATTATAAATGGATTTGGGGTTTATAGCATATAGGGTATATTCATTTTTTCTATTACATTATAGTTTATTGATAATATTTGTGATTACCAAAATAGGTGTACTGATATAGAATGTGTTGCTACAAAATATTTCATCATTTGACTATGATTTGAACTTTTGGTTATTATGTTGATCAAATTTTACAGTCTTTCACTTTCATAAGTTTTTCATTCATCATTATCATTTATGTATTTCACATTATTGTGACGTAACTATATATTTTATGTTTTTATCACTAATTCTTAACAAATTATATCACTTCATTTTCAATTATTATATAGACAAAAAATACTTCAATAAATTATTTCTGAAAATTAAAACAAACTCTTTCCTTTTACTCTTGATTCAAACACTCAAGAATCCATTACTATATTTCTCATAGCTCTGGATTAAAAATAATTAATTTGTGGAACCATTATTTAATTTCTCATAATATTTTCAATTAATTATTCTGAAAATATCTTCATATCAATAAATTTATAAATATCCCATAAAAAAATTATAGAAACATCCATTTTAATTATATAATATAATAATCTTGAATCAATGATATATAAATCGTTCATGTGGTTAGGTGTCCTTTAATAATATCATGACTAAAAATAAATTGATATAATATTTATTTCCTTGATGAACATCTAGACATGAATCTCTTGATTTAATTATTTCATTGGAATATTTTATCCTGAAAATTTATTCATTAACAAAAAAGATAAATGATCCTTATAGTGGTTTTTTATCCTTATCCAACTCATATGATCCTTATAATGTGGATAATAAATGATGAAATGATCCTTACAACATATCATCCATAAACTATGTAAGAAGCTCATCCATATAGTCCCAATGAATTATGCTTATGTGGAAAGATATATTGATCATTATGACAACCATCATTAGGATTTCCTCAAAAAACATCACACATGGTTGGAAAATGATTATTCTGTACAAGGAAGAAATAATCATTATAATTATATTCCTTTTATCTTTAGTATAATCAATGTTAGACATTCTATTAATTACCAAATATTAATATATTGAGTTCGAATTTTATATCTACATAAACACCACAAGGAAAATCTTCCATAAATTCAAATATCATATAATCATTCACCAATCCTTCACCACAAACATAATATATTTTATAATGTGTGTTTAACCATGATCATTAAATTTATAATAAATTCTAACAAAATTAATCCTTATAAACTTCAATGTTATAAAAAAACATCAATATATATTGCATATAAACATAAGTAAATTTCTTTTCCAATAATATTACCATGTATTAAAAAAATCAAAGCAAAACATCATCTTAACAAAATTTATTTTAATTAATATGAAGAATAATTAGTTCTAAATAAATTTTTTATTAATTTTTACTTCAAAAACAATTTTAAGTGTTCACCTTCATGGAATTTCATTACATTATTTTTTATAATTTCATATTGTATAATATGAGTGAAATTTTTCCCTCATTGTTTGTTCCTATATAAACTCCATGGTCATTAAATAATAACTTGAGGGCTTTATCATGGGGTATTTTATCGATTAATTATCATTATTTTTGATTTCCTATGTTTTAGTTTCATTTCATGGTGAGAAAAAAAGGTGTAATGAATTTTTCAGATGGTTGTAATTATTATTTACATATCATCCTCCTCATTTAACCCTCAAATGAATTCTTTAATGCTCCTTTAAAATATCATTCCTACTGTAAATTGAAATATTAGATGTAAAATTATTATAAAAATATAGTGTAATTGGGTGGTAGTGTAATGAAATGATCAGAATTGTAAATTCCATTATAAATAAAGTATGGGGAATATGGATTTTATCTTTTTAAAATGGATTATAAGTTGATATAGGTTTTTTAATCCATATAAATTATGTTAGTTTTTTATTGATATTGACTGGGTTATAGGGTGAATTAATAAAACTAATGAATTTACAATAGAACCACATTACTGACATTAAAATCATATATTTTTTTAGGAACTATGAAATCTTGTTTCATAATGTCTATGACCTTCATTGTTTATTTTATATATACATATCCGTCTATATTATTTTATATTTTTTCAATATATGTAGAAAAGTACTAATATTATGCCTATGTGAATTAATGGTTTTACAAATCATGCATCAATGATAAAACTACTATAAAGAGTTATAGTGGGGGAAAACCAAAAACTCTTCAAATTTTCATAATTTATTTTATGTAAAAACTCTAATATTATGATTAAGTTGATAATAATTCAATTTTGAGGTTATTCTATGACCCTAATCATATACTCCAGTGATAATTAATGATGTTGAAACAATATAGATTCATTTATCATCATTAAATATTATGAATAAGGTATTTTCTAACCATTATGGGGTACTAGTCCAAAAAATGTTTTCATTCATTTATAAGTGGCAACCTATATTCGCCAAATGGATTATTCAACAGAAAATAAAATATATTCTTTATTTCAAAATACAAATAAATAGATATTTCTATCTGAATATTTTATATTTTCTCATTTTATTATGTTATTATGTATCCTTTTGTATCTTAATCATGTGATATTTTATTTCAAATTTTTGATCCCATGAAATTCATTAAATTTAATAAGATCAAATATCATTGAAAATTTAATAATATGAAAATGAGAAAATAAAATAAAATATTTTTATTTTTTCTATCAATATCACCATGTAATTAAATATATATCATAGATTCTAACATTTCATGTAAAATGATATTACTTTCAATCACATCATGGTTCATACAAATGTTCAGATTAATGTAATTAAAAAAAACCCCATGGTTGTTCTCATCATAAAATAGTGAATCATCTTTGGTATTAAAATTATGTAGTATCTTGAAAAAATTATATGGTTTGGGGATATTATATTTCCATTAGGAGGTAAAACTTTATCCCGATAGATGTTGAATTTTCATGGATTATTTTGTTTGCACAGAACTAAAAATAATTATCTAATTTTATTCTAAAAGGATCTGAATCAAGCAATACCATTTTTATAAATTAATTTTAAAAGGGAATGTTACATACAAAGGGGTTATAAAGGGTGACTATGAAAACAAAAACAGGAATATAAATTAACAAGATTTGAAAATATGATTGGACACATCTTATAATATAAATTAAAAAAGTTAGTGACAAAAATTAAAAATCTTGAAGTAGTGGAGATAGATTCCAATGTCATATAAAACACTATTAACAAGCCTGCATCCATTCTGTGGAAAATTTATTATGACATCTAAATAATTTATCTTAGGTTGATTGATTAAGAGGATGTGAGTCCCACATGATTTGATATAAGGAATGTCATTTATTTTTTCTCCTCTAGGTATTCTCATAATTGGTTTCTTACCTATTTTTCTAGTATGGGTTTTCTTCAAATGGACAATGTTAGAATTGTAGGAGGTGATTCACTATGATTTCATTTTTTTCTCCCACCCTGATGGTTGTAGGTTTTTATTTTATTTCATTGAAATAAATAAATCCCTACATTAATCCAATAGTTCTAGGATATTCTTTTGAGAAATTTATTTTACAAATTTGACTTCGATATGGAAACCCTATTATGAATTTTTTCTCATTGAATTAAATAAACTATTAACTATTAGCTTTCATAGATACTATTATGTATGAGTTGTAATTGGAAAAATTTGAAATCCATGTAAATTTATAATTTTTCAAATTTTATTTTCATTATTGTAATTTTATAATTTCTTAATAACCAAAAATAAATATCCTCATAATTTAAATATTCATTATAAACATTAATTAATTCACATTCCCAATAAAATTTAATTTTTAGATATAGATACAAGGGACATATAACTCTTAATGATAAATAATATAATTAAATTTTTTTAACACAATAGGAATATATTTTACATTTAAGAAGAATTTTTTACAATTGCATCATTTATGAAGGATCATGTTAACATAATTTTTAACTTTTTTACAATTTCAATTAATGCCTCAAATTTAACAAAGTCATTAAAAAAACATGGAATCATAATATGAATATAAATAATGACATTACAATTGTAATACACTCATTATTAAAATAAAAACATTATAAACCATGAATAATATAATAGAAATGCATTGAACTCATATATGATCAAAATATTATTTTCTATTAGAAAATACACTCCATTGCTCATAATAATGAAACATTAGGTTTATCATAAATTAAAATCAGAATAACTCTTAAATAATATAGAATAGACTTAATGGTGAAAGATTATTTTATCCATATCACCAATAATCACTCATCGTAAAATATAAAATACCATAATCATACAACAATACTATTTAATTCAATAAAAAATTATCTATAAAATAAATCAATAAAGAATTCATTAGCCGGATATATCACATGCACACTCATCTTAATAATTGACATCCTAGAACTATATCATAAATAAAATAGGTAGAACACTATATTTTTCAACGAAAAATAATAAAATAAAAAATTACCACTTAAATTATACTAAATGAAATAGAAGAGTGTAATAACTTATTATCATTTATTATAACATCATTATAAATAAATTAAAAAAATTAATATAATCATTTTAATTCATATATTATCATATTTAAATATTTTTCTATTGTTCATATCCATAGTATTAAAATTTTATTATATTCGATATTAATGTTATAGTATATTTATATAAATTTATATATATATATATATAAGATTTTTTCTCATCATAGATTATGAGTTAAAAAATATATATTTAATTTTTCATGTTGTTACACTATCGACATTAATGATATTTTTTACTTAGTATTGAAATTAATTTATCAATATATCATCTTATAATAAGTAATGAATTTTGGAAATTTTACATTTAAAATTAGAACCATGTACATAAGTATATGTCTTATTTAAGGAGATGATAGTAGAATGGAATCATTATATTATAATATAAATTTATTAATAAACCACTTTCAGTGATTTTTTATACATGGGAATAATGTTAATTAAAAAATTAATGAAATTAAATAAATTCTTAAAATTATAATTTGGAGAAATGATATTCCAAATATTATAAATAGTTATATATGTTTATATCCACCATTGTGATTATTTAAAATTGAACATATAATTAATATAAATGTCTATGAATTTTAATACTACATCCCGGAGTAGTATAGTCATACCCAAAGTGGTTTATGAAAAGAATATAATGAATATAGAAGAAACATAAGTTAAAATAGAAATGAAAGTGATGAGAAATAATATGAAATTGATTATAATAGAAATATTATTTTTATATAATTTATTTTTGGAATAAATAAATTAGAATGATTACAAATTTTTTAAAATGGTAGACTGTATATGGAAATTTTATATTTATTGAAATATATTCATATATTCATATTTACAACATAACAATAATGTCGAATCAAACCATAAATAATAATTATATATAAATACGTTGATTCACTTATATAATAAATAATTATATTTATTAGAGTATAGGGATTGAACAAAGAGTAATTTGGTTCATCATATAGATAATCACTGTGTACAATTTATGAAATAATGTAATTTCTTGTAAAGAGAGTGAAAACATACATTTAATGATTATAATAGGTCTAATAATGCAATTTTAGATTTCAAATATTACGAAAATATTATAACTCAGTCTATAATATTTTTATTAATTATTGATCATCATATATGTTCCATTAAGTTTAAATTGTTTGTATCCCTTATTATTTAAAAATTAGTGGTGGAATTAAATGAATTCATAATGTTTTTAAAATACTACTCCCTAATTTCCCAAACATATAGATAAATATAAAAGAATATAAATCCAGTTTAAATTAAATAGATAATCTTTATTTCATTTTTAATATCTTGTATTTAACAAAACATCCAAATGTTTTTATAATTCAATATATACTTTAAAAGATAAATATTATTATTGGTTTAAGAAGTCTATTTGAACTCAACATTTTATTCAAAGGTGTTAAAAATATTTACTGTTCTTATAAATAATTTAAATTAACTAATTAAAATTGAAATTTAATGTTTACATATATTATGAATTTTGATGATTCTGACACCATTATCTGGTGATCTATTAAATTATGGAAATGTATCTAATAACATGAATTAATATTAAATTCAAACATGAAAACTAATTTTTTTAATGGGATTTGACTCCAATAATCATTCCCGAATTAATTTTAATTCGGATATGTAACATATAAATAGTTTAATAAATATCAAACATTTTGAAATATTACATATATTAATATTTATTTAAAAAAATATTCATGGGTATTTAATATGATGATTATTAGATGATAGACCCTAGAAATATTATTCCACCACTATCATTGAGTGGTTTAGGTGAACCAGTGGCCACCAAAAAACTAACTAATAATCAATGTTCATATCATTTGTCGGTGGGATTGGATATTTTTGTGACAATTTTGTGGTAAAATATGTATCCAGAAATAAAACACATGGTCAAATGGAGAATATTATTTTCACAATCTATTCATATCATATCGCTACTCTTAGGTGAGAAAAAATTCACGAGAAACCAATTAGTATCATTAATTTAATCGGTTATACATGTGTATAAATTAAAATTATTTTACTTCCATTACGACACTACTAATTCATATATTAGATAACCTATGACTTCTAACCCTTGTGGTGTTTTCATTCTCATAAAGAGAAAGTGTGATTTATTTTTAAATGAAAAAACATATAATTAATCTGGATCGAACAGTACTAGAGTGGGAATTTAAATGAAAATAAAAATGAATTATTTAAAAAAGAATAAGGAAATTAATTCAAAAAGACAAATTAAAAAAATATAAATACCCTTCTATTTATTAACTATTTTAGTTAACCATTTGTATGATTATTCAAAAATAAAAAAATTCAATTGGGTAAAATCCATCGATTCTAACTATACTATACTAAATATCTGGATCAAAAAAATAAATTATCCTAATATTTTAATTTTCAATATATATATTGTAGTAAAATACAAGTTTTGGTAAATTCCCTGATTTTTGAAATCTTGTTCTAGTTGAACCTTTAATAATATTTTTTACTAATACATATTAAAAAATAATATAGAAGTTAGATTATCCAAGGGACTATTAATTGAAATTAATATTCATGAATGAAAATTTGTAATTAAATTTAATGACACAACCTTCCAAACAAGATAACATACCCTATAAGGGAAAAGAAAATAATTTTTGAAAACCCCATTATCCTGGAATTGATCTATTTATGATTTGAGTTAAGGGATGAAATAATGATAATTAATATATTTGATATTCTAAAATACTTAAATGAACTATTGATTGACTCAAAAAAGAGAAATTATGTATTGAGGATGAGTATAAAATGACACAATCTGAATAAATAAATCTGAATCAAAACGTAGGTATTAATAAAAAAATTCAATATACCAAAATATTTATAGATGAAATAAGACATGTTATAAAGACTCCTAGAAACTGCTTTAAATTTCTATCTAGTGAAATAAACCTTTATATCCATCCATTATTTAATTAAAATAACCCTATATTTAAATACTTTCACTGAAATAGACGGTAAAATGTGCATTGTGGTCTGAATTTCTTCAAGTTGGATATATTTTTAGTTTTATATATGAAATGTTAAGCCTGATTAGATTATGAACTACTTATAAAATTATGATACCAATCCATTGAATCATAATCATGGATTTAAAAGGATATATCACATGCCCTAGTATACCTAGTAACATTATTTATCCTACACCATGTGAGGGTATTAGGAATTTTTCATGACTCCTTTTGAGTGGCCCTCAAAATGGTATAGAAATTGTCCTAGAAATCCTCATAGTCGTGTTTGAATATTATTTTGATAAAATACTTAATCGAATGTGGAATGTATTAGTTTTAGGTCCCCATTATTCTTTATGAATAGATCCTTTGTAAATTTATGATGCTTTGTGGTTATTAAGGACCCTATGATTTCTCCAATTTTTCAATGTAGTCTTTTTATTATTCAAATTACTATTGAAATAGAAATTAAATGAAAAATACATCAATCATGCATATTTCACCAAGTTCACTATAAAAATATCATGAAAAAGAATACATTAAATGAGATATTAGATTCACCCACACATAATGAATTTTTTCATTATAAATAATACCACGTTATTTATATTGACAGAAATAAAACCATCAAAAAGAGAAAAACAGTATCAATCAAAGAAAAACATTTATTAATGTTCTCCAAATATAATGACACACATTCTACCAAGGTTTATTATCATCCTTCCATATTTAATTCACAAACCAATGTCACTTTTTAACTATTGTATCTTTCAACCATTCCAATGATATCCATACCAATATTTTGAACTATCTTTCATGAATTTTTTAGATCAGTACTCCAGTTCAAGAAAAATTTTAGGTAATGTATTATCTGAAATGCATGAATTCAATAAAATAGATTGAATGTTATCTCACTTTGAAAAATATATAAATACATTTGAACAAATTGGAACAAAATAAATATTTCAAATGATTTTGGTATTGAAGGTGACTAATTTATAATGTAAACACTCAAAATGAAGTCTTGATTTATGGTGATAAATACATTGAAAAAAATTCATGATATTATAATTAATTTCACTGAAATATTATACCCTATTAACATCACTAAATTATATTATATCCAAATATAATACACTTCTCTCAAATTTTATTAGTTAGAACATTCAATACAATGACATTTTTCACATTATTTTTTATTTGTTTCAGTGAGTATTTCATGAGGAAAAATTATCACTCCCACTGAATGAACTTTGATCAATATTAAAATTAAACTACGTTTAATTGTTCTAATATGTTCAACATTCAATTATATTTTATGATTAAAACTTCCAAAATGAATTTCATTATTCAAATTATTTCTATAAATAATTTGATGAAGATGTAAATAAATTTAAATGTTTCTAATAAATAATTACCAGTCAATAATAGTATAAACCAATATTACCCTAAAATTGAGTTATTACTAAGATGATCTTATAATAATGAATCTCCCTTATGTAACTAAAAATAAAAATCAATAAATTATACCATATAATGTTGTATTAGAAGGATATATTATTTTTTAATTAGAATTTTCTATCAAATAATTTAATGGATGATATATAATTAATTCATAATCAAATATAAGGATGATCTATTTTTAAAATGCATAAAACTTAATATACTTAATAATATCATTTAATTTGAAAAAACAATTATTCTTTGTTATGTTTAATGTTAAAATGAACATATTAACCTATATCCATAGTTTTATAAAGAAAGAGGTTAAAATAAAGAGTGTGACAAAATGTCAAAAATACCTCTAGGTAATAGGAATTTAAATAAAAGAAAATTTATCATTTAATTATTAATATTTTTTTACCTAGAAAAAATTATTCTATAATACTAAATTCACAAGAAAACACCAATACAATAGTAACATAATATTTAAATATAAAAATAAAAAATTCATGTAACATTTATTGATTTCTAATTTATTGTTTTAAATATACCTCAATGATTATTAAAATTTCCTCATCTCCAAAATTTTATGATGATAATTTTCTTTTATATAATTTTTATAATTAAAAAAAATATCAAATTGGTCAAAAATACCGCCCTATACATAATATCTTATAGGGTACTCACTATTTAACTTCAATTTGGTTTAATCAAATTAAATTATTTAATAATAAGTACAAAATGTAATGAGATAAATGGTATAAAGAACATAAATGAAATTTTAGGAATGTGAGCCTTTGAATTATTTGAGATTTTGGATTCCATGAACTTGAATTATTGAAATTCCTCGGATAGAAAATAAAATTTCATTGGGAAATATTATATATAAATTAATAAAATAAATTGAATAATAAATAATTATTATTCCTTAAAAAACATTCCTTTTATTCCATTATATATGAAGAAAAATGAAATTATATGATTAAAAATGAATGAAAATACTAAGAATATAAAAAGTTTTAAAATAAAAATACTAAAGATCAATGAAATATCCTAAACATATATAAGATCACCATAGGTAATATAATAAATTGACTTCTCCTATAATTGATATAAATTAGTTAACGTATTATGAATATGAGGACCTCCCATATCTGTAATAGTATTAAATATATATCTATCTATATTAGGCCATTTGAGGATGAAAAATAGTCTAAAAATGTCACAAGATGCCTTCTCCAAGATGATGGAAGGTACATCAGACATCAAGACCCTTCCTTCTACAAGTTGAAGGAGAGATAATAACCCCATGAGTCCCACATTTAGTAGTACCTGGAATGGGGACTAACATAAAGGTTATTGAATATTATATAATATGGAAGGAATTATCCTTTTTAAAGATAATGATCGGGAAATAAGACAGTGAATCCCAAACAACTACAATGAATGAATATAAAATTAAATCCCAAAATCCATTCCAATATTCATGTTTAAAATAAACTTATAGCAAGTATAAGAAAAATGATAAGGGTTGTACCAGAAAAAAAAATCAACAACAAAAAATGTCTGGATACCCACACAAGTAAGATCTAGCATGGTCCTAGAAGTCCTTCGAGAAACCTAAAATAATTTATATATACATGTTTTGAGTATATAGGTATAATCAATAGGGAATCGAAAATCTCTCATGCATAAGTGGGCGGAAATTATAATGTACCATGAGAAAATAGAGGCTACCAAAATACCTAGCAAGGAAAATTATACACGATGCGTCACCAAGTCACACATCCAGTATAACACAATTTAGGTAAATTAATAGAAATTTCACATTAATATTAGGGAACCCAGCACCACATTAACACTGTATATTTAGAACATACTATGTATCATACCACCCACACAAATCCCACTACAGTCCCACTATTAACCCCAACAACAGCCATATGGGCCATCAAAATAGTATGTTTATCCCCCCTGAAAACAAATGGTCCACCAAAACCACACATCACTCCCATAGAATACTATCCACCACAACCACACTTACTGCCCATATATTCCTCAGCCTTATCTGGAAGACGCTTGGGAAACAATCACGCCCGCACAATCCTACGCCAACTCACAAAAAAACACCCTCAAAGACGATTCATGGGCCATAATGAACCTCAATCCATCACAGCTGGCCCAGAGAGTCTTGGGATACTTGGGAGAGGGAGCACTAAAGAGATAATAACCTTCCACTAATATTAATGTGTAAAAAACATCCTCCTCCTTATAATTGGGGTGTTTCGCACGGAATTCTCAATATCGGTGGGGTGCATATAAGAAACAAAAGAATTTTTTTTCTACATAATGGTAATCAAAATATCATACAAACCTAAGTGTCATAAAAACAACAACCAGTCTGCACACATCCACTCTTGCAGCCACTCATGGATGAAAAAGTACACAATAACCACATCCTTAGCACAAACCATTTTTAAAAAATAGATCCCCCATTATAACCATTCTCATCACCCTTTCCTAGTGATTCCATTTAAATATTTCTTCTACACTGGGAAAATAACAATAATAACCACAAGGCAAAACAAATAAAGAAATAAAACATCCGATCCGGCATTAAAGGATTCAATCAAGGTTCACATGTGAATAAAAACATCAAATTTGGATCTCGTGAGATCCATCGAAGTAGGGGAACCAAACTATGCCCCACCCTACTAGGTCAAGAACATTAACCACAGGCTCCACATGAACTCAATTTCATATAACAACAACCTATAGACCAATGATTTCATTCCAATTTTATGACACCTTAATAACATTAAATAGAAGAACAATCCATATCACTAGGATAGAGTAAGGAAGTTTTCTGATTTAGCCAATACAATTCGTTATGTTCCTTCTTTCTTTTTGGTAAACTAGGGTGATAACACAAGTGTTCTAATCCATCGAGAATCAATTTAATACACCAAGTTAAGTTTATTAATTACATTCTATGTTACAAAAATTTAGTCGCATGGTTTTCATGAAAACAAAACATCATTAGTGTATAAGAATGGAAAACCAATTGCCATGATTTTTAGTGTACATGATCCCATACAATTCACAACCTAAAACTGAAGGTCTAACACATCGACATCATTAATATAACCATCTCATCATTAATTTATTTATTTTTAATATCTAAATTAATATAGTATTAATCTATTCCCTGAAGAAACATCATCATACCCTCCCCACATAATGCACAATTAGTAGACAAGAAAGAAGAACCTCTAATTTTATGATTAAGGATTAATGTTTTCTAGTTTCTCTAAGAACATGTGTTTCATGACTTGTAGGAAGAACTCTATATCTGAATGGGAAGGGATTTAGAATGGGAACACAATTCATCTCAGGAGAATGTCATGAGGCACACATAGGGAAACTAAAAGGAAGAAGGAAGAGATGATCATGGATTAAGAAGAGGTCGGATACTAAAATCAGGAGACTATTTCAATGAACATAAAAGTCTAATTGCAGCCTTAACCACACATGTCAGTGGTTTCATATGTTTTAATTAATAAATGTTTAATAATTCACCTCAAAAAAAGTTTATATAGACTGGTTGAATATTGTGAGTTTTTATATTTTTGTTAAACGGAGAAAAATCCATAACAAGGGCCTAACTAGAAAACACTAGAGATTGAAAAATGCAGCAATGATGTGACACCAATAAATTACCACTCTCTATGGTAATTCAAGGGTCTCCCAAATCATTATGTATATTTAAATATCCTTTTTGGGCCTTAAGACACTATAAAAAGGGGTATTAAAACACTTTTATGTTCAAATAGGAATTACTTGAGTGAAATTGACATGTCTGAGAGAAGTTTGAAATGACTGCCCAATGGGCGAGTCAACAACATTGTGGAACCATATCCCTTGCACTGATGCCCATCAGTGGAACGGATGCCTATCTATTCCACTGATGCCCAAATGTACCACTAATGCCCATTTGTGCCACTGATTGCTGATCGGTGCCACTAATGCCCACCGGTGCCACTGATGCCCATCAGTGCCACTGTTCCTTCAACCTGAAATTTTGAAAACCCTTCAATGAGTCAAAAATGGTCCCCAAGAAACCTCAAACACAAGACTTGGTAATGTAATAGAATAAGTGTGTCTAATAAATTGCATAATATACCTCTCTATGTATTCTCACCGTCGATAATTCATGATTAAACCCAATGGAATGAGAGGGGTCCAAACAACCACCTTGTATGATACCTCTCAGTGAAAACCCACTTAAGATTTCTCTAGAAGGAGGAATAAAACTGCTAAATTTAGTGAAATCTCTCTCAAATATATCTCTTGAAAAAATGGGGAAACACTACCACTCATCTCACTCAGTTAACCACAAGTACAAAAAAAAGTCACACCATCTAGACATATGGATTAGATAGGTCCGTCCACCTGGTTAGTATATTATAGGAATTGGGCAGAACTAAATTTTCTGTACTGGTATAATCGCATCCACATTAATTCATCTTGATTAGTTATATGGTCCTCCAATCCACCACAGTCTAGAATATTCACAGAAAATATAGAATAGGTAACAACTTATCATAGAGTAAACAGGATTAACATTACATATTAAGTAAGGTACAAAAGCAAAACATAAGGGAAAATATCAATAAAATCTCTGGGTACTGGGAACATATTTTTTCCACTCATTAGTAGGTACTCTCCTCAAGGCCACCATCCCTCCTTAACACATTAACCATAGGAATGGACTTTCCATAAAGCACATTCTCCTTATAATCCCTGAGTCTCACAGGTCGTTCCAAAAATGTCACATCACCCTTGATTTCCAACTGTCCACAGTCGAGGACATGTGAGTCACCGTGTAGATACCGATGTAGGTGAGAGACAAGAAAGATGTTAGGGATCTTATCCAACCATGGGGGTATCGTCAGTTGATATGTCACCTTGCCGACTAATCCCAACACATCGAAGTTTCCGATGAAGCTAGGTGAAAGTTTACTACGCCTACCAAACCATTGTTGTTCGTGTAGAGGGGGTACCTTTATGAACACATGGTCCCCAACATTAAACTACAAGGGTTTCCTCCTATTATTGGAATATTATTTCTTCCCTTCCTATGATACCTTTATCCTTTCATGAACATGTTCAACCTTCTTTATCGTTCTCTACACAACCTCTGGGCTATGAACACCTACCCCTCCAACCTCTGTCTTGCACATGGGTGAACGCTACAATATTCCATACAAGGATTCGAATGGTGAAATTCAAATGGTAGATTCATAGATATTTTTTAGTTATGTTACACTAGGGGAAAGTGTCATACACATCATCCTCTTATGTCTAGAACACACTCTTGCAGTATATCCTCCAACATTTTGATGGTTCTCCCAGTCTACCAATCTGTCTGAGGATGGAAAGTATTGTTAAGGCATTTATAAGTGAAAAAGAACACTTTTATCCATTCCAAACATGTAATGAAAAAAATGTATCCAGATCCAAATTGATGGTTCTATAAATTCTATGAATCTGTTCAACTTCACGCACATACTTTTGTGCAAAGGCATCCACTGTAGTTGACTCTTTAATCTTTAAGAAGTGAGATGGTTTCGTCAATCGGTCCACCACTACCAAGATGAAATCACTGAATCCCCCAACCAAGGTTAGTCCCATTATGACATCCATCTATACGTCATAATACTTCCAATAGAATATATATAAGGTCTGCAACAGTCCTATAAGAACACCGTGTTCAGAATTCACCTACTGACACCTGAGGAACTTTTACACAATTTTCTACCACTGACTACCTCACTCATCACCACCAAAACTAACCTCTCATGCCCCATTAAATCTTGGAAACACCTAGGTGTTCCACCAGTGCTAAGATTTGGAACTCATAATGAATTATCTCAAACATTATCTCTAGGATAAACAACTTCCCATGAAAAATCTTCTAATTCTGACCGTCCTATAACCATTCTTCCAGAGCATCACCCTGGATAACATGATCATGAATCACTTCAGCTTCTAAGTCCCCCCACTGAGACTCCTACATATATATTACCATAAGAAGACATCATTATTATCTGAAATAGACAACCTCTATGATACTCCTCTATCATTCCTATATGTAAATCAGCAAACTACCCAATTTCCATTTAAGCGTCTTCTAAATCCCAAACCACATCCTCATGTGACTTCCTACTCAAGACATTGGCATCCATGCCCCCCTTCTTGGAGGTGGAGAGGATATCAATGTTGTAGTCCTGAAGAAACTACATCCACCATCACATTCACATGTTCAAGTCTCCCAGGTAGAAGATGTACCTTATTCATTTGTGATATGTGAAGACCATGAAGCATTCCCCAATGAGGTAATTCTACTATAACTTTACTAAGAACATAACCATTAAAGGTTCTAGGTCATGTAAGGCATATTTCATTAATGGGGATGTAACTGCCTAGACCCATAAGAGATTACTCCTCATTTTTGAATCAGAACACTCCCCAAGTCTAGACCAGAAGCGTTAATGAACACTTCGAATGTTACACCCTCTTATAGAAACCTCATCACTTGGGTATTGACCATCTTCCACTTCAGACAACAAAAATCTGCATGGAACATCTAACTCTATACAGAAGCCTATTATATTATGTCAAATCAATCTATGGTGCTACAAATTGAGAGATTTCAGGTAAGAACCTCTAGTAATAACCTGTGAGACCGAGAAAACTATGATCCTCTGCCACATTCTAGGGTATTTTCCATGAAGCAATTACTTGGACCTTTGATGTGTCAACTACTATTTCCTGCTTGGACACCACATGTCCATGGAAGTGCACTCCTCATGTCCAATACAAGTATTTGTATAAATTCCCATAGAGTTGGTGGGATTAGTGGACTTCCAAAACAATCCATAGATTCTTGTGGCGATCTTCCGGTGACCATTAATAGATCGAGTTTTTGATTATGAACATGACCACAAATCAGTTTAGATACTCATAGAAAATAGAGTTACAGGCCCCATGAAAACATCTGGTGAATTCCTAATTCCAAAAGACATGACCATGAACTCAATGTTTTCATATCTACACATGAAAATTACTCTTCCAGATGTCACCCTCCATTACACTCAACTAGGGATATCCAGACCACATGTTAATATTAGAGAACCAACTTTCTCCCTTCAACTGGTAAAAAAGGTCATCGAACCTCAGAAGGGGTTAGAAATTCTTGCACATCATCTGATTTAGTATTTTGTAGTTTATCCATATCCTGAGACCACTATCCACCTACTTTTCTAACAAGACTAGAACACCCAATGGCGACACCCTTGGATAGATAAAACCCTTCTTCATTAGGTCATCAACGAGAATCCACCACTATCGCAATTCAGAGTGTGCCATATGATAGGGAGCAATCGAAATAGGACTGGTACTGGTTTGTATGTCTATCGCAAAAGCAACATCACATCAAGGCTATTGATTCATAACCCCTTTGTGTAATACGTCCAGAACACACTAAAAATCCCCAAAACCTCCACCTTCTTTGAGTCTACTGAACCTATGGAAATATCGATTTAAAAGGAGTGATTGGGTTCCACATACTGGCTGCCCTCATGAAAACCCCGATCACAAATGAAAGATGCACTATTTCCACCCATATCTGATAACATGAACCTTACATGGAAGAATTCTACCACATCATGCCCGAAAAACAGCCATTTGATTCCATGGATGAAATTTTATTGCTACATTTGTTGTAGAAAGAGATCCCCATTGAACTGATAAAACCCCAACATCTGTCTGCACCCTCGACTAATATCAAATAGGCTGGTCTTCCCTCCAACTGGAGTGCTCAAAAAAAGGTCCACGGAAAGTATTTATTCTTATTGAATCTTGTTTTGGGCCATACTGGGGGAAACTAAGGATTGTGAAGCACTTGAATCAAATAAGAAACAATCAAAAGTTCTAAAAAGACTGAGCGAACATCAAACGATTTCATTCCATGCTTGAACTGCTGCCTCTCTAGTGTTCAGCTGCCCACTCACAAATCCTCTACCCCTCTGCAGTTATCCACCTACCCAATGATTCCCTGATAAAGGTCCCTGAGGAGTGCCCTATTTTCGGCCCCCTCTGGCACCATCTGGCCTCGGTGGAGCGGGATCTCACTACCCCTAGTGCTAGAAGGGATTTACTGGAAACCATTGCTGCTGAGACAGGAATTGAAAATTCCCACCCCACCATAAAAAACAAAGATAAGACATGGAATACAAAGATTCTAATTTCAACCATATCTAAATCACCTCATTCATAGGCCTATGGTGAAACGGAGAGGGTCGTGAGATCGGAAATGGAACTGCTGAGGAGTACTCTAAGCCGGCCGAATCCTGGAAGGCCCTGATATTAGAGGCCTACTATTGGTGGTCATCCCCATTAAAAACCCAATTGTATCCCCTCTCATGACACACCTCCCATTGTTTTCAGCATCTTAACTATATTATACTTATTCTTAGCCACTATATACGCCAATAGAGTGAAGGTAATAATAGAACACTAAAGAAAAGGTCAGAGTTACTCCTATAAGCATCTTTCCCTCTATTCCTTTTGGAGAAAGAGTTCCATATAAAAATGGATTAGATACATGAACATTATCCCCAGTTCCATCATCTTCATACTCCATTTCTGGAGGGAGAGATGCTCTTTCATCTTTTAATCCTTCATCATGGATGAAAGAAATTACACCTAGAACACCTTCTCAGAGTCAATCCCGGAAACCTTAGCTTCCATCTTATACCTGAAATAAATCATCCAATATGGAAGCACCTCTCCCTGCATCATGTTCATATCCAAACGAACCCACTACTTATTAGGATCCCAGATCAAAATGAATGTGATCACCATCTCCTCAAGCTAGTTCTCCTTCTCCACTTGTAAGAAGCTACCCTCGTACTTTTTGAGAGTCTGCTTCTGGAAGCCACAAATAATTTTATCCCACTTTTCTTACTCCTCCTCTCTATCATCCCATCACGGATCAACCAGATCAACGAAAAGGTCCACTACTTTCCGCCCTATTCATGGAAGTCATCTGGGATCCTTATTGAGAAGATAAAAAAATATTATTAAAACTGAATATCGTAGAATATTCTTTTTAATCTGTTTTAATTTTTTTATTTTAAATTCAAAAAACACCAAAGAAGAACAAGAAAACAATTCATTATTGTACATGTACATTTCCTATGGTCTATACCCTACAATCATTGTATCCTCTCATGGTTTTTACGTAGGTCTTGAGTCCTTGCATCAGATCACTGGGGGCCAAAAATGTTTATGTCCTAGACAGTCTTACATGGCCTATTTCAAGCATAAAGATTTCCAAACATTGTTTCCCTACCATCTCATAAAATCCCCACTTTTCCTTACACCGAACATCATCCTATCTCTCAACCATCATACTATGATAACATTCTGTCACATCCTGACTTCTCCAATATGAGGAAAGGGATATAAAACAACCCGACCCTTCCTTCTTCATGTTGAAGTAGTGATAATGACCCTGGAGTACCACCTTCTATAGCCCCTGGAGTGGAGACTATCACACTATGTGTATATAATCTTCTATCATATAGAAGACATTACCTTTTTTAAAGAACTAGTTCGAGAGATATGATGGTAAATCCTGAACAACTCCCAGGACTAAATATAAAATTACAGCCCAAAATCCATTCTCAATTTCATTTTTAAAATAAACAGATACAAAGTACAAGAAGAAATCTGACGGAATGTACCAAATGAAAATAAAAGCAGAAACGACTACAATCCCAACACCCACACCTGTAAGGTCCCGCATGGTCCTCAAATTTTCCTTGTAAAACAGAACTATTTTTATATACATAGGGTGATTATAAAGGAGTACTTAGTAGGGAAACAAAAAGATCTCGTGCACATGTGGGGAGACATTCTAATGTCCTGTGAGAAAATTTAGTTGACAAAAATACCTAGCAAAAAAAACTACCCACCCAGCATCACCATGGAACACTCCTTAAATAACTTATGTCAGGTAATGTAATATTAGTATCAAATCAATATTTGGGTACCATGAACTACTTTCCCATTGGATATTGAGAATATCCTATGAATCATACCTCCCCCAAAAATATCAATGCAGTCCCACTGCTACCCCCCAAAACAACCAACATACCATTGAAGCCACACGTTTATCCTACCCACAAACACCTGGGAAACAACAACCAAACATACCACCTATAGACTCCTAGGCCACCACAACCACACTTCCTTCCCACAGACTTCTGGGCCTTATCCCGAAGACACTTGGAAAAAAACATTCCTGCACACACCTGGGCCTACTCACCACAACATACCCTACTCGATGAGTCTGGGGCCATAATGAATCTCAGGAAATCACAATATACCCATAGAGTCATGGTATACCTGGAAGAGGGATCAGAAAGAAGCTAATGATATGCCACTAATAGGAATGTTGGGAAAAACACCCTACCCCATGAAATGGGGTTGTTCATCAAGAAGTTCTCAACATGGGTGGGGTGCATATAATAAACACAAGAATTAAATTTTATGCATATAGGAATTAAATAATTCATCCCAACCTGAGAGTCTTGAAACCAACAACCATACCACACACAACAACTCTTACTGCAACCCCTACATGCACAAGTACACAATATCCCGAAGGAAAGCACAACCCATTTTTGGAAAACAGTTCCACATTGTAAATGTTGTTGTTACCATGTTCAAGTGATTTTTTTAATATTTTTTCACTATTAGTAAACTAATATGCATAAATATAAGAAAAAACAACAACTAAATTACAAAAACCAACTATGAATAAAAGAATTCACTTTGAGTTCTCTTGAAAATAAAAACATAGAAATTGGATCTAGCATGATCCCTTGAAGTGATGGAAGCAAACCAAGCCCCAACATACCATGTAAATAGAATTTACCATAAACTCCACATGATCTTCAATTCAAAAAACAAAAATCTCTCATCCATAGATTCAATTCCCCCATTACGTTACCCCATAAAAATCAAACATAACAACCATTTATATCACTTAGACATAGTAAGGATGTTTCCAGAATTATCCAACACAATTAATTAATTTACTCCATTCCTTTTGGTTTACTAGTGTGACCACACAAGGGTTATTATCCATCAGAAATCCATTTAGTCAACCTCGTTTATGTGATTAATCAATTTTCATGTTATAGTCATTATGTCACAGGGTTATCTAGAAAACAAATCTTTATTAGTGGACAAGAAAGGACCACCAATGGACTTGATTTTCAGTGGTCATGACCTATACAATTCACACTATAAAAACTGAGGTATAACACAACAACAACATCAAATTCCCCATACATTCATTATTGAAATAAATTTATTATTTTTAATAATGTTTTATTTACATATGATCCAACGGAACATCATCATAGTATCCCTACATGATGCATAATAAAGATATATGAGGGAATAATACATACTTCGATAATCAAGGATTGAAGCTTTCTCATTGTGCCATGAATTGGGGATGCCTGAATTGTAGGAAGAACTCCAAGGATGAGTTTTGATGGATACAGCATGGGCACACAATTATTATCAAGAGGAAATCATGAGGAACAAATAGGGAAATGAAATGGTAAAAGGAAGAGAAGATCATGTCTTAAAAAGAGAACAGATCCACAAATCATGGAGTCCATTTAAAAGTAAATAAAGCCAGATCATGTCTTGATCATTCATATCGGTGGTTCTACATGCTGTAATTAATAGAGATTTAATAATTCCATTCATAAAAGATATAAATAGACCAGTGGAAAGTTGTGAGTTGGTATAATTCCTTTTAACAGAGAAAGACATGTAATAGTGGCATAAAAAGTAAGCACCAGATACTATAAAACATGGCAATAGTGTGACGCCAATAAAAGGCCACACTCTTTGGAAGTTAATGGGTTTCCCAACTCATTGAGGAATTTAAAATATAATTTCCAGGCCATAAATCACATTAAAAATTGGTATTAAAACAATTTAACTTCAAAAGAGGTTTCAATAGAGTGAAAATGTAATGTCTTAGAGAAGCTTGATGTGACTCACTGATAGGTGTGTCATCGGAAAACTGGCATCATTTCCCTAGTACTATTGTTAATCGGTGCAACTGATGCCCATTAGTTCCACTATTTGTTCAAACTGAAATCTGTAAAACTCCTCAATGAGTCAATGATGGTCCCCATGAAACCTCAAAACTCAGGATTTGGAAAGGTAAAGGAACAGGAGGGTCTAGGACATTACAAAAAATCTATTGTGTATAAATATATGGGTAGATATATATGACGGTTCAATGAAGAAGGATATGTTGTGGAGAAACTATCCAAACTAGTGGGGTAGTAGCATAACTAGATCATTTTTTATACACATAAAAATTGATCTTTATCTTTCATTTTTCAAAATTCTATATTTTATTAAAATACATACATGATTAACATTACATCCACCACCATAGATTCTATATTTTTTCCATATCCAACATTATCTTTCATTAATTTAGAAGTCTTTTGTATGTAACATCATGATCTAAAAATTTTATAGTAATATGCTTTATTAACAACTAAAAAGATTCATTATCACAAATTATAATAAGAAACTTTATATAATAATATATACGCATTAAATTTTTATCTTACATTTGTGATTTGAAAAAACATTACCTCTATCGAATCAAGGAAGAAGGTAGTGAAGCCTTATGGGAAAACTGGAATATGCAAGACCTAAGATACCTCGAGAATTAGTGATACTATCATCATAATTTCCCTAATTTATTTTCCATAATCATTTAATAGTTTCCTAAAAATTTAGGAAAACCATTCATGTAATAATTATTTCATCAAATTAAATTTTTTAAGTATTTAACATAAGAAAGAGATATTTTGAACTCTCAATGAATTGAAGAGACATAGAGACTCATTAGAAATTACTCCCCCAATTAGGATTATTGTATATTTTCCTCAATATTTTTTTAGAAATCACTATATGTTGTATTATTCATTTATTTTTATGGGGACATAAAAAAATTATTACTCTAACTATATATAATTACAAACCATGATAATATCCCATGGATATTTAACCAATCACTCACTATTATAATACACTATTTATCATTTCAAAATTTTCATATATTAAAAAAATGAAAAATAGGGGTGCTTCATTGTGTGTTGAGTTAATGAATTGAATAAAATATAATTACATAATATTATATTCTAGAAAGGTGGAACACTATTGATTAGATAAATGGGTTCCTTCACTATCGATCAAATTATTTCACTTCTATCTTATAAATCCCTAGCAATCATATTTGATTCCCCATCCCCTATATTTATTGTGAATAATTGTATTCATATATATCTAAATTAGAAAACTAAGACCCATTTGTTTTCATAGTAATGAATGAATAAAATGTTGAGCAACGTATTGTTTTCAAACAATTCAAAATAATGTTTTTTAAAGGAGGAGATTATTTTAAATAGTACTCTATCTCTTTATGATGATTTTGATGCTCACAAATACCCTTAATTATTTACTAATTATTTCGTTGAGTATTTTGCAGGAGTTTATTTTATTTATTTATTTCATATAACTAGATTTCATACTTCATTTATTCCGAGATCAATTTTAGCGCGTTCTGGAATCACTGTAGCGCGAGATCAATTTTAGCGCATACTGGAATCACTGTTCATACCCTACGTTGATGAACGTAACGTATGGATGAAAAGTTTACCTTTTATGTTAAAAGAAATGTATGGTTAAGGAACCTTACGTTATTTTGGAACGTATGGTTAATGAACCTTACGTTGTTGAAAAGTATGGAAGAAGAACATTCCGTCTGGAAGGAACTTTACGTTTTTGTTGTTGGACAAGTTTGGAAGAGAAACCGTACGTTAGTTTTCAGTGTTGAGTTTGTTTCTCAAAAGTATGGATCATCAACCTTACTTTTATAATCAACCATACGTTCTTTGGAGAGTTGAAGCAAGACAAAGTATGGATGATCAACCCTACGTTTGAATGCTGAAGAGAAAGTATGTATGTTCAACCTTACGTTCTGAACCTTACGTTTTTGAACCTTACGTTTGTGAACCTTACGTTTGTGAACCCTATGTTTGGAGCCACGTCATCAACCCTACGTTTGTCGTCGGGATATTTTTGACAGACGATATTACCGTTTTCATTGGTCAAACAGGCGGATTATTAAGCGGATTTCGAGCCGATTCTTAAGGGAGTTACAACAGCTCTATTGTTATTTAATATCGCGAATCTAAAGGAGATTTTCATGGATCTATTTATGCGGAAGATTTTCTCAGATTTGAATATATATGTTCTATCTTGGAAACTTCGGATATATATATATACACAGGAAAGTGTGTGAAATAAGTAGATTGATCTTTTTAAACAAGCACGATACAGAGACTGTGTGAAGGTGTTCTTTTCTGTGATCGAGAAGAAGTGTAAAATCCTTTTTACCGAAAGAAGATCTTGATAACAGATTCACGTATTCTACATCGACTATCTGTTGTGAATCTACTGCTGCTGAAGTTGTGAAGTTTCTGGTAATATCTATTGCAACTGGATCGACTCAGAACTGTTTTGATTACAGATCTTTATTTTTTGAAGACGACGATCTATTTACTGTCAATTGCATTCTGTTGCAATTGTGAAGAACAACTGGAGAAGTGTTTTCTTTATCGAAACTCTTTTTATTTTTGAGTGATCAGCTTCTCGTTCTAAGCTGTGTGGGTTCGTGTTTGAACCAGGAAGGCTGTGTTTGCCTGAAACTTGTAAAGGTGTCAACTGCCTGTACTCAGTTGTGAACAGGTCTGTGGAAACGAGGACCAGATAGTGAAAATCGCCAAGCTCGTGGATTTGAGCGTTGGTGGAGTGGACTAGGGGCCTTCTGTTCCCCGAACCACTATACATCCGTGTGTTCATGCTTTTACTTTTTCCGCTGCATATTTAATCGTGCAAAAGCATAGTGGACAGAATTTGTCTAAATTGAAGATATTGTAATAATTTTGAAAAGACACAATTCCCCCCCCCCTCTTGTGTGTAATCCGTAGATTCAGATCCAACAATTGGTATCAAAGGAGGAGCTTCTTATTTTTTTAAAAGTTTTATCAAGCTAGAAGTATTTAAAGATTATACATAGTGTATCATGGCTGATACGAGAGAGGGAATGTCAATGGTCAGAGCACCTTACTTTAATGGAGATAATTATGGCTGCTGGAAGTCACGTATGATTATTTATCTGAAAAATCTTGGTTACAAAGTCTATTCAAAGATTCTGACTCCCTATGAAATTCCTGAAAATCCCGATACATGGAGTGCTGCTACAGAGGCTGAGTATGACATTAATTCAAAAGCTATGAATGCAATCATCTGTGGTCTAGGACCGGATGAATTTAACAGAGTATCTCAATGCCCGACTGCATATGAAATGTGGCAAACAATAGTTGTTGCTTATGAAGGAACAGATAATGTAAGACAGATGAGATATGAAACTGGTAAATTAAAATTCGATACTTTCAGAATGATTGAAGGAGAGAGCATCACTCAGATGAATGGAAGATTGACAGAAATTGTCAATAATATAACAGCTCTAGGAGAACCAATCAAGCAGGCTGATCAAGCGTTAAAGGTACTGAGAGTACTTCCTACTCGATGGAATGGAATCTCTGCAGCAATCAGACAATCAACTTCTGTTAAAGATCTAACTATGAGAGAGCTGATTGGTACATTGATGATGTACAAGGCTGAAATGCAAGATGAGGTAAATGAGTATAAAGTCTATATAAAAAGGGAAAATACTGCTTTGAAAGAGACTTCTCAACAAAAGGATAGAAAGATGAAGAACAGAGAAGTAAATGCTAAATCAGAAAGCTCTGATTCTTCAAATTCGGATGAAGAACTGGCTCAGCTAGCCAGAAAATTCCGATAGTTCTACAGTAAGAAGAAAGACTTCAAGAAATCCATCAAGAAGGATAGCAAGGAAGTGAGATGTTATGAATGCAAAAAGATGGGACATATCAGACCGGATTTCCCTAAATTGAAAGATGCAAAGAAGAAGAAATTCTTCAAAATAAATGATTATGAGCAGAAAGACAAGAAAGCTATGAAAGCTACTTGGAGTGTTTCTGAAGACTCAAGTAATTCTTCTGAATCAAGCTCAGAGAAGGAGGAAGCCAATTTAAAAGCAAATATGTGTTTCATGGCTGAAACTGATGAGGTACACTCATACTACTCCTCTGACTCAAATAATGAATCAAACTCTGAAACAAGCTTCTCAAATAAAAAACTTGCAGCTTACTGCAATATGCTTGAAGAAAGGTATGAATCATTATTTAAAAAATATAAATCTATAAAGAACTTGCATAAAGCTATTTTAGATGAAAGAAATACTTTGCTAAAACAACATAAGGAATTAATTGACAAATACAACTCTGTTGACTCAAATAAAATTAATTTTGAATCAAAAATAAAAACTCTACAGGATGAAGTAGAATCTTATAAAGAGGCTGCATTATTTTTTACAAAAGGAGAAAACACCTTAAATGAGATACTTGGAAAAACTGTAATAAAAATGGAAAGGTTTGGAATTGGAAGTAATGGAGAAACACCTAAGTTATACAAAAATTATTTTGTTCCTAGCACTAAACAAGTTGTTTGTAACTTCTGTGGAACAAAAGGTCATATAGCTAAAAACTGTTTTCTAAGAAAACCTCAAATATGTGGAATTAAGAAAGATTATATTTCCAATGATCTATATGATTCAATCAATTTTAAGAAAACAAAGCAAATCTGGATACCCAGATCACTGCTTTCTAACACTCCTGGACCCAACAAAATATGGGTACCAAAGCAATTTGTTTGAATGTATTTGCAGGTAGCAGGTCACCCAAGAAAGAAATATGGTATATGGACAGTGGCTGCTCAAGACTCATGAGTGGAACTTCAGCTAATTTCTCTTCTCTTACTCGAAAGGAAGGAGGACTTGTCACCTTTGGTGACAATGCCAAAGGAAAGATTATTGGTATTGGAACAGTTGGAGATCCAGAGACAGTCTCAATCAACAAAGTACTTTATGTACAAGGGTTAAAACACAATATGATAAGTATCTCTCAACTCCGTGATGATGGATACACTGTTGATTTTACTAACAATAGTTGTACTGTTTCTAAAGTTAAACTGTTTAAGTTTAGAGCACCCAGAACTGATAATGTTTATACTTTGGATTTGTATTCCTTGTTTAAACAACATGTAAACTGCTTAACTGCTAATATAAGTGAATCCTGGATCTGGCATAGAAGACTCGGTCATTGCAATATATATGCTTTACATAAATTATCTAAGAAACATTTAGTTTCTGATTTGCCTAGTCTCAAATTTGAAAATGACAGATTCTGTGATGCATGTCAGCTTGGCAAGCAACAGAAATCATCATTCAAATCTGTTAATAAAGTTGCTACAACTAAAACTCTAGAACTTATCCATATGGATTTGTTTGGACCTTTAAGAGTAGCAAGTTTAGCTGGTAAATTATATGTTTATGTATTAGTTGATGATTATTCTAGATTTACTTGGATTTTTTTTTTTGAAATATAAAAGTGACGCTTTTAGTTTATTTGTAGGTTTTTGTAAATCTATTCAAAATGAAAAAGGTTTTAATATAATCTCATTGAGAAGTGATCATGGTGGAGAATTTGAGAACCAGGAATTTAATTCCTTTTGCTCAAACATGGGTATTAAACACACCTTCTCTGCTCCAAGAACACCTCAACAGAATGGGATTGTAGAAAGAAGAAATAGAACTATTCAAGAAATGGCTAGAACTATGTTAAATGAATATAGCCTACCTATATATTTCTGGGCAGAAGCTGTTAATACAGCTTGTTATATAATGAATAGAATTTTAATAAGACCTATTTTGAAAAAGACACCCTATGAACTATGGAATAACAGAAAACCTAAAGTAAATTACTTTAAAGTTTTTGGATGCAAGGTTTACATCTTGAATACCAAATATAATCTTGGTAAATTTGATCCAAAATCTGATAAAGGTATTTTCTTAGGATATTCTGCAACCTCCAAAGCTTATAGAGTCTATAATAAAAAGTCAAGGGTTGTTGAAGAATCAGTTCATGTGAAATTTGATGAATCTGATCCTTTTGAGAAAAGGATAGAACAAATAGATGAACCTGATTCTAATGAAAACATGAGACTTGAGAATTTAAAGAATGATTTTGAAAATGATATAAAAGAAATTCAGTCCAGTTCAGAAGAACATGACACTGAAGAACCTTTGAATGTAATGCCTAGACAGTCTAGAACCTTAAAGAATCACCCTTTAGAATCTGTGATAGGTAACTTAGAGACTGGTATTCAAACTAGAAGAAACCTTGGAAACATAGTTGAGTTCTCTGCTTTCCTATCCCAACAAGAACCTAAGACCATAGAAGAAGCCTTAGATGATGAGAGCTGGGTAATAGCAATGCAGGATGAATTGAACCAGTTCAAGAGAAATAAGGTTTGGGAATTAGTTGAAAGACCACATGATTATCCAGTAATAGGAACTAAATGGGTCTTTAGGAATAAACAGGATGATCAAGGGATAATAACTAGAAATAAATCAAGATTAGTAGCTAAAGGATATAATCAAGAAGAAGGAATAGATTATGATGAGACCTTTGCACCTGTAGCCAGGTTAGAAGCCATTAGAATCCTTTTAGCCAATGCATATTATATGAATTTTAAATTATTTCAGATGGATGTTAAATCTTCCTTTTTAAATGGTTATTTAATGGAGGAAGTTTATGTTGAGCAACCTCCTGGTTTTGAAAATTCTCAAAAACCAGATTCTGTTTTCAAACTTACTAAAGCTCTTTATGGCCTTAAACAAGCACCTAGAGCTTGGTATGAAAGACTAAGTTCTTTTCTTTTGAAAAATGATTTTACTGTTGGACTAGCAGATCGAACACTCTTTAAGAAAACTGTGAAAAATAATGTTTTGTTGGTTCAAATTTATGTTGATGATGTAATTTTTGGATCAACCAATAAAATTCTTTGTCATGAATTTTCAGAATTAATGCAAAAAGAATTTGAAATGAGTATGATGGGAGAATTAAATTTCTTTTTGGGTCTTCAAATATTTCAAAATGATTTTGGAAATGTTTTAAATCAATGCAAATACATTACTGATTTACTTAAGAAATTTGGACTTGAAAACAGCAAGCCATTTACAACTCCTATGTGTACTAATATAAAACTTGATTTGGATGAAACTGGAAAATCAGTGGACAACAAGTTATATAGAGGTATGATTGGTAGTTTGTTATATCTTACTGCTAGTAGACCAGATATAATGTATTCAGTATGTATTTGTGCTCGATTTCAATCAAATCCCAAAGAATCCCACTTAACTGCTGTTAAAAGAATTTTTAGATATTTTAAAGGTACTATTTATCAATCTCTGCTTTATCCAAAAACCTCTGATTTTAATTTAATTTCATATTCAGATGCTGACTTTGGAAGCTGTAGATTAGATAGGAAGAGTACTTCAGGAACATGTCACTTTTTAGGAAAGTCTTTAGTATCATGGTCTAGTAAGAAACAACACTCAGTTGCCCTGTCAACAGCCGAGGCAGAATATGTGTCTGTAGGTAGTTGTTGTGCATAGGTGTTGTGGATGAAAAACACTCTTATGGACTTTGGATTAAATTTCAATAATACACCTATTTTATGTGATAATACTAGTGCAATTAATATTTCAAAAAATCCTATTAGTCATTCTAGAACTAAGCACATTGATATAAGACATCACTTTTTAAGAGATCATGTGTTTAAAAAGGATATATTTTTAGAATTTGTAAATACAGAAAATCAATTAGCAGATATTTTTACTAAACCACTTCCCACGGAAAGGTTTGAATTTATTAAGGGGGAGTTAGGTTTATTTAATTTTAAATAATTTTTTTTTTAAAATCTTCTTCTGTTTTCGAATTCTGCTTAATTTCTGTTTCCCGCTATAAGTAATTTTATTTTGTTTTAAATAAAAGTAATGATTAGTGATTACACGGGAATCAAGGCTGTCAGAACCGTTTCACCTTCTAAAACTGCTTCACCTTTTTCGGAAACCCTTTCGAAAACCTAAACCCGCACATCTGCTCCAAAATCCTTTTCTGAATCTTCAAACCCTAAACTTCCGAACCTTCAGAAATCATTGTTCGAATGGCAAAGACTAAGCGTCCCGATGAAGCCGACATCAGTGCTGCAAAGAAACCTAAAGTAGTTGGTCGGAAAATAATGCAAGGTAAAGTCATCGATTTAGAGTGGCTGTTTGAAACTAATTTACTGTTGAAGCAAGCGTTATCGTTTCAAAGCCTTGAGCAAGCTTTTAATAGTGAAAATTCTGAGTTTCCTTATGAGGTAGAAATGAGACATTTCTTTAGAACTGTTCAGTTTATCCTTGGAGATACGGAAGATAGTTTATTGGCTCAAATAGAGGATAAGGACTTTTCAATATCATCTACAGAGATAAGTCAAATTCTTAACTGCCCTCATGAAGGAGTTTTTCATTTTGATTTACGGAATATTGGAGATTCTGTACATAAGTCTGAAGACATTATGTCTTTTCTGTTTGGAACCAGAGTGATAAAGAAGATGTTTATCAAGGATTTGGAACCCGATCAGAAAATTTTGGTAAAATATGTTCAGACTTGTTTAGCACCAAGAATGGCTGAGATGGAGAAAATCCTATACCCTGACATGTACATAATGTATCTTTTGATGTATGATATCAAGTTTATTTTTCCTCGGTTTATGATAAGATATTTGAGTTACTGCTGTCAGAGTGAAGCAAGAATGACCTTTTTCCCTTATGGAAGGTTCATTTCTTTGTTTTTGTTTAAAAGAGGAATGATCAGATTGGTAGATGCTGGGGTGAAATGTCACCACAGTAATGTTTTTAATGCTGGGACTTTGAGGAAAGTAGGATACTTCTGGAGCACAATTAAAGGAAAACTCTTACCTGTTGGAGCTGAGGAAACCTCGGAGAGTGCTCAGGCTCAACCGGCTAAGTCCAAGGAGGGACAAGCAGAATCAAGAGTTAGTACAGTGGCAAGGAGAATTCGTTTTGAGATGGAGGAAGTTGAGGAAGAGAGAAGTCAAGAAGGACTTCAATCTAGAAGGAAGAGGTTAATTGATGAAGAAATTATCTCTCCTACCTTGAAATCCTCTGAACCGGTAATTTGTTATTCATTTGTGAGAGAAGCTGTTGTGGAGCTGACTGCACCTATAGAGGAACCAGCAGCTCAACTGGAAATCCAAAAAAAATCTCAATCTGCTGCTGTGGCTGTTGAAAAAGTAATTCAACAAGAACAACTTATGGAGGCAGTGCCTGGTGAAGAAGTGGCCCGACCTCAAGATTCACATGAAGATATTGTTCTTGACCAATCATTAGAAGTCAGAGAGACTACTGTTCGTGATGAACATACTTCTGAAGCTAATACAGAAGTACTTCAGGAAGATTTTTCAGTGGAAGAGTTTCAGGCTTCAAAAGCTAGTTCAGTGGATCAACCTTGTCAGGACAAGGACAAAGAACAATCAGATGCAGATTCTTTACCACTTTCCTTGCCTCATCAACCTATTTCTCGACATGAGAATAGAGCACAGGGTGCCCCTAATTCGAGAAAAGAAGAAGTTGTTGAGCTGTACAAGCGTATCTCTCAGTTAGAATCTGAGAATGTTAGTCTCAGAAATTCTCTGAACATAGAGCAGTTGATGTTTCAGAAACTGAAAGATTGTACTGTTTCAAGACAGGAAGTCGATTTATTTAAGACTGATATGCTGCATGCTGTTGATCAGTTAAAATCAGAGATGGTAAAGAAAGATGATTTATCTGAGTTGAAGGTTTACATGGAGAATAAATTTGAGTCTGTTGCAAACAGTGCTGTAAGTGGATCAGGCTATTCACCTGATTTGATTCGGAGATTTCAAGCAATTACTGGAGCACTGAGCAATATGAGTGACATATTACACGATCTTCAGTGTAATAGTGCCCCTTTGTCAGTTTTTCTAGACAATCAGAAATTTTTAGTGGATCAGTTGACATATGGAGAGCAACCGATTAGGATTCTTTTGAATCAGTTATCAGAAAAACTGGCTCTTTTTGTTGAAAAAGAAGAAAGAATGCATGAGTTTTTCAGAGTTAATTTGATTGAAGATATTCATATGACTCAAGAGAACAGAGATCTTATCATCAAGTTAGGAGATGGGATGATGACAAGGCTCAGAGAACATTTTACAGAGATCAAGACTGCGATTCAAAGGAGATAGACACATTTTTTCCCTGTCTTATCTATGAACCTTGATTCCTCTGTATATCACAATCATTTATATATAACAGCTTGTGAATGAAAATTCTTTTCTTACTTTTTTGTTTTGTTGTTTATTGATTTATGATTAAGTTAGACAGTATAACAAATTCACTTATTCATACACAGTTAATTATAGCATTTACTTATAGTTCAGTGCAATATTGAATGTGTTCAAATCCGTAATTTTTCATTCTTTTTGATATCACAAAAAGGGGGAGAATTTGGATAAACACAACATTTAAATTCATTTGTTTCCTATGAATCCTATGAAGGAATTTGGATATATGGGTGAATTTGGATATCTACGACATTTATCTTTTATCTTTTTTTAGCTGAAAATTTATTTTTATGGGGGAGAAATTTTATTATAGTTAAATATTGTTTTAATCCTTTCAGAATTCTAAAATTTTATAAAACTAATTTTTCAATAAATATTTCAATTAAATTAGTTCTATTATTTTATGGGTTTTGTGATCATCAAAAAGGGGGAGATTGTTGAGCAACGTATTGTTTTCAAACAATTCAAAATAATGTTTTTTAAAGGAGGAGATTATTTTAAATAGTACACTGTCTCTTTATGATGATTTTGATGCTCACAAATACCCTTAATTATTTACTAATTATTTCGTTGAGTATTTTTCAGGAGTTTATTTTATTTATTTATTTCAAATAACGAGATTTCATACTTCATTTATTCCGAGATCAATTTTAGCGCGTTCTGGAATCACTGTAGCGCGAGATCAATTTTAGCGCGTACTGGAATCACTGTTCATACCCTACGTTGATGAACGTAACGTATGGATGAAAAGTTTACCTTTTATGTTAAAAGAAATGTATGGTTAAGGAACCTTACATTATTTTGGAACGTATGGTTAATGAACCTTACGTTGTTGAAAAGTATGGAAGAAGAACATTTCGTCTGGAAGGAACTTTACGTTTTTGTTGTTGGACAAGTTTGGAAGAGAAACCGTACGTTAGTTTTCAGTGTTGAGTTTGTTTCTCAAAAGTATGGATCATCAACCTTACTTTTATAATCAACCATACGTTCTTTGGAGAGTTGAAGCAAGACAAAGTATAGATGATCAACCCTACGTTTGAATGCTGAAGAGAAAGTATGTATGTTCAACCTTACGTTCTGAACCTTACGTTTGTGAACCTTACGTTTGTGAACCTTACGTTTGTGAACCCTACGTTTGGAGGCACGTCATCAAACCTACGTTTGGCGTCGAGATATTTTTGACAGACGATATTACCGTTTGCATTGGTCAAACAGGCGGATTATTAAGCGGATTTCGAGCCGATTCTTAAGGGAGTTACAACAGCTCTATTGTTATTTAATATCGCGAATCTAAAGGAGATTTTCATGGATCTATTTATGCGGAAGATTTTCTCAGATTTGAATATATATGTTCTATCTTGGAAACTTCGGATATATATATATACACAGGAAAGTGTGTGAAATAAGTAGATTGATATTTTTAAACAAGCACGAAACAGAGACTGTGTGAAGGCGTTCTTTTCTGTGATCGAGAAGAAGTGTAAAATCCTTTTTACCGAAAGAAGATCTTGATAACAGATTCACGTATTCTACATCGACTATCTGTTGTGAATCTACTGCTGCTGAAGTTTTGAAGTTTCTGGTAATATCTATTGCAACTGGATCGACTCAGAACTGTTTTGATTACAGATCTTTATTTTCTGAAGACGACGATCTATTTACTGTCAATTGCATTCTGTTGCAATTGTGAAGAACAACTGGAGAAGTGTTTTCTTTATCGAAACTCTTTTTATTTTTGAGTGATCAGCTTCTCGTTCTAAGCTGTGTGGTTTCGTGTTTGAACCAGGAAGGCTGTGTTTGCCTAAAACTTGTAAAGGTGTCAACTGCCTGTACTCAGTTGTGAACAGGTCTGTGGAAACGAGGACCAGATAGTGAAAATCGCCAAGCTCGTGGATTTGAGCGTTGGTGGAGTGGACTAGGGGCCTTCTGTTCCCCGAACCACTATACATCCGTGTGTTCATGCTTTTACTTTTTCCGCTGCATATTTAATCGTGCAAAAGCATAGTGGACAGAATTTGTCTAAATTGAAGAGATTGTAATAATTTTGAAAAGACACAATTCCCCCCCCCCTCTTGTGTGTAATCCGTAGATTCAGATCCAACATAAAACCCCTCAATTTCTTATGTGACAGCAATATAATCTTATATTCATGTCACGTAGATTCATCCCATAGACCAAAATACACAATCATATATCTATTTAGTCAACACAATAGAGATAATTGTGATTTGGTATATATTGGAATGATTTTAGGAATTTTTAGGGAATGTTATTGTAACGACCTGAATCCGGAGCCACATTACTGGTGCCCCGTACCAGGTTCGCCACATAACCTCAAGCACGTTTCCCCAAATGCCAAAGGCGGCCGACTTGCAGCGAGGGCCTTGGTGAGTCAGTGGGGAAACTATGCCCTCATTTGGTAAAGTATGCAGCAGAAGAATAAAGATAATCAATAGTAGATGCAGTAAATTTCTTACAACAATTGAACTAAAAGTAGAAGCAATGTCTGATATAATAATGATGTAGAATGGTACATGTCCCAATTGAAATTAGTAAACAAAAAAACATTCTGAAATACAACTGAAACCCATGTAATAAATGTAAATAGCAACTCCAGCAGCATCGCGAGCCAAAGCCTGGTCCCATGCTCTCCATCTCTAACCAGCAATCAAGTACCCGAGGTAGAAGGACCACAATCCCTACCTACACCAGCAACCATATAATCTGTTTGGGCCAAAAAGCAGGACCCAAACAGTGTGTGAGACTAATCTCAGTAGGCAATCACCACAAGATTTGTGCCCTACTGTCAGTGAGAAATATAGAAAAATTAAAGGAAAATAAGTGCAATTATAGACTAAGAGTACACCAGTAAATTATACTACCAATTACCATTCACATTAATTTAATTAAACAAACAGGGAAAACTATAAAAGCTTTCTATACCAAGGTAAACAAGTAACTTACCAGGTATCTCAAAAGGCTACCTAAACAAAATCTATACAAAACCTCAAGCTTGTTCTTTGTCTTGGTGGACTCGTCACAACCAACAATAAAAAATTCACACTGACTCTCTAGGTGGCACAAACTAGTAGACCCCTATAGTCCAGTAATCAATCAAGGCACAGACACTCTAGGAAGGTCTTACGTCAATTCCCCTATGGTCTTGCAACGATAGCTACAGACTCTTTGAGGAAGCACTTACGTCTAATTCCTCATGTGGTCTCGATGTGTGGGTAACTAAGAACACAATTGGGAAGCACAAAGTCATATTCCTGTAGGTCCTGTGTATGAACTAAATCCAACAGACCCTCTAGGAAAGCACTTAATCGTCTAATACCTCTTTGATCTACCACACCAGGTTCTCACAACCCTGAGTAGTGCAGTCGTGCATAATCAACTGTGAGAAGACCTATGTAAATTAAACAACTACTTGGCTAATAGATACCATGCATCAAAAGAATTTAAACAGCAAGAAACACATGCAATTAGTGATAACAAGTAACTAACAGTTGAAATAGGGTTTGCCTCACTGGAAAACGGTGCCAAACGACGATAAACAACCAAACAGAGGGAGAAACACCTTTGGGGTGATCCTCAAACATGGAACCAAGCATATGATAGCAACAACTAATCACAAGCTAATAGGAAATCTACGTAAAATATACAATAGGGTCAAAATCCGTAACTCGGGATACCCGATACATGTGTATCCGACACTTTTTCAACCAAAACTCAATGAACTTCAACTTAGGGCAAAAAATCACCTACCTCGATCCGCGAAGATTGATATACTTGAACCTCGACACATGAATCATCCTAGAATGGAGTAGATTTGCAAAAAATTCTAAAACATTCAACCACAGATAACTCACACAAGAGAAAGAATCAGGAAACGAGGCCAAAGAAGAACCAAGAACTCACCGCTGCGATTCTTATGCAGTCGATGGAGTTCAATTCGGACAATTGGTGAAGGATTAGTGGCTCAGAGAAGAATCGGCCTCCCCAGAAGCTCTAGATGGAATTAGGTTGAGAATAAGATGTTTATGAACATTAGGCACAACCTCGGTTTGATTAATTAAATAAAAAAAGTACATGGCATGTACTTTTAAAGTACACGACATGTAGTGGGTTTTTCCGTACTCTGCCAATAATGGCCTCCATGTCATCCCTACACACCGTGTGTGTGGCCCGGACATGGACAACACAAGGCATCGAGCAGAAAAAGAGTATACGGTGTGTACTCATAAAGTAAACGACGTTTACTTCAAAAATTTCTAAAAACTTCATTTTTTCCATGAACTCCTGAGAAAGGAAAACATACCTCAAACAAAGATCCAGGTTCTTAAAAACATCCCCCTTAAATAAATTTGTCCCAAAATTTCCATAACGAGGCATAGAAGAAGAAACCTCGAACAACTCTAGCCATTGCGATCGATCATCAGACTCTCTCTCCCACGTCTCATCTTGTACTCGCCCGTGCTGTCATATCACCTGTACTAGAGGAACATACCGGCCACAGAGAACATTCATACTGCTATGAACCATCCTGATAGGATGCTCCTCGAAATATGCATCCTGCTCTAGCTCATCCTCCTCGAATTGAAAAAAATGAGATGGGTTGGAGAAATACTATCGAAGATGAGAAACATGAAAGACATCCTGCATGGCCTAGTACCTCTGAGGTAACTGCAATCTATAAGCAACCAGCACGACTCTCTCCAGAACTTCAAATAGCCCGAATTATCTCAGTGAAATATTCACCAACTTTCTAATCCTTTTATGTCCCATCCTTGGGGTAATACGAAGGAAAACCTGATCTCCAACCTTGAACTCCAGAGGTTGTCTCCACTGATCAGCATAAGAATTCAACCGAGACTGTGTTGTAGCAATCAACTTCCAAATCAACTCTATCTGCTCTGAGGTCTCTTGAACAAGACAAGGTCCTATAAAAGCTACCTCTCTTGCCTCTAGCTAGCATAAAGATGATCGGCATGGCCTACCATAGAAAGCCTCTTATGGAACCATCTGAATAGTTTCATGAAAACTATTGTTGTAAACGAACTCCACCATAGGGATATGCTTCTCCCAAGTACCGTCAAAGTCTAGAATGCAAGCTCGTATCATATCCTCAAGCACCTGAATTGTATGGTCAGACTGGCTATCAGTCTGGGGATGGTATTCTTTACTCAAAAGTACCTGTGTACCCAGAGCCCTCTGTAGTCCCTGCTAGAAGTGCGAAGTAAAACACGCATCCCTGTCTGAAACAATGGAGTGTGGAACTCCATAAAGACGTATAATCTCTCAGATATACAACCATCCTAGATCATCAACACTGAAGGTATCCTTGATCGGCAAGAAGTGTGAAAACATTGTGAGCCAGTCCAATAAAACCCAAACCACATCATTTCCTCAATGAGATCTTAGTAACCCTGTCATGAAGTCCATCGCGACATCATTACAATTCCACTCAGGAATGGGTAATTATTGTAAAAGCCATGTTTTTCGCTGATTCTCTTCCTTCACCTGCGGATAGGAGGAACACCACATAACAAAACAAGCCACATCCTTCTTCATACCTGGCCACCAATACTGATGATGCATGTCTCGGTACATCTTGGTGACACCAGGATGAACTTCCCAATCTAAAGCATGAAACTCCCACATCAGCTCCTCACGTATGTCCATAGAAACCCATACGCGGCCATGAAAGCGCAGCAACTCATCATCGCCCACTCTCCACCACGGAGTAGGGTCTCCATCTAACATACCCTCCCATAGTTCTATGCCCTCTGGGTCTGATAGCTTCCTCATTCAAACTTGATCTACAAGAGTAGAGGTGACCACTAACGAAGAATGAACTACATGTCCCTGTGTGTCGTGCTCCTCAAAATGCATCTCAGAGAAGAGAGCCATTAGCTTCCACTCACTGCTAGCCTCTTGAACTGCCTGCAACTGAGTCCTCCTTCTCAGGGTGTCTGCCACAGCATTGCCTTTCCCAGGCGTATAAGAAAGATCTAAGTCAAAAGACTGTAGGTACTCAACCAACCTCCGTTGTCTCAGATTCAAGTCAAGCTGTGTGATTATGTACCTGAGGCTCTTGTGGTCAGTATATATCACAAAATGATCTCCCATGATATAGTTCCTCCTACAATGCAAAGCATGAACAACATCAACTAACTCTAGGTTGTGCGTAGGATAGTTCTTCTCATGTGGCCTCAACTGCTGAGATCCGTACGCAACAACACGATCTTCCTGCATAAGTACTGCTCCAAGACTGATTCTAGATGCATAAAAAAACTGTATAAATCTTTACTAGCTCAGGAATAACTAGAATCGGTGACGAAGTCAATCTCCCCTTCACCTCCTAGAAGTCTCAGTCACATGATTCTGACCCAACGTAATTCACACCCTACTTAGTAAATCCCATCAATGGTGCTGCTAAGTGTGAGAAGTCCTGTATAAACCGCATGTTATAACCAGCCAAACCGAAGAAACTCTGTACCTCATAAAATTCTTCAGATTCTCTGAGGTAACTACATCTCTCAACTTTTCTGGGTTTACTGATACTCCTTTCTCTGATATTACATGGCCTAGGAAGTGAATCTCGTCCATCCAGAAGTGGAACTTTGAGAGCATCCCATATAACTGATTCTCTCTCAGTGTACTCAATACAATCTCAAGAAGGTTAGCATGGTCATGTAAAGTGTGAGAGTACACCAAGATATCGTCATAAACGACAATGAAGAAAGAGTCCATGTAAGGATGGAAAAATTTGTTCATCAACACCAAGAAAACTGTCGGCACATTCGTGAGACTAAACGGAATAACCAGATACTCGTACAGACCATACCAGCTTTGGAAAGCTGTGAGAGGTATATCAGATGGTCTGACCCGCAACTAATGATAGTCGAATATCAAGTTGATCTTCGAGAATACCCTGGCAACTCAAGGCTGATCAAAATGATCATCAATCCGAGGCAAAGGATATCAGTTCTTGACCATCAACTGGTTCAGCTTTCAATAGTCCACACAAAGCCGTAAGGTTCCATCCTCCTTCGCAAACAACACAGGCGAACCCCAATGGGAAGTACTGGGTCGGATAAAACCCTTCGCCTACAACTTCTCCATCTGCTTCTTGAGTTATCGCAACTCAGGCGTGGCCATCCAATAAGGAGGTATGGCTACCGGTGCTGCTTCTAGCACAAACTCAACAGAGAAGTATACCTAATGCACCGGAGGCAATGCTGAAAAGACTCATTGGAAGACATCTGGAAAACAGTCAACTACCAGAGGGAATTCCATCTGAGAGGTCCCCTGATCATCTAGATATAAACTTGAAATCTTGTCTATAACACTGCCCAACCCATGATGCTCTGGTCCAGATCTGCTTTCCTGGAAATCCCATTCGCCCATGTGAAGAAACGATCCGCCCTCAGGTGACGTAAAACTCACCATGCGGTGCTAACAATCGACAAAGGCCTGAAAAGAAACCAGCCTGTCTATTCCGAGAATGACATCATAACTCATCATCTCAGGGACATAAAGGTCCCATGAGAAGTGACACCCACCAATCTCAAGGGGTCACTCCTTGCACTGATGTACATTAGTAGTTCTGTGTCCCAAAGTAGTGTCTAGTGCCAATGTATCCTCAGAAGTAATGAAAGTAAGTCTAAGGCTCTCCACAGTGTGCACAGAAATAAAGATATGAGAATGTCTGGCATCAAAAAGTGCTGAAGATAAAACTTAGGCTACTAGGATTGTACCTCAAACTATAGAAGGTCCAGGATCCTACTCCCTATGAATCTGATCTACTGCAAACTTCTAGCCAATACCGCGGACCTATGTTACTACCTGATATCCCTGAGCTGATCCTCCCTAATCCTGAACACCGCGTCCGCGACCTCTACCCTGTCTTAAATGACCTGAAGATCTCTATCCCCCAGTCTGCTGTAGAACTGGTAATCCTACTCCTGCACGAGGAGTTGAAACTGATCCACCTTCACTAGCTGCTAGATGAAGAACCCTACAAAAATGCTGCATATGACCCATCTTTCTATAGGCTCGGAACTCCACGACATGTGTTTAAACTACATTGTGTGTTTGTTAATGCCATTTTGGAGGGTGGGTACTTCCGCCACCACTGGTCGTGTAACATCCCAGACTACACGACGTGTTGTCCCAAAACACGGCGTCTACTTGAATCCCACTCCCCTGCCCAAGTCTCATTACAGGGCTAACCTTCACAGTCCTCCAAATCCGAAACTACACAGCGTGTGCACTAATGACATGGCTTGTGCACTAAAGACATGGCATGTACTAGACAGGTTTCGGCGGCCCGTCTGGCGGTTACACGGCCGACTACACGGCAGACTCCAACACAGCGTGTTCCGAAAAAACACGGCATGTATAATGATGGATCATACCAACCCGTGTTGTTCGTGACATGGCCGGGTACCAAGAAGAAAACTACACGGTGTGTTCTTATAACACACGGTGTGTACTAGACAGTCTCGATGACCGGTGTAGCAGGTTACAAGGTCGGCCACACGGCTAATCCCTTACACGGAATGTTTCGAACAAACACGACCTATTATAGGAGGAGATAACAATGACCTGTGTTGTTCATGACATGGCTAGGTACCTAGGAGAAAAATACACGGTGTGTTAGTACAAAACACAGCATGTACTACCGGAGTTTCCCTGACCTGTGTTGTTAGTGACACGGCCGGGTACACGGTCGACTACCACACGGCGTGTACTTATTATACATGGCCTGTCAACAAGACTTTCCACCACCCAGTGTTTTTTTTCACAAAGTTAGTAACACGGTTTAAAAACTACACAACATGTATTAATAAATTACACGTCGTGTATTCTGGGTTTTCCGGCCAGTAGCTCAAGAACTACACCGAATGCCAGAAACACTGAAAAACAGACATCTATGTGCCAAATTCAGATCCATGGGGGCCCAAACTCCCCACGAATCAAATCTTGGAATCTTAAGAACGCATATATCAAGTAAAAAAACATAGCATTTATGTCTGTCACAACAACTATCACAAAAACATGCTTAACTTATCACGACATCTATCACAATAGCATGAAATTCTAAAGCACACTAGATGGCATGGGAAAATGCATGACATGTGATTTCTTATCCAGTGCCTATATGATGTATGAGATGGCACACCCAAATCTCATTGGGAAGAAAAAAAATATAACTACAATCATATAAACTGTAATAGCACAAAACATGTGCATCACCCAACGATGACATATAATAAACTGTAACACTTGCAAAAACTGAAAAATGAAATTACGATGTAATTTTTCTTTTCCCTGAACACAGGATAATTACTCTTGGGCACAGTTAAGTACTAACTACCCATTTCGTCTTATCCATGTCTATTGTCGCAAAACAGTAAGGCAATGGAAAAGAAGAAAACCCCTTTGATACCACTTTGTAACGACCCGAATCCGGATCCACATAACTGTTTCCCTGTACCTGGTTCGCCACATAACCTCAAGCGCGTTTCCCCAAACTCCAGAGGCTTCCGACTAGCAATGAGGGCCTTGGTGAGTCAGTGGGGAAACTATGACCTCATTTGGTAAAGTATGCGGTAGAGGAATAAAGATAATCAGTAGCAGAAGTAGTAAATAGAATAAAACAATTGAACAAAAAGTGGAAGTAATGTATGATATAATAATGATGTAGAATGGTACATGTATCTATGGAAAGAAGTAAACAAAACAACATGCTGAAATAAAACAGAAATCCAAGTACTATATGTAAACATCAACTCCAGTAGCATCGCGACCCAAAGCCATGTCAGATGCTCTCCAGCTCCAAACAGCAATCAAGTACCCGAGGTAGAAGGACCACAATCCATACCTACACCTGCAACCATATAATCTATTTGGGCCGAAATTCAGGACCCAAACAGGGTGTAAGACTAATCCCAGAATTCAATCCACAAGATTTGTGCCCTACTGTTAGTGAGTAATATAGAAAAAGTAAAGGGAAATCAGTACAGTTATGGACTAAGAGTACACTAGTAAATAATTCTAACAATTACCATTCACATTCATTTAATTTAACAACCAGGGAAAACTAGCAAAGCATTGCATTCCAAGGTAAACAAGTAACTCAGCAGGTATCTCAAAAGACTAACTGAACCCAAGCTGTACAAAACCCCAAGCTTGTTCCATGTCATGGTGGTCTCGTCATAACTAACCATCAAAAAATCACACTGACTCCTTGGGTGTCTCAAGCTAGTGACCCCTATATTCCAGTAATCAAACAAGGCACAAACACTCTGGGAAGATCTTACTTCAATTCCCCAATTGTATTACTACGATAGCTATAGACTCTCTGAGGAAGCACTTACGTCTAATTCCTCGTATGGTCTCGATGCGTGGGTAATTAAGAACACTCTTGGGAAGAACAAAGTCATATTCCTGTAGTTCCTCCATACGAACTAAAACCAACAGACCCTCTAGGGAAGCACTTAATCATCTATTCCCTCTTTGATCTCCCACACCGGGTTCTCACAGCCCTGAGCAGTCCCGTCGTGCGTAATCGAATGTCAAAAGCCCTTAGTAATTTCAACAACTACTTTTATAATAGCTACCATACATCAAAATAATTTAAACATCAGGCAACACAATCTATTAGTGATAACAAGTAGATAACAATTTTAATAGGGTTTTCCTCACAGGAAAACGGTGCCAAATGGTGATAAACAGCCAAACAGAGGGAGAAACACCAGTGGGGTGATCCTCAAACATACAACCAAGCATATATTAGCAAAAATTAATCACAATCTAACAAGCAGTCTAGGGAAAATAAACAATAGGGTCAAAATCCTTAACCCGAGATACCCGATATATGGGTATCTCGGACTTTTTCAATAAAAACTCAAACAACATAAACATAGGGCAACAAAGCACCTACCTCAATCTTCGAAGATCGATATACTTGAACCTCATCCTGTGAATCGGCCAAGAGCAGAGTAGATCTGCAAAAACATCTAAAACGTTCAACCCCAGATAACTCACACGAGAGAAAGAATCAGGAAACGAGGGCAAAGAAGAACCAAGAACTCACCACTGCGACTCTTCTACAATCAACGGAGTTCAATTCGGACAAACGGTAAATGAGCGGTGGCTCGAAGAAGAATCAGCCTCCTCGGATGGTCTGGATCGAATTTGGCGGAGAAGAAGATGTTTATGAGCATTAGGCATGACCCCAGATCGATTAATGAAATAAAAAATGTACAGGACATGTACATTTAAAGTACACAGTGTGTAGTGGGTTTTTCCACACTTCGCCAAAATCATCCTCCACGTCATCTCTACACACCGTGTGTGTGCCCCGGACACGACCAACATACGGATTCGAGCGGGGAAATAGTACACTGCGTGTACTCCGAAAATACATGGTGTGTACTTCATAAATATCCAGAAACTTCATTTTTTCCAAAAACTCTTGAAAAAGGAAAACATACATCAAACGAAGATTTGGGTTCTTATATTTATAAATTCAACATCTTCACCAATGAAACAACCCTTTCCTCACCAAGAATTGATGATAATCTGGAGAAATAACATGAAGGATTATGTAGCACCAGAAAAAACACCCCAATGACCAAGTCTCAGAATATAAAATCACCATCATGAGCCTTAGAGAGGCACGAATGGGGAGGAATATAACAAAATAGAATAAAAATGAGTAGATAAAGTTAATATTTAACATATCTATAAAATAAATTCTACTTTTCATACAACTACAATTGAAATGGAACTCTATTTTAGTTCTAGGAATGGAATTACAAGAACAAATGAAAAAAATAAATCTTCATCCCTTACTAGACATCACCAAAGGACGTATAGAGAAACATGAGGATGAAATTTTTCAGATGATAATATACCATGCTACAGTTTCATATCTCTCTTCTTTTATAGCCATAAAATGTGAAGATTGAAAAAAAAATCTTGCGGATTGACACAAAAAATTATACTAGGGGGAATATTTATCCATATATAATGAATCTAGATACTCTTCAAGATCATATATTTAATTATAGTCCATTTTATAATATAAAAATAGATTTTGTATAAATTTAAAATTTATTTATCTATTAACTAATAAATCCATGAATATAAAAAATCCTATTGTATATAAATAATGAATTTATTATCATAGAATATGATGATATCAATAATTATGATCATTTTTGTATTATTTAGTGTCAAGGATTATGTTGTATTGAAATATAGAATTCATCTAGTATCTATAATCTCTGATGTGATGGATAGAGTATATGATTTTTTTCAATGCTATAGTATGCAGAGTTCACATATTAATCCCTATCCAAATACTTTAATTGATAATAAAAGTATTACCCCCCCCCTTGTGTGTGAGGCTAAATTGTATAGAAATATATCATTTTCTTCATTTTTATGATACATTAAGAACAAATCATATAAAACGTCAATAGAAAACGTATCATTTGTGTGGATAAATGATGTATTTCATAAATGAGATTATATTTTATGGAATTTAGATGTTGTGTATAAGGATAATTCATTATTTGGAGGACACAAACTGTAGAGAGGAATATAATAGATTGTTCACATCATTTTTTCCATGATTCAAATTCAATTATTGGATATTGTTTTCTCAATGGGATGATTGTATCATCCCACACCGTGGAATACCAACACCATAATCTATCTAGTGAAACTATATACCAAAAGTGTTCTTATTTGTATGCTATATAATGCTGAAGAGTGTAGTGGTAATGAAACATATGTGGAGAGACTCTAAGTCAATGATTAATTTATAATAAAAAACTAGGGAAATTATATTAAAATTGAAAATACCATAAAAATATAATTTTCCAATACAACTAACAAACAATAACGTGTAATGAGTTCAAAATATTCTATGAAAGTGATCATACATCATTTTTATTTAAGTAAACATAAAATTAGTGTCTTCTATGGGATGAAGAAATATATATCATTCCCAAGGTAACAAATAATGGAGACTAATTTATGATAGGGTCATGAGTCCTCACTCAACCTCTTCTAATATAATCCACCACACTTCACTAGATCAATTATCAAACACATACCCATTTCTTTCCTAGTAACATTAATCTAGGGGACCCATCAAGGTACCAATGTCCCTAAAGGGGGTGTGATTTCAACTCAGTTGGGTACCTCTAATGTTTGCAAAAAACATACATATACTAGTTCAAAAAAATATAATATATGCGTTTAATTTTATAATGTAGAATGGTAGAAATAATTTAAAGTCTATATCTATGGTGAATATACATTCCCCCATGTGAAATGATACTCAAAATTAGATATTGATGTTGTGACTATAAAAATATCATGGTAATAAAATCATGTAATCTCTCCTAAGTTAAAAGTATAGGATTAATGTCCTATCATTTTATCAAATAAAACTCAGGTTTAGTACTTAAATATAATAAACTCAAACAAGTGGGAATCATGACCCTTGAAATCTCAAAATTTATTTCATGGGTAGAATATCTCTTAATTAATATAATAAAAATTGAATAGTGTCGAGTAATATTATTCTAAGGATATGCACAACCTGAAAATGATAAGATATGGTGGCGAGAATCATATCCCAACATGTGGTTTGAGGATAACAACAATTTCCTTGAATGATAATATAATAAATAAAAGAATATATACAACAAAAAAATAATAGCGGGAATTATGTTATAATATTTTTGTTGTTATAGAGAACAACATCAAATATACAATGATTATATCCTAAAATTGAAACGCATCCCCTTTGTACTCAAATATGTATGAGTATCATGGATGATTCCTTGGAATCATTCCCCCATGTTAAGTATGAGCCACTTCAATGTGTGACACAAATCACGTAACATTGAAATCCATTTCCATGGATCTAACATCCCAAAAGATGAGACGTTACATAAAATGTATGTTATCTCTTAGTAGATCCCATATGACGTAATGAGTAATTTCATTCAATATAAATATTTCATAAACTGTAAAACCCAAGCAGGACAGGTATTGAAAATACATTACCTTAAAATCATAATCACACTCATGAGGGAATTTAGTCCCAATAAAATCCATCAATATCTATATTTGAATGTTTGTACATATTTACATTCATAAAATGATAAGTTATAATAATAAGATAAAATAATCGATCATAATTAATATATATTTAAGAATTCATTTAATCCAATTCAAATTAAAAAATATTCAAGATTGGTTTTCATATGTGCAACTTATGTCCAATACCAGAACTAAATAATGGACAAACTAGACCAAATAAATTAGTTTAGGAGGAAAACATAAACTACAAGATTCCATAATAATCATGAATATTGCATAGGGGAACATAAATATTCTATTTGTGTCATGCATGAATTTTAGCAATAATAATATATTAAATAACCTATTTCAATGTGGATATGAAATATTATATAAGTCTATAATGATAATATGTTACATAGGAAAACACCCTTTGGGATTCAAACCTAGATCCCAACACACTATAATTCTTGTTCATGATCATTGGAGGTCATGATTTAAAAATATAATTCTGGGTTAACCAGTCACGGTCTGAATAGTCTTAATATGTTCTAATTTCATAAGAAAAACAAAATATTATTTCACCTTTGTGTTAGGAGAACATTGTTTTCATGACCCATAAATCAAATGATCGTGGAAACATGAATACACTATTGAGAAGTCTTATAAACTACCTTCATCAAAAAAAATTATTTCAACTTGTTGTGTATTAATATACTCAACTACTATAGTCAATGTAACACTAAATTTCATTAAAAATACCTCAAAATAGATAAAAACCAATTAAAAATGCATAAATAATGAGATATGACATGATTTAATAAGAGATGTGTATATGATTTACCTTTGGAGTTCAAACTCAATAAAAACATTATTTAACTATAAAATTATGTGGAATTATCCAAAATCTTCGGAAAATATGATATTTTCAAGTGGGTGAATCTAAGAGGAGATGGGGAGGACAAAAGTCGGAAATGAGAAATAAAAAATCATAATATAAAACTTGAATGATTAAAATTAATGCATTACTAGATCCCATTATAACTCTTCTGAGTTCCCTTAACAACGTTAGGGGATGAGGCTAATGGAACTTCCCACATCCAAATTACACCAGGACATTGGTTGAGTGGGAGTTGGTTCCTTCTACTAGCTAGCTCCACTAGATATCATTTTGACCCACACTGGGAAACTTACGGAAAATCATATCCACAACATACTTCTATCACAAAGAATATATTTTTCAAATTCTGATCCCATGATTCTTAGTAACAATTATTCATCAAAAAGTCATCAAAATTTAGAAGGTATGACTAAAATTAGGATGAAATCAAACCTCAGAAACACACAGGGTGTTATAACAACTCCACCATATGGTATCTCATCAATATGATACATTGAAAAACATTACCAAAAGATTAAAACACTAAAAACTCTTTAAAATAAGAATCTTACTCCCAAGAATCTATATTGATATTCCAATGCTCCCATAACACATATTTTAAAAGTATAATCAACTCCTTAAGAACATTATATCTTTGGACCTTGTTAAAACATATGCATTCCATAAATGAGACCTCAAAACTATACCTAAATATCAGGGTAACTAAATCCATGAGGTAATATATGATTATATATATTGAGAAAATATAAATAAAATACATCACACATATCATGGATCCTCTTAGGATTCATTAATTATGAATCCATGGTAAAAATCTTATGGAAAACTTTTAATTAACTCACACATCAATCCCCCAAATTTCTCTATCTCTAAATAAAATAATGTATAAATCCTTGAGATATTATCATTAAAATAATGTCACTAGAATGAAAGTCAAGTGGCTATTAATATGGATCATCATAAGATCATTTACTACTTGATACATTGATCATCCTTTTTAAATAGATGTACATTGATGTCTTCATTCTCAGACTCAGACCAATAATAGAAGACAGAAATGATAGAATCTGAGAATTTGTGATCGGCATAAAATACCATATGTTTTCTCAAATAGTTCCATATTAATTGATTCATAATATATATCATCATAGGAAAACATAGATACTGGTATATTGTTCCATTAAAACCACTATTTTCATGAAATCTTGCTCATATTTGTTCCCCTAAAAACTGAATTATATGCTTATTTTTATTATGTTTCATAAGGCAGTAGGAAATGTTCATGTTCACTTATCTATGAAGAACCGTCTTCCAAACCTACAAGAATCAGAATGTATAATTATATTATAAAAAATTATTTTTGAAGATATATATTGGTTTGAATAATTTTTATTAATATAATATATTTTAAATTCAGTACATTTCATTGAAGGAAACATTTAACAAATTAGATACAAATCCTTCAATATATTACCAGTTAATATTTTAATTATAGTTTGTATATAATTAATGAACTATAAACACTAAAAAATTGTTCATTTCCAATTAATAGAATTTATTAATATAAAAAAATAATTTTTTTATGTATTAATATTTTTTATTAAAAATTTTATTTTATTCATTTGAATGATACATATATTATATTCATATTATAAATTTTAATGAAATGTATTTATTATACCTAAAATAAAATAATTAAATATCCATTTTTTCTTTATTACTGAATATATAATTAGAATAAATTCACTTTCATTCTTGAACAATAGTTTTCTAAATATAGTATTTGTGTTATATATTGTCAATATTAGTTACAAATCATATTAATTACATTCGGAAATTAATTTTGATGAAATATATTTTAATTTGATAATCAACGAGTTGATACCAAGTAATACTATTGATTTAATTATTGGTAAAACAATTACATGGGAAAAGGTGACATAATATGACAAATATTAACGTGAGGTAAAAATGATAAAATATATGAAAATATTATTATTTTTGAAATGAAATATATCTTCTATTATGGAAGAGTAATTTAGAAGCCTCTCATCCTCCCTTTTCAAATATTGTTCTACTTTCTTGGTAAAATGACATTTTTTAATATTAAATAATGATTATTCTTGATGATATCACTCGGGTTAAAAAAATAAACATATAAATCAACTAGATAAATCAACCAATATCATATTTATATTATTTTATTCAATTTATAACATGCTATATTTATGTATGAATTTAACTTCCATATCTAACTAGTTTTATGTTGATTTAAAACCTTATTATAAATAAAAATCATACAAAAAATGAATGAAAATAATAACACATTATTAAATCATAATGAATAATTACAAAAAATGTAAATCGTTCCATATATATCATAAAATTGATTATTGTATACCATAATAAATTACATCAATTAAAATTTCATTCATTAAATATGGACTAATAGATAAAATCAAATAATATATTTAAAACTATAACTTCTACAACATCATCATAAACATTGATAATCATTTTTAGTGAAACTAAACATATAAAGAGAATTAACATCAATAAAAGATAAATCATGTTGTAAAATACAAAATCTAAACTACATAAATGAGATGTTTGATTCTTAATATTGTAAATGATTGAGTTTAAAGGTTATAGAGAGTGTAATACAGTAATTTTTTAGGATTGTAAATCTATATTTATTCATTGTGAATAATCTTATTAAGAAATTTACCAATTTGGAATTATTGAAATATAATTGATATATAATATATTTTTATTTTTTAAAAAAATATTCATTTTTCATTAACAATTTCATATTTTAAATGAAATAAATAATATTTCAATATAATTACATGATATTAATTCACATGGGAGGGTATCATTACTTTTAATGAAAAAGTTTGTATATATTATATATTTCTTAATTTATTACTATTTAGGAAAAATACTACTAATATGTACTGATAAAATAATATCTAAAAAATAACTACTGAACAATAAATATTTCGTATTTAATTTTTATATGGCTAAACAAAAACCTTTAAATTAAAAATGTATTTTTTTTATTGTTTTTATTTTGAATAAAAGTTTTCTATATTATAGTAATTTTTTGAAATTTATTTTAGATATATAAATAAAGGATTAAACATTCATACTTGCATTATTAATAATCATTACACAATAAATATATCATATATTGATATGATTTTTTTTCTATCAAAAAAATATTGAATACGTTATTCATTTATCTTTAAATAAACTAAATATATCATGATATAATAATTTTTTAAATAAAGCATATTTTTTGGAATATAAAATGGTTTCATCATAACTATAATGATTATAAATTATTATGAAATATGAATAATAATATATGATGTTTAAAATAATATTTTTCTTCAAAATTATGTGGTCCCTTATAATATTAATTTCATTTAAAAATTTAGTGTTCCATTTTTTGGATTTAAAATTAAATTAAATAGAGTAAAAAAATTAAATATCACATTGAAGTTATGTATGAGGGGTCATATTTTATTTTTATCAATAAAATAATTAACATGGTAAATATATAGAGAGTCTAAAATGTTAAAAATTAAAATTTTGGAATTTTTTTTAATTATCATAGTAACTATAATCTCTATAAGTCCTCTATTAGGTGTCAAATTTTATATCCCATTCCATACCAAAATTAACTACATATCTCACCAAAATAACTTCTGATTCAATCATTAGAGTTCACCTACTATAACATTCTATTGAAATGTTCCACATTTTCACTAATAAAATGGTATCTCTTCTTCCAACTCTAAACAACATATATAATTTGTTTCAATCATGAATCCATAGAAAATTTTCATATCCCACAATCATCAACAATTCTTGGACGAATGTTTTCTCAAAAATGACATCTGATTGAATCTTTTTTAGAGATGATGTTTGGATAAGGATTTTTTTAAAAAATAGTTTCAATACATCCAAGAAGAAGATAATGTTGTAGGTTTTATGTTATCAATATTCATTCACTACTATATTTTCAAAATTTTCTATTTTTATTAATATTTTTAAGTTTATAAATATAATTTATGTTTATTATCATACCTATCATGTAATTCTAATCATTTAAACTTCAATATAATATGGCCTAATTTGATATTTTTTTATTCCAAAGTGACCAATATAATAATTTTTTTAAATCTCACAATTATTTCATCATTTATGACATATAAATTTTTATTTATGTAAAAAATTATATTCATTGCCTTTAATAACATATTTAATTTAGTTCTTTTATTCATTTTTCTAGGATTTATATATCTTCATACCATTTCACCATCTATTAGTTCACAATGTAACCAAATGGTTTCCATTAAGAGGATATGTCCTTATCCCATCACTTAAGATGGGAATTATTCTATTCAGTTTTCATATTCATGTTTTTGTAATGTTTTTTTATATACCTATATACGTTCTTAAGGGAATTATAAATTATCCTTTTATTTATTTACAATTTTATAAAATGAATCTATTTTTAATATTTTGGTCATGGATTACTTTCTAATGTCATTTATTAATACATTAAATAATAATATATTATTAATGATTTCATAAAAAACTCATTTCTCTTAAGTATTATTATGTATTCAATCTCAATATTCATTTCATTTTTGTCATAGTTTTCCAAAATAATTTCTATTTTTAATGGATTACAATTATATCTAATTTAATTAATATTACATGATAACTAAAAGGGTAATTCCACTTTATTTGTAATTTAATTCTATAATTCTCTTATAAAGTGTTTTACATCTATTTAAATTTAATTTAATATTTATTATGTTTCTTTTTATATATTCTATAATGATAATATCCATATTATTCCCCTGGATGTATTTTTATTACGTGTTTGGAATGTATTCTTGAATAAATAGTATTAATAACATTTTAATAACTTAATGATGGGATAATGATTGTTTTTATATTCATATATCACACATTTTTATTGTTTAATAATATCTTATGGGGTGGTCTATAATATATAATTTATGTATTTGGTAATGTTTCATCTCATGTGATATCATGATAGGAAGTAGGTGGTTAACCCTTGTGTAAAATTTTTTGAGGGATGGGGTTGTTTCTAATATCTAAAAGGATATAAGGAATGATTTAATAATCCATGTCCATAATGATATGGTGTGTGGGTGGTTACTATAATTATAAATGATTATGGGGAGTGGGAGGTTATCCAATATCGCAAGACATATGGTGTACGGGTTGTGATATAAATATAAAATTATTAAGTGTTAGGGGTTAGAATTATCCATTAGAATATTAATTCTATACAGATTAAAATATTCTTATATAATGATTTATATGATTATGTTTGTACCTCATTCATATATAATGAAATATAATTTTTTTATATTTACATGAATTGTGATTTTATAAACTTGTTTCTAATCTCAAATGGTCGATTTCTTATGATATTTATGAATATTCAGGCTCTTATATATGTTTTAGGATCTAGTTTTTTTAAATATGATATTAATATGTTATATTTATGAACATGTATTATAATCTAAAATAAACCTATTCATATTATGATAAATTTTTATATTGTATTTTAAACACTAATTTTTACCCTTATAAAGCATCAGACATCACCATTTTCTTATTATATGATTCGCTTTGAAAATATGAATAGTATAAAATATGATATGTATTTTGTTGTATCTCAAGTGTTGATACTATATAAAATATTTAACCATCTGTGAAAACATGTTATTTATGTATATAATCCTAAATTAAATTAATCCTATATTCTCAAGGGTTTTATTCATAGTGATATAAGATGAATATTAATCTAATGTGCTGCAATATTTATATATGTTAAGTATTGGTTATCTCAGATAATATAACATTTGGGAATATTTATTTTTTATGATTATTTCATGAATATTTATATTATATAACTTATGATATCCAATTTTGAACAATTTTTTTTAGGAAAATCAAATAATATCATTGGATGAGATTATGATCTTATATTTAATAAATATTAGTATTAAATTTCCTCCTTATATTATTTTATATTCTAATTTTTTTCAAAATATACACAATAATGTTTTTACTTTTAGTTAATGATTGTGACTTGGAGGAATCAAGTTAACAAATATAGTAGGGAATGTGCAAGGATTATCCCTATGAGAATCTAATGGGGTGGTATTTCGTGTTTAATATCATATTATATAGTCTTTTACCATGAGAAACCTAAAATTATAATTATAATTTCATTTATTTTTATTATTCCCATGGTATATTACAATTAATTATTTATATTGTTTTTTGAAAATATTTCATTTCACTATCAATCAAAACAAAGTGGACACATCAACTCAATATCCATACTATCTTGAAAATCAACACTCTTAAATTTTAAACTCATATTTAACTAAAATCCCAAATTATTCCTTTATGTACGATCCCCATAGTGGAAATAATTACCATTTGATATTTATAACTAATATTTATGCCCAATTAAAAATACATGAATACATGGAATGGGTATAAAAATCTTAGTAAGGGATATAAAACGAAAATAACCTATAAGCCCATTTTAAAATCAATTAATCCATATGAAAAAATTCACTTTTAAATAATTATTATTGAGATCAAATATTCATTTACATAGTCATGAAATTATATTTATTTTCAATTTTTTTACAAAAAATTGGCTACTAATAAATGAAAAAAATTAATCATTATGGTCTTTAAAAAAATTGAAAACCCATGAAAACAAAATTCATGAAATACATAACATTAACCTTTAAAAGTTTTATTATATTTCATAAAATTTAATATTATATTCTTACATTGGGAAATAAAAATATTTCCATAAAACACTTTTGAATGAATTGAAAATTCATAATGGTTCATGGCGATATCAACTTAATTCTAACCTAACAAGGTCCCTTGCTGGTTGATAAACCAACAATAATAACTTCCAAAATCTATTAGTAGTATATAATATTCCATTAACTCATCAACTTAACCAAATTCATTTGAGTTACATAAGATACCCAACAATTTCATATATGTCACTTAGCCGTATGTTATTTATTATGAAACTTTTCTTCATATATAATAATCATGACTCATTTTATGACTAAAAAACCTAAAATAATGCATTTGAAACATAAAACTCAAAAAATCTGAATGATAAACCATATGAAAAAACAATTTCACTAATCCAATGAAATTTATACAGACATCTATAATATATTGAAGACGTGTTTCATAAAAAAAATTCCTGAAATATGAGAATATGGTATTATTTGAAAACATTAGTAATTTTTTTTAAAGAACAATCCTAATAAATGACAACTATGATGGTGGGATAATGTGGTCATCCCATTAACAAAAAAAACTTGTATTTACTTTATTTTGAATTTTTAAATTGATTTATGCAATAAATTTATATAATATTACATTTTCATTATTTTTTAATGAATGGAAAATGTAGTTAAATTTTTTTACCAATATTGTATGTATAAAATCAATAATTATATATATATTTTTTGAACATGGATATGTCGGAGAAAGTTTTGAAATAAATGCATTAGAACAAGGTATTAAATAAAAATCCCAGCTTCTTTGAAAATATTAAATCCATATAACATTGGAGGAGGATGCATGTATAAAATTTTAAAACAAATTCAAAATTATAATTTTATTCTTATTTTTAATTAATATAAATCAATATTAATTTGAAAATAGAATTCATGTGGTGATATTGGTAAAAGTATCAAATAATGTAAATTTAGACAAAAAAATCGCTTACCTCATCTCAAAAATCACCACATACAACTCCTAAATCCCTGAAAAATTACACTATATTAATAATTTTTTTTAAATAAATCCAATAAATGTTCATGAACTTTTTTTATTCCAATTTTTTCATATGTTACAATGTTTTATATAATTATAAAATCTAATAAATTTCATAAAATGTTTATTATTAAGGTTATTATAATTAAAATATAATTTATAAAAATACATGTAAAGTGTTCAAGAAAAATTAAGCATATTATTTAATGAAGGTTATAGTTTCTATGAAGACATGAAAAACTATTTAATTTTTGTAATTGGGAAAAAATAAATAAAATTGATAATATATTAATTTTATAGAATTATAAAATTTTATAAATTTAATATTTATTCATTAGATCAATCCTTATGACATTCCATGTTATCTAGTAATAAAAAATTAATCACCATTATTTGTAGAGGTAATAGTACTCACAAACAAATGATTGATGTGTTCATTTTCCATTAAATGAAACAAGGGATGGATGAGGGTATAAAAATCAACATAAGATATTTATTATGTTTTAAATATTGGTGTTATTATATCAGAATGGTGATTATATGTCTGAAAGAATTGGTATAAGAAAAAAATTTGAAAACAATCGGTTATATATTATACATTGAATTGTAATATCCTCCAATTGAATAAGACTAAATCGTTTAAAGGTGCAGTTTTTGGTAACTCTAGGGGATTTGCGATGCATTAAATGATGATTATAGAGGTATTTTTTATATTAATATGGGAATAAAAAAGTTATTTTTTAAAAGACTAAATTTAGTATCTTTTTATATGAAAAATAATATGGATTTTTTCCAATGTTTCAATACTTAAGTATCATGACAATAATCTAAAAAACAAAAGTGGGGAATAAAATAACAATGAATTATATTCTATATTGTTTCCTATATAGTTTATTAATTAGATTATTTTTATTATTTCATATTTATTTAACATTTATTTGTAAACATTAAATATCATATAATGTAATTTTCATTACTTTTTTTCATATTTTATCTTTTAGGGAATCAACATAACAAATGAATTATAATTAAAACAAATTCCAACACAAATTCCTTTTAATTTTTCATTAAATTTGTTAAACTAAATATTTAATCCAAAATTTATCCCTTTTAATTTTTCTGAAATAATTAATTTCATTTATCCACAACCAGCACAAGTTTTACATCTGTGTTGTGTAAACTTTCTTGTTACTTAGGCTATCTCAAAAAAATATTTAAAAAAATTCCATCATTATATTTTACTAGTAATCAATTTAGAATCTATAATAATTCATATATCATATTACAAATATATCAAAATCATGAAAACCGAATAAGATATAAGGGATAAAATTTTGAAATTTTGCATTATATAAAATAATATGAAGGTTTTAATAATATTTAAGTGAAAAATAGGGATATTATTAAATATAGGACAATTTTTATCCAATTAAAACCGTCTAACTAATATAAAATCATTTTTGAATTTGTTAAACCATATCAATTATTTTAATCCACTATTATCCTATTATATCATTTACCTTACTGATAAAAATTTTACATGTTTACTATTAATTTTGATGAAAAATAAAATGACCATATTTAATATATATATAATTTTAATTAGAAACCTAAAATTAAATTTTATATATTATATTTTCTTCATGTAGTTAAGAAAATTTTATTATATGTTTTCAAAATGAAATGAAAAATTATTTTTATAAAATTTTCATTTAAAAAATAAAAAGTATTGTATATAAAAATCTAGTATAATGTTGATTCCCAATGAATTACTTGGCCTATTATTAATAAAATTATTTTTTTTCATTTTTCTCAAATAGAAAACCAAATGTATTATTAAAATTACATTGATAAAAATTAAATAAATGATAGTTTTTCAAAATCATTTTTTCCACAATTTAACCCAAAATCATCATTTTCTGAAAAATCATAGAATCTTATCCAAAGATTATTAGGAAATATTGATTTCAAAATTTATCTTCATTTAATAAATTAAAATTAGATTGTGTGTAAAACATATTCATATTAACCATAATGAAATCATCAAATCCAATCGTTGAAGAAAATGTATTTTTGATGTACAAAATGAATTTATACACATTTCACATCTAATAAGAACCATTAAATGAATGTAAATTTATTTTCATAAATATATATTTATTAAATTTCATATAATTTATTTTTCTATAGTGATTAAAATAATTTAATTGGTTAAAATTACTTTTTCCACACATATTATTTTTCTTAAAAACACTTCGTTTAATCTTATACAATTATATTTAAAATTGGGATCATATTTTCAAACAATCAATCAGTAATTTTTTAAAAGAAAAAATTTCATCATTTATTTCATAATTATAATAGTCCCCTTCATACCCTCTAATCTAATTGATTGTTTATAATGGTTATATTTAAATAATAAAATTTTAATAATATATCATTATTTGTTATAAAATATGTTTTTAATGTGGTATATGAAATTGAGCATTCTATTAATATTAAACTATAATCCTGGGGTGATATATTCTCCCCCACATAAATAAATTACATTGAAAAAGTCATATCATTTTCATGATAAAATGGGTTTAAAACATTTTTAAAATCAATCCCAATTAGAAGAAGAGTACATAAAAATATAATTATTTTGAAAGGATACCTAATAATTGAACATTAATTCCTAGTAAATAATATGATGTGTGGAGTGGATGATAAATATAGATATGTGATAAAAACACATTACTTTTTATAAATTAATTTTAGGAAATATAATTGATAACATTTCATTTTGAAGTGAATGTTTTTTTACAATAATTAGACTATGAAACTTATCATTCTCTAATTTTTTTAACCCATGTATATACTAATATAAGAAAAATAAAATTTTAGATGATTAAAGAAAAATATATTCAATGATATAAAATATCTAAAATATATTTCATCATATATTTATCTTCTTATATGGTGTGTTTTAGGATTATTTTTACAATTAAGATAGAGATTATAGGAAAATATAATTACTATATTTCATTATGTTATTCCATCCATCAGTTGTGTCCCATATTGTTTTAAAATTTATTTTTATCACATACCAATATTATATTTTCTTTCCAAGATCTCTCAAATAAAATTTTAATAGATTTTATGATACATATATGGATGAAAAGTTAATCCTCATGTTATTATGAATTTATTAAAATTATAACGGTTTACACAAGAAATGAAAAATAATTATATGATTAAATAATAATTTAATCTCCAAACCATAATAAAATAACCAATGTTCTACATAAATCATTTATATAAATAATTAAATCAGTACAAACATGAAATATTTGATACTAAAAGTGAAACTCAATGTTTAGAATGATTAGAAAACACATTTTCATAATATCATCATGATATTTTTCTTTAAACAATAGTAATTACCAATAATATTATATACCAACAATTTATATGTCTAAATATGAAAATATCCAAAATATAAATATATTTTCCAAAAAATAACAATAATCACAATAAATACATTATAAATTAAATTTTTTTAAAATATTATTAAAATGTTAATCCACAAAATAATTCTTTACCATTTACTTTCCTTTCACTGTAATAAGAAAATTTTCCCTAAAAATATGATACAACATTATCACAATTGACCATATTTAGCTAAATAGTAAAGTATGTATTAAAACCAATGCTTATCAATACCTTTTATTTTATGTTCACTAAATATAAATGATTTCATCCATAAATAACATTTTCACTTAAACACATAATGAGCCCATTGTTTTTATTCCCATCAATGTCTCCCAGAATATCTATAATCATCATAAAATCCCACAACATAAAACATCATAAAGGGTATCATTAACATCAAAATTATGATCAATTATAGAATCGTAATCCCATGATGATAAACATATCTCTTAAATTATCATTATCTGTTACCGTCTAATATATAATTTTATCTAATCCTTTCTATTGAAACAAACTCTAATAACCAATATCTTTACCAACTAAAAAGTATGAGTTTAACTGAACACAATTCACATTTTTCATGGAAATTATCATTTATATTTAGTTTTCAAGATAATTAGTATAACGTCTTTCATATCAAACCGTTTAAAAAAGGGGATATATCAACTAAATATATATTTCATCCCCAAGAATCAGAATATCTAAATCTAAAATCATGTTTAATACAAAAAACAACCAAATTTTCTCATTAGAATTTATTGGAGAAATATAGGCATTTATATAGTTTTGATTCATAATTATTATTTGTGTAAAAAATTGAAAACATGGTATAAGAATAGAAATATCATTAAAGGATATAAAAATTAAATAACCTTTCATACAATATTAAAAACTATATATCTATATGGAATTAATTAATTTTATATATTAATATTTAAGCTATAATATTAATTTCCTCACTCATTAAATCATATTTATTTCCCAAATTTATTCATTTAACATTTCATAGTCAATAATAAATGAAAAATAACAATCATTATGGTTTCTTAGAAAACCTGATAACCGAATATAATATGTTTTTTAAAAAACCAAACATTTTCCCTCGAGAGGGCCTTAATTTTTTTTAAATATACAGGTTTTCATTCCATGTGAAATGTAAACATTTCCATAAGAACTTATTTATAATAATATAAATATTTTATAGTATAGTTAGAAATTTATCATCATACAATCCATAAAGTTGGAATAACATACTCAGTTAATTTCTATATTCTATTATGATTATTTTATTTTCAGTTTATACCATCATATTATCCAATGAATTTTTTTATTTAATAGAACATCTTGATACATACATTTACTAGAGAATTATGTTATCTCTTATTTACATCATCATTATATAAAATATCTAAGTATTATATCATGAAAACAATAAAATATGGAATATATATCATAAAAAACATAAATTATTAGAAACCATAGAAACTTGTAGAAGAATACTAATTAATAATAAATTATATGATTGTCAGAAAAATTAGTCATGTGGTAAATGTTAAATATAAAATTCATTTCAACTTTGGAAAAAATAGCCGAGGAGAATCACTTTCTCTAGGAAAAGTTATATTTTATTTTAATTGGATTATAATATTTTTTGGTAATGAATATAAATTAAAAAATTACTCGGGGAATATAAAAAAATACTGAAATTTAGGTGAGAAAATTTCACATACCCTTGAGTAAGGATATATTTATTATGATTTTTTAATTATTTAACATTAATTTTTTATAATTAAATAACATTTACTATCTTTTTTTATGTGTATTCACTTAGTTAATTTTTAATACAATTAGGAAAATGATGAAATTAGATTTTTTATACTTTAATACTCCCTAATTCCATTTAATTATCATATTATTTTATGTATTATCTTATAGAATTTAAAATAGGATTTTTTTAATGTATTCTAAATCATTGACATTATTCTTATGTTTCTTGCACAAGAGTTGTATTGATGTAATATTAATGTTATACAGAATTATTCAAACCTTATAAATTAAAAATACATTTTTATAATAAATATTATTTATTATTCATCCATTTAGTATATATATTAATTAATATTAGTTCTTATAAGTGAGAGACAATGATATATTATAAATACTATTTACATAAAACAATATAAAGGAGTTAGTCGATGGAAATTTCCAAAACATTTAAATAATTTAGAAGATATAATGGATTATTTATACCCTCAAATCCAGTAGCTAGGTCAATAACGATAATATTTAAATATTAATATTTTAATAGTATATCGACGTTCATTTTTATCTTGTTATTTCATGGGGTACACATTTTTAAACAAAATATTTTTTTACTAAACAATGAATTTAGGGTTATTACCATTGTAGTTTTTCTTATCCAATTATCTCGTGTTTAATATAATAACCAAAACATACTAAAATTTCAAAAACACATGAAAAGATAACACAGTGCTTTACAGATATTTATGTGGGGAATAATAAGGATGAAATAAGATTAATATTCATACTTGTCAATGATGTGGGTAGAATCACATTGGATAATACCTCATTGTAACTAAAAGTTGTTTTATGTGTTGTAAATCACAGAATCATGAAATAAAATTTCAACAAAAAATAAATATAACATCTAGAATGGTGGATTAAGATAATTTTATTGATATGGTACATATAACAATTCAATATCTTAAATGATTATAATTTCTAAACTTGGTATACTTTATCACCAATATAATCGTTAATAAGGACAGCCAAAATTAGATAACTCCTAATAAAATGTAAAAAAATAGAAGGATTGTCCAATCAAAACTATAATTTTGGGTCATGAAAATGAAGTGGATGAAGGTATAATCATTACCCATGTAGTAGATAAAAATGTATTTTATTTCTAACCACTACATTTTATCTGTACAGTTTTCCATTGGAATGGAAAAATAAAAATAATTATTTGATATTTATGTATTCTTGGAAACTCCAAGTTGGGAAATGTTTATATAACATCTCTATAACTCTTCTTAGATAGTTTTTTATTGGAATATCCTTTCTATAAATTTTATTTCTTAATAATTATTCTATTGTATTTTGATTTTTTGAATGGATTGAATCTATCTATATTGAGGTAATATTTATCTCTATAATAATAAAATCTCATTTTATATCCCAAATCAACCCATTATCATATATGAATGTACGTTTTACTATAAATTATCTAATAATTTTAGTTCAAATAATTGGGTCATAATAACCGACAATTAATTGTATTTAGCCGAGATAGGTATGGAGAAAGTAAATATTGAGGGTATTAAAATTTTAATTATAATAATGATTTTTACCATGTCATTTACTGAATATTACACAATATTGAGAGGTTTTATTTTCTATAAAAATCATACATTATGTTATTCCTATATCAAAGACTGTATATAGAATTGAACAGACTAAATTCAATATGAAATATTTTTAGAACCTTAATATTGTTTTAAATTCCCACGATCTTCACTAATGTGTGTTCCAATCATCATTATTAAGTAAAATTATATATTAATGAATCTCTAATTGAAGATCGTGGTCTTAATAAATTCATGGTCATTAAAACGTTTCATCTACCCCATATTCATAACTTGTTAGATCTGTAAAAAATTAACCATTATTTTATAAATATTTAACTTAAATTAGGATATAATAATTTATAAGTGAAATTAGATAATATACTTATGACATCCTTTCATAAATGATATTGAAATTATAAATTTATAATAATTTTATTCATACATATAGATTTATATACAATCATCATATATATGATTATTAGATTCTTTAATGAATTGGCAAATCAATTTTTTGATGCACGTATATATGAAATTTTCATATAATACTATATTAAGGATGATAAAAATGGTATAAATTGTTCCTTGGTCTTTGACTGAGGCACCTCCTTCTAAAAAAAGGATGATAAAAATGGTTATTGGAAGATTGTATAGAAGTCCATGAGAAAATAAATGTTTTTTTGAAAAATTTAAAAAGTTTAAATTCCAGAAATAAAAAACATAATTCATTGGAAATTTAATAAAAATAAAGGGTATATCAATGGATCCATAAATAATTGTGGTAATAAAAGAATGGTCCTGTCTAGATGTTGATATAGTTTTCTATTGTTCTCCTGAAGTGGATAGAAAAAATTACATTCTATGATATGTTACATTGGATTTTCATATATGATAAACAATTGTAATTTGATGGGATTATAGATAATTTAGATAGATTAATGTGATGTAAATTCCAAGTATATTAAGGGAATATTCATCACTACACATACAATCTGTCTACCTTACAGTGGGGATTTTTTTTAGGAAATGATGCAGTAAAAAGGGATTAAGATGTGTCATAAAATGAATACATAGTAATAGATTATGACTCACATCAATAAAAGGTTATTGGGTAAAAAATATATGCATCATGATTTAGATTTATTATTCGAAATATTTTCATTAATTATATGGTTGAATATTTGAAAAAAAACATTATTTAGAAATGAAAATCTTAATATAGGCATATATTTATGAAAGAAAAAATATGTTTCTTATTCAAAAAAACATTTAGGTGTATGTATTATTATGAGTTCTATCATGAGTCATGACTATGTTAAGAGTATTCTAATATATTTCCAACTAATATAGAAATTTACATTTTGACGATGTAAGTCATTTATGGATAAATAATTTAATGTCCCGTGTTTATTTATCTAGTTTTTTCCATAAGATACAAATTTTTTTCAATAAAAAATATGTTCAAATTAAATCCTATAATACTTGAATAAAAATAACAACACAAGATTCAATCAAAATGGATCATTATAAGAAAACTAAATAATACCATTTATTTTATACCGTGCAATATTAAATTCCATTGATTATTATATCCCTCAAATGATAATAAATTAATTATGTAGAGTAGATCTGAAATAATATTTGGGTCATAATACCCAACCATTAATTGTATTTAAAAATATTTTTTTTATAAATTTAAATATGTTAATAAATATAATTGAAATAAAATAATTAAATAAATAATTTTTAATTATTATATTTATTTTTATTTTTTATTGGTATAAAGAAATTGGTTATAGATTAATTAATAATTAGTTATTAATATGGAATAATAATAATAAAACATAGTGTTAAAAAAATATTTTTTAAGAAAATTTTTTTTCAATTATAATTAATGTATTATTTAAAAATTATGACTCTCATAAATAAAATTAGAATTTTATTAAGTGGTGGCCATTTTTTGAATCATCAAATATAAATTAGGTATCATTAGACATTTAATATTTTTAGTAATAAATAATTATCATGGAAAATATTTAAAAAATATAAAAAGGGGGTATTGGTTATGTAAATTAAAAATGTATCAATTTTTGTGTGATTAATTCATCATCTATATATTCTAGTATTTTTTTTCTGTGAGTAAATCGTATATTATTCATCAATATTTCAACTTAACTCACCTATATCCCATGTCCTTATATCTTTATAATTATTTAAATTATGTTTCAATAGAAATGTCCCATATTTTATACTATAAAAGGACCTCTTACTCACCAACTCAAACCAATTTTATCATTTGGTTATGTATTCTATCATTACATTCTCTCATGTATTTATTTATCATTTTTTGATATATTTATTTTGGATGTATATTTGTATCAATTAATAGAGTTTGGGTATAGATTTGTCAATGGTTTTAGAGGGTTCATTTTGGGTCTAGATTGAGTGGGAAACCATTTCATAATTTTTCAACACAATCAGGTTGCATACTTCCAACGTGATAGATTCATTCCATAAATATAATTCATGAAATAAATTTTTATCTCATAAGAATCCAATATGTTGGTTCATGACATTAATGATATTCATAGTTGGAATTTTTTTCATGCTTTGAAATGGTCGGGATGGGGTTTGTTTTCACTAAGTGGCGTGTTTTCAACATATTTAGAGCATGACATATGCAATTGATGAATCAAGTATTGATATTTATAAATTCACATATCTAGTTAATTTTTTATTTTCGGTAGCCTAAAAAAATTTATTTTATGAAATTCGTTTTCTCTAGGACCCTAGGCTCACCCAAGACAATTTTTGGTATTTTTTGATGAATTCTGCCATTTTTTCAGCTACATTTGACTTTTGATCTCTATGGTGGTTGTGTAAATTCTCCCTAATATGTTTTATATCATCTTATTCATTACCATATTTCATAGTAGATTTTTTGGCTATGTTTTAGGAATTGTTTAAAATCTGATATTGTTTTCTATATATCCATTATTGTGTTATACCATGCCTTTTCTTTCAAAGTCTGATCTACTTTTTTCTAATCTCCATTGTTGTAGATGACTAGGTTTCCACTATTATTTATTCATATGTAATTATAGAAAGTGTTAATTCATGAGTTTCTATAATTTCATGTTAATTACATTGGGTTATTCAATTTAAATTCAATATTTGACCCTATACTAGTGTTGGTGGATGAGATTCTTATTTTTTAAAATAGTTTTCAAAGAAATGGATGTATACACAACAAGGGTTTGATTAAATCCGTTAAATGATGTTATTTCACTTCCAAAAGAAATTTATTCTGAAATTAAAATAATTATTTTGAGGTATAAATTCTTTTTTAATGGTGATTGGGGTTTTTATAAGGGTTTTATAAAACACATCACATTATGAAACCTTTGGTCAGTTGGGAAATACACTTATTAATCATTATGTGTGTAATTCCATATCTATTTTTAATGTCACGTTAGTTTGTGTAATTCCTCAAGATGATGTATTGGTAGGATCCACTAAATGCATGGATTTAGACTTTTATTTCATTTCTACTATGTATTCCCATATGATATATCCCAAATGGTGTGTGTTTTCATTTTTTACTATATTATCACAAGATGGTATATTGAATAGTTATTTTCTATCATGGCTATCAAATGTTTTATTCATCGTTGGAATAATTATTCATTTATTATATATTTCGTATAATTTTTGTATTCCTTGATTTAGTGAATGTGGTTTAATCTATTGAAAACAAAGAGATGATACAAAAAATCATTTTTAATTATAACAAATATTTTTAATATTTTTAATATTAATCTATGGAGTTTATGGTTTCACGCTCCCTAAGAATCATTCTGACAACAATCCGATGGTTATTGAGGTTAATACCCAGCTCACACGGTCGGTCCCTATTCCCTTCAAATTCAACAATGGATGGATTGTGACTCCAGGTTGCAGGGTGATTATATTAGAGGAATGGAATTCTGAAGTCATTGGGAGTGCTCTTCAGTGACTTTCCATGAAGCTCAAGAACCTGAAGGGGCTGCTATGAGAATGGAGTAAAATTTATTTTTCAAAAATTGATGAGGACATCAGGAAGGCAGAGGAGGAGCTGGCCAGGATTCAGATTTGTCATGATCAGTGACCCACTATATCCAGAGAGGAAATAACGGCCCATAATAGGATGGATGACCTCCTAATGTTAATGTAAAGGCTGGTTAGAAATCAACTAAATGTGAAATGGTTAATGGATGGGGATAGAAATTCCATGCTTTTCAATAGGTTACATAAGGAAAAGAGGGTGCGTCAGGGAACAGGGTGATCAGCATTGACGGGCACCTATACAGTGAAGAAAATGAGATTTCACAGGTTGTTGATGAATACTCCAAATGTATATATTCTGATAATGGGAAGTCCAACATTCATCGCATGGTTGATGACATCGGCCCCTGTATTGATGATCACATGAATCAGATTTTACTTGCTCACCCATGCAAATAGGAGATCAGATCTGTTCTCCTATCCCTCAATCTTGGGAGTGCCCCAGGTCCTGATGGGTTCACAAATAAAATTTTTATGTTCTATTGGGACATCATGCAGAATGACATTGTGAATGGAATTAAGGACTTCTTTCTACACTCGTATATTCCCAGGGAATGAATTCCTATTTCATAGCCCTTATCCCCCAGAAATAGAATTCCCTTAACATCAAGGACTTCAGACCGGTTTCTCTTGGGAACATGATAACCAAAATCATTATCAAGGTTTTGGTGAACAGGATTGGTGGGTTGGTTAATGGCATAGTCACTGTGAATCAATTCGGTTTTGTCCCTAGGAGGAACCTTCAAAAGTGCCTTTTTATGGCCTCGGAGAGTGTCAATATTATGAGAAGGAAGACAAAGGATGTAAATTTTTCCATCAAAATTGATATTTACAAGGCTTTTGACACTCTTAAGTGGAGTTTTCTTTTTTTATGTCCTTAGAAGGTATGGCTTCTCAAATGAATTTGTGAATCTGATCTATTCCATTCTGGAGTCTTCCAGGTTATCAGTTCTTGTCAACGGTACCCCGAGGGTCTTAATTCCTTGCACTAGGGGGGTGCGACAAGGTTATCCACTCTTTGGCATGCTTTTTTCCATGGCAGAGGATTACCTGAGTAGGTGTATTAATGATCTTTCTCAAATGGGTCTTTATAAAATAATTAGGGCTGGTGTGAGTGAGTATGCCCCGTCTAATTTTTTATATGTTGATGACATCTTGCTCCTTGGTCAAGCTTCAAGTAAAACTATCTCCTCTATTAAATCCCTCTTCAGTCATTATGAGGAGGTGTCTGGACAAGCAATTAGTTGGGACAAATATTCCATTGTTTTTTGAAATGGAATTCCAGTTGGAAAACGAATCCTAATTGTCAGACTTCTTGGTGTGAGGAGGGGATCCTTACCCTTCCAATATCTTGGGGTCCCATTGTTTTGGGGAAATGTGAAAAGATAGCACCTTGAATGAATCTCTGCTGGAATTGTTCATCAGATGGCCAGCTAGAAGGGGAAAGCAATGTCCCTGGCCTGGAGGGTCTGCCTTGTGAATTCAGTTATCACATTGATGATTTTCTACTCCTTCTCCATTTATCGATGTCCAAGGGGTCTTCTCATGTAACTTCAGAGTATGGTACAAAATTTCATATGGACGGGGTCCCCACATGAGAAGAATCTAGTTACAGTTGCATGGAAGGAGTGCATCATGCCTGTGGAGCTGGGGGGCCTGGGAATCAAGGATCTTCGGACTTTTAATGATGGTTTGATTGGGAAGTTCACTTGGAACTTGATTACTCATGAAGTTGACTATGACTTTCTTTCAAACAGGATCACAAGGAGGCTCTTAAAAGAAAATAAATGGCACCTTCCCTCATCGGTTTGGACCCTTATCATGCAGGCTTATGTCAGAATCATGCACTATACCTGATGGTTGGTTTGCAGGGATTCCACACTGAATTGCTGGAGCACAAGGTGGATCACATAGCCTCTTTGTGATTATAATGTTCCACATGAGGCATCCAATTTGACAATTTCTAGTTTTCTCTCACAGCTACAATCTGCATCAATTAGTGTTCCTGCACAGGTGGAGCATGAAGTGACTGGTTACGTCTTTATGGAGCAGGATACTCTGATTTGGATGCATAGTAGAGTTGGGAATTCAATAGCAGGGATTATTATAGGACCCCCTATGGGGACCATTCCCCTGCACCTTCATGTTTTCTGAAATACAGAGCATGTTTCATTAGACCTGCTCGGTATTCTCTGATCTGAAGGATCTGTAAAAATAGCCTACCCACATCAGATGCTCTCAAGAGGGCTGGGTTTCACATGGTATCCATGTTCTCCATGTTTAAAGCTGATGAGGGATCAGTTCAACATGTTTTTATGGGCTGCTCTCATGCAAAACAACTGTGCGATTACATCGGTTCTGTGTTTGGTGTGACTGTTGACACCTGCGGGCCGGTTTGTCAAATGTTTTCTGCTACTTCCCATGACAAGTTCGGAAAACAAATTTTTAATCTGTTTTGACTACCATTGCTGCTGCAGTTTCTGTCCTTTGGGAAGCCCAAAATGCCTATACTTTCACTAATTTATGCCCCACTGTTCATCAAGGAGTGAGGGCGATTCATAGGGATTTTTATGCAGCATATTGTGTGCAGGATGGCGTAATGTCTAATGCAATTGATGATCTTCAAATTCTGCATAATCATGGTGTCTTGGGGCAGCCTCGCTTGCCTCAGATGCTGAAGTATATTCGATGGATCCCACCCATCAGACCCTACCTCATGGTAAATGTAGATGGGGATGTGTTGGATGGTCCTGGCCCATCGGGTTGCGGAGGGGGGTTTCATACCTACTGTGGGTTCATTAAAGGATGCTATCATCATGCCATTGGAACTGGTACCCGCGTTTGAAGCTGAGCTTTGGGCCATGATTTATTCCATCAGGTACGCTGTCTTCTTTAACTGGAAACATATATGGATTGAATCTGACTCTTAGATCACAGTCCAAGCCTTGAGCACCAAGACATGCCAGGTCCCCTGGCGTGTACTGCCGCAATGGGTGGGTTTCCTTAATGATATAGCGCAGATGCGGTGGGAGGTCTCACATGTCTACCGAGAGGCTAATAAGGTGGAGGATTCATTGGCAAAGAAGGAGCTCACTGATACTGGAGAGATGAGGTCTTTTTCAACCACGGACTATTGTACCCCACTGGTGGAGGCAGATAGGTGTGGGGTGGTGCACACTCGTTTTTGTAATATTACCCTGTATGGTTGACTCTACTCACTTTCTTTATTTAATTTTATTAGGACTGGCTTACACCGGCTCCAGGCTTTTCTGGTATTATAGTGGGATTTGGTATCACAACCATATTTTGATTTTGGGTGGATTTATCTATTTTTTGGAAATCAGGTAAAGGTATGTTATTATTCATATGTTTGTTTATTTTATTCACTTCATAATTCTTTGAGGATGTTTTGGTGGTGAATGATCATTACACATGGACTTATTGTTTATTACTTGTTTTGGTTCTTGGGTTTAGATAGGTCTGCATTATTTTCTATGTTTCATGGTTATTTTTTCCCACTTCCACTATGTACCATTATAATTTCCCTCATTTAAAGATTATATTAGAAATTTTGTTTCATTCTATAATTCTTCACCATGTATGGGACCACCTTAGGTTACTTGTTTTGTTTTCCTTTGATGCTTCATTATAAATTGGTGTTAATTGAAATTTCTAGCCTAATATTCTATGTCACTACATAAGTATATACTATATTATAGGGTATAAACATGTTATAACCATCCAAATTTAGTTATTAAGTGTAGAATTCTTCCTATCTAGCTCACTTTTTTGACTGAACCCAAGTAATTATAGGTGGTGATGGATTTTTTTTAAAACATAGGATATTCTGTTTCTGGTCATTTGAGTGAATTAAAAACGATGTTTATTTAAATTGTAATTTTATTTCATATTGTTAAATTTATCTAAAATAAATACACTAATAAACTAAAGAATTTCTATTTTAGATCCATGATATGGATATACTATGCTAGTCATATAATTTTTGAATTTGACCTTATTCTAATGGGGGATTTCATATGTTTTTTATGAAATTACATGTAGAAGGTTTCATTCAAATCAAAGCAATAAAGATTCATGATAGGGTCAATATAAAAATCATCTTTTAGACCCATGATTTGTATAAGCTATAATCTTCACAATTTAGACTCCTTAAAATGTGGGTATTGAGAACTTCAGATGGGTGGAAGACAGTAGATCCGGATTTACAATGAAAATCTACCCATATTATGTGGTTAAAAAACCCCAAGAATTTTAGATGTGTAATGAGTGGTTAGAAGGGACATCCACATTATGAAGAATATTCATGATTATATGGTGGGTTTTGGAATATACCTTCTTCTGGAACTAGGAAGGTGGTGGCGAGAATCTACTGTTCATGCTAAGATATAACAGGATATTACCTCGGATTCCCTCCAGAAAATGTTAAACCATAATATTTATCTTGATATGATACATGTTTAAGATATTTGACTGATTATAACAATAAATAATCATTATTGTACAATTTTGTAATATTCCACTTTCTTTTTAGATCGGGTACACTTGGAATACGATCATGTTACAAATGATTACATAAATCCTTATGGGATTGAGTGGGGGATAAGGGTCACTATTTTATCGATGATGGTTGTTATGTTTCATCCATTATTTTTTAATGTGGTTGATAATTCAACTATTGAATAGGTACACATGGTTTGGAGATTATGTTTAGGTGGAGATTCTGTTATTGTCGCTGTTGGTGAGAGTGTGTCTTCCCTATAGAAAATGATGAAAAATGTATCTTGTTTTCTTCAGAATAAGTTTTGAGCAGTTCATTAGGACATAATTGGGTTGTTTTATATTAGTGTGTATAGTATGTTGATACCGAGACTAACTATATAGAGGGTTCAAAATCATTACATCTATGTGAGGATTCAATCCATATTAGGTGTTTTTGTTGTATGATGTCTGTTTTGTAGTTCCTTGAAACATATGTTCTTGTTTTTAATATTCACTAATTCCATGCTCTTTCCATTGGATTTAATTATGGAATAGGAAACATCAGAAATTTTTTTATCCAAAGTGGTCATGTTTTCTAAAGGCAGGTGTACGTTAATTTTGAGCATGACAATACTTATGGACATGCATTGGTTGATATAATGGGAGGTCTGACCCATCACACCCTTTTGGGGGAATTATTGTATACTCTGGAAGTCTCTTTCTAATTTTATGATATTTTCCTAGATCATAATCAATTCACCAGGTATAAAATAAATTACTAATAGAATTTTCAATCACCTATTAACATGTGTTAAAATTAGAATCATCTGTATGAATTCGAGGTTATTCATAAATGGTATCCTGTCATTTAATATTTAGATATTCTTTTAATCGTCATTATGATTACAATGGTTTTTAAGCCTCTCTGTGGGGCACTCCAGAATTTTCTGTCATCTAGGGAGATGAATATTTGTCATGATATTTGGATCATACTCATGAAATCTGTTACCTATGTATCCTTGTGAATGGAATCAGAACCCCTAATGTTCAGTACATCATAATAGGACACATCATACTTTTAAGGTCATGTGATAATGACCTAAAAATACTTTTTATTTTCATGATGTATAGACATCTATGAGAAAGGTTCTTAGTCAATGTTTGATGTGGGACATATACTAATGCAGCCTAAGGAAAAAGGGATGAATAGTGGAATCCATGTAAGATTATACATTGTTGGGTTTATGTCCCAAGGAGAACAGGTTGGATTTGAATTTTTAGGTTATAACCTCAAAGAGACTTCCTACATATCCCATTTTGATGGGAATCAAATCCAAAATAGTTTGATAAATCTCATTGGAGGGTATTTTTATTTGAGAAAAATGAGTCTGAGCTTACTTCAGGAATAAGATGCCTTGATGATTTGGCGGTTTAATTTGGGGCTTATTACTTAGGAGGAATCCGATATTAATGGAATTAGGGTTTGATTCCTAAAGAGGATTTCCAATGATCTCGAGACATGATGAAGGATTCCTATGTATCTTGGTTTGAATAGGACTCATGGTTATCATACTATAAGATTGTTGGGAAACTGTTGCGAAGCAATTCAAATATCTATGCCCGTGCGAGTCATTCTCGGTGTGAGAAACAAGAGGATGTAAAATATTCAACAAAGGTATATACACTTTTCCTCCTCCAATAGTGGAAGAGCGAATGCCTTCGGTAGGTAGGGTTGACAAAGGCAAGGGGACAAGTGTTCCCTATATTCTTTTTACATTTGAAAATGGTCCAGAGAAAGGAAGAAGGGGTGTTGGTTAGGGTATTATAACTGTATGGTTTCCCAAAAATGATCTGCGTAGGGGAGGGTGTTTTTTCTTTTTCTTTCTTAGAAAAGAAATCATGAACTTTACCTTCCCTACTAGAGATCAAAGGTATCGTCTCATTGAGAGGAGAGAGGTCGCGACCTGAAAAATATTTCTCAAAACACGGAACATCCCAATATTCTAACTGTGAGAAAGGTCGAAGTTACTATTCGTATAAGAACATAGAGACACTCAATGAATCCAAACCCAATTGTGAAACAAATGTGGAAAATCTCTGTCTATGGATATACAAAACCAAATAGTAGACACCCTTATCTATCTTTCCCATTGGTTTGATAAGTCTGAGTTTTTGGTAAAGGATTCAACATAGTCCCTTTACGATAAGGGAAACAAGGAAAGATATAACCTTCCATGAATGGTTTTAAAGAATCTACTAAAGTATGTATATAGACCGTATACCAAGTTTTATCATGTAGGTACTGTGCACAAGTACCCCATGTTGTCGCGGTGTGCATTTGTACCATGCAGGTGTGTTGAGAAGGTGTGGTACACAGGTGTGTCGTTCAGGTGTGCCACATAGGTTTTTAGGATGATTGAATAATATATTTCACATAGGGTAACCAAAACTATATAAAATGTTTGAATGAATTTCAAAACAATCTTATCCCGTTTAATTATCTCTGTTGTCATACTTTAGAGAGCTACCTGAGAAAATTAGAGGGATCTAAGAGAATGATCTACATAATGGTGCTTTGATGAGTCTTTCAACTTTTTAAATCATTGAAATAGGGAACCTATGTCTACTATTTATTGGCATGGATGGGGCCTGGACGAATTTACATTATCCGTGCAGGTCCCCCGCACTATTCTGTCATGTAGGGGAATATAAATTATGTTGTGCTGTAGGTATGTTGTGCAGGTCTCTCGCATAGAACATTGGAGGGTTTGGATTGCCTTTGAATTATTCAAACCTCATCTTGGGGTTTAGAAATATCCAGGTCTATTTTCATGGTGTTTTGGTATTCTTATGTAGTGGCATTAAAATCCCCCCCCCAGGATAGGAGCCTATTACAAGGAGGGTAGAGTTCGAAGGTATCATTGTTGAAAAAATAATATGGGATAATTTTTGGACGGAGTAGGTTTTCCATGGATAAACATCGTGTAGGTTTATCCTGTAGGATTGTCAAACAGGCATGTCACACAAGTTCCAAGCTGGCTAAAAATTGGTTCCATCCATTGCAATTTTCATCAGTCGTGCCTCAAAATTTTTTCAGCTCTCATTGTGTAGCTATTTCGTCTAGACTCAACGTGTTGTGCTCTCATGTAGTCTCCATGAACAATTATCAAGGAGAAACAACATTTGTTATTTGACTACATGGAAGCAATTCGTCAAAGGAGTTTCACTTGGATCCTTGTCCAAGGAACTAGACGACAGAACTCATAGTATGACCTATGCAAAAAATTTTCATTCCAAAATTATTGATTTCAATATCTATTAAAAAGAATTATAAGTCATAATTATAATATAATAGTGGATGTTTGGTATTTTTTTAGTAAAATGTCTCATTTTATAACCTCCATTGAATCAGCTAAGGCTCATCAAAATGATATGATGATGGTCGTCGAACCAGACTATTATGAGGTTGATGAATGTACTCTTCTTAGAATATAGAAGGGCTTGATTTTGTATCAACGTGAATATACACAAATGTTTTACCTACCCCTATATGAGCATGGGATTTTACAATATTCCCATGTTTCATATGTTTATAAGTACTTCCAAATTATTGGTTTCTTCAATTATCCAGTTGTAATGTTATGAATATTAGATCCAGGGGGTTCTAGTAAATGAAGGAATAATCTCTATTGGATGCATCCTGCATCATAATGGTTTAACTTCTGATATAAAGGATCATGTTTAAGAGTGATATCCACATTTCTAGGATTCAACTTTTATGTCTTCCCAGATGGATCGATCTAATGGCTGGAAGGAAGAAAGGGATCTTTGTTCAGGAGGTGGTGTGAAACCTGAATGGATATGGCCATTCTGGGTGTGCCAGACATCTACAAGATACATGAAAGAGTTATAAGATGGTAATATTTATGAATTTTACTATATGGAACAAACATATGTTTTTTAAAATGATTTCATTCCGAAATTTATGTGCTTATGGAGTCCGAAAAAAAATTCATTCCATTTGATGCATGGTGAATTTGGTATTAGTTTGTGGGATATCTACCATATAGTAGTGGTTACAATTCACATGGAAATTTATGATCAGTTCATTCCATCGTCTACAACACGGGGTGATTTTACTAGAACACCATCTTTAGATCTTGAACAATTAAAAATAGTAATGAAATTACACAAAGAAAAAAATGATATTCATGCAAGTTTATGGATGGAAGCCTTTTTATAACCAACAAAAGGGAATGGTCCCAGCTGGGAACATCCTAATATTTTTCCATATATAGATAATCGAGGTAGCTCAAGCACATATTGGCCTACAATGGATAGAGGTGACAATAAGCCCTGGGGGTATGAAGTCAAGTCTCATATTGATGCAAAGATACTATTAAATGACATCCATTCTATGTGGCAAAGAATTTTCGTGCTTCCATTTTGTGAGTCCAGAGGTCGTGTAAGGCTGAGGAAATTTGTTATCCCTACTAAATTAGTATAGAAGAATTATATTGTGTTATAAACTATAGTAATGGAAAGAATAAACTATTTCATTCTACATTTATTCAATGGGAGGTCTCCATTTAGAATTACAAGTCCATAAAAGGTGTTATGGGGATGGATTACTGTACACTTTTCATCATACTCAGTGTTGAATTCAGTTAGAGTCCCCAATGGTTGATTCACTCCATTTTTATCGAATTTTTCTTGTATTATGCCCCAAAATTTGAGACATGATGTAGTGATAAAGGCCTTTAATGTCTTGAGATAATTCAGATTCATTCCATTTTGTATCCCACCAATATGAACATTTATTGATGATGGTAATAAAAATAATTATGAGTTGCGGTCTTATATGATGGAATTCAGGGATAGTGTATTATCAAATAGGATTTATGTTGAAATTATATGTGATGATTATGTCCCTTATAGGTTTTCTCTTCAATTCATATGTCTTCCAAAATCAAACACTTTTTCACCCATATTTGTCAGACACAAGAATCCCCCAATGGTAGTGAGATAGTTATGGAATCTAATAGATTTAGAGGCATTCAAATTATTGATTACATTACCTCTACTAAATGCATCAATCAGATTGTAATCTGGTATGCCAAATCTTGGGCTCCTTCATATCCTCAATGGGATTTGAAGAATAGGATATATCGAGTGGTATCTATAATGACTATTGTATGTGGAAATCATCGTAAGAATTCCAAGGTTAGAGATGATTTAGAAGTTTTAGTTGTTTCAGAGCCTTCAAAACATCCTCACAGAATGTATACCAGGACAAAGAGGTTTTGATAAGGAATACCTTTGAAAGAAAGTAGATCTATTCACCGCCATAAAAAAGAGACTCTTATTTCATATGTTGAACTTTATAAAGATGAATAACGGAGGCCTAAAGAGGCTCACCTCTCAGAAGGTGTTGAATCTAATACACAATCAACCATTCTAATATGGAATTATTTTCAACCATCATCCATTCATTATTGGGAGAGTGTGACCCGTGATCTTAGCGATACGTGAGAATTACTCCTACATTTTATTCAAATACCAGATGTGTGTGACATTAAGGAACCTTCTAATTTCAATATGAATAATAACCTGGCTAATCAATAGACGTGTATCATGGAGAGGTAGGATTTTATATATACAGGTGATGAACAAATATCGACCACTAAATGAGTATCTCATATGATGGATTTAGGAGTACATGAAGGGGTAATTATCGACCCCGAGGAGGAGTGGTATATTTATATTAATACAGAGAATGTATTTTCCTTCTCTTTTGTCTCAACTCTGCATTACCATTCAAAATTATTAATCTAGATGAAAATGAATTTTTGCAGCATGAATGTAGGGAAGTAAAATCTCAACCTGTTATTCAATCACCATGGTATGGGCATCCAGTATCTCCTATGAATACATCAAATGACCCTCCCAGGTCTCAAAAACAATTTCATGGAGTGATAATCATGATTGGGGTAATGGAAATGGATTATCCTCCGCCATTACCTCATGTTTCTCTTCCCAAGAATATTGTTTCTATATATTCCATATCTTATTAATATAAACACAATACAGAAATGAGATTTTCATGAAGTGTCTCAAAAAGAGTACGTATTTGTATTGTCCTAAGGGAATTATAATTTTCTCAATACAATCTTTTAATCTAATTTATCATCTTGTAGGATCATTTACTATAACTTCTCTCAAGGGACTAAGAGCAGATTCTTCGAGACAAGAGATGGAAACCCTAGGAGAAACCCAAGAAAATTATGATGAATCCTCTATTTTAGTGGATAAATCATCAAAATAGTCATCTGTACCTTCTCCCGGCTCAACAGAGAGGGAAATTTCATGGTAAGATCAAATACATTCCTCATGAATATTAAAAATATTTCCTAATATTCTTCTTTTTCAACATATCTCATATCAGTGGCCTTTTCTAATGGATCCATAAATAACCAATGATGATATTCTTATTTCTTCAGAATAATGGATCGAAGACCCAAGGAAATCTAAAATAAATACTGATGTTCACCCAAACCTTGGAATATCAGATGATGTTGCACCAATTGAAGAGACAATGGGAAATAATTTCAGAAGAGCCAATTTGGGCATCAACAAACATTTTTTAGATACCATAAATGATGAGGATGTTATATATTCCAAGGTGCATACTCTGAAATGATGGAATTGCATAATCCAAATATTGATATTCTAAGTTATATTAAGGATTTTGGGGATTTTCATGAGAAATTTCAATGACTTAAGTCTATATTCTTTCATTTTCCCCACACAATTGTTCTTTTTTACTTGTTACACAACGTAAATGTTATCATTATGAATCTTTATCTGCAGAAAATGTTGTAATGGATCTTCAATAATGGTGCATTACACTCTATCCTCCTTCTGTTGGAGCTAGAGAGACAGCTACAGAGGACCCTCCGTCGATAGATATTATAGGAAATTCAATTATTACAACTAGGAAAACATAGGAGATTTCCCTTTCTCAAGAACACTATACACAAACAGTTGAAGCTGAGAATACTACGGATGAATTCAATCAAGATGATAACTTATTATTAGGTAAATTCCTTCGGATGTCTGGATTATACTATGTTTCAGCCTTTTTTACAAAACTAATAATGACCTTGATTTATCATTTAGGGTTATAATCTCGCACCGTTATATCAAAAGGTGAAACCTACATGTTATCTCATACATTTTAAGAAGGGGAAGCATCTAATTTTTCTGGAGAAGCAAAATATAGAATCTCTTTAAGTGATATATTACTAGAGTACATTTTACCTCGTGGTAGTGGCTCAGATTCAGACTTATAAATGAAATATTCTCTTGTCATGGCATGTAAGAAGACATGGTGACATATATAGAGCATTATTACTGAGAAGCCTTTAGATGAATTTTTGTCCCATTTTTTCAAACTAACTACATTATTCTACATAATTGTATTTAGTGGATTTAATTATCAACTATTCAACAATGCAATGAAATAGACCATTCACTGATAGGAGTATGAGAATAAGATGTGGAATGATTTTGAATGTCTAAACGGATTATCAATATTGAGAGCATCCAAGCTATAGTAGCTGAGTCAAAAGCATATCATAACATGAAATCAAATGAAATCATCCAAAAAATTAAAGAATCCATGAAGGATTCATTATATCTTCCACAACAACTGAATGTGATTTATAACAAACATAAGAAATTTAACCAAACACTGGGAGAACCCCAATTGGAGGGGAAACCGCCATTTCAACTGGTAAGGAAGCACTTCATTAGGCTGAGGAGGCTGGAGTTTCTCAACTACCCCAACATCAGCCATGAGGTGATAAGACTATGTATGTTGTTCAATACATGAGGATTCACTATGAGAGTTTATTTTAAGACATGATAGAGAGTCTCTATTTTGTGGATATCCCTCTAATTTTAAATGAATGAAATAAATTTTGTCTTCAATCATATATGTTCTCATTCTTGATTTTTTATATTGAAATATTAATGGTAATTAGGGTGATGTATTTTTTTAACATAAAACCTTCATGTTAGATAATCCTAATTACAATGACAAGAATGGGGGTGGTCATAATAATTTTATTAAACTGATGGGCCTAATGAGCATAGTTTTATTTTTTGGTAAAGCTATATGAAAAACCCCACTAAATTCATACATTTTACATTTTGTTGCTAAATATTACCAAAATCAAGCAAATTATACATTTAGTCCAATGGGAATCAACTTTTTTTTAGAGTGCCCTTTGTGGGTTATTAATATAGTGAGTATCATGTATCTTGTTGTTGGTAGTTTAGAGTCATACATGTTAGACTATAATAGTATAATGTTTACGGTTGAAATATATTTGACCATAAATATTGAAATTAGATCCCAAACAAGACTCACCTGCTAAAAATTTCAATAATATTATTTAGATCATTCCAAGGGGAATCATGATCCATGATTATTATGGTCACCAAATGTGAAACTAATATGAACAATAGGGGAGTATCTTCCAAGAAAAAAGTTACCATTATTTGAAAAACCCATTATGGGAGTTGTGTTATGCAGGGAAAACTGGGCCATATGTTGGATAGCCAAATAGTGGCATCTTTTGACTGACAGGCCTGTTATGTGGGCAGCTTTTCCAAGGCCACCAAAGGGCATGCACCACATTATCAAGTAACATATCTCTGATGAATTTAACATTTTACTATTTAAAGATAATATAAAATATGATTTGTGTGAATCATGACCATAGTGGTTGGTTTTTTCATTGAAATGGATTTTAAGAATAAAGGGCTATTTTATATCGAAATATGTCATGAATAAGAAAACAAATCCTATACCAATTTGGAGTGTAAATAATTTTTGAAATTTTTCCAAAATGAGAATTTATTATATAAAATTATTATTTTTATGTCATGTAGTGTGGACATTGTACTAAGCAGTTTTATGTCATGCAATGAGGACATTTTACTATGTAGTTTTATGTCATTTAGTGAGGACATTATACTCTGTAGTTTTATGTTTTGTTGTGAGGACATTATGTTGTGAAATTCTAAGTCATGTAATGAAGTTATTGTGTGGATTTAATTTATGTTCTTTAGGATTGACCAAAGGTATGATAATCTCCCAAATTTCATGATTATGTATGATGATTTGGTCCTTGATTCACCTTGGATAATGATTTTGTGGACTCAAATTGGACATGTATTGTTGAAATTCTACTAAGACTCCACCGATCACTTTACCAAGCTTCCATAAAGATACTCAAGGTACTTGAAGAGTATGACTTCTTCTTCTCTACCATGGATTCATCCCTTGGTGGCCTGAAACAATTGTTTACATGGAAAGAAAATTGTTGATGAATTTATTATACAAAACATTGATCACAAATATTATATACTAGATTATTGAACATGGTCATGGTAGTGGTTTTCATTTCATTATATGGTGTGACCATGATGAATATATGTTGATACTCTAGTAGAAAAACCATGTTTGGATATTTGAATACATCATGTTTATTGGATAGTATCACTAGTTTAGTTTTATTTTACAGTTCTTAATGTTTATGAGATACTGATAGTTGTTTGTGGGGTATATGTTTTGGCTAGAGAGTTTCAAATTTCATATATCACATATTCCCTGGTCACTTGTTTAATTTATTATATACATTTTATAGACATTCCACACTACTTATATTATATTTCATATCCTATATTTGTTCTAGATTTCATTGGTGGTGGCATACTGAGTGATTTCACTAACCCTGTCCGGGTCATCATTAGGTACCCAAACATACTATATGGATAAAGGTTGGGATAAAGGAAATTCCAATAGTATAAGTCTTGATTTTTGTTATGCATTGGAGTAGAGGATCCCATGACCATGAAAATTATTAAGATCCTAGATAGGATATTGTTTTTGGTATTTCTTGTTTTTTGAAACATGTATTGTACTAGATGATTGTATACCTATTTTGGATGCTTTCTAGAGACATGACATATTCATATTTTTATATTTGATTAATTTTTTCATTGTTTATATATTATTGTCTTGGTTATTTATCATTAGTTTTACTAATTTTATGTATTCTCAATTGACTTATATTTTTACTATTATTGTTTTACACTCTAATACAATGGAATACTCTCCCCAAGGATACACCTTATCCCCTCAATACTAGTTGGTAGGCACTGGTTTCTTGGGCGATCTGATTGAAGATAGTTGTACCACATTCCTAGGGCACCATTCAATGGAATCAAATATGGGACATTAAAATTCACATGTATAATTGAATATGATCTCACAGTTATGGGAACTAAATTTCACACATCAGTACCATGAAATATATTTATCATGATAAGACATCTTAGATACCTAGTTATGAATGCACAAAATACCAATGACAGATAATCTCATACGACCAACTAATTAATTGAGGCACTATATAATTATAGGCCCTACACATCACAAAATATGTCTATTGCCTCCAACATATAAAAATTTAGTTAAAAAATATAGAAAATCATATTCCTTAAGGAACCACTAATTTAAAAAAACTAAGTGGTCAATAGTTATCAATATTATAATGATTGATTTAATGATTTTTAAGGTTTCAAAAAATAATAGAATAATATTTCTATCTAGGATAATATCCATCCATTAAAATTTAAAACATTTGGATATTCACAATTCAATATAAACTTATCATACTCAATGATGATATTATGGTGTTATAGAATTTTATTCTCTTATTGAATGAGTATAACACTAAGGGGTAGTCAATGGCATAGACCAACTTCCTTATAAAGGTAATTCTATAGTTTTAGAAGAATGTTTTTTTAAATTATTCTCTGGATGTCATCTCAATCATGGTTATATCCATGTAATAGGTTTCAAACCACCCCTTAGTTGCTCCTTCAAGTGAAATGGATATTTACATCCACTTGAATAGTTATTAAAGGAATAATTTTTGATTGAAACTTCATTATATAAAGGTGAAAATTAGATTTTGTATATTTATATCTTCACATATAAGACCATGAGATTTCGGTAGCCCCTAAATCAAATCTATTCAAAATTAAAAAATAGTTTTTCATAGAACAACAAGGTTGTTCTATTTATTAAAATTTATTGATTTACACAATTCACTTGAGGTTTTATTAGGTTTTATTTCCATAATTGTGGTATTATTGTGAAAATGAAATGTTTCAATCGAGTACCCAATAGAAATTTATTAAAATTTATTATCTATATTAATGTTCCCTAGTCTACTTAAGAAATATTTCCATATTTATTGATCCAAAATAAATAATTATAAGTCTGAGGTCCTAGTCAGGATAATTTTGTTATATTGGCACTCACTCATAGAAAGTTGTGGTATTTTTTTAGGTGCACCAATCGTAGGGTGCCCCAAAAGTTAAATTATTTTATAGGAAATTTTTATTATAGGTAACATGTGATAAAACTATAGGATAGTGCTATAATATATTGTCACAAATTCTGATTGAAAATATATATATTTTGATTTCAGTTAGTAGTTAACAATGAAACAAACACATAAATGACCAAATTAAGAGACAAGTTGTCATGTTAGTCTTGGAACCCCATTTTAACGATGTCATAGTATTTTTAAAATAAACAATTTTCTCTATTATTTGATAAAATAGTGTTTCAAAAATCGCTTCACATATTAACCCCAAATTGTTTGATAAAAGATAGAAAAATCAAAAATATTTAGTTTCTTTAGACAACTCTCCCTCCTTTTTATAAAAGTCCCCATAAACCACAAATAATTTACTCAAATAATACCCAATAATGTATTTTTATTCCTCTGTAAACCATGTTTTATCACTTCATATTCCTTACATCTTTAGTAATCACTAAAAACTCTCTAAAAGGCCTGTAAAAAATCAATATATATGATCTAAACCAAATATGGTGACGTAATAATTCTATGAAAATGGAAAAATTACTAAAACGAGAACTCATTAAAAAATATTACATAAAATAAAATCATAAATTAAATATTTTAATCAATGAATAATGAATATATACCAATGTTTTAAAATTGATCTTTAATAACCATGTATAAAAAATTAGGACATATTCACTCTCCCAAACAATTTATGATTTTACACCACCCCTAAATAATAAATAGGGGATTCTTGTGGATTACAATATATATTTGAATGAAATAATGAAAATATATGAAGAATAAATCTCTAGAGGATACACATTGATCTTATTTTTTAGAACTCTTAACCTATAATCTTTTAATAAATCCTTTTAAATTTCGATACTACCGTATTTATAAGAATAACATATCTATTTTTTTGAATTTTTTTATCTCAATACATCTTATTCAAATATTACGATTTCCACTATTGGAATTTGGTTAAGTTGTTATACATTTATCATCCAATTTGAATGTTTTTTTAATACATATTATGTTCTTCATGATCCCAACAATTCATATTACTCTCTGAGCATAAAATATACAGGGCTTTGTTTATGGTAGTGAAGTGCGGAACGATTTATCATGGTTTTTTTATATCCACATTGGATTAAAACAATTGTATGTGCCCCGAAAATTTGGTTTTAATGTATCACCAAAGTGTTAGAATAATTTTTTAGAGTTCATACCTCTCATGTAATCAATGTGATCTCCACCTATTACATATGTTAAGTCTATTACTCTTGGACCTCCACCTATACAACACATGATCTCTAACCACAAATTTAGTACACCTTGTTTTATTCCTATATCCAATGTGGAAACACTTTGACCATTCCTTTTAGATAATCCTAAGAATCACAACGTAGTAGTTGAATTTTTAAAGATTATTTATATTTATCCTTCTCTAAAATATCTTGGAGTCAACTAATTATGATGTTTTATAAGACATTTAACATTAAATAATTCATTAATTTCTATGGGTTTTCACACATTATGACATAACCAAGGTTTTATAATCCTCTACTTCTTCTAGGGATTTGTCTTCATCATTATACGCTCAAAGAATCTCAGTTGAGAACCAGTGCATTTCCATAAGAGTTCATGACCTTCCATGGTGGAAAAGTTATTTGACCATCAGATTCAGATGTGGTGTCTATAGATTTATCTAATGGAAACTAACAGTGTTAGGATATATTAAAATTCAAGTGGTAGTGTTAGGACTATGTTTTAGAACAAAGATTCGTGGATGAGTTTTAACAGTTTCATTTTTTAAGAATATACAATAACTATGGATGATGTAAACACAAATCAGATATTTCAGGTTTTGGTCCATTCTTTATAAGTGAATTCATGCATCATTTGACTACTACTAGAATGAAAATTGTCAACATTTTAATTAAAATGCTATTTATTTGGGTAAAACAGTTAAAAACCATTAAAATTTATCAATCAAATTATAATAATTTTTCATGAAAACTAATTTCATCAAGTATATATCACACTATAATTTTCTTATATCATTCATGTTTAAATAAATGGACTTCTTTTTCTTGAAGAATAATTATGCCATTTTTATTTGTGCTTTTTGTTATTTAATAAATATTTTTTTGAAATTTTCTACAACAAAGAGTTTAATTACTATTTATATATTATTTATGAACAATATTTTTAATTTAATTTATTATGTGATTATAAATTGACGAAAATGAAGTTTACGTAGGTGAGAAAATTTTTGGATGATTTATTATGAATTAATCACATATTAAACAATTGTTTTAGAAATAAAAATGATGATTAGGGTTGTTTAAATATTAAATAAGTGGTAGAAATTTTTGACTCAATTCTTTATTTTGTTTCATTATTTGAAATTAGAATGTTAAAAAATTAGGTTTTGGGGTTGTTTTGTAATGTTATGGTGTTTTTTATTGTTATATGAATTCATATTAATTTTCAATAAATTTGAATTAAATATTGAAAATATACTGAAGGTGAATATATGTTGGGTTTATAATTTAGTTGTAGAATAATTGTGACCTTAGATGATAATGTTTTTACATTTTAGTGAAACTCTTGATGTTTATTTTTATGAATTTATAGGTAATAGTGATTTAATATTGAATATTAAAGGTAAAAATTGATTTATAATTGTCATTAATTACACATAAATATATATAATTGAGCAATAAATGAGATAAATACTTTTTAAAAGTTAACAAAATGTCACAATTTATAATAATAGATTTGATTTAGTAATTTCATTTGAAATTAAATTTCAATATTTTTTTTATTAGGTGCTATGAATGTTAATGAGATTTATGTGTTTTCAAATGTACCTATAAATTAAATTGATAATATTTGATGGAAGTAAAAAAGAGGTTTTATCATTGTATTTTGATGTTCGAATTAATATTTGGGTTTGTGATACTAAAATTTAACTCTTCAATTATGAAAATACATGAAGTAAGGAAATGTTATAGGAGCTTTGGGTTTGTATTAGAAAATGTAAAATAATATGAGAGACATGGGTATTTCTAGGAATTAATTTTTGACCAACATATAATATATTTTATGTATTCAAAACATGATTAGCATAATCTATGAATTTAGATAAGAATTTTTTTTATAACATTAAAGTATTTTATCAGAATCGGTTGAAGAAAGTACAAGTGTTCTCAGGTTTCTTTATCAACATCTTATTCATTAAAATTAAATTTGTTTATTGGATGATTAAATTGTTTAATATTTTTAAACTATTTATATAAAATAACCCTAAACATTACATAATATTTTTTTTCTGTGGTTCCGACTAAGAATTATTTCTCGCTCCCAATTCTTACACACCTAATGTGTTTGCTTTTGTGTATTTGTGAATAAATTTTTTACAGGTGCTTTAAGGAAACATCATCGATATTAAAAATTATTCTTTTAGATTCAATTAAATGGGTTTTATGAACTTAATTTAATAGTTATTATAGTTTATTTTATTATTATATGGTAATTGGGATTTCATTATGCTTCATATGATTTTATTATATATTTAGGAATTCTGTTTTTAAAATATCTAAAATTATTAGGATTTTTTATTCTCCCTATGCATGATTAGTGGGTTATTTACATTGGTTTAATGTTCTCTATGAACTCTTAAAGGTTAAATCAATCCTAAAGTGATATATAAAGACCATTGTTTCTACTCCCAATCCTACAATGGTCAAGGATATTATGTTAGATTCTACACATTATGGCTGTGTTTTTATCCTTGAAAACAAAAATCAAAATTTCTAATTATTTTTCCCAATTATCAAAATTCAAGAACCACAAGTAAACCCACTCTAAAATGTAACTACAAAATAGGTCACTATGTATTATTTTTACGTGACCCGACCATGTTGGGACCCTTATTATATGGATTCATGGTCTTGGGCACCTCAATATGTTATTCCTTGGGATTACAAAAGAATATTGTATTTGATAATGTATAAGACACACAACATCAAGAATAAATGAAGCACAAAATAATGCTATTTTAATTATGTCCATTATAACCAAGTCATTGAGTTTTTAGGAATGACTTTGGGTAACTAAAGAATGAAATATATATGTTATTTTCCTACACAATAAAAACATATTGATTTTTTATTAGTATATTAGCACTCAATTTTTAATGAAGTCATTTTATGCTTGAAAATACTTTATCAAAAAAATAGTTTTTATTATTTTTTTGTGAAAAAATATAATAATTAATTCAAATAAATTTTAAAAATTATAAATTATGAAAATTATATCACTTTTGAGATTATCTTATCAAATTTTTCATAATATAAAATATTATTATTATTTTAAATGATAAAAGTTTCAGCAAAAACTGAATAAATAATGATTTTATAGAAAACCGTATTTTCCAATGAAGTATTAAAAAAATTAAATTTTTGTTTCAGTTGATTTTTAAAATTTATTTATTTATTTTATGTTAAATATAATCTAATAAATTTTATTATAACCCAAATTATGAAATATTTTTTAAAGCACATTCATACATAATTATTCATATTTATAAACAACTATTTTTCAATGTGTTTTGTCTATTTATTTTAATTATAATTTCTTACAATGATAGGGATATAATTTTATAAATCAGATTTCATATTTTTATTCTGAATTTCAATTTTTTAAATTTTCTACATTAATTTATTTAATGAATAGAAACCCAAAAAAAAAATTCCCATAATAAGAGTAAAACTGGTAGGGTAAGAATAAAATTAGTAAATAAGAATATGTAATCAACCATACAATTACATATATATCATTGGATAATTATAATTTTACCATACCATTCTTATTTTGAAAAATATTTCATTCTTTTTCAATGTTACTCGGATAAATACCTTTATATTATTATGTAAATGAAATTCCAAAATGTATCGTTATTTTTATTAAAATCTAATGAATTTTTAAATAGGTATAAAAATAAGTTATGAACAATTATACAAGGATATTTTTAATATTAATAAAAATAATAATAAAAAATTATTTCTAAATTTTAATTACTAAAAAATTTCCTTAAATATTTATGTAATGTGGATGCATTACATGTTTATGTAGTAGAAAAAATAAGATAATTATTTTAAAAACATTATCAATTACATTTTTTTGGGGGAATTTTGTTGTCCCATAAATTATATATATATATATATATAATGTAAAATAATTGTTTTAAAATTTTCATATCAATTACATTATTATATTAAAATTTTCTATTTTGAAAATATATCAATTGACATGAAAATGAATTTAAAGGATTGTTATATTAAATAATATTTTATTATATTATATAAAATTAAAAAATCTAATATATTTTAAAAATTGAATGGGATATGTACGATAATAATATAAACATCATTTATATATTAGTATTACTTTCATTGTAACATGCACGACCCCTAATATGTATGAAACATAGTTCTAACATTAATCGTTAAAAGGGTTAACGGGAGGATAAAACTACCATATAAAGGTAAAAAACATCTGACATGGTTTAAATTTTAAAATATGAGATCATTTTTATTATTTTCACACTAATTTATAAATATATAAATTTTGTACCACATGAATAAGAAAAATAATTTATGTTAATTAAATACATTAATTGATTTCCTGGGTTCCCCTCTCCTCTCTCATATATGGACACAACATATAATATCTTCCTTACACAACATTTTTCACTTAGGTCGAATAAAATCTACCAAATAATATTCTTAACTTAGTGTGATACATTATTTAGTTCTTTTTATTTTTATCATATCATCTCTAATGTCCATAATGAAGGATCTAGTGAAAGTTTATCAAATAAGAGATATTCCTCTCAACTGTGTGTTTTCATTTTACATCTTCTTCTACCTCCTTAAAATATGAAAAAACCATTAAAATATAATAAATAAAAATATTTAATTCTCTAAGATAGTAATATTTTAATTTAAAATCCTTTTTCATCTCCTTTTTGGCATCAAATTGGAAGCAATCCATCATTCAAGCGTACACCTAGACTACCACCTCACTAATCGATGAATTTTGTTTCTCAACAATTCCAATTACTGATTCTTATTGTGATGGATTTAATATATATATATATATATATGACAATAAAAAAACTAACAATGATTCTTTAAATATAATAAAATATCTATATTGTACAAATATAATCTCTAAAAATGTAATTTTTACATATGTGTACACACAAACTATTGTATCGACTTAAAAATTTATATCATTTTTCAAAAATTACCACTCATGTATGGTAATGGGGATGGATTAATGAGGTTATTATATTTCAAGAATCTGATAATGATTTAAGAAATATGATATTTTTTAGTATTCATTCCCATCCTACAAGAAGTAAAAACATTACTAGGATGTTTGTGTGGACTATCACATAATGAGTTGATCTATTTTGTTTTTTGTTTAGATATTCATGGATGAAACTTAAATTTTATTTAATGTATTAAAAATAATCTTATTATAATATTACTAATCCAATAATACTGTAAAAATGAATTTTTTGGCCATGGCCAACCTACCAACATTATATTACAATTTTAAAGAAAACTAACTCAAACACCAAACATGGAATAAATATAATACAAACCTAAATATTACATTGAAATAAATGAAGTAAATGGTTTATGATAAGTTAAAAGTCTAAAAATAGATATTAAAAAATTAAATTTTTAATAACTATTTATTATAATGTATTTAAATTACATATATAACAATTTCGGCCTTAAGGTAAGGGGTTTCTAAATTTAATTTACTTTTATATGGTCATAACACATCTTTATTTACTTTTTTATAAAATCACTATATGTGAATTGATATCTAAATTATTTTATTCTATATTTTAAATAAAAATTTTAATTTATGAATCATCACATAATCACTTCATTTATTAATCATCGCCTCAAATGTTATGAACATGTAAGGGTTATCATTTCTTAAATCTCGATTTCATGAGACATATTTCATATCGTTCACCATGATTTATTTATATGGTGTAAATTCTTACCCATGTATTAATTTTTCAAAAAGTATTCATTTAATTCATTGTATTTACAAAATAATATAATATTATTGTCTCAATGACATTTAATTTGAATGTTACCAAAGTGGTAGTGGCTTTATGTTATGATATCAATTCACATTGGGCCTCTATATATTCATGGATCCTTTTGATATTTTATGATCATATTTTTTTAACCAATTATATATCTTTATCATCTAGTTATTTCTATGGTTTAAATGATATTGTTTCAATAATATCTATTTTTAAGTTTGATATATCAAAAAAAAATTATTGAAAAAATTGACCTTCATTCCTAATTAGATAGGTTATATTTTCCTTTTCACATTCATATCCATAAAAATATTTAACAGAATTTTATTTTTTTATCTATTGATTATTTAATAATTTTCGAACTATACTTGATTTTATTATTAATTGATTAAAAATTAGTCATTAATTTTTTTTCAAATCATGTTATATAGAAAATTTTATAAAAACTATGGAATGAAATAATATTTTAGCAATTAACAAATGAATGGATTTTCCTAAAATCATAAAGATTATATTATTTAAATATTCATTTATATGATTCAATAGTTATTTTAAAAGAAAATATTTCTCCAATATTTTGAGATTCTTTTAAAATATTATCAAAATAAAATGTTATTTTTCAATGTTTTTAATTAAATGTTAGTAATGTTCCTTTAAATGTATTTTTAATCCATATAAGCATCCCTTATTGTTTTCATATGTTCTAATGGAGTTTTTTATAATGATTCCATAATTATTCTATCTCTAAATAGCTTATTTTTTTAAAACTAATTACCTTGGAACCCATTTCTATTCCAGAATTTTATAATGATAAAATGAAATTACGATTGTTTTCCAAGGTATTATATTGAAAATGGAATATTCCAATTTATTCGCCCACTGTATGGTTCTTTGAAATATTTATGGATGATTAATTAGTTGTTTTTTCATAATACGTGGACTGTTCATTCCATTATATCCCTATAATTCATTGGCTTAAGTGATAGAATTAATTTTGTAATGTTTCTTATATGAGATGATGGAGTTGACTTTAGTAAGATACTCTATAGAAATGATAATGTTACTGAATATAAGTTTCTCATAAGAGAAAATAGAATTAAAAATTATATTTTTTCATAAAATTAAATTCAAATTACCCTAGTTTGATGATTCAATGTTCTATGTTTGATATTCCTAATTACCATCATAGTTTATTTATAGCTGTAATATGTTCAAATGTTTCCTTTGTTAGAGTATTGTATTCACATGGCTCATTATTTTAGAATCTAATATATCAAATATTTTGATAAATCATTATCCCATGCCAAATTATTGATGTTATAGGTTTTTATGGGTATGAATTATCTTATGATTACACACATGCACTTTGATGATGTTCTCATACACTTTTAAATACTTCTCTCATCATTTTTATTAAAAAAATTTATATGTTCACCCTTACTGAGAATTTCAGCTCACCCTTCTTATGTTTGTTTTTCCAATGTAATAAATATTTTATTGGAATGATATTTATATGAGAGATTTATATGCGATATTATGACGACATAACAGAGAATAATAAAATCTACTTGTAGTGGAAAAAGTTACAACTTTATAACATATGTACTGTTATGTAAATTTTTTTCTTAATTCTATAAAAATCTAAACTTAAAAGTTAATTGGATATGTAAGTGATCTTGTATTTAATTTTTTTTCTAATTAATTATGGTTAATTTTGGTATACATTTATAATTTTTAAATATAAAATTTATATATTATTTTTTTAGCACCGGGTCTAGGAGTGCGTGATTGGCTTGTTATCAATTAAGTCTACCATTAATTGTTTGGGGTTATTGTCAAGATCCAATAGTGAATTCACCTAAAATGGGATGCATTTTATCATGAAAAAAAATCAATGATGAATTCCATATAGATATCTTAAAAAATATTGAATTATGAAGTTAGTAATACAATGTATATGAATAAATGTCATCTCATTTTATGTGATATAAAAAATTTATAAAAAAATATAAAAAAATATATGTAGAATAAAATATCTTGAACATAATAAATGATCATAAAAGAGTAAATTTCATTTATACAATATAATAAATAATGCAAACTCTTATGATAACATAACCCGAATTATATTCATTTAAGTTTCTCATCATCTCCATGATCATCGTGTTTGAAATAATTATATATAGTCATTAAATAATAGTTCATGACCTCCTAGTAATAAATAAGGTCAATAATAAACAAATATAAGATATCATTCATGAATTATATTTATGTATTTTATGTTATTGTTATAAATCATCTATGTAAATATATCATCATTCAATTTTATTAACCATAATAAAAATGGTGGGTTTATAAGGATAGGTTATCACTTAATCTTTGTAGTGGAAAGAATTAGAAATATAATATCTGTGACCAACCAAGATAGGAACTGATTCCATGATTAAAAAAATAAAATAAAACATGGATAAGTTGATGATTATAAATCCAGCTACATCCTTTCTCATAATGTTTTTATGAATATCCCATAGAGGTATCCATCATAGTCATTACTTTTTAGTGTATGAACATGTTGAAATAATCATCCAATTCTTTGGAGAGATCTTCGTAATATTCATGGATTACTAGTACCTCCCCATAAAAATGGAAAACAATGAAGAGATTTCTAGGTAGGGAAGAGTTATTTTTTAAAGGCATCAGAAACATCACATGATAACCATCTCATGGTAAATTCCTTATTTTATAATACTTTGAAATCCCCCATCCATTTACTCATTCCATTAAAAAATATGAGTAATTTTCATGTGGTTATACTGTTTTTAACCCCTCCACCATGGCAACTGTCCCATATGATTCTATTTATTACACTTCCATACATATCAACATGATCACCTTGTATGATTGGTTATGAAATTTTAATTAATTTTATATTTCATTCCTTATGATATACCAATATAGTAACATATTATACTGAAAAATAAATCACATAAATAATTTATTAAGGAATATCTCTTTAATTTTGACACTTAAAATAAATCCTCATTAGCCTAACATCATGTCACATAATATTTTATCACATATAATAATGTATGAAAATATATCAAAAAATCCTTTAGTAAAATCCCCAAAAAATTGGAAAGTTAAACTCAAATTCAATGAGTGTCACATCATATTTAATAAATTGTGAATAATCATCCAAAACACATATTTCATACTATATACAAAATTTGGAGAGTATTTGTTTGAGTAAAACAAAACCCTTATCCAATAAAACACAAATGGTTTCCCCACTATCCATTATAGATTTAAAAATAAATATGAATTCCAAAATTAAAAAATGACAATAAAGAGTGGTCTCAAACAATGATCCAGTAAAACTCAGGGCACAAAGAGAACTATAGTAATTTTAGTCAGAAACATGTATCTATTTTCCATATCCACTAATTGTAGTGTATGAATATATACACTTTCAAACGAACCTATTATCCCAGAAATAATGTTAACAATAGACAAAGATTATTTAAATCCCATTTAGGAAGGCATACATTCTTAGAATTTTGATTATGGAATAACCATGTTAACAAATACATGATATGTAATTCTAATTTATGGATCAGAATGTCACAAGTTATATTATCTATTGACTGATCACATCTTATTTCCTATCTATATATGATCATACATTTCCATTGAATTTCTCAATAAAGGTTCCATATTAAATTCTAATCAAAATAGAAGAAAAATATCATCTTATTTATTCTCAAATTAATAAATTAGTCAAAAATATAACCAAATTAAAATTTGTTAGATATTATACATTTCTATAGTTAGAAAAGTTTCAGAGTAAAAAAGTTATCATTTTGGGTATCGCGTTGTCCATTGGAATTGGGTATATCTAATTATGAAATATTCATCATTAATAAACCACATACATAGTTTATAACACTACATGTGGTGAACTTAATTGTACATATAGTTCCTAGATACATTCATAATCCTAATATAATAATTTTACTCAACATAACATAAACATTTCATTAAAAGATATAATAGTTCATGAAGAACATAATGTAGGTAAAACATAATGTCATAATTTGATAGTTTAATTTATTTTCTATATGATTCTAACATAGATGATGTAGGTGTGAATAAATTTTTTAATAACCTAATGATAATATTGTATAACAGTGGCTAAAATATATTTCTAAGGAGGGGTCAAAAACTAATTTTTTCTGGATTTTTAAAATGATACAGTGGTTTATTTGAAGCATTTTTAGAAAAACAAATCATATTTGAAAATAGAATAAGAGTGATTTATCAAGTGAAAATATATATTTATTTTCATTTGGGTCGTATTATGAATTTCAATTTTGTACTAAACATTAACTGATACATTTCCGTTATATGATTTCATCAATTGTAGAATCCACATTTTTTTCTCTCTCACCAAATATTGATACTGAATGTGAGATTTGAATTATCAATAATTTCTATTGAATGTTCCTCCTTTCAATAGGTGAAATAAAATATCAGGAAAATTGCCTTAATATCTCCACAATAGGCTCTCATGAAATTACTCAATCAACTTAAAATTAAGTGAAGTCACTCTTGAGAAATATAGAGAGGTCTAATTTCATCCACACTCATATTATCAATCATTTCATAATAAATAATAATATTGTATACATTACATTTTATATATTAAAGACCATGTGGAGGGTGAAAATAATTACCAACCTATGTATAAAATTGTTCATGGAAACATACACAAAATGAAAACACATTAACCATAATATCTCAATACTAAAAAACCATGATCAAATAACAATATGAGAATTAGTTGTTAATATTCATATTCAAGCATGAGAAAAGGTTCTACATTCCAATATCCTAATCACAAATGAAATTCCCCTATAGAATGGGCTTGATAAATATACTTCTTTATTAAGTGATATAACACGACCTCAAGCATGATTCCCCCATAGAAATGGTTGTTTCCTATAAATAAGGATCAAACTATCTATAATGGGGATACTATACCCTCATATTATTGTACAATAACAACATAAATAACCATGGAAAATACATAAAATTTAATTACAGTTTGGAAAATAATTAAACAACAAACACGTTATATGAAAATGTATTGTAGAAGAATACATTCATAAATTATAAAATTTCATCTCATAGAATTACCCTATATATAAAATAAAAAAATTATAAATATATATAAGAGGATTTACTTCCATCCTCAAGGCAAGCCCCACCCGAATATCAATACATCCACCATAAAATCTACCACAATCTGGCAATACTTGGTGGCTTCCCTACCTGAAACAACAAAAAATAAATTCAACCCGATTACCCAACATTAATGTCTACTCATGTAGGGATTGAGTTTAACACAATAGGTAACCACAAACATGTTCACAATAATATCCAAAAAATACAATACAATCATGTGTGATATAATTAGATTGTAAAAATAATCTAATGTAATATAATAAATAATTTTTTTTATTTTCATGTTATAAGGTGACACCCACAATCGACCATAACTACTTCATCATATGTCAGAGTGTCTATTGGAATAAGAAATACCTTTCTAAGAATCAGGTGAATGTATAATCATAATAATATCATAATTAATTATGATCAATTGGTGGTTTATTCATACTATCTAGATCATCTCATAGATGTACATAACAATGGGGGCATTGTGTCCCACCCCATTATCCCATCTACTATATTTATTTATTTCCATTCGTAGGTACCAATTCCAAGGATCCAAAGAAAAAATCTCCTAAAATATCTTCTCATCACTAGATCATTGGAATTGTTACCAGAATATCATATTTCATAAGGCATGATACCTTGTCTTAGGAACATTCTAGGCATCCCATATCATCTACAATAACCATTAAATTCTAGGTTACCTAAGAATCTTAAATAATATCATCATGTAAAGTTCCCAAATACTATGTATCCTAGGTATTTCATGTTATATAATTATGTATCTCTATAGACCTTAGTAATACTAGTAATCTCATAAATTCCATCAGCAATCCTTTGAGATATAAGGCATCATATATATATATCACATAATATATCATGATAATATCAATAGATCATAGGAATCATAGGAATACCGTAAAATACCATCAATAATTACACCATATACTAGGAATTTGGGGAATATTATAAAATATTAGTTGAAGTTGTTGGGTCGGAAGAAACAAGGGATGATGGCAACAGGGGGGAGAATTGCCTTTTAAAAAATGATTAACAAATTAAAAACAAAGTATGTGCAGTGGAAATAAAAGAGGCAATCACACAAGAAATTGATAACGGAGTTCGGCCAAAACCCGGCCTACGTCTCCGCTCCCAACTCAACCGTTGAGAGATTCCTACCGCTTGCTTTTCAATGGTTTTAGCAAGAAACCCACTAGGCTTTGAGGTAGCACTAGGACCTATTACAGCTTGCTTTTTGTGGTTTAGCAAGAACCTACTTGCTTTCAATGGAATAGCAAGAACCCACTAGTCTTTTTACGGGTGAAGACTAGCTCACCTAGACACAAGCCTTTTAAAAGGAAAGGCTTGAAGAAACCTCTTCACACCTTAGTGGTGGTGTGAGAACCCAAAGAAAGGGGGATGAGAAAAGGGTTGGGGTTTGTAGGAACAAACCCAATTTTAAAGCTCAAAATAAATAAAGAATGAAAAACCGTAATTGAGGAAGACTTGGGCGCCAATTGGATAGATGGAGTTGATGTAGCGTGCTCTCCCAAGCTTCTTGAGGTGCTCCTTGGATTGGAAGTTGGTTGGAGCACTTGAGGATCCTTGAAGGTGGAGCGTCGGAGGTTCGTCAAATGTTCAACAATGTGTCCGAGCGCTTGGTATATGATCCGGGTGGTGTCCGGGGCTTCCTTGGCCTTTATTTATAGGCATGGAACCCTTGGGGAGGCTTCGGAGCCGTTGGAGAGGCTAAAAGAGCCGTTGGGAGCCAAGTGGGCCAGCCTGGTCAAACTGCAACGGCTAGTTTGACTGGCTCCACCGGCTGGCCGGTACAGTCCCACCGGTTGGCCGGTGTTTGGAAATGGGTTGAGAGATTCTGTCCAGGGGCCACCGGCTGGCCGGTGAGGAGGCCACCGGTTGGCTGGTGCCTTGGCAGTAGCTTCTGCCTTCTGTGCAGGTGCCATCGGCTGGCCGGTGCTGAGGCCACCGGTTGGCCGGTGGTGAGACAGTAGCTCACACTATTGACTGGATGCCACCGGCTGGCCGGTGGTCAAGCCACCGGCTGACCGGTGGAGCCTGGCAGTGGGCAATGCCTCTGCCAGGTCCACCGGCCGGCCGGTTCTATCACACCGGTTGGCCGGTGGACTGAATTTCAGTCCACTTCTTGTCCATTCTTGGGCCAATCCTTTGGCAATCTTTTGCCTATCTTCCACAACACTTAAAAACAAAGTTAAACACATATGAAAGTGATTGTGATCATGAAAATCAAAGAGTGTGGGGTACAACAATCTCCCCCTATTTTGATGATCACAATCACTTATCAAAGCAAAGTAAAAACTTAAATGAAAGGCATGCCTAAATGATAAATTGAAAAAAAAGCAAAGCATGATCAAAAGGTTTCTCCCCCAATCAATCAAGAAATTTCTCCCCCTTTGTGATTATCAAAATAGCGTGGGGCATAAAACTTGATTGAGGGAAAATTGAGAATCAAGATTTGAAAATTTAAAAATCAATTGAGATTTTTGAAATTGAAATGAAAATTTGAATAACAGTTTGAATTGAAAGTTTTGAATCAAAAAACCAATTGAATTTTGAAATTTGAAACCAAATGAAATTTTTGAATCAAAAATTGAATAACAGTTTGAATTGAAAGTTTTGATTTTAAAAAAAAATCGATACCAACTGTTGGAAATTTAGAAATGAAATTTTAATAGAAAATTTTGAATTGAAAGAATTGAAACCAAGAGTTGAAAAAGAAAATTGGAATTGAAAATTCTGAAATTGAAATATCAAAAGGGTTTAAACGATCCTAACTCCCCCAAAATAAAAACAACAAATCACCGGGGAGAGGGATTTTGAAAAGAAACAATTTTAGGCCCGGTGAGACTCGCAAGAAGGGATTTTTCAATCCAAACATGTCTCATAGCGGGTCTTCTCCTATAGAATTCGTCCGAATAAAAAATCGATTTGGGCCTACCATACCGGGCGTTTTTGCAATTACATTCATATATCATGTGCCCGGGTTTTTTTCAATAGTTACAAAATTTAAAACTAGAGCTCCCCCTTACAAAAATAGTTGGAGCATGGGAGGAGGAAGCTTGGTTGGTGTATCCTAGCCCTTGGGTGGTTCTAGATATTCGTTGGGAACCTAGGATATTATTCAGATTTTGTTCCCCTTGGGTGAACTTGGCTAGAGTCTCCCTTAGGTCTTTGATGGTTGATTCCAAGGAATCAACATCGGGGAGGTTTTGGATTTTTAGGGTCAACTCCTCCTTCTCTTTGAGAAGTTGTTCTTTTTCGGAGGAGAGTTTTTTGAAAGATTTTTTTAGAGCAACAATTTTTGACGATAAAGCATGAAAACCATTTTCAAGTTGGTCTCTAGCATGTTGGAGTTCTTCATAAGAAATATGATTGAAAGAATTTTAATTTGAAGAACAAGAGGAGGAGGAGTCGGAAGATGTTACCTCATGTTTTGCCATTACGCATTTTGTACCTTGGTCGCTCGAGGAGGAGGAGGATGATGAGGAGGTGTCACTCCATGTCGCCTTGAGGACCTTTTTCTTTCCTTTTTCCTTGGCCCGTATCTTGTTGAGTGGGCAATCGGGCTTGTAATGGCCCTTCTCGCCGCACCCGTAGCATTTCACCTTGGGCTCGACTTTTTCGGTGGGTTCTTGCTTTCGCGCCTTGCGAGATTTCTTCTTCTTCTTATGCTTCTTCATAAATTTATGCATTTGGCGGGCGAGATTCTCCATTTCGGAATCACCGCTTGAAGAAGATGATGATGAGGAAGATGAGGATGATGAGGAGGAGCTTACTTCTTTTTGTACCTTGAAGGCAATATTCTTTGGTGTCTTGATTGGTGTGCCTTCCTTTTGTGCTTGCCTCCTCATCATGATCTCATACGTCATTAGGGATCCGATGAGCTCCTCTACCGGCATATTTTTGACGTCCTTCGCTTCTTGGATCGCCGTCACCTTTGGTGCCCATGAGCTCGGAAGGACCCATAGGATCTTCTTGACCATTGTTTCTGCAGAAATGTCATCTCCAAGAGATTTTCTACCATTGCACACATCAGTAAATCGAGTAAACATTTCAGAAATTGATTCATTTGGGTGCATGGAAAAAGACTCAAAATCCTGACGGTACATGTCCAATCGAGTATCCTTTACTTTGTTGGTCCCCTCATGGGTGACCTCCAAAGGTTTCCATATTTCATGTGCGGAGGTGCATGTGGAAACTCGATTGAACTCATTTCGGTCAAGGCCGCAATGAAGAGCATTCATGGCTTTGCCATCAAGCTCGAAATTTTTAATGTCGGCTTGGGTCCATTTGGATTCATCGGGGGAAGAGAGAGTGTAACCTTGCATGACTATTTTGTAAATGGGATAACCTATGCTTCTTAAAAAAGTGGTCATGCGGGTCTTCCAATAATTATAGTCAGTCCCATCAAAAAATGGAGCCCGACCCAAAGAGAAACCCTCGGGGGCGAAAGAGGAAGATGCCATCACAATGGATCTTTGAATTTGAATCCTTTTAAGGTATTACTCAAATTATCCCTCTGATACCAAATGTTGGGTCGGAAGAAACAAGGGATGATGGCAAGAGGGGGGGAGAATTGCCTTTTAAAAAATGATTAACAAATTAAAAACAAAGTATGTGCAGCGGAAATAAAAGAGGCAATCACACAAGAAATTGATAACGGAGTTCGGCAAAAACCCGGCCTACGTCTCCGCTCCCAACTCAACCGTTGAGAGATTCCTACCTCTTGCTTTTCAATGGTTTTAGCAAGAAACCCACTAGGCTTTGAGGTAGCACTAGGACCTATTACAGCTTGCTTTTTGTGGTTTAGCAAGAACCCACTTGCTTTCAATGGAATAGCAAGAACCCACTAGTCTTTTTACGGGTGAAGACTAGCTCACTTAGACACAAGCCTTTTAAAAGGAAAGGCTTGAAGAAACCTCTTCACACCTTAGTGGTGGTGTGAGAACCCAAAGAAAGGGGGATGAGAAAAGGGTTGTGGTTTGTAGGCACAAACCCAATTTTAAAGCTCAAAATAAATAAAGAATGAAAAACCGTAATTGAGGAAGACTTGGGCGCCAATTGGATAGATGGAGTTGATGTAGCGTGCTCTCCCAAGCTTCTTGAGGTGCTCCTTGGATTGGAAGTTGGTTGGAGCACTTGAGGATCCTTGAAGGTGGAGCGTCGGAGGTTCGTCAAATGTTCAACAATGTGTCCGAGCGCTTGGTATATGATCCGGGTGGTGTCCGGGGCTTCCTTGGCCTTTATTTATAGGCATGGAACCCTTGGGGAGGCTTCGGAGCCGTTGGAGAGGCTAAAAGAGCCGTTGGGAGCCAAGTGGGCCAGCCTGGTCAAACTGCAACGGCTAGTTTGACTGGCTCCACCGGCTGGCCGGTACAGTCCCACTGGTTGGCCGGTGTTTGGAAATGGGTTGAGAGATTCTGTCCAGGGGCCACCGGCTGGCCGGTGAGGAGGCCACCGGTTGGCCGGTGCCTTGGCAGTAGCTTCTGCCTTCTGTGCAGGTGCCACCGGCTGGCCGGTGCTGAGGCCACCGGTTGGACGGTGGTGAGACAGTAGCTCACACTATTGACTGGATGCCACCGGCAGGCCGGTGGTCAAGCCACCGGCTGACCGGTGGACTGAATTTCAGTCCACTTCTTGTCCATTCTTGGGCCAATCCTTTGGAAATCTTTTGCCTATCATCCACAACACTTAAAAAAAAGTTAAACACATATGAAAGTGATTGTGATCATGAAAATCAAAGAGTGTGGGGTACAACAGAAGTCCTTCAAAATAGTTGACATCATGTTCAGGTCATAAAATATCATCAAGAATTTCGCCAAATCCATCGAATCCCAAAAATGTCATTAGGATATTTTCTAGATCCTATGAATCCAAAGTACCATGTAACATCATGAGTAATGACTTAATCATATTAAAATCCTAATAATATCATAGTAACATGATCAATATCCATATCCAGGGAATGATCTACACATCATATGTTATATTAGTTACAGCTACCATATCCTATGAAACAGTCTAGGTATCTAATTAACTATCATCTATGGATATCCACTGTCAGGTAAAATTTCATAATGCTACATTTATAGGTGATTTGGATAATTTGGCCTCATCACACATATCATAGGGTTTCCTTTAAATCACACAGCATGGACCGTCACAATCAAGTCCCAATTTATAGATTACCACAAGTAGTTGAAAATGAATGATATTCTTTACTAACCCTCTCTAGGATCATCTTTGGTGCAAGGAACCCGGTGAGGTTCCTATGGTTACATGATAAAACAGAAACCTTATTTGGGTTCCCTTATTTAATTCCCACATTTCGGGCCCATTTAAATAACTCATATTTTATAGAATCCATCACCTCAAAGGTTATGTTAGGATAGTACAATTACTCAACCTATCATAAATATACTTTGGGGATACCCACCTGAGTACTGACATTTTATTATGGGAGATACACATTCCCACACTCTAACATAATATACCCTAAAGGTAATATGTCACCCCATGGTCTTATATGACTTACCCATAGGCCAAACTCCACAATTAACCCAATATCCCTGATCAAGGAAAACATAAGAACATAACTAGGTCCATTATGATTGTTTATTACATTTAATTTATCCCTATATGGGTTCTGTGTATCTCATATCACTTCTTCATAATCAATCCCTTATTTATTTGTGGTCTATAAATGAAGCCAGTGTTTAAGGTTCTATCATGTCCTTTTACTCATTTTTTTGTTGATTGTTGTTCTAAAAAAGTAATTAAATTATTTTGAATGGGAATTTGGTCACTCTTAGGTGGAAACCCACATATCATATGAATATTTAAAAAATTATTAAAAGGGAGATTTTTAAGAGAACACAGAACCTATCTAAATCCATTTTCTATTAAAAAAGAATAACTTCTATCACCCCAACACTTCAAAGCATATCTATCCACCATTCATCAATATGAGGAAATATTTCAAGACATAATTATCGTTTACGATCACAAATGAAATGTATGATGGGTCATACCCAACATTAATTTTTGTCGTGATTGAGGATCAAACTAATCTTTAAATGATGATAGATTATGTTATCATTGTAATTTGATCCATGAAAATATAAAATAGATAAAATTCTGGAACCAGAGCCCACGGTCATGACATATTATTTATAATTAATTTATTTCATAAAATAATTACCCAGTAAGAATTCAATATTAATTGATTGATCTAAAATCATATATACATTGTATAGTCATTCTGTTTTAATAATTAAGAGAAGATTCCCTCAAACAGTGATCCAAACCTATTCCAAAAATCATTGAATTACACCAATTCAATAATTGGGTGCTACATGGAAGATTGTATCGCTCCTACTTTTCTTCTTTGATTTCCTCAAGAATCACTTCCAATTTATTCTCATTGATCTCTCTTAAATTGGGAGTGGGAGGTGGAATATGATGGTTCTCAATTATGGGAATGTTCTTAGTGAGGGGATATCACTAAGGATTTGAGAGGATTCTCAAGATTTGTGGTTCATGAAAGGAAAAATGATTTTTCTCTCAAGAAAAATAATATAATTTAGTTTATAAACTGATTGGGAAATAAATAAATAATCACACGGGATTCCATTAATGTTTTTTAATACCTATAGAACCCATTGGGTATAATAATAAAAATATTTTTAATTATTTATATGCGCTAAAATCATTAATTAAATTTTAATATTATTTATTGAATTAATATTAAATATATATTATATGTTACCGAATGAATAAAATAAGATTTCCTTTCCTCTAAAATATTTATCAAGCCTTTAATAATTATTATTAATTTTTTAACAAATATCATAGTGTTATTCCCCAATAAATAATAAAATATTATATTCACTAAAGAGTAAATAAATATTTCTTAAATATTTTTTCTCACAAAATAATATCTCCAATAACTTGTTATAGAATATATGTGATCAATAAAACATCAATAATTATTAAACCACATGTCTATATAATATTTACTCAACTAGTTAAATAATAAATAATATTATACTATTTAACTAATATCATGGATACACTTATTATGTGACTTCCTTGGCTGCATTCTTAGTGGAATTAGGTAAAACAGCCTAAAGCCCATGATTAGCATCAAGATACACACCTAGGAACCCATAGAGAACAAATTTAATGACGAAATGATATAATACATCATATAGATACATAATGTGTAATATAACCCCTTTATCATAATATATCTAGGAAAGGAGGTTTCATTATACTTCCATCGACCTATGTTATTTATAAATATTTCTTTTACATTGTAGAAATTGAACATTCCAATAAATCTCCATCGAAGAAGGGTTAAATTAGGCTATATCATCTCCAACAATGTTCCTAAGATATCAAATTATTTTACATAGCATAAAGTATAAATCCTTTTAGGGATTATTCATTAATTGAACAATACTCATGACACACCTAGTATAACCAACCCCAAAATGAAAAAATTTCACCACTATTTTCATCAATACATGAAAGTAATTGACATAAAGTATTCATTAATAATAATATTAAATACTAGGGATCAATGCACATTTCCATATGTAGGAACATCCAATGAAATGTAAAAAATGTGGATTTCCAACTGATAGGTATCATTCTCATTATATCCTGCACTGGATATTTACGTGGGTGTGCACCAGGAGAAGGTTCCTCGATGTCCTAGAAGCATCCACCCCTAATAGCCTGTATCATTCTTTACCTTCAAATGATATGATCTGGCTATAGAACATCTATCTAAGAATACATTAGTGTCACTTATGCATTCACATCTTAGTAGTGAACTATTAGGACCTCTTAGTGTGATAGATTCTATTAGGATATTATTAAAACATATTATGTTACACGGAAGAAAAATATTAAGATTCTCTCTAGTCTATTAAAATTCAGAAATATGAATACAGGTAATTTTAAAGTACATAGAATTTGGTTATAGGGATCCAAATCCAATATACTTTCACATACACTAAAGCCTATTAATCACAACCATTAGTTCACAAGCACTCACTTGATAATCATGCTTCTACTAAGAGAAGACTTTAGTCAAAAAGTCAATCGAATTTTCTTCCATGGGAACTCTAATTACTACAAATTAACCCCTATAAGAAAAATATTTCTGGAGGATAAACTTTTATATTATATTAATTGAATATTAGTGTGACATTAGATCTTTTTTAAGAGACACTTTACAGTATTATCACAATAATATGTGATAGGATATTTATTGTAAGGTAGAACATAAATCTCCTCGATAATTGTTTATCCAAATATCTTCCTTGGTAATATAAAATTAAATTACATTATTTTACATTCCGAAATAATTTGTGACAAATTGTTTCTTTTAAATCTTATAAATTATATCCTTTGTTGAGATAGAACACATATCTTTACTGTCAATTCATGTTTTTCTAATATTTTTAAAAAATATGATCTATATAACCCTTGATGAATAGTTCTTCATATCCTCAAAACTTTTAGATCATATCCTTAGATATTTTTTTATAATTGAGTATAGTGTTAGTATCAATCCAAAGTCATTCTGCTATATCTTCTTTATATCTACCTACCATGATCAATGTTTATGAAACATCTAATCAACTACATAACATTGAATACATGATTTAACCTATCCCCAAATCTTATGTGATCTTAATGATTCACTAATTCTTTATTATTTCTAAGGAAACATTTTATTAGAAATATTTATACAATTTTACAATTGATACAATCCTCTAATTTATACTAAATCACTTTAGTATCTAGTCAATGTATATACTTTGACATAGTCCAATCATCATCTAGGTTCTATCATGAATGATCTTGATCCCCAAACTATAAGCTACTTTAACGAAGTCATTCATTGAGAAACATGGGTTTAACAAGTCATTATCAAACTATAAGGCTCGTATATCATTTCCAATAAGTAATATTTAACCAATATACAATTCTTGGATAATTACATCATCACCACTAAACCACTTATAAACACATGGAACAAATTTTTTCTAAATGAAACAAAATTATTTTATATAATTTTTAAATGGAAGCTTCCATCTGCTAGATGTTTACATTATTCAAAAAAATTAAACACTTTGTCTTGATAATATTTTTGGAATAACCTTGTGTCGCAAATGATTGTGGTTGTGCAGTATAGAAATATTCTTTAAGGTTCCCATTAATTAAATATGTGTTTACATTCATATTAAAAATTTTATATTCATGGTAGGTTACTATATCCAGTATAATTATGATGGATTTAAACATGGAAACTAGTCAAAAGGTTTCATCATATTCCATTCCATGACATTGTTTAAGCAGTTTTACACTCTACATTATTTAAAGGTATTTACAATACCTTCCATGATTATTTTTCTCTTAAATATACATTTTTACCCAGTAGTCATTACTTATACTAGTGCATCGACAAGACCTCAAACTCAGTTATAATACATCAAATCCATTTCAGAATTCATGGCCTCATTCTATCTTGCAACATTTTATCTCTCTACAATATTTTAGGAGATAAGTTCATCATTATCAACCAATAATTAGTCAGTATATATGGTGACTAGAAATACAAATCACTATAGTTCTCTTTATTCTCTAGTTGTCCTTTGAAGTATTTATGTTTCAGGAACAAATTATTTTATGGTCACCTATAGAATTTGTTCCTACACCAACTTCATATTGTCCTGATCATCAAATTCATCATATTAAATCATTCTTGCACTTTCCTTCTTGAGGATATTCTTCTTATCATTAAATATTTCTTATCTTGTGATAATTACTTTCCTAAATGAGTGTTTATAAAGGTAGTAGCCCTTTTTCCTTTTGATAACCTATAAAGATACACGTTTTTCCCCTGGGTGTTAGCTTTTTTTTCTAAGAAATCCTTAAATATTCTTCCCAACCCATACACGTGTTTATGAAAAAAGGGTTTCGTTCCTTTTGATAACTCAAAGGGGATTCCATTATCAATATTACTTTATAATATTAATATGGTATATGCCATTTTTTGTAATTTATATCCCCAAAATGAAAATAGAATATCATCATGACTCATCATCGATCATACCATGTCTAACAATGTACAATTACACCTTTTAATAACATCATTCCATCGTGGTTTATATGGTTGGGTGACCAAACATTTAATCGAAACTCCAAAAAACATTAGAAACTCGTCGTTAAGATTATCATCACCTAGATCTAATCAAAAATTCTTTATATTCATTCAATGTTGATTCTGTAATTCATTATTTAACTATTTAAATTTCTTTTATGACTTGGATTTATTCATAATTAATAATATATATTCATATCTAATCAAGTACATATAAGAATTTCTAAAATAATAACATCCACCTCTAGCTTCTATTAGAAATAGTAAACACACATCGTTGTGTACCGGTCCTAAAAAACTATTGTAGTCTTAACCTATCCATTGAATGTCACTTTGATAATTTTCCTCCAAAATAAGAATTAAAAATTTCAAGTGGTTTTAGTACAAGTGAGTCTAAATAACTATCTTGAAAGATCTTTTTCAATCACTTCATATTTACATAACCAAAATGGTGATGTCATAACTAGGTTTTATATGTGTCATGTGAACATGATTCATTGTCATTTTCCCATACATGGTTTTCATAATTTAAGAAATAATTAAATTTATAAAAATCCTTCCTACAATGAAATATGTTTTCTTCATAGAAAAAACAAATTTTATTTCAAAAAATGAAAATTAAACCAACTAAATCCTCCAATGACATAGAAATTATGTTCAAGGTAACCATTTTTACATAATATAAATCAAATAAAGCATATATTTTTCACATTTTAAATGAAAGGTGGTAGTCACCAATAGATAGAAAATCCAAATTCACACCATTAATATCTCTCAAATCCACTTATCCTCTAAAAATATTTTTTTATCAAATTTTTTCTTATATTTGGATATTGATGTCAGCATGAAAAGATGTATCTAATACCGACTGTGTAGATATTGGAAGATTACACTTAATAATGAATACACATTTAGGTTTACTATTTCTTATGGGAATAGTTCCTCATCCAGGGGCATTGGTTTCAACATCAATAAAGTGAATCCTCATTTTTCTGTTCATGATTCTAGATCATTCCCTTCATGGAAGGATAGTTCCCATGATTATTATATGTGTTATAAGACATGGGACCCTCCACCTTTTTCTAAATTTTATTATTCATATAATGATTGAGGGTTTATCACACCTCATGTCCTTAACAACTTTGAGAATTAATGAATGAATTTATGAAATGTTATTCTAATAATCTCTCATATAATTTGTTTATGTAATACAGTTGATGGTCATGGGTAATGAGTAAATTATGAGATCTTTGTGAAAAAAATTCAGTAATTTAATCCACAAGATCTATAAGCATTCAATATAGCCAATAATATTGACTACGTGGGGATTTTCTGGTGCTGAATCTACAAGAATAGTTGTAAATAGATAATTGTAGATATCATATCTCCCTTATCTCAATATCTCTTAATAAAGATCCTAATGGTGAGACATCCTTCTATACGCGTCCATTTCTTCATGTTTATTTAGAATATCATTGTTCATGCATGATATCATGAAACATTGGATATATATAGTATTATTCAAATTTTTATAATAGAGAGGAAACATTTACACACTAGCATCATTTCAAGATGAATTATTAATATTTGTTTCCAACAAATATAATTTCTTTTGCTGGTGAAGGATAGTGCATCAGCACCTTATTCTTTTCTTGTACATTTATGTCGGTGGTAGGATTATTCAGTGAAAGTATGGATCATAGTGATTTTTTGAATAAATTTTTATTGTTTGTTTCTATACATAAGATGATCATATTTTTAGTAGATTATATATTAAAATTTATAAAAATAAATAAATATTATATTTATTTAGATCCCACTATTTTATTGAAAAGTAATAACCCAATGCATTGGATTTATAATATCATATTTATTATACATTATAGAGGAATGTATATATATTCCTTATTTCATTACCTTGATTTTGGTTGTTCATGAAAATGGAGGGGTTTTATGTAGGCATTCTAAATTCCACAGAAATAACTCATAGTTCCTTGATCTATTGAGTTGACTCCCAAATATTAAAATTCATAAATTAAATTTCCATAACCCCTGCCTCTTAGTTATAGCAAGACCTCCTTTAGTAGTTATCTTTTTGATTTGAACTAGGAAAATTCAACCCAAAACATGAGGTTATAATTAATTGATAATTATAATCCCCCAAATAATGGATAGTCAAGAACTTTGAACAATGGTTTGATATCAACTGAATAAGTTGAGAGATATAATGACTTAATATATATTATTAATGAATTTTAACATTTTTTTCATAAATTTCCATTGATTAAACTAATTATATTCTTTTTAATATTATGTTTATTTACATAATTTTTTATCCATGTCTTACAAAATATTTATTCCCAATACAATTTATTTTAGTTCTATATTGCATGCATATTATTTCATTAATTCAAGTGATTTATAAAAAAATCCACAATGAAATAAACATGAAACATTACACAAGTAAAACAATAGAGTGGTGTGATGATGATTTTTTTCTAATGGTTAGTTTATCTTGTGGAGGATAAACTAACCATGGAACTTAGGGAAAACACTTTGAACCAACAAGGGTTCCTGTTGCATTTTTCCACCATTCCTCATATACATCTCTCTTGGTTTGGATTCACCTAGACTGTAAACCTAAATCCCCAACAATATCATAGGATATCCATATATTACTTATTATTTTAATCAATTTCTATTGAGGGGAAAACTTTTTCATAAAATAAATCCTTGGCAAGGAAGCCTATACATAACTATATATGATATGACATATATGCCAAAATGATAAATTAATAATAATTTAAATAAATTCCATCAAAATTAAAGGTCTTAGATTAAAATAATGATCATACATTATCTTTCAAATAATTATATATTTTATAAAATTATCATTCAATTATATTTATTATTTTTAGGAAAAATTGTCCTCGAATCAATTAATATCTTCTGTAATTAATCTATTATTTTATGATAATTCTCATATGAGTTTCCCTGAGATTAATATCTATTATAATTTAATATAAATAAAAACGATTTATTTAAAATTAATTTTTTTCAGAAATGTACCTTGGAAGAAACATTGTAATTACCCATCCGAATATACCAAACAAGAGTATACTCATATGTTGTTACTCTTATGATAGATAGTATAACTGATTTATCATGTTATTCCATAATGTGTAATTTCAGCTTAATATTTACACGTATTATTAGATTATTATATCATGTGATATTCATTAACGAAATTAGAATAATAAATATATTTTGACTCACACATGATATCCAGATATAAACATTTTACAAAAATCAATTACGCAATTATTTATATATATATATAATGAAACCCATAACATGGTGTCACATATCATCTTAATAACCAAATTAATTTTCATGTTGATAATGTTTACACTATATAATAAATTTATTTTCATTCTGCACAATTTGGTATTATTAAATAATGTTTACAAGCCAACAACATGGCTGGTACTTTTTTTCATAGTCTATCCGAGGAAGAATCCTAGGGACTCAGTATGTAAACCAAGCCATTGAAAATATTTTAGTAAATAACTTGTACTAGGGATACACTTCATGTGGTCTTGGAGTTGCATGGTCACTAGTCAATTAGCCCATCAAATAAGATACATGTCATGTGTGTGACTAAGAACTACACAACATGTATGGTAGTAATAGGATGTGTATTAAGGATACCCATGAAATAGGATGGCCCTCTCAACTCGTGGTCTATATGTATATGCACCGCATTTAATAAATTGGTAGACCATGAACTAATAAAAAATTAATTATTAGTGAATTGAACAGAAGTACACTACATATACATTCTCGTTACACCACATGTACTGTTGTGTTATTTGGAATAATTCTTGTACACCTTCGGATGAGATAATAGATTTTATTTTTCCATAAAATAAAAAATTTTGGTTATATTTATGTGAATTAAATGTGGAATAACTAGATCACACAATTCTGATTAAAAAATATTTATTCATTATTTGAAAACTAAACAACCAATTCTTAAATCAATTAATGATATTTAATAATAATAAATAATTATTTGACAACTCTAATACCACTTGGAGGTTCTGGAGATAGTGAAAGTGTGTTTTCATTCATTCCAAAATTTAATTTATTTCATGATAGATGATAAATTCTAGATTTTAATGATGATAAATAATATGACCAGGGGAATTAAATTAAGGAAAATAAATAAAAGGAACAGTTTTGAACCCAAAGCATAATATCATCACATATTATCCATAGTTAATGTAATCAATTAAATAATTGCATTATCAGAATTATTTCTTCATTTGTGTATCTGAAAACAAATATATGTTTTCGTCTTGTTATATTATAAGAACCAATATTTGATTCACTCTAGCGGTGATCCACACATGTTCCACAAATCTCTGAACCTCTTCATAAGAATCTCCATGTGCTAGCATTGCAGATCATATCTCTTACATCATCCACATTTGATCACTTCAAGAATCGTATAAAGGGGGTTATCTTTGATATACAATGAAAAAATAATGGGTGGATGAGGGAGATCTCTCTCTCTCTCTCTATTCTTCATAGAATTTGTGGAGAAGGGATCTCTCTTTGGTTTTTTGAGGATTCTCTGGAATCATTGTGAAAAACAAAAATAGATGAATTGGTTCTCTTGAAAAAAAATATAATTTGTTTTATATACTAGTATGGTTAGAAATAAATAATTTCCTAAGTTTCATTTATTATTTATTTAATCCTTGAAGAACCCCATATCAATAATAATAAAAATATAATTATTCCTCAACATGCTCTAAACTCTAGAATTAAAATTAAATATTATTTATTCAAATACTATTCATTATATATATTGTCTCACTAAAATAATTAACTCACTCCACCATTACTCCAAAATATTTATCATCCCATGAATATTTAATATTTAATTAATTAATAAATATATCTACATTGTTTTTCAATAAATAAAAAATAATATATTCACTAAATAGAAAATAAATATTTAATAATTATTTCACTCAGATGATGTACTCTTGAATAACTGGTGATGGAATATATGAGATTAGGAAAACCGAAATAATCATTAATTCGTTTTTGGGAATAATATTTATTCAACTTATTAAATAATAAATAACAATATATTATTTCACCAAGATTCATAATGCACTTAGTGTGTGACCCTTTAGTTCTCTTTCACAGTGGAATTATGAAAAGCAGTCAAAACACCAAGGATAACAGCTAGAAATTTGAAAAGGCATCCATGCTACAACGACATAATACCACATAATGAGAAGTACAATGTAATATAATCTTGTTATATTGATATCTATAATAATATTGGTGGAATACTATTACCATCAGTCTTTGTGTTCGATGTCTCCAACTTCGAATTTATGAAAATCGAACATTCCTATAGTACAATATGTCAATGGATATATTTAAGCTTTATCATTTCCATCAATAGGCTAGACATATCTGAGATCCTTAAGGAATATAATGTAAAAAACATTTCTCAGATTGTTCATTAATTTAATATTTCTCATGACACACCTAGTGTATCCTACCTCACCACAAGCATTTTTCATCACAGTTTTTATCTATACATCAAAGTATGCCACTAATAATATTCATCAATAATAATAATAAAGTCTAAGGATCAATAAGGAATCCTAAAGATATAAATATCCACTAATATATATATATGTGTGGATTTCCTAAGGGAAGGCCTCATTCTCATAATATCATACACTAAATATTACCAATGGTATACACCATGAAAAGGTGCATCAAGTCCTATGAGTATCCACCCCAGCTGGTTTGTATCATTGGTGTCCCCCAAATGATATCATCCAGATAATTAATATATATTTAAGAATGCAGTCATGAATCTTCTAGGTTATCATCATAATGGGGAACTGCTATTCCATTTCAGTGGAACAACTACACTTATAAAATTATCACACACTATGTTATGTAGATGAACAATCAGGAAGTGATAAAGAGTTTATAAATATTCATATATGTGAATATATGTTAACATAAAGTACATATAAATTATTCATGTGGAACAGACTCAAAAAATAACACCAAATTAAATTTATTATAAAAAAATAATTAATTCTTTGATATAATTAAAATAGTCATAATTTCATAAAAACTCACTTAGAATTATCCACATTCCAAAACATCCAGAAAATGGGTCTGATACCCTCCCAACATGTACTCAAACCAATTCCCCAAAGAACTCTAAAAACATTTCAAGATTTATTATCTATCTCCGTCCAGTTAAATTAAGAAAGATATGAAAATATATCAGTAGGTGTACCACCCTATAAACGTTGAGAAATACATTATTCTCATCTACTGATGAGAACCTATTAAAACACTATGTAGAATCCACATCAAATTAGAATTATTCCACCATGATTCAATGTAATATTCCAAAAAACCCTAATATAAAACACACAAAATCAATGATGAAAGAAAAATCAGAAGTATAGGGGAGGAGAGGAAAAAAGTCACCTCAAAATAACTACCAGAATTCCATGTTTTTTTATTTTATAGTATTTAGTATTATAAATAAGTGATGGATCCTCCCTATTTTTTCATGCAATTGGGGAATAAATATATAGCACTGTGTTAAAATCCAAATAATTAAAAGTGTAATTTTAAACCTTTAATAAAAAATCAGGTTATCAAATGGTTTATGTATACTATTTCAATCTGTGATCCAATAATGTGATTAAAACTATTTTAATCCATTCCACCCCACATGGTTCTACTAAATGGTTTACCAAGACATGCACCTACCATGCAAATCCATCTAAACCAATAATTTTATGTTTTAAATTTTTTTTCAACAACCAGGCACCAAATATGAACTAACACCCAAAAATCCCACAACCCAAGGTTTATTCAAATAGTTTCCAATAAATGTGGGGTAAAAAGGAATCCTGATATATCCATTTCTAAAATTAAATATGATGTTATGGATTTTCATTTGAGAACTAAATCACCATTTGGGCCTTACATTGATCCAAAAAAATATCATTGAGAGTCTATAATTCATATAACTTCAATATAAATCCCAATTCTCAAAATACACCAAGCTCCATTGCTAAAAATAAATAATTTCTTCTAAAATTAAAACTCAAAATGGAACAGTTCTTTTCAACCTCCCCACTATAACACATATAACACTTAATAATCATTATTAGTATTTTTACTATCATTCCCAACTCCCTAATAAAAAACTCACAATCAATTAGTTATGTTCTACCCTTGAATTATAGATATTAACCCACTAAAAATTCCAAAAATCAAGTGTTTCTATTAATTATAGGTAGATATTCAACTTGATTCTATCACAAAACACCGATATGGTGCTCAGTTTCACCTTTCTATCCCAATATACTAATATTTAATTAATTGACTCATATGCATGTTTATGGTGCTTTTGACCCTAGGACTCAAATCCTGAGGATCGATCTCAATACATGGTGCTCACCACCATCATATTCTCCTACTAAAAACACACTTCAAAAAATTAATAGATCATTACAATGTAGTTTCCAAGTCAATGTACCTAGATATATGAAAAATAAAGTTCCATCATACTTTTTTTACCATTATTGAAATTTATTAGCTGAAAACACAAAAACGAAATATCATCATCTAATCATGATGTCCAAATCCCTAAAAGGCATCATGAGATCATCCAAAAAAATATAGAACATGATACTTGATGAAGTTACATGATTAGTTCCTTGAACATTCAAATTTCATACTCCACTCTCAAGTACCAAATCCTTTCTGCTAAAAACTAGTTGTTAGATAGTAAGAACCCTATTTTTTTGAAGTATTGAAAATTGTAATTTTAGTTTAATTATTTATGTTTATCATAATGGAAGTTCTTAATGAGGTCTCATAGGTTATAAAGTTACATATAGATTTTACAGATCCTAGATACATTTCATTATAGGATCTTGGTGGGCCGCATGGTTAGTATAAATCTTGCATCCCAATTCTCATGGTTTGTTTGAATAGTGTGGTGTTGTCTAGTACTCATAGTTCGGCCAAATAGTTCATCCTAACTATGCATCCTAGGCTTCATGGTCATGTGAGAATGCATGCCCTATTCCAATGGGGGGTTTCATGGCCTTCGCAAAATTACTCAGACCTTCCATCTAGCCCATGTGAGTAGTATATTGGGATAGTGCTTGGTGCATAGTGGGAACACATTTTGGCCAATTGTGCACCTCTTAAGAAGTGGGAGGATTTACGATTTCCCTTATTTTCATTAAAGGGGATAAACTATTTTATTCCTCCTGATTTTCTAGAATACCACATACCCAGGGGGATTTCTTCTCACCTCTTTTCCACGAATATTGGTATCTCTTTGATCCAAACTCCAAATCACTCATCATCAATTTTTCTGGATGCATATTGGTAGGCTCCCCATTCCACTTTCTTATATCATCACTTATACTACTATTGAAACTATTATATTAGTGTGAGAAAATGTTCCCTACTTTTAAGGAATTTTTCTATTTACTATTTTACCTTCCATTCGAACCCATATTTGAGTCCAAAAATGGAATATGAGCCAAATACCAAGAAAATGTAGGTAGTATTGTGCTTTTTAGATAATGTCCTAGATTTTATGTATTACATCATTATGTCGGGCACTGGTTCGTTCTAAGTGAAACTATTTAAATAGAATTATAATTAAATTATAATAATAGGCATCACCAACATAACTCAACTAAAACATTTTTGTATTGCCATAATTTAAGGACCTAGAATTTATACACACCTTGGGTGTGTTAAAAACTTTGTACAAACCCCCTTGCTTGGCCTTTGGATTGGATTCACCTCTTCCAAAAAACATTTATATTTATTCACTTTTCAATAATCCCCCTTTTATTTATTCAACGGTAACCCTTACATAGCATGTATGCTTCATGAAATTACATGACCTGAAGGCCTTAAAAAATTCATTCAGAATATAAATACTTGGAACTAATCCTCCCACTCATCTATATCTTGATGTTATCTCTCCACCATCCCATGGATGTTCAGATAGAGATCCTATAAAGATATTCTCATGATGGTTCTGATGGAAATTTCAATAACCTATCATTCTTAAAAATCAATTAGTGCTGATCTGTTGAATGTTCCCACTCTAGTACTCATCTAGAGCATTCCCCTTTGGTAGTTTTTTCCTAGTACATTTATTCACAACATGTATCCCAAAGGCTTGGAGGTTGCCCGAACGACTTACTGACCAGAAGCCATCGATGGTCTGAAGGCCTTCAATAACTCAATGATAAAATTGGTAGTCCAAAGGATAAAATAGATGAATACATATGAATACTATAGTAGAGAACATTATCTATTATCATGTCTTATACCTTACTAATACAATACTGCTATAGTCCCCTATATATGCCTCCACATATATTTGATCTTGGGTCTCATGGATGCACATGGGGTGTCCCCACTATCCTGGATAAGGCTCATGTGAAATTTGATTCATATCATATGGTGGGTTCTTTTATCCACAATATTTTGGATAATATATTAAATGTTTTACATATAAATTGAATTTAATTAATGTGGGAATTTAATACCATGTCCCTAATACATTTTCTTGAATCCCTCCTCTCTTAGGCTTGTGATGGAATTTCAAAACAACATTACCAATTAAAATTAATGGGAGGATTCATGGATGGGAAAGACTTTTAAGACTATACTATGATTTGATGAACCTTATAAAGTGAGTTAATTACCTAAATGAATGATATACACAAGTTTTAACACATGGTATCCCTTTTAGTATCATGAAGAATTTAATTAGAGTTTATTGACTTTATACCACACCAAGAGATATACAGGGTTTCCTATGAGAAATTCCTATGAGTAATTCCTATAATAGTATTGTATGGTGACATGATAATGTTATTCCTACAATGATAAATAGGACTGAATTACAAATGTCATGGATGAGATCAGGTAGTCATCAAATTATGAATAGAATTAATTACATGTTCTTACTCCCAAGATAATGATGAATCTTGAATTCACATGGAGATTTATATTTTACAATTTGATTATTATACAATTCTTGCACATATACGATTCATGGAGGATTCATTATGTACAAGAGGTTTCCTATAACTATATTATAAATTAAATTTTGACAAATTATTTAATGAGAGTCATTCCAGTATAATCTGTAGTATTTATAAGAGGACTATCATTCCATGGGAATCTAAACCTATGTGGTTTATTTATTTACTGCATTCCATTTACATATTTTACTATTATATAAACACTAATTATTATATACTCACTAACTATATGAAATTATACACCATTGGGGGTGGCCTACTGATTATATCTCACACCATGTTTGGGCCACCTTTGGGTACCAAGACTGACATCATTGATGTAAGTAGGGAAAAGTGAAATTGACTTGTTATGGATTCTTGATTACGTTTCTATGATGGTGCAGGGGGGAGGAAGTGGAATGGAACATTTCTCAATATAATAATAGCGATAGCCATGGGAATTTTTTTTTGTATAGCATGTTGTATGTGCCTATTTTTGGATTTCCTTATATTTCCTTTTTCTATAAAATTTCATCATCATAACTTTTGTATATGAAAACGATGGATATGATTTACTTGGTTATTCATATTATGGATGATTATTCTATAACATTTTTTCTCTAGTATACTTCCACTATTGTCTTATTTGGATATACCATTATGCAACACTCTAATCTAGAGGGTACAATCTACCTCACATTCCCTCCATGGACCCCCACTACTATTTGGAAGCCTTGGGAATATGAGGCAGCATGAATAATTCCCTATAGCCAATTGGATTCAATAAATTATGAGCGAACTGGGACTAGGACATTCTAAAGTTGCATCAAATGATGTTTCTTTTCATTTAAATTCCTTACTAATTGGGATTGTAGAAAAGAGGAATATGACATCTCCATATTTGATAATGAGGCTAATCCAAGTATTATCTAACCATCATATAATGAAAACAAAAATTACCAGGCAGGGAACATGTTGTTCTGAATGTTTCTTATCACATTTCCCTCAGCATCACTATTGAGTGACGCAATTTATTTTTGATGATCCCTATCGCTAAAGATTTCTAACCATGGATCAATATGGAATAAAAATTATTTCTTAATTCATTATTATAAGAATGTGAGGATTTATAAGTCCTGAATATGCCTATCCATATTTATATTACATTTTTTATTTCCTACAACATGTATTTGTTCCTTGATATCAATGTCCTAGAAATTGTTATAACATTTCATGTAGGGATTAGATAAATAATTTGTTGTGATTAAATGGATGACGACATTCAATTTATAATGTATATGGGCCCTTATAATTTGGAAATGGTGATTTATATAACTCAACCATTTATAATGGGTCTCAAAGTAAAGTATTATGAACATAAAAGAAATTGAACTTTGAAATGAATGATCACCATTAATGGGGATTCCAATTAAAACATAAATGGATCTTTCCTATGTAACATTACATTAACATTATATATACTAGGGAAATTGACTCATAGTAGAGATATTGACCCAAAACTATCCTCAATTGAGGGTTGTAGGTAGTTTCTCAGCTAATTCTTATAATCTATTATCCACCTAGACATGACATTCAGAGTAGTTATAGGGGTGTGACTCTTACATAAGAAGGATCATACCAATCTTATTATAATATAGGGGAATGTATTAGTTTTCAAATCCTACATTGAGGTGTGTGTTTGGAATTTATAGACACATTCCAACCCAGAAGACATGATTTTTACCTTGTGAGGGTGGCAACGACCATGCTCTTGAGGTCATGAGTCATATGCCACCAAGGGAATATATAGTAGTTCCACTTGATTCAATGCACGTTATACCTAATATGGGCATTGATGCCATGTTCTGAGAGGGTTTAATATGATTTATGAATACTATTTAGGTGTCTCTATGACCTTCCCTAACTATTAAGACTTTGCTCATGAGCTTAAGGGTTATAAATTGCTTAATTGTTTAGTGGACGGTATTCCATAGTCTATGAAGCTAGGGATATAGTCCATGTTATCAATTTTAGAGAATATTGAGACACCAGCAAAGAGGAGAGTTAATATCTCCATTTATATAATTTGGGGTTCTTCCATGATTTGGGGGGTTGTTATTACCGATACATATCATCTTTCGGATATGGGTTGGAGGTATTTTTAGATAGCCAAATAATATTATTTCGATCTTGGGACTTTTAGTGTCATCAAATCCATATATATTATGCACATAGAGTTAGGCAGTTTATTATTCATGGACTACTCTCTCCATTTCATAGAGTTCCAACGATTTGCAACTACTCTGTTAGATAACCAATTATCTATACCTAGGGGTTTTATGGATGGGTGTAGGTATCACATCAAATTGCGGGTGAATTCTATCCAACTTACATTCACATCTACAATAGTGAACTAGGTACCTAACACTGAGTGTATGCAAAGAGTGGATGGTGGTGTTATATTTGGATATGTGGAAACTGTATATGGAAATGCATCATCAAATAGTAATAATCATTGTTCAGAGATTACATGGGGAGATATTAGTAATATGGGGGCATACTCAAGTATCCCTGTGAGGTTCTATTCATCTATTACGTTGGTAAATACAAAACCCCAGTGTACCTGGGACTTTATTGAATGTTGGTCTTGGGAAAGATGGGTCCTTATAGGTGATATTGAAGATATTTTTATCTAGTATCTTGGAAGAGAGGTTCTGCATCAACATCATGTTTTGATTCTTTGTCAGTAGCTTATTGCAAAGAAGTGAGATGGAGTGAGATCAGTTGATCAAGCCAAGGTGGTGGTTGTGGGTAGTCAAACACCAAAGCTAAATTACATGTATAGTGGGAAAAATTTATTTTCTAGTCTATATCTCATGGTTTTGTTTTTGAAAACATAGATGTAGTGAATATGATACCAAAGAAGCAGACTGTTGTAACTCATACGATGTGAGGTACTATTCTTGAAGCCTATAATTTAGTATATTATGATTTCCACATAATATCTTCCAATAAAATTATATATATTCTTATTATAGAGATACTTAGTCTGTATTTTTAGTTCACCCATGGCATTATGACACTCTATACATTTTTGGGCATTCGATCGAAGAGTGTACAAATTTTGATTGAGTATCCTCATGGGATATGATGGTGTTGCATTGTATGTGACCTCTTTTTTCACGATATGAAATGGTTTATAATCAATATTTGGATATATTTTTTGGTTCATTATATACATTAGGTTGATTTCTATCACCAAATGGTGAGTTTCACATCACCAGATGGTGGAGTAATTTTTTACAAGGGTTAATTGGCTGTCTAGGAAAGATGAGATCAAACCGAGCATCATGGGATGGGAAGGAAGACTCTAAATTTTCTATCAGTGATTTTGAAAATTTTTAGATGACTCATGATGATTTCTACTAGGTGTTTTATCATTTAAAATATTTTCTACTGGAAAAATTTAAGGACTACCATCGAAAGGAGAGGTAGATTTTTCTATTGATCTATTTCCATGAGAATAAATGGTGTCCATTTCCACTTAGAAGATGGCTACGATTGAGTTTTAGGAGACCAGGAGATAACAATGTGATTTGGAAGAAAAGGGTTTTATGCGACCCAATTCATATCTATTGGCATCAATTATCCTTTTCTCTAAGATGGCGGATAGTACCCACATGATTTTAATGGATTACCATTGGTTAAAACTTCTTACAGTTATGAATCGTTATCCATTTCCTCATATAGGTAAACTCTTTAGTCATATCCAGGGATGAAGGATTTTCATTAAGATATATATGAAATCATGTTATCATTAGTTTCATGTTTACCCATAAAATATTAAATGTAATTAATTTTTTTTATAGATATGGATTTTATAAGTATTTGATAATTCTAATAGGGGTCATAAATGTTCAACTAGTTTTGATGGAACATACGAATCATGATTCACACTAGTAATTGGAATTTTTTGTGGAAAGTATGGATGATGTCTTACTGTATTATCACAATCGACACGACCATGTAAAAAATTATGAGATCGTATTGAATACTTTGAGAGTGCATCATTTATATTCTTAGATCACAAAGTGAAACTTTTTTATTAATAAAGACAACTTCCTGGGTAACATTACCTAAGATATATGACATTCAGTTAAGCAAGAGAAAGTGAGATTTGTTGTTTCCAATGAAAATTATAAGAACATATTTTATATATTGTGTTTATTTGGGAATAGATATTTATTATAGTCACATTATTCCAAAATTTTAATTTCTAAAAGAACATATTAGATGCTTGACTAAGAAGGGTGTGAAGTATAGGTGGTTAGAAACCTAAGAGTTAACTTTTCATGGGATGAAAGGTAGACCCACCTCAGTGACAAATTTTTCATACATGATCCTGGATGAGGTTATATAGTTTATTATGATGATTCAATAAATGAGCAACAGGAATTTATAATGATGGGGGAGATAGTCATTTCATTTGGGTCTTTTCAGTTGATATATATTGAATGAATCTACCTGACACATTATCATGATTTAAAAACTAATGTTCATCCCTTTTTTTATTGGACACATTAAATAATGGGAGATTATTTTATGCTTTATAGAAACCATTAATGCATCATGTTTATATTTTCCCAGGATGAATGGAATATAAAGAAATGATGCTGGGTTGAATTCATAATGTATTTTGATATCAATATTGATTATATTCTTGGTAAGGGAAATTTAGTATTAGAATACCTAAAAAGGAAGACTTAGAGTTAAGGAGTTTAGGAGGCCAGTAGAAATTGGCTGCTTATGGCCTGTTTTTCAAATACGTACATTGCTATTAAATGTCATTACGTAAATTCCTTAATTGAAGCATTATCAATGTCCTATTCAGTTCTGAATATAGTGAAGATCAGGAAGCTATCAAGTTGTAATGTATTTTTCTTACTAGAGAAAATTTTGGGTAATGACTACCCTCGTAGTTGGTTCATTGATGAGGATGAGATTTTATACTTTCTTGGATGCATCTGGGTTCCTATATATACCTCAGATTATATTATTTGATATTATCATGCCATGGTATGGGATATTCATCCCCCTATTTCCAATATGTGACATGAATTACAGAACTAGTACTGGTGGTCATCGATAAGAAAGGGTGATATCTTGGTTTATTATCTAGTGTTCAACTAGTTAGTAGGTGAAGTAAAAAAAATTCCCTTATGTATTTAAGATCCATTACTCATTAATATGTGGAAATGGGATGAAATTACAATCGGTTTTATGATGGTATTTCTTATAATAACTTAGGAATGTGATCTCATATGGGAGATAATAGACAAATTGAAAAATTTATACCATTTATTAACTCATAGGGATAATTTTGTAGTGAATTATATCAAAAGGATTAACATTAATGAGATCATACCCCTATATCTAGTATTATTTTATATCATAACAGAATAAGTTTCTCACATTACCTTATGGTCTTGGAGGGGATTGAAGAGGGAACTAGTTTTTTAGGTAAAAACTATCAACATAATATTAATGGTCAGTATAAGAAAATGATGTAGGTTTAGAAGGAAATGCTACAAACAAGTGTCATTTATTTTAAAGGTTCAAGGGAGAAACATTTAACATTCACTTGGTTATCATAGAATAAGCAATTCTAAGAGACCATATAGATATATCCTTTTAACGAATTATATGGTAGGTTGATTCATTCAACCCTATGTCGATTAGCAGTTGGGGAGGTATCACTACTAGGTCTTTGTATCATTTAGGACAGTTTAGAGAATGTTCATTTTATTTAGATTATGATGACCACAATTTAGTCCGAGTAGAAGTATCATACTGATCTACCTTGTCAACTACTATAGTTTGAACTGGGAGGTGGGAAATCACAAAAATTTCACCTAGAGTGGGGAATAAATGAATTAAAAAACAAGTGAAGATCATTCATTATTATGTTAGATCATTCATCCTTTTGGATAGAGTCAAACCATTATCCAATTAGTTGTAGTTATATCAGAGGGACCAATAAATGCATGACATCTTCCATGTATAACAGATTCAATAACATCATTATCATCCATCTCATTTGCTTCATCCATAGGAGTTTGAATTAGAGGATAACAGATCCTTTAAGGAGAAACCTATTTTAATTATTGATCTAATAATGAATTTTCTATGAATCCATTCAATAAAATTAGTCGATGCGTTGTGGAATCAGGTTCTTGTACCATTGATGCCAAGCCTTCAGAGGACTATGAAAAGACAACATCAAATTCGCAAACCCATCACACTATAAGGACATGAGTGAATGGCCCAATAAAATAGGATCAGGGATTAAAAAATAAGTATCTTAAAAATGGGACTCGTCTGGTATACACTTTTCACTATATGTGGATCCTTCATGAGTTCAAAATGAAACCGGGTAACCTTTTTCTATTGAATTCAATAAAGGAAACAACATGGCTAGAAATCCCCCATCCACCCACTTCCTAAAAAACATCTTTGGAGGGGAGGACTCACTCCATAATCTCAATAGGAATAACCAATATGAAGATAGGAATTTTCAACTAGTCCTTAGATGGTATTTCAAGAGAAAAGGGAACCAACTATTTAAAATTATTAACATAACCTTTACTGACCACTATCCTTAATGAACACCAAAGAGATAAGCTGGATTATTCACCCTTTACTCCTATGTTATAAACTATTGGATAGAAGTGGTCATTCAGAACTCTTACGATGTTATAACTTTCAATCATTATAGGGTGATCATATTCCACTTATCAAAGAATGGATCCCCAAAAGAATAAAACATACCTTCCACCCTCATGTCTTTGGGAGATCCCAATGACCTGAAAACATATTTGACTTAATTAATCTACTCTATAACCTTTATCAAACCATGATCATATGGAATACTTTTAAAAACATAAGAAGTTGACTCTTCCACATCACTGGTAATCTTGTAAGGTTCAATAATTAGATTAAACTTATAAGAAACCTTTGGGTCCTTTCTGCATGGAGTAATCTAAATAACATAAATCACAAAACCAACTCCGCATGAAACAAAAATTTAAACCAATAAGATACTTTACCATCCATAACACCTACTCATAAATAAAAACATTATGGGGAAAACCAAAATTCTCATTCAAGAATTCATTATTTCATTCAAAATTCAAAATCATTTAATGCCAAGGTCGCTTTTCAAATATCAAAACTTATTTCAAAATCCATATAAAAGACCAAATTCGACATTAGAAATATAACCAATTTCTTGAAATCATTTTCACTTTTGAAATATCTTTTTCAGAAAAAAGAACATTTTATTTTTAAAACCCACTCATTCAAAATATATTAATCCAAAACAAAACTCACACCAAAATTCTAGAAATTGGGAAGTAGTTGTCATGCATTACTCAACCCCATGTTTTAACATACCCGACACTATGTAATATCAAAAAACATGACGTATCTTGAATCATGTACTCAGGATCCACAAGGGTCACCACATAATTCATGCTCATTGTGTATCATTAGTTCACTTCCATTTTTATTTCCCATACCACACAAACCAAACAAGCACCAACATTAGAAATCTGAAAACTCAAAATAAAAGCCTCAATACTTATAATACTCCAGGTAACGTAATGATTATAATGATTATTATTTCATTATGTTCTTCATGTACATTCCTCACAAGTATCAATGATCATATCTCTAAACTACAAGACTCTAAAAAACAAAGGGTTTCTATGTTTCCATTTTCTCTGGAACCAACCGGGGTCAACCCCAAACTGGTCACCACTTTATCCCCATATAAGACCCAATATTCATTTGTCTTCTTCCTGGGCTAGAAACTAGAGTGAGAAAACAAATATAACATGATTGTAATGACTGATTCCAGTAATATGCAGAAAGAAATAAACCATGCAGTGCTTGTAGTATGAGATCAAAATTCACTGATCAAAATACATATATAAATATATCCCAAAATAATGAAATAATCTAAATGAGAAATTAAAACAAAACCAATATGAGAAATAACTAGACTAACAGGATCTCTATGCATAATATTAGACACCACCATCTATAAGGACTATCCCGCACCATGGGAATCTGAAAAAAGAACAAGAACCTATAAAATAGCTCATGTCCTCCAATGTCGAGTTGATCACGTAGGGTGTGAGCATAAAATGGATCTATAGTTAAGAAAAAAATACATACATTACATTCCCTAAAACAATCCAAAAACACTTTCTTGAAATAAGATTATTAAAATGAGTTTATTTTATCTTTTTTAATGATCCAAACATTTTTTCCATAAATTCACCTTTTGAAAAAAGAACCTTCCTTTTCAATGAATGTTTCTATTTAAAAACCTAGTTTAAAAAACCAAAAATCATATAATAATCCAAAAAAAGTGATCATGGAGTTCAATTGGGAATAAGGTAAAAAATGAAGGTAAAAATTGGTACATGTAAACAAAATAAGAACCTTATGTGTAACTTAAATAAGACAAGGAAATATAGATAGTAATCATGGGAACTTATTAAACATCTCTAGATAAAATCCCCAGATATACTCAATTCAGACTCACCTTCTAGTGTATAGTGTATCACTATAGTCTATAATCAACCCCACATCTGTAAAGTAGCCTATCTAGTGGAAAATAACAAATGGACTATCCTCTATCCTTAGGGTACCAATCCATATAATTAAGATCATCATGAAAATATCAATTGACACTCTAGTCTAGAGGAATCCCAAGAATCCAATGATGATAGTAAAAGGGAGAATGAGGACGTCATCACACACTTATAATGAAAAATTACCTATAAATTCCACCATTCATGACTTTCCCTATACCCAACACCTACCTATGTGAAGGACCATCCATTTTATGTAAATCCATTGGTGAGCATTTCACCCATAGAATTTAAAAAGTGAAAACTATATGACATATCATGTGATCCTGAAATCGAATTCCCAAAACATCATAAGATACAAACCAAGCCATAAAATAGATTAGTCCATATCCAATTCCAGAACCATTTCCTAATACCATGTTGAAAACATACCACATGCTTTAATATATCCAAACGGTCCTTTATATACATAAGTTACCAAACCACATTAAAAGGTACCAAATAGAGAAAACATTAATTAACACATTTAAGACCTACATATGTGATCATTTGTAAACAAGGAACCATTTAGGAACAATTGTTTTTTTAAAGGACCCATTTGGAAAGATGAGGTCTAATGAAGACAATAATAAAGTGGGATATGTGTTTTGAAATGAACATTGAACACTTTATCGACATAAACATTTCCATGATTTGAAATATCCTTTATTTACATGAATTTTTTTGATTGGATTTAGATCGATGGGGAAAAATTACCTATGCTTTGGGAGGAATAAAACATGACATAGGGCCGAAATGGAGAAAAAAGAGGGGTTAATAGTTAATCTCAAACTAGACGTAATTTTTAAAAAGGAATGGGTTACACCGACAAGGAAATTGAGAAAATGATAAATTAATTTCTTGGCCGCTTTCCATGGAAACCGTTTTATTGTGAAGAAATGGTTTGGGATGAAACTGTTTGGATTTGGTATAAGCTATTGTAAATTGTTTTATAGAACATTTTTATATAAATGTGCTAACATGTTCTATCATAGTGGTGTGAGTAATGAATTCATTTGTAGAAATCCCACAGAGTTTCATTACTCACCCATGCTTTGGTACATTGGTTCTTATTTATATATTATTCATCAATACATAGTAAATTTTTATGTACCCCACTTATTTATTATCGTATCATGATAATGTGGCTATTATGAAATGTTGAAGCGTGGAAAATGTTGGGATATTTGGAGTTTTTCATCAGTGTCTTTAGTTTTTACCTTCTGTTATACTTTGATATTATAGTATTTCATTGTGGTATTTTTAATGTTTGGTATTGATATCAATGGTGTTTCCTAGAGTATTTTTCATTTTTATCACTTTTCGTTTAAGATTTTTTTATGGTTTTTTTGTTTTTTTCATTTTATATTAAAATTGAAAATCATCCCCAACTTGTATTATAACCCTGGGAATTTATTTCCATCATTAAGAGGATTGGGAAAGTTTGATAATGCCAATTAATGTCTTTCCACCTTCTCTTTCTAATGAGGATTGGGGGGATGTTAAAATTATTCTTGTTTTAACTAGAGGATTAATGAGTGAATCCACATACCCTAGGATATATAATGAACCCATATAATGACATGAAAACATCATCAAAACATGGCTAAATCTCAATAAACTAACCTTATGTATATACTCCCCTATCATCAATAAATAAAAATCCCACCATAATTGAAAAAAAACCACTTAGATATATCCACAATAACCAGTATATTATAAAATTAGGGAGAAAGTTAAATAGATATGCATATCTAAGAAAAAACCACTAAAACTACAAAAAACAATGACTTAATACAAGTATCATGCATCAATTCACCATGAAGCACCTTTGTATCTGTTCCAAATTAATGGGAAAATGATTCATATCTTTTGGGAAGGTGAAATCTACATTTAAATCTAGAAAGGGGGAAAAGCGGTGTTAAAGGATAGATTTGACTTAGATAAACTTTTTTTATTTTGTTTTTAAACTATGCATGATTAGTAACATTGTTAGGGAAATCATAAATTATCCAGAGACCAACATCTACTTCCAGGAGGACCTCACATTGTTGGATTACACAGTTATAAAATTGTGCACCAACCATGAATATCGGCAAATATCATCCCAAATACCCTTCTGTAGTTACAGCCCACAACCATGAATATCTTGGTCTTTCCAAAAGTCCAAAACTCATTCCCTTAAAGCGATTCTAAAGGAGTTAGTTTTAAGAGGTATAACACAGTTCAGTTTTATTTAGTTTCATTTCAATTTATCTTCTTCTATTATCCTCTCCTCAACTACTCTATCCAAATGACCATGATTACTCCATTATTAACTATATAAAAGACTTATCACTTGAAAATAGAATATCCATAGTCAATATTATTAATCTATCCCTATTATTTTATAAATTAAATCTATATCCATGAGATTCCAATTTATAAACTCTATGGATGACAAAGTTTTGTTCCTCAATTTCTATATCATTACTAGTCATGAAACAGTTTTGATGGTTGAAATAGACTATAATATATGTATTATAACCAATTTAATATTCCGGAAATATTGTATTTTCATAATAATAAATCATATGTCCAAAATAGTTCCTAATAATCATAATACCACTTAAATAATCTATGTAATTGTCATTAATATTACATCTAATGTTCCATCCACTTGCCATGTACCCAAATGATATAAATTACCATTAACACTTTTTTATGTTCATAAATAATATAAAATTTCAATTATAAATATTTAAATTCATTCCTTTATAACTCCATTATATAAAAACTAGTGAAACGATAAAGAAATTCATGAAAACAAACCATCTGGAATGATAGAATTCAACCTTATAACATATCAATAATGAAAAAATGAACCTAATAAAATTAATATAAACTAAATAAAAGTATAATAGGTTCTGAAGTAAGTTATTATTAATTAAAATCTCATATTCTAGGACCTTAAGTTCAATATTGGAACACATTAAGACTTTAGGTAAGGGATTTTACCCGAACCTCCATGTTCAGTTGGGTTCCTTTTATTGTCTACATACCTCAATGATGTAATTTTGTATTATTTTTTAATCCTCATATATTATATGTGAGTTATATAGATATATATATATATATATATATGTGTGTGTGTGTGTGTGTGTGTGTGTGTAATAACCATAATACTTCCTTATATTATGGAGGCCTATACGTTCTAAATGGAACATTCAAAATTATTTCCAAAATACAAGCCTGATTAAAGGGAATTTCTCAAATAAATACCTAAATTTAAGGGAACTATATAATTTGTTTTAAGAACCCATTATCTATATAAAATAACTCATTTTATTATAAAAATACTATCCTACTTTAATTCTTGTTTTATACATAGTTTTTTCCAAATGAACTCTTCTTTTTAAAGTAAAATAGTATTTATCTCAAGAATTTCTCGAATATTTTATAAAATTATCTTCATATATTTCAACAATCTTGTAGATTATTATGTATTTTTTGGATTACTATTTCTTGGAATCATCTACCATATTTAATTTAATGGTTTGTTATTATTTTTTCTATGTATGTGGTATCTTAAAACAACTCACCAATATACAATGAATGGTTAGTGTTCATACTTAATATTCAGGGAAAGTAATTTACATTTCATATATTACTTTCAATATGAATGAATATGTTTTCTATATTTATCCCCATTAATATGATGAATGTATTTGACTTGTTATGTGTCAGGTGGGGCATGTTATAGCACCTCGTTTCATCGGTCGGTCTCTGTGACAAACTACAGTCTTTGCACAAGGCCTTGACAAAATGATTATTTACGGTCTTTCCATGAGGCCTTGATTGTATGTTTATGAAGTCACAAATTATTCATTCTTTCATTATGAAAAAATTATTGATGAATCATGTGGTTATATGACTAGTATAATACCCAAGATTAGAGAATTATTTAATTAGCTCCATTTCATGCCATTATGTGTTCATATTTTTGTTAAAGGAAACTATTTTGAGTTGTTAAACATGACTAATGTTTATGTTATGATATCTTTCACTATATTTATTACACTAACTGAGCCTTTTATTTCACCCATTTTGTACATTTCATTTTCACAGGACATGATGAATTTTATCATGAATGACATGATGAAATAACCTTGGAGTTTTTGATGTTGTCATATGAGTTTCTATGTTTATTTCATTTCATGTTGTAATATTGAACTTATATATATATCTTATTTCCCATAATACTAATATAATTGGTCCTTAGGGATGTATATTCCTTATTTTTATGTCAATGTAACTAATAATGCACTGACTTCAGGGAACTGGGGTCTTTTCCTTATAGTTGGTATCAAAGGAAATTTTGTAGATAACATTGAAACTAGATTTAGAAAATGTTGATTAGAGAACAAATATTGACGATATTATTTGAGGATATTCATACAATGAAATCATGTGGATATTTCTAGAAAACCCATCCCTATCTGGATACTACAAGTGGACATGGTTCTACCACATATTTACCTAGGAGTGAAAACATAGACAAAGAGTTTTGAGATTGACCCGGGGTATCCTGGTACACGATAATGGTTCTAACTGTGCACCTTATTTAAAACTCCTTGGGGATATGCTAAGGATAATTCACATTGTATTTACAAGACATTAGGATGCATTTAAATTTATATTTTCCTCAAACAATCCATGTTTATGATTAATATATTAGTTATGTATAAATTCTATATTTATTCTATGTATTTTTCTACATTGATATTATACATTGTGATTCATACCCTAATCTTGTGTATGTAATTATTTACAAATGGGATCTAGCGGTTTGAATGGAAACTGCATGAACTTGTGTGTCCCATTTTGGGGTCTCCTTTTGATGCTTGATAATGATGTTGGATATGTTACTGTGACTGGTACTGACTAGCTTATACCAATACAGGGAATAAATAATCGGTTTATGAGAAATAACATTACCCGTATACAGCATTCGGGTCCACGACATGTAGTATATCTAGTAGATCATGTTATGCAATAGTATTCACCATTATTTAATGGGACTACAAACCCATTTGTAGAAGATTAGTGGATTAGTTCACCAGGGAATATATTTATCGAATTGGGTTGTAATGAAAAAGAGAAGGTCATCATGGTTGTTTGTTATCTATCAGGAGATGTGAATTAGTGTTGGTCATTAATCCAAAACACAAAAGAGGAGAAAGAGATTGAATTGATAGAATTTAGGGACTCAAATGAAATATTCCTAGGGAAATACATTCCTCATTAATAGTGAGATGATATATAAAGGCAATTCTTTAATATAAGGCATAAGGAGGATGAAATTTTTTCCAAGTATGAAGAAAACATTACAAGGCTGGAAAGCCTTGTTGTGGACAACATACGCAATCGAAGGAAAACAATTGATCTATTCATTGATGGTTTATGTCCATTTCTCCAAAGGGCTCTAGTCTCAAAATGTTTCTCATCATATGAAGATATAATCTCAAGTGCTATCAAGATAGAAAAATTATTTTCTATGTCTCATTTCATTAAATGAAAACAAGAGACAAAGAGGGAAACTCAAAATATGAAAATGGAGAAAAGGAAATGTGGAAGAAGGGAATAGTCACACATTCATCCTATAGTAATGGTTGGAATAAACACCCTGACTCTTTCATTAAGAGAATGGGTATTTGTTACAAGTGAGAATAAAAATACCATCTACCTTGGTATTGTAAGGTGAAGAAAGAAGTTAACAATGTTCAATGATACAATTGCTGGGATATGGGAAAATATGGACATGAATGTCCTAATAATCTGGGAATCGTTCCCCAAATATGACCAGTAGAGAAAGACAAAGCTTTTACAATTGCAACTATGGAGGTTGAAGTTCCTAATGAAGTGGTACCAAGTACTTTAATCATTTCATCAAACATAGCCAATGCTTTATTTGATTTTGGATCATCTCATTATTTCTTATCTTCCCAATTTTCCAAGAAAAAAAGATATTTCAAAATTTATTTAATAAGTTCGTTTTCATTAAAAACTCTTAAAGAAAGTATCATTGCTACAAATTTGTGTTAAGAAGTCCATATTATGGCATATAGACGTGTTTTATCTACTTATTTTGTTGTATTACACATGAATTACTTTGATATAATCCTTGGTATGTATTGGACTTCGTACTATGATTCAAAAATTTATTGCATGAAGAAGGAGGATGAAATTTTTTGGGATGATGTTAAATCTCTTATCTTAATAGAAGAAACATCAGCATTTGATTATCATCTAGATCCTCCCACATTAGCTCTACTTAATTTTCTTTCTGGATGATAATGGAATGTAGTAACTATGGTTGAGGATAAGAATGACTTAATAGAGGATGTACTTATTGTGCAAGAACATTTTGACGTCTTTCTAGATGATTTACCCATATATCCTCTAGAGTGGGAAATTGAATTTTCCATTGATTTAATTCCTGGTTCAATGCCCATATAAAATACTAATTATTGAATGTCCATTGTGGAGTTAGTGGAACTGAATAAACTACTATAGTAATTGTGTGATAAAGATTTTAATCTCGGAAGTTTTTCTCCATATAGATCTCATGTTCATTTCATTAAGAATAAAGTTATATTTATGAGGTTGTGCATTTACTGTAGGGAGATCAATGCTATAACAATAATGAAAAAGTATCAACTACCACACATTGATGATTTATTTGATCAATTTCATTGAGGCCAATATTTTTTGAAGATTTATCTTCAGTCTGGGTATCATCAGTTTTTTGTGAGGAAGGAAACCATTCCAAAAACAACATTTCAAACCAGGTATGGGCATTACATGTTTACAATATGCCTTTTGGACTAACTAATTCCCATTCTATTTTCATAGATCTATTGAATATAATTTCCAAGGAATATCATGACGACTTTGTGGAGGAGGGTTTTATTGATGATATCTTGGTATAATCTAAAAGAAATGAAGATCATCAAAATCACTTGAACTAGATTTTGAAGACTGTTAGATGAAATGAAATATATGGGATTCTTAGAAATTATAAATTTTGGATTCAATTAGTTTTTTTCTAGGACACAATGTCTCTTAAGATGGAATATCTATTGATCCTTCCAAGATAAAGTCTATTCAAGAATGTCCTACTCGAAAGAACATCACCCGTTTAGCCAAAACAATGACCAAGAATACATATAAAGGGGTTAGGTATGTATGTAAAAATGTTTTTGAAGAAAAGATCAACAATATTAAGGGGAGATTAGATAATGATCTGATCCTAACCCTACCATCAGGGAATGATGGGTTTGTGATCATTAGAGATGCATTAAATAAAGGACATGGTTGTCTCCATATGTAAAATGATAGATTTATTTCCTATGTATCAATGAATTTAAACTTTTATGAAAAAAACTACCCCACACATGATATTGAGTTAGAATTAGTAATTATTGCCCTTAATATATGAAGAAATTATCTCTATAATGAAATCTGTGTGATATTTATTGATCAAAAAATTCTAATGTATATCTTCTCAATGAATGAACAGAACATTAGGAAATGAAAATGGCTCAAACTACACATGGATTATGATTTTACTACACACTAAAACCCATGAAATACAAACACGGTAGTAGATGCATTGAGTAGAAATGATCATGGGGTTGTCCACAAGACGTGGATTGTTAAGGATCCTTTTCACTAGGATCTAGTGAGGATAGATATGGGAATTATCAAATAAGGTGAAACCACATAATTTTTCCATTTAGTTTCCCAACCATATTTATTATATAAGATTAAAAGTTCTCTGCCTGATGATGAGAACTTGAAATTGAAAATTGGGGTTGTGAATGTTGGGATGATGGTTGACATTTTGTGTAAAGATGGTTTTCTGAAATTTGGGATGATACTTTGTGTTCCATCTTTACCCGAGGTAAAAAGAGAGTTATTGGATGATTCCCATAGTTTGAATTTATCCATAAATCATGGTAGCACAAAGACGTATAGAGATTTGAAGGAATATTTAAGATTGGATAACATGAAGAGGGAAATTTCATATTATGTATCAAGATGTTTAGTCTGTCAACATGTGAAGGCTGGAAGGCAACATCCAAAATGATTCATGAACCCTCTATAAATTATTGTGTGGAAATGGGATGACGTAATCATGGATATTGTCAATAAATTACCCAAAAATACAAGGAAGGATGATTTGATATGATTAATTGTTCATAGACTAAAGAAATATGCACATTTCTTCTATATAAGGGAGGATTTGCCACAGGGCTACCTAGAAATATTCTATCTGAATGATGTTGTGAGACTTCCTAATGCAAATTTCTCAATTGTGTCTAATCGTGATTGAAAATTTATGTCAAACTTTTCGAAATGTCATAAAAAAATTTGGATACAGAACATCAATTGATTATTGATTTCTACCCACAAACTGATGGGAAATCAGAGAGGATGATCCAAACCTTATAGGGCATGTTGTATTTTAGTTCACTTGACATAAAAAGAATGTGGGTTCAAAACATACATTTCGTGGAGTTTTTATACAGTAATAATTTATATTCAAGTATTCAAATGGTGACATATGAAGAATTTTATAGAAAAAGATTTCATACATCAACCTGTTTGGATGAAGTTATAGAAAAGAGGCTTGTGGGTCCATAGATTGTCGAGGAAGAAAAAACAATGGTAAATACTATTCAAGGTCATATCAAAATATCTCAAATCAGACAAAATATCTATTCCAATAATTGATGGAAGGATCTAGAATTTCGTGTGGGAGATCTTTATTATTTAAAATTATATTCATGGAAGGAAGTTATAGGATTTGAAATGAAAGGGAAATTGATCCATATGTACATTGGACCTCTTGAAATTCTGGAGATAATTGGAGTTATTGAATATCATTTGGATATTATGCCTAGAATGTCCAAAATACACAATGTGTTCCATGTCTCATTATTGTGAAAGTACATTCCCATCCCAACGCATGTCCTCACTTTGGAAGGAATAGAATTGGAACCGAATCTATCCAACTAGGAAGAGCCTATTCGTATTATGGACACTAAGGAATATGTTTTGAGGAATCAGGCAACTCATCTTTTCATGAAACTTTAGAGGAATCATATAATTGAAGAGTCTACATGGGAGACAGGTGATATTATGAGGAAGACCTACAGAAATCATTTTTGGAGGTAACATTATGTGAATTTTGAGGATGATGTTTTTGTACGTAGGGGAAATGTAACACCACAAGGTGTTGAAAATAAATATTGATTGCATGAAACATTGAGTCCTTATAAAAGAACACATTTTATAATATAGCTATTATGCACAAATTTTCCTCTGTAATTTTTCTATAGGCGCTGAAAAGTTCTTAATTGTTGAGAAATGTTTTGAAATGACTAACAAAAGTCATTTTTGGACCTAGAGACCCAGTTCGGGGGGCCCGGAGGTGTTGCGTGAAAAAATTGTGAAGTGCGCGAAAAATGTGTACCACGTAGAAAGTTCCGGGATTCGTGATGATTCCCTGTCCCAGGCGTGAAATCATTTTGCGCTCACGCCCCGTGCGACTGAAATTTCACGCCGCTGCCTCTGTCGCGAAATTCTTTCACGCTGACTTGTATTCCGTTCCCTCGGGAGCCTATAAATTGAAGGCGACCCCTTCCATTTTGGGGGCTGATGAATCTAAACCGACACTCGTGCAAGAAATTCAACTTCTGCACAAGCGAAATATGGCCTTCAGGTATGGTTATTTTCATGCCACGTCACCCTGGGGTCCACCTTCGCATGATATTCCAATGGATTATTTTGAATTCCAATCCCTTCATGGTCCGCCCCTTAAGATCAATCCCTTCTATTGTGCATAGGCTGACCGATTGTGTGCAATCCCCTTTCCAATTGCGCGAAATCCCCCTTCCATTGCACGCACGCCCCTTCCATTGTGCGTAATCCCCCCTGTTGCACGCAATCCCTACTATTGTGCGCACATATATCATTATGTGGAGCTTCATTTACTTGTGCACTCCCCCCCCCTTGTGTGCAATCCTTCATCATTACGTGCAACACCTCGGCTCCATTATGCGCAAGCAACACCGATTTCACGCCATCCTGGTGTTTTTTGCCCGGGTCCACTTATTTCTCATGAAAGCCTCAAAGGTTGTGTGCAATCCCCTGGGGACATCCCATCTCAGTGCTCCTCAGGTCCCCCCTTGCATGAGCTCCTGATACCCTTCTTATGGAAGCCATTCACGGGTGTTTCTCACGCCTCGGGCACCCACATCATGCAACTTTTTCCCGTGCGACCTTCTAGGCTCGTAAGAAGTAACTTCAATATCCCCTGTATGATACCACCTGTTGCATTGCTTTTCTTCATGCTTCTTCACATAGGCATTCTAATGGATATTGTTTCTTCTCCTAGCCACGCTAATGTGGACCCCTCAATGGTTCGCTCCACGAAACCCCCTCTCTACAGCCTTTCCGATTATTTCCCTCCCACAATGAGCAGAGGGTACCAGTTATGTATGTCCTAGGGGTTCGGAGTAAACCCGTTTCATCTGAGCTGCTAGAGACTAAACTTCCAAGCACCGTCATCCTCAGCACATGATGTTAAACTGTGACCTGGACTCGTGCCTCACGCATAGGGACCCCCCGCCTTGGACATTATCCATGCCCACTCGTATCCACGGGGATGGTATTTCCCCTCACATGGGGTGATATCCTACTTATTATAGTGGAATTTATCTGCAGAGAAGGGTATCCACCTTTGTGTAATCTCCTATCTTTCCTTCTAGGAGGCAGCATCCCTGCTCCTCCTTTCTTCGGGCCCCAATGCCAGCGGAGGGCATGATAGGGAACGAGGATCATACTTTATTTTGTCCCAATTCCCTCTCATGCTGCACTTTGTCTCCCTCGGGCCCCATCCTAGAGTAAGTCTTGGCACCTTGGTCCTCTCAACGCCTAATCCCCTCCTCACTTCTCATGGACACACCCTTCACGACGTGATCGTCGGGCATTTTTTCTCTTGTTTCTCACACCGAGCTTGACTCGTGTGGGCTAAGAGAAAGCATCAACCATGGAAACCACCTTGGTCCACCTCAGAGTGTAAGCCCCAAATTACCTCATCCTGCATGATGTTAAATAGTATCCATCCATCCCGAACTATGGGGAATTTGATCCATGCCAAGGCATGGTACGTGGGAAGCCTCTACAAGGTTCAAACCCCAACCAACATGGGCCACCTCAGAGTGTAAGCCCCATTCCACCCAAACTACGGAGATATTGATCCATGTCAAGGCATGGTACGTTGAAAGGCTCCATAATGATCAATCACCAACCACCTTGGGCTGCCTCAGAGTGTAAGCCACAATCCAACCCGAACTATGGTGACTTTGATCTATGTCATTGCATGGTTCGTAGGAAGCCACCACGAGGTTCAAGCCCCAACCACCTAGGGCCGCCTGAGAGTGTAAGACCCAATCCATCACGAACTATGGGGACTTTGACCCATGCCATGGCATGGTACGTTGGAATCCTCCATAAGGTTCAAGCCCCAACGACCTTGGGCTACCTCAGAGTGTAATCCCCAATCCATCCCGAACTATGTCGAATTTGATCCATGTCATGGCATGGTATGTAGGAAACCTGCTCGAGGTTCAAGCCCCACTACCTTGGGCCGCCTCCAAATGTATGCCCCAATCCAACTCAAACAATCGGGTCATTGATCCATGTCAAGGTATGGTACATAGGAATCCTCCTTGATGTTCAAGCCCCACCACCTTGGGTCGCTTCAGAGTGTATGCACCAATCCTCCTGAACTATAGGGGCTTCAATCCATGCCAAGGAATGGTACATAGGAAACCTCCACAAGATTCAAGACCCACCACCTTGGTCCACCTCAGAGTGTATTCCCAAATCCATCCGGAACTACTGATACTTTGATCCTTGTCAAGGCATGGTACGTAGAAATCCTCCATAAGGTTCAAGCCCACCACCCGGTCGTTTTGACCCCATTCACATCGGTTCTCAAATACCATGGGATGCATCATAGTGTAAGGCCCATACCCATCCCACATGATGTTAAATTTTACTCGCCATTAGAACTATGTGGTCTTTGATTCCCTGAAATGTGGATACGTAGGAATCCTCCATGAGGCTCAAGCCCATCATTCATGTCTCATCCTGATCATTCCCTCAAGCTCATGTGTCTCGGGAAGCTCATTCCTTAACCTGAAGGTTCTATTTACTCTGGGTATCATTCATGCATCCATTCTCATGTGTTCCCTCTTCTGGTGTCCCATTATTTCATCGAAGTACGCGGACATTGATTCCCTGCCACGGGGATATGTAGGAACTCCATGAGGATCAAGCCCAAAGTAATCATCCATCCTGATTCTTAACTGGACCGCCACATCCAAGTGTAATCAGGCCACTTCGTTCCCCATTCCCCTCCACCGCATTCGGGAAGCCACCCAGGTAATGTCCACAATATCGGTGTTCCCTTCAGGGGGTTCTTCAATCTGATCCACTCGATCCAGTGTTCTGATCAGTCTGATCCATCTTCGCTGGACTTTAAACGTGGGGCATACCATGTGTTAAACAAAGTATGCTAAGGAAAACCTCATATACATGTGTATTTCCTATGATTCCTCACGTTCAATGTGGGATTCCTCAGGCTTCTGCTCCCTCGAGAACCCCTATAATAAGGGATAAAAGACAGACATGCCATTCCCATAGTGTCCAGATGTACCATAGATTCCCAATGTGACTACTCTCTTAAGTGAAGGATGCAACCCTGACCTGGCCCCTTGGAATGTCCTGATATAATTGGCATAATTAACCTGTGTCCATGAAGATATGGCGCTGGGAAGAGCTTCAGGAACTACATCTTAAATCTATGAGGGAGACCCAAACTAGGTGATGATTTTTGAGGGGGAATCCACGGAAGGAAGAACCAACATCCCATCATCGCATTTTGATCAAGGAGAAGACATCCCTAAATATGAATTGGTTTCCTCCCTCCATTGGAAGGTAGGAATGAGGGGCTACATCAGCGCGTCCTCTGCATGACAGAGGCGCACACCCCGATGAAAGGGTCAGAAACTGAAATGTTGAATCTAACATGAATCTCTTCTCCTCAGTATGGAGACTAGTGGCGCTCGAGGCATAGGTGGTTTATCAGGTTATCTGACCCCATCATCCGGTTCTAGGTCCCACCAAATAGGCTTGACTTGAAACTCTCTAGATGTTGGGACAGTTAAGACGTTGAGTATTCTATTTCGTGACGTTTTCAGCGTGGATACCTCCTACCTTCAATGGAAGACAAAATGACACTAGGGCACTAGTTGTTCATTTCCTTTCCTATTGGTATTAATGAGTTCATCTACCTGCATTCAGAAAACAAGTTATTGAATCTGGATCCCGATCACCTGCCCACCGGTGCAGGGGCAGGGGCAATATTGATGCGGCTAACCCGTGCGGTTCTTCCACTTCCATGACGGATTCGATCGCCACGACTACTGGGCACCCCCACCCTCTCTTCCCATCGTAAATATTCCATAGAAGGGTAATTAATGACCTTGTACGCAGGTACGAGGAGGAGGGGATCATTCTCACCAAGGATATGGCCCACTTAGATCTCGAGGTAGCTGCGCCTCGTCGTCAATGCCACCCCTAAGGGCCGTGCAAGGAGCCACAACTCCCCACCCCAACATTAAATCATTTCGAGAGCTTCTCCCCGAAATTCCTTGACATCTCTCTCCCCTATGCCAATGAGGTAGGGGATGTTCGAGTTGTCCCAATCGGAGTCCCGCTCTAAGGGCTCCCGATGAGGGCTCCCACCAGGCTGCGCTATCACCACCGTCTGGTTCCCCAATCCAAGGAGCAGGTAAGACATGCCTCTGCACCACCGGCAATAGTCCATCTGACCCAATGCAAGTATCGGGTACATGTTGAAGAGGACGCCCGTCGTGGGGCATCAACATCAACGACTACTATAGCCAGAGCCACCACTAATTCATTTCCCCAACTCCCTGCATACATTTATCGGGGGTAGTTTTACGCCCGGCCTGGATCGAGGCCCCAACTGCCCCATAGGTAGGGTTGGTCGACTCTCCTGGTTGCTGGCGCAAGAGATGGCTGATGTGGACCCATCCGCAGCAACGCTTCCCAGTGTGGAGGTTCATTCTGCGCCGCCACTATGGAAGGTGCAGATCCTCCCTATTTCCAACCTCATCTTGGATGGCTACCCCATGCCACCATCAACCCAAGCGATGTTCTTCCCCATGATAGCAAAACTCTAAATGGGGGTCTCTCCTGCGCTCACTACAATGGGTACGAGATCACTCCCCTTGCCACAGATCGCGTGTATGCAGACAATGCATGTTTGGTCAATTGCTAGCATAGAGTTCCTCCCCATGTCCCTATGCCGATCAGTGAAGGTCCTCCTCGCCCTAATGGTCTAAGAGGTGGAGGCCAACTTCACTTAACCAGCACCCAACACAGAGTTCCTCCCCATGTCCCTTTCGACATTTTTCATGGTTCTCCTCGCACCTTGGCATTCTCAGGAGGATACCGTCTCTGCCCCAGCACCAGTGTGGCCAGAGGAACCCATGTCAGAAATCATCCCTGTCTTGAGGAGACATCCAGGGACAGGAAATCGGTCGTCACCATCACAAGAGGAATTCTAGGGAAGGCCGAATGGAAATCAGTCCAGTTCACTTCTGAAGCGGAGTATGACTCGGAGATGGATCCCTCTCCTCAGCCCTCCGGGTCAAGGGATGGTCCAGGAATGAGGCGCATCAGCCTCGTACTACAAGAACACAAGATCCATATGATCCCTGCCTCCCTCCAAAGGTATATCCAGGAAGACGAGAACCTAGCATGTCCCCAGGGACCAATCGCGCTTTCACCACTGGTATCTCCGGGAGCGCCCCCTATCTTGGCTGGAGACTACAAAGAGTCATTTAGGGGGTCACTGGTAGAAGATCTACGACATAGCCCAACCTCGGTAGAAGATTATTCTGTGTTAGGAGCCTTGGTCTCCGGTCCATCCTATCGTGATGTAGTGGCTAGGTTGCTATATTCCCCCTAGGATAGCCCATGATTCGGCGGCCAATCTGCCCGCTCACTGTATTCTCCACCTGCCAGCCCAGTGCCCCAGTGGCCTATTACTGCGCCTGTGCCAGTTCCTCAGCCATCCTCAGTTGAGGAGTGGGGAAATCAAAGGCTAGAACCTGTATCTAACCTGAGGAGCTTCAGGAATATACTTAAATTATGCCACTTTATTGAGAAGTTTTGGTTGGTCACAGGATCAAGATTTTGTACGTCGGAAACACTCACCACGGAGGAGTTTGAATGTTTCTGCCAAACCCTCCTGGTGACCCACTCACATATTCGCCACTAGCAAGTGGCTTATCCAAAGATCCATGTGCACTATGAAGACATTGGCGAACAATGTCATCTGGTTGACCTGGCCACACTCCCTACGGTCTACCACCTTGAGTCACCTGGTCACCACAGGGCCCTCAATTGAAATGTGTTCAGTGTTTCCATGTACTCCGCAATGTTATAGAAGAGGCTACCCACCACGTGCATGTCTGTGGCTAGGGGGCAGTATGTTGCCCTCCTCTTCAGTGCTATTCACCGGCATCCCAACTCGCTAGGCGATATTGAAGACATTCCCACATGAAGAGTTGCATTCTACATGAATGATCTATCAGGGGGGAAACTAGATGGTACATCATGATGGGAATGTCCCCCCTGGAGGACGTTCCACCACTGGAACCATCAGGGAGGATTACTCATCAACAGAGGAACCTCCTAGGTCTCCCTCCACCCACCAAGGCGTTGGTTCTGAGCCAGAATCCTAGTAAGGGCAAAGAGCATGTCAGAGTGGTCAAGAACTCAGACCCAACTAATTCAGTAAAGAAGACAGAAGAGGATCCTTAGAAGGCAACATTGTTCCAGAAACATGCTGAGTAGAAGAATTTAGTCGATGAACTTATGGCTGAATGCATTGTAGAGTGACGACCCGACTATGGTGATCCGAGGCCTGGCCAGTAGGCGTAGGAAAAAATACCCCTAGTTGAGATTCCCCTAAGAAATCCTGATATTTTCAAGCGTGGCCCCTTAGGCTGGATACCATATGGGATTTGGTCGACAGCCTTCGTCACTATGGTCACGGCAGCACGGGAGTTCCCCGATGCAGTAACCCCTGCCGATCAAGCTAGTACCAGCTTCCCGTTGGGGTCTGATAACTCCAAATAAAATTTCCCCACTGAGGGTACCTTCATAAGTGGAGAAGAGGATATGGAGGATCCTCTTTATGCCTTTGAAGAAGGTTTCTATTCCGCAGTTGACAAGTTGGTACAGGTGAACCTCATTAGTGAGGCAGACCCAAGACCCACTTTGATCAGTGTCGTTATGTCCCCCGAGGAGCAGCAACAATATGTAGGCTTCCTTAAATAGCACCTTGATTTATTCTCTTGTAGTTATAATGAGATATTAGGAATAGATCCTCAGATAGTCATCCATAGCCTCAGTCTCTTGGCATATCATCGTTGGTTCAAGTAGCCTCCTAGAAAGATGCATCTGTCTCATGGTGCCACGGTTGAGGCCCAAGTTGACAAACTCATTAGGGCCAACATTGTTAAAGATGTCCAGTACCCCAAGTGGAAGGCCAACATTGTGCAAGTCAGGTAGAATAACGGATAGATCAGAGTCTGTATCGACTTCTGGGATCTCAATCGCCATTGTAAGAAGGATGATTTTCCACTTCCAGTGACAGAATTGTTGAATGACACTATGGACGGGTTACAAGCCCTCTCTTTCATGCACAGGGACTCTGGATATAACCAGATCCAGATGAACCTCTAGGATGAAAATTCAACAGCTTTCATGGCACCCAAGGGTACCTCCTGTTACCAGGTTATGCCCTTCGGCCTGAAGAATGCAGGCGCCACCTATCCGCAGACCATGCACAACCTATTCAGGTCAATCCTTGAGACGTTGGTGGAATTCTATGGGGATGATCTGGTAGTCAAATCTCTCCAATGCCCAGACCATCTGAAGGATATTGAGAAAGTGTTCGGCTTCCTCCGTCCCCGCCACTTAAAAGATGAACCCATTGAACTATGCTTTTGGGGTCACCTCCATGAAGTTTTGTGGCATTGTTCTCAAGTATCGAGGCATCAAGATATACCCAGAAAAGATCAAGGCCATCAGTCAGATTCCTCCCCCAAGAAATATTCTGGAGTTTCGAGGTCTTCAAGGCCACTTGGCCTACATATTCTGATTCATTGCGAATTTGGTTTGAATGTGTATGCCCTTTTCTCGGATCATGAAGAAAGGAACTGCCTACGAATTGGATGATGAGTTCCAGACCTCCTTTGAGGAAATCATGTAGTATCTGCTTCATCCTCTGGTCTTTATTCTACTCGTCTCTAGAAAAGCACTGATTCTCTATTTCACCACTTGGGAATGATCTCTCGGTGCCCTCCTCGCCCAGAAGAATAATGAGGTGACAGAGGGAGGCCTCTAATACCTTTGTTGCATGGTCCCCGATACGGAGACCAGATACTAGCCCATCGAGAGGTGCTGCCTTGCGCTCGTATTCACCATACTGAAATTGTGGCATTACCTGCACCACCAGGAGGTACAACATGTCTCTCAGGTAGACCTACTTAAGTACATCCTGAGTCGTCCCAAGTTGACTGGCCGACTAGCGCGGTGGGTAGTAATCCTTCAGTAGTTAGACATTAGGTCCATGCCTCAGAAGGCTATTAAGGGGAAGGCATTGGAATACTTCCAAGCTGTCCATCCATCCTCTGCCGACCAGTCCCTAGATTTGAATTTTCCTTATGAGGTGATCATATTGGTTGATCAAGCCATCCCATGTTGGAAAATTCACTATGAAGGCGCCTCCTAGATCCCCATCAGTTTGAGGCTCAAAGATCCTAGGCTCAACAAAGTGGGTTTGGGTATCGTCTTTATTACCGAGGAACATGTCGTTATTTTGTACTCATTCCTGTTGTTATAAGTTTGTACCAACAATGAGGTAGAGTATCAGACCCTCATTACTGTCCTTGAGTTCTCCCTTGAGATCGAAATGCCCCATTTTCATGTGAAAGGGGACTCTGAGCTAGTTATTAATCATGTCAATGGTGACTATGTTGTTAGGAATCCAGAGCTCGTACCACTATTAGAACGCACTCTCTAGCAAATGGACCAGTTCCCTTCTCGAACAGAGTTTATCTATGCCCCTTGGTCACAGAATGATCGAGCAGATGCTTTGGCCAGCCTGGCTGCATCACTTTCAGAGCCCATTCATGATGATCTGACTATACATGTGGCACATCGAAGACTCATTGGTCCCATCACCCCAGAGGATGACGATGGCCCGCAGGTAAGCCATCATACCGCTGGAGATTCCACGTTAGGAATCCCAGGTTATTTATATATAGTGGTTTAAGCAACTCCAGAATGGAGAGATCCTTTTGTTGAGTATCACCAAAATGGTTGCCTCCCAGCTGATCGGGCCGAGCACAAGTGAATCTGATGCTGTGCACTACAGTTTCCCCTCTAGAGTGGTCCCAATATTGAGAAGATACTCTATAAGTGCGGGTTTTATGGTGTTCTACTCCTTTGTATTCAGGGTGTGGTGGTTCCACAATCCATGCAAGAGGTCCACGCAAGTTCCTGTGCTTCCCATAAGGTTGGGCCAAAATGTTCTCCATATATTCAAATATTAGGGTATTTTTGGCCCTCCATGATCCACGACTGCCTCGAGTTCGCCAAAAGGTGCCATGCGTGCCAAATTCATGCTAACATTGTGCATGAGCCACTGTAGTCTCTCTATACTACCAAGTAATCATGGCCCTTTGTAGTCTGGGGGTTAGATGTCGTAGGACCATACCCACCTGCAACGGCTCGCCAATGACGATTCATTCTGAATGCTACAGATTTCTTTTCCAAGTGGGAAGAGGTGATTACACTCAAGGAAGTCAAATCCCATACTATCATTGACTTAGTGAGTTCCAATATCATCCATAGGTTTGGACTACCTCACACTATACTCACTGATAACGACACCAACATCTGAGCAGCTGAGTTGAAAAATTTGTCTTCCAAGTACAACATATGTTCTAACCATACCTCCTGCTATCACGCGCAAGAAAATGTATAGATTGAGGAATTAGAAAAACCATATCTATCATTCTGTAGAAAATATTTGGTCAGAACAAGAAGAGTAGGCTTGATAAGATCCACAATGCCCTCTGGGCCTATCGGGAAATTACTCATAATTCCACCCAGGTGACCCCGTATTCCCTAGTGTACGGAACTGAGGCCATCATTCCCATCGAGATTCAGTTTCCCTCATTTCATATAGAAGTCTATGACAAGCAAGTGATGGATAGAGTGGCTGAAATCCATCTAGCTAAATTGAAAGCACTGGATGAGAATACGCTTCATGCCTTGCACGACCTAGAAAGGCATCAGATAAGGATGGCTCGAGCTTTCAATAAGAATGTTCGCCTCCACTCTTTCCTATAAGGTGATTTGGTATTAGCCCTCATGACACCAATGATCCCCAGTAGGAAACCACCCAAGTTGGAGCCCAAATGAGAAGGACTTTTAATTGTTCATAAGGTTTATCCCAATGGTTCGTACTCCCTGGTGACCATGGATGGTGAGCATATAACTCCTCCCACCAATTAAAAGTTCCTTAAAAAATACTTTTCCTAACCCTTTACAGGTCCTCCATGACCTTAAACTAGATTACAGTCATGCATGACCTTAAACTTCATGTTCATCCCGCATGACGTTAAACTATATTTCTTCCTGCATGATGTTAAACTATATTTCATCATGCATGACGTTATATTGTATTTCATCCCACATGATGTTAAACTATATTTCATCCTACATGACGTTAAAATATATGTCGTCCCGCATGACGTTAAACTGTATTTCTTTTCGCATGATGTTAAACTGTATTTCGTTTCGCATGACGTTAAACATTATGTCGTCCCACATGACATTAAACTGTATTTCATCCCGCATGACATTAAACTGTATTTCTTCCCTCATGACGTTAAACTATATGTCATCCCACATGACGTTAAACTGTATCTTCAATAAATACATGTGGATTTATTCTCATCCTTATGTGATATGTAGGACCTCCTACCCATTTAGATTTCGGGTCTAGCCCCATCCCTTATAGATTTACCAATATCTCAGTCACCTAGGCCCCTTGGCATGTTCCTCTCTATAAGGGGGATATACAGGTGTCGTATAGGGTTATTACCTCCTTCGTGTTGGGTTTTAGGCATCATTCCCCCCTTCTCCAGGGAATATGCCATCTCTTGGATGCTCTCATGATGATCCCCTTGACCCTTTGCAGTGGTTTTCCAATGTGTCTAAGAGTACTCTGGTCTAGGACATAGAATGTCATATTCAACTGAGGCAAGATTCCATCCTCTTATCAAGTTTCATGTTCCCCTTCATTGGGGCCCCCGTTATCTTTCACACCTGAGTGGACCCCCAAAAGGCAGCTTGGATACCATGCCAAAGGGCTCTCCTACCATTACTAGTCAACACCCCTGAGGGTTCCGGATGAAAAATTGATACAAATCCTGCATTGCGAACATGGTAAGTTGTCAATGCTCATTTGTTTGTCTCCATGTCAGGCTAACATGAGAGGATGCTGTGTTGCAAACGTGGTCAGCCGCAATCCTTCATCGTCATGTCGGCCCCTTCAGGTATTGAATGCTAGTTTCATGATTCACATTATATTCCACCCCCATCGTGTCAAGGTGGAATCTTGACACTCTTGGAACTATCCCTCAGTGCACCTCTGCACATCAAGGGTACAATGCAGCAATACGGTGTCCCTCGGGGCTCCCGCAATCCGAGCACTAGGACCATAAACAGGGAACTTCTCTAAGAGCTATGTGCAGCTTGATCCCGATCCTCGTGGGATATGTGGTATCACCTAGAGACTGATTTTCTGGGTCCTGCTCAACTGGAAGCTAGCGTCTCCTTCCCCTTATCCTCTGACCCTCGTTGGCCTCCTAGCCCGAGGCTATTTTCCCAATGTTGCACACAGTGATGATTTGGACCTCTTCCTCATTCACATCAGGTATGCTTTATCATGTCGTGCACATTCCTCTAGGTCCAAGCGATAAGACCTTAAACTTTGTTGTCGGGTCCAATCACATGACCGTAAACTGTGATAATATCGTCCTGGCCGCATGACTAAAAAAAGCACTGCATTTTGATGACAACATCATAGAGGACATCATGTTGGGTATTGTTCATCCACTATACCATTCATCATCGGTGGCATATGAATTGATTCTTATGGTGATGCTGGTAATTTCTCCCCAAGGCTGATCGCTCCATAAAAGAAAAACTATTCACCTTAAAGGACCGACAAGATACATCAAATACCACTTCTCTTGGTGCGAGGGCAAGATACGCACGCCCCTATCATCATTTTCACTGGTACATTACTGTGCGACTTTACAGAACTACGCATGGCTTGATTCTCATTCTCATGAGATACGTAGGAACTCCCGAGAACTTCCCCACAGGACCAACAAACTTTTAGTGTTTGGTCCACTAACCTAAACACTTCCCCAAGAGACACATGGTAAGCTAGACTTATTTCCTCATTCACGTCGGGTTTCAAAATATCCTTAAAATGTTCCTCCTGCATTTCATGTCGATCCTTGGTCTGAGTTCTAAGACCTTAAACTATGTCCCTTTCCATATTTACGTACGACATGATTCTAATAATTATGGGATACATAGGAATGCCCAGAAATTTCATCTCGAGTCCTATCCCGGGGATCACTAATCCCATCCCTCCTCACTGTTAGCCCCTTGGCGGACCCCTTGGATAGTTTTGTAATAATAAAATTTTCCCCGAACAATTTCAGGATGCCCCATAATGAAATTGGGAAGCGACAATTCCCTCTCCAGAGAGGTCCTATATAAAAATAGGTATGATCCATGATTAGATTAATGTTCCCACTTAATGTGCTTCCACCATTATGGAATAATTTTGGGAGTGTTGGATTCTATGTTAAGAAACCACAACTTTACTTTCCACACTTTGTGTGCCCTGTTATTCGGACCCTTATCCCTTTTCATGTTTTAAGATACCCCCTAATAGTATGGATGATCGACCTATGGTCCACCTGTTGTCCTGGGCCAACGTTCTGGAAGACTGATCGATGATATTTGAGTTAGGTACCATGTAGCGAACATGGTCACCGGTCTATCCTTATATATTATCCCCATTTCGGGCTAATAAAATAGGTAAGCCGTGTTTCAATCATGGTCAATAGTCATTTTTTGTTACCATGCCCCTCCCACAGTGCTTCGAATTTGGATAACGTGATTTGCATTTTTCATTCCCCTATGTTCGGACTGATTCCAATGCCCCTCGCATTGCCCTTCTCGTGCGCTAGAGAACATTGAGAAAACAATGCATTGATTGGACAGAGGTCCTCTTCATATTTTGGGCCTCCCTCTTCTCCTCGGAAATCCGGATTTGTATTTTGAATGCCCAAAGCTTGGTTGATGCTCCCACGATCAAACTAAGTGATAGTAAGAGAACCCATTTTTCTCACATCGTGTGCATCCAACATGAGTTTAGGAATGGATTTCTATTAATTTTGAGATTATGGTTGAGAACATTGAAACAAAGGGAAAATTATGTAAATTTTTATATACATACATACAGTTCAAAACAAGAATCAGGAAACCGAGATAAGTTTATGGGTTCGGCCAAAACAGTGCCCTTAAGGGTTGGTTTCATGGATAGATCTCTCAAGTGCCACCACATTCTGGCTGGTGGCCTCCAGGACTACCTCTCACCCCCTGAGGACTCTTTATTCATCAGAAGCAGTGGAGCGTAGTACACTGACCCTATCTCATGCCTGCGCCTGTTCAGTTTGGAGCTTAGTTATCTGATGAATCTCTTCCACGAGTAGTTCTTGGGCGTCTTCCAATTGGGACCTCAACTGCTCCATGAGCTTAGAGCAGTTTGCGATGAATATCTATTTCTCTTTCGCCTATTCCTCGAGGTGTTGAACCTCTTTCTCCACCCTCAAAAATGAACGGGTACTCCCTGACTCCTCCCAACATTGGGTAACATCGGAGCCCCAACTACTCTCATGCATCTTCTCAACCATGTAATCACAGACCTTCTGGTGAAGGCATTGAGCACATTCCCCTCCAGCACACAGGAAATGCAGCTAGGTATGGAGTGACCCCATCTGCTTCAGCCATTCCGCCTGAGGTTGACTGAGAGATTTCTGGATGAACATCCATCACTTGTGTCGCATCATCTGGCTCTCCTCGTCCGCTTCCAAATCTATATCATCGATTTCATCAAGATCAGTAGGCCGATAAAGAGGGAAGACAGCCAGTGGGCCAGAATTAGGGTTCTACTTAGAGATTCCTCCCAATGGAATAGGCTCCTCAGCATCTGAGCGACTTTCCTCTCTCTCCTTGACCCTGGTGGCGACTTTGTCAACTTCTGTTCCTGCCCTGATAGCAGCACCATTGGCGTCTTCTGCTCCTTGCTCACCAATTTCCAGGGCTGGCTCGGTTTGGGAGGCATGTTATGGATGGGACAATATGTTCACCATTGACTCACCTACGGATGGCCTGAGTTCAGCAGCCTAGAGGGCATCCAATGCCATGATCATTTTACAGACAAGAAACACCCAAATCAATTCATTCCTCTGACATAATGTACCTGCATCGAGGCAAGAAACTTACGGGAACCCAAGGTTCCAACACCTAGTGTTCTGGATGCTATAGGAGATGCTACGGCAACATACACCTTAGCACCCTTCATCTCGATAATGTGCATCGGTGCCCCAACCTGTTCCATTAGCGCTTTCCCCCTTAGGCTTGAGACTCTTGATCAACGCCAATATTCTCCAGAGTAAGGTAAGAAAGATAGATAATTATTTCGAAGTAAATATGAGAATAGGAGAAGGATAGATAAGGGTCTATGAATACCTCAAGTAGCTCAGTCACATCCATATCAGAGCCGACAATCTCGTTGATCTCCCAAAGACTCCCTTAGGGGGACGCCCCCTGAGACCCTTCACCTTCGGGCTCCTCTTATTAATGTCCTTCACCATACCCTTCTCCTTCTACCTCCTCTCCTGTTTCGCCACCCTCCGACTCATCATCGTTGTCATCTTCCCCCGGCAGCATCGTCTCCAGATTATGCTCCTGATCGAGCATCACCTTCACCAAGAGAGGTGGATCCACATGCTGACCCTGTTGGCATGCATACATGTCCATGGCTGTCCTAGAATCATGTCTAAGATGGAAGTTCACTCTGTCGACAACTGGAACGAGCCCGAATTCTAGAAATTGGACCCCATCTTGCACTATCTTCTGCCAGAGGGTTTCTGTACTCACTTACTGCCGCAGGGTTAGTGATGCCGACCATAGCGCAAGAAAAATAACATCTTGGGAAGGATGTAATGGTTTCTTATTTTCTTCCCAGGAAGTTATCTGGACACTCTATGGGAACCCCTCCTCTAGGCGATGAGGGCACGTCCATACCATGTGACACCCCCGCTACTGAGGTCTCAGCCTACGTGGGCCCCATTGCCTGACACACTCCTAATCTTCCTCCTCTAGTGTGACTCTACATGCTCTCCCGTTTCCCAAGTTCCACATGGAAACCTTGAGTTTCCGAACTCAATTTTTTAAGAGCCCCTCAATGTATGTTATGGACCATTGTTCGGCACACTCAGTGGAGAGACCCGTGTTGACTCCAGTGGGATGAAATGTGATGATGTCGCCAGACCCATGGGTCATGAACATCATCCACAACTGACAAAGAACACAGGGATGACTTTCCTCCCGAACATTTATGTATTCCTTTGTTGGAATTATCTGGAGGCACCCAAACTTCCTGGCGAACATGGATAGCACATAAGGCTCTCAAGGTGATATTCCCATCGATCCGGGCCACTAGCACCCTTCCTTTGATTCTCTGGAAGTACTCCTTCTGCTCTAGTGGTCCTTGCCCATTGACTACCATTTGACTATTTGGGGTGTGGAATTGGATGAAGGTGACATTGGCATGGTTACCAATCCTTATCCTTACTCCCTCTTCCTTGAGCATCAACTGGGTGACCCTGGAAATGTTTAGCGGAGAGGGTCACAGGTGATTTCTTGGAGGACAGATGGAATTTAGGAAAACGCATCCACCATAATTAGCAGCAACCCAGCCATAGAAAATATGGAAGGGGTTACAGACAGTCCTAGGTGATCCCCCTCTTGAGATACATCCCAAGATGGTGTACAGCCGACCTAGCACGGGGACCCCCAGGATGAACCTCTTGTTGGTAGCCATGATGTCATCCATTACAAGGGTTTTTGAACGGATGCCCATCCTTGTGTTCTTCACCGGCCGAAGCCACCCTCTTAGGAATGTAGTGAGAAATCCTGTGTACCGAACATTCGGATCCCGACTCTCGTTTATACTGTATACCCATGACTTGTAGTGCCCCGCCTCGAGGATCGTCCAGTATGATCCTCTCTATTTCTTATGTGCCGCGGCTGGACACTGTCTCCCCCGCCCTAACATCTTGACTTTCAGGTCCCTCTCTAGGAACCGGCTGAACCAGTCCTTGTAAGCAATGTCCTTCAGTATGTCCTTGACCCCCAGCTTATCCTTGGCCAGCTCCAGTAGATTCCTCGTCAGTATGGGGGTTCTTGATCTGTCACCCCAGGTGTTCATCAGTGGAAGGAATTAGTAATATTGATGGACCTCTAAAGGGATACCCCTAATTAAGTGAATGTCCCAAGGACTAATGTCGTCTTCCCCATGATAAAGATGTAATGTGTCGGTATCAGGGGACCACCGGGTGAACAGATCTTGCCCGAGCTCAGGTTGACGGTAGAAGTGGAATAGCGATTTCCACAGTACCTAAAACAGACCAATGCGCCACAGCTCAGCCCCAAATTGGTCTCATGTATGGCGAACCCAGTATGCCCACGCCCATTTCCTATTGAAGTTGCCTATGGACTGTAGGTCCCAGTCTTCCAGCCATCCTTTGGCCTCGTTAGTGACGCTCTGACGAAAGATGCTTTTATAGAGGGTCAGGGAGCTCTCCGCAATAGGGTCACCCCAAGAAATGGTCCTGCTCATGGGATTCATGACATATAAATCCATATTCCTTGTTTCACTGGTAGGGTGACCGTTGTTGGTGATGTTTTATCAAGGAAGTTCATGCTTACGGGTTACCAAAGACTGCGGTGTATCGACCTCAAAGCCTGGCAGAGGGACCTCATCGAGAATGTCGAAGTCCCACAATGGCGTATTTTCAGACACGGTATACTCCTTTTGGGAGGGGGTTAGTAGATTGAAAAGGCTATGGTTTCCAGTGATAATCCTTTTGGTTCCATAAACCATTGGGTTTACAACCATTTTAGCTCTGCAAGCAGCAGCTTATCCCTCACCAATCAGGTTTGCGGCCATATTCTTCCGACCAAGTGTTTCTGTAGCCGGTGCGAAATCTAGGAGCTTGGTGCGTAAAATCAGCGCGCGTCCTGAAATTTCGGACTATGGTGTGAAAAACCATGGGTTTACGTGTAAAATTCCTCCAAATCTTGATGGAATTATGTGCAGTTGAAGTGGGTTTTTCATGTAGGACCAGACAGAATTTCATGCCTGAGAGGTCGAATCTAATTGGGTGAGAAAGTTCGAACAGAGCATGGGACCCATGACTCCTTTTAGAGTCTAAGCCTAAGTTCTGCGCCAAGTCAAAACAAAAATTCCGTTCCTGGATGAGTTTTTCACGCCGCTTCATATTTTTGCGAGTGCAGACCCCATAAAGCCTTGCATTTTGGAATTTCTCTCAAAAATCGACCATCTTCGCGTGATATCCCCATGTATTAGACTGAATTCCAATTCCTATGGGGTCTACCCCTTGTGTGTAATCCCTTCCATTGCACGCAGGCCGGCCGATTGCGTGCAATCCCCTTTCCAATTGGGTGCAATCCTCCTTCCATTGCGCGCATGCCCCTACCAATGCGTGAAATCCCCCCTTTTTCATGCAATCCCTATAATTGTGCCCACTTTGGTCATTGCACGCAGCCTCTCCCACTTACGCGCAATTCCGCCCTTTGCGCGCAATCCTTCATCGTTGCGTGCAATACCTCGGCTCCATTACGCACAAGAATCACCGATTCCGCGCCATCCCAGTGTTTTTCGCGCAGGTCTACTTGTTTGTCATGAAATCCTCAAACATTGCATGAAATACCCTAGGGACCTCTCATCTCAGTTCTTCTCGGGATCCCACTTGCACGAGCGCCCCATGCTCTTCTTATGGATTCCATTCACGGGTGTTTCTCACGCCTCGAGCACCCACGTCATGCATCGTTTTCCCATGAAACCTTCTAGCCTCATATGAAGTAACTTCAACCTTTCTTGGACGATGCCTCCCATTGAATTGTGTTGCCTCATGAATCTTCACATAGGCATGATAACAACTATTTCTTTTTCTCATAGCCACGCTAATGTGGATCCCTCGACAGTTCGCTACGTGACACCCCCTCCCTATGGCCTTGTTGATGCCTTCCCCACCACATGGAGCAGAGGGTACCAGTTATGTATGTCCTAGGGGTGTGGAGTAAACCCAACTCATCCGAGCTGTAGGACGTTAAACTGCCAAGAACCATCATCCTTAGCATATGACGTTACACTATGACCTGGCCCCATGCCTCACACAAAAGGTCCCCCCACCTTGGATATTCTACAGGCCCACTCTTCTCCACAGGGATGGGATCTCTCCTCCCATGGGGTGATATCTTCATTATTGGAGTGGCGTTTGTCCACGGGGAAGGGATTCCACCTTGGTGTAATCCCCTAGATTTCCTTCCAGGAGGTAGCATCCATGCTCCTCCTTTCTTTGGCCCCCAAGGCCAGGGAAGGTCATGATAGGGAAGGTGGCTCCACCTTTCTTCGGTTCTAAGTCCCTCTACTGCTGTTCTTTGTCACCCTCTGCCCTTCATCCTGGAGTAAGTCTCGACACCTTGGGCCGCTAAACGCGTAATCCCATCCTCACTTCTCATGGATGCACCCTTTGCGACGTGATCATCGGGACTTTTTTGTCTCTTATTTCTCACACCGACCATGACTCACATGTGCTTAGAGCAAGAATCAACCATGGAAACCACCTTGGACCACCTCAGAGTGTATGCCCCAAATGCCCCAGTTCCGCATGATGATAAATCATATCCATCCATCCCGAACTATAGGAACATTGATCCATTCCAAACCATGGTATGTAGGAAGCCTCCACGAGGTTCAAGCCCCAACCTCCATGGACTGCCTCAGAGTGTAATCCTCATTCCACCCAAACTACTAGGACTTTGATTCTTGTCAAGGCTTGGTACGTAGGAAATCTCCATGAGGTCTAAGCCCTATCCACCTTGGGCCACCACAGAGTGTAAACCCCAATCCAACCCGAACTACATGGACTTTGGTCCATTTCAAGGCATGGCTTGTAGGAAGCCTCCATGAGGTTCAAGCCCCAACCACCTTGGGCCACCTTAGAGTGTAGTCCCCCATCCATACCAAACTCTGGGGACTTTGATCCATGCCAAGGCATGGTATGTATGAGGCCTCTACAAGGATCTAGCCCCAACCACCTTGGGCTACCTCAGACTATATGCCCCATTCCATCCCGAACTATATGGACTTTCATCCACGTCAAGGCATTGTACATAGGAATCCTACACAAGGTTCTATCCCCACCACCATGGGCCGCCTCATAGTGTACGTCCCAATCCAACCTGAACTACGGGGACTTTGATCCATGTCCTGGCACGGTATGTAGGAATCTTCCACGAGGTTCAAGGAACACAACCTTGGGCCTCCTTAGAGTGTAAGCCCCAATCCACCCGAACTACGGGGACTTTGATCCATGACAATTCATGCTACATAGGAATCCTCCACGATGATCAAGCCCCACCACCTTGGGCCGCCTCAGAGTGTAAGCCCCAATCCATCCAGAACAATGTGTACTTTGATCCATGTCAATGCATGGAACATAGGAGTCCTCCATGAGGTTCAATCCCACCACCCGGTCATTCTGACCCCATTCATGTCGGTTTTCCAACACCATGGGCCATCTCAGAGTGTAAGCCCGATACCCATTCCACATGACGTTAAACTATATTCTCCACCTGAACTACGTCGTCTTTGATTCCCAGCCATAGGGATATGTAGGAATCCTCCACGAGGCTCAAGACCATCACTCATGTCTCATCTTGATCATTCCCTAGAGCCCATGTGTCTCAGGAAGCTCATGCCCTAACACGGAGGTTCCATTTCCTCTGGGTCTCATCCATGAATCCATTCTCATAGGTTGGCTCCTTAGTTGTCCCATAATTTCATCGAACTACACAGACTTTGATTCCCTTCCATGGGGATATGTATGAAGTCTCTTCAAGGATCAAGCCCAAAGCCATCATCCATCCTAATTCTTACCCATGCCACCACATCCTGTTGGAATCATGAAACATCATTCCCCTTTCCCCTCCATAGAATTTGGGAAGCCACCCACGTGTTGGCCCCCATATCGGTGTTCCCTTAAGGGGGTTCATCAATCTGATCAGTCTGATCCATCTATGTTGAACGTTTATCTTTTGGAATACCCTGTGTTAAAAATGGTAAGCTGAAGAAAACCGCATATAAATCCCTATGAAATATGATACCCTGTGTTGAATGTGGGATGAATCGGGCTTCCGCCCCCTCGAGAAGCCCTATAATAAGGGATAGAAGACAGACATGCCAATCCCCCAGCATACAGACACGCTAGAGATGCCCGACGTGAGTACTCTCATAACTGAAGGTTGCTACCCAAATCATACCCCTTGGAATGTCCTGACAGAAGTGGTGTAATTTACTGGTGTCCATGAAGATATGGTGCTGGGAGAGTTTCATGAACTATATCTTAAATCTATGAGGGAGACCCAGACTAGGTGACAAGTTCCGAGGAGGAATCCACAGAAGGAAGAACCGACATATCATCGTCTCATTTCGATCAACGAGCGGACGTCCCTGAATAAGGAGCGGATGTCGCCCGCCTTTGCAAAGCAGGATTTCGGGTCTATAGTAGCACGTCCTCTGTGTGATAGATGCGCGCAGTGGCGAAAGAATCAGAAACAATATCAAATTTCAAAAAAATGCTTATCTAGAGTTGTGATCAATAAGTCACATGGAGTCTGATAGAACCAACATGACTTTTGGTGAATAGTAACATACCCTGATGAATTGTACTGTTAACCTTATGAATACTAAATAAAAATATTTTTTTCCATAATGAAATAAGGCAATGAGATCTTAATTAATTTTTCAATGTGATATGAAATTAATTTTACCTTTAAAATTGTTATTTTTTGAATTAACTATGATTGTATTTAAAATTTAAATTAATAATATTTAGAAAATTATTTTTGAAAAATGGAGCTCATTTTTGAATTCTAAATTTCAATAAATGGTTAGGGTGAATTTTTGGGATTTTTCTAAAATTCTTATATTTTTATGAATAGTTAAATACGGTAAAATACCTTATATACAAATTAACTGTTTAATACACTATTTATGACATCATAAGTAATATAAGGACATATGGTTCTAAATAAAATGCACTTAACACTATTACTATTCACATGAAACAACATTATTTTCTGTCTTGTGAGAATAAATAAAATAATGAATAAAATATTCAAAATTTACTCCTCTCCTCCACTATAACCCACATCCCCTTCTCATAACAACTCTAATCCTTGAATCTCCTCCATGATATTCCAAAATACCCTTACCTAGTAACTACCCATGTAAAATAAGCTCATGTTCCTTTAATAAGACAAAAACCACTTCCTTAAAAGAGGTTCTCAAGGAGGTTATTTCAAGAGGTCAAGCACCCTTCTTTTTTATCTAGTTTCATTACAATTTATCTCCTTTTGTTATCCTCTCCTCACCTCCTATACCCAAATGAAAATTATAACTATAGTATCATATATATTATGGAATTATATCATGTTAATGGAATAACCAACATCATATTCATACTCTCTCCATTCTATTTTATAATCAAAATCAACATCCATGAGGTTCCAATTTATAACCTTCGTGGTTGACGAAGATTTGTTATTCAATTTATCCTTCATTACTGGACATGAAACCTTTTTGATGGTTTAAAGATACTATAATATATGTATTATAACATATTTAATATTCATTAACTAGTATATTTAAATAATATTAAATCATATGACCAAACTAGTTCGTAATAATCAAAATAACGCTTAAATAATGAAGGTGATGGTCATTAATATTTCATCTAATGATTCATACACATTCCATGTAAAAAAATGACATAAATTACCATTAAATGTTTTATATGTTCATTAGTAATATTTAATATCTATTCTATGGATTTAAATTGATTCATCATGAACTTCAATACATAAAAACAAGTGAATCGATTATGAAAATCCGGAAAATGAACACTCTAGAATGACATAATTCAAAATTATAACTAATAAATAATTATATAATGAACATAATAAATTGATGATAAAAATAAGAAATGTCTAATAGGTCCTTTAATTAAGTTTGTAAATACGTATAATTTCATATTCCAGAATTTTATGTTCAATATGGGAACACATTCGGAATTTCGGTAAGGGGTTTTCACCTAAACCTCCATTTTATACGGGTTACTTTTATTGCCTACTAACCTCAATGATGAACCTATGTATTATTTTTTTACTCCTCATAAATTATTGTGAGTGTTATATAAATTTTTACTAACCATAATATTTCCTTGTTTTATGTGTGGTTACACGATTTAAATTAAACTTTCTAAATTATTTCTGAAAGACAAGCCTAATTCAAGAAAATTTCTCAAATTTATACCTATTTTAAAGGGAAATATATAATCTGTTTTATGAAACCATTAACTATATAAAATACCTAATTTTATTATAAAAATACTATGCAACTTCACTTCTTATTTTGTGCAATGATTTTTCCAAAAGAACACTTCTTTTCAAAGTAAAAGATTATTTATCTCAAGAATTACTCAAAGATTTTATTAGAGTATCTTCTTTATTTTCAAAAATATTGTTAATTCATATGTATTTTTTGGATTAATATTTTATTGTATCATATAACATTTTTTATTTTATTTTTTTTTTATTATTTTTTCTATGGATGATCTGTCATAAAATCGTTCACTAATTTACTCTGAATGGTTATTGTTTGAGCTTAATGTTCAGGGAAAGTTATTTACAATTATTATATTAGTTTCAATATAAATGTATATGTTGTTTATATTCATCCCCATTAATATTTATATTTCATTTCACTTATTATGGGTCATGTGTGGATCTCTATATCCCCTTGGTGCGTCGGTAGGTCTAATGTGACAAACTATGGTCTTGGTAAAAGGAATTGAAAAAAATGATTTTTTAAGGTATTGACACGAGGAATTGAAAATATAGTTATGAAGTCCCAAATTATGATTTCCCTCATTATGAAAATAGTATTCAAGGTTCATGTGGTTATTCTACAAGTTTAATACCCATGATTATAGAAATAGTTATTCAGTTATTTTTTCCATAATGTGTTCAAGATTTTGTTGAAGGAAAATGTTTTTAGTTATTCAGCATGAAAAAATTTTATGTTATGATATCTTTCACTATAATGATTAACCTTACGGATAATTTGATATCTCCCCATTAATATGTTTCATTTTATTAGGACATAAAGAATTTTATTATAAATGACATTTTCAACTAACCCGGGTGTTATGGACGTTGTCAAAGGAGTTTCTATGTTGGATTTTTTTTTTCAAGTTGTAATGATGAACTTATGTATGTATCTAGCTTCCAATGATACTATAATACGTAGTCTATTGAGATTCATATTCCTTGTTTATATGAAAATTTAATAAAAAAGGAACCAACTCTGGGAAACTGTGTTTGGGTCCTTAAAAAAAGAGATCATTCATAAACTCCACTTCTCTCATGGGTGTAAACTGAGAGAAATTCTCATAAAGACATATTAAATCTTATCAACCACTATATTGAAACTAATATTATTGATCTATTCCATCAATTCCATTGAAAAGTATTCTAATAGGAATGATATCTTTCCATATGATCGTTCCAATAAGCCCATTTCACTGTCCTTGACACTTCATTCTCATATAAATAGATTCTCAACTCCATATTCAGTTGTAAAACAAACCTTTGTAGAATAATAGTTAATGTCATCCTTGAGCATTTTCAACCAATCCATAACCAATATTATCAAATAGTTATCTATTTATAGAAAATAGAAATACAATATTATCTTGGAGGCAGTAATAGTTATAGAATATTATTTATATATAAAGGACCAAAAAAATTCAACAAAGAGGAGTTTAATGTTTTAAAAAATTATGGATTTACCTCATATTTTAAAGACAACAAATCGATATCAAAAGAACCAATAAAGGAATAAGAACAAACTATACCAAACAATTCATGCACATGGGTAGAATTAAAAATAAGTTTACCTCTCAACATTATTGTTCTAGAATAATCATCCATAATAACTTGTTCTACTCTATATAATTTCATGCCTGAGACACTTTTTTACTTATTTTCCTATCAAGATATCCCTTTTGGAGGATCCATGGTATTCCTAGAATTATTATGTCAAAATATATTATTTTTATGAGTCTTATTCTAATTCCCTCATGTGGTCGAAACATATGGTGCCTATAAGATAGTTATTCATTCAATTCATAAATAATAAAGACTGACTTTTTTGTTAGACAATTATTCATAATCCACTAATTCCAGGACTTGGATTAATTCATCCAAACCCGCTAAATACCATCATTAGGGCGCAGTATACTCCAACATATATGTCATCTTCTAGACATTAAGGACTACTGGTGTTCCATGGAAATTATTGATTTGATTACTTATATTCATCCACACCATTTCTTTCCTTGGTTCTAAATCACCCCAATTGATAGGTGGATTCTTCTTCCGAAATTGGAATGAATGATCTATATTCCTTATTTCCTCAAACGGGTTCCCTCTTTCCACATCCTGAAAATAATAGACTATACTTTGAACCATATTTTGGTACACATATAGCTTCTGTGAAATCTCATTCTTATAATATTCTACTGGAATTCTTCTAGACAATATATTGAGTTACATTTTGTATATAATAAAAAATTCATAAGTCTCTCCCTCTAAGAACTTATGTCTTATAACATTTAAATTACACTACATTATACAATCACAATATTTCATTTCAAAATCTAACATTTTTCACTTTCACCCAATTTTGAAAATTTCACCATGATTCTGAAATACATACCATTTCCAATATAACAATTTCATACCTTTTCAAAATTTCCCTTTTAAAAACAAATTTATGATTTTTTAAAAATCAATACATTTGTAAAAAACATATATCATTACAAAAAATGAATTATTCACTCCTTGTGGGAATTCATTTCTAAAATGAAATTCATGCTCATCTCATAAGCTAAACCCATGGCAATGAGATTTAAATTCATATAGATGCCTTCATAAGACATTTAATCCAAATCTCGTTCAAGAGGAGGTTCGGTATAAAAAAGTATTGATATGAATTTTTTTCCTCAAAATTTAATGTGTGAAAATTCATACTCCTTTCTACCAACACAAAATAAGCAATGGAATAGATTAAATTTCAACTCCAAGACCGAAATAACTGATGACCACATCTTATTTAATGACCAAACAATATGATACCACTTCATACACAAATATAGTTTGAAGGGAATGTATTGATATGACTTGTTCCACATATATATGTCTAGAAGGAACAATACTAATGTCACTTGAAACATCCTACCAATCCTCATTTTCTAGATAAGATAGGAGGGCGTTACATGTACTTAACTGACATCACCAAAGTTCCAATGGATATAAATAAATTCTAAGGGATTCAATACATATGGGGGAAAATTTTCAATTTGAAAATAAAACAACCAAAAAACACACCTTAAAAAAATTAATACTAAATGATTCATTATAACAAGGTAAAACAAGTCTTGGAAACATCATTGATATCAAAACCATGCTTTAACATTTCCATAGCTGATGACTACAACTTCATGGTATGCATCGAAATACAACACCCAAATAAAACAATGAAAAACTCAAAATTTCACAATATTCTCCAAACTCCAACCACTATAAAATATTAAGTATCCTGGTACACAACTAAAGAAGTGTGATATTTACCTTTTCCAATGCCCTAATAAACAATATATGCAAAATCGACAAGGATAAAAATAATGGATATGTAATAAAACATAGTATTATTTTGGAATATTATTTCCTTACACATTCCACTATGATAGAACATGTTATAAAATTTATATAAAATAGTTCTAAAAACCCATTTACAACATCTTATAACAAAGCCAAACAGTTTCACCACAAATTAGTTTTCCACACTAAAACAGTTTCCAATGATAGAAACCAAAACATGTCCTTTAACCAATTTTCAATATCCATGTTGGAATTACCCAATCAATTTCAAATAACCACACACAAACACTCACACTATCAACCACAAAATCATGGTGTTTCCTTTGATAGTGGATCTTTATGTCCATGACCCGTCCCATTGATGGTGGTAATCCAATACATTTTTACAAACAATTTCAAGAAGACCATATTTTTATTGAAAACTCTTTTCCATTAATCATACCCATATTTCCATCTTATAACCATTTTCAAACCATGTTACCATTTTAACATTCCACAAAATTTTGTAATTTTCACAATTCAAAAAACCAACACCAAATAAGGTTTCAAAAAATTATTTCAAAAAATAACAATCTATTACTTGAAAAAAACCAATTTGAAATCATGGATTGTAGTTCTAGAAATATGATTTGAGATTAAATACACCTACCTCAAAAATTATGATGAAGATGAAGAAGTCACAAAAACATCCACAAAATCCTGATAAATCTTGAAAACCCCACCATAGATCTATTCTCATGTCATCAAAAAAGAAACATATAACAATTATTAGAATAAAAAACATTAGATCAATCCATAATATAATTGATCTAAACTTATAGATATAGATATATATATAAGTATATATTAGAAAACACAGCATAACTACCACAAACAACAACTTCCTGGAAGAATCCTGCTACAAAGCATAAAGAAGCACTTTTAGATTGGCTCCATATTGATGTGGAATGATCCTTTAGTCTTTGGGAGATAGAAATATTTATTTAGGGATTAAATGAAGCAATAATAGGGATTAAAGGCTAATCATTACTAGGATAGACCTTTTTGGAACTTGTTTTTAAACTATGAATCATTTTTCGTATTGTCTTCAAAATAGTGCATTAACTATGCGTTAGACTCTACATCAAAGAAGACCTATCATGGTTGGAATGAAATGTAATTTTTTTACCAACCATGAAAAATATAACTATCCCAATTTACATGATTTCTCTGATGTGGTTGCATTGTTTGGACAAACATTGTGCCTTCTCATACTCCTTCCACTTATCCCTTGCCTCATAGTTCAATATTTCTTACAGGTTCTGGACAGTTTTCAAAAAATATAATCAAATCGTGTAGCTATATAAAACCCCAAGAAAATTACAAAAGGTTTCCAAACCATTATAAACTTTATCCAACTACTTTATATACATAAGAGTATAAATGAAGGGTTACATACTTGAAACTGGGGGTTCTACAGAAATAGTTGTGGAATATTCTCTTTCTCAATAAAATTATTTTGTGATAACATTTCTAATTATTTATCCTTACAAAAAATAATATCCTCCTCTCCATTGGTTTCCATGGGATATTCAAGATCTTGTTTGGGTTTAGGGTGAATTTCATAACAACTCTTGGTTCTTACCACACAAACATTTCACTATAGATTTGGAAAGGATTTTTCTATCATCATCCAAGTATTTTTTTAATATTCTATACAAATCATCCTAGATGATTTTTTATTTCATTTATATTGATTATAAATTCATTAATTCATGAATATGGTTGATCATATATATGTGGTTATAAATTATAAAATGTTTGTTTAATATATTTTCATTTTGGAAGGGGCGACAGATGGAAAGTGTATTGATTTTATGGTTATTAAAAGTATTATTAGAATGGGAAATATTAATGATAATATTTTTAAAAGGGTATTCTATACTAACATTGTTGGTTAATAAACCAATACTTACATTGGAGTTCTCTCACAATCCTTTGTTGGGATATTGAAATATTCTCTACTGGTAGGTAACCATTGAGTTTTACATTCATATATATAATCACATTGTTTGGTATAATTATTTTCGGAAGAATAAAGGACATGATTCATTTAGAGTAAGATAATCAATTGATTACATAAAATTTATCTATACAACAAAAGTGGTTGGTTCCTTAATTTTAGACTTTAGTAAAGATGTTTTTTAGATTTATTACATGTAATCATCTTATAATAGTAAATCTCATACTAAATTTTGGATAAAATTTGTTTGTATTCTCAATATTTCTCATTTCATTAACATGTGACATGCTAATAAATTATCCACTGAATGTTTTACACAAAAATTTCTAATAATATTCAAGAAAACCATTATTGAAGAAAACTAGGGAGTGATGGTCTACAATATCTTTGTGTGCATACCATGAACAAAAATTCATGAAATACTCATAAACATAAAAATTCAATCCCAATGCTTGTATTATATCATAAATATATTTCATTATATCAGTTCTCCTTTAAGATGGGAATAACAACTAGAGAAATATCCTTTCATGTTCGTCCTAGTGGGTTATTTTTTCTAGTCATACACTATAATTCCACTCGTCATCTACTACTTCTAAATTAAACGGAATTTTTGTTACATAACTTGTTCTTTATATGATATACTCTACATCAATATATTATGAACTATGGTAATTTTGTTTATGTATTTTCATATCTTCGCCATCAAGGACATGAAATATGAGAAAAAGATGAATCCATTTAGTTTTATAATAATAAAAAAGTATGATAAAATTATTATTTTTTAAACTTATTAAATGTTGTTAATATAGATTTATTAGGTTCTTGTAGGGATACATTGTCGATTTAATGAATGAGCTATAATTATCCCGATATGATTCACTTGATTTAGTAAAACTAATAAATTCAATATCTCATTGATTTTTTGAATATTTATTTATTACCTATTTTTAGTTAGAAAGGTTCACTTAGTATCTGGATCTAGAGAGATTAGATTATCAATTTTAGATCAGGTTATATGATTTATAGATAGAAAATTAACACCACTACCTATTAAAATATCCATTATTTTCCCACACATATCATGAGGTGATGATAATTTTTTTGATAGCCTAAGGTAATTATAGTATAGTAAATACTAATGTCTTCCCTTAAGGATGGATGAATAAAAATCAAAATTAATGTACTAAGGGGGGTTTGATTATAAGAAATTTATGAAAACTGAGAAAAATGAATGAAAACATATTTATTTAACAATTAATAGATATAGTTATTGGTTTAGGAGATGGATTACCAATAACTATGTTTTCCAAGTGTTAAATTGATTAGACCTCCTACTATGATGTGAGAAAAGGGAAATCCCATAATAAAATCTCATCATGCAAATGATATGATTTAATATTAATTTCAAATAAAAAATAATAATAGATAAATGATATTTTTTCTATAATTTTGAAAAGATATGATAAAATTACTTGAATATCTCGACAATGGGATTTTTGTGACCGACCTTTTTATTTCATAAACCATTCATTACATGTTATAACATTTTACAATACAGAGGATATTTTTAGGATTAGTGTATTTTAAATTATGTACATAATACATGAAAAATAAACATCTTATAATCCACTTTAAATAAATCTTCATCGGTTCTTCCAATGTTACGTTTACTATATCTAATATCCTAGATAAGTTTTTCAAAGGGGTGAGCATAAAGAAAGGAAGGGAAATTAAAAAAGAGATACATTGCATGTTACCAAGATGAATATCAATATAGATTGGTCATATGAACATGAGGCATATAATAATATAAATAAGATGGGCCACAACATGGAAATGGGGATAAATATTAAAAAAACATTAATAATAAAATCACCAATGGTCACCACTAGGGTGTCATATATCATAATTACAATGGCTGTTCAACAGGGTATCAATAAGACATGTCCTTTCAAGGGATTAATTCTATACAAAATTAATTCGAGTGATATCATGGTTCACCCTTAATATTTCTTAATTCATGTGAACCATATCTATAACAACACTTTATATTACCAATTACCCAAGGATAATATATAAAAGGATTCATATAAAATCATTGGGTGCATATGTATATAAAAACATGAACATTGCTTCATCTTTAACCCATGAAAATGGAATATGGGTTTAATACATGTAAATACAAGAGTACATTAGTTATATTTATATCTAGGTGAATACACACTCAATTGGAAGTGGTTAGGGTTTTCATAATATCAATATTTATCATCTAATAGAGTGAAATTCAAGAAATTAATTCTGCAGCATGACGATATTCAACATGGATTAAAGGGAGGGAATAATGAGTCTGAAGGAAGGTATCACATTAGTAAAAAATATATTTTCGTAGTCATGGTTATTTCAAATTTTCCGGAAAATAAAAAATATTTTATATTAATAAAATTCATAAAAATGAGGTAGACAAATGAAAAATGGATAAGATGAGATTTCCCTTACCTAGATTATTTTATTCCAAAAATTAGGGTGGCACCATGGTACCTTGAGGGATACATGGTGGGACTCTTTATAAGGTCAAATTATTATAACATCATGGATTCTGAATTTGGAATCTATATGTAAGGGGAATGGTTGTTATTTATACTTGAAGAGGAGTGGTTTTAAAAAGGATAAATATTCAACATTTTCTTATATTCTCTAGCCACATGTGGGTGAAATAATTTCCAAAAAAATTATATTCTATTTATGACTAATAATGTTTTTTAGACATAAAAGTGCTTCCTAAATTGAAATTTATCTTCCATCCGATTCAATTAATATATAGAATCCAAAAATATATTGGATTTTTATATATCAAATGGTTGGTTTAAAAATGTAATGTACAAGTTTCTATATTAAAATTCCTAGATAAACATTCATTTTTATAATTATTAGAAGAAATTTTTATAGAATAAAAATTTTTGGAAAATTTTTAATCATTCCCACTTAAAAAGAATTTCATATAATCAAAGTGCTCATGAAGAGACAATTGTCACTTTTTTAACCAAAAATAAACATTGACATAAAATTCACGAAAAATCACCCAATTCTATTATTGGAGAGATGAGTCCAAAAAATAAATATTATTTCATCAAATATAATTCTATATTTATGTGAATTTTAACTTGTAAAAATTGTTTATTTATTAAAAAATTGAATTTTATTGAAAAATAAACATTATGTGAGGGATAAAATAATTTAGGAAATTTTTAAAATATATTTATATTTTAAAAAGTTTTTTACTAAATTATTTAATGAAAATAATATTTATTCTGACCTTATAAATTTTTCATAAAATATATTTTTAATATAATATCTTTATTATCTATGAAAATAATAAAATTTAGATTATATCATTAAATAATATAGATGATCACTTAAATATTTCTATGTGATGAATTGAAATAATGAAAAACTATTTTATAAACTAATGGTTGTGGTGTAGATCCACCGTATCAGATGTAAATTATAAATATAGAAAGTCATATATATCAATAAATTTACTTTAATTCTTACACATCCTTATTAACATCTATTCTATCTGGGTTCAATATAATTTCCCAAATAAATATTGTATTACTAAACCGTTGTTACTATTTAAGAGTTTTTCATTGTTTCAATGATTCTATGAGATCAAGGTGACTGCATGTTTTATATATATATTTTTTATAATATAGTTTTTCTCATTGTAGTATTCGAAATGAAATTTGGTGTTATTGTAGATTAAATGTAATGTTCTTAATTAAATAAATAGAGTGATTTTGATTTTTGGTATGTATTTTATTTCTATTTTCAATTCCATGTTGTACTACTATATATAAACAGATTATGTTCAATGTTCATATGAAATTTAATATTCTTTCATTGTTCTTCTACTATAAAACATAATAAAAATTTAGGAGATTCATTTATAATATAGTTTTTTCCGAATTAGTCTAGAAATTTTCTACAAGGATTTTTAATATGTACTTCATTATTTTAGGTTCACTTTAAATTTATAGTCTCAATGTTAGATTTCAAATATTACATATTACCAAAAATGGAAGATTCATTCATTCTTAATTTGGACAATTAGTTATATAAAAATATCTACTCATAGATCAGAAATTATAAATATAATTTCCAAATCATTGACATAAACTCATTACAATTGTTCCCTATGATCATTTTAAAAATATTTATCCTTGAATGACACTCTAATTGTTGGGTACAGAAGCATTTCAAAAAGGGAAAACATATATGTATGTGATATGAGAAATGTTTAAATATTTATTGGAACAAAAAATTTACATATGTAACATCTATTGACCCTTAAATTTTCTACATAGTATACCCCATATCAATAGTTAAATATTATTCTTGAGAAGGAAGCCTGACATATCCCCATATATATATATATATATTAAATTTTAAGTCACCTTGACTCTTCACATCAAATAGTATAGTATAATTCCTTAATTACTGAGAAAAAATTACATATACATATTTCTAAGAATATCTAATGTATTCCAATAATTTTACAATTCTACCTAATTTCTCTTTACTGGAAAATGAAACTACCTTACATGTGTAGGGATCTAATGAAGAAATATTTGTGTAATCCCCAACAAAATTAAAAAAAAATATGACCTGTGGACTTTACTAAATTTTCTAATCACTATTTAAGCCACATTATTCTTCACCTTCAAAATTATAAATTTTTTTTCAATATATAGTTATTCATTTACATTTTATTATAGTATCAAATTTTTTTGAATTCATAATTCAATATATTAATACCACTATTCTAAAAATCCAACTAAATGATCATTTGATCCTAAAACACTCAAAAAATAAACTAATTAATAAATTTGAGGTAATAAGTTGAGTTTAATATCAAAATAATATGATGAATTTGTTTTCCCTTTATATAGTAAATATTAATATAGTATACTACCTTATACTAATCAAAGTGATTTTTTTATATAAATCCTTAATGAATACTAAAACCCCGTATATGAGCATCAATATCTTCATATCGCAAATGATATACAGTTATATCAGTTATTTGATTACTATATTATTATAATTTTATACTATATATATATAATTTTTCCCATATCTCTGAGAGACCATCTGATAATACCCTACCATTAATCTATTATGTGAGTCATAATAGGGAAAACATATTATATTCATAATGGTGAAAAATTTGAATCCAAATTCTAATGTTCGATTCCTTTAACATATTATTAAAACTTATTTAGTTCACAAAATCCAATCAAAAAAATTTTATAACTTTTTTTGTGTACGAATATACCTTTATATGATTAAAATCGTCATTATTCATTAAAAATATAATCAAAAGTATCGTTTAAATCCTTCAGTTACTAATGTTAAAATTTACATTGATACCCTACATATAAAAATATTAAGTGACTTTCCTTTCATAATTTGGCTGAAATAATTATTTAATTGTTAAAAATTTATTTATTTATGCCCAAACATGCTCATGATAACCTCTTATATATTTTATTATATTCAAAAAAACATTATAAGTTAAAAAAACATCTTTGTTTTTTTAAAATAACACTTCTTTCTATAATGGGAATAGCAATAAAACAATCAGTTCTATATATGATATGGTATTATATATGTTTAGATAATTTTAATGAAAATATGATTTTTTTGTAATATTATATGTATGGTGGGATCAAATAAATCATATTTTCACAAAAAAATTGATATTTCTATCCTATTTAATATATTTTTATCCTTATCTTCTTCTCAAAACATGTTATACTATCAAATGACTCACAAATCATGTGTACTAAAACAATCATCTCAAATTGATCATACTAACTCATTTTTAACAAATTTCAAATTATAAAAATCATACAGTTATACAAATACTTTACTAAGATCTTTATTATATTGATATACTCCATTATATTTAACTCGTTGATTTAAAATCTCAATGATTCAAAAAATAAATTAAAACAAAGTTGTTCATTAATTTTCATTAGTTTTTAAATTATATTCATTTAATAACATTTATAATTTATAAATTTTGAATGATATAAAATATAAAATCAAAAAAATTATTTTAATAAGACTTGTACTTTTCATAGACTCTCCATGGAGTTCACAAACCACATAAGATATCCTGAACAATTCCATCAAATTGAATCAATGTTCTTCCCTTGAAGCACTACCTTTAGTTTAAAATCACATTAGATAGATATTAAAAATATCCATTACTAGACCCACTAACAACTTTTTTTCTTCCATTTTTTACTTTTACCCACATGTATTATCGATATTGAACTAGAATGTTGATATCACATACATAGTTAATTTGTTCCCAAAAATATCAAAAGGTAGGGTAAATATTACATTTACTCATTAAAGGTTTCATAAAATTTCTAAATATGATCTATATAATGAATTACTACCCAAAAAATCCTTAAATAAAACCATTAGCCTCCCTATTCAATTTTCACACCTAATCGCTTTGAGTGTATGAGTGGAGATTAAAGATCTTCAGGTTATTTTTCCTAAAATTCAATTGAAACCTTAAATTAATTAATCTATGTTTATATTATGAATATGAGTCACTTATTGAACATTTTCCACATTAGTTTACTACATATAGTGATCCACAAAACTCACATATTTTTTACTTGTTTAAAAATAATTCATAAGTCTCTATACTTGTCTGTGACGTTTTTTACAATGAGATTATTATTTTATAGACATAATATCGAATAAAATAATTAATATTATGGTTAAATTATATCTATATCAAAATATTTTATCATATTATTATAATATTAAACAAGTATTTCAAAATTAATGGTAACATCCCAATGTTTTAAAAGGAAATACAATGTTCAATAGAATCCATGATACGAGAAAAAAAAATATTATTACTAAAATGTGATAGTTATCACCTAGTCATTAAAATGAAGGTAATTAATTGGATTAAATAAATCCATAACATATCATTTAAAAATTTTCTTAATTTTAATTATTTGGTAACTAATTATTTATAAATTAAAATAAAAAAACAATTGAACATAAATGATATATTTTTGTAAAAACTATTTTAATGAGAATTAAAAAAATTTTATCATAATAAATTAAATTATTCACTATTGGTGAAAGATATTAGTGGAATTTATATTTTATTTTTTATATAATAGTTTTTTAAAATTCATTCATTAATTTTGATAGGCTTAAGATAATTATAAATCCAATTTCTGGGCATTCAAAACTATATTTTTTAAATAGTCATTTCCCCCCAATTTAATGGTGGACGTATTTAAAACTAAATATTTAAATTTTATAAATTTAATTCCAAAAAAATTATATTTTTTGAAATTATAAAATAAAAATTATCTTATGGTTCTTTTTTAAATTTTTTCATAGAAGTTTTAGTTTTTTTAAATAGTGAAATATACTACAATTTAAATGAAAACTATCTTTTCATATTAATAATTTACTTTGTAATGTTATATTTTAAATAATAGATAAATAAATAATCATTCAATATTACATATATTAATAAATATTTTCCCATTAAATAAATTTAATAATGAAAATAGATATAAAAACATGGTAAATATTTAAGCTTTTTCACATTAAAACCACACTTTTCATTGGGTTTAAGAGTTTTATTTTAAATATAACATTTTAAATTAAGTGATATTTTTTTAATATGGAATAATAATTTCACATTTAGGTATTAATTTAATTTTCATTTTTATTCAACAAAAATTTACTGTGGTAAAAAATAATGACTTAACGCAGTATAGGTAAAATAATGAAACGGGTTAAAGTTAAAAAGGAAAAAGATTTAAACCAAAACAAAAATTAAAATTTTAAAAGGGGTTTTGAGGTATTTTTCAACCATAAAAATTTATTTAAACATGAATTTTACATATAATTCATTATAAATAATTTCACACATTTTTTGTTGGCCTTAAATATAAAATAATCATTAATTAATCACTTATAACCACCCTTCCTCAAGAGTAATTACCACCCAATTTCTCCACACAATATGTGAAACTACTAAAATAAATGAAAAAAATATCGTATACACTATAAATAGGTCCATGTTTTACTGGTCTCCCTCAATGACCAATTCCATGGTCTTTAAGGTATTCTTCAAGGTTGTAATATTCAACATGTTATTTTCTCAAATAAAACCTCTCAAATTTTCATTTCTAATTCTTCCAACTCCTCACCTCTATCATAAATCAAGGAAAAACAAATCTATTATATTTTATGTAATTTTATACTACCTTTATAATGTATTATCATATACACATCCCCTTTATTACCTCCTCTCATTCAAATAAACAAAACTGTTGTCCAAATTATGTTTGTTAATCATCATCATATATTATGATTTATTATTTTATATTTCTACCTTCATGGATGGTCAGAAAAGTGTTATTATAGTTGAAAATGATTTTAATACTTATTTTATAAACAAATTAATTCTCTTGAACTAAAATATGCATATAATATTAAATTATACTATATTTGTTCATGATGGTCAGAAGAACCATGTAATTAAACCAAACAATTTTTATTCAAATTTAATAAAATAGATCATACTATTAAAATAAAAAATACTAATTTATAAGACCATTTATACTTATATAATTTCATTAATACCATTTAAATGTTATTAAATAGTTTTATTTCCATTTGATATGAAAAGTAATAATTATACATAGATTAATTGATAATCAAACCATGAAACAAACGCCCCTGAATAAAATTGGGATAATGATATATTATTAATGAAGAGTTGAAAATATGTTATGAAATGATCATATAAGTTATTATATATATTGTTAAAATTATTTAATATTTTATTAACACTGTGGAAATAAGTATAAATTATGTTCTAGCATGTATTAATGAATTCTAAATAGAGGTAAGGGAATTTGTAACCCAATTAACATTCTTTCGGTTAACCTTCTACTTCTTCGGTAATTTCCTGCTATGATTATGTGTGTAATTAATTTTGATTATATTCTGTTTTATTTAAAACATTTTCATGTGTTTTTATAGTGAATAAAAATATTCCATTCATTTGAATAATTTTCATTTCAATGATATGATATTTATAAGGGACTTTATTTTAATAATTATATTTTAATGGTTCCAATAAAACTACTGGTTTCTATTACCATGTTTTTTAAACATGATTAAAAAAATATCTTACTATCCTCCTATGATTATTTAGAGACATTTTTAATAATTTTTATACTATAAAAATAGTTTAAATATTATATTTTTGTTTTCTAAACAAGGTTCTTCAAGAACATTCTTGGGAAAAAATACTAATGGAATGCTTTTTTAACATATATGGATTGGATGTATTTTCCACCTTTCATGAATACATAATGTTATAAAGATTAAATTATCAGATTACATGGTTATTTTCAAAAAAAATCAATAATAAGTGTCTATATTTTCTTTTAAAAAATATGTGTGTTCAAAATGGAAAATGTTATTTTCCTCAAAAATGATTTGAATAATATTTTCCTAAAATTAAAACCTAATTTTCCATATTTTGTGTATTTTGGTATTAATAATGGTTTTTAAAATTGGAGGGTATTTGTATATCAAAAATTTATTTACTTGTGAGTTTAAAATATTTATAAGTATTATGATGAAAAATATATTGGGTAAAAATAATGTATTAATGATATAGTAAATGATCATTATATTAAATGGGTTAGCACAATAAAACTTATATTGAGGATATTACCCCATTATAGCTCATGTAAGGGCTCTATATAGCATATATGATTCTTTGATCTCCAATACAGCTCATAAGTGAATTTGATATATCATTTATTATGGGTGATCCCCATTATTGCTTGATAATTCATTGGGTAATGATTACATTTGATGTTCTCCTTCTGGTTATTCCAATAAAAAGTTTTTGGAAATTATTTTATTAATATGATGGCCCAAGTTACCAAAAAGGGGATTAAAATTTATTTCTATTGTTTTTTAAGTCTTTTATTGAGGGAAAAATTATTCATGTGTAAATTTTTTTAATTTCATACACTCAAAGAACATTGTAGGTAAAGGGAAATTTTATATGAGTTTTCTTGTTTTTACTGGTCTAATAGTTCCATTCCTTTTATTTTCTTTATAATGATTTTGATCTCATACCATGTTTAAAATAAATTTAGAAAGTGATTACTGAATCCTGGAGACTAAGAAGGGACCATTGGTAAAATTGTGAACATTTTTCAGGAAGAGAAACCATGGTTTTTATGAATTTTATATAATGGAATAAATTTATAGAGAGTAAAATTTTACACTTGTAATGTATGAGTTCAACTTTTATGAGTTATTCCTAATATTCTAATACTCTAATCCAAAAATATTCATGGGAATGTAATAATGTGAATTCTATTTTAAAATCAATAAAATTTGTAATATTTATGTTCAGGATCGTATATTTGGTATTGAATCACGGTCTACACAACATTGGATATAAGGATATCTTCTTAAGAGTTTTGGATTTCATCATGACTTTATAATTTTCAGGTTTATAATAATATTATAGACCTATAAACCCTTTTATTCTTAATTATATTAAATTTTAATGAGATAAATGGTATTTTTGGACACATTCATTTATTTAGGTAATTCTGGGATATTAAAATTTGGGATGCTAAATGAAATCTATGAGATAAACATTGATATTATACCATATTGAGGTTATTTTTTATGATGATTATCAATTTTAAATAATTTTATAAGTATTATATTAATATGTTTTTAGAAAAAGTTAAACCTATGAGATGGGGGGAAACCCATCACATCCAAAAATGCCTTGGAAATTGAACTTACAACTGAAGAGTGATAAGGGTGCATCACCTACCACGAGACAAGTGATTTCTTGGATAGTATAAAATTGTTTTTAATTATTTAAAACATATAATAGAGAAATTATTAGATTATTTTTGGACATAAAATTTATCTAATAGATAACCATTATAATTGAAATTTATTTACCAATTAAGTGATAATATTATTTCGAAAGATGTTTAATATTTTGGGAACCCTATATGATCTAGGTAAACGTAATATTTTTGTATTTTATTTGAGGAATAAATTTTTTATTCTGTTTTGTAAGAATCTATGGTTTCAATATCTCTTCATTTTGAAGGCTTTTACATATAGAAATGGTTTTCATATCTTAATGATTATTTTGGTAATTAATTTTTTTATGAGTCTTTAAGAGTAATTAATGTTATTTATAGATAGTTTTTAAAATTTATCTAGGAATATTATGTGATCAAATCCCCCCAAAAATTTGGATTTTACTCATGGTCTATAAAATATTTTAGTAATTTTAATGATGGTTTTTTTCTAGGATGAACATTTTGAGTTACTCCGGAATTTTGGATTTTAAAGTAGTTTTTTATCATATAAAGGTTTATTCATTTTTCAGAAATACATTTTCGTATACTAACAATTTGTTTTTGAATAATGCTTATATATAAGTGGAATATATTGTTATAGGTTTTTGGATTATGTGATTCTATGTAATATGTTTCCAGTACTTCATTCCTGAAAATTTCATTTTTAATACTCATCCTTTTCAATGAAATATGAGTTTAGGGTGAAATTTTATCAAGGGGTGAAACTATAATGTTCATGTAAGAATGTTTCCTTATATTCATAGACCATTTTGTAAAATAATTCCTCAAACCTATGAAACATATTCTGGAAAAAAACACTATATATTTACCATTTATCAAAATATAGTTTAAAAATGCTAATAAATAAATTAACTGTTTACCAATTAATCATAAATGAAAATAAAAAACAATTGAACATAAGTGATCTATTTTTTATAAAAAACAATTTTTGTTCCCACAATTGTGTTATTTATTAATAAATTAAATTAATCTGTATTATTGATCTATATTAATTATTTTTATATCATTTATATAAAATAAAATTATTTTAAATTCATTAAATAAATTTTATAGGCTTAAAAAGAATAAATCCATTTTAAAGGATCAAAAGCATTACATTTAGAAAAGGAAAATTTTTCTCCTTTTAATAGAGGACCTATTTCAAATCAAAATTTTGAAATTTTTATAACATTTATATAAAAGATAAAATTACATTTTTAAAATTTAATATAAAAATTATATTATGATTAACAATTTCATTTTTTCCAGGGATTTTCATTTTTAATGAATAGAGAAAAAATATATTTTTAATTGGAAACTAACTATTAATATAAATAGTTTGTAGTGTTATATTTTATTTTAAAATGGATTTAATGTCATGATTTTGAAATTATAAATATAAAAATTTAATTTTTTGTATTTTAATATATTTCATAATGATATTAGATATAAAAAAATTGTAAACAATGGAAAATTTCCACATTAAAAACCCAAATTTTCATTTTGTCTATTGTTTTAGTTTTGTATGTAATTAATCAAATTATATAAATTTAATTTTGTAAAATGGATAACATATTTGGAATCATAATTTCCATGTTATGTTGAAATATCATTTTGATTCTTAGGAATAAAAATTTATCATGAAAAAAAAAAGAAATATTTACCGAAGTATAGGTAAAATAATTTAATAGGTTTAAGTTAGAAAGGTAAAATCATAAAATACCTAAAAACTAAAACATTAAATTGGTGGTCTATGTGATGTTATAACCTAACCATAATTGAAAACATTAATTCAAAATTTATTTATACATAATCAGTTCATCCCATATGTGGTTGGCTTTAAAGATAAATAATTATTATTTAATCTCCTAAAACTACCCCTCCTTAAGTATAAATACCACCCCAAACCACCCCATTACTCATAAAAATCCAATAATATCCTAAAACCTATGAAAAAAACTTATTACCCACTATTTACCTTTCCATGTACTAATATTGTCACCCAATGTCAAATTATAAGGTCTTTAAGGGATTCACTAAAGAGTGGATATTCTATGGGTAATTTTCTCAAACAACATCTCAAAATTTATTTTCATTTTATACCTTCTAGTCATCTCTTTCATCAATAATGTTTTAACAACTATATTATAATTTATACACTTGTACTTTATTTTTATAATGTAATATCTTATATCCATCTCTTTTTTTACCTCCTCCACTTTAATGAAATGTAACACTTGTCAAAAATAGGGTGGTTATTCGTCTCCATGGATAATGGCTTTTCATTTTTGTATTACCACCTTAGTGGATGGTAATAAAATTATTATTATTGTTAATTCATATTTTCATTAGTATTTAGTAACCATTTTTATTTTTTAACTAATATATAAACATAACAATAAATTAAATGAATCTAGTAAATCATGGTTGGAATAACGGCCAAATTAAAACAAACATTTATCAACACAAAATTTCAAATGAATCATTCACATGTCAGAAAGAAAAATTATTTATTAGACCATATATACTTACAGAAGATCATTAATACCATATTATTACACTTATTTATTTTTAATCTTGTTTCACAAGAAAATACATAATTATACACAAATGAACCTTGAAATAAACACACCCAAAACAATAGAAATAATGAAATATTATTAATGTGTAAAAGGAATGATATTTTAAAATGATCATATATGGTATTATTATTATGATTATAGTATATATTAAATTATTTTCATTCCTAAATCCTTTATAAAATATGTTTGAACACATTGAAAATAATTTAAACATGAGGTAAGTAAATTCTTTTCCCAATATCCCTTCTATGAGCTAATCTTCAAATTCATTTATTATGATATGCTTAGATTATTTATGAATTAAATTTTGATTATATTGGTTTATATTTACAAATATTTAATATGTATTTACAAGGAACAAAAAAATTATTCATTTTATTAATTCTTACTTCAATGTAATAATTTTTTTAATGATCTTTCTATAAATAAATTATCTTTTTAAGGGTTCCCTTATAACTCTATTTCTTACTATGACCTTGTTTTGAAAAAAAATTTCCAAAATGATTTCTAATATTATCATATTATTATTTTGAGACATTTTTACTCTTGTTATAAATTTTCAACAATATTTTGTGTGGTATATTTTCCATTTTCAAATCACAGTTCATTGACACTTTTCTGACCAAAATACAAAAAGAATGTTTTTTAATTATACAGATTGGAAACAAATTCTTAGTTTCATAATTCCTAAGTTTTTGAATATTTATTTACAATATTATATGATTATTTTCAAATAAAATATTTTAATTTATAAGTGTACATTTAAATAAAATAAAATTACTGTTGTTTAATAGAAATGTTACTTTCCTAAAAATTGTTTTCAATGTCATTTCTTTAAAAAACACCTCTATACCTTGTTTTGGGTATCTTGGTTTCGAGAAGTCATTTTCTAGAAATGGGTATTTTGATATCCCAATGAAATTTTATTGTGATTTGGAAATAATTTTAAAATTTTTATGATAAAAATTAAAAATTACATGAAAGTTCAATTACTGATATTGTACATGAGAATTATATAAAATGTGTGAGCTAAATATAGCTTATATAAAGGTTTGAGTCATGTCATCATTCATGGGTGATCCCAAAATTTCTTATATTAAAATTTGAGAGAAATTATAGCTCACAGTTGAGCTTGAGATATATTAAATTATGGGTGATCCTTATTATAACTTGGAAATGCATTAGGTAATGATTATATTGGAAGTCTACATTATGGTTATTATATTTAAAATAGTTTCGATAGGGTTTTAAAAATATTATTCTCTATGTTACAGAAATGGAAATCTTTATTTCTTTTTATGGGTTTTAATGGATTTTTTGAGAAAAATGGGTGTACTTTTAATGTGAAGTGGTTTATTTCATACACTCAAAAGAAATTAATATTAATGGTATAGGTTATATTATTATTTTTCAATGGTATAATCATTTCCTTTCCATTATGTCCCTTCTATATAATTTCTTCCCATTCCCTATTTTAAATTTTTTCAACAATATCAATGAAGTGTAGGTTCAATGATGTGACCTAGGGGAAAATTGTGAAGATGTTTCATAACGAGAAACAATGTTTTTTAAGATTATTATTTTATGGAAGAAAAGGATAATGAGTAAGAGTTTCCTCTTATAATTTTTGAGTTTATCATGTATATGTTAATCCAAATTCTCAAAAACTATAAACCGATAATAATTTTTAATTTATTAATTTTAATTCAAGAGAATAATTACTATAATATTTAATGCTTATGGTGGTTTCCTTATAATAAAATTACAAAATTTTCTCCCAATAAAATGATAACCCCTACAAAAAATAATATACATTACTATGAAAATATTTATTTTTAAATAAGTGTTATTTCATGTTAAGTATTCATCTCACAACCTAGAGATTTTGGTATCTCTTTTTTCCAAACATATCATATATCACACATTGATAGTTGACCGGATAACTCTATCCCCAATCCATTATATGGAAAAACTATACCCTATTATTCTTGTATCCTTCTTAAGGGTACCTAGCTATGAGTAATTTAATGGGAACATTAAAAATGTGTAACCTAACTCTTATCGTTTCCTAATTACTTTTTATTAATATCACTTATGTTTTAAACATTTTCCAATATTAGTTTTATGCATTATTTAGTTTATAATGGCTGAAATATGTTGAATTTAGGAAATTTTCGATAATCTGGGTTATTAGATGAATAATATTATATCCATCAAATATTATTTAATGAATTATTATTTAAATGAAAAATTATTCAATGGTTTTACTTTTTAAATAAATGGAATAATATATTTTAACAAATCATTAAATTTTTGGAAATTACTTCTTCTGTCAATTTCATAATCTATTTTGAAATCATTCTATAATTATAATATCAAAATTTTAATGTTTATATCTCTATAAAAGCATATTTTAATATAATGAATTAATTATTTTCAATTAATTCTGAAATATTTTTTATTTTAAAGATTTTTCATAAAACATTGTGCAAAGAAAATTGACTCTAGGTAATGAAATTGATAGATTTTTCCCAACCACTTAGAGCCTGTTAAAAATATCAAACTCTTATAGAGATTGTGCCTATATTTAGGTGACCACAATATGATTTTGATGTAACAATAAGTTTAAAATTGATATTGTTACGTGCTACAAATTTGGTAAAGGCGGATAGCTACCACACATTGATATTTAATCTACCATAAAGAACAATTAGAGCTATATTTTTGGAAAATTTGACATATACTATCCCCCACACTCCATTTTCCACTTACCATGCATAAATTAATTCTAATTTAACTTGGAGATTTTATATTTTATTATGAGTCCCAATAGATTATCTATCAATATAATCAACCACATGGGAGAATTTTCTTAGGTTATGGATTGATTATTCATATGAAATTTAATTCACAACAATTGTTATGTTCTACCATGAGTGAAGAAAAATTATAAATGTTCAATTTTTTAGATTGACTGAAATGGAATCTTTAATGATTAAACATATTTCTTAACTTCAATGATTGATGAATCCAAACACTGGTTAGTTGATGTGATAACTTCCAAAATTTATTTTCATGATGTAAATCTAATTGAATATGGAGCGGGGAAATAAAATTATTTCCACAATTAAATAATATTTCTTATGCTTATTGAAGCGTAAGTTTATAGAATACAATTTTCTTGACATTGGTAGTGAGGGGAGAATCAAACCTGAATAAAAGATTTTAAAACTAGAATGATGTGGTAGATATATAAAAATATATTTGACTTTTGTTAATAAAAGCTTTATAAAAATATTGAATATAGGGATTTGGTTAATATTTAAGGAGGTTAAATTGATCTATTATGATGTAGAGTTTTAGAATGGATGATTACATGTTGGAAAACACTAATGATTTCGTACCATATCAATTTTCCCCCAACAGTGGTTGAATCAATCAAAATTTATTGGTAGATTTGAGGCCAAACTCCTAGTACTATAAATTATTGGAGATATATAGTTGATACAAATATAATATTGGAAAGGGAGTTGTTGAAATATTTGGTATCACATTTTCAATATTTCTTATATAAAGGCTTTAGATTCGATCTTGACTAACTTCTAAGATGTTATTTATTTTACGTTTGTAGGTACATCATAGGGAAATATAATGGGGCCTCCAAATTTTAATATTGCGGAATTGGTTTAGGGGATTCGCTCACATAATGTGCTCTATGGAATGATTTGGAGAGATCATGGGTTCATTTGATAGTGGATTGTTTTTTTATCCTTTGAATGGATCTAAATCAGAATTTTTCATTTATCTAAAGGAATATAATTATCATGTGTTGGGATAAGAATATATTTTAAGAGCTTGGGTCAAATCTAGACTCTTTATTCTCTACTGGATTCATCAAGCTCAATTTTGGGAATACCAGTCTCGTTATACGATCCCTCAAAGTCATTTACCCTAGTAAGGTAATTTCAAAAAATGAAATTAGTATGGATCTAAATACAACCATGAGGTAATAATATGATGTTAATAAGGATACTATTAATTTTTTCCATAAGTATTTTATATTCATTCAACCCATTAGGATTTGTGTTTTCTAGAATTTTTTTCTTTTTTAAGGACTTTTATGATAAGTAAAATAATGGTTCTTTATAATCTTCTATATTATAGTTGTGATGATGAGGATTCATGAAAAAATTATTCTAAATTTATTTTCAATTAAGAATATTGATATACACATAGTAATGTTCAAGTCAAAGAGTGGATTTCATGATTGTTTTAAGGTGTAAAAAGTCATAATTTTTCAAATATATTAGATATTATTTGAAGAACTATAAGAATATTGAACTGAGTAGAGAACTCAAATGATTATCTGGTGGATTAGAGTTTTCTTCTCTACAATAATAGTCTATATATTTCACCGCAATCCTATGATCATGTTTAGTTATAATAGTTTAGATACTGTTACCTCTGAGGAGGAACAATTATAGTGACAACACCATGTGTAGGCCAATGAGATTATCTTAGAGATATTATGGTGTGTTTAAAAGGATTTTATGCTTGAAATTTGTTATATATAGATGAATATGGAAGGAATTTTGGATACAAGACCTGATTAGAGACTAGGAGGAACATAATAGAATTTTGAAAAAGGGAGTGGAGAAAATTCTAAAATTACTTAAAAATAATGTATGGATCATAGTGAGTTGGAATCAACGTTTCTCAATAAAGAAGATATTGATAATTTCATATTCATACTATTTCAGTATATAATTTATTCTAATATAATGAAATTTATAGACAATGAATTTATAAACATTGTAAACTAAATTTTGTCTGGGTGAGATTGTGTTTGTAACCATTATTAATTCAATCATTCTACCAATGCTAGTTTTTTCTTTATCGATCATTTTCTTTTTATCAAAATTTCCAAATCATAGAGAGTCAAAATTATCCTTGATCAAATTCATTCATATCATAGTTTTCAACTAATAGATTATTATTGTGAAAAGGAAATTAAGTTAAAAGAAAGTTTGGACTAGTGAATATTGATTCATCATTCTATTATCTATTGAGTTCAATAGTTTAAGAATACCAGGTTTTACTAAGTCAAAGGTTGATCTTCAGACCTAGTTGGTTAACCACATTCAATAAGTATAGTAAGATTAATAGTCATGTATTAATGAATTAAAATTTATTTAAAATCACTAAATGAAAATCCAATATCTAATTAGCTATTATTTCATATTTTTCATGTAATAATTTTGTATCCCTCAATTTTTAATTTTTTTTAAATGTTATCACGCAGTCATGAAACTTTCAGTCACAAAAATATTTAACTACCATCACAAGATTTCTTTATGGTTCAAGTGATTAATTAACTTTTAAAATTTTTTATCATGGTCACAGATAAACACATATTTTCTATAATTCACTATGGATATACCACTTCTCACCAGTATTATATTTTAAATTAGGGTAATAAATAATTTATCTGACTTTATCCCACTCAATTAAATAGGTTTAGTATTGTCATATTTTGTTTCAAATCTAGTGTAGGAACATAATGAAAAGGAATTTTTAATATTTTCCAGATATCTAATATATATATATAACATAAAATATATAGGAAATATATAAAATTTCTAGAAATATGAAAATAATATATTAAAATTTGTGGTGGGTGAAAACTAGGTCATCATTTGAAAACCTAGATCCCTTTATTAATTATATCAAAATTCACATAAGTTCCCTAAAAAAATTAAAATTTGTGGTTACATTGAGGATAAACAAATTAATAACAACAAAGATATAAATTTCAATCTTCCTCAACCTATAATTGAAAAAATTGACAGAGTCAAACATAGGGAGTTCTGAGTGCCTATAGTTTCAAATAACCCAACATACATTTGAAAAAATATGTATATCTCAATATAATGAGAACAAGTAATCCAACTGTTACGTGATACCGTCATACCATAAATTGCATAATAAATACTCACATGACATCATTACACACTTAAAAATTGTATTATTTTAAAAACCACTTAGGGGGTTGAGTGGGGAGGAGTTAAAACTAAGAGACTTCACATTTTCCATTAAGAGAAATGAAAAAACATGGTTCAGGTATATTGGTGAATAAATCATTTATAAATGATAACAAATGTAAAAAGAATTAATCAATAACATTTACCCCATAGGGAAATCTAATGAGATTCATAAAATATTAACTGGATTCATTGCATATAAGGATACGTTATTACCCAAATAATGGAACTTATTCAAAGGGATAATTAGTTAGTTCCACAACCATTATTGTAAACTAAAATTTCACATAGTTATATTTTACAATAGTATCGAATCATACCATTTAATATTGGTTTATTAATTCTCAATTTGATATTTCTTGGATGAATCTTTTGAGTAATTAAAACAAATTTTTAACACATTGGCATAAAACGCGCTACAAAAATTCTAAAGAAGATGATGAATTGTTAGAAAATTTAAATTTCTTCGTCAATAATATGAGGTTAAATTTTTAGGGTTATAAAATGAAAATATAATGAAAAAACACACATGTATAGAAATATCACCATTGTGGAAGGTTTATATATTTCAATTCTTGTTGTCATAACTTTGATATGAGTGTCAAAGAATATGGAAATACAAACTTTAGTGTATATGGGCCAAGGATTATACCCAAGGATAACCCATTCTCAAACATGTACAAAAAGGGATACAAAAAACATCAAAAATTATCTTAATGTTATAAGGGAGTTATTAGAACTATAACTCCATCTAGAATGCAGCAACATCATAAGACAAAATTTCAAAACCAATCTATATATGAATCTTCTAATTTCAATGAGATTTAGAGGAAAAAAATCATCTAATATGGATAATATTTTATGTATCGTAGAACCTCAAGAAGAAATACTTTTGGGTTAATTAGATAACAAAATACCAATATATTACAAACAAATGCTTGACTAAATCTTGGATACAAAACCATGCATTAAAATGGGATGTATATTAAGGGGATAGTTCTTAAGGGGAATGGGAATGATTCCAAGAACAACACAAGATAAAACAACAGAGAATTTAATGATAGTAATGACTAGGAGTGCTCTCTAAACACACTAGGATGTTATAATAGATAAAAAACCTTATAATAATGGAAATTGTGACGAAAATAGGACACCAAATCTAGATTCTCAAAAACTAAATACTATAAAATAATCCCTTGTAAATTTCCTCGAAACTTCATTATCCTACTAAAAATAAAAATGTAAATGGTCAAAAAATTATAATAATGGGGAAAATAATAATTGTGAATATATTGAAGGGAATTCCATCAATTGTCAACAATTTTTCCAAATAATTTCCTTTTCACGTTGAATTTAGAAGAAAACATAATATAAAAAAACATCTCAAATTTCTTTTGATTTTCATGAAATGGATCATCATAATTAAATTCTTCATGGATATAATTCAAGATACATTTTATATAAAATCAATGTATAAATTCTATTCAAATAAGAAAAACATTGAGGAATTTTTATCTTGTATTATCACATAAGTGTATAATTTTTGCTTATAAAAACTGATACCTCCTAATATCTAAGACCCATTATTTTCTTTTATCACATGATCCTAAGGATTAGTGTCCCATAAAAATATTTTTGAGATCATTTTTCTAGAATAAATTTTATTACTAACTCATTGTTTCAACAATTGAGGATAGGAAAACTATAACCCCACAAAAATATCCTTTAGTTAGCCAAATATTATCTTACCCACTACCCATGACAATAAATGACCAGTTATATTGAGTTGTGAATCTATATCTAGCTTTTGAATTTCTGATTATTTATTTCTATTATTATAATATTATACTCATATTATTTTTTACTACCTTCATACCCAATGGGGGATCTATTATTGATGTTTTAATGAGTATTGTGATTTCTAATCTTAAGAACATAGATACAATTTTAATGTATTAAAACTTTACAAGAAACCCACTTTAGGAGAAAACAATTCAATTATTGAGATTATGGATATTGATGAATAAATTCATTATATTGAAAAATAACTAAATAAAAAACATTCAATGAATAAACATATTTGGAAACTAAAAATTTAAATAATACTTTAGACACAAATCTAGTTACACTTGGGAGGAGAGGTTTTTAGTATGAATACTCTAATTCTAATCAGAGGGAATATTTGGGGGAGATTAGAGATTCTAATACTTATTCAAAAATAGAGGGGGAACATTTTTAAAGTATAATAATGAACACATTGAACAAAATGATCATTTTTCTAAGGGCATTTTTCTAAAACATGACATGGACACCTAAAGAAATTTGCTGTCTACATTAGATGGTGTTGATGAAAAAATAAATCCTGGTTTTGATTTTCTAGAACTATCAACAATTTATAATCATATTAATAAAAACATTGAAGACTTAATACTACATTAGTCCTAGATTCTTATATTTAGTGAGTAACCATTGCAACTACAAATCAACCCTCTTGTATCCCATTCGAAATATTCTTTTTTGGGTGAGTCCACATCACTACTTATTATAATCACATTCTAGTTAGATAAATGTCATTAAGAAAATATATTGAGTTAATTAATTAAGATTAAATGTTTAATTACTTATTCCATATCTAATATTGAGTTTATAAATATATCTTATATCAGGTATAAAATTTCTATGAAACATGACCAAAAACAAGGATTAGAAGGGAAGATAAAACATGATACAAATATAAAAGATGTTGTGAGAGATGATTTAATAATATTTCTATATTCTGGAATAAATTTTCGAATCTCATATAGGCAATGATTCATTCCTATTTAGGTTTTTCGTAAAAAAAGTGGAGTCACAGTTGTTATAAATGAAAATAATAAAAAATATTAACACATAAAACACATGGAGGTTTTTCATAGACTATAGGAAACTAATTGATTCAACAAAAAAATAAAATTTCCTGATACAATTTTTAGATGAGATGCTTGATATGTAAGTTGGTGGTGATATCATCAACTTTTTTTATGGAAACACTAGTTAAAAATATATTTTCATAGCTCCTAAGGACCAGGATAGGACAACATCTAACTATCCACAAAGGAAATTTACCTACTAGAAAATAACATTTCATTTAGGTTATGACATATAAATTTTTCATGAATATAATAAAAAAAATCCCATCATGATTGATTGGGTAATTGAGGTTTTTTTAATATTTCTCATAATTTAGAAGTTAATTTAGAAACTACCTATAGAATATAGAAATTTCATTAGAAATATGATAGAAAAAAACCTATTTTAAATTGGGAAACATGATAATTAAAAGTCCCTGAGGAAATTATATTGGGTAATAAAGATTCCATGAGATTTATTAAAGTTGATAATGATAATATTTAAGTGACCTAAAAGCTGCCACCTCCTAATAATGTCAATGGAATTACAATATTTTTTTGTTATGATGGTTTCTACATGAGATTCATCATAGATGTTTCCAACAACACAATACCATTTTATTAACCACTTATAACGAACACACCATTTTTTATGAATGTTATTAGAGTCATTTGTCCTACTTAAATAAATGATAAATTATTTATCCATTAACACTTCATTTGAAAGGAAATTTCCTTTTAATGTTGTGTGTGATTCTAATAGAGTTATAATAATATTTTTTTCAGGATAATGAAGGTAAATTTGATATATGTGATTTATTATAAAAATTATATACTGGATGGTTCTGAGAATAATTACTCTACAAAAAATATGTAGTCATCTACTATCATATTCCATGTGAACATTATAGATATAATTTGATTCGGACTCAGGTTATCATTTTTACAGGTCATTATTCTCTTAAATACTATCTGAATTAAAAATAATACATCCAAGGATTTTGAGAGGGAAACATTATTTATAGGAGTCTGATCTATAAATTATGGAAGAAATAATCTATAATATTTTTTTTCATCACTTTCCCTTGTTACCCAATACCCATTTTTTAGAATCCAATGAAATATATATTTTATTCCCAAATGTGAAATTGTCTACTATATCACTTATGTACTTATATTGTTTTCATGATTATGCTAATTTTTTTATAGGTGTCATTCAATAGTAAATTTCTTATAACCAAAGGAATAATTTTATATCTTATTTGAAATATTATCCCATCTGTATTACCCTTTTAAGTAGAAGATGTTTTGATCATATACTGAGGAGTTTTGTGGTTGATTAGGAGAGGATTCCCATTATTTAGTGATAACATTAAAAACCATAAAGTGAACAATATATTGAATATATGAATGCATATAATGTGTTTTAGGCTAGTTTCTACAGAATGAATTTTATTAAGGATGGTAGGAGTATAATTGTTGGTCGTACCAAATTCCAGGGGGGTGAGAAATGTGTGATTAAGGGTGGAACTGCGAAAAAAATTAAATTATAGAGGTTTAATTTTTTATATTTGTGTATTAGAAATTATAGGAAAATTTCCATAATCTTATGAATATGAGTAGAGACATATGGTTTTGGAATATATTTCAATGTCCGTTCATCTTTGGATTTTCCTAAAAACCATGTTTCTACTCTTTTCATGTTCATCAAAAAAATATTTTTTCATTGTTTGGTTTTAGACGCTGAAAAAGTCCATAAGTCATAGAGGATGTTTTGGACGGACGGAGCAAAGTCATATTTGGGCTCAGAGACCTGGTCCGGATGGCCCGAAAGTATTGCACGAAATTAAGGATGACTTGCGCGAAAGAATGTTATCAGCGCAAAGGATGTCCAGGATTCGCGTAAAATCCCCAGGATGGCGTGAAATTTTGTGTGCCCGGTTCTGCGTGGTGAGGCTTTGCCCGCCGACTGGTCCTGGCGCGGAAGAATTCGCGTGCCGCCAGGATTCCGCGATGGTGAATGCCTAGAAATAGAAGGCGACCTCAACCATTTCATGGTTGAGGAATTTGAACCGTCTCTCGTGCGTGTAATTGTGCACACAATATGTTATTGAGTTATGGTTCTTTGCTATGCCAAGTGGCCCCAGGATCCGCCTTTGCACGAGATCCCCATGGCATAGACTAAACATCGACCCCTTCGAGGTCTGCCCCTCACGCGTAATTTCTTCTTTTGCGAGCACGCCAACCAAGTTGCGCGCAATACTTCCTTTGCGTACACACCCCTTCCATTGCGCGCAATTCCTTCTTTTGTGCTCAATCACTTCCTTTGGGCACCGACACAGCCTTTTTCAGACGCATGCTTGAATTCTGCGCTAACCCTCTGATTTCTACGTAGCATCCTTAATTAAGCGCATAACTTCCCTGTTGCGCGCATGCCTTATTTAATGCGCGCAACCTATCCTATGTGTCACAGAACCCCATTAAAAATGGAGAGTCGCACCGCGATTATCTCGGGCCGGCATGTCGGGATTTTCCATTTCGTCCTTATGCGCACCCACCTTCAACCTAGGGAATACCATTATTTATGATACTCCTCTGCAAACCGTGAAAACAGCTTGAGTTGACATATTCCTCTTGGTTCGTTCCCTATGTCGTGAGTTGAGATTCTCATCATCAATTCCCTGAGTAGAATTCCTTATCATTGAATAATAAGATTCCTCTTGTTCCAATCAAGATATGCTTTATGTGACAACCATAAGATGCCTAATTCCATGATTACAGTGGCATAGTTTCAAGATCATTAGAATCCATTCAAACATTCCATCACTCCACCTCACTCTTTGTGTGTCCTTCATTCGGATCTGCATCCACTTCCATGTCTGGAGGGACCCCCTAATGGTATGGATGATTGACCTATGGTCCACATAATTTCCTGGGCCAATGCCCTGAAAGAACTTGGGCGACACTTTGAGTCAGGTCCTGTGTTTCGAACACGGTCATTAGTCGACCCCTCATTTGTGTGTCCCCATTTTAGGCAAACGCGATAGGATGTTTTGTTGCGAACATGGTCAGCAGTTATCCTATATCGCCACGCTGCTCTCATTGCATTCCGAATGCTGGGCATGTGATTCACACATTTCATATCCCTTAGTTTTGGTCGATTCCAACGCCATTGGCATTATCCCGCTTGTGCACTAGCGCATTGGTGCATACCTCAACCCACCAATGAGTTGGGATGCCCTCAGGGCCAGACATGAGGAATACATTATGGGATGCTTCCATGTGTATTCCCCATCCTTCATTTCCAATCCTTAGTGGCACCTGGGCTGCTTCCATGCGTAAGTCCCCTCCTTCGTTTCCACTCCTTAGTGGAACCTGGGCTACTTCCACGCGTAATCCTCATACATCGTTGCCTCTCTTTAGTGGTACTTGGACAGCTTCCATGCGTAAGCCCCATCCACCATTTCCATGCTAATGTGGACCCCTCTATGGTTCTCCCTACGACCCCCCATCACTACGGCCTTGCTGATGCCTTCCCTCCCACAAGGGGTAGAGGGAATTGGGCATGTAAGCCCTAGGGGTGTGGAGCAAACCCACCTCGTCCGAGCTGTAGGAAATTAAACTGCCATGCACTGCGTCCTTAACACATGACGTCAAACTGTGGTCCGACCCCGTGCCTCGCACGCAGGGTCCCCCCGGCTCAGACATTCTGTACGCCCACTCGTCTCCACATGAATGGATTCTTCCTCACATGGAATGAGATCCTCCTTTTCGGAGTGGAGTTTGTCCATGGGGTAATGGATGACTTAGAGCGTAAGGCCCTAGACTCTCTTGTGGAAGGTTTCAACCATGCACCTCCGTACATCCACAGTGCCAAGGCCAGTGGAGCCCCTTTCCCACTATGCTTTGTCGCACCATGGGCCTCCATCCTGGAGTAAGCCCCGGCACTAGAAACTCTAACCATGTGTAAGCCCCTGTTTCCTCTTTGGGCCACTCAATGAGTAAGCCCCTTTCTGCTTCTCACGGATGAACCCTTTGTGACGTGATCGTCTGGTCCGTGCTGCCTCTTGTTTCTCACCCCGATCATGACTCACATGAGCTTAGAGCACGCATCGACCACAAAATCCTCCCATGGGCCACCTCAGAGCGTAAGCCCCATCCCAGTGAACTATGTGGGCTTTGATCTGTGCTAACGCATGGTACGTAGGAAGCCTCCATGAGGTTCATGTCCACCATCTGGTCGTTCTGACTTCTTCACGTTGGTTCACCAACAAATTGGGCTGACTTAGAGCGTAATCCCCACATTCCTCATCCCGCGTGACGCTAAAATGTATGCCCCGAACTATGTGGACTTTGATCTATGCTAACGTACTGTACGTAGGAAGCCTCCACGAGGTTCAAGCCCATCAATCAGTTGTTCCAACACCTTCGCGTCAATTCACAACCACCATCATGGAACGCTTCGGAGTGTAAGCCCCATAACTAACACCCACGTATCATCCTGACCTCTCCCTTGAGCCCACGTGCCTTGGGAAGCTCATGCCCTTGCCCGGAGATCTTACCTCCTCCAGGCTCCAATCCATGCGTTCATTACCACGGGCCGCCTCATTAGGCGTCCCACTGTACCAACGAACTATGATGACATTGATTCCCTGCCATATCGATGCGTAGGAAGCCTCCATGAGGTTCATTCTCGTCACTCCATCACCCATCCAGATCCTTACCCGGGCCACCACATCCTGGTGGGATCATGCCACCTCATTCACCTCCACAGTATATGGGAAGCCTCCCACATGCTGGCCCCAACATCGGTGTTCCTACTAGGGGGGTCCTTGAATCTGATCAACTCTCAGTGTTTTGATCAGTCTGATCCATCTCCGATAGACGTTAAACTCACATCACACCCCATGTTAAACATGGGAAGCTGGGGAAAACCTCAGATGGTACACAATCCCCCACGTTCGATGTGGGATTCCTTGGGCTTCCACGCCCTCAAGAAGCCCTATAATAAAGGATAGAAGACATACATGCCAATCCCTAGCCTCAAGACATGCCGACGACACCCCATCGTGACCATTCTCCTCATCAAAGGTTGCTTCCTCGACCAGACCCCTTGGAGCGTCTCGACGGAAGCAACGTAATTAACTGGCATCCATGCAGATATGGCACTGGGAATGAGCTTCACGAAACCATCTTAATTATATGGGGGAGACCCAGACTAGGTGACGAGCTCCGAGGAGGAAACCACATAAGGAAGAACCGACATCCCATCATCCCGGTTTCGATCAAGGAGCAGAAGTCCGGGAACAAGGAACGAATGCCACCCGCCTTTGGAAAGTGGGAATGTGGGGCCAGAAGCCACGCGTCCTCCCCCCCTGCATGACGGATGCGTGCATGCACCCCGACATAAAAGCATCTAAAACAGAAAATGATACCAAGACATTCATTAAAGAAAATTTAAATCATTTAAATAATTATAAGTTCATGTCTATAATAAGAATATATTATTGTTATTGTAGAATTTGTTCCATATATCACCCACAACCTAGAGGTGAAGATGCTGAATGTAACATAAATATTAAATTAAATATTTAAAAAACATTCTCCAATTCAATAAATGACTAATTTGTGATGTTCAGTGAAGCTTTGTGCATTTATGGGTCTACCCTAAAGGCCCCTAGAGTAATTTTTCCCTAAATAATTATAACTCATCGGGATTTTATGAGATATATTATTTTTAATTTCATGGATTTCTTGTGTTTTATGCTTCACCATGATTATATTTATATTTATGAAACACCATAGTTTCTTGTACTATATGCAGCACTAAACATTCCTTATGTTACACATAATTTCAAGTTCATTCGATAGACTTAATTTCACAAAACACTGATTATATTTTATTCAATGCATAAAATAAATATGTTTTTATTATGTCATATGGAATAATAAAGGAATTTTGAACTAAATTCAATATTAACTTTGCATTTATTAAATGAAAGAGTGACCTTCTTTGATAGCTTGTGTTGCACGAAATACTGAGTTTCACGAAACAACAATATATTATTAAAATATTTTTATTTAATGGGATATAAACTAGCAATTTGTAACATTATTAACCAAATTTCAAAATATATATAACATTAAAATTCTTCTTATGTATTTTATAGATTATTATATAAGAAAAAAATCAATTTTTCAAATAAAAGAAGTATTTTCCAAAAAAATTGTAGTTTTGTCGCCTTTTGATGGTGAAACGGAAATAAATCTACTCTTTAAAACTTTTAGATTTTCTATTTGAGAAAATAAACATCTTATTTGGACTTTGGAAAACAAACTCTACTTTGGTAGATTTTTTGGTATTTTTCTAATAAAATTCATATTTTAATAAATAGTGAGAAATACTGCATTTTAATTAAAAATGAAAATTTAATCTAATTTATTTATATAGTTAGATTATATTTTTAATTTTATATAAAGTTATACAAGATTTTGTTTTATCATTTAATAGAATTTTGGTAATTGGAAGTAATTTATTATTTAAATTGTATATAAATGCATGTCAATCTTTTGATAGTTTTTACTTCTTTAAAACCCTCTTTTTGGTTTTGAAAATGGGAATTAAGATTAAATTTATTAGTGCCACTTATATATTTTTAATTATAAAAAATGGATTCTATATTTTAAATCAGTGGGTCCAAATTATTTTAATATGTCAATATTATTTTTTAAGATACTATAAATAGTAAAAACATTAATTTTTAATTACCATATTTAAAGGAAGATCTGGTAAATTAGGGAAACTAACAATATGATAAAAATAATAAAATTACCTTAACACCTACCAAATTACTATTATATAGATTAAGGATTATCATTATCACCGATCGGTTTGAATTTATTCATTTAATGGTATTTTTTTCATGAAAGTTATATTATTATAATTAAAACAGAAGAAGGTGACAATATGTCACTCTCATATATCTTCTAACTATAATAATTTTAATATAGTGGTAAACATAAAAAAATGTTCACATAAATAGTCTCCATAATTTTAAGGAAAATAACTACATCATGTGGATTTATTTAGAATTTTTATAGATTAAATAATTAACATTAATGACGACATAATATTGATGTATAAATTATATTATTTATAGAAATATTAAATAAATTGTTTTAAAAATTGTAAAATAAATATTATATTAAATAATTAATGTTCTCAATTAATTGTTTTGATGAATATGACATGTTAGGAGTGTATTAAAGATTTTTTTATTTTTTCTTCTCGGTGAATTTTATTTAATATAAACTAAATGAAATGTGTCAAAATTAACACTATTGATATTTTATAAACATAACAAATTACTATATTATTTGAAAATCACAAATATATTTAAAATTTACAATGTGAAAATTATATGGTCTAAGTATTCATAATGTATCAAATTTTGGAGAATTGAAAACACATAAGTAATTATTTATAAAAATTTAATATTTAGGATTTTATTACAATAAATAAATTTAAATAGATTAAATAAAGATAAATGATAATGATAAAGTTTTATATAAAATCCAAAAATGTCAAAATTTCATTTTTGAGAGTATTTGGACCCATACAAATCTTATCTTCTAAATAAATGAGATTTTGAGTGATATAAACTGAAAAACAAAAATTATAATAAATTAATATTTCATGATTTTCCAAAGGTTCCCCACCCCTATCTTATAAAGCGTTTCTCTCCATCTCTTTTAATTACACTTACAAAGACCATTGGCCTAGCCAACCCCTACCCAAAACTCCACACAATTTCCCTCATTCCATCCTAAAGGACGCCCTTTGGGAATGAATCTATCTTATGGAGTCCTTTTGTGCATACTAAAATGAGATACCCGATAAAGATATAATGTTGTCATCACCAATTTCAATGTTCTTTTCTTACAATACATCCTCTTCCTTTTTTTTACCACACTACAGTAATAAATCTAGTGTCTTTAATATTCTGAGATTTTATTAAAATTATTGGATAATTTCATACTTCCTTTTATCCATCTTATGATTGACAATAACACCATTTGTGCAAACGTACGGCTTACCATATCCACGACGTGGTGTAATTTTTTATTCTATAATAAATAATTTGGATTTGTATATTAATGAATATAATGGATGTAAATAATGAATATAACATGATATTATTTCATTGAAATCCATATACTAACAAATTCAAAACCATTTAATTATCATGGGAATGATATCGTCTCTCGTGCGTATCTACGGCTTACCATCTCAATGACACGATGAGATTCATTCCCCACATTAACCATTCACGAATGATTATAAAGTATATATAATACAAAAAATCATGAAATATATGACATAAAATTATACTATATTTTTTAATATGTATATAAATATATTTTTCATTTAGTTGCACGTACGTATGGTCTACCATCTTCTGGAGTAGTGTATTTCATTTCATTAATCTGTCTATTATATATATTTCATTACAAAATATTTATGATATATAAATTATTATTTACACTCTTTAAGTTTGTAAATCATGATCTAATAAATAATATTAAGAATAGTAATTGAAAACATTTATGATAAATAAAATGATTATTACCCAAAACATTTCTTTGACAAGGAATTGATAAATAAATAGGAAATATAAACTCAAAAGTGAATCATAAATGATATCATAAATAAAATTATGGTTCGTTTACGAGTTAATAATATTTACAAACCCACAATACATGGTTTTGGGACACATATAGAAGAAATCAGTCCTAAGGTAATGTTTAATTTTGGTAATCTTAATTCTATATGAGATTGTTCATATATATGTATTTATTGGGTGTATATTTATCATTAAAGTCCATATTTTATAAAAAAATCATAAAATGGAAATTATTCATCTATATATTTTTGAATTCTTTTTTTCCCATTTTTTACTATTGCTACATTGTATAGAATGAAACGTTCTTTTTTTTCATACAGGGTACTTTTTTTCATTTCCATCAAAAGTATGAGGAAAAAAATTAACTAATAAGGAATGACTGGATTTATTTATGATTTTATGAAGCCTTATTTCCATAAATATTCCCATAAACTATTTCAATTTTATTTTTGACTCAATTATTTTCATTTTAAATTGCATGGCATGATGAGAGAAAAAAATATTTTTTAAGTAAAAAGTGATATTTTTCTCAAGAATTATGTTCGATTGATTTATAAAAAATATTTTATATCAAATATGATTCCATTTGTATTTATTTATTTTTATATCCCTATTATTACTATGATTTTATTATGGTAACCATGGAATGACATTTTATATGGATTATGTTATGATAGAATAATGATTATGAAACTGAGTTTTTTCGTTGGTTATGTTATGATGAATTATTTATGTTTTTTAATGTAAAAATGTTTACATTAGGAGATGGGTCGGACATATATCTCCCTACAATTCATTGGGTAATTATTTATATATCATTACATATAAATTACTCTAATGGAAAGTAAAATCGGTTTAGTAATACATGGATAAAACAAAAAGTAAATTTGGTTCAGTAATGCATGACTAGACTGGAAACTAAACTCATTTCAGTAATAGACTTTTTCCACTATAATGTTATTGGAAGATATTAATTGGATACTATATAAATAATATTTTGTGAGTATTTTTTTCCACAGTTACATGTTTTATGCCAATTCTATTTTAAGATGGATGATGTTTCTTTATGATCTATGCCTTATGTGTTTCGATGATTTATTTCATGACCAAAGATTTTGTTATTTAGACTTAATGTAAATGTTTTTACATTATTATGTTTATAGTTTTCTCTATGTTCTTCATTTTTACCCTTACTGAGTAGTTAAACTCACCCTTTTTAGGTTTTCTTTTCCCCAAGCTATGAAGCAACATTTTAGGTTGGAAAAAATAAATAGAAGATCATTATGGGAGATATTGAAGATATATTACCAAGCTAAAAGATTATGTTCTAAGTTTCTAAAGACACTTAACTAATATGGTATTTGGTTATATTTTTTTCATGCATTAATTATTTCATTAAATAAATGTAATGTCTATGTACGTCAGGTTAGGTTCATTTCATTTGGTATTAGAGTGATGGTTTAGTTAGCATTTGGATACTATGATGTGAAAAAATAAGTGAGATACCTAGTTAAATTTCTAAGGTATGTCTAGTGATGTCTCTAAGGGTAAGTCTAACTACTTCTTACAGTACTATAATTATGGTAAGGATCAAAAATAACTTAGGATAAAACCTATGATGTTGTAGTTTTAAATTACTACCCCTTGATTATGTTGTTTTCCTAATATGATTTTTGCCTCTCACGCTATTATTTTTTGGTTTTAGACAATGTATGAAACCCAATGAAACCACATTAATGATGTATGTGATGGAAAATGGAATGATTTTCCTCCTAGACAACCAAATGTTATGGTATTTTTAATAAAGAATCCTATTTCAAGGACGAAAAAACATACTAGGCTCCCAGATGACCAATGGTGGGAACAACATTCTCTTAAATATTTCTAAAGGAAACATCCATCATATTTTTATGGAATGGCCAATACACAAGTTATATAGAAATTTATTTGTACTCTTGAAAAGACACTTTTCATTATATGTTGTTCGGAACATGAAAATTTTTCGTTAGGAACCTATTTCATGGAAGGAAAATCGAATCTATGGTGGAACATTATCAAGAATACAAGGAAATAAGATAAAATTAACTACATGGATTGGGATGAGATAAAGAAGTTATTTTTTTGTATACACTATCCTCGTATTCTTCCTCCAAAAAGGTATATTACAGTTTCTCATCTATCTCATGGTTATGGTATGAAAATATGGATATAATACAAAGAAAACTATAAATATTTCCAAGAAAATAATATTAGATTTTATTTATGCTCTAATTGAGGAAGGATACATATAAGAAATTGTCTTATGGGGACTGATAAATTTTTTATGTTTGGGGAAGAAGGTTATAGAAAATTTTACTATTGAGGTAATGAGAATAAATCCAAATCTCCAAAGAGAAAGTCTCCCAAAAATCAGGGTTACAATTGAATGGAAATGGATTATAATGCTATTCAATGCCCTAATTCAAGGTTTATGGATGATTATCAATAAAAAAACCATTAAAGGCCAATGAAAAATAAAAATCACATGTTATCACTATTGGTGATGTCGAGTATTCCTACTAACTGGGGGAATGATTGATAATTAATGTAATGAGATTCCATAATATTGTGGTAGACCAAATTTTATTGTATTATTGAATAATAAAACATCTATATATTTTTCCACTGTAGTTTTTAATAAAAAGTATATACTGTATTCTACTGATAACCATGAAATGCGATTGAGGTCATATTGATATGTATTTGGAAAAGAAATGCTTAAGGTAAGTATGACCCTTAATATGAAAATGATGTTGAGATAATGTTATTTGGTCAAAGATATGTTGGATTTGAATAAATAAATTGGATGATACAAGTTACATTGGAACTAATTATGGATTTTCTAATAAGTGTTTTATTATATCATGGACTAGTTTTTATATTTTTGGATATGAGAATAAGGAAAAATTTATATTCCCAATAAGGACATATAGTAAATTTAGGTATTACAATGTTTTAAGAAGATACATATTTTAGGTATAAACATGATGGAGTATAACAACCAAGAACTACCCTATGAGACATGGAAAATAAATGATAAGCCAATTTAGTTCACCTATTTCTAATGATGAATATTTTCAGGTTTTCTAAGTATTGTAAGATTATCAATTTATGGACAGTATAAGTTATTTTTCTATTAGAGGATTAATGTGGAGCAATATTACCACAAATGGGACAAGATGGCTGGACACATTGAAGATCTACTCTAAGAGGATCGGAACATGATTGTGCATTCTATTTTATGAAATCCCTACCAGGTAAGTGACTCCAGCAATTTTATCCTTATTTTTATTGATTTTGTAATTTCTTACGGCATTTAACTTACTTTTTAGATCATTTTTGGTTTCTCACATTTCCACAAATGTTTTTTTTGGAAGAAAAATTTAAACTTTGCAGTAGTAGTTATTCTCATACCAAATTCTTCCACATTAGTGAAAGGATCAGAACACCCAAAAAAATTATTGTAGTAACTTATTATCCAATGAATCATATGGAGCCATAAATCGTAACAGATTTATGGCATTCTAGTTGTTATCTTTCTTCAACCTTTTATTCTGTCACTATCCATCAGAACATGACAGTTATATTTTTCTTCCATATCTATATTTTTAGTTCCCACATATGTTCTACTATGTAGAAACCTAGTCACGAGTTACTTTGTTTAAATATTGTGTTTAATACTTTCCTTTTTAAAATGAATTTTTTTATTCCTTTTTATGAAGTGTTTTCCAATGAAGGAAACATTCATGTTGTAAACCTCTGATAACCATGATGTGTTTTGAGAGTGAAATTCATTTCAATGGGGTTATAATGTAAAACCAAGACATTTTATGGGATCGATTCTATTTAATTACTGTAATGTATTGTGTTTTATGTTACAGTAGGATTGTCTTAGGCTATACAAAATTCCATAATAGCTTGCATTATTAGATACACTATACATCGATTAGGTTACAAACAATTTCTTGTTTTTTGATAGAATTCATTTCAAGAAACCCTGAGTATAGATTTTTTCAATGTATAAAATAAAAATGTTTGGATTGTGTTATAAAAAATACCAAATGATGATTTCACAAAACAAAACATTGATCGGCTTGCATTACATGCAAGTGAGAGCTTCTTCGATAGCTTGTGTTGTACGCAATAGTGAGTTTCACAAAACAACAATATATTATTAGAATATTATTATTTTATGGGATATAAACATGGAATTTGGAAAATTATTAAACTTAATTTTTATTTTATATAAAATTAAAATTCATCTAATTTATATTCTAGAACTTGACATAAGAATAAATTCAATTTCTAGCTAAAAGAAGTATTTTTCCAAAATTCAGTATTACCACCTTTTGATAGCGCACCAATTTTAAATATTGTTTTTAAAAATTAAATATATTATATTTTACAAAAGGAATATCTTATTTGGATATGGTACATCAAAATTTACTTTGGATGAAATTTTTTAAATTTTCATATAAAATTCTTATTTTAATGAACAGTGAACAATACTGCATTTTAATTCAAATAGGAATTTTTCCAATAATTTATATTTATTGTTAGGTAATCTTTTTAAATTGTTTTAAATTTTAATTAGATTATTATTTTTATCATTTAATCTAATTTTGGACATTTTATGCAATTTCACATTTAAATTGGACCCATATGCATGTCAATCTTTTGATAGTTATTATTTCATACAAACCAGCTTTCTAATTTTGGAAAACTATATTAATTTTAAATAAATTAATAAAACATCATTGTTATGAATAATAAAAATTGGATTCAATATTTTGAATAATTGTGTACAAATTGTGTTAATAGGTTACTTTTATTTTTTGGGATATTATGAATAGTAACTATGGTAATTTTAATTTTCAACTTTTAAAGGTAAATTGGGTAAATTAGGGTAACTAAAAATTTGATAAAGATAATAAAATTATGCTAAAACCAGACTAAATACTATTTGATGAATTAATGTTTACCAATATCGCCTATGGGTCAGAATTGATTTATTTAATGTACTCTTGTTTCATAAAAGTGATGTAATTATAATTAATTCAAAAGAAGGTCACTACATATCGATCTAAAATATCCTATAAGTATAATAATTTTAATACATTAATAAACATGAAAAAAAGTAGAATGTTAATATTCTATATAAATAAAATAATATTATCAACATCATTCAAATTTATTTAAAATTTTTAGAGAATAAATAATTACCATTATTGATGGAAAAATAGTGATGTTGAAATAATTCTATTAATAGAATTAAATAATAAATGGTTTAAAAAATATTAAACTAAATATTACATGAACAAATTAATGTAATCCATGAATTTTCATGTTGACTATGACATGTTAAGAGTGTACTAAATTTTTATGTTTGAATTTCACATCTGTGTGAAATTTATGTAAATTCAAATAAATTGATAGTGTAAAAATTATCACTATTGACATTTTAAAAGAATACCATATTATTAAATTATTTAACAAACACCTAAATATTTAAAAATAAAAAAATGTAAATTATATAGTCTAAAATGTCATAAAGTATCCAATTATGGGAAATTGGGAACACATAAGTATATATACAGACAACCATTTAATATTTAGAATTTTGTTACCACAAATAAAATTAAATATATTAAATAAGAATAATTCAAAATGATAAGGTTTAAAATAAAATAAAAACATTTTTAAATTTTATTTTTTTAGATGATTTAGACCCATATTTTTATTATATTTTAATTAAATTATTTTCAGATGATTATAAAACAAAAACAAAAATATAATAAATTAATATTTCATGACATTCCAAAGGATCCCCTCCCATATCTTATAAAAGGGCACCTCTCCTTCCAATTTAATCACACCTAAAAACCCATTGGCTCATCAATCCACAAAAAACATATCCTATAAACATCCTAAAATTCATTTTAGAGGTCATCCTTTACGAATGAATCCAGGTTAAGGAGTCCTTTTGTGCATACCAAAATAAGATCCCCAAAAATGAGGTAATTATTTTATTACCTCTTTCAAAATTACATTATTCTTCTACATAATCTTCTTATGTTGTTCACATAATACAATAATAAATCTCATATATTATACATTATGATATGTTATTATCATTATGTGACAACTTTATACCTCCTTTTTTCCATCTTATGAATAACAATATCACTATGTGTGCGTACGCACACATTATCATCTCCACACCATAGTATAATTTGTTTTTCAAAAATAGGTATATTGGTGAATATAATGGATGTAAATAATAATTATAACATGAAATTTTTTCTATAAAAGTCATATACCATCGAATTACATACCATTTTACCATCATGTAAATGATATCGTCGCTCGTGCGTACCTATAACTTATCATCACCACAATGCGATGAGATTCATTTTCCATGTTATCCATTCAAGAATGATTATAAAGTATATATACAAAACAAGCATTAAATATATGACATAATAATGATATGGTATTTATGTATGTATATATATGAATATGTGTGTGTTCGTATACCATTTACTTGCTTCAATTCAACAAGGAAACAGATACAACGTTCATTCGTATGTATGACCAACCGTATCCAAGAATGGTGTATTCCATTTCATTTTTCTGTCTTTTATATATATTTATACAATTAATATTTATGATATATGAATCATTTTTTACAATCTATATATATTTAAATAATGATCAATGTAATAATATTAAGAATATAAATTCAAAACACATACGATAAATAAAACGATTATTACCCAAAATGTTGCTTAACATGAAATTTAAAAATAAACTGGTAATATAAAGTCACATGTGAATCATATATGATATAATAAATACCATTATGGTTCTTTTAGAAGTTAATAATATGTTTATACCCACTGTACAATAAATTTGGATACATACAAAAGAAATCGGATCTAATATAATGGATAATTTTGAAAATCATATTTGTATCTACGATAGTTAATATATAGGTATTTACAAGGGTTATATTTATCATCCTTGTCCATGTTTTCAAAAAAAATCATTAAATTTTTACTATTTTTCTATTTATCTTAAGTTCATTTTATCCATTTTTTACATTTATTATATGGTATGGGGGGATGCTTATTTTTTAACCATATGATATACTTATTAAGTTTTCCTGTTAAAGTATAAGGAGAATGATTTTTATCTTATATGGAATGAATGGATTTTTTCACAGTTTCATGGTGTATTTTTTCCATAAATATTCATCTATACTATTTCAATTTTATTTTTTATTAAATCTTTTTCTGCTAAAATTTGATGGTATTTTCAGAAAAATAATCATTTTTCATATGAAAGGATATTTTCGTCAAAACTTATGTTCGACTTTTTTATCAAAATTATATTCCATATAAGTCAATTCCCTTTAAATAGGTTTATGTCTATGTACATATTATTAAAATTATTTTAATTTCTTAATTATAGAATGATATTTTATATATATTAAGTTATGATAGACTTATTTTTAATAATCCCATTTTATTTCATGGTTATTCTATGATTAATGAATTATGTTTTTGTGGAACAAGTATGAATAGTTTCATTATGAGATAGGTGAGACCTATATCTCCCTCCATTTCATTGTGTAAAAATTTATATCTCATGAGATATATATTTATAAAATGGAAAGTTAATCTGGTTCAATAATACATGGTTGAGATGGCATGTAAATCCTATTCAGTAATGCATAGCTGGAATGGTATGTAAACCCAGTTTAGTAATAGAATTTTTCAACAATGATGGTCTTGGTATAAATACCATTGCTACTATTGAAATCATATTATGTGGTTATTTGTTTTACACAATTCCATAGTGTATGCCAATTCTATTTTATCATGGTTAATTTTCCATTATGATATATACCATACACAATTCCATGATTTATTTCATGACCGAATATTTTGATTTTTCATCTTTAGATACTTGTTTTTACATTCCAAAGTTTATTGTTTGTTTTATGTTCGTAATGTTAACCCATACTAATAATTTGAGCTCACCATTGTATGTTTTCTTTTCTATGGGATATAAGTAACAGTTTTATGTAGGAAAACTATAAGGGAAAATATTTTGGGGATATGTTGAATATATTTCACCAAGTTAGATGATTTTGGATCAGGTTTCTAAATACACAAAACTAATATGTCTTTGGGAATCTTTTTGTGTCATGTATTATGTATTCTACAAAAAAAATTAAATTAAAATGTAAAAAAAGAACAATTTGTTTCAAGAATCATATTTGGAAAGACAGGTCATCTCCTTATATAACAATATCAAAAATTATTTTTGGGAATTGAATGACCAATACTATGATTTCATGTGTTATATATAGAGATGGTTATAGGATTATATTGAGTTGCAATACATCAGAATATAAACATAACTGAACTCAAAAAATTTATAAAGAATTAAAAAATAATAATTTCATGACACAATTATTTAGAATATTTACTTCACATTTTTTAGAATGGAATCACTATCTAATTCTAGAATGATGAATTTTCCATGGAAATTGAAAACTAAGTGTTTTGGGCCCTTCATCATTATATTATTTATTGAAAATGGATATGTGGAGCTAGATAGAGAGAAGAATTGATGATTTCTAGTCATTGGTCAAATAATGGAACACTATTTTGAGGGATAAATTAAAATATTGGTTGTAAGAATCCATACCTTCTATTCATTTATGACTTTTCGTTTCAAGTTGTTTTGGAATAAAAATGGAATAAGTAATGTTTCTGGAGTACATGTCATGTACCTACATATACTTGTAGTGTGCTCTTTCAACGAGTCATGGTCATGTTTGACTGTGTCACTGCCACGTACATGACCATGTGATGATGTGGCAGGCTGCTTAAGGTAGGATCTAGTTGCAGCATATAAACACATTGTATCCTTAGAGAACACACCATGTATTTTTATATTGATTTGTTATATCGGAATGGGTTCACATCTCATTCACAGAAAACTCTTCTTTTGGCTTTGCATCATTAAGGATCAACTGAAATTGATGATTCTTCTTCGACACCTGATCCACCATCTGGGATCTAAATCAAACACCATCAATTGCGTTCAAATCGACTTGATGTGTTCTTACTTCTTCTAGAGCCACATCCCTTGATTTCTCCTCATTCGTGAGTTACCCATGGTGAACGTTTGTGACATTTTTGTTTATCTACCACAAACTAGGTCGATTCAAAGGCTGAGATTCAACTATATCTATAGTAAAATATCAAGGTAGGTGGTTTGTGACTTTCTGTAGAACGTCTTTGAATTATATGTGAGAAAGGTCTCAATACCATAGTTCTGTGTATTGTGTGTTTAATGAATTTAACCCTTTGATGCATGTTATGCCTTGTTATCTAGATTTAGGGATCTTTTTTGATAATAGGGTTCAATTACCTCCGTATAGATATGTTTTCCCATTTTTGAACTGATTTTGGCCATTGGGCCCAGTTTTTCATGTAAGACTTCTATGTTTTCCATGCCTAGTGTTGTTAGTATGGAGTGATATTATCTGACTTGCTTGTCCAATGCTTGGTATATGTTTATCCAAATATTATATTGTGATTTACACTGGTTTCTAGATATCATTTGTTCAAAATTGACTTAGACAAGGCTATGGGAACCTGGTGTAGATAGACTATAGGGGAAATGGATATTGAGGGAATTCCCAGAATGTCTATTATACTTTCACATTGTGAGACCATAGGAGGGATATACATGAATTCTCCCTAATATTGTTTGTAGTTCCATGTTGTGAGACCACATGTGGAATTGTACTTTGGGTGCTTCAATATAGTGTCTGTAGTTTACCAATACGGGATCATAGGAGGAATTAACTGTGACTGCTTCTATAGGTAGTCTTTTTTATGCAGAACCATATGGGTTTGACTATGAGAACTTCCCAAAGGGTTGCTTGATATTTATTTTTTGTTTATTTAATAAATATAAATAAATTTATTTGAAATTTTTTGATTTTTTATTTTTGAGTACTTCCTTGTTTATATAATCATTTTTCAAATTTCAGGTCATATGTAATCATTCCATGTTACATATAGATTATTGGGTGGTTTCTTATCTGTATTCTTCTCACATCATATTTGGGTCATGCTTTTGGGACCAAACATATTATATTGTTGTAGGTATAGATAAGGGATTGTGCCCTCCATCTTCAGGTACGTAATAGTTGTAGAGCTAGATAGCATGGAACCAAGAGATGACTTGTGTTTCCACTAGGGTTATTTACTTGTTTTTTCATTTTACATGGGTTTAGTAATTTATTCTAGCATTGTGACTTGTTTGGATACTTTCCTAGACATATGTGATATGCATCATTTATATATTTTCTACGGTTGTTTGTCTAATTACAGTCTTCTGTTGTTTATTGTTTCATGTTATTATTACTACTTATCCTATTGTTATATGTTGATTTCCATTGCATTACTCTAAAAATAAGGTAATAGTTTTACCATTATCACACTCAAGGCTCTCGCTGCTAGTTGGCATCCTCCAAAAATCAAGGAAATGTGCTTAACGACATGTGACCAACCCTGTATGGGTCACCTCTAGGTGGCACTAAAAACCAATACATAACAAATTAGTATTAGAAGAATTAATTCTTGTTTGACTTAATATTTAGAGCCCACGGTTAGGGATAAGAGGTAAAATGAAGTTTCTAATAAGTTGTTCCCAGGAGTAGCTAATCCATCTACATGGAAAATCTAATTTTCCCCAAATATTAAATTTTTTCAAGCTTTGAAATTATTACAGTTGTTTTGATTTCACCATTGGTTGATTCCCCTGTTTTGTAATGTTATTGATGTTATTATTGATGTTCTATTTCTATTTAAACCAGTTGAGATGGGTTATTCCTTCACATTCATTATATAGGGACTATCTAGATATCACATGTCACACCTTCTAGTAATTCTATTTAGGTTTTATTATCGATTTCATGTTGTTTTAATAGATTTTGTGCTATATAAGAATGTTGTTGTGATAGAATCATTGATAAAATACATACTTTTTATAGGGTATTGCTAATTGAGTATGGTCTTCTTGAATGAGAACCCAACTTTGGTCTCTGAGGTTTTATGGCCCCTCATGGATCAGAATTTGGTGGATCATGTAATTTATTTCACTTTTATACTATGTTATACATGAATATGATGCCAAAATTTGATTATTGGGAAGTATGGGCCCCCACAGATCAAATTTTTGCACTTTAATGTATATTTTTGTGTTTTTATGGCATTATGGAGTACTTTATAAGGCTTACTGTCTACAAAAACAATTAATACATGATGTGTATTAATGAATTCATAAAATTAATTCATCTATTCGGGAAATAAAAGTTTCTATTAAGTACACGCCATGTACTATATGTACATGCGTTGTAATCCTTAACCATGTGACAACCTATGTGGGCAGAAACATGGAATTGGGAAACCATTGGAGGAACATGTTGTGTACCAGAAACGCATGTCATGTGTTGGAGACAATGTATCTGTTCGTGTGTCTGACGACACTTGTGGATGAAGATTAGCTAGTATATTCCGTTTCTGGCACAAAAATTCCATAAAGAATCAACTGTGTCTTCGATCGTGTGAATAAAAATATGGGTGGTTGAAATTGAGGTAGTAAATGATGCGTTTATCTTGAACACGCCATGTGAAGTTGACCGTGTAACCATCTGTGTGACCAACAATATGGGTTGTTTAAATCCTTCATGTACATGTCATGTGTGGGACATGCATGTCATGTTGTTCTAACCTAGGAGAACCATGTTATTTAACCATTTAGAGGATCCCGAGTAGGGGAAAATGATTCATGTACATGTCTTGTCCTTGGTAGTAAGATTCTGTGTATGGTGGTGTTACAAGACCAGTGTTGGCAGAAGTACACACTCATGTAAAGGCATAAGTGAACATACTGTGTAGGGTTCATACACACCGTGTATCCATGTTTCAAAAAAATATTGTTTTATTTCTCCTATTCCATTGATGAACATATAAGTATCAGTCCATGATAATCTTGACCTAATGTGTGTGCTTGACCTTGATGAGTTATGTCATTGTGACATCCTCCGATTGTACACCCGATATAGGGCAACGAACAGGCACCGGATGTGGAAGATCAGTGATTACATGTAGATCCTCCTTTCATGAATGTCTTTTCACCAACCGTCATTCTGGACATAGTGTATGATTCATAGTTCCATGAAGGATTCATGAAATTTATGTAGACCTTCCAGGGAGCACTGAATCATTCCTTGTCTATGGAATAGTTGATAGGGATTTTTCACAAGCCGCATCGCCCCACCATCTTAGTGGGTGGAGGACCTCCGGCTGTAGATTCATGGTTAGAATCCATGTTTTCAGTCATAGAGTATCTACAAATTTCTCAATAGAGGAGGTTGAAGCTCTCTACTTACATGCTTTGAGATTCCTCCAAGAGATGGTGGGATGTGATCTCATAGGCAGGACACCATCTGGTTATGGTTTGGGAAGCATTCAAGTGTTCTTTATATGATTAATTGTACCTAGAGACTTTGAGATCCATATGGGCCCATGAGTTCCTAAGACTAGAATAGAGTACTCTCTCAGTCATGGAGTACTCTTCTCTCTTCACAGAGTTGCAGGGCTTCACACCCATTCTAGAGGTGATGAGTTATTTTTGTTAATGAATTTTGAGGATGGACCTAGGCATGAAATCTGATCTTAGTAGAACATCTTCAGGTTGACTTCCATCACCTCCATAGTAAACCATGCACTGATCAAAGTGTGAAATTTGAGGGATTATGGGGCTATGATCCAGGGCATCTTGTCATACGGAGTTGGAAACCCTACGACTAAAACATGAAGCACCACAGGGAGGCTATGCATGGAGATATGAGGATGTGTGATACTTCATCTGGTAACTAGTTGGTGTGATACCAATGTTGGAAGAGTGGGAATAATGGTACATGTTTCCCTAGACTTCCCTCTGAGGGCCAATCTTATGGCAGGATGGGACATTTTTAGTATTTCCGTCAATTTTTCTCAGCAAAATCTCATGATAATGGTACTATTTTGACTCCTCATACCAGATTAGGACCACCAATTCCACACCAGACTAAGGGCTATATTTCTTCAGGATGTTCATGCCGAGGTGGAGGTCGTGGACGCAGCGGCCAGACACATGGTTTTCAGCAGTCGCAGTGTGGATCAGCTCAAGGATATCAGTCAGCTTCACAAGGTTGTGGTGCTGGTCAGGCTTTCGTGAATGGGTAGATCCAATAGAAGTAGGATCTCGAACACTCTACAGTTCAAGATACAATTTTGGTTGCTTCATTTTTAGATTCTACTCTTTCCAATACAGGGTATTTCTTTAGTTTCAGTTATGTGGTTGTTGTGGAAATACATTATCACTATATATTTACTTCTGATTATGTCGTGACATTGTACGCTCTTTTGGGGATGAGAATGACCAGTGTACGTCAGTGCATGTATTGTCCTCTTGAGGTTGGTGGGTGTCACTTCTTCTGAGACCTCTATATCCTAGAGATAACAGGCTATGATGTCATTCTCAAGATGGACTTGTTGGTTCCCTACTAGGATGATGTCGACTACTATCATCATAGAGTGATTTTTAAGTCACCATAGGCTGAATTTTATCTTCATAAGGGTGAATAGAATGTCTTGGAGAGTAGAGCAGGACTCGAGCAACCTGGGTTGGGGTAGTTATTGCCCAGATTTCTATTATTTATCTAGATGACTAGGGGAATTCATTGTTGAACATTCCTCAAGTGGTGTATTTTTACTGGGATATCATTCCAGAGGACATTTCAGGTTTGCCTCCACAGTGAGAGGTAGAATTTTTCATTGATCTTATACTCGGAGTGGCACCGGTGACCATTCTTCCTTATAGGATTGTGGCACCAGAGTTATAGGGGCTCAAGAATATATTAGTGTAGTTACAAGAAAAGGGTGTCATCTGACCCGGTACTTATCCTTGGGGTTCTCATGTCCTAATTTCTAAGAAGGTAGATGGTACCGTCAGGAATTGTGTGAATTATTTGAAGCTGAACCAATTGACAGTCAAGATCTGATACACCTTATCGAGGGTATATAATTTCTTTGATCAAATTTCAGTATCCAATGTGTTCGTGAAGATTGACTAGAGATATGGTTATCATCAGTTGAGAGTTAGACCATTATATATTCCTCTTAAAGCCTTTCATAGCAGGTATGTTCTATATGAGTATGTGTTTATGTATTTCGGTCTCTCAAAAGCTCCTGTAGATTTCATGGAACAGATGAAACATGTGTCCCATCCATTATTGTATTCTATCAAGGTAGTCCATGTGGATGATATCTTGGTGTACTGTCACACTCGATCTGACCATTCCAAACATCTTAAGAACATTTTGAGTACATTGAGATAACATCAGTTATATGCTATGCTCTCAAAATTCCACTTTTGGATGGATCATATTCACTTCTTGATTCATGTTATCTCAGAGATAGGTGTATTAGTAGACCAAAATAATGTTAGGGCAGTAGTTTCTTATGAGAATCCTATGAACATCATTGAGGTGCTGAGTTTTGTTGAGCTGGCAGGATACAACATGCATCTTATATTGAAATTTCCACACTTAGAAGAGCCTCTTTCGGGCTTGAAAACAAATTTTGAGAAGTAATTTTGGACCGATTCTTTTGAGTCATCATTTCAGGAGCTAAAATGGATGTTGACATCAGCACTAATACAAGTTTTTTGTGAGCCAAGAAAGAGATATACAATTTACTATTATGCATCAAGTATCAGTTTGGGAGTAGTACATATTCTGTGGGAAGGATTATTTGTGTATGGGTCTCAGAAATTAAGGCCACATGAGACGAATTACCCGACTATTGATCTTGAGTTGTTTGAAATAGTTCAATCTTTACACTATTGGAGACATTATCTTTTAAGAGATCATTTTGTGGTTTTCAATGACCACAAAAGAACCAATTATATCATTACACAGTGTGATTTTAATTTGAGATAGCAATGGTGGGTTGAGTACCTTCAATCCTTTCCCCTTGATCTTTTTTTACTGGCATAAGAAAGGAAACACAGTGGCTGATGCATTGAGAAAGAGGATGCAGATACAGGAAGTTCAGGTGGCCAATAGTGAGTGGCATCTTATGGCTCTGTTCTCTGATATGTATTTAGAGGATCATGATATAAAGGCACATACATTCATTTCTTCTATAGATATTACCACTATTATGGTTGATCGAGTGTGATTGAGGTAGCTATTAGATGCAGAAGGCCTAGTTTTATGGAAGAGTGTAGTAGTAGATGAACCTAATCATATATGGAAAATATGTGAGGATGAGTTATTTTGTTTTCATTGGCACTTATGGGTGTCATTAGACATAAGTGAGGAGCTGATGCGGGGTGTTCAATCCTCAATTTGGGCAATTCATCCTGCCATAACCAAGGTATATCGAGATCTACAAAGTTCGTATAGGTGTCCATTTATGAAGAGAGAAGTTTCTAGTTCTTTCATGAGATGTTATACCTGCTAGATGGTGAAGGAGGATTATCAGTGACCATTTGGGCTTTTATAGTATTTACACATTCCCGAGAATAAGTGGAATGATGACATGATGGTCATCAGGACTGGTTTACCGAAGTCACCTCAAGGGAATGAGGTTGTTTGGGTTGTCATTGAATGTCTTACGATGTTTTCTCACTTCTTACTGATTAAGGAGACCTTTTGTGTCGATGAGATGGGTAGTTTTTACATCCAATAGATTGTACGTTTAAATGGGGATCTGCACCCGATCTTTTCAAACTGTGATACCCATTTTACATCTCAGGTTTGGCAGGGACTACAAAAGTCATTGGGCACACAAGTACTAGTGAGTACAGCTTACCATCCCCACACAGATGGCCAGTTCGAGGGTATAATTTAGGTACTGGAGGGCATGCATTGATCATGAATCATATATTTTGGAGGTTCATGGGTGAAGAACATACCTCTGGTGGAGTTTTCCTACAATAATTGTTTTTAGGAAACTATTCAGATTGCACCTTATGTGGCTTCGTATGTTTGGCCATGCTGATCACCACTATGTTGGCTAGAATAAATAGAGGAAGCTATGATTGGGATATCATCTTGTCTAGGAGGAAACAGAGTAGATGGAGTTGATTTAGAAGATGATGTTGTAAGAACCCAGACCTTCGTTTCAGGGTTTTTTTCCTTTTCTGGTTGTTTTTGGAGAGAAGAGGAATTTCAACAAATTTTCCAAGCACACACTGTATAATTTATAAGTACATGCCATGTAATTATTTTTCATAGCAGACCGTGTGTTGGCCATGTAGTATCCACACACACCGCCATGTGGTAGTGACTTGGAGGCCGCTTAAAGAAGAGTACAAAAAAGAAGAGTACACACAGTGTTCTTCAAAAGTACATGTCACGTACTTTCTGTTTTTTCATTAAATGCATCGGGGTCGCGTCTAATCACCAGAATGTGATTCTTTTTTATCTCGTTCGATTAAGAGATCCGTACGGCCATGGATCTTTGAGGAACCCCTGAGCCTCTATCTTTCCTCTGATTCGAACACTTTGGATTGCATTGGAATCGCATCGGGGGGGGGGGGGTCTCTCTTCTTCTTGAGCCTTGATTTTCAATTCCTCTTCTTTCCCAAGTAATCATGGGTTGACTGTTTTGGATGTTATATTAGATATACAAAGTTCAAAGGAGATTTAAGCTTCGTGGTTCATGTTTATCGATCTCATAACCCCGAGGTAGACAATTTATGCCATTTGGTTAAAGGTCTTTGAGTTATATGTGCGAATTTTCCCAATACCCATGAACGGGGTATTGCGTGTTTTCCTTTTTAACCCTATTGTTTATCTGCTACGATGCTATGCTTGAGTAGATGATTATTGATTGTGAATAGGGTGAATTGTTGTGCTTAGGATGTATTGCCCATGCATGTTTTTCCTACTTTGACCTTTGGGCCTTGTCTTCCTTTTAAGCTGCTGTTTACTTTCCCATGCCAAGAGTTGTAGTATGGTGTGACTATTGCTCTGTTATCCTATTGTGTTGTAAAATTCTAGATAATTACTTCTTGAGGTTGACCTTTGCCATTACGTGCTGATACACATGCTTGAGTTACATAGGGCCGAGAGAACCTGGTGTATAAACCATAGGGATAATGGAAGATGAGGGCTTCTCTAGAGTGCCTTTATAATTTATGATTCGACACTACATGGGTAATTGAAATTGAGTGATTCTTTAGAGTGTCTATATTTACTCGATCTTAGCCACAGGGAGAATGATACGTTGAGTGCTTCCCCAGAGCACCTTTAGTACCGATACGAGACTATATGGGGAATTGGTGGTGAGTGATTCCTTAGAGAGTCTATGCTTAAGCTGAAACATAGTTGTTAGACTGAGTGTACTACCTAGAGGGTTACTTATACATGTTTGGTTGGACCAGAGGGGATAAGTTGTGAGTACTTCCTAGAGGGTTACCTTGTGTATAGGTTTTAGCTTTTGTTGCTAGGTGGGACCCGAGGGGATAGGATGTTGGTACATCCTATAGGGTTACCTATTGTGTTATCTGCTTGATTAGTTGTTGCATGTTGTGTGGTGATTTGAAATATTTAAACTATGGATTGTTTGCTTCTTAGTGCATTCATGTTTACTGCTTTTAGTACTTTTACCTGCCATATACTCACTGACTATTAGGCACAGTTTTTCAGGTGGTTTCCTACTAGGATTTAGTATCACCCCCTGTTTGGTTCATGATTTTGGGACCAAATAGATAATATTGATGCATGTGTAGATAAGGGCAAGGGCCCTTCTACTTTAGGTACATGACATGTTGTGGAGCAGGAGAGCATGGGACCAATCTATGGCTTCCAATACTGAAGAGTTTTTTATCTTTGTTTTTGTACGTTGGTTTAGCACTGGATGTATTTCCAGCATTATGACTTGTTTGGGTATTTTACTAGACATATGTATCATGAATCATTTCAAATATTTATTTGTGTGTGTGTCTTTGTGCTCCAATTGTTTAGTATTCCAATCTTCTAATGATTACTATTGTTGGATATTTACTTCTTCTACTATAGTATGTGTTTTTTACTTTCCCTGTGTACTCTGCTTATTAGGGCATAGTTTCCCCACTATCACAACCAAGGCCCTCGCTGCTAGTCGGCAGCCTCTGGCATTCAGGGAATTGCGCTTGATTCCATGTGACCAACTGGGTATGGGGGCCTCTGGGTGGCTTCTGGAACTGGGATGTTGCAAAGTTTTATTAGAGGGTTTCTCTTCTCTTGTGTTACTGTTTGGATCCTATAGCCAGTGATAGGAAGGAATTGGTACTTGGTGTTAAGTTTTACCCGGGAGTAGCATACCCATGTATAGGGAAAATCCAATCTACCTCCTTTTAATTGCATTTTTTATGGTTCTTCAAATGTTACAGTTGAATTTATTTCACCTAGTGTGATTCAGTTGGTTTGTGTTGTTGTTGTTGATGTTATTGAGGTTCTATTTCTATTGCAACCCGATGATATGAGGGTATGCCATCTCATTCATCATATAGGCACCTGCTAGAAATCACATGTCATTCATTTTTGTCCCTAAAATCTTGGAAGCATTAGTGATTGCAAGATTTTGTGATAGATGAAGTGTAATATATGCATTTTGTTGTGATATTTTCCTTGATATAAATACCTGCTATTTGGTAGGGTATTGTTGTGTAGATATTTGCTTAAATGAACGCCAAAAATTGGTTCTTTAGGTGTTATGGGCCCTCAGGGACTGGAATTTGGTGGATCATCACCTTGTTTGCAATGTTATAATGTGTATAAGATTCCAAACATTGATTCGCGGGGAGTATGGTCCCTCACTGATCGGAATATGGAAATTTCAATACTTGTTTTAGTGTTTTCTGGGTACCGGAGTAGTTTCTGAGGCTTATTGTCTGGAAAACCCCAGAATACACGCCGTGTAGTGTTAAGTACACATAGTGTGATCTTCTATTTGGTAAGAAACTATTTTTCTTAAGTAAACGCTATGTAGTCTCTAGACCGTGTCGTAGGCCGTGTGGGAAGAGACACGGGATGGGGAATATCTTGAGCGAACACACATTGTAACATCCATACATGCCATGTAGAGTCGACCCCATGCTCACCAGTGTCAGTAACAACATAGGTTGGATGACTCGCATCTAATACACACCGTGGGCCGTCAAAACATGTCGTGTAGTCTGACCCAAGTACCTGACCAAGTCATGAACAACATAGGTTGGAGTCACCATTTCTTATCCACACCATGTCTACCTTGAACACGCCATGTAGGTTGACCTAGGTACCCATCCGTGTCACAAACAACACAGGCTAGTGATATCCTTTCTCATACACGCTGTGTCCGTCTGGAACACACCATGTAGTGTGGGTCATGTTTTTGGTCGTGTCTTTAACAACATGAGCCAGGTGAAGCATGTCTAGTACATGCCGTGTAGGAATTTTACACACCGTGGAGTATTGCCATAGGAGAGCCATGTTGCACAGCCATGTAGAAGAACTTGGGCAGGGAAAGAAGATTCAAGTACATGAAGTGTGTTAAGACAACACGCCATGTGTCGGGGGTGTAACATGACCAGTTCATGCAGTAGTACATGCCCATGTGAATGACTTCAGGGAACACGTTGTGTAGGAAATATACACGCCGTGTAGTAATGTTTATTAAACTTGAATGTATTATTTATCTTTTTCTCTTTCTACACTCCTTGTCTTCAGTACTTGATAATATTGATCAAAGGTGTGTACTGGACCTTTCAGAGTCATTCCACTGAGATTTCATCCAATTGTACGCCAGTTGTCAGGTGGTGATCAGACACTAGACATTGCTTATCGAGGACCACCTGAAGATCCTCTAGTTGTGCCAGTTTTGGCATAAGAAGTTATACTTATTACTACTGTTGAGGCACAGTTTAGGGAAGGCTTAATGAGGATGATGCAGACATTTCATGGAGCACTGCCTCCTAACCCATCAATGGCTGATTTGACAAGGGTCTTCCACCAGCAGCATCCTACCACTTTCTTAGGGGAGGGCAGACCTTAGGCTGCAGAGTCATGGCTTCAATCCATACTGGAAAGCTTTGATCTTTTTGAGTCACCTCCAGAGAGGAGGGTCAAGTTCGCTACCTACATGCTCCGAGACTCCATCAAGAGGTGGTGGGATGCGATCTCATAGGCGGGATGCCAGTAGGTTATGGCGTGGGATGAGCTTCAACGCATCTTCTTTGACAACTTCTACCCAGAGACCCTGTGGGCTGATTGATCCCAAGATATTATGAGTTTGGAGAAGGGTACTCTTTCTGTTATGGAGTATTCCTCCTCTTTTAACTAGTTGTAGTGCTCCATGCCTATTTCAAGAGTTGATCAGTTGTTCATGGAATGTATGTTCGATGATGGCCTGAGACACGAAATATGATCGTAGGTGAACATCTTCTGGATGAATTCTATAACATATATTGTAATCTAGGATCTGATCACAGAGAACAATCTAAGGGATTCTGGGGTTGTGAGCCAGGGTGGCTCGACATCTATGGTTAGTGTTCCTCCTACTGACAATAGGAAGCACCACAGGGAGTCTTCGCATGGTGATCTGATGAGGCGAGACAGTTCTTCTGGTAGTCAGGTAGTGTGCTACCAGTGTGGAAAGAGTGGACATACGAGGTCACATTTCCCAAAAGACCCAGTGGAGTGCCGATATTGCAGCAATATGGGACACCTTCATCACTTCTATCAGATCTTCCCTCCCACAACAAGTGACAAGGGTCCTTCTATGACTCCTCGTTCTAGAGTAGCACCGCCAGATTCTCACATGTCTAGGAACTGGAGTTCATTTGGAAGTTCAGGCCGAGGTGGAGGTCGTGGTCATGGTATCCAGTCACCCGGGTTTCGGTGACATTAGGGTGGATCATCTCAGAGTGGTTATGTAGTGTCACAGGACCACGGTTTAGGCCTGACTTTTGCGGTGTGGCAGACCCAGTATGAGCAAGATCCCGGATCATCTAACGTTCTTGGTACAATCTTAGTATCCTTAGTTTTAGCATTTTCTCTTTTTGATATAGGGGTATCAAATAGCTTTAAATATGTTGGTTTCATGGAGAACCTTGGGCTCTGCATCTTTTCTTCTGCTGATACCTTGACACTAGACACTCTGTTGGGGACTATAACGGCTATTGTACATCAGTGCAGCGATTTCCCTCTACAGGTTGGTGGAAGTAACTTTCTGTGGGACCTTTATATCCTAGAGATGACTGGATATGATTTCATTATCAAAATGGATTGGCTAGTTCCCTTCCATTAATTCGTCAACTGTTATCATTGCAGGGTCAGTTTCACATCACCAGAAGGTGGATCCATTCTTTATAGGGGAAAATGGGATGTCCAGGTGAGTAGAACGGGTCCAGGGAACCATGGGTTGGAATGCGTTACTTCGCATATTGTTATTTTGTATATGGATGAACAGAGTACTTCATAGTTTTACTTTCCTCTAGTGGTGGATAATTTCAGAGATGTCTTTATAGATTATTTTTTCGGTTTTCTTCCTGAGCGTGAGGTAGACTTCTCGATTGATATTTTTCAAGGAGCGGCACCGGTGTCCATTCCTCATTATAGGATGGAAACACCTGAGTTGCAGGAGCTCATGAAGTAGTTGCAGGAGTTCAGGCAAAGGGTTTCATCTGACCCTATACTTCTCCTTGTGGTTCTCATATTCCATTTGTGATGAAAAGAGAAGGTACCCTCAGGCTTTCTATGGACTATCAAAAGCTAAACCAGTTGACTGTGAAGAACCGATATCCCTTGACGAGGATCAATGACCACTCTGATCATCTTTGAGGATCTCTGGAGTTCTCGAAGATTGACTTTACATCAGGTTATCATGAGTTGCATGTTAGACCGTCATATATACCTATTACATCCTTCTGGAGCATGTATGGTCTATACGAGTACTTGGTTATGCTGTTCGGTCTCACAAACGTGCCTACAATTTTCATGGCACTGAGGAAATGGTTGTTCCATCCATACTTGGATACTTTCATTGTGGTATTTGTGGGAGATATCTTGGTGTAATCTCACACTCGACACGACCATGTTAACCATCTTTAGATCATTTTGAGTACACTGAGGGAGTATTAGTTATATTCTAATCTCTCAAAATGCCATATTTGGATGGATCAAATTCACTTCTTGGGTCTTGTCATATCAGAGGTAGGAGTATCAGTAGACAAAGAGAATGTGAGAGTTGTGGCTTCATTGGAGCATCTGAAGAACATATTTGAGGTGCAGAGTTTTCTAGTGCTGGCTGGATAATACAGACCTTTCATACAGGAATTTTTTTGCTCAGTAGCACCACAGACAGGTCTGAACAATAAGGGGGTGGGAAGATCTTATGGTCATATTCTTGTGAGTCAACCTTTCAAGAGCTGAAAGGGAGGTTGACTTCACCAATGATACTAGTCTTTCATGAGCTAGTAAAGAGATATACTTTTTACTATGATGCATCAGTTATCAGGGTGGGATCTATGCATATGCAGGGAGATGGAGTCGTTGCGTATAGGTCTCTACATTTGAGGCCACATGAGAGGAATTACCCAATGCACGATCTGAAGTTGGAAGCTATTGTTCATGCCTTACGTTGTTGGAGACATTATATTCTGGGAGAGAATTTTTTGGTTTCTAAAGACCACAAAATTTTCATGTACATATTCACTCAGTGTGATCTGAATTTGAGAAAGTGCAGGTGGGTTGAGTACCTACAGTACTTAGAATTTGAGCTTGCCTATATGCCTAGGAAAGGCATCGTAGTGGCTGATAAATTGAGCAGGAGGACTCTTTTACAGGCAGTTCAGGAGGCCAGCATTGAGTGGCAGCTTATGGATCTGTTCTCTGAGATACATTTGGATGTGAACGACAGATAGGGGTAGACATTTCTTTCTTCGGTAGTTGTTACCCCTACTCTTCTTGACCCAACACGTATGAGGTAGCTATCAGATTCTGAAGGCCTAGTGCTCTAGTAGAGTGTGTCAGGAGAGGACCCAATTCCTAGATGGACTGTAGGAGAGGATGAGATCTTGTGTTTCAAGGGGTACATATTGGTGCCAACAGATATACGCAAGGTGCTGATGTGGTATTTCTATTCCTTAGTTTGGGCAGTTTATCCCGGCTTCACCAAGATGTATTGTGATCTACACCGTCATTATTGGTGGCCAGGTATGAAAAGTGACGTTTCTGGTTTTTTCATGAGGTGTTCTACTTGTCATATGGTGAAGGTGGAGCATCAGCGACCAGCAGGGATTTTGCAGCAGTTATCCATTTCCGAGAGAAGAGGAATGACGTCTCGATGGACATCGTGAATGGTTTTCCAAGGTCACCTCGATGGAATGATGAAGTTTAAGTTGTTATTGATAGAACGAAGGTTTCTCACTTTTTATGATCAAGTAGAACTTCAGTGTTGATGAGTTTGGATGGTTGTACATCTGAGATATTGTACATCTTCATGTAGTTCCACACTCCATTGTTTTAGAAATGGATGCACGTTTTACTTCTCGAGTCTGACAGGGGCTTCAGAAGACTTTGGGTATACAAGTACTTTTGAGTACATCTTTCCATCCCCAGACAGATGTCCAGTCTGAGGGTACGATTCATGTTCATGAGGATATGATCCAAGCATGCACACTAGATTTTATAGGTTCTTGGGAGAATCATATACCTCTTGGGGAGATTTCCTACAACAATAGCTTTTAAAAAACTATTTATATGGCACCTTCTGATGCTTTGTACGGTAGCCCATGCCGATCACCATTGTGTTGGATGGAGGTAGGAGAGGTAGCTTTGTTGGGACCCTGTCTTATTTAGGAGACCACAGAGAAGATAGTGTTGATTCAGAAGAGGATGGTAACTATAGAGTCTTGACAGAAGTCTTATGTTGATCAGTGGAGAGGACCTACGGAGTTTGATGTCGGGGATTAGGATTTAATGCGTGTCACATCGAGGTTGGGACACAAGAGGATTATGAGGTAGGGTATGCTTTCGTCGAGGTAAGTTGGGCCATTTGACGTGTTTGAGAGGGTTGGGCCAGTTTCCTATCGGTTGCAGTTACCTTATAGGTACCGAGGTATGCATGACGTCCTCCACGTTTCTCAGCTTCGACGTTACTTTTCAAACCTATCTCATATCTTTCATCTTGAGGGGGTTGAGATTGAAGTGGATGCATATTTTGAATATCCTCCTATCCGGATTTTGAATCATAGTAAAAAGGTTCTACATGGCTGGTCTATTCTTCTGGTACGAGTGCTATGGCAGCACAGGCGAGTACAGGATGAGACTTGAGAGAGGGAGGCTAATGTACGAGCATAGAGGCTAGAACTATTCAGGGTTTCTTTTTCTACATTGCTCTAGGGATATTCAGGATGAATTTCATTAAGGGGGAAGTTTGAAAGAACCCAAACCTTCTTTTCTGGTATGTTTTCCTTTTCTGGTCATTTTTTGGAGAAAAGAGGAATTTCCAAAAAAAACTTCAAAGTACACACCATGTACTTTTTTTCCACGGTAGACCGTGTGCTTTCCGTGTAGTAGCCACACATACAGCCATGTGAATGTTACTTGGATGCCATATAAAGAGGAGTATGGAAAAGGTGAGTACACACCATGTACTTAAAAAGTACACACTATGTACTATCTTTTTTTCATTAATCACACTGGGGACGTGTCTAATCACCATAACATGCTTCTTTTAGGTCTCGTTCGACCAAGAGATTCATATGGACACTGATCTTTTACATGCCCCTGAGACTCCATCCATCCTCTGATTCAAATACGGTTGATTGCACTGGAATATCATCAGTGAATTCTCTGTTTTTCTTTAGCCTTGTTTTCTAATTCGTCTTCTTTTCCATGTTATCATTGGTTGATCATTTTGGATGTTTTCATAGATCTACGATGTTCCAAGGAAATGAAAGCATTGTGGTTCAAGTATATTGATCTTATAATCTCGAGGTAGGTTGTTTGTGTCTTTCGGTTAAAAGTCTTTGAGTTTTATTGGCAAATTTTCCCAATACCCATAAACGGGATATTGCATGTTTTTCATTTTAGACCTATTGTTTCTTAGCTATAATGTTATTCTTTAGTATATGGTTATTGATTGTGAATAGGTCGAATTCTTGTGCTTTGGATGTATTTCCAATGCAAGTTTTTGCTGCTTTGACCTTTGGGTCTTGTTTTCTTATTAGGATGTTATTTACTTTCCCCTGCCCAGTGTTGTAGAATGGTGTGACTATTGCTCGGTTATCCCATTGTGCTATAGAATGCTAGCCAAGTATTTCTTGAGGTTGACCTTGGCCTTTATGCGCTGCTACACATGCTTGACCTATACAGGGTTGAGAGAACCTGGTGTATAGACCATAGGGTGAATAGATGATGACGGCTTCTCTAGAGTGTATATATAATTTCTGATGTGAGACCACATGGGGAATTTTCATTGAGTGATTCCTCAGAGTGTCTATAGTTCTTCGACGCAGGTCACAGGGGGGAATGAGATGTTGAGTTCTTTCCTAGAGTGACTTTAGTCCTGATACGAGACTATTGGGGGAATTCACTGTGTGTGCTTCCTTAGAGAGTCTATGCTTAATCTGAACCAGAGGGGTTATACTAAGTTTACTGTCTAGAGGGTTTCATATAATATTTATTTCAGACCATAGGGGATAGGCTGTGAGTACTTCCCAGAGGGTTACCTTGTGTTTAGCTGCTTCCTTGTGTTTCTAGGTAGGACCAAAGGGGATAGGCTTTGGGTACTTCCCAGTGGGTTACCTGTTGTGTTATCAACTTGTTTAGTTGATGCATGCTGTGTGGTGATTTGAATTAATTAACTATATATTTTTTGCTGATTAGTGCTTTTGGTTTATTGCTTTCTGTACTTTTACCAGCCCAATACTCACTGACTATTAGGCACAGATCATCAGGAGGTTGCCTGCTGGGATTTAGTCTCACACCCTATTTGGGTCATGCTTTTGGGCCCAAACAAATTATATTCTTGCAGGTATAGATAATAGCTAGAACCCTTCTACTTCAGGTACATGAATTGCTATGGAGCTCGAGAGAATGGAATAAGCTATGGCTTGTGATGCTGAGGAGCTGTTTATATTTCTTTTTGTACTTTGGTTTAGCAATTGTCGTATTTACAACATTGTGACATGTTTGGCTGCTTTCCTAAACATATGTATCTTGCATCATTTCATATATATATATGTGTGTGTGCTCTAATTGTTTAGTACTTCAATCTTCTGTTGTTTACTGATTTTGGATATTTACTGCTTCCACAATTTTATGTGTTGTTTACTTCCACTATGCACTCTGCCAATGAGGGCATAGTTTCCCCAAAATCTCACCCAAGGCCCCCGCTCCTAGTCAGAAGCCTCTAGCATTCAGGAAAATGTTCTTGACGCCATGTGACCAACCGGGTATGGGGTGCCTCTGGGTGGCTTCCGGAAATGAGACATTACAGATTGCTACTACACAATCACAACAAAAGTCATATGTTGATTGATAGTGATGACCTCTATAAATCGACGATGGAGATTATGTTTTCTTACATGTTTCTCTAGGATGGGGACACATGAGGATTATGATACATGGAAAGCATTTGCTAAGATACAACAGGCTGTTTTAAGTTTTGGGGTGAGTCGAACTAGTTTCATATCAGTTGTAGTAGAGGTATCTATCTATGCACGACATTTTTCATGATTCTCATCTAGGACATTACATATCAGAAACATAACATGTTTTTTAACCTGATGAGGTTGAGTTGGAGGCGGATGCCTCATTAAAATAGCATCCCATCTGGATTGTTTATTGAATCATGATGGTTCTCCATAGACATTTTTTACTCTCTCATATAGGTCCTATGGGAGCACAAGAGAGTACAGGACAAGACTTGGGAGGGGGAGGCTAATGTAATAACGCAGTGGCTGGAGCTATTTGAGGATTCTTTGTTGTCACCTCTTTAGGAATTTTTTTTAATAAATTTATTTAAGGGGGATGTTTTTAAGAACCCAGACCTTCTATTCATGTACGAGCTTTCTTTTCAAGTTTTTTTAGGGAAAAGGGAAGAATGAAAATTTTAGGATAAAACTCTGTGTAAATCCATGTACATGTCGTGTACACTGGAACTGAGTCTAGGTCATGTATGGATGTGTCACGGCCATGTACACGCCCGTGTGATGACATTGTAGGGCCACTTATGGAGGAATAAAGTTAAGTCATGTACATGCCATGAATCCTTAGGGAACACACGATGTATTTTTATTATTATTTGTTATATCAGATTGGGGTCACATCTAAATCACAGAAATCTATTCTTAAACCTTTGTCTTGTCCAGGTTTGACCAAAGTTGATGATACTTTTCTGAGCCCTCTACCCACTATACTTGCTCTGAATCAGACACCATCAATTACATTATAATCACCTTGGTGAGTTCTTACTTCTTCTAGAGCCTCATCACTTGATTTATCCTCTTTTATGAGTTTCCCTTAGCTGACCATTTTAGATGATTTTGTATATCTATGGTGTTCTAGGTTGATTTAAAGTCCAAGGTTAAACTATATTGATCATACAATATCATGTCAGGTGGTTCATGCCTTTTCGTAGATCCTATTTGAATTATATGTGAAAAAGTGCTCAATACCCAGGTTTAGGGTATTATGTGTTTAAGGAATTAAACAATTTATTGCCTATTATGCCATTTTTTCTTGAGTTAGGGCTCTTGTTTCATAATAGGGTTTAATTACCTTTCTATGGATGTGTTTTCCCATGTTATAATAGATTTTTTCCGTTGGGACTCATTTTTCAGATTATGATTCTCTATTTTCCATGCCTAGTGTTGTTAGGATGGAGTGATATTATCTGAATTTAATGGGCCATGATTTGTAGCTATTTGCACAAATAGTATATTTTGATTTACTTTTTCTACTGGATATCGATTTTACACTATTGACTTACACAGGGTTGTGGGAACCTAGTGTAGTTAGACCATAGGGTAAATAGACTTTGAGGACTTTCCCATAGTGTCTTTTATACTTTCACGTTGTGAGACTAAAGGGGGGATGGATGTGAGTGCTCCCACATAGGGTCATTAGATACACATTGTGAGAACAAATGGTGAATTAAATTTTGAGTGATTCCCTAGAGTGTCTTTAGTTTACAGATATGAGGCCACATGGGGAATTGACAGTGGGTGCTTCCTCAGAGAGTCTTTGTTAGGCTGAACTAGATGGGTTAGACTGTGAAAACATCCTTGAGGGTTGCTAGATATTTTTTAAGTATTTATTTTATAAATGTTAATGAATGTATTTTAAATTTTAGGATTGTTTAATTATGAGGATTTCCTTGTTTATTTCCTCATTTTTCATATTGCCTACCATATGTATTCACTGTCAGTTAGGCACAAATCTTTGGTTGGATGGATACTAGGATTCAACTCACAACCTATTTGGGTCATTATTTTGGGCCCAAAACGATTATATAGTTGTAGGTATAGATAAGGTAAAGTTCCCTTCTACATAAGTTACTTGATTGCTGTGGAGCTGCAGAGCGTGGGACCTAGCCGAGGCTTGCGATTTTGTTAGAGTTATTTACTTGTTTTTTCATTATACTTTGGTTTAGTACTGTATTACAGCATTGTGACTTGTTTGGATTCTTTCCAAGACATATGTGATATTCATAATTTATATATGTGCTCCAGTTGTTTATCTACTTGTGTCCTTACATTATTTACTATTTCATGTCATTATTATTGCTTCTGCTACAGTTATCTCCTTATTTTTGTTGTGTTACTCTACTATTGGGGTCATAGTTTCCCAATTATCACACCAAAGGTGCTCACTGGTAGTTGGAATCCTCTTCCATTCAAGGAAATGTTCTTAAGGCCCTATCACCAATCAGTTATAATTCACCTCTAGGCAGAACCCAGAACTGGGAGGTTACATTGGCTATCATCACCATACATGGAATTTGGTCATTTATTGAGTCTATTTAGGGACTATAATTTTTGTATTTCATGGGAAATAACATGTAGTTATGTTCTTGTATTAATTATCTTCTTTAAATATGAATATTTCCTACTCCTATGCTCTGAGTTTTTTCTTTCTCCATTTATTTTGTGAAACAATTGTAAATTAAACCAAATTTTGGAGCAACCATAAAGAGGACATATATGCGAGAGCTATCATGAAATTTTTTCCCTAAAAACACATATTTTTTTCTATTCAGTTTGATATTTTACACATAATTTTTTTATATTGGCCTTTTTAAAAAGTTATTAACAAAAAATATATATCGTGCATATTTCTGAAAGTTATAAAATGAGTAAATTCTAACTCTAAAACTATATAAGATTATTCATATGGGGAGTACTGCTTTTAATTCTATAATTTTATATTTTTATTATATAATCCTTCATAATATTATGAATTAATTGTGGGGTATTTATCATATTTGTTCTAAAAACAGATTAATAAATCTATTATTTCTTCTGATTGGTGTTCAGCTGCTATATTCTAGGAAAATGAAAAACAATTTTTAAACAGATTATAAATATGGTTGGATCCCTTTAAAATTTCATGGGATAAAACAACAACTACTGTACTTAATTATCATCGTTCTAAATGTTGATCCAAATTGTATATTTTTGGTATGTTTTTAGAATTTCATGGAAATAAATTATATAAATACAATTTTTATTTTCTTTATTGATGTGGAGAAAATTATGTTAATATTATTGTAACCCATTAAATATTCTTTAAACCGATGAATTGCAAACATGTTAGAGTAAAAGTGTTATCTACTTTTATAATTCATCATTGGGGACAATGATGGGTTTAATGTTTGGGGGAGAGGGGTAATTTTATGTGTTAATATATTTTATAATAAATGATTATACAAATCAAAATTCCAAAATTATTTTTATTCAAAAATGATTATACTTTTTAAAAATATTATGTTGGGTATTTTTGATTCATACACTTAATGGTTTCCTACCTAGGGACTATTACATTATAATTATTTAGGATTACCTTGATTATTAAATTATTGAATTTAATTAACTTATAAGTTATTTATCTCAAGTTTTTATGAAGATTCGTTTTATCATATTGAAAAGGAAGTGATATATGATATATTTTTATGGAATTGAAATATCAACATGATGAAAATAAATGTTTAAACATAAACCCCTAGGGGTTGGAATTTTTGTAAAAAAACACCTCATAGTGAAAATTAAATGATAATCATACATGCCCTTTTAGATTTATATAACACATGATATTTGGGTCCCATGGAGAATATCTAAGACAATAGTAACTAGATGTTTTTGTTATATAAGTAATACCCATTTTAAAATTCTATGATTTCTTTCCATAATTTTACCCATTATTATATGGCTTGTAAAAATCCAATAGAGTGCATATTTTAAAAAAATAAGTTCATTGAAGTGAGGGGAATGTTGAAACCAAATGAAGAAGGGGAAAATTAAGATATAAGATAATAATTGAATTTTTATATAGGATGTTACAAATGGATCTTTAATTTTTGGAACATAAGGGAAAGTGATACTTGATGTTTCCCCTTGTTAGAGTTTCGATTCCAGTTGAACATAAATTATCTACACACCTTTTATTATGGGTTGAATTATAATTTATGTAGGGTAGTGGGTAGATTAAATTTTAAATGGTGAATGAATCTATGTTTCTTGGATTTCAAGTGTGTATTTGAAAATCTATACGACTTATTTTTAATATTCTATTAAATTTATACATGTCTCAAAATATTTATCTATATAAATCATCCATTAAACATTATTCATTTCTCGTTAATTGTTAAATTTTATTCTATATTTACAAAAAAAAATATTTAATAAGAATAAACAAATTGATACATGTGGAGGAGTTTAAGGTGGCCTATTTTTTTCACATTTTTTCACATATATTTGTTTCATTATTTAAGATTTAATGGTAGAAATATGATTATTTTTTAATATTCTAAAATCCAGAGTAATATAATATTGATTTTTTATTCATTTAATATTCATTAAATTTTTATGTTTTTAATGTTTAATAGATGACTTGTTCTTGTGTTTAATATTTTACATCTATTGAATAATAATTTTTAATTCACCATAAAATTTAACGAACTTAATTTTAATTTTAATTATTTCTTTATTTCCTTATTTACATATAAAATGATTAGTAGTTTTTTAAATGTAATCTAGAAATATTAAGGTATAAATCTATATGAAAGTGGATTTTTACATTAATGAATTGAAATTTTTTAATTAATTTAAAATTCAATATAATTTTTAGGATATTTTGGAAAAAAATGTTCACATGAAATCAACCGTGAGAAGGGGTATGATTGATTATTCCTGATTAATGATAGAGTATTAAAACATTAGGAAAACTCAGTTATCAACTGTCCCTATATATATGCAACATTATAAAGATATTGGAGTAACCACACATGTTAAATTTAACCTATTAAGAATTGAAACTTTTTCAATGGGCACATCATCTACTACAGTCTAAAATTTAAGCTTTCGAAAGGAAAAATTAGAGTAGATTATAAGAAAAATAAATATATGAAATCAATAGTATGAAATTACACACCTTCTATAGATGAATTTTTGAAATGTAATAAAGTTACGATATACTATAATTAGAGACCCAGTAGACCATATTCCAGTAAAATCAAATATATTGGAAAAAAATTAAAAATTTATGGAGTGACAGTTCCTATAAAATTCAATCGACAATATATATTTTGTTCGACCATAACAAAAGGAGAATTGGAACAATTCAATTATTGCAACCGACTGTGAAGGATGATTCAAAGATAAACCATAATATATGAAACTTATAAGTGATCAGTCCAATATATGATTGAATGAGGAGTTCAAGGTTGAACTATAGCTTCTTGATTTTGACAAATTGAAGAACGAAGAGGAAAACAAACTCATTTGAACAATTGATGAACTCATTGTATGTTTAATAAAGTGAAATATTTATGAATTCAAGTAGTCTGAACATATAAATGAGGTGACACTTAGACCAAACTAACTAATGATTTAAATGGGATGAACTTGTCATTCCAAAAAATCATTGCACACCTATCGATCAACAGTTCCATGATGATGGAAGATTGAACTATGCTGAATATTTGAGGGGTGTAATGGATATCAATGGATGTAAAGTTAGATAATGGATAATGACAAAATGGGAGTCATAAAATCCTGTTCACCATACTGAGTATCCCAGTTGCACCGATTTATGAACATTGAATCCATGTTTGGATTAGAGGACAAATACGATATACAACTATGTGTCGTAGATTTTCAAACAATATCAAGTGACGATTTGAATTGAACATGTGCATAAATTTGAAACTACCTATTTTCGATTTCTTGTATAAAGGATTTGGAATTGAACTTTGAGAACTTGTATGATTTTGGTATTTTTTGATGTATGAAATGAAGTAATCTTATTGGACCTCTAACTCATAAATTTTGTGGCCTTATTTTAGGGGATACTTACACACAAAGTGTTTGATAGAATTATGAAATGATATTTGGTATTATTCTAATGGTGGAATGTTTGTTTCCTTCCCATATATTAGAATATCAATTTTTTTTATCTAAGAAGAAAATTAGGATATTTTATCTGTTCTAAGAATTGATATGAAGAGACTGGATCCATTTAAGACTCAGTATTCTCATCAAGATTCATCATGATTGATTTGGGTATGACAATCTCAGGTTCATATCCCTCAAAGTCATTTATACCATTGGAGAAATTTCAAACAATGAAATTAGGAAGAGGCTAAGTGATAACATTGGGAGAATAATGTGATTTAAATTTGTTCTATAATAATTGTTTCAATATGTTTGATAGTTCATTACCACCCATATACCTTTTATTCTTTTGATTTTTTTATCTCTTTAGATACTTTCGTAAAAAAATTATATTTATTTGCTGTTTATTGTGTTGTGGATAATATTATGATATTCAATAAAAAAATAAACTTATTTTAATATCATGGAGTATTGGGAATGGGAATAAAATCTTATTAAAATAGATGATATTCATCCTTTAATATTCATATTGGTTAACAATTTAATGGATTATTTTGTCACATAATTTTTGAATAATGAATTTACAAACTTAATAGATAAAGTTTTTTCTTCGAATGTGATTACACTAGAAACGTTTTTTACATTATTCAAACTTCTACTGCTAGATGATTCACCCTTGATCATTTTCCATTGAACACACTTTTCAAAACATCAAGAGTCAATAAAAATTTTCCTTGATCTAATTTCATCAAATTTATGATGTCATCTCTGTGACGGATCTGGCGATAAGTTCATTGAGTACAATAAAATTTATTACTTAATGAAAATTGATTCACTTTTTTGTGATATAGTGAATTCATTAGTGGAAGAACTATTGGATATACAATATAGAAGTTGACGTTCTGATAAATCTTTTAACCACCTTAAATCATTCTAGAATACTTAATTAAGATGAATTAATGAAGGAAATTTTATTTTAAAATATTCAAATAAATTCCCTTATCTCAGTAACTGCTTATTTGTACAAATACCTTAAACTATTTTCCTTCCAAAAAATTTTCATTTGTAAAATTTTAATTGTACACTCGTATAACTTTCATTGATATAAATTCATCACCACATTCACATTATTCCATCACTGTTCAACTGATACACTATTTTCTTGATGTTTATTTTATCTCTTAGTTACACATACACTCATATTATCATCCCTTAGATGTAGTTCAACCCCTAATCACAACCAAACTAGTCTTGTATAATGTTATAAATAATTTATCTGACTTGACCTAGTCAACAAAATTGGTTTGGGGAGGTCATTTAGATTACACATGATAATCCAAGGGAACCTAGATTTAGCATGAAATAACACATATGGATGATTAAGGTTTTGAGAAGTGTCTTCATTTAAAGAAATATGACAATTATTATTTCTTTAAGGGATTTATATTTTTTCATTTTAACTTTTTTTATTCCATTAATATGCATTAGTTATTATAATTATTTAATTTGGAATCTTATTACTTCCAACAAATCACAATGTCTAAATTTTTTTAAAGATCCCAATTGAGCATTACTGATTGTATTTGATGTTAAAAAGAAAAACTTTCATTACATAGTCAAACCATAAATATGTTTTCGGTCATATGTAAATATAAGACCTATATTTCAGTCATTTGATGAATCTTGGTAATTACATTTCATCATGATAAAGGAGTTTTGATTTACTTCTACTATATAATGTTCTTGGAAAATAATATTGAATAAGATGTTTATATATTTGATGATTGTAGAATTTTTCATCATGGTAATCAATGAAAAGTGAAAATAGAGTATATATAGCATTATTTGAAATATTTTATATAAATTTGAGGTAGTTTGGTACTAAAATAGCGTGAATGATATTATCAAATGGTGAGAAAACTAATTTAACTATTTGGAACCCGTCCTTGGATAATTTATCATAAATTCATTATGAATATATAAGGAAATATATTAGATGAAGGCTAGAAGAATGAGGAAGTTATGTTGGATTATTTGATGTTATAAATGTTCATGAAATACTCTAAATCAATTATATAAATGATTCAAAATGCATTGTTAATAAGATAATTTTTTTGGAATTTTTTTAATAATTTTTAAAATTATTTGAAGTTATTATGATGTATTTTTAATGGTTGGAGTGACCTTGATATGTTTTTTATTTTTTTAAGACGATTTGAGTGAGTTATATAAACAATAAATCAATGATAATTACCTATTTCTAATTCATTAAAAAAATTACGGTAATTAGTGGCATAATTCGACAAAGGAATGTATACACTTAAGAAACATAAGTGACATTATAGATTCCATAAGATTCATTTTATCTCTTGAATTGAAAATAAAAAAAGGTGTGACTATTTAATAATATTTATTTAGACATAATCATATTAATTAGGATCTTTGTAATATTATTTACAATGGAGTATGAATCATTGTCACTTTTGTAAGGTTCATTGATCTTCAGTATGTATTATATTGATTTCCATTAGAATAGGCCTTTTTCTATGATGTATCACTAAAAGTGAGAAAAAAATACATGTAATATTTTAGGATGTTATAAGATTTATTTTTTTTCTTACAAAGAGTTTTATTATGATATGGAGAAAATGATGAGTTCAAGAAGATAAACCAGATCATGGATGATATGTTACATAAATATGTAAACATAAAAAAATACTATGTGATTATGATTCAAGCTGTTATGAATACAAATCAGAATGATTACTCAACAAAATGAGTTTCCATTTCACAATGAAATGTATTCAACCCCATCATGAAGAAATATGAGAAACAGATAACTACCAAATATGGTTTTTTATTATAGTGATTATTTGTACAAAAGTATTGTACCATGTAGTAATTCTTGATTGAGAAAGTTTAATTGAGGGAGCATTTCACCATAACATAGTTTGTCACAACATGATAAATATTCATGGATTAAAACATAAGTGAAACCATAGAATAAATTAAATTTTGTTGTGCATTTTATATATTTATTTAAGAAAGAAATATCTTGAGTCATTAAATGTTATAAATGTTGATATATTGAATTAGTATTTTGTGAGAATTTAAACTAGAAATATATAAGATCATAAATCACAATATCTCTTGAAATAATTGTAGGTGGGTTTATATGCTTGTGTATTGGAAAAAATCCACAATATCATATGAATATAGGATAAAATGATAATAATAAAATAAAGGTTTGTTTGGTATTTTATTCCCATATAATACACTATATTGAATTCAGAATGTATTTCATACAAATTCTAGTTAGTGATCATATATGTATCTAAGTGGATTAATTTAACTACATTTAATAAAGAATACTTCATTAAGGAAGAGAGAGTAAGATTAATGAAATATATTTAATCATAGAGGATGACTGTGAAGAATGAGTAGGATAATTTCTATGACCTTCACATATCATAGAAAATAATTATGATAAAGACTGCCCAATATTTTTTCCACTTATCCTCTGAAATGAGACTCTAGTATATTGAATATCCATTATGATTAGATATTATAGTTCAATTTAGTTAATTAACAAGACTAACCGATATATAGTGTTGGTGACTATAGTCCATTAGATTAAGGCCAATTCATTAATGAATGATATATGATTACTTCTGTGTTGTGACATCTAATGAAACAATAATAACAAATTCAAAATATTATAGATAAACACTATAGAATGGTTGTACCAATAATTTTTTTTTACAATTCTAAATTCCAGACATTTCCACTGTTATGAGGTAGCATTGCATCTTATCCTGAATGGCCCGAAGGCCTTATTTTTTAATTTATTATTGATAATCCCCCTTTTAATGGTTTATGTAGAACCCATACATGACCCGTAGGCCCAGGCACTAGGCCGGACAAACCCACAATACATGACCTGAAGGCCCAGAGGCATACCATGCCCAATACATGACTTGTAGGCCATGCCCCCTTGAACTTCCCCTCCCTAGCCTTCTGCGTCATTGATCACCTAGTTCCCCACCTTGCATTGTTGATTGGCTAGCATTGCCCCGTACAAAGCTGCACGGTGCCGGGTCCCGATGGAAGCTTCCATACCCTCTCATTTTTCCAATCTAGTTAGCTCTGAATCTGGTGGCTACTACTCTTGTTTCTCTGATCCTCTTTTGGGGCCTTTTGTGTGTGAACTGGGAAACTCCATGGTCTATGTGACCCAGAGGCCATGTGGCCTGAAGGCCTTTGATGACCCGAAGGTCTGGGAGACCCATAGGCCCAAACTGGTGGCCCGAAGGCCCAAATCAGGGGAATAGTTCTGGCTACTACATTACCAAATAGTAACTATTACAATGACTGCTACAGTACACGCGAATGTTTCGCCTCCACCCGGTTTTGAACTCGGGTCTCTTACATGCCAAGCAGGAGCCCTTACCACTTGGGTACAGGCTCCTTGTCCAATACATCTTAGATGATGCAAATCCACCTCTACTGTATAGTAATTTTTTTATCTACCAATTCTATTGAACATAATTATTTTGAAAAATCTATATCTATTTATAAATAGTATATGGAGGAAGTGTCCATTAATATAGTTTAAGTCCTCTACTATAAAGAAACAATTATTTGAATAAAGTCTAAATTGGCGTGTTCATCTATATTTTTTTTTTATAAAGAGACTATATGCTAAAAAACACAACAATATATTCAACTAAATCATATGAAAGATTCATTGAAAAAAAGTCAAATACACAACACTCTCACTAAAATAATAAAATTTGTAGAATAATCTTTATTAATTTTTAATGAGAACATCTTAATTGTGGAAGAATATTTAAAAAAAAAACATTTCTGTGAATGTGGTGATTTAATAATTTATTATGGAGAAGATTATTTCTTTATAAGATTCCCATAAATCTAGAAAAGATGTTGAGGATTCTTACGTGGATATCAAATATATAAATAATAAGTACTTTTTTAATTATTTACAGTGAGTAGGACAAAACATGGAGATAGTATAGATAATAAGAGGATAGAATACTAAGGAAGACTATGATTATATGGCTATAAAAAGAATTCCCTCGATATTAGGATACCTAACAAGAGGTAAAAATATCATATCTGAAATAAAAACAAGCTAGAACTTCTCAAACATGTGAGATTTAAAAATTGGTTATGCTAACATCGAATGAGTGTCTTATTATGATAATAATAAATATTTGTGAAAAAAAGATTAAAATTATCTCATAATCAGCCTATAATAATTTATTTTAAAATTTTAAGCCTTTTTAAAGTTAGTTATGTTTTTAGTAATGTTGCTTTATATGATAGTATAGGTTTTATGTCTAAATATGGGAAAATATAGATGGTTAAAATTTCATAATAACCATTGATGGATGTCATCTTAACAAAAAAATGAATATATCTAATAATGGTGATAAATAATTTCATTTACACTAAAAACATTTAGATGAAAATGCTTTAATGTTTTTCCAAATTTACTTTATGATTCAGATTATGATATTCATCAGCCATTGATGGTGTCGTTGGAAGTTTGGGAACACAAAAATTGTGTATTGGTATAATATTCCACCTAAAAAGGATTATAGAAGATATAATTTTAGAGAGAAAAAGATTTAATGGAATAACTTATTGCTAAACAGAATCAAATTTAATAAAAAAATTAAAAAAATTAACATAAGAAAATTTTTTAATGAATTGGGTATTTATGTGAGTGTTGAAAAAAAATGTGTAAATTGTAATGATATATTTAAGAATAATTATACCAATATAAATTATAATACCACTTAGGACAAGGGTAAATAATAGATAATGAAAAAAATAATTGCTGAAAAATCTCTCTTATGATGATAGAAATTAAAGACTATTGTCAATCAAAGAATAATTTGGGGAAAATTTAACCAGAGATGAATATTGAAAATGATGTCAAATTAAATATGTTATAATTATACATTTGGAGGAAATAACACACAATATATTATTTAAAATATTCCATGGAAATTACAATTAAATAAAGAATACTATATAAAATAAGGAAACCAATGAAACAGAAGAATAAGTGGATTGATTTTATAGAAGTCATGTTAGAAAAATAGGTAGAGTAGTTTCTTAAAAAATATATCAAAGTGATTCTATGAAAAAATGTAAAAAGAAAAAATAAATTTTAGCCCGTTAAATAATAATGATTAACTATTTATAAATCATAATTATAAATTTTTATAAATTTATAAAAATCACATGAAAGTGTAAAATCTATAAAAATATAATACATTCTTTAAAAATAAGAACTTTAATTTTAGAGTGATTTTCTATGAATGATGACTTAATATAAATTAAAGGATTTTGAGGAAGGTAAAAAAAACTTAGTCGTACCAATAAAAATTTAATATTAGTTCTCATATAATTATATGAATTAATGATTACTAAATCTAATGTTCCATTAATATCTAGTTAAAATATTGAACCTATATAGAAGAAATAAAGTGCTTTATAGAAAACTATGAAATGGTAGTTCTAAACTACTTGAAATATAAAGAAAGAAATAATTCCATACCTCATAAGGATGTTTAGTTTTTAAGAATAAAATTGAGTAAAATTTTGTTATGATATCAAGAATATAAAGATATAAATAAAAGTGTTTTAAGTTTGAGATTCGAGTCTTATCCGTTTTTCTCTTACTAAGGAGATGATGGAAATCTCATCTTATTCACATGCATTTGTTTTTAGTGTTTTTCATGTAGTGCATTCAATGTGATATTTGAAAATGGATGGCTTGATGATATTTTTAATTACTATATAACATAATAATATTTTCCCATCATGGAGAATATAATTATTCTTTGAATCATTTAATGATATATCAATGTTTTTTTAGATTTTATTTTAAATAGATACAACCATGAAGAAGAATAATTGAGTGAATCCCATTATAGGGAGACGAAGAGTGGAGAAGTTACATACTATGTGTAATTTCATGTTAATATGAAAAATATACAACTCCTAAAATTAAGAATAAAACATATTAAACCATTTTTATCCCTTCCTGGATAATATCAAATGTTATTTTGAAGTGGGATTCATGGTTAATGATGAAAATATATATTAAATATAGTTTTTCTATCTTACAAATGAATATTTTTGATTGGTATTTATAAATTAATTCATTCATTGAATTCATTTATATTCTATTTAATAACCCCCAATAATATAAATTTATCTGCTTCCATAGTTGGGTATTTTATGGAATGCTTTGGTGACATGTTTAATCACTCATTTTTTCTACACAGATTAAGACCCACAATGATTTAGAGTCTTTTAATTTTTAAATTATTACTATGAATAATTTTTTTAATCATTATTATAATTAAATCAAAGTTTATCTCTCTATACAAAGGGATTATAAAAGAAATAATATGGAATTACTAATCACATAAGATAGGTGAATATGGTTATGGCTTCTCCTTAGGGAGAATTAAAATAACTAACATACACACATTTTTTCATGGAGGGTTTTAATAGTATTGAAAAAATTTATAAATAGTTATATAGAAGATTATAATCTAGAATTAGAAATTATATTTGTTTTCAGTAATAAATATATAAATTATATAGTAATTCCATTAATATGCGTTTGGAGATATGTGATGTGATGAAGAAGTTTTCTACCCTTGAAAGAAACATGAAAATTATTTCATAGGATAAAAAAGGATATTATAGATGAATTTACTTCTAAATGTTCTTTAACAATAAAATTAAATGTAGAAACAAATATATCTAATTATTATAAAATTGATCATCCTGGAAATTAGCGTTATGTACTAATGGAATTTAAATTTTTTTTCTACAATTGTATTTAGTATGTGTGAGGTATATGACTAATGAAATCATTTTAAAGTTTTTATTAATGGGAAAAATATGTATTCACGATGAAGAAACCATTCATTGATAATTTATCCTAAAGGATATTTAGAAATATTATAAAATCTATAGAATAAAGGTTGGAAGAAGGAAGAAATTAGGCTGAATGAGTTTAGGTAATAAAAGTTTCTAGAAAATTCAAAATTGACTATATATTTTCTGATAAATATAGTGAAAATAATTTAAATATATTTTTTATTATTCTAATTAACAAAACAAGACCTACTAGGATCAATATTTGGTCGTGGTAAGCCAAGAGTTACACCATAATCCTACCTCAATCCGTCCAGAGGCTTGTGATGGTCACCAAGTCAAACAATATCAAAATGGGAGTAAATATGCTAATTTAATTGTATGAAGAAAAAAACGTCATATATTACATGATAGAAAAATAAAAAAAAGAAACTAAAAAAATATGAATTCTTGAAACAACCCCTAGGTCTTATGATGATATAACAAGTATAAAATTGAATAGTACATTTTATCAAATGCATTCCAATAAATGACTAAAAATGGAAGACACTGACCTAAATAATAGTATATTCCCCTATAATATCAATCTCTCATCATGAACAACACCTTAAAAATCATTCCATGACAAAACTGAGGACTACTAACACCATGTCCAACTAAATCACAACTAAAATATAAATTTTCAACATAGGACAGGACACGTACAAAAAAAATATAATGTATGAGTGGGTATATAAAACCCATATAAAATTCCAAAAAAACAAAAAGAAAAAGAAAAAATAAGTCATCCACGATCACAAAGGTGGTAAAAAACACATATAACATTGATATTATTAGAGGGAAAACTTTAGACACTAAAGGAATTCCCTCTCTTTGTAGCCTGACCGTGGGAGAATACATACACAACATTAAGAGTTCATAGTACCTAACTATCAACATTTTCACATCATTGGAGTCATACATAAGTTCTGATACCTCTCTATATAGTACATAGTAGATGGTGGTGGTTAATAAAATGTGAGTGACACACACATATAATGATATCACACAATAAAATAGAGTCAGGCTTCGAATCAACGAACACTATGATAAGTATTACAAAACCCTATCATCATTATAAATAATAAAAACAAAATAATTCCCAACCATATCTCCACGATGGCCATTGTTAGTTGATGAGACTACACTACAGTTATATATGTATAAGAAGACCAAGTACAATCTATTTAATTTCCCCAAAAAAATATTCTATGAATAATTCATGAATATTACACTTAGGCGAGACCCCACATCACATATAGAACCTCAAGGTAAACCACCTAGTGTTATTATATGAGTCATGTATGCCTCAAAAACAATCCCAATCATGGGTTTGTGCACTCATGAAACATGTGTTTGGTATAGGGAGATCATGTAGACTTAACTCATGATCCTTTCCCTACCGCAATCCTAACAAAATTAATAGAAACGATGGCAGAGATGAATATGATAAAGGGTTTAATGACATATATACTGGTTTATATGTTAATGTAATTGTATTTTATTATATCATTACTTTTTGAATAGATATATTACGAAATTAATTGACTATAATTGGATAAATTTATATAATAATAGCAATGAATATGATGATGTGTTTGATGATTTCATAATATTTTCAAAATAGAATCATTAATAAAGTGACATGATTTATTAATTTTCATAAATTATTTGAATATAAAAGGATACCATCCCTAAAAATCAAATTTCAAACTAATTTTATTTATTTAAATCATAATTATAAATGTTGGATATGGATTGTTGAAATAACATAAACACCAATATCTAACCCTCATTAAAATATTTATATTTATATAGAGGCTGTCTTGATGAATTAATTCATGATATGGTCATTGAAATAATTTTAAAAATATTAATTATTATTAAATTATGTGAGGATTCATTAAAAACACAACTCTCAGGTTCTACTAAATTTATAGTTTCATTAGTAATACTAATATTGGTTAAAATAAAATAAAGCAATTGTTTGACCAATAAATGTTTTACTAAATTTATTGAACTATTAAAATAAATTCATCCATAAGACAATGATATTATATGTTCTCATTGTGATTCAATAAAAATATTATTTCTAAAGGTATTGGGATATTACAAAAGACAAGATTATCCTATTGACTCAAAATTATATAAGAAAGACTATGAAGGCTTATCAAAATTTCATAAATGTTGGATATCATAATATACAATTGATGGTGCAGTTTAGTTTGATTGAACATCAAGAAAAAGAAAAATCATCCTATAAAGTTAAACATTATATTCCAATAATTCATTGTTTTCATTATTTATTTGAAAATTAAAATGATACAAAATAAATTTCGATGTAATGTAAATTATTGAGTCACTAATATAAAACTACATCACCTTACTAATTAATAATTATGGAATATATTTGATAAAAAATATCCCACTTTTGGAAATGAATATAGAAATTTTGGAATGAAACTATACATAGATGGGATTAATGTATAAAGTATCCTCAATTGAAAACGTAGATCATAGAATGTTATGTTGCTAGTTTAAAAACTATCCATGTAGATATTTAGAAGATGAAATATATTATTATGATTTTCATGTTTTATAGGATAAAATATCTTTGACATGTTGTTGATGTTTACATGTCACCACTGATTGAGAATATGAAATTTTTATGTGAGAAATGTTTTAAATTGTTTGATGCATTCGAGGAAGAGTATTTTATATTTATTACTATGGTAATGTTAACTATACATGAATTTCCTACATATAGAAACATATCGAGATGTAGTGTTGATGGAAAAAGGTTTGTCCAATTTTGAATAATGAAATTCATGTTACAAATTAAAAATTGGAATAGAGGCGGCGTTCGTGGGTCACTAGATATTTTTTCTCATTGTTCATTCTTGAGAAAAAATTAATAATGGAATTTAATAGTTTATAAAATTATGATATTCCTCCAATAACTATATCATCAGAATAATATTAAAATCGATTTTGCAGCTGGTAAGATAAAAAGAACTTTTATTAAAAACAATATATGAAATAAATGATCCATATTACTAAATCTTCATAATTGGATATTTTTAAGATAAAACATAACATTAATTCCATTAATGTTGAGAAAAACATTGGTTACTATTTCGTAAAAACTTTTTCACAGACATTTTAATACGAATAGTGGATTACATGAAGTATTTGAGTAAATTATATGGTTATATTTTTGGACTTGTCTCTTTATATTAAAGGATAAATAACATATTTACCTCTAAATTATCATTCATTAATAATGAACAAAATATAAAATTTTATCATTATTTTCGTGATAATAATGTGCCTAGTGGGTATTCTTAAAATCTGAAAATTTTATATAACTAAAATATTTAAACATAATAAGAATGAAATATAATGATGTTCTTCTATTGATATAGTAACTATATCCAATTACATGGAATTGAAAATGGGTGATGTTGGTCAGAAATTCTATCATTGCATTCATCTCCTTTTTTAAATTCTATATGTAGTAATGTTATGGATCTAGAAGTATTAAATTCATTAGAAACAATAATTCTCATACATTGTCAATTGGAAATGATTTTGTATGATCTTTTTGAAATATATAAGTTGATTTTATGAATCATTTTATGTGACATATAAATTCATTTGGGCCATTATATTAATTTTGGATGTATCATTTTCATTGATATGTAAATTTTAAAGAATATGCTAACATTTTCATCAACTATAGGCCTTAATGATTCAAGAATATATATCACATAATGGGATTTCATTCATAATAACAATTTAAATGATTTAATGTACATTAGTCTTCATATATCACAAATATAGTAGTCAGTATTGATGGTAATGGGAATTGTGGATTAAAAATAAAGATAATTGAACATGATATAGTGATTTAGACACGATTAGAAATTTTAAAGAACACAGGTCAAGTTAAACCATATAAATATCATTAGATAATCTTAAATTGATAACATTTTATTTGAAAATAAATGAAAGTTTATTGATTAATGGTCATAATAGCACATTTAATTCATGATTTTTTAAAAATTCAATATTGATTAATCAAGAACAGAAATCATGAAATAATTTTATGTGGGACATGTATTAATATAATTCTATGGTATAGTTTTTACATTCATGGTGAAATTTTTTTCAAATTAAAATAATATGATATGGGTACCATTCAAAATAGAGGATAAATGGTTATCATCAAAATAATATTTGTTTCAAGTACAAAGGATAAAAACCTATTTTCTACAATAGAAGTGTAATGTCTCAACCCAAACCACCACGTCTGATCCATAGTTACACATAAACTTATGTGAACCCCCCCCCCAAATGAAATAGTTTAGGTGGAACTAAATCTCAAACTCGGTGGTTGGGGTTGGGAAGTTACAAAATAGTGTGAGAGGATTAGAATTCAACAACTTCTTCTTTGGTTTTCAATGATATGGGATATAACATACATCATATAGGTTGGTTGGGAAATGGTAAGGGGGGTAATGATAGTTTTTATCATTCACTCAATAGTGAACTTTTATGTTTCCATAAAATATGAAATTTCTGATTTGATGTTACTATTCATTAAACTCAATTGGGTTGATTCACATGATGTTGATATGTGATCTATGGATTTTTTATATGCATTCTTGCATCATGACTATGTACATTAGTTCACATCCACATATATATGTGCCATTGAACTTAGTTATATAACTTAATTTAATTATTTGATTTTTTTATCTATTTGGGGTAGTTTCTCCTTGTTTGATATATCTTTTTCCCAAAAATTATGATATAACTTCATTTTAATTGATTAGTTAAATTAAGAATACTATTTTATTAGTATACATATATGGTGATTATGAAAAACATGAAGGGATAGATTCTAGGGATAGTTCTACGATAGGTACACTTAGGGTTTAGGGTGGACTCATAGGAGAACCTTTTCCATAGATTGTGTAACACCCAAAGTATCCACAGTTCGTTTCCCTTTGAAAAAAGCAATAGCTTGCATTGTATGAAACTTCGAGATTCTAAAACATCGCGTCCAATCAAACTAGCCATCATGAATAGTAATACCCACTTTTAAAAATTTTATATTTCATAATGGACTTCCTTTTTGGATTCAAAATACCAAAATTAGCTTAGGTTGAATTTTTGGTATTTTTCTGAAAAAATTCAATTTTTGCTGAATAGTAAAAGACACTGAGTTATTGTTTAAAACTGACATTTTATTTAAATAATTTTATTATTTTATTTAAATTTATTTTAGGTCAAAATAGATACATAATACCTATATAAGTTAAATGTAATTCATTGAAGTTAGTTTATAATAGTTTTGGATATATAAAAATTTTATTGAAATTTTTTCCATCTTTTACCCACATCTTAGGAGCATATTCAAATTGGAATAAAACATAATTTTATCACTTTGGTGAATTGAATTTCAAAAATCTGAGAGACTCGGTTGATATTCAAATGTAAAATGTGGTTCAATAAGATAAAAATAATTTTTGGTGAATAGTATCTTTTGAAATATATTTACCACAATTAAAAGTAAATAGGGTAATTATGGGTAAAAATGATATTATTATTACCCTAACACATAAACTAATTGTATTGGATAAGTATAATTCGATCAAATACTACCTTAGGAATAAAATATGATCTTTTAGGTTAACATGGATTATATTAGGACATTTAATATTATTTAATTCAAAGAAGTGTTAAAAGTGTTAAATTCATAGATTAATAACTAATACATTTATAATATAGAGTTATAAATATGATAAATTCGATTATAAATATTCATTATAAATCTTACTATATTTCATACATAATGGTATTTTAGTAGAATTTTTTAGACATTAACTAATTTAATTTATTTATGACACAATGATGATGGATTAATTACCTAATTAATGAAATATTAAAATATTTGATATGATAAATATCCAAATAAATGTAATTTGAGACTTTTTAGGAATTCTACTAATTTTATAGGTTAATAAGACAAATTAGGGTTGGTTAGATGAGTTTTTTTCTAAGTAATAATGATTTTATGAATTTAGCAAAAACAAAATACCAAATAGTGTCTTAATTGATATAAAAGAGTTTTTAAAACAAATATTATATTATTAATTGATATTCTATTCCTAAAAATCCAAGGATTGACCAAATGAATTATATAATGATTGGTGTATCATTAATGAACCACATGGGGTTCTATAGGAAGTATATAGTTTGTTTAGTAACCATATAATATAAAAATACAAAGAGTCATGGTAAATGTCAACCTATTTAACTAAGAGTTAAAAATCTAAAAGGAAAGTTTAATATTATGACCCAAACATGTCTAAAACTTATTGGTTGAGTGGTTTTAGACCCATAACCAACTTAGACATTAAATTATTTATTTTTTAGCCATTATAATCCCAAAATTATTTTATTATGAAATAATATTTCTAGCTTTTCCAAAGGTGCCCCTCACCGCTCCTATAAAAGGGCACTCCCCCTTCCCTCAAATTCACACCTTAAAAGTATTTTTTTCTTGTCCAAATTCAGACAAAATACCCTATACACTATCCTACCTTCATCCTAGAGGCATTACCTTAGTCATAAAGGCAACCTAAGGAGCCCTTTTTAACAAATCCAAAGGGAGAACCCGAAGAAGAGGTAAATATTTCATCACCTCTTTCATGTTCATTTCTTATTCTACTTCCTCTTTCTTTGGAGTTTCCATTCTAAAACAATAAATCTAGTATATTCTATATAATTTTATGTTATTATAAATATGTTACAACCATATTCATTAATCTACCCCTCCAATAAGTGAAAAAGTCACCATATGTGTGTACGTACGGATTACCGTCTCCACGTCGTGGTGTTGTTTGTTATTCCAATACTTCATCATTAGTATGGGTATAATAATGATTATAAATGATGTAAATAATAAATATAACATGATAATTATTCTGGTTTTATGATATAACATCCAATTATATATGATTTTAATATCAAAATAATGATATTGTCGCTCGTGTGTAAGTACGGATTACCATCTCTAGGAACAAGATGAGATTCATTCCCCATCGTATCCATTAAAGACTAATTTTAATATTATGATTAAAAATAATTTTCAAAGGCTTAATATCATTATGAATATGAATAAGATAAATCCTATCCATAACAGACAATACTTACATAACAAAGCATATAAAGGAAAATGAATAGGTTAACACCCGAAATAATGATACTTCTGAAATATCATTAACAAAGAAATATTAGAAGATCATATATGATATCATATTAATGTATATGGTTATTTTAGAGTTTAATAATTATTATTTCACAATTTTACAGGAGGTTAACCTACCCTCGACCTAGGAAAAGTAAAAAGTAAGGGGTTTCTTATTTCACATTTAATTCCGTGGGATTTCCATTGTTCGCCACAAATTTATTGCATGTGCTGTATTGTGTACTACCGTTTGATATATATTATCATGATCCTTTTTATATTCATTTTATTCTGTGAATCCCTTAGTGGTTATTAAGATTTGTTCAAACTAATAGATTGATTACAATGTGGTAAGGGGTTTTCATCTCACTATTTATTCCCGTGAGATTCATGCTATATTGCCACTATTTCCTTTACTGTGGTGTATGTACTTTCCATAATTGTACTATTTTTGTAATAAAATTTTATTTATGAGTATTTACATCTTCATTTTATGAATATTCTTTAATGGTTTGTATGTTTCGTATGTTACCAAATCGGTACGAGAACCTTTTAATCAAATTTCCATTCCTTGGGTTAATCTTCTAATTATTAATTATGTAATGCTATGATTATGTGGGAAATCACTATTTATTTATTTATGTTGTAATTTTCACTCACCATTGTCTGGATATAATTTCGATACACATAATCCCTCAATTTATTAATTCTCAAGTCATTGGTATGAACTTGTTAAGAGTAATTTTAACTCAATAACTTTTTATTGAGTTAAACATCCAATTCATTGGTTAGGTTTTAAAAGAATATGTGTCAATGTCCTATGATTGATTTACACTGATTATTTAGTCATATTGAGTGTATTTATATATGTCACACATAATTATGTCATTGATTTATCCTTAACATAATGATACTATCTTTATAATATATTTCATCTCAATTTACATTCCATTGAGACTTTTTTGTTATTATATGCCAATTCACTTTTATATGGTGCATATAATGTACTTTGAAATAGTATATCATGACAACCTTTATTCTAATGATATCATAATGTTTTGATTACCTCAATTATTTTTATTCAAGTGTCTCTCTTTTGGTAAGGCCTTCCAACTAAAATATCATTTTAAATGTTTTAATGATTTATTATTCTAAATAATTCTCATTAATATCCATTTTTTAAAAATGGTTTTAATGATTTATTTATATGGAAATTAAAGTTTTAAAATTAAAATTACTTTTAAATGATTCAATGTGGTATGGGACACATTGATTCAAAAATCTATTTTAAATGGTTTCTTGATAAATAGTGAGACTTTTAAATGTTTCCAAGAAAAAGGAGGATATTTCTCACAAATAGTTTTGATGTTAATTTTAATCTATGTAAATATCCTTCATTATTCTCTATTAAAGTTGATATATTATAAAAAAATCTTCCATATAGTATTGAATGTGTTATGTTTGACTGTGGATGTGCTATTATTATACCATTCATGGTTTCTGGTTTAAATACTGACATTTCGTATACTAGTTTTAATATGAATGTTTAGATTATGTTTCAACCTTTTCATATGAGAAATGCATTGGACTTAGTTAGTGACGGGTGGAGCTCGCTATATCTCCTCAATACATCGATAGGTCTCATGAGAAAAACTACTTTCTTGGCACAATGCCTTGGTAAAATCTTATTTGTAGTCTTGGCACGAGGCGTTAACTATGTGCTTATGATGTCTGAAAATATGCATTCCATCCTTATGAGATTTGCTATTGATATTTCATGTGGTTAATCGACTATTAGAATACCCATGTCTATGTTTTTTATGGAATTATTTACTCAGCTCATATTTTTTCCATAAATTGATCATTTTTATTATTCAATAAGGCATGTGTTTTCAATTACTCTATATGCCTAATGTTTATATTATCTTCCACTGTATTTCTTACTCTTTCTGAGCATCTGAGCTCACCCTTTTTTATGTTTCATTTTCCCAAGATATGAAGAAGTTAGTTATGAGTGAATTGAAGGAATAATCTTGGAATCTTGGATGTTTCTAATGGAATATATTATTGTTGTTTTTGTTTTCAAGTTGTAATGTTGAACTTAAGTATATATCTTGTTTCCAACACTATAAAACTGATTGGTCCTTCGGGACATGATTCCTTGTAATCATGACAATGTATTAAAATAATGAACTGGCTCCTGGATTCTGGGGTCGGGGAGTTACATTTGGTATCAGAGGAAGTTTAGTACAAACCTTGGAAAATAGATTTAGATAAAATCTGATTAGATAACATTACCCAAGGATATACTTTTAAGATTAGTATAGAATTACTTCTTAAAATTAGTGTATTATAAAGATTTTGTGATTTTTCGAAACAATACGTCCTTTTCTAGATACAAGGAGGTAGACACGGCTCTGGAACAGATGTACCTAGGAGTAAAACTCAAAAACACCACTTTGAGGTCGACTCGAATGGGAACTGGTGCACGACAATGGGCCTTGCTGCACACTTAGTTACAACACTCTCAGGGGATATTCTTTGGATAATTTACATTTTCATTACAACCCGATTTTAAATATTTTAATATAAGATGAGTGTGAAGGACCTTGGTTAATCCTAAGGTGTTTTAAATTTCAAATAAGGGGTCCTGATATTCTTTAAACAATTTTATGACTATATTACTCACAGAATGATTTCTGGCTTTAGCCAATGGATGGATTCCAAGCATGTCATATTAACATTGAGCATGATATACAAGGTTAGAATGGTGGTGGAAATGAGAAACAGAATGGATTGTTGATAGTCATAAAAGTTATTGAGTTCATGACGAATTAGTTTTCAAAAAATATCATCAAAAACAAATATATTAACCAACTCCTGGACTCAACAAAGAAGAGAAAAGTTTCGAATGATAAGAGCTCCATCAGTGAAGACCAAGGAAGAAAGAAAGCTCATTTTTAATCAGGAAGAAAATGTGGAAGGAGCCACCGAGCAAGGTGTCTTAATGGAACACAGAAATTCTTTATGTGTGGGAAACAAGGGCATTAAGTAAAGAATAGCAGAGGAAAAATGAAGAGTACTATGGAAGAAAGTAAAAATGATCCTAAGAATGAAATTAATTCCATTTTTCAGAAATGTAAGGGACATTTTCATCACCCAATTCAATTCCCTATTCTATAGGATAACCTCTTTGTCAAGGAAGATCAAATGTGGAAATAAATGAATGGAAAAATGATTAAAGGCATTAGTGATATTTGTTTATGAGATTAGATTGGAAGACATTTCTCTTGTATGTGTCACCCTGCAGTTTATTATGTGAAAATTAAATTTTGTGAATAATTATCTTTTCTTTTGTAGATATAGTTATAAATAACCATTTCGGTTTATATGACACTTGAATTTGACATAATTATAGGTTATTATTTTTTGGGATGAAAATGTGTGGTATGAGATAAAATTGGTGGTTAAATTGTGTTATAAATTTTTTGAGGAATCTATCTCATTTAGGGAATGTTATAAAATATATTTTTTGAAAAAATAACAAAACACAGACCGAGTGACTACCTGTCACGTCAATCCAAACTTTTGGAATCGAACCCACAACCAAATTATGACTGGGATTTATTACCTACCACTGCACAACGTAAAGTCCCTAGTTAGTATGACTAATTCTTTTTTAGTTAAATGATTTTATGGATCAATAATTTTTTGACTTTGTGAATTTATGATTTATCCTTAGTATAGGGAAATTATTTGGTGATTAAGTAATAAATCTTATTTTGGAATATATTCACTCTTTTGGTAACACTATATGCCTAAGGAAAATAGAATACTATGGGATTTCATTTGAAGAGTAATGGTGTATTTTTATCTATGTTTTTATTGTGGATTTATAGTGATTTGGGTTATTTATGGAAATAAGTAAACTATAACAGTAAATATGTGATTATGTTAACTACTTTTAAGTATGTGTCTTTAAGAGTAGTCGATGTCATTGGTAGATAGAATTTAACATAGAATAATACATAACCAAATTCGTTTATGATTTGGGTGTTAATATTAGTTTGGATTATATAGAAGGATTTTAAGGAAAATTGTTTATTGAATGGTATTTATTTAACATTGGGGTATTGTTGGTTTAATTTTAGAAATTAAGATTAGTGTTTCTTTCTTTAAAAGATTATCCTTTTGAGGGATCATCTGATCTTGTACCAACCAATGTGGTTTTGATTAATCTCTAAAGACAAGGTTAATATATAGTTTATCCTATGTGGATCTTGTGATTCTCTAGAAGTTGATTCTAGCTCTTCTAGTGTGACCAAGTCTCTTGACTACTCATTGTTTGAAAAAAATAAGTTAGTGGTAGAAATTAATTAATGAATGAAACTCTACTTAAAAAGTAATTATATCTTTTTATATTCTTAGTCAATCTCAAAAATAAATTCCTCATCTTTTTGAAATCTAACTTAAAAAAATGTTTTCCGTTCACTTTTCCTACTGGGAAACTAATGATCATTTTCCCCATCACAAGTTTTGGTTTTCTTGTTGTTTAAATTCTCTTGATCATGTTTTCTATACCTCTACATCAGAACATGATACTTAATTTATCTTCCCTAACCATGATTTCCTACATGGAATCCTAGTATGGGTTATCTCAGGTAACATTTGTACTTCTCTTTCATTCTTCTAAAGGGATAGTTTTATTAACACTTTTTCGGAGGTGGGACATTCAATTATGATCCCATGATAAATTTAAAAAACATAAAGGATGTAATTTCCAAAAGGGTGGAAGAAAGTAACACCCCAAGTATCCACGGTACGTTTCCCATTGAATAATGCAATAGCTTGTGTTGTACGCAACTTCGAGATTCTAACACATCGCGACCAGTAAAAATAGCCGTTATGAATAGTAATACCAAAATTTTGAAATTATATAAATTTTATCTCTCAAAATGGACTTCATTTATTGATTCGGAATATCAAAATTAGCATAGTGTGAATTTTTTGATATTTTTCTAAAAACATTAAGTTTTTTATGAATAGTGAAAAACACAGAGTTATTTTTTAAAACAGCCTTTTTATTTAAATAATTATTTATGTTATTTAAATTTATTTTAGGTCAATATATCTACATATTACCTATATAAGTTCAATTTAATTCCTTGGAGGCTGTTTATAATCATTTTGGATATATAAAATTTTTATCGAACTTTTTTCCGTCTTTTACCCACCTCATAGGAGCATTTGCAAATTTGAATAAATCAGAATTTTACCACTTCTATTAATTGAATTTCAAAAATCCTAGGGAAATGGTCGATATCAGTATGTAAAATTTGGTCCAATAAGATAAAAATATTTTTTGGTGAATAGTAACTTTTGACATTTATTTAACACAGGTAAATGTTAAGAGTGAAATTAAGGGTAAAATGATAATATTATTACCCTAGAACCTGCCCTAATTCTATTGGATAAGATTAATTTGACCAAAAACAACCTTAGGAATAAAATATTATTCTTTAGGTCCACGTGGATTAGATTAGGACATATATTATTTTTTAATTCAACGAAGAGTTAATAGTGTCAAATTCAATGCTTAGTAACTAAACCATTTTTAATATAATATTATACATAAGATAAATTCGATTATAAATATTCATTATAAAGATAAAAATATTTCCTACATAATTTTATTTTATTTATATTTAATTGAAATTAAATAATTTAGTTTATTTGAGACACAATGATGATACAATAATTACCAAATTAATGAAATATTTAAATACATGATATTATAAATATCGAATTAAATTTAATTTGAAACTTTTTCTAAATTAAACTAATTTTCTAGGTTAAAATGACATGTTAGAATTTTTTAGAGGAATTATTTTTGAAGTATTAATGCTGTTATGAATTTGGAAAAAATACCAAATAATGTAAAAATTGACATAAAAGAGTTTTTTAATGAAATTATATTATTAATTGGTATTATATTCATAAAAATTAATGGTATGGAAAAAAGACTTATCTAATGATAGTTGTATCTTTAATGACCCACTTGGGGTTCTATTGTATGTATATAGTATGTTTATTAACAATATAATATAATAATACAAAGAGATATGGTAAATGTCAAACTATTTAACTAAGAGTTAAATCTAAAATATATGATTAATATACTGACCCAAACTTGTATTAATCATTTTGGATTAGTGGTTTTTGACCCATACCCACCTTATACATTAAATTATACATTTTTTATCCTTTATAAACTGGAAATTATTTTATTTTAAAATAATATGTTTAGCTTTTCCTAAGGTTCCCCTCACCCTCTTATAAAAGGGCACTCCCCCTTCCCTCAAATTCACACCTTCAAAGCCATTTTCATCTGCCAAACTCAACCACAATACCCTCTACACTATCCTCCCATAATCATATATTCCTTCCTTTAGTTGGAAATACAACCTATGGTGCCCTTTTTGTAAAATCAGAAGGAATAACCTGAAGAAAAGGTAAATATTTCATCACCTCTTTCAAGTTCCTTTTTTCTTCCAATTCATGTTTCATTTTTGTTACCATTATAAAATAATAAATCCATAATCTTATATATACTGTGATGTTATTATAAATATTGTACAATCATATTCATTATTCTATCCTTCCAAGAAATTACAAAGTCATCATACGTGCGTACGTACGGATTACCGTCTCTACGTCGTGGTGTGGTTATTTATTCAAATACTTCATCATTTGGATGGGTATAATAATGAGTATAAATTATTTAAATAATAAATATAACATGATAATTATTCTGTTTATATGATATAATATCCAATTATATATGATTTAAATATCAAAAGAATGATATTGTCGCTCGTGCGTACGTACAGTTTACAGTCTCCACGAACGCGATGAAATTCATTCCCCATCATATCCATTCAAGAATAAGTTTCATTTTATAATTAAAAATAATGTCTAAATACCTAATATAATTCTGAATATGAATAAAATACATCTTATCCATAACAAACAATACTTACGTAACAAAGCATCTAAAGGAAAACAAATCAGTTAACACCCGAAATGATGATACTACTAAAAATATCATTAACAAAGCAACATTAGAATATCATATATGATATAATATTAATGTATATAGTTCTTTTATAATTTAATAATTATTATTTCACCATTATAAAATAGGTTAACCTACCCTTGACCCTGGAAAAGTACAATGTAATGGGTTTCTTATCTCACTTTTAATTCCATGAGATTTCCATTATCTGACACTAATTTATTTCATGTGGTGTCTTGTGTACTACCATTTGGTATATATTATCATGATAATTTTTATATTTATGTTATTCTGTGATTCCATTGGTTTTTATTAACATTTGGTCAAATTAATTGATTGATTACAACGTGGTAAGGGGTTTTCATCTCACTCCTTATTCCTGTGGGATTCATGCTATATTGCCACTATTTCATTTTGTGTGGAGTATGTACTGCCCATAATTTTATTTTTTGTGAATAAACATTAATTTATGTGTATTTACATCTTCATTTTATGATTCTTCTTTCATGTGTTATATGTATCATAAGATAACAAATCGGTATGGGAACCTTTTAACCCAATTTCCATTCCTTGGGTTAGTCATCTAATTCTTAATAATATAATACTATGATTATATGGGAAATCACTATTCATTTATTTATGTTGTAATTTTTAAACCTCTTTGTGTGGATATAATTTTGATAGACATAATCACTCCATTGATAAATTCTCAAGTCATCAGTATGAACATGATAAGAGTAATTTTAACTCAATCTCCTTTTATTGAGTTAAACATCCAATTCATTGGTGTTGTTTTTAAAAGAATATGTGTGAGTTTCCTCTTATTGATTTACACTGAATATCCAATCATATTGAGTGTATTTATTTTTTTCACACATAATTATGTCGTTAATTTGTCTTTAACCTAAGTATAAAGTCTTTATAAGATATTTCTTCTCAATTATCATTCCATTGAGAATTCATTGTTGTTATTTTCCAATTAACATTTATATGGTTTATATATTGTACTTTGACATAGTATATCATGAATTCATTTATTCGCATGATATTATAATTCATTTATTACCTCAATAATTTTTATTCAAGTGTCTCTCTTTTGGTTCAGAACTCTAACTAAAATATCATTTTATATGTTTTAATGATTTATTATTCTAAATATTTCTCAGAAATGTCAATGATTTAAAAAAAGGATTTATTTATATGGAAATTAATGTTTTAAAATTAAAATTCCTTTTCAAATTATCATGTGATATTGGTCACATTGATTTAAAAATATATTTTAAATTTCTTCTTGATAAATAGTGAGACTTTTAAATGTTTTCAAGAAAAGGGAGGTTTTTTCTCTGAAATAGTTTTGATGATTATTTTCATCTCTATAAGTATCCTTCATTATTCTCTATTGAAGTTGATCTATTATAATATAATCTTATATATTGAATTGAATGTGTTATGGTTGACTGTGGATATGCTATTTTTATACCATTCATGGTTTGTAGTTAAAATATTGACATTTCAAATGCTAGTTTTATTGAAAATGCTTAGATTATGTTTCAACCATTTCATATGAGGAAATGTATTGAACTTATTAAGTGATGGGTGGATCCCGTTATAGCTCCTCGATGCATCGGTAGGTCTATAGAGACAAACTAGTATCTTGGCACAAGGCCTTGACAAAATCTTATTTTTAGTTTTGGAACGAGGCCTTGACTATGTGGTTATGATGTCTGAAATTATGCATTCCACCATTATGAGATTAACTATTGATATTTCATTTTGTTATTCGACTAGTAGAATACCGATGACTATGTTTTATTATTGCATTATTTACTCAACTCATATTTCTTCCATAAATTGCACTTGTTTACTATTCGATAAGGCACGTCTTTTCAATTATTCACCATTCCTAATGTTTTTTATCTTCCATTGTATTTCATACACTTATGAGTATCTCAGCTTACCCATTTTCATGTTTCATTTTCCTAGGATATGAAGAAGTCAGTTCTGAGTGACATGAAGGAATAAACTGATTAGTCCTTCGAGACTTGATTCCTTGTAATCATGCCAATGTATTAAAATAATGCTCTGTCTCCTAGATTCTGGGGTCGGGGTGTTACAGTTGGTATCAGAAGAACTTTAGTACAAACCTTGGAAACTAGATTTAGATAAACACTGATTAGAGCACATTACCCTAAGATAGAATTCTAGGATTAATATAGAAGAACTTCCTAAAATTTTGGTATTGTAGATATTTTTTGAGTTTTCCATGCAATACTTCTCTTTCTGGATATGTGCAGGTATAGGTGGCTCTGGCACAGGTGTACCTAGGGGTAAAACCCGAAAACACAACTTTGAGTTAGACTCGAACGGGAACTGGTGCACGAAAATGGGCCTTGCTGGACTCTAGGTTATGAGACTCCCGAAGGATATTCTTAGGATAATTTACATTTTGTTTACAAAATTATTTGAATGATTTTAATATAAGACGAGAAAAAATGACCTTTCTTAATCCAAATGTTCTTTAAATTTTAAATAAGGTGTCAAGATATTCTCTAAATGATTTTATGACTATTATTACTCACACAATGCTTGCTGGTTTTAGTCAATGTCTAGATTCCAAGGAAGTAATAGTATATTTGAGCATGATGTACAATGTTTTAATGGTGGTGGAAATGAGAAATAAAATGGAATGTTGACCGGAGTAAAATAAATCACGTTCATGCCAAATCAGTTTTCAAAAAATATGATCAAAAACATATATATTAACCAACTCCCGGACTCAATAGGGAAGAGAACATTGGTGAATGATAAGAGCTCCAGCAGTGAAGACCATGGAGAAATGAAAGATCATTTTCCATCATCCAAGGAGACACCTAGGAAGGTGTCTTAATGTAACAAATTAATTCTTTATTTTTTGGATAGAAGGGCATAAAGAAAATATTTGCTGAGTAAAATGAATAGTACTATGGAATAAAATAAAAATGATCCTAATAATCCAATTACGGTCATTTTTCATAAATGTGAGGGACCTTGGAATCACCCAAGTCAATGCCCTATTCTATAGGATAATATCTTGGTCAAGGATGTACATATGTGGAAATAAACGGATGGAAAAACATTTAAAGCTATTAGTGATCTTTGTTGATGATATTACTTTGGAAGACATTTCTCTTTTATGTGTTACCCTGCAGTTTGTTGTGTGAAAATTATATTGGAGGAATATTTATCTTTTATTTTGTGGATATAGTTATAATTATACATTTGGGTTTATATGACTCTTGAATTTTAAGTAATTACAGGTTATTAATTTTCTTGGATGAAAATCCGAGGTATGAGATAAAATTGGTGGTTAAATTATGTTATTATTATTTTGAGGAATCTATCTCATTTAGGGAATGTTATAAAATATAGTCTTTGGAAAAAGATAATCTGTAGATCAAGTGACAACTCATCATGTTAGACAAAGATATGGTAATAGAACCGACAACCAAAGTGCGACTGGGATTTATCGCCTACCACTAGACTACATGAAGTTCCAGTAAGGGTTGGTGTCCTGAGAACCAACTGTTTTGTACTTTGAATACATGAATGTTCACTTATTATATATTGTTCATTGTTCTGCATGACTATAATATAATAATGTCCTGGAATATATGTTGCATTGATGAGGTCATGGAAGACCCCCTCTATGATGAGAACTTGGAAATGATATAACAATATTATCAAATAAAGTTTTGTGGTTGGATGACATAATATGTTAGGACACATAGTATACAGACCGTAATGTGCGACTACTCGTAAGAAGACGAGACTCTCTCTCATGGAGTTCGCACTTGGTAATCTCCATGATGGGAGATTATGAGAACTGACCTACCAGTAGAATTTCTGCATGTCTTGGTGTCATCAGACATTATTATCTATGAGTGTGTGTAATGGTCCTTAGACTGGAAGATTATCATTAACTCATGTCATTACTCGTGCACTTAGATTTACTGACGAAAATCGTCACTCAGACAGTTTGCAGGAAGTATGGTACGTTGGGTGTGTCACGAGTGACATGTTGTTAATGGATAAGTCGAGGAAGGATGTGTCCCTTCCATTTATGGAAGATGATATCTTGTCCCTTTGATTGAAATAGAACTGTCGCATTAAATTCCATGGCCATGGTGTGAATGACGAGTTTATTTCAGGTAGTCAAAGAATGACGGATCAAGCATATAGGTTTATGACACTGCCATGAAACCTTCTTGATGAGATATTGAGACAAAGGGATTAAATTAAACAGTAAGCATTCATATGTGGTGATACATCAATGTGGAGTCAACATATTTCTCTTGGGTGCCTTGACCTGTTGCTAGATAGTAATCTTGGACTTTAGGCAAAACCCGCCTAATGCCAATGAGAAAGAGGCCTAGAGGGTCACACACTAAGTGTATTCAAGTATCTCAAGTAGAATAAAGACTATTCCCATATGTGGTTTAATAATTATTCTATGAAGCTTAAATCGTTTTAATGATGGAGGAAAAAGGAAATGAAAAACAAGATATACACGTCGTGTATTAAAGATTACACGTCATGTAGTTTTTCATGGAAAACAAGTACACGCCGTGTATTAATAATTACACGCCGTGTAGTTTTATTTATGGAAAGGAAATGAATAAATTAAAACCAGATATACACGCTGTGTACAATGAATATACCTGCCATGTATTTTTCAATGAAAACAAGTACACGTCGTGTATTTATTAATACATGCTGTGTAGTTTTTCTAGTCAGGATTTTGAGGATATAATATTGTTTTAAATGATATTTATTATAATCAGTGTGGGTGCATGTCAGGGAATTAATTATTCGACATGGGGTTTTAAATAAGAGTTAATGAAATAAATAAACAAGTGATGCTTTTATTTACTGTCATAACTCTATAACCCCACACACATGATTATAAATATCCTCACAACCCCAACTTTTTTCCTACACACAACATCTCTGGAGAATTCTTTCAGGTCCAAAAGAACCTCTTCCTCCAAAAACGCTCTCAAGATCGAGAGAGATCATCTTCCATTCGATCAAGATGATCTAAGGCGTACAATTCAAGCAATGTTTTCTCCATGCTAGCACCCGGAGAATCCTATGGCGACGTCGAGAAATACGAGGTGCACGTGTGGATCACTGCTAGAGAAAGTCTACACTTGGCTTCTGCGACGCAATGACGAATTACATCATAACGTGATCAAAAACATCAATGAAGAAAAAATACCGCAAAAGTTATTTCTTTTCAATTAATTAAATTAATTATAATCAACCTGTAATGATACTACTTTTTGGTTCCAGGACTTTCTATTTCTTTTTTCTATTTCTATGATTCGAACTGTGGAGACTGGCATTTTTCGTCGTATTGATCACAGATTCATCATTTCTAATGACAAAAATCCAAGTTGGCACATCCACCCACGAGCTTCCGCTGCGCCTAGAACCTTCAATTGGTATCAAAGTGAGGTTACAACGTTGATTATAGTTATTTAATTTTCATTGATAATTTATGCATTTATATTTGATTCAATTCGAAATAAATCATTCTATAAATATGAATAAACGCGATCTGTTCATCCACCTTCATTTCTCGATTAATATCAAAGAAACGGCCTTTTAAATTTGATTTTGATTAAAATAAAAACGAGGAACTCATCTGGAGGATCCGCTCTTTCTGACTGTACAACATGAGATTACATAGCGTGTAATAAAAACTACACGCCACGTACTTAAGTTCATTGAACCAGCACTGGTCCGCCAAACCACGCCATATGAATTGAATATACCTATGTATTAATAATGCCATGTTAACCAGAATTGAACGGCGTGTGGAAACCAGAATACACAGCATGTATGTTGGAGCACCAGGCCGTGTAGTCCGTTTCGGCCTAGGTGAAACCGTGTACAAGGATAAGCTGTGTACCACGTACATAGGATCGCCAGGCCGGTTACTGTGTGACAAGGAAGTACACATCATGTATGATTTAGCTACATACCGCGTACTCCAAAATTTCCAAATTAAAGAAAACACACCAAATCCCTCGGCATGTACTTTTGATAAAGGGTGAAAAGAAATACACGTCGTGTAATTATAAACTACATGTCGTGTACTTTCTAGAAATGGGATTTCACCAGGTTTCATCCAATTTACAAAGACCCATACAAGGAATATGGATGAGCAGAATCTCAAGTAAATTCAGAAAGCAATTTAAGATAATGAATTAATTAATTATAAGATAATAATTAATTAAATTCAAGCGCGACTTATCTTAAATGAAAGAACAGTTAAAATAATTTGAATTCTAAATATGCGTAAATGTCATTGCATGCTATGGATGACCATGAGCTAGACTAAATACCCTTTGTATGTGAATGGTTTCATTTAAATTTATTTAATTTAAATTTGTTGGCTTGCAAGCCTTCTTCCAATAAAATGTAGGGCCTGGGTGCCCATGGTTTCTTTAATGTAAACCCATGTAATTGAGGATCTCCCAAGCCAGAGGAGACAGTTCAAATCCTGAAACTGAGGCTAAAATGATGAAAGAAGATACAAAGGTGGACATGTGGGAGCTGAAAAAACGAACCATCAGGTTCAAGGTGTTTTACCTAGGTCATGGTTAGCTTATCAAAACCGCTAGATAAGCTAACCAAATAGAAGATCGTGATCATGCCATCTTATTATATTTATGTCTGATTGCATGGTTTATTTATTATGTATGTGTTTTCACGATCACATTATTATGAAAATGAAAAATCATGCAAATATGGAATAAAATAAAAACCATACTACGCATAAACATAATTAGAACATGGTTAATCACTTAATCAAGCATCACTTAATATTAACAAGCATGTGATAATGAGAAAACTAAGCATAATGGACTAAAATCCCTCAGTAACATAATAAGTCAGACCAAGCCTTCCATTACCTGATTAAGGGAAAGACTCAATAAAACTATGTGTTTGACCAACCCTTGTTGGGACACTTGCTTTTATAAAGGAAGCCCTTATGAAAGGTTTAGGGTTTACATAACCATATTACATCAAGAGAAGTGGCCTTTGCTAGACTTTGTGTAATATTAGAGGCAAGATTTGATGAAATCCAAGTCAGGATTTCAGGATTGGGGAATCCACTCAACAGATCAATGAACTATAAGCTCATATTTGGCAAAGACTTCCCTACCTAAATACCTTCAAATAGCTAAACCAACCCCCGTTGGGGTTATGCGAAGGGGAATATGGATCCTTTCCACTAGAATGTCAAAGCAACTGGACATTATGAGTTCAATGGTGAGGGCCATTGGGACTTGATAAAATAGTGGGAGAATGAATTCATCCATTCATTATTTCTCATAAATTGTAATCAAGAACGTACTAATAATTCTGATCTTTTAAATTATATAATCCAGATGACAAACTCATCAACCACATTTTCTCTGCGATCAATACTGGATAAAGACACCATCCTCACCGGCAGTAACATTCTGGAATGGTTTAGGCGCCTTCAGGTTATCTAATGCCATGAATGAAGGTTTTACGTGCTGGAGTCCTCACTTCCTGATTCTCCTGCCCAAGGGGAAAGTGATGAAGATCTCCTGATCTATGATCAACATTTGAATGATTCTATCAACGTTAAATGATTGATGCTATCATCGATGTCTAGTGAGTTTATAAAGTCTCATGAAGACATTGATGCCTATATCATGCTCGAGCACCTCCGTGGTCTATACCATGATAGAGAAAGATAGGAAAGGTTTGAGATCTCCAAGGCTCTATTTTAGAGCAATCATGGATAGGGTACCCCAACTGGGCCTCATGTAGTCCATCTCATTGGCTACATTGAGTTCTTGGAGGTTATAGGGTTTAAACTTCCTGAAGAACTGGGTACCGATCTCATTCTCGCATCACTCCCCCAGTGCATCTCAAACATTGTTGTGAACTTCAACATGAACAACATTGAGAAGTATCTATCTGATCTCTTTATCATTATTCTCCAAGTGTACAATGACATGAAGCGTGAAAACCCTTATGTACTCATGGTGAATAAAAGGAAAAGGAAGACAAAGATATTTAAGCCCAAAGCATCTTCAAGGCCTTCCAAGAAAAGGAAAATCAAAGGGGAGGCAAAGGAATAGGATGTTGTTTGTTTCGCATGTGGCAAGAAGGGCCACTTGAAGAAAAACTGCACCAATCCAAGGAATCAAGGGGAAGATTAAGGCGCGTTTGTTATCAAATGCAATATATCTGTTTCTACTAATTGGGTATTAGATACTGCTTGTGGAGCTCACATCTATATCCAAATAAAATAACCAAGTAGATTTAGGAAGATTGATCGAGGGGATGAAGATCTATGAACAGTCAACGGAGCCAGACTTACTATTGTAGCTGTCGGGGACTACCACCTCACATTGCCTATGGGGATGGTCTTGGTTTTGAAAGGCTGTTAATATGTACCCTCTGTAACCAAAACCATTATTTCAGTATCTAGATTAGATACTGATAGATTCATCTTCAAGTTTGGAAGTGTAAGTTGCTATTTTTATAAATATAGCATTTGTTTTGGTAGGGAACATTTATATAACTACCTTTATGTGTTAGACTACAAAAACCAAGTAATAGAAATCAATAAAAAAGTTAATTCACATGACTCATACCACACCCAACATTGGAATCACCGGCTAGGTCATGTCAATGAGAAACATTTCACAAAATTACATCAAGATGGGTATTAAGATTCTTTCAAACTAAAACCACTTGGTGTATGTCATGCGTGTCTACAAGGCAAAATGACCAAAGCCACATTTAGTGGGAAAGGTGAAAAATATACAGAGCTTCTAGAATTAGTTCACACAGATGTGTGTGGACCATTTCCAGTGGATGCAAGGGGTGGGTTCTTGTACTTCATAACTTTTACTGATGAGGTATAACTCATATTCTTTTGATCGGTTCAAAGAATACAATAATGAAGTTGAGAACCAGTTTGGTAAGAAGATTTTGAAACTCTGCTCAGAAAGAGGAGGAGAATATCTTAATCAGGAGTTCATTGATTTCTTACAGGAGTTTGGGATTATATCTCAACTCACTCCTCCTTACACACTGCAGTATAATGGTGTAAGTTAAAGGAGGAACCACACCGTGTTGGACATGCTGAGATCAATGATGAGTCATACGAGTCTTCCATTGTCCTTTTGGGGATATTCATTACAAACAGCAGCACACATACTAAACCATGTACCAACTAAATTGATAAATGGTATTCCATACGAGTTATGGAGTGGACACAAAGCCATGTTATCGAATTTACATGTGTGGGGTAGTGAAGCATTTGTTAAGGCCTCTTCAGGTAACAAAAATCCACCACGAGGCATAAAGTGTATCTTTATAGGATATCCCAAAGAAACAAGGGGATATTAACCATACAACCCCTTATACAAAAAGGTTACAGTGGCAGGACATGACATATTCCTTGAGAGGGAGCACATCTCCAAAAGAGATAGTGAGAGCAAGATAGACTTCGATGAATTCAAGGCTCAAGATACACAAGAGTTGGTACAAGAACAGATTCCACAATGCCCCATGGAAGAAAAATCAATTCCAGAGACACAAGAACTGTGTAGAAGCATGATATAGGTGAGAGAACCATAACGATATGGTTTTCTTGTCACCGAGTATAGTGACTCATTATTTGTGGAAAATGATGATCCTCTTACCTACAAGGAAGCAGTTGAAGGTACAGACATTTCCAAGTGGCAAGAAGCCATGAATTTTGAAATGGATTCCACGTACCAAAACCATGTCTGTATTTTGGTAGATCCTCCAGTTTATATAAGGCCTATTGGTAATAAATGGGTATTCAAGAAGAAAATGGACAAGGAGGGGAAAGTCAGCACCTACAATGCACGACTGTTTGCAAATGGATTTAGACAGCGTCAAGTAATTGACTATGATGAAACATTTTCACCACTTGCGATGTTAAAATCCATCATAATACTATTGGCCATTTCCTCTTACCATGACTTTGAAATTTGGAAAATGGATGTCAAAACAGCATTCCATAATGGGAACTTCTAGGAAGATGTCTACATGAAACAACTTGAAGGGTTTGTGACACGAAAGGATGCCAAAAAGGTATACAAGTTGCATAAATCCATTATGGATTAGAGAAAGCCTCAAGGTCATGGAAAATTCATTTTCATGAAGCTGTAATGGAAAATGGCTTTGTTAAGAACGAATGTGATCCTTGTGTCTACAAGAATTTTAGTGGAAGTGCAGTCGTTTTCCTAATAGTATATGTTGATGACATATTACTAATTGGAAATGAAGTACATGTCTCACAGTCTGTTAATTCATGGTTATATAAATGCTTCACCATGAAAGACTTGGGTGAGGCAGCATATATTCTTGGGATCAAGATCCATTGTGATATATGCAAGAGAATTCTGGGCCTGAGTCAAAGTACATACATTGACAAGATACTGCAGAGATTCAGTATGGAACAGTCCAAGAGGGAATTGTTACTAGTGTCACATGGAATTCATCTTTCCAAGAAAATGTGTCCTCAGACACATGAGGAAAGAAAGATAATGGCAAGGATCCCTTACGCATCTTCCATTGGGTCAGTCATGTTTGATATGCTATGTACAAGGCTAGAAGTTACTTACGCATTAAGTGCGGTAGGCAGATATCAAGCTGATCCAGGAGACAACCATTGGATAGAAGTCAAGACTATCTTTAAGTATCTTAGGCGTACTAAGGATATGTTCCTGGTTTATGGAGGATATGAGGAACTAGTCATCAGAGGACATGTAGATGCTAGTTTCTAGACTGATCAAGATGACATGAAGTCGCAGACTAGGTACATCTTCAGTTTGAATGGAGGTGCAGTGATTTGGAAGAGCTCAAAGAAAAGTGTGGTGGAAGATTCTATAGCAGAGTCTGATTATGTCGCAGCTTCTAAGGTAGCTAAAGAAGTGGTATAGATGTGAAGCTTCATCCATGATCTGGATGTAGTACCAAACAGTAAATATCCTATCACACTCTATTGTGATAATACTGCAGCGGTGGCACTTGAAAAAGAGCCAAGGTCACATCAGCGAACAAAGTACATACTTCAGAAGTATCATCTCTTGGGGGATTTTTCGTAGAGAGGTGAAGTTGTAGTGAGCAGTATTTCCGCGTAAGACAACGTGGTGGACCCCTTGACTAAAGCCTTGACTCAGAAGAAGCATGATCATCATGTGAGGTCTAGCAGAACAAAAATCGTAGGCAGTTGGCTCTAGTCCTACTGGGAGTTTGTAAGGGTTGGTGCCCTGAGAACCAACTATTTTGTACTTTGATTACATGAATGTTCACTTATTATATATTGTTCATTGTTCTGCATGACTATAATATAATAATGTCCTGGAATATTTGTTGCATTGATGAGGTCATGGCAGATCCCCGCTATTATGAGAACCTTGAAATCCTATAACAATATTCTTAAAAAAAGTTCTATGGATGGATGACATACTATGATAGGACACATAGTATACAGACAGTCATGTGCGAGTACTCATAAGAAGGCGAGACTCTCTCTCACGAAGTTCGCACTTAGTAATATCCAATATGGGAGATTATGAGAACAGACCCACCAGTATAAATTCCACATGTCTTTGGGTCATCAAACATTGCTATCTACGAGCGTGTGTAATGGTCCTTAGACTGGAATATTATCATTAACTCATGTCGTGACTCACACACATAGATTTACTGACAAAATCATCATGCAGACAGTTGGCGGGAAGTAGGGTACGTTGGGTGCGTCACGAGTGACATGTTGTTAATGGATAAGTTAAGGAAGTATTTTTCCCTTCCATTTGTGGATGTTGATATCTCGGCCCTTTGATTGAAATAGAACCGTCGCATTAAATTCCATGGCCATGGTGTGAATGATGAGTTTATTTCAGGTAGTCAAAGAACGACAGATCAAGCATATTGGTTTATGACACTACCATGAAACCAGCTTGATGAGATATCGAGACAAAGGGATTAAATTACACAGTAAGCGTTCATATGTGGTGATACGTCAATGCGGGGTTAGCTTATTTCTCTTGGGTGCCTTGACCCGTTGCTAGAATGTAATCTTGGACTTTAGGCAAGCCCGCCTAATGCCAATGAAAAAGAGGCCTAGAGGGTCACACACTAAGTGTATTCAAGTATCTCAAATAGAATAAAGACTATTTGCGTACCTGTCATAATAATTATTCAAGGAATCCTAAATAATTTTAATTATGGAGGAAAAGGGAAATGAAAAACAAGATATACATGCTGTGTATTAAAGATTACATGTCGTGTAGTTTTTCATGGAAAACAAGTACATGCCGTGTATTAATAATTACACACCGTGTATTTTTCTTTATGGAAAGTAAATGTATAAATGAAAACAAGAAATACATGTCGTGTACATTCAATGTACATGCTGTGTAGTTTTCAATGAAAACAAGTACAAGCCGTGTATTTATTAATACATGCCGTGTAGTTTTTTTAGTCGGTATTTTGAGGATATAATATTGTTTTAAATGATATTTATTATAATCAGTGTGGGAACATATCAAGGAATTAATTATTCTACATGGGGTTATCAATAAGAGATAATGAAATAAATAATATAAGTAACGCGTTTATTTATTGTCATAACTCTATAACCCCACACAACCGATTATAAATATCCTCAAAACCCCAACTTTTTTCCTACACACAACATCTCTGGAGAATTCTTTCAAGGAAAAAAGAATCTCTTCCTCTAAGAATGCTCTCAAGACTGAGAGAGATCCTCATTCATAGGATCAAGATGATCTATGGCGGACAATGCAAGAAAAGGTTTATCCACGCTAGCACCCGGAGAATCCTTTGGCGACGTCCAGAGATATGAGGTGCATGTGTGGATCCCCAATAGAGGATGTCTACACTTGGCTTCTACGACGCAACAACGAATAACATCGGAACATGATCAAAAACATCAACGAAGAAAGAACATTACAAATGGTATTTCTTTTCAATTAATTAAATTAATTATAATCAACCTGTAATGATCCTACTTTGTGGTTCCGGGACATTCTATTTCTTTTGTCTATTTCTGTGATTCGATCTGTGGAGGCTGGTGTTTATCGTCGTATTGATCCTGGATTGATCATTTCTATTAAAAAAAGCCATGTGGGCACATCCACCCTCACACTTCCACTGCGCCCGGATCCTTCAGTCCCTGGTCAGTATGACTAATTCTTTTTTAGTTAAATTATTTTATGGATCAAGAATATGTTGACTTTGCGAACTTATGATTTATTCTTAGTATAGGAAAAGTATTTGGTGAAAAAGTGATAAATGTTATTTTGAAATATATTATCTCTTTTAGTAACACCATATGCCTATGGATAATATAATACTATGGGATTTCATTTGAGGAGTAATGGTGGATTTTTATCTATGTTTTTTTGTGGATTTATAGTGATTTAGCTTATTTATGGAAATGATTAACCTATAATAGAGAATATGTGATTAGATTAATTACTTTTAAGTATATGACTTTAAGAGTAGTCGATATCATTTAGAGATACAATTTGACATGGAAGACTACTTAACCAAATTCTTCTATGATTTGGGTTTCAATATTAGTTGGGATTATATTGATGGATTTTAAGGGAAATTGTTCATTGAATGTTATTTATTTAACTTTGGGGTATTTTTGGTTTATTTTTAGAATTTAAAAGTAGTGTTTCTTTCACTAAAGGATTTTCCTTTTAGGGGATCATCTGATCTTGTACTAACCATTTTGGTTTTGATTAATCTATAAAGATAAGGTAAATATATTTTTTATCCTTTGTGGATCATGTGATTCTCTATAAGTTGATTCTAGCTCTTCTGGTGTGACCAAGTCATCTTGAATACACATCATTTGAAAAAAATGAGTTAGTGGTAGAAATATATTAAAGAATGAAACTCGACATAAAAAGTAATAATATCTCGTTATGTTCATAGTCAATCTTATAAATAAATTACTCATCTTTATGAAATGTAACTTTAAAAATAACGTTATCCTTTTACTTTTCCTACTGGGAAACTATTGATCGTTTGTCTCATTCCAAGTTTGTGGTTTTCTTGTTGTCAAATTTCTCTGGATCATGTTTTCTATCTCTCTGCATCAGAACCTGACACATAATTTATATTTCATATCCATGTTTTACTAATGGAATCCAAGTATAGATTATCATGGGTGACCTTTGTACTTCTCCTTCTTTCTTCTAAAGTGATAGTTTTATTTACTCTTTTTTCGATGTATGAAATTCAATTTTATTCCCAAGATCAATTTTAAAAATTGTGAGGATGCAATTTCCAAAATGGGGAATAATTTAACACACCAAGCCTCGATCGTACGTTTCCGTTTGAATAATGCAATGTATTTCATTGTATGCAACTTCGAAATTTAAACACATCACGACCAATCAAACCAGCTGTTATGAATTGTAATACCCATTTTTTGAAATTTTATAAATTTTATCATTCAAAATGGACTTCATTTTTGGATTTGGAATATTGAAATTATCTTAGGGTGATTTGTTTATATTTTTATGAAAACATTGAATTTTTTATGAATACTGAAAAACATTGAGTTATTGTTTAAAACTGCCTTTTTATTTAAATAATTATTTATTTTTTAAAATTTTATTTTAGGTCAAAATAGATATATAATACCAATATAAGATCATTTTAGTTCTTTGGAGTTAGTTTATAAAAATTTTGTATAAATAAAAATTTTATTGAAATTTTTTCTGTCTTTTACACACCTCCAAGTTGCACTTGAAAATTTGAATAAAACATAATTTTATCGCTTCATTGAATTGAATTTTAAAAATCTGAGATACACAGTTTATATTAGTATGTTTATTGTGGTTCAATACGAATTTTTTTTGGTGAATAATATCTTTTGACTTTTATATACCACAGTGAAAAGTAAATAGGGCAATTAAGGTTTAAAATGATATTATTATTACCCTAAAACCAGCCCTAATTCTATTGTATAATTTTAATTCGACCAGAAACTAACTTATTAATAATATATTATCCTTTAGGTTCACTTTGATTAGATTTGGACATTTATTATTATTTAATTCAAAGAATAATTAAAAGTGTTAAATTTAAAGCTTAATAACTAAAACATTTTTAATACAGGGTTATACATAAGATAAATTCAATTATAAATATTAATAAGAAATCTAAAACAGTTTCCTACATAATGGTATTTTATTTATTTTTCTTAGACATTAAATAATTTAACTTATTTACGACATAATAATGATGCAGTAATTACCTAATTATTGAAATATTAAAATATTTGATATTATAAATATCCAAATAAATGTAATTTGAGAAATTTTATGAATTCCAAAAATTTTATAGCTAAATATGACATGTTAGGGTTGGTTATATGAATTTTCTTCTATGTAAAAATGATATTTTGAATTTAACAATAACTAAATACCAAATAGTGTCAAAATAGACATAAACGAGTTTTTAAAACAACTATTATATTATTAATTGATATTTGATTCCTAAAAATCTAAGGTTTGGCCAAAATTCTTATATAATTATATTGGTATCAATAATGAACCACTTGGGGTTCTCTTGGATGTATATATTATGTTTATAACCAGATAATATTAAAATACAAAGAGACATGGTAAATGTCAAACTATTTAACTAAGAGTTAAATCTAAAAGATAAGGTTAATATAGTGATTATTAGGCCCCATCCTTAAACCTTACTTAATCTTGAGTTATTACAAGATTACACGTTGAGGATCTTTTTAGGTTTAGAGTTTTAGAGAATTAAATCCTAAAACTTGCATTACATTCCACATTTAAACAAAGTGGTTACATAAAAGATAGTATTAATTTTTTTCCCATCAACGGAAACATATTTAAAAATAAAGCATGGATTATTTCTTGACACTTCCTTGACACTATCATCATATCATGTACCTTTTCCGTTGACTTGTGAAAAACATTTCAAAAAAACCTGGGATGAGCATAAAATGCTCAGTAAGGGTTATAAAAATATGGAAGGGAAACATGAGTACATGTATACATAAGAATGAAATAATACTATACCCATAAAACATAAGAACTTTAACATACCCAATAAAATCATGAATAAATCATAAGACATAAAGGTAACTTGAGGCATTCATAACATTCATACGTAGGGAGTAACCCTCTTGGTTACATTTGGAATACCCACCACAGTATATTCCCTAAATCGCTTCGGGGAAACCTTAACGTTTCACTCCTTCATGTTACCCAATGCATTGGAGAGCTATATCAGGCTCACCCGCCCTTAGTTTATCATGGAACCACCCGTCTTCATAATAATTCCTAAGAACCACAACATAATCTTATCACATAAAACATGCATAAAGGAAACATAACATTTCCACCTTTCAATCACAAGATATCTATACAACACATTGATATAAAAACATTATGAAAACCATTTTCAATACCAAAACAAATGAAATGTAAAACATGGTATTTATTTTTCTTTTAAAAAGAAGGTATGCCTTGTAGAGGAAGCCGAATCTCAAATAATGGTCATGGCGGCGGAGAAGTCGTTGTCGCCGCATACGTACGACAAAAACATTCCCTTTTGTCATTTAGTAAAACAATTTTTTTTAAAAAGATTACGTTCGGATAAATGTATAAGTCAAAGGGGTTTATACACCATATAAAAGAAGGTTGTGTATAAAACAAAACATGCCCCAAGGAAAGTAGATTGAGAAGAAGTCCTATACAAAGATGGTATCCATGGATTAAGGATAAATCAATTACATAATTATGTGTGACAAACTAATACACCAAATATAAGTGGATATTAAGTGTAAACAATTAGAGTTTATTCACACAGATTCATATAATGATATATTCAAGGAGTACAAGCTCATCCCAAAAAAAGCAAAATTGGTTTAAGAAGTTCCCTTGCAAAAATTTGACAGGCTAACTATAACAACCCATACTTTACATACATTGTTAATACTTAAAAATTGAAGCACACTTATTACAACATATGACAAAACCACAAAGGACCGTATAGGTATAGTGTCTTTAGAAACTGGGAAACATAAACAACTGGTTCATAAATCTTCTACAGTGTCTCCCATTTATTTCATCATATCTAAAGTCCCTTTTAGCATATTATACTTAATATCCATCTTCCTGACCTGGGGAAAAGAAAACATAAAAGGGTGAGCTCAAATGCTCAGCAAGGGCAAATAAAGGAAATAAAAATCATATCATATCTTTTTGAAAATCAAAACCTGCAAAAGAGATCATAATATCTTAACATGGAATAAATCATAGAAGTGAAAATGAGATCCCCATAATCATAACATAAAACATGAAACTTTGTGGCATGCACACATAATCATGGAAAATCATTTCTTGTTAGTCATGACCCATTGCCAAGACTATCTTAGTGGACAGAGTCCCTTTCTGAACCAAGTTCACTCCTTGTTTCAGTCCCGTATCACTGAACCGAAATAACCTTCCGTTCCAGCCATGTATATCTCATGAGATATAAAATATTTACCCAATGCATTGGAGGGAGATATAGGTCCCACCAATCTTATAATGAATCCTTTCTTATGTGTGCCACATACTCATACATCATCGCATAACACATGTAACAAAAATGGGATTCTTGAAACATCATGACATCATAAATCAATTCATATAAGATAAAGGAATTCATAAAAATAATTCCATCACAACATGATCAAATCAATGTAATAATAGGGATAAAAACATAACCCTTTATTATCTTAGATGGAAAATAATTTTGATAAAACACTTGAACTCCATTCTTGAGGAAAATATCCTTTCTTCTTCAAAAACATTTTTCCTTTCATAACATGTCATACGACTTTAAAATAAAAGAAGTTGATTAAAAATAAACTTGAAAAATTTTAAAGGCAGCTTCTTGGAAATAATGTTTTAAAAATCCATTCATGCCGTATAAGTTAAAAAAAACATTCTTCGTACTTTTGTCGGAAAAGTCAAAAAGTACCTCATACGACAAAAGATTCCTTTCATAGATATTACTAAAAACTCACCGAAGGGTAAAAATGGATTTAAACAATTGTAGGTGGATGGAAATAATATTACATATTGATGAAACATGGATGTGGATGATAAAATACACCCCAGTAAATACCAAAGTAAAAACAATCTCGGATAAAAGTGAGATTGTGATATTTCCCTTACCTTAGGTCCGATTTGCTTTGTACGTGTCCGAAGCACCTGTATAATAGTTTAAATAATGTTATTGACTTATTCCAGAATCATACATATTGATATGATATCATATATGGTCATATTCTTAGCTTCTTGTTAGTAATATTTCATTGTTACCTGTTACTCGGGTCTTTATTGCCTTTTGTTCTTATGCGTGTTTTGCCGAATACATTCTTATTCTTCTTTTAAGGTTATAGATTCCTTATATCCAGAATGGTATTAGTGTAACATATATCATATTTATTCATTCAATTCATTTATATAATTACTATGTAATGATGATCATGTAGAACGAGTCGCATCACATCGTAGAGACGGTATTCCGTACGTACGCACGAGTGATGATATCGTTCCTATGATCGTGTAACTGTATTGGAGTATATATATATTATTTCAGTAACAATATTACTTTATAATAATCATAAATAGTTACTCATTACACCATTATACCCATCCTTGTAATGTGATGGTGGAAAAATAGATTACACCACGGCGTGGAGACGGTATTCCGTACGTACGCACGCGCGGTGATTTCATTTTTTCGTAGGATGGATAGAAGGTGAATTAGGGTTGTTTCATATTTATAACAACATATCAGTATGTAAGTAATACTGATGTTATTACTTTATCATTAAACAACTAATAGAGAAGAAGTTGAAGAAGAAAGAAATTGAAAAGATCGGTAATGGATATTACCTCTTCTTTGGAACGCTTCTTTGAATCATCCACTTAGGGAACTAAGATTGGTCTTTGAAGAGGACCAGGACCTCTAGGATTATTCTAGGGAAGTGGAGAGGATAAAATGGCAGGGGTTGGCCGAGCTTGAGTGCTCAAATTGGTGTGAGGAGGAGGGGGAGGAGGTGCCCTTTTATAAGGGAGGAGAGGGGCACCTTAGGAATATCTCAAAATATTATTTTATATTAAAGTCAAAATCGGTTTATAATGGTTCCAAAGGGTCTTATTTCAAAGCTAAAGTGGGGAAGGGTCGAAATCCTATCAACCAATAGGATTTAGACAAGTTTAGGGTATTATTTTAAACTTATCAATTAGATTTAACTCTAAGTTAAATAATTTAACTTTTACCATGTCTTTTTGTTTTCTTTCACTATATGGTTAATACACTTACTATAACATGCCAGACGAACCCCAAATTGTTTATTATTAATATATATATCCTTATCTAAGTCATTTGGCCGAACCTTAGATTTTTAGGAATAAAATAACAATTAATAATATAATATTTGATTTAAAAACTATTTTGTGTCAATTTTGACACTATTTGATATATGATTTTTTTTAAAGTCATAAAATAATTATATGTTCGAACCAAGTTGATTAAATCAACACTAATATATCATAGTAACCTAGAAAATTAGTGGAATTCATAAAAAGTCTCAAATTACATTTATTTTGGTGTTTATAACATCAATTATGTCAATATTTCATTAATAAGATAATTACTGTATCATCATTGTGTCATAAATAAATTAAATTATTTAATGTCTAAAAATTACAAATAAAATACCATCATGTAAGAAATATTTTTAGATTTCTAATGAATATTTATAGTCGAATTTATCTTATGTATAACCCCATATTAAAAATGATTTACTTATTAAACCTTCATTTTAACTATTTTAACCCTTCTTTAAATAAATTAATAATAAATGTCCTAATCTAATCCAAGTGGGCCTAAATGGTCATATTTTATTCATAAAGTTGTTTTTGGTCGAATTACACTTATCCAATAGAATTAGGACATGTTTTAGGGTAATAATAATATCATATTTACCCTTAGTTACCGTATTTACTATTAACCGCGGTAAAAAAAGTAAAAAAGTTACTATTCACCAAAAAATTATTTTTATCTCATTGAACCACATTTTACTTACTGATATCAACCGTGTCTGTCGGATTTTCGAAATTCCATTCACAGAAGCGGTAAAATTATGTTTTATGAAAAATTCAGTTTTTAACCTACCACTTAGTGGTTTCACTATTCATCAAAAATTGAAAGTTTTCAGAAAAATACCAAAATTTCACCCTAGGCTAATTTCGATATTCTGAGTCCAAAAATGAAGTCCATTTTGAAAAATAAAATTTATAAAATTTCAAAAAGTGGTTATTACTATTCATAACAGCTAGTTTTAATAGCATATTGTTGTTTAGTGAAACTCGGTATTGCGTACGACGCAAGCTATCGAGGAAGGTCATGATTGCGTGTAAAGCAAGCCAAGCAAGTGTTGTGTAGAAAAAGATTCCTTTGATGATTTATATAACAGAAAAGTCTCAGGTGTTACATTCTACCCCCCTTAAAAAGAATTTCTCCCTCGAAATTCGTCACTTTGTAACAAACAGATGAGGATACTTCTCCCTCATCATATCCTCAAGCTCCCATGTAGCTTCTTCAAGTTGGTGGTTCCTCCATAAAACTTTCACCAAGCGAGTGTTCTTGTTTCGTAGGACTTTTTCGCTACGATCCAGAATCTCTATCGGTTGATCTTCATAAGAGAGATCTTGCTCCAGCGGTACAACTTCTGAGCTGAGTACATGTGAAGGATCTGGTATGTACTTTCTCAGGAGAGATACATGGAACACATCGTGAACTTGAGAGAGATTCGGTGGAAGCGCCAATCGGTAAGCTACCTTCCCAACATGATCCAGTATTTCGAAAGGACCGATATATCTAGGGCTCAACTTCCCCTTCTTTCCAAATCTCATAACCCTCTTCCAGGGAGATATTCGCAAGAACACTTTATCGCCGACTCTGAGATGCTCTTATGTGTTGTTGTATAGATCTAACCTTTTCTGCCATTTCATCAACAAGATCAGGTCCTAACAGCTTTCTTTCCCCAACTTCATCCCAGCAAGTTGGAGTCCTGCATTTCTTTCATAGAGAGCTTCATAAGGAGCCATCTGAATACTGGAGTGAAAGCTATTATTATAAGAAAATTCCACCAAAGGTAGGTGTTGATCCCAACCTCCTTTGAAATCAATAGAGCAAGCTCTCAACATATCTTCTTGGGTTTGAATTGTTCTCTCAGACTGACCGTCTGTCTGGGGATGATAAGCAGTGCTGAAACTCAACTCTGTATCCAGAGTATGCTGAAGACTTCCCCAGAACTTCGAGGTAAATCTCGGACCCCGATCAGATATAATAGAAAGTGGTACTCCATGCAATCTTACCACTTCCTTTACATATATCCTGGCAAGCTGATCTAGAGAGAAATCCTCTATAATAGGAATGAAGTGTGAAGACTTTGTAAGACGATCAACTATGACCCAGATAGCATTATTGCCTTTGGATGTTTTAGGAAGTCCTGTGACAAAGTCCATAGTGATGTTTTCCCATTTCCATTCAGGTATGGGTAATGGTTGTAACATCCCCTTAGACATCTGTCTCTCAGCTTTAACTTGTTGACAAACCAAGCATCAAGAGACATATTCAGCAACATCTCTTTTCATGCCATCCCACCAGATGTACTCTTTCAGGTCCCTATACATCTTCGTGCTTCCAGGATGAATAGAGAATGAAGAACTATGAGCCTCATCCAGCAGCTCTTTTATTTCGGGGATGGAAGGAACACAAACCTGATTCCTGAACTTTATTATCCCATCACAATCAAGGTTGAATTCAGGAACATTTCTCACCTTCTTTTGTAACTCGACATCTTCATCCTGTGCCTCTTTAATCTTCACATGTATAGATGGTTGAACATTCATTTGAGAAAGATAAGATTTTTCCCCTTCCATTATAATTCCAATATCCATCCTTTGTAAATCCATAAATATTGGATCTTTTGTGATCCTCATCATTGATAAACTAGCGTGGTCTTGTCGACTTAATGCATCTACCACCTTGTTTGCTTTCCCAGGGTGGTAATGGATTGAGCAGTCATAATCCTTAATCATCTCCAACCATCTTCTTTGACGCATATTCAACTCCTTTTGTATGAAAATATACTTTAAACATTTATGATCAGTATAAATATCACACCTTTCACCATAAAGGTAATGCCTCCAAATCTTTAATGCAAAGATTACCACAGCCAACTCCAAATCAAGTGTTGGGTAATTTTGCTCATGGATTTTCAACTGTCGTGAAGCATAAGCTATCACCATATCATTTTGCATAAGAACACACCCCAATCCCTTCTTGGATGCATCACTGTAGATCACGAACCTTTCTCCACTACAAGGCAGTGTGAGTACAGGTGCACTGGATAACCTTCTTTTCAACTCCTTGAAATTCTCTTCACATTCCTCTGTCCAGACAAACATAACTCCTTTCCGAGTCAACATGGTGAGTGGATTAGATAATCCTGAAAAATCTTTTACGAAACGTCGATAATATCTAGCCAAACCAAGAAAACTTCGGATCTCAGTTACTTTTGTTGGCCTCGACCATCTTTCGATAACCTCTGTTTTTGATGGATCCACAGATATCCCCTCTTTTGAGATAATGTGACCCAAAAATGTAACTTTTTGAAGCCAAAATTCACACTTGGTAAATTTGGCATAAAGCTTCTCCTTTCTCAGGGTCTTAAATATAATTCTCAAGTGATCTTCATGCTCTTCCTTGCTCTTTGAATAGACACGAATATCATCTATAAAGACTACCACAAATTGATCAAGATAGTCTCTAAAGACTCTATTCACTAGATCCATGAAGATAGCAGGGGAATTAGTAAGACCAAATGGCATCACTATAAATTCATAGTGTCCATACCTTGTACGGAAAGCCGTCTTTGGTATATCCTCCCTTTTGACCCTTAATTGATGATACCCTGAACGAAGATCAATCTTGGAAAAGTATTGAGCTCCGCGTAGTTGGTCAAATAAGTCATCAATGCATGGGAGAGGATATTTGTTCTTGATAGTGATCTTGTTAAGTTCTCGATAATCAATGCAGAGTCTCATTGATCCATCTTTCTTCTTAACAAATAGAACAGGTGCTCCCCACGGTGATGCACTAGGGCGTATGAATCCCTTATCAAGATTCTCTTGGAGTTGCTTCTTCAATTCCTGCAACTCAATTGGGCCCATTCTATAAGGTGTCTTTGAAATAGGCAAAGCACCCGGTACGAGTTCTATTGAAAACTCAACTTCACGATTTGGTGGAAGACCCGGTAATTCCTCCGGAAAGACATCATCAAACTCCCGTACAATGGGCATATTCTTAATCGTGAGTTTCTCACCAACCATTTGAGATAAATAACCTTCATTTAGTGGAATCAATACCCATAAGATGGAAGAAATTTCCACTGGAAGGTTATGTTCATCCTTTCATTGATAGACGATCGTAGATTGATCTGGAATATGAAATGTGACTTCCCTTATTTGGAAATTGATATGAGCTCCATGTAGAGAAATCCAATCCATGCCAAGAATCACATCAAATTCTACTAAAGGAAGGATCATAAGATTTGTAGGAAGCACTTTCCCACAAACTTCGATCGGAGAAGAATTATAAACTTTTGATGCGACTGTTGTGCCATTAGGTGTTGTCACAGCTAACTCAACATCTAATTGTTGAGGTAATACGGTGATACCCTTAGAAAATTATTTAGAAATAAAAGAGTGGGTGGATCCAGAATCAAATAAAACATTTGCTACTTTAGAGTGGATGGTAAGTGTACCTTTCACCACTTCGTTATCGTACTCCACATCGCTGATAGAAATTAAATGTGACATTCCTTTGTCTTTAGCCTTAAGATTTTATTGACGTCGACCATCATCATCAATCCTTGGATTTGGGCATTGATTGGCATAATGCCCCATCTCCTTGCACTTGAAACATTGAAGTGTAGTAGGTTCATTCTGTGTAGCCCTTCCTTTGTTTGCGTCATTAGACATCTTCTTCCCATTATCACGGCATTCAAATGCCCGATGACCTTCTTTTCCACATTTAAAACATTTACTCGTCCCTTTAAGACAACTCCCTTCATGTTTCTTTCCACACTTTGAGCATAAGGAAAAGATCATCTTCTTTTCCGTGTGCTTTTTAGATTTTTCTTTGAATTCCATCTTCCTCTTCTTATCAAACCCATGTGACTGATAGGTTATTCCAATCTCCATCTCGACTTTGAGAGCACATCGAACGATTTCCTCGTAGCTATTGAAGTCCCTTATGGCTAACGCCCTTCGAAGACTTGGTTTTAAGCCACTAAAGAATCGATCGATTTTACTCTCAGGTTGGATAATAATACCAGAAGCGTACCTTGCATGTATTGTAAAATTTGCTTCATAGGTACTAACAGATTCATCATCCCTTTGCTTCAGTTCAAGGAACTCTTTCTCCATCTTTGTTCGGAGAATACGAGGGAAGTACTTATTGAAAAATAAGTTCTTGAACTCGTCCCATTCCATAGACTCAATTTCATCCCTTTGCCTCGTATTCTTAATAAGATTCCACCATTGATCAGCATCTCCTTCCAAACGATACACTGCTAGGATGAATTTATCATGTTCAGAACATTGAAGAACTGAAAATATCTTTTCAGTAGTACTAATCCATTGTTCAGCAACTAATGGATCAGTAGACCCACTGAAAGAAGGTGGACGCTGCCTCATGAAGGATTCAACAGAATGTTCCTCCTTCCTTTGCTCGTTTGGAAGTCCTGCATGATTCATAGCTTGAGAAAGTTGTGTGAGCATGGCTACAAGATTTTTCATTCCAGCTCCAATATCGTTTGGTTGCTCAGGGGGACAATCATTTCATTTCCCATCGCATTCCGCATTAACACGGTTCCCTCGGGTTCCAGCCATTGACTAAAACCAAGAAGAATAGTGTGAGCAACACTAATTATAATAGGAAAACCACATAATCAAGAATAAAATTTCACACTTAAGGTATTATCCTAGGGTATTCATGGCCATTTCTAAAACACTAAGATTGTGTTTTATGCTTAGACATATCCTTAGGCTTCTTACTAAGGCTTTCACATCCTAGTTTCCAAAGGTTGACTATACCTTTCCTCTGATACCAACTATAACGACCCATACTTTACATACATTTTTAATACTTCAAAATTGAAGCACACTTATTACAACATATGACAAAACCACAAAGGACCGTATAGGTATAGTGTCTTTAGAAACTGGGAAACAAAAAAAACTGGTTCATAAATCTTCTACAGTGTCTCCCATTTATTTCATCATATCTAGAGTCCCTTTTAGCATATTCTACTTAATATCCATCTTCCTGACCTGGGGAAAAGAAAACATAAAAGGGTGAGCTCAAATGCTCATCAAGGGCAAATAAAGGAAATAAAAATCATATCATATCTTTTTGAAAATCAAAACCTGCAAAAGAGATCATAATATCTTAACATGGAATAAATCATAGAAGTGAAAATGAGATCCCCATAATCATAACATAAAACTTGAAACTTTGTGGCATGCACACATAATCATGGAAAATCATTTCTTGTTAGTCATGACTCATTTCCAAGACTATCTTAGTGGACAGAGTCCCTTTCTGAACCGAGTTCACTCCTCGTTTCAGTCCTGTATCACTGAACCGAAATAACCTTCCGTTCTAGCCATGTCTATCTCATGAGATATAAAATCTTTACCCAATGCATTGGAGGTGGATATAGGTCCCACCCATCTTATAATGAATCCTTTCTTATGTGTGCCACATAATCATACATCATCGCATAACACATGTAACAAAAATGGGATTCTTGAAACATCATGACATCATAAATCAATTCATATAAGATAAAGGAATTCATAAAAATAATTCCATCACAACATGATCAAATCAATGTAATAATAGGGATAAAAACATAACCATTTATTATCTTAGATGGAAAATAATTTTGATAAAACACTTGAACTCCATTCTTGAGGAAAATATCATTTCTTCTTCAAATTTTTTTTTCCTTTCATAACATGTCATACGACATTAAAATAAAAGAAGTTGATTAAAAATAAACTTGAAAACTTCTAAAGGAAGCTTCTTGGAAATAATGTTTTAAAAATCTATTCATGCCGTATAAGTTAAAAAAAACATTCTTCGTACTTTTGTCGGAGAAGTCAAAAAGTACCTCGTACGACAAAAGATTCCTTTCATAGATATTACTAAAAACTCACCGAAGGGTAAAAATGGATTTAAACAATTTTAGGTGGATGGAAAAAATATTACATATTGACGAAACATGGATGTGGATGATAAAATACACCCCAGTAAATACCAAAGTAAAAACAATCTCGGATAAAAGTGAGATTGTGATATTTCCCTTACCTTAGGTCCGATTTGCTTTGTACGTGTCCGAAGCTCCTGTATAATGGTTTAAATAATGTTATTGACTTATTCCAGAATCATACATATTGATATGATATCATATATGGTCATATTCTTAGCTTCTTGTTAGTAATATTTCATTGTTACCTGTTACTCGGGTCTTTATTGCCTTTTGTTCTTATGCGTGTTTTGCCGAATACATTCTTATTCTTATTTTAAGGTTATAGATTCCTTATATCCAGAATGGTATTAGTGTAACATATATCATATTTATTCATTCAATTCATTTATATAATTACTATGTAATGATGATCATGTAGAACGAGTCGCATCACATCGTGGAGACGGTATTCCGTACGTACGCACGAGTGATGATATCGTTCCTATGATCATGGAACTGTATTGGAGTATATATATATTATTTCAGTAACAATATTACTTTATAATAATCATAAATAGTTACTCATTACACCATTATACCCATCCTTGTAAAGTGATCGTGGAAAAATAGATTACACCACGGCGTGGAGACGGTATTCCGTACGTACGCACGCGCGGTGATTTCATTTTTCCGTAGGATGGATATAAGGTGAATTAGGGTTGTTTCATATTTATAATAACATATCAGTATGTAAGTAATACTGATGTTATTACTTTATCATGAAACAACTAAAGGAGAAGAAGTTGAAGAAGAAAGAAATTGAAAAGATCGGTAATGGATATTACCTCTTCTTTGGAACGCTTCTTTGAATACTCCACTTAGGGAACTAAGATTGCTCTTTGAAGAAGACCAGGACATATAGGATTATTCTAGGGAAGTGGATTGGAGAAAATGGCAGGGGTTGGCCGAGCTTGAGTGCTCAAATTGGTGTGAGGAGGAGGTGGAGGAGGTGCCCTTTTATAAGGGAGGAGAGGGGCACCTTAGGAATATCTCAAAATATTATTTTATATTAAAGTCAAAATCGGTTTATAATGGTTTAAAAGGGTCTTATTTCGAAGCTAAAGTGGGTAAGGGTCTAAATCCTATCAACCAATAGGATTTAGACAAGTTTAGGGTATTATTGTAACCTTGTCAATTAGATTTAACTCTAAGTTAAATAATTTAACTTTTACCATGTCTTTTTGTTTTCTTTCACTATATGGTTAATACACTTACTATAACATGCCAAACGAACCCCAAATTGTTTATTATTAATATATATATCCTTATCTAAGTCATTTGGCCGAACCTTAGATATTTAGGAATAAAATAACAATTAATAATATAATATTTGATTTAAAAACTATTTTGTGTCAATTTTGACACTATTTGATATATGATTTTTGTGAAAGTCATAACAGAATTATAAGTTAGAACCAAGTAGATTAAATCAACACTAATATATCATAGTAACCTAGAAAATTAGTGGAATTCATAAAAAGTCTCAAATTACATTTATTGTGGTGTTTATAACATCAATTATGTCAATATTTCATTAATAAGATAATTACTGCATCATCATTGTGTCATAAATAAATTAAATTATTTAATGTCTAAAAATTACAAATAAAATACCATCATTTAGGAAATCTTTTTAGCTTTCTAATGAATATTAATAGTCGAATTTATCTTATGTATAACCCCATATTAAAAATGATTTACTTATTAAACCTTGATTTTAACTATTTTAACCCTTCTTTAAATAAATTAATAATAAATGTCCTAATCTAATCCAAGTGGGCCTAAATGGTCATATTTTATTCATAAGGTTGTTTTTGGTCGAATTAGACTTATCCAATAGAATTAGGACATGTGTTAGGGTAATAATAATATCATATTTACCCTTAGTTACCCTATTTACTATTAACCGCCGTAAAAAAAGTAAAAAGTTACTATTCACCAAAAAATTATTTTTATCTCATTGAACCACATTTTACTTACTGATATCAACCGTGTCTGTCGGATTTTCGTAATTCCATTCACAGAAGCGGTAAAATTAAGTTTTATGAAAAATTCAGTTTTTAACCTACCACTTAGTGGTTTCACTATTCATCAAAAATTGAAAGTTTTCAGAAAAATACCAAAATTTCACCCTAGGCTAATTTCGATATTCTGATTCCAAAAATGAAGTCCATTTTGAAAAATAAAATTTATAAAATTTCAAAAATTGGTTATTACTATTCATAACGGCTAGTTTTAATAGCATATTATTGTTTAGTGAAACTCGGTATTGCGTACGACGCAAGCTATCGAGGAAGGTCGTGAATGCGTGTAAAGCAAGCCAAGCAAGTGTTGTGTAGAAAAAGATTCCTTTGATGATTTATATAACATAAAAGTCTCGGGTGTTACACTAACGGTGTCACTACAAAATTCAGAAAATCAGTTGATGAGAGAGTGAATGGTATCTCATCACTTGGACATAAACTTTACATCAATAAGGATATAGAAGAACATATCCCAATATAATAAGATGTAAATTAAACGAAATAACAACAGAAGTCTTTTAAAAAGAGGAAGGTGAAAGGTTCCCTTACCGATTTGGGTAACATTCGAAACATACACCCCATGAAAGAAGGGTCATACAACATTGATGTAAATACTCATAAACGAAAGTATATTACACAAAGAGTAGAATAATTGATATTAAATACACCACTCAAATGAAATTGTGGCAAATGTCGCATAAATCACATGGGAATAAAAGTGAGATGAAAAATCCCCTACGAAAACTCTGCAGCCTAACGGCACCACATAAAACTTCCAAAAATGGATTGATGAGATCAAATAGGGTCTCTCATCATATTACAATAAAATTTAAAGAAAGAGAGATATAAAATAAAATCCCCCATCATAACAAAGAGGATCTTCAAAGAAGTGACATAAAGGAGAGTACTTAAAAAGAAAGAGAGAGGTTATATCTCTTACGAAAATTTAGCAGCCTAACGATGCCACTCAAAACTTCCAAAATGGATTGATGAGAGAGAATAGGGTATCTCATCATATGAACATAAAAATTATAGTATGAGTAATATAAAATGACATCCCCATCAAAAGAAAGATGAGCTTAAAATGAATGACATAAAAGAGTGTACTGAAAAAGAAAGAGAGGAGTAGGATCCCTTACCTCGGGTCCGACTTGACTCGATCATTCTTTAACGTCCTGAATAACAAAATTGACTTAATTTCTACTTGGTTAAGAACATTTTTCAAGTTCATTATTCCTTTAATGTCACTTAATTCCATGTTATAAACATTATGTAATCAATTATGTTAATAATGTTTGTTTTGTCGATATTTGGTTCTTAAGTCGAAAGTGGACTTCTTACAATTACATGTTGTTCGTGTGGTCAAAGGTTCATTATATCCCGAATTATATTCATGATTTGATATCATATATATCATATATATCCAGAATATACATGTATTTATAATATTACATAATCATTTAGAGGTAAGAAATGAAATGCACCGTTCATGGAGACGGTAAGCCCTACGTACGCATGAACGCTACTTTCATTTCTATGTCATATTAATGGAATTAAAACTAAATGAGAGGTGTATATATTTTAATTCCAGAATTATATTCATCATTTATTTGGAAAATACATCATATATAATAACTTTAAATACATCTTTTATACATCCCACATATGGCATTAACGAATCAAATCACTTTGAGGGGGCGGTAGTCCACACTTCCTAAAATGAAATTATCGTGTTTACCCACAATGGAAACCATAAAGGTATGTCACATAAGCTTAAGTAAAACATAAACATATTATATATCATATATAAATATAGTGACATCTTAATGGACACCATGAAAGGTGTTAAGAGAATATTTAACAATCATCGTTTCGTGAGGCAGTAATTCGCCATCCACAGAAACAATATGTTCTTTAACCATTAGACGAAGGTGTGTGTAAGTGTAGATCGAGTCCATAATATAACAACATCCTAGTATATTTAAGATACTGGTTTTGTTACAAAATAAAGGAATAAAAAGATTTTATGGGGGTGGAGAAGAAAAATAAAACAAAAGGACTCAAGTGAAGACATTACCTTAAATCGGGTAACTCCCTTTTTTTGAGCTCAAAGGATTCCTTGGGAAGACTTCTGACCAAAGGGAGGATTCAAAGAGTTATAGAGGGATGTTTATAGACAAAATGGGGAGGTTTTGGCTGAGCTAAAGGCTTTGGAAGTGTCAGTAAAGAGGTAGAGGTGGGGGCCTTTTATAAGAGGAGAGGAGGGGCACTCTTGGAATGTAAAGAAAAGTAACTTTATTTTAGAATGCGTTTCGGATTTTAGTGGTCCCACATTGATGTGTTTCTAGGATAAAGTGATAAGGGTTCGAAATACACCCATCCAATAGGTTTTTGACAAGTGTATGTCTTAGATTTTACATTAACTTTTCATTTTATTTAAATCCTTTATTAATGAGGTAATCGCTGCATCATCATGATGTCATAAATAATTTAATATATTTAATGTCTAAAAATTATAAAAAAAATATCATGATGTAGGATATCTTATTATATTTCTAATGAATATTTATAGTCAAAAATCTGAATTTTATAACCCCATGTAAACAGTTTTTTAGTAAAACATGTCATGTTTGTGTCATTTTTACTTTAACATTAAATAAAAAGTTATTTATGTCATTTCACAACCAAAGTGGCTCCATGGGGTTCCCAAGATGACCCATGGATTTTATTGGTCCGCCATGACACATCCAATGAGGTTTGGACATGATTCAAGCTCATATCATATTATTAAAACATTTTTTTACCTTAAACTACACTAATTACCTCTAATCGCGATTAAAAACATAATAAGTTACTATTCACCAAAAAAAATTATTTTAATCCCATTGAACCACATTTTACTTCTTAATGACAACCATTTATGTAGGATTTTTTAAATTCAAAACACAAAGGTGGAAAAATTTCATTTAAATGGAAAATCAGTTTTTATAAGTACCACTTAGTGGTTTCACTATTCAACAAAAATTGAAGTTTTTCAGAAAATTACCAAAAATTAACCCTAGGATATATTTGATATTTAGTATTTAAAAATGATGTCTATTTTACAAAATTAAAAACATATAAGTTTCATTAATTAATTTAATATTTAATTCCCACTGTCAAAACAAATAGCGTGTTTTTATGAAACAAAATGTATCAAAAGATTGATAGTAGTTTAAGTCCGATTTCAAAGTGAAATTAATTCCAATGACCACTATTTGATTAAATGGTAAAAATATATTCTAATTTTACTTTAAAACCAATTCAAAAGATAACCTAATCATATAAATAAATTATATTAAAAAGATTTTTTGAATTAAAATACAACATTTTTCACTATTCATTAAAAAATTGAACTTTTTCGGAAAAAATACAAAAAATTTACACAAAGTAAATTTTGATGTCCCGATTCTAAAGAAGAATTTTATTTTGTCAAATATAACACATAAAATTATCAAAAATTGTATTTAAAATAGGTTCGCCATCAAAAGGCGGTTAATCGACCTTTTAAAGAATATTAGAATGTTTGCGCTTAAAATTGGATTCATTCACATTTTTAATACTCTAAAATTTATTGTAAAAAGTAAAAATATTTGACAAACATATATAATCATTTTGTAGTTAGTTCTATTCATTCCTTCCATCACAACAGCTAGGTGTTAACTACAATTTAAAATAGTATTATTTTATTATTAGAGTGCAACGTAAGATTCCCAAGAAACTTGTTGTTGCATGTTGGGTACGCCATCGAGCATAGCATCCCCTTTAAAGTTATATTAATATTTTATGCAAAAATATGGATAAATATAAAAATGTCATATTCTTTATTTACCTGGGGTTTTACAGTGATCCAAACTTATCTAAAACCTATTGGTTGAGTGTTTATAGACACATAACCACCATATACTTTTAATAATTCATTTTGGAGCCATTTGAAACCGAAGATGATTTTATAATAAAATAATATTTCTATCTTTTCCTAAGGTTCCCCTCACCCCACATATAAAAGGGAACTCCCACTTTCCTCAAATTCACAACTTTAAATCCTTTTGTCTCATTCAACCTCTGCAAAAATACCCTCTCAACTATAATCCCTTCATTCTAGAGGCATTCCTTTAGTCATAAATCCATCATATGGAGCCATTTTTATCAAATCAAAAGGAAGAACCCAAAGAAGAGGTAAATATTTCATCAACTCTTTCATGTTCTTTTCCTCTCCCACTTCCTCTTTCTTTGTTGTTTCCACTATAAAATAATAACTCTAGTATCTTCTATAGATTTTGATTTTATTATAATTGTTGTACAACCATATTCATTATTCAATCCATCCTATAAATGAAAAAGTCACCATATGTGCGTACGCATAGATTACCGTCTCCATGTCGTGGTGTGGTTTGTTATTGAAATACTTCATCATTTGGATGGGTATAATAATGAGTATAAATTATTTAAATAATAAATATATCATGATAATTGTTCAATTTATATGATATAAAATCCAATTGTATATGATTTTAATATCAAAATAATGATATTGTCACTCATGCGTATGTACGGATTACCGTCTCCATGAACGTGATGAGATTCATTCACCATCATATGCATTCAAGAATAATTTTCATTTTATGATAAAAATAATGTTTAAATACTCAATATAAATCTTAATATGACTAAGATAAATCTTCTCCATAACAAACAATACATACGTAAAAAACATATAATGGAAAATTAATCATTTAACACCTGAAACGATGACACTGCTAAAATATCATTAACAAAGAAATATTAGAAGATATTATATGATATCATATGAATGTATATGGTTCTTTTATAATTTAATAATAATTATTTCACCATTATATTATTTTTTACTCTACCCTTGACCATGGAAAAGTACTGAGTAAGGGGTTTCTTTTATCACTTTTAATTCCATGAGATTTTCATTGTCCACCACTAATTTATTTCATGTAATGTATTGTGTTCTGAAATTTGATATATCCTATAATTATAATTTTTATATTAATGTTATTATATGAATCCATTGGTGTTTATTAACATTTGTTCAAAATACTTTATTGATTACAATGTGGTAAGTGGTTTTCATCTCACTCCTTATTCTCGTGAGATTCATGCTATATTGCCACTATTACCTTTTGTGTGGTGTATGTACTGCCCATAATTTAATTATTTGTGTAATAAAATTTAATGTATTTGTATTTACATATTACTCTTATGATACTTATTTCATAGGTTGTATGTTTTGTATGTTACCAAATCGGTATGGGAAACTTTAAACCCAATTTCCATTCCTTGGGTTAATCTTAAAATTCATAATTATGTAATGCTATGATTATGTGGGGAATCACTATTTATTTATTTATGTTGAAATTTTAACTCACCTTTGTGTGGATATACTTTTGATACACATAATCACTCCATTGATAAATTCTCAAGTCATCGGTTTGAACTTGATAAGAGTAATTTTAACTCAATCTCCTTTTATTGAGTTAAACACCCAATTCATTGGTTTTGTTTTTACAAGAATATGTGTGAATATACACTGATTGATTTACACTGAATACCAAATCATATTGAATGTATTTATATTTTTCACACAAAATTATGTCGTTGATTTATCCTTAACATAAGGATACGGTCTTTATAAGAGATTTCATCTCAATTTACATTCCATTGAGGCTTCTTTGTTGTTATACACCAATTCACTTTTATATGGTTCTTATAATGTACTTTGACATAGTATATTATGAATCCCTTTATTCTCGTGTTATTATAATGTTTTGATTACCTCAATTTTTTTTATTCAAGTGTCTCTCTTTTGGTTAGGAACTCTAACTAAAATATCATTTTAATTGTTTTAAAGATTTATTATTCTAAATCATTAACATTAATGTCCATGTTTTTAAAATGGTTTTCAGGATTTATTTATATGTACATTAAAGTTTTAAAATTAAAATTACTTTTAAAAGTTTCAAAGTGGTATGGGACACTTTTATACAAAAATCTATTTTAAATGGCTACTTGATTAATAGTGGGACTTTTAAATGTTTTCAAGAAAAAGGAGGATATTTATCTCAAACAGTTTTGATGATTATTTTCATGTATGTCAATATCCATCATTATTCTCCATTGAAGTTGATCTATTGTAATACAATCATCCATATTGTGTTGAATGTGTTATGTTTTACTGTGCATGTTCTATTTTTATACCATTAATGGTTTGTGGTTAAAATATTGGCATTTCATATGATAGTTTTAATATGAATGTTCAGATTATGTTTCAATCTTTTCATATGAGTATTGCATTAGACATAGTATGTTATGGGTGGAGCCTTCTATAGCTCCTTGAAGCATCGGTAGGTCTAATGAGACAAACTACTATCTTGGCAGAAGGCCTTGACATAATATTATATGCATTATTGGAAAGAGGCCTTGACTATGTGGTTATGATGTCTGGAATTATGAATTCTATCATTATGAGATTAGCTATTGATATTTCATGTGGTTATTTGACTAGTATATTATCCATGACTATGTTTTATTATGGAATTATTTACTCAGCTCATATTCCTACCATAAAGTGCCGATGTTTATTATTCAGTAAGTCATGTGTTTTCAATTCTTCACCATGCATAATTTCTATGTTATATTCCTCATTATTTCTTACTCTTACTGAGCATCTGAGCTCACCCATTTTCATGTTTCATTTTCCCAGGATATGAAGAAGTTAGTTATGATTGACTTGTAGGATTAATCTTGGAAGCATGGATGTTTCTAATGGAATAAATTAGTGTTGTTTTTTTCAAGTTGAAATGTTGAACTTGAGTATGCATCTTGTTTCCAAGACTACAAAACCGATCGTTCTTGCATGACATGATTCCTTGTAATCATGCCAATGCATTAAAATAGTGCATCGGCTCCTGGATTTTGGGGTCGGGGCATTACAGATTGATTAAGATTTATCCTAATGACTCTATTTTTTATGTATTTTTATATTCATGTTATAATATATTTTTCCTCAATATAGTCATATGGGACTATTTAAGAAGTTATAAAAGTGGGTGCACTATACAGAAGTTATGTAAGTACATTGATTACCATTGCATGTATGCAGTTTGTTATACACATGTATTTATCTCACCAGAATACTGTTGGTAATTCGTTGTGCACAATATTTATGGTACATCCTTAGATTAAATGTTTTACCCATATGATATAGTAGTTCCCAGAATATAATCGGATCCTAGAGATACAATGACATTATTTTTTAAGAGATTTCATATGGTCTATAAAAATTATATTGAGAGAACACTTATGATGTATAACCATCATGTCTTCGTTGATTATAAGATTCGAGACATCTTCTCATGAAGTCAAATTTGGTGATCTTGAGTATATGAGACCATGAGAACATACATTAAAAAAAGAGAAATCCTATATGTTTCATATGTCATTGGTTGTTTTAATCTACAAAAATGTGTATTGGTCTCCTTCCTTGAGATTTTTATCAGTATGTGACATATAACCATGAACATTGATGCAAAGGAAAAAAATCATTATATTCAGGGTGAGGTAGATGGTGTTGGATGCGTCATTAGTGGTATGAAAATGGTTGAACAACAATGATATAATTTTTCACAAATTAGTTGTGGAAGTAATATCTCTAGAATAGTTGATCAGGATGGTAGTACCATCAAAAACCATGGCCATGGAAGTTGAAGGTGAGTCTGTCCAGTTAGAAAAAAAAATAAATCAAGGAAGAATAATGGAAAAACTTTGAATCCTTCTTAATGATATATCGTATGAAAAATAGGTAAGAATACAGAATGGGTGTTCTTAGGATGGAATTCATTACTATGACCATTCCTTGTCACTTTAGGGACCATCATTGGTTTCTAAACTCTGCTCTTGTCAATATGTATCATTCACTCCTATTGAGGTAAGGGACTAAAGGGTCAGGCACAATAATGTAATAAAGAATATGTATTATTGTAACGAATAGGTATATAAGACATAGTGGTCCCCCCACAAGGTCTGAGTGTAACCCAAATTTTAAGAATCACCATTAAATAAACAAATTCATTATTATTATTTTGTAGAATAATTTGGTTGAATATATTTATTAAAATTATGTACAAATAATAAATTAAATACATGAAATAATATTATAAAAATTAATATTATTTTAATTAGAAAGGCTTGATTAATATTAGTGAGTAATTATTATCCAATTTAATGAATAATGTTTTCCATGTAATATATTTATGTAGGTGATATAACATAAATAATATCTATGAGGCCATTATTTTTTCATAATTATTTTTTTATTACTTATTTATAGGATGTTTAGTATATGGGAGTTTATGACCACTAACAAGTTATTTCGTAAATCCAATACATAAGTGATGTTGAAAATCATTCGTTTTACTAATCATCAATATTAATTGAGATCTTCTCTCTCCTACATAATCCCTTTGAGAGAATTGACATATTTGAGTTATCAATCGATGTACGGCTTCACTGATCAAAGGAACGAGATTGAGGTGATCTGTGTGACCTCAAATAAATCGTTAGATCTTCGCAAAAATTCCTGAAATTTGATGATTGAAATACTCACATATTCGGGAAGCAAGTGTAGATTATCTAGATGGGTTCATCCTAAGATACATTAAAAATTGGTCACTAATGATGTGAAATAGATTAATATTATGTTATTTTAATGAGGTACTCGCCCTATTTTAATTTCCAAGGTTTTAGTAACTCTTACAAGATCCTTGAACCATATATGGGATCAAATCGTTGGAGATAAAAAAAATTCCTCCTCCCTGTGATAAAAAATTTAAAATCACGATCCCAATTGATTCTATTGTGAACCACATTATCATCAATTGGTATTAGAGGTACCATGTGTATTTCTTAAATAAAGGAAAAATTATTATTCTTTAATCATAATTAGAAGGTTGTAATTTTTTTCCAACAGAATATACCAAGCATTGATCATATTTTAGACGACCATGTTATGGGAATTTGAGAAATATTTATTGATTGAAATTCATATTTTTCAGGGAATTGAAATTGAAGAATGTGTATTCAATAAATATGATTTGTTTTCATAAATGGATTGGTGAAAAAACCAAAAAAAAAATTAATTCAAGAGACCTTGATAAATTCTAGAGATGTTATGGTCAATAAAATGATTATTCCCCTAATTGCGGATGAATCTCAAAAAAATCGACCAATTGTGGAACCAATCATTATATATATATATATATATATATATTTATTTATTTTTTAATGGGTGGTTACATTTATACCAATAAAACAAAAGAATAAAAAAATGGGGTGGGAAGGGTTATGCAGCATGAAGAATCAAATGAATACTAAAAATCATTTGACTATTTAAAAAATGAATTATGATAGATTTTTTGTTTTAGAAAAAAATGGTCGTATGTGATAGACATCATCCACCTAGATAGTATGGGACCTACTAGATTCCTCTCTTCCCTATTTGCCTGATCACACTTCTTCTTTAGTGAGGATGTCCCCACTCTACCTTGTTGACACCTGCAACTAAAGCCCACCAGTAATGCCTTATTATAGAATCCCTCAGGTATCGCCAATGTGTCTCCCCCAATCATTGTGTGGTCGAGACTGAGTCGCATAGTATCGACCACCATTCTATTACTTCTCCATGTCATTGTTGTGATGGATGAACCTAGTGTCACCCTCAGATGTGGTAGTTTTATCCTGCTGTTGTCGACTAGTGATGCCACATCGATCACCGAACCACATCCCTCTGATCACCACAACGTGTGATGTCTATTTGGACACCCCCTTGACTCACCGCAACCATTGCTCCATCACCCTAGTCATGAAATGACCCCTACCATGATTTACATGGGACTTATTCGACCTGATCACCCCCAAAATGGTGTGGGGTAAGTCTTCATGAACAGAAATAGGTCTAGGCGGTCCTATCTGTCTAGAACATCCCTAAACATTGTATTCATATCATGAAACAAAGATATATGGTTTTGAACCGACCACTGATGGGTTTGGTCAGTGTTTTTGAGGCCCAAAAAATTTAATATAATAATACTTTAATTTAATTAATTTTTTGGTTTAAAAAATACTAATATTTTAATATTCTAAAAGAATAATTTAATTTCTTATTAAATTATTTAATTGTTCGATTTCATTTTTGTAGTAAACATAAATTAATGAGAAGGATGAGAGAGAATAAATTATTTGAATTTAAGTAACTTATTTAGTTTATTTAATCTCCCTCATGCTATAAATTTATTTCAGTTTAGTTTTAACACATGTTTATTTAATATACTAACTCGTATTGATTATTGAAAGACTAGTTATGTTAGTTTAATTTCATTTAATTTTTTGTTATCTAAATTTTATATATTTAATATTTATTTTATTTTATGACTATCTACACATTTTCTTCTTTTCATTCAATATATATCGGAGTTTGTGCGTCTAATTTGTCAATATGAATTTTTCACTTCCATAGACCCCCTCACCTAATTGTGTTTATACATGTAAATTTTAATATGGAACATTATGAAATAGACCCCACTAATACAATGTTGCACTCCATAAGAGATGTGAAAAAATTTGACTGGGGTGAGCTACAACACTTGTTAGGACTCATCTCGGGTAAGATACTCTTAAGTTACGGTGGATTTATTAAGTTTAAAGTTGATTAATCAAAATTATATTCTCATGACCAGTTAGGTAAAATAATTTTCTTTATGAATTGGTTATTATTTTATTCTTTTGGAATTTTACTATAAGATCACATAGAATAAAAAATGCATAAAGACAAGATGAAAATTATTCAATTAATACATTTTCAGTAGTGAGCACGGAAAAATTATATAAAATTATTTGATAGAAATGTATTAAATTCTTCCAGAAATATTAAAACACCGTAAAAAAAATTATGTCATAATTCCATCTATTTCTAAAACATGATCCAAATTGGGTGTTTTGGGAGCTTGTCAGCCAAAGTTGAGGGTGCCTCACAAACTAATGAGTTCTTATGAGAGTAATGGGTTTGCATAACTAAAGTTAGTAGAAAATAAGTATCCCAATCTATTTTTTATCACATTATAGGAAAATCATTTTGGGAATAAAAGTTATTATTCTGATAATCTAGGACATTATTCAATAGTTCTAGTAACTCTGAGTTAATGTGGTAGGCCTTCCTAGAGTTTACCTAGAAACTCTCTGATTAATGGTCTAGACCAAAAAAGTAGACTCTGATGAGTGGATTCAAGGATAATTTCCATTAGAATAAGGAAGAAGAAAAATAAATCTAATAATGAAGAATATTAAGGTTTGATAAAAAAATCGGAGACATTAAATGATTTAATTAATTAATTAATAATGTATAAATCAGTAATTGAGGTAATCTAATAAATGCAAAATTTTCAACATATAGATAAAAATAGAAATAACCAAAACCAGTAGAACATTATCCTTATGATCAGTACATGAGAAATAAAATGTCATGACTGTTTATAACATCTAGTAGTTTTATGGTAATTTATGAATAATACTATTCCAATAGAGGAATATTTATGTGATGGATTCTTTACTTCTTATTGTGCCCCCCCCCCCCCCCCAGGGAGAAATAAAGGTGCATAAAGAAAGCTGTAAAAAACATATTGATAATGGACTAGAAATAAAGTGCACCATGTTTTCAGCTTGGTCTAGTAATATATGAAAAATGCACGAGGTTGAATATTCCTGCAATCTTCTTACTCATTTCCAATAGTTATATCAGGAGTGAGATAGACATGAAAGATATGAGAATTCTGGTGCATTGTATATGTGTATTCTAGGAATTGTGAATCATGTGGGACCTCATGTACTCAATATGATCCTGAACATAGGGATACATGAATCCATTAGGATAATGACGGACAAATAAATAGTGACTTATAGCATTTTTCCTCCTTACCCCAAAGGTTTTCAACTTTTTCTGTTAATTACAATATGAACAACATGTCAAAGTCAATCATATATATTTTGGATTTATTTATTTGTGATAATAAGGATATGAAGAATAACAATTATTCATTCCTTATGGTAAACCAGATGGATAAGGGAAAGAACAATGGGTTTAAAATTATTTATATGTTTAAGATAATGATTCCCCATCTTTCCCAAAAAAACCCAATAATATAGAGGGACGGAAATGAGTAGGAGTTTTTTTGGTTTTCATGCAGAAAGAAATGAAACTGGATGACGAACTACTGAGATATGTAGAAAAAGTTATATAATGCTTCTACTTCAGGTTTTTCCATAAAAATAAATATATCATTATTGACACATTAGGTATTGGATATTGTGTGGGGGTCACACATTTATATTTATATAAAGGAACTAATTAGATTAAATAATATTTTAATGTGATATGTCGATATCTAAGATACAAATGTTACATGTCTAGTGGCCCAAGATGTGGGATGTTATCATCTAACATTTCTTAGTGGTTTGGTTATATTATATATAATTATTATTATGTACCTTAAATAACTAGAATCATAATCTAAGTGTCATGTCTAGAAACTATGGGATTTTATTTCATGTTTCAAAATAATATTTGTCTCTTTTATATAGATTTTATTTGTTATAGAATGGAGTATCATAATAATTTTTTATATACATATTATTATGAATCTTGTTAATAAATGTGAATGAAAAAACAGATAACCTAACACATATAACACCTGCCTACATAACATTATACATGGTCATGTAAATGAGAAGTGTTTATAGAAATTACATCAAGAATTGAATTTAGACTCAGTTGTGTTAAAACAATTTGAGGTATGTCACACATGTTTTCAATGGAAAATGACCAAATATCCCTTATCTTATAAAGGAGAAAGAGCCTCCAAATTATTATAATTAATTCATACTAATGTATGTGGTATGTTTCCAGTAGATTCGAGGGGATGGTTTTCGTACTTTAGTACATTTATTTATGATAATTATTGATATGTTATATCTATTTAATGTGTTATAAGTATGTTTCCAGTCAATATTATAAATAATACCAACATGAATTATAAAAGCATCTTGATATGAATATTATGGAACTCTACTCACATTGTGGTAGAGAGAATCTTGTTCAAGTGTTGGTTGATCATTCAAAAGAGTGTGGATAGTATCCCAACTCACTCTTCCTTACAAAACATAGTTGAATGGTGTTCGTAAAAATAATAATATGAACATTATTATCATATTCAGATAAGTGATGGGTAGAGAAACACTTTATTTGTCCTTTTGGGTATATTCCTTGCAGACATAGGCATATTCAGTTAACTATGTGCCAAAAAAGCAACATATGGGATTCCATTTGATTTATAGGGTGGTAATAAACCCACTATATCACACATACATCTATAGGGATTTAAGGCTTTTATTAGGACTATAACTACTGAAATATTATCATCCAGAATCACAAAGTGCATTTTTTAGGTTTTTTTAAAGAGGCAGAATGATATTACCTATATAACAGGTCTAATTGAAATGTTATTATAGAATGACAAGACATATTTATAAAAAATAAACATATATACAATGTAAATAGTGGGAGAAATATTTATTTTGATGAATTGAATGATCTAGAATTGGAAGAGTTGGTACAAGAACAATATCCACATGAAATAGTAGTAGATTAGTATATTCCTAAAAAAAGTACTATGAAGTTCAACGTGATAAGTGAGACAACTAGAGCATTATTTATATCTTATCATCAAGTAATGTGAAAATTTACTCCTTGATGATGATAAAAATAAAACCAAAAAGGAATTAGTAAAAGGAAATGATGTCTCTAAATAGAATGACTTCATGCCTTATGATATGGATTTGATATCCAAAAATCAATTTTTTTATTTTGTTAGACCTTCTGATTGATCTAAAACCCATTATGTTCAAATTGGGATTCAAAAAAAAAAAGAGGACATTGTTGGTAAAGTAAAGACCTATAAATCAAGATTGATAAGGAAGTGTTTCAGCAACTGTAAAGGCATAGACTATAAACAAACATTATTACATGTTGTGATGATTAAATCCATAATAACATTACTTAATGTAACATCTTTCCATGATTATGAGATTTGACTAACTGATGTCAAATATTATTTGATAAATGGGATGTTTAATAAACATGTCTATATAAATCGACCATGAGTATTTATGAATTGAAATAATTTAAAAAAATTTATAATCTATAGAGATCCATTTATGGGTTGAAGAAAGATCATGATCATGGGATATTCATTTTAATGAGTCTATAATAAAATTTCGTTTTGTCATGAACAAAAGTGAGTGATGTGCCTACGCGAATTTTATGGGGAATGTCATATTTTTCTAGTATTATATGTTGATGTCATATTAATTATTAAAAATTGAGTGAAATATTATAGTCAGTAAATAATTTTTTAAATTAATTATTTAGTATGAAATACATAGGAAATTCGTCCTAGATTATATGGATCATGATCTTTCAAGATAATTGTCATTTTCCTTTTGGTCTAAGTCAAATTACATATATTGACAGGGTATATTAATGGTACATTATGGAACAATCCAATAGATAGTTGTTTCCCATGTCATATGGTATCAATATCTCCAGGAAAATATATCCAAAAACAAATTTGGAGACTGAAATATTGATTAGAATCTCTTATTCCAAGATAGTGGTATCTATCATGTATGGTATTCTATATACTAAGTTTGATGTTTCCTTTTCTTTAAGATTACTATGTAGATATCAAGCTATTCAATTAGAGATTCATTAGGCATCTTTAAAATGTGTTGGATGTATAAGAACGATATTTTCCTTGTATATGGAGGACACAACTACCTTGTAGTCATAGGATACACTGATGCTTGTTTCCATAAATATCATAGTGATTTTAAATCACAATTAGGCTATATCTTTTTCCAGAATAGTGGTTCAGTGAGCAGGAGAAGCATGAAGCAACCTATAGTCACGGATTCAATAGTGTAATCTGAGTATATAGAGTCTTTTGATGCAGCTAAAAAGTTATATTTTACACATATATTTGTATAAAACATTGTTGTTGTTCTTAGTTTTTATTACCCTATTCTTTTTTATAGTGATAATGCTAGAGATGTGGTGCTCACCAAGTATCCTAGGTCACACTATAGGAAAATTAATTTTCTTTGTAAGATATAACTCTAGATGGACTTTTACTGGAGAGTTTAACTCGCAGTTAGTAGAGTGTCCATAGAGGATGACATGGAAGACCCCATAACTAGGTTATTTCTCTATAAAATCATGATTATATAGTAAGATCTAATTGATTGAGACTTCATAGAACTTGTCTCTAGTGACTGTGGGAGTGTTGAAAGTGTGTTTCATATAAAAAACATGTGTATGTACTATTTTTACCATTACATATATACTGTTTGATATATACATGTGTTTATCTTACCATTCTATTTTTTATACCTCTACACTCACTATATTTATCATAATGTATTTGTATTACATGTTGTATGAAAATATTATGTTAAATATCATGGTATAATGAAAACCTGGAGATATAATGATAGTAATCTTAAATATATTTTTATATTCTAGAAAAATAATATTGATAAGGAACTTATGATGTGAGACAATCAGATGTTGGTGGCTCAAAATTATTGAGACTTCTTCTCATGAATTTTTCACATAGTCCTCTCGATTAGTTGAGAACATGAGTGATGACCTAGAAATACGAAAACCACATATTTTATGTTTTTTAAGATGATATAACTATAGAAATGTGTATTAAATCCCTACAAGAGATCATTATCAATGTGTTCTATATGATCATGAACACTAATTAAAGAAAAAAAGGTGAAATTGAAGTCTTAGTGAGGTTGGATGTGTATGGTGTGTCACTGGTTGTATGAATTTTTTTTAATGATCATGATAAAAAAATGTACATGAAATTTCAGGAAGTATTATCCTAGGCCTAGATCATCGGGATGGTAGTACCTTCATGAATCAATTAACATGGTATTCAATGGTAATTACATCATATTAGATCAACAAACAATAAAATAAGGAAGTAAGATAACACAAGTGTGATTCCTTATTTATTATATACATCTTGATAAAGAGATAGCACTACTAAGTGCATCTTCATAGGGTTGTATTAATGGATATGACTATTCCTTATCTCTTTTGGTGCCTTTATGGGTCGATAGAATATGATCTTTGTCTACGAATACAATTCACTGCTATTGAGTTACTGGCATATAGGGTCGCACAAAACAATGTATTCAAGATTATTCTCTAATCTAAGGAATTGTTATATACGAAATTTTGGGCCCCATCACAGGTTCCCATTGTTTTTCAACATTAAATGATTAACAATAAATAAATAAATTTATTATTATTTAGGTATAAAATTATTGGGTTGAATTTATTTATTGAGTTTATTTACAAGTTTGTAATTAAATACATTGAATAATATTATACTATATAATATTATTTTAATATTCTATGTTCATTTAATATTAGATGGATTTAGGAGTTGAGTTAAGGACACGAGTTTTATCGCATAATATATTTAATATATATTACAAGTATGTGATGAAATATAAGTAAAACATAACATGTGGTCACCTCATCATAATTTTTTATTTATGAATTATTTAATGTAAATTAAATATATATGGTTTAAGGAACCCTAACCAGGTATTTATGAAATCCACTATATATGTGAGGTAGAATCTCACTCTATATAGTAATCATTATTTAAAACTGAGAGCTCTCTCTCCTCCTAGAAATATGAAAGGGAAATAGTCCATCTGGGAAATCAAAAAAAGAATGCCTTAATGGATCGAAGGCATGGGATTGAGGTGATTGTAACGACATCGAAGAAAACATTGGAGATCCATGATACAACCTAGAATTTGATGAATGGTGTTCACAAAGATTCTTGATGAGTGTGTTGATGGACTATAGTGTTTCATCCTTATATTGTTTGAAGAATGATATCTAGAAAGATCTGACAAATGAATGCTATTAAATATGAATTAAGTACACATTATATTTTAATATATGTTCTTTGAATAATTATTGTGAGATCCTAGGATAGTGTCATGGCTTGGATATCCAGAGAAAATTAATTTTTCTTGATCAGAAGTGGAAAATTTTAAAATCCTCATCCAACAGGCTTCATCTCTTTTCCCCCAATTTCATCATGATGTGTAGAAGAATACTTGTTAATGTGACTATGATTTTCATTTACCCAAGAATTCATAGGATAATGCAGTCGAACATAGTCCCACACCTTCTCTTTAGTTTATCCAATAGGGTTTTATCAACTGGAAGTCATTCCCTTAGTTAATATCCACGGAATATGAGTTTATAACAACTTCAATGTATTCCTTGACATCATGTCCAATATTAGTCATCATTATAGGGAACCATAGGACTTTATGATTTAAAAAAGTAAATTGAAATCATTGTGGGAATCTTTGAACTGGTATTTACTATGAAGCATCAGGTAGTCAAACAAAAATTGTTCTCATTCCCAGAGTACAACCATTTTGATACCCTTTATAATAAACCACTAAAAAGATGAATGATCTCTCAGGGTTCACTTGGAAGGATTAGATAGAAATGTATTTATAAGGTCGATCATATCATTACGTGGTTCACTAATTTTGTTCATCAACAATGAGGATGTTGGTCTTTGACACTGAATTTATTACTTGAATTTCAACCAGGTGACGGTAAAAAAACAGATATCCCTTTCCCAGAAATGATTATTATTTTAATTAACAATAGGGAGCATGGTGGCCTTCCAAATTGATCTATTATTGGGATATCTGAAATTTTGATTCAAATAGGTAGACATACTAGAGATGGTGATATAGACTGCGCTTGGGTTGTATGAGCACATGGCGATGTCATTCGAGCTAAAAAATTTCCCTTCAGACTTCATGTATTGCATAAAATAATCCTTCATTTCATACAAGGACTCGTTTTTCATAGTGTTAATCAATGAAATCATCATCTAATCATAAAAAATCATTGTTTCATTCTAGGAACCTATACATAGTCCTGAGTACACTTCAAGAACACTAGATGTATACTATGTTATCAATGTTGGACTTTAGGATTTGATATGTGAGATTCATAAGACATGTGTTTTCTCAGACTGGTATATTTATAGATCTAGAGAATGTTTCAGTATCCATTTCTTAGACACATCCTCAGAACATTTGTTAGGTTATGATCTTTCTAGGTTTTGAAGGATATTTTTGATTGTTTATCAAGGAATTCCCTCAACTATCTACAACTATGAATGCACTGAAAAAGAATCAAGTTAAGTTTATGTGGTCAAGCCCGTGGGAATATGTTTTACATGAGATAATGATAAGGTCGACGACTACTCTGGTACTTGACCTCTCTAGTCCACCAATTAGTTACATGGTGTACTATGATGCATCATATATTGGTCTTGGAATGGTTATGATGTAGAGATATAAGGTGGTGGACTATGTTTCTCATCATATATTACCTTAGGAGAGGAACAACCTTACACATTAATTGGATCAACCCGATATGGTCCATTATCTGATGTGTTGAAAACGCCATCTCTTTGGTGAATGATTTTTTGTTTCATGAACCAAAAAATCATTTTCTAGATCTACTCATAGATGGACCAGAATCTATGATAGATGTTCGGGGTTGAGTATCTAAAGATTTTTTAATTTTAGATAATGTTTACACATGGAAAAGTTACTCTGATTGAAGATTCTTATAGTTATAAGATATGAGATGAGTAGGAACATAGAGAGAGGAACTTATATGAGAAGTGTTTCTTGAAAAGCATATTGATATATTGGAGGATTTATGCTTTTAAGGTCCATATTTCTATGAATTTTTCTCCCATGGTTATCACATTATCACTTTTGGAATAGGAAATGGCTGAGCATGAGTTGGACCCAACTTGTGTTGTAATGAGGGAATAATAAGTTGGTGGTAACTCATTACCCAGATGGTTGATGGATGATGGTGATGTGATCTTCATACATTGGAGAGTGGTAGTCCATGATTCCATTATTGAGGATTTGATGATGGATTAGTTTTCCACTAGATGGGTAGTATATCATGATACAACAAAGTAGTATCATGACACTAGGTCCCAATTTTGGTGTACATGTATTAAGATACACATTGTTGGTTTTGTTTCCCAATTCCTTACCTATCAAAGGGTGAGGATAAGAACCAATGTCAGGATGGGTTATTATAGATATTCCCAATACCTATATTGAAGTGGTAGGACATCACAACAGACCTTGTGAAGGGGTTACCCTGGACTCGGAGGATTTGTGATTTAGTATGGGAGGTTTTTTATCAGCTAAAAATTCAATTCAATTTTTACCAATCAAAGAGGCACACTTAATAAACTATATGTGAAAGCTATATGTCATATATACTGTATTAATTAATTGGGTTCCCATGAAAATTATTTTTGATAGAGATACACATTTTACCTCTTTATTTTGGTAGGTCTATCAAAAATAACTAGTTACTCAACTTAGATTGATCCTGTCGTACCATCCTCAGTCTGATGGATCGTACAAGTAGACTATACGCATATTGGAGAATATTATTTGAGATTTCAGGTTATATTTTGGTTGTAGTACCCAAACTAGATTATTCACCCAAAAAAGTTATTTCAGGATTAGTTTCACTGGCTATAGGCATGCATCCCATCATGCCAATGGCTGTCAAATAGTAGTGACTATGTGAAAACTTGATAGTAGGCAGTCAATAACCTATGATGATGATATATTAGTGGTCCATATATTTTAATAACATACAGTGGAAATGAAATATGGATAGACACTAGACCAGTAATCCACCTACTATGTAAGCATAATCAATAACATTCAATAGAGCATGAACTATCAACTATAGAAGCGGAAAAGTAGAAAATCCAAACACCCTTGAATACCAAGGAATGTATATCAGAAAAATTCATACATATCAACATACATAAGGTTCACTGAAAGGTGACCACAGTTTATACATATACATTAATATGATGATACAAAAGTAAAATATAAAAGAATATACATGTGAGGAAAGAACCAATGGTCCCTTTCCATCCATCCCATGACAACTAAATCACTAGGATCTTGTTCTATAATCCAAACTCATACATGAACGCAAAAGAATAAATTCTACACGCATCATGAAGGACCCATGCAGGGTGTGATAATAAATCTATATATGAAACCATAAATGTTTTCTCAAACTACATTTGTGATTATGTTGGAATGTAATGAAAATAATGGAAGATGGAATAAGAAATAAATAAATTCAAGCTTCCCTGGTGCTCAAAATCTACTACGAATCTATCACCTATTTCAGCCATCAAGAAAATAACTAAGAAGGAGTGGATATATAGCTCATATCCAAATGAATCCTCAGATTTCAATTAGTCTTAAATGAACCCTCTAATTCTACCAACAAATTCCACCCAACACCTCATTCCATCAACCAAGTAACCGACATCCTGAAGGCACATCCAATCAAAAAAATATGGTCCCTCATACCCCTACTCAAAAGTAACCATTTTCTAAATTCCCTATGTATAGAGGCGTAGTGATGCATATACTAAAACTAATTTCAATGAAAACTCAGAGTATTATGTATAGTTGAATGGTTATTTCTTCCCTCTAAAATAATTCCTGGCCCTATGGCCTCAAATATGGTGAGCCACAACTGCCAACTGATATACTCATCAATGTAATCTGATGCCTACTCCCCATCCCCGTGGATTTCAATGATAATACCCTCATCAATTTGCATAATCTAAAACTATCAGGGCCCTCTACCAAAATTATTTTTCGATACCATCTCCTAATCTGAGTCAAACTGTGTGCACACTACTCCAAATAGTGGATTCGACGATATGGGGGAGTGTCTATCACCCAATAGATCATAAACCACATATTACTGGAACCTTGTTCCTCAATATATATGTATCCCAAACTAATAACCACCCAATACCAAAAATCTCAGGACATGATAGTAACTGGATGGACTTTCCACCATGAATGATGACCGAGTCCCCTTATATGTGATCTACATCACCCATAAAAACATGTATAACTGTAAATTCCCACCTTGACGACCACATCACATCAAAACCTCTTTCCATCTCAATATCAATACTCTTGTAAAGAACATTTTATTCAATTATAACACAGTAGTACATCTCATGAAATTTACACTTATATAACAATACAATATGATTGAATTTATTATCAATAAATCCTTAAAATAAAAAAATTTTACAAAAAAAATTTAAATTAACATTAGGACACACCCATACCTAACCTCCCGAAGTCTGAAGACTATTTCACAGATATAACCACTTGTATCCACAGGCACACATTCTCATCGTCTTCCCATTAGTTTTAATTTAATTAATTAAAACAAAGCATTAAATTATGAGGGTCTCACATAGTCAACACAATGGCGTGCTAAAATATTAGACCCCAAAACATTCATGAAGTCATAAATAAAAGTATGTTCCACCCACCTAAGGTTGGAAAACATGTGAATGTCTGATCCTAGACTTTATCTTAGAATGATTAATAATAAATCATCATTGTTGATAAAATCGTTGAAAATAGGGTAAAACTAATCGCACAAATTTTGGAAACTTTATGGTGAGGGTAATAAGTTAATGAAAAAAGTTGAATGGAATGAAATTCAAATACTGATCCAAGACCACATATAGAATTAAGAACTATGTTTGGATAGCAGATTTGGATCAATACCTATCTGGAAGGAGAAAAGGGATGGTGATCTCCTTGATCCGTGTGACCAAGGGAGGAGAAGGAATAAAAAATAAGAAATAGAAGGGTACAATAGTTTCGTTATTTAACCATTTTAATGGGCCACACGGCTATATTTCATGGTTTCCAAAACATTGAGGAAATTGTGTGGATATTAGTGCTTTGGAACTAAGCCACGCACTAATACTCTCATGGTTTGGCCTTACCATGTGCGAACCGTGCATGCCACAGTGTGAGGGTACTGCACATTTGGTAATATGCTTGCATCTTGTGCACAATTTTGTCTTATTATACACAAACTATTTGAATGAATTCCAATAAAAATTTTAGAGGTATCGCATGGCCTGGTGACTCCTCTTTCACAGCTTACCAAACTGTGCTAAGTAAAAAAAGAGGGAAAATAGTTTTCATAAAAGGCCACATTGTGAAATGTAAACATGAACCTCAACCTGTACTTCTCCAAAACTATTATTTTGGGTTTCTGACACACGTAAAATCCATTTGAACACTCATGAATCTTTTCAATAATTAAAATACGGTTAAAAAGGTCTTAGACCAAATAAAAACATGGAATAATGTTCTGATCATCAAGAAAGATGGTGGTCCACCAACAAAACACCAATCATTCAGAATAGTAAATGATTTTGAACTGATCCAAATACTTTGGACATTTCTATATCCCTAACATATCATATATCATCTTAGATCTATAAAACAAAACATTAGTATGGTACCAAAATCCTAACCCTTAAAAAATTATCCAGACAACCTTAGTCTTATGTGGAACAGATCAACATCCTAAAGGGTCTCCCAATCATAGGAGTTATCTTCCCCAGTAACATCTCACACAAATCTCAAAAAACCCACTGGTACATTGAAAATCCATAGACTCATATTACCTCCTATGATTCATCATCAGTCATACACCTCATCGGGTTCTCTCTTTACCTACATGATACCCATCTGAAACTCACACTACATCGATTCCCTCCTTCTGACAATGTCGCACTTAGAACCCATGATCTATGGAATCTCCTCATATGCTTAAATGGGTCCCTATTAATCACACCTCAATCAAGTTATACATGAAAATGATTCCTAAATTCCAACTCATCTATAGTGATTTGCATCTCCTCGATGCATCAGTGGCGATACACCTTAAGTAATCTCAGTTCTACACACCTCATATATATATATATAACACCTATGAATTGATACCAAGATTATAAACATCATCTATTTAGTCCATAAATAAATCATGTGAACCTATTGAAATAAAAATGGACATACCTCAAAATTCTATTCCAAAAAAAAAGAGAAACCTTGGTCATGCCCATGGAGTAACTTTGATAGTTTTCGGCTAGCCATCCTGCTCTGACCATATACTCTCAATGGTATTCACTTATCCTAAAGCTTGAGTATATAAATAATGTCATACATGGGATTATTCACTATCCACTATTCATTAAACACATTTTTTGGTGCTTTAATCTCAACCATGACCCCCGTGTGCAGCTGAAACATGGTTACCATTACATTGTACTGCCCCTAATCCGATCTCAGAAACTTGATTATGCCCTTCTCCTTGAATACAGACTATCCAATAAGGATTAATATAGAACCTATAAATACTAATAAATATTATATATTCCTGGAACTCCTTTGGTGGTTTCCTTCACTAATTCAGGATAAGTCCTAGCTGCCCACACTTGAAGTACATGGTCGATGACGCACTCTGACGTGGTTTGATCGAGTTTATGTGTCACTTCCATATTGAATCTCATCTCAACCTCATTTCATTACTTTTTAAGAATCACCATTTTCATAACCTCACTCCATCTCCATGATATAGAAGGATTAAACTATCAAATTCCCCTCATCATTGAGTATCTAATTGACCGCCTCTGAGAATTAATCCAACCAGATGATGTTCACCTTTACCATAATGTTGTGCCAGAAACAATCATTGAAACACCTCGCCCATGATTTTTTTCACTCACCATAGTAGGTAAAGAGAAATAAAATTCTAGGAATGTTTTTTCATAGTTAATTATGGACATTTAACCCAAGTGTATGCTCATGAACTCCCGATCTCATTCTACCGTTATCATATTTAGAAGGAAGAGCTCGAAGAACATCCCATCAATGTCCATCCAATATAGTTCCCCATGTCTTCCATCCTGATCCTCTGCATCTCACCAACCCATATCTAGTCATCTGAAGATACACATTTCTAACTTTACCCTCCACCCTGGAGGCATCTCATACTGTTCAAAGATCATCTGCATCACCTCAATCCAGTTCTCATTCACCTTTGGACTACCCTCACTCTAAAAAAGTGGTGGGTTCTATGAAAGGAACGGTTGAGTCAACTATTAAATTGAAGGATATGATATCTGAGATCCCCTTTAGATCCTATGGATGAAATGTGCCAACTTCACTCTGTGATTCTCTTAAATCCACAGGCTAATGGATTTAAAATACAGTGGTTTCCCTACCTACAGTAAAGCCTGTACCTGTAGTGGTACCTGCGACTCATGACCTGCCTAGCCCTCAAGGGTCACAAACAGTGCATTCTCCTACGGAACCACATCACCACCTGCATGATGCTCCATTGGATCCCATCCATGTGGAAACCTATTGAATACCATTACATATTATGAAAACCATAACAACATATACATATATATCGCATATAGGGAATTCAGTAATAAAAATCATCAACTCACAACCCTTACTCACCCCCATCAAAATCATTCCACATGGAATCCCAACCTCATTTCATCATTAATCACATATATCAGATCCATGTACCACCTATTCTATGGGCCACACCAATCTTGAACGACCATGTCACCTCAAAATGACGACCACATTGCCCAACAAGGTGATCAACAACACCCCATTACCTCATACCTACATTATCTTATAAGAAAAAAGTACCATATATATCTCACACATCACAAACTGTTCTATTATTTCCAATTATCTAGTCTAGTTGAGTAAGATCACACCAAACAATGTCTATTTTGTAAAATGATTCTCAACTCCCTTTTTTCACTTTAGAAAACCCCACCCCTCTTTGGGAAATCGAGGTCCCCGATGAAAATCACATGAATTTTATATCATTGGAACACATGCATATCAATATAAAAAATCCTATGCTCCTAATTAGAAATATAACAAGAATGATAAACACCTTTTTTCATATTGAACCCAGTGTTTAAATATCTCATTCCTTATTTTACCTAGCCAAGTATCACAATTCACATTTCATAAGAGGTGAAAATCATGTCCCATATGTACCACAAGAGGTAAAAAAAATTAACTGTAATATGAGAATAATAAAACAACAATCCCCAACCTAGGTAGCTTGGTTTTTCCCCTGTGGATGGGGATGTGGGCACCTGAACACGAACAATAATCCTAGTTCTGAAAACAACCTCAAATTTGGTCACCCATAACATAAATATTAAGGCCATAAAGAATCAAATCAATTTGTACAATTAGTAGGTAGTCAAAATCCACTACTAATTCCAAGTTAATAAGGACTCTAATACCCCTTATAGCACTCCATTCTGATCAGCCACTCAAATAGTGCTTTCGGGATGAGTGCCACCAGCCTTTTTCATGCCTCCTCATATGCCAAAGGTTTCCAACTAGTAGTGAGGGTGTGATACGGTGAAAGCGGGGAGACTATACCCTATAGAAATGATATTGTAATGGTCCATATAATTTTATAACATGAATTGGAGAGGAAATAATGGCTTACACTAGACTAGTAACCCTATTATGGAAGAAGTACAATCAATAACATGATATATAGGAAGCATAATCAAAAATAGAAATAAATTAGTAGACAAAACAATCACACATGTATTGATATGAAAGAAAATTATAAAAATCCATCCATATAAACAAGTATATGGCTAACCAAAGTCTAACCACAATATATACATTTACAATATCATGCTGATACAATAGTGAAATAGAAAAGGAAATCCAATTAAAGAAATAATAGGCGTTACCTTTCCACCCATCACAATCCAAGTCAATCACTAGGATCCATCTCTAGTGCCCAAACCCTTTCCTGAATGGAAACAGATAAATTCTGCATGTGTCTTGAAGGGCATGTGTAAGGTCTGACAATGATTAATAGTAGGACACCACCATAGTCTGCCTAGCCTAAATTTGTGATTAACATGGAATGTAACTTAAATAAATAAAGCGCTCATGAATTTAATAAATACAACGTTCCCTAGTGATCAAGAGCCACCAAGAATCTATCACCTACTTTGGCCATCACTGGAATAATTGAGAAGGATGGGATCCTTATTTCATATCCAAAGGAATCCTCAAATGTCAATTAGACCTATTTGAACCCTTAGGTTTCACCTAAAAATTCCACTTGGCACCTAGTGTCATCAAAAAAGTAACTGTCATCTTGAAGGAATGGCCAATCAAAAGCCATTGGTCCCTTAGACCCCTGCTCGAAAGCATCTTATAGCTTGATGCATAAAATCTGGAGGCAAAATGATATACTTCCTCAAAGTAATTTCACTATAATCTCAATGAATGATTCCCTGAGGAGTGACAATTTTTCTTCTAAAATAATTCTGACTATAGGGAGTCAAATACAATGATCCTCATCCCCCAACTGAAAGCATCATTGATGTCCTTTAAAGGCTCCTCTCTATACTCATGGATTTCTATAGAATACACCACTTTATATTTACCTATGATGTAATTACCATGGGCCTCTACCCACACAAGTGTTCAATAATGCCTCATCATCTGAGTTAAATTCAATTAACATGACTCCAAACAACACATTGGGCAATACAGTTGAGTAGAAATAACCAAATGGAATCTAAGATATACCTTCCCTACAGCTCATTTCCCTATAACCATGTCCCTCATATTGATGTCCACACTATCCCATAGATCCTAGGACATTCCAAAACCTATGGTCATTTATTCCTCAACCAATGATTGATTCAGGCAACCTATGATCCACATCACCAATAAAAACATATATAATGGGCCATTCCTAGTCTGGCAATCACATATCCTCAAAATAGAAATCCATATCTATCTTAATCCCTAGGCTAAGATCATTATCTTTCATTGGAACACAGTATTACATCACAAAAAATTAAATTTCATATAAAAATCAAATATGATTTAATTAAATAACTCAAATTCATTAAAAGAAACTAATTTATTCAAATCAATTCAACTTAATAAAAACGAGACACCACAGCCTAATTCCCAAGTTCTAGAGCCTCTTTAATAGATAAAGAAACATTTAGTCATGCTCAATCATGTCCTAGGAATCCCTAAAGGTTAAATTTAATTATTTAAAAGTACCCACTAAATCATAACGGTCACACTAAATCAATACCATGGCGTGATAAAAGATACTCCTCCAAAACACTCAAGAAATCACAAAAAAAGTATGCAATATCTACCACAGGTTTGTAGCCACCAATATGCCTAATCATATCCTCTAACTTGGAATGATTTGGAAAAATAAGCATTTTTGATAGACACATTGAAAATTGGTTAAAACAACTCACATAGATTTATCTCAACATACTGTGAGGGAAAAGAAGAAATAAAATAATGGGATGGAAATCCTTACTGATATGGTTCCAATACCATAGAGGGGTAAAATATTAGATGTCCAATGGAAGAGTTTCAACAATAAAAATCGGTTAGAAGAATTTGGTGAGGGATATCCCTACTTCACATGACCTATGTAGAAGAAAGAATAAAAAATTAATAAATATAAGAGGATGGTGGTTTTATAATGTCACCCTCACAATGGGTTGCATGGTTAGATCGCACGGTTTTCCAAACCATGGAGAAATTGTGAAGTTTGTTCTACTTATGATTTTATCCCCACATGGTTACTCTCACCATTAGGCCTTTTATGTGAAAACTATGTCTTCTATAGTGTGCGGGTTCTTCCCATTTGGAACTAAGGGTATAACATGGGTACGGTTCTCCCAAACCATGAACAATCCATGTGAATTCCCTATGCTAAAAACATCGAAGTTCTCACACTACTATCTTCCTCCTCTTTTATGTTTTAACAAACTATACCCTGTGAAAAAATAGGTTGCACGGTTTGTAATAAGAGGTTGCATAGTAAAATCTAATTGTACGCCTCAACCAACACGTATCTAAAATAGGGCCTTCAAGCCTCTGATATGCATGAATCCCATCCAGACACCTATGAATCTTCTCAAGAAGTAATTAATGAAGTAAATCTAGGGCTTGGGAAAATGAAAAACTCATAATTAATTTACTATGATTGAGAAAGATTTTTTTACCCACCAAACTCCAAAATTTTAAAATAGGTGAGGATTTTGACACCATCCAAAAACTCGGGTTATTAAATTGGTGGATCATAGGATGATCATATAGACCTTATTGAGTTATAATAGAATAAAAGTTTCTAGGATTCAATTAATATGTATCCTTTTAGGAACATTATGGGGGACTGTGTTTCTCACTACTCTTTGTGCATCAGTTGTGTGAGACATTAATTTTTGGCCACATCACTATTTGAGAGACCTCCATTATTGTGAATTGGATACAGAATAGGTTCATCAATGATAGTAGATGATGAAGATCTTATTTCGACCATATAGGGAGACCAATGGGGTTCCCTATGGGAGATCATGTTTTCTTAACACTGACTTGTCATTTCGGGCATAGATTTATAAAGAAGAATGTTAATATAGAACATAATTTTATTGGATCCATTGAGATTGTCAAGTTGATAGAAGCATTGGATTACCATATGGACCTACCATATCACTATCGATGTTTTAATGATGTGTTCCATGTGCCACAACATTAGAAGTACAACCCCGAACATATGAATGTTTTTTATTATGATGATGATGAGATGAATACTGATTCATCTTTTGAGGAGAATCTAGTTAGTATCATAGACTAAGGGGAGAAAGTGTTGTGGGGAAAGTGTATATCACAATATTAGATTCAGTGGAAGTATGGATAGATCCAAGCAGAGGCATGGGAGTGTGAGTCTAATGTTCACTCATACATTCTTGACTCATTTGAGAAAGACTGCTAGAGTTCCTTATTGGGGATGACAAGTGGATAGAGGTGGAAAATATTAATATCCAAAAAATATAAAGATAATAAAAACCCTCATTGATAATAATTTATGAATATTTTTATGTGAAAATTTAATATTTCAATAAAAATCATTCAATATATGACTTAAATGGTAATTTCATAATACTAAAATCCTAATTAAAACCATATAATATTCTATGTAATATTTGCAGAGTGAGGTGCTAAAATGACACAACGTTATAGGGTCGGTATAGCCATGGAGCTAAAATAAATAAAATATTAAATATATTATATTATGGGTGAATTATTTCACAAATAAATGAATGTTATACCCAATTTTATCTCATATTAGATATCATATACCACCATTAGGTCCAAGTTTATGGGTTTAAACTATGTGTGAAAACACATTTGTTTTCATCGATCTTTTTTCTATACACTACAAAATCAATTAACTTATACCAATAAAATATTAGTGACATATAAAACATATGTCGGTAAAAACTTTATATTCCAATATATATAATTTTTTGATGATATTAATTATAATTACAAACACATTTCTTTACTAACAAATGAATCTGTCGATATTAACTGTTTAATACAAACAAATCTTTTACTTACAGTTGGATATGTTACTTTATCTTGATTATACCAACATTTTTTTACAAGAAATACATATTTTATAATCAGTTTTTAAATTTTTATATTTCTCATATCATTAAATTTTTTACAATTTTTAAAAAGAAATATTTAATTGAATTGATATAAAATAAATAGTAGAAAACCTAACCCTGTGCCCCTGACCCCACACCCCCAAATATTTCTGTCGAAGAACCCGTGCACCAGTTCGATATGTTTGAATATTATACTCTACTTTTTCATGTCACCATTCATTGCTATTTGGTTCATCCCCCCCCCCCATTATGTCACCACCTATTCAACATTTTTCCACTCATTACAAGGTAATATTCCATTCACAAGTGACCCCTTCGGTTCTATGATGTTATTTATTCTCTATCTTTTGTGCATAACATTGAATTTGGTTGGAAATATTTATTTCTACGATCATTTTCATCGACTACACAAAATATAATTATGAAAGAAGGTAAATTTTTAATTTTTTGTAAAATTTAAATTAATAAGGTTGTGATGAACTTGTTAGAGGTGAAAAAGTGAAATTTCTATCACTCCATCAATATTTTTGGCTATAAATGCAAAGTGAGTGCCTCTATTGTACATTTTATCTTTCATAGATAAAATCAACATGAATAACTCTATATATTAATATAATGGTTATCATGTGCATTATTGGATTACATAAATATTTTTTACTTAGTGATGCCATATTTGAGGATAGGAAAAATCCTTGAAGAAAAAACGTTGAAGAAAAATTTACTAAATCAATTTTCATATGGTGTCTTCACTGCGATAGCCATTGTAAAATGACATTGTCGATAATTCATTAGGAAATCCAGGTAATAATCTCGATTTATCATGAACCTCTTTGACACCTTGTGGATGAAATGTTAAGAACACAATAGAAAACATATTGATAGGTATATTCCGAGCCTCACCTATATGGACACTAAAATTTGGAACTTGTAGAATAATTAGAATTTTCAATTTAAAATGTGATTTCCAAGTAGAATATAAAATCAAGTTATTTTTATTTTTGAAATGAGATGTAGATATTTCTATAAATATTTAATTAATTGATAATTTAAATTTAATTCACAATGACCATTTTGAGTATTACATGGTCCATTCAATGAAATAACCTCTTATTTAGTGTGTTGAATGTAAATAAATTTCAATTATTTATTTCTAGTTTGAAAGATTCTATCAATATCTATATTAAGAGTGAAAATTATATATAATGATAATATGTAATGAAAGTATAAGATATTTAATCAGTATTATGAAATTGGGCCCATAATCCCATTATAATGAGGTTACTGATTCTGCAGAGGGCCACCTTATCAAGAGGTAGATGAATAAAAAATACACTATATGGTTAAGTATAATGTATTTTGTTATTATATTGTCCCCATAGAGGGGTGAAATTTAATAGTTATAATGAATTTAAGTGTTAAAAGGGTTTTTTTACGTTTTCAGGGAAATTGATAGAAGTATGATGTAGTAAACTTGACTAACAATTATATGATGGATTATTGAGCGCAAATGTAGTACAAAAAATGCTAGATTATTGGTTATTCAAGTTGTGGGTACACTTAGGTGTTAATTGGAATTCTAAAATATGTGTTTTAGAAAAATATTGTGATATTTTTTTAACAACACATTCTTTCAGAAAATCAATTTTTTTAATTTTTTTGAATAGTTTTTCATCCATTCTATTATTGATGTATTAAATGTGTGATATGAATGTTTTATTTTGGAAATTCATTAGTTTTTTATTCTTTTATTTTATTTTATAGCTATATAAATTAATGATATACTATCTGATACTCATTTAGAAACATTGTGATGAACTATATAAACTTACATATGCAAAAACCGATTTATCATCGCTTATCTTCACTCCAAATTTACCATGGCTGATTTGGGGACATAAACTATTAAACCAATAAAAATTCTGGTTACATTTTTAAACGAATTTATCTTTTTTCCTTGATGTTTCATATGGTATTTTTAGGAACATTAATGGTTGAAACTAGATAATTTTCTATAATTTGGAAGAGTGAATTTCTTATGGCAAAATTGAGAAATCAAAGATGCACTTATATGGGGAGTTATTGTTTGAATTTTTCACGTTTTTCATTGAAATTACTCAACACTATGGATTGTTTCTTTTAATGGGATTATATACTAAAAATAATTTTAGGTGTTTTTCAAGATGATATAATTTATTGAATGGGAAATCCTTTTGAACATTCATCTAAAAACATGCACTACCTTGAATTATATTATACATCATTGAATGATCCTAGTGTTAAATGTCCCATTATTATTCTATAAAAATATCTATGATTATGATAACTTTCTCTATCTCTTAATTAATTATTGGTTCGTTTTCAGGATACTCTCTCATATGGTTCCATGTTTTCTAGAGTTTTATCATTACAATGATCGCTTTAAGTTAATATTATCACCTTTTGGAATAAATATAGTAGAGAATATTTATCCAATCCTCTTATAGAGCTCGCATATATATCTATAAAGAAACCACATGATTATAACACCTTGATAATGAGTATATTAGGGAGTTATTATTTATTCCACACATGTTCCAACAATCCCCAACCACTTTACTATCATGAAAGTCATATAAAATCATTTTCATGATTGATTTAGTGGAGGAAGAAAATTGATTAATGACTAAAGTATTAAATAGACTAATTAAATGAAAATTTATGACAATTACATTAAACAATGAATCACTATCTATAAAGTAATATAAGTATCTTAAGGAAGAATATAATATTTTTTGGAAAATCTTGTGTCAAAAGTCTCTCCAACAACTGATTAATCCCTAAATAATTTCCAATCTCCCAATGTGATAGATTAAAATCACAAACATCAATATATATATACTAAAAAATGTTTCTAACCAAAAGCCTAATAATGGAAAAGAACTCCATTAATAATGTTTTTTTTTTCTACATTATATTTTATTTCCCCCAATCCCAATACATTCCTTTCATCATTTAGATGCTTCTAATTTTTTCCGCTACGATTATTTCATTATCTATTGAATTCTTAGGTAAAGGGATCACTCCTATCATTTCAATGGATTTTTTATATCTTGTAAATCATCCACAAAATTTATATTGTATTATCTAATTTCATAAGTTATTTATAAACTATTATTGAATATTCAATATTTTAGTGTATCCTTTATATGCATTATATATGCACTTCATAATGATTGATGGCTATTATAGCATCATGTCTTTCCTTGTGTTCTTGATCAGAAAACATCGGGTGGTTAACATGGTATACAATGAGTGTTGATATTGTGTTGGATGTTAATGTTGTCATGAGATTATATTATCATGGCCTCCAAAATTTGTAGTCACATATAGAAATGTATTGTATAGAGTTTTTGTTTGTTTTATACTTCCTACAAATATGTTGTGCATGAATTAATGTCGTTATATTAACACGTAGACTATTGGAAGTTAAGTAGCCTATGATTAAGACACACAGGAAGCGATGGATTGAAAATTATTATGATGTTATGATGAGGTACTCCTTTAATTGGTAGTAATATACTCAGTTCTATGATGATTTTAATTCACAAAAATTCCAGGTATCGTAATGCTCAATACATTTACCATCCAGTAGAATCTTTTGTGACATCACTGTACTATGCTGGGAAGAGTATAATGTTTGAGGTAGTAGTAGTATTTAAATGAATTAAACTTATAATTACTTCAATTTTAATTGTATCCATTAAAATCATGATTTTTCGGCATTTGAGATAGATTTGGTCCAAATTCCACCTTAGATTAGACAATGAATCATAAAGATAACATCTTTTTCATAAAATTTATGACATATTCCCATGGGGAAATGACTTAAAGTGTTGAAAAATGACACAGGTTGAGAAAAAATCATAAGAATACATTGGATTAACCCTATATTATTTGACCATAAAAAAGGAAACGTTATCCTCCAAAGGTTATCTGTATTTGAAATGATAGTTTCAGTAAGCTTATTCAGATCCACAAGAACCTCATTCTCTAAAAAACTTATGTGATCACTTTTCATCTTATAAATTAAAAAAATTAAAGAGTATCTTATAGAAATACATTCATATTATTCCCAATAAATTAGTAATAATTAATATTCAATGTTTTTCCAAATCTATAAATATTTTTTACATCTAAAAAACTGAGGAGTTATACAAGAAAATCATAGAATTCTTGTGAGTAAAATGTGTGAGGGGATAGAATTAGTATATTATGTATAATATATTTTTATATCGTGGGTTCCTTCTTGTAATGTTCCAGTTCCGAAAGCTACCTAGAGTAGCCCCATACCCAGTTGGTCATATGGCCTCCTGCACATTCCCCCTAATTCCAGAGGCTACCAACTAGAAGTGAGGGCCTTATGTGTGATAGTAGGAAAACAATTCCCTCATCGGTAGAGTAACACTGTGGAAGGGAAATAGATAACAATAGAACAAGAAGTAATAATAGCATACAATAGTTTAGAGTGGAAGACTAAAAGTAATATGCAAATGGATCACATATATAATGATGCATGATAAATATTTCTAGGAAATAGCCAAACATTTCACAATGCTAAAATACAATACTAAACCGATTTATGAAAGAAAATTGTAACAACTCCTCCACATCGCAAGCCTCAGCTTGGTCCCATGCTCTCCAGCTCCAAAGTAGTCAAGTACATGTAGTAGAAGAGCTATTACCTTATATAAACCTACAACAATATAATATTTTTGGCTATAAAAGCATGACCCCAACAGGGCGTGAGACTAAATACCAGTTGGCAATCACCTAGAGAACAGTTCCTTATAGTTAGTGAATTTATATATGGAAGGAAATTAGAAAAAGTGCCAATAAACAAGTAAGTACTCAAGATTAAACAATCCTAAAGTTTCAAAGCATTCCCAAACACCACACATCAAGTGAGAAGTTAATCACAAAAAGGTGACCCTAAGGGATATTCTCACATCCTAATCTCCTCTGGTCCTACCTAGAAAACACAAGCAACTCTGTGGGAAGTACACACAGTCTAACCCCTCTTAGTCCAGCTTTATCATAGACTCTCTGAGGAAACACTCACCGTCAATTACCCCTATAGTCACCTATCGGTAACTAAAAGGTTCTCTAGGGAAGCACTTACATCACATTCCCCCTGTGTCATGAATCAAAGAACTACAGACACTCTGAGGAAGCACTTACATTAATTCCACCTTATGGCCTCACATCGTACTAGTAAAAACTAACCCTCTAAAGAATCCATCCCTTCTATTCTCCCTATGGTCTATTACACTAGGTTCTCATGAACCAATGTTAGTCAAACGAGGAAATAAATACATGGAAGCCGAAGTAAACCTATATAGATTCATGGATAAAAAAATATACATCATAATAGTATGTCATATAAAACACTCTTTCTTAACAATACAAGGTATTGAAAACAAAGTAGAAGACTAACCGGAAAAACTAGACCAAATGGTCCAAATAAGAAAACATGGGAAAAACATCCATATCATGGAAAGATAACCCTATTCAAAACATATAACCACTATCCACACAACCAAGGTATAACAAGAAAACATTACAGCTAAAACATAAACACGCAATACCCTGTTCAATGGTATTGGACACTTTTTCACATATTACTCAAAAAATAACCAAGGAAATGAAAAAATCACCTACCTCAGTGTTTTAGTATCGTTATACATTATTATCATTCCTTGAATCTCCCAAGAACCCAACAGACCTAAAAAAATGAGTAAAATTTTCAACCTGAGATAACTGGAGAAAGAGGAGGAATCGAGAAACGAAAATCTTGAAGAATTAATAGCCTACTGAGGATATCCCAACGCAATCGACGAAGTTCTATTCAAAGGAAGGATGCTAGATTGGGGGCGTGGAAGAAAATTGAGGTCATATGGTCTCTCTTAGACGAACTAGGTCGAGAATGATATGGTTATGTCTGTTAGACTCAGCCCCAGTACGTTTAATGAAAAAAATTACACATCGTGTACTTTATAAGTACATGACGTGTACTTTCCTTCGCCGGCCCCCATATTTGGCGGTCTCCAGGTCACCACACACTCCCTTGTGCAAGTCCATTACATAGAGTGTACTCGTAATGTACATGGAGTGTACTTAAGACATTTTTGGAAACTCATTTTTTCCTCAAAAACACCAGAAAAAGGAAAACATTATTTGAAAGAAGATCTTGGATCTTAATGAAATTCGTCCATGAATTTTCTAAAAGGTAGCGTAGAAGAAGAATCCTCAAATAGCTCCATACACTATGATTTTACATTGGCCTCCCTCTCCCAAGTCTCATCTTTTACCTTTCCTTGCTTCCATAAAAATCATACCAGTGGAATAGAACAACCACAAAGAACATTTATAATTTGATCAAAAACCAAGATAAGATTATCCTCAAATGAGGTGTCCTACTCTAACTCAACATCCTCAGGTTGAAAAACATGATATGGGTCTGAGAAGTAACATCAGAGCTGATAAATGTGGAAGACATCGTGCATAACTTAGTACCTCTAAGGTAACTGAAACCGAAAGGAAACCGACCTAACACTCTGCAAAACTCAAATGACATGACGTACCTCGAAAACAACATACCCTATCCCCTAATCCTCATGTGTCCCAACCTCGGTGTGACACACAAGAAAACCTGATCTCTGACCTCGAAATTCATAGGTTATCTCCACTGATCAGCATAGGACTTTTTTCAAGATTGTGAAGTTTCCATTTTCTTCTGAATCCACTCTATCTGCTCAATGGTCTCCTAGAGAAGACAAGGTCCCAGCATAGCTGCCTCTCCTTCCTCCATCCAACATAAGGTTGACCAGAATGAACTACTGTATAAATCCTCATAAGGTGCCAACTTAATCATTTCTTGATAAATTTCATTTTAGGGAAACTCTACTAGAGGTATGTGCTTCTCCCATGAACCTCCAAAATCCAAGATGCATGCACGAAGCATGTCATCAAGCACCTGAATCGTACACTCGAACTGGTCATCAGTCTAGGGATGGTAAGTTGATCTCAGAAGTACTTGTGTACCCAAAGACTTATGAAATCCCTTCCAAACCCAAGAAGTAAAATGTGAGTCCCTATCAGACACATTGGTGTGTGTAACCCCATGTAGACTTAATATATCACAGATGTACAACCGTCCCTGCTCATCGACACTGAATGTCTCCTTGATCGGCCAGACGTGAGAAACCTTTGTGAGTCTATCAATGACAAACCAAACAACATTATTCTCTTGAGGTGACCTCCGTAAAATTGTTACGATATCCATCATGACATAATTCCACTTCTACTCGGGAATGAGTAACTAATGTAAAATAAATATTGTTCACTGCTTATCTGCCTTTATCTATTGACATGTGTAACACCTCATCACGAAACCAGCAACATCTCTCTTCATACCTAGACACCAATACTGACGTTGTAGATTATGATATATCTTATTCACACCTGGATAAACATCCCAAACCGAGGAATTTAAGTCCTGCATCAACTCCTAGCATATGTCTGCTGACACCCATACGTGCCCATGGAAAAGCGAGATTGTATCCTTGCATATGGTCCATCCAAGAATAAGGTCCTATCCTGACACACTTTCTCATATGACTAGGACTTTATAATCAGAAAGTTGCCTCATTCACACATGATCAAGAATATTAGAGGTAACATCTACAAAAGAAATAAATGTCTACCATTTCCTGTCATGCACTACTAAATGCATCTCAGAGAACAAAGCCATAAGCTGCCACTAACTATTGGCATCCTGAATTGCCTGTATTTGAGTCCTCCTGCTCAGTGCATCAGCCACTATGTTGCCTTTCCCAAGAATATAGGCATGCTCAAAGTCAAAAGACTGAAGGAACTCAACCCAGATTTGCTATCTCAAATTCAGGTCACACTGAGTGAAGTTATACTTGAGATTTTATGGTCGTTGAAAACCACAAAATGATCTCCCAATAGGAAGTGTGTCCAACATCATAAAGAATGAACAACTATAGCCATATTGAGATCATGCGTCAGGTACCTTCTCTTATGTGGCCTCAACTGTTGAGACCCATATGCAATGAATTTTTCTTCTTGCATAAGCACAACTCCTAGACTGATACCTGAAGCATCACAGTACACATTATAGCTCTTTCCCAAATCTGAAAAAACTAGTATCAGTGCTAAAGTTAGACTCCCTTTTAGATTCTGAAAGGCTGACTCAAAAAAATATTTCCACAATTACCTCACACCATTCTTAGTTAGGCCTGTCAGTGGAGCTGCTAATCAAGAAAAGTTTTGTATGAAATGTTATTAGTATCCAGCCATCCCTAGAAAACTCTATACCTCGAAAATGTTCTTCAGTTGCTCTGAGGAAACTACTGCTCTCACTTTCTCAGGGTCTATATATAATCATGTCTCTGAGATAACATGACCCAAGAAGTGAATTTAATCCATCCAAAAGTGTCATTGTGAGATCTTAGCATATAACAGATACTCTCTCAGTATACTCCAAATAATCTCATGATGGGTAGCATGGTTGTGTCATGTGTGAGAGTACACCATGATATCGTCCACAAAAACCACCATAAATGAATCCATGTATGGATCGAACAATAGGTTCATCGGTGTCATGAAAACTGCAAGAGAATTTGTGAGACCGAATGGCATATGCACATACTCTTATAGACCATACCTACTTTGAAAAGCTGTAATGGGTATATCATATGGTCTAACGTGAAACTAATGATAACCGAACCTCATGTAAATCTTCAAGAACACCTAGGATCCTCTTAGTTTATCAAAGAGATCATCAATCCTTGGCAAGTGATATCAGTTCATGACTATAAACTAGTTCAACTCTCGATAATCCACGTAAAGTCTGAGGGTAACAACTGCCTTCTCCACAAACAAGACAAGAGAACACCAAGGAGAAGTACTAGGTCTGATGAACCCCTTAGAATTTAACTCCCCCAACTACTTCTTGATCTACTGTAACACTAGTATAGCCATACTATAATATTTAATGGACATCGGTGCCACTCATGGAAGAAGATAAATAGAAGATTCCACCTCTCGCTCTGGAGGCAAACCTGAAAACTCCTCTAAAAAGGTGTCCCTGAAACGATCCTCCACCAGGGGAAAGTCCATATATGAAGTCCCCTGGACATTTAGACATAGACTATAAATATGGGATGTAACTCCTCTGAACCAATGATCTTTGGGTCCCCCTCTACTCAGCTGGACACCCCATTCTCCCTTATGAAGAAATGATTAGCCCTCAGGTGATGTGAAACTCACCCTACGACGATAGTAATCAACAACTTCTTTGAAGGTAACTAACCAATCCATTCTGAGAATGACATCATATTCAATCATCTTTTAAACATAAATGTCCCATAAGAAGTGTGCACACCTTAGATCAAAACTAACAGATACTGAAACATAGTAGTATAAGTAGGTAACAAGAGACATAAGGAATTCATGTTTTTTAAAACATGGATACACAATGTTTATAATTACTACACAACGTGTTCCTTTATTCCATCACATGGGCGTGTACCTATTCCAACCCAGGTCATGTATCACCCCATACACACAACCTGTGGTCCTAAAACACATAGGGTACTTCAATCTTCTTTCCCTAATTTAGTTCTTCTACATAATTAAGCTACATGGTACTCTTAAAACAACACTACACAGCGTGTCAATTCTATACATGGCGTATACTAGATGAGAATCACCGACTCGTGTTTTTAGTGACATGGCTGGATACATGGCTCACACTACAGGGCGTGTTCTAGACAGAAACGATGTGTAGTAGAAAGATTTTTCTGACTCGTGTTGTTAGTTACACAATCGGGTACTCGAGTTACAATACAAGGCATGTTCCAGATGCACATGGTGTGTATTAGAAAAGAATCAACAGACCATTGTTTTTAGTGACATGGACAACTACTTGTTTCTACAACACTGGATGTACCTCTGGTACACAACGTGTCCTACCGAAAATTCCAATACCCATGTCTCTGTCCACACAGTCTGAGACATGGTTAGTGACTACACAGAGTGTACATACAGTACACATTGTGTACATATGAAAAACAGTTTCTTCCCTAAAAAATTACACATGGCATGAAGTCAACACTACACGGCGTGTATTCTCAGTTTTTTCTGGGATAAAGCCTCAAAAGCTACTTTGGAGCCCATAAAAACACTGAAACGAACCTTTAGGTGCAAAATTATGATTTGTGATGGACCATAATCCCTGAAAATAAATGCATGGAATTTTATACATATCATAAACAAACATAAAAGATCAATGATCCGCCAAATTCAGATCCATTAAGTCCCATAGCACCTCGAAAACAAATGTTTGGCATTAATTCAAAAAAACCTTACACAACCAATACCATATCAAACAACAGGTATTTTTTATTAGGTAATCTATCACAACAGCATGCATATCTAGCATTTCACCTATATCAACATTATACAATACCAAATGGACCTTAAATGGCACGACACGTATGAATGACATGTGATTCCTAGAAAGATCATATATGATGCATGTGATGGAATACCCTCACCTAGTCGGGTTTCAATAGGAATTGAACATCAATAACAACAATAATAACATAACAATAATTGTGGGTTACAGAAAAGTGAATATCAAATCAACTGCAAAATTTCCAAACCAGAAATCATGCAACAAAGGTGGTAGATTGGCTTTTCTGTGTACAAGGGTTTATTTCTCCCAGGAATAGCTTATTATCAATTACATATTCCTTCATATCACTGTCTATAGGCTCCAATAGTAAGTCATGAAGAAAAGAACTCCTCTGATACAACTTTGTAGCATCCCAGTTCTAGAAGCCGCCCAGAGGTGCCCCGTACCCAGTTGGTCACATGGCCTCAAGTGCATTCCCTCTATTTCCAGAGGTTGCCGACTATCAGTGAGGGCCTTGGGTGTGATATTGGGGAAACTATGCTCTCATTGGTAGAGTATCATAGCAGAAGATAAACAGATAGCAATATCAAAAGTAGTAATAATCGAATACAACAGTAAAGTGCAAAAGACTGATAGTAATAAGCAACTACAACACATATATAATGATGCATGATACATATGTCTAGGAGGGATCCAAACATGTTAAAATGCTGAAATACAATACTAAACAAATGTAATAAATAAAACATTAAAAAATCCTCAGCATTACAAGCCTCATCTTGGTCCCATGATCTCCATCTCAAAATCAGTCAAGTACCTGAAGTAGAAGGGTGCTTTCCCTAATCTATACCTGAAACAATATAATCTATTTGGGCCCAAAATCATGACACAAACAGGGTGTGAGACAAAATCCCAGTAGGAAATCACCAAGTGATATGTTCCTAACATTCAGTGAATATATATATATGGTAGGTAATAACCAAAATAAGCAGTAAACAAGGAAGTACTAAACATTAAACAATAATATAGTTTTAAAGAATTCAAAAGACACAGATCATGTAAGCTAATAATCACAAACAGGTAACCCTTTGGGATGTTCTCACAGCCTTATCCCCTCTGGTACTACCTAGAAATCACAAGCAACCCTCTGGGAAGTATACACAATCTGACCCTTCTAGTTTAGCATTAGCACAGAATCTCTGAAGAAGCACTCAATAGCAATTCCCCCTATAGTCTTGTATCGGTAACTAAAACGCACTCTGGGGAAGCACTTACATCACATTACCCCTATTTCCCACGTCAAGGAACTATTGAAACTCTGACATAGAACTTAAGCCAATTTCCCCTATGGTCTCACATCGTAATAGTAAAACCAACCCCTCTAGAGAATCCCTCAAATCCATTTTCCCTATGGTCTACTACACTAGGTTATCGTGGCCCTTTGTAAGTCAAACGAATACAGAAATACATGGCAGCCAAAGTAAACCTCTAGAACTACATGTATAAACAATAAACAACATAACTAAATGTTAGATAAAACACTCCATCCTAATAATACTAGGTATGGAAAACAAAGTAGCAGCCTAACCGGCAAAACATGACAAAACGGTCATGATAAGAAAAAATTGTCAAAACCTACAAATCATTGGAAGATTACACTATTCACAACGTATAACCTCTATCAAACCAAAAAAGGAATATCAGGCAAACATTAGGACTAAACAATTTACACGTGATAACTCATTCAAGGGTATTGGGAACTTTTTCACATATAACTGAAAGACTAACTACGAAAAGGAACAAACCACTATCTCGGTGTTGCAGGATCGTTATATGTGAACCTCAAGCCTTTATTCTCCCAACAAACCATAGATCTACAAAAACATCTAAAACAGTCAACCAGAGATAACTTGAGAAAGAGGATGAATCAGCAAATGTTGCTTTTGAAGAACAAAAATCCTACCACGGAGATTCCAACACAATTGATAGAGTTTGATTAAGAGGAAAGATGATCGATAGGGGGCCCAGACAATAATCATGGTTGTACAGTCTCTCTCAGATGTACTAAGTCAAGAAAGAGATGGTATTTTTTATCAGACGTGACCCAGTACGTTTAATGAAAAAAAGAAAGTATGCAGTGTGTACTTTATAGGTACAAGATGTGTACTTGCCTTCATCGGCCCCCGCATTAGGCAACCTCCAGGTCACCCCACACAGCTATGTGCTTGGCCGTTACACGGCCAGCACCCGGATACCCATGGTAACCCATTACATGGCATGTACTCATGAATTACATAGTATGTACTTAAGTAATTTCCAGAAACTCCTCTTTTCCACAAAAACACCAGAAAAAGGTAAACATACTAGAAAAGAAGATATGAGTTCTTACACTTCTACAAATTATTATTTCAAACATAATTTGAAATCAACATTTTTAATATATAATTCACTGCCATTGAATGCTTATTTTCTTATTGTGAAGGTACTACCTTTATTTAAAGATAGATGGAATTTCATCAATATTTTTATCTTAAGATAAGAGGTGGTTCAACATAATTTATGATCCATTTATTAAAATGCAGCATCCAATGAATGGGGTATACCAAGCTATTACAGTTGCAATTTGGATCTCCATGAGGAATCCATATCTTTGACCTTTTATTAGGTTTTCGTTACTTCTATAGAATAATTTCCTCAGAATGATTACACTGTTAGTGAAATTGAATCTCAGTTAGTCTCAATTAATTTTTTATAATGTAATGGATGATGGTTTTAAATTAAAGAGGGTAATGGAATGTGGATATTCCTTAGTCTGTTATTTTTTTTTTGAATTTTCATGTTTTGAAATGAAAAGATGTTATGTTGATTGAACTGGTTATTTTTTTATAAGGAACATTTCTATGGTTTATAGGAAGATATCTTCAATGGATAGGTTTGTGGTAATCATTTTTTGTTGGAGATGGCTTGCTGGAATTTATGCGTTGCAACTAGAGATGGAATTTTGGCATGAATGGGTCACTTATGATTGCTGGCATGGATGGGTTAGTGCTAGATCTATGGATTGGTTGGGGTTAGAGCTAGATCGCTAGCATGAATGGGAGTGGGAATGCTAGAATGCATGGGTTACTTTAGTTTTATCATGGTATGGATGGATCGTTGGTTATACTCATTGGTAACTGGTGTGGGAGCTAGTTCGCTGACATGGATGGGTTACTGCTGAGCTGGCATGGATGAGTTATGGGGGTCTAATCTCTGTGTGGGTGAAGTTTGATGGATCATGTTGTATTAAATTTAATTATTAATATATTTTCTATGATTTCAGGTGTTTTAAAATCATCCTAAGATGTATTATAAATAATAAAATAATTATTAAATATGAGATGAAATTTTACGATCAATAAAAATTTATAATTTTTCTTCAAATATAATACTTAAACATATTATATGTTGGTAATATCATTACCAACCGAAACATTTTTCATTAGAACCTATTAAAAAACTCATTAACCAACATATATATTATCTATTGGTATTAATATAATTTTAATAGAACTATTTTACATGTTGGAAATACATTTAGCAATAGAGTCTTTACCTACAGTTTAGCGATAGGGAAATATGTGTTGTTAAAACTTTTTACCAATAGAAAATGAACATTTACAAACAGATATTCCACCATTGGAAAAAGTAAAATATTTTATAGTGATAAATCATGGGATGATGATTTATTTCATATATTATATAATATATTTTTCAAAAATAATGGATTATCCCATAAATATTATATCATATGTGAAATCTGAGACCATAGGGATATTAGATTTCTCCTAGATGTGATATAAAATTTGTACACATCAGGTGTCTAGTAACATCACATGTGAGGATAATTAATTTTACACTTTTTTAATATATTATTATATAAATATTTTAAATTCATTGTTTTTCTTCCATCTTCTAGGATGCTGCTAAGACACCATTAAGGATGCCTCATCCATCTAAAAGATCATGAATAACTACCATTTTGATATTTTTCCATTGAAATGTCTTAATGGATAGATATTAATGACTCCATAATGAATTTTTGTTTGAATCTTAGATAAAATGGGGTGTATGAATTTGGGGTTTTAAATGATACTATTTTTGGTTCTAAATAGAAAAACCAACACATCTTTATAATTTGGTTTTTCCGATTGAGTTCAATCAACCGCTAAATACCCATGGTTGTTAATTTTCCGTCACTATCAATCATTTTATTTATAGTTATACATATTGTCCGTGCCTTCTTCTTCCTAGGGGCACTCCATACATTGTCCTCTAGGGTGTTTATTTATTTTATTTATTTTAGCTTCTTTTTTTACACTTTACAAATATTAATGTAAAAAAATTAAAACTTAAATAAATGTTAAATATTTTATTATTTTCAAAAATAATTTACAAATTATCGAAGTATAAATTACATGAATTTTTTTATTGAAAAAAATAATATTTTATGTAAATAAATTTAGATCAGATTATCAATGAATAATAAATTAAAATTATAAAAAGAGAGTATTTCTGAACATATGTAAAATATATTTATTCGAATCAAAAAATGATAATTGAATTCATTTATTGAATGAAAATTTATATAATTTTTAATAAAATCACATTTTAAATTATAAAAAGATAATTTATGAAAAAATTTCAGGGAATAATTATCATAGGATAATTACGAAATTATCAATGATGATTGTAGGGGCTGTCAAAAGATAAAATCTATATTTATCAAAGTTTAATTAATGAAAAAAATATAATAGAATAATTATCACTGGATAATTTATTAAGAACTATCAATGGAAAATTATACAAATTATGGAAAATAATTATCAATAATAATAGAAAGATAATTGCATAGAATTAATAAAGGATAATTTTTTATATAATTATAATTATGTGAATTATTTAGGATAACTATACTATTTTATAAATGAATAATTATAAATAATTATTGCATGTGTTCTCGATTTAATCTTGAGAGATGTGTTTTTTAATGTAAATTTTATAATTATTCTTTTGGAGTGTAATTATATCACGTGATTTCTCTTAAATAGATAATTTTAAAATTATAAAAGAGTGAGAAATATAATATCATGTGATATTTAGATGATAATTTAAAAAATTTCAAGAGAAAAAAAGAATTATCATATGTGAAATTTTATTTCTTCTTGAAGTAAAATAGCTAGTTTTGGTTCTAGGAACCCTTAGCATACCTCGATCCTCGAAGTGATGAAAACTATGAAAATATGGCCCAAAATGAGGTGTTCTTTACTTTTAATTTTTTTCACTCCAACTATCAATATACAAAGGGTGGATTATACTATTTCTTGGCATTCATGACATTGTTGATGGATGTTTATAACCTTTTTTGGATTTATTTAAATGTCTCCTTAAAATGATTTCTGAGTAGATATATTTGAGGATCATTTTAATATATGATCAAAAGTGGGGGTGAGTATGGTTGTCTATCCATAAGAACCTTATATAAATTTTTTTTCCATTCTTATATTGTAGCTTATTATTCAAGATTGATATTTATCATGTGTACTATTGTGATTCCTTACTTATGACGGTGTGTAATGGTTTCTCATGTATCCCATCAGGATATGTGTTCTTTTATAGTATTATTCTTATATACCAAGGCATATGGACCGTTATGACATTTTTATCCCTTCGAGGGTGACTACACACAAATTATGATGATGGTGACATTGGACCTATGCACTGGGTAGGGATATGATGATGCCTCATGGATGTATTGGGATGCACTCAATTCCCAGTGGATTCTAAATGGAAACATTCCAATACCTAGTGAATACCACGTAGCTCTCGATGCCTATATAGTTCAGAGAAAATGACATCCTTCAATCCTAATGTATGAAAAGTTCATAATAACATGATATTGAGTAGCATGATTGTAACACCTCGAAATGTTTTGAGAAATATTATTTCTAATTTTATTGATGTCTTGTGTTGTACTCTACACAATATTAGCTTGCGGTATACACAAAACCGTATTAGCTTGTATTATACACAACACTATTGTTGCTTTATTTCACACACAATTTCACGGTCTTTTGATATAATTCAACAATGAATATATATTTTGGTCAATGAAATAAGATTATATTAAGTAATAAAGAACACCAAAGGATTATTTCATGCAACACTGACTTGGTTTCTGTGACACACAAAAGGGACATTCCTCGATGGCATCTGTTGTACGCAATACCGAGTTTCACTAAACAACGATATATTTTTTATAATATTATTATGAACTATATTTTATGAATTCTAATAACTTCATTTTGAATTTTATAACATAATAATTCATATTAAACATTTATTAGAACATGGTATGAGCAAAAAAATCAATTTTTCTTATATAGGATGTATTTTTCAAAAAAAATGCAATTTTGCTTTCTTTTGATGGAGCACCCATTTTAAATAAATTTTTGAACATTTTATAAGTTCAATTTGAAATTATAAACTTCTTCTTTTTAATATGGATATAAATATTTACATTGGATAACTTTTTGACATTTTTCTAATAACCTTCATATTTTTATGAGTAGTAAAAATACGCTAAATTTTATTTAAAACCAACTTTTTTATCAATAAAATATATATGTTTAAATTATAATATTTAATAGTTATAAAGTATAATTAGAATATATTTCTTCCATTTAATATAATATAATCAATTTTCATTAATTCTACATTAAATTAATAGCTAAAAACATTTCAATTTTTTGCAATGTTTTTACTTTTAAAACCTGTTTTCTCAACAGCAGGATTCATTTTAAATTAAATAATGAAACTTATGTATATTGAATTTGGAAAAATTGATTACATATTTTGAATAATTAGGTCCATATAATGTTAATATAATACTTTTTATTTTTCAGCATTATGAATAGTAACTATGGTAAATTTTATTTACCGTAGTTAAAGGTAAATCTGGTAATTACGGGTAAAAATAATATTATAAATTTACCCTAACACTTTTCTTGATATCATTTTTTGATTATAGTTCCCTATAAAACATACTCGGTTGAAATAGAATCTATTGTAACCCACTTGGATGAGATTAAGACCTTTAATTTATTTTATTTAATGGAAGGTGAAATATGTCTGACTCAAACATTATTAATTAAACTATTTTCAATATTAGGTTATACAAAATATAAATTCAATTATATACACTAATTTGAAATATCAAATGTTTTCATTCATAATTGTAATTTATTTTTAATTTTTAAGAAATATATAATTACTTTAATAGATTGTACATTAATGATACAGAAATTATTTATTTAGTTAAAAAATCAATAATATAGTTTTTATAAAAACAATACTACCCATAAAAAGAAAAAGAAACATGAAAAAACCTTATTGTTCTAGTATATCTATACCATAAGAATCCAAGGGTTGACTTGTGTACATTTGGAGCCTTATAAAACATATGAGGACATTTATATTATTTTAATTTAAATGATGTCAAAGTTGTCACCTTCATAATTTAATAAACATATCATTTTAAAAGTTGACTGTTTTCAAGGATACATTCGACTAAAAAATTATTATGAAATATAATTGATTTTTCTTCATCATAGTATCTTATTTATAATTTTTTGGCAACAAATAAGTATGTTAAATAATTATACAAAAAAATTTGTAGTAATTTTTTTATTAAGAGAAATATCAAATAAATGGTTTTACAAATATTTAAATAAATATTATGAGAACTAATTAATGTACTACATGAATTTTCTAGACATATATGACATGTTACAAATCTATTAAATATTTTGGTTTGACACTATAATCTATTTGGATTTTATTTAAATTCAAATAAATGAATATGGTCAAAATTGACACTATTGATATTTTATAGAAATAACATATTATTAAATTGTTAAAAAATCACTAAAATATTTTAAATTTACATATTTAAAATTGTATAGTCGAAAATGTCATAATGTCTTTAATTATGGAATATTCACAACACATATGTAAGTATTTATAACCATTTAAAATTTGCAATATTATTACCACAAATAAAATCAAATAGATTAAATAAGGATAAATTAAAATGATAATGTATAAAATAAAATCAAAACATGTATAAATTTTATTGTTTGATGATATTACCACCTTATTGAATCTCATAATCGAATTTGAGTCATTTTTGAGGTTTTTATGTGCAGTTTTATTTTATTATAAATTAATATTTTGGTGGTTTCCAAAAGTGCCCCTCTGCTCTCTTATAAAAGGGCACCCCTTCCCTCTCCTCTTCACTAAATTTTAGGCCTTCAAGAACAGAAAAACCCTACCAATTCCTCTCCTCAACCTCTCTAGTTACATTATAGTGCTACTAGTATTCTCAAAATACCAACTCTAGTGCCCTAAGAGGATGTTTAAAGGAGGCACTTCGAGGAAGAGGTAATACCATCTACCGATTCATTCAAATTAATTTCTTATTCTACTTCTTCTTCTTAGGTTGTGTCATTTTATTGTAAAAACATTATTATCAATAATAAAACTACATATTATTATAAATATGAAACAAAAATATTTCACCTTCTATCCATCCTAAAAAACTAAATCATCGCGTGTTCATACGTACGGAATACCGTCTACACGTCGTGGTGTAATCTGTTTTTCCACCACCACCTTACTTGGATGAGTATAATGGTGGAAATAATAACTATATATGATTATTATAACTTGATACTAATTTTAAGATATTATATCATCCACTCCAATTCCATTACATAATTATGGGAAAGATATCATCTCTCGTGTGTACGTACGGATTACCGTCTCCACGACGCGATGAGATTCCTTTTCCATGTTAACCATTAAAGAATAGTTATTAAGTATATATAATGAAAAATAAAGTGATATATGAGAAAATAATTCTACTAGATTTATTTATATGTATATTACATATACTTACTTCCATTCAAGTAAATATGGAAAGGAAAACAATGTTCATGCGTAAGTATGGCCGAGTGTCTCCATAAACAGTGTATTTCATTTCTTTTAGCTATATATTATATATATATATAAAGAATATATATATTATATATATATATCATGTTTTACATTCTGGAAGTAATTAATTATGGTCTATGTAATCATATGAATTCTTACAAGTCAAAACACGCACGAGAAATGAAACAATTTTACGAAAAACACTGCTTTAACTTGGAATTGACAAATGAACGAGTAATATAAAGTCATAAGTGAATATTATATGATATAATAAATATTATTATGGTTATGTTACAAGTTAATAATATTTTTAAACCCACTATACAGGAGTATCAGAAACATATGGAAGAAATTGGACATAAGGTAAGGGATAATTTTTCAATCTAATTTTTATCCAAGATTGCTAATACATAAGTATTTACTAGTGTTATATTTATCATCCATGTCCATGTTTTATAAAATTGGGTTCATAAAGTCCTTACTATTATTCCATATATTTTTAAAGTCATGATTACCACTTTTTAAGCTTTACTAATTGGTATAGAATGAGTCTTTCCTTTCTTTACAAAACGAGGTACTTTTTGACTTTTCCAGAAAAAGTACAAGGAGAATGTTTTTTTACCTATACATCATGAAAGAATTTTTATGGTTTCATAACTCATTATTTCAATAAATTTTCTTATACATTATTTCAGGATTTCTCTCAAAAAAATTATTTTCTTTTAAAATTTCATGGCATTTTGAGAAAATAAAATGATCTTGAAGAAGAAAAGATATTTTCCCCAAGAATTTATTTCATGTGTTTTATACAAACTATTTTTCATCTAAGATGACATCATTTAATATGGTTATGTTTCTAGTATAATTTATATTTTATTATTTATGATGAAATGATATCCATTTGTTTAATATTGATTATGTTATGATGGGATGATGTTTATGAAACCAATTTTATTCGTTGGGTTATGATGAATGATATGTGTTTATTTTGTCGCACATGTAAGAATGATTTTATTATGAGATGGGTGGGACATATATCTCCCACCAATTAACTGGGTAAATATTTATATCTCATTAGATATAAATGTCTAGAATGTTAAGTAAATCTGGTTCAGTAATACAGGGATGGAATGACAAGTAAACCCGGTTAAGTAATGGACATCATCCACTATGATGGTCATGGTAGAAATGCCTTCTCTACTATAGAAATAATAATATGTTCATATTAGTTTTCCACAATTACATGTTTTATTCCAATGCTATTATTATATGGTAAATGTTCCTTTATGATCCATGCCTTACGTACTTCCATGTTTTATGTAATTGCTCAATATTTTGATGCTTAACATATATGTTCTTGTTTTTACATTCAAAAGTTTATGGATTGTTTTATGTTCTACATGTGTACCCTTACTAAATATATGATCTCACCCTTTCTATGTTTTATTTTCCCAAAGACATAAATAAAGGTTTTAGGTATGAAGAAAAGGGGAAGATCGTTATGGGAGATATTGAAAATCTTTCTCCATGATTAGAAGATTATCTTCCAAGTTTCCAAAGGCACTAAACTATTACAGTCCTTGGATGTCTGGTGTTGTTATGTATTATGTATTCCTCAAAAGTAATGTAATTTCCATATACATAAAGAATGGGTCTCTACAGTTGGGATCAGAGGAATGGTTTATTTAACATTTGGAAACTAGGATGCGAAAACTTTAGTGAGATCCATAGGGATATATTCAAGGTATGTCTAGGGATGTTTGTATGGTTATGTATAAAGTATAGGTTAAAATCCTAAAATTATGATAACAATCGTGAATAACCCAGGATTAAACCTAATATTCTAGAAATTTTAAGTACTCCCCCTTTATTATGTTGTTTTCCTAGTATGATTTTTTCCTCTCACACTATTATTTTTATGTTTTATAAAATGGAATGAAATAGGAATAATCATGTGAATGGAGAATATAATAGACAATGGAATGATATTCTTCATGAGAAACCAAATTAAATAGGATTTGGAAGTCCAAATATCATTATTATTCCTAATATGTAATATCATCACATGATCAACAATCTCAACATTAGAAAGTTTCCTGACCCAACATTGGTAAGTTTCATGATGATCATAGAGGAATGAAATTTCAATTTCCCTCATGTAAAACATGTAGGAAGAGGCATCCGGGAGAATGTTTCAAAGAAACTATAAGATTATTTGAGTGTGTAAAACAAGGACACAAAGCCAATAATTGCAAAGTAAAAGGATAAGTTAACACCATAGACAAGGGTAATGGTATTGCTAAGACATCAACAATGGTTAAATTTTTAAATTGTGCAATATAAATGCATTATGAAAACCAATTCCCTAAAGGAAAGTCTCAAAAAAAGAATCATCATGGTCACATGGGTAGTCTTTATGTTGATGATGATGAAGAGAATACAAATGATATATGAGATTGAAGAAGTGTTGGGGAATAAAATGATGAAGCTCGGTCAATGGTTTAAGAAGGTAGAATAATGATTTCATATTTATCAAGAATAATTTATGGTATTATAGAATAAAGAAAAATCTAAGGATTTTTACACTATTTTTATCCTTGATTATTTGAATGTATATGTTGAATGGTACCAATAACCCTGAAAATTGATTGAAATATTTTTGGGAAGCAGATGATATGTGCAAATATAAGGGATAAGGAGAGAAAAATATGAATTAAAGTATTAATGGGCCCATGACTGATATAAGGATAAATTGATATGAATGTTTGAGTATATAGAAATTTTGGGATTTCGGAATGTGGAAAGAGTTAACTTTTAACATCATTCATGTTTTCATAAAGATTATATGGTAATTCATGTTCCAATAGAATACATGATTAAGGAATTCACATTATTGGAATATGACCAACTAGATATATCTTATGATATATGGGGGATAACTGATGGTATTCAATGTTTGGTAGATGTCCTTTCTAGTAACCATTTTTTTATTCTATGACATTGGATAGAAGTATGTTAAATATGCTTAAAGGTTTGAATGTATGATGTTGGACATTAGATAGTATTTTTTAAGGCTAAATTCTTTTTCTAGAATTTTATAATAGTATAGTTTTAGAAAAAAGGACAGCCTGCAGGACGTGAGACAACCCATCGCGTCAGACAAGGATTCGAGCATCAAACCCACAACTGAAGTATGATAGGCCTTTTTCGCTTAAAACTGGACTACAGGAAGTCCCTGGTAAGTAGAAATTAGTTTTATTTTTTAAATCAGTATAATAGATGAAGTATAAGCCCATTTTTGGAATCATATATGGTTAATATCACCATTGATGGTCTTATGTATATTTAATAATTTGTGCTACCTATTTTTTGATAAAGACAGATGGAATGACCTATCATTCTATCGCATTATCTGATAACTCTTAATGAATGAAAAATTTAACTTCATTTAATTGAATAAGAGAAGAAGTTGAAATTGTTCAGGGAATGACCATCAATGATATTACACTGAAATCAAGTAAGTATTTCTCCTTATGCAAAAAATTCATAAAATTTAAGGAAATGATCTTGAAAAGTATAAATGTTATCCTAGTACCCTCATATCTGAGGAATCATATGGTACCTTAGATCATCAAAAATTTATGGCTTTGTGATTGTTGGCTTTTTTATAGCTAGGTTTTCTACCACTCTCTATCAGAACATGATGGTTAGATTTCACTTCCATCTCTAGGTTTTCAGTTATGTTATCCTATGTGGAAACCCAGTGACTTGTTAATTTGGATAAACATTATATTTCTAACATTACTTTTTAAAATTAAGTTTTATAATTCATTTTTATGATATGGGTTTCTATGAAAGAAGCGTTCATGTATTAATACAATTTTAACCCTGACAACTTTCTAGGGAGAAATTCATTTTTTGGGGGTAAAATGTAACACCCCGAAATTTTATGAGAAATATTATTTTTTATTATATTTGAGTCTTGTGTTTTCCGCTACTCAATAATATCTTTCACTATACACTACACCATATTAGCTTGCAGTATACACAACACTATTATTACCTTGTTTGACGCAAAATTTCAAGATATTTCAATAGAATTCAACATAAAATATAGATTTTGTTCTATGAAATAATATTATATTATTTTATACACAAAACCAAATTAATCTTTCAAGCAGCACTAACTTGGTTTGTGTTATATGCAAAAGAGACCTTCCTCGATGGCTTGTGTTGTACGCAATACCAAGTTTTACTTAACAACGATATATTATTATAATATTATTATGAAATAGCTGTAATTAATAGTAATGAAATAATTTTTAATTTTATAACATTATAACTCATATTACACATTTTTTAGAACATGGTTTGAGAACAAAATCAATTTTCTGTATAAAGGAAGTATTTTTAAAAAAAATGCAGTTTTTATACCTTTTGATAGCGCACCCATTTTGAATCAAATTTTTGAAAAGTTTATAAGTTCAATTTGACCAATTAAACTTTTTATTTTGAATAAGGATATAAAAATTCATGTTTGATAAATTTTTGACATTATTATGATAACCATCATATTTTGATCAATAGTAAAGATACACTAAATTTTAATTTAAAAACACTATTTTCATCGAGATAATTTATATTGTAGAATTTTAATATTAAATGGTTTAAAAGTATAAATATAATATATTTTTACCATTTAAAATTATATAATTTATTATAACTAATTTTACATTGAATTCATAGGTAAAAGCATTTCAATATTTTGCAATGTTTTACCTTTGAAAACTTATTTTCTAAACAGTAGGATTAATTTTAAATTAAATACTACAACTTATATGTATTGAATTTGGAAATATGGATTCCATATTTGGAATTAGTAGTTCAAAATTATGTTAATATGCTACTTTTTATTTTATGGAATTATTATTAGTAACTAAATTAATTTTTTTTACCACAGTTTAAGGTAAATCAGGTAATTAAGGGTAAAAATAATATTATAAAATCACACAAACACTTTCCTTGATATCATTTGTGGATTATATTTCTCTCTAAAACATACTTGGGTCGAAATGGATTCTATTGTAACCAAATTGGATGAGATAAAGACCATAAATTTATTTTATTTAAAGAAAATTGATATATGTCTCCCTCAAACATCATTAATTAAATGAATTTTAATATAAGATTATTCAGAATATAAATTTTATTATAAAGACTCATTTTCAAGATAAAATATTTTTATTCATCATGGTAATTTATTTTTAATTTTTATAAAATATATAATTACCTTAATATCTTATTCATTAATGATATAGAAATTATTTGTTTAGTGAAAAATCAATAATATTGTTATTATTAAAATAATAATACCCATCAAAAGGACCAGAAACTTAACCTAAACTTATTGTCTAAGTATATATATATCCTAATCATCCTTGGGTTGACTTGTGGTCTATTTGGAGACTTATAAAATAGATTATTAAATATATATTATTTTATTTTAAATGTTGTCAAAGTTGTCAGCTTAATAATTTAATAAACATATAATTTTAAAATTTGAGTGTTTTGGAAGATAAATTCGACTAAAAGTATTATTACGAAATATAATAGATTTAAATTCATTGTATTATTTTATTTTTAATTTTTATTCAAAAATAAGTATGCTAAATAATTATACAAAAAATGTTGTTGTAATTATTTTATAAATAGAAATATCAAACAAAAGGTTTTAAAAATATAAAATTAAATATTATATTAACTAATTAATGTACTACACGAATTTTTTAAATGAATATGATATGTTTTGAATCTATTTAAAATTTTTATTCTACTCTATCATCTGTTTTGATTTAATTTAAATTCTAATAAATGAATAGTGTCAAATTCGACACTATTGATATTTTATAGAAATAACATATTATTGAATTGTTTAAAAATGAAAAAAAAATTTAACAATTACAAATTAAAAATTATATGGTCGAAAATGTCAAAATTTATCTAATTATATACCATTAAAATCAAATAAGTAATTATTTATAACCATTTTAAAAATAGAATATTATTACCACAAATAAAATTAAATAGATTAAATAAGGATAAATCAAAATGATAAGGTTTGAAATAAAATAAAAACATGTCTAAATTTGAATGGATGATGTGATTACTACCCTATATCATCTCATATATTATTTTGAGTCATTTAGGATGTTTTTATGTGGGGATTGATTTTATTATAAATTAATATTTTGGAGGTTTCCAAATGTGTCCCTCTCTACACTTATAAAAGGTCACCCCTTCCCTCTCCTCTTCAATCAGCTTTAAGCCTTAAATATCCGACATACCCAAAAAATTCCTCTTCTAAAACTCTCTATTTACATTATAAAGGTTCTTGTATTCTCAAAATACCAACTATAGTGCCCTAAGAGAAAGTTTAAAGTAGGCACTTCGAGGAAGACGTAATACCTTCAACCGATTCATTCAAGTTTATTTCTTCCTATACTTCCAATTAATTTGTTGTTTCATTATAAATTAATAACATCAGTATCACTAATATAATGATATGTAATTATAAATATGAAGCAACACTAATTAACAATCTACCCATCCTACAAAAAATGAAATCACCGCACGTACGTACGTACGGAATACTGTCTCCACGCCGTGGTGTAATATGTTTTTCCACCATCAACTAACTTGGATGGGTATAATGGTGGAAATAATAGTTGTATATGATTATTATAACATGATAATAATTATGAGATATTTTATAATCCACTCCAATTCCATTCCATAATAATGGGAATGATTTCATCGCTCTTGCATATGTACAGATTACCGTCTCCACGACGCGAGGAGATTCATTGTCCACGTTAACCACTCATGAATGATTATTATTAATATATAATTAATAATTAATAGATATATGACATAATAAAACTAATTTATGTATATATATATATATATCATCTACTTACATCCATTAAACTCAATATGGTATGGAAGACAGTGTTCATGCACACGTACAGCCTACCGTCTCCATGAACAGTGTATTTCATTTCATTTTGAGATCTATTATATATATATATATACTGAATATATATATTATATTTAAATCATGGTTTACATTCTGTAAGTAAGTAATCATGATCTAATTAATCATATTAATAAATAGAATTCAAAACGCGTACGATAAATGAAACGATTTTACCCTAAACACTGCTTTAACATAGAATTGACAAATTAATAGGTAATATAAAGTCATAAGTGGATATTATATGATATCATAAATATTATTATAGTTATGTTACATGTTAATAATATATTTAAACACACTATAAAGGAGTCTCGGACACATACTGATGAAATTTGACAAATGGTAAGGGATAATATTTCAATCTCATTTTTATCCGAGATTCCTAATATGTAAGTATTTACTGCGATTATATTTATCATCAATGTCAATGTTTTATAAAATTGTGTCTAAAATTTCTTTAATATTATTCCATGTATTTTTAAAGTCATGTTTACCACTTTTCAAATTTTAATACGTGGTATGGAATGATTCTTTCTTTTGTTTACAAAATAAGGTATGTTTTGACTTTTCCCACAGAAGTACGAGGAGAATGTTTTTTACTTATACGACATGAAAAGATTTTTATATTTTCATATATCCTTAATTAAATAAATCTTCCTATATAATATTTCCTGATTTTTTACAAAATAATTATTTTCATTCAAAATTTCATGGAATTTTGAGAAAATAAAATGATTTTAAAGAAGAAAAGATATTTTCCTCAAGAATTCATTTCAACTATTTTATCAAAACCATTTTTTGTCTAATATGAAATTATTTAATATGGTTATGTTTAAAGTATAATGTATCTATGATTTTTTGTAATGATGAAATGATATCCATTTTTATATGGATTTTTTATGATGGAATGTTGTTTATGAAACCCATTTTATTCATTGGGGTATGATGAATGATTTATGTTTATTTTCTGACACATATAAGAATTATTTCATTATGAGATGGTTGGGACCTATATCACCCTCCAATTAATTTGTTAAATATTTATATCTCATTAGATAGACATATCTATAATGGTAAATAAATCTGATTCAGTAATACAGGGATGGAATGGGAAGTAAACCCGGTTCAGTAATGGAATTCGTCCACTATGATGATCGTGGAAGAAATACCTTTGCTACTATGGAAGTCATAATCTGGGCTTTTTGGTTTAATAGAATTACATGTTTTATTCCAATTCTATTATTTTATGGTTAATGTTCCTTTATGATCCATGCCTTACGTACTGCCATGTTTTATGTCATTGCTCAAGATTTTTATCTTTAAATTTTATGTTCATGTTTTTATGTCCAAATGTTTATGGATTGTTTTATGATCTCCATGTTTACCCTTATCGAGTATACGAGCTCAAAATTTCTATGCTTTCATTTCCTGAGGACGTAAATAAAGGTTTTAGGTAATAAAAAATAGATAGATTATTATGGTAGATGTTGAAGATCTTTCTCCATGATTAGAAGATTATGTTCTGAGTTTCTAAAGGCACTAAACTATTACGGTCCTTCGGTGTCCTTTTTTTATGTATTATGTATTCTGCAAAATTAATGTAATGTCCACGTACGTCAAGAATGCGTCTCTATAATGATTCAAGATATTCATGTATAGTCCTTGATTCTTTTGAAATCATTATTATGTGTTCTTCATAGTGCCGAAGAGGGTATGTTTAGGGGTTTGTGCTGGATTGGTTGGCACATGGCCACCCAGTATTACATTTTTCGATTCTAGTAATTTTAATGATTTATTATTTCATAAAATTGTATACCTAAGCACATCAGGTTCAGGATGCATTAGGGGTGTCTTACTAACTCTTGTACTCACACCATACTCAAAACATTTAGGGCACTTGTATATTTCCTGAGGGATCCAATGAAGGGAATATGCCATGTGGTGAATAGCTAAGATGAAGATTGTGAAGATGTTGGTCAGCTAGGACAGACACTGGTAGGACATATATTATAGCATTTATTTTTTATTTACGTTATCTACCCTAGATAGGCCTCCAACTATTGAGGATTAATTTTATTTACTTTTTATGTATTCCATTTATCAAGTAATTCTTCATGTTCTCTCTAATGATTTATTTTGTTAGTTATTGTTTATTATATGATCTTATGACATGATATTGGTGGTATAGTCTCCCAATTATCAAAATTAGTCCCTTGATACAAGTTAGTAGCCTGAATCATATAGGGAGGCACCCATGAGGTGATGTTTCACTTCCGCACTTACTCAGTGTTTCAGGTTAGGATGATACAAATTGTATATTTTTCAGTTTTGTGTATATGTGGGATATTAATTATACTAAATTTCATGTTCCATTGTTCATGTTTTACTATGTTTATGGAAATAATCGTGTGAAATGTAATGATTATAGATTTACACATGTTTATTGGAAATATTAAGTTTCAAAAAGTAATCAATTACCATCGAGACACAAGAAAATCATATATTTTATGTTATCGAAACATTAAATAATCATTGGTATGTCATTTTACAAGGGAGAAATTCGTTTTGGTGATGATTATTTTTATTATGTTAGGGACATATGTGATTTTTCTTCATCAATTACATGGTTACCTATGGAAAAAAATTCTTTTGAGATAAAAATATTTTTTGTTTTATGAAATTTTAACATAGAAGGTATATGGGAAAAAAGCTGATTGTCCTAATATTTCAGGAAAATTTATTTTTATTTTGTGAAACCTATAATTTTAAAAACTCAATTTTTGACATAAAATTACAATTCTATGAATATTAATAATTATTATCATTTTTTATATAATTTGATATTCAAAAAATTTAGTAAAATATTTTTTCGTTGATTTAACCTTTAAATAATTTTTCAATGAATAGTACACATGTGAAATCATTTTTTTACCTAAATAATTAATTATATATATTTTTTTCATTTCAAAAATTGTTGAATTATTTTTTATATTCATCAATTTTATTGGATCTTATTTTGGTTGAATAAGATAAATGTAATTACTTCTTTATGAAACTTACTTATGTAATAAAACTATTTGTTTAACATAGATATTTAATATTAAATTTTCGTAAAAAATTGATTTTTATATTCATCAATTTTAGTGAAACATTTTATGGTTGAATGGTCCATGTGTATCTATTTTATATGACTACATCATCTTATTAATCACTTCCAAGTATTCATTTTTCATTAACAGTATTAGTTAACATAAGAAAAAATGATTATTTCAATTTTTAAAAATCAATATGTTTACTTTTAATAATAAATTAATTATAATGTAATTTGAGTACATTGAATTTCATTTCATTCCTATATATTAATAAAATACACAAATGTAGTGGAACATTTTCTAAAGTATGTGTGCATTTTTTTAATATTAATATATCTTTTACAATTATATTATTTAATGAAATTAATTTTTTTTAGAAAAAATGTTTGTTGAACTACTATTGAGAATCCTATATAGTATTCTTCTTCTTCTATAAAAAATATGATTCCAAGATTTAGTAGACAATCTATTACATATTTACCAAAATATTAAATTCTCATACGAATCATTGGATTAGAATTGAATTTGGGGATGGTGATAATTTAGTTTGCCTAAATGGAAGGTAGTTTAATAGTTATATTTCATAAAGATCCCTTGTGGGATTAATATTTTTTATCTTGATTTGTGGATAAATGAAAATATAGCGATAAAAAATAGTTGTGGGAGTTAGTTAATTTAACAACCCAAAAATGGATGAAATATATTTTCCATATGAATATATATGTGTGTCTCATTTTGTACTGTATTATAATATAAAACAATTTCTCAAAATAATGAGACATAAAAACACATTATTGTATTAATTTGGACATTTCATTTATATAATAAATATATCCATATAAATTGAAACTGTTAAAATGAGATAGTAAAAACAGAAAATAATATAATAACTAGAATTGGAAAATTTGGATCATATTGGTCTCTTAGATAAATCACACTCACAAACAACATTGTAAAAAAGATACAAAACATTAGTAATCTAGTATAAATCTATGAAACTAATGATTATAAAACCATAATAGGTATTGGAGGGAATGATTAATGATATAAATAAGAGTAATTTATATTAAATAGAGAACCAATATGACTATTGGAATAAAGATCTGACCATTAAGAATAGTAATATGACCATTAGGTATAAAAACTAGATCACTAGAACAGCAACATGGACAATGAAATAATAAAATGATATTAAGTATCTTATAAAATAAAAAAATATGATAAACTTATATCACTTGTAAATTAGATAAATGTTTTAAATATGATATACTAAATTTTTTCTACAATGAATTCATAATTATAATTTTGGTAAAACATATATGTTTTTTATTATACATTTTTGAAAAATTTAATTTTTTTAATAAAATTTATTTCCACATAATAGTTAAATAGAACAGTAGCTATTTTAATATAAATTATTGTAAATTTTTTTGAAATTTCAAGTATTTTTTCTAAGTGTCAGAAATTTGGATCTGTAATAAAAACTATTATTTATTAATAATTATAGATTTAAAATTAGAAAAATAAAAATTTATTAAGTTTGAACATTTATTTTGATATAATTGATATAAATTGTTTCAATTAGAACATAAAAATTATCTTATGTTTATTTTTTGATATTTTTCATAAAAATATTGAATATTTTTTAGATATTAAAATATTGCATTTTACATCATAAATTAAATACAAGATTAATTATGTATTCGATGATGTAAGAATCCATTATCTCATAATCACATGCATTGATTAATATATATGGTCTCAAGAATCATCACTATTGGTATTCCTAATAAAAAACAAAAAACTAATGAATATAATATTAACAAAAATATCATCACCCACTTATAAATACCATCCTCCTCTACCCACTTACATTCACTATTGAAACACCTTCCTCTTCCCAAGAACTCACAAAATCTCTCCCCGTACATTTTTCCCTTGTCTTGAGTTCTTTGGTCTCGCCAAATACCATTTTAAAGTGACTAATGTTGTAGTTAATATGAGGACCTATAAAGGTTAAGGTAATGTTATGAATGAATCTTTTTTATTAATATTTTTTATACTTATTCCAAACGTAATCCATCCAAAATGACATAATGAAATATTTATTATAAATATAATGAAATATTGATAATTTAATGTAATATAATTTATCTATAATCAATTCATCTTATTATAAAATGAAAACATTCTACATATTATAGTTGCTACACTGCCTAGATGAACAACATATTTAATTTTTCATCACTTCCTTCATGGATAGATATTATAGTAATTTAATGGAATAATATGAAAATAATATTAAGCATATTCCATTTTTTTCATATATTATAGAGTGTATATAAACATTATTATTAAATGAAATCAGTTAATTTTACCATTGTTGAGAAAACCACTTAAATTAACTAAACATTAAACAATAACATTTACACTCAATGAACAATACCTTTAATAGTGATATTATAGAAACATAGATCCATTTATAATTCTATAACAATATTAACATCATTTCATCACACTTCTGGAGTTTTGGAACCATTTTATATGAACTTCAACAATTTTCTGCAAATTGATGTCACCTTGGTGCCATGACAAAACCTCAGGACAGTAAATATAGACCAGATATCAGAAAAAAATTCTTATGAAATAGTTTATAATAATAATAAAAAAATACTAGAAATTAATTATGAATCATGTATTTAATAAACTAAATTTTTTTATTTTTGAATGTATGTTAATATATCGAGTGAATAAGTACTTAAAGTAAGGGGTCTCTCTAAAAAGACCTCTTTTTCATTAGGTTTATCTTTATCTAACTAACTCACATCATCTCATTATTATTTTAATGAAATTAAATATTTTCAATATATATACCCCTTACATATATACCTATAATTTTCTCCACTAATTTTATGGGGTTAAACATATTTATGTTCCCTTCTCAATCTTCTATCTAAATAAGCCCTTATTAATTTTAAATTTCCAATTTATTATTACTTGTCTTTTTATAATAATTTGATGTTTTTCTCCCACAATTATTTTTTAAAATAATAAATATTTTATAGAGACCAGTTTTATTTTAGTTTCAGTTTTAATAAAATAATAATGTTCTCTCCTTATTTTTGGGCTCTTCCCCAATTTAATTCAGCATAGTTTAAGAGGTTCATTTTAATAAAAACATACAGACAATTTACAATGAATTTTTCTTCCCATGAACTATTTTTTAAGTATTGTTATTTTTATTTCATATATAAATATTCAAAATATTTAATTCCTTTTTATCGTGGGAAACTTTATGAAATATATATTAAATTTTCTTTTAGATGAGATTATGAAAACCCTTTCATTCTCATAGATTTATTTTTCATTATATCTTGTGTGTGACTTAATTATATGGAAGACATATGAACATAAAATGTATTATGTAATTGAGGTCTGGGAATTATGTATTCCTCCAACCCATTTGGTAATGTTTTTACCTAATGATACCCCTGATATGGTGGATGAAAAGTTAGTATAGCACACTATGTTATGTTGTCTTGGAGGAGAACCATCACTTTTGGTTAGGTTCTTGTGTTTTATATTCCTAACACATTATTATTCTATAATCTTATGATATCATTTTCTATATGTTATGATTCGATTTGATGATATATGATCCTTGTCTGTATGATATCATGTTATTCCCCACATCACATCGATTATATTTTATTATAATGTTTTATCCCTTTCAAGGATTTATAGCTCACTGCCTATGTTTATATATTCCCCAATATATCATATAATTTAAAAATAGTATAATTAGAATTATTATAACCTTAGAATTATAAAAATAAATACTATTTATATTTTTTTAGAAGATGTATTACATTTCTAATTTCACAAAGACAATATACATCTTGATTTTTGGGTTGTACAATATGTAATTCTAATGTTAGAAGAAAAGAAAAAGAATATATATGATAATAATGTTGAAATAGTTTTTATAATAGAGAAAGGTTGTAATTTTTTATTAGGATAAGAAAAAATTAGTGAAAACCATTGGAATTATTCTAAGGAAAAATTCCTAAAATTTATATAAAGTATAGATTGTATAGTTTACTTGTAGAAACATTCCTATATGGTTATGAAAAATTGAATGAAGGATCTATAATAAATGAACCTTGCTGTAATTACCCTAATACATGGGGTTTAGGTATTAACATGATATTCACTTGGTGCACAAAAAGTGGGCCTAACTACTCACCTGGTTTGATAGTCATAGGGGATATTATTTGGTTGATTCACAAGCACTTAATGAAATATTACAAAATATTTGGATATATATTATTATAGTGTTACATTATTTAATTATTTAATATATAATTAGTTTTTTAGAGGAAAAAGTAATAAAATGAATATGGATAATCTATATTCAAATATATAAATTCATAATTTCATTTATATATTATTTATTCTTTGATCATGATTTCCATTTTATATTCTTATTAGTCTTAGTATTCATATAGATGATTTTTCCTTATTATATTTCATAGGTGTAAATATTAGGAGTCATGAAAACATCCTATATAGTGGGAAATGTATTGATTACCCTAATTATAATCCTATTGTGATGAAAGTGGGAGTCAAGAAAATTAATAAAGAACTGACTAAAATAACTCATGTTATGATTAATAACATAAATCTTGTGGAATGTCCCTTTATCCGTGAAAAGATCACATTGTATTTGAGTTCTATATATTACATAGTATGCTTAATTTGACTAGATATTCTGATACATTTGTAATAGGACAATTATCTATCCCCTTTTAGAAAATATTCTATGTCATTGAATGCTTTGATTAACAGAAATTCATATTAGTTGTATATTTCTTAATGGAAGATGTCAATCAGTGTTGGAAATTAGTCATGAATACAAGGATAGAGGAGGAAATTGATTCAATTGAGTTGGAATGATTAAAGGAAATATTATTAAATAAATATTTTTATCTCACTCTTCATATTAAAATGGATAGTATGTTCATTGGACCAAATTAATATGTGGGTTAATCAATTGGGTATTATGAAGAAAACAACACAAGGCATGACTAGTATAACTCTTATATTGATACATTGAATGTTTTAATTATATTTTATAATGTTCTATTAAATTTCAGATGGAGATTAATGATTATCAATGCTCATGAGGGGATAGATATAATAAGAAAAAATGTTTAGTTATAAAGTATATGTGGATAAGTCTTGTTGATGGAATAGAATCCAATAGTAAAATTGACATAAGATTGTGAAAACAAATCATGTAAAATACCTCATGGTAATAAGGATATGTTTCAAGTGTGTAATTTAGGGGTATCAAGATAATTAATTTCAAATTGATTTAATGAATACTGCTAATATGATCTAAGATAAAAGGTTCAGATAAATCCTCAAATTAGGGTATAATGTTTCAATGACAGGGAACATGAAAATTATAAAATTCAATGCTCTAAGACAAGGGTTATAAAATATTAACAAAAACAAAAACCTCTATGGTAATGTGAAAAAGGAATATCATAGGTTGATACAACTACTAAGGTAGATCAACAAAATGAAGTGGTTATAGGTAAAATTATTATCTGTTCAATAATAAAAAATATATTATTCTATTATAGTTCTATGGTTTCATTCATATCATTAAAAATTGGTAAAACTATTCAAAAAACACCTCTAGTCATGGAGGATAAATATGAGGTCAAAACAATATGTCTTTAAATCATTGTGTCTCAATTATATGACTACATCCTCATTAAATATTTGTGGAGTGAATCTCCAAAAAATCCATTCCATACTCATTTTATTAGAAATTGATGTTATACTATACATGGATTGGTTTTCTTTATATATAGTTCACATATACTTCCTATAGAAGGAAATTAATTTTCATATCCCAAATCATCATATGATCTCATATTAGAGTTTGGAGAATGAAGAATATCTTATAGAGAATCCTTCTTAGGCATGTAAATTAGTTCTATAGAGGGAATCATATCTAGCTCAAATGATTGAGATAAAGGGAAGGATCATCATTGAATACGTAGACATTTTGAGGGAATATATTGATGTATATGATGAAGATTTTTCTACTCCTCATGTTCGAGAGATTTAGTTGTCACTTGAAATTATAACTGGATTCTACAAATATATAAGACACCCTATAGAATGTCCCACATTTAACTAGAAGAAATAAATAAGAAATGATAAGATATACTATATGAATTATTTATATTCTCATCTAAATAATTATTGGGAGTGAAGAACCTATTCATTAAGATGAAGGATATGTTAATGCATCTCAATATTAATTAACGTGAACTTTACAAAATCATGATAAAGAATAATAATTTCTTGTCGTGGATTTTTGACTAATTAGAATACCTACATATGGACTAGTACATCACTAAAGTACATCATTTTTTGGGATATAATAATTTCAAGGTAATGTAGGAGGAAATTACAAAGACTACTTTTCCTATATGGTACAGACACTATGTGTTCATATTACTTCCCTTGGGACTCACCAATGTTCCACTATTTATTATTGAATTTATTAATAAAGTCTTTAGAGATTACCTAGATAATATTTTGGCTCTTTTTTATTGTATTCTTATATAATCCAAATTTAAGGAAGAACATGATGATTATTTGAGTACACAGATAAAGACACTGAGAAAGGAGAAGTCATGCCCAAATTATAGTTGATGTGAATTTTAGACTAATAAAGTAAGATTATTAAATCTTGTTATCACAACAAAGGTTAAATATATAGATCCTTCAAATAAAAATGTGATTAAGGAATGGAATAGGTCAAAATATAGGGTAAAGTACCAACCCGAGTGCCCATCAAAGGTTCCTCAAACCTTGATAGTTAACCACATGGCATCAAGTGTGCCACCCCATATGACAGACACTATCGACTTGCAGTGAGGGCCTGGGGGTGTGTCTATGGGTAGATTAATCCCTTCATTTCAATATGGATAATAGAGGATATATATAAATATTTCCATAGAAATTGGAAGAAGTGGACTAAATATGGAAACCTAACAAAGAATAAATGTCCATCAATAATAATCAAGTCAAAATATGAATAGTGTCATTAAAAATGATGGTGATGAGGTGACTTTACAAAATAAAAAATTGGTATACATGGTAGTAGTCAATATCTTCAACACATTCTATACAAAAATAATGAAACATTCACAAAGGAATTCTTGACCTCAAGGCTAGGATAACTCATAGTAATAACCCATACAGTCTAACAATAAAGGCTCTGAGGGTAATTCAAGGTAATTGACTGAGGAATTCAACTAAAAATGAGTCTAAATAATTCTATGGATCCAGTCTGTAGTAATCTCAGTATTATCAGGACTGGAAACAATGGTTTAAATCCATGGTTCCACTTGTGTGAAGAAATAAAGATAGATCCAATGAGTGTATCTAAGTAATCTTATTATCTGAAGAGATATTGATAGATTCCTATGGAAACAACATAGGAATACAATAGTAGAAAAGACCATATTCCAAGGTGGGTATCTCCCTTCGAAACCAACTCCTTGAATCGGAATGGAATCCTATGAATGCTCAATGAATTCCCGTTAGGATCCAAGTCAAGCTTAAGTCTCACTATATCTATAAAGAGGAAAAGGTCCACATCAAATATGCAACATGTACTCATTCTATTCATATCATATAAAATAATATTCCATGTAATACGCATTCTAATTTCAATCCATTTGGTACATTCCATTCCCTTTCAACATAGGTGGATGGGGTATAATAGAGATGTAACCAGTTATGACATTAATTACATAATCATTTAACGGATTAATTGTGGTCCATTTCTATAATCATGAAAAAGTAAATATGGACATGAAACCAAATAACATTTTATTATACTCATCTAGGTCATGTGATGTCTATAAATATACCTTCCATTTAATAAAATAATGATTCGTTTAATTATAATATAACACATACCATAACAAGGCCAAGTGGAAACACCCAGGAATAGTGGGGAAACATGACATCACGTGGTACACACTATAATTGGGTGGAAGTTATTTAAGTCCCAACCTCCAAAACATGAATATATTGTATAAAATGTCTCTATAATACAATCACAATAAATTATAAGTTCGTAAGATGAATTTCATGGGAAACGCTTCTTGAGACCGGTGTGAGCATAACGATGAAAATTTATAAATAATGACACTATTAGGAAATATTCATTGACCACCTACCTTATTCATGTAGTAATATACTCACAAAGTACTATCCCTTAGTTTTTCCAAGATTGGTTGAAAATTTAATAATGCAGCAATACCCTGAAAATAGGCCATATTATCGTACATCAAAATAGAAACATCAAGGGGAAGAAAATGATGAACTGAGCCTATGGAATAATAAAGTTACCATTAGGAATATAATGATAGTAATTACTCTTAATTAAAATTTTGGAGGGTGAACCGATCGGTGAACATAGGTTTGGATCTTTTCATTGGAGGAAAATATAACTCTCTATGTAGGTAGGAGGTAAATAAAATGAGGGTAAATCTTATAATAAAATTAGGGGAAATGATCATTTTACCCAATTTTTAAGGGCTCACATTGTATGGAAGCACAATTGTCCAAATAGTGAACCAAACATGCTAGGATCACTATACATGGAGGAATCGACATGGTTATGGAAGACGGTATGAAAAACCATACGCCATCCATACCATTGAGTACTACAAAAAAATTTAGACATTTTTCATGGGTGTGCAGCCTAGGTTTCGGTGTTAGGGAAAACTCTGGGCCCTTCTCATCCTATTAAAATACCCCAAAATGGTTATATGAAATCATGTGGGTTGGGATATGTGGTTTCTACTTGCCCTAAATCTGATTGTTTTCTTCCACTGGCTGGGCTTCCTAACTAATAACAATCCCCAGACTTTCACATTTCCTTCAAGGGTACACTAGGCATTCCTAAAATGTCAAAACTAAATAATTAGACTAAAAATTAAGTGATATTTACCTCATAGAAGTATTGGGTATTCTAGTCTTTACATCTTAAAGGAACTCATCCCCACATTACCATTACAAGGGTGGCATAACGCTAATTAATAATAACTATTTCCACTAAGAATATTTTTTATCCTTCCCCTCTTATGTATCATCTTGTACAAAGTCTTGCGGCTATGGCACCCATTATAAAGGGAAACACTAACCATAGAGTGGTTTTATGCACTGATCAATGATGTTTATGAGATACTCCTTAATATAATCATATACATCTAACTCAACATCCTTAGGATATAGAGTATGAGTTGAGTCATTATTAAAATGGCGATGCTCTAAAATGTGGAATATATCATGCATGGAATAGTACCTATCGGGTTATAACAGTATATAGGATATCAGAACAACACTCCATATATGAAAAAATTTGGGTGATACCCATAAGAAAACAAGATCCCAGACCTCAAACAACACTTGTCATCAAATAAGAGCAAAAAATATGTTTTCCTATACTTAAGAGTTATGATATAACTTCTGATAATTTGGTCCTACCCCAAAGTCTCATTCATGAGATAATGACCTAGTAGAAAAGACTCCCTTGCCTCTAGTAAGCACCGGGGTAAACAACTGGGTGAAACATATAATGCCTCATATAGATCCATATGAATCATCCCCTAGAAATTATTATTATAAAAATACTAGAAGAGTGTGATATGTGTCTCCTAATACCCTCTAAAATAAAGAATTTATGGTCATAGGATTTCCTCGAATACCTATATCTTGTATTTTGGATGTCCCTCCTTTTGAGGGTAAAAATATGTTCTCTGATGTACCTTTTTAACAAATATCTCCAAAACCCTTGCCTAAACCTTATTGGGACCAGGTTGGTTAGATGGTGTTTTGGAATCTGAACAATGTTTGTGAATAAAGTGTTTTCTTTTTTCCATGGTATTTTATATTTCAAGGAAAATTAATCACCTCACTTCTTATTTAGAGGTGATCGAACTATCTTTCTTATTTAGATGATTAGATACAAAATTATTTTGAAATTCCACCATATTGGGAAGATGTTTCCTGATAAAAAAGGATTATTGGACTTTACATGAGACTAGAATGATAAGAAGATCATAATGAGAAGTTATGCCAATGTCTGTATGGATTCTATGAAAAGCTGATGATGCATGGATCTTTTTAAATTTTCACAAGTCATAATATGTATAAAAATATGTTATTCAAGAATTATGAAGGAAATGTAGAGCTCTAACAATCACATTAATGTCTATTTGGAAATAATGAAGTATGTGGAAGAATGTTAAATTAAAATACTTTCCATTTCAAGTCAGAAAAAGTTGTGCCAATATCAAATGTTATCAAAGTCATATGGAAGTCATGATTATAAGAAAAAAATTTGAAGAAGAAATTTTGTGAGGTCAAAAGATTCTTGTTGTACTTCATCAGAGTAAAGATCTCCATATACAAACTTTTTTAAGGACATGAAGTGTATTCTAGATTACCAGAAGATAAATATGCTAGTTTGTAGTTAGAAAAAAAAAGATATTTATATATTAATATAAATATTTTGGTGAATATTGGAAACATGTTTATCAAATTCATTAAATGGAATAAGTTGTTGTGTCCATCGATCTATCGGATTCTTTGTGGCACCGATAAAAATATTTAACATGAAAATGATCATTAGATATAGTTATGGTTAAAAAAGATTGTTGGTGGTAGAATTGTTTTATTTCAGAGATTTTGGGACTAATTGAATATAAAATAAGAGGATTTATTGAAAATGATTCCTGGAAAAGAGTCAAAGACTAATAAATATTGTAGTTTTAAAGTTTCATCATAGTGAATTTCTGGGTTGCTTTCAATTGGGTCGATAGTGTAAATAAAAATTGTTTGGTATAAAATGCTTCAATATTAGTCATAATATATATAGTGTCGACCATATTAACTGAGGTGACACCAATTAAATAGGGGAATGAAAATAAGAATTCATATGGGGCTGTCTAATGCCGATAAATTCATCGAACACAGGATCATTAGTCTAAAGAGAATATTTAATGCTGAACTTATTAAATCAGTTGAAAAATGTTTTAAATAGGAGATTAAAGATGTTCGAAGCTGATGATGAAGTTCAATCGAGATGTAAAAATATCTTTAGAAGTTTTGACTATGTTTATAGAAAAATTATTTCAATTTTTTATGATTATAAATTAGTATGGAGGAATGTAATGAATAATATTATTTCTTAATCATAAAGAAGAAATTAGAATATTATGATTAGTCTTTCAATTTGTGAGGAGAAACCAAATGATGAATCTGTCATGCATAAGACTTTTATTGAATGAAGATGTCATAATGGAAATAGAAATTAGTGTAAAGAATTATTATTAGGTATATTGAATGATTTTGTTTTGAGAATATATCATAAGGTTCTTTAATAATTTATAATCACTGAATAAGTCAATGATGTATCAAAAAATCAAGGGGGTTGATTTTTTGGGATATCTAGATGAGGGGAAAATGTTTTATGAATTATTCCTAAACCACTTTTCGGTCAAAAATAATTAGAGTGGGTAATTTTTACATTCTAAAACATGTAATACTGATGGGTCAATATTATAGAAGGCAGATCACTGAAAATTTTATAAAGAAAAAGTTTCTGGATTGAGAATTACTGAAGAATTTTACCGAAAATATTGAGAAGAGATGAGATCATATTTAGAGTTTACATATTAGAATGAGAAATTGAATTTGGGTTTCTTCAATCAGGGATAACGCGTTCAAAATTGATGCATTGAAATAAAGGCAGGGATATACTATTTGACTGAGCAATTCGATGGTTGAATTAGACTAGTGACCAGACTAGGTATCCTTATGAATTTCAGAAGAAGAATTTCTTATATGTAAAAACTTCTTACCTGTTTTGGATTGATTATTTCTTACATGTTTTTTTGATGATTATACTAGTTAAATTTCACAAGGTTGCATAATAACATTTTTTGAAGCATTTGGTGAATATTTCATTACTTGTTACACAAGTTTAATTACATCATTTTTTTCTACATTAAAAACATGCACTGTTGTATTATACTTAGGGCTACATAAGTGGATGGTCATATCCTACTTACTGTATTAACACAAAAGGATTGCTTTATAGTGCATTGTGTCATATTTTATTGTTTTCAATCCATACCAATGATGTATCTACACATATTAAGTAGTGAACCATGTAAATTATAATGTTTTGGTCGATGTATGATTGTTTTCATTTCAGAAAAAGCTATAACTCCTTAATAGGTGATAAATGTTGTTTCAAAAAGAAGGAAACATAAAATAAAAGGATATCATGTATACACCCAATCCCCATATTAGTGTAATATTTATCATGGTTGGGAAATCACAATGGGTATTAGAGATGAATTATCCCATATTTTACCCTTTTATTATGTTTTGGAAAGAGAATTTGTGATGGATGATTTGAATTATCGGAATAATAAAGGGATTTTGATGTTTGATAGTATGAACTATCATATTTTTAAGTATAGAATTTTGCCTTATATTTTTTATATTGCGTATGATTTTATAGAGTCTACAACATATAGATTTCCTACTATAGATGAAAAATGTCTAATTTCATATATTTATAAGAAGAGTCTTGAGAATCATTGAAGAGCTAATAATTCTTTACACTCATCACATTATGAATGTGAGTCTATAAGATTGAAGTATTTTTTCACTACCAATGATATGTAGGATAATTTTATGAACATTTTTTATGTCAACACAAAACTGATCAATTAAAAAAATATTAAGGTTGAAATATGATGATCTAAAAATCCATGACTATGAGTCCATTGGGGACTTTGTTACCAATTTGAATGATTTTTTTAACTATTGGATGTCTTTGTGAAAAGTGGGAAGATTCTAATATTTTTGGATAGATCCGAAGAACTCATTCAAAAAAATATGATGAAAATGTATCCTCATTGAAAGATGGAAAACCTGATACTCCATCTCTAGATTATGTTTCTAGTAGTCTCGTTACCTGGGAAATTAGAAGTGGTAATGTTATAAAAGGGAATAATAAAATATGATATAGTAATTTCTTTAAAGTCTTCCAAGTGAGGAATATCCAAGAGGGTTCTTGAGGAAATATATTATTCTTAATATGATTCCCAAAACGTGGTCTATAAACATATTAATGGCTTTCATCCTTTTTTTCTAAAAATTTGAAAATAGGTATGAGAATATATTGAGGGAAACATCCCATAATGTGTTTTGAATGTGAAGCCTTTTGTAAATTTACATATAATTTTCCTTAATGAAAGAAATAGTAGGATATTTATAAAGATGAAGGATGTAAAAGAATATCATTGAAGAAACTTGGTGAAAGGGTTAAATCTTAATCCCAATGAAATGATAGAAAATTATGAAAATTTGAAATGAGAAATCATGTATCTAATGAAAATGGAGAAGACTAAATTGATGTTTTATCTAAAAATTATTCTGAGAAAACTAGATAGAATACTTTCAAAGGAATATTTATCAATAAAGAGTTAGTAAGTATCCATTCTTAAGAATAATAAATCTAATTAGAATTTCATGTAAAATGCCAATATAAATAATGTATGAGTAAGACTGGGAGGAATAAAATGTAAATTAAGAAATTAAAAAATGAAAACACTTCAACATATAATCAAGAATGTTTTCTCATTTTGAATTTTTTTCTCTTCTGGAATAAATTCATGATTTGAAGAAATATATTGACAATTAAAATAATCACAATGAGCATCTGTAATTAGAATTGAGGGAAAATTTTTCAACAAAAACATTATAAAGATTAATATATTGTTGTAGGTTAAATAATTATATCACATTATACATTTAATGATCTAGAATGGGTAAAATTGTGAATGATAAAATTTTACCATCATAGGTTGAAATGAAAACTGTAATTGTGTCTAATAATAAGGAAGTTGGGAAAGTTATGTATGTGGTACAATCCATAAAATTTAGAGAAGTAATAATTTTTTTTAAAAATTTGAGGCCAAAATTTATATATTACATCTGGTTTCGAGTACGAATGAAAATAAAATTTAACTGAAAAAGATGATTCTCGATGATAATAGAAATATTTGTTTTCAACAATGTTATTATAATAAAAATATTAAGGATGGTAAGAAACCTGGTTACAACTACGGAAAATTTTTTCACCTCAGAGGAAAATATTATTTCTATAAATACAGCTAGTATTGTGGAGTATTTGGGAACATAGAAAATATTTTTTTTTTGGTTTAATAAACAACATTATAACTATGTCCCAAATCATAGATGGAAAAGTTTTAGGGGGATTCAATACCCTTAAAATAAGAAGTTTGATGATGATGTTATAATGAAATCTAAGAATATTGGTGTAAAATATTAAAATAGGTTCCAACATATATAAGATATTTTTGAAATATGTGGACAATCTCGACATCTTGAAAATGGATGTCTTGTTTTGTTACTAGTATGTCAAATGTTTGTTTACTATTATTAGATGTTGTAGGTGATAAATAATAAAGGAAAAGAGAAAAAATATTTATAGAAACTTCTCTTAAAGATACAAAAGGAAAATGACTATGTATTTTGTAAAGTGGGTGTTCTTCTCATATGACAGGATATTTAAACTTGATGAAAAATTTGAAATACTTCACAGATGGAATACTGAAATTTGGACATGAGTGATATTTCATAATAAAAGGTGATGGATCATCCATCACTAGGAAATACTAGATGAAATCTATTAATTCTTTGTTTTTTGAGGGGACTAATCACAACCTTCTATGTGTTTCACAACATTTTGATGATGGCAGTAAATGTTTATCAGAATATTTGATTTTTTGGTGAAAAGAGATTGTAGAGACCCGAAGCTTGACGTACATGAACATTACATTACTTTTGCGGAATACTTAGTACATAACAAAAACACACACACAAGGATCGTAATAGTTTAGTGTCTTTGGAAACTCGGAATAAAATCTTCTAATCGTGGTGAAAGATCTTCAACATCTCCCATAAAGATCTTCCTTTTTTTACCTAAAACCTTTCTTTATATCCTGGGGAAAATAAAACATAAAAGGGTGAGCTCAAATGCTCAGTAAGGGTAAACAAAAGAAATATCAATCACATCGTATTCATAAGAACATAACATTTTGGAAATCATAACCTGCAAAAGAGAGCATAATTTCATAACATGGGATAAATCTTGGTAGTGAAATGTAATCACAATAATCATAACTTAAAACATGAAACTTTGTGTCATTCATACATAATCATAGAGAATCATTTCTTGTTAGTCAAGACTTATTGCCAAGACTATCTTAGTGGACAAAGTCCCTTTCTGAATCGAGTAACCCTTGTTTCAGTCCTGTTTCACTGAACCGGTATAACCTACCATTACAGCCATGTCTATCTCATGAGATATAAAATATTTACCCAATGCATTGGAGGGAGATATAGGTCCCACCCATCTTATAATTAATCCTTTCTTATGTGTGCCACATAATCATAAACCATACATCATAGCGTAACCCATGTAATAAAAATGGGATTCTTAAACAACATGACATCATAAAACAATTCATATAAGATAAAGGAATTCAAAAAAACATAATTCCATGACAACATAATCAAATCCATGTAATAATAGGGATAAAAACAGAACCCTTTATTATCTTAGATGGAAAATAATTTTGATAAAACACTTGAACTCCATTCTTGAGGAAAATATCCTTTCGGCTTCAAAAACATTTTCCTTTCTTTACATGTCATACAATTCTAAACTAAAAGAAGTTGATTAAAAATAAACTTGAAAACTTATAAAGGAAGCTTCTTGGAAATAATGTTTTAAAAATCCATTCATGTCGTATAAGTTAAAAAAACATTCTGCATACTTTTGTCGGAAAAGTCAAAAAGTACCTCGTACGAAAAACGACAAAAGATTCCTTTCATATCTTTTACTAAAAACTCACCAAAGGGTGAAATTGGATTTCAAAAAAAAATGTAGGTGGATTGAAATAACATTACATATTGAGGAAACATGGATGTGGATGATAAAATACACCCCACTAATTACCAAAGAATAAACAATCTCGGATAAAAATGAGATTGTGATATTTCCCATACATTAGGTCCGATTTGCTTCGTATGTGTCCGAACCTCCTATATAATGACTTAAATAATGTCATTGACTTATTACAGAATCATATTCATTGTTATGATTTCATATATGGTTCACTTATGACATTATATTACCCGTTCTTTGTAAATTCCTTGTTAAAGAAGCGTTTTGGGTAAAATCGTTTCATTTATCGTAGGTGTTTTGACTTGTTGTTCTTAACATTATTATTACTTATATCATGATTTACTTACTTCCAGAATATAAAATATGATTTATATATCATATATATTCAGTATATATATATATAAGATAGATAAATGAAATGAAAAACACCGTTCATGGAGACGGTAGTCCGTACGTACGCATGAACGCTGTTTTCCTTTCCTTATTGTCTTGAATGGAAGTAAGTAGATGACATACATATAATTATATACATAAATCCAGTAGCTTTATAATGTCATATATTTCATTATTATTTCTTATAAATACTTTTTAATCATTCTTAAATGATTAACATGGAGAATGAATCTCATCACGTCGTGGAGACGGTAGTCCGTACGTACGCATGAGCGATGATATCGTTCCCATGGTCGTGGAATTGTGTTGAAGTGTATGTATACTATTTCAGTATCAATATCACTTTATAATAATCATATATAGTTACTGATTACACAATTATACCAATCCAATTAAGGTGGTGACGAAAAATATATTACACCACGGCGTGGAGACGGTATTCCGTACGTACGCACGCGTGGTGATTTCATTTTTCCATAGGATGGATAGAAGGTGAATTAGAGTTGTTTCATATTTATAATAACATATCAGTATATAAGAAATACTGATGTTATTACTTTATCATGAAACAACTAAAGAAGAAGAAGTTGAAGAAGAAAGAAATTGAAAAGATCGGTAATGGATATTACCTCTTCTTTGAAAGGCCTCATTGAATCCTCCACTTAGGGAACTAAGATTGGTCTTAGAAGAAGACCAGGACCTATAGGATTATTCTAGGAAAGTGGAGAAGCGATTTTGGCAGGGGTTGGCCGAGCTTGAGTGCTCAAATTGGTGTGAGGAGGAGGGGGAGGAGGTACCCTTTTATAAGGGAGGAGAGGGGCACCTTAGGAATATCTCAAAATATTATTTTATATTAAAGTCAAAATCGGTTTATAATGGTTCCAAAGGGTCTTATTTCTAAGCTAAAGTGGGGATGGGTCGAAATCCTATCAACCAATAGGATTTAGACAAGTTTAGGGTATTATTTTATCCTTATCAATTAGATTTAACTCTAAGTTAAATAATTTAACTTTTACTGTGTCTTTTTGTTTTCTTTCACTATATGGTTAATACACTTACTATAACATGCCAAAAGAACCCCAAATTGTTTATTATTAATATATATATCCTTATATAAGTCATTTGGCCAAACCTTATATTTTTAGGAATAAAATAACAATTAATAATATAATATTTGATTTAAAAACTATTTTGTGTCAATTTTGAAACTACTTGATATTTGATTTTTGTGAAAGTCATAACAGAATTATATGTTCAAACAAAGATGATTAAATCAAAACTAATATATCATAGTAACCTAGAAAATTAGTGTAATTCATAAAAAGTCTCAAATTACATTCATTTGAGCATTTATAACATCAAATATGTTAATATTTCCTTAAAAGGGTAATTACTGCATCATCGTTGTGTCATAAATAAATTAATTTATTTAAAGTCTAAAAATTATAAATAAAATATAATTATGTAGTTAATCGTTTTAGCTTTCTAATGAATATTTATACTCGAATTTATCTTATGTATAACCCCATATTAAAAATGTTTTAGTTATTAAACTTTGATTTTAACTATTTTAACTATTCATTAAATAAAATAATATTAAATGTCATAATCTAATCCAAGTGGACCTAAATGGTCATATTATATTCATAAGGTTGTTTTTGGTCGAATTACACTTATCCAATAGAATTAGGACATGTGTTTGGGTAATAGTAATATCATATTTACCCTTAGTTGCCCTATTTACTATTAACCGTGGTAAAAAAAGTAAAAAGTTACTATTCACCAAAAATTATTTTCATCTCATTGAACCACATTTTAGTCCTTGATATTAACCGTGTCTGTCGGATTTTTGAAATTCCATTCACAGAAGCGGTAAAATTATGTTTTATGCAAAATTCAGTTTTTAACGTACCACATAGTGGTTTCACTATTCATCAAAAATTGAAAGTTTTCAGAAAAGTACTAAAATTTCACCCTAGGCTATAATTGATATTCCGAATTCAAAAATGATTTCTATTTTACAAAATTCCCAACATATAAGTTGCATTAATTAATTTTATAATTAATTTCCGCTGTCACAACAAATAGCGTGTTTTTAAGAGATAATAACTATCAAAAGATTAACACTTGTTTATGTCTGGTGTAAATGTGAAATTACATACAATGACCAACATTGTATTGAATTGTAAAAATATATTCTAAATATACTTTAAAACCACTCAAGTTAATGATTTATCACTATTAATTATTTTGATTAAAAAAGTTGTTTTTAATTATAATTTAGTAATTTTCACTATTCATCAGAATATGAAAGTTATCTGAAAAGTACCAAAATTTCACCTTAGGCTAAATTTGATACTCCGAATCCAAAAATGAAGTCCATTTTGAGAGCTAAAATTTCTAAAATTTTAAAAGGTGGTTATTACTATTCATAACTGCTAGTTATAATAATAGTTTAATAGCATATCGTTGTTTAGTGAAACTCGGTATTGCGTACTACACACGCTATCGAGGAAGGCCGTGATTGCGTGTAATGCAAGGGAAGTCAAGGATGCATGTTGTGCAAGCTCCTTTTGGTGTAGCGTACAACACAAGATATTAGTGAAATAAAAAAAGAATATTTTTCATAAAATCTCGGGCGGTTACATTCTACCCCCCCTTAAAATGAATTTCGTCCTCGAAATTCGTCGGGGTTATAAATGGTTTACTATTAGAAAGTTTCTTTAATAGAAACCCACATCGTAAAAAGGAATACCAAAACTTGGCTTTAAAAACTAAAGTATGAAATGTAACAATTACCCAAATAAACTAATCACTGGGTTTCCACATAGGTGAAAATATGGATATGGAAGAGAAATATAACCATCATGTTCTGATGGAGAGTGGTAGAGAACATGGCTATGGAAAATCCAATAATCACAAATCCATAAATTTGTGATGATCTAAGGTACTATCTGATTCATCAGGTATAAGATCACTAGGACAACATTTTTGGTTTTCAAGATCATTTCCCTAAAGTTGAAAATTTGAATTAGAATAAATACTTACTTTATTTTGGTACAGTCGCACTATTGTTCGTGCCATGAACAATTTCCACTTCATCTCTTAAATAAATGAAGTTGAATTTGTTATTCGTGAAGTGTTAGCAGATCATGTGATAGAATGACGGGTCATTCCATCTGTCTCAAACAAAAGGTTAGCAAAAATTATATATATAAGTCGATCTATAGTGAGAGTAATCATATATGGTTCCTAAAATGGACTTATACTTCATATATCATACTGCTTAATATAATAAAACTAGTTTCTACTAAACAGGGACTTCCTGTAGGCCAGTGGTAGGCGATAAAGGCCAGTCGCACTTCGGTTGTGGGTTCGATTCCTACGACCTTGTCCGACGCGATGGGCTGTCGCCCGTCCTACAGGTTGTCCTTTTTCTAAAACTATATTACTATATCATCCCATCAATAATATCGACAAAACTTCTTTCCTTAAACAATACTAACTTATGTCCAACATAATCCATTCCAATCTTTAGGCTTATCCATAATACTGCAGTCCACTCTCATAACATAGTGAAAACGATTACCAGAGATTTAACACCATCGTTGATCCCCATATATCATAAGATATGTTTTGTTGGTCACATCCCAAACATTCAAAGGCCTTAATCATGTATTCTCTTGAATACTCATTGAACCTTTGTGAAAACATGAATGCAGTTAAAAGTTAACACCTTCCACATACCAAAATCCTCGAAATTCTATATACTCAACCCATGATATCACTTAGTCCTTATATCAATCATGAGCTCATGAATACTGTCAAATATTTCATTTTCTAGTTTTCCCTTCATTATGCGCATATCATCTACATTTCAATAATATCTGAATAACCTTTCATGGATAGTGGTACCATTAATCATACACTTTCAAAACTCAAGGAAAGACAACAGTGTAACAATCCTTAGATGTCTCTTTATTCCATAGTACCATGAGACTTCTTATACAAAATTACACATGATAAACATGTAATCATTCCACTAATTCTTAAACCATTGACCGAGCTTCAACAATTCTTTCATCTCACATATCATTTTTAGTCTCTTCATCATCATCAACATAAATACTTCCCATACGACCATACTGATTATCTTCATGAGACTTTCCCTTAGGGAATTGGTTTGCATAATGCCCGTACATTCCACATTTAAAACATTTAACCATTGTTGATGTCGTAGCAATACCATTATCCTCATCCATGGTGTTAACTGAACCTTTTCCTTTGCTCTTACTTGCTTTGGGTCCTTCTTTTCCACACCCAAAGCATCTTCCAGTTCCTTTGAATCATTCTCCTTGATGCCTCTCCCCGCATGATTTACATAGGGGAAATGAACTTTCTTTCCTCTATGATCATCATGAAACTCCATCTTTCTCTTATTAGCCGAGTCAGGAAACATACGAAATTTTACTTTATTGATCATATTATGAGATTGCTGATTCGGTATAATAATGATGTTTGGACATCCAAATCCCATTTCATTATGAAGAATATCATTCCATTGTCCATCTTATCCTCCATTATCGTGAAACATCTTGTTTCCAGCCATTTTCTAAAACCCAAAAAAAGAATAGTGTGAGAGGCAAAAATCATGCTAGGGAAAAAAACATAATAAAGGTGGAGTATCCTCGATATCTAACATCTTAGGTTAAATTTTATGATCGTTACCTTAGTTCTAGGACTGTATCCTATACGTATACTTATCCTTAGGGACATCCCTAGACATACCTTATAAATATCTCTAGGGATCTCACTAAAGTTCTCGCATCCTAGTTTCCAAAGGTTGACTAAACATTTCCTCTGATACCAACTGTAGAGACCCGAAGCATGACGTACATGAACATTACATTACTTTTGCGGAATACTTAGTACATAACAAAAACACACACACAAGGATCGTAATAGTTTAGTGTCTTTGGAAACTCGGAATAAAATCTTCTAATCGCGGTGAAAGATCTTCAACATCTCCCATAATGATCTTCCTTTTTTTTACCTAAAACCTTTCTTTATATCCTAGGGAAAAGAAAACATAAAAGGTTGAGCTCAAATTCTCAGTAAGGGTAAACAAAAGTAATATCAATCACATCGTATTCATAAGAACATAACATTTCGGAAATCATAACCTACAAAAGAGAGCATAATTTCATAACATGGGATAAATCATGGTAGTGAAATGTAATCACAATAATCATAACTTAAAACATGAAACTATGTGGAATTCACACATAATCATAGAAGAATCATTTCTTGTTAGCCAAGACTTATTGCCAAGACTATCTTAGTGGACAAAGTCCCTTTCTGAATCAAGTAACCCTCGTTTCAGTCCTGTTTCACTGAATCGGTATAACCTACCATTCCAGCCATGTCTATCTCATGAGATATAAAATCTTTACCCAATGCATTGGAGGGAGATATAGGTCCCACCCATCTTATAATGAATCCTTTCTTATGTGTGCCACATAATCATAAACCATACATCATAGCGTAACCCATGTAATAAAAATGGGATTCTTAAACAACATGACATCATAAAACAATTCATATAAGATAAAGGAATTCAAAAAAACATAATTCCATCACAACATAATCAAATCCATTTAATAATAGGGATAAAAACAGAACCCTTTATTATCTTAGATGGAAAATATTTTTGATAAAACACTTGAACTCCATTCTTGAGGAAAATATCCTTTCGGCTTCAAAAACATTTTCCTTTCTTTACATGTCATACAATTCTAAACTAAAAGAAGTTGATTAAAAATAAACTTGAAAACTTATAAAGGAAGCTTCTTGGAAATAATGTTTTAAAAATCCATTCATGTCGTATAAGTTAAAAAAAACATTCTGCGTACTTTTGTCGGAAAAGTCAAAAAGTACCTCGTACGAAAAACGACAAAAGATTCCTTTCATATCTTTTACTAAAAACTCACCAAAGGGTAAAATTGGATTTCAAAAAAATGTAGGTGGATTGAAATAACATTACATATTGAGGAAACATGGATGTGGATGATAAAATACACCCCACTAATTACCAAAGAATAAACAATCCCGGATAAAAATGAGATTTTGATATTTCCCTTACCTTAGGTCCGATTTGCTTCGTATGTGTCCGAACCTCCTGTATAATAATTTAAATAATTTCATTGACTTATTACAGAATCATATTCATTGTTATGATATAATATATGGTTCACTTATGACATTATATTACCCGTTCTTTTGTAAATTACATGTTAAAGAAGCGTTTTGGGTAAAATCGTTTCATTTATCGTAGGTGTTTTGACTTGTTGTTCTTGACATTATTATTACTTATATCATGATTTAATTACTTCTAGAATATAAAATATGATTTATATATCATATATATTCAGTATATATATATATATAAGATAGATAAATGAAATGAAAAACACCGTTCATGGAGACGGTAGTCCGTACGTACGCATGAACGCTGTTTTCCTTTCCTTATTTTCTTGAATGGAAGTAAGTAGATGACATACATATACATATATACATAAATCCATTAGCTTTATAATGTCATATATTTCATTATTATTTCTTATATATACTTTTTAATCATTCATAAATTATTAACATGGAGAATGAATCTCATCGCGTCGTGGAGACGGTAGTCCGTACGTACGCACGAGCGATGATATCGTTCCCATGGTCGTGGAATTGTGTTGAAGTGTATGTATACTATTTCAGTATCAATATCATTTTATAATAATCATATATAGTTACTCATTACACCATTATACCAATCCAATTAAGGTGGTGACGGAAAATATATTACACCACGGCGTGGAGACGGTATTCCGTACGTACGCACGCGTGGTGATTTATTTTTTCCGTAGGATGGATAGAAGGTGAATTAGAGTTGTTTCATATTTATAATAACATATCAGTATATAAGAAATACTGATGTTATTACTTTATCATGAAACAACTAAAGAAGAAGAAGTTGAAGAAGAAAGAAATTGAAAAGATTGGTAATGGATATTACCTCTTCCTTGAAAGGCCTCTTTGAATCCTCCACTTAGGGAACTAAGACTGGTCTTAGAAGAAGACCAGGACCTCTAGGATTATTCTAGGGAAGTGGAGAAGGGATTTTGGCAGGGGTTGGCCGAGCTTGAGTGCTCAAATTGGTGTGAGGAGGAGGGGGAGGAGGTACCCTTTTATAAGGGAGGAGAGGGGCACCTTAGGAATATCTCAAAATATTATTTTATATTAAAGTCAAAATCGGTTTATAATGTTTCCAAAGGGTATTATTTCGAAGCTAAAGTGGGGATGGGTCGAAATCCTATCAACCAATAGGATTTAGACAAGTTTAGGGTATTATTTTAACCTTATCAATTAGATTTAACTCTAAGTTAAATAATTTAACTTTTACTATGCCTTTTTGTTTTCTTTCACTATATGGTTAATACACTTACAATAACATTCCAAAAGAACCCCAAATTGTTTATTATTAATATATATATCCTTATATAAGTCATTTGGCAGAACCTTAGATTTTTAGGAATAAAATAACAATTAATAATATAATATTTGATTTAAAAACTATTTTGTGTCAATTTTGACACTACTTGATATTTGATTTTTGTAAAAGTCATAACAGAATTATATGTTCGAACCAAGTTGATTAAATCAACACTAATATATCATAGTAACCTATAAAATTAGTTTAATTCATAAAAAGTCTCAAATTACATTCATTTTAGCATTTATAACATCAATTATGTTAATATTTCTTTAAAAGGGTAATTACTGCATCATCGTTGTGTCATAAATAAATAAATTTATTTAAAGTCTAAAAATTATAAATAAAATAGAATTATGTAGTAAATCTTTTTATATTTCTAATGAATATTTATAGTCGAATTTATATTATGTATAACCCCATATTAAAAATGTTTTAGTTATTAAACTTTGATTTTAACTATTTTAACTATTCATTAAATAAAATAATATTAAATGTCATAATCTAATCCAAGTGGACCTAAATGGTCATATTATATTCATAAGGTTGTTTTTGGTCGAATTACACTTATCCAATAGAATTAGGACATGTGTTAGGGTAATAGTAATATCATATTTACCCTTAGTTACCCCATTTACTATTAACCGTGGTAAAAAAAAGAAAAAATATACTATTCACCAAAATATTATTTTCATCTCATTGAACCACATTTTAGTCCTTGATATTAACTGTGTCTGTCGGATTTTCGAAATTCCATTCACAGAAGCGGTAAAATTATGTTTTATGCAAAATTCAGTTTTTAACCTACCACATAGTGGTTTCACTATTCATCAAAAATTGAAAGTTTTCAGAAAAGTACTAAAATTTCACCCTAGGCTATAATTGATATTCCGAATTCAAAAATTATTTCTATTTTACAAAATTCCCAACATATAAGTTGCATTAATTAATTTTATAATTAATTTCCGCTGTCACAACAAATAGCGTGTTTTTAAGAGATAATAACTATCAAAAGATTAACACTTGTTTATGTCTTGTGTAAATGTGAAATTACATACAATGACCAAAATTGTATTGAATTGTAAAAATATATTCTAAATATACTTTAAAACCACTCAAATTAATTATTTATCACTATTAATTATTTTGATTAAAAAATTTGTTTTTAATTATAATTTAGTAATTTTCACTATTCATCAGAATATGAAAGTTATCCGAAAAGTACCAAAATTTCACCTTAGGCTAAATTTGATACTCCGAATCCAAAAATGAAGTCCATTTTGAGAGCTAAAATTTCTAAAATTTTAAAAGGTGGTTATTACTATTCATAACGGCTAGTTATAATAATATTTTAATAGCATATCGTTGTTTAGTGAAACTCGGTATTGCGTACTACAGACGCTATCGAGGAAGGTCGCGATTGCGTGTAATGCAAGGAAAGTCAAGGATGCGTGTTGTCCAGGCTCCTTTTGGTGTAGCGTACAACACAAGATATTAGTGAAATAAAAAAAAGAATATTTTTCATAAAATCTCGGGCTGTTACAGAGATGAATATGGAAAGGTAGTTACAAGTGGCCAATGTCCAAAAGGGAACTTGTTCCAAGTGGGTTTGGTTAAAAACTCGGGATACATAGGCATGTTGGAAGAAAATTAGTTGTAGCAGAAATGTTTGGGACACATTTATTATTGAAACATGAGATATTTATCATAGTGAGACACTCTATATGGAATCCTTAATACATCCTCAAAAACATATATTCATTACACATGTTATTAGATAAGAACGATTACAAATTCTATACCTAATAAAGATTAAATATGTTCAAAATGACCCCAAGAAATTATTCACTTAGCTATATCTTGGTCAATGTGAAAACAAACAACTCCTTGGGATAATTACTTCATTAATTTAATTGATTACTTTACTCAAATTACATGTGTTTTGTATGGGAAACATTAGTCAGATTCTCTGAACTTGATTAATACTCTGGAGGAATAATGAGAATGAAAGTGAGTATTTAGTTTACAATTCTATAACATAAAATTGTGGTGAATAAAAGAATGAAAAAATTTTAAGTTATCTTGAGAAGAATGGAATCGGCATCAGTTCAATACCCCTTACACTCATCTAAGAAAAAATTTCTGAAAGGAAAAATTTAATTTTAGTTGAAATGCGGTGGACCATGCTACTTGAACATGGTCACTCTCTTTAATTTTTGTTAAACCCATGGGTAATGTTGTTTATATTCAAAATTGATATTTTTATAAACAATGTTCATATATGACTCAATATGAAATGTATTAGGAAAAAACTCCATTTTTGAAACACTTAAGTGTTTTTGGGTTTCCATGCTCATGAAAAAGATTTTTGGAAACCACATAAATTTGACTAGATAGGTGAAGAAGGAATTAATCGTACATATACTCCATAAAAAAGAGTAAACATATGTTTCAAAAACAATTCAAGAATATTAATATACTATTTAAGTAAAAGTTGTTTGAAATTTTGGGAATGATTGTGATCAAACTTGTTAAAATAAGAAATAAGAACATGATGAAATAATTATTGTGGAGAATTATAATAGGTATGAGAACAATTATAATCCCTCTCGAGAAGAATAATCAGACTCGGTTATTTCATGTGATGGAGAAGAATCTAAAAAAATCTCATCCCATGATGAGGTAGAAAGTGTAAGATTGAAATAATTTTTGAGATCCACAACAGAAGGGTCAAGAAGAAGAACATATAAAGTTGTTACACCAAATTATTTGTATTCAACTGTAGAACAAAAATATGGGAAATATGATTTTGAGAATCTGGAACGGTATCAATATATGAATGAATAATTGGATCACATTAGTAATCATGATACATGGGAATGCAAACCTAATATGGATAACAAAAATTATATTGGTATAAAATGGATTTTTAAACAAAATTATTTAATAGAGTGAAGTGATAAGAACACAATCATTATATGTGAGCAATGGATACTCACAAATTAAAGGTATTCATATTAAAAAAAATGATTCATTGTTGGAATGGTTAGAATAAATCATAATCTTTTTTTAAATTTTTTTAAAAACGATGTTACAAAATATTTCAGATGTATGTGACGACCTCATTTCTGAATGGGGATCCTAATGAGGATTTATATATTGAAAAACAATGTGTATTTTTAGTTGGTATAGATTAAATATATGTGTGTAAGTTGATGAAATACTTTTATGGGATAAGGAAAGAACCTACAGTATGGTATGCCAAATTGGATACCTTCTGAAGAAAGATTGGTTTTAAGAAATGAAGAGTTGATTTAAATCATTAAATCAAATAATTACAGGATTCTTTCCTCATTCAAATTGTTTATATTTATGAAATTATATTTTCAGGAAATAACGTATTAACTTGAGAAATATTTACTGTAGATATGAAAAATTTACTTGAGATATCCATGTAGGGTGAAATGGAATACATTATTGGGTTTAAATACTAAAAAATAATAAACAAATTTTTATTTTTCAAAAAATGTCTTCCAAGGTACATATTAAGAATATCAGTGTGGAAATATTGGAACAAATTTCGACACCAATTTAAATGGGAACTAAGTTGACTAAATATGAAGATGACAAAGAGAATTATCCTTAGGATATTCAAAAGATGATTGAAATTTTGATATATTTTACATCACCAGACCTGAGAATTTTTATTTTGTCACCTTATTTTTAATATTACAATGTGATCCAAAATAATCACACTTATTATTTGGAAAAAATAAATTTCAGATATATCAAATGAATACAAAATTTCAAAATCATGTATGATAAATCTGAAAGTATTGACCTGTTTGGGTATTAAAATGTTTTTTTGGTGGGAAATGTTGATGATAGAAGATCCACAAATGGTGGAGTTTTCTTTCTGGGGGAATGATTTTTTAGTTTTCAAAAAAAAGACAAAATTATGTAAATATTAGAATGGATAGAGATGTGTAATTTGCTTCTAATAACGGGTCTACAAAACTTATTTGGATGAAAACACAGTTAGAAGACCTAGTTATTGAATTGATGTTACTTAAGGTCTCAGGTTATGATAATAAAATTGAAATAAAACATTCCAATAATCCAGTACAACATTCTCATTCAGGGAATATTGACACCATCTATATATTCACCAAATAGAATGTATATAAGAATTAATTGAAGTTGGAGTATGTTCCTACATCAGAACAAGTTGCGTACATTTTAACAAAACCATTACTGAAGGAAGGTTTTCATAAACTAAGGGTGTACATCGGTGTCCAACCTATTTCTCATCATGTTTGAGGTATGTGTTTTTCATCTAACTTGTCTTTGATTTGGATAGTGTTATCAAGAGTATAATTTTTTCATAAATCGATCCATTTAATTTATGTTAAACCTTTTATGAAAGCATGTATGTATGGGGTTTGTGGGTAAGATTTCAATTCATCATGTAAGTGTGAAAACATTTCTATATGTTTTTTGGAGTGGTTGTAGGAAAATTTTGATTTTGGAAAGAATAATAAATGAAGAAATATGTGAATAATGTCTGAAAAATTTTCATAAGTCACTACTTTTGGTGGTCATATTGTTTTATCAATATTTCCTTTTTCCTAAAATGAGTTAGCTCACAATGTCTTAGAATTATCGATAATAATTCACGTCTTGAGGGTAAAATGTTATGTAATTTATGAATAATGGTAGAAAAAAAACAAATAGAGAGATTGTAAAAACTATTAGGGATCAATTTTTTTTGGAATCTCAATGATGGATGTAAAGAAATTATTTTCTCTTGTTTTCTAATATATGTCATATATAAAATAAAATAAATAACCTCACATCATATTTATAGGTGATCATTTCATGCTACTTGAGTAACACTCAATATATTATTAAAGATGTAGGATTTCAGTTAGAACAATAAGACAAAAGATATAAATATTTGGAAAATTATTTAGGGAATGTTGGAAGCATGTTCACCATAATTAATAAAGGAATGAAGTTTTTTATGACACATGTCTTTCATACAATGTGTTGCACTAGTAATCATAGTATTCATGACACCAATCATAAGATTTTGTGATGGTTTAAAAGGAAAATCAAATTCCTAATTGTTTTAGTTGGGATATTTTTGGACCAATTGAAAAGAAAAGAAGATGAATTATTGAAAATATGGTGTGGAAAAAAATTACACAATGTAGCAAACTTTATTCATCAAAATAAATTATTTGATGTTTTCAACTAGTTTAAGAGAGTAAAGAATATCGTTTTTGTATCAAATTGTTCAAAATTCATTAGAATCTATACTCTTATGATCATCATACTGGATGTAACACTGATTTGATAGATTGAGGCATAGAAAGATTGATCAGGGTATCCTAACACCAATAATGTGATCATATTAATGATTATTGGTCTAAGGAAAATAAGAAAATAATAACATATTAAATATTTTTTAAACATGTTGTCAAGAGGTGCTTGTTGAATTGGAGAAATGTAATGAATAATGATTTCATTGTTTTATGATTACTAATTGATGTGGGGAAATATAATGAATAATATTATATCAATATCGTAAATAAGAAATTTAAATGGGTATATTAGTCTTTAAATTGGTGCAGAGTAGCATAAAGAACAATCTATTATGCATATTTAATCACTGTAAAAAATAAATAGGAATGGAAATTGGAATGGTATTAAAGAATTATTAAGAATTTCCAAATGATATGAAGTCCTGAGATGATTCAAGAAGGTTAGTGTAGAATTTAAGAAACACTAAAGAATTAAAATATGTACCCTAAATTAAAGGGTAATTTATGATTTAGGAAATTTTGTGGAGTGGAAATGTTTTTTTAAATTCAACAAAAACCACTTTTAAGTAAGTTATAAATAGAATCAGTATATTGTTCTTTCTAAAACTTGTACTTTACATTGGGGAATATAACATAAGGTGGAGTGCTAAATGTTTTTAGAGAAATTTATTTTCTATATTGAGAATTATTTCGGAAGTTATCCAGACATAAGGATAAGAGAGAATATCTTATTCATGGTTATTTGGATCAGAACAAGAATTTATATTGGGATTTCACAACATAAGAAAATGCACTTAAGATTTATTTTACGGGTAATCTAGTAGTGTTATATTATCATACTGAGAAATAAAAATGGTTAATAAGACTAGTGATTAGAAGGAGTATACATAGAAGCATAGCAACTTGTTTTAATTCATATGAAGAAATTTACTTAACTTGTACACAAATTATATTACATTATTTATTAAAACTTGAAGCACATGAATTGTTGTATTGAACATAGTGTTACACAAGTATAAGATCATTTTTAAATTGTTCTCTACACATAAATGTATTTTTTTCTCTTTTATTATGTGGTATTATATTTTTAATAAACCAAACCAATGAAATATATAATATTGTTGAGTTATGATCCTTGAAAATTTCCATTTACCTCTATATTTGTGATTATTATTGTTTTTTAAAATATGTTATAACTCTATAGTAGGTGGAAAAGGTTGTTTCAAAATAAATGAAACATAAAAAAATGAAAATCACCAATTTACCCCGTCACCCTCTCAGTGATATATATATAAATTGGATAGTAAATCTCAAACATCAATATGAAATGATCACCCTTACAAAAAATGATAGTACGAGGGACCCTATGTAGTTGTATGATCTCATAGACATACAATCTTCTTATCTCATCAAATGAAAATGTCTCCTAGAAACAAATAATGTAGTCTACCTTTTTCAAAAGATCTATAACTACCCAAATTCTATCTATACATCATAAGGACCTAAGTATGTTGAAAGGAAAACCATCAAAACATCTTCCCATTTTCATTATTGGATTGGAAATAGATATAAGAATACATTAAGATATTAGGTATCCACCTTCGCATTCTAACCTATGGAACATTGAGTAATTAAACCTATTATCTTTCATTTCATCATCCAAAACCAATACTTGCGACCCATATCATAAAATATCTTGGAGATGCCTGGATATACTACCCACTGGGAAGAATGGGACTCTTGCATCAGTTCCTCTCTCATGTCCACAGAAACCCAGACCCATAAATGTATACATAGGATACCAACTCCGTCAACTGAGAAATCTACAAGAGGGTACTCACCTGAAATACTCTCTTATAAGACCAACAACTCATGGTAATAAAATTACCTAATCATCACCTTATCAAGGAGTGAAGAGGTAAGTGCTATGGCCATAATAAAAGTCCCCTCATAAATCTCAAGAAGCTCCAGAAATAACTCAAATAAAGAGGTTCAACAATTTCTATTCATCACTATATTCATGTATGACTTGGGCCTGGGTTTCCAGCTCAGCACATCAACTACTACATTTCACATTCAAGGAGTATGGGAAATATCAATGTCAAAATACTGAAGGTTTTTTTACCCAAATTAACTATTTTAGATTCAATTCATGATGAATAAATATATATTTAATCCTCCTTTTCTCTTTATACATCACAAATATCTCACCCATCAGATAGTGTCCCCAAAAGTATAAGTCTTATAAAGTAGCTTCTAGCTCAAGTTATTTTGTTGAGTATTTAAGATCATGATGTCATAACCAGTTTTTCTAGTACACAATGAATCTATCCTCTTACAACAATATTTCACCCATAATAATACCCAACACATCATTGAAAACAATATAGCCTATTCTAGACACCAGGATAACTAGAATCCTTGTCGAGGTAAGCCTTCCTTTCAACTCCTGAAATGCCTTATTTCATGTCTCATACCAAATTAACATCACACTATTCATAGTAAGTCCAAAAATTGGTTAATACTAGAAATAGAAGTATGATATGAAATACCTATAATGTCTAGAAAATTCTAAGAAAATCTATAGTTAAAAACAATCTTGGGATTCTCCCTCAAAACCATAGTGCTCACCTTCTCTCGGTCAACTGATACTCCTGATTCTGAGCTAATATAAAAAATAATTGATATTTTTTCCATAAGTGGAATATATAATGACTAGAATATAGATGATTCTCTCTTAGTTTATTCAAAATGATATCATGTTTTTTGGCATGGTTACTCTGAGTATTTGAATTACCTAAGATGTATTACAATAAACCAATAAAAATGGAATCCAAATAGGGGTTGAAAACCCTATTCCATAAAGCCATGAAAACAGTGGGTGAATTTATTTGACCAAAAACCTACCCAAAAAATCATATAAGTCATACCAACTTTAGAACGTCATATTTTGTTTATATTATGGTTTGAATCTCACCTAGTGATATCCCGATATCAAGTCAATCTTCAAGAATATACTAGCTACATGGAGTTAGTTAAAGAAAAAATCTATTTAATGTAAAGGATAATGGTTATTAACTGTTAATTGGTTCCATATTTAGTAATACACCCATATCATAAGATTCTCATCCTCCTTCTTGGTGAAAAGAATGTTTAAACCCCAATATGAAGTGCTAAGTCAGATAAAACACATATATTATAAATCATCCAACTATCTCTTCAACTACTAGAGCTCAATAGGTGTTATCTTGTATCGAAGAATGGATACAGTAGTTTCTCTAGGAATAGGATCAATTTCAAACTCTACCTCTCTCTTAGGATATAATATAGAAAAATATTTCAAGAAAAAATCCATGAAATGATCTACCACTGAAGGAAAATCTATAAGATCTATTCTTTATTCATCTATAGTAAGGTTATAAATCCAGTTGTTCACTCCATCAAGCCACTGATACAATAGTATATATCAATCATCTTGGACATTCCACTTACACTTAGGGAGATAACTCCCACCCTATGGTGATATAAATGACACCTTGTAGGGAATGAATTCCACCTAGGCCAGATATGGAACCCAAAATGATATTTTTATTATTGAAAAAATCTATTCATATTGAGTGAATATAGGTCCCATAATAAGGGATAACTTCCTTCCTCAATGGAAAATCCCCTCAATTTGAATATACCCTTAGACCACACACCCAATGGTGTTTCTAGGGTCATTAGACCACAAAATTACTGAATTCCCAACCCAATACATTCTACAGTCAATAAAGGGATAAAGGATTGAGAGGAACATGTATCGAATAAAGAACATATGATAGTAGATGATTCTTGAATATTACCTCATACTATAGATAGTTCTACACTATGATAATCATGTATTTTTTGTAAGGCGTGGAACTAATCTAATCTATGTCTCTGAGATATATTTAGACTACCCTGAGTAAGTCCACCATGATGGTGCTGATAATAAGAAGTCAAGAAGAAATTTCAATAACCTCCACCTTGGATTGTACTATTAGAGAAACTCTAGCAATCTTCTGGGTGTATGCAAATATTCCTACCCTCGATGGGGGAGTTGGTTTAGAACTTCTTATAGTAAAAGTGGGTTGAAAGGTTCATAAAAATTTCTAACAATATCTCATACTTCTACAAGCATGACACTCAAGATAGTCTCTATCACATTTAGGTTTTCAATTTATATATTTTCCATACATATAGCATATAATGGATCTATTTGTTTTGGTACTCTTGCCACCACTGATTTGATTAGAAACCTAATGTATATAAATCATATACAAGAAAAACTACTACCCTTTCTTGACTCTAAACCTCTATTCCGGTTACTATCAACTTCTCTGATGTTTCACTCAGTGATAATCACCTGATTAAGGATATAAAAAATGTATATAAGAAAAATAAATTCACTTTTAGGAATATGGAATACTGGATCTCATCCTTAAAACATTATGGTCACAATAGCTCATCACTGGTAAGATGTGGTGTAAATCATTTCATCTTAGTAAAGACTTTTGAGTAGCTGATGACAGGAATATCAACATGCTCTAGGTGCATAAACTCTATGGATTGGTTAGATATATACATCATAAGATTAAATAAATCATTAAAGGTAGTCTATAAGTCTTCCCATTAAAATATATGATTATTAACATTATGTGTAATCACATCCCCCAATTCTCGGTTGAATAACATAATAAATATGTGGTGAGTTAAACCCCCCTACAAGCTTAACCAAATTATAAAATATAGAAATAATGTCCTCTAACCAATATACAATAATAAATGGACCACAATCCCTCGAGAATCTAGGATGATACTACTACTAGAAGTCATGTATCAGATGTAACATCACAGGTTCATGTAGTGTACCACCCAATATAGACTACATCAGATGTAGAAACCCCTCCTAAAGCTGAGAATTAGTTCCGAATTTATGAAAAGAAGGAAGTTCTTCATGTGGATCTCCTAGTGGTAAGACTGAGACAACAGGTCCCACCACCTCTAGAGCATGGTTGACTCAACCCCACTAGCATTCAACTTTATGAAGTCATCATGAAATAGTTCTAAAAATGGCATGCATCGGCCTTAGATCATGATTTGAGAGAAGATAGACAAAATATAAAAATAATACCATATATAAACGGGCTCACTACCCAAGTTTTATATCCCAACTATTTTCTCAGAAGTCCAGGGTATTAGTATTTGATCGAATTTAATTTATATAGTTTTGGGTATATGGAAGGTTCAACTGTAATTCAAGGAGGAAAGCACTCTTTAAATTATACTTAGAGTCTTATTTTATAGAAAACCATTTAAATTATAAATCAAGATTAAAAATTTTATTTTTTATTCTATTATATAAATATAACAATGTTTGATTAAATTAATCTTTATTACAAGCTGACAAAGGCTCAAACATTATATAACTAAAATCAACTCCCAATTAGTCCCAATTAGCTACCTTAAATTAGATCTTATAATGTAATGATTAAAAAGTAGAATGGGTCAAATCATTTAATTAAATATTCAAATTTATAAGGTCCTATACTACTTATTATTGAAATTAGCAATCATGTGATCACAGCCAAAGCTCAGCTCATGTAACTAGGGATACATAGTTTACCTGGGTATAACCAAGCTATTTATGATTCCACCATCAACCTATAAATTAAAAAAAACTATTTATATTTATGATAAGATTTTAACTAACCAATTTCCATTAAAATGTAGAATATGATAGAAGCAGAGCAATATTTAACAACCATATCTCCCACAAAAGTCCTTGGAAACACATGAAATTTCAAGTAGTGTAAATCACCTATATAGCATGGTATATTCATGGAATGTAAATTCTATGATCCTATAATGACTCGTGTAATAATGATCCTTTCCATTCCATGACAAGGTAAATATTCATAAATCATATGAAGAACTAAAATAAATGTTCATCCCCCAATGATGAAGATATATTAACTATTATAATAAAAATACAAAACAACAATTTCCCATTCCAAGGAAACGTGGTATTTACCCCAAACAAGGGTTAGCTACTCTCAGACATGGATTATTACCTTATTCCCAAATTTTCCAAATCTTCTTTATATATTCCCAAGTAATAATACAAATGAATATAAAGAGTCTCTTATACTATTTTTTTAATTTATTGACCTAGGGACCACTCAAAGATACTCTGAGCCCAATTGGGCACATGGCCTTAAGCACACCTCCCGGTATGCTTGAGTATATTGAATATCAGTGATGGCCTGGGGTGTGTTTTTATAGAGTCTATTCCCTTATGTAAAAGTGAAAAATTTGATGTATAATAATGTACTCATAAATAGTGGAATTTGTAAAATAAATATGGAAGAGGAAGTAAGCATAAACATCTATTAATAATAATAAACTATAAAGATGAACAATATCATATACAAAATAATTATGATGGAATGTCCCCAGAAAATAGGAAAATAGGTATCCACTATTACAGTTATTATTTAAAACAAATTATACACAAATAATTAAAAAATTATATAAAATATCAAAGAATCTTGAGAAATGGACCAGTAAACTAGTACCAAAATCCATCAAAAAATCATATCAGGTTCCCGAGGCAGGATGCTTCCCCTTGTCCGTACCTGTGATAATATACATTTCTCTGGTACCAATGATAAACCAGAGAGGGTGTATGATAAATCTCAGTAGGCCACCACCAACTATCTCTATACAAATAATTTCTATGAATACTAACTAATATGTTTTTTGGGTATATATATAAATGTAATTAAATGCCAAAATAATAGCTCATACAGAATTCATCCTCCAGTGGTAATGTATCTAAATATTAGATAATTCAGTTATTTCATTTAATGTCAGATTATATAGATAAATATTCTTAATGTATCAATTAGTATTTGGATATATCATAATAATGATGATGAATTATCCAAGGTGAAACTAAGGAATCAATGACCTCAAGGGTCTACCAACACATTGTAACAACTCATAAATTCTAGAAATATAAGGTCATTGTATACTCCAAGGGACTCACTGAAGGAATTACACTAAAAATCAATCTAAATGAGACCATGGAGATCATTAATTGTAATATCAGGATAAGAATGGCTGGTCCCAATGAAGTGAATCCATGGTTTTGAATTTTCGATGATATCAAGCTAGACCCAAAGAGTATATCTGGGGCATCCTAATATCCATAGAGATAGTGAGGGGATCCTACAGCACCAAGTTGGTAATACTAAAGTAAATAAATACCATTTTCCATGTTGGGTATCTTCCTTAAAAATTATATCCTTGAATTGTAATGGTGTCCTATGAGTTCCCAAGGAACTCCCTCAGGAATCCAAAGCTTGTTCAAGTCTATCCACTCTGATAAAGGAAAAAAGATTTCCAGGGAAATAGGCACCTTATACTCATTCCATCCATCTCATATATTATAAAATTCCATGTATTACTAATTCCATTTTATATTCACTAGATTTATTCCATTCCTTTTCAATATACGTGAAAAGGGGTATAATGGACATGAAACTATTTATCACCTTAATTACATGATCATTTAATAGGTTCTTCGGTACCCTTTAAATAATATTGACAAGGTAAATATTGACATGAAAGCAACTACCAAAAAATTAAAATTATCTAGGATAAGTCAAATCTATAAATATAATTTTCATTTAAAAATTTATATATTCATATAATTATAATGTAACATTTCACATAAAAAGGCCAAGTGGAAACGTGACAAAACAAAGTATAAAATGTTATAAAAAGGTATAACATGTTATGCACCCAAATTAGGTGGATAGTATTGAGTCACCATCCTCTAGATAGATGAATAAAATTTTACAAAGAGAGCAAAAACTTCATCCCAATAATTTTAAGAAACATATATGAATTAATTATAAGGAAAATAATTGGTGAAATTTGTATGCACACAATGAAATCAATTTTTAAATAATGAAACTTTTGGGGAAAATTAATAAACAACCTAACTCAGACTGTTTATACTATACTTTTCTAGAATCAAACCATAGTTTGTCCAATATGAGTAGATATCTAAGGAAGGGATCAATTCATTAAAAATACGGCATTTGAGCATACATCAAAATATTTTCTTCAAGAGGAAGAAAAAGGTAAAATTAATATTAATGAATTAAGCACTTACTAGGAAGAATATAATGAGATGAATGGATCTTGATTCTGAGAACTTATGTTGAATAAGTTGATGAACCATGATTAGGAGATATTCATCGGTGGAAAAGGGATATCTTAGTGATTATAGGAGGAGAATAAAATAAGGGGAAATATTATAAAAAATAGTGAAAAAATGGTCATTTTACCCCACTTAAAAGGGGTCATAGGGTTTGGTTACTTGGTTGGTCAACACATGTGCCAACTGTGAATAGCTCACTACACCTGGAGGTAACCCACAGTGTTTTACAGCATGGTTGGAGAAACCATGTGTCAAACCTTATATTTTTATTTCTAAAAAATAACAGACATTTTTCTTGGGTGTAAAATTATTTTTGTATGGTAATAGAAAATATTTATCCATAATCTTCCCTCTAAAATTCCATACAATATTTGAGAAACTTTACAGGCAGGACCGCATGATTTCTAAAAACCTTGTGTCCTAGTGTTTTCTACCACAGGTTGGGGTTTTATGCTCCGAAAAAGCCCTTGTAACCCTTGTTTTCTCTATAGCCTCACCAGTATTCAAATTAGGTCAAAAAATAGTTAGAAAAAAATAATGGAATTATTCCTCATAGAAAAACTAGGTTCCCATATATATATATATATTGGATATCCATAGATTATTTGGATTTTTAGTGTTCAATTAATGATTTTTTAAGAAATTATCATTATTTTATAACTCACTAACAAAGTTATATCTGATGGGAGTTACATTTATATAGATTGGTGAATCTGTAGAGTGATTCAAGGAGTTGATGTTGACGCATGTCGCAATACTTATATTCAAACTAACCTCCAGAGGGGAAGGATTTGTGATCTATAATGATTCATCAAATAATGGATTTGATTTTATACTAATGGAAATTGATAAAGTGGTATCATATTCCACTAAAAAACTAAATATCTATAATGAAGACAATCTAATTTATGATATAGATATGGATGATGTAATCTTTAAATTGATGATTTAGATCCATTATCGATATGGATATAACTATATCATATATATGGATCATAAAAATCCTCAATTATATATTCACAAGGAAGGACCTCAATATGAACAAATGAAGTTCATTTCATCTTATCAAAAACTATGATACTCAATCTACGACCATCCTAGGAAGGTGAATAAGGTGGAAGACGCACTAAGTAGAAAAGATAATATATCCTTAATCATGAAGAGGATGGATAAGGGTCTAATATTTTTATACATATAAATGATGGATATGGGAATCTTAAATGGATAAACCACATCCTCCATGACTCATGTAGTTACTTAAACATATATTATGAATAGTATTAAGGATTTTCAAAGGGATAATGGGGAAATACTAAAAATGGTGGATTCTTTATGAAGAGAAAAACATTAGAGGTCATAATTGATAAAGAAATACTTATATGCTTTTGTTAATGAAAATGTGTACCATATAATCCTAAGATAAATAATTACCTATTGAAAATTTTGAAAATCTAAATATTCTATATCCACCAAGGAAGAAAAATGATGTATAAATATCTCTGATATCACTATTGGAAGGTCGATTAGAAGAAGACATTGATGAATATATATCAAAGTGTATGATATGTTTAAAAGTAATGTTAAAACAAAAATTATCTAAGTGGATGATTAGAACATTACCCATATCATCATATAAATTAGAGAACAATTACATGGATTTTATCATAGGTCTTTCAAACACATACAACTGACATAATTCCACATGGGTTATAGTGGATACTATTACCCATATCATCATTTATATGATTCTTTGTGACCAATAAAAACCAGAAAGTTAATATTCATAGCCCTTCTGTGCCTCCCACTACCCATTTGTTAGGCACAAAGATGTTCTGATGGTTGAAATTATGTAATAGGAAGCCTAAATGCTGGTTATAGATTTAAAATTATCACATGAGGTTGCATCAATGATTGAAGGAAATGTTTGGTGATTTGGAGGCTATCTTTGTATTTATTGATTTTGAAAACATCATGGTCATCTTGTTAGATGGGGTTTACATTCTGATTTAATTAAATTATTTTTTATGAATTCTAACAATGTTGGATGTGAGAGAAATGGTTTATATGAGGATATCAATAATATAACAAAAATGAAATTCTTTTTTCAATTATTCTCTAAAAATGGATGTTTATATTTCATTTCAATGTCTTTAGATTCATGTGCTTTAGTGAGAAGTAATGAAGGATATTTCAAGGGCATTGGGAAATTCTAAAAATATCCATTATTAATTATTTAATTGGTATAAAACATCATATTTAAGGAATTTTGGGGAACATTATCCATAAAATCTTATTCATAAAAAAATATAGATACATAAAGTAAGATATGATTTTTCAAACCGATTATGTATGAAAATATCCCCCTTTTTTATTAAATGTGTAATCATAAAGGGTAAACTTGTTCATCATATATTATGTAATCATTAATATAATTAATGATTTCAAAATAATCAAAGGGTCTTCTTTAATGAACAATGAATATTGGGTAACAAGGTGGTGGGAAAATAAATAATATTTAATGGATAGTGATTTCAATAAAGATATTGTGTATGTTTCTTCAAGGATATAAATAGATATTTTATAGTTGTCTGGTTCACTAGTTAAGGAATGAGTGGGTCTGGATAAAGCATCTCCTTTCACATAAGAAAAGAATACTTCTTATACAATAGTTTTTATAAACACTAGCAACTCTCCAAAGGATGTCGCATCCCATGTTCTATCCATTGACAAGGATTTATACAATACTAATTCTCAAGATTTTACAATAGTTTCTTCTAAATAATATATTATCGGTTATGAAGGTAATTTAAATGGGCTAATTTTAGATAAAATGGAGTTTTATAAAGAAACTTTTCCAAATATCACATTTAAATAATTAGAAACATGTGTAGTTTTTCATGATTTTGTTTGTATTATAATAATTTTTTTTACTTTTTTTAATGTATTTGAGAATTAGTTATTGAGTTGAAATAATATGATTCAACACATTAAAACCTTATTTTGAAAATGAAAAATACATTTCCATAAAAGTTTTTTTACCAACTTTTATAATTATTTAGGTATAAGAATGTTTTTTTACGAAAAACTATTTTTATAGACGATGATATATCATTTATATGACATAATTATTTTTCAAAATTGGACATACATGTATTTGAACATCAGATGAATGATTTATTTTTTCATTTGATGAATAGTTAAAAATTATTTAAAGTCAAAATTGTAATGGATTCCATCATATGAAGTTATATCAACACTTTCGAAATAAATTAAATTCATCTACTAAAGAATTATTAATTCAACAGAAATATAATTTCTATTCAAAAAATATGGAATACAAATACACTATAGTGGTGTATAAACTTTTCATAATAGAATAAACATACTGAGAAGAATCATTTAATCTAAAGAAATATTTTTCCCGAGGTCATTGAAACCACATCTGATATTTTTTAATATGATCATTAGAAAATTTCTTATAAATATCAAAAAAATTTAAAGAGTATGAAGATTTTACAAACAAAACCATATAAATTTATTCTGAAGAGTATGTAACATATTGTTACTTTTAGAGTGTTTCTATATAATATTATTGTGTGTATTTTTATTAAGGCATATTTGAGAGAATATTTTTTAAATTCCTTCATAATTTATATGTTTTTAATTGTTTATATGATCTTTCTAGTGGAGTTATTCTGAGGATATAAAGATAGGGGCGTGTTTTGTATTGTTGATCAAGAGATTCTCAGGATAGTAAGATAGAGTGATGTCGGGTCATCATATCTTTGTATTTCATATTGTAAGAAATTACGACCTTCTAGTTAGGTGAAAACCATTGATACCCAATGTCTTGTTTTGTGACTTCCTTTACACAGAAGTTTAAAGAGTCGATATATTTTATAGATATTTTAAAATACATTCACACTTTGAGTATAATATTTTTATAACTTGATTCTATGATTTTTTTATTCTATTATGTATTATGTAAGGAAATTAATCTTGTTTAAAAAACATTCCTTAACTCTGAATTTATATAATGTTTCAGTATAAAGTCTGTCGGATATATTTTTCTAATTGGATTGATAGTTTTTTGGTAACCAATCTTATGAGGATAATAAAATTAGTATTTTTATTTTATAATATAAAATTATCATCCCCCACATCGAAGTAAAATTACATACTATTAAGGTCATATATGTGGTATCAGTGAGTTTATATCTTTTATTAATAGATATATTTTATAACATATTGTCTATTTGTTAAAAACATCTTACACAAACATGTTAATAGAAATTTTTATTTTATAAAAATGTTACCATGATTAAATGTTATAACTAGAGAAAATATCAATATCAGTAGTCCATCTATTTTTTATGGTGCTGATTATATATATTATAAAGATAATATAAAAATTAACAATATACGAGTATATTATATTTGTATGTCGGTTGGTAAATATAAGATTTTGGAAAATAGATTCATACCTTTACAAGTCAAGAAAATTTAAAATACCAACTTAACCATTATGTAAGAAATTATTTTTAATTATCAATGACAAGAAATATATAATGTAATATTTCTTCTTGGGAACCTATGAACATTTTTTAGAAATATTTAGAAGTTACTCACTTTTAGGAAAAAAATCAATGAAAGACATATATCTATACCCAAAAATATTTTCGATGATTTTATCTTCTACCTAGAGTATCTGTTGAAAAGATGCATCATATATTTATAAAAATAGTAAAAATAATACAATAATTGGAAGAAAAAAGTCCTGATAGATGATAATTAATTTAAGAAGGATATTAATATTATGACTATGGAATGATAATCCAATAAGATAACTCCTAATGATAGGGAAAACATTAAAAAAATATTTTTCTAGATGATTTTATTGGCACTCTTATGAAATATGAAGTATGATTTAAAAGATATATTGAAATGGAGAAAATAAAAAAGAAAGTATACTTTTATTTCTATTTAACTACTTCTAAGAAAAACATATCAATCTAGAAATTTTCAAAATATTTAAAAACTAAGAAATTTATGTTTAAGATAGAAATCAGTTTATTGGGACAATATGAGAATGAAATTCATAATCTTTCATATAGAATTAATAAAAATGTTTTTATGAACTATTTAATTTATAGATATAAAAAATATCATAATGATATATAAGAAATATTTTTATGAAATTATTTTTAATCAATACAAGAATCATTGTCAAATTAGGCCATATTTTCCTAATCTAAAAAAGGAAGGATAAAAATTATATAGTCTCCAAGATGTTATGTAAATATAATAAAGATAAAAGTCTATAATTCGCTGACACCTGGAGGGATTGTGTTGGAGATATTTCCTCAAATATTTCTTCAGATGATTGTGATTGTTAGAGGGTTTTGGGATTATAAGTTGATTTTCTAAAAACAAATGAATTTTATATAGAAAGTTTATTCACTATATATCTTATTAATATTAATTTAAATTTAATCTATCAAGATACTAAGGATAATTGTGATTCTAATTCTTCTGAAGAATAAATATCTAGTTCATATAATGGGAAAACTTTTACAACCTTTTAAGAGGATTATAAATTTTATTATTTATAATAAAAAAATATTGTGGTTCTTAAAATTTAAAGATTATTAAGATAAACATTATAAATAAAATTAAATATTTTCTATAAATTATAAATAAATTTAAAATATCATAATTGATTTTGAGAGATATAATTAAAAAATAAATAAAGAAGATAAATATTTTGTTGTTAAGATATGTTCTAAGATTTAGTCTGAAAACATTAAAATAAAAATTTAATTCCTTCAAAGAAAATTGTGATAACATGTAAATAAAAATTATACCTCACAAAAGTATTACTAGGATTGGTTTTTAAAACACAAAACCTCATTTTCAAGATAGATATTTTGTTCCAAATATTACACCATTTTATACTAAATATTCAATTTTCACAATTTATAAAAATAAGTGCTCTATAAATAAACAAAATTGGATTTCATGAAGGTTAATTTTGTAAGTAATTGAAAACATTATAGTACAAGAGAGTTAGATAAATGGGGATTCATAAATTGTTCCTAAAAAATTCTAGAACCAAGTATGTTTGGGTGGAAAAATTTTAACTCTTTATTTATTGGAAAAAAAATAAGAGTACCAAAAAATAACATTTGGTTCGTGGATAGTTGATATCTTTATCATATGATATAAAACAAGAAATTATTAAATAATAATATCATGCCGAATGGTGTAGAGGTCACCTTCGGTGGTCAATGCTCATGGACAAATCTATGGAATATGTAATATTGTTATTCTAGTAAAATCATTAATATCATGTTTCATATTTTTTGTAGGACTTGAGAAAATCCTTTTATGAAAAATAAAATTACGTGTTAAAGGATATATTTTTAAATTCACAAATTAAAATTGTACTATTAAAATACCATTGAGTAAATTTATTTTTTCTACTATTATTCATGAAAAAGTTTACACACTTAACATATATCACCATATAAGGAAAGAGATGTATTGACTTATTATATTGGAAGATCAGTCCAAATTGTGTCGTGGAAGGTTATGAAATGGTTAGAAAACAAATTATCTAATATTTCAAATAAATTACTAGTAATATATTGATCGGATCATAGGTTTAATTATTATATAGTTTTTTATCCTCTAAAACATGGAAAGAATAATATGTAAGGTTTATCACTATTTGTGAAGTTTAAAATTCTACTTCTTTACAATTAGTGCACATGGAATTCATTTATTCAACACAAAATAGAGTTATTGGTGGATACTACTCTGAATATATTTTAGATGATAACTCAACTAGATATTAATTGGTCTATTTTCTATAAAAAAATTGATATTTTTTATATTTGGTAGACAAGTTCAAAATGATAAAAATATAACATTGGTTACACTTCTTAATGATAATGGTAGAAATTTTATAAATTTAAAATTTAAAACTATTTATTATAAAAAGTTAAAAAACATAAAATCTATTCCCCTAGACCCACTTGGAAAAATAGTTTAGTTGGATGAAGAAATATAGTTCTTCAAGAGATTACTAGAACCATATTGACTTAATAATAAATTATGAAAAAATTTGGGTATTGTTTTTAGTACTTAATGATAAACTATAAATTGAGTTTTAATTGGATTTTTTATTAATAAAATTCTTTATGTGTTGTGGATAGGATAAAGCTAAAATTTTATTACTTGAATGTTTTTGGATAAAATGTATTCATCCAGAATAATATAGATAATTCACATTAATTTTATACATAATATTATGAAGGAATGTTTCTATCTTATTCAAAAAAATTAAAGATTATATATTTTTTAACAAAAATAAAATTTGTATTGAAAAAGCAGTATATATATAATTTGATGAAACTGATCCTTTTGTTTTTAAATAACCTTAAACCGCATCTCCATATGGTATTTATAAATATTTTTTTTCCAACCATTTTAAATAATTATTATTATGAGAGAACATCTGATGAAATTATTTCTAAAGATTTACCTTAAGAGAAAATTCAACATGTTGTTGAATAAAATACTTTTATAAATCCAAATACTTTGATAATTCTTATGAATAATCCTTCTTGTAATATCATTGGTAACTTAGGAAAACATGTTAATCCTCTATTTTTCATTATATATTATTGTGAACATTATTATTTTTATCACAATTCGATCCAAAGACACCTTATGATGCTTTAGGATATATTGATTGGATAAAAGAAATTTTGGATGAACTCAATAATTTTTAGTGGAGTAATGATTGTAATTTAGTTAAACATCCTAAAGATTTTTCTGAAATTGGTGTAAAATGGGTTTTTAAATTTAATGTTATGAAAATAGAGTTATAGTTTTAAATAAAGCTATAATTTTTTCAAAGGGTTATAATCAATAAGAAGTTATAGAAATTGAAGAAACTTATTCTCTAGTATATAGACATGATGATATTCCTAAACATTAATCATATGCATCATTTCTAAATTTCACTCTTTTAAATAGATATAATATGTGGTTTGTTTATTAGATATGTATAGGAGGGATTATATATAGAATGACCTCTTTGTTTCTAAAAAATCATCAGTTAATGTTTTTTAATTACTAAGTAACATTATGGAATTAAATAATCCACAAGATCTCTGTATGATATATTAAAAGGATTTTTATTAAAAAATAGTTTTTTGTAAGGTAGCTATTGGGTCCCACTATATTTGTTTCAAAAATTAAAGGTGCCATCATTTTACAATTATATTTTTATGAAATTATATTTTTATCAACTCAAAAATATCTTAATGATAATTTTATAAATATTATGATATTAGAGTTTGATATAAGCATGTTTGGAGAATTAACTTCTTTATATGGTTTTCAAATTTCCCAAAAATGGAAATAAAATTTTATATATCAAAACAATTATGTAAATGAAATTCATAAAAATTTCGAATATGAAAATACTAAAAGTATTAGTAAACCTATTGGAACCTCAAAAAATATTGATATAAATGAGTTTGAAAAACTAGTTAATAAAAAAAAATTAAACTAATCTATAGTTTAATATACCAAATAGCTAGACCTCTAGAACTAATGTTTTATTCTGGACTATGTAAAAGATATAAAAAAATACTAGAGTCCCATTTTAAGGAAATAAAATGAATTTTTTTGTTACCATACTTTAACAATGGATCTAGTTCTATATTATACATCTAAATATTATTTTAATTTGAAAAGTTTCTTAGATGCTGATTTTGGTTGATGTAAAATAGATACAAGAGGTACGTATTGAACTTTTCATTTCGTGGGATAGGATTTAGTTTCTTATATTGTAAGAAACTACATTTTTTATCACATTACACTAATAATGCTAAATGTTTTTCAATTAGAAGTTGTTTTTCCAATGTGTTGTGGATGAAATAAACACTCACTTATTCTATCTTGGGTTTAAAAAAACTAGCATTTCTCATGATAAATTAAATTTCAGAGATTTATGTTAAAACAAATCACATCCCTCCAAATCTAACAACATAGATATAAGACACAATTTTCATCAATATCACAGATGAAAATGAGATATAAGTTTATAATTTATCATAATTCAATAGCAACATGCTAATATTTTTACAAAATTGGTAATTTATATTAGATCTAAATATAGTAAACAAAATCATGGAATTATTAATATAAAATGATAGTTCATATCCCCTAATTGTATTTAATTTATTTATATATTAATTAAATCTATAAATGTGAGAGTACATTTTTTTAGAAAATTTTTTATCTTCCAAATGTTTCTAGAAAAAATAATTAAAACTATTTCATAAAAAAATTGTTTAAAATGTTTCAGATTAAAAATCTACTATTATAAATTTTCTGAATTATTTTTGTTTTTTATAATTATCAAAAAAAATTATCATATATTTTGGGGAACAATTTTCTTTTTCTATATTATATAATTTTCAAAAACCAATGAATTTCGTATTCCCAAATAAAATTTTGAAATAAAGATCACAAATTTAACTCCAAAAGGTAAATTCAAGATATTATGTATATATATATGTGTATATATATATTATTGTGTTAATTTAAACTATATATATTCTAATAAGAATATTATAAATTTTATGGTTTTAGAAAACTATATATTTGACTGATAAAATATATATATGTGATTTAATAAAAATTCTAGAGTTCAAATTTTTTCCCGTATTTTGAGGATTTATTTAAAATGATGATTTTTATTATGGTTTATTTGTAAACTATGGGATTATAGGAAGTAAAAAACATATATATCCTAAGCTCTGTATATAATACTAGTGTTCCATATCATTTCTTATTAGTTTTTCTTCTATGAATAGCTCTCGACTGTCTATTTTCTCTCCGTCGAGAATTTTCAAGTTTCTCTGATCCTTGTTTCATCCCATTCAGGATGAATGGATTCCTCTACTGACCTCTCTAGTATATTAGCTGTTAAATTATGTTTATTATAAAGAACATCATTTTATTATTATGGATCGTTAATGAATTTGGTTTTCTTTTTCTAGTATTGGGAATCCTTATGTGTAGAAAATGGAGATTAAATTTTCATTATCCTGAGTTTGTATGATATTTTTAAACCACTATATAATTTGGTGACAGGTATCGTCCTAAAGATTTATATTTTAATCTTTTGGATATTTTTATAAGTTTATTATTATGAAGCTCCCTAGGTTAGTTCAAGTTTATTTAGAATGATAAGTTAACCTAGAAACATTAAATTTTCCAAAGAAGAAATTAACTTTTGTAAATTCTAATGATAAAACATTTCCTTTATCATCTTATGAAATATTATAGAAATCTTTTCATATCATTCTATGAAATATGATTTTTTATGTTTGGGTTAATAAAATTATCATCCATAAAAAGGTGGTGATGACACTTTGAATCAGAAAGTTGTATATGTCATAGACATTCTTTGAAAAATAATAAAGTTTAATTTAGTTAAGAATGTAATTAATGATATTGAGTCAATAAAGAAAAGGATAATGAAAGTTAGGAATATTATTTATCCATGTACTAACAATAATTTGTGTGTAAATTTTATAAAAGGTTCAAAAATAAATAAAGTTGAAACTATTGTGACAAATAATATTTCCCTTTTTCAAGAGGAGAAAGTAAATAAGATAATGTTAGTCTATGATTATAATAAAAATTAATTTTTAGAAAAATCATACAAATATGATTCTAAATTTATTGTTTAGAAACAAAAAGATAAACCTTATAAGAAGAAATTAATTAAACAATCTCCTCTTATACCAATGAAGAAGCCCAAAAAATGTCAAATGACAATCTTCTTACAGTTATAAAGGTTTCCGAGAAAAAAATCTAGACAATACATCTTTGAGGTCTGATAAAGATGAGGGACAATACCTTAAGAAAAATTTTTATCAAGATCTTTTGGGGAAAAAATAACATAAGATACATGCTCAAAAAAAATATAAAAAAATTACTAGAGATTTCCTTGCATGAATAGAGAAAACTACATCAAGAGTTTTCGTCAAAAAAGGGAAGGTTTTTTGGGTCCGGTCCTCCAAAAGAAAATATGTTTTATGATTTTGAAAAATAATCAGTTCTTATTCCGATTAAACCATTTAAAGAGGATAAAACTACGGAAGTTGAACTTCTAAATCTTGATGAAGTTAGAAAAAAAAGGAAGTCACTTATCAATATTCTCCTCTAAAATATTTAACTATTCTTCCTATCAATAACACATTGTAGAACATGCCTCAAATTCTTAAAGATCTAAATGAGTATTTAGACCTTCATGATTTATTAGAAGACTCGTTAACTTTTATATCTTGTAAATCTATGAGAATGGTTTTGTTGGATAATCCTAAAAAATAAGAATCATCAAAAGAAAAAAATAAACAAATTTAAAAATCTTATTCTTTGGAAAAATCTTCTTTTAATAATTATGGTGATTGTATTCATTTTATGTACATCTCAGATGATAATTTTATTTCTAAAATGGATCGATCTTCTAGGCCACCAAGGCCTTATTTAAAAATTAATTCTTATGATTATCTAAATTCCCCTACTAGAAATACCATTAATTTAATGGAAATAATGAAAAATTACATCAATGAGATATTTCATAATCCACATGGAATCATGGATATTTTTTCAAATATTCACCTTATATGCAAATACTTAAAAGGGATATTTAATCTATTGGAAAATTCAAATTTAGTGTATCATATTAATTAGTTTATTATTCATAATGAGGCTAAATGTAAATTTTTAAAAGGAAGGTGAAAATATAATCAATGGAATTTTAGTAAACTTATTTAAAAGACAAGGAACACTAAAAGTGATTTGATTCATTTTGAAGAAAAAATATAGGCAATTCAAGTATTATCAAAATCAGCATCAATGATTGAAAGTAGCTTGATTGGTGATGTCTCTGAAACCAAAAGTTAAGTTTATATTGTTAAATTTATTATAATTAATCAATATGATGAGTTTTTAAAATATTAAAATAATATTAATGGTTGATATATCAATTTTTATGTGGAATAAATATATGGTGTTCAAGGATTTGATCATCGTGAATGTATGAATGTATAATATTTTGAAGAAGATGTCTTAAATACCAAAAATAGTGTGGATGTTTTAAAAATAAATTTATAATGAATTTCATAAATTTTAATAACAATAATAATAAATCTTTTAACAACCTGATATACTAATAATTAGTTTTTTCAAATAAATTTAATTTGAATGATATCTTCCATTACATGCTACATTTACCTTAGATGAATTGTGATATACTATTAAAATATTACTATCACCTAACTATTGGATTGGAGGGTATGAAAAAATAACTAATTAGATTATTATATTTTATGTATTATACATGTATAAAATTAATTCATTAGTATTCAATATATTATAAAACAAAATAAACACATTTTAAAGTAAAGGGGATGTTTTTATAAAAAAAATTATCTTTTTGTGAACATTGTATTTTTATCCTAATAAATAAAACGGGTCACTATTGATGAAATATTATAATGAAAGTTATGTATTAAATAAATCTTTTGAACATTTATCAAAATTTCTTTTTTCATAGAATAATAATATATCACGTTTTATGTTTAAAATGAATTTTTATTAATTATGGTTCTCATTGCATTTTTTCACAATTAATTTAAAATTTTTTATGAAATTTATAGGTATTAAATTATAAAAAATTAAATAAATATTTATAATTAGTAGGATCAATTATATTAAATATTCCCATTTTATTTTTTATCCATATGTATAGTAACCATAGTAAAATTTATCACCTCCATAAATGGTAAATTAGGTTAATATTGATTAAAACTAAGTGTTAAAGATATATGTGTTCATTTTAATTCATATTATATGAATGGAATTCTAATATTATCACCTTAGGATAAAATTTTATTAGATTATTAGACATTATTCCATGAAAATGATATATATAATATTTAAATAAATAGAAGTATAAACATGTCACTTAATATGTTTTTAAGATCACTTATGTGTCCACATAGGGGAAAAGAAATTTTATAATTAATATAAGTTTCTATTTTGATATTAATGAAATTTTTTTCTAAATGAATTTTATTTTCAATTTTTATAAATTATAAAATGACCTTAATTTCATTATAAATATCAACATAGTATTTCTCCATTTTAAAAAATTAAAAGAAATGAGTTTATAAATATTAACAGCTATATAATTTTCATTATTTAATGTTTCCCACAAGTTTAATATAACTATATGACAAAATATAGAGGTTTTAAATCATTATATTAAAATTACCTAATTATGAAGATTCATTTCATGTTAAATTAAATTAAAAGTGTTTGAAATGACAATAATAGAACTTTATAAAATATAATAATTAATTAAATGATGTAAAAAAATTAAAAACATTTATTTGGGAAAATTAATGGGATATGATATTAAACCTATAAAATTATCCAGTTATGTGTTTTTATAGTAATATTATTAACCCTTAATATGTAGAAAAAATTAATATTATGGTAATTGTCAAAAGGGTTAATAGGGAGTTAGAACTAACAGATAAGGGTAAAAATGTATTCAAAAAATTTCAGTAGTTTATTGGATGAGAATATTTAGACTCATCATCATCTCATATTCTATTATTGTCAATTTAGATCCATTGGGACATTAACATTAATTTATATTAATTTAATATTTTACTTCATTTTAAGAGTGTTTGTCACCTCAATTATAAAAGGTAATAATATCATCTCTTCTTCATAAATCGTTGATCCTTCAAGAGAAGCCCCCCTTTGATAATTTCTTTTCTCCACTTCCACAACCACATCTTAGGGGTTTTTCATCCCAAAATACAAACCATGCACCCATTTAGAGGAGATCTAAAGGAGTTTTTTGATGATGTTGTAATTGCCTAAATTAATAAGATTAGGATATATTTTTCTTTTCCCACCTCTTAATCTATTATATTAAAAATAAAATAATAACTTCAGTATCCAAAATATCTAAAAATATTATTATTTTTTAAAAAGTTCTATCGAATAGTTTTAATGTATCTCTCATATGTATGTACGGATTATTGTCATCATGTAGTTATACAATTCATTTTTCAACACCAGATTTTATGGATGGGTATTATGATGGGTTTAATATATATATAAGATATTTATGACACAATTATAATTCTATTATGATGATATCATGAAAAACTCTTTCAATCTTATTCTATGGGAAACGATAATGTCGCTCCGGAAGACAAGTGGACAACCACCTCCACGAAGCGATGTAATTCATTTTCCATTTATATTTTACATGGATGGTAAGGAGAATGAAGTTTATAAGTATATATGATATATAGGATATAATAATTATATTTCAAATTTCACTTAATATTTAACTTTCTTCCATTGCATCCTTTGAAAATTGAAAACATTGTTCATGTGTATGCACAGCTTATCATCTCCATGAATGAAGAAATTCATTTTTTGGTCCATAATTTTTATAAATGACTATAAATATGTATATAAGTAATATATATGATATTTATACCAATATTAACATTCTATATGTGATGTAATTATGTTCAATTTAAAAGTATTGAAACTACCAAACTAAAACTTAATTTATAAATGAAGCAATTATCACCTTGAATAGTGATATTAATAACGAATTGGTGATAAAAGTGTGATAAAATGTTAAAATAAAATCATATATTCTTTGATTTGAATATATTATTTTTTATCTACAATAATACTTATAATAAACCAACTTTAATTATACAGGAGTTTTGAATATGTATGAAGGAAGTCAGACCTATGGTGAGGGATGTTATGTTATAATCTCATTATTTGTCAAGATTGACTACGATTAAATTATGATAATGATATATTTTTATAAAACACTCAAGATACTCATGAATATTTTTATTATATGGTAATATTTTTAAAATATATTTTTTCCCAATCATTTTACTCATCTTTTGTTCTCAAAATACTAAAAATATATTTTAATGAAAATTGAATTCATTTCCCTCTTTGGCCAAAAAACATTTTCCTTCCATATCCATTTTTTCTAAAAATAAATTTTAATAAACATTTTTAAAATAATCCCATGATTTTTTAAAATCATTTTTCCAGGATTGAATTTTTCACAAAACAGTTGAATATTCTTACAATTTTCCCAATGTGGTACTCTGTGTCTCTTTTGAAATAAGTATGGAAGGAATGTTTTTTATCATGTACGGAAAGAATAAAATATCCCACCGTCCTGGAAACTCAATGATTGAATATTACTTAATATGTTCCCAATATTATTTTCCATTTAAATTTATTATATAACCTTTTTGGAAGATTTTATATTTAAGATATGTGATTTCAAAATGGAAAGGTTATTTTCCTCAAGAAAGTTATAAGGATATTTTCATTACTGAACAACAATAAACATCAATGTTTATTATTATTTACTTTTAAAATGATACAATGATACCATCCTTTTTATTTGTCTATATGTTTTATGTTTTTTATTGAATGATATTAATGAATCCTATTCATTATTCATGGGATTTTATATGTTGAAATATTTTTGAAACCCATTTCATTTCATGGTTTTAAATATGATGAATGCTTTATGATCTTTTGGAACTTATATGTACGATTTTAATTATGTTATGGGTGGGACCAATGTATTGCCCTAATTAATTTGGTAAATATTTATATCTCATTTGATAAACATGACTTTAGTGGAGAGTAAACCCAATTTAGTGGAAGACTTTATCCACTTTGATAGTATGGAGTGTAATCCATGACTACTACGATGATCTTGGGAGTGAACCCATCCAACAATTATAATCATGGAAATCAGTTTTTACTAATAAATAAATAATATATTTTACTTGTATTTATTCCATTATTCCATATCTTATACAAATGTTTTGATCTCATAGCTCATATTGTATTATGCCTTATGATTCATGTCTTATAAATTTACAATATTTATTTAATGACTAAATATTGTAATATATGATAAGAAATCTGAGATTTTTAAATATTAATATCTTGATCACATAACCTTGTCATCATGTTATTATTATATAACCATTGATATCTCCCTTGTTTCCCATTACTGAGCATCATATCTCACCTTTTCTTATATTTCCTTTCTTAGGTTATGGTGAATGGTTTTATGTATGATATGTCAATTTATGTGATAGTTATGAATATCTAAATATATATGATGTATAACTATTATGATAAATTTTTTTATGATTTCATGATTCCAAAGATACTAGACCTATATGATCTTGGCATGGATAGTTACATTATATAATGAATATTATTCTTCATAGATTTAATAGCATTTTCTTAAAAGTTGGAATCAGAGAAAGGATTAGCTAAAAATTGGAAGCTATATTGGTAAATATTTTGTGAGAAACATGGGGATAAGTCTCGATAAAGTGTAAAATCCTAATTATTTTTTAATGATCATAAATAAACTTGGTTAAACCTAAGTTTTCTCTAATTAAGGTGTCTTAATTTAGAAATAACATTAATTATATACTGTGATTATTTGGTTTCCCTCTAGGATTATTTTTTATCACATTGTCAATTTGGTTTTATTCAGTAAATGAAAGAAAAAAAATCATGTTAATGCTAAATGTAACAAAAAATGTATTTATTTTCCTCCTGAAAAACCAAATGTAATAAGAGACTAAATGAAAAAACTGCATTCAAATGATCACACAACTTTTAAGAATAACACTAATCATATAAAAAAGAATATGAGGGAACAACGTTATGTTTAAAACTTCTTGAGATAACATCCACTTTATTATAGTGGGTTCATTGATCCACTAGCCACTGATCGATGGATTTGTTCCAATGAAATATATTTTTTTTCTAAAGTGTTTAAAAAATTATGAATTTATTCTTGTTGTTTATCATAGGGAAGGAGAAGCTGATTAATGGTGGAATAATATCAATAACATTAAAAAATAGGAATAAATGATGTCCGTTGAGTTGGGTGGGATTAATATATTCTTTCTAAATAAGTAATTACCTTGAATTATTCATATGAATATTGAAAAGTAATTCCATGAGTAGAAAAAATGGATAATTAATTTTTTGGTTCCTTTGAGGGAAATATTACATGACCTATGAAATACTCATCTGGTATTATCATCCAACCTGAAAGTAAGATAACTCAACACATTAATAGCTTAAAACTAACTACCAAAATGGAATTATCCTTTTGGTATTTTAGTATCTATGAATAAATTGTTTGATGAACTATCTAGGTTTATATATATATATTATAATTACCCATCAACTTCATGTCATAAACAATAAAATAAAATTGTAGTTTGAATGATATTATAAAAAACATAGAGAGAAGAATATGAACTTTCCATTATGCTCAAAATGTGGAAGGAAGAATGGGGAAATTGTCTTCAGGACACCGGTAAATTTTTCATGTGTGGAAAAGAAGTTCATTGGGGAATCAAATACTAATGTGATGGGAAGAAGAGAGATAATGATTCCAATAAATATAAAACATTGGAAAATACATCACCCACACTCTATTATTATAAATGAAATTATTCTTTGAATTATACTAGCATGTTCCCAAATTTGAAGGTTTATAAAAATGATCAAAATCAAAAACCTATTTTGCACAGTGATAAAGGAAAATCTCATTATATAACTATTTCTGATGATGGGTATGATAACATCATGGTGAAACACATACTTACCATACACTCTAGAACCATTAATGACTTATTTGATTTTATATTTTACCACTATTTTATACCAAATGAAATATCTAAGGGTATCATAATAACACCCCAAAATATAGATATTGAGTATGGGGTAAAAAAACCCTAATATTATTTTGATCACATACCAAGTCTATGACTCTTCTCCAGTTGATGTTTTTGGGACTTAATTCCCAATAAATCCTGTCATTCTTCCTCTAGTTGAATTTTTTCTTATTTAGTGCGTGGATTAGATTTATTTAAATAAATACCAAATCAATTTCCATGGAATAGATGGTACTTATGATATTATGAACCAACCTATTATCAATTATCATTGTGATGATAAAAATAATCTTCTAATTGACATTTCATTCATTGAATGTGTTATTCTTCATATTAAAAGGGGGAATTTACCTTAGATGGTTGGTGGAAAACTGAAAATAAAATATATTACAATTTTTTGTGAGTTTATTAATGTCTTTTAAAAAGAATTTGATAGTCCTGCACCAAATTATGAATATGAATTTTATCCATTTTACATATTCCTACACTTCCCAGCAGTGGATAAGAGTATGTAAACTATAGTAATGTATCAAAGAATAGACCAGGATGATTCATCATGTATAATGATATGATTCTAGTTTATACCTTAGAAAAATTAAATTTCCATGAGAAAATTTAACCAAATCATGATTTGTAGTTAATTTTTGTGTATTAATGATATGGATTAATTATCTCTATTGAAAAAGTTATGTCATATATACAGATCAAAAAACATTAAAGTAAGTTTTCACTCAAAAAGTGCCGAAAATGCAACAGATAAAATTGTTTGAGTTGATTAACATTTATAACTACTCAATATATTACAAACCTAGTAAAAACAAGGTGGGATATGATCTGAGTTGAATGGATCATGCTAACTTATATAGGATGACGATTAAAAAAGAACTGATATTGTCATAATTAATAAAGATGGATATTAAAATATTAGTGGAAGGGGTGAAATATTATAATTATCCAATGAATACTTGAAAATATATTCATGTGAATATTAAAGGGTGAAGAATGAAGATGTATAACTACCAAATAAGGGGAGAAATATTCCCGAATCCATATATCTTTGTTTTCTATTTAACTTAAATGTACGATTATGTATGGGGATTTGAAGGAGTATTTTTTTGGGATGTAATGAATATAGATATTTCAAACTATGTTCCTCTTTGTTTGGTAAGACATTATGTTAAGGATGAGAGACATAAGTCTAAGGGGATGATACAAACATTTCCCATACTAGAATGTAAATGGGAAAACATCACTATGGATTTTATCACCAGACTCCCCAAACATATAAATAGGATAATTCACTCTACATTGTAGCCAATTTCCATATGAATTAATCCCACATTTATGATTTATATAATATTTCAATTTGATCAATGTACTTGGTTATATATTGTATGAGTTGAAAGGTTTCATGATGTGACACTATCAACTTTATTTGGTTTGGAACTGAATTTTACAATGGAATTTTGGAGAATCCTTCTATGCACTATGAATATAAAGTTAATATTCATCACTCCTCATCATCATTAGATGGATGTCCAGTCAAAAGGACAACTAAATTTTTTGTAGACATGTTAAGAGTTTTCTTTATGGATTTCAAGGGTGGTTAGGATCAATACCTACCTTTCTGGGAATCTTTTTTACTTTAATATATTTCACACCATTATTCTGATGGATCTTTATGAAGCGCTCTATGGTAGGAAGGGAAAAACTACAATTTGTTGGAGGAAAATCGGATAAATAATTCTATTTGGACCAAAATTAGTTGATGAATGGTAGATAATTTTAGATCTATTCAATAGTACAGAAAGCATCTTAGATTTGACAAAACAAATAATACTAAATATAGTTGGAAACATCTAGAGATTGAAGTTGCTGGAAAATTATTCCTATGAAAATCTCCTTGGATGACAGGGATGATGTAGAGAAATAATGTTAACCTAATACCTAGGTATATCATCCCTTTTGAATGTCAAGATCATATATAGATGGTAGCTTTTCGATTTCCCCTCCCACTGAGTCTCTTTCATGTTCATGATGTGTTCCATATATCTCTCTTGAGGAAGTACATACCTGGTCTTTCACATTTAATGAACTCATAGGACATACCACTGGTGAAATATATTTATTATGAGGAATAACTGGTGAATATTATTTATCCTAGTGATTAAAAGATACAAAGCAAAACCACAGACCCTGTCAATGTTTTTTTAAAAGACCCACTAATTTGATGAAGCTATGTGGGAGCATCGGGTATGATGAGATGAAAACATCCACATATTATTATATCATAGTAATATTATTTTAGGGAGAAATTATTTAAAGGGGGTATAATTTAACATCGTGATTTTTTAAGAAATAAATTTTTTCAAATAAATTTAATTTTTTGATGGCTTGTGTTGCCTGAACATGCGAGTATCAAAAAACCCTGAAAAATATTCAAATAATTTTTTCAACCAGATATTAAATTGTATGTTATGAATTTGACTATGTAAATTTTTAAAATTTATTTTTTATACATGTATTGAAAGAATTCAGTAGTTATAATTTAAGTATAATTAAAAAATAAGCTATATGTTTTTCTAAAAACAGTTTTTATATGCGCAATGTATTATTATCCTAATAAATTCAATTTATCACTATTAACTACTCCAGAAATGTCTTTAACAGTGCTAGCCTTTATCATTACTAGAAAAAAAGAGTTGATAAAGGGTACATTTTATCATCTCTTTCTCATTGGGATGATAAAAGGTACACTTTATAAGTGCTTTTTTCTATAATAAATAAATGGTTACCTTTCTTATCTCTTTTCTTTAGCATGGATAAAAGGTACTCTTTATCAGTGCTATATTTTTCGCGATGATAAAGGGTACCCTTTATCAATTATTTATTTTTAGCGCTAATGAAGGGATCCTTTAATATAACATTTTTCTCCATGATAGAGGCCCATACAAAAATGTAATAATTATATAAATAAAAATTAAAAGTGAGTTTCTTAAAAATAATCAAAAAATTATTATTAAAATATATATTGGTAATAATGAATAAATTTAATACACAGAATATAAATTATAAAAGCATAATTGGTAAAATTAAATATACTGATGTGTAAAATAAAATAAACAAACAAATAAAAATATAAAATAAGTAAATTAAGAAAAATATTTAACATTTTATTAAATAAATAATTATTGATAAAAATGAAAATATTTAATATACATATATATTATAAATATTAATAAAATATATATTATATATATAATACAGAATAAATATTATTTATATAACAAAAAATGTCTATGATTTGTATTAAATAAGTGATATATTTAGTAAAACATGGTTTATAATTAATAATTAATAATAATTTTAGATACAAACTAATTCCATCGAGTATTGGACATAATTGAATGTCATTTGATTTTCCAATGGAATATATATCGAATTTGTGTTATATTGATTTGGAATACCAATATATAATTAATGTATTTTTAAATAAAATGCACAGACACAAAACAATTTTGGTAATTAATGAAATATTAGACATAAGCCCATACGACTAATACTTATATAATTTATTCAAATTTTATTATTCATTTTAGAGTATCATTACAACATGATACATTTAATTTAGTATATCTTTAATCAGTATATTTTATTTGTTTATTTTAATGTTTATTACAGTTGAGTATCAAATCTATTTCAATGTTTTTAATTTTTTATTTTTTATTTCTTTTCGGAATTTAATCATATTCTATTATTTTGTTATATATTTACTTACTATGTTTTAATATTTTCAATTTTTCCAGATTAACCAACTAATTTCAATATTTTTATTTTAAAAAAAAATGTGGGTTAAGTGAGAACCCTCACAAAATGATTCCATCTCAAAATCACAAAAAAATTCCACACCCAAATAAACACAAATCCCCCAAACCCCATAAATCAAACTACCAATAAAAGTTCATCTTTTAAAATTTAAAATTTATAGTGAAAACCTGACATGGTAGCCCTCAATACCAACACCAACTAGACACTACACCCAACATGCTTGTTATTTCTATACAGGCACCACCATTGGCAAACCAACTTACAGGAAAGTAGAACAACCAACATCATCATCAACAGCCCAAAACAAAACATTTCTAAAAAAACGCATCAAAAAAATAGAGAACCATAGTGAGCCTAGAAATATCACACTATATGAAGAAATCACCAACGACTTCCAATGAACACTATTAGAAAATAAGGACTTCCGCTGAAAAACATTCACAGAAATCTAAAAGAATCCCCAAATGAAACCTAATGGAAAGGGTGTATCCCACCCTATTCAGGCCTCCTGATTCTCATTTCTACTCACACTACACATCCCAAAGCCTCTTGGAAAACTATTACAACAGATAGCATTGCACATGAGCAATGCACCCTAATTATATAGACAATATATAAACTTAACAGGGATCAACGATGATCTCAGAACATCTAGGAACATAAAACCATGCCTTTGGACCCATCCACCTCTACTTCAACCACATTATCCCACCAAACCAGATTGGACAATCACCATAAGGAACGCCTCCAGAGGGAAAAACAGAATGATATCAGCCAATGAAATAAGTTCTTGGTACAACATCGACCACTCACATGTGACATCCCAAAACCATATTGATGTCTACCAAACCTACTTGGTTGGGAGAGGAGCAATGGATCATGATGCCAATGTATAGAAAACGAGACCTAAGGCCTCAATAGAATACGATTCCATTTGAAATGATGTCGATTGAAGCACCACACCAATATAATGGTTGAATAATTATCACTATATAATCCAAGATGATGATGTTGCTAAAAAATAGAATAAACCATCACCAAATAAGGACCCAAATCTAGATGTGGATCTTCTGAAGACAAAACCTATGAGAGGGAATGGTGCGTGAATGGATGAAAAAAGTGGAGAATAAAACCCTATGATCAAAGGGATGTGACCATCATGGTAGAGTAGAAAGGGAGGAAAGATGAAAAAAGAGATTTAAATGTAAAGGGGGGAAGGGGAGTAATTAAGATCGAGCTCCTTTTTCTGGGACACTGCTCTGAGGAAACTATGATTGAGAGAGAAGGAGAGCGAACCTGCTAAGATAATCGAAAAAAAATTATCACTAATATGTATTCATATTTATTTCAATATATAACCATATTTTTTATAATTTATATTTAATTAGTAAAACTTATCCATTTGTTCAATAATGTTAAACTGTACTCATTTTTAACAATAAATTTCAATTTTTTTATCATGCATGCACAAAGGATTATATATTATATAATAATGTTAAATGTAATTTTTAAGAATACATATTTATAAATAAATATAATTATACATGTATATTTAAAATATTTATTATATTTACTCTCTTTTTTTAATATTTTTATTAAGTATATATATATAATTATATAAATAAATATAATGTTATAAGTTTATAAATATATAAATATAATTATTTAAAAAATAATTTAAAAAATTATAAATAAATAATTATATATTATAAAAATTAAAAAATTATAATATATATATTTAAATAATGAATATTTTTGTTATATTTCAATTTATATATATTTATTAAATATATATATGTATAATTATATAAATATAGTTCCAAAAACAATTATTTATAGTTATAATTCTAAATCATTCATTACTGATAATGTTTTATTATTGATAAAGACAAATTTTGTTAGTGATTTTTTAAAGCGCTGATAAAAGTGCCTCCAATCTATTCAAATAACCCTAACTAATGGTGACCTATCCGTCATATACAAAGATTTCCAAGAATTCAAAATGCTACAGGTTCTCATCCTTATTGAATATATGATCAAATCAAGGCTTGAATAATTCCAATGGTTTAATTGATGGCTCGAAGGATTTAAGGGTCAAAATAATCCTAGTTTGGGTGATATCTCTTCTTTATCTCAATTGATTCAAAGCATCAATATATGGTATGTTAGTTTCTCCTCCTCAGTGGTTGATTTCTTTTTTGGAGATATCTATTAGTTATTTCTTGTTTATTACCTCTTGTTATTCATTTTCAATCGTCGATTTCTCTTCTAGAATTAATTTCTATTTTGGGGTTTCTATGATTTTGTGTTATTATTAACCTTTTAAGATATATTCTTGTAACCATGTAGAATATTAAGAATTAAACACACTAATATTATCCTTTTATAATGTTAAGTTAAATTTTTTTAACATCCATCAATGGAGACGGTAATCCATACACATGAATGCAGGAGTTGAATGGTGAATGTGGAAAAAAATCTCATCGCGTCGTGGAGACAGTAATCTATACTCACGGATGAGTGACTATATCATTATATTGATGGTAAAATTGTATGTAATTGGATGGTATATCATATATATAGATTAATTAACATGTTTTATTTATTATTTACATTAATTATACTAATTATTTTACCCATCCAAATTAGGAATTGTTGACCAACAAATTACACCATGACGTGGAGAGGGTAAGTTGTAAGTATGCATGTATAGTGACTTTTTCATTCATAAGATGTATAGAATAATTAATATGTTTGTACCATATTTATAATAACATAAATGTATGTTGAATGAACTGGAGTTATTATTTTGGTATAGAATAACAAAGAAATAGGATGTGGAAGAAGAAAATAGTTTTGAAAGAGGTGATTAAATTATTACCTCTTCTTCGGGTGTATAATTTTTAGATTGATCCAAAGGGATCCTTATGTTGGATTTATGATCAAGGTAAGGAATCTAGGTTTAATTGAAGTTGTTTGGGAGAATAGTTTTGCTGGGTTTGGCCAAGACAAATGACTTTGGAGGAGTGATTTTGAGAGAAGGGGGTGTACCCTTTTATATGATAGGTGATGGTCACTTTAGAAAAATCTTGAAATATTATTTTACTATAAAATTATTTTATGTTTACAATGGCTCAAAATTTATTTTTTTAAAGGATAATATGGGTATGGGTTGAAATACTATCAATAAATATGTTTTAGACAAGTTTAGTTCACCACATTAACCTTATCTTTTATGTTTAACTATACGTTAAATAGTTTAACTTTTACAATGTCTTCTTGTATTTTTATATTACATGGTTAATAAACTTACTATAAAATTTCAAGAGTACCCCAAGTGGTTAATTAATTAAATATATATCATTATATAAGTCTTTTAAAAAACCATATATTTTTAGAAGTATTATATCATTTCATAATATAGTATTTCTTTTAAGAACACGTTTATTTCAATTTTGACAGTATTTAGTATTTGGTTTTTGTGAAAGCCAACAAAACTATATACTTATAAAAAATTACATTAAATAAATCCCCAAATGTCAAATTAACCGAGAAAGGTATTTTAATTCATCAAAAGTATTATTTTACTTTTATTTGTATATTTGTAACATCAATTATTTTAGTTTTTCATTAATAGGTTAATTACTGCATCCTTATTCTATCATAAATAAATCTATTTATTTAATTGAAAAAAATTACAAATAAAACAAAATGATGTAGGAAATATTTTTATCTTTCTAATGAATATTTATAGTCTAATTTATCTTATGTATTACCACATATTAAAAATGCTTTAGTTATTAAAATTTGAATTTAACACTTTTAACTCTTCTTTAAATAAAATAATAATAAATGTCCTAATCTAGTACAAGAGGATCATAGAGGATCTTATTTTATTCCAAAGGTTGATTTTTGCCAAAAAACCGTATCTATCAAAATTAGTACATGTGTTAGGGTAATTGTAATATCATTTTTACCTTTAATTACCATATTTACTTTTAAGAGTTGTAAATAAAATACAAAAGTGTATATTCAAAAAAAGTTATTTTCATCCTATTGAACCAAATTTTACATAATTATGTCAACCATGACTCTCATATTCTTGAAATTCAATTTACAGAAGCAGTATAAATATGTTTTATTAAAATTTTCAAATGTTCCTAAGTGGTGGGTAAAATGTGTTAAATAGTTCCAAAAAAATTATATATCTAATCTTATTATAAAATGACTACATTTGATTAAATTAGACTTATATAGGTATTTTGTATCTATTTTGACATACAATTAATTGATATAAAATAAGTAAATATTTAATTAAAAATTTTGTTTTAAACAACAATAGAGTGTTTTTTACTATTCATCAAAAATATAAATTTTTTAGAAAAATACAAAAAAATAAACCTAAGATAATTTTGATATTATAAATCCAAAAATGAAATCTATATTCGAATATTAAATTTTAAAAAAATAAAAAAGTTGGTATTAATATTCATAATGGCTAATTTGATTGGTTGTGGTGTGCTAGAACTCGAAGATGTGTATGACGGAAGCTATTGCATTATTCCAAGAGAAGCATACCATGGAAGCTTGGGTGTTGCAGATGTGATTTTTTTTTAAATTATATTTCACATGGATGGTAATTTTGTTTAGGTTTGATAATATATATTATACATAAGATATTATCAATATTTTAAAATGGTTTATTAATATTTACCTTTTATTCCTTTAATCCTTCGGAAAATGAAAACAATGTCCAAGCGTACGTACGGCTTACCATCTCTATGAATGGTGTAACTCATTTTTAAAGCCCTAACATTTTATAATGACTATAAATTTTAATATTATGAATATATATAATATTTATACCATGATTAAAATTATTTACATAAAGCTAATTTGATCATTTTAAAAGGACTAAAACTATCAGATCCGACCTTTCATGAAAAATGAAGCAATAATCAACCATAATAATGATTTTAATAATAAATTTTCAATAAATGAGTGATAAATTTTTATTGATAAATAATATATGGTTTGATATATATGATTATGGTTATAAAATAATAATTTCAATAAAACAATATTTATGTTATAGTAGGTTTAAAATTGTATAAAGGAATTTGGACCTGAGGTAAGGGGTTTTTTCTTACAATCCCACTGTTTATAAATATAGTTTGTTATTATGTTATGGAGATAAAATATTATGTTCAATCTCTTGATATACTCATGAATTTTATTATCCAATGTTTATTTGTTTAAAATACATTTTTTCCATCATTTCTCTCACCATTTGTACTCGAGATACTGAATTTCATTTTTGGGAATATCGACTCCATTCCTATCTTTGGTTGAAAACCATTTTCTTCCATATCCATATTTTTAAAAAGTGTTTTAAATAATTTTTTAAAATATATAATATGATTTATAAAATCCATTTTTACCCATGTTTTTCAGTTTATAAAAGGGTTCAAAGAAATGTTCTTTTCATTTTATTCATGAGGTTCTTTGTGACTTCTCCAAAAAATTATAGAATGAATTTTTTTTAACTTATAAGAAATTCAAAAAAGTCACACAATCACATCCACTCAAGGTTTTTAATATTAAATTCATATTCCTAAATATTTTTTTCAATGAAAGGTTTTTCCGTTATATTTTGGAAAATCTTATACTTCAGAATTATATTTCAAAATAGAATGTTTTTTTCCTCAAAAATGTTTCATTTTTTTGATTCATCAATCAAAAAACCCATCAATGATAATTATGAATTATTTGGAATATTATCCAAGGATACTATCTTTATTATTTATCTATATGGTTTATTTTAATGATGGCTTGATTTTTTGAAACTCATTACTTTACAATAGGATATGTTTTGATGAAATGTTTAATAACCAAATTTCATTTCATGTGTTCTAATATGATAATTTTTTTATATTAGAATACACATATGTATGATTTTCACTATGTAATGTGATGGAACTATATATCCCTCAAATTAATTAGTTGAATATTTATATATCATGAGATAAACAAGACTGACATGGTGGATGAACCATATTTAGTAATGGACATTACATACTAAGATAGTATTTAGAGTGAACCTTGAATATTATGACTGTTTATGGAGTGAACCCATTCCAACATTATAGTCATAAAAAATATCTTTAAGTGGTAAATATTTTGTGTTCTACACTTATGTATATGCCTAAATTCCAGGTCTAATTTAAATTTTATGCTCTCATGGATCGTATTATTTTGGTTCCTTTAGGATTCATATCTTATAAATTGCTAAAATATATTCCTTGAATAATGATTATAATATATAATATAATGTTCATGGTATTAAAATGCAATTTTCATGTTTTCATACCCTTTTTCTCCGGTTAGGTTTATTTCATCACTAATATCGCCCTTTTTTACCCCTCCTAGGCTTTTGAGCTCACCCTTTCTTTTGTTTCCTCACCCATATTATGAAGAAAGATTTTATGTATGATATTTCTACGAATGGTGATATTTATGATGATCTAAGTGGTAAATTATTTACAATTATTATAAACTATTAGTTTATTTTTTCATGTTTCTGGAGATACTTGACCTATATGATTTTTTTCGGTGATCATTATCTTATATAAAGAATATAAATCTATATAGATGTAATATCTATGTATGAAAAGTTTAGATCTATATAGATCAACAATTGGATGAATGATAATAAGAATATTCTAGTTCAAAAAAATTATTTTTGAAAGTTTAAATTACTGTTAGTTGAGTCATAAAAATATGAAGAGAATGTGAAAAAGATGGAGATGATCATTAAAAATCTCACGAAAGCAAAATGATATTTTTTCTAAAATCATGAAGAACTATTATAATAAATCGAATATATTTCATGATATAATTATTTATTTATATTTGTTGAAATTTATTATAGTAATAATGGGTGAATTTATTTCCAAAATTGTTCGATTATTGTGTATATTTTGTTTCATATAGAATTTATTTAGCTAAAATTTTACTTACACTTTATTTGAGATATAAATAATTATTTAAAAAATCAAAATGGAGGATAAATGTATAGAAAATGTGGAGAAAATGTGTAAATGGCATAAAAGGAAGGTTTTAAACACTAAAACAAGTGGGAGGTCAAATCTAAGAAAAAATAGTCAAAATTTTAATTTCATAAGAAAGGTAGAGAAAACAATTCTTTAATATTTAATATTTTAAAAGATATTTTTTTGTATTTCAATAATTGGGAGATTATTGAGTTAAAAAATATCTTTAAAAACATTTCAAAATTTTTTTGAAAATTAAAATAAATTACCTTAAAATTTTACATTTTATAAACATTTCTACTTCCCTATATATAAGATATGTTTTGAAAAAAACAATTTTTCTGGATTAAGAAATAGCATTTCTTAGTTGGAATTATTTTCTATAATCATACATTCATGTTTTAAAACATCAGATGAATGATTACATATTTATTGAGATAAATAATAATAAAATTTTACAAATTCAAAATTTTAACAGATTCCACCAGACTATGTTATATTAATACTATAGAAGAAACATTTGATAAATTTATTATATTAAGAAATCTTATTTTACTAGATGAACAATTGAAATTAAAAACTGATATTATCTAGCTACACTATAATAGGTTAGAAACATACAAGAAGTATATAACTATGTTGAGAAGAATCCATTCACATAAAAAATAAGTTTTTAAAATTTCATTGAAACCACCTAAAATATTTTTTGATATGACTATTTTGAACTTGCTTATAAATTGAGGCATCATTTGAGGAGTAATATTTTTCAACCATGACTATATAATGTTTTTATGAAGTGTTTGTAACATCATGTTACTTTGATATATAACTTGTATTTAATATTTTATTGATTATTTTTCTTACGTAATCCATGAGGGAATATTTTTTAAACGCATTATGATTTTATTTATATGTAATTTTCTATCTAATATTTCTAATTCGAGGGATTTTGGGGATATGGAGATAGTTAATTTTCCAATATTGTTGATTGGGGGTATTTAGGGATAAGAAAGTAGAGATTTTTCTATTCATTATATTGATTTATTTCTTGTTGGATGAAATAAATACATTATAGTTATATGAAAACCATGGATACCCAGTGTTATGTTTTGTGAAAACATTTAAAATTAAGGTTAAAAAGTGGAAATATTTTATAAATATTTTTAAGTCATTATTTAATTCATTATATGATTTTTAAAGAATTATTTTAATGAATATATTCATTTCACTATTCAATATATACATAAATTATTTTTAAGTAAAAATCTTTTCTTCACTCTAATTTTATATATTGTATGAGTATGAGTACAATCTCATATCCTTTCTTAATCGGATACTGATTACATATAATTACCTATTTAAATAGGATAAGTAAATTAATAATTCATATATTTTTTTTAACATCAATTCACTCCTTCCCCTCCCCCTATTATATTATAATTCTTTCTCTTTCAATTCCATATCAATTTGAAACACCCTCAAAAATGTAAAAATACCCAAAAGGAAAGCAGTAAATGTTCAATTGTGAAGGTTCCCCTATTTACCTACAGAAGAAAAAGAGTAAGTGAGAAGTGGAAATATCATCAAAAAGAACAACAATCATGACATTAGATGAAATGAAGAGGCTACCTTTAATCATGAAATGTAAAGGACCTATTGCTAAAGGTCACTTTATTTGACCATGAATTGGTTAAGTGGATCTTGAAAATATTCAAAGTGAAAGAAGTGCTAAGTTTACATTAAATAATCAAACTATTTCTGGATTTTTGACCAAGAATACATTTTAATAGATGGAATATTTTCATGATTGATTGTAATGGTTGAATTTTTTTAGGTTCTATAAACTATTATTTATTTTAGTGAATTTTTCCTTTAAAATTTATCAAATGATAATATTTACTATTTGATTTGGAGTGTTAAGGGGGACCATGTAAATTTTATATTTTATATTTCATGGTTTTGACTTCATAATATTTTTCCACTTTTAACATTTTTGGAAAACATTACTTTATATTTATCTCATCCCTTTTCTGGAGATTTTTACACTACCCTAAATGTGTATTCTAATAAATTCATTCTTTCCATAATATACATCCACATATAAACATGTATATATATAATAAATATATATATATATAACCCTATCTTATGGTTGAGGAAAACAATATTATAGAAATTAAAAGTTGGAGAAAAGACAAAATCAAGAAAAAAACAATAATTAATTAAAGAACATATATCTTAGCATAAACAAATGTGGTAAAATTTAAAATCCAAAAGTAGATCTTAGATCAAGTCATTAATTTTTATGTACATGTTAGTGAAATTTGGGGCCTTAATGGGTTTTATAATTCTCACCCAATCTCTAATTCCGTAGACTATATTGATTAAAAATACATTACTAGTTTTTCTGAGAACATTCAACTGGCTATATGACCAAGAAAGACACCTGATTGATTATTTCATTATGAAATTTTTACTGTTCCCCCGTAATTCCTTGTCCTTATCACTTCCCTATGAACAACCATACCCCCAACGTCCATTTCTAATTCTATTAAAAAAATGAAGTCTTGTTGATATGGAGCCACATCAATGGAATATATAAATATATATATAAATTATGTTCTATATATATCAGGTGTATTATATGGATAAATTTTTTATCCACCTTCTTATCAATACTAATTTTAGGGTTCTTTCCCCAACATGGCCCCTAAGATTCAATTTTTGGTTTCATTAAAATATTCTTAGTAAAAAATTAAGTTATTATATAAATCTCTATCACCACTTAAAAAGGATATATAATGACTTGGTTTCTTACATTTATTTTTTATCACTAAGATAACAATCCCTTATCTATGTTTTTTAATTAATGTGTTAATAAACATGGTTGAAGTTTTATTTAAACTTGTCTGTGAAGAATTATTATTCTTTACTCAACCCATATTCGTCATGAAAAAAATTCTATAAATATATCATATCATTGTGTTTTCTTTGATGATTTTATTTAAAACCATTAGATATTAAAATAAAATCTATTATTATATTATATATTGTTTCTGATGGTTGTGTCTCACCAAATTTTTCCTTATTAAAGGGGGTGAGAATTTTGATCCTGTCATTTTTTTCATCACACCACTGACCAATGCTCATTTTGAGCCAATAGAGAACTACTTTCCAATTGAAGATGATTGATTGGGATTTATAGATGAATCTTTGGATACACCATAACTAAGAAGATGGATGGTCAGACTCATTTCAAGATTTAATTGGAAATTGTTCCAAATTTTGGGAATCTCTTATAAATTTATGATATTTTATTGAATCCTTCTCAAAGAAAAGTGTAAGACCAGTTAACATCAAACTAATTTTTTATGAAAACCATATGTTTGTGTGAATTCATATATACATCATAGGATCTCTGTCACATTTGTATTAATTAGTGACATTATGGTTTTAATCCACATAGTTTTATACCCTAGAATTTATCATCATGTTGGGATGTTGTGGGTGTCTTGGTGTCATGATTAATCCCATGAAATTAGATTCCAATATATCATTATGAACCTAATCAGAACTCACATTGATCGAGTCCACATAAAAGGAAACACTATACCTTTTAAAGTCATGTAATAAGGGCCAATGTAATTCCTTTTATGGTTGTTCAGTAATAATAAATCTATATTGGGATTTATTGATAGTGAGGCATCATACATATCCTAGTATGTTGGAATCAAAGCAAATTTAGTTCTAGTTTCACTATTTAAGGTCATATAACAAGACCATTCAATTAACATCATGTGATGAAAAGGTAAAATATACAATTTAAACTCACAAAGATTGGTCTTCAAGGCGATCGAAGAATAATAATGGTTATCATGGGGATTATGTATGGATATCCTTTTATAGTTTAATATAATTTTTGTTAACAAAACAATGGAAGGAATGACTACTAATAGGGAATATGGCATTTTTTGGATGATATATTCATAAGGAATATGGCCCTTTAAGGATTTTATACTCATAGGGAATACGACCCATTAAGGTTGATATAATGGTAGGGATTATGGAACTTTAAGGATGATGTGGGGCTTACACATAGGCTCCACCTTTTGTTGAGACTCACTAATTGATCACCAAGATAAGAAAATTAATTAAGGGATTATTTGGGATTACACCTGAAGTGGAGAGTCAATTTTTTTTTCTAATTCCTATTTATTATTGGTTATATTGGAATGGATGATATGGCACATTGGGAATATGACGATATATTAAAAATGAATTGCAGATAATATGGAACATTAAAGAACATGTTGGTGATTACATATAGGCTACCCTTATTTATATTTATGTACATATATCCACAACATGTTTATTGAAACTAGATTAGGAAATATGAGTGGATTCATAGGGAGTATAGCCCAATCAGGATGGAGTTAGAGAATACACCATATAGGAATCCCTAGTGCCACTAGGTAACAATATGGATTTATCAAGGATTATATATATGTTTCCATGTGATGCATAAATGGGTGGGTGAATAAGGTGATAGTATTCCTTTTGGGATTAAACCTAGTATGAGGCCCTTTATCTCCATATAACTCATATAATATACAAATGGTATCCACCACACTATTATGGGTAACTTGAGCTAGAGGAGGATTCAATAACATCCTCTTAATAGGAACCCATTTTATCAAGGGAGTACATGATCATAACTATCATGAGTTCATCATTAATTAGAGATAAAAAATTATAATATACCTTTTTTTAGGGTAACACATGAATTATGTGGTGAAAACCAATGTGTATGACACATTCATGTAATTTGAAATTTCATGGAGGTACCCTTGGTAGGTAGGTGATCGGGTAAGTGATCTTGGTGAGGGTGGCATCGAGGCAGGAGATCCATGAAAAGGTAATTCCTATTGATAAATACCTAGATAAGGGTGAGTCATAATGGATACCTGGGTGAAGGTCGAACCTAGTGAAGTGTTTTGGGAGAAAACATTTCCCTAATGGGAGATAGGGTGAAGTTGTCACCCTATCATGGAAAGGATAATGATGTGCCACCCTGGTATGAGGTTTGGTAAAGTTTTCATATAGAGGGGAGGTGATTTTTCACTCTAATATGGGTTAAGGTGAATTGGTAGACCTAATATAGGGTAGGTCCAAAGGGTCACCCTAATATTGGTAATGGAAAAGTAGTCACCCTAGTGGTAGGTATAGTTGTTAGTTTTCCCTTATGATATGGGGTACGGTGAATATAGTACCCTAATAGGGGAGGGTGAATTTGTCACACTAGTGATATAATCAAACAATCTTCTACCATTTACAGAGACCTGTAGGAATGAATTGGGTGACTGGTTACCAATTATTACATCAGTATTGGTTACTTCTCCCTAGTCTCTAAGAACTATGTTAGTAGTGGTATCCCATGAATGTTTTAATCTATTAGACCTTAAAATAACTCAATTACTTAAATTTCATGATAGCTTTTAAGCCTAATTAAGCTACCTGGAAGGTGGTTGAAGACTGGGGTTCCTAGATCTCTTCAATAATCTATTCCTATTTGGAAGGATCAAGCCATTGTTTCAAAAATTGAGATCTGTGGTGTCTATTTGTAGTAATAGATGAAGACTATATCACATGAAATATTTGCACAAAAGGAAAAAAATTCAAGCTCTAGGAAATGTAATCGAATAACATAGTCATATTAATGAATGTGAAGTTATATTATTGAGTTGAATGTGATAGTTCCTTCCCACAAGTGGACCTGGGTGAATTAAGAAACATTCCTTGGGGAAAATTTTTTGGACTTTGGTGATGTAATTTATGAACATTTTCTAGGATTTGGTAAAATAATATTCCCCTACCCATAGATTTTTTATTTATGATATTAATTTATCTATCTTTTTTATAAAATGGATCTGTAATTGATCCACCCCCCCACCCACCCACGTAATTTGATCTAATTGGAATGTGGAGAATGTAATTTATTGGTAAATTTGACTCTAATGAAAATAGATTCTGAGGGGAAAATTTTAAGAATTGTAGGAATAGTTTGTGATAAGATCCCACTCATACTTACTAGCACACTATGTCCATGAGTATTTGGGGAATGCATTCTTGTAAAATCATGATGGAATTTGGGAGAATGAAATGTTCTGATGTCCACCAATCTAGAACTCTCTCAAGTTTCTTAAAAGTGTTGGTTAAAAGACATAATTCATTCCAACCAATATTCAAGATTATACCCACTCTTAATGAGGGTTTTAATAGTATTGTGGGCAGAAAATATCCCCTTGTATAATGTGTTATATAAATAGAAACAAGTCGTAATGAAATAGAACTATTTAGAGTAAAAATAATGTGGAAGAAAACTATAAAATCCAACTGAATAATATAATAAATAATAAAGAATAATTTAATGACATGATGGAATGTAACTAAATGTAAAGATAGATTAATCCAATAAAAACAATACCATACACATATAAAAGACTCAAATTCCTGAGTCTCGAACCACACATCGGTCCCATATCCAATCTCTTTCCCAATAGTTAACTAGAAATCAATAGCAAGGTCTTTTTCTATTGTCCAAACTTGCATTAATGTAATTTTCTCAGGTATAAAATGGTGTACTGAAAAGGTTGTGACTATAACTCAGTTGTTCAATACCATTGTGTCTAAAAAACCAGTCTGATAAGAAGTGTATGAAATAAATTGATAAACATTTGTATTAATTAATTCTACAATTAATAATACAAACAATAACCTATTTCTTCTCCATGATGGGATATCGATGGGCATATATTATGAACATTCTAACCACCACCATATAACCATGGTAAACATCTTTTGTCAGTGCCATGCTGGAATCTCTCTGAGCATGCCTTTTGACCATGCCATCCACCACTATATAACCAATGTAAAAAACCTACTCTAGCATCAGGTCGTAATATTTCTGAACAGGCCTTAATACCATGCTAATAACCAACAAACAAACGTAGTAAAATTTCCTGAAATAATCCAGGTCAAATCCTTATAAGAAATAAATCATTTCTGGTTCAAATACATATAATAATTACAACATTTTCAGTTCAAATATATATTTTCATTAAAACATGGGACAAGACATATCCTACTCTCTATAAGAATTATAATAAAGGGACTGGGTTGATCCCACTCAATAAGATAATTACAACATATAAGTGTGCATGTTCGAGTGAAAAACCTGATATATAAGCATTATAGCTTGAAAGACAATTCATGTCACAAAGTATGGATATCAATGTATCACACCACATTTATGAATGGTCAATTATATGAATTTCCATTTTTCTTTCATATTCCACTAAAAATTCTATTCACAATTGATTAACAATTCTATAAATAAAAAATAGTTATAATTAAGGGATTTTATAATTTGAAATCACTCTTGTTCAGAGGACATGTCAAACATACTTTAATTCATTTTATAATTAAAATCCATTTGAAACCAATTAAATTAAATGAATAATATCATTTAATTGTTTAATTAATTTATTCATACGCAATGATGGTGCCATAGAGATTTATATAAACATGGAAATTATTAAACCATAGGGTTAAAATTTAGACCCCCTACCTTACACGGACAATCCAAAAATGCTTCCGTTGGATAAAAATCCATGAGAAATAAGGTGTGGATGATTGTAAGAGATTCCTTCATCAAAAAAGATCATTTTCAAAACCAACAACACAATCAGCCAAAGGATTTCATTATTACGATTGGAAGACCATGGGAGATATGGAAGAAACCAAACCAAATGAACATACCATGGATGAAATAAAATTACAGAACATGAAGAAGAAAGTTTCGCACAGAAATATTTCTTGGAGAATTCATTATGGTTGATATGAGAGGAGCTATAGTGAAATAGAGTGAATTTCATCCACATAGAATGTTTCAAACTAATGTTCAAGAATTTATACAACATGTAAATTGGTTACATATTGTGTAAATTTTTTTAATATAATTCACCGAATTAGTCATCACCTCAGATTTAATTTATTAAAACCCTCAAATAATTACACATTTTTTAATCCTTTTACATGATGTATAAATGATCACTAGTTCATTTTTCTATACATTTTCCTTTTAAGCAATGCAAACCCACAATAATGAATATCTACATACCAGGAACCCATGAAACACTTAAACCATTTATACCTAGTCTCCACTATCTCAAACAATAATACATACTTAAACATTAGGTTTTTTTCTACAACAAAGACTCTTTGTCTTCAAACCAAACTCAACCACCAAGGCTAAAATGAAAAACATAGATATAGACATACCTGGAATAAACAAGATCTTACAACCTCCATGCCAAATAAAATTTCATCCCCAAGCTTCTCCATGTATAAAAATAAGGTCTTAGTGAACATTTCCAGCCACTGTGTTAACATATCAGACACCCTGTCCCAGGTCTACTTCTGAACTCAACCATGCTTCCACTACTTCTGAACCAACAATTTAGTTCACCCCAAAAGATATTTCCCACTATAATCCATAACTTGTTTCCGATACTCCCCAATGGGCACACCAACACAAATATTTACGTCTTCTAGATCTATCACATTGGAAGGCTTTGTATGATATCTTCATAGTTTTGGAATGTAGAAAACATTGTTCATGGCATTGTTAAATTGTGAAAGGGCTAAACAGTACACCATTGGACAGACCATTTCCACTATTTCAGAAATCCAAACAAACATGGGCCATAGCTTTCCCTGTTTCTAGATACTACATTGCCCCATCCTAGGCAGAACCGAATGGAAAACATGATGACCAACCTAGAATTATAGAGGTCATATATAATGGTATGAAAATGATTTTTTCCAGCTATGCACATTTACCAACCATTCTCTGATTGACTGAACATGCTCATATGTCTCCCACAAGATACAAGTCCCAACAAGTGTTGAATTGCCTATCATCTATACAACAAATAGGTGAATGGGACGACCTACTATACAATTCCAAAAAACGTGTCATTTGTATCTATGTATACAAGTTATTATTTTTGAAAAATCCAATATTTCCAAATGTTTCTCCCAAGAACCACCAAAATCCAATATAAAAGCTCATAAAATATCCTCAAAAACTAGAATAGTCTACTCATATTGACCATAAATTTGTGGAAGATGTGTTTTTATTAAAATAACATGTGATCTTAGAGATTTCTGAAGACCCTGCAAAAATGGAATCTGAAACAAGGATCTCATTCGGAAATGATACTCCTCAAAACATCATGAAATCAAACCACCACTTGCATGTAATGATTGAGCATATCATATATTGTAAAGTATTATCTAATAGAAAAGAAGTGGGATACCTTAGTTAATTGATCCCCAAAACCCCATATATAATCTTTCTTCTAGGACATCCTGGGTAGCCTTGTCACCATATTCATTGTTACATCATCTTATTTCCACTCATGAATGGGAAATAATATAAAAGCATAGTTGGCTTATGATGCTTGGATTTGACCTGCTAACAAGTAAGGAATCTATCCATGAATCTTTCCATCTCCTTTATTCTTAAACACCACCACTATCTATGAATATAAAGATATATATTTTTTAATCATGGATACACAATGAATCGAGATGCACGACACCCCCTCATCGGCTCCTCAAATAAGCCCATAAGAAAATATATAATTCCATGAAAAGAAGAGAATTTAAACTAAGGATAGATCATTCAAATCACATCTACAAACCATATAATTTATCTATTAAAACTAATCCCTATATATTAGTCAACTAATCAACCTTATTTTGTCCCAAAATCACAGGTATAATAGATGATGAATTCAAAGCTACTCACCCCTAAGATTTATGATCAAATATATGCATGTCTACAAAGAGGGTCATTATCTACCACTCATCACAATACTTGTGTAATTCCTCTTTCTATGACTTGTGGATCAAATCTTTGAAAACATTGTTTCCCTTTTCTAGTGTATAAGCCAATTCAATGTCAAAATACAACAAATATTCAACCCACCACCACTACCGAAGGTTATGGTCTCGCTGAGAAAATATGTACATGAGGGTCTTGTTATCTATTTATACCACAGACCTATCACACATGAGATATTTTCTCCATAATATTAGGACATGTACCAAAACATATAAATCTAGATCATGTGTAATGAAATTCTTCTCATGCAGTCTTTGCTTTCGGGATCCATAAGAAACCACACGATCCAACTATATTAAAATGGTTCTCAATATATCTATGGATCTATCACAGAACATGATATATTATTTACCTAGAATAGGTAAAGCGAGGATATGTGGTTAGTTCATCCAACCTTTTATCTCTTTGAAATTTCTCTCACAAGAATTAGACCAAAAAAACTTCACCCCTTTCTTGGTTATCCTAGACATTAATGCTTACACACGGGAAAAATCATGGACAACACACAGGTAGCAATACACTAAACCCAAGAAGATCTAAATTTCAACGATATTCCTAGGTTATTACCAGGATTCTATTTTTGTGACTTTTTATGGGTCCAATTAATCACTTTCCCCTGATATCACATGGCCAAACATGTTCATTTTATTTATCTAGATGTTGTATTAAGTTAGCTTGGAGTATAGTTGATGCTCTCTCAATGTACTCGAGATGATTTAAACATGATTTTTCCTAATATTATATTGAATGGAAGTGCAATAATATATCATCAATGAAAACCAAAACAAACTAAACCATGAAATGATGAAATATCCTATTCATTAAGTCTATGAATATCTTGGGTGCATTAGTTAACCCAAACAGCATCACTACGAATTCATACATTCTATACCCACTACTAAAAGAAGTAAGTGGTATGTCTGATATTATAACATTTTACAGATGAAATCATTATATAATTTCATTCATGGAGAATATATTGTAACCACTCAACTAATCATAAAGATCATTACTGAATGGAACAGGGTATCAGTTCTTAACCATTATCTAGTTCAACCTCTTATAATCCACACATATTCTCAAATATCCATCAGTATTTTTTGTGAATAGAACTAGAGAAACATGGGGAGATATACTTGGATATATGAATCCTTCATATTATAGATCATTAAATCAATACTTCAAATCCCAAAACTCTGCGGGTTATATTTCGTAAGGCTGGATAGAATCTAGTTCCGCGCCTGGCACCAACTCGATCATGAACTCAACCTTACGATCAAGAGGTAAGTGATATAACTCATCAATGAATACATCGCAAAAATGGTCCACCACTAGAATAAATAATACAATTTTATTACACAATAATCAATATAATGATTGGGGATTTGATTCATGAGACAATTCAATATGCAATAAATTGGTCTGGCATGACCAGCCAAAATATCCCACTCACACTTGTGAGAATAGTTACTTACTTCTATAGATATAAAGGCATGTATCCCAATATATTAGTCAATATGATCCTGAAATATAATTAACTAATCCATTCTAATTATCAATTTGAATCCTATCATTTCTATCATGAACGATTACCAAAAGAAATGGTAACCACTAATCTCTAGAGAGAACACCTTGCAACATTTGATATTCTCTGATCACACCCCCAAAGGAGGGTAAATGGTTAAAACACCATCTATTCATTCTGAATTCAGTCTCCAAATTTTTAAAATAAAAGTTATATAACATAATATGATGATCCTTTATAAAAAAAGACATCCAAATGTAGATGACACTAGAATCGTACCTTTGGTGGTTGACAGTCATGTATCCACATTAGCCAGAGAAGTCAAAATAATGTCAAACTAACTTTTCCCTCTTCCTTGGTATCCCTTCTAAATAACATGAGATATATCCATTTCTTGGTATTTTTACTCATGAACCGGGGTACCACATCCTCTACAGAAGTTTTAAAGGCCTATGGAACTATAGCTACCAGTCTGTTGTGGTGTTGGTGAGCCCATTCCTAATTCTAGGGCCCTCCCTATTTCCCTACCACTAATCTTCTACAAAAATTTGGAATATAGCCTCTAAATAAGACTAGGTAATTCACAAATACAACACATGAATGCAGAGTAATGACACTATAGGGACTTGTTCCCAAACATTGCACACTAATAGCACTAGAATAAAACATGATCAAAGATGGTTTTCCACTAACCTGACTTCTCTGGACACTAATACTTTGGTGGAAAATATTATATTGATGTTTTTTATCACCAGAAGAAGAAAGTATAGATGGAACTACTGAAAAATCATGGATGATACTCAGAACCTCTCGCAAATTCCCTTCTGTAAATAGGGCCTAATTCATTAGGTCTTTTAATCTTATTAAATGGAAAATATTTACCAGTGACCTGATCTCATTATGAATATAATCCTAGAAACATCTCACCCAAGAGATCTCATTAGTTTCCAAGGATGGTGCAAAGCATTTTAGGTCTATTAAACATATAGCATAGTCCAGTACTAACAACCCCCCACCACATCATATTCAAGACCTCATGTTATTATTTATCCATCAAGGTTTCAGGATAGAAATGGATCAGGAACATCATCTCAAATTCCATCAAAGAAAGCACATCCTTCTACCTAGCTTCTTAAAAATATCCCACCAATGATGCGTAGGTCCATGAAGCATATACGCATCGATCTCCAGCCTCTGATCCTTGAGTGTCTCAAAATGATTGATGATTTTCTAGGCTAACTCAATCAAGAACTCAACTACATGGGGTCCCCCTTCCCCAGTGAACACAAGAATATTTTTATTTTGAAACTCCATTTTTAACTAAGACATCGAATGAATGATTTAAATAGTCTCTCTTTCCTTAGATTGCATGATTCCATAAATATTTCATGAACATGAACTTCCATCCACTCCTAAGGAACTATAGTAAGCTATGATTCACCTATGTTAAGAGCGTGATAATTTATACTCTCTAGATTCTCAAATTGAAGATGGTGAGGAGACATTTTCTCTAAATTAAAAATGAACACCTTAGAGAATAGTGTATAAGAAATGTCAACCCAATATGGGACAACCGTAGAGAACAAATAACTCTTGGTCTCCCTGGTGTGGGATTACAAGTATTTTAGCATGAAACGAAAACTCAATTCATTTTCCTAGTGAAATAGATATCTCATATTATAGTTCAAAAGGCACATATATATCACATGAAAAAAATAGATATTCCCCTACCAAGAACAATGCATGTTAATATATCTCTATATTCCTATAATGATGCATGCATTCTCAACTTGTGTCAAACTATACAATGACTAAAAAAATAATGAAATAATATCATCATAAATCAATAACCTCACACTATATGTAAATCATCCAATGTGAAATAACATCAACTATAACAAGAACACAGTACATAAAACAATCCCATCCCTGGGCAGTCAGATGTTTAATCATACATGGGTTATCTACATTCATGTACAAGCTCATTACCGACTCTCAACACATCCTACTCTCCTTTCCATCTTACCCAAAAGTATAAATGAAAAAAACCTCCTATAATAACAATTTGTAGCATCCCACAATCTTGAACCCTCTCACATAGCTATAAAAGGTTGGTTATAAGACCTCAAGCAAGTATCCTCGTGCTCTAGAGGGTTCTGACTAGAAGTGGGGGTGTGAATATTATACTGTGGATATTATACCACCTATTATGAATTTCTACAGAAATAGAAAGAATTCATAATGAAAAAGAAATAATTAGAGTAAAAATGTGGAAGGAAAAAAGAAAATCCAGCTAAATAATTCAATAAATAATAAGGAATAATGTATTTAATTTCTAGAATGTCAGTAAATTTCGAGCTATAAAAATAAAATAAAAACACTAGTATACTCAAATAAAAGATTCAATGTCCCGAGTCCTAAACCCCACATCGAAACCATCTCCAAAATATATCCCAATAGAAACAAAGAAATAAATGGAAATGAATTTTTACCTTGTCTAAGCCTATATTCGGGAAATTTGATCGGGTTCCAAATGGCAGCATGAATATGGTGTGAGTATAACATAGTGGGTCGACTCCACCATGTCTAAAAATACCAATCTCATAATATTTTAATTCAATAAAAAAGAAAAATATGTGTATTAAATAATTCAACAATTAATAAAATACAGTAACATTTTAATTCAGATCCATGCCTAAATATGTATGAGCTTGTATTATGACCATGGCAACCACCAGTATATAACCATGGTAACAAACCTGATTCTATGTTATATCATAATATATCTGAGCAAGTATTATGACCATGCCATCCACCAAAATATAACATATGTAAAAACTTACTTCGGAATCATTTCAGTATACCTTTGATCATGTAATACAACAATGCCAACCACCACTATATTACCATGGTAAAGTCACCACAAACAATCCAGGTCAAAGACTTATAAAAATTACAACATTTCTGGGTAAAAGCCCTATAAAATTTACAACATTTATTAGTTGAATCACTATTATCATTACAAAATGGGACTAGGAATATCACACTATATATAAGAATTATAGCTTGAGACAGGTATGATCCCGATCAATATCAACATTACAGCATATTAGTGTGTATGTTCTAGAGTGTATCCTGATATATAAGCATTAGATCATGGTAAAAATTTTCCATCATATAGAATGGGTATCACAATATCACGTCACAATTCTCAATGATTAATTATAAATTTTTCAATTTTTTTATTCCACATGAAATTCAATCCACAATTCATTAACAATTATGTCAATAATAAAATTTTACAATTTAGGTATTCTGTAAAAATAAATCACCATAGGTCACATGTCATGCTAAACATAGATTAATCCATTAGCTAGTTATAAATCCATTTAAAACCAATTAAATTCAAGGAATAATAGCATTCAATTTTTTAATTTATTTGGATGAATAAAATCATGTAGAAATCATGATATTATATAAACAAAGAAATTATCAAACCATACGGTTACGATTTAGACCTCATGCGTTTTACCGACTATCCAATAATGCTTCTAATAGCCAAAACCCATGAGTAAAAAATGAAAATGATTTCTAGAGGTTCCTAGATCCAAATCGATCAATTTCAAACCAACACCATAATCCACTAAAGGATTTCTCCACAATGGTCCCAGAACCAAGGGAGAGATGGATGAAACGTAAACAAAGATACTTACCCGAGATTGAAGACCAAAACAGATCATCCATAATGGATATTTTCAATCCAAAATCACTTCGATAATTCCTTAGGTTTCATTAGAGAATATATTTAGTGAACTATAATGAATTTTATCCACACAACATGTTTAAAAATATAGGTTGGTCATTTATATGTTGTGAAATGTGGAAACACGTCATGTAAATTTCATAATGGAATTGAAAAATAAACACATAACCTCATTTTAATTTAATAATACCCTCCAAAAATTACATGAAATGAAATACATTTACATGATGCATAAATTTTAAGAAGATTTTTTTTAGTAAATTTTCCATTTAAAAAATACAAACCCACTAAAAAGAATCTCAACTTACCGTGAACCTGTGAAACCCTTAAAATATTTATACATGTACTTAATTTGATCCTACAAGTATCCATCCCCAAAATTTAGGTCATTTTATCCAAAAAAAATCACATATATGCTTGAAAAAGAATCAACCACCAAGGATAAAATGAAAATCTTAGAGAGATATACACCTATAAAAACATGGTATCTTACACATATACTACCACACGGGAGACTGATGTAATAATATTATTAAATAGTGGGGCCCTACATCCTTGTACATTCCTAACATGTGAAAAACCAAATGTTATATTCTCATTTATTACGCAATTCAATTTAACCACCTGAGGTCATCTCGTATCCTTCCTTATTTAAAATATATTGAGAGTGATGGTTCTACAATGAGATTTGTGCTGGTTTTTTACATGGTAGAAGTAACCTAAGAGATTGCATTGGATGAAGATACATGTGAAAAAGAACCCAAGTAATGGTTTTTTGGTCAGATTTACTTGGGAAAAGTAATATAAGTGAACAAACATGGGGAAAATATTTTACATTACCAAATTTTTACCAATTTATTATTATTATTGTATTATCTCCACCTTTAGGAATTTCATATACTTCTAATTTATCTAGAAGATAAATTGTTGAACCCCCTTTTAGGAATATGATATCCTTTAACTTTGTAACATATATTTACATTATTTCAACAATTCCATGAACCTTTTTTAATTTCCCATGAATTTTTATCTTATTTTGGGTTTGTTATGGAAGAATTTTAAATTTTTTGGAAGCCCAATGGGTGATGCACAGTTGGCTCATAGTTAAGGAAACTCATATAATATTGTCTAGGAAATCGTTCTCCTTTGATTAAGTCTCTAGAAGGTGCACATAGATTTTTTAAACCATGTTTACATCCCTTCCAAACTGTGAAATCTTGGATAGTGAGTGTTTTCTTACCGGTCGCATAATTTTACTTACCATACACCTCATTCAAAAGAGTTACATGGTTAGTGATCATGGTTTTTCTAAATGTGAAACCCTTTGTAGTAAACCATGTGTGTGGGTTTCAATTCCCCTATATATTTTATTAAAATACCTAAACCCTCTATTTTGACACCTAATCACCCTATTTTTTCACTAACACTAATCATTGGTCTTTGTAGGTTCTGAAGATACAATTTTTACTCCAATATACCCTTTTTAGAAAATTGATGCTTTGGTTATTTGGTTTGATCTCATCCATGTAAGTAGATTGCCCCTTATGTGTTTTTTTAATATGTCTCTTTATATCCTCTGTGAGGAGTGAAGGTTATTGTCACGACCCGACCTCGGGGCCCGTGCCGTGACTACCCCAAGCCCGCCTTCCATAGGCCAGGGGCTGGCGACTAGCACCAAGGCGTAAAATCCCGGTAAACAGGGAAGGCATTGCCTTTATAAGTAACAACCACCACAGAGTCAGCAAGCGGAAAGTAAAGTGCAGAAAAGTAGAGGGGGCCGGAATACAAGCCCAACTGTAAAGTACAACTGAAAAAGTAAAGTACAACAACTGAAGAAAAGACGGCGGCCTCATGTCGTCCACTGGAAATCCCACCTGAAGGGTGGGTACAGATAGTCTCCAGGCTCCTCGGGTCCCACGTCCGCTCCGAGCACGTCCCGCCCAGTGGTCCACCTCCAGGTACCGTCCTGCTCCACGCCCCAACCGTGATCAGCGCTGTCCGTCGTCTGCAACCAACACAACAAGGTGCGGGCATAGCCCGTGCAGGGGTGAGTACAAGCTACTCAGTAAGGACCCCGAGACCCCCGAAGGTCTCCCGAAATCCACAAAGGATATAGCACAAAAGAAAGATGCAATCACGAAGTAACATCTGACTCGACTTAGGTATATGCCCATACATATACCTAAGTCCCCAATTCTAGCTCTGCTCACGAGCTCAAGAACAACTCAATCCACAAAGGAAAGCAAGACTCAAATCCACAAGGAGAGTAAACAGTAAATCCACATAGGATAGTTCAACACAATCCACAAAGGAGAGTAACATAAGATTCAGCTCAACCAGGTATACTTTTTCAGATGACGTCAAAGATGATCACTGATCCATCTATGTCGTCGGACCCACGAAGGATCGATAGGTACTAACCCCCGCAAAAGACCCACACAGGATCGGGCTCACACAGAACCTGTAGGCAATGGCTCACACAGAACCGGTAGGCAGTGGCTCACACAGAACCGGTAGTAGGACCCACACAGGATCGGGCACTGATCCGCGTAGGATCGCTGAGTGCAGTAGTCGACGCAGTCCACTGAGGATCCCTGCACAGTCGTCGCCGCAGTCCACGAAGGATCTCTGCTCTGCCGTCGTCGCAGTCCACGGAGGATCTCTGCTCTGCCATCGTCGCAGTCCACGGAGGATCTCTGCTCTGCCATCATCGCAGTCCACGGAGGATCTCTGCTCTGCCGTCGAAGTCACAACCAGCGCTAGGGTTCCCGCACACAGCGAGCTCGTTTAGGAGGGTCCGCTCCACGAGCCGAGAGGCTGATACATCAACTGGCACGTAGTCCGAAGTTGATGTATCCAAATGTTCCGTATCGACAACAGGATCTCAACGCAACAGACGGCGCGTCAATCGGACGCCCGGTCTGAGAGTTATTGGCATTTTCGTCCCAGGGGCCCGGTTGGTTTTTAGGGAAAAACCAACCCGACCGTACTCCGTCTGTGTCCGATCCTCGGGTGGAGTATGCCAAAAGTTCCGTCTCACTTAGAGGAAACTACCACAGCTGACGGTACGTCGATCGGACGTCCGTAGCTCATGTTATGAGCGTTTCCGCTCCGAGGGCCCGGTTGGTTTCGTGTACGAACCAACCCGGCCGAACCCAAAGTCTTCCGAAACCTTGAGTGTAATATACCGAAAAGACCGTCTTGATCCAAGGATCGCGTAGCCGCTGACGGTTCGTCAATCGGAGGTCCCAGGCCCAAGATATGGGCGGAAAACTGAAGAGGGCCCGAAACGGGGGATCTGGGCCCGGGGCGACCCGGCCCGAACTCCCCCTGGGGTCGGCCGAACCGGGTCGGCCCGGCCGACCGGACCGACCGGCTCGGCTTCGGCCGAGCGGCCGAAGCAGCTGCCGCGGGTTTGACCCGCGGCTTTGAGGGAAACGCGGCCCCGGGGGGGGGGGGGGGGGGGGGGGGCGCCTGTCACGAGGACGCGTCCGGGCCGCCGCGTCCCTCCCCGGTTCCGCGCGGCCGCGGAACCGGCCGCCGCCGCCGCGGCTTCAGCCGCGGCGGATCTTCTCCACGGCAGCGCGCCGGGCGCCGCCGCCTCCGGTCGCCGGCGCCGCCGCCGCCTTCCGCGGGCCGCCGGAGTTGCTCTGGTGGCCCGTTTTGCCTCCCATCTGCGCCGTTGCTCCTCCCGGGGGCCGATCTTCACTACGGAATCAACAGATCGCCCCTGCCGCGCGGTTCGTCGTCGTCCTCCATATCCGCACAACAAAAGAGATCGGCGGGGGGTTTTCGGGTCTTGTTCGTTAGACCCGCACCCTCCGCGTTAGTCATAAACAACGGGAGGAAAGAAAATAATCAACAACAATTTTAATTAAATTAAAATTGTCCGGAGATCAGGTTCTTTATTTGAAAAGAATAAACATGGGGAAATAAGATAAAATATTCCAACATCCCTTACCTTGTCGTCGTCGTCGGACGAGAGGTCGTCGCGGAATCGCTCGTCGCGGAAGAAGGAGATCGTCGCGTCGTCACGGTATCCGGCGTCGCGTCGCCAATCTCCGGATCAAGATCAAACGGATTTAATTAATTTAAATCTGTTGATATCGAATTATAAAAAGGAGAGAATTAGAAGATTCGATTCTCACCTTTGTTGCCGAACGAGGATCGGCCGCGGAAGAAGAGGCGTCGCCGAAGAACGTCGCGGGTAGGGCTCGTCGACGTCGCAGATCACGGCGTGCGTCGTCGAATTCCGGTCGCCGGCGTTCTTCGCGTTCTTCGCGTTCTTCGCGTTCTTCGCGTTCTTCGTGGGGAGATGAAGAAACAAAGATTCTCTCAAATCCTTTCAAAGGACTTTTTTTAGGTTGGTCTTATTTTATTAATATGCCAACACACGAAACCGGTTAAGAAACGATCCATCAATTCGAAAGAAACGACCCATTTAATTCACGAAAGAAACAGCCCATTTAATTCACGAAATAAACCGCCCAATTAAATGGTCTGTTAAGAATTAAAGAAAACGCGTCGGTTGACTTTTCAGTTACTTTGACGGGTTTTCGCGGGTGCGTTACTTAGCGAAAGAAACGGCGGGGCTCGTGCGGGCCCCACCGCACAAATATCCTAACAAGGGGGTAGGATATTTCTGGATAGCATCCTATCCGCTTTAACTCAGTTCAAGTGGCTTCCAAGTGACTTCCAAGCAGCTTAAGTGAAATAAAATAAATTTGTCGCACAAACATTATTTTATTTCTGTCTTAAAGCCCCAAAATTTAAAAACCACGTCTGAGCAAACGCAACTCCGAAAGAGGCGTTTCTAAGCAAATACCGGCGCTGCGATTTTATCGGTGCCCTCAGAATTTGATTCCGGGCACCGGTTCAAAAGATAGAAAAACCCGCTCGTCCGTTCACTGAACGTACCCGAGCCAAACTTCGGAAATTGATTCCGGAAACACCGGGCCTCGGAATCAGGTGCCGTCTGAAGCTGCGCTCTTGTAAAATTCCAAAGAAAATTAAGAAAAAAAATTTCCTTGAAATTTGCGGGTCTTTACATTACTCCCACCTCAGGGCTTTACGTCCCCGTAATGATACATCAAAAACTAGGGGAACAAATGGGGGTACTGAGCACGCATCTGAGCCTCCCACTCCCAAGTGCTCTCCTGGAGGTTCCTGTGCCGCCATCTGACGCGCACAAGAGGAATCGACCGCCCACGTAGGAACCGCTCCTGTCGATCCTCGATCTCCACTGGGACCTCCGCAAAAGTCGCCCCATCGTCCACGTCCAGCTCCCCAAAGTCGATGATGTGCGTCGGGTCGTGCACGTATCTCCTCAGCTGAGACACGTGAAAGACGTCGTGCACCCGGTGCAACTGAGGTGGTAGAGCCAGGCGATAAGCCACCTCTCCTATCCTGCTGAGGACCTGGAAAGGCCCGATGAAGCGTGGAGACAACTTGCCGCCTCGGCCAAATCTCCGTAAACCACGTCGTGGTGAGACACGCAAAAAGACGTGGTCGCCATCCTCGAACTCTACTGGCCTCCGCCTCCTGTCAGCATATGACTTCTGCCGGCTCTGAGCTGTCCTCATCCTCTCCTGGATGATCTGGACCTTCTCTGTCGTGGCTCGGACCATCTCTGGTCCCACGAGTGCTGACTCCCCAGGGTCTGTCCAGCACAACGGTGATCTGCAGGGTCTGCCGTACAGCGCCTCGTATGGTGCCATCCCGATGGTGGAGTGGTAGCTGTTGTTGTACGCGAACTCCACCAAGGGTAGGTGGTCCTCCCAGCTGCGACCAAAGTCGATAACACATGCACGGAGCATGTCCTCGAGTGTCTGTATGGTCCTCTCAGTCTGACCATCAGTCTGAGGGTGGAAGGCTGTGCTCAGATGGAGTCGCGTCCCGAACGCCTCCTGCAACCCCTTCCAAAGCCGGGAAGTGAAAGGAGCATCTCGATCGGAGACGATAGACGATGGCACACCGTGAAGCCGTACGATCTCCTGGACGTAAAGACGTCCCAAGCTCTCCACTGAACCCTGCTCTCTGAAGGGTAAGAAGTGTGCCGACTTGGTGAGTCGGTCGACAATCACCCAAATGGAGTCGTGACCTCTGGAAGTGCGTGGAAGTCCAGTCATGAAGTCCATAGATATGACGTCCCACTTCCACTCCGGGACCTCCAAGGGCTGTACCAAGCCTGCTGGTACCTGATGCTCTGTCTTCACCTGCTGGCAGGTGAGGCATCGTGAAACGAACTCTGCCACAGCTTTCTTCATGCCCGGCCGCCAGTGCTGTCGTCTGAGATCCTGGTACATCTTCGCCACTCCGGGATGTACCGCCAAGGGAGAAGTGTGAAACTCTATCAGCACCTCCTCTCGTAAAGCGACTGGTACGAAGGTACGTCCTCTGAAAAGGATGTCGTGCTCAGCTCCAAGGGAGAAACCATCAGGCGCCTGACCTGAGGATATCAGTGCACGCCGGGTCTCACAGTCAGCGTCCCCACGCTGAGTCTCTCTGACCCGCTGTAGAAGTGGAGGAGAGACTATGAGAGACTGAAGAAAGGCTGCTCCGTCTCTATCCACGAAGGATATCTGTAAGGAGGCTAGCTGCTCTGTCGCCTCCTCAAGTAGCTGAATGCCCGTCCTCCTGCTGAGGGCATCGGTTACCACGTTCCCCTTCCCAGGAGTATAGACTATCTCAAAGTCATAGTCCTGGAGAAACTCAAGCCATCTCCGATGTCTCAGGTTCAGGTCCTTCTAAGAGAAGATATACCTGAGACTCTGGTGGTCAGAAAAGACTGTGAAGCGCTCGCCCATCAGATAGTGCCGCCAAGTCTTTAGAGCGAAGACCACTGCTGCTAACTCCAGGTCATGAGTGGCGTAGTTCTGCTCATGCGGCCTCAACTGACGTGATCCGTAGGCGATCACGGCCCGCTCCTGCATCAGGACGCACCCGAGTCCAGTCCCTGATGCATCGCAGTAAACTACGTACCCAACTCCCTCCTCAGGCAACCTCAAGATAGGTGCGCTGGTCAATCTCTGTCTCAGCTTCTGGAAGCTCTGCTGACATCTGTCTGACCACTTGAAGGGTTTCCCCTTCTTCGTCAACCCTGAGAGTGGTGCCGCAACTCTGGAGAAGTCCGGCACAAATCTCCTATAGTATCCGGATAAGCCCAAGAAGCTCTGCACCTCCGTCACGCTCCTGGGTGGTTCCCAAGCTAGCACTGCCTCGATCTTCGCGGGATCCACTGCAACTCCCGCCTCAGAAATGACGTGCCCCAAGAAATGGACCTCACGTAACCAGAACTTGCACTTAGAGAGCTTGCCATAAAGCTGGTGCTCTCGGAGTGTGTCTAGCACAACTCGCAGGTGGTAGGCATGCTCCTCCTCAGTCGTCGAGTATACCAAAATGTCGTCAATGAAGACCACGACAAATCGGTCGAGGTATGGCTGGAAGATCCTGTTCATGAGGCTCATGAACACTGCTGGAGCATTGGTTACGCCGGACGGCATAACCAAGAACTCATAATGGCCATACCGACACCTGAAGGCCGTCTTCTGCACGTCCTCGTCTCGAACTCTGAGCTGATGATAGCCTGACCGGAGGTCTATCTTCGAGAACCACCGCGCTCCCTTGAGCTGATCGAAGAGGTCATCAATCCGTGGCAGCGGATACTTGTTCCTCACTGTCACCTGGTTCAGGCGACGATAGTCGACACACAGTCGCAAGCTCCCGTCCGCCTTCTTGGCGAACAAAATCGGGGAAGCCCAGGGTGAAACACTGGGTCGGATAAACCCCTTGCTCTGCAAGTCCTCCAACTGTACCCGCAGATCCCGAAGCTCGGCGGAGGCCATCCGATATGCTGGAGTAGATATTGGGGATGTCCTGGGGTACAAGTCGATGTAAAAGTCTACCTCTCTACGAGGAGGTAGCCCTGGAACGTCGTCGGGAAAGACGTCCACGTACTGGTCCACCACTGCAGGAAAAGCTGGACTCCGCACGTCCACTACTCCTAGGATGAGGCTAGCCAACTGATGAGAGATGGGCTGCACTCTCCTCTGCGGAAGTCCATCCTGTGCTGCAAAGGTTCCCTTCTCGCCGGTGAAGGTAAACCTGCTCCCGTCGGTGCGAACACATCGCACCTTGCGCCTAAAACAGTCGATCTGGGCATGAACCGTGGATAGCCAATCCATGCCCAAGATGACGTCGTAAGGCCTCGACGCCGCTACAAGGAGATCCCAGCCGAAGATCTCGCCTCCTAGAGTAAGCTCACACTGCCGGCACCAGTGCGTAATCATCGAGTCTGCTCCCGTAGGAGTCTCTAGCCGTAAGGATCGAGCCAACGGCTCAGTCGGAATCTCCGAGCTCCGAACAAGGGCAGAGGCAATGAAAGAGTGACTCGCTCCTGTGTCTATAAGTACTGCAGCAAGGGTGGAATAGACACAGATCGTACCTCGAATCATCTCTGGCATGTCGGGGTCGTAGGCCTCCACTGCCTGGAGCTGGGCCTGTCCCTGCCCGCCAGCTCCCTGTGGTCGAGGTGGCCCTCCTGGTGGTGGTGGGGGTAGAGCCTGGAAGCGTCGCCCACCACCCGCTGCTCGGCCAGCTCCTCTGCCTCGTCCGCCTCCTCCCTGCGGACCGCCACGATCGACCCTCTGCCTCTGCCTGGGTGGCCCCTCCACCGTCTGCTGCTCCTCTGATCGGCGAGTCGGGCAGTCACGAGCCATGTGACCCTGCCCGCCGCAGGAGTAGCACAGCCTGCCTCTCGGAAGGCTGGCACTCCGCTGTGTGCCCCGCACGGCTGGGCAGGTGTCCTGAGGCCGTCTGCGTGGGGGTCTGGTCTGCCTGGACCCGAGAGTCATCCGTCGGCTACCTGCTGCCGAAGACTCAGCTACCTGCCGCCCTGCGCTAGGTCTCGCTGCTGAAGAAGGCTCTTCCTGGAAGCTCTCGATCAGGAGGGCTCGCTCCAGCACTCCCGCCTGGGTCGGAATGCTGAGGGAGATCAGCGACGCCCCGAATCTCCTGTCGCAAGCCCTGCTCGAAGATCCGGGCCCGGAAGAAGGGGTCCCGTACCATGTCGGTCGAGTAGCGAGATAGGTCAGTGAACCTCGCCGTGTACTGAGCGACCGTCATGCTGCCCTGGCGCAGCTGGAGAAGCTCCTGGATGCGCACCGCTTGGAGGGTGGCCGGGACGAACTCAGAGCGGAAGAGGCTCTCGAAGTCCGCCCAGAGCAAGGATGCCTCATCGTGAACCTGGAGCATCAAGCTCCACCATCGTCCTACCGCCGCCTGCAGGAGGCTCGCCGCGAGAATCACCATGAGATCCGCTGGTGTCCTCACAAGCCTAATGATCCGTACCACCGCCTCTAGCCAGTCCTCGGCGGCCTGGGGGTCCGCCTCACCGCGAAACCTGGGCGGTCGCTGGCTCTGAAACTCATGCAGTGCCCTGAGGCGACGTGCATCGTCAGCGTCTGGTACTGGCAGCATCGGTGGCTCGGCGGGTAAAGCTACCGCCGGTGCCACTGCTGGCAAAGGGCCCTGCACCGAGGCCTCGTCGCTCGGTGGGCTGCCGTCGCGCCCTACACTCGGAACCCTAGCTGGCTGTCATCGCGGGGACATCCTGAAAAGGAGAACAAGAGAACCACAGTCAGAACAGTATACCTGGTGAGCTGGCACAAGTAATCACAAGGAAAACTTGAGACTTTCATAAAGCAGATCAGTATACCCGGTGAGCTGAAATAAGTAATCACAAAGAAACTTGAAACACACACGCAATCAATGTTTTCATGCATTAAGTCGGAAATCAGGAGTCAGGGTCCTGGTGTACGGATACGTCGGCCGCCGCACCAACACTGGGCTCCCTGAACTGATAACCACACTCAATACACTAAACACTATTGCTTCATATAGAAAGAAAGGATGATCAGAGTGTGCGGTAGAACCGACCACCTTTGATACCAATTTGTCACGACCCGACCTCGGGGCCCGTGCCGTGACTACCCCAAGCCCGCCTTCCATAGGTCAGGGGCTGGCGACTAGCACCAAGGCGTAAAATCCCGGTAAACAGGGAAGGCATTGCCTTTATAAGTAACAACCACCACAGAGTCAGCAAGCGGAAAGTAAAGTGCAGAAAAGTAGAGGGGGCCGGAATACAAGCCCAACTGTAAAGTACAACTGAAAAAGTAAAGTACAGCAACTGAAGAAAAGACGGCGGCCTCGTGTCGTCCACTGGCAATCCCACCTGAAGGGTGGGTACAGATAGTCTCCAGGCTCCTCGGGTCCCACGTCCGCTCCGAGCACGTCCCGCCCAGTGGTCCACCTCTAGGTACCGTCCTGCTCCACACCCCAACCGTGATCAGCGATGTCCGTCGTCTGCAACCAACACAACAAGGTGCGGGCATAGCCCGTGCAGGGGTGAGTACAAGCTACTCAGTAAGGACCCCGAGACCCCCGAAGGTCTCCCGAAATCCCCAAAGGATATAGCACAAAAGAAAGATGCAATCACGAAGTAACTTCTGACTCGACTTAGGTATATGCACATACATATACCTAAGTCCCCAATTCTAGCTCTGCTCACGAGCTCAAGAACAACTCAATCCACAAAGGAAAGCAAGACTCAAATCCACAAGGAGAGTAAACAGTAAATCCACATAGGATAGTTCAACACAATCCACAAAGGAGAGTAACATAAGATTCAGCTCAACCAGGTATACTTTTTCAGATGACGTCAAAGATGATCACTGATCCATCTAAGTCGTCGGACCCACGAAGGATCGATAGGTACTAACCCCCGCAAAAGACCCACACAGGATCGGGCTCACACAGAACCTGTAGGCAATGGCTCACACAGAATCGGTAGGCAGTGGCTCACACAGAACCGGTAGTAGGACCCACACAGGATCGGGCACTGATCCGCGTAGGATCGCTGAGTGCAGTAGTCGACGCAGTCCACTGAGGATCCCTGCACAGTCGCCGCCGCAGTCCACGAAGGATCTCTGCTCTGCCGTCGTCGCAGTCCACGGAGGATCTCTGCTCTGCCATCGTCGCAGTCCACGGAGGATCTCTGCTCTTCCATCGTCGCAGTCCACGGAGGATCTCTGCTCTGCCGTCGAAGTCACTGCCAGCGCTAGGGTTCCCGCACACAGCGAGCTCGTTTAGGAGGGTCCGCTCCACGAGCCGAGAGGCTGATACATCAACTGACACGTAGTCCTAAGTTGATGTATCCAAAAGTTCTGTATCGACAACAGGATCTCAACGCAACAGACGGTGCGTCAATCGGACGCCCGGTCTGAGAGTTATTGGCATTTTCGTCCCAGGGACCCGGTTGGTTTTTAGGGCAAAACCAACCCGACCGTACTCCGCCTGTGTCCGATCCTCGGGCGGAGTATGCCAAAAGTTCCGTCTCACTTAGAGGAAACTACCACAGCTGACGGTACGTCGATCGGACGTCCGTAGCTCAAGTTATGAGTGTTTCCGCTCCGAGGGCCCGGTTGGTTTCGTGTACGAACCAACCCGGCCGAACCCAAAGTCTTTCGAAACCTTGAGTGTAATATACCGAAAAGACCGTCTCGATCCAAGGATCGCGTAGCCGCTGACGGTTCGTCAATCGAAGGTCCCAGGTCCAAGATATGGGCGGAAAACCGAAGAGGGCCCGAAACGGGGGTTCTGGGCCCGGGGCGACCCGGCCCGAACCCCCCCCCCCCCCCCCCCCCCCCCCCCCCCGCCTGGGGTCGGCTGAACCGGGTCGGCCTGATCCGGCCCGACCCGGCTAGGCCGGGTCCGGTCCGGCCTGGGCGCGGCCCAGCCGACCGGACCGGCCGGCTCGGCTTCGGCCGAGCGGCCGAAGCAGCTGCCGCGGGTTTGACCCGCGGCTTTGAGGGAAACGCGGCCCCGCGGGGGGGCCGCCTGTCACGCGGACGCGGCCGGGCTGCCGCCTCCCTCCCCGGTTCCGCGCGGCCACGGAACCGGTCGCCGCCGCCGCGGCTTCAGCCGCGGCGGATCTTCTCCACAGCGGCGCGCCGGGCGCCGCTGCCTCCAGTCGCTGGCGCCGCCTTGCCGGCGACCCGCGCCGCCGCCGCCTTCCACGGGCCGCCGGAGTTGCTCTGGTGGCCCGTTTTGACTCCCGTCTGCGCCGTTGCTCCTCCCGGGGGCCGATCTTCACTGTGGAATCAACAGATCACCCCTGCCGCGCGGTTCGTCATCGTCCGCCATATCCGCACAACAAAAGAGATCGGCGAGGGGTTTCCGAGTCTTGTTCGTTAGACCCGCACCCTCCGCGTTAGTCATAAACAACGGGAGGAAAGAAAATAATCAACAAAAATTTTAATTAAATTAAAATTGTCCGGAGATCAGTTTCTTTATTTGAAAAGAATAAACACGGGGAAATAAGATAAAATATTCCAACATCCCTTACCTTGTCGTCGTCGTCGGACGAGAGGTCGTCGTGGAATCGCTCGTCGCGGAAGAAGGAGATCGTCGCGTCGTCGCGGTATCCGGCGTCGCGTCGCCAATCTCCGGATCAAGATCAAACGGATTTAATTAATTTAAATCCGTTGATATCGAATTATAAAAAGGAGAGAATTAGAAGATTCGATTCTCACCTTTGTTGCCGAACGAGGATCGGCCGCGGAAGAAGAGGCGTCGCCGAAGAACGTCGCGGGTAGGGCTCGTCGACTTCGCAGATCACGGCGTGCGTCGTCGAATTCCGGTCGCCGGCGTTCTTCGCGTTCTTCGCGTTCCTCGCGTTCTTCGCGTTCTTCGCGGGGAGATGAAGAAACAAAGATTCTCTCAAATCCTTTCAAAGGATTTTTTTTAGGTTGGTCTTATTTTATTAATATGCCAACACACGAAACCGGTTAAGAAACGATCCATCAATTCGAAAGAAACGACCCATTTAATTCACGAAAGAAACAGCCCATTTAATTCATGAAATAAACCGCCCAATTAAATGGTCTGTTATGATTTAAAGAAAACGCGTCGGTTGACTTTTCAGTTACTTTGACGGGTTTTCGCGGGTGCGTTACTTAGCGAAAGAAACGGCGGGGCTCGTGCGGGCCCCACCGCACAATTATCCTAACAAGGGGGTAGGATATTTCTGGATAGCATCCTATCCGCTTTAACTCAGTTCAAGTGGCTTCCAAGTGACTTCCAAGCAGCTTAAGTGAAATAAAATAAATTTGTCGCACAAACTTTATTTTATTTCTGACTTAAAGCCCCAAAATTTAAAATCCACGTCTGAGAAAACGCAACTCCGGAAGAGGCGTTTCTAAGCAAATACCGGCGCTGCGATTTTATCGGTGCCCTCAGAATTTGATTCCGGGCACCGGTTCAAAAGATAGAAAAACCCGCTCGTCCTTTCACTGAACGTACCCGAGCCAAACTTCGGAAATTGATTCCGGGCACACCGGGCCTCGGAATCAGGTGCCGTCTGAAGCTGCGCTCTTGTAAAATTCCAAAGAAAATTAAGAAAAAAAAGTTCCTTGAAATTTTCGGGTCTTTACAGTTATTCATGTAATTAATGTATCTAAAATATTTTTTACAGGGATCTTGATTCAAGGTTGAGTTTATTTATCTATCTTGCCTTCAATTTCCATTGGCATTCCCCTTTGTGAGAATTGTGCGTTGTGATCTCTTAATTTAAAGGTAGGTGGTTCCCTAATTCTTTTACATATGATTGAATCCTTAGATCTCTCAATTTAGTTGAAATTAGTTTTTAATTGATTTAAGAACCGTGATTTTAATGGATTTAATGTGTGATTTGAAATGACATGGAAAATATAAAATCCCAATTTTGATGAAATATTAATGTTGGGTGGATTTTTGGAAAAATATAGCTTGATTTTTAAATTGATTTGATCAATTTATTTTTTGTTGAATCTTGTAAAAAATGTGTTAAATTGAAACATGATTTTAAATTTCATGAATTGATGAAAATATATGATTTTGTTTTGGAATGAGAACATCATGTTGAAAATAGAATATAGGATTCGGTTTTGGAATGAGAACATCATGTTGAAAAATATATGATTTTATTTGATCAATTTATTGAATTTTGTAATCTCATTTTATGCTAGGATGTTTGTGGAAACTGAAAAAATAATATAATGACATAGACTATATAGAAATGGATTGATGGTGAAATATACAACTAAACAATTTTAGCAAGACAGCTGAGAGGTGTCCCCTTTCAGGGTGTCTATGGTCCCTGAGGGTACTCCATTTGGGGTGTGTATTGATTTTTTTGTGCACACATATCCTAATATCATATCATTATTTAAATGTGTGATGATTAAATTAAATAAACTGACATACCAATGGTATTTTTTATAAGGTTTTATGATTATTTCACAAAAATATGCATTCCATTGATTATTTTACTATTTTATTCATGCCAAAATCTTTATATAAGTGTTTTATATAAAATTTTATTTTAAACTGGTTTTGATATATCTTCAATATCATTTGATGAGAAATCATGTTTTGTCCTAAAATTTGTGAATATTAAACCATTCCTTGTTTAATTTTCAAATGACAGCATAGTTGATTTAATTATTATTTAATTTATTATAGAACACTTGGTTAGACCCTACTGGGATTTATATCACAAATCCTACCATTTCAATTGGGATTTTATATATTTTCTTATGCCATGTACATGGAAATAGAATGTACCACTTGGAGGTGGTGGATGTTCTTGATCTATGGGACTATAACGACCCAAGCATAACATACTTGGTTATTACCTCATTTTATATTAATATTCCACACATTAAAAAAATACCTAGGACCATAATAGTTTAGTTTATTGTGAAAATTGGAACAAAATCTTCTAATTATGTGAAAGATGTTCAACATATCCATAAATATCTTTCCCTTTTGTACTCTTACTTAAGAACCATTCATCGTAACCTAGGGAAAGGAAACATAGGAAAGGGGTGACTTAAGATGCTCTGTAATGGTAAAAATGGATATATGTAAGCATGACATGATCATAAGTGTATGTCAAAATAATCATAACATTATAATATTATACCCTACATAGAAAATATCATAATCAAGAGTCATGGAATAATAATTGGATGATCATCATACATGAATCATAATGTAATCAAGAGCATAATCCATGAGATCATAAATGAGGAATAAGATACAAAATTGTGTCATACACATAAACATAGAAAAAATAATTCCTTGGATTCCTACCAATACCTTTATAACATGTTAGTCATGGGATAATCAAAAGTTTACCAACTTCAGGATCAGGATGACCTCTCTTGTACCCTCATATTTCAGGTTTTGGATTCCTTGCCATTTCACCTCTTGTTTTAAGGTTCGGATACCCTCCTTTATAACCTTGTGTTTTCGGTATGGGATTCCCTCAATTATACCCTCTTTTATTGGGAATAGGATTCCCTATGATTTTGGCCTTCCGATTCCCTCTGGTTTACCCTCTTATTATGAGCTTTGGATGACCTATTGTTTTTAGCATCAGATTCCCTCCTGTCTATGCTCTTCTTTCAGGCTTAGTATGCCCTCGTGTGAACCCATTGATCTCATAAAACATTTTTCATTTCCCAATACATTTGAGGGTGATAAGGGTCCCACATTTCACATAAGTAAATCATAAATGCATCTTCCATAAGACAACAAAACATTCCTCATATCATGACCCATAAAAAGGGATGGATTTCATAAACAACATGTTGTTACCCATGTAATGAAATGGATTTCTTAAAAATTTCATCATATCATGACCTATAGAGAAGATATATTTTTCATATTAATTTCATCATAGAATAACCCATAAAATAAATTGGGATTCAAAATCATATAACATGTGGAAGATAAAAAATTGTCATCAACATCATTACATAAAAAAGAAACCATTAAATAAATAATATTAATTGTATCCTTGCATCATATCCATTTTAAAACATAAAATATAACAATTTATGTCATCATTGATTGAAAAAGATTTTAGACGATTATATGAAACATTTATAAAGAAAAATAACCGTTATTTGGAAACCCCATCGACAAAACCATTTAAAAGATTATTTTCTTATAAAGAATTATTTCAAATTTCATTTAAAACCATTTTTCAGTAAAATATATTTTCCGCATTTATTTGTTTTAATATAAAGAATTTTGAAATCTTTTTTATTTTAAAATAGCAATCAAAACATATAAAGGTAGGTGGGAGATATTTTGAAACTATTTTCATTTAAAATACATTAAAACATAGAAATAAGGATTTAAATCATATTGAAAATTATTTTCTATAAAAAATTAAAATTAATCATTAACATTGTTAAAAAAATTAAGTATAAAACCTTTTTTAAAACCTTTTCTTAGAAAACATGGTTTTTAAAGAGCACAAATTTCCTACCAAAGAGAGTGATAAAGTTAGATTTTCTTAATAACACTTTATTAATTATATTAATTACTAATGAGTGGAAAGTGGTTCTCATAACATTAATATGTCATGAATACTTAAGAGTTAGGGAAATTCATGATTTTTCTGGAGATATGGACCGTAATATATCATCAATGGAAGCATTAACGTAAAAAATCTCATTAAATAATGAGATCGTAATAATAAACTATTTCCACTTTGGTAACATTAACTCATAATAAACATGATTAAATAACAATACATGAAGATAAAAATATCATGAAGGAAGTAGGTTAATGATATAAAATATTAGAGGGTAGTATGTACACCCCATAAAAACTATAGGTACATAACAAGGAATATATCTCAAAGAAGGCAAATTGAGACAAACAATACTTTACCGATTTAGTAACATTTGAACCATAAAACACATTAAATAGATAGCATAAAATGGGTATTTAAATAACCTTAAATTTAATTATAAAAATCATTGAATACATTCATGATTATTACCTACACCATACAAAATAAATGATTAGTTCATAAGCCATATGTCTCATAGAAATAAAAGTGATATGGGAAAACTCTTAATCCTAGGGTAACATTTGAATTGGGATACCCATGAAATAATAACATATATTGAAACCTATAATATAATAGAATAAATTAAATTCATTATATAACATGTAATAGAGAATTATATATACTGTGTAAATGAAATGATTGTTGGATTTGGCATGTCTCTCACAGATATAAAAAGTGAGATGAAATTCAATTACCTTATGTCTTGAATCTCTTCATACTAATTCTTACCTAATGTATAATAAATATAATAATATTATAAATCTATTAAATAAATATATTAAATTAAACTATACCGTATATTATTTTATTATAACCACATATTACCATCTTATTAACAATTCTATGTTAATGTTATGTTTTGGGTGATATTCGCTCCATTTTTCGAATATAATTTGACTTTTTATTCAATATCCTTTTAATTAGATCATGATTTAATTATTTAAAAAAATTAACATAAAATAAATATCGTATATATTACTTATATAAATATTTATAATAATCTATAAATGATATATATATATATATGATACACTATTCCAGGAGACAGTAGGTCGTATGTATGCATTAACATTGGTTTTGTTTTATTATCGTATTGAAAATAAGTAAAAATAATATATGTATATATATATTATCATTATATTATAATTATTATTTCATATATATCATATAATTTTATGAAACCCATATTTAATACATTACATGTAGAGTTTTAACAAATCACATTGATTTTATGAGGCAGTAGTCCACAAGTCCACAAACAATGTTATAATATTTACAAAAAATGGAAATCATGAGGTTATGTGTTATATAATAATTAAATAATCATAAATACCTCATAAATATCATATATATCATATATAAACATAGTTTCCATCACAATTCCTAGTGATGAGAGGTGGTAAAGGAAAAACGAACAACATCGTTCCATGAGGTAGTAGTTTCTTGTAAACAAGAATGGTAATTTCAATACCCATTTGATGATAGTGTGTGTGGGAGTAGGTAAAACACCAATAAAATATAATATATTTATATTTAGGATAATAATTTTATTATAAAATTATTTAATAAGAATATTTGAGGTGGGGGATAATGAAAATAATACAAAAGATCATTATGAAGGATGTTTCATATTCTTTGGGTAACTCCTTTTTGTTTCCACCAAAGGGCTTCCTTGGATAGATTTATGGAAAATTTTAGGATTATAGTATAAAGGCAGGATAATTTTTAGAATATTTGGATGGGTTTTTATGATAAAGCGGTGCTTGAGAGGTGTAATGATAGGGGAAATAATTCCCTTTATAAGAGGGGAAAAGGACACATTGGGTATTCCTGAAAGGAATTGTGTGCTCTCCTTGTTTTACATTTCATACAATGGTTCCAAAAGGATAATTATTTATATATAGAGGTTTTATTTAATAAATAAAATTTCAAAATAAATTTCATACAATTTTAGGTTTGTTTTTAAAACTCATTTATATGTTTAGTCATTAACTAAGCATGTTTTTACCTTAAACTCTATAATTAATTTTAATTCATTTTAATAAATTTTTTGGTAAAAAAATATGTTGAATTTATTTTAAATTATATATCATTATAATTCCAAATATGGAATCCATTTTTCAAAACTCAAATAAAAAATGTGTAAGAAATTAATTTAAAATTAATCTTGCAGATGTATCACGGCAACGGGGTTTTTAAGAGAAATTGTTTAAATGATTGATAGGATTTTATATTAAATTTCAATGTAAAATTGAATATAATTATCTAAATGAGATTAATTTAATTTAAATTTATGTAATCCCACTTTAAAATATATTAAAATATAATTTACTATATAGATAAATTATATGAAAAATTAGTTCTAAACTAAAATTTACTGTTCTTCATTATTTATCAGAAAAATGAAACATCTCAGAAAAATACCAATAATTCACCAAAAGTAAATTTATATATTATTATTTCAAAATGGTATTTTATTTTTTCATTAAAAATTAAAAAAAATAAAAAAAATTATATATTTACAATCGATTCTCCATAAAAGGTGGGAAAACTACCCATTTCAAAAATACATCAATTTATTCATAACATTTTATTTATTCCTATCTTATGCCCATAAAATCTATAGGATTAGTGTCAAAAAAGATTAATTGAATTTTTAATATATAATTTTTATTAAAAACATTCATTAAAAGTGTATTGTTTAATTTATTGAGATAAAATGGTGTTTGCATGTACAAAAGTAGTTTTCTTATAAAAGGTGTTTCTTTATTATCAAATAGTTCTTACTATCATTTATAATAAATTTATATGTAAAGGATTCAAGATATATACATAAATAAACCGTAGTTCTACATTTCATTCAATTTCATTCATATCTTTTATTATAATAGCAAGGTGATAATTATAATAATATGTTAGAAATAGTATATTGTTGTTTGGTAATACTCAATATAGAGTGTTACATGATTTTTCGAAGGTACATAGTATTGTGTGTAACAGAATCAAAGAATAGTTTTTTAAGTAATGGAAGATAATATGTGTGTTTATTATTGTGAACTTTTTACTACGTTTTGTGTACAATGCTATAATAACTTGGTTCTTCATATAACAAAATTTTTATATAGTGTCGTGTTAAATTAAGAATATTAAAAAGATTAAATTAATTTGAAACAATATTAAAAAAACATCAGGGTGTTACATTCTACCCCCCTTAAAATTTATTTTTCCAATGAAATTTGTCTTCGGTATCGAAAATTTAATACTTGAAAGTTCCATTTATATAATCCATCATCATAAAAATGAACACTAAAACCTCCTTTAAAATAAAAAGATAAAAACATAATAGTTACCTAAATTAACACATTACATGGATTCCATAAAAGATAACATAGTTGGGAAATGAAAATACGTACATAGAGTAATATCATAAATAATTATATATACTTGTAAATATCATTGACCACAATAAATTTAATATTAAATTTAAAGTTAATGGTCTCAAAAAAATAATATGTGATGATTTATAAGACCATCGGTTCAGAAAAAATGAAGATATTAGGATAAATATATTATCTGTATCCCTTTCATAGATTTCAATTATTATTTTACTATATAAGAACATAGATAAATTTACATTCTTGATTTCATTATTTTAAATATGATCAATAACAATATTTGGTTATTCCTTTCTCGATTTCCACTCCATCTCTTACTCAATGAAATGAAGTTTCATTTTTAATTCCTAATTTACTAATAGATCATGAGTTTGAATGATAATTCATACCATCTATCTTTACATAACATCCAAAATAAATTGTTAGAATATGATATCAAATATGAAATAATCCTCAAATTAAGATATAATGCATTAATCTCTAAAACCTCATCTGAAGTTTAACATAAACCATTTTATAAATAGTTAACCTCATGACCCTTCACGGAGATAAAAAATAATAACATTAGAAATAAGATCACTAAATGTGGTTAAAATTTATACGACATATATAATAAAGAATATCTTGGTTTTTAAATTCAAAACATGTGAATACCATCATCTTATAATCTCTTGTAACATGGTAATAACCTAAATATCAATAAATCCTATTGAAAATAATATATGCTTGCTTATTCCAAAAAACTAATATATATATATATATATATATATATATATTCCTTAAATCCAAGAAGTTTTAAACATTGTCCATGATAACATAGCCCCATTTTTCATTACAATATTTTACCATTTATGAGGTCGAAAATACTATCCAATTTACTTTATCTATATCATCATCTCTTTATCCATATAAAATATCATTTTTCCATCCTCATGAATAAGCTAAGGGTTACCTTCCCATAATGTATTGTCAACATTAAATAGCATTTAAAGTTCATTAGTATCATTTACCACATTCTTGAAAAAATTAAAAAAAACTTCCAAAAACCATGATAATATATGTCATGATAAATATACCATAATCTTTGGATTTCAAAACATATACACCTAAATCATCTGCCTTTATTCATAAACCATTACACAGGATTCGTCAAAATATTCCTTAACACCTCTTTTATAGAATATGAAATATGAATCATGTATTAAGCCTCCTCAACCTCACTCTAATAATGCATCTTAAATTTAATGTAAACAATGTTGTACGAACATCCCATACCTTTCATTTTACAATTTTGATCTCTTTATCTTCAGTAGTATTACCAATACTCATAAATCCTTTCATATTATCTACATGAGATTTCCACTTAGGACATCTACATTATAATACCAATACATTTCACATCTGAAACATTAATTTTATCCTAGTTCCATCTTGTTCCAAATATTGGATAAGACCGTAAATTATAGTGTGAGAGACACTTTTCATAGTACAAAATCACATAATCATGAGAAATTACATATTAGATTCATGAATCATGACACGTATTTTTAAATCAAGAACACCTTAGGCTTATCCTTAGATACATTCCTAAACATATCCTTATAAATATCTCGAGGTATCTCACTAAATTTTTATCATCTTATTTTTTAATGGTCGACTAAACCATTCCTTTGATACTAACTATAGTGACTCATGCATAATATTCAGGGATATTACTATGTTTTAGATGAATATTCATCACATTACAAAAATACTTACTTGTGGACCTTTAAATTTTATTGTCTTTAAAAACTTGTAACACATTCTTCTAATTTGGGGAAAGATGTTCATCATCTCTATAAATATATTCCCCTTTAATAATCTTACATAAGAACCTTTCTTCATAACCCAAGGAATGGAGACATAATAATGGGGTGAGCTCAGATTCTTAGTAATGGGAAATAAGGTATATAAGTAATAATAACATGCGAATAAGGTTATGAGAACATGCTCATAAAATTAGAAGATCATACCCTATATATAAAATATCATCATCAAGATTCTTGGTATAAATAGTGGCAGTTCATGAGAAATGTGTTGCAAAGGAATCAAGGGCATAATTCATGAGAGAATAACCATGAAATAAGACATATAACTATTTCATACACATAATCATAGAAACTCCTATGTCAAGGATTCATACCAGGACCTTAATAACATGTTAGGATGAGGATAATCACTCATGTTCCTACATCGATCTTAGGATGACCTCCCAGGTACACTCTTGTTTTTTGGATTGGGATAAACTCATATGTACCCTCTTGTTTTGGTTTTTGATACCCTGTTATGTACCCTCTTGTTTTGGGCATAGGATGCCCTTATGTTTACACCCTTTATTCGATCTTAGGAAGTCCACTTGTTTCTGGAATGGGATTCCCTCTCATGTAAATTCTTGTTTTGGGATTAGGATTACCTCTTATTTTTGGCTAGGGATACCCTCCCGTGTACCCTCTTGTTTCAAAATTAGGATTCCCTTGTACGTACCCTTTGATCTCATAAAACAATTATCACTACCCAATGCATTGAAGGGATATATATTTCACACCTGTCACTTAATGAAAACATATATCCATGTTCCACAAGATATCAAAACATCCATCATATTCTAACCCATAAAGGGAGATGGGTTTCAAAAACATCATACTATTACCCATGGAATGAAATGGGTATCATAACAATTTCACCATATCATAACATATGAAAAAAATGATTGGATTCAAAATCATTACATCAATGAATAACCCATTAAAAGAAGAAGGTTTCAAGATAATATAACTAATTGAAGAGAAATGGATGTCTTAATCATCATTCCATAAAAACATAAGCCATTAAAGAGAGAATATAAATTATATCCTTTTATCATATCCCCAATAAAGAATAAAATTAAAAAAAATTATCTTATAAGGAAAGGTATTTTGAAGGATCATATGTAATATTTCCAAAGGAAAATATCGTTTATTTCAAAACTGTACCATAAAACCATTTAAAAATTCCTTTTCTTATGAGGAAAGAATTATGATTTCATTTTAAATATTTCTTGAAGAAATTATCTTTTATTCTCTAAAAAAATATTTTTAAAACATCAGGAATATTAAAAATATTTTTCCTTTAAAATTGATTTGAAAACATATAAAATATGTTTAAGGATATTTTGAAAACCATTTACATTTAAAATATATTGAAAGCCTAGAAATTAGGATTGAAATCACCATGAAAACATTTTCCTAGAAAACTTATTATATAATATTGAAAAGATTTAAATGTATTTTTAAACATAAAACCATCTTAAAACCTTTGTTTTGAAAACATGGTTTTGAAATTACGTATATTTCTGACCGAAGAGAGAGATGAATATTCATTTTCTTGAAAAAAATTATTTAAATTAAGTACCAAATAGTTTAAAATGGTACCAATACATGAATATGTCATGAATCAAGAGAATATAATAAAATTCATGAGCTTTTATGAGATATGTACCATAATATTTCATCAATGGAATCATAATCGTAAACAATCCCGATAAACGATGAGATTATAGAAATAAACTATTACCACTTTTGTAACATTTAATCATAATCCACATGAGATAAAATCATTAAATTTAAATTAAAATATCTATAAATTATTTGTTTCATTATATAACATGTCAAATGTAATTATATACACCCCATTAAATTAGTGGTGCATAACATGGAATGTATCTTATAGAAGGAAGATTAAGACAAAAAATGCTTTACCGATTTGGTCACTTTGGAACCATAAATACCATGAAAGAAAGATCATAAAATGAATATATAAATAAAAATGAATTTATTTATAATATTCATAGAATTAATTCATGGTATTTAAATACACCACAAAAATAAATGAGTGATCTATAAGTCATCAGTCTCATAGACATAAAAGTGAGATGACAAAACCCTTACTATTTGAGTAACTATTGAATCAAGATCCCCATGAAAAAATAACATAAATTGTAACATAAAAAATCATGAAATAATGGAAAATAATTACATAACATCTCATTTAGATGTATATACACCACTCAAAAAAATGAGTGGTGAATATGGCATGTATCTCATGGATACAAAAAGTGAGATGGAATTCCCTTACTATTAGTCTTTACTCTGTTGGTACTCATTAAAACCTCATATATAGTAAATATAATTTTATTATATATATTTTAAATAATAATATTCAATTTTATAATACCATATATGATTTAATTATGACCTTGTATTAACTGTTTTTTATAATTCCAAGTTAGTGTTTCGTTTCAACTAATATCATCTTAGTTTTTCTAATACATTTTGACTACTGATTCTTGATCTAATTACATAGATCATGATTTAATTATTTGTGGATTTATAAAAATATCATAAATATAACATATATTCATTGTATTAATATTAATAATAATCTATAAATGATAGAAATATAAAATTTAATACATCGTTCATGGAGACAGTAAGTCATACGTACTCATGAATGTTGTTTCCATTTTCTTATTGTATTGAAATAAATAAAGTAAATGAAATATATATATATTTATAAATATATATATTATCATTAATTTAGAATTATTGTTTCATATATATCATATAATTTTACCAAAATTGTCCCTAATAAATTCCACGTAAGGTGTGAATGAATCACATCGTTTTGAGGAGGTGGTAGTCCACACTTCCACCAACGATGTTATCATATTTACAAAAATGGAATGTATGAAGTTTGGTGTTATGTAATAATTCCAAAGTAATAAGTACATCATAAATATCATAAATATCATATCAAAATATATTTTACATCATAATTCTAAACCAGTTGATTTTTTAAAGTAAAAAAATGAAAAACATCATTTCATGGGGTGGTAGTTCACCATACACAAGAACTGTCGGTTCATTACACATTTGATGGGTTTTTGTTTAGGTGTAGGTATAAAATATATAAAAAACACATAAATATATTTATTATACTGAGGGTATTATATAATAATGTAATAAGTATATTTTATTGGGTGAATAGTGAAAATAAACCAAAGGAGCTTGGGGAAGGATGTTACCTCTTATTGGGGTAACTCTTTTTGGTTTGCACCAAAGGGATTCCTTAGATAGATTAATATAAAAATTAAGGCTTATGGGATGAATTAATGGGATTTAGGAGGTTATTTGGGTAGGCTTTAGGAAATCCAAAAGGTTTGGGTAGGTGTAAAGAGAGCGGGAGAATAGGAGAGCATTTATAAGTGGGGAAAATGACACATTAGGTATTCTTGAAAATAAGTGTGTGTTCCCCACGTTTTACTTGTCACCAATGGGTTGAAAAGAGAACATTATAGATCCTTACAGTTTCAATTGAATAAATATGTTCATAAAATAATTTTTTTACATGTTTAGGGTTATTGTTAAACCTTATTTTCCATGTTTAGTAATTAATTAAGCTCGTTTTTACCTTAATCCTTATAATTAATTTTAATTACTTTCACTAATATTTTTATTCAAAAACTAGGTTTAAATTATTAGATATTATAAATTATCCTGATTATAACTACTTAATAGACATTTCTAAATTCAATTCACATAAGTGACAAAAATAATTTTAAAATTAATCCCACAGACTTGTCGCAAAATGGGTTTTTTAAGAGAAAATGTTGAAAGCTTTGAAATGAATTTATATCCAATTTCAATATGAAATGGGTTAAACATTCTTATATTGGATTAATTTATTTAATATTATAATAATTAAACATTGAAAAAAAATTTAAATATAATTTATATATATATAAAATTATATGAAAAAGATGTTTTGAACTAAAATTCAATGATTTTCGTTATTCATCAAAAAATAAAACTTCCCTATGAAATACCAGAAAATCACTATATATAAATTTTTATATTCCATTTAATAAAATTATGTTAAATTATATATATATAAATTCTACAATTGTAAAAATTTAAATTTAAAATGGGTTCTCTATTTCAAGACGGTAAAATTACCCTTTTGAAAAATACATCATTTTGTTCATAAAATTGTTTTTATTCTTACCCTATGCCCATAAAATATATTGGATGAGTTTAAAAAAATTATTTAATATGTTATATGTAAATTTTATTAAAAAAGTATCAAAATTAGTGTGTTTAATTTTATAAGATAAAATGATGTATGTGCATAGAAAATTAGTTTTCAAAGAAAATGAATTTATTTTTTCTCAAATAGTTCATAATTTTATTTCTAATAAATTGATATCTAAAGTGTTAATTTTATATACATGTGTAAACCATAGTTTCATAGCATATTCAATCTCATTAATATATTCCATTTTAATAGCTTATTGATAATTATAATCATACTTTAACAATAATATATTATAGTTCTATAAAACCATGTCTTGAATGTAACACAGGTCATCATGGGGACTCAGTATTGTGCGTAATACAACCCAAGAAAAGTATTATGTATACCACAAGTCACTCTATTTGTTTCGTGTAGTTCCATCTTTACTTGTTTTTGCATACAAAGAAATAATAACATAGTGCTTTCATATAACACAATGTATATTCAGTTTTGCATGAAATAAAAGATATTAAAAAATATTAATTTAATTTTAAAAACGTATTTACCAAAAACCAAGGGGTGATACAAGGAATATAGATATTTAATGGTGATTAGTGGAGTATGTTTCCCCATGTTAAACAGAATATTTTGTGACTTTTGTTTTTTTGATGTAGTTTTTTCGTTTTGGATGTTTACCAATCTGTTTGGGTATTATTTTACATATTTTTCCGACTAATTTTTTCCTTTATAGTGTTGAGCATACTAACTTGTAATTTTTTACTTTTTCTATTTTGTAGAAAAAATTTCTTTCTTTGATCTTGTATGATGAAAGGTGCTAGCTTCCAACCCGTGGGGATCAATAATGGCCTTCGAGCCTTGTCAGATCTCTGTCAGGTCTCAGGGAACTGGGGTATCTGGGTTGGTTTGTGAAAAAGTGGTACTAGAGGTGTGGGTTAAGAATACTTCTATAATGCAACACCCCAATATTTCATATTACGTTATTTTTTTCAAAGTTATTCAATAACTTGTGCTACATGCAACACCAAGTTCAAACGCATCACGACTTACCAAACTAGACGTTCAAAAGTGGTTATGAACAGTATTAACTGAATTTTGAATTTAATATATTCCATATAATTTTAACATCCATATTATTTCTTTCTTAGACATAATAAAATAACAAATTCATTTTTTTCGATAAAGGAAGTATTTTTCAGAAAATGCAATTTTATCACCTTTTAATGGAAACCCCTTTTTAAATCCAATAGTTGAAACTTTTATAAATTCAATTTGATAAAAAAACATCGTCTTTATAAACGGGACCTAAAAATTTAGTTTCGATAGATTTTTGGTTTTTTTTATAACTTTCATATTTGGATGAATAGTGAAAAATTCTTAATTTTAATTGAATACCACTTTTTTAATAAAAATAATTTATAGTGTTAAATTATAAATTTGAAAGTATTGGAATTATTATTACATTATATTTTTATCATATAATAAAATTTAGGTCATTATATGTAATTTCACATTTTAATTTGATATAAACATTTGTCAATCATTTTATAGTATTTACTTTTATAAAAACACACCTTTTGGTTTTCACAACGAGAATTAATTTTAAATTAATAAATGAGATTGCATTGTTTTGAATTAGGTAAAATGGAATTTATTTTTGAATTCTGAATATCAAATTATCTTAGGGAAAATTTTAGTTATTTTTCTCAAGACTTTCAATTTTTGATGAATAGTGAAAACACTATGTTATTATTTAAAATTGACTTTTTATTAAAATAATTATTTGTTTTATTTAAATTTATTTTAAGTCACAATAGATATATAATACCTATATAAGTTAAATGTAATTCATTGGAGTTAGTTTGTAATAAAATTATAAGTATAAAATTTTATTGAACTTGTTAACGTTTTTTACCCACCTTCAAAGAACATTTGAAAATTTGCATAAAACCTAATTTTACCCCTTCTGTGAGTTTAATTTGAAAACTATGACAGAAATAGTTTACATAAATAATTAAAATGTGGTTAAATAAGATGGAAATAATTTTTGGTGAATATTAACTTTTGACATTTTTCCGCAGGTGAAAGTAAATAGGGTAAATAAGAGTAAAAATGATATTATAATTACCCTAAAATGTGTCTTAATTATATTGGATAAGTGTAACTCATCTAAAAATAATCTTAGTAATAAAATATTATACTCTTTTGTCCACTTGGATTATATTGAGTCATTTATTATTATTTTACTTAAAGAAGAGTTAAAACTGGTAAATTCAATGTTTATTAACTAAGTCGTTTTTAATATAGGGTTACAGATAAAATAAATTTGACTATAAATATTCATTAAAATATAAAAATATTTTCTACATAATGGTATTTTATTTATAATTTTTAGACATTAAATAATTTAATTTATTTCAGCATAATGATGATGCTGTAATTACCTTATTAATGAAAGAATCAAATAAATGGTATTATAAATATTAAAATAAATATAATTTTAATGTTTTTATGACCTACGCAAATTTTCTCGGTGAATATGACTTGTTAGGGTTGATTAAATGGATTTTTTGTTAAGTAATCATGTTTTTATTACTTTCACAAAAAACAAAATACCCAATAGTGTCAAAATGCACATAAATGGGTTTTTAAAACAAATACTATATCATTAAATTATATAATAGTCCTAAAAATATAAGTTCAGATGAAGGACTCTTATAATGATATATATTTCATTAATGAACTACTTGGTGTTATCTTGTCATTTTATTGTATGTTTATTAATCATATAATATAAAAATACAAGGATACATGGTAAATGTCCAACTATTTAACTAATAGTTAAATCTAAAAGATATGGTTAATATGGTAACCTAAACCTGTCTAAAACCTATTATTTGAGCTTATTTAAACCCCTAAACTACTATGTCTTGAAATAAATTCATTTTTATCCATTAGAAACCGAATATTTTTGTATAATAAAATAATATTTCAATATTTTCCTAAAGTGACCCTCGGCTCTCTTATAAAAGGGCGCATCCCCTTCTCTCAAAATCACACCACCAAAGTCATTTGGATAATACAAAAGCTTCCCATATATCATCCCAACATACCTCACATCATCCTAGAGTCCTTTATTTGATCAGGAAGCCAACCTATGGAGCCCTTTTGAACAACTCAAAAGGAAGCACCCAAAGAAGAGATAATAATTTCACCACCCTCTTTCAAGTTATTTTCTTCTTCCACTTCATATTTAATTATTGTTTCCATAAAAAAACAATAACTTCTGTAATTACTATGTAATTTTATTTTATTATAAATATGGTACAATCATATTGGTTATTCTATCCATCCTATAAATTTCAAAGTCACCAATCGTGTGTACGTACGGCTTACCGTCTCCACATCGGGGTGTAGTTTGTTATTCAAACACTTTATTATTTTTATGGAATTAATAATGAGTATAATGATTGTAAATAATAAATATAAAATTTAAATTATTCTTTATATATTATTTTCCATCCAATTACATATGATTTTACCATCAATATAATGATATTGTCACTCATGTGTGCGTACAGATTATTGTCTCGACGACGCGATGAGATTCATTCCCACATTCATCATTCAATGATGATTATAAAAATATATATTATTAATAAGTGTCTAATATATGACAAAATAATTCTACTGAATATATATATATATATGTACTTACATATATTTTATTCACTTACTTCCGTTCAATATGAAATGAAAACGGAAACATCATTTATCTGTATGTATGGCCTACCGTCTCCATAAACGGTGACTTACATTTCATATATATATCTAATATAAATATTCATATTATAAATATATATGATATATAAATCAATATTTATATTCTGGAAGTATTTAAATCATGATCTAAATGATACGATCAAGAATAAAAAGTTAAAACACATATGATAGAGAAAGCAATTATTACCTAAAATGTTAATTTAACATGGAAATCATTATTAAATGGGTTTTATACAGTCAAAAATCAATAAAATATTATATAAAATATTAATATGGTTCTGGTATAATTTAATAACATACTATGGTCATTATGCAGGAGTTTAAATGTAACCTCGACCAATGGGGAGTGCAAGGTAAGGGTTAATTTTACAATCTCTTTATTATCCGAGGATGTTTTTATATAAGTATCTACTAGGAAATATTTATTATCCATGTCAATTTTTTATAAAAAAATTTTCAAAGGAATTCTTTTTAAGGTAATTTTTTAAATAATACATCCCTTTAAATGTTTTAAAGATTTATTCTTCTAAACCATTCTCATTAATGTTCATGTTTTCAAAATGGTTTAATGGATTTATTTATATGGACATGAATGTTTTAAAATGTAAATTCCATTAAAAAATTTCAAAGTGGTATGGGACACTTTGATTCAAAACTACATTCTATATGAATTCCTTTATAAATTACGTGACTTATAAATGATTTCATAAAAAGTGGATATTTCTCTCAAGGATATTTACTGATCATTTTCAATTATACCAACACCCTTTGTGGGATATTATTCTTGATCGAGGTGGATTTATTATGATACAAATATTCCATATTTTATTGAAGGTTTTGTGATATATGTGACTATGGGTGTGTTATTTTTATACCATTTATTGTTTAGGGTTAACGTATTGACATTTTGAATGCTAGTTCTAATACGAATGTTTATGTTATGTTTTCACCTTTTTATATGTGGAATGTATTGGACATAAAATGTGATGGGTAGAGCCCGATATAGCTTCTTGATGAATAGGTAGGTAACATGAGACAATTAGATGTGGAATTGGCTAGGGCCTTTCCCAAATTGAAATATTGTTTTGGCCGAAGCCTTAATCAATTTTTGACATCTTGGATGAGGCCTTGACAAAATGTTTCAGAATGCCTGGAATTATAAATTCCCTCACTGTGAAAATAATATTGATGGTTCATGTGTTTATTCAACTAGTATAATACCCATGACTAGGTTTTATTATAGAATTATTTACTCATCTCATATTTCTTCAATAAAGTGTTCTTGTTTGTTATTTATAAAGGAATGTGTTTTCAATTATTCACCATGCATATTGTTTATGTTATCTTTCGCTAAATTGTTTACCCATAACGAGAATATGATCTCACCACTTTCTTATGTTTTATTTTCATAAAATTTCCAAGAAGTGTATTATGATTGATATACAGGGTTAAGATAAAAGGTAATAATGGATTTCTCAAAGATCAATCTATGTTGGATTTTATTTTTGAAATTCTAATGTGAATTTGATGTATGTAATATTTTTCCAAGACTGAAAAACTGATCGGTCTTTCGGGACATGATTTCCTTGTATCATGCCAATGTATTAAAATAATGCACCGACTCAGGGTAACTAGGTCGAGGTGTTACTGTTGGTATCAGATAAATTTTAGAAACAAACATGGAAATATATTTAGATAAACTCTGATTTGTGAACTTCACACGAAGATAGACTTTGAGAAATAACTTCCTAGAATTTTGGTAATGTAGATATTTTGTGTATATTACGACCAATGCATCCCTATCTGGATACAAGCAGGTAGAGTCAACTCTAGCACAGAGGTACCGAGGAGTGAAAATTCTGACAAAGAGTTTTGGCCTTGACATGGGGTATCCTGGCACATGACAACGGGCCTTGTTATACTATTCGTTATGAAACACCCGGGGGATATGCTTAGGATAATTAAAATTTTCTTCACAATCCATTATAAAGGATTTTGGATGTAATACTTCCTCAAAGAAAACATTTTATGATTATATATTATATGCATAATCTATTCAATTTATGTTAGGTATTATATAAGTTTGGAATTAGGCATTGCAATTCATAAACTATCCTAGTGTATGCCATTTTTTAGAAATGGTGCCCATTAGATGGAATGAGAACTCCAGCAATACGCATGATCCAGAGAGTAATAAGGATCATATATTTCATTGTATTCATCCAACATTTAGAAAGGAAATATTCTCCCATGTATTATCATCATATGAAGAAATTGTATCATGTATTAATAACAAATGTAAAGAATTATCTGAGTCTTATGGCTTTGAAGGGAATCCAGTGAAGAAAAGTATGGAAGAGAGAAATATGGATAAAGGGAAGAGAGAAAAGAAGTATTTTTTCATATGTGATAACTGTGGAAAAAATAACCTTGTTAAATTCTTGAAGGTAATGGCAGTTTGTCATAAGTTTAGAGAAAAATAAATCCAAGTACGTGATTGCACGGGTAAGAAAAAGGTTTAAAATGTACAATGCTTCATCTTCATGTAATTTGGACACTATGTGAATCAATGTCCTAGTCATCAGAGTATACCACAAGTGATTCTTTTGGATAACAATCAAGTTATGATATTACTATATATGAAGAGTAATGACTAGTTTTCTTATGTTTATATTAAAGATTTATGTCATTTGAGTGTTGTATCAATGATGTACTGGTTATAATAATACTGGAGTATATAAGTATTGTACTACATAACTATTTCATTAAGGACTTGAGATTCTTTGGAACCATGAAAAGAGACTCAATAACGGGATAATTATTTTTGGAAAATATATTGTTGAAAAATGATAAACCATAATATGGTTCTGATACTGAATTAGTGATTTAGGAATAATATATGATTTATTTTGATAAATTATATTTGATATTCTTGACAACCTTGAAACTGATTAATGATTTGTATATTTCATCATTGAAAGAGTTTACAACATTTTTGGATAGAAAGAGTATATCCATTATTCTATAAGTAACAGGGGAGATTGAATGTAATCAATAAGGTTTTATGGTAATTCAGGGTGTTAACATGTTTTAAAAAGAATACATGATGACGTTTCTCACATGTTATTACGTGGAAAAAATGATCTTCATTGTGTTTAACTTCCATATAAATTTTGGAATGTATGGTTGGATAGAAGTATATGGGATAATTCTAAAGGTTGGAATCGATTATGTTTGACATTGGACTCTATTGTAATTGTTAAATCATTTCTTGAGATTATTTTTAGAATGTCAAAAAAGGACAACTCGGGGGTCGGGCAATAACTCTTCAAATTCGGAAAGGCTGCGAGACATGAACCCCTAACCGAAGGGTGATAAGGGTGCATCACATACCACTGGCCTATGTGATGTCCTGGTTTGTATAATGTAGTTTTTTTAAATAGTTTCATAGATTAATTATAAATTCATTTTTTTGGAACTCTATACAATTAGGATAAATAGAATATTATTGAATTATATTATCCTTTTGTGTGAAAGATGAGTTTGTGGTATGAATTAGTTTAAGTATGAAACTCTACTGGTCAAGTATTGTTTTTTTCGCTTATTCAATGAATAAATTAATTCTTAAACTTGATGGATGGGATCCTAAAACAAAAAATTTGTCATCCTAATACCTTATGTTTTATTGAACTGGCGATATATTAAATCATCATAGACTTGTGGATTTGAGGCCCTCAATTTTACACTTTTTTGGGATTGATGACCTCAATCACTCGCTATAAATATTTACGCTTTTCCTCTAATTATATGTCATTAATATCCACATATGTTCTCCTAATCGAGATCATAATTTGGTGGTGAATTTTTCATTTCATTTTCCCTCTTATTAAGACTAAATTTTATTAACTTAATTTTCGATGCGAGTTTTCCACAAAGGTATTTTTCTATTTTTAACCTCTTATTATTGATGAAAAATTTCAAATTACAAGGACGCGTTTTATTGAAGGAGGGTAGAATGTGACAACACAAGATTTTATAGTACGTTATTTTTCCAAGAAATTCTATAAGATGAACTACACGCAACACCAAGTTCCTGCGCCCACGACATACAAAACAAGGTTTTCGAAAGCAATTATGAACATTATTAACTGAATTTTGAATTTTATATTTTATATATAATTTTAACATCCATATAATTCCTTTCGTATAAATAATATAAGAAAAAATTCATTTTTTCAGATAAAGGAAGTATTTTTCAGAAAATGAAATTTTACAGCCTTTTAATGGAGAACCCTTTTTAAATCTAATATGACACTTTTATATATTCAATATGACTAAATAAACTTCTTATTTATAATTGGGTCATAAAAATTTAGTTTCGATAAATATTTTTTCTTTTTATGATAACTTTTATATTTGAGTGAATAGTTAAAATACTAAATTTTAATTGAGAATAACTTTATTAATAAAAATAATTCATAGTGTTCAATTAGAAATTTGATTGGTTAGTAAGTATTATTATATTATATTTTATCATATAATACAATATAGGTCATTATATATAATTTCACATTTAAATTGGACATAAACACATGTCAATCTTTTGAATGTTTTTAATTTTATAAAAACTCACTTTTCGATTTTGAAAACGGGATTTAATTTTAAATTAATAAATTCAACTTATATGTTTTTAATTTGGTAAAATGGACAAATTTTTTGAATTTTTAAAAACAAAATTAGTTTAGGGTAGAATTTTGGTATTTTTATGAAAATATTCAATTCTTGATGAATACTGAAAAGCACTGTGTTATTATTTAAAACCCACTTTTTATTTAAATAATTATTTATTTTATTTAAATTTATTTTAATTCAAAATAGATATATAATACATATATATGTTCAATTTTATTCATTGGAGTCATTTTATAATAAAATTAGATGTATAAAATTTTATTGAACTTTTTAACATTTTTTACCCACCTTCTTGAAGCATTTTAAAATTTTCATAAAATATTATTTTACCAATTCTTTGAGTTTAATTTCAAAACTCCAAGAGAAATGGTTGATATAAAAATGTAAAATTTGGTTTAATAAGATGAAAATAATTTTTGGTGAATAGTAATGGTCGACTTTTTTTACCGCAGTTAAAAGTAAATACGGTAATTAATGGTAAAAATGATATTATAATTACCCTAACACATGTCCTAATTCTATTGGATAAGTGTAATTGAAATAAAATTAATCTTAGGAATAAAATATAATACTCTTTGATACACTCGGATTATATTATAAATTTATTATTATTTTATTTAAATAAGAGTTAGAAGTGTAAAATTCAAAGATTATTAACTAAACCATTTTCAATATAGGGTTATAAATAAAATAAATTTGACTATAAAAATTCATAAGAAAGATAAAAATCATTTCTATATAATGGTATTTTATTTATAATTTTTATACATTAAAAAATTTATTTTATTTATGACACGATGATGATGTAGTAATTACCTTATAAATGAAAGAATCAAATAAATGGTATTATAAATATTAAAATAAATATAATTTTAACATTTTTATGACATCCAGGAATTTTCTAGGTGAATATGACATGTTAAGTTTGATTAAATGTATTTATTTTAAGTAATCATGTTGTTATGACTTTTACAAAAAACAAAATACCAAAGAGTGTCAAAATTGAAATAAATGAGTTTAAAGAAAATATCATATCATTAAATTATATAATAGTTTGAAAAATATATGGTCAGCCAAAGGACTCTTATAGTGATATATATTTCATTAATGAACTATTGGGGGTTCTCTTGTCATGTTATTTTAATTTTATTATCCATATAATGTATTAATACAAGGAGACATGGTAAATGTTAAACTATTTAACTAAGAGTTAAATCTGAAAGATAAGGTTAACATTTTTAACCTAAAATTGTCCAAAACCTATTTCATGAAATTATTTCGACCCATAACCACCTAATTCTCTAAATAAATTCTTTTTTAGAATTAGAAACCGAATATTATTTTATAATAAAATAATATTTCTAGATTTTCCTAAAGTGACCCTCACCTCTGTTATACAAGGGCACTTCCCCTTATCACTAAATCACACATCCAAAGCCATTTGTCTCGTCCAAACCCTAACCAAATATCCTTCCAACTACCCTCACATAATCCTAGAGTCCTTACATTGATTATAAATCCATCCTAAGGGGCCTTTTTATCAACTCAAAAGGAAACACCTAAAGAAGAGGTAATAATTTCACCACCCTCTCTGATGTTTTTTCTTCTTCGACTTCCTCTTTCTTAGTTGTTTCCATACCAAAATAATAACTCCAGTACATCCTACATACATTGATCTTATTATAAATATTGTTCAACCATATTTGTTATTATATCCATCCTATAAATTACAAAGTCACCATACATGTGTCTGTGCGACTTACTGTCTCCACATCGTGGTGTAGTTTGTTATTCAAACGCTTTATTATCGGGATGGGTATAATAATGAGTATAACTAATGTAAATAAAAAATATAACATGCTAATTATTCTGTATATATTATGTACCATACAATTACATACTATTTCACCATCCATATAATTATATTGTCACTCGTGTGTGTGTACGGATTACCGTCTCCACGATTCGATGAGATTCATTTCCACATTCACCACTCAACGACGATTATAAATATATATTATTATTAATAATTATGTAATATATGTCATAATAATTCTACTGAATACACATATATATATATATGTTTTTGTGTGTGTTTATTTATTTACTTACATATATCTTATTCACTTACTTCCATTCAATATGATATGAAGAAGGAAACAACGTTTATGCATACGTACAGCCTACCGTCTTCATAAACAGTGCCTTGGATTTCATATATCTATCTATTATAAATATTTATATTTTAAATATATATGATATATAAATCAATATTTATATTCTTGATGTATTTAAATCATGATCTAAATAATACGATCAAGAATAACAAGTTAAAACACGTATGCTAAAGAAAGTGATTATTACCCGAAATGTTAAATTAACATGGAAATAATTATTAAATGGGTAGTATAATGTCATAAATGAATCATTTATGATATAATAAATATGAATATGGTTCTGGAATAATTTTATAACATACTATGGTCATTATACAGGAGGTTAAACGTACCCTCGACCAAAGGAATATGCAAGGTAAGGGTTAGTTTCACAATCTCTTTATTATCTGTGGTTGTTTTTAAGTAAGTATGTACTAGGAAATATTTATTATCCATCTCCATGTTTCATAAAAGTTTTTTAAAATTTATTATTTTCCTGGGAATTTTTTAACTATAACATAATTTTAAATGTTTTAAATATTTATTCTTCTAAACCTTTCTCATTAATGTCCATGTTTTCAAAATGGTATGAAGGATATATTTATATGGACATGAATTTTTTAAAATGTTAATTCCTCTCAAAAGTATCAAAGTGGTATGGGACACTTTGATTCAAAACTATCTTTTAAATTACTTCCTTTAAATTATGGGACTTTTAAATGATTTCATGAAAAAGGGATATTTCTATCAAAGATTTTTACTGATCGATTTAAACTATACCAACATCCTTTATGGGATATTATTCTTGATCAAGGTTGATTTTTTATGATAAAAATCATATATATTATATTGAAGGTTAGGTGATATATTTGATTGTGGATGTGTTATTTTTATAACATTCCTGGTTTATGGTTAAATTATTGAATTTCATATGCTAGTTCTAAAATGAATGTTTATGTTATGTTTCAACCTTTTAATATGTGGAATGTATTAGACATAGTAAGTGATGGGTGGATCCCTCTATATCTCATTGATGAATCGGTAGGTCTCATTAGACAATTAAATGTGGAATTAGCTGAGGCCTTTCCTAATTTGATATATGTTTTTGGACGAGGCCTTAATCATTTTTAGATGTCTTGCATGAGTCCTTGAAAAAATGTTTCAAAATATCTAGCATTATACATTCCTTCATTATGAAAATAATATTGATGATTCATATGGATATTCGACTCGTAGAATACCCAAGACTATGTTTTATTATGGAATTATTTACTCATCTCATATTTCTTCCATAAGGTGTTCATGTTTATTATTTGTAAAGGCATGTGTTTTAAATTATTCACTATGCCTATTGTTTATGTTATCTTCTGGTAAAATTTTTACCCTTACTGATCATCTGATCTCACCCCTTCCTTATGTTTTATTTTCCCCGTAATTTCAAGAAGTGTATTGTGATTGATATAAAGGGTTAAGCTAAAAGGTAATAATGGTATTCTCAAAGAACTATCTTTTTGGTATTTTATGTTTGAAATTGTAATGTGAAGTTGATGTATGTAATCTATTTCGAAGAAATCTAAACTGATCGGTATTTCGAGAAATGATTCCCTTGTTTCATGCCAATGTATTTAAATAATTCACCGACACTAGGTAACCGGGGTCGGGGCATTACACATAATGTCAGTGTTCATTTTTTGATACCATTATGGAACTTATGAGGTAGTTTTGAGTGTCTTCCAAGCCATCTCTCTCTAAAAAAATCCATAAGTCACCATGGGTGTGTGGGAATAGTTTATTTGGGGAATTTTTTTCTCTGGTTTTAGTATTTTCCTTGCCTTTTTTGAGTATGGTTAAATCTCATTCAGCAATATATTCATGATGGAATTAATATTCCTTTGTATTTGATCTATTTACATTTTCTAAATCGTTATTGTTTTATGTTGTTGTGGTGTAGAATCGTACGTCCAAGAATACCTGTGAAGAGGCCCCATGAGGGTGTTATTGATGAACTGGATAAATAAAATTCACCAGTGGACCATAATCTTCTCAAGATATTAGTGTGGGTTTTCCAAGCTATATGAAAGTTACATTCACTTGTTCTTATTCAGGATCCAGTACTTGAACCTCTAAGAGTTGAATATTTTGATCATGACTATGTTTTTATTCACCAGAATCCACCTAAATTCCAAGGATCTAATTATCCTCAAGGGGATGAGGACTAGTTCATAAAAATTGATATTCTTTTTATGTTCATGGAGATGTATGAGGCTATTAAGGTGAAATGTGTTACCTTTATACTAGATTGGCCTAGCAAGATATTGTGGTAATTTATGGTGATGGTGAAAAAGTATGATGGTTTGGAATGGAAATACTTTTGAGTTATTTTCACTGATCAGTTATATCCATATTCTATGGTTATGGTGAAATCCATGGAGTTTCTCAATCTATGTTAGATTGACATGATCGGGAATCATTACAAAAACTACTTTTCTGATCTTTTTTAGTTTTCTCTTGAGGTGGAGAATAATGTGAAGGTGAAATAGTGAATGTTTGATATGGGTATTAAATTGAACACTCAATATTAGGTTTTATTATTGAACGTATATTATTTTTTTGATTTGTTAGATAGGTAAATGATGGTTGAGCTTGTCCTTGATGGTTACATAGTGTTGGTAGGAGTTTAGTTTTCTCCTAGTGGTAGTTCTATGATTTCCATTAATGGAAATAGGAAGTGTGATTAGTCCTATATTTTTTCTACATAGGGATAATCTTCTACAACTCCATTGGTTCTTGGTAGTGTCCCATTAACATTCTTTCAGTATGGAATTGTTTGGAATTGAAGATGTGTCTGTACTTAGGTTCTAAATATTTTAAGTTCACTTAGTTTCTCAGGACATCTATAGGAGTTCTTCAACACCCATTCTACTCCACACAGTGCAGTGGGATCATCAACTTCAAAAATGGATGTGGTGAATTTATATTCTTCATGGTCTAAGGGGTTCCAACTATAGGCGTCTGGATTGATTATTCTTCACATAGAGGAAGATTCTACCGAGGAAGCAGATATAGGTCCAGTAACTAGGATATGTACCATCACAATATATTCATCTCTAGTGATGGATTTATATGGTTCTGATACATCTCACTTTTTATATCAACTCTTATTATGAACATGTTAAATCTACCTATAGATATTTTGTCTTATGTGATGGATATTTCTATGCCCCTTGGAACGAATAAAGTGAACGTTCTTCATTTTCCTTCTTTTGATTTTTACTTTTCATACGATGATCATACCTATAATTATATAGTTCACGACATAAACCCACTTCATTAAATTTTTTACATGGATTGGTTGTTCTCTTATATGGATTTGATTGACTATTACCTTCAGCAGATATCTTTTACTATGCTCGATGGGGTGCATTGTGTATATCATAGTGAATGGGAACCAAGGTCGAGTAGAGTCGGATTGAATACTCAGGATATGGGGAGGGTAATGTCAGTGTTTAATTGTTTACATAGAGTTATAATATTTGAGTTATGATCTCAATCTAGTCATCATCATGTTCCTAAATGTGTTTTCTTCTGATTTCTCTTGTCTAAGAAAAGTAAGATAGGTATAGTTTTCTATTGATTTATCTCATGGTACTCATATGGGGTCTATTACTTCTTATCATATGGAACCAGTAGAGTTAAAAGAGGTAAATAATCAACTAGATTATCGTTTTTTACAACTTCCGCTGGGGAACACCGCTCATGTGCATATGTGTATCGATGATGCTAATGGATTCATTCTTCCCCGCATTCTCACTTTACAAAATAGGGTGTCTTTCATCACATCCTCAATGATGTTTTATCCATGACCGAAATAGGATGATGGGATGTATGTTTCTCTATAAATGGATTCCTACATGGAATTCATCGCCTACTCTGGTTCTCCCTTAGAGATTTTTTCATTGTTCCTGAAACTCTTCATGGTGACATCTTTTTATGGACGCTGGTTAATTATGTTACTTCTATTTGGACATTTCAAAGGCTCTTGTAATGGAAGAAACATTCGGTTGGGAGAGTAATATCTTTGGGAATCACTCAAATATCGGGACGCTAAAACATTGGTACACCTGAATTCTCCCTTATTATATGGCTTCTCATGGGTGCAGAAGCCCGAGGCATCCCAGGTCTATTTCAGGGTACTTATACAAAAGGTGTGTATACGAGGTTTTTCTCAGCTTCCCGTGATTAACATATGGTATGTTGTGAGTTTAATGTCCTGTAGAGATAAATCGGACAGATCAAAACACTGATGAGAGTGGATCAGATACTTACATCTCTATTTGGGTGCTCCTAGAAGGATTACAATAAGGATGGATCAGAATTCCCAATAAATATAGACCGAGAGTGGTGTGTCCTGAAAAGGGAAGGTTTCACAATGTGAAGGTGGATATAGACATCAGAAAGGATGGATCAGGGTAGCTCACCCCAAAAAAAGATGGTATAAACATTTACTATTGGATGGGATTAAACCTCATGAAGGTTTCCTACATACCATGTTTATAAGATAGGGATCATAACTCATGTATTTCAAAGGAGTGATTTGGGGCTTACACATAGTCAGCTACCTATCGCAAAAGGGGAATTCTTGGTTGAATGAATACAAATTGTGGATTATGCATGGTTTTATTTCTGAGTGAATCTAGGAGAACTAAAGAAGTGGGTGGAATAACCTTAGTGTTATATGGAGGCCCAAGTAAGAATCTGGATGGATGACGGAGGATTTGAATGATAGAGTCAATGAGATGAATGGGATGGAACCGGCATAAAGATGGTTGTGTAGGGGTTGATCCTCAAGGATCCTTCCTACGTATCCCAGTGGCTGGGAACCAATGTCTACTTAGTTTGGGATGGGGTGATGAGGCAACTAGAGAGGAATCTCGAGATAAATGTAGTGCGTGGATAAGGACCCAAAGGAAATATAACCTTTGTGTTTGGGCATGATATTCCAAAAACACAAAGGATCAATGAAAAGACCAATATAGGAAATGGGGGATGGGATTGAAGCTCGGGGATGCTTCCTACATACACTATTTAAAATATAGGGATCAAATTCAACGTATTTTAGGATGGGGGAATAGAATTTTGGCATACACAAAAAAACGTGGCCCGGAGACACACTAGGGGCTTCTGCATAGATAGAGTCTCTTCACAAGAGGATTACTCTGGGTTGGAGGAGTATAGTGATGTGTGGGGATTATGCATGGATTACTTCCCACGTGGACTAGAACACCTCTGAGAGGCATATCTTGGAGATGTGTCCCAAAAAGGGAAGATGTCGCATCATAATGGTTTATCCATATAATGAAGCACCATATTTTACCATGGGCTGGGATTGAAACTCTAATAGGCTTCCTTGATACATGAAAGGGACCAAACCTCACATAGTTCTGAGGATGGTAGTGTTTAGAGTCATATATGATGAGTGAATCGATGTAAGATAGTCAAGACAAATAGATTATGGGGAATGAAGGACCTAATCCTAAGATAGGCATATTACATACCCCGTTTAGAAGATTGTGATCAATGTCCACAGTGTTTGGTGGATAGGGACATGAAGATTAGGAATGGCTAGCCACCCAAAGTAGTTATGGGGATTATGTGTGGTTAGCATCCCAAAGAGTATTTCATGGTCCCAGTTTACTCTAATCCCAATTAAGTAATGCTTGTTTTGAGAAAAAATATGTAACAGTGGACTCACCTGTCGTGTCATGAAATATGCGGCCACGAGGAGTGCTATTAAGATTACGCACGTCTAGCGGCCCAATGAAATGATGATTGGGAATTTATCTAGGAGGGAATCCTAAGGATGTATTTTGGGGATTAGGTAGAGACGTTATGAAGGACACATGGAGAAAAATCCAAAAGGGGGAGAGAGAACGGTAGGGTATAAGAACTTATCTCCTTTCTAGTCCGCTCAACCTTTAAATGCATGTGGAGATCATAGTTTAACATCATTTGTTGAGAACGTGAGTGCTTGGATGTTTATATTTATGAAGCTGAGACAGCGTGGACTCATACCTCATCCCTTCGACATACATAACATGTACCAAGACACACTTGGGTAAGGGAAGGCACAAGAAATGACTGACGGTGTAATGACCCGTAAAATTCTAGTGAAATTTTTTTTTAATTTTCTTTGAAATTTTACAAGAGCGCGATTTCTGACGGCACCTGATTCCGAGGTCCGGAGTGCCCGGAATCATTTTCCGAAGTTTGGCTTGGGTACGTTCAGTGAACGAACGAGGGGGAATTTCTAACTTTTGACCCAGTGCTCGGAATTGAAATCCGAGGACACCGATGAACTTGCAGCGCCGATATTCGCTTAAGGAGACCTTTTCTGAGGTTGCGTCTATTTCGGGTTGAGAGTTAGTTTTTGGGAGTTTAGAATAAGTTAAATAAAAATTGTGGATTACAAATTTTTATTTTAACTTATTGTTTAACTTCTCCCAAAGGGAGTTAGTGGTGGGACCCACAACCACTTAACCTCCCTTGGGAGGATTAAGTGTGGTGGGGCCCACACGAACCCCAACTCCTCATCTTCTCTTTTAAAAACTCCCTCTAACCCCTCTTTAAATGACATGACAACTTTGATAATTAATGGAGTTGTTTTGTTTGAATTTCAAACCATTGAAATTCAATTTGTTAAGTGTGTGAATAAAATAAGACTCTAGCTTATTTTATTTGGTTAGAACTCTCTAGCCTTCTTGAGAAGATTTTGGGAGCTTCTTTTTCTTCTTCAACTTTGACGAAGAACGCGAAGAACCTTCGAGCTCCGACGAAGAACGCCGCTCCTCTCTTCTTCGTAGCCTGTTGTTTCCGAAGATCGACAATGCATTCCGTGTCAACGAAATGGAACGACGCTTCCTCCTCGGACTTCCTTCGTCAGCATACGAAGATTCACCAACGACGTACCTCTTCGGACGTACCTCTTCATCAACAGAATTGACGAACGATTACCGCGACGCCCGACCTCCGCGACGTTGTCTTCCGCGGGTCGTTGACGAACATCGTACTTGAAACCGAGGTAGGGGTTTGTTGTTGATTATTTAATTATTCTCGTTCTTGATATTACAATGTCGAACTTTGAGGATAACGAATAATTGATATCGTTTAACGTGAGGGGGGGCCAGACCGCATGAACACGGCCGAACCCTCCTCCTTTGTTCTTGATTAATTTTATATTCTTGTGGATGAATGAGAAGGCGTAGTGCCATCGCACCACGCGGGAATCACCCGGCTTACTTTCACGGCGCCGTCGCGCTGCGCCGTGGAAGGATTATCATGAACGCGACGTCCCGCGTCGAAGGAAACCGAAGGCGCCGCGGCCGGAGCGGGGCCGCGGCGGAGGGGCGTGGTGCCGTCGCACCGCGCCGGACGACGAACACCGCGACCGGTTCCGGGCCGCGATGAAATGGGAAGACCGGAGGCTAACCGGGCCGCCGGCGTCGGAAGCCGGAAAGGGGACCGGCTTTGCCGGTCCGTTGAAGAAGAACCGGCCGGGCAGGTCGGGCCGGCCGGAAGGGGAAAGACCGGGGGAATTAAATTCCCCCGGCCAGGTTAACTGCCCCCCCCCCCATTATGAGGGGGGGGCCAGTTTCATTAAGGGGGGCAGGCGGCCCCCCGTTTTTCCAAAATGGCAGGCCCCCAGGAAGGGGGGCCGTTGTTTGACAAAGGCACGGCTTAAGCCGCGCCGCCAGCTGAAGAAGCGGGGGCCTTGCCCCTCGCGCGTGGCACCGTGCGGCGCCAGGCCGTGCCGCCGCCGGCCGCGCCGCGCCGCCGCGCCGGACCACGCCGCCGCGCCTGACCGCCGCCGGCCGGGCCGGGTCGGACCCGGTTCGGGTCGACCCAGTTTGTGCCGACCCAGGGGGGTCGGGTCGGGTCAGCCCGGACCCGGACCCCCCGTTTTCGAGATGACTTTGGTGTTTTGGCCATAACATGAGATACGGACCTCCGTTTTACAAACCGTTAGCGGCGGTGCGATCCTTGGATCGAGACGGTCGATTCGGTATATCGTACTCAAAGTTTCGGAACAGTTTGTGTTCGGCCGGGTTGGTTCGTACACGAAACCAACCGGGCCCTCGGAGCGGAAACGCTCATATCTTGAGCTACGGATGTCTGATTGACGTGCCGTCAGCTTTGTTGTGTTCCTCTTAGTGAGACGGATCTTTTGGCATACTCCGCCCGAGGTTTGGACGCAAGTGGAGTACGGTCGGGTAGGTTTTTCCTTAAAAACCAACCGGGCCCCAGGGACGAAAAAGCCAATAACTCTCAGACCGGGCGTCCGATCGACGCGTCGTCTGTTGCATTGAGTTCCTGTTGATGATACGGAACTTTTGGATACATAAACTCTGGACTTTTGTGACAGTTGATGTATCAGTCTCTCGGCTCGTGGAGCGGACCCTCCCGAATGATCTTGCTGTGTGCGGGAACCCTAGTGCTGGCTGCGACTGTGACTGATACTGCTACTGCCACTGCTACTGTGACTGCGACGACGACAGTACTGAGATCCTGTGTTGATTCGACGACGACTACAGTACTCAGCGATCCTACATGGATCAATGCTACAGGTCCTGTGTGGGCCTGATCCTGTGTGGGTCCGATCCTGTGTGGGTCTTTGCGCTCAGCGGTCCTGTGTGAACCAGTGCCTACAGGTCCTGTGTGGGCCCGATCCTGTGTGGGTCTTTGCGGGGGTTAGTTACCTATCGATCTTTCATGGGTCTAACGACTTAGATGGATCAGAGATCATCTTTATCTTCTTTCGAAGAAGTATACCTGTGTGAGATGAATCCCGTTGCTTTCCTGTGTGGATTGAGTTGTGCTATCCTGTCTGGATTTCGTTTTGCTTTCCTGTGTAGAATATGTTTACTTTCCTGTGTGGACTGAGTTGTACTTGGGCTAGGAGGTTGGAGCGTATTGGAATTGATGACTTAGGTATATGTATGGGCATATACCTAAGCAGCGTCGGATGTTACTTCGTGATTTTACCTTTCTTTGTGGTTTATCCTTTGTGGATTTTGAGAGACCTTTAGGGGTCTCGGGGTCCCTACTGAGTAGCTTATACTCACCCCTGCACGGGCTATGCCCGCACTATGTTGTGTTGGTTGCAGACGACGGACAGTGTTGATCTTGGCTGAGGTTTGCAGAGCAGGACGGTACCTGGGGGTGGACCACTGGGCGGGACGTGTTCGGAGCAGACGACGAGACCCGAGGAGAAGTGGAGCTATCTGTACCCACCCTTCAGGTGGGATTTCCTGTGGACGGCTCGGTGTAGCGGATTTTACTTTACAGTTGTTGTTTTCCCTTTCGAGTTGTACTTTACTTTCAGTTTGGGTTTGTATACTGGCCCATTTACTTTTCCGCACTTCAGTTGTACTCTGTTTTTACTTACTGTTTAGTATTCTTCTTGCTTACTCTGTGGTGGTTGTTACTTTTCAAAGGCAATGCCTTCCCTTTTTGTTGGGATTTACGCCTTGGTGCTAGTCGCCAGCCCCTGGCCTATGGAAGGCGGGATTGGGGTAGTCACGGCACGGGCCCCGGGGGTGGGTCGTGACAAATTGGTATCAGAGGAGTTCGGTACTACCGCGAACTCTGATCTTTTCTATGTGAAGCAATAATGTTTAGCGTATTGAGTGTGGTTATCAGTCCAGGGAGTCCAGTGTTGGTGCGGCGGCCGACGTATCCGTACACCGAGACCTTGACTTCGGATTTCCGACTTAATGCACGAAAACATTGATTGTGTGTGTGTTTCAATGTTTTCTTTGTGATTACTTTGTGTCGGCTCACCAGGTATACTATTTGACCATGGCGCACCTGTTCCTTTTTAGGTTGGCCCCACGACGGCAGCCAGCTAGGGTTCCGAGAGTCGAGTGTGACGACAGCCCACCGAGTGACGAGGCCTCGGTGCAGGGCCCTTTGTCAGCAGTGGCACCAGCGGTAGCTCTACCCGTCGAGCCACCGATGTTTCCAGCACCAGCAACTGACGATGCACGTCGCCTCAGCGCACTTCATGAGTTTCAGCGCCAGCGACCGCCCAGGTTTCATGGGGAGACGGACCCCCATGCAGCCGAGGACTGGCTGGAGGTAGTGGTACGAGTTTTTAGGCTAGTGAGGACACCTGCAGACCTCATGGTGATCCTCGCTGCGAGCCTACTGCACGCAGCAGCAGGACGATGGTGGAGCTTGATGCTCCAGGTGCACGATGAGGCATCTCTACTTTGGACGGACTTTGAGAGCATCTTCCGCTCGGAGTTCGTCCCAGCCACCCTTCGTGCGGTGCGTATTCAAGAGCTTCTTCAGCTGCGCCAGGGTAGCATGACGGTCGCTCAGTACTCGGCGAGATTTACTGATCTCTCGCACTACTCGACCGATATGGTACGGGACCCATTCTTCCGGGCCCGAACCATCGAGCAGGGTTTGAGACATGAGATCAGGGCATCGCTGATCTCCCTCAGCATACCGACTCAGACAGGAGTACTGGAGCGGTCCCTTCTGATCGAGAGCTTCCTCACTGAGTCTACACCAGCGCCGAGACCCACCGCAGGGCAGCACGTGGCTGAGTCATCTACAGCAGGCAGTCGATGGATGACTCAGGGGTCCAGGTAGACTAGACCCTTAGGTAGACGACCTCAGGACACTGGCTCAGCAGTGCGGGGCACACAGCGCAGAGCCAGTCTTTCGAGAGGCAGACAATGCTACTCGTGCGACGGGCAGGGCCACATGGCTCGTGACTGCCCGACCCGACGTTCCGAGGAGAAGAAGATGGTTGAAGAACCACCTAGGCAGAGGCAGAGGTTCGACCGTGGCGGTCCGCAGGGAGGAGGCGGACGAGGAAGAAGAGCTGGTCGAGCAGCAGGTGGTGGGCGACGCTTTGAGGCACTACCACCACCACCACCAGGAGGTCCACCCTGACCTCAGGGGAGAGCACAACTTCAGGCAGCTAAAGCTTACGATCATGGAGCTCCGGAAGCGGGTGGACTAGTGCGGGACTAGCTCCAGGCATAGAGGCCTTGCCCATAATGCCTCTATCTTCGTAGTTTGTGTTTCCTTGTGTCTCTGTACTTTAAGTTGAAGTAATAAAAGATACATTCTTGGGTGAATTTTGTTTTCTTGTCTTTCTTTTGTTTTTACTAAGAGGTGCCGGTTAAAAACTGTTGACATGACCCTCACTTGCGAGATTCTTACTAGAGGAAACCTAGTGACCACCCACTGATGCCGACAGTGTGACTCAACCCTTAGAGGCGAGAGTAACGGTTGGATCTCTTGGTAGCAGCGTCGAGGCCTTACGACGTCATCCATGCCGTGAATTAACTAATCATGACGGGATTGACTATATTAGGAAAGGAACGAGGTTCATCCAGGGGATGAGACCAGATTTCACTTTTCGGCAAAGGATAAATCTTTGCAGCTTTGCCGTAAGTTAAGGAGGATGGGGAAACCCTTCGTGTGGTCAGACAGTTGTCAGTAGAGCTTCCAGGAGCTGAGACAGAGGCTGGCTAGCACACCTATCTTGAGGTTGCCTGAGGATGGAGTAGGGTACGTAGTTTACTGCGATGCATCAGAGACCGGACTCGGTTGCGTCCTGATGTAGGAGCGGGCAATGATCGCCTATGGATCACGACCGTTGAGGTCGCACAAGCAGAACTACACTACCCATAACTTAGAGTTGGCAGCAGTGGTCTTCGCTCTGAAGACATGGCGACATTACCTGATGGGAGAGCGCTTTACAGTCTTTTCTGATCATCAGAGTCTCAGGTATATCTTCTCGCAAAAGGACCTGAACCTGAGACAGCGTCGATGGATCGAGTTCTTCCAGGACTATGACTTTGAGATAGTCTATAATCCTGGGAAGGGGAACGTAGTAGTCGATGCCCTCAGTAGGAGGACGGGCATTCAGATACTTGAGGAGGCGACGGATCAGCTAGCCTCTTTGCATATTTCCTTCATGGATAGAGATGGAGAAGCCTTCCTTCAGTCTCTCACAGTTACCCCTCCACTTCTACAGCAGGTCAGAGAAGCACAGTGTGAGGACGCTGACTGTGAGACACAGCGTGCACAGATATCCTCGGTACAGGAACCTGATGGTTTCTTCCTTGGAGTAGAGCACGACATCCTTTTCAGAGGACATACCATGGTACCAGTCGCTTTACGAGAGGAGGGGATGAGAGAGTTTCACACTTCTCCTTTGGCGGTACATCCTGGAGTGGCGAAGATGTACCAAGATCTCAGACGACAGCACTGGTGGCCGGGAATGAAGAAGGTTGTGGTAGAGTTCGTTTCTCGATGCCTCACCTGCCAGCAGGTGAAGGCAGAGCATCAGGTACCAGCAGGCTTGGTACAACCCTTGGAGGTTCCGAAGTGGAAGTGGGATGGCATATCTATGGACTTCGTGACTAGACTTCCACGCACATCTAGAGGTCACGACTCCATCGGGGTGATTTTTGACCGACTCACCAAGTCGGCACATTTCTTACCCATCAGAGAGCAAGGCTCAGTGGAGAACTTGGGTTGTCTCGACGTTCAGGAGATTGTGCGGCTCCACGGCGTTCCATCATCTATCGTCTCCGATCGAGATGCTCGCTTTACTTCCCGACTGTGGAAGGGGTTACAGGAGGTGTTCAGGACGCAGCTACGTCTGAGCACATCTTTTCACCCTCAGACGGATGGTCAGACGGAGATGACCATTCAGACTCTCTAGGACATGCTCCGTGCATGTGTCCTCGACTTTGGTCGTAGCTGGGAGGACCACCTACCCTTGGTGGAGTTTGCGTACAACAACAGCTACCACTCCACCATCGGGATGGCACCGTACGAGGCATTGTACGACCGACCTTGTAGATCTCCTTTGTGCTGGACAGACCCAGGGGAGTCAACACTTGTGGGACCGGAGATGGTCCAGGCCACGACAGAGAAGGTCCAGATCATCCAGGAGCAGATGAGGACAGCACAGAGTCGGCAGAAGTCATACGCTGACAGGAGGCGGAGGCCACTAGAGTTCGAGGATGGCGACCACGTCTTCTTGCGGGTCTCACCTCGACAAGGTATTCGGAGATTTGGTCGAGGCGGAAAGTTATCTCCACGCTTCATCGGACCCTTCCAGGTCCTCTGCAGGATTGGCGAGGTGGCTTATCGCCTGGCTCTACCACCTCAGTTGCACCGGGTGCACGACGTCTTCCACGTATCTCAGCTGAGGAGATACATGCACGACCCGACGCACATCATTGATCATGGGGAGCTTGACGTTGACGATGGGGAGACTTTTACGGAGGTCCCGGTGGAGATAGAGGATCGACAGGAGCGGGTCCTTCATGGGTGATCGATTCCTCTTGTTCGCATCAGATGGAAGCACGGTAATCTCCAGGAGAGCACATGGGAGCGGTAGGCTCAGATGCATGCTCAGTACCCTCATTTGTTTCCCTAGTTTTTGATGTATCTTTACGGGGACGTAAAGCCCTGAGGTGGGAGTAATGTAAACACCCGTAAAATTCAAGGGAAATTTGTTCTTAATTTTTTTTGTAATTTTACAAGAGCGCGGTTTCTGACGGCACCTGATTCCGAGGCCCGGAGTGCCCGGAATCATTTTCCGAAGTTTGGCTCGGGTACGTTCAGTGAACGAACGAGCAGGAATTTCTAACTTTTGACCTGGTGCTTAGAATTGAAATCCAAGGACACCGATGAACTCGCAGCACTGATATTCGCTTAAGGATACCTTTTCCGAGGTTGCGTCTATTTCGGGTTGAGATTTAGTTTTTGGGAGTTTAGAATAAGTTAAATAAAAATTGTGGATTACAAATATTTATTTTAACTTATTGGTTAACTTCTCCCAAAGGGAGTTAGTGGTGGGACCCACAACCGCTTAACCTCCCTTGGGAGGATTAAGTGTGGTGGGGCCCACACGAACCCCAACTCCTCATCTTCTCTTTTAAAAACTCCATTTAACACCTCTTTAAATGACATGACAACTTTGATAATTAATGGAGTTGTTTTGTTTGAATTTCAAACCATTGAAATTCAATTTGTTAAGTGTGTGAATAAAATAAGACTCTAGCTTATTTTATTTGGTTAGAACTCTCTAGCCTTCTTGAGAAGATTTTGGGAGCTTCTTCTTCTTCTTCAAATTTGACGAAGAATGCGAAGAACCTTCGAGCTCCGATGAAGAACACCGCTCCTCTCTTCTTCGTAGACGGTTGTTTCCGAAGATCGACGACGCCTTCCGTGTCAACGAAAGGGAATGCCGCTTCCTCCTCGGGCTTCCGTCGTCGGCTTACGAAGATTCACCAACGACGTACCTCTTCGGACGTACCTCTTCGTCAACAGAATTGATGAACAATTACCGCGACGCCCGACCTCCGCGACGTTGTCTTCTGCGGATCGTTGACGAACATTGTACTTGAAACCGAGGTAGGGGTTTGTTGTTGATTATTTAATTATTCTTGTTCTTGATATTAGAATGTCGAACTTTGAGGATAACGAATAATTGATATCATTTAACGTGAGGGGGGGCCGGACCGCACGAACACGGCCGAACCCTCCTCCTTTGTTCTTGATTAATTTTATATTCTTGTGGATGAACGAGAAGGCATGGTTTCGTCGCACCACGCGGGAATCGCCCAGCTTATTTGTGCGGCGCCGTCACGCCGCACTATGGAAGGATTATCATGAACGCGACGCCGTCGCGCCGCGTCGAAGGAACCCGAAGGCGCCGCGGCCGGAGCGGGGCCGCGGTGGAGGGGTGCGGTGTCGTCGCACCGCGCTGGACGACGAACACCGCGGCCGGTTCCGGGCCGCGGCGAAACGGGAAGACTGGCGGCTAGCCGGGCCGCCGGTGTCGGAAGCCGAAAATGGGACCGGCTTTGCCGTTCCGTTGAAGAAGAACCGGTCGGCCAGGTCGGGCCAGCCGGAAGGGGAAAGACCGGGGGAATTAAATTCCCTCGGCCAGGTTAATTTCCCCCCCCCCATTATGAGGGGGGCCGGTTTCATTAAGGGGGGCAGGTGGCCCCCCGTTTTTTCAAAACGGCAGGCCCCCACGAAGGGGGGCCGTTGTTTGACAAAGGCGCGACTTAAGTCGCGCCGCCAGCTGAAGAAGCGGGGGCCTTGCCCCCCGCGCGTGGCACCGTGCGGCGCCAGGCCGCGCCTCCGCCAGCCGGTCCGGGTCGGACACAGGTCGGGTCGACCCGGTTCGGGCCGACCCAGGGGGGTCGGGCCGGGTCGGCCCGGACCCGGACCCCCCGTTTTCGAGACGACTTCGGTCTTTTGGCCATAACATGAGCTGCGGACCTCTGTTTGATGAATCGTCAAAGGCGATGTGATACTGGGATCAAGACGGTCGATTCAGTATATCGCACTCAATGTTTCGGAATACTTTGAGTTTGGCCGGGTTGGTTCGTACACGAAACCAACCGGGCCCTCGGAGCGGAAACGCTCATATCTTGAGCTACGGACGTCTGATTGACGTGCCGTCAGCTTTGTTCTGTCCTCTTAGTGAGACGGATATTTTGGCATACTCCGCCCGAGGTTTGGACGCAGGTGGAGTGTGGTTGGGTAGGTTTTGCCTTAAAAACCCAACCGGGCCCCTAGGACGAAAAGGCCAATAACTCTCAGACCGGGCGTTCGATCGACGCGCCGTCTGTTGCATTGAGTTCCTGTTGACGATACGGAACTTTTGGATACATCAACTCTAGACTTTGTGACAGTTGATGTATCAGCCTCTCGGCTCGTGGAGCGGACCCTCCCGAACGAGCTTGCTGTGTGCGGGAACCCTAGTGCTGGCTGCGACTGTGACTGATACTGCTACTGCTACTACTACTGTGACTGCGACGATGACAGTACTGAGATCCTGTGTGGATTCGACGACGACTACAACACTTAGAGATCCTACGTGGATCAGTGCTACAGGTCCTTTGTTGGCCCGATCCTGTGTGGGTCCGATACTGTGTGGGTATTTGCGCTTAGCGGTCCTGTGTGAACCAGCGCCTACAGGTCCTGTGTGGGCCCGATCCTGTGTGGGTCTTTGCGGGGGATAGTTACCTATCGATCCTTCGTGGGTCCGACGACTTAGAAGGATCAGAGATCATCTTTATCGTCTTTCGAAGAAGTATACCTATGTGAGTTGAATCCTGTTGCTTTCCTGTGTGGATTGAGTTGTGCTATCCTGTGTGGATTTTGTTTTTCTTTCCCGTGTGGAATACGTTTACTTTCCTATGTGGACTGAGTTGTACCTGGGCTCGGAGGTTGGAGCGTATTGGAATTGATGACTTAGGTATATGTATGGGCATATACCTAAGAAGTGTCGGAAGTTACTTCGTGATTGTACCTTTCTTTGTGGTTTATCCTTTTTGGATTTTGAGAGACCTTCAGGGGTCTCGGGGTCCCTACTGAGTAGCTTATACTCACCCCTGCACGGGCTATGCCTGCACTACGTTGTGTTGGTTGCCGACGACGGACAGAAATGATCTTGGCTGAGGTTTGCAGAGCTGGACGGTACCTGGAGGTGGACCACTGGGTGGGACGTGTTCGGAGCGGACGACAGGACCCGAGGAGTAGTGGAGCTATCTGTACCCACCCTTCAGGTGGGATTTCCAGTGGACGGCTTGGTGTAGCGGCTTTTACTTTACAGTTGTTGTTTTCCCTTTCGAGTTGTACTTTACTTTCAGTTTGGGTTTGTATACTGGCCCATTTACTTTTCTGCACTTCAGTTGTACTCTGTTTTTACATAGTGTTTACTATTCCGCTTGCTTACTTTGTGGTGGTTGTTACTTTTCAAAGGCAATGCCTTCCCTTTTTGTTGGGATTTACGCCTTGGTGCTAGTCGCCAGCCCCTGGCCTATGGAAGGCGGGCTTGGGGTAGTCACGGCACGGGCCCCGAGGGAGGGTCGTGACAGACGGGATTGGGGTAGAGGACTTTTCAATTGAGCATTCCATGTTAGTGTATCTATGTTAATAAGAAATATCTATTAGTGTACCTGTGGGAAGAATAATAATTGAGGGCAACAAAACATGAAACACTACTTAAGGTACCATAAGATCACTTCTCATGAGCCTGGAGGGTTATACGGGAAAGGGGATAGTGATGCTATGGGCTCTCCTAAAGGAGCTTCACCAAGTGAATGGGATTCAAAAAATAAGGGAGATCCAGAAGATAAGGGTGATTTGTGAAGGAAGTAATTTTCATGATGGAAAGATTTTGGCAGAGTCGAGCTTCTTCTTAGAAAATATCTCATTATTTTGAGAGTGCACTGTGAAGTATTAATGCCTCATAGAGGCTCGTGAAACCCAATGGGGATATCTCATTCATAAATAATGAAAGAATTCATGAATGGAATCTCTACAAGTATGGGTCATTAAGAACACTAGAAGTCATGGTTCATAATTCTCTAGTACCGTGGCCAGTCCATTTTTCTTTCAGGTTTGTGATGCTCGAGAGATTCTTGAAATTGGTGCCCAGAAGGTAAAATGTCAGGGAGGAAAAGCATATGGGGGTGAGCCTAATATTTATAGTTAATGCTGGTTTTTGGTGCTTGTGAGGATTTTCATAAAGAAAAAATAGGGTTCCATAATCAATATTTGATTTTACAATGAAAAAAAGAATCTGTTGGACTCCATCGGACACATGAAGGAATTTTCAACGAGATATTTGTGGGGAATGATGTAAATGACATCAAAATTGTGAAGGTTCTGGGTTCCATCTAACTCATTCGGACTCGGTAAGACTCCATAAACCTTATTCATGGTCTCAGACGTAAGGATATATATGTAGGAGCTTCACGAAATAGCCTCCTTTGAAGTTTTCGATAAATTCTGGGGCCATTACTGTCTGGATTAGCTTCAAACACATCATGACATTGTTCATGACTTCAATGGAAACAAATTTCATTCCACAATCCCCCCCCCCACCCTCAGAATGAGAGTGGACTGAAAAGTGGTTCGGATTCTATGCTAAAATCACTAAAACACTCATCGAATCCCGAAGCTGGATCGTGTGGTAGGTGCATGTCGAGTGATACAATGCATCAGTCGATGAATGTCACTGTGAAGCTCAAAAAAAATTCACCACAATGCTTGGGGTGGGCCTCTTCATTAAATATGGAGTGAGTGGCCTAGTGTCTATACCGAATCTCTGTAAATGATTGTGCTAATACTCTCTTTTCATGAAGTAATTTTCCTCATGAACATGACTTGTTGAACCGTGTTCTATGATCATATTCATTGTGAACTCTTTCCCTAAAACTGATGCATCAAGATCCAATTATCATTTGTGATTCATGCCAAGAAAAATGTTTCTTCATGGTCTAACACATTTGGATCAACCTCCTTGAATAGAATTCCTGAATGATCTTCATGAACAGGCTCAGAAAAATTCATAATTCCTAGCCTGATGGTTGATCAAGGGGTTTCTTCGTAGGTTCTTGCTAATGCCACCCAGAGGGAAGAAATGGTGAGCAATATCCTGATGGGGGATTATGTTCAAATCCCCTCTAACAATGAATCATTGAATACATTGTTGTCATATACATAGAGAGACTATCTGATAGGAAACAGTTTTTCATTATATGGTTATGGATTACAGGATGACTTATTCATTAAAGAGGACAACATAGATGATCTGGATCACTAGTTCAGGGGCACACCATGACCACATGAGTTTTACAGAGCTGAAAATGGTCACATTGGAATAGACCACACTTATGTCATAGTGCACTGTCTCCAAAATCACATCAAAAACATCTACGAGAAGATTTTTGGGAAGAAGAAAACCCCACCTTAGTACAAAAAACATCAAGGTAGGTCTTGTGAACCTAAAGAAGGGGTGAATAAAAAGATGGTATCTATTCTAGGGTAGAGACTATATAGAATATTGGGCCTCGACCTATGGGGTGTGTACATCCTATATCGAATTTGAGAACTTACTAAGGAGAGTAGGCCTATATGAAGCATCATGGGCTTCCCAATCCCACACCTCCCAACAAAAATAAATCCTATCAGAGCTATTGATATAGTGTTCATCAGATACCAACGTGTTCTACATACATCACAGGGAGGTAGGAATCAGCCTCAAGGGCCTTTATATGATCTTGGGTATCCAGAGTCATGGGGAAATGTATGATTAGTTCCTCCCTATCTAGAATGCTTGGGAGGATGTGGAACAAATGTCTCCATTGGAGAAGTTGTTTATAAACATGGTTCCTGGAATGAACAATGATTATTGGAACATTAGGAATGTACACATCAATCAGTGGTTTAGTTACATTATCAATTTCCCACTAGATTATCCTATTGACAGAGAGGCAACACCCATGAAACTACTTGTGAGGCCTCACACCTGTACAAGGGGATCTCATAGATGTAGGGACAACTCTTACTAGTTGATCCTAGAGGATAGACACTAGAAACTATGGGGCCTCAGTATCAAGGAAAATCATTATCCTATACACAGGATGGTTGGGTTCATCTTGGTGATGATCTATTGATGGATGTTTCTGGTGAGGGACACGCATATGGGAGAACGGTCGAGCACGTTCATCATGAAGTTGACATTGGCCTCTAGAAAACACATCAAATTGGGCATCCTAGTGCTAATGAAGTTGAAACACCTACTTCGGAACAACAGTCCTGGTAAAATAATGTTTCACATGTGAGGGCCATTTTACTTTTTATATAGCAAGGTTGTAACACACATGGGTGGCTACGAATTCATAAATCCCTTCTCTCCACCTTGGATATACTCTCAAATAGAAATACTGAATATTTCATGGGGCTTTCCACTCAAGATATGTTTGGTGGTAATGTTGTCCACGATGTGATGAGTAGACCAATACATCATTCACCCATTCCCTCTTCCAATTAGATTATTCCCTGAAGACTCCATAGTTACAATAGATAAGAAAACATATCTAATGTCATTCTATGGTGGGGTGTTGGTGGTGTAGGTGGACCCTAAATAAATATGTAAACCACACAATCCACACTTATTGAAAAGATAGTTTAGATTCATGTAGAGGATGACACTGAAGGTGTATCTAGGAGTGCTACATGAGGATTTCCCATACATGATGAGACATCATTGGTTGATGTTCACACGTGAAGATTGGAAGATGTGGAACAAGTTGCCACCACAAATCCTTGCATTCATGTTAATTTTCAAATTTGCATAGAGATGGTAATCTACATATCAAAGTGATATGTTGAAGAAACCAAAAATTTGGGCCAATAAAACAATGGTAAAAATTCCTTGAAGTTGAGGTTGAGCGAAATGAAGGGGAAATCGTGAGTGTGGCACCAATTTGTATCATAACGATGAGGCTATAGGAGTGATGGTAGTAGACCTATAACTAGAACCAACAAAAGGTGAAGTAACAGAGGTAGTAGTGTCAAATACAGTGGCTCTTCCCAAGAGGACTTTGGAGGGAGGAGAATCATTATGGGATTCTCCAAGGTGCCTCCTCCGGATCCGGGGAAGTAGTTGCACCGGGTGGAAATTCCTCTTGATACAATCAATCAAGAGGCTTGGGAATAATAGGACCCATTAAAAAAGATCATCAACATTGAAGACCAATGGGATAAACTAAACATGTATGGGATAGATCAATAAGAAATCATATTTTTTAGTGGATTCTTCAATGTGGCCCCTTCTATGGGGAGAAATATTTTGATATAATTGGAGGTACTGGTGTATTCTCAAAGCATGCCATGACCATGAAAAATTGGGTAATGGTGCTTCTGAACATGACTTGCCTCTGATTTTGTCAGTAAAATTGCTATCATAGTACGTCCCCTTTTCAAAAAATATGGATGGATCCTGGGGAAGTGGTTGAAGAGGAGGAAATAGTTCCCAGGAGAGTCCCTCCAAAGGAAGGAAAAATTGGGAACTCAAGGTAAAATTCCCTAGGTGGATTTGATGTAACACTTGAAGTATGCTCTAGCTCATACCATTGTGCCATTATCTTTGTTTCATTACCTCAGTTCCCCAACTAAAAACCACTTGTACATCCGGATCATTTATAGGGCACCCCTACTGGCTTGGATAAAGGTGTGGTGACTGGTGTGAAGGACCAAGAACCAGGACCCATACCCAATGAAATTATATTTGCAACATTTAGTAGCACTGGGGAGGAAATGTTGGTCTCCTCAGAATCATCAGAACCCATAATCATATATAGGGTTCTATGCCCTAGTATCTCAGCAATGAAAAGTCAGGGGAGAGAGCAGGACCACTACAAGTATCTTGCATATCTGAACCACACCTGTAATTTTCTCAATTAATATGAATGATACACCCTTTATTTGACTAGTAACCATTATGGTGGTCATTTAGCTAGTGTAAATGGATGGAGGACCTAGGGCCCCTTTACTTAGAGGGATGTTGATCCACATGGAATTGAATATCCCAACTTGCCATGAAATTTTCCCTAATAAGGGATCAATTGCGATTGTAATTGACACAAAATGAGTGGTGGAAACTGTAATTGATCAGGACAACATCGTTAAAATAGAATCAAGAGATGACGACGAGCCTGATGACTTTGATCCCGACTCTTTAGATATTATTCCTGGAGAAGATCCTACTACTAAGCTCCTTGAAACATTCCCCAAGTAGAAATCAGCTGATCTTGTAGAGCTGAATGAATATGATTCTGAGGTGGCTAAGGATGTCCATAAGACAAGATGTTGAGCATGAAAAATATTCAAATTTTTTCTCATCGAGGTTCTAGAGGATGATTGGATATTTTATATAGGATTTCTCTACCATTTCCCATGAGATCTATGCATTGGAGGGGTTGATGTGGGAAATTTTCACATACTAATTTGAGAGTACCTTGTTGAGAAGATGTGGGAGAGTATTCATTACTTAAATGATTCTTGGTACCATAAGAAACCTAGAAATATTTAAAATCTTTAAGAGGTAAAATAGGGGATCCAATTCCCCGATGAGTATATTATTGAGCATTTCACTTTCGTCGGGAAGAATCTGGGGCTCATTGAATGACTGAAGTCCCAACTGGCGGAATCCTAGGAGCATCTAGCACATGAAAATCATAAAGTGGAATAAATATGAGAAGAAAGAGACTAGGTGTAGATCAAGGATAATGAGCTTCACTCTACGGTTTTCAGTGAGGATAAGGGGCTCAGGAGATGGAAGGAAACTCTAGAAGCTACACACTAGAGAGTGGTATAATGGATGCATTCTGTTGAAGGGGAAGATCTGTGAGGAACATGTTTTTTCCAAATGGATAAAACATATTTCCCTTAATTTTTAATTATTCGGAACTACATACATGGATATATACATTTTACTTATAATCATTGAATCTTAATTTGAGTTTTGAAACCACTACTGATCAATCCAAAAGCTCATATGGGTCATACTCGGTGTGAGAAATAAGGGATGATCACACAATTATGCACTTTGTATTGGAGAGTGCCAGCTAACCTATAATGACCCATACTTTACATACATTGTTAAAAAATTAAAATTGAAGCATACTTATTACAACATATAACAAAACCATGGAAGGACCGTATAGGTATAGTGTCTTTAGAAACTGGGTAACATAAACAACTGGTTCATAAAGCGTCTAAATTGTCTCCCATTTATTTCATCATATCTATAGTCCCTTTTGGCATATCTTACTTAATAATCTTCTTCCTGGCCTGGGGAAAGAATACATACAAAAGGGTGAGCTCCAATTCTCATTAAGGGTAAACAAAAGAAATATCAATCACATCATATTAATAAGAACATAATATTTTGGAAATCTTAACCTGCAAAAGAGAGCATAATTTCATAACATGGGTTAAATCCATGTATTGAAATGAAATCCCAAAAATCATAACGTAAAACATGAAACTTTGTGTCATACACACATAATCATAGAGAATCATTTCTTATTAGTCAAGACTCATTTCCAAGACTATCTTAGTGGACAAAGTCCATTTCTGAACCGAGTTCACTCCTTGTTTCAGTCCTGTTTCCCTGAACCGGTATAACCTGACGTTCTAGCCATGTCTATCTCATGCAATATAAAATCATTACCCAATTAATTGTAGGGAGATATAGGTCCCACCCATCTCATAATGATACCATTCTTATGTGTGCCACAAAATCATAAATCATACATCATTGCATAACCCATGTAATAAAAATGGGATTCTTAAACAACATGACATCATAAAACAATTCATATAAGAAAAAGGAATTCATAAAAATAATTCCATCACAACATAATCAAATCAATGTAATAATATGGATAGAAACAGAACCCTATATTATCATAGATGGAAAATAATTTTGATAAAACACTTGAACTCCATTCATGAGGAAAATATCATTTCTACTTCAAAAACATTTTCCTTTCTTAACATGTCATAAAATTTTAAACTAAAAGAAGTTTATTAAAAATAAACTTGAAAACATGTAAAGTAAGTTTCTTGGAAATAATGTTTTAAAAATCCATTCATGCCGTATAATTTTAAAAAAACATTCTTCTCGTACTTTTTTCGGAAAAGTTAAAAAGTACCTCATACGAAAAAAGACAAAATATTCCTTTCATATCATTTCACTATAAACTCACCAAAGGGTAAAAATGGATTTAAAAAATTGTAGGTGGAAGGGAATAATATTACATATTGAGGAAACATGGATATGGATGATAAAATACACCCCAGTAAATACCAAAGTATAAACAATCTCAGATAAAAATGAGATTGTGATATTTTCCCTTACCTTAGGTCTAATTTGCCTCATTAGTGTCCAAACCTCCTGTATAATAATTTAAATAATGTTATTGACTTATTCCAGAATCATAATTATTGTTATGATATCATATATGGTCATATTCTTAGCTTCTTAGTAGTAATATTTCAGTGCTACTTCTTATTCAGGTGTTTATAACTTTTTTTTCTTATGTGTGGTTTGTCGAATAAATTCTTATTCTTCTCTTTAGGTTATAGATACATCATTTCCATAATGGTATTAATGTACTATATATCATATTTATTCATTCAATTCATTTGTATAATCATTATGCAATGAAGATCATGTAGAACGAATCGCATCACATTGTGGAGACGGTATTCCGTACGTACGCACGAGCGATGATATCATTCCCATGATCGTGGAATTGTATTGAAGTGTATGCATAATATTTCAGAATATATATCACTTTAAAATAACCATATATAGTAATTATTTACACCATTATACCCATCTAAGTAAGGTGGTGGGGGAAAATAGATTACACCACGGCGTGGAGACGGTATTCCGTACGTACGCACACGCGGTGATTTCATTTTCCGTAGGATGGATAGATGTTGTAATAGGGTTTTTCCATACTTATAATAACATATCATTATATGAGGGATAATGATGTTATTACTTCATAATTAAACAACTAAATAAGAAGAAGTTGAAGAAGAACGAATTTGGAAAGGATCGGTAATGGATATTACCTCTTTTTGACGCGCCTCTTCTTAACCTCCTCTTAGGGCACTAGGGTTGGTCTTTGAAGAAGACCAGAACCTCTAAAATGATTCTAGGGAAGTGGAGAGGAGATATTGTCAGGGTTTGTATGAGCTTGAAGGCTCAAAGTGGTGTGAGGAAGAGAGGGAGGAGGTTCCCTTTTATAAGGGAGGAGAGGGGCACCTTTGGAAATATAAGAACTATTAGTTTATATTAAATCCCAAAAACACTTAAAAACTTCCAAAATGACTCATATCCGAAGATTATATGAGATAGGGTTGTAATATCATCAACCAATAAAATTTAGACATGTTAGGAATTTATTTTAAACATTATCTACTTTATTTATCAATTTAATTTTATTTGTGGTAATAATATTCAAAATTTTAAATTATTATTAATAATTACATATGTGTGGTGAATTTTCCATATTTTGACACTTTATGACATTGTCGACGATATACATTTTAATTTATAATTTTTAAATATTTTTGTGATTTTTAAACAATTTTATAATATGTTATTTTTAAAAAATAACAATACTGTCAATTTTGACACTATTCATTTATTTGAATTTAAATAAAATATATTCAGAGGATATATTCGAACTAAAGGCATTAATAGATTAATAAAATGTCATATGTATCTATAAAATTAGTGGAGAACATTTAATAGTGCGTATACGAATTATTTTAATATTTTTAAAACCATTTATTTGATATTTGAATTAATAAAATAATTTCAACATCACTATTGTGTCATAATTAATGATAATTATTTAATCCCTAAAAATTATAAATAAATTCCTATGATGTAGATAATTGTATTATATTTCAGTAGACTATTCTTTTTCGAAGATTAATTAAGTTTATCACCAAATTAAAATTATTATACTTATAAGATTTAAGAAAGTGACATGTTGTCACATTCTTTGGTTTTTATAATAATTAAATTATTTTCAGGGAAAAAAGTCTATTAAATGAATCTAATCTGACCCTTAGGTGAAATGGGTCGACCTTTAGTCATCCAATAGGATTTTGGCAGGTGTTAGGGTAATTTTATAATCTTATATTTACCCTTAATTACCTGATTTACCTTTAACATTGGTAGATAAAATTTACCGTAGTTACTATTCATAATGCCCAAAAATAAAAAGTATCCTGTTAACATAATTTGGACCCAATGATTCTGAATATGTAATCCATTTTTCAAAATTCAAAAAATATAAGTTGCAGTAATTAATTTAAAATAAATCTCGTTGTTAAGAAAATGGGTTTTAGAAGTTAAAACATTGCCAAAGTTTGAAATGTTTTTACTTATTAATTCAATGTGAAATTAATGCTAATGACATACATTATATTAAATGGTAAAAATATATTCTATCTATACTTTAAAACCATTTAATATTTTAATTTAACCATATAAATTATCTCAATGAAAAAAGTTGTTTTTAATTAAAAATTAGCGTATTTTTACTATTCATCAAAATATGAAAGTTATCAGAAAAATATGAAAAATTTATCCAGAGTAAATTTTTATATCTTGATTAAAAAGAAGAATTTTATTTTGTCAAATTTAACTTATAAATGTGTCAAAAACTAGATTTAATGTGGGTGTGCCATCAAAAGGCGGCAAAAATACTAATTTTACCCAAAAATTATTTTGTTCTCTTATCATGTTCTAGAAAATGTGTAAGATGAATAATAATGTTGTAAAATTTAAAATTCAGTTAATACTATTCATAACGGCTAGTTTATAATATTATAATAATATATCGTTGTTTAGTGGAACTCGGTATTCCGTACTACATACGCTATCGAGGAAGGTCGCGATTGCGTGCAGCGAAAGATTCCTTTGATGATTTATATAACATAAAAACAAAATATTTCCCATAAAAGTCTCGGGTGTTACATTCTACCCCCCTTAAAATAAATTTCTCCCTCGAAATTCTTTACTTTGTAACAAACAGATGAGGATACCTCTCCCTCATCATATCCTCAAGCTCCCATGTAGCTTCTTCTCATTATTGGTTCCTCCATAAAACTTTAACCAAGCGAGTTGTCTTGTTTCGTAGGAATTTTTCGCTGTGATCCAGAATCTCTATCGGTTGTTCTTCATAAGAAAGATCTTGCTCCAGTGGTATTACTTCTGAGCTGAGTACATGTGAAGGACCAGGTATGTACTTTCTCAAGAGAGATAAATTGAACACATCGTGAACTTGAGAGAGATTCGGTGGAAGCGCCAATCGGTAAGCTACCATCCCAACACGATCCAGTATTTCGAAAGGACCGATATATCTAGGGCTCAACATCCCCTTATTTCCAAATCTCATGACCCTCTTCCAGGGACATATTCGTAAGAACACTTTATCACCCACTTCAAACTCTAGGTGTTTTCTTCGGTTGTCGGCATAACTTTTCTGTCGGCTCTGAGGTGCTCTTATGTGTTGTTAAATAGATCGGACCTTTTCTGCCATCTCATCAACAATATCAGGTCCTAATAGCTTTATTTCCCCAACTTTATCCCAGCAAGTTGGAGTCCTGAATTTCTTTCCATAGAGAGCTTTATAAGGAGCCATCTAAATACTAGAGTGAAAGCTATTATTATAAGAAAATTCCACCAAAGGTAGGTGTTGATACCAACCACCTTTTAAATCCATAGAGCAAGCTCCCAACATATCTTCTAGAATTTGAATTGTTCTCTCAGACTGACCGTCTGTCTGAGGATGATAAGCAGTGCTAAAACTCAACTCAGTATCCAGAGTATGTTGAAGACTTCTCCAGAACTTTGAGGTAAACCTCGGATCCCGATCAGATATAATAGAAAGTGGAAGTCCATGCAATCTTACCACTTCCTTTACATATATCCTGGAAAGCTGGTCCAGGGAGAAATCCTCTCTAATAGCAATGAAGTGTGCAGACTTTGTAAGACAGTCAACTATGACCCAGATAGCATTATTTTCTTTGGATGTTTTAGGAAGTCCTGTGACAAATTCCATAGTGATGTTTTCCCATTTCCATTCGTGTATGGGTAATGGTTGTAACATCCCCTTAGACTTCTGTCTCTCAGCTTTAACTTGCTGACAAACCAAGCATCGAGAGACATATTCAGCAACATCTCTTTTCATGCCATCCCAGTAGAAGTACTATTTCAGGTCCCTATACATCTTCGTGCTTCTAGGATGAATAGAGAATGAAGAACTATGAGCCTCATCCAGCAGCTCCTTCTTTAATTCGGGGATGGGAGGAACACAAATCCGATTCCTAAACATTATTATCCCATCACAATCAATGTTGAATTCAGGAAAATTTCTCACCTTCTTTTGTAACTCAACATCTTCTTTCTGTGCCTCTTTAATCTTCACATGTATAGATGGTTGAACATTCATTTGAGAAAGATACGATTTTCCCCCTTCCATTATAATTCCATGATCCATCCTTTGTAACTCTATAAATATTGGATCTTTTGTGATCCTCATCATGGATAAACAGGCATGGTCATGTCGACTTAATGCATCTGCCACCTTGTTTTCTTTCCCAGGGTGGTAATGAATTGAGAAGTCTTAATCCTTAATCGGCTCCAACCATCTTATTTGGCGCATATTCAGCTCCTTTTGTGTGAAAATATACTTTAAACCTTAATGATCAGTATAAATGTCACACCTTTCACCATAAAGGTAATGCCTCCAAATCTTTAAGGAAAAGATTACCGCAGCTAACTCCCAATCATGAGTTGGGTAATTTTGCTCATGTATTTTCAACAATAATGAGGCATAAGTTATCACCATATCATTTTTCATGAGAACACATCCCAGTCCCTTCTTGGATGCATCACTGTAGATCACAAACCTTTCTCCACTACAAGGTAGTGTGAGCACAGGTGCACGGGATAACCTTCCTTTAAACTCCTTGAAATTCTCTTCAAATTCCTCTTTCAAGTCAAAAATAACTCCTTTCTGAGTCAACTTGGTGAGTGGATTAGATAATCGTGAAAAAAAATTCACAAAACGTCGATAATATCCATCCAAACCAAGAAAACTTCGGATCTCAGTTACTGTTGTTGGTCTCGACCATCTTTCGATAACCTCTGTTTTTGTTGGATCCACAGATATCCCCTCTTTTGAGATTATGTGACCCAAAAATGAAACTCTTTGAAGCCAAAATTTACACTTGGTAAATTTGGCACAAAGCTTCTCCTTTCTCAGGGTCTTCAATATAATTCTCAAGTGATCTTCATGTTCTTCCTTGATCTTTGAATATACAAGAATATCGTCTATAAAGACTACCACAAACTGATCAAGATAGTCTCTAAAGACTATATTCATCAGATCCATGAAGATAGCGGGGGAATTAGTAAGACCAAATGGCATCACTATAAATTCATAGTGTCCATACCTTGTACAGAAAGCCGTCTTTGGTATATCCTCCCTTTTGACCCTTAATTGGTGATACCATGAATGAAGATCAATCTTGGAAAAGTATTGAGCTCCGCGTAGTTGGTCAAATAAGTCGTCAATGCGTGGGAGAGGATATTTGTTCTTGATAGTGATCTTGTTAAGTTCTTGATAATCAATGCATAGTCTCATTGATCCATCTTTCTTCTTAACAAACAGAATAGGTGCTCCCCAAGGTGACACACTAGGGCGTATGAATACTTTATCAAGATTCTCTTGGAGTTGATTCTTCAATTCCTGCAACTCAATTAGGGCCATTCTATAAGGTGTCTTTGAAATAGGCAAAGCACCCGGTACGAGTTCTATTGAAAACTCAACTTCACGATTTGGTGGAAGACCTGGAAATTCCTCCGGAAAGACATCATCAAACTCCCGTACAATGGGCATATTCTTAATTGTGAGTTTCTCACCAACCATTTGAGATAAATAACCTTCATTAAGTGGAATCAAGACCCATAAGATGGAATAAATTTCCACTGGAAGGTTATGTTCCTCCTTGCATCGATAGACGATCAAAGATTGATCTAGAATATGAAATATGACTTCCCTTCTTTGGAAATTGATATGAGCTCCACATAAATAAAGCCAATCCATGCCAAGAGTCACATCAAATTCCACTATAGGAAGGATAACAAGATTTGCAGGAAGCACTTTCCCACAAACTTCAATTAGAGAAGAATTATAAACTTTTGATGCGACTGTTGTGCCATTAGGGGTTGTTATAGCTAACTCAACATCTAATTGTTGAGGTAATATGGTGATATCCTTATAAAATTCTTCAGAAATAATGGAGTGGGTGGATCCAGAATAAAATAAAACATTTGCTACTTTAGAGTGGATGGTAAGTGTACCTTTCACCACATCGTTATCGTACTCCACAACGCTGATAGAAATTGAATGTGACTTTCCTTTTCCTTTAGCCTTAAGAGTTTGTTGACGTCGACCATCATCATCAACCCTTGGATTTGGGCATTGATTGGCATAATGCCCCATATCCTTGAAATTGAAACATTGAAGTGTAGTAGGTTCATTATGTGTGTCCCTTCCTTTGTTTGCATCATTAGACATCTTCTTCCCATCATTGCGGCATTCAAATGACTGATGACCTTCCTTTCCAAATTTGAAACATTTACTTGTCCCTTTAATACAACTCCGTCTATGTTTCTTTCCACACTTTGATCATAAGGGAAAGCTCATCTTATTTTCAGTGTGCTCTTTATATTTCCCTTTGAATTCCATTTTCCTCTTCTTATCAAACCCATATGACTGATGGGTTACTCCAATCTTCATCTCGAATTTGAGAGCACATCGAATGATTTCCTCATAGCTATTGAAGTACCTTATGGCTAACGCCCATTGAAGACCTAGTTTTAATCCACTAAATAATTGACCAATCTTACTCTTAGGTTGGATAATAATACTAGAAGTGTACCTTGAAAGTCTTGTAGAATTTTCTTCATAGGTACCAATAGATTCATCATCCTTTTGCTTCAGTTCGAGAAACTCTTTCTCCATCTTTTTTCGGAGAATACGAGGGAAGCACTTATTGAAATATAAGTTCTTGAACTCGTCCGATTCCATGGACTCAATTTGATCCCTTTGCCTCATATTCTTAATAAGATTCCACCATTGATCAGAATCTCCTTCAAAATGATACACTGCTAGGATGACTTTATCATGTTCAGAACATTTAAGAACTGAAAATATCTTTTCAGTATTACTAATCCATTGTTCAGCAACTAATGGATCAGTAGACCCGCTGAGAGAAGGTGGACGCTGCCTCATGAAGGATTCAACAGAATGTTGCTCCTTACTTTGCTCATTTGGAAGTTCTGCATGATTCATAGCTTGAAAAAGTTGTGTGATCATGGCTACAAGATTTTTCATTCTAGCTCCCACAACTTTTGGTTTCTCAGGGGTACAATCATTGCATTGCCCGTCGCATTCTTCATTAACACGGTTCCTTCGGGTTCCATCCATTGACTAAAACCAAGAAGAATAGTGTGAGAAACACTAATTATAATAGGAAAACCACATAATAAAGAATAAAAATTCGCACTTAAGGTCTTATCATAGGTTGTTCATGCCCCTTTCTAAAACACTAAGATTGTGTGCTATGCTTAGACTTATCCTTAGGATTCTTACTAAGGCTTTCACATCCTATTTTCCAGAGGTTGACGAAACCTTCCCTCTAATTCCAACTATAACGACCCATAATTTACATACATTGTTAATACTTTAAAATTGAAGCATACTTATTACAACATATAACAAAACCATGGAAGGACCGTATAGGTATAGTGTCTTTAGAAACTGGGAAACACAAACAACTGGTTCATAAAGCGTCCACACTGTCTCTCATTTATTTCATCATATCTATAGTCCCTTTTGGAATATCTTACTTAATAAGCTTCTTCCTGACCTGGGGAAAGAAAACATACAAAAGGGTGAGCTCAAATTCTCAGTAAGGGTAAACAAAAGAAATATCAATCACATCATATTCATAAGAACATAACATTTTGGAAATCATAACCTGCAAAAGAGAGCATAATTTCATAACATGGGATAAATCATAGTAGTGAAATGAAATCCCAATAACCATAACTTAAAACATGAAACTTTGTATCATACACACATAATCATAGATAATCATTTCTTATTAGTCAAGACTCATTTCCAAGACTATCTTAGTGGACAGAGTCCATTTCTGAACCGAGTTCACTCCTCGTTTCAGTCCTGTTTCACTGAACCGGTATAACCTGCCGTTCCAGCCATGTCTATCTCATGAGATATAAAATATTTACCCAATGCATTGGAGGGAGATATAGGTCCCACCCATCTTATAATGATACCATTCTTATGTGTGCCACAAAATCATAAATCATACATCATTGCATAACCCATGTAATAAAAATGAGATTCTTAAACAACATGACATCATAAAACAATTCATATAAGATAAAGGAATTCATAAAAATAATTCCATCACAACATAATCAAATCAATTTAATAATAGGGATATAAACAGAACCCAATATTATCTTAGATGGAAAATAATTTTGATAAAACACTTGAACTCCATTCTTGAGGAAAATATCCTTTCTACTTCAAAAACATTTTCCTTTCTTAACATGTCATACAATTTTAAACTAAAAGAAGTTGATTAAAAATAAACTTGAAAACATGTAAACGAAGATTCTTGGAAGTAATGTTTTAAAAATCCATTCATGCCGTATAAGTTAAAAAAACATTCTTCTCGTACTTTTGTCAGAAAAGTCAAAAAGTACCTCGTACGAATAACGACAAAAGATTCCTTTCATATCTTTTACTATAAACTCACCAAAGGGTAAAAATGGATTTAAACAATTTTAGTTGGATGGAAATAATATTAAATATTGAGGAAACATGGACGTGGATGATAAAATACACCCCAGTAAATACCAATGTATAAACAATCTCGGATAAAAATGAGATTGTGATATTTTCCCTTACCTTAGGTCTGATTTACCTCGTAAGTGTCCGAACCACCGGTATAATGATTTAAATAATGTTATTGACTTATTACAGAATCATAATTATTGTTATGATATCATATATGGTCATATTATTAGCTTCTTAGTAGTAATATTTCAGTGCTACTTGTTATTCGGGTGTTTATAGCTTTTTGTTCTTATGCGTGGTTTGTCGAATAAATTCTTATTCTTCTCTTTAGGTTATAGATACATAATTTCCAGAATTTTATTAATGTACTATATATCATATTTATTCATTAAATTCATTTATATAATCATTATGCAATTAAAATCATGTAGAACGAATCGCATCACATCGTGGAGACGGTATTCCGTACGTACGCACGAGCGATGATATTGTTCCCATGATCGTGGAAATGTATTGGAGTGTACGTATACTATTTCAGAATCAATATCACTTTACAATAATAATATATAGTAATTATTTACGCTATTATACCCATCCAAGTAAGGTGGTGGGGGAAAATAGATTACACCACGGCATGGAGACGGTATTCCGTACGTACGCATGCGCGGTGATTTCATTTTCCGTAGGATGCATAGATGTTATAATAGGGTTGTTTCATACATATAATAACATATCAGTATATGAGTGATACTGATGTTATTACTTCATAATGAAACAACTAAAGAAGAAGAAGTTTAATAAGAAAGAATTTGGAAAGGATCGGTAATGGATATTACCTCTTTTTGACGCGCCTCTTCTTCACCTCCTCTTAGGGCACTAGGGTTGGTCTTTGAAGAAGACCAGAAACTCTAGGATGATTCTATGGAATTGGAGAAAAGATATTGGCAGGGGTTGGCCGAGCTTGAAGGCTCAATGTGGTGTGAGGAAGAGAGGGAGGAGGTTCCCTTTTATAAGGGAGGAGAGGGGCACCTTTGGAAATATAAGAAATATTAGTTTATATTAAATCCCAACCCCACATAAAAACTTCCAAAATGACTCATATCAGAAGATTAGATGAGATATGGTTGTAATCTCATCAACCAATAAAATTTAGACATGTTAGGAATTTATTTTAAACATTATCAACTTGATTTATCAATTTAATTTTATTTGTGGTAATAATATTCTAAATTTTAAATTTTTATTAATAATTACATATGTGTTGTGAATTTTCCATATTTTGACACTTTATGACATTTTAGACCATATAAATTTTAATTTATATTTTTTAAATATTTTTTTAATTTTTAAACAATTTTATAATATTTTATTTTTATAAAATAACAATATTGTCAATTTTGACACTAGTCGTTTATTTGAATTTAAATAAAATATATACAAAGTTTATGTTCGAACTAAAAGCGTTAATATATTAATAAAATGTCATATGTATCTAGAAAATTAGTGGAGCACATTAAATAGTGCATATAATAGTTATTTTAATATTCTTAAAACCATTTATTTGATATTTTAATTAATAAAATAATTTCATCATCACTATTGTGTCATCATTAATGTTGATTATTTAATCCCTAAAAATTTTAAATAAATTCCTATGAGGTAGATAATTGTATTAGATTTCTGGAGATTATTCCTTTTCGATGTTTAATTAAGATTATCAGAAAAGTAATATTATTATACTTATAAGATTTAATAAAGTGACATGTTGTCATATTCTTTGGTTTTAATAGTAATTAAATTATTTTCATGGACAAAAGTCTATTAAATGAATCCAATCCGACCCTTAGGTGATATGGGTTGACTTCTGGTCATCCAATAGTATTTTGGCAAGTGTTAGGGTAATTTTATAATCTTATATTTACCCTTAATTACCCGATTTACCTTTAACATTGGTAGATAAAATTTACCATAGTTACTATTCATAATGCCCAAAAATAAAAAGTAGCCTATTAAAATAATTTGGACCCACTGATTCTGAATATGGAATCCATTTTTTAAAATTCAAAACATATAAGTTGCAGTAATTAATTTTAAATAAATCATGTTGTTAAGAAAACAGGTTTTAGAAGTTAAAACATTGCCAAAGATTGAAATGTTTTTACCTATGAATTCAATGTGAAATTAATGATAATGGCATACATTATATCAAATGGTAAAAATATATTCTATATATAATTTAAAACCATTTGATATTGTAATTTAACCATATAAATTATCTCAATGAAAAAAGTTGTTTTTAATTAAAAATTAGCGTATTTTTACTATTCATCAAAATATGAAAGTTATCAGAAAAATGTCAAAAATTTATCCAAAATAAATTTTTATATCCTGATTCAAAATAAGAATTTTATTTTGTCAAATTGAACTTATAAATGTTTCAAAAACTATATTTAATGTGGGTGCGCCATCAAAAGGTGCCAAAAATACTAATTTTACCAAAAAATTATTTTGTTTTCTTATCATGTTCCAGAAAATGTGTAAGATGAATAATAATGTTGTAAAATTTAAAATTATGTTAATACTATTCATAATATCTAGTTTATAATATTATAATAATATATTGTTTTTTAGTGGAACTCGGTATTGCATACTACATACGCTATCGAGTAAGGTCGCGATTGCGTGCAGCGAAAGATTCCTTTGATGATTTAGATAACATAAAAAATATATTTCTCATAAAAGTCTCGGGTGTTACATAACCGTCAAATAATCAGGGTCTTCCAATGTTGACTGAACACCCAGGGTATTCGGGCTGATAGAGGCCATGAATGGATGAAAGGGTTCCCAGAGCAGCCAAATTTCCCTTCCCATTGTTCTCTAGTACACGAGTGAGATAATTCCAGGGCGTTGGGATCAATCCAAAAAAATGGGATTGAAAAGTGTGAGACATATTACCCCAAATTCGGAACACATTTGTGGTGACATCATGATATGGGATGATAACTGACCGTATCTGAAATGTACTACCTATAATGCTAGAATAAAATTGGGAAAAACAAATGAGGCCAACCATTGACCATATTCAAACACATGGGTCCTATCTCAAAATTTCATCCAATATCTTCCAGAACATTGGCCCAACATGGTAGGTGAGCCAAATCATCCTGGGAATAGGTTGTCCATCAAACGTGAAATTTTATTTAGATAAAAATAAGGGGAAAATTAAGGAGGTGTAATGATGGAATGTTATAATGTATTTTAATACTCTTAAAATTACACCGCTATGATGATAGTGCATTAGTGTGAGTGCATTGGTCCTAACAAAGATCAAACCTATATTCCAGGAGGAGTTTCATCTCAAATGTATGGGTGACAGCTAAGAAGATGATCAATGATGTGGATAAATAACACTATAGTAGGTTGAATTATTTTTAATTTCATGTCATGTAAGCGTGAATAGTGAACATGTACTTTAATGTTGGACGGTAATGATGAGGATGCAAGGAACAGTTTAACATCGTATAACTTAAATGTTGAACATAGTTTAAGTTCATATTTTCCTGACCATGGACAACAGTTTAATGTCACATTATATGTATTATAATTTCTAATCCTATAATGTTTTCATGGAATATAGGAGATGAACCCTACATGAATGTTCCAATGGAGGATTGCACACCATACAAATACCAAGGAACATACGGGAAGGATGAATATGTGATACAGTGAGGGAAAAATCCCTAAATGAATGACGGCCAAGATAACCCACTGCCACAAACAATATCTATATGAGGATCTTATTTTATGTTCAAAGAGTTCAGAACATGATTGGGGCCAATGGACCATGATAGTTATTGAAGTTGTGGTTGGGCCTGAGGCGAAACGCACGAGCGTCACTACATATCCCATAAATATGATAATCAAGTCTCATGTAGTTCTTGAATGCCATTAATTTTGACATCATGAGTTATGTAATTAGATGATGTGAAATAAAAGGGTGAAATAATGTTGTGACTAGTCCCAAAATTGATTATCATGGCATCACTACATATCCTATAAGAATGGGAATCAAGTAATGCATAGTTTATGAAGAAGATGACATTTGATATTTCTTATTTTTTCTTTTGTTGTAGATGTATTTTATGTATGTATTTTCTAGACCGGGAAGAAAATACTTTGTGTCTCTATGGTAATCATGCCTTTTGTAGGTCATTAAATGTGTTATGGTGGTGACTAGTTCCAAGGGTGATTCCCAATCAGGTGATAACACCAAAATATTGAGAAATTTTTCATCATACAGCTAACCTAATGGTGTCAATGATTATGTTCATATGACAGAACTGGCATATGGATTTTAATGTCATACAATAAATATGCAGCAGTTTAATTTCATGTGGGATGGAGTAGTAGAATTTAACTTCATATAGCTTTAATGGTAGATATCTTAGATTAAGGTCGTAGAACTCAGACTATAAGGCTTTGCAACATTCTATGTGGGTGTAACCCTACCAAAAATCCCGAGTCTATATGATACATGCTCTGTGTGAGAAAAAAGAGTGAAATTGGGATTTACTCATCACATGAAAATGTAAAATAATTGAAAGTAAACACAGGTGAGGATAATCCTGACCATGCCAACACTTATACTCGATGTACGCGGATGCAACGAGGGACATCACAGAAGCTATCGGAGATCCACAAGAATATGAGAGGGAATGAAAGTTTCAGTAACGGAATTTTTTGTTTGGGATATAATAGAGTTTAATATTAATTGGGGATAACTATTGACCATGTTCGAAATACAGAACCCATATTGAGTAACCTGGTATGAGAACAAACAGGTGAGGGTAATCTACTGACCATATTCGAAACATGGGACCTATATCAAAATGTCGTTTGAAATCTTCCAGGGCTTTAGCCTTAGATGGTATGAAATCCATGATGCCGGGAATCCATACCATTAGGGGGTACCTTAATACTTGAAAGATAATGGAGACCCAAATAAAGGGATGTTTGAAGCCTGGAATTGAGGATGAAATGTATTTGCATGTGGGACGAGATCAACTCGCAAGGGAGGTATATGGTGTGGCCATTATAAACCTAATATGAATAAAGACTAAATAGTCCTCAAACACAATGTGAAACCATGTGAAGAACCTATGATAAGAGTCTAGAAGATGAAAGACCATGAGGATGGACCATAGACAAAAGGTCTTGGTGTACATATGTATCCCATAAGGATGAGAATGAATCCAAGCATATTTATTGGAGGAAGGAATGATAAATGGTCAACTCCAAAAGGGGTTATATACTCTGAAATGAGAAAAATCATGATTTTTACATAGTTTACATCCCTGTTAACTTTTTCACTAAAAATATTAGTTAAAGGTCATAGAGTTTGGACGAGATAATAGGTATTTTTAATGGAAAATGTGTAGTGCATTTCCATGAAGTAATCCAATGTGAATGATGTGAACAGAGATCCACACCACACTACACACTCCTGAGAGAAGTCCTAAAGCATGAAAGGGGTGAAAAGGTTTATGATCCTATGGTTGGAATTGAGGGAGAAGAATTTGGGAATCACAACGTATCCCACAAGGGTGAGAATCCAGATACACGTAGTTCTTGAAGGAAGGTGTGGGAAATGGACAACATCAAAAGGGATGACGTACTCTTAAGTGAAGACATCGTAGTGCTAAGTAGATTACTATCATATAGTTTGGAGGGAAAACGCATAGTTTAATGTTGTAAGATGAGGATGTTGGGGATCTTAGTTAATGGTCATAGAGATCTGACCTTGGGGGAGGCTTTCTAAGTGTAAATGTGTATTGTAATGGCATAATGAACCCACCATGAATGGGGACCAAATCGGTCTCAGAACCTCTCTGCATAATCCCTCATAAAAACTAATGTATAGTTTAAATTCATGATGCCCAGACTCGACATGTGAAATCCAAGTTTAGGTTCATAGAGTTTGGACCATAGGATTCGATGAAATTTCCACCCCTGTATAAACCATAAAAAATCCTTGTGCCGGACTGAGACATGCGTTGTTTGTGAAAAAAGGGGCAGAGAATATCATTATGGTTCATGGAAGCACACAATAGAGGAATGGAGGTAAGGAGTCTAGGATGACCCCATGATGTTGGTCTACCCACTCAACGCACAAATGTTCATTGATGGATAACATTTAGAGTTTTGAAGTTCCTCTCGAACATAAGGATATGGAAAGGATGTGAATCAAGAAACCTGATATTTGGGACTTATTGGTGTTGGAATAATGATGGAAGATAAATTTTGACCCTATTCAAGACATAGTATATATACCGTGTAACATAGGATGGGAGAAAACTCTCAAGGGTCAGCCACTGACTGTATTTGAAATGTGGAACATGTCTCTAAATTTCATTCAAAATCTTCTTGGAAGTTGGCCCATGATGGTTAGAAAGACATGAGGTTGATTATTCATACCATTAGGGTGGGTTCCTTCATATTTCAATGTTCATGGAGACCTAAATAATGGGATTCCTAAAACATAGAAATGGATTGAGATAATTTCCATGAAGAATACAATAATCTTGGATCCACACCACAGTGCATCTAGCCATATTAATGAGCCATAATAGAGGTCATGGGATTTAATTAAGAGTAGGTGACTCGAGATGAAAAGTGAAGGATATAGACAAAGAAGACTGATGAACCGGGGCTGGACCTAAACAAAAAATGTTTGGGATTTCTTATGTATTCATAAGAATGGGAATCAATACATATGTAGTTCATAGTGTTTTTTATAGTTTAAAATCATGTGATAGGGAGAGGGGTTCCAACATAGTTTATCATCGTGCAGCTAAGACATTGGGGAGGTAATGGTATCCCAAATAGGATGTGTGTGTCATGGGAAAATAAATATGATGTGAATGATGACCAAGGAGGACTCATATAACACCACACACTCCCATAAGAAAACTCAAGAAAAAGGGGCATAAATTAAGAAAAGATTTTGGGTATACTTGAATACAAAACGTTCAAGTGTTCTTGCATATCCCATAAGGATGGGAATCAAGACATACACGGTTCTTGAAGTTCCATGTACATTGACATCATGAAATAAGTATGAGGGAAAAGTTTAACATAATGTGGGATGGGGAAGTGAGGGAGTCTTGTAGGAAAAAGGGGAATTTTTATTTTATGGTCATGCAGAAAAGACAAAAAATTATATGCAGTATAATGTCTTATAGGGAAGACACAATTTTCTATTGTCATTTGGGATAAAAGATATCTTTGTTTAAGGTCATAGAACTCAGACAATAAGATGAGGTCAAAAGGGCCAAAAGTGTTGAGGAACCCAAGGCAGGACCCAAAGACAACATGTTTAGGTGTTCCTAGGTATCCAATTAGGGTATGAATCAATACATATGTTGTTCTTGGATGTTGTGTAGTTTAACGTCGTGTGGTAATGATGAATAAAGGGATGAATGCTCTAATGGGAGGCACACAGTGTATCTACTGTAATCCCAATGTGCAAAATGAACAAACATTCATCATACTGCACCACATACTCTCTAAGGTGTTTAAGATAAAAATATATAAGGATGAAAGAACCTATAGAACCTGGGATGAACTCAATGAAAACATGTCTCGGCATTTCTAGGTCTCCCACAAGGATGGAAATCTAGCCATATATAGTTATTAAATGTCATATAGTTTAACATCATGTGGTAAGGTGGTAAAAGGGAAGATATCTAAGGGAGGAATATGGTGATACTACTATAAACACAACATAAATTTGGAGCACATACCTATCATATCACACCATTTTCTACAATGAAATAAATTAGGCAGAATGGATGAATGGATAGAGGAACCTAGGAAACCTGAGGGATGGACCTGAAGACAACATGTCCAAGTGTTCTTACATATCATGTGAGGGAATCAATCAACCCATACATAGTTATTAAATTTCATGTAGTTTAATTTTAAGTGGTATGTATTAATATACAGCTTAACTTCACTTAGGATACGAAAAAAATTTCTCATAGTTTTACCTCAAGTAGGATGAAAGAGATCTCAGTTTGAGGTCATAGAGCTCAGACTGTAAAACAATGTGTTAGTAGTTTGTAGTTTTTCATCATATAAGAAAATAACTCACTCATGTGATTTCCTCCATGAGGAACATGGAATTAGTGGGACTATTAATCTACTCTCCATCCATTGATAAAATTGTATGCACTAATGGTGTAAACTCTGTTAATGATGTAGGGTCCTTCCCATTTTGTGTCTAACTTTAGTGCATTATTAGCGCGTATCTAACCACATTTTCATGACATGTCAACTTTATTATGTTTTTAAAGTTTGATTTATAGTATAGGGTAGACCCTAGGCCATCTTTCAAAGATATTTGATCATTTAAAGTGTGTATTTCAAATAAAAAAGACGAAATAATGTGGTGGTTTGGAAAATAGGTTTAAAAATAAAATGACATAATTAAAGATTTTAATAGTTGAAAATGAAAGGTGGTGTTTTATAATTATCAGGTGAAGAGGTAATTTCCATTTCACCACATATCTTATTTAGTTCATCATTCTAAAAAATACACATGGTTTAATGGAATCCTTTGTTTGATGTTTTTAAAGATCTTTATTCCACTATTTCCTCTAAAAATGATGCACAAAGAATCCACCCTTCCTACAATAATCATGTTGTCATGATTTGGACCACAAGAATAGAGTGAGGGGTTCCAAATCATATAGATATATCATTTATGTGAGGGAAAAGGTGGATTATTTTTTTTTCCAAATTGTAAAAACTGAATATTCCCACTAGAAATGTTAACCCAATCTGTGTTGAGATGAAAAGAGACTCCCATGATTAAACCAAAATAAAGAATTCAAAGAAGAATAATGTTAAGACAAAACATCTATGAAATGTTTCACAAACAAATTAAACCAAATATTCAGAATAAAATGAGTTGGAACACCCTAAAAAAGATGTGTATCTCCCATGAAATGAGAACCCACCATTTATCTTTCCATCGAGAGGAGGAAAAGTCTTGGTTGGAACATCACCATCATCATGGATACCCATATTCGGATAGAGGCTGAAAAAACTTCTTGTAATAGGAGAGGACTCCTTTGGGACTCCAAATTGGTAGATATTTTCTTTGATTCTTTCATGATTTGTCCCATTTTTCATCATCTTTTTCTAAGCCCTTCAAATCATGTTCACCTATAATGAAAACATCAAAACATGTTAATTATCCCTTTTGAACAATGAAAAACATGAAATTGTTGAATCAAAAATGTATTGAAATTTGTTATTATATTTGTAATTTTCTATACAAAACCAGTTTAATATAGTGGTATAATGGTGAAATAAAACATTGAATCTTGGTTTGATCACACCCCCACACCAAAAAATTTGAACTCCTGGGAAAAGTCACATTTTCGAAGAAGAAAAATGTCGAATTTATATATTCCCAACATAAAAAGGATTTAACATTCAAGGAAATTTTAAATCAGTATGGTAATGTGATAAAAGCACAAATTGCTCCAATGAGTAATTCCTATAGTAGAACTGTACATTGTGTGGGTACTGTAGCAGGCACTTTAGTAGTTTCTGTAGTAGGTACTGTTTGGTACTGTAGTAGCTGGAACTATTAACCTTGGGCCACCGGTTTGGGCTTGGAGTCCTTAAGGCATTCGGGCTACCAAGGCCTTTGGGTCAGTACGGCTTTCGGGAAACCTCAAGGCCTTGAGGCCACATGTAGTTGCCCTCGACACACTACAAAAAAGGAGCAGCCCTATAAGAGGATTCAGAGCAGGTTCACTCACTAGTGGAGAGCCAAATGGATTTTTCAAAATGATAGGGTGTGGCTATGTCATTGGGAGAAGCCTGTTCTTACACATGAATCCTACACCGACGGCCATTCAATGGTGGAGAGCTACTATCATGACATAAATACTGGGGAGGGTTGTTCCTTTTAGATAGTCTGGTTGAATTCCCTAAAACATTCGGGTCATGTAATCTCCTAATCCTATGGGCCTTGTAATCTCTGATCCTACGGGCCTTGTAAGGGTTCCCCCTCATCCCTTGAAAGGGGGGTTATCAAAAATCAATAAAAATGAAGGTCTTCAGGCCATTTGGGCCTAATGAAAATGGAAACAAAATGTCTCTTAAATTATATCACAATGAAACTCCAATTCCAAGAGATTCATGACTCTAGTCTAAGCAAGTAATTCAAAATTCAACCATACCACTAACTCTTCACCTGTACGTGTGTGTGTGAAAACAATTCCATGCCACTCTTTCAACTTTATATCAATAAAATATAGTTTATTTTAACATTTTTATACTTAAATGATTTTTTCCACTGAATCTGCCCTATATCCTTTGAAAACAAATTTCAAGACCCACTCACATAAGAATTACATAAAAGAAAACATTAATATCCATACCTAGATATCCCCATATATTTTACATTTCATTACTCCCCTCGTTTATTATTATTATGGTTGTTGTATTTTTTCAACGGTTCACTTGTAACAAATCTCTCACTCTTCTCTCAACCCTTGTATAATCTCCCCACAACACTAATTGTAATAATTATAACATGATAAAAGGTTGAGGAAGAGTGGTTTTTTACCTTCCTAATACACAACCTGTGTTTTTTGTGTGTTTTTTAATGTTTTTTAATTTTTTAAGATAAAGGTTTTTTAGGGCATACATCTGTCGTATAACATGTACACCCAAATTGTTCAATCTAGCACATTATTGAATTAGATCAGATAAGTAATGAATGTATAGAAAAAAAATTAGAAAATGTTAAATATTAACCTAAATTATATTTAGTTGTAATGAAATAATAAATATTCACACTTCATGGTTTAGTGAAATGTGTCTGTGGAGAAATTAACTGGCACAATTTTCCTATAAACTACTTACACAAATGGTTCCATTTATCTCTATGGATTCAATGTGATACAACCATTTATATCATCTACACACACCCTATTGTAAAATTGATGATAAAAAACACATTCCATCCTTGAAATGTTTTTTTACTGATAAAAAAATATTAAAAATGAAAATTCTACATTAGTGTTAAAAAGTTTCCGTTATTAATCATGAAAAAATATCCATGATATAGTGGGCGTCAAACATTCCAAAATAGAAGTGATTAGGGGATCTTATAATATTATAGAGAAAGTGAAAAAAGGGGGAAATGTAAGATGATGAAAAATCTTAACTAACCCATGAATATAACCATCCCCCATACACACCAAAAGTGTACAATTTCTTCACTATAAGAAAAAGAGAATGTGGAAATAAAGTATAAAACCTAGTGACTTTCATTCATATATTGCTAAATGAACATGAATTTCCTCCTTCGGGGACATCGGAATGGCTTCATAAAAGCGTTTCAGTCATTGTATATTAATAATTAATGTTTTTTTGGTTTTATCATTCTAAATTAGTACAATAAAAATGGATTGACATTAGTAATAGTATAAGGTCCAAATTAGTGACAAAAAATATTACCTGGATGTAACTTCAGTTTTTCATTGTAAAGGATTACCTTCTACCCAATAGGGAATTCATGATGAATGATGAGGCGATCATGGGTAGCCTAGGTTCTCTACTTTTAGATCTGGGAGTTCTCATATGAGTCTCTTTGAATATACTCTAGTTCATGAATCTTTAACTTCTTATGCTCATCTGCATCTGAGTTGTTTATATTAGACTGTTTGACTACCCAATATGTAAGGTTCTCTACCTATATAGGGAGGTGACATGTCTTTCCAAATACAATCATTCATGGTGACCTTTAGATTGGGATTTTAAAAGTAGTATGGTAAACCCAAAGTTCAACATCCAAGTGTAAATGTCAATCTTTCCTATTAGGTTTTACTGTTTTTTAAAATATTTTCATAACTTCCCAACTTGATATCTCAGTCTATCTGTTAGTTTAGGGGTGAAAAGATTTGGATACATTATGAAAAACCACATACATATAGATTAGGTTTTTCATGTTATGGTTTTAAAAATTTGAACCCATGTCACTAATGAAGAATTTAGGAATGCCAAACCTACTGAAAAATTGGGAACTCACAAGATAAACAACCACTCGAGAGTCATTGGTCCATATGGATTTTTTTCACCCATTTTGAATGATTTTAAACAACCAATAAGATGTAAATAAATAAAAATAAATTTTTAAAAGATTCAATGATTTCAATTCCCCAAGAATCAATGTTCTAAATAAATAACATGTGTCTTTGGGGAATTTGATTTCTCATTGAGATAATCTCTATGAATTGGCATCTTGTGCATGAATTTAAAAAGGTATGAGAATATCTATATAGTGTGTTCCAATAAATTCTAGATTCAAGTACTTTATTAGTAGTACTTCAAGAGAAAAAGTGGACACTAAAATTAAAATTGTGGGAAAAGGTCAAAATAGAGGAGAACTCAAGGGCAGGGACAAACATAAGAACAACATGGTCACTATAAATTCCTCACGAGTAAGGGTTATCCCAAATGTACCGTCTTCAATAATGCTTAAGTATATGAGATTTTGAAGTGTGAAAATCAATGGGGACCCTAGATGTAACCAAAAAGGTCATAGTGTCTACATACCAAGGGGTAAGTTTCACTACATCACAAAGGTTCTCATGAAGAAAGAATTCTCAAATGTGGAGGGATGAATCAACAAGGCAGTCCAATATGTGTGAAATCCTACTATTGTGGTTTTCTACCACATTTTCCACTCTTATCTTATCTCGAATATCAAGGTCAAACTCATAGTGGAGGATCATCCACTAAATGAGGTGGGGCTTTGCTTCAGGTTTCATTAGTATAAATTGATGCGTACCATGATCAGAAAACACAATGATTTTTGAAACAATATGATATGAACATAATTTCTTCAAGGAAGATAAAATCAAAATATGTTCTTTTTCAATGGTCATGTTATTTATCTAGGTAGGGTCAAGGGTATGTGAGTCATAAACAATGACATGAGGATCATTCTCAACCCTTTTTGACAAAAATTCCCTAACTGCAATGTTAGAGGCGTCACACATAAGTTCTAAGGGGAGATCCCACCATGATGGTTGGATAATGGGAGTTGATGTGAGACTATTTTTAATAAATTGAATTTATCCAACCAATATTTATCAAACACAAACACATAGTATTTTTTAATAACTATGATATGAGATGTGAAATATTACTAATGACTTTAATGATTCGTCCGTAAAAACCAACGTGACCAAAGAAATACCACCCCTCATGGAAATATTTTCAATACTGAAGGGATGATATTAATTGAATTTTTTACTTATCAAATTGAATTCCCTCGTTTCAAATAAAATTCCCAAAAACTATCCCCTGCTAAACCATGAAATGGAAGTTGTCATAATTAAATACTATATCTTTTTTAATGTAGCGACTGATGAAAGAACCAAGGTCTGAAAAATAGTCAAAAAATAAGATCCATATACCGTGAAATAATCCATAAATAATTCCATATAATTATCAGGGTACTCATAAAAATACTCAACATACATCACTAAAAAGTACCCAGATTATTACATAGACCAAAATTCATCATTCTATATAAAAATGTGGCTAATGGACAGGTAAAGTTTTTTTCTTGATCCTCAGGGGAAATATGGATTTGTTAATATCCAGAATAGAAATCAATGATGTAATAATGGTACCTTCCATCCATTATTTTAAAAAAAATCAATGAAATATTGAGTAAAATTTCCCTCTCTCTTGGATTGATTTAGTTGAAAATAGTCAATATAGAATCAACCACTATTTTTCACATGTGTGGGAATCAGTTTATCATGTTAACTTGACATGAATGTTATTCCAATTTTTAGGCACAATTTTTATGAGTCTAACCCATTTACTATCATATAAAGAATAAATGATCCCATAAGTAAGTAATTTACTAACTCCCAATTTAAACACTTCAAGGAATGTGGGATATAACTGGTGTTGATCTTGCCTTACAGGATTATCCTCATCGTCTAAAAGTATATGGTTCATAAATATAGATGGTCTAATAGTGGTAATGTCCTCCAATTTACATCCTATATCCTTTTTTACACTATCTAAAAAGGTTGATATATTTTGATCCCTACTCTATAAAGTGGTTATTGGATATAATGAAAGTAAATTATTCAATACCCAAAATATAGACATATTTTAAATTAGATGGATGTAGTTTTTATTCCAATACATGTGGTTTTGTGATCAAGGGAGGGGATTTATGTGGAGTGAGGTTCATGAAACTTCATATCTTCTATTGTTATTATCTAAGGAAAAGGAATCAATGGAAATGAGATTTACATAATCATCGATGGTCATGTGATCCTTAGAATGAACACACTCATCAATTAAATCTAAAAATTTACCCTTTACTGAACCAAAACTACACTCAAAATATGAATCAAAACTCAAATAATCAAATAGTGAAGAAGAGGAAAACCAATTAGAGTATGGGTAGAGGAGATAATTTTTTGTTTTTCTGTCATTAGGGATAACATCCATCGAATAGATAAGAAGAGAGGATTGCTCTTCAATGGGGTGCCTTATATATTCAAGGATGTTAAAACATTCCATTTATCCACTAAAATATTTGGACAATATACAATGGTGGACATTGATGATCTTCTTTTCTGTTTCCAAGAATAGTCTTCCATGTATGAGAGGAGCATGTCCATGGGTTCAGGTATCTTCCATCTCATGAATATAGAATTCTACTAGAATGATGATATTCTTCACTCTTACGAGGATTTCCTCGATCACATCAAATGGGGGTATTGTTCTCTAGATGGGATGTTGAATGATGATGCCCATTAATTGATGTTCTTCAACTAACAGAGAAGTGTACACAAAGTAAGGCATCACATTAATTTAATCACCCAAATCTAGAATTTCATATAAAAAGATGGTGTCCCTTATGGTTCAAGGTATCTTAAAAGTGCCTGAATACTTTAATTTTGTTGGTATTTATGGCTGGATCAAATCTACGACATTTCTTCCTATGTTTACTCACTCATTCCCATTAAGTTTAAATCTATGGGTGAAAATATATTTAAGGAATTTATCATAGCGTGGTATTTGTTTAAATGATTCCAATAAAGGAATGTAAACTTGCACCTTTTAAAATGTATTCATTATTTCTTCATCAATATAAATATAAACATTTTTTTATGTTTAGAGATTCTTTGGGGTTAGGGACGAGGAATTAATTTTTCAATAAAATCATCAATAATATCTTTTAAAACTTTTTTTGTTTTACATAATTAGAATAATTTTTTGGGAAGAGAGAGATTTTTCAAGTGGGGGACTTGCTTGTAGTGTAGGATCAGTGGAATAAGAGACTAATTTACCGCTACAAAGTGTTATTTTAGAAACATTACCTTTGTCTTTTGGATTTGCAATATGATGGGGTTGTAGTTATCTATAACCTTCAATATTTACCTCACCGATGGTATTTTCCAATTGTCAGTCATGAGTTCATAGGTATTGAATAGCTTACTATGTGGTCTATTGGAACTGGAGGTTCCAGGATGCCATTTTTTAACCATATCCTTGAGGATTGGTTTTGACTTTCAAGGAGGGGGATTTTTCGAAGAAGGTAAATGATAAGAAGGTTTCATACCTTGGCCTTGTTGATAACAGTTTTTTTGGGTATCTAGGGTTTCATATTTGTTACTATTTTGGTTTTATTTCAACCCAAGGTTTGGATTTCTCCTGAATGGTTCTTGTTTGAACTGAGGTTCTTGTTGGAATGGATGCCCAGGGAATACTTCTGCACAAGACATAGTTAAATCTTGATGTTGCGGTAACTAGTCAGAAAAATTAGTGTTATCAAAACAAACACCATAATGTAATGGAATAGGAAGAGAATGTGAAGTACATTGTTCTTGAGAAAATTGCCTTAGAATGGTATGAATCTCGTCAATTTTATTATGTATCTTTTTTTCTTGGGATGAATGACTAACCACTTGAACTCCTTGAGTGGGTGAAATGTCTTGTGTACCTAATTATTGGGCATTTTGATCGATGTTGTCTATAAAGTCATAAGAGGCGGTAGGAGTTTTGTTAATAAGGTTAAAACCATCTATAGTATCTATCATACCATGATCCATGGGGATAAATCCCTCAAATAAGTTTTTTATTAGAAATTGTTTACTAATTTTGTGGAAGTTAAAACTTGAGAAATGTATTTGAAATCTCTCCAATTATTCAGAAAGGGTCTCTCTATGTTATTTCTTAATGCCACATATTTCTTTTTAAATTGATGGAGTTTGGGATTTAGCAACAAAATTATCTAGAAATAGATGTTTAAGGTCGTTCTAGCCTCAATTGTGGTATCCATTTAGTATATCTAGTCATTGTCTACACTATCATGTGGGAAAGGTGTGGCCCTAAACTTAATGACATCTTTAATTACATTTTGGGGTTTCATGGTGAAGCACACTATATGGAATTACATGATATTTAGGTGAGGGTATTCACGAGGATGACCATGGAATTTCGGAAGGAGGTTCATGAGGCCCAATCTCATCTCAAAGTTGGTTTCTTCCTTAGGGTATTGGATATACACTTCTTGGTACTCCAAAACCAGTGTAGTTAGTTCTTATATTGTATGGTTCTTTTCTACCACATTATATTTGTTAATTTCAAATTCTATTTTAGTTCTATAAGAAGAGGGGTCTATAGGCCTTTCAAGCCAAGGTGTGTCCTCTTTCAAATAATCAATCAGTGTGTCTCGGAGTTGTTGACATAGTATACTCTCATATTCGGGTTCGAAATTAGGTAGTTCACTCAGAGTAGAAAACATCATAAACAACACCTATATAAAAATAAGACATTATGAGACCACTTATATACAAATTTCACGAATATTAAAAACAAATACATACAAAATAAACAAAGATAAAAACAGACACTATAATCCAGAGTGCTCCTCGGAGGTGGTGCCAAAATTTGACAGTGTTGCTGTGACACATCAAATTGATTATGAAGTTAATGTTTTTTATAATATTGGAAATACCCTAGATCATCTCTTAAAAAGTGTTGGTGTTTTAGAGTGTTTATTTTTAATAAACAGGACTAAACAACGGGGGTGGTTTTGAAAATATTTTTAAAAATAAAATAACTTAATTATAGAGATTAATAGTTGATAAAGAATTATGGTGTTTTATAATTCTGAGAGAATGAGGTCATTTAGTGTTCAATAAACATCTTGGTTAGTTCATAGTTCTGAAAAATACACATGTTTTAATCTAATACTTTGGTTGAGGGTTGTTAAGATCATGATTCTGCTCTTGCCTCTTAAAACGATGCACAAAGACCAAACCTTGACACAATAATCATGTGGTCAAGGTTTCGACCTAAATTGTAGTTTGAGGGATTACAATGTATAGTGATATATCTTGTATGTGTTGCAAAAATAGGATTCTTGTGTTTTCCAATCAGAACAACCCAATATTACCACTTGAAATCTCAACCCGGTTGGTGGTGATATGAAAAGTGATTCCCTTGATTAAACCCAAACATAGAATTAAATGAGGAATAATGTTAATATAAAACATCAATGAATTGTTTCACACATACATTAAACCAAGTAACTATAATAAAAATCAATAGATCTCCCTTAAGAATATGTGTATCTCCCTTAAAATGAAAGCTCGTTGTTTAGATCACCATCAAGTAGAGGAAAAGGCTCGGGTTAAATATCACCTTCAGTATTGATCCCCATAAGAGGATAAAGGCCTCCATAAATTCTTGGAAGAGGAGATGAATCCATTGGGAATCCAAAATGGAGGAGCTTTGCTTCAGGTCAGAACTCCTAAATGAGGCTCCCAAGGTGTTCATTTATAGCCAAAATTGAAGGTGGTTTTCAGAACCTTGATTTCGTAAAACCACTTGGCCGATGTTTTTCGGCCACTAGAAAATATTATCTCACGTTAAAAAAAAATTGGTTGTTAGACCTCTTTAATATATTAAAATTATATTTGGAAGCTACATATTGTTTATAGTAAGATATATTTTCAAAATAGAGTCATACTATTGACTCTGTAAATATTTTATTATTTTAGAAATATTGATTTGTTTAGGCCTCTTAATGGATGAATTTTTCTTGGATTTCTTCATAAGAGTTGTATCCCATGGAAATTTGAAAATAATTAATACATTTAATCCTTGTTAGATGCATATATTAGTAGATGTATGTGGTTGATTCTATATATGTTCATGGATTCCTGCACAATTTGGCCAATTTTTCTTTATCATCGTCTGGGGCCTCCAAATTACATTCACCAGTACCGAAAACATAAAAAAAGTGAAATAGAACTTTTTAAAAATGAAAAAAAATTAAAATGTTGAATAAAAAATTAATTGAAGTTCGTTATAATATTTGTAATTTTCAATACAAAACAAGCTTGATATGGTGGTATGAGGGTCAAATAAAATAGGGAATAATGGTTTGATCAGTATAATTAGCATTTATATAGACAATATTGTGTCCCCCTAAAAGAAAGAGAAGTGGTGAAATTTATTGTTGTAAGAATCTTATTTATCTTTCTAGTGCCTCTCCATATTGTGCAAGGCTAGAAGCCTATTCTCATCACAGGCCTCCAATTCATCCAGACGGACTTCTTTTACCATGTATGAAATCTACCAATCATAGACAATTGTACGGAGTGATGGAAACTAAATATAAATGGGTAGGACTACATCTATTCCATACACCGAGGAATATGGTGTCACCTAGGTCGAATTTAGAGTTGTCTTTAGATAATCCTAGAGAGTATCGGGGAGCTTGTCTCACCATATTTTCTTATTTTGGAAAACCATCTTCTAGAAAATGTTAGACAGGGCCTTATTAAACCCCTTGATCTTACCATTTTCTTATTCTTGGTAGAGAGAAGAGTGGTAGGACTGAATTTTGTTCTTGGTTTAAAATTTCTTTATCTCGGCTACTCAGAAATTGGTGTCGTTATTGGTGAGGACGGCATGGGGGACTCCAAAACTATTGATGTTGTTGGTGCTCAGAAAATCAATGATCGAATGGGCCCTGACTTCCTTGAGTGGAATTTCATCGACTCACATGGAAAAGAAATTTTTCTTAGTTATAATGAACATGAATTGGGTATATGTTGCTGGTGGATATGGTCTGGACACATTGAGTCCCTAGACTGGAAAGGGCCAAGAGTACTTGGTATTATGGTGAGGCTCTGGAAGCCGATACACTAAATTATAATGGATCTGAAACATGTGGAACCTCATTGAGAACTCAATACATTGATGAACCATGGTTGGAAAGAAGTATCCCAACCATAAAATCTTATGTGAGTGTTTTGAACCAACCTAATGATATATGTAGTAACTATCATGGACTTCAAACATAACATAGAAAATCTCATCACCTTGAATACAATAGATGAGAACTCCATCAAACCCACATTTATAGGGGATCTTCCCAAGGTTAGAACAACTCTATGGGTGAAATAATCCACACTCCAATGGATTTGATCACATTTGGATCTTTCTGTGGACAGATTTCCATGTTTTAGGGCCTTGAAAAATGGATCATCGCAACTAGGGGTCTCTTCTACTGCAGTAGGCGGGCTAGGGGTTCTGGTGTGGAATCATTGGTGTTAAGGTGGTTTACCTTCAAGCTGTCAACATCATCTAGTGTGATTAGTGCTATCACCATTTGATAGACCACATAGATAATAAAATCATCCTTGTTAGGATCTTTGAGATATTTGGAAAGGCTAGACAAGGTATTGGGTTAGCCATTCTGTAGTCGAGGAACATAATTTATTTATGGCTGAGAAGGTAATCGGTTCATCAGCTAGTGAGTGTGTTCTACTAGGGTCACCATATTTGTATTTTTAATGACATGATCACTATTGATATGCATGATGAATATCTTAGATTTTCCCTTCAGAAGTAGGTGGGGAACATCAATCTCAAGGAAAATTTCAAGACTAGTGATCAGAGCCTCATGCTTGGCCTCATTTTTGGTGAAACCTTCTGATAATAAGAATTAATAGGGAAATTCTTCCTTAGTAGTCATGAGGAAGATGTTTCTGTGTCCTACTCTGTTGTGTGTGGGATTATTCAGCATTCTACTAGTGGGGCACCATAAAGAACAATAAATGTGAATATTCCAACTTGGCATGGTCTGATCCTATGAGAGGATGGCCTTATCCTAAAAATCAAGATCCATAGACTTCTCTATGGGGGCTGGATAGGTGTCCAAAATAATTTCTCGTTCCTGGACCTTGACAGCTTTTTTTGGGGAAGAACCTGAGGTCGAACTACAGAAGGACAAATTCCCAATGAGCAAGATGGTCTTTCAATATAGGTATGTTCATAATATACATCATTGTATTCATACATCAAACTAGCTATATCTCATTATGTTGTATGTAATGCCGAAACATCAATACTGTGAAAACTAGATTGAGGAATTTCTTCTCGATAGAGAAATATCTAGTCTTAATGTTAAGTATCATACGGTTGAGATAGTACAAACTATTATATTCCCTTTAATTAATATTCTAGGTGATAAGGACACCAAGGTATTTCTCTAGGGTGGTCACATAGAGTACTAGTGGCTTGTTGAAGATGGGTGACATTTGAACTAGAGTCTATAGTAGATACTACATGATTTCCTCAAATCAGTCTAGAGTTCATGATCCCATTAATATACATCACTTTTCTTCATGAGTCTAAAAAATGGATTAAACATGTCATCCAGATTCTCAATGAATCGGTTTATATAGGCTAAGTGTCTATAAAACCTCAGATCTCCCTAAGGATTCTCAGTGGAGGAATATAACAAATATCCTTGATCTTCTCTAGGTCAATATCAATGCCTCTATATATGACAATGAGTCTGAGAAACATCCTAGCGGTAACCTTGAGAGCACACTTCAAATGGCTCATCTTTGTATGGTTAGAGTGGAGGAATCCAAACACTTTCTCACGATCTCTGAGATGGTCCTGAAACTGGAGGGATTTTACTACCAAATCATCCATGTAGAATTCCACCAATTTTTTGAGGATCATTTTTAATATGTGGTGCATAGAATGCTGAAAATTCTCTCATGGAATCTTCAAAATAAAATGAATTGCTTGATATAAGAAGGTTCCCTATATTACTCTAAATATGGTGGATTATTCATCCTCATGGGCCATCTGGATTTGAATATACTTGGGATATCGATCTATGAAGGAGAGGGCTTGAAATCCAACTGTGGAATCAATCAATAGATCAATCATAGGAAGGGGAAAATCATCCTTTGGATAATGATAGTTGGGATCCTGGAAATCGATGTAGACTCTGATATTTCATTTATTCTTCCTGAGAAGGATGATATTTTCCAACCATCTGGGGTACTGGACTTTCTTGATGAAGATTTCTTTGATGAGCTTATCAACATCATCTTTGACCATGGTACCATGGGAAGGGTGTATCTTCCTGGGAGGCTACATGAACCAGCGATAAATTACTTTGATACCTAGGCAGTGGATAGTTACATGAGGATCTAGTCATGGAATCTCATTATTACTCCAAGAAAATACTTGACGATGATACTTCAGATAATCTGAATACTAGTTATTTACCCCATCAAGTATAGTTGTTCTAATAAGTGTTTGCTTCTGGTTATCCTCAATATCAAGGATCACCTGAACCAAATCATAAATGGTGGTGGAGACACGTTCTTAAAATACAGGAAGAGCATATTACAAATCAACTTCATTTTCAGAGTCAAGAGGATCATTAATAGTAGGAAATTCTTTTGAGTTAGCTGATCCTGGAAGAATGATGGTACCATCCTAAGCAGAGGTGGGATCTTAGTTAGGAGACTCCTTAATTGTTGATTCAATGGAGGTAAAACATAATTAACAAATACAATAATGCCTTTGGACCAAGGGCCACACATTATAATATTAAAGTTGTAGTGGCATGTCGGCCTGAGTCGATTCAACCCTACCCGATGATACAAGAAATCGTGGTGTGTTGTTGTTTCCATAGGGTGAATGTCCTGAGACCTTAGAGGGGTAAGGGGCTCTGGAATCACTCAATCCTAATTCATGTAAGATTGTGTCATGGTATTTTATCATTCCTTGTACCTAGAAATGTGTTTCCCCCTTATCATGAAATCAACTAAGTAGTGACCCATGTCTGGGGTTATGGCCACCAACCGGTGAATCTGGAGGATGAAAGGATAGACTATGTCTACCCACTGGTCATCTGAAGGACTAGTGTGCTCAATCTAACTGGTTTGAACCCTCTTTTAATTTATCTAGTAATATTCAGCATCTAAATAGAAAGATTCACAAGAGGCCATGTGAGATCCATCAAATTGAAGTACACCCACTCGATCATTAAGGGGGGTACTTGAGGCAATAGTCATAGGAGAGGGGAACTATTTCATGCAAGTGGAGCCAGTGTCTACCCATAAATGCATTATAGGTGGTGTCCTAAAAGATGACAATGAAATAAATACTATAAATCAGACCATTGAACTTGGTATTCAGGAAGACATGACACATAGACATTGCTAAGTCCTATCATAACCATGAACTTTTAGGTAAAAGGGACCCAAATCTTCTTCAGTTAGTCCCATATTGTGGAGAATCCAATTCAGGAAAATATTGATCCCATAACCTATGTCCACAAAACTATGATGGAATTCCATGCCATTGAACTATCACGTGATGTACAATGAAAAAATGTGTCCCTATACAAGGGGAAATTCATCTTCTCCTAAGAATAGGATGATATCTTGGAATTCTTCTAATTAAATTTCCTCATCATGGAAGGCATACAAAGTTGATACCTCTTTTTTAAACTAGTGGGGGATTTTTAAAGCCTTATCCAGGTATTCCCGCATATCTTTGGATAGGCAGAGGGCATTGAGGATTGATATCTTTGCACGAATGTTGGAAAAGTTCTTAAGCACATCATACATCCATCAAAATTCACTTTTCTACTAGAATGGGTTTTCTCTGTAGTAGATGATATGATGGGAATTGATAGTCGAACTAGTGGATTCTGGCTAGTGTTGTGGATATCTTATAGCTCACTAGATGTAGCCTGAAAAATTAATATCAACTTCTATTCAGATGATGATGGTTTGACCATGATTAGACATCATTGATCATGGTGCTATCATGGTGGATCTTTCTGATCGAGTAACATGAATGACGGTGGATATAATCCTGACGAGAGAGGGTAAGAGAGTGATGCATGTTGATCTTTGCATTGACCATGTTGTCTAGTCTTAGTGGAATTCACAACCAAGCTTGAAACACTAGAACATTCATTACAATGGTTCACATATCCATTACTATATTTAAGATGTTGTCGACTAGGGAAATTAGGATGACCATCCGAGAACTCCTCATCACCGAGAAGTGTGTAAGGGTCCACAAGTTAAACGGTATTAATTGAGGCGTACTCATGGTCATCACGTGAGGAATGCTCCAATATTGGGTGGGTCCTAGGGGTGACTCCCATCTCTAGAGTCATGAAGTCACCATGAGTATGGGAAGGCTTTATCACCAGTAAGGGATTTTCTTTCCACTATGCTGATAGTGCCTAATCTTCTGAGAAGAAGTTTCCTAATATGTAGATGAAGAAGATTTAGTAGGAGGAATCAAAGAGACTTCAAAAGGCTTGGGCTAATTCAAATAGTCACTGGTAATATCGTGGGTGAGACCGACTATCCAGCAGGCCAACCAGTTGTCATACTTCTCATACTCGTGATTGGAGACCTATTGACATTCACCCTCACTGTCATTGTATAGCTCTGCAGAGATACATTCCGCCTATAATGTGGCAGGACCCAACATGTCTATATTAGTGTTGACCTAGTCCCAAATCCAGTCCTTGAACACATTTCAATTCTTGAGAGTATTTCCAATGAATCTGTGATAGGGGCAGTGGTGTGGGTGAACACTGAGATCGTCCTCTTGGGGTACTCTATAGTCTAGAAACCTCAAAATACCCCAATACAGGGAACTTTGGAAATAACTAGGGACATGAGATTCTTCATAAAAGAGGTTCGGGTTTCTCTTGTTTGATAAAGTAACTCTAAGATCATAGCCCTGATGAGGGACAAGAGCCTGATGAGAAGGTGGAACCTAATTATCTCACCTAGGCTTTTGTGGTGCACTATTTGATGGTGCCTGCCGATTCTAGGGTAGGTATGGTTGAGCCTGAGGATGGGATTGATATCATGGTCCCTGATGAGTCTATTCATGTAGCTCTTCTAGTAAAAAATCAAGCAGCCTGGGGGCCTCTACCTGTGTGACGACAACAATATCAGCTTTGGAGTCTCTTCCTATAGGTGTTATGGGAGGCAATAGTTGTGACATTGTTTCCAACTATAAGGCTTCCACTAAGCATTTAACCTTGTCATAAAAGTCCTAGAATTCACCTAGGTAATTATCAGTGAGGGGGGGATGGGACCAATTCATTATTCACATTTCCTATTCACATCATCAACATTTTTTCATAAGTCAAAAATGTATTGATTGGATACATGAGGCCTTTTTACCTAGCTATAATGTTTGAAACATGATCAAATGGTTTTTCTTTTCACTTGAATTGGTCATCAATACTGGTCATGGTAGTGGTGGTGTATAACTGATAAAGAAATTTCCAGTGAAGATCCTCCCAACCAGTTATGTACCAAATCGGGAAGTAGTTGTACTAGAAATACATAGGCCCTTTCAGTGTCTATACAAAACAATAGTGCACGGTGAATTCCTATTTCACTGAAGTTTCTTTAATGGGTCCATATCTTTAAATTAATTAGGTCAAATACTGTAGTGGGCCTCCCATTCTATTTAAGGGGGAGAAGGTGGGGTTCCTCATATCCGGGGGTGTAGGTATATCATCTACCCATACCGGATATAGAATTATATCATGTGGGATCTCCACCTAATACATTTTATGATCCTTAAGGTGAGAAATGAGACCAACCATTAGATCAAACCAACAGGGATTTGTGTCTTGTTGAGGATCCCTGACCTCCAATGTGTTTCCAGGAACTTCAACACAATAACAAGATTAGAAACTCTTGGTGCGGTTTGAGGAATAACATATAGAACTAATGGAGTAATGTTTGGTGGAGTATCTTGAGGAGCTACTGGAGGAATGACTTATATATCCAGGTCAGGAGAATATTCATGCACTACATGGGCAGATTCAGCAATGTATACCATTTTCATTTTCCAAAAACATTGTCATATTCCCAATCGGGGTGTGCATGGTTTGGGAGATCAATGATGGGAAATTCATCTAAATGGACCTCTAAATTCCACATGCATCCCTAGTGGAGTTTGGATGAGATCATATCATGAATCACTGTAATATAGGAACCCTTCTTCAGGTCATTGAGTGAGGATCTCATCACTGATCTTCAGAATTTTCACGAGCTGTTGGAGCAGTGCAGCATTCTTGAGATCATATTCTATCATTTGTATCATGCCAGATAGTTCAGAGGGATTTATAATCATATGGATTATTTTTCCATTAATGGGGTCCCAAAATAGAGGTAGTGACTCAAAAAATTCAACAAGTCCAATAAATTGTCTTTTGGTGAGTGAGAACACCAGGGGGATCCATCAAATGTTGTGTTCTTCTCATGGGTAGGTTCTCTTTAGTGAGCCTTATCTCTGTATCCTTCCCCTTATGTAGATTTAGGTCATCAATATTTATTGTAACTAAACATATAATTGTATTCTCAATATCTCCTAATAAGTCAGTTTGGCATAGGATCATCCTAAAATGGAGAGTTTCATACTATATAAAACCATGGATCTAGACATGTGGGGATGCCTCGACAATAATTCTATAGACCATATTAAAGATCAAAACACATTTCTGTTAGAGGATATGGTGATAATTGGGTGATAAAGAGTGTTGAGTGATAGGAAGCACAACCAGCTCAACCATATAACAATGCATGATGATATTGTCATAATTCACCAGGCACTTCGGATAAACCAACTAAGGATAAAGAAGATAAAAATGAGTCACCCAGGGAATCTTGGGGAAACACATGACATCATTTTGTATTTGGGGATCTGGGATGCTAAAGCCTGGAGACACTATAAGTGAGAACATATCAGGGACGTGGTCCTCCGTGTAATGTCTCACAAGATTCGCAATTCAGAAGCCGGATCCAGTATCTAGTTTCCCCATTCTTCGACTAAGGGTGGTTGAGGGACCAGAAATTACACTGTTGTAGACCATTTCAGTAGTCAATTTTCTAGTGGAAAGAACATTGCATGATTTGATAGGCCACTACTCCCTGGGTTGTCTCTTGGGGATAGTACAGACTACGCCATCATGTGCTTATAGGATGGAGCATTGACCACCACCTCCTGTACTAAGGTGAAAATCATTAGTGGTGGATTAGGTTGGTACCCATCTGATGCCAATCCCCTGAAAAAAAAAACTTCATGATCTCATGTCAGGGTATAAAATTATCCTTTTGATGATACAGAGGAATTCATGGTGAGACCCTGTAATGGAACCAAATATTCCTCATCATTCAAGTACCTATAGAGGGTTTTGGGGATCTGGTGCATTTCAATTTCATGAAGGATGAATCTCAAACACCAATTTCCTTCTCCAGACCCTCATAAAAATGAATAGGGTAAAGTTTAAATCATTGAATCTCAATCCAATTTAGAATCTGTAAATCTAATTGGACTTACCACGATCTGCTGTTTCTCAAAGATCATCCCTTGGTGCAGACGGTTTTCCCTCCATCCACAGCATGATTCATTACGGTAGGGTAGATCTTAGACATAGGGGAAACCTATGTGAAGGTTGTCACTAGATCAGGGAGGAACTATTCATGTGTTGTATGGGATATTAGGATGAACTTTGAACCTATTTTCATTGAAGTAAGGAGGACCTCTGATTTGCTGAGATAGTGTGCAAGGAGAACGTGGGAATATGTCGAATGGAACATGGGAGGACCTATATGTCTATTTTCTGACCTGTGCAGAGTAACTTCATGGTAGGGAGTGGCTGGGAAATGAGGGACTCGACTAGAGATTGTGAAAACAGGGGTAGGACCTCCATGTTGGCAGTTTGTTTCATAGGGAGGACCTCTATTCTGGAAGGTAGTGATAGAATAATTAGGGAATTCATACCGATCGAACTGGAAACAAGGAGAACCTTCATGTTGGTCATCGATGAAGTGGGGAGGGCCTCTACATGGATGATCACTGGAGTAGGGATGGCCTCCACTAAATAAAGTTAGAACATGGAGATAACATTCATGCTTATTAGTGATGGAGTGAGGATGACCTCCTCTAGAGATGGTGATGATGTGAGGAGGGCCTTCGCATTGATAACCTAAGATATGGGGAAAATATTTGTACCTGGGATCATGATAATTCGATGAACAATTGTAAAGATTGATGCTAGTGTTTTGGGAACCTCTGCTTAGGCCAATGATGGTGGCATGGGGAGGACATTCATTCTTAGTGAGAAACTAGGGGGGGCATCCACTTTAGAAGACAATAGTATGGGGAGGAACTCCGTACTGAATTTCATTATCACGGGTCATCCCGTGATGGTTGCAACTTTTAAGGATGACTAAAAGAGTCATCGCATCATTTCCATGGGGTGGATAGGGTCTTAATCCCAATTAGAAATGAAAGTGACCCTAGTCTATAAAAGTGGGGAAATAATAATTTGTGTTGGTGGTGGCATGGGCCACAAAATCAATAGAATACGACGCCCCTAGAAATCATCTTCCTAATCCTGTACCCAAGGTTGGAATCGTGTCAAATGGATAGGTTCTGGTGGTGTAGGGTTATAGACCACCTATTCCTCAACTGGAGGGATGGGAAGACAACATTGATAGGGCCTAGTGGAGTCCCTCCTTGGAAGCTCTCAGGTGATGGTCATGGTTGGGTGGACTTGGACATCCTTAACCTAATTAGATAAATGGATTTAATCATGGGACCATTCTAGATAGGGGATCCCAAAAACTGTAGAATATTAGAGTAAAAACTAGTGGATCCCTACGTGACCATTGGGGGTGGCAATAATGGGGAGGCACAAAAGCCTCCAAATAACGGTGGGCCACATCCATCATTTGGATAACCCCATCATATTCGTACCATTGGATAATACTGTTGATCACCCTTACTTGGATAATTTATGGGTGTACGATGGGGCGTGGGTGCCTAGCAGTCATGGTTGGGGTTAATGTCATGATGGAGTTGGAGCAGTGTGAGATTGCCACTTTGGCATTGCCTCAGCCCTTACTTATGCGGGTAAGAGGCGACTGGTTTCTTATAGCATGGGTCCTATAATGAAGGAAGATTCATATATCAGTATGGGTAGTAAGAAATTAATTCCTAGTTCTCTGGTTCCATTCAGTCTTCCATGAATGGATAGAGAGATCCATGCTGATGATGTCATAGACCAGAATTCCCAATGATTAACTACACCAAATTCTAATGAGTTCCACATCGGGCCCACTATTTTCATGGCAGTACCTGGTGTCAGATAGCTAAATCTAGTGACACTCTTATCTACTAATTTCTTGAATGCTACCAATCCCATTGGTTTTTGGAGGAATTATTCACATTAGTTTCATAATTTCCTATTTATAACGGTTTCTGGTAGGGATTGCCAGTTGTGCACACTAGTGTGTTGACTACACTGATGGATGCATTGTACCCCACATCCCCCCTTTCCAAACATGGGAATTGTTCATCTATTCTTCAGTGATGATTTCATTGTGATCAAAATGGGATGATGGGATGTTACTTCCTCCTTCTGTGGATTCCTCCTTAGAATTTCTCACCTTGTATGGGTCTCCCTTAACGATTAATACATTTTTCTTGAAACTCCTCCTAGTGCCATATCTATATAAAATAATGTTAATTGCGCTTCTTCTATTAGGACATTACAATGGTTTAACACAATAATGAAACCTTCGGTCTGGAGAGTAATCATGTTGGGCATCGCTGGAATGTGTGAACAATGGAATATTGGTACACCTGAATTCTCCCTTATTAGAGAGCTTCTCAAGGGTGCGGAGCCCAAGGCGTCCTACATTTATTATGGGGTACTTATGTTAAAGGAATGTATCCACGGTTTTCCATGGAATCCAATATTTAACATGGGGTATTTCTTGAGTTTAATATCTAGGAATAATTGATCAGACTACTAAGAACACATATGGGAGTGGATCATATAGGTACATCCCGAAGAGGGAGCAACTGAAAGGTTTACTAGCTGGATAGATCATAATTCCTATAAGAATGGACCCGGGGTGGAGTTTTCTAAAAAGGGAAGGTTTTACTCCATGAAGGCGGATCTAAAAAATACAAAGGATGGATCAGGGAAGTGCACCCCAAAAATTGGGGTGCCAAGGTTTACCATTAGCTGAGATTGAACCACCGGGAGGCTTTCTATGTACCATGTTTAGAAGACAAGGATAAAACCCCACATAGTTTGAATTAATGATTTGTGGATTAAACATGTTTATCTGCCCATCGTAATAGTGGAACTCTTGGTTGAATGAATATAGATTGTGTGGGTCTTATTCATGGTTAGTTGCCCAAGTGCTTCTAGGAGCAGTGAGGAAGTGGGTGGAAGGACCTCACTAATATGTGGTGGACCAGGTAGGAATCACGATGGATGATGGAGGATTTTAATATAGTGAATGGTATGAATGGGATGGAAGGGATGTGAAGGTTGAGGTGTAGGGAATGAACATTAGAGAGGATTACTGTGTGTCCTAGTGGTTTGGAATCAAAGTCTAGGTAGTTCTAGATGGGGAATTGAGTCACCCAGGGGGTGGGTCATGAGAAATGGAGGGCATGGATAATGACCCAAAATAAAGGGAACCGATGGGATGGATCATGTTCTTCCTAAAACATAATGGTTCAAATTAAATACCAGGATGGGAAATGGGTTATAGGATTGATCCTCAGAGAGGCTTACTGCATACTATGTTTTAAAGGCATGGATAAATGATTGTGTACTTCAGTATAGGGTAATAGAATCATGGTGTACAAAAAATAATGTGACCGAATACATGCCAGGGGCTTTTTCATGGTTAGAAACCCTTCACAAGATGATCACCTATGGATAGAGGTTTATGGTGAAGTGTGGGGCTTATGCATGGTCAGGTGACCATGTGGATCAGAACACCTCGGGGAGGTAGATATATTTGATGTGTTGCAATAAGTGAAGATGTCACATTAGGATATTACATCCATAGAAGGGAGCACCACAGTATATAATTAGTTGTGATTGAACCTAGAAGAGGATCTCTACGTAACTGAAAGAGATCAAAACCCTTGTAGTTCATATGAGGATAATATTTAATTTCGCGTAGGATTAGTGAAATGATGTGAGATAATTTGGACAAATAGATTGTGGGGAATGAGTGGCTTGAAGCTTAAAGAGGCTTCTTATACACCTTGTTTAGAAGATAGAGATTAAAGCCCATGTAGTTCGGTGGAGAGGGGAATGGGGATTATGCATGGCTAATGACCCAAAGTTGTTATGGGGCTTACGCATGTTTAGTATCCCAAATAGGAGTTCATGGTCACCATTTACTATAATCATGCATGATTCATGATCTGTGTGAGAGAAAAGAAATAATAATAGACCATACAGTCAGGCCACGAATGATATATCCATGAGGAGTGTTGTAGGGATTATGCCCGGCTAGCAGCAAAGGGAGATGGTGATTAGGACTTAATACAAGGGGGAATACCATGTAAGTGGTTTAGGGCTTAAGTGTATACTAAACAAGGAACACAAGGCGACAAATCGCAAAGGGATAGAGTCTGTAAGAGGTAACTAGCTCCAACAATATTTCTAGTCCTCTCAAACATTCCACACATGTGAATATCATATTTTAACATCATGTTTTTAGGATGTGGGTTTATGAATGTTTAATTTTCTACAGCTCGGATGATGAGGATGCACCCCACATCCCTTGGACTTACAATACATGTACCAACCCACACTTGGGGATGTCATGGAATAAGTAATTCTCGATAGGAGTGAGGTGAACAAATGGTTAATATAGGGATCCATGTTAGTGTGTCTATGTAAGGAAGCAATATATGTTATATTACTTATGCGAAGAAGGATATGGTAGGTAAACACAACATGAAACCTAACTCAAGGGGCCATAAGATCAGTTCGCACAAGCCAAGAGGTCCATATGGGAATGGTGTTCATAATGCTAGTGGGATTAACTGGAGGAGCTTCAAAAAATTTATAAGCTTAAAAAAGGAAGGGATATCCATGATGGAATGGTGATTCACATAGGATGGAAGCTTTATGAAGGAAATAATTTGTCCATGTACAGTATCTCCAAAGAAAAGAGATCATTTTTAAGAGAGTTATCCACTAAGGCTTAATGATTCATATCGCCTCGAACAACCTAAAGAGGATCCCTCCTTAATGAAAGATAAAGTCTTTAACTAAAGAAATCCCTACAATTAAGGGCCTCTAAGAACATTGGAATGCACAGTTTGTGATGCACTAGTACCTAGGTTGATTCATTTTTCTCTCAGGTTCACGATGCTCGGGATATTTGAGAAACGGGATATCACTGGCCTAATGTTTGGGGCACCAATGGTTATGCGTGGGTGATCCTACTATTTATAGGATATGGTTGTTCATGGTTCTTACGGGGCTCGTTGTGATGAAAAAATAGGGTTCCACGAAGAATATGTGACATAGCGAAGAAGAAAAGTGTACATCTGACTCTGTCGAGCTCACAGAGGCACTATCAAAGAGGCGTTCGCATGGAATATCATGATAAACAAGGACATCTAATTGGGCCTGAGATCTATCACACTCATTTGGAATCACGAATACTCTTTTGAACTTCTTTGTGGTCATGGAGGTGAAGATCTCCATAGAGAAGATTCAGAAAACATACTCATTTGAATATTTTGATGAATTCTAAGACCATTAGGGTCAAAATTAGATTTCAACCATCCATGACATTGTTCATTACTTCAATTTATTGATCGTCAGTTCCAACAAAAATATTTTAGTGAAAGGATTCACATGCTTGAGTGCGTCACCATGGGCGGAACATGTTCTCTTTGTGATGAAAACTGACAGAACACTTCACCTCTATGATGATTACTGAAAACTCGATCATGCTATTGTAATGAACAAGTATATTTTACCATATATTGATGATGTTTTTGATTTTTTAAATGTTGAAAGTAGTTTTTGATTATTGAACATTTTTATGGTTAACACCCACTGAGAATTAATGAATGTAACACATAGAATAGTTTTTTCAGAAGTATTCATGGTTACTTTGATTATACCCTTAGTATAATCAATTCTCTTATGGTCAATATGTCTTTGATGAATAGAATATTCCATGAGTACCATGATTCATTTGTGGTGTTATTTTTTGTGTTATATTTTGGTTTAGTCCAAAAATTAAAAGTATCATGTCTGTTATTTGAGATCAAATGAAATTTCAAGATTCAAGAAGTGAAATTATTAGGGAACATAATGTCATAACATGCTATCTCAATTGATCCCAAAGAGGTGAAAGATGTTATGAAATAGAAGAAACCATATAATGTTTTTCATATACTAAGTTTTTATATCTTGGTAGGGTATCACCATATGTTCATAAAATATTTATCAAATATGTCTTATCTGAGGATTGTTCTCACTAATAATGCAGTGAAGTATGTTTGGGATGAGAAATGATAGAGTTATATTATTGAGATAAAATAGAATTTTAATTTTGAACTAGTGTTGAATATTCTAAAGGATAGGAAGGGATATGTTGTCTTTTGTAACCCATCAATTTCTATTTGGGTTATTTTCTTATGCCGGATGATCACATGGTAGCCTATGGATTTGTATATCTTATTCCACACAAGAAAAACTATCTTATCCATGATCTCAAATTGGAATTTGGGATGTATTATCTTTATATTTTGTGAAATTAAATTTTTAGAGAAATGTTTTCCATTTATTATTACAACAAATACCTAAGTTATATCTTTTCTCAGAAGTATTTAAATCTTTGATAGAGGCATTGGATGGATTACCTATAATCATTGTATTTGGACACTGCCTATACCCTGGGGAAGGGTAATTTCATTTCCGAGATTTGAGAATGAAACATCTTACCCATGTAATGAAAGAATCATCAGAAGAGTAGAACTTGATGGAACTTTTTACTTTGTTTCATTATAGACTCCTGGAGGAAGACGCTGAGTTTGTCTTTAAAACTGTGTAGTTGACCTCCACTCTTATTGAGGTGGTTCTTAAAGGGAAGAATATTTTTTATGAATATCATTTAATTATAGAATCATTTTATGGTTAGGAAAATATCAAATAGTGGAATTTCACTTCTAATGGAATTATAGATTTTCATAATTGGTTTGTTGTTCCTTTTCCCATAAGAAATTTTGTAACATGGGATTTTCATACTTCTTAGTGGGTGGTGCACCCTTGAACAACGAATAATTTTTTTGATATCTTTAAATTATTATAGTGTCTATGTATGAGATGAGATATCACTGACTTTCATTCTTGCTATTATACATGCCAGTAGGAAAAATCCATGTACCATTGACATTTATTTTTTCTTCTACCACATCTAGTGATGAATTGGAAGTGGAAAGAGATATCTATATACTCCAAGGATAGGATTCTCTAAAACTAGTAGGGAAAGAATGAAATTTGCCTTGTGATCAATCTACTATCCAAATCATATCACTTATTACCCATTCAAGATATAACAAAATTTAAGGACATATGATGTATCTATTTGTTCGATATTGTTTAATTTCCTAGAATTATAAATTTATAGTTTCTAATAGAGATCCTTAGTTGACTTATCTCTATTGAGGAGTCCTCTATGAGAAAATGGTATCTCAGATGAGCTTGAGTACAACATATTATCTACAGAAGGATGTATTAATAGAGTGAGGTATATATATTCTTGAGGATTTTTCATTCACTTGCATTCTTGAATTTGGTAAAGCTTGGTATTTCTATTTTGGACATTTTTATTTTAACTAAAATAATTGATACTAGTCTTATATAATAATGAATCGTTTTAAGGACTTGTATGTTTACCCTTGTAAGTATTTGTTTTTTTTTGGTCAGGGATTGGTGAATGTTCTTAGGTTGGGCCATATATTTAGTAAGAGACGATGGAAAAGATCCATCTATTTCATCAAATATTGTTGAAATCACAAAGCTAGTATAAATTTTATACTTACCATCATAGTTTACCATTAGTGTTTTCAATTGGTGAGAATTTGTTTTTGATATTTTCACCTTGTTTATGTCACAAATGTCTTAGGAAACCTAGGAAACATATACAATAGTTTTTGGGACCGTTTAAGGTTTATAAGTAGGTGGGTAATGTGCATTATCATTTAAAACATGCACTATAGTTTACATTGATACTTAATGTGTTCCATGTATCAAAGCTTCTGAAGTACCATTCTAACCAATCTCATGTCTTCAGTTGGGAGGATCATGATGTTGAGCCTGATTTACCCATGACTGAGAATGAAAAAAAGTTTGGTAATTATGATAAAAAGGTTATTCATGGTAGGATAATACCTTTATTCCATGTTCTATGGAATCATGGTTCATATTCACAAGATACCAGGAATCATGTGATGTTGATGAGAGATAAGTGCCCTCGCCTCTTTGAGATGGAATCTTCAAAATAGTAATTAAGAGGAAAAAAAGAGTTTATGGTGGGAAGTTTGTAACATTATGATACCTTATTTCAGATATTAAATGACCCTTATTTTTATATCTTTTAAATCAGGTCTATATTTGGTTTTATTCTAGGACATTTTGGAAAATTATGAAAGCCCAAGGGGTTATGCACATTTGGAACATGGTTGGGGAAAATGAAGTATTTTTTACCAGGAAATCGCATGGCCTAGGTTGAGCCTCTATAATTAATAACACAGAATATCCTAAACATACATCAAGACCCTCAAAATCAATCACTATTAGACTATAATGGTTTTCGTTGTTTCTTCATAGTTTTAGAGACTGTTTGACCACCAGGGAGATATCATGCACCCCATTCGGTAACAGAACATGGTTAGGGCTCATAGTGTGTCTAACCATGTGACCCCACCAATAAAATTGTCTACGCAAGTTATAATTCACCCAAAAAATTATTAAAATCCCGAAACACTCTTTTTTAACCCATAATTACACTATTACAAACCTAATCTGAATCTTTTATCTTTAAAGGCTCCCTACATGAAATTTTAACTCCTCAAAACACTTTTTTCAATGGATTGAAGCTCTTGTGATTTCTTTAGATATCCTCTGAATAAGTGGATCACATATCGTATGCTATATTCTAATATTTATTCATCTCTTACTTATAGAGTGATGGGTCATAATTGTTTTGATAGATTTAGGATCTTTTTTATGTATTTTGATTCTAAGTTGTGTTTCTTGATTTTTATTTCCTTCGTTCAACATTAGAGTTCTCTTATGTAGGCATTGTTAATTATGATCTCTTTATTTAAAGGTAAGTTGTTGCATAATAATTTTAAAAATTTATTTATTGAATTAATAGTATCTTTTAATAGATTTTATAGCCATTATTTCAAAGGATTTTTTTTTAATTTAAAATGGCGTGGAAATTGTGAAAACCCAATATTTTAATGGGACTAAAATGTGTTGTGGGTTTTTGGAAAATAATGGCTTGATTTTGAAATTAATTTTATCAGTTTATTTATAGTTGAACCTTTAAAAAATATGGATTAAATTTAAAGGAGATGTGAAATTTCATGAATTGATGAAAACCTATATTTGGGTTTTCAAATGAGTAAGTCATGTTGAAAACTGAATATTGGGCAATTGTAATTTGAATTAATATGGAATGTTTTATTATCCTCTAATGGATTGATGGATAATTTGAAGAACATGTTAACCTAGGCAGATAGTGGTGACTAGGAAAATCCTTCTATGAAGTTAAATCTCTATAATTTCATTAATGAATATCATTATAATGAAAACATTTAGGCATGAATTCCCAAGAGGGTTAAACATTAGGGGTGTAGATATCCCACAAGGGTTCCGTACTTGGGGTGTAGATTGATTTTTATGTGTGTACCTGTACTGATATGAGATCATTATTGACCTGTTTGAGGATCACTTTTCCTTAACTAACATAATTTAGGGATTTTTTAAATGGTGTTAAGATTGTTTTACTTCGATATACATGCCATTGATTGTTGAACAGTATTATCCATGCTAATTACTTTATATAAGTGGTTTGTATAAAATGTACTTTGAAGATAGTTTTGATATATCTTCCATATCTTTTTATTAGAAATAATGTTTGGGTTTCAATTATGTAAATTTTATACCATGCATTGTTAAATTTTTAAATGAATGTGTTGTCGGATTAATTTTTATGGAAATGATTATTGAACACTTAGAGAGACCCTAGTAGGGTTTATAGATCACACCCTACCTTTACCTTCAAGAATTTATAGATTTTATAAACCAGGTCTGAGTAATGGTAAAGTGAAACATATATTTAAAAGATGTTATTGATCCATTGGGTAGTGGAGTGCTAATGGAGGATAATTTAATTTTTTTCTACTTTTTATAAATCTGATTTTGAGACTGTTGTTTGGTTGACATATTTGTTTCCTTTTAGATGTTTATCTATCAGTCTAGGTAATTTTTTTACTGAATTTTATGGTACTTTCTCCCATTGGGGTTTTGAGAATACTAAATTATAACTCTTATCTTTCACTATTTTGGGGAAAAAACTATTCCCTATTTGATCTTATATGATTTCATGTGCTAGTTGCCGACCAGTAAGGATCAAGAACACCTTTCGGTCCATGTTAATGTTGGCTTCAGTGTCATGGTACCTGGGTGTTAGGGATATTCTATGAAAAGTAAATATATTATTTAGATATTAAATAAACATATTATCTAAAGGAAACCACTGAAGATTCCATATTAGGTTACCATATGTAGTACACAACCTTCTATAATATGTTAAAGAATTTTTTATGAAACCTACATCAAGAGTACCCATCACCTAAATTTATTCTATTATTTGGGAAAAGGATCAATATGTAATTCATCATCCAATGTGAAAAAATCAACCTTTCAATATTATTTGTCCATGTTTAGGAATTTTGTTTGAGACAATATCTCCACGAAGGGGGTATTTATCCATGTGGGGTAATTCATGCAGACATGCAGGTAAAATCACCAAAAAAACAACTCTAGATAAATGTGAGCACAAATTGAAACCTCATAAACATATATACACTATAGAGACCTAGGATTAACAAACATGGATATTACATAACATTATATGAATATTCAGTAGATTAATGAATTACATGCTTGAGGACCGTAATAGTATAGTGTCTATGGAAACATAGAAACACTATCTTCTAAATTTGTTAATGGTCCTAGAAATATCCCATAAACATATTCCCATTTATTACTCTTCACAAGAATAACCTCCTTAAATCCTTTCCTTATAATCTTGGGAAAGGAAACATCAGAAAGGGTGATCTAAAATTCTCAGAAAGGGTAGACAAGGAATATATGAAATCCTAACATAATCATAAGGGTATGAGAACATGATCATAAAATCAAAAAATCATACCCTTTATATAACAACCCTGCTCTTTATTTCACATTAATACATGTTCATTACACTTAATATGCCCCATAATATTGAGAGGTATAGTTTATTTAGGAAATTCTTTACAATATATAAATAACATAAAACATGAAAATCAACATCTTTATTTAAAACTTCTTTTATATGACCAAAATGATCGTCGATACTTAACACTACATGGGATAACCTAAGGACATATTAAAGAAAGGGGTGAGATATAAATCCTAGTAACGGAATAAAAAAGCCATAACATGAGTAATAAAATAAATCTTTGGAAATATTTATATCAATTGAGAATAAAACTAACCTGAATAATTAGGCCTAATATATCATGACAATCTTCACATGGGAAATGTGGAAACTACTTAAAACACAGCATCATAAACATAGGTCAAGGCTAAATCTGAGAAGACATAATTGTGGGAAAAAAGTCACATAAATGAATATAGTACACCCTTATCCCATCATGATATATCATGATACTAAACATTACCCAATGCATTAGAGCGCTATCAGGGCGAACCCTTCAGAAGCATTTCAATCTTATGCTTAAGTGTGACACAAGGATCATATAACATATATCCATTCGACATAATAATTTATTAAACAATTAATAAATATGTAATACATAAATAAATGACTCAAATAAATAATTATATGTTCATAATGGGAATACCCTTTATATATTAATGGGTATGGTATTCACTAAAAAAGTATTTTGGAATGGAAAATCGTGATGCAATTTCGACAGCATAACCGAATCATATTGAAATTCATAAAATGGGTTGATGAGTGGGGAAGGGGTCTATATTCATTTATAAATGAAATTTAAATTAATAGTTACACTAAATACCTTCTCTAACATAAGTAACTATATTTATAATGGGTAACAAAATAAAAAAACTTAAAGATAGAGGTGGAAGAAAGAACCCTTACAAAATTTCAGTATGGTAACAGGTGTACCTAAAGGTTATTAGGAGAGTTAAATGATATTGAAAGAGGGTATAATAATATATAAATCAAATTCATAGTTAGGGTTATATTTAATAACATATCCCAACATAGTATAAAAGAAATGAAAAAAATTAACATAAAAGGAATGCTTGATAAAAGTGGAGGGTGGAAGATACCTTATGAAGTTTCAGCATTGTAATGGCTTAGATAATAGTTAAAATAAGAGAATATAAATAGTATATCATTAAAATAACATAAATCAGATTGTAATATAATCTTATTAAATTAATTACAATATAACCAATTGAAATTATAAGGACTAATTTCAAGGAATATTCTTTAATTGATAGAAATAATGGAAGGTGAGATCCCTTACTTGAGTGTGTGACTCCAAAGGCTTAGGATGGGATTATTGAATGCATGGGGTTCCTTGGGATGACACTAAGGAGTATATGGAGGATTATGGTCATGATACAAGGATTTATATCGAAGGTAGATGGGAGCTTGGGTGGAGTTATATAGGAAAAGAGGGGGAATTCATTATTATTTTTGTTTTGTACACTATAACAATAAAATATTCAAAACCATAGACCGTCACATCAGTTTCTCCCATGGATTCTTCTAAATGAGAGTTTTTACTATATTCTCCATGTCCATGGCCTGAAGATAATAAAATAATTTCCTTTCTTATGTAGAGTTGAGTTTCAATCTCAAATAAATGATTTTGAAATCCTAAAATATATTATAAGTCATCGAGGATTCATTAATGCTTTATAAAAAAAATTAAATAAACATAAAATTAAATTTTAAAGTTAAAAAATATATTTTTCTGGGGATACCTTTTATATTATATATTACATTAATATTAGTCCATTATGATTTCATAAAATGCAATGTATATTTATACGGTATTTAATGTTTACCAAAAAAAATTGATTGTCTTAGAGAGGTATGAAAAAAACCATTAGATAAATTTGACACCCTAGTTCCAATAATAATGTTAACTTTATCTAAATATATATCTAAATATGTTAATTTTCTCATTTAAAATAGAAACGAACATTTATTGAAACTAACAGGTTTTTTACAATAACATCTTTTCAAACCCTTATAAAAACTCCATTTAAGATCATAAAAATTATATGATAATTTAAATTTAATATAAATTATTTAATAATAATATTTTATGAAAATATTACTAATTCTAAAAATCAATTAAATAATCAGAATAAATGTTTTAATAGAAATTTGATACTAATTAAATATACAATTTGTATTTTATCTAACTTTTATCAATAATTATTTTCATACTTTATAATGTAAAAAATATAATAAATGTTATAATGAAATTAAAATATTAATATTCATACCATAATTTTTACATTTATTCTAGTACATATTAAATTATTAATATTAATTTTATTCCCTTAATTAACATATTTTACTTTAACTTTGGTAATTAATATTTACAACAATGACTATTCGTATTGTTCAAAAATTAAGTTAAAATTATTACCTAATGTTAACTAAGATGATTCAAAATATTGAATCCATCTTATGAAAATCAATTCACTTTGCTAGATTAATTTATTTTAAAATAAAACCCATATGCATGATTGAAAACAATTTTCTTAAAAAATCCATTTTTCAAGGAAATGTTGATTTTTTTAATTATATAACTAGTAATATTGATAATATGGATTCATATAGATATTTAATATAAAAATTTAATATAAATAATTTCACATTATGAGTTAGTATATTCAAGATACATTTTTCATTTTAAAACAGATTTCAAAATCAAATGCACTTTAAGATTAATAATAAATGTATACTAAAATCTGGTATAAAGATAATTTAAAATAAAATTAATTAAATAAAATTAAAGAATACGTATTTTTAATTGAATTAAAATTATAATAATAATTATAATTTTAAATTAATTAATTTGTCAATATAAAATAAATTTTTATGTAAAAATCATATTTTTCATTATTCACTAAATTTTTTATTATTTAAAAAGTTCCCAATTCTCACCCTTAGTTAATTATGATATGATGATATTAAAAAAATTGAGTTCATTTTATCAAATAAATTTTCTAAATTTTCAAGAAAATAATTATAATATATTTTCTTTAAAATAAATATAAATCAATTTTGAAGAAAACATATAAAAAGGCATTGCCAAATAATAATTTATTATTTTATAATCATATATTAATATATTTTGGAAATATATATATATATAATTAATTAATTAATTCTAATAATATCCCTAAATTTAATAGAATGGTAAATACGGTAATATTTAAATAATAATTTTTTGGAGACCGATTTCCTGTATCATATAGTTTATCGAACAAATCATTATCTTTTGAAGATTCATATCAATACATTCTTCCCCCATTAATAAATTGTGTCATAAAATTTTAAACTTTAAAATGGTTAGTAATGTTTTTACACCTGTAAATATCTTATCCACTATCCACAACATAAAAGGGTTTAATAAAGCAGCCTCTTGAAAAGAGATAAAGGGAAGTGTGAATGTCATCACAAAACTAGGTTTCCATGTAGGAGGACCTTAGTGGGAAATGAAAACATAGTCATCCAAGATAAGGATAAAATCAAAGATATAATTTTTTTTATAGAGAACACAGTCAAGATTAAGTTAGTTACCACAAACCGTAAATATATGATGGATAAAATTACCATCAATTCATCAGAATATGAAAACAAAATTGATTCGAGAATATTTTTCTAGGGTTAACAAAATCTTTTATTGTATAAACATAAGAAATAGGGAATATTCTTTCTTGAAAAGTACAATTAATTTCCACTACAATATCATATTTTCTATAAATGATGAGAACTTAAGATGATTTTATACACCTTATGAACTAGAATAAACTACTAAAGGGTAATATGATGAACCGAAGAATAAAAAGTTATCCCTCTTGTATATACTAAATAAAAAATGGTTACCATAAATGAGATAATACCTCAACACATTAGTCTCCAAAATTTTACAAAACCCAAAATTTTAAAAAATATCATTCCTTAAATAATTACCCATACATAAAACTAATAACCACAAAATTAAATAATTTTTAGAACTCAATGTATATATCATATCATTATTATTATACCACAAAAAATATAATATAATTTATCTCAGATAATCCTAATGGGTATGTATTCCTCAACCCCCAAAAAAACATTCCCAAAATATGGTTAATCATACTAAAATAAGAAGCTTTTTTATAATAATATGTTTCCAAAAATATCATACTAAATTTCCATCAAATAAATCATAAAAATTTGATTCATATATTTTAAACATAATATTTTTCTTAGACATATCACCCAAATAATCATTAGGTCTACCCCAACATCAATTACCTGTTATGGTTTATCAATCTCAGAAACATGTGTTTTCTAAAATGTCACATTATAACTAAATAACCTTTATAGGTTATTCATACCATTAAAAATTCATGTTCTTAAAAAAAACTACTATGGGGAAATACATAGATTTTTCATTATTATTATATCCATAATTCATTGAGATACTAATTTTAAAACATAAATAGAAAATACCCCTAAATAAAAACATTAATCATTAAACATCAACTATTTCCATTGCATAAGGCCTTCCATAGACCCAAAAATTTGATGTATATAGGATTTATTATAGTGAAATTATATACATACTAAATAATATTCAACTCTAGATTTATACATATTTCCAATATAATGGTGATTCATGATACTGATGATGAATTCCTTCTCCTAAAAATTTATATTGGCCTTAAAAAAAGAAAAACAATCCATATCTAGGTTAACATCAAATTACACTAAAGGAATAATATTAATATATTCAAGATGAATATTCCTACAAACATCAAAATTTTATGCCTAATAATTTTGATGATGTCAAATTACATTAGGCGGTGACTCTATGTACTCAAAAAACAAACAAGATATGATAAAAGGGATTCAATTAAAATACAACATGTCATACATAATTACTGAGTAGTTGTTACACGTATATCATTCATCGAGATCTATCATAGCATTTGAATTTACTTTTTCCCTTTTTCTTTGGGGTTTTTTATGCTCATCATGGTTCCCAATACTTGGAATAAAGCATTGTCTTGGATAATGTCAAAATATTCCACATTTAAAAAAATAACTGTATATGGTACATTATATTAAACCTTATTTACATCCATATCATTACCCAATTTTCCATGTAAATTGGCTAATTTATGCCATGTAATTCCCCACATAAAACATATTGTTGTCCCTTTATGACATTTACCTTGATGATTTTTTCCACACCTCTTTCACAAAGTAAATTGTGCCTAATTTTCCTTGTCACCTTTATCTAATGAACTTCCATGAAATTTCATTTTTCTCTTTATTGACATCCCTAGGAATTCCATAATGTTCTAGTTGTTAATTGTGATTTTTGATAGCTGGTTTCACATTATCAAGATATGTTCTACTTGAGAAACCATATGATTAGGAATCTCATTTGGGTAATCATGACATTATCCTACACAATGACTGTTAAGTTGGTTAATTCTATTTCTATACCGTGCCAAAAATAATAAAAATAATGTTTATTATTTTTAAACACATAAATGGTAATCCAGTAAAGTTAAACTGATAACTTATAAATAAAATATATTTTATTAACTAATAAATTTCTAGGCTTCAATATATGTTATCAATGATCTATTTTCTAAAATTGAATCATAAGGGAAATTTTGATGTTATAATAATGGTTAGTAATTATCTTGTGAATTAACCAAAGAATATCCCATGGTTCTGTCAAACTATTTGGTATGTAAGGCTCATTGTCATGTACCATATTACCATGAGTCAGGTCTGAAACACCTTGTCAGAGTTGTTACTCCTAGGTACATTTATTCCATAACCACATCCACTTGTAGTATCCAAATAGGGATATATTTTCATGATATGACACTTAATATACACTTACAAAAATGTAGGTATATTTTCTTATACATAGTTATATCCCCAAGTAATTCTAAATAATTCTCTAATATGAATAATTTTTCTAGTGTTTTTTAATCCTAATTCCAAAAATAACTAAACCTGTCTTTGGATAGCTACTATAACAAACCTTCTATTAATTACACATTATTAATGTTTTAATAAAACCTAGAAGATTGAGATTACTAGTTTCTTTGGTAAATTAGGTACATTATATAACAACTTAAAAAATTAAAAACAACATCTTTATTTAAAACTTCTTTGACAGAACCAAAACATTATTTTTTTACCTAACACTATATGGGATAACCTAAGGGAATACCTAAGAAAGGGGTGAGCTATAAATCCTTGTATGGTAATAAACAACCAATAACATGATGAATATAATACATGTTATACAAAAGGTATATCAATGGAGTATAAAAACAACACAGAACATGGAAAATGTGGAAACAACTTAAAACACTTCATCAAAAACATAGGGTAAGGCTAAACCTGACAAGAAATCATGGTGAAAAAAAGTCCAATAAAGAAATCAGGTACACCCCAACACCAACATGATGCATCATGATACTAAACATTTCCCAATGAATTGAAGAACTATTAAGGTTCACCCTTCATAATCATTTCATTCTCATGCTTAAGTGTGCCACATGGATCTTATAATATGGCTTCACTCAACAACATAATTAGTTCCACAATAAAGGGATGTAGAATACGTAAATTTAAGCCCTCAATAAATATTTATATCTTTATAAATTTAAATACACATTATTGATAAATGTGAATGGTATTGACTACACAATTATTTTGGCAGGGAAAATCATGATGCAATTTCAGCAGCATAACGACATCATATAAAAATTCATAACATGGGATGATAATAGGGAAAGTGGTATCTCATCATTTATATGTGAAATGGATAGTAATATGGACATTGAAATATATTCCACAAAATAATTAATTGGAAACATAAGGCAAAACATAATAATGAAACTTGAAGATATAGGAGAAAGGAATAAACCCTTACAATATTTTGACATTATAACGGGTATACATAAAGGTTATTAGGCGGGTTAATTAAGAGTGAAATGGGATATCATAATTTATATATCAAATGGAAAGTGAGGGGGATATTTAATAACATATCCCAACATAGTAAAAAAAGAAATTAAAAGACATAACATAAAAGGAGTGTTTGATAAAAGAGATGTGTGAAAGATCCCCTAAGGAATTTTGACATAGTAGTAGATTAGATAAAGGTATAAATTAGAGGTTATAAATATTATCTCATTAAAATAAAATCAATTTTATAGTAATATAATCAAATTAAATTAATTAAAATATAACTAATTGAAATTATAAAGAATAATTTCAAGGAATATTCTTGAATTAATAGAATAGGAGGAAGGTGAGGATCAATTACATGAGTGTGTGACTACGACAGTTTGCGAGGGTCTTCATGAAAGATTTAGGAACCTTGGGAGGAATATAGGGAGTATAGAAAATATTTTGTTAATTATATAGGAATTTATAGAGAATATAATTGGGATCTTTAGTGGATTTTTATAAGGATAGAGGTGGATTTCTTTTTTATTTTGGTTTTGGAAGCTACTTAATAAAATATTCAAAACCACAAAAAATACCATGATTTTTTCCCATGGTTTCTTCCAAAGGGTAGTGATTTGTATTATTCTTATTATTCCAATGTCAGGAGATAATAAAATAATTCCCTTTCTTATATGTAGGTGAGTCACACTCTCAAAGAACTGATTTTAAAATCCTAACATATATTATATGTCTTGGAGGATTCATTATGGGTTTATAAAACAAATAAAATAAACATAAAATTACATTATATTAAAGGAAAAATATTATATTTGTATGTGTATACTTTTTATAGTATATATTACATCACTATCAGTCTATTATGATGACATAAAACAGATCAAAAATTTATACGGTATTTAATTTTTACCCAAAAATATTGACTGTTATAGAAATTTGTGAAAAAAATAATTTGATAAATTCAATGACCAGATTCCCAATATAAAATTAATTTTATCTAAAAACATTTATAAATATTTTAATTTTTACATTTAAAATAAAAAATTGACATTTATTGAAAATTATTGGTTTTGACAATAACATTTTTTAAACCCTTATAAAAATTACATTTAACTTCATAAAAATAATATGATCATTTATATTTAATAAAAAATATTTAATAGTAATATTTTATTCAAATATTATTTATTCAAAAAATAAATTAACTCGTTATGATATGTCTTAATTAAAATTGGATACTAATTAAAAATATAATTTTTCATTTATATAATTTTTATCAATAATTTGCTTCAATCTTTTCTAAAGTAAAAAATATATAATAAATACTATAGTTAAATGAAAATATATATATTCATACCATTGGGGGTACTCTGGTTCTAGTCTATGTTAAATTATTATTATTATTATTATTATTTTAATCTTAGTTATCATATTTCACTTTTATCGTAGTAATTAATATTCACAACAATTACTATTCAAATTGATCAAAAATTAAGTGGAAATTATTACATAATATTAATTAATATGATTCCAAATATAGAATATATTTTATAGAAGTAAATTCCAAGGGGTGAAATAATTTAATTTAAAAAAACCCAATAAGAACGATGGAAAATAATTCTCTGGAAAAATCCATTTTTCAAGAAAATGAATTTTTTTCATTAACTATATAACTATTAATATTATGTATAAGAATTTATATAGATATTTAATCTAATAAATTAATATAAACAATTTCCCATTAGGGGTTAGTATAATTAAGAAACATTTTTCATTTTAAATTAGATTTCAAAACAAATGAAATGTATGCTTAACAATAAACTTATACTAAAGTATGGTATATAGATAATTTAAAATGTATTTAATTGAATAAAATAAAATAATACTTATGTTTCCTTGAATTAATATAAAAAGGATAATTAACCATTAAATTTACTAAATTTATCAATATAAAATACAATTTTATATAAAAACTATATTTTTCACTATTTACTAAAAAAATTATATGCTTTAAAAATTAGAAAAATTTCTCTCAAAATTAATATTGATATGATGATATAAAAAAATAGAGTTTGTTTATCAAATAAATTTTATAAATGTTATAGAAAATAATTATAATATATTTTCATAAGAAATTATTAAACCATTTTATAAGAAAACATAAAAAAACACATTACCAAACATTGAATTATTATTTTTTATTTATTTATCAATAGATTTTAGACATATATATATTTATTTAATTATTTAATCCTAATCATATTCTTAAATTTAATTGAAATGTTAAAATTATCATATTTTAATAATTCTTGTTTTTGTTTCTCAAATTTTCTTATCACATAGGCTATCGAACAATGATTTCTATTTTTAAAAGTCTTGGTGCTACACTAGATATCAAATATTATAATCATGTGTCATCCTCATCATCATTTATTTAAATTTCAATAATAAAAAATAGTCAAAATAGGGACTAAGGAGGTCTAATGTAATGAACACCAAGGGCATCCCCTTGGGCCAAATGAAAGCCATTAGGGGGAAGGAAATTCAAACCATGAAAGAAAGTGAATGGCCTGTCATGACTGCCATTACAGGCTAGGAAATATTTCTTTTTGTTCCCCTCTTGATATGTATATAGAACATTTCTGTGATCATTGATGAGACTTTTACACATTCATATGATGTAAGAAAAATTCCATGGTGTGGGGTAAGAGCCACACAGGGAGTTTTGAATGATCTAATAATCAGTTTCCACCATAGTATTCAGTTTGTGTCCCAGCAATGAAGAGACCAGAGAATCCCCTAGCTCTGTTGAGCATTAAAATCCGAGGAGTCAGGGGCTCTTTAATTCAGTACTGGCCTAAGGGAGGGAGGATCGACCTGATGTTATTAGAGTTTACAGACGTCTAGTGCAAAGATATTGGTGTGAAATACTCAATCTATCATTGAATAGATGACACCCTCATATGACATGAATCATGAGGTAATAATGTACCTAATCCATGAAAGAATAACATAGGAATAAGTCAGGAAATTTTTCGTGGAAATATAAACATATAAAATTATTCCTATATTAGTCAGGGATTAATTCCAAAAAAAATTTAGTTGAATAGGTTCACTTACCAACACACCATATAAGTCAAGGATCACTCCCAATATCATTTTAGTAGTCAATGTTAACTCCAAATATCATATTAGCAGGAAAAGTACTTTATGGAAATGAGTTCACACCCTATTCTAGCAATATCTATCTCATGAGACATTAATCTTTACCCAATTCATTAGGGGGAGATATAGATCCCAACCATCACATAATGAAATCATGAATATTTGTACTAAAATATCCAAAACAATTATCATATCATGATTGATAAAAATTGATGGGTTTATTAAACATCATATTGTAACCCATGAACTGAAATGGGAAACATAAACATTTCATCATATCTTAACCTATTTAAAAGAGACAAGTTTCAGAATAATTTCATCATAGCATAGACCCTGAAAAGAAATGGGTTTTATAAGAATATAACTTCCGAAAGAGAAATAGATTTCATAAAAAAAATTCATCATAAATACAAACCAATCAAATAAATAATGATAGTGGTTACCGTGGACCATATCTTCATTAAATCATAAACAATATCAAAGGATGACATATTTGATAGAGATGGATAGTGAGAGTTCACATGGGACCTTTCATAATGAAAATAATATTTCTCCAAAAAAAACTTTTTAAGCTATGAAAAAATTTCAAAGTCATTTTCTTTTAAAATAATAATGAAAAACATATAATGGAATCTTTTAAAAATAACTTTAAAAATTTCTTCAGGAAAATATCCTTTCAAATAATAAAAATCCTTTTCAAATTATAATACATTTTGGAAACCATTATTTTTTGAAAATATCCTTGAAAAAAATTAATGTAGGATTCAAAAACATTGAAATCATTTTCCTTTAAAACAACCTCTGAAAAAATATAAGGGGTGATTTTAAATTCATTAAGAAGATTTTTTAAACTGCAAACATTTTATAAAACAATTTAATATCATGACTCTTCCCCCATGGCCCATGTCATGACTACCCCAAGCTCACCACCCATAGGATAGGGGCTGGAGACAAGCACAGATAAGGCATATCCGAAAAAGGGGAGGTATTATCTTATGTACCTGTACACATGCACCCATCTCGAAAAAAAAGTATTGAACAAAAAATACTAAGTAAATAGGTATTAATGCCACTAAGACATCCATTGAGAGTAACTGTACTAAATAGTAAAGTAAACGGTATTGAATACAAGCGCAACTGAAATATAAAACTACAATATCTTGGACCTTATCATCAAAAAACCCAACATGAAGGGTATGTACTGTAATCTTTTTGAATATTGTTGAAGTGTACCCTATCTTTAGGGTCCCCCTAAAGCACCACCAATCTCTGGCCCACCAATGACTCTATTAAATCATTTGATCAACTACATAAGACATGACTTGTGTGGGTGAATGCCATGTAGTGGTGAGTAAAACAATACTCCGTAGGGATCCCAAACCACAAAGGTAAATCACAAATCAACACACAAGGAAAACTACCAAAGAGTTACAGGAAGTGTGTCCTCTAAGAAGTACAGTTGAGAGAGTCACTAGACTCAGAACACACTAGGATACATATAATAAGAAATTCTAGGCATATCCAAATTCAACAGGATATATATTCTTCATAGGAGATCTATTTCACATCCTCATAGGAGACATTCTTTCTGCCTTCACATGTGACCAACTATGCATCCTCACAGGAGATGAACTCTGTGTTTTCATAGGATTATAACTCCACGCCCTCACAGGAGAACAAATATGCACCCTCATAGGAGACCAACTCCATTTCTTCATAGGAGACCAAATCTATGTTTACACAGGGTACCAACTCCACGTCTTTATAGTAGAGCTACTCTATTTCTTTTCTATAGCCACTCACAGGATTCCATCCTTAGTGTTCTTACTCCGAGAGCACCAACTCATTGATCCAATAGTTCACATGCCAACTTACACAAAAAGTTACTTATATTATTTCAAAATTGAAAACTCATCATGAGGGTCCCAACTCTGCAAACGACTCATCAAATGCACTGAAAGTTTAGATTATATTGTCATTTTAGTAAAATGGTATTTTTTGAGTCCAGGTACAGTCAGACCGAACCAACTCGACCCGACCTAGGTCTCTCCTGACCCAACCCACTGGGTATGACCCGCCTGGAACAACCTAACCTGTCAAGAATGACCCAACCCACCCTATCGATCAAGCCCACTGGCTCTAGCCCCGCCCACTCGAGCTGGCTGGTTTGTCTTCCTGGGGCGCGACAGGTGTCGCATCCCCACAAGGTTAATGCGGCCAACTGTAATGTTCAATGTGGTTGTATGTTGTGTGACCCACCCCATGTGGTTGATGCATGGTCCTGCCACCGTACTGTGGGTTCCTACCACCAGTTGGCCACACCATTGGTGGATCCTCTTCAAAAGGCTGCCACCGTCATCGTGGGGGTCTATTCTTCAAATCGGGAATTCGGTTTAAAAACATCAATTATCACCATTATAAACATGGGATCATGATCCTCAGACCCTCTCCCAACAATTCTAGTCATGATCAGATCCTCTCAGAAAATCCCTACATAACCATGTGGATCCATCGGTGAAGAACAAATAGATGGGAATAGGAAATTATGAACCAGCAAGGAGGAAAATTCCTTGATTGATGTTTGTATTGATCATGATTCGTTGCCATTTAAACGGAAGTTTATAATTTTTAACAAATTCAATATCAATCTCCCATAACCCCACAAATAGGTAAACCCATCCCAAAACAACGACTGATTTGTGATCCAATATGTTGGTGGATTGGTTCTCATTCATCATATAATATTAAGAGTGTGGGAAAATAGATTCAAAATAAAACTCACACCATACCTATAAATAAGATCATTCAGAGGAGGTAATTCATTATTTATGGGGATCCACCCATAGACATTGTTGATGCATCATTCATGGGAATTCATCATTCTTTGATGCTATATCTGAGCACTGATCTCCAAACCATCATTTCCCATCATAAAGCTTCATTATACTTTCCTTGGGAAAAATTTCAGTCTCTTGGGAAAGTTATCATACGTTATAAATTCTATAAATGGTCTCTTCCTCTTTTTAATGAAGGAAACTTTTTATCCCATTACAGTGTTGCCACAATTCTACGTTGTAAAATTTCCATGACACTCCATTGTAGTGTTTCCACGATGCATCGTTGCTGAGTCACCACATCACAATGCTGCTGAGTCACTATATAATGTTGATGAAATAAAATATAATTACTTTTTAATTATATTTTTTTCTTTTTAAAAATCCTTAAATTCACATTTTCATCCAAATAGTGTCAGCTGAGGGTAGGACCGCCCTAAGGTAAACTCTATATTCTAATCTCAATTGTGCCATTGTATTTTTGATCCAGGAACCCGTTTAGAAGTTACTAAAACTGCACACACAAACTATTTTTAATAAAATTTAAATATAGTTCAAACATTTATCCCATACACCAAGGCCTCATAATCATGTCCCTTCTTAGCACCTGGTCCCCAAATAATCCAATATAATTTTTAAAAAAATTACATGGAAAATCTGGGACATTAAATTCTCCCAATATTAGGTTTTTACATCCCCAAAAGCCAAAAAATGGTCTAAACAAACAAATGAGGTTAATAAGAATGAATCTGAGCCTCCCACTCCAATAAACACTCCTAGATATTATCATGCTTCCATAGTATAGGAACATGAGGAATCAACCTCCCATGAAGGGTCCTCTCCTATCAATCCTCGATCTCCCCCGAGTACTCTACAAAAGTCACCATGTCGTCAATGTCCAGCACGCCCCATTTAATGTCATGTGATGGGTTGTATATGTATCTCCTCAGCTGAGATACATTGAAGATGTCATTCACCCACTCTAACTGCTGAGGTAGAGCCAATCAGTGAACCACATCACCCAATCTACACAATGTTAGAAATTTTTTGATGAACTTCAATGATAACATGTCGCTCGACCAAATCCCTATATTCCACGTCGTGCAGAGACATGAAGGAACACATGATCCCCCTCCTCAAGATCAAATGATCCCATTCAGCTATCATCATACAATGTTTTTTATCCTTGTTCCATCTTCCTCCCCTCCTGGATGACATACACCTTCTCTATAGTGGCTTGCACCAGCTTCAGGTTCACGAGTGTTGACTCTTCATGGTCAGTCTTGTAAAGTGGCTACCTACAAGGTTTCATGTACAAGGATTCGAATTGTGTCATACTGATAGTGGTCTGCTCTTTCTAAACATCTTTCTATAGGTGGAAAGTCGTACTCAAGAATAGTTGAGTCCCAAACACCTTCTGCAATCCCTTCCACAACAAGAATGTAAAACGAGAATCCTGATATGAGACAATCATAGATGGGACTCCATGGAGTTGAACTATATAATGTAGTTAGAGTCATCCTAATAGCTCTACTGAACCCTATTCTCAAATTGCAAGGAAGTGGGCCAACGTGATGGGTCGGTCAACAATCATCCAGATTGTATCATTCTCCCTAGATGTATATTATAAACCCATCATGAAGTCTATCGATATTCCATTCCACTTCCACTCTTTCGCCTCATTTGGTTGAGTCAAACCCACGCGAACCTGGTGCTCGGCCTTTACTTGCTGACAAGTGACGCACATGGAAACAAACTCTGACATTTCCTTCTTTGTCCCCATCCACCAGAACTAACATTAGAGGTCCTAGTGCTTGTTTTTCATATTTGTATGTAATTCCCAAGGTAATTTATGGAACTCCCTCAACCCATCCGCTCATAAAGACATTGCTAAAACAGTGCGTACATTGAAAAGGATGACTTGTTCCCCACAATTCAAATATCCATTTGGTTCCAGCCTTGTTGACATCTGAGAATGTGTAGTCTCACATCTCGTATCTCCATTTTGTACCTCCTTGGCTCATTATAGGAGTGGAGGTCTAACTACTATTAACTGGAGAAAATATGCTCCATCTTTATCCTCTAAGGAGATATAAAAGTGGGCAACTACTCTATGACCTCATTCAGTATTTGTGAACATTATCTCCATCTGAGAGAATCTACCACCACATTCCCTTTACAAGGAGTATAGACTATCTATATGTCATATTAATAGAAGAACTCTATCCAATGCCTCTATCCCAAGTTCATGTCCTTCTGAGAGAATATATACTAGATACTTTTGCAGTATGAGTAGAAGATAAAAATACCTTACATAAGGTAGTGTCATCACATCTTCAATGTGAAGACTACCATCGCCAACTCTAGATCATGGGTCATGATGTTTTAATTTTATGTTATTAACTACTGTGAACCATAGGAAATCATTGATTTCCCCTATATCTATACACAGCCTATCTCGGTCTGTGATGTGTCATAGAACACCATGTACTCGACACCCTCCTCTAGAAATCTCTGGATGGGAGCACTCATCAAACTCTACCTCAGTTGATGGATGATCTCCTAGCCTTTATTCATCTATAAAATAGGTTTCCCTTTCATTTCAAGGCTATATTGGATGTTTCTACCCTAGAAATTTCGGTCATGAACATCAGATTGTACCTAGCGAACCCATGTAATCTCTGTACCTCAGTAATGTTATTGGGTGGCTCCCCAGAAAACACCACCTTTATCTTAACTGGATCTACTAGAACTCCTGCCATTGAAATTACATTTTCAAGAAAGTGGACACCTTATATCCATAACTAAAACTTAAATATATTCCCATGAATATAGTGCTCACTGAGTAAGTCAATGGCCATAGTCAAGTGTATTGTGTGCTCCTCCTCAGACACTGGGTACACTAGGCTGTCATCAATAAAAAAACTTCAAATCGGTCTAGGTAAGTATTTAATATCCTGTTCATGATTCCCATGAATACCTCTGGGGTTTTCTTCATGCCAAAAAGTATCACTAAGAACTCATAGTGGTCTTAGTGACATCTAAAAGCTGCCTTTGGAATTTCTTCATCCCTCACCGGAAGCCGGTGATAGCCTGATATGAGGTCTATCATTGAGAACCATCTCGCTCTTGTCAGTTGATCAAAGAGATCATCAATACTTATTTGTGGATAATTATTATTTATGGTCAATTGATTTAGGAACCGGAAGTCCACACACAACTTCAAGCTCCCATCTACCTTTTTATAAAACAATACTATGGCTTACCATATTGAAAGAATGGGTATCACGAATCCCTTCCTCTACAAGTCGTCCAATTGTACCCTCAATTCAAGAAGCTCTACAGGAGCCATCAAATATGTCGGTGTAGATATCAGTTCTATATTTTGGTACATGTCAATGCAGAACTCTACCTCTCTATGAGGAGGTAGTCCTAGGACATCTTCTGGAAATATGTCCTTGTAATCGTCCACCACTACAAAAAACTAGGGACTCATCTCATCGACTCGGTCAACGTTCATGCTAGGCAACTGACATGTGATTGGTTGAACCCTCATACATTTGAGTCCAACCTATGCTACTCTGGTTTGCATTTCACTAATAATGTAAAAAATAGTCCCATCTATGTAGACACACCACACTATTCACCTAAAATAGTTGATCTGAGCATTAAAATTGGATAAAAAATCCATACCAAGAATTATGTTGAAATTTCTTGACATTTCTATCAATAGATAACAACCAAAAATATCACCCCCAAGAGTAACGACACACTTTTGGCACTACTTTGTGATCATAAAATCTTCTCTCATAGTAGTCTCTAAGTGTATGGATCGATTAAATGGTTCAACTGAAATCTCTATGTCCCGAACATGTTTTCTGGCTATAAAGGAGGGACTAGAACCCTTTTCTATCAAAATAATAGCTAGGGTGTAAAAGACATAGATCATACCTTTAAACATACTCGTATTCTCAGGATTGTAAGCCTCTATCACCTGAAGCTGGTATAGACCTTTTCCAGCAGCTCCCTGGGCTCATGGTAGACCACCTAAAGGTGGGGGTGGTAGTACCTTGAACCTCTGTCCACCTTCTACCGCTCATACCACTCCACTTAGAAGTTCTCCACCTAGTGGACCACATTGTTCCTTCCACCACTGCTACCACAATGGTCCCTCAGTAGTCTCTTGGTTATTCATACAGCTGGTTAGAAATTCTCTCACCATATGTCCCTGACATCTTCACCTGTAGCACTACCCTTATCTTCAGTGACATGCCCTTCCCTAGAAGCCTCACACCACCAATCATGAGTCCTCAGGTTTTCCCCTAGAATATCTAGTCCTATTAGACCCCTGCATCAACTATTGTCTACCTGTTTCCGAAGAACCAATAGCCTGATGCCCAGTGGTATCTCCCACCACCGGTGCCTGATGCCCAATGGTTCATCCACCATGTTAGTAGAGTAGTGAGAAATATATATGAATCTCAGTGAGTAATTTTCTACCATTAGGCTTCCCTTCTGCAGATATAGGCACTCTTATATACATAGAGTGCAACAGGTTTCTATAAAGAACACATCCCTAAAGAGATGCTGAAAGCCTGTCCGGGAGAGGGTCACCTCCTTGTGCATCTATATCTTCAAGATCCACCATCTCCCCAATGAGACCTGTAGAAGACTCACAAGCTTGGACCCCCATCTGGTCAAGTGGAATCCTCACTATGCAGAAAACATGTGTAGAGGCTTCTATCCCATCCTTAACGACTTGAGGATCTATCTCACCAAGGAACCTAGGTGGTTGTTTTCTCAGAAACTCATGCAACAAACTAAGACTGTATGCATCCTCTATGAGTAATACTAGTAGAAACCACTACTCTCTGGGTTTTGGTATCACTGGTACACCACCAGTAGGTGTTATCTCTTGAAATAGCCCCTGCACCGATGCAAAATCGCTCAGCAAAACCATCCTCATGGTCTCAATCGGGAATCCTGGATGGATACATGTGTGGAAGAATCCAGAAATTGAACAAGATGTACCAAGATCAATAGAGTATTCCTTGTGATATGACTCTGACTCAAGGAGGACATGATAACACACCTAATTCCAATATGATGGATGAACCATTTATTTCCCCTACAACTAGTATTTTCATGTACTGAGTTGGAAAAAATAATTCATGGTCCTGGTGTATGAATACATCAGCCACTGCCCAAACATTGGGTTCCCTGTCCTGAAAGAAGAACTCAAAACACTGACATAAAATTAAATTTTTTATTATTCAAACACTTTTGAGGCAATAGTGAGAAACTGTACATGAATTCATGAATCAGGACAATCAAAGAACCCTGGTACAAAAAATTTAAATCCAAACAACACTAAGAATACATAAAAGAGCCCCTACCCAGCATCATAAACAATAAGATCAGCCTCTGTCTGCTCCTTTCTGCTGGCTAATTGTCTCGTGCATGAGCGCACGGGCCTGGAACTGATGGCAAAGCCAAACCCTCTCAAACATCAGATTCTGGAATGAAGACTAGATGAAAACCAACTGCTCAAAACCTCATCTAGAGTAAAACCATGTAAGACAGATGCAGCGACCCTCAAACCTTGAACCAGATGGCCACCAATAACATTTTACCAACTCAATGAAATCAACCACTTACTCCACCATTTCAAATCATTCCACAAAATTATCAAAAACACCAAATCATACCTACGATAAATCAATTTTCATAGCCTTAATGACCATTCACAACACCTCCATTAGATCCTTCATTGAACCATTCATACCTCTATCTTCATCATCTCAGACTCAGTATAAAGGGTCCAACACCACAAATTCAGAAAATTCTATAACCAACATCACAAAAGAGACCCTTCACAAAACCATTCCATTATTCTCCTGATCCTTCAGAATCTACGCAACCATCACCCCTGACCAGAACAACTAGAACCAGCGCAAATCACTGGTGACGAAGATCCATCGCATGACCCAAACCAACAGCAAACAAAAATGAAGAGAAAGAAAAAATAACTAATACTGAAATGAGGACCTCCCGAGTCTGAAATCACCTACGCCGCTGGACCAATACATCGCCGTAAAGCCATAAAGATCAACAAACATAACCAAAACACAAACCAGAACATAACCAAACTATGATAAAAACGCAACAAACATCAAAAAACATCACCGAAAATCATCACCCTGATGCCAGACCAAACCGGAATAAGAATGCAATGCCCGTCGCCACCTTTAAGCGTATATGAAGACCAGATCTACCCAAAGCACCCACAACCAACATAGCAACGTGATGACAACCTTCATCGCAGCAGTCGGAAACTCGAACAATATACCCTCAATGGACCCTCATTGCACCTCCATGAGAATCCCTATCCAAATTGAAGGGGAGGGCATGAAAAAAGGCCAGCAAACAGAAGCTTCTCCAAGAATTCGAGCCCATGGAGTCACATAATGCTGCCATGGAAGAGGCGCCTCATGCCACAAGATCGTCGGGCTGAAGCATCGAGAAGAATCCGATCTGTAATGGGGTAGGAAGGCGATGGCGGGTGGAGGAAACACATAACATTGTTTCCCCAAAATAAAAGTAAAACTGACCCCCTTTGATACCACTTTCTCACGACCCATCCCCTGGGGCCCGTGATGTGAATATCTCAAGCCCGCATCCCACAGGCCAGGGGCTGGGGACTAGGGTTGAGTAGTCAAATCCGATAATGAAGAGGATTTTCCTAAGTACATATACAAACAAATCCATATCCCAGAAAAAGTACTGAACTGAAAATACTATGTAAATATGTATGCATGCCACTATGAAAAACAATGTGAGCAGCAATAAAAAATACTAAAGTAAATAGGACATATTACTAGCCCAACTGAAATAGTAAATTAAAGGTTCCTAGATCTCTTCCACAGAAAACCATACTTTATGTGTATGTATAGTAAGTTATCTGAATGTCGCTAATGTGTACCAGGTGTGTAGGGTCACCCTGAAGCCCAACCTATCTCCAGCCCACCGAGGACTCAATCAATGCTTTTGCTCATTCTCACAAGAAATGACATGTGCATGACATGCCCGTGTAGGGGTGAGTAAAACAATACTCAGTAGGGACCCTAAAACACAAAGGTAAACCAATAATCAACACACAACGCAGACTACCAATGAGGTACACAAAGTGTATCCTATAAGAAGTAGAGTCAAGAGAGTCACTAGATTCATCTCACACCAGGATATATATACTAAGAAAGTCCAAGGATATCCAAATACAATGAAATATAGAGTCTTAGTAGGAGACCTACTCTGCATCCTCACAGGAGACCTATAACATTCCCTCGTAGGAGAATAACTTTGCATCCTCACAAGAGACCAACTCCACATCATCACAGGAGACCAACTTTGTGCCCTTGTAGGGTACCAACTCTGTGTATTCACAGAATACCAACTCTGTGTATTCACAGAATACCAACTCTGCATCATTTTAGGATACCAACTCTACGTCTTTTCCATAAACAGTCACAAGATTACATTCTTAGTGTGCTCTCTCTAGGAGAACCTACTCTTTGAGAAATATGTAGTAGTCCAACCAACATAAATGGTTATCTAGTGTGTCCCAAAATGAACTCCCCATTACGAGGGTCCCAAATCCATAAACGGATCATTAAATGTACAAATGGTTTGGATGTCATGGGCATTTAAGTAAATAGTGGCTGGTTGGGTCTGGGTCTGGTCAGACTCGATCGGACAAACAATACCCACCCGCCGAGGCTGATTCGCCTGCTGGGTATGACTCGAACCATCAGACAGACCTGACCCGTCGGGTCTGACCTGACCTGACCAGTCATGCTCTAATGGTCCCGGTGGGTCGATCAGGACTGACCCCACCTGTCGAGACCGACTAAACCCAATGGGTCCTACCCCACCTGCTAGGTCGGCCTAGCCCAACCTAAACCACTTACGATCTAGCAACCCGGCTCCCACCCAGCCTTGTCGAGCATCCCCGTTCATCCTCCCAGGAAATGGAGGGAACTGTGACCCCACCTGTTCAATGTGGCTGACCATCGCATTTAATGCAGTTTACTGACATATGACCTTCCCAACAGTGGTTCTTGTAGGGCCTCGATGTTTTCCCTCATGATCACAACCGTCTATGGCATGACATGACCTCCTGTGGCACCCGTACGAGGCCCGTCAGTGGCCATCGAGCCGGTGGCCCTATCTCCAACCAAAGATTGTTGTGTTGCGGGTTCCTCCTGTAGGGTGTCCGCATCACCACGCACCACAATCGGTAACACAACTTATGTAGGCCACCGTTATTCTTGTTTTTGAACATTCTTAGAACTGGGAACAACAATTCAAACCTATAGTTTTCACCATCATTATCAAAGGATCAAGATCATCTTGTTGTAATTACGGGGGTATGGTCATGCTCGGAACCTCCCGGAAAAGCCTAATGTGACCACGTGGGTATATCGGTGAAGAAATAAATAACGGAGAAATTATATCATGAACCATCAACAAGGAACAGACGTCGATCAATTTTCATATCAATCTTGGTTCATTACTGTTAGAACAAAAGTTTATAATTCAATAAAAATTCCAGAGAAATCTCCCATATCCCCATAAATAGGCAAAATGCATCCCACAACAATGACCGATCATTGGAAAAATTAGTTGGTGTACTTTCCTGCATTCATCATAGTATATCAAGAGTTCAGTAAAGGATAATGAAAATAAAACATACATCCTACCTAGAAAGAGGATTAATCAAAGGACATAATTCTTCATTGTTGGATATATATCCATGAACTTCCTCGATCCTTCATTCATCGAAGTTCATCATTCTTTGATGCTAGATCTAAGTTCTTATATTTGAACCATTGGCCCTAGTGAGAGAGTTTCCTTCTCCTTGCCTCTTGAAAATATCTGGGCTCTAGAGAAAATTATCCAGAGTTATGAATTCTAAAACTAGTTCCTACCAATTTGTAATAAAGGAAATCTGTTAACATGTTTTAGGGTGGTAGCGTCACTGAGTTGCCATATAGAAGTGTTGTTTAGTAACTTTGTAACATTGAGGAAATAAAATAAATTTTTAAGTATATTTTATTTTGTTCTTAAAACATTAGTAAATTAACATTTTCATCCAAACTATTTTGGCTGATCATAGGTCCCGCCTAAGGTAAACTCACTATTCTGAGCTCAATGGTACCCTCTGATTTCTGATCGAGGCAGCCATTTATAATTTACTAAAAATTTTCATGTGCACTATTCTTAATAAACAATAAAATTAGTTCGAAGATTTATTCTAGGCACACCATAACTCTAAATCATATGTTATCTCAAGACCTGTACTTGAAATAATCTCATATAGTTTTCAAAAAAAATATATAGAAAATATGGGACATTACTTTTACATTAAAAACTTCATTGAGAACTTATAAAAAAGATTTAAAAGCCATTTTAAGTACTTTTTAAGACATCAGAAAATATCAGAATCCATTTTATTGGAAAATAAGATATAAAATTTGTAATGAAAACCATTAAATTTTTGAAATCCTTTTCATTGAAAAAACCCATTGAAAACATATAAAACACAACTTTGAAAATCATTTAACATACTTATTAAACATAAAAAAATTTTGAAAAGATTTTTAATTGAAAATATCATTGAAACTTTTAATGGGAGATTTGATGTAAAGACCCGTAAAATTCAAGGAAAATTTTTTCTTAATTTTCTTTAGAATTTTACAAGAGCGCGGTTTCAGACGGCACTTGATTCCGAGGCCCGGAGTGCCCGGAATCAATTTCCGAAGTTTGGCTCGGGTACGTTCAGTGAACGAACGAGCGGGAATTCCTAACTTTTGATCCGGTGCTCGGAATTGAAATCCGAGGGCACCGATGAACTCGCAGCGCCGATATTCGCTTAATGAGACCTTTTCGGAAGATGCGTTTGTTGCGGGTTGAATGTTAGTTTTTGGTTTTTAGTTTAAGTTAAATAAAATTTGTGAGGAACAAATTTTATTTTAACTAGTTAAGTCCTACCAAAGGGAGTTGGGAGTGGGACCCACATCCACTTAACCTCCCTTGGGAGGATTAAGTGAGGTGGGGTCCACACGAACCCCAACTCCTCAAATTCTCTCAAAACCTCCCCTTTAACTCTTTTCAATTAATGTTGTCAACTTGACTTAATTAATTGAAGAGGGTTATTTTTTTTAAATTTCAAACTTTTGAAATTCTTGTGAGTTGTTGTGTTAATAAAATATGATAGAGTCTTATTTTATTTTGGTTGATAGCTTTGGCCTTGAGAGCCTTTTGGAGATTTTCTTCTTCTTCTTCAAACTCTGACGAAGAACACGAAGAACGCTCAACTTGACGAAGAACGCTCAAGTTCCGACGAAGAACGCCGCTCCGCTCTTCTTCGTCTTCCGTGTCAACGAGAGGTAACGCCGCTTCCTCCTCGGATTCCCTTCGTCGACATAAGAGGTTTCTCCAACGACGTATCTCTTCGGGCATATCTCTTCGTCAACGGATTGATGAACGACGACCGCGACGCCCGACCTCCGCGACGCCGTCTTCCGCGGAACGTAGACGAATCTTCGAACCTTATACCAAGGTAGGGGTTGTTGATTTAATATTTAATTATTTCATTCTTGCTCGTGGTTTGTATGACTAACGTGAGGATGTTGATTCTTAAAAGTTGTATTATTATTTTAACGTGAGGGGGGCCGGACCGCATGAACACGGCCGAACCCCCTCCATCGTTCATGTTGATTATTCTTGCGGGCGAAAGCAAGGTGGCATGGTGCCGTCGCACCACGCGGATAATTGTACGTTTAACTTACGCGATGCCGTCGCGCGCGCACCTTGGAAGAAACAACAAGAACGCGACGGCGTCGCGCCGCATTGAATGATTATCAAGCACGGCGAAGGGGCGCGGTGCCGTCACACCGCGCCGGATTACGAACGCCGCGGCCGGTTCCGGGCCGCGGCGGGACGAGGAGACCGCGGCCGGTTCCGGGCCGCGGCGGAAGAGAAGACCGGCGGCCGGGCCGCCGGCGTCGGAAGCCGAGGAGGGGACCGGAATTTCCGGTCCGTTTGAGAAAACCGGCCGGCCAGCTGGCCGGCCGGATGTCTTAAAAACCGGGGGAATTAATCCCCCAGCCAACCCTTGAAAACCCCCCTCTTTAAGAGGGGGGCGGTTCTTTAAAGGAGGGGGGGGGCAGCAGCCCCCCGGTTCGTGTCCAGCCGGCCCCCACGTGCGGGGGCCGTTTCATTCAAATGGCGTAGCACAAGGCCGCGCCGCCTAATCAATCCGCGGGGGTTTGATCCCCCCGCGCGGCCTCCATGCGGCGCCAGCCGCCAAGCCACCGCGGCCCGCCGCGCCGCCGCGCCGCCACGCCGCCGCCGCCCGCCTCCGCGCCGCTCCGGGGGGGGGGGGGGGGGGGTCGGGCCGGGTCGGGCCGGACCCGGACCCCCCCGTTTCGAACCAGATTTGGTTTTTGGCCCATAACATGAGCCTCGGAACTCCGATCGACAAACCGTCAGCGGCAACGCGATCCTTGGATCGAGGCGGTCGTTTCGGTATATCGCACTCAAGGTTTCGAATTACTTTGAGTTCGGCCGGGTTGGTTCGTTCTCGAAACCAACCGGGCCCTCGGAGCGGAAACGCTCATATCTTGAGCTACGAACGTCCGATTGACGCGCCGTCAATCGCGTTGTGTTCCTCTTAGTGAGACGGATCTTTTGGCATACTCTGCCCAAGGTTTGGACGCAGGTGGAGTACGGCCGGGTTGGTTCGTTCACGAAACCAACCGGGCCTTCGGAGCGGAAACGCTCATATCTTGAGTTCCGGACGTCCGATTGACGTGTCGTCGACTTTGATGGAATCCTCTAAGTGAGACGGATCTTTTGGCATACTCCGCCCGATGTTTGGACGTAGGTGGAGTACGGTCGGGTTGGTTTTGCCTTAAAAACCAACCGGGCCCCGGAGACGAAAATGTCAATAACTCTCAGACCGGGCGTCCGATCGACGCGCCGTCTGTTGCGTTGAGTTCCTTTTGTCGATACGGAACTTTTGGATACATCAACTCTGGTCTTTGTGACAGTTGATGTATCAGCCTCTCGGCTCGTGGAGCGGACCCTCCGAACGAGCTTGCTGTGTGCGGGAACCCTAGTGCTGGCTGCGACTGTTACTGTGACGACTACTACTACTGCTACTGTGACTGCGACGACGACAGTACAGAGATCCTTTGTGGATTCGACGACGACGACTACAGCACTCAGTGATCCTACGTGGAACAGTGCTACCGAACCTGAGTGAGCTGAATCTTCTGTTTACCTAGGGCGGTGGAGCGCTTGGGTGTAGCGGCGGACCCGTGGTACTTGACAGTGGTGGTGCGCTTGGATGCAGCAGCAGACCCTTGGCGGTGGAGCGCTTGGTTGTAGCGGCGGACCCGCGATACTCTACGGAGCGTGTGCGCTTGGTAGTAGCGACAGACCCGTGACGGTGGAGACGTGCGTGCGGAGTACGGAGACCGTGTAGCCGACTGAGACCTGATGACTGCTTGACCGACTCGACTTGGGGTGAGTCGACTAGCCCAGTGGACGGAGCGCCCAGTAGTTGGCAGCAGACCCACGGCGGACGGAGCGCCTGGTAGTTGGCAGCAAACCCGCGGTACTCGACAGGAGGAGTACCTCAGTAGGCTATCTGGGTGAGCGCCCGGTATTTGGCAGCAGACCCTCAGCGGACGGAGCGCCCGGTAGTTGGCAGCAGACCCGCGGTACTCGACAGGAGGAGTACTTCAGCAGTCTTAGGTTAGTGAGCGGCGGCCTCGGAGTCGTGACAGGACCACTGTACACTCTAGAGACGGAGCTCTTCAGTAGTTACGGTTTCGATAATGAAAATCCTGGTTTGAGCTGAGTCAATGATCTTTGTGTTTCCTCATGATTGAGATGGGTCGCTTGATAACTTAGGTATATGTATGGGCATATACCTGGGTAATAGTTATCCGTTGATTTCATAAACTTGTTATAAACTGTGTGAACTTGTACTGTTATCCTGTGTGGATTTACTGTTTACTCTTCTTGTGGATTGGGTTGTTCTTGGGCTCGGTGTTGGAGCCGAACGGAAATTGGTGACATAGGTATATGTATGGGCATATACCTAATCAATACTGGATGTTACTTTGTGATTGTATCTTCTTGTGGTTTATCCTTTGTGGATTTCAGGAGACCTTTGGGGGGTCTCGGGGTCCCTACTGAGTATCTTATACTCACCCCTGCACGGGCTATGCCCGCACTTCGTTGTGTTGGTTGCAGACGACGGACAGCGCTGACTGCGGTTGAGGCTTACGGAGTAGGTCGGTACCCGGAGGAGGACCACTGAGCGGGACGTGCTTGGAGCGGACAGTTGGACCGAGGAGTTGTGGAGCTATCTGTACCTACCCTTCAGGTAGGATCCGTGGTGGACGATCCAGGAGCTGAGCCATCTATACCTACACTTCAGGTAGGAATCGAGGAGGTTGTCCCAGGAGCCGCTTGTACTTTCAGTTGCTGTTTTCCCTTTCGAGTTGTACTTTATTTTACAGTTGGGCATGTATTTCCGGCCCCTTACTTCAGCACAGTTGTTCTAGTTTTGTGTACTGCTTTACTTCCGCTTGTTACTCTGAGGTGCTTGTTTACTTTATTAAGGCAATGCCTTCCCTTTTTACTGGGATTTTACGCCTTGGTGCTAGTCGCCAGCCCCTGGCCTATGGAAGGCGGGCTTGGGGTAGTCACGGCACGGGCCCCGAGGGCGGGTCGTGACATTTGAAATCCTTGAAATCCATTTCTTGGATAAAAACCTTGGAAAATTTATAAAGGGTGATTTTAAAATAATTTAAAACACTTTTTAAACTAGAAATATTTTTTAATACCTTTTCATTTGAAAATAGGTTTGAAAACATATAGACGAATTGTTGAAAATCATTTAAAACTTTTTTACGACATAAAACATAATTGAAAACTTAATTATTTAAAAATAACCTTGTAAATTATAAAGGATGATTTTTAAATAATTTAAAACACTTTTTAAAAAATAAAACATTATTTAAAAAAATTATTTGAAAAAACCCTAAAATTTTATAAAGTATTCTTTGAAATCTTTTAAATACATTTATTTTGAAACCACCTTTGAAAACATGTAGAGTAAACATTGAAAATAATATAAATTACCTATTAAAAATAATCATATTTGAATCCTTTTTCTTATAAAATAACATTGAAAACTTATAAAGGAATATTTTAAATCCTTTGAATCCTTTTTTGTGAAAACATCCTTTGAAAACATAAAAAGGATACTTTGAAAAACATTTAAACTACTTATTAAACATAAAACATTTTTAAAATAAATTTTCTTTGAAAACCAATTTGAAATAATGAAATTACATAATATTATAAAAAGTATATTCTTTTAAAAAAATACCCTTATAAACATTCAAAGGAATCTTGAATGAAATGATGGTTATGACAAGGGGTAAATCCTTACATTCTAAACACTGATTTTTCAGCTAAAAAGTTTAATAAAATTTTCCTGATTGGAAAATGACAAGAATATTCATTTTAAAACTATTTTTTATTAAAATTAGAAAATATGGGTAATGTTTTCTTTTTAAAATAATATAAGTAATTTTAAAAAAAATAGAAATCATTATTTTCGAATAACACAGATTTTAAACCAAATAGAGAAATAAAGTTGGATTTTCATATAAAATATTCATAATCATCATAAGTACCAAATAGTATAAAAAATTGTAACATTAATTATTATTTCATGAATTACCATAGCATAAAAAAATTCATGGATTCATTGATTGATTTATCATAATATTCCCTCAATTGAATCATTTTCGTACACAACACTAATAAATTCTGATATTGTAGTAATAAACACTTAGCACTTTGGTAACCATTAATTAACACGCCCGTTAAATAATAACATTAAATGAATCTTATAATTTCATTAGAAAAACTATATTCATGATCATAAATTCCAAATTACATTATATATACCTCATAAAATAATGTAGGTTCATAACAAAACATGTCTCTCAAAGAAGTGAAATTGAGTCAAAATTACCTTACTGATTTGGTAACCTTTGAACCATAATCCACATAAAAGTATAATAATAAAATTGATATGTATACACACATAAAACTATGTTTAGTAATTATATAATACATTCTTCGGTAGTACATTAAATTCTCAAATGAATCTAGTTGCGAATGTGGCATGAGTCTCATAGAAATAAAAGTGAAAATAGAAACCCCCTTACAACTTGAGTAACTTTTGTATCTTGATACCTAGGAATGAATACATAAAATGAAACATTTGATATCATAAATTAAATTAAATTCATGATATAAAATTTAATATGTAAGTATATACACTACAAAAAATAAGTTAGTGGTGAATATGGGATGTATCTCAGAGATATAAAAAAAGTGAGATGAAATTCCCTTACATCAAGCCTTGACACTCATCATAGTTGTTAAAACCTCATGTATAATAGATATAATATTATCCTAAATCTATAACAGAACCATATTAATATATATATATATATATATTACAATATATTATTTACATATAAATTTATATTACATGTTAATTAATAATTCCATGTTAATGTTATGTTTTGGGTAGTAACTACTTTCTTTTTCATACATGTTTTGACATGTTATTCTTGGTACTATTACTTAGAACATGAGTTACTTATTTACATAATGTTAAACATGATATAAATATTATACATACCCATTATAAACTTATTTTAAATAATCTATAATATATATAAATAAGAAATGAAAGACACTGTTTTTGGAGATGGTATGCAGCACGTACACATGAAAGTTGTTTCCATTTTCTTATCATATTTAAAAAAGAAAAGTAAATGAAATATATATGTGTGTGTGTTTGTGTAAATATATTATCATTACATTATAATTTAATTTCATAAATATTATTTATTTTTAATGAAAACATCCTTAATACATTCCATGTTAAGTGTAAATGAATCAGATCGCTTTGAGGAGGTGATTGTCCACATGTCAATTGTTATATTCCCACAAAATTGAAATAATGAGGTTATGTGTTATATGATAATTCAATAAGAATAAATACATCATTTATATCACATATATCATATAAAAATAGTAATTCAATCATTATTCCCAACCTTGAGAGGTGTTTATGGAAGGATGAACAATGTCGGTTCGCAAGGTTGTTGTCCTCTTTAAACACGAACGATGATTATGTATCCCATTTGATAGAAGTGTGTGAAGGATTAGGGCATAAAATTAACATAACAACATATCAATATATTTATCATACTGAGGTTATTATATAACACTGATATAATAATAATTTAATGGGTGGATAAAGAACTAAAAAAAGTTCTCATTGAAGAATGCTACCTCTACTTTGGGTAACTCATTTTGGTTTACCCCAAAGGAGTCCCTTTATTTTCATTATACCCAATGTGAGTATTTTATGATGGTATGAGGAATTTTTTGACATTATTTTGAATGTTATTTCCTATCTAATGTTCTTTATAGGTGTGAATAATTAAAGGGGGGATTTTCATTTTATAGTGGAAGAGGAATGGTACTCTTCTAAATACAAGAAGGTAAACACTATTGAGAGGTCTCTGTTATATCATGTTCCACCAATAATTGTATGTTTTTGATAAAAGAGATTTAATTGTAAAATTATGTATGCAAAATTATTTTCCACCATGTTAACGGTCTGTTTTACACTATAGACTATACGTTTTAAACCTAAGTAAACTTTGTTTTACCTTAATAATTATTATAATCAATTTTGACTGCATTTACTAATGGATTTTGTAAAAAAATTAAGTCTAACATATGATACATTATATATTATTATTATTCCAAATATAGAATACTGTGTTTTAGATTCTAATCATAGGAAGTGTCATAAATTAATTTAATATTAATCCCGCAAATGGGGTGAAACAATATGTTTTTAAATTGAAAATGATCAAAAATTTGAAATTTTTTTATATAAAATATCAATTCAAAATTGATTCCTATTAACAAAAATTGTTTTAATGATGTATAAATGATCTAATTATACTATAAAAACAATATTAAATATAATTTATCTAAATAACTACATTAAATGAAATTTATGTTTTTAAATAAAATTCTTTGTTTTTAATGATTCATTAAAAAAATAAACTTCTCATAGAAATACCAAAAATTCACCAAAAATAATTATTTGTATTATGATTTAAAAATGGAATTTAATTTCTTCAAATAAAAATTATAAATATTTCAAAAGTAATATTTAAAAAAGGTGCTCCATAAAAAGTGGTAAAATTACCATTTATAAAAATACATCTTTTTATTCATAAAATTGGATTTATTATTATCTTATGCTTATAAAATATATGTTGAGTCAATAAGGTAAACTTATAACTTCTCCATTCCTTATGGTCTTATGTTTTAAAAATCTCAAACACCTATTATTATGTTATTTCTTTTTCTTATGATCTGTTTTTTCATTAAGATCTGTAATTGTCATTATGTTATACTTACAGATGTATCATTACGATTTGTCATTCTGTTATACTTACAGGTGTATCATTACGATTTTCCATTCTGTTAGATTTATTGATTTCTCATACCTTCTTTATGATTTTGAATCCTTTGTATAAGTGATATTGTCTTTCTGATTCTGAATCTGTTGTATAAGTGATACCGTTTTTATGATACCGATTCCGGTGAATAAGTGATACCATCATTATGATTCTGAATCCAGTGCAAAAGTGATTCTATTTTTTTATTCCAAATCTGGTGAAAAAATTATTATATTTTGTGATTCTGAATCCGATGAAAAAGTGATTATGTTTGATGATTCTAAATCAAGTGAAAAAGTGATTCTGTTTTATGATTCGAAATCTAGTGCATAAGTGAATCCGATATTATAAATCACATTCCGGAACAAATGAGATACCGGTTTCACAATCCGATTTACTTTTACATATAAATCATTTTTTCAATTAATTTTTTTCTTAATAATATGTTATATTTATATTGTTAGACTGGTTTAAATGTATCACTCTAATATTATTAGATTCCAAGTTTTCATATACATAACACTTATCTTTAACTTAACATCATTTCCGTTACTTGAAATGTTGTCATATAATTTGTTACAAACTAATATTTTTTTGTTTGAAATGTGTCTAGGTCCCTCCAAAATTTAAGAAAAATATGACAGTTGGAGTGGAGCCGACCGTTGGGAAGATTTTCCTATAAATTCATGTTCATTCGAATGATCAAAGTACTTATACTTTTAATAACAATGTTGAGAGTAGATGAACTTGATGCATGTGAAAATGTTGTAAAGTGATTTCTAGAGAGAGAGTATCTTTCGACTCTCAGTTATTCGAATGGATGTCATGAAAAACTTTTTTGGGTGTGAACAACTTGTTCAGACTAGCTTCATGCAGACTCCAATTTTGTTGATCATGGGCTTCCAGGTTTGGAAGATAGAGGTTCCAATTTCCTTCTAAATCGAGGGCTTTAGGGGATAGCCAGATAGATACTGATCCTCGGATTGAGGGCTTACATAGTTTTGTGTAAGACGGACTTTCTTGATAGTATAAATCAATGAACCTTTATCCAAGGATGTTGTATACCCTTTTCTTTGGGTTAAAAGAATATTTTTGTTACTTGTGTTCTATTTCAAGTTGTTTTGTTTGCACTGTAATCTTAACTTTGTTAAAGTTGGAAAGTATAACTCTATTATACTATCAAATTCCATTACTCTGACTATATAAAAAATTCTATACGCTTTAAGGAATAATTTTTCTTATAATAAAATACTTATTAATTTTTTATCTTAAGGTTGTATTTTTTGAGAAAACATTTCTTTAAGAGGTGTTGCAAATGTTTTTTAAGCTTTGTTAAACTAAACATTAAAGGTTCCAATGTAATTTTTAAATTATACAATTCACCACCCCTCTTGTATATTGAGAATATACATTCATCATTTTGATCCTACAATTGGTATCAATTGAGGTCTCTAAAATTATTTTATCCACATATAAGTTTTCTTGATCAATTTTTTTTTATTATTTGATTATAAACTTTTACTTCTAACACGTTCTGAGGAATGAAATTCCTTTTATTATGGCAGGAATTCATGTTTGATCTCTTGATAATCATAATTCTACTAGACCACCAATCTTTTAAGAGAATGAATATTAATATTGGAGAGATCGTATGAGGACTTTTGTCATTAATACTGGAGTGGACAACTTTGTTATGCTTACTGGAGATTACAAGATTTATGATAAGGAAGTTAGAACTTTTACTAATCAAGAGAAGTCAAAATATCAACTTAACTATAAGGTATGAAATACTTGGTTGTGTTCTATATACTGGAATATATATAGCCAGATTTCTTCTTATGAAGCTGCAAGTATTATTTCGAAGAAACTTGAAGTAACTCATTTTGTAACTTCCAATGTTATTGAAACTAGAAGAGAAATTCTTAGAGCTGAGTACCACAATTTTTTCATTCCTTATGAAGAACCTATATGAAAGGTACAATAGAGATTCATGAATATTGTCAACAGCTTACCATCCTTGGGTGAAAATGTATTGGATGATGAAGAACTTGTGGACAAGATTATAGACATCATGCCTAATGAGGGTGAATCAAGGAGAAGATCTATTGATGAAAATAAGAAAGTCTCAAAAATTCTCCTTGATATGCTTTTTGGAACTCTTCTTCATCATGAGAATACAATAAAAAGAGATGCTGCCAATGTTATGAAGAAAATGGGAATGTAAGTGTAGATTTTACAATTAATTCTAATCATATGAAATCCAAGACTCCTGAGAGATTTACAAGATCTAAATAAAAGAAGGTCACTGATTTATCTGAATCAAGTGAAAGTGAACATTCTGAGAATGAACTAGCTAATCTTACTCAAAGGATGAACAAGATATTTGTTAAGAAAGACGTTTAGTATAGATATAAGAAGAAATAATGAAAAGATAAGAAATATGGACAAGTGATATTCTGTGAATGTAGAAGAAATGGTCATATTAGACCTGATTGTCCCTTACTTAAGAAAAGAGACAAGAAGGATAGGAATTATAAGAAAAACAAAAAGAATTAATATAGATCAAAAAATAAGAAAGTCCTAAAAGCCAACGATACTTGGAGTGCCAATGGTGGATATTCTCTTAATGATTATTCATATTATGAGTCCTCTGAGCAAAAGAATATTGGTTTAATAACCCGAGCTTCATTTCAAAAATAATGTCTCATGGATAAGGTAAGAACTACTGAATCTTTAACCAATACATCTTTGAGTGAAAATTTTATTGATAATCATTTTCTCCAAATGAAGAATCTTCTTCATTAGATAACGATTATGGTTTTCCTTCCTATGAGGAATTTTCCAGGATTGCTAAATTACTAGTTATATGAAATTGTAAAGTTTCTATGAAAATTGAAAAGGAAAATTCTAGAGAATTTATTATGACAAAATAAATTTTGAATCTTACCAACGATCTTGATAAGAAAAATTATGTTTGAGAAAATCTTTCAAAGAAACTTAAGGAAGCTAATATTGAGAAGGATAAACTTTCTAAAGATCTTAAAAATCTATTTTTTGAAAAAAAAAATTTAGAGGATAAACTTAACTCTAAGTCTATTATTCTATAGAATAGGAATTTAGTCCTATGACTAAAGTATGAAATTTTTTCTTTGAAGAAACTTCTTGGAAATTTTACTTCTGGTAAGGGTAATTTTGACAAGATGTATTCTCAGATCTAATGTCATGGTAATAAACAATGATTAGGTTATTCTCATGAAAAATACTATTTTTAGAAACAATTATTGTGTTCCTCCTATAGCCCCTTTTTGTACTAAATGTAAAAGTGGTCGGAATTGTAAGAAGAACCGTTATTTAAATAATGTTCAATATCTTGGGTTTCATAAAGCTTAATTTTCATAACAAATATAGATACCCAAAATTTTATTTTCAAACAATTCTGGGACCAATAAAGTTTGGATTCCAAAAACCTAAATCTTCTTTTTCAGGTTAGTCAAGGAAGTACCAACAACATATGGTACATGGATAGTGAATGTTCCTAGACAAATACTATAAACAAAGACTATTTTAAAAATATTTTAATTACTAAATGTGGAAAAGTAACTTTTAGGGATTACTCTCAAGGAGAAATTTTCGGTATAAGTAACATTATTCATCTTGGAAAATCTTTTATTTTGAATGTTTTATTTTTTAAAGGTCTTAAGAACATCCTCATCAGTATAAGTAAATTGTGTGATGAAGGATACCTTGTGAATTTTAGGAATGACAAGAGCTTATTACACAATTCCAAGGATGAGTATATTCTCTCAGCCCATAATCAAGAAAACGTATAAACACTAAACCTAGAAGACCTTATAAGTAAAGATATTCCGTTCCTAAAAGCAATTTGAGATCAATCTTGTCTTTAGCATAGAAGACTAGGACATTGTAACTTAATGAATCATAGTAGACTCTTTAAGAAAGAACTTTTTAAGGACCTACTGGATCTTAGGTTTGACTTTTCAAAAGTCTGTGATCCTTGACAATATGGAAGGCAACATAAATCTAGATTTAAATCTATAAGTTAAGTTGCAACTTCTAATGCCTTACAATTTGTGCACATGGACTTATTTGGTCCCACAAAAACTAAAAGTATTGGAGGAAAATACTATGTGTTTGTCTTAGTTGATGACTACACTAGATATATTTGGGTATATTTTCTCGCAATGAAATGTGAAGATTTTTCTTATTTCAAAATCATCAGATCTCAAGTTAAAAACAGGAAAAACATTCCATTGATAACTATTCATAGTGATCATGGAGGATAATTTCAAAATTATAATTTTCAATCTTTTTTTAGAAAATTATTTATTGCTCAAAACTTTTCATCTCCAATAACTCCTCAACAGAATGGTGTTTTTGAAAGAAGAAATCATATTCTTCGAGAAATGACTAGAACCATGTTGAGTGAATATTATATAGCTAATAATTTTTGGGATGAAGATGTGACTACTACATGTTATATTATAAATTGAATTTTAATTAGACTCTTTATTAATAAAACACCTTATGAGTTATGGATTGGCCGAAAACCAAGAGTCTCTTACTTCAAAGTTTTTAGTTGCAAAGTATTTATCTTGAATACCGAGGATAACTTACATAAATTTTCACCCCAGTCCGATGAAGGAATCTTCTTAGGCTACCCCACTAACTCTAAGGCATATAGAGTTTTCAATAAAAACACTTTCACTATGGAAGAAACAGTCCATGATAATTTTGATTAAAATGATCCTTTTGTTTTCAAACAACCTGAATCTTTTCCTAATATATTTTCTAAAATTGATCACTAAACATTGATAGAAGACCGTTCTGATAAGGATAATGTTCAAGAAAATGTTTCAAAAACATTTACACTTGAAAATTTTCTACCCTATGTTGATGAACATCTTTTTCAAAATCCAAGTAAGTTGTTACTTAGAAATCATCCCAGTGATAATATCATTGGAAGTTTTCATCAACCAGTAAGAACTAGAAGTTCTTTAAGGAATGAAGTCGAACATGTTTCTTTCCTTTTCAAATTTTAACAAAAGACTCCTGAAGAAGCCTTGGGTGATGATGATTGGATAAAGGCTATGCAAGATGAACTCAACGAATTCGTAAGGAATTATGTTTGGACCTTGGTTGAAAAAACCTAAGGAAACTTATGTTATTGTAATAAAATGGGTTTTTAGAAACAAATGCGATGAAAATGGAATTATTATCAGAAATAAAGAAAGATTCTTTTCCAAAGGCTATAACCAACAAGAAGTCATAGACTATGAAGAAACCTATGCTCCTATTGTAATACATGAATCTATTAGTATTCTTCTATCCTTGGCAGCATTCTTGAATTATAAACATTATCAAATGGATGAAAAGTGTTCTTTTCTTAATGGTTATGTACAGGAGGAAGTCTATGTAGATCAACCCCCAATATTTGAAGATAAAAAACATCCTAATCGTGTTTACCAAATCTCTTTTTAGACTTAAACAATCCCCTAGAGCTTGGTATGATAGACTTTCATAATTTTTTCTTCAAACTAATTATGTTAAAGGAACTGTTGATCCAACAAATTTTACTAAGAAAAATAATAAAGATGTTTTGATTTTCCAAATCTATGTTGAATACATCATCTTAGTATCAACACAGCAATCCTTAACTGATTCTTTACGAATCTTATGAAATCTGAGTTTGAGATGACTATGATGGGTGAGTTAACCTTTTTAATTGGTTTTAAAATCACCAAAAAATATAAGGGAACTTACATATCTCAATATAAGCATATCAATGATCTTCTTAAAAAGTTCAGGTATTACAATACTAATAGTATAAGTATTCCTATTAGAACCACCAATACTCTTGATGTTGACAAAGTAGGTAAACCTGTGCATCAGACATCTTTTAGAGGTATGATAGGAAGATTACTTTACATAACATCTTGTCAACCTGAATTAAATTTCTCAGTATCCTTTTGTTAAAAATTCCAAGAAACACCTAAAGAATATCATTTATTGGCAGTAAAAAGAATTTATCACTACTTTAAGGGAACTTTAGGTTGGGGACTTTTCTATTCCTCTGAAAATAATTTTGAACTTATAAGTTTTTTAGATGCTGACATTGGTGGTTGTAAAATGGATAGAAAAAGTACATTCGGAACATGTCATTTCTTAGGAGATTCATTAGTTTCTTGGACTTTCAAAAAAAACATTCGGTAGCACCTTTCACTGCTGAAGCTGAATATGTTGCAGCTAGAAGTTGTTGTAATCAAGTGTTGTGGAAGCAACTCACACTCACAGACTATGGTATGAGTTTTACTAAGACTCAAATAATCTTTCATAATAGAAGTTTCATTACCCTATGTAAAAACCTTTCACATCACTCTCATTCAAAGCACATAGATATTTGACATCACTTTCATAGGTATCACACACTTAAAGGAGATATTATTCTTCAATTCATCAGAACACAAGAACAACATGCTAATATTTTTACAAAACCATTGTCTTCTGACAGATTTGAATACATAAAACAATTTCTAGGAATGATTTCTATAATTTAATAATTCATATCTACTTCTAGTTTAAATCATCTTCTAATATTAAACTACTCCTTATTTCTGGTAGAATACATATTTTCCCTCTTTCGTTAAGTTTTTTTTCTTCTTCTTAAAATTATATCTTTCCTTAATTATTTTTTTATTCAATACTTTAGTATTGAAAATTTTGGTATTGAAATTTTCAGTATTTTAAATTTTGGTATTAGAATTTTCAGTATTGGAAATTTTGGTATCAATATCCCGAAATCTAAACTTCCAAGAAAATTATTATAATACCAATAAACTCCTCAGAGTATTCAAAAAGGTAAATTTTCTTACTCTTAATTTTCTTATCTCAAGTTTCAATTGTTCGTATTTCAAATTTTTCATTTATGGTTTAAATTATTACAAGAGATCAGATTTCATATTTCCTATATCCATCGTCAACCGTCAGATCTAATCATGTATTTCTTTTAGCCGATTGATTATCGTATGGAAGCTGAAAAGTCATAGATATGTCTATATAACAGCTGCCTCATTATTAAGCATCACACTATCCTTACCGATCTCAGTGCCAAAGTTCTGTTTCCATCAAAGTCCTCATTCTAATTTCATTGCCTCTTCCATCCCAAATGACTCCTAAATCTTCAGCATATCAGATTCTTATTACCGAATAAATAACATATTGGTCAATATTTATGGAATGGTTGGTATTCCCTAATTTCTTTGCAATGTATGACTCCCTTATTTCTATGTTGATAAGAACTAATGTTTGGGAAAGTGTTTGTGTGGATAAGGAGAAAAGTAAAGATCCGGTTTTCCATGATTTGGATACTTAGTTCTATGAATCTGTTATTTTCTTCCAGAAGGATGGTAAGGATCTTTTTAAGTTCAAATGTTATGATAAGACTTATATTGTTCCTTATAATAAGGCATCAAATGTTCTCAACATACCGTATAAAAGGGAAGCTGTATTTTGCTCTCAAAAACTCCCTGAGAAAGAAGGTTCTCTTGATAATGTCAAGGCTTTGCATTATCTTGGTCTCAGGTATGTTAAGAATCTGAAGATTATGAATCTTACAAAAAATGCCAAAATGGTATCTCTCTGGATGAAAGGATTTCTTATCCCAAGAAAAGGAGATTAGGACTCTCTAAAGATATGTGATATCTTTCTTTTTGACTCTCTTTTCAACAAAAGAATGATCAACTTGGTTAAGTACATATTCCTCACCATCCAGGAAATATAATGTGGATCTATCCGATCTCAAATTCTTATGTATCGGGCAACTATCTCCTGGATAATTGTTATGTACCTTTAAGATTTGAATTTCCCATGACATTCAGTCTTAATGTCTTGTAATATTTTGTTTCTCTGTGATGACACTCTAAGGAGGATAAACATATAGTTTTTACATGAATCCAAATGTTTTGAAGAAATGTTTGTCCAGAAAAAGGCGGTATTCTGAAATATTCAAAATCAGTACCCAAGAAAAGAAAACATGATGAACTATGATAGACAGTACCATCTTCTTGATGCCCCAAAATCAGCACCTCCTCTTGCAATGAAATTGAAATCCTATTCTGAAGCAACAGTTTCAAAATAGAGAGAAATTGTGGCTACCACAAATGAAGGAAATCCTTAGTTTGGCTTAAACACTATAGAGGCTGAGGCTTTAAAAATCAATCAAGCTAAAAATATTGAGAAATAAAAGAAGGAGAAGAAGTTAAAGAAGAAATTGTTAGAATAACAAGTTTCTAATTCTTTACTAAAAGCTATATAAAAGATATCTCAAGAAGTACCTGAACCTCAAGTTACTCATAAGAATCTGGTTGTCACTTCAGAAATCTAGAAAGACAGAAATTTTATCGTTATCAGAACATGTTCAAGAAATAGATATCTGATACTTCAAAAACATTATGATGATGATTTAAGGGAAGTATAAGACTACATTGTACCCCTTTAAGTTTTTTCTCTAATGTGTTTCATAAGAACAAGTTGAAGAAGAAGTTGAGGAAGAAGTAGAATTTCAGGAAGAAGAAGTTTTTTCGGAAGAATTACGAGTTGATGAAGAAGAACAAGTTGGAATTGATGTGGAAGAAGAATATAAAGAAGTGGTTGATCCTCAAGGTGGTGAAGAAGAATAGTTTCAAGAGGAAGAAGATGAACAAGTCGATCTTAATGTTATTCATGTATCTGATGAACAATCTCCAATTTGAAATCCTTTCAAAGGTAAGAGTTTTTTAGTTGACTCATCCAAAAATTAAACACCTCTTAAGTTCTCTAAAAAGATATAAAAATAAGTTTCCTTACCTCCAAGAGGATCTCAGAAAGGAAAAGATGTTTCGGGTTCTGAATCCTCATCGTTAGTTGGACATGACTTTGTCAAGATATCTTTAAGAATGTTGGTCAGCACCATTTTGGTTCCTTCCAACAAATATTCCTGGAGTCAAATATTCAAGAAAATCTGAACCAAAAGAAAGAATAAACCAATATTCTTATAGACCTGGGGGTCAAGAAAGAGGCAGACTTCAGTAATATTTTTATTGATTACAAAGATTAGAAGGTGACTTGTAATAAAGTATTTAACAACACCAAAACTATTAATGAAGAGCTAATAATGTTTGGTGACTTCATGGATTCAACAAATGGATCTTTCAATACATGTGAAACCGAGTTAAACATGGTCATGGCATCAATCTCTTAGAAGGTTAGTCAACTCAATTCTGTTGCCTGGTCTGTATGTAGTGAGAAGGAAGTCAGAGTTGAATTAGAGAGAATATTGGATTATCAAGAAGAAATAATCTTGTCATTAGAAATTAAGAATCAGGATCAAGAGATCTTGTTGAAGAAGATTGAAGAAGATCATAAGGATGTGATGAAATATAAATCATTGATAAAAAAATGGTTGTCTTAGAAGAAGAAGGATGGATGATTTTTTTTTACATTCAAATGTTTTGTTGTAATCTAAACTTTATTTCAAAAAAGCTTCTTGTATATTTTTCTTTTTTTTTGAATGTATTCTTGCTTAACCTTATAGGTACATATTATACTTCTCTATTTCTTTCCCTCTTTTTGAAAATCACAAAGGGGGAGAATGTATTAAAAGGAATAATTTAATGAATATCTCAAAGGAGGAGAATCTGTTAAGGGAGAGTATGGTAAGAAAGGATAATGACCATGTAAGGGGGGGTTTTATTTTAAGAAGAGATGTTTATCTAAGGGGGAGATATTTACTTTGGAAAGAAAACCAGATACTAAAGATCAATAATACGATCCTTGGGAAACATAACCTAAGGGGGAGCTAGTCATATTCATCTGAAATCTCATTCAAATGGGGAGATAAGTTTTTCATACCTATTTATCTAAGTCAATATATTCTTACATAGAAAAGTTATTTATGATTTCCAAAAGGGGGAGATTGTTGAGTCAATAAGGTTATCTTATGACTTCTCCATTCCTTATGGTCTTATGTTTTGAAAATCAAAAAAACCTTTTCTTATGTTCTATATTTTTCATAAGATAGATTTTTTCCATAAGATCCGGAATTGTCATTCAACTATACGTACAGATGTATCATTACGATTTGTAATTTTGTTATAATTATAAGTGTATCATTATGATTTTTCATTCTAATAGATTTACTAATTTCTCATACCATATTTATGATTCAGAATCCAGTGTATAAGTGATACAGTCTTTATGATTCCAAATCTGGAGTATAATTTATATCATTTTTGTGATACGGATTCTGGTGTATAAGTGATATCATATTTATGATTCTGAATCCAGTGCAAAAGTGATTCTTTTTTGTGATCCCGAATCTGGTGCAAAAGTGATTATGTTTTGTGATTCTGAATCTTATGAAAAAGTGATTCTGTTTTATGATTCTGAATCCGGTGAAAAAGTGATTTTGTTTTATGATACTAAATCTAGTGCATAAGTGATTTGATTTAATGATTCTGATTCCAGAACAAATGAGATACTGTTTTCACAATCCTATATACTTTTAATTATAAATCTGTTTTCCTGTTAATGTTTTTCTTAAGAATCTGATTTCTTGATAATGTTAGAGTTGTTTAATTGAATAATTCCAATATTATTGGATTCCAAGTTTTCTTATAAATAACACTTATCTTTAACATAACATCACTTCTATTACTTAAAAAAATTTCGTACAATCTGCTATAAACTAAATGTTGTATGTTTCACATGTGTTCAGGTCCCTTCGATATTTAAGGAAAATATGATTGTTGGAGTGGAGCCGACCGTTCAAAAGCTTTGCCTATAAATACAAGTTCATTTGAATGAGAAAAGTACTTAAACTATGAATTAAAATGAAGAGAGTGGATGAACTTGATGCATCTGAAAAAGATGTGAAGTGATTTTTAGAGATAGATTCTCTTTCAACTCTCAGTGCTTTGTGCAGATTTCGTGAACAACTTGTTTAGACATTCTTCGTGCAGACTCTGATTGTGCTGATCATGGGCTTCCAAGTTTGGAAGAGAGATGTTCTGATTTCCTTCTAAATCGAGGGCTTTTGAGGATAGAAATACATATATTGATCTTCATATTAAGGGCTTACCTAGGTTTGGGTAATAATGTATTTCTTGAAAGTATAAATCAAGGAACCTTTATCCAAGGTTGTTGGATACCCTTCTCTTTGTGTTAAAATAATCTTGTTGTTACCTATTTTATATTTCATGTTGTTTTTTTTCCGATGTAATATAAACTTTGTTAAATTTAGAAACTATAACTTTATTATACATTCTAATTCTATTACGTTGACTATATTATAGATTCTATACTCTTTAAAGTTGAATCTTTCTTCAAATAAAATCTTTCTTAAGTTTTTATCTTAAGGTTGTATTGTTTGAGAAAATATTTATTTAATTGGTGTTGTAAATGTTTGTTTAAATATTATTAAACTAAACATTAAATGTTCCAAAGGAATTTTTAAAGTATACAATTCATCCCCCCTCCCTCTTGTATATTGAGCATTCAAATTCATCATTTCTAACCTATAATATATTGGATGGATGTTAGAAAATTCGATTGAATATGTAATATTTAAATTTTATAAAAAAAATTATTAAAAGTTGTTTATTTTATATAATAATCTAAATTGTGTTTGTACGTAGAAAAATAGTTATCTTAGAAAATGAATTTCAATATATCCTAGTAGTTATAACTTTCAATTATAATTATTTAATAATAAAAGGATTCATTTTATATAAATGTTTAAACAATATTTCCAAAATTTAATTAATCTCAACTGTAGCTTCCATTCGCATAGCTAGGTGGTAACTATAATATTATTTTAATAACATAATTAATAGTACATTTTAGTTCAATAAAAAAATTTCATTCATGTAACACAAGATATAAAAGGAGAATGGTATTTTTTGTAAATGAATCCCAACATAGTGTTGCATATAATGTAATCTAGAGGGTTTCATTTAGCACAATCTTAACTTTCTGTTTTATATAATGAAATATTACCATGCTGTAGCATGCCATTCAAGCCATCAAAGTGATTTAATTTTATGTAAAAATATTAATTCATAAAAATCAGGTTATTACATGAACATATATATTAACCCACTCAATTAGTGTTCAAATTCAAGGTCAAAACAAATATTGGGACTTATCGCAAGAGAATACATTAATCCTGAATGGATGTGTTTATATAGAGTCTTCTAGTTATTCACCAAATTCAACGCAAAGCTAAAGATCATCCCCATATATAAATTTTTTAATATATCACAAATTTATGATTATAAGAACTATTAATTTATCTTAGAACTATTGAGATGTTAGATTCCATAGGCTAATGTGTTTCATCTGACACACATAGAAGTTGGGATCAACTTATTGGATGTTTAAAAGGACTTTAGGGGACCAATACTTGTACATATGTATAAATAATTCCTCTCTAAAAATAATTCACGGGGAGATAATAATTTGATCATTTCATTATTCCAAAAACAACTAAGATATGTCAAAAACTCCATGGGGAATGAATCTCATCCATAGACCGTCGTTAGTTGTGAGGCACGAATGAAAATGTTTTTTGTGCCTCGTGGTAATTGGTTATAAACTCCTTATAGGTTACCAATGATAATGAAATAAGAAACCCTAGGAATTTACTTTACAGATCTAGTTCATGCTCAATATAAATAATTAGGTTTTTATTTCTACCCCCAAATCCCTCCGAAGACATGACTACTATGATTCATAGTGATTTTTCTGAGTGATTACCTACATCTGGTCTATGAGACCCCATATAAAATATGTATTGGTTAATTTTTTATGCTAAGAAAACTAACAAATGGTGATACTATATATCTAGAAATCTAGTGTTGGAGAAGATCTACTACAGTTTGTTTTACCTCTGTAAATGAATGACCATGATCTGCATTTCATGTCTATTCCAAGTGTCATGAGGTATTATGGTGGAACACCTTAAATCATATTCCATCTATGGATAGGCCCACAACCTATAGTTAATTTCTTTTCCCATTTATCCATTCCAAATCTAGCATTAGGGAAATATTATTAAATAATGATGTGGACCCAAAATTATTGATCCCATATTCAATGTTCAATTTCTCTCCCAATGAAAATCATCCAACTAAGAAAATCATCTATGATGACTATAGAAAGTGTGAATCATTTATATGAATAACTAATGTGATTTATTTCATCTTAGTGTCAAAGTTGGATTATGAAACCATTTTTGAGGCCCATTCTCCTTACCAATTCATAGGTTAATTCCACTGATTGAGATTCCAATAGTGGAATTGTTGATAGATATTAGGAAATAGAGGAATCTAATTGTGGTGTTACAACTCTAGGTAATGAGGGAGAAGGAAACCATCCAAGTCTTGAGCCATCCACCTCTTAAATGTGAAAAAATTGGACAACAAACTAGGAATTCCCCCTCTTATCTATCTTCATACCATTGGGGAATGTTTATGTTCACTATTCCCTAGGTCGTTAGTGTATCATCCATGGATAGAGATAGGTATGATAACATAAATCTCTATAAAATACTAATGATCATACAGTTCCATTATTTCATAGATCATCCCCAATTATAGGCAACTCCACATCTCATGGATGAGGGGTAAATTATCCACTAAGTAGGTATGTGATGTTCCAATAGGTGATAATGAAGTGAGACTTATTTTTTAGAGAAGATTTTTAGGAAATGATTGACACAGAAATATCCTATTTAGTTTTCAACTCTTGAAGGATAGATGGATAATTCCTACTCTAACATCCAATATCCCGAGGACTCTAATTTATGAGAAATATCCCTTAATTGTTGACTTGTTGAGCTTATGAACTACACTTAAAGGTGGAATCCATCTCCCTATTTGGGAAATATGATGCTATCTCCCTGATTAAACTTTGAGACCAGCCATTTTGAGCCTAGCAAATGTATAAAGGAGATAGAAATGTGAATAATTTCTACCAAGGATGTGGTCCCCACCACAAATCTGGGGATTAATATAGAAAATTTAGTTTCATTAATGGGGTCATCAATCAGTCCCTTGATGATGAATGTAACACCTTTTTTTACTCAAAGATATATGTTAGTGTTTATTATTTGAGAAGATAATCTCTAATATTCTATGTATTTTTTAAAATATATTGTTTTTTATATTTATATAGAGAATAAATAGAAAACACACACATTAAATGTTTATAATTAACTATGGGTGTAACTGTAATAGGTATTAGAGGATTGACCAATCTAATATAATAGGAAACATCATCCAAGGAAAGGGTGATTCAAGTAAAAAAAATTGACTAAATACATCTCCAATTTTTTCAAATCATGGGCGCGTTCCCTCTATAATGAGACTAAACACCCCTATATACCTAGTCATGAATTATCCTAAAGAAAAAATCCTCAATCGAAATATTATCATTGGTGATTCTATTTAGTTTTTGTGTTCCTCCTCTCTATCCAATTATATATATATATATGATCGCTGACATCATGGATCATTGATAAGAATATTGATTCTTTAATAGGGATGCATTTTATATGATCATAGAGACTACCAAAGGGAAATACCGAGAATAATTTCCAACCATAGTGTAAGAGTACATTCACCTTTGTTAGGGGGAATATTGACATCACTATGTTGGATTAACTCTTTCAGTAGTGGAGATGATTACTATGTAATTATCACTGTGTGTGATTATTTCATTTTGAACCACCCTTCTGACTTTTTATTCCCTAATAGGGATGATTACGAATTTCTAATCCATCACCATGATGTAATATATATTTTTAGTGATAGAAACTATCTCCTGCATGGCCAATCTCATAGATCGTATATAGCATTGTCATAATTTCTTTTTTATTTCACTAGTCAAGTATGGATAAATTGATCCATCAATAGGTATTCATAGTACTTTTTTCACATTGTATAGGGTAATCAACATATCAATATCTAGTGAGGGTGGATTCTATAAACCGACCTAAAACATTCCACAATATTTTTCATAGTGGTTTTTATTCACCTATATTCCTCTATTTATTAGACAGACAAGTGTACCAACATAGAAGGGGTTCAATATTAGGTGTGGATAATTATATGGAATATAGAAATGGGATGATGTTTATAATTGAAGCTTATTTTTGGTTCAATGTGGAAGCACCTCCAGGAGGATATTCTCATGTTCCAATAGATAAATTGATAGAACCTTTAGAGTCCAGCACTTCAAAAAAGATAGGTGACTATCTATAATTATTTCTTTAGATTCAGTACCCATAGATAAACATATAGATCCTCTTGTATCATTTTAAACACCTTTATTACAAGAAAAGGTGCAAATAAAATAGGATTTCATACCATCCTCCCACAACCAAACATCACATTGGATGTGGTTATTTTATTTAAGGATTCCAAGACTAGAGTGGTGGATGATACTATAATGTTAAAGACCATACTCCCTACTAGGTAGATGGGTAATTTAGATTTGAATGGTAATAGACATAATCTTGGTGAGGTGTAGCCATTATATTATTTTCATTTATCTTCAATAGAGGTCATCCTGTAATGTATTTAATCAATACTTTGTTAAGATAGGCTATATATTTTGTATTATACTCACTCATTAAATTAATGAGAACGAAAATTTCATTCTTATAACTTCTATTGATCCCTTGAATTTATTACTTTAGTAATCAACTAAAGAAGACCTATGGTAATAATCCAAATTAATGTCATAATAACTTGAATCCATTTAAACATTGAATGGAATAGGTAAAGTAATTCATTATTTGGAGACACTTGATTCAAAAGGGGTTTGATCATTTATGTGTTCTCATGCAGAGGTATAGGTATGATAGATAGAGTAGTGTATATATTTTCCCTATACATTAGAGTTATCATACTCAGATATTGAAGATTATTTTCTCCTATTTTTATTCTCGTGGATGTGAATACAAAGCCAAAATATGATGGCACATGTACCATCACCATACACTAGAGCTAGTAACCTTATAAATGGGAGATTATTTTTTCTTGTACATTCCCTCATGGACGAGTATTGGTAGGATTACTATAGTTTCATATATACTATCTCTGTACACTAGAGTTAGTTTACTCATATATGGAACATAATTTCCTCCCGGGTATGTTCCCACAGACATCTATAAGCATGATGGATATTATGACATATGTATAATTATCATACACTAGAGTTAGTATAATTGAATTTGGTATATTGGTGACTGGGTGTCATGGAAATCATGAAAGGGGGGATTGAATAAGGATTCCAATGTTGAAGGGGGTTGCAGTGATCTAAGAGTACCCCCCCCCCATGTATTTATCATGAGTGACCTGAACAAATATATAGGAGGATTATAAGAGCGATCTAATTTCTTTCCTATATCAAGTGACCTTGAGATAATATATTATATTTTTTAGGGTCATATAATGTACCCCATAATATTCACATCTCTTTATTTTTTGCCCTAACTTTTCTCTAAGCCTTGGATGGGGGAGGCCTAGCCTATAGTAACATAACTTTTTATTTGGAATCCTTTCATGGGTTTCAACGTGAAAAGATTTAGGAATTTTCCATCTTCCAATATTCAATCTTGTATAGGTCATTTGGGTGAATGCCTCGAATGTAGACACTTGGATTTTTCTAGGATTCCCTTTCTAGGTTTTAGACTTGGTGATTATTATGTCTCATCCCTTTTAAGTGGCTCAATATTTCCTAGGTCATTTCAGGTTCATTCATAGTTATAATAGGCTCAAATGTTTTCTAAGATTCCCTTTTTTAGTTTTTTTAAAAGTAAAGTAATGTGTTCCTTCCCTTAAGAAGTTTAAAGTTACACAAGTTAGACTAATGTAGTTGGCATTTTAGGTCATGTGACTTTGGGCAAAATGGGGGGGAATGAATATAAATATATATATTATGTGAACCCAATGTGAATGAACTGACCATTATAAAATATAAAAATATCCTCATGAGTGGGTGAATGTGGTTTAGGGTCCTGATTCTCAAACCATAGATAGTTTATATTTATGTCAAAAAAGATTTCACCAAAAACAAATGAATTGATGGTTCATTTATAAATGGGTGAAGGTGAACCAGATATGAATTAGTAAAGCCCTCATGCTGTTAGATGCAATTTAATGGGTTCGTGGACAGAATTTAAGGTCATTATACCTGAATCCATGAGTTGTTAAGTATTTGATATTGCGATAAGAATCACATGATTTCAGGGATAAAATATCATATTCCTTCCCTAAAGTGGTTATGATTCATCGATGAGTAACACCATGTGTACTAAAATCCAAATGAATATCTAGATTGTGGATTATGATAACCATAACTTGAAATATTTGAAGGTGATGGTGGAGGGAGATCGATAATTAGGGTACCATTTACCAAATTCAAATAATGGGTTCTAATGAGATATTCACAAGGCATATGGGGATTAGACACCCTTCCTCATTGGATAAGGATGCCTCTGGAAGGAGGTTTGGTAGATGGAATCATTAACATTACCAAGAATAGGTTCCCCTTAGAGACACGTTATCTTGTTATTGATATCCAATGAAAGGACTTGGAAGATTCAAACACTTATAGAATTATGTATGATTATAGGGGAAAAGATGTATAAAAAGGGTAATATATTCTAGAATATTATTCAACTATGTATATAAAACCCCCTTAGAAATAACAGATATAATATGAAACAACTTTAGTTAGTCAGTAGGAAACAATACATCAGGTGTGCTCATACGTTTTCCAAGAATATTGGGTCCAGAAAGCACAAATTGAATTTTTCAAGGGCTTTATAATCAGTTTGATAAGATTTTACCTTGTTCTATTTTCATTCTAGATTTTTTTTATGTCATGATAGGGGTTGAAATAGTAATAAGAGACATATATTATAATTAAGATAACCTTTATGAGTTATCCAAATTATATTTTTTGTCTCCTCCATTTATAGTATAAGGGTGATGTATTTTAGACCACTCAAGAATGGAGTTTATGGTCATACCGCTTTGGGCTAATGTTTCTAAGATTTATGTTCATTAAAATGCGGAAAAGTTGTGAGATATACTAAATAATAATACGGTAGAAAATTATTATGTTAATGATGAGACTTATATAAAATTATATCACGTCAAAAAGAGAATCACATGGTATAAGATCGTATTTCTTGGACCATAAAAGAGAGAAAAATTATATAGAATGAGAAAGGAAAAAACCCTAATTTGAATGGAGATAAAACTAAAATAATAGAATCCCTTGAATAAGGATGAAAAAAGTTTATAGTCATAATGGTCAGACCGAGAATGGTGAAACAATATATGAAATAATGGAAAATAAAAACCCTACATGTATTGGAAAACCCAATGTTACTCAAAAATGGCTCAAGGGGGAATCTAAATAATTTAATGATATACTTCCCACAGTGAATATGGGGTTAGATATGAAAACCTATATTGGGCTCAAACACTAATATTTTCCCTACACATTTGAATAGGTAATGAAGATAATCTAAATCTCAAAAAGAGCATGTGTATTGGGAAAATGAGATGGATCATGTATGTTGCGGTTGACCATTTGTTATAATTTTAATGATTTTTTCCACATAAATATTATTAGTGCCTATATGGATTTCAGTACCTTCCACTCATGATTAATATTCCTCTGGTTGGTAGTTCCAAATATGGTAGAATGAGAATTACCATGTAGAGGTATCCCATGGATCCAAATTCACTCAAAATTCCTATCAATGAAATTTTTAAATCTATTTAACACACTCAAGTCATGGTGTATTGTATATTGAAAGGAATATCCAAAAGGTAGTTAGAGAATTCAAATCACAAACTAAACATGATTTTGTTGTTTAGTAATGATGAAAGTAATGTATATGGATGAGTTTTTATTGATGGGTATGAAATATATGATTTGATTATTACTATATTTCCTAAAATAATATGAATCATTCCAAATATAGTTCTTATAAAATATAGTCTCCAAGTAGATATAGATCATATAATGGGTGGAAAGTTATTGTTCTCCTATGATATTGAAACTATAAGAATCTATGAGGTTTATCCCCATACAAGAATCTTTATCTTCTGTGCATAGTTTCTTCGTGAATGCCTTAGAAATAAGATTCAGTATATGGGAAGACAGGTTAAATGATATATTTCCTATCAACGGGTTAATTTCCACCAAACATGGGATTATGGATAAATCCCAGAACCTAATAGGCTTATATTGATCAAGGTCTCATGTAGGTAAGTTGGGTAATAAAAAATATACCACTCCGAATAGTTTAAGGTCCTATAATCCGTCTTATTCATTATAAAGTTTACAGCATGAAAAAGAACTCAATTCTATTTAGTTTAGGGTCATAGGATACATAACATTATATGTTGAGTTTTAAAAACAAATGGTTTATGCACACAAATAAAATGGCTTAGTCTTGTTGATAAACCTTTGAAGATAAAACTCATATGAATGAGGGGTTCAAATGATCTGAATTAAATGGTAGTATTGATTAGGATTTATGGTTGGGACCAATATAGGAGATACAGACATTACTACCTATCCTAAAATAAACTGAATCAATCCACACAAAGTTATTATAAATGGGATCTCTTTTTATAGTTATATAATATATACAATAGATGAAGGGTGTAGTGTGCAGATTCCCAAGTGAGTGAAAATGAAGACCCCGATGGAAAATTGGAAAAGCCTAATCACCAATGAAAAACCCAGTATAAAAATGGAATTACTTATTATTCTTAGTATTGAAGATCATGGAATCACTGTATATATTTATTTAGTAAGGATCAATCCATATGTGTTTTTAATATATGTGAGGGAATTATTTTGGTTATAGGTAAAGTAAAATGTGACCCCATTATAGAAAAAGTTATCCTTATCCATAAAAAACCCAGAATATTGAGAGATTCTAATTGGGGTTTAATTTTTTCCTAGAAAGAATTACTAACTACATGGATAAAGATCTTATGTATGAAGATGAATTATTAATTGATTCTTCTTGAGATAAATCCCTCTGAGTAGTTTATGGTCATATTAAATAGACCATTCTAAATAGAATAAAGTTATACAGGATGGAATGTATTTCATATACTTTAACATCATATAAAAATATTTCAATTCGATATATTTTAGGGACAACAACAGAAACCTTTATATGGGGGTATTTTTCTCATATCATGGACATGTTCAAAACAAGATAACCTTTTCTTATATATAAGTGGATGAGTGATGGATCCAAGCCAAAAAAAATGATTGTTTCATTGAAATTTAAGGCAAGATAAAGGATATGGTATCCAAGAATCATTATGTATCAAGTGATAACAACAATAAAGACACACTTAGTTCATTATAGGTCCTCGAGTAGGAAACATTAGGGGAAAACAGTTGTGAATAAAGAGTTTCCCAAAGTAGGATAAAAAGGGGAATGATATTGATAGAGATTAATGGTATGGACAATGATAAAAGATTCTGATATCATAGCATATCTTGAATTAATATGAGTTAAATCACCTAATGTTTTTGTATATAATGCAATTTATGGTCATAGGTTAGATGATCATTGACATTATGGCAAGCAAGTATAACCATAACCATTGCATCCCCAAATAAATGACTCGGTACCCTATATTGATCAACTGCTCACATGGGGGGACTTTTGATCTATGTTATATGGAATGTATCCTTCTAAGTATTTTTTTATTATAGGTTAGACCATATATCATATAGTTTCAATTCATATGAATAGGACCCATGGACACCCATTGTCAATGGGAAGACCCAAACACTAGGATGCAATTTCTGAAAGAGGGGGGCATTTTTTGTATGAGAATATATTTATGGATAAATAATCAAGTAATTGAGATCCTTATATAGATATGGATCATAAAAAAGGGATTATATGCCTCTTGTAATAAACCACTCTAAAAATTTTCATGTATTATCGGATAGACAGTGTATCATATTGTTTAATGCCATTCCATAAGGACTTGGATGTTCTTTAATTTTAGGTCATGTTATGAGGAACTTTATGTGAATGAGTTTTTTCATTAATATACCTCAATAATGAAATTAAATCACATTTCCATAGTGTAGAAGGAGTATAAAAACACATAATGAAAGAATGTGGGCTCCTGAACCCAGACAAAGGAGGTGCATAATTGGAATTTGACTTTTGGATGGGTCCAATGTTTAGAGATCACTACATATCCCATAAGGACAAGAATCCAGACCCACATGGTTAATATATGTATAGGGAATATAATCTTAATGAATACTAATAAATCATATGTAATGTAAAATCTTTTATTGAAATGGATCTCATGTAAGGAGAATGGGTCTCATACACATACCTCCCAAAATAGTTTTGAATGTCATGTATAGTAGGCCATATATCATGTAGTATAGATTTATGTGATAAGGAAAATGATGTTTTATAGTTTAAGGTTATATAATTAGGATTCAAAGTGTTATGTAGTTTAACATCACATGACTATGAAAAAACACTCCAAAATATAAGGTAATGTTTTCGAGGCATTTTGGAAAACAACATGAAGTTATTTGAAATAATTCTTCAAAAACCTTAAATTGGAAGTTTTCATGATGTTCTCCCCCATTAATTTTTCTCAAGTAATAATATCCATTAGAGGTTAATTTTTTATAGATTAATTTTCTTCCCATTTCTGTTCAATCTACAATGACTTTTTCTTTGGTATTATGGGAGTTCTCAGAGCTTGCACAAATTCTACTTTCATGAATGAGCAGAGGTGAGCCATCTAGTTAAACTCTCATGTGACTTGGTTTTGATAGGTCTAAAGGTTATTTACTATGTGTAACCATTTCTCATCGATCAACTCTAACACATATACTCATAATTGATACTTTGCATCGTTATACATCTGGTTAAAGATATTTGTTCTGAGTGAGGGTATCTGAAAAACAATGGTAAATAATTCCTCTGTCACGTATACACACAAATTGGGGTCATATGTGTAGAATTAAAAGTTTTAGTGTGATAAGATCATAGAGAATATACGATCTTATAAGTATAAAACAACATTTTTCCAACATCTTTTGAAAGATATTGGATAGAGTCTTGTTGAAGTCATCTATCTATTTGGTAGCTACTATATAATAGTGGGATGACTAGTTAGACTAGATATTATATTCCTTATACAGTTGTTTAATCCTAAAAGAGAATAATTTATGTAGTTGTTTATCAATATTTTGTGAGGGATTCCAAATATGGTGATGATCTTAGTCTTCATGGAATTGATGATTTCCTTTTCCCAACATCCTTGAGTGATATATCCTGTTCCCACATTGTGAAGTAATTGAAGGTGGTGAGGATGTAATTGAACTACCTTGTCATAGCTAGTGGATATTTTTCCATGGTGTTTATTCTTTATAAGGAAGACGAAAAACAGTGTTTATTGGAATGTATCAAATTATAGGGGCTGATGGATGAAATTATCATGTATATGAAAAGCATGGAACTTCATTGTGCACACCATGAAGTATTGAATTATTGATGTCTGGAAGTATCTAGGTCTCTTAATTTGGTGGAATGTTTTTACTACTAACTGGTGAGAACTGTATGTGACATCATATACTTAAATATAAATATATGATTATCCCATCCTCTCTCAATGTATTTAAGTAGGTCTCATTAAAATCCTTATTTGTAAAGAAATTTCTGGGAATTTGGCACATCATATTGGACAATATTTACTACCCACCACCAGATCTATTCTCTCTTGGATCAATATATGGAAAAATTATAATATGAAGGTAGTATATTATTGAATACATATACCTAATTATGGTATCAATTGTTAATGATATGGTCTTGTATTTATCAGGTTCAGTAGTATCCACAATAATAACTTTCATACGATTATTGATAAATGGAGATAGCACTATATTGTTTGATATGAATGATTGTTCATCCTTGTCTAGAATTATTGATGTTGTGGTTTCATTATATAATTCATAATATTTTGTGTTATGTGAATATGATATTACATATATATTTGGATCCAGGGGGAATGAATCCATCAACCCTTATACATAATCAAGTTGGGGAACTAGTTCTTTCTTATTAATGGCATGTTCAACATTCATCTTCTTGATCACAAACTTGTTAGGTCGGAAAAAATGAGGGAGTGATGGCAAGAGGGGGGGGTGAATTGCCTTTTAAAACTAATTAACAAATTATAAACAAATTGAATCAAAGTTAAAGTGAAACGGAAATAAAAGAGGCAATCACACAAGAAATTGATAACGGAGTTCGGCCAAAACCCGGCCTACGTCTCCGCTCCCAACTCAACCGTTGAGAGATTCCTATCGCTTGCTTTTCAATGGTTTTAGCAAGAAACCCACTAGGCTTTGAGGTAGCACTAGGACCTATTACAGCTTGCTTTTTGTGGTTAAGCAAGAACCCAATTGTTTTTAATGGTTTAGCAATAACCCACTAGCCTTTTTACGGGTGAAGGATAGCTCACCGATCTCAAGCCTTTTACAAGGTAAGGCTTGACAACCTCTTCACACCTTAGTGGTGGTGTGAAACCCAAAAGAAAGGGAGGTTGAAAAAAGGGTTGGGGTTTGTAGGCACAAACCCAATTTTAAAGCTCAAAATAAATAAAGAACGAAAAACTGTAATGGAGGAAGTCTTGGGCGCCTTTGATTGATTGGAGATGTTGAAGGCCGCTTCCAAGCTTCATTGAAGGAGCTCCTTGGATGTGGAAGTTGTTGGAGCACTTGAGGTTCCTTTGAAGGAAGTCGCCGGAGGTACGCCAAATGATGAGCAACGTGTCCGTGGGCTTCACAATAGTTCCAGTTGGTGTCCGGGGCTTCCTTGGCCTTTATTTATAGGCATGGAACCCATTGGGGCCTTAGGAGCCGTTGGAGAGGCTTAAAGAGCCGTTGGGAGCCAAGTGGGCCAGCCTGGTCAAACTGCAACGGCTAGTTTGACTGGCTCCACCGGCTGGCCGGTACAGTCCACTTCTTGATTCTTCATGGGCCATTTTCTTTGGCAATCTTTTGCCTATCATCCACAAACACTTCAAATATGATTAGACAAATAATAAGTTGATTGTGATCATGAAAATCAAACAACGAGGGGAACGAGATGTACAACAATCTCCCCCTCTTTTGATGATCACAATCACCGAAACAATTAATGTAAAATACTGAATTTGAAAGGAAATGCTAGGCATGATGAAAAGGATTCTGCCCCAATCAATCAAGAAATTTCTCCCCCTTTGTGATTATCAAAATAGCGTGGGGCATAAAACTTGATTGAGGGAAAAGGATTTGAAAGACAAGATTTGAATCAAAAACCAATTGAATTTTGAAATTTGAAACCAAATGAAATTTTTGAAATTTTTGAATCAAAAAATGAATGACAGTTTGAATTGAAAGTTTTGAATCAAAAACAAATTCGATACCTACTGTTGGAAATTTAGAAATGAAAATTTAAAAGAAAATTTTGAATTGAAAGAATTGAAACCAAGAGTTGAAAAAGAAAAATTTGAATTGAGAGTTTTGATACCAGGAGTTGAGTTTGAAATGAAAACTTTTGAAAACACAAAAAGCTTAAAAGATCCTAACTCCCCCTAAATAAAAACAATGAATCATCGGGGAGAGGGATTTTGAAAAGAAACAATTTTAGGCCCGGAGAGACTCGCAAGAAGGGATTTTTCAATCCATACTTGTCTCATGGCGGGTCTTCTCCTATAAAATTCATCGGAAAAGAAAAAAGACTTTGGTTGGCCGTACCGGGCGTTTTTGCAATCACACTCATAAATGAGGTGCTCGGTTTTCTTGCAATAGTTGCAAAATTTGTAATCGGAGCTCCCCCTTACAAAAACAGTTTGAGCATGGGAGGAGGAGGCTATATTGGTGTAGCCAAGTCCATTGGTGGTTCTAGATATACGTTGAGAACCTAAGAGTTTGGACAAATTTTGTTCACCTTGGGTGAACTTGGCTAACGATTCCCTTAGGTCTTTAATGGTTGATTCCAAAGAATCAACATTTGGGAAATTTTGGATTTTTAGGGAGAGTTCCTCCTTCTCTTTGAGAAGTTGGTCTTTTTCGGAGGAAAGTTTTTTGAAAGACTTTTTCAAAGAAACAAATTTTGACGATAAAGCATGAAAACCTTTTTCTAGTTGGACTCTAGCGTGTGAGAGTTCTTCATAGGATAAATGATTTAAAGAATTGGAATTTGAAGAACAAGAGGAGGAAGAAGAGGAAGAGGAAGATGATACCTCATGTTTTGCCATTAGGCATTTTTTACCTTGGTCGCTTGAGGAGAAGGAGGAGAATGAAGAGGTGGAGCTATCACTCCATGTTGCCTTTGAAGCCTTCTTCTTCTCCTTTTTCTTGGCCCTTTTCTTGTGAGGTGGAAAAACGGGCTTGATCTTTTCGTCGGGTTCTTGCTTTTGATCGGATTCTTTCTTTGGAGCCTCGCTAGTACCTTCATAGGTTAGTTCTAAAAATTTCCAAAGATCGTAAGAAGATGTGCAAGAAGAAATGAAATTAAAAACATTTCGGTCTAAGCCACAATGAAGAGCATTCATGGCTTTGCCATCAAGCTCGAAATTTGCAATGTCTACGGGGGTCCATTGAGATTCATCTTTACTAGAAAAAGAATAACCATGCATGACAATTTTAAAAAAAGGATAGCCAATACTTTTAAGAAATGTGGCCATGCGGGTTTTCCAAAAACTATAATCGGTCCCATCAAAAAATGGAGCCCGATCCAAAGAATGTCCTTCGGGGAATTGAGAGGAAGAAGCGGTAGAAGCCATCAAAAAAAATAGGATCTTTAATTTGAAACCGGTTAGGGAATTATTCAAATACGTCCTCTGATACCAAATGTTAGGTCGGAAAAAATGAGGAAGTGATGGCAAGAGGGGGGGTGAATTGCCTTTTAAAACTAATTAACAAATTATAAACAAATTGAATCAAAGTTAAAGTGAAACGGAAATAAAAGAGGCAATCACACAAGAAATTGATAACGGAGTTCGGCCAAAACCCGGCCTACGTCTCCGCTCCCAACTCAACCGTTGAGAGATTCCTACCGCTTGCTTTTCAATGGTTTTAGCAAGAAACCCACTAGGCTTTGAGGTAGCACTAGGACCTATTACAGCTTGATTTTTGTGGTTAAGCAAGAACCCAATTGCTTTTAATGGTTTAGCAATAACCCACTAGCCTTTTTACGGGTGAAGGCTAGCTCACCGATCTCAAGCCTTTTACAAGGTAAGGCTTGACAACCTCTTCACACCTTAGTGGTGGTGTGAAACCCAAAAGAAAGGGAGGTTGAAAAAAGGGTTGGGGTTTGTAGGCACAAACCCAATTTTAAAGCTCAAAATAAATAAAGAACGAAAAACTGTAATGGAGAAAGTCTTGGGCGCCTTTTATTGATTGGAGATGTTGAAGGCCGCTTCCAAGCTTCTTTGAAGGAGCTCCTTGGATGTGGAAGTTGTTGGAGCACTTGAGGTTCCTTTGAAGGAAGTCGCCGGAGGTACGCCAAATGATGAGAAACGTGTCCGTGGGCTTCACAATAGTTCCCGTTGGTGTCTGGGGCTTCCTTGGCCTTTATTTATAGGCATGGAACCCATTGGGGGCCTTCGGAGCCGTTGGAGAGGCTTAAAGAGCCGTTGGGAGCCAAGTGGGCCAGCCTGGTCAAACTGCAACGGCTAGTTTGACTGGCTCCACCGGCTGGCCGGTACAGTCCACTTCTTGATTCTTCTTGGGCCATTTTCTTTGGCAATCTTTTGCCTATCATCCACAAACACTTCAAATATGATTAGACAAATAATAAGGTGATTGTGATCATGAAAATCAAACAACGAGGGGAACGAGATGTACAACACAACTTGGTATCAAATTTGATATTTAATAATTATACTAATATTTATAGATTAAATTGAAATCTTAAAATGAGTTAATGGTATTATTTTTCATCATTATTGAATCCTTATGATAGTAAGGATGATTATTGAAAATATTCCTTTATTGGGGCGCCAAATAAAGTCCCCTTGATAGATAGATTTATTTTTTTAAACTTTTTATAATTGGGGTTATAGAAGAACCCTAAAAATTTATTTACCATGTTTGGGGAGTCTCATGGATGGAGAATACTTATTCGTTAGGTATCTCAATATTCAGAAGTGAATTCTCTAGGACAGGGAGTGTTGTGATGAAATCTGGAAAAAAATTTCCCTTTGAATTCATTCTGAGACATGAACTGAAGTTCACACTACTAAATAATGAACACCCATTATGCCCAAAAAACTTATCATTTTGTGACCAATGATGTATTTGTGTACTTATTAAATACATATTATTTTAACCTTATGATTTTCAAGATAATGGCTTAGATTCTATAGTTAAATCATTTTTTCTAATCAATTCAACTCAATATTGAAGCATATAGTCTTAGAAACAAATATATTTCTAGGGAGATTATGGAGCGTTTTTTCCTTTCCTACTTAGTTATTTTGATCAATTATTTCAATAATATATCATTCCACAGTTTCCACATATGTTAATAGATGATTTTATTCAATGGGAAACATTAGTACTGGTGGGTGTAGAAGGTACTACTTGAGATTATTGAAGGATTCTTGAATATAATTGTCTCACAGATAGGTAATATAATTCTTCATCAAATTTGTGATTCGTAGGTACTTACCAGTAGGGTTAGATATGAAACATATAATATAATAAAGACACACATGGAGTCTGATGAAATCCATGAGATTCCAAGGAGAACAAAAAACATGTATCTCCTTAGTATTATCATCGTTGAATTATTTTGTGATTCCATTAAAACAATCCCAGAAATATCCTTATTGTGACCCCAAATATTTATTTCAGGTGGTTTATCTTGAAGTCATGTAACATTATATTCCTCAAAAACCATCTCATGTTCATAAATATGATCACAACATAGTTTATACTTGACAATAAAATCATAAACATTTCATTTTAGGATATTCTCTAAGGGGGGATTTATGATATAGTAAATGGTGTGTTCATATGTGGTGCAAAAGATCTTATAGATTAAGGGAATTATTTGGTAGAAATATACCCATTGGGGTTCCATGAATGTAGTTCCCTTATATAGTCATTCAAATCAAGTTATATCCTAAATACCCAACCATAATAGAGAGGTCCAGAAAACTTTCTATCATAGTGATCGGTAGTTCGATGATTGGGACTAGGAAATAATCCATGGTAAAATTTTAGACGAGGTCACTAAATTCTATGTAAAAATGGATATACTTATTCTTCTTTTGTGTTTTGATGGTATTAAAATACCATTTTAGGTATTCAACCTCTCTAATTATGTTTTCTTGGATGTGATTTTCTGCTTTGGCTTCTACCTTGGAAGTATTTTCCAAATCAATTCTCTGAGATGCTTTCTTAAATCCATGGTGGTAATATAAAAAACACACATAATGGATAGAGGTATTTGGATACATCCATATAATTTCAATATAGATTCATTCAAATACATTGAGAAGCTATTTTAGAAAGGGGATATTTGAATTTTTTTAGTCAAAGTTCATGATGGAATGAATAAATATAGGTCTTGGGTCCTAATCTATACTCATATTCACAAGGAAAATCTCATCAATGGTGGTAAAGAAACCTTACATGAATATTGGAGGAAAATATATATGTCCTTGTGCCTCCTCTTATTATTTTCATTTTTTGAAAGTGGTAGATTAATTAGAAATATTGGATTCGGGTTGTGATATGGGGTCATATTTGGATCATGAAAAAGATATGGGGAATATATATTATCTTCATCAGAATTAAACCATTGTTGTTAATGGATATGTTTAGTTGACACAACCAATATCAAGAAGAAGGAAGGAATATGAAAAAATCTCATGCTCGTCTACATATTATGGTGTTCATATCCATCTATGGGAAGAGTCTTAACTATTTTGATTATGATTACTGATCAATCAAACCTACATTGTGGTAATGACGCTCTAATTCCATGTTTTTATGTATAAATTTTGAGTCATTCCTTTCATTAATTAATGGAAAATGCACCATGAAGAAATTCACATAACCAACATATAAAGTAAACTAGTGGGATGATTTTTTTAATTGTCAAATGAAAACTGAATAACCAATTACGTCCCATATATGGAGTTTTTTTCATAATTTAGTTGATGGTGGAAAAATAGTCATCATTTAAATCCATCCATAGATTAATCAGGTTCATTTCAGATCATTGAGCGTTGTAATACTAATAGTGTTAGCTACCACCAACTGATTTTCTTCCCTCTTGAAGAACCTTGAATCCATATACTGAAATTCACTAGATTCAAAGGAGAAATTTTCAACATACAAAAACCTAATTTTTTTATTGGTAGATTATTTGAGGCACTAAATATATGATGATAGAACTTCCACATTCATTAGGAAGCATAATCCCCTATGAAGGATGTTAAAGGCAGTGTCTTGGTGAACCACCATGAATTCAAATATTGATATGAAAACACAAAACTGGGTTCCAAGTTTGATACATTAAAGCGGGTTATCCTCTATTATCTTATATCCTTCGATGGTCTAGTTGGAAGAATTCAAGTCAGCCTCATTGTATCCAAAACATTGGAGGGTTCAGACTAGTATGAGATTAATACAAAAACCATTATAAATTGGATCTTGATGAATATTGATATCACCATACTTTATAGATATAAAAAGGTCCAAATTTCAAAATTATGGATGCTTCTGGGTCTTTTCTATAAAGAAAAGTATTGTGTGGTACTTGGGGAGACCAATCTCTACACAATACACCTCAGCTGCAGTGAATTATTTCTTGAATTGTAGAGGGATTTAAAGGGTCCAAATAAGTACATACATGAGTTATTAGGATAGGTGAATGGATTCCATGATAGATAGTTTTGAATAATGATGGCCCACGATTTTAGGCTGTTATATTTAATATCTATAGTTCAGAACTATCTGATATTGATTTTTTCCATATTCTTATGGTTTAGAATGCATTTAAGAAATTTGTTGGTGACACCTTATCCTAACTAAAATTGCTGGGTATTTTTTATTTTTGGGTTTGGATAACATGGATTTCCTGAAATATGATATTAAATAGACAACTATTTAGAGTGATGTTAACCTTCTACACATGGTATTTAAATATTTTTATAATAAATATTAAATAATTACAACCCAAATATCTTGAGGCCTAATTTATTTAGAAGACTATGTTCATAATAAATCAAATTGTGACTCAAATAAAACATATTTATTTTATTATTTTCTTTATAATGAGATCCTAATTCCTTTCAATCTCCTACAACTCAATGGGATAACATGGGGGAAACACATAAAAAGGAGCGAGTTAACGAATATATTAAGAGAATAAACATTATATGGAAGTAAAACAAGAACATCAAATGTATAACATGATATCAAAAAAGATAAGGATTAAGATTAATCACATGGGTGCATAAAATATATTACATGTTATAATAATATCATGGATTCGTATAAAAATTGGTAGAAACATATAATAAGACATAAACATGAGTTAAATATAATTTCCTATATAATATAACATACTAAAAATGTATTGTATTGGATTAGGGTTACTCTATAATCCCATAAAACACACCTTATGAGACTAAAGCTTTACCCAATGCATTGTATCAATATCTCGAAACACCAATCATAACATATTCATGATTATGTGTGAAAACAATGGAAATCATTAATAACGAATAAACATATGAATAACCCATGGAAATAAAATGGTATGAATAATCTTTATTATTATCATAATCAAAGGAAATTTCATAATGAAGGCATTGGAGAGATGAACATAAGGTATGTATTACCCTGTCAATGTAAGCGAGAGTAATCCAGGTATATATGTGAGAAAAATATATACACAATTTAGAATAAATCCATAAAATTAACAGTTTTCATAATTTATGAAAATTTATTTATAATATTAATTAAAATACTTCTTGAGAAAATGGATAAACTTTATTCAATTAAAACAGTTTGCATAAAATTTTGTTTTTCATGCATAAAAATACACTTATGCCAAAATTGTGAATATTAGTGATTAAAAATAAATAAATTATATTATTATAAATAAAATAATTCATATGTCAAATTAATAAAAAAATCCAATATATAATATAAATTTTAAATTACTTTATTTAACGAATGGAAATGATATATTTGAAAAATCGGTAATATTCACTATTAATTAAAAAATTAAAACTTCTCAAAAAAAAGAAAAATATCACCCGAAGCTAATTTTTATGTGATAACATAAAAAATTATATTTATTTGATGAAATAAAATTTATATAATTTTCATAAATTAATTATAAATTTTTCTCACAAAAGGGAATTAAATGATTTTTAAAGGGTACGTATTGGTTTTAGTAAAAAATATATTTATCAATAGTTGAGTGCTTATTTAATAATCAAATATCAATAAATATAAATTGTGTATTAACTTAATCGATATTTCATAAATTAATTAATAATATTCATACATATCAATTGAAAAACTATGATATAATATACATTATTAAATATTAATATTTTATGGTTGGTTTAAGCTCAGTATTTCATGTTGTATACGATATCAAACAATGAATTGTTTTAAAATATTAAGGTGTTACAATACTTATCAACAGGTTTTTATTTTAAAATTATTGGATCTAAATAATAATATTGGGTTCCAATATCAAATTAATTCTATTATTGGGCTTGTTAGAGTGCATGGGTTCTAGTTTTTATGGCATATATGGGATTAACATAAACCAGTCCTGATCGTCATGGATTCATTTTGGCCCCATATTTATAGACCTCATTTCCCTCTATGCCATCATCCTCTATAATAGGTATTAAGATCATGTTCATAAAATTAATCATCTTCCATAGTGTAGGGATCCATTATATGGATATAATTCACAAAGATACATTTCAACTCCTAATCTGATTACGACTCCACTGGATGGGGCAATTACCATTCACCATGTGTTGGAGGAAGGAAGTATACAACAATATAGGCTATCTTGGGTAATTAAAATGACTCTTCTTACTATTCCAAATTTTTTTAGAGTTTATTACATTATCTTTCAGAATACTATGACATTGAAGATGGTTTTTTTATACTTTTCAAGGGGAGTTGAGGTCACGACTGGATGATTTTGTTCTAGTTTAAATTTTTCATTCACCTAACTGATCAATGTTTTTTCATACTGTCCTAAAATTTCTATTCATTCCTGATCAAAATTCCCGAATATTCCCCCTCTTATTTTGGGGGAGTTGTAGATATATGATTCACATGTGTCGAGGGTTTACCCAACATGACTTGTCCAGAGTCAAGAATCTTCTATTGTGTAACCTTAACGATAAATAAATCTTAGTTGTTGTTTCATAGAATCTGATGGATGGGGAAATAGTCAAGATGACTATTTAGGTGAATTGAATGGGTTTTATATCCTCTATTAATTTGATAAAAAATATATGGTCATGATAAAGTATCCCAAAACCAACTCTATTTAGAAATAATTGGTTTTATTCCTTCAATGATTGAAATTAAGAAGTGTTTGATCTCTTATCCTATCCTAGAGAAGGAATTTTTTCTAAAACTATCTTTCTGGGGGATACATTATCTGATATTGTATAATTTTGGGTTCCTGATCCGATGTTGATATTAGATTGATCTTAGTGGCTGTGATCTCCAATCTTAAAATCTTATTCACTTGAGTTTGCAACATTGAATGAGATTGACCCTATAATTTCTGAAAAAAAAATCCTCTAAACATTTTGAAACCATCAAAAAACATGAAAAAACAACCAATTGGATTCAAATAAATAAATGGTCTATAAAACTCATCATGGAGATTCTCTATAAAGGTCTCTAGTAGATAGTGATATAGAAGTTTCATGTTTATAGATCATTTCAATCCTTCCATCAAGTGATAATATCTACATCTCTCTGGCTCTCATGTTATATTCAATGGGATACGTTAATAACTTATGTATTTTTTGTGTGGAACTAAATTAATAAAGGAAATGACTATAGAGTTCATCCCTTTAACATTGTAACGCTATTGAATATTTTTATACTACAAAAATCTTGTTCCACATAAGGTATATAACATTCACCTAAGATTTACAAATTTTTTATTTCTCCAATGTTCCCATCATAGGGATACACCAAGACACAAATGTCTGGGATTATGTAATGTCTACCCTGTAACGTCCTCAACCAAGAATCCACTAAACTGGTGCTCTGATCTGGGTAGTTACATAACCTTAAGTGCGCCCACTACCACAAAAACAATTTTTTGCAGCGCCCCCCCCCCCCCCCCCTTATCAGCACTAACGAAAAAGCGCTGATAAAGGGGGGTGCGTTTATCAGCGCTCAAAAAAGCACTGATAAAGGGTGCCTTTATCAACACTAAAAAAAGCGCTGATAAAGGGTCCGCATCAATTTTTTTAAAAAATATATATATTAATATATTAATTTATAAATATAGTTATAATAATATATAAATATAATATATAATTTTTAAATATATTTTAGATAACTATAAATGTACATTTACACTTATTATACATAATATATAAGATATTTATTGAAAATGGATTCTTAAAAAATTAAAGAAATATTTTTCATTAATAATTTTCTAATCATTATAGAGTAATAGTCATTTAATAACAATTTGAAGACTGAAAAAATTAAAAAAATTAAAAAAAGATCCAAAATATGTTTAAAACGCAAATCAAATTTCAAACAGCCATAACTTTTGATCCGGGTGTCCGTTTGAGCTCTACCACATATCAAATCGAAGCCTGCAACGAGCTCTACGTCACTATGACTCGGGTAACCCCAGTCAAGGGATTTTCAAGGCCAAAAGAGGCCCAGAAGGCCTCCAAAACGGAGTTTTTAGTCGGGGTACCCCGATTTTTTAACATTTTCTGGATTTTCACCCTCGTTTAAGGGGGTATTATTGGATTTTTTTGGTGGGGTTTCAATTTATTCCAAGGTATTACATTGATATTGATATTATGTCATTGAAATTTCATCATTTTTTATAATGCACTGCTATTTATAATCAAATATATAACAATATATTCATATTTTTTCAATATTCACACCAAAAAATTTAATTATAAATATAAATAATAAAATATATTTACATATAAAATATGTTAGCTTTATCTAAATAATAACTAGAATCCGTTTTATTTAAAATACAATGAATATTTATATACCTATAAATAAATCTAACTATATATATATATATTAAGCTAACTATATATATATATATTAATCTAACTATATATATATTAATCTAATAACTATATATATATTAATATAACTACATATATATATATATATATTAGTATTACTATAAATATATATATTAATATCACCATAAATATATATATTAATATCACTATATATATATATTAATATAACTATATATATATATATTCATATAACTATATATATGTTAATATAACTATATATATGTTAATATAACTATATATATATATTAATATAACTATATATATATTACTATATGAATAAATATAACTATATATATATAGATATAGATATATATTAATATCACTATATATATATTAATATTACTATATATATTATAATATAACTATATATATATTATAATATAACTATATATATTAATATAAATATATATTACTATACGAATAAATATAACTAAATATATATATACATATTTTTTAATACCACTATATATATATATTAGTATTACTATATATATTATAATATAACTATATATATATATATTATAATATAACTATATATATATATATTAATATAAATATATATTACTATACGAATAAATATAACTAAATATATAAATATATTTATATAGAGATATCATGAATTGGAAAGCAAATCAAAATAGAGTAGTGGTAAGGGCTTAGGCGCGCAGGGGGGATGTCTCGAGTTCAAATCCTAGTGGAGGCAGGGGTGCGCGCGCATGGGGAAAATTGGAGCAAGCGCTGTTAAAGGTTGGAGGGGGTGCTTGGGGTGCTATATAGGGGTCGAAAAGCGCTATAAAAGGGGGGCTCAAGCACTATAAAAGCCCCCCCGGATTGGCAGTATTTTTTAAATTTTTTTAACATTTATCAGCGCTTTTTTAAAAGCGCTGATAAAAGTGTCCTTTATCTGCGCTAAAACGAAAGCGCTGATAAAGGAAGCGCTGATATAGGACCCCTTTATCAGCGCTAAAAAAATCACAGATAAAGGGGTACTCTTATCAGCAATTTTTTTAGTGCTGATAAAGGGGTCCTATATCATCACTTTTCAGAGAACTGATAAAGGGGACACCCCCCCCCCTTTATCTTCGCCGGATTTATCAGTGCTTTTCTAGTGCTGATAAAGGCCGTGTTTCTAGTAGTGGCCTCCTCATATGCCAAAGGCCGCCGACTAGCAGTGAGGGTCTATGTTGTCAACTGGGGAGACTATACCCCCTTTTATCAGAGTAAGCCACAACAGAAATAAACCAATATCAGAAACAATAATCAATAAACATGGAACATGTATAACAACCATTTCCAATAATAAAATATGTCATGTCATACTACAAGTGAAAAACTGAACAAAATCACAAAATAAGGACAATGGCCAAAATTCCCAAAATGGTCTCGACTCCAAGTCTGGAACCTCCACCAAGTGCTACCCATGTCTACTCAACTATCTTTCAAGGACCCATTACCTTCTCCTGACCTGCAATTATGAAGTCTACTCGGGTACCCAATGGCAGCCTGAGCAGGGTGTGAGTACAACTCAGTCGTCCCCCACCAACGGTGTCTACAAAATATCCAGTATAAACCGAAAGTGCAGGCAAAAGGAAAATGAATGATAATTACCAAGAAGTTATTCAAGGATCCATTAACCTGTTTAGAGTCAAAGCCATTTCCACTTCCATTTTCATTCATTTCACACCATTTACCATCACCTACCATTTCATCACATTTCCATGGGTTAAACACATACATTATATTACATGGGTTTAAGGCCAACAATCACATGAAAGTGGGTAAACACATCATTATCCTATCTCACTAGGACTAACCCCCTCATAGTAACCATATTCCCACCTCGAAGCCCCAGTCTGGGTGGATACCTAATAGAAACCATATTCTCACCTCGAATCCTCAGTCCGGGTGGATGCAACCATTAAGAGAATAGATCATCAGTCCTCATTAATAACCCATGAATTTAGGGTGGAGTTCAAAGCATTAGTCTTCACTAAACCCGTGGGCGTAGATCCTCATGTCATGCCCCACACTAACAAGCCATGTGCACATGCTTATATATATAAGTAATCATCAACCATCCATACCATTGCCCCTTGGACAAACCATTCACAACAAACCACATGAAAATTCACATCATGCCTTAACCCATTAACACATTACCATTTCACATCATTTAACCATTCACCTAATTCCAATGTGTTATGCATATCTCAATAATCATTCAACACTAGTCCCATAATTCATCCCATTATGGTCTTTAATCAGTTTACACATTAACCCATTTAACCCGTTCATCATTCCCATGAATCAGACATTAAATCCATTACAATCAACCCTGAGGTTATTGCAAAGTATAGGTGCATCACCTAGATTCTATTCCAATTTCAACCAATCATGCCATCATATTCGTCAAGGGCTCTACCATTTATTACAATAAGGTCACTTGTTTAATAAAAATCCCAATGTCTGGGGAAAGCCGGCACATCCCATGGATGGACCTAATTAGGTCAAGTCATTGTCAACGCATCCCATGGGGATCATGAGAGTTCCCATTTACCATATTCCGGAACCATTTATACCGAAACACATCAAGGTTATACAAAGCTCACTAGGGAAACCATGAGCAAAGCCACACATGTATAAATCCACCATCAAACTATGGGATAACGTTTTTAGACCACCTCCCTAGAATCTATGCTTGAACGCACACCCAAACGAGTCCTTAGTGTTTAATCCGACCAGCCTTTGGAGCATCAACCTAGAACTTTCCCAAAAGATAGGGTTTTGGAGCTTCAGAACAAGAGGGAGAGAAGATACAAACCCTAAACCAAAAAGAGAAGCAAGGATGGGATTATCCTTACATGGAGCTTTGATCTGCATCCAATGGCACAAAAAATGCCTTAGAAACGACGGAGATCGACCTCTTGGAGATCTTTGGTGATTTGGTTCACTCCTAGGGTGAAGAGGGAGGAATAGAGAGGAAATCCCGAGTGGGTTCTTAAAATCTTGCGGTGGAAATTTCGTAATTTTTCCCAACTTTAAGAAGCCGCACGGTTTGGATGCATGGTTTAAAAAACTGTGCGCAAACAATGTGCATGCTACTGTCTGTAGGAAGAGGGTTGCATGGTTTACCTGGGCGGGCCACACGGTTTTCCCTGGCCGTGCGCAGGTCGTCCGCCCTAGCTTGTCTTGCCCAGTTTTCCTTTCTTTCATTCCCCAAACCCCCGAAACACCCCCATGACCTCTCATACTTTCAGAAGACATCCCTTGAAGGCCGAAAAAAGGGATTCAACCAAAACATAACAAAAACATACCTTTCCAAAAACCTGGATCTAACAACCTCCCCACCTTATAACGACTCGTCCTTGAGCCGAGTTTCCAAGCCTCATTGATCCACCGAAGGGAAGAGTTCGGGCCACTAAGCCTGCATATCTAATTCCTGCTCCAAGGTTTCTCCCGGAACCTTCCCATGCTTCCATATTACTCGCACTAATGGAATAACCTTTACTCACAAGACCTTTTCACTACAATCCACCACACGAACCGAATGCTCCTTAAAGGACACATCAGCCTCAAGCTCCACATCCTCCATGTCAACCACGTGAGATGGGTCAAGGTGATATCATCGAAGCTGCTGCACATGAACCACATCATGCATCCCACCATACCGCTGTAGATGATCCAATTAGTAATCCACTGGTCCAATCCTCTCCACAATCTCAAAAGGTCCCACATACCTGGGTGCCAACTTACCCTACATTCGAATCCGACAGTGACCCAACCTTGGAGACACCCGAAGGAACACTTTATCACCCACTGGAAACTCAATAGGTTTACGCCTCTGATCTACATATGAATTCGGCCTACTCTGAGTTGTATTCAACCGCTTTCTGATCAACTTAACTCCCTTTGAAGTCTCCTACATAAGACTTGTCCCCAACAACTCAGATTCGCAGGCCTCTAGCCAACACAATAGATATATACATGGCCTCCCGTTGAGTGCCTCAAATCATGCCATCTGAATCGTAGCATGAAAACTGTTGTTGTTGGAAAACTCAACTAACGATAGGTGTCTCTCCCAAGAACCACCAAAGTCCAAGACACAAGCTCTTAACATGCCTTCAAACACTTGGATCGTACACTCTGGCTGCCCATCCGTCTGCGGGTGGAAATCCATACACAAAAACACCTGTGTACCAAGCACCTTCTGCAACAGTTGCCAGAAACATGATGTGAAACACAGATCTTGGTCTGATACTATGGTCCCTGGAACACCATGCAACAGTACTATTTCCCAAACATACAGCTCACCTAACTAGTCGACTGCAATGGCCTCCTGAATCGCTATGAAATGAGCCACTTTCATTAACCGGTCAACAACCACCCAGATTTCATCATTATTCTACGGCGTCCTCATAAGACCCATGAAAAAATCCATTGTTACATCATCCCACTTCCATTCTCAAATGGGCAATGGATGCAACAAACCACCTGGGAGTTGATGCTCGGCCTTCACCTGCTGACGGGTAAGGCACCATACCACAAATCCCGCAACTTCCTTCTTCATTCCAAGCCACCAAAACTGCCTCCGAATATCACGGTACATCTTGGTCAAACCAGGATGAACTGCCCACTTTGATTCATGGAACTCATGCATCAACTCTTCCTGCGCACACATTGGCACAACCACACGATCACAAACACGAACAACAACTTACACATCGACAGCCCAACCAGAAGGTAGATCCCCAACTATAACCTTTTCCTTCATGATCAAACACTCATGATCATCAATATGACCTTCCTTAACTCAACTCAAAAGCGTCGACTCCATCATTAAGGAAGAAAGAGTAACCTGACCATTCTCCTCCTACACCTCCAGGTGCATCTCTGCAAACAAATCCACCACCTTCCACTCAGTGCTGGACTTCTGAACCACCTGTTTCTGAACATTTCTGCTCTGAGAAACAGCAAAAATGTTTCCCTTTCCCAGTTTTTACACCAACTCAAAGTCAAAAGACTGGATATATTCAACCCATCTTCACCACCGAAGATTCAGGTCCTACTGTGAGAATATGTACTTTAAAATCTTATGGTCGGAAAATATAGTAAATCTTTCTCCCAACAGATAGTGCCTCCAGCACTTCAAGGCGTACACCACTATAGAAAAAATCAAGGTCATGAGTGGGACAGTTTGGCTCATGGGGTCTCAATTGTCTTGACCCACATGCCACAACCCGCTTATCTTTCATCAACACAGCCCCAAGTAAGACTCCGGACACATCACAAAACACGACGTACTTCTTACCCGGCTCAGGTAAGATCAAGATAGGTGTGGTCATCAACCACTTCTACAACTATTGGAAGGTGTTCTCACAAGCCTCAGACCACTCGAACCTAATTCCTTTCTTGGTCAAGCCCGAGAGTGGTGCTACCACGCGAGAGAAATACAGAATGAACCTTCAGTAATACCCGGCCAAACCCAGAAAACTATGAACATCAGAAACACTCTTGGGCTTCTCACAAGATACAACTTCCTGCACTTTATCTGGATCCACTATCACACCTTCCTCTGAGATGATGTGTCCTAGAAAATGTACCTAACCTATCCAGAATTGACACTTTGATAGCTTGGCGTATAGACGATGCTATCTTAGTGTACCCAAAAAGATATCAAGATGTTGGGCATGATCATCATGAGTTTTCGAGTACACAAAGATATCATCAAGAAAGAAAATCACAAACTGATCTAGATAGTTATGAAATATTTGGTTCATCAAAGCCATAAACATCGTCAGTGAATTGGTCAAGCCAAAAGGCATTACCACAAACTCAAACAACCCATACCGACTCTAGAATGTTGTATGCGGTACGTCAGAAGGCCCCACCCTCATCTGGTGATACCCTAACCTTAGATCAATCCCAGAAAACACGGATGCACCCCTCAACTGATCAAAAAGGTCATCAATTCTAGGAATAGGGTACCAATTTTTTACCGTCATCTGATTCAGCTTCTGATAGTCAACACACAGCCTCAACGACCCATCAGCCTTCTTAGCAAAAATCACGGGAGATCCCCAAGGAGACGTACTAGGATAGATAAACTCCTTATGCTCCAACTCCTCAAGCTGAAACTTCAGTTATTGGAGTTTTTTCAGTTCCATTCAATATGGAGTAATAGAAACTGGTTCTGCTCCCGACAACAACTCGATCGTGAGATCGACATCCCTCTCGGGTGGTAACCTCAGGAAATCCTCTAGAAACTCATCCTAAAACTGATCCACCACTGGAAGAAAATTAGATTGTTCCCCACCCTCATCATCATAAATCAAGATACATGCCACTTGATTCGTGAGTTCACTCATCTGTTGACAAAACGGCCCTGTACGCCCTGCTCGAACATCCCATTCGCCATAGTGAACATAACTATCACCCTCAAGCGACCTGAACGATACTCCGCGACGATTACAGTCTATGTGTGCCCGATACAACACCAACCCATCTATTCCCAAGATTAGGTCAAATGCTGACATCTCGAGAACAAACAAGTCCCACAGAAAATGATACCCACCAACTTCCAAGGCACATCCCTTGCACTGCTTGATATCCCAACCCGCACCCCCAACGGAGTGTCAATTAACATAACTCCACACACCCCCTTCACTGGTAAACCCAGAACTACCACATGTTGAGAAGAAATAAAAGAGTGTGTGGAACCTGTGTTAAAAAACACACTAGAAAATGTAGAACCTGTAGAGACCCGAAGCCTGACGTACATTGACATTACATTACTTTTGCGGAATACTTAGTACATAACAAAAACACACACACAAGGACCGTAATAGTTTAGTGTCTTTGGAAACTCGGAATATAATCTTCTAATCATGGTGAAAGATATTCAATATCTCCCATAAAGATCTTCCCTTTTTTTACCTAAAAACCTTTCTTTATATCCTGGGGATAAGAAAACATAAAAGGGTGAGCTCAAATGCTCAGTAAGGGTAAACAAAAGAAATATCAATCACATCATATACATAAGAACATAGCTTTTGGAAATCTTAACCTGCAAAAGAGCTCATAATATCATAACATGGGATAAATCTTAGAAGTGAAAATGAGATTCCCATAATCATAACATAAAACTTGAAACATTGTGGCATGCACACATAATCATGGAAAATCATTTCTTGTTAGTCATGACTCATTGTCAAGACTATCTTAGTGGACAAAGTCCCTTTCTGAACCGAGTTCACTCCTCGTTTCAGTCCTGTATCACTGAACCGAAATAACCTTCCGTTCCAGCCATGTCTATCTCATGAGATATAAAATCATTACCCAATGCATTGGAGGGAGATATAGGTCCCACCCATCTTATAATGAATCCTTTCTTATGTGTGCCACATAATCATAAAACATACATCATCGCATAACACATGTAACAAAAATGGGATTCTTGAAACATCATGACATCATAAATCAATTCATATAAGATAAAGGAATTCATAAACATAATTCCATCACAACATAGTCAAATCAATGTAAAAATATGGATAGAAACAGAACCCTTTATTATCTTAGATGGAAAATAATTTTGATAAAACACTTGAATTGAATTCTTGAGGAAAATATCCTTTCTTCTTCAAAATTAATTTCTTTTCACAAAACATCATGCAATTTTAAAAGAAAGAGATTTTATTGAAAATAGTCATGAAATATTTTAGAGGAAGCTTCATGAAAATAAGGCTTTATAAAACAGTATAAATCCGTTCGTGCCGTATAAGTTAAAAAAAACATTCTTCGTACTTTTGTCGGAAAAGTCAAAAAGTACCTCGTACGAAAAACGACAAAAGATTCCTTTCATACGTATTACTAAAAACTCACCGAAGGGTAAAAATGGATTTAAACAATTTTAGGTGGATGGAAATAATATTACATATTGAGTAAACATGTATGTGGATTATAAAATACACCCCAGTAAATACTTACGAATAAACAATCTCGGATAAAAATGAGATTGTGATATTTCCCTTACCTTAGGTCCGATTTGCTTTGTTCGTGTCCGAAGCTCCTGTATAATGGTTTAAATAATGTTATTGACTTATTACAGAATCATATTCATTGTTATGATATCATATATGGTTCACTTATGACATTATATTACCCGTTCTTTTGTAAATTCCATGCTAAAGAAGCGTTTTGGGTAAAATCGTTTCATTTATCGTAGGTGTTTTGACTTGTTGTTCTTGACATCATTATTACTTATGTCATGATTTACTTACTTCCAGAATATAAAATATGATTTATATATCATATATATTCAGTATATATATATAATAGGTAGATAAATAAAATGAAAAACACCGTTCATGGAGACGGTAGTCCGTACGTACGCATGAACGCTGTTTTCCTTTCCTTATTGTCTTGAAATGGAAGTACGTAGATGACATACATATGTATATATATACATAAATCCAGTAGCTTTATAATGTCATATATTTCATTATTATTTCTTATATATACTTTATAATCATTCTTAAATGGTTAACATGGAGAATGAATCTCATCGCGTCGTGGAGACGGTAGTCCGTACGTACGCACGAGCGATGATATCATTTCTATAAATATTGAATTTAATTGGAGTGGATTATACAATATATCAGAATCAATATGATGTTGTAATAACTATGTATAGTTATTCTTTACACCATTATACCCATCCATGTAAGGTGGTGGTGGAAAATAGATTACACCACGGCGTGGAGACGGTATTCCGTACATACGCACGCGCGGTGATTTCTTTTTCTGTAGGATGGATAGATGGTGAAATAGGGTTGTTTCATACTTATAATAACATATCAGTATATGATTGATACTGATGTTATTACTTCATAATGAAACAACCTAATAAGAAGAAGTGGAAGAAGAAATAAAGATGAAAGAATTGGTAACGGTAATTACCTCTTCTTTGAAGTGCCTCTTTGAGACCTCCTCTTAGGGAACTAAAATTGGTCTTTGAGGAAGACCAGAACCTCTAGGATGTTTCTAGGGAAGTGGAGAAGAGATTTTGGCAGGGGTTGGCCAAGCTTGAGTGCTCAAATTGGTGTGAGGAGGAGGGGGAGGAGGTGTCCTTTTATAGGGGAGGAGAGGGGCACCTTAGGAATTCTTAAAAATATTAATTTATAATAAATCTAACCCCACTTAAAAACCTCCAAAAATGACTCATATTCGAAGCTTAGATGAGATAGGGTTGTAATCTCATCAACCAATCAAATTTAGACATGTTTGGATCTTATTTTAAACCTTATCAATTAGATTTAACTCTAAGTTAAATAATTTGACTTTTACCGTGTCTTTTTGTTTTCTTTCACTATATGGTTAATACACTTACTATAACATGCCAAACGAACCCCAAATTGTTTATTATTAATATATATATCCTTATCTAAGTCATTTGGCCGAACCTTAGATTTTTAGGAATAAAATAACAATTAATAATATAATATTTTATTTAAAAACTATTTTGTGTCAATTTTGACACTATTTGATATATGATTTTTGTGAAAGTCATAACAGAATTATATGTTCGAACCAAGTTGATTAAATCAACACTAATATATCATAGCAACCTAGAAAATTAGTGGAATTCATAAAAAATCTCAAATTACATTTATTTTGGTGTTTATAACATCAATTATGTCAATATTTCATTAATAAGATAATTACTGCATCATCTTTGTGTCATAAATAAATTATATTATTCAATGTTTAAAAATTACAAATAAAATACGATCATGTAGGAAATCTTTTTATATTTCTAATGAATATTTACAATCGAATTTATCTTATGTATAACCCCATATTAAAAATGATTTACTTATTAAACTTTGATTTTAACTATTTTAACCCTTCTTTAAATAAATTACTAATAAATGTCCTAATCTAATCCAAGTGGGCCTAAATGGTCATATTTTATTCCTAAGTTTGTTTTTGGTCGAATTAAACTTGTCCAATAGAATTAGGACATGTGTTAGGGTAATATTAATATCATATTTACCCTTAGTTACCTTATTTACTATTAACCGTGGTAAAAAAAGTAAAAAGTTACTATTCACCAAAAAATTATTTTCATCTCATTGAACCACATTTTAGTCCTTGATATTAACCGTGTCTCTCGGATTTTCGAAATTCCATTCACAGAAGCGGTAAAATTAAGTTTTATGCAAAAATTCAGTTTTTAACCTACCACTTAGTAGTTTCACTATTCATCAAAAATTGATGTTTTTCAGAACAATGCCAAAATTCCATCCCAAGCTATATTTCATATTCTGAATTCAAAAATGAAGTCTATTTTACCAAATTCATAACATAAAAGTTGCATTAATTAATTTTATAATTTAATCCCGCTGTTAAAACAAATAGCGTGTTTTTAAGAAACAATATCTATCAAAAGATTGACACTTGTTTATGTCTAGTTTAAATATGAAACTACATCCAATGACCAACATTGTATTAAATTGTAAAAATATATTCTAAATATACTTTAAAACCACTCAAGTTAATGATTTATCACTAATAATTATTTCGATTAAAAAATTTGTTTTTAATTATAATTTAGTAATTTTCACTATTCATCAGAATATGAAAGTTATCCGAAAAGTACCAAAATTTCACCTTAGGCTAAATTCAATACTCCGAATCCAAAAATGAAGTTCACTTTGAAAAATAAGATTTACATAATTTCAAAAAGTTGTTATTACTATTCATAACGGCTAGTTTTAATATTATTTTAATAGCATATCGTTGTTTAGTGAAACTCGATATTGCGTATTACACACGCTATCGAGGAAGGTCGTGATTGCGTGTAATGAAAGGAAAGTCAAGAAGGTATGTTGTGCAAGCTTCTTTTGGTGTAGCGTACAACACAAGACATTAATAAAATTAAAAAGAATATTTTTCATAAATTCTCGGGTTGTTACATTCTACCCCCCTTAAAATGAATTTCGCCCTCGAAATTCGTCGGGATTATAAATGGTTTACTATTCGAAAGTTTCTTTAATAGAAACCCACATCGTAAAAAAGAATACCAAAACTTGGCTTTAAAAACTAAAGTATGAAATGTAACGATTACCCAAATAAACTAATCACTGGGTTTCCACGTAGGTGAAAATATGGATATGGAAGAGAAATCTAACCATCATGTTCTGATGGAGAGTGGTAGAGAACATGGCTATGAAAAATCCAGTAATCACAAATCCATAAATTTGTGACGATCTATGGTACCATCTGATTCATCAGGTATAAGATCACTAGGACAACATTTTTGGTTTTCAAGATCATTTCCCTAAAGTTGAAAATTTGAATTAGAATAAATACTTACTTTATTTTGGTACAGTCGCACTATTGTTCGTGCCTTGAACAATTTCCACTTTATCTCTTAAATAAATGAAGTTGAATTTGTTATTCGTGAAGTGTTGGCAGATCATGTGATAGAATGACGGGTCATTCCATCTGTCTCAAACAAAAGGTTTGAAAAGTTTTAAGTTCATCTTATGGATAGATTAATTGTATATGGTTCCAAAAATGAACTTATACTTCATATATCATACCGCTTAATAAAATAAAACTAGTTTCTACTAAACAGGGACTTCCTGTAGGTCAGTGGTAGGCGATAAATGCCAGTCGCACTTCGGTTGTGGGTTCGATTCCCACAGCCTTGTCCGAAGCGATGGGCTGTCGCCCGTCCTGCAGGTTGTCCTTTTTCTAATACTATATTACTATAACATCCCATAATATCGAAAAACTTCTATCCTTAAACAATACTAACTTATGTCCAACATAATCCATTCCAATCTTTAGTCATATCCATAATACTGCAGTCCATTCTCATAACATAGTGAAAACGATTACCAGAGATTTAATACCATCGTTGATCCCCATATATCATAAGATATATCTTGTTGGACACATTCCAAACATTCAAAGGCCTTAATCTTGTACTCTCTTGAATACCCATTGAACCTTAGTGAAAACTTGAATGCAGTTAAAAGTTAACACTTTCCACATACCAAAATCCTCAAAATTCTATATACTCAAACCATGATATCACTTGGTCCTTATATCAATCATGAGCTCATGAATACTGTTAAACATTTCATTTTCTCGTTTTCCCTTCATTATGCGCATAATATCTCAATCACTTTGAATACCACATTAGACCAATACATAAATATTCTAATATTCCATGATACAACATTATTTTGGAATCCCATTACATAAAAACTTAATCATTCCACCACATCGTTGTCATATTCAACATTGCCAATAGTGATCGCATGTGACTTCCCTTTGTCCTTTGCCTTAAGCGGTTGCTCATGTCGATCATCACTAACCCTTGGATTAGGGCATTTATTGGCATAATGTCCCATCTCCTTGCACTTGAAGCATTGAAGCGTTGGTTGTGCGTTCTCTGCAGTGTTTGCTTTATTCACTTCATTAGAATCCCTTTTTCCATTACTTCGACACTCAGCTGCTCGATGACCTTCTTTTCCACACTTAAAACATTTTCTAGTCCCTTTAAGACAATCTCCACCATGCTTCTTTCCACACTTTGTGCATAAGGAAACATTCATCTTCTTTTCACCATTATTCTGAGATTTCTCCTTGAACTCCATCTTTCGTTTCTTTTCAAAACCATGAGATGGATATGTAACACCAACTTCCATTTCTACCTTGATAGCACAACGCACAATTTCTTCATAGCTACTGAAGTCTCTTATAGCTAATGCCCTTCGAAGACTTGGTTTTAAACCACTAAAAAATCGATCAACTTTACTTTCAGGTTGGATGATAATGCCAGATGCATACCTTGCAAGTCTTGTAAAATTCGCTTCGTATATACCAACAGATTCATCATCCTTTTGCTTTAGTTCAAGAAACTCCTTCTCCATCTTCGTTCGAAGAATACGAGGGAAGTACTTACTGAAAAACAAGTTCTTGAACTCGTCCCATTCCTTGGAATCAATTTCATCTCTTTGCCTCGTATTCTTGATAAGATTCCACCATTGATCAGCTTCACCTTCCAAACGATATACTGCTAAGATGACTTTATCATGTTCAGAACATTGAAGAACTGAAAATATCTTTTCAGTAGTACTAATCCATTGTTCAGTAACTAATGGATCAGTAGACCCACTGAAAGAAGGCGGACGCTGCCTCATGAAGGATTCAACAGAATGTTGCTCCTTCCTTTGCTCGTTTGGAAGTCCTGCATGATTCATAGCTTGAGAAAGTTGTGTGAGCATGGCTACAAGATTTCCCATATCGTTTGGTTGCTCAGGGGGACAATCATTGCATTGTCCATTGCATTGATCAACACGGTTCCTTTGGGTTCCAGCCATCATCTAAAACCCCAAAAGAATAGTGTGAGAGGCAAAAATATTGCTAGGGAAAACAACATAATAAAGGGGTAGTACCCTCAATATCTAACATCTTAGGTTAAATTCTAAGATCGTTAGAGCAATTCTAGGACTATAACCTATACGTATACTTAACCTTAGAGACATCCCTAGACATACCTTAGAAATATCTCTAGGGATCTCACTAACGTTTTCGCATCCTAGTTTCCAAAGGTTGACTAAACCTTTCCTCTGATACCAACTGTAGAGACCCGAAGCCTAACGTACATTGACATTACATTACTTTTGCGGAATACTTAGTACATAACAAAAACACACACACAAGGACCGTAATAGTTTAGTGTCTTTGGAAACTCGGAATATAATCTTCTAATCGTGGTGAAAGATCTTCAATATCTCCCATAAAGATCTTCCCTTTTTTTACCTAAAAACCTTTCTTTATATCCTGGGGAAAAGAAAACATAAAAGGGTGAGCTCAAATGCTCAGTAAGGGTAAACAAAAGAAATATCAATCACATCATATACATAAGAACATAGATTTTGGAAATCTTAACCTCCAAAAGAGCTCATAATATCATAACATGGGATAAATCTTAGAAGTGAAAACGAGATTCCCATAATCATAACATAAAACTTGAAACTTTGTGGCATGCACACATAATCATGGAAAATCATTTCTTGTTAGTCATGACTCATTGCCAAGACTATCTTAGTGGACAAAGTCCCTTTCTGAACCGAGTTCACTCCTCGTTTCAGTCCTGTATCACTGAACCGAAATAACCTTCCGTTCCAGCCATGTCTATCTCATGAGATATAAAATCATTACCCAATTTATTGGAGGGAGATATAGGTCCCACCCATCTTATAATGTATCCTTTCTTATGTGTGCCACATAATCATAAAACATACATCATCGCATAACACATGTAACAAAAATGGGATTCTTGAAACATCATGACATCATAAATCAATTCATATAAGATAAAGGAATTCATAAACATAATTCCATCACAACATAGTCAAATCAATGTAAAAATATGGATAGAAACAGAACCCTTTATTATCTTAGATGGAAAATAATTTTGATAAAACACTTGAATTGAATTCTTGAGGAAAATATCCTTTCTTCTTCAAAATTAATTTCTTTTCACAAAACATCATGCAATTTTAAAAGAAAGAGATTTTATTGAAAATAGTCATGAAATATTTTAGAGGAAGCTTCATGAAAATAAGGCTTTATAAAACAGTAGAAATCTGTTCGTGCCGTATAAGTTAAAAAAAACATTCTTCGTACTTTTGTCGGAAAAGTCAAAAAGTACCTCGTACGAAAAACGACAAAAGATTCCTTTCATACGTATTACTAAAAACTCACCGAAGGGTAAAAATGGATTTAAACAATTTTAGGTGGATGGAAATAATATTACATATTGAGTAAACATGGATGTGGATTATAAAATACACCCCAGTAAATACTTACGAATAAACAATCTCGGATAAAAATGAGATTGTGATATTTCCCTTACCTTAGGTCCGATTTGCTTTGTTCGTGTCCGAAGCTCCTCTATAATGGTTTAAATAATGTTATTGACTTATTACAGAATCATATTCATTGTTATGATATCATATATGGTTCACTTATGACATTATATTACCCGTTCTTTTGTAAATTCCATGTTAAAGAAGCGTTTTGGGTAAAATCGTTTCATTTATCGTAGGTGTTTTGACTTGTTGTTCTTGACATCATTATTACTTATATAATGATTTACTTACTTCCAGAATATAAAATATGATTTATATATCATATATATTCAGTATATATATATATAATAGGTAGATAAATAAAATGAAAAACACCGTTCATGGAGACGGTAGTCCGTACGTACGCATGAACGCTGTTTTCCTTTCCTTATTGTCTTGAAATGGAAGTAAGTAGATGACATACATATGTATATATATACATAAATCCAGTAGCTTTATAATGTCATATATTTCATTATTATTTCTTATATATACTTTATAATCATTCTTAAATGGTTAACATGGAGAATGAATCTCATCGCGTCGTGGAGACGGTAGTCCGTACGTACGCACGAGCGATGATATCATTTCTATAAATATTGAATTGAATTGGAGTGGATTATACAATATATCAGAATCAATATGATGTTGTAATAACTATGTATAGTTATTCTTTACACCATTATACCCATCCATGTAAGGTGGTGGTGGAAAATAGATTACACCACGGCGTGGAGACGGTATTCCGTACGTACGCACGCGCGGTGATTTCTTTTTCTGTAGGATGGATAGATGGTGAAATAGGGTTGTTTCATACTTATAATAACATATCAGTATATTATTGATACTGATGTTATTACTTCATAATGAAACAACCTAAGAAGAAGAAGTGGAAGAAGATATAAAGATGAAAGAATTGGTAACGGTAATTACCTCTTCTTTGAAGTGCCTCTTTGAGACCTCCTCTTAGGGCACTAAAATTGGTCTTTGAGGAAGACCAGAACCTCTAGGATGTTTCTAGGGAAGTGGAGAAGAGATTTTGGCAGGGGTTGGCTGAGCTTGAGTGCTCAAATTGGTGTGAGGAGGAGGGGAGGAGGTGTCCTTTTATAGGGGAGGAGAGGGGCACCTTAGGAATTCTTAAAAATATTAATTTATAATAAATCTAACCCCACTTAAAAACCTCCAAAAATGACTCATATTCGAAGATTAGATGAGATAGGGTTGTAATCTCATCAACCAATCAAATTTAGACATGTTTGGATCTTATTTTAAACCTTATCAATTAGATTTAACTCTAAGTTAAATAATTTGACTTTTACCGTGTCTTTTTGTTTTCTTTCACTATATGGTTAATACACTTACTATAACATGCCAAACGAACCCCAAATTGTTTATTATTAATATATATATCCTTATCTAAGTCATTTGGCCGAACCTTAGATTTTTAGGAATAAAATAACAATTAATAATATAATATTTGATTTAAAAACTATTTTGTGTCAATTTTGACACTATTTGATATATGATTTTTGTGAAAGTCATAACAGAATTATATGTTCGAACCAAGTTGATTAAATCAACACTAATATATCATAGCAACCTAGAAAATTAGTGGAATTCATAAAAAATCTCAAATTACATTTATTTTGGTGTTTATAACATCAATTATGTCAATATTTCATTAATAAGATAATTACTGCATCATCTTTGTGTCATAAATAAATTATATTATTCGATGTTTAAAAATTACAAATAAAATACCATCATGTAGGAAATCTTTTTATCTTTATAATGAATATTTACAATCGAATTTATCTTATGTATAACCCCATATTAAAAATGATTTACTTATTAAACTTTGATTTTAACTATTTTAACCCTTCTTTAAATAAATTACTAATAAATGTCCTAATCTAATCCAAGTGGGCCTAAATGGTCATATTTTATTCCTAAGTTTGTTTTTGGTCGAATTACACTTGTCCAATAGAATTAGGACATGTGTTAGGGTAATATTAATATCATATTTACCCTTAGTTACCTTATTTACTATTAACCGTGGTAAAAAAAGTAAAAAGTTACTATTCACCAAAAAATTATTTTCATCTCATTGAACCACATTTTAGTCCTTGATATTAACCGTGTCTCTCGGATTTTCTAAATTCCATTCACCGAAGCGGTAAAATTAAGTTTTATGCAAAAATTCAGTTTTTAACCTACCACTTAGTAGTTTCACTATTCATCAAAAATTGATGTTTTTCAGAACAATGCCAAAATTTCATCCCAAGCTATATTTCATATTCCGAATTCAAAAATGAAGTCTATTTTACCAAATTCATAACATAAAAGTTGCATTAATTAATTTTATAATTAAATCCCGCTGTTAAAACAAATAGCGTGTTTTTAAGAAACAATATCTATCAAAAGATTGACACTTGTTTATGTCTAGTTTAAATATGAAACTACATCCAATGACCAACATTGTATTAAATTGTAAAAATATATTCTAAATATACTTTAAAACCACTCAAGTTAATGATTTATCACTATTAATTATTTCGATTAAAAAAGTTGTTTTTAATTATAATTTAGTAATTTTCACTATTCATCAGAATATGAAAGTTATCCGAAAAGTACCAAAATTTCACCTTAGGCTAAATTCAATACTCCGAATCCAAAAATGAAGTTCACTTTGAAAAATAAGATTTACATAATTTCAAAAAGTTGTTATTACTATTCATAACGGCTAGTTTTAATATTATTTTAATAGCATATCGTTGTTTAGTGAAACTCGATATTGCGTATTACACACGCTATCGAGGAAGGTCGTGATTGCGTGTAATAAAAGGCAAGTCAAGAAGGTATGTTGTGCAAGCTTCTTTTGGTGTAGCGTACAACACAAGACATTAATAAAATTAAAAAGAATATTTTTCATAAATTCTCGGGTTGTTACAGAACCTATGAGGATCGTTTCTCAAACAGTTGACAGTCTGGCCTCACCATCACTAGGTGCAAACTGAAATGCCTGAAGATGACTTGCCCCTCTACCATGGGCCCCAACCTGAATTCCCGGCACTGCACTGCCCTGCTGGCGTGAGAGATCTTTCCCTGGAGTTCCACGTCCACCGCCCCTGCCCGTACAACCCATGGAGCACCAACTGCCTGCCGGATATGGGGAAACAGATCCCTTTCCCATACCCGGTACCTGCTTTTTATCATCATGCTCACACATCTACCGAGAGTTCCTGCAGAACCTTTGTACATGCCTCATCATGCCGCACGAACGACACTCAACTGGAGGTCGAGGACACTGACCACACATATGCCCCGACCTACTGCACTGATAACAGAACACCTGGTTCCCACTATGAGAGGCTGACCCTCTCTTCTGACCACCATTGTGGAAACATTCCAAATGGCCCTTACGACCTTCGGAAGACGCCCCACTTGTTTTCCCAGCTGGCACGACAAGCCCACCACCCGAAGCTCCCTTTAGGTTCCCTTCAGAGATGAGTGCCTGATCCATCACCTCTACAAAACTCTTCAAGTGGAAGATATTTAAATGAGGCATGTTCTCATGTCTCAACCCATCCTAGAAACTCCTTGAAACCACCGCCTCATCCCCTTCGAACACTGGGACAAAGCATTTCAAATTAGTGAAGCGACTAGCATATTCCATCACCGATAGCGATCTTAGAGTTAGGCTCATAAACTCTGCAGCCCACTCCTATCTCAAAGTCTCTGGGTAGAAATGCTCCAAAAACTTCTCCTGGAAAACCTTCCATGAAATCCCCTCAGTCTACTCGGTCTGAGCCTGAATGTCCCACCAACGCCTTGCTTGGCCCTGTAACATATAAACGGCCAACTTTACTCACTTTTCAATAGTGGTCTCCAGATGATCTAGTATCTTCTGGATAGACTCTAACCAGAACTCTGTTTCCTCTGTCCCACCCTCTTTAGTGAAGGTCAGAGGGTGTTGCAGCTGGAACTCCCTGGTCATCTTAAACATACTCGGTGCAACCTGCCCTGGGTCCTGATACATCATCTGCATAAGGCTAGCCAATTTCTCCTAGAACTAGTCTTCTCTACCTTCATTTATCACCACATATTCTTGCTCTCCTACCGGAGGAGTGTTCTCAGCAACATCCTCCCATTTCCCAACTGGAAACCGACTTCATGGTGCCATCTCTCTAAATTTCCAAGCATGAGATTTAGCACACTTACCACAAACCTGTCATGACTTCATCAAAAATCTCTTTAATAGACACAACAACCCATTTTCATATACTTATTCAACAACATTAACACCTCAAATTCACCGCCCCGACAATCCCTACAGCGGGCCAGGGTCCACATGGGGTAAACAACCATACACTACCACCAAACTCACACAAAATTTTACAAAAACATTTTCCACTTCATTTAAAACCCTTATATTTCATTATACATCAATTACCCACTTGTTTTATTTCATACTTCCCATTATTTCTTGTTTTCCTGAAATGAGTGAGGCACCATACTTTCTTACCTCACAGACCCACCCCATGTATGTGCCTAACACAACGTATGTCACCTATCTCCCTAGGTGCCTACAAAGATGCATGAATGCAAATCCTTGTGTCATTAAGACCACGAGCCAAAAATCATAAAATAGTCACATCGAACCACATGTGCCTCACCCAACAGTGAAATATCATCAATTGTAACAACACAAAACCAAGAACAACATTTCCCACCCAGGGTAACTTGGGTTTTCCCTCATACATGTGTTAGCTACTCCCAAGCATGAGCTCATTACCAAGGCCTGACACATCTTAACCCTTGGAAACCTATCCCAAATAACAAGACCTCAGAGAAGGAGAAGAAATAACTCCTCTGATACCACTTTGTAATTTCCTCAACCTGGAAGCCACTAAAATGACTCTCCGAGCCGGGTAGTTACATAACCTTAAGCGCGCCTCTCCATACGACAAAGGTTGCCGACTAGCAGCGGGGGTCTATATGGTCAAGTGGGTAGACTATACCCCCCTTTTTATCAGATTAAGCCACAACACAAATAAAACAATAGTGCAAACAATAACCAATAAACAAGGAACATTTATGACAACCATTTCCAACAATAAAATATACCATGTCATACTATAAGTGAAAAAGTGAACAAAAGCCCAAAATAAGGACAACGTCCGAAATCCCCAAAATGTTCCCGACTCCAAGTCTTGATCCTCCACTAAGTGCTACCCATGTCCACTCAACTATCTAGCAAGGACCCTTTCCCTTCTCTTGACCTGCAAACATGAAGTCTGCTCAGGTACCCAATGGCATCCCGACCAGGGTGTGAGTACAAATCATTAGGCCACCACCAATGGTGTCTACAAAATATCTAGTATAAATAGGTAGTGTATGAAAAAGAAAAATGAATGATAATTACCAAGAAATTATTCAAGGTGCCATTAACCAGTTTAGAGTCAAATCCATTTCCACTTCCATTGTTATTCACTTCACACCATTTTCCATCACTTACCATTTCATCAAATTTCCATGGGTTAAGCACATACATTACATTACATGGGTCTAAGGCCAACAATCACATGCAAGAGGGTAAACACAATGTTATACTATCTCACTAGGAATAACCCCCTCATAGTAACCATATTCTCACCTCGATGCCTCAGTCCGGGTGGATACCTCATAGCAACCACATTCTCACCTAGAAGCCTCATTCCGGGTGGATGCAACCGTTAGGAGAATAGATGATTAGTCCTCATTCCTAACCTTTGAATTTAGGGCAGAGTTCATACCATCAGTCTTCACTCAAACCATGGGTGTAGATCCTCAAGTCATACCCCACACTACCAAGCCATGTGCACATGCTTATATATATAAGTAACCATCAACCATCCATACCATTTTCCCTAGGAAAAACCATTCACATGAAACCACATGGAAATTTAAATCATGCTTTAACCCATTAACACATTACCATTTCACATCATTTAACCATTCAACCAATTCCCAACTTTTATTCTTTTCTCACTAAGCATTCAACACTGGACCCATAATTCATCTCATTATGGTCTTTAATCAGTTTACACATTAACCCATCTAACCTGTTCATCATTCCCATGAATTAACCATTCAACCCATTCCTATATACCTTAGGTTATTTCCAAGTCTAGGTGCATCACCTAACTTCTATTCCATGTTCAACCAACAATGCCAACATATTCTTCAATGGCTATACCATTTATTACAACAAGCCCACTTGTTTAATAAAAATCCCAAAGTCTGGGGAAAGCCGGTGGATGGCCCTAATTAGGTTAAGTCATTATCAACGCATCCCATGGGGATCCTGAGAGTTCCCATCTACCATTTTCAAGAACCATTAATACTGAAACACATCAAGGTTAAACAAAGCTCACCAAGGAAACCATGAGAAAATCCACACATGCATAAATCCACCATATAACTATGGGATAACGTTTGTAGACCACATACCTCGAATCTGTGGTTGAAAACACACCCAAAAAAGTCCTTAGACTTCAATCCGACCAGACTTTGAGGTTCAACCTAGAACTCCCCCAAAAGATATGGTTTTAGAGCTTCAAAACAAGAGGGAGAGAAGATACAAACACTAAACCAAAAAGAGAAGCAAGGATGGTATTACCCTTACCCAGAGCTTTGATCTGCATCCAATGGCACCAAAAAACGCCTTATAAATGATGGAGACCGACCTCTTGGAGCTCTTGAGCAATTTAGTTTGCTCCTAGGGTGAAGAGGGAGGAATGGAGAGGAAATCCCGAGTGGGTTCTTAAAATCCTGGAGTGGAAATTTCTTAATTTTTCCCAACCATAAGAAGCCACATGGTTTGGCCACACAGTTTAACAAAACATGCACTAACTGTGTGCATGCTAATTTCTGGAGGAAGAGGGTTTCACGGTTTACCTGGGCAGGCCGCACGGTTTTCCCTGGCCGTGCGCAGGTCGTGCGCCCGGGCTTATCCTGTCCAGTTTTCCTTTCTTTCGTGCCCCAAACCCCCAAAACAACCCCAAGACCTCTCATACATTCAGAAGACATACCATGAAGCCCGAAACAAGGGATTCAACCAAAACATATTGAAAACATACCTTTCCAAAAACTAGGATCATACATACCCTATTCAATTAATGATTAAGAAGGTATGATTACCATAATTAGGAAGAGGAGATGTTGAATCCACCTAGTCCTGATATGGTTTCCATTATATATTTATTGGTATACACCACCCCTATATCACCATAATTCAAGAGTTAAGGTAATCCCATGGAATGAATGATTTTTGGTGGAAACTCTTCCAGGGATGATTCTACAATGGGGTCCATAGGTGGATCCTAATTTATTTGGATCACTTGGATCAGTTTTTGAAAACCATTTTGGGATATCATAGATTGGAATTATTTAAATATAATTAGTTCTCCTATTATAATAAATTAAATATACTCTCCCACCACTAGTAACAAAAATTCAATTATCTAGATCCAGAACCTATCGAGTGGTTAGAATCTCTACTTATTGAATGAGTAGTTCCATCATGTTCGATATTTCTTGGAGGGGATACATTGAATTACACTAGGTAGTTGTACTTAATATTAATATTTCCTTAGATTGATTTGAAATTGAGTTTCACCAATTCTAATAACTCTACATTATTTCAAGTTAACCTGTCCTTGATGGAAATATGTCCATCTTCCATGGTTGTTGGGTGGTTTTTGAATATAGGCACACCATAACATTTCTCATTATCCAACACATTTTTAAAATGTGTTAGTTGGGAATTTTTGATAACTACTAGTTTATAATCATATCTATAATTATAAGTGTTCATTTCATCTTCATGGACTTCAGTGTGAACCAAATTTCAATAGGAAATATTTTTATCATATCCTTCTATGTAAACATCATTACCAAAGTTATATATGATTCTAATGCCAATAAAATTTATGGATGAATAGAATGAAATATGAATGATGTTTTCATCCTCTTTAGGTTGGAAATAAGAATTAAAACCCTTTGATTACCCAATGGGGAAATGATAAAGATCCTAGTTTCCCTTTACATTCTTATCAGATTGTTTTCTCATAGGTCCCTATGAGGATTCATCTTCTCTTGTCTAGGGATGGGGACTTTGAGAGATTCTTTAGAATATTTTATCAAATTTTTTCTTAATAAAATAGATATATTTTGAAGTGGTATAAACTATGAGTGTACTTACCTTTAAGGAAAAACAAATCTGGAGAAGATCAATTTTCTAAGAGGAGGGGGTAAAAATTATCACATACTAATGAAATTGGGTTGACTAGGCTCCAACACCACCATGTCCTGGAGTTGATATACAATGGGGGTAGTAAATATTATTCCAGTGCTGTGGGATATGATTGATCCTATACTATTATGGAAGTAGCTTCTATCATAGACTTCTTAATTCCAGGTTCCTTTACTTAGGAATGAACTAGATACAACAACGTTTTTAGGGTGTGAGCTTTCTTTCATTAAGGGTTTCTATTTTGTTATAGGGCTATGTCACCTCAGTCTAGATTCCTTCTTAACTATATTTTCTTCGTAATATAGGAGTAATTTAAAAACTTTTTTATTTCTATATATTCTTCTTCTAAGCCATGGGAGTAAAGAGGTTTAATTGGATTGACTAATTAGCATGTGATGTGCTTGGTCCTAAGACCTGCACTGGGATGATGAAATTGCATGTTGTGATTTCAGATAAGATATGTTGACTAGTTATCATGGTGAAGTGTAGAGCCCCATGATCTCTATAACACCGATTTTTCATGATAAGTGAAGTATACATGATTATCTAGTATAGAATAATCACTCTATTGATGAAATTCTATTGGAGGATACCATATTTCTTCACGACCATACGGTTTTGGTCAAATGATAAGATAGAAAAATCAATTTGATAATAGAGCTCACTAATCACCCTGACATGCCTAACATGATCCCTATATGATGGATATTTTGGCTTGATATAGTGGATGATTTCCAAATAGTGTTTTCATAAATACAGTATACTTTTTTATCTTAATGAATTTTTAATGTCATGTTAGGAATTTTCCATGGGCCAAAATGTGAATTATAGGTTTCCATCATTTAATTCCTTTAATGTCTTGAAATGAACATAAATTTTGTTTCCCCTATAATTTTCAAAGTAAGTGAGGGAGTTAGGAAACACCTATCTTTCTTCAGAGGTAAAACTATAAGAGTGAGGAATAGATGATGACCATTTCCAAGGAATATTTTTTATGTGTGATAATATTTTACTATTTGGTAATGAAATTCTTGGTGTAGTTAAGCTTGAATTCTAAATTTCCCCTCGATATAAGGGAGGAATATGAGTGATGTTGACATGAGGAGTACCTATGTCCGCACAATAGATTCCAATTCTTGGATGACCTTTATAGTGAGAATAATTTGTATAACCTCCAAAGTTGATGGATTATCATCCTTTAGGAAGACCTCTAGGGTTATTAGTGCTTAATGGGTTGGAAAAGGGGTGGGCCTTCTTTCTTATTTATCTTTATTTGCGCAGTACCTCCAAAACTTGTAAAATATGGGGGAAACCCATGGATAATACTCTGGGGAGAACCTATAACATATTGACCCTATCCTTTTATACTTATTAATACATGATTTTAAGTATTATTTACCATCAAATACAACCAAGGATTGTAAATACCAGTGTCTTTAGATGATTATGTACATAATTTCAAAATATGAAATCCAAAATAAAATATATTTTATTTAATATCCATAATGATCTTCTAAATTCAATTATTATCTTATATCTTTTTGGATTAACCTGTGGGATACATTAATAAAAGGGATGAGCATAATATCCCCATATGGGAATAAGCATTGGAATAAAACAAAAAACATGGGTTATAAGGCATAACATGATTACCTAAAGTCATGGAAAATGAATAAACATAAAGAGTAATAACATGTATAATATGGGAATATACATCCATTAAATAATAGTAATGAGGAGACATAATATGACCTGACATAAACATAAGGAAAGGATAACTATCGAGACTATATCACATGGTGGACAAAGTCCAACAAAAGAATCTGTTTCACTCTATATCCCAACATGACATCTCATGAGACTGAAAATTACCCAATTCATTAGACCACTATCTGGGAACACCCATCATAACATTTCCATGCATTTGTGTTCCACAAAAAGAATCTATCATAAGGGTTACCAATGAAATAATGGGGTGTCATAATCATACAATCAGGCATAACAAAAAGAAATATCATAATGTTTCCCATGAAATAATGTATTTAAATCATACATAGATATTAATATGTTGAAATAGAAAAATATAATGATAAATTAATTCCAATTTAAGTGGAAATTTGTAAAAAAATTATTTAATAAACTTGGGAAATGAAACATTTTACTGCAGTTTAAGGAAAAAATTAAAGAGCATTTAAAGAGAAAATGGAATATTTGTATTTATAAAACACAAAATGAAAAAAAAATTAGTTTTTCATGATTAAATGAGTGATTTTATAAAATAATATCAATTTGTTAAAATATAATATGGATGGTACTTGAAAATAGGTTAGAAATATGGAAGTTCCCTTTAATCGGTCTTTCTTATGAGAAGAATTGAGAAGAAAACCTTATTAAAATATGTATATCCCTAAAAAATAAGGATGAAATGATCTGGATACATGAGTTTGGAACATGTAAATATAATTTTAAAGAATTATATTAAAATAATTAAGAGTTAAATTAGGGTAAAGAGAGAGAAATCATAGCCCTAAGGAAAAATAGATGCTCAGGAAGAAACCCTTACTGTATGTCTGAAAGTGTTCTCTATGTGATCTTAATGTCATAGATAATAAACTTAAATTAGGTAATTAATTAATTAAAATTATTTTCTTAATTTATTTGATTTATTATATTTTTATAATGTTAATTTATGGCCCTTTTGATGAGTTATACGATAAAATCTCATCATTTGGGAGTGTTTATTTTCAAAGTTTTCAGGATTAGTTACATATATACTTCTACGGAAAATAATGTAAAATGGGAATGGTTGTCTATCATTTCAGTAATATATTATTTATGAACATATATACTACTAAATGCTTATATAATTCATTTGGTAATTTTTGGTAAGGATGAATCATTGTAACGCCCCAACCCTAGTTACCCAAAGTCGGTGCATTATTACATAACATTGGCATGATCACATGAAAGATCAAAACTCGAATGACCGATTGGTTTAGTAGCCTTGGAAACACTATATATATTCATAAGTTTTTCATTACATCATAAAATGAAAAACTACTACAACAACATAATGTCTCCATAATCCACACTCATATCCCCACATAATATCCCTGCAGGTCATTCATAATTTACTTCTTCACTTCCTGGGAAAAATAAAACATAGAAAAGGGGTGAGCTCAAATGCCCTGTAAGGATAACAATATAGCGGAAACTTTCATAAATAAGAATAAACAGTTAAGGCAATGTATAAATAAAACAAAATCCTTTCAAACATGAACTTTCAACATGGTACAACATAAATAAAATGAAATAATGCCATTTACTTATTCACATGGATATTCTACTAATCGAATAATCACATGCAAAAATCAATAACCACTTTCATAATGTTGGAATGCATAATGTCAGACTATCATAACCACATAGTCAAGGCCTCTTTCCAAGACTACAAATAAGATTTTGCCAAGGCCTTGTGCCAAGACACTAGTTTGTATCATGAGACCTACCGATGCATCGAGGAGCTATAGTGGGCTCCACCCATCACATATTAAGTCCAATGCATTCCCATATGAAAAGGTTTAAACATAACATAAACATTCATATTAAAACTAGCATACGAAATGTCAATACTTTCACCATAAACCATGAATGATATAAAAATAGAACATCCACAGTCAAACATATCACAAAACCTTCAATACAATATAGAAGTTTTGTATCATAATAAATCAACTTCAAATAATCTTAAAATCCATCAAAGGATGTTGACATAGATTAAATCAAAATTATTTTTAAAGAAATATATCCTTTTATTTTGAAATCATTTAAGATCCATATAAAATAAGACATTTTCTTGAAAATATTCTTATAATCTTGTAAGGGAAGCTTTGAAGATTTTATAACGGTGGAAAATAGCCGCACCCGCCGTATAAGTTAAAAAAAACATTCTTACCTTAATTCTGTCGAAAAGGTTAAAAGGGACCTTGTTTTGAAAACGACGGAAAGATTCCTTTATAAACCACTTATAAAAGTCAAAAAGGGTATAAATGACTTTAACTCATACTCTAGTAAATAGTAAAAATGTTTTGAAATACATTTTTAAGAAACATGGATGTGGATGATAATGAGATCCCAGTAGATTATTACATATAAACAACCTCGGATAATGAAGAGATTGTGAAATAACCCTTACCTTGTACTTTTCCTTGGTTGGGGTAGGTTAAACTCCTGTATAATGGTGACATAATTGTTATTAAATTATAAAATAATCATATATATTAATATGATATCATATATGATCTTTTAACATTGATTTGTAAATAATATCTTAGAATTGTCGTCGTTTCGGGTGTTAACTTTCTCATTTTCTTTTATATGTTTTGTTACATAAGCCATGTTTGTTGTATCATATTCATATCCAGAATGATATCAAGTCCTTAAAAATAATTTTTAAATCATCAAATGATAATTATACTTGAATGGATACGATGGATAATGAATCTCATTGCGTTCGTGGAGACGGTAGTCCGTATGTACGCACGAGCGACAATATCATTCTTTTGATTTTAAAATAATATATAAATGGATGGTATATCATATATACTGAATCATTGACATGTTATATTTATTATTTACATGAGTTACACATCATTATTATACCCATACAAATAATAATATATTGAATAACAATTACACCACGACGTGGAGACGGTAAGCCGTACGTACGCACGTATGGTGACATGTTATTCAAAGGGTGGATAGAATACTGAATATGGTTGTACCATATTTATAATAACATCACAGTATATGTGAGATACTGGATTTATTATTTTAGAATGGTAAGAACAAAGAAATAAGAAGTGGAAGAAGAAAGGAACTTGAAAAGGGGTGGTGAAAACATTACCTCTTCTTCGGGTTCTTCCTTTTGATTTGATCAAAAGGGCTCCTTAGGATGGCTTTCTGATGAAACTAAGGCCTCTAGGTTGTATTTAGGGATGTTGGGAGAGTATTTTGGAAGAGTTTGGCCGAACCAAAAGGCTTTGAAGGTGTGAATAAATGGGAAGGATGAGTGCCCTTTTATAAGAGGGGTGAGGGGCACCTTTGGAAAAGCTAGAAATATTAATTTATAATAAATTCATATTCGGTTTATAATGGATCCAAAGTTGATTATTAAATGGTTAAGGTGGGGATGGGTCTAAAACAACTCAACCAATAGAATTTAGACAGGTTTGGGTACTTATATTAACCTTATCTTTAAGTATTAACTCTAAGTTAATTAGTTTCACTTTTACAATGTCTCCTTGTATTTTTATATAATATGGTTAATAAACTTACTACATACCTCCAAGAGACCCCCAAGTGGTCCATTAATGAGGAACCTATCATGATATAAGTCTCTTGGCCGAACCGTATATTTTTAGGAATTTAATATCAATTAATAATATAACATTTGTTTTAAGAACTCTTTTATGTCAATTTTGACACTATTCAATAGTTGATTTTTGTGAAACTCATAACAGATTGATTACTTCGAAAAAAGTCAATTAAATCAATACTAATATATCATATTATCCTATAAAATTAGTTTAAGTCATTAAAAGTTTCATATTATATTTATTTGGGTATTTATAATATCAATTATTTTATTTTTTCACTATTATAGTAATTACTGCATCATCGTTGTGTCATAACTAAAATAAATTATTTAATGTCTAAAAATTATAAATAAAATATAATTATGTAGAAAATCTTTTTATCTTTCTAATGAATATTTATAATCTAAAATCCAACATATATAACCCTATGTAACAATTGTTTCTCTAAAAGATATATGCTTGTGTCATTTTTGTATTCATTTTAACTTAATTAAAATAAAGTGTCATTATCACTTACAAGTGGATCCATGGGGTCCCAAAATCGACCCAAAGATGCCCGTGGTCGACCATGTATCAACCAATAGGGTTAAGACACGTTTTAGGGTAATTTAGTATTATTATAATATTATTTGTTTAACCCTTATTTACCGGATTTACCCTTAACCATGGTAAATAAAATATTTACCGCAGTAATTATTCAAAATGTCTAAAAATAAAAGTTACCTATTTACACAATTTGAACATCCTGATTCCAAATATGGAATCAATTTTCCTAAATTCAAAACACAGAAGTGGCAGAAATTAATTTAAAATTAATTCCCGCTATCAAAACAAAAAGCGTGTTTTTAAGAGATAATAACTATCAAAAGATTGACACTTGTTTATGTTCGGTTTAATTGTAAAATTATGTCCAATGACCAAAATTATATTAAATGATAAAAATATATTCTAAATATACTTTAAAACTAATAAAATTCATAATTTATCACTATTAATTATTTTGATTAAAAAAGTTGTTTTTAATTAAAATTTAGTAATTTTCACTATTCATCAAAATATGAAAGTTATCCGAAAAGTACCAAAATTTCACCTTCGGCTAAATTAGATATTCCGAATCCAAAAATGTAGTCCATTTTGAAATATAAAATATATATAATTTTAAAAAGTAGGTATTACTATTCATAATGTCTAGTTTGATTGGTTGTTAGAACTCGGTGTTGCGTACAACACACGCTATCGCATTATTCAAAGAGAAGCGTACCGTAGAAGCTTGGGGTGTTACATTATCCCCTCCTTCAAATAATTTCGTCCTCGAAATTTCTAGAATACTACCGCATGAAAAGGCTCGGGTGGTTCTTCATCATAAGTTCCTCGGGTTCCCACGTTGCCTCTTCCATCTTATGGTTTCTCCACAAAACTTTTACCAGACGCGTCGTCCGGTTTCTTAGCACTTGTTATCTTATATCAAGAATCTTGACAGGCTCTTCGCAATAAGACAGATCGGGTTCCAGTTCTAATTCTTCATAGGTGAGTACATGCGTTGGGTCAGGCATGTATTTCCTCAACAGAGATATGTGGAATACATTGTGAACTTTAGAGAGACTTGGCGGCATTGCCAATCGGTAAGCTACAGCCCCAATTCGTTCTAGAATTTCGAAGGGTCTGATGTACCTGGGACTCAATTTACCTTTCTTACCAAAACGTATAACTCCCTTCCATGGAGATACCTTTAGGAAAACATGATCACTGACTTGAAATTCCAAATCCTTCCTTCGATTATCGGCATAGCTCTTCTGCCTACTTTGAGCTGCTCTGATGTGATTTTGGATTACCTTTACCTTTTCCATCGTTTCCTCCGCCAGTTCTGGACCTACAAGTTTTCTTTCACCGACGTCATCCCAACAGGTTGGTGTACGACATCTCTTTCCGTATAACGCTTTATATGGTGCCATCTGAATACTCGAATGGAAGCTATTGTTATAAAAAAATTCTACCAGAGGTAAATATTGATCCCACATACCCTGAAAGTCAAGTGAGCAAGATCTCAACATGTCTTCTAAGGTCTGAATAGTCCGTTCTGATTGTCCATCTGTCTGAGGGTGGTAAGCAGTGCTCAAATGAAGTTCAGTATCCAGGGATTTCTGAAGACTTTTCCAAAATCTTGAATTAAAACAGGGATCACGATCAGAAACAATTGATAAGGGTACTCCATGAAGTCTCATAACTTCATTAATATATAGTCTTGCTAGACGTTCTAGGGGTAGATCGTCTCTTATAGCAAGAAAATGTGCTGACTTGGTAAGACAATCAACAATAACCCATATTGCATCATTCCTTCTAGGAGTCTTTGGTAGCCCCATGACAAAGTCCATCGTAATATTGTCCCATTTCCACTCCGGTATGGGAAGAGGTTGCATGACTCCTCCAGGCTGTTGCCTTCCAGCTTTCACCTGTTGACAAACCATACATCTTTACACAAAATCAGCAATCTCCCTCTTCATGTTGTCCCACCAAAAATGTTCCTTCAAATCTCTATACATTTTTCTACTCCCAGGGCGTATAGAGAAATTGGAACTATGAGCATCATCCAGCAATTCCCTTTTTAGATCAGGTAAATCGGGAACACAAAGTCTCTTCCCGAATTTCAAAATTCCATCTTCATACACAAAGTCTCTCAATCTCCCATCATTCACAGCTTTAATCTTCTTTTGGAATTCTTCATCATCGGTCTGAGAACTCTTAATCCTTTCTAGTAAAGATGGTTTGGCAACCATTTGAAAAAGCATTGATGTTTCACCTTCCCTGGTTATTCCCATGTCCATATTCACTAGATCCATGAAAATTGGATCCCTTTCAATTCTCATATTGTTCAAAACTCCATGGTCTTTTCTACTCAAATCATATGCCACCTTGTTTGCTTTCCCCGGGTGGTAGTGTATCGTGCAATCATAATCCTTGAGTAATTCAAGCCATCTCCTTTGCCTCATGTTGAGTTATTTTTGTGAGAAAATATACTTCAAACTCTTGTGATCAGTATAAATCTCACATTATTCACCATAGAGGTAGTGCCTCCATATCTTCAAAGAAAAGATCACAGTTGCTAACTCGAGATCATGACACTACTAGAAATTCAGGCTTCTGCGCCTGCTAGCATTAGAGACCTCTTTTGGTGGTCGCTAAAGGGGGTATTAGTGACCGCCAATGGCGGCCGCTAATTCCGTCAAAAAATCTGGCGGGATTTTTCCTGCTTCCAGTCTTCTTCTTCACGGGTTTCCTGTAACAGCACGGTGTCGCCACCTCCTACCGCCTCCGCCATCACCCACGCCACCACAGGTGACCTCCAAACAAACCTCGAACTCTTTTGTTGTACCTAATAGGTCCTTGAACCATTGTGGAAACCTTACCTGACCTCCCCATGACATCAGCCTAGGTACCTTCTTCTTTCCGACCACCGGGAATCCGCCATGGACGGCGACCGAAGGTTTTGGCATCCCTCCCTTCCACCCCCTGCGTCACCGTGTTTAATCGACAGCAAGCCACAAAATATTTCGTTGTTTTCATGCGGGGGTTTTAGCGGCCGCCATTAGCGGTCGCTGTTGAGATTCACTGACGGAGCAACAGCGACCGCCATAAGCTGTCGCTGAGCACCCACAAAAAGCCTTTAGCGGCCGCTTTTGGCGGTCGCTAATGGCTGTAATTATAGTAGTGTGAGTAGGATAGTTTTGTTCATGAATTTTCAACTGTCGTGATGCATAGGAAATAACTCTATCATTCTGCATAAGGACACAACCAAGTGCTTTCTTCGATGCATCACTATAAATAACGAACCCATCATTCCCCGATGGTACAGTCAATATAGGAGCATTGAATAATCTTCTCTTCAGTTCTTCAAAACATTCTTCACACTCTTTTGTCCAAACAAATTTAACCCCTTTACGTGTGAGCTTCGTTAATGGGTTAGCCAATCGGGCAAAATTCTGGACGAAACGTCGATAATAACCTGCCAAACCAATAAAACTGCGTACCTCAGTTATACTCGTAGGTGCTGGCCATTCTTGGATTGCCTTGGTCTTAGAAGGATCAACCGAGATTCCATCTTTAGAGACAATATTTCCAAGAAAAGAAATCTCATGAAGCCAAAATTCACACTTGCTAAACTTCCCATATAATTCATGCCTCCTCAGAGTCTTCAAGATAATGCCCAAGTGATTTTCATGATCTTTGTAGGTTTTGGAGTATACCAAGATATCATCAATAAATACCACCACAAATTCATCGAGATACTCCTTGAAAACACTATTCATCAGATCCATGAATACAGAGGGTGCATTAGTCAATCCAAACGGCATTACAGTAAACTCGTAATGCCCGTACCTGGTTCGAAATGCTGTCTTCGGAATGTCTTCCTTCTTCACACACAACTAATGGTATCCAGATCAAAGGTCAATATTTGAAAAGTATTGAGCTCCATGCAGTTGGTCAAATAAATCATCAATGTGAGGTAGGGGATACTTGTTCTTTATCGTTATAGCATTGATCTCCCTGTAGTCGATACATAACCTCATAGATCCATCTTTCTTTTTAACAAAAAGAACAGGGGATCCCCATGGAGAAACACTAGGGCGAATAAATCCCTTATTACTCAATTCCTCTAGTTGTTTCTTTAGTTCGACTAACTCTACAGTGGCCATTCTATAAGGGGTCTTCAATATAGGCCTTGATCCAGGAATCAAATCAATGGAAAACTCAACTTCTCATTCTGGAGAATGTCCAGGTAAATCTTCCAAAAATACATCTACAAATTCTTTCACAACAGGTACATCCTCTATTTGAACATTCCTTTCCTCGCCGACAGTTATTTCATTCTCTTCCTCCCCAATAATTGAATTAATTTTAGCTACTGGCGGTGGATCTAAATAAGAATTAGGTGGTGACGATTCTACTCTAAAGATAAGGTGTTCCTTATCATTATCATCAAGAATCGTAACCTCTTTCTTTTTACAATAAATCTTCACATCATAGTCCGAAAGCCAGTCCATACCGAGGATTATATCAAAATCAATCATAGGTATGACGACGAGATCAGCAGATAAAAAAAATTTATGTGCTCTAATGGGGACTGATTCACAAAACATTGTTGCAATGATACTTCCCTTAGGAGTTTTAACTGACAACTCCCTTATTAAATCAAATTGGAAATATCTAATTTTCTTAGAAAACTGGGAAGATATGAAACAATGCGACGATCCAGAGTCAAATAATGCATTTTCTAAACTTGAGGAAACCATTAAATTACCTGCCACCACGTCCTTCGGAGCTTCTACCTCAGCAGTAGTGATAGCATAAGCTTGGCCTTGATCCCTTGGCCTTTTCTGAGGTACGTTCTCCTGAAGCTTAGGACATGCATTTGTATAATGCCCCATCTCCCTACAATTGTAGCACTGAACGTCGGTAGCTTCCTTCTTCCCCTTGCAATCACGATCTTGGTGGCCTTTTTCACCACAATTGTAACAGACTCCCATTCCCTTCAAGCAAGTACCAGGATGTTTCTTCCCGCATTTACCACAAGATGGATATTCAACCTTTCCCTTCTTCCCCTTATTTCCATTCCCAGATTGATCAGCAAGTCTCTTCTTCTCTTGCTTTGCTTTAAAGTCATAAGACTTAGAGAATTCCTTTTCGGTCTTGATAGCACATGAGACAATGTCTTCGTACGATGAAAAGGATTGTGAGACTAATGCTCGATGGAGAAATGGTTTTAACCCATAAAAGAAATGATCAATCTTACTTCTTGGGTTGCGAATATAATATCCAGCATGCCTCGCTAACCTTGTAAAGTTAGCCTCATAATTTGTGACATTCTCATCCTCCTTTTGCCTCAGACTCAGAAATTGCCTTTCCATATATGCTCGATGGTCGCGAGGAAAGTATTTTTCTAAAAACAGATCTTTGAACTCCCTCCACTCCATATTTGATACTTCATCATCTTCCTTTGTATTTTGAATCAATGACCACCATTGATCAGCATCTCCAGTGAGGCGGTAAACTGCCATGATAACTTTTTCCCTTTCACTACTCCCCAAAGCCTGAAATATTTTCTCTAGGGAAAATATCCATTGCTCAGCTACTAAGGGATTTGTACTCCCATTGAACATTGGTGGTTATGGCCTCATGAATCGATCTAACATTGATCCTCCACTCTGCGGATCAGGGTGCTCCATACGGGTAAGGTTATTATTCATAACCTGAGTAAGTTGTCCTAGTATGGTGATTAGCTGATCGGCACCAGTTGCATCACCAGCTACACTATAATTATCTTGAGAAGGAGGGAAATCCCTACATGGAGTGCATGCATTGATACGGTTTCCATTTCTTCCACTAGGCGCCATTTCTAAACAATGGCATAAACTAGATCAGTTTATGAATCAAAATACATAATCCCATACTTATAAAACACTTAACATAAATTGAACTATTTATGGATATAATCCATAATCATAAGAATGTTTTCTTTGAGGAAGTATATACTCATAATCCCTTCAAAATGATTTGTAATTAAAATGAGAGTTATCCTAATCATATCCCCCGGGAGTGTCGTAACCAAGAGTGCAGCAAGGCCCGTTGTCGTGCACCAGTTCCCGTTCGAGTCTAGCTCAAAGCGGTGTTTTTGTGTTTTACCCCTAGGTACATCTGTGCCAGATCCGCCTCTACCTGCTCGTATCCAGACAGGGATGTATTGCTCGGAAAACTCACAAAATCTCTACAATACCAAAATTCTAGAAAGTTCTTCTATACTAATCCCCAAAGTTCATCTTTGGTCTACGTGCTCTAATTAGAGTTTATCTAAATCTAGCCTCCAAGGTTTGTACTAAACATCCTCTGATACCAACTGTAACGCCCCGACCCTAGTTACCCAGAGTCGGTGCATTATTACATAACATTGGCATGATCACAAGAAAGATCAAATCTTGAAAGACCGATTGGTTTAGTAGCCTTGGAAACACTAGATATATTCATAAGTTTTGCATTACATCATAAAATGAAAAACTACTACAACAACATAATGTCTCCATAATCCACACTCATATCCCCACATAATATCCCTGCAGGTCATTCATAATTTACTTCTTCACTTCCTGGGAAAAATAAAACATACAAAAGGGGTGAGCTCAAATGCCCAGTAAGGATGACAATATAGCGGAAACTTTCATAAATAAGAATAAATAGTTAAGGCAATGTAAAACTAAAACAAAATCCTTTCAAACATGAACTTTCAACATGGTACGGCATAAATAAAATGAAATAATGCCATTTACTTATTCACATGGATATTCTACTAATCGAATAATCACATGAAAAAATCAATAACCACTTTCATAATGTTGGAATGAATAATGCCAGACTATCATAACCACATAGTCAAGGCCTCGTGCCAAGACTACAAATAAGATTTTTCCAAGGACTTGTGCCAAGACACTAGTTTGTCTCATGAGACCTACCAATGCATCGTGGAGCTATAGCAGGCTCCACCCGTCACATATTAAGTCCAATTCATTCCCATATGAAAAGGTTTAAACATAACATAAACATTCATATTAAAACTAGAATACGAAATGTCAATACTTTCACCATAAACCATGAATGATATAAAAATAGAACATCCACAGTCAAACATATCACAAAACCTTCAATACAATATAGAAGTTTTGTATCATAATAAATCAACTTCAAATAATCTTAAAATCCATCAAAGGATGTTGACATAGATGAAATCAAAATTCTTTTTAAAGAAATATATCCTTTTATTTTGAAATCATTTAAGATCCATATAAAATAAGACATTTTCTTGAAAATATTCTTATAATCTTGTAAGGGAAGCTTTCAAGATTTTATAACGGCGGAAAATAGCCTCACCCGCCGTATAAGTTTAAAAAAACATTCTTACGTTAATTCTGTCGAAAAGGTTAAAAGGGACCTTGTTTTGAAAACGACGGAAAGATTCCTTTATAAACCACTTATAAAAGTCAAAAAGGGTATAAATGACTTTAACTCATATTCTAGTAAATAGTAAAAATGTTTTGAAATACATTTTTAAGAAACATGGATGTGGATGATAAAGAGATCCCAGTAGATTATTACATATAAACAACCTCGGATAATGAAGAGATTGTGAAATAACCCTTACCTTGTACTTTTCCTTGGTTGGGTTAGGCTAACCTCCTGTATAATGGTGAAATAATTTTTATTAAATTATACAAGAATCATATATATTAATATGATATCATATATGATCTTTTAACATTGATTTGTTAATAATATCTTAGAATTATCGTCGTTTCGGGTGTTAACTTACTCATTTTATTTTATATGTTTTGTTACATAAGCCATGATTTTTGTATATTATTCATATCCATAATGATATCAAGTCCTTAAAAATCATTTTTTAATCATCAAATGATAATTATACTTGAATGGATACGATGGAGAATGAATCCCATCGCGTTCGTGGAGACGGTAGTCCGTACGTATGCACGAGCGACAATATCATTCTTTTGATATTAAAATAATATATAAATGGATGGTATATCATATATACAGAATCATTAACAAGTTATATTTATTATTTACATGAGTTACACATCATTATTATACCCATCCAAATAATAATATATTGAATAACAATTACACCACGACGTGGAGACGGTAAGCCGTACGTACGCACGTATAGTGACATGTTATTCAAAGGGTGGATAGAATACTGAATATGGTTGTACCATATTTATAATAACATCACAGTATATGTGAGATACTGGAGTTATTATTTTAGAATGGTAAGAACAAAGAAAGAATAAGTGGAAGAAGAAAGGAACTTGAAAAGGGGTGGTGAAAACATTACCTCTTCTTCGGGTTCTTCCTTTTGATTTGATCAAAAGGTCTACTTAGGATGGCTTTCTGATCAAACTAAGGCCTCTAGGTTGTATTCAGAAATGTTGGGAGAGTATTTGGGCAGAGTTTGGCCGAACCAAAAGGCTTTTAAGGTGTGAAGAAATGGGAAGGAGGAGTGCCCTTTTATAAGAGGGGTGAGGGGCACCTTTGGAAAAGCTAGAAATATTAATTTATAATAAATTCATATTCGGTTTCTAATGGATCCAAAGTTGATTATTCAAAGGTTAAGGTGGGGATGGGTCTCAAAAAACTCAACCAATAGAATTTAGACAGGTTTGGGTACTTATATTAACCTTATCTTTTAGTATTAACTCTAAGTTAATTAGTTTCACTTTTACAATGTCTCTTTGTATTTTTATATAATATGGTTAATAAACGTACTACATACATCCAAGAGACCCCCAAGTGGTCCATTAATGAGGAAACTATAATGATATAAGTCTCTTGGCCGAACCTTAGATTTTTAGGAATTTAATATCAATTAATAATATAATATTTGTTTTAAGAACTCTTTTATGTCAATTTTGACACTATTCAATAGTTGATTTTTTTGAAATGTATAACAGATTGATTACTTCGAAAAAAGTCAATTAAATCAATACTAATATATCATATTACCCTATAAAATTAGTTTAATTCATTAAAAGGTTCATATTATATTTATTTGGGTATTTATAATATCAATTATTTTATTTTTTCACTATTATAGTAATTACTGCATCATCGTTGTGTCATAAATAAAATAAATTATTTAATTTATAAAAAATTATAAATAAACTATCATTATGTATGAAATATTTTTATCTTTATAATTAATATTTATAATCTAAAATCCAACATATATAACCTTATGTAAGAATTGTTTTTCTAAAAGATATATGCTTGTGTCATTTTCGTATTCATTTTAACTTAATTAAAATAAAGTATCATTATCACTTACAAGTGGATCCATGGGGTCCCAAAATCGACCCAAAGATGCCCATGGTCGACCATGTATCGACCAATAGGGTTAAGACATGTTTTAGGGTAATTTAGTATTATTATAATATTATTTTGTTAACCCTTATTTACCGTATTTACCCTTAACCATGGTAAATAAAATATTTACCGCAGTAATTATTCAATATGTCTAAAAATAAAAGTTACCTATTTACACAATTTTAACATCCTGATTCCAAATATGGAATCCATTTTCCTAAATTCAAAACACAGAAGTGGCAGAAATTAATTTAAAATTAATTCCCGCTGTCAAAACAGAAAACGTGTTTTTAAGAGATAATAACTATCAAAAGATTGACACTTGTTTATGTTCGATTTAATTGTAAAATTATTTCCAATGACCAAAATTTTATTAAATGGTAAAAATATATTATAAATATACTTTAAAACTACTAAAATTCATAATTTATCACAATTAATTATTTTGATTAAAAAAGTTGTTTTTAATTAAAATTTAGTAATTTTCACTATTCATCAAAATATGAAAGTTATCCGAAAAGTACCAAAATTTCACCTTAGGCTAAATTAGATATTCCGAATCCAAAAATGAAGTCCATTTTGAAATATAAAATATATATAATTTTAAAAAGTAGGTATTACTATTCATAACGGCTAGTTTGATTGGTTGTTAGAACTCGGTGTTGCGTACAACACACGCTATCACATTATTCAAAGAGAAGCGTACCGTAGAAGCTTGGGGTGTTACAATCATTATATAAGATGTTAGTGATAATCGTTTAATTTTTATGGTGGTTTTTCAAAAATCAAAAAGTAGTTTTGTTTAATTAATTAATATTACATACATAAAATATATATAAAAAATAAATTTGAATTCAGAAATATATTATAATATTTTTAAACATAGATATGGCTTTATGAGATTTATTTATGGGGTAATGGAAATTGGAAACATTTTCATCCTTGAATGTGATAAATTAACACATCACAGACGATGTATTCATTTTTTAAACAAAATGAGAGGGGAAAGAAATGATGATGGATTATTAAATTATAATAATAAAATCTCATTATATTTATGGTAATTAAGTTATTATACCATTTGGATGAGGGGAGGTGAGGTGGAAATAATAAAAAAATAACTTGAAAATAAATTAAAAGAAAAGAAGAGGATTTTACCTCTTCAATCCTTCTACTTGAGAACTTTATTTGAGGAATTGGTTTTTTTTTTCGATAAAAAAGGATCCTAGACATGGGGTAGGATCTTAGAAAAATAATTGAGCACAATTTGGAAAAGTATCAAAGAAATAGAGATGTGAGGCGAAGAGGTGGTGAGGGGTGCTAATTATAGGGGAGGAGAGGGGTTTTTATCATTATTTTATTCATTAGTAATTACTTTTCATCAAGACATTGAATAGTTTGAGAAATATAACTCAATATATTAAAATAATTAAATAGAGTTAATTATTTTGGGCTTACATCAGTCTTACATAATCTATGACTCAATAATTCATGTATTTATCTTTTATTATAAAATACCGTATTTAACAATTTACTAAAAATTCATGTATTTTTTGAAAATCCAAAAAATTTACCATAAATTTTTTTTTACATGTTGAATTCAAAAATTAACTAAATTTTATGAAAATAATTTTATAAATATAAGAGATTTAATTTTTAATTAAATTCATCATTTACATGCAAAATGCCTATTTTAAAATTATAACTCGTTTTATAAGACATTGAAAAATGAATTGAGGTCTCCTAAAATTATATTATAATCATAAGACAAGAAAAATATTAATTTATGAATATATTTTATGGAAATAAATTTTTTCTAAAGCATTTTATTAATTATAAAATTGAACATAAACAATTTTGTTTTAAAAAATATTAACATTTAATAAATAATTTATAAAACATTTATTTTCTTATACTATGAAATAATTATATCATATTTTTATTTATAAGATTATTAAATTATATTTATACTTTTATTGGTGAGTTTTCTATTCTATCACCTAGTTTACTATTCATAAGGGTCACATTACAATTCCAATGGTAAAGTTATTATTCCTTTGTTATAGGTTATATAACTTATATAAATACCTCTTATTTCATAATTATTCATTTATAATGTTTTTATTGTGTTCTCTATGTGAATTTTATGTTATTTATAATATATAAGATAATTATAAGAGGGGAATTATCGTTGATAAAAATTTAGTTTGTTGCATTCTTCCCCCTTATGAAATTTCTCACACAAAATTTCATTTTAAAAACTATGGTGAAAACAAGTTAGGGCACTTATCCTTAATAAATTATTCAAGTTTTTATGTTTCCTCTTTAAACTTAAGGTCCCTCCATAGTTCTTTGACCAGGTGATCGGTATTGTTTCGTAAAACATTATCCCTATGATCCAGGATCTTCAGTGGTTTCTCCTCTTAAGATATATCATTCTCCAACTGTACCACCTATGAATTTATTACATGTGAGGTATATGGTATGTACTTACTTAATATGAATACGTGCAATACATCATGTACCTGATATGTGATAGTTGGAAGTTCTAGTTCATAAGCCACAACTCTAACATGATCAAGAATCTATAAGGGTCTGATGTACACGGTACCTAGCATCCCATTCTTGAGAAATATCATGATCCTATTCCATGGTGATATATGGAGGAATAAAATGTCTCCAACCATAATCTTTAGGTACCATCGATGATTTTTGGCGTAGCTCTTTTGTCATCTTTAGGCTATCTTGATGTGATATTGAATTGTTTTAACCTTTCCCACCATTTCATGGAAAATTTTAGGTCCTAATAGCTTGCGTTCACCAACTTAATCCTAGCATGTTGGTGTTCTATATAATTTCCCAAAAATGGATTCATATGGATCTATTTGAATTCCTTAGTGTAAAATGTGGTTGTAAAAGAACTCAACCAGAGGCCGATGTTGGTCCCATCCCTCTTTGAAATCCATAGAACATGCCCTCGACATGTATCACAACATTTGAATAGTTTATTCATATTTTACATCAGTTTGGGGATGATAAGTTGTACTAAAGTTCATCTTAGTGTTTATGGCATGTTGGGGACTTTTCTAGAACTTAGAGTTGAATCTCGTTTCTCTATTGGGTATAATTGATAGTCGTACTCCATGAAAATTTACCTCTTCTTTGATCTATATTTATGAATGTTGATCCAGTAAGAAGTCCTCTCTAATTACGATAATTCGAGTTTCCTTTGTAATAATTTATATTACAACCCATATATAATTGTTTCTTTTGGATGTCTTAGGATTTCCACTGACAATGTCCATGGTTTTGTTTTTACATTTCCTTGTCAGTATGGGTAATGGTCTCATCATCCCCTTATACTTTTTCCTTTAATCTTTTAGTTTTTGACATACCAGAGCCTTTGATGTATGTTAAGAAATATCCTCCTTCATATTGACCCACCAATAGTTCTCTAAGATATCTCAATACATCTTTGTGACCCTAGGTGAATAGACAATATTGATCTATGTGAGTCATTCAGAATCATTTTCTTTATCTCTGAATTTTATGGTACACATTGTTGTGACCCAAATCGAATGACTCCTTTCTCATCCATTTGTAACTCTTATGATTTCCCATTTATGATAGCTTCCTCATTTATTTAAATTTCCTCATCATTTTGTTGATAATCCTTTATTTTTTTAAGGGATGGATGAGAAATAATTTGAGAAATGATTGATGATGTTCCCTCCTTAATGATTCCCATGTTTATCCTTTGCATGTGTAAGAATATTTTTTCCTTTTCAATACTCAACATTGATAATGTTTTATGATTCTTTCTACACAGTTCTTCTACTAATTTATTTAATTTTAGTGAATGGTAGTCAATTGAGAAGACATAATACTTGATGAACTATAACCATCCTTTTTTGTGCATATTAAGCACCTTCTATGTGAATATATATTTGATACTCTTATGATCACTATATTTTTCACACTTCTCCCCATATAGATAATTCTAATATTTTTTTCAATGCAAATATCATAGCTACCAACTTCATATCATGAGTTAGATAGTTTTCTTTATGAATTATCAACTACCTAGAGTCATAGGATATAACTTTATCATTTTTCATCAATAAACATCCTAAGCCCTTCGTTGAAAAATCATTGTATACTAAAAAGGTTTCCCACATGATGGTAATGTGATAATTGAGTTTGTGATAATCCTCTTTTTCAACTCATTAAACCAGTCTTCACATTCAATGGTTCATAAAAAATTCTCCCTTCTAGATCATCTTGGTTAGTGGGATTATCAATCATGACATGTTATTCACAAATCTATTGTAATACCCAGCTAGACCATGAATGCTACAGATCTCCATTATAGATGTTGGTATGTGCCACTCCTCAATTTCCATTATCTTGAAAGGGTCTCTAGGTATTTCTTTATTGAAGATAACATGCCCATATAATTATACATCATCCATCAAGAACTCACATTTGTTGTACTTTTCATATAATCTCTCCCTTCACAATGTTTCTAGTATAGTATTCAAATAGTCCTAATGTTCCTAATTATTATTGGATTATATCATAATATCATCAATAATTATTACCCCAAATTTTTTCAAGGTAATCTATAAATAATCTATTCATTAGGTCCATGAAAATTTCAAGATCATTAGTGAGTCCGAAGGGAATCATTATGAACTCATAGTGTACATATCTAGTTTGAAAGGCATTCTTGGGAATATTTTCCTTCCTCACCATTAATTGGTGAATCCCAACCAAATATCCACCATAGATAAAGAAATAGGCCCCACATAACTCATCAATCAATTATTCTATCTGTGGTGGTGGATACTAATTCTTTATCATGTTTTTTTTGAGATCATGCTAATTGATGAAAAGGAGAATTGATCCATGCTTATTCTTGATGAAGAGGACAAGAGCACCCCATGGTGATGCACTCGAGCATGTAAACCCCTGTTCTAAATTCACCTTTAACATCATTCTTTGTTCATCCAACTCAATAGGTGTCCATTCTATTAGGTTTCTTTGATATAGGTAGAGATCTAGAAATAATTTCAATTATGAACTCAACCTCTTGATCTAGAGGAAGACTAGAAATTTCTTCAGGGAAAACATCAGTGTAGTCCCTCATTATCGGAATGACTTAGAGCAACATTCAGTCCTTTGTGTCAATCATTTGAGCAATATATTTTGCCTCATAAGGAAATAATATAAAAAATTAAGATGATGAATCTAAATAAGATTCATCCGCCTCTTTACACTTGTACATAATTAGACGATGGGTCAGGATGTGAAGATTGATATCTATTTACCAATTTTTGTTGTTGTATTTATATAAATATAGCCAATCCATTCCAAATATAGCATCAAAATATTCTAATGGGAGTATGAAAAGATCTTCTAGGAGGTTCATTCCCAAAAACTTGACTACGGAGGAGTTATAAACTTTGGGTGCAATAATTGACCCATTTTATATTCTAACAGATAACTCAACCTCTAGATTTTTATGTGTTGATTGAATAGTTATACTAAACATTCATGATATGAATGAATGATTAGAAAAAGAATAAAATATTATGTTATATATTCTTGAATAAATAACCAGAATACCTATCACCGCATCATTTTCATGATCCATCATAGTAGAAATGATTTAATATTCATTTCATTTTTGCCTTGGATGTTGTTGTGGTTGATTTCCTCCAACATCCCTTGGCTTAGGGAAATGGATCCTTTAATTCCCATGTTCATTAAAGTTGAAACACTACACTATATGATGAGTGTTGAGATAAACCTTATTTTCTTATTCCTTATTAGTGGGATTATTCATTTACCTTCAAGAGTTATTTTCCATATGTTATTATATTCCATATTTTATATATCTCATGGTTCTATATAAATAGTTTCCCGGATGCTTCTTCCCACACTTTTCACATGTGGTATGTTGGGACTTCTTTCCATCGTGGAATTTATCTTTTGATCAACTCATATTAAACTCCATTTTGTTCTCTTTTTCATCCGGGGAATAAAACCACAAAGAGTATTGGAACGTTATTTCAACCTTAAGGGAACAATAGAAAATCTCCTCATAGATGTAAAAATATCAAATCGCCAATTCTATTTATAGAATAATCATTATATTTCTAAATAAACGATCCAATTTTATTTTATTGTTCAAGAAAAATACATGGGGGTATCTTTCTATCCTTCTGAAGTTTTCTTAATACACCCCGATATACACACATTACTTTTGCTTCAAGCTTCGGAACTCCCAATCCATCATAAGATAGAGGGTTTAGGGAAACTATTTATTCCAAAAAATCTTGAAATCTTCTCATTCCATGGAATCAATTTCCTCCTTAGACTTTGCGCTCTTGATCATGGCCCACCACTTATCAGCTTTCCAATTAAAACAATAAACAAAAAAAACAAACTTCTCTTCTTTTGGGCATTATAGAATGGACAATATCTTATCAATAGAGATAATCCTATATTTTATGAGGAGGGTATTGGAAGATCCACTAAAAATGGGAGGCCTTTTCCACATAAATTAGTTGTCTAGAACTTTATATTTTTCAGGATAATGAGGTAATTCCATCTGATTCATGTTATTATTCATAACTTGTTCCTATTTTGTAAGTATTATCATGATTTTTTGAGCACCTATTCTATCATATTTGGAATATAATTAGACAAATCATCACATTTCTTATCAAATTGATTGTTGGAACTAGTTCTTATATTTACATGAATTAACTAAGAAGAAAACATAAAATTAGTAGTTTTTAATAGTTATCTAATGAGAATAAAAAAATAAAAAATTGTACATATAGGTATAAACTTGTAAATGAAAAGTATATCCTAACATATGATTCCCTAGGTTTCAATCTATGTTCACCATGGTTATAGAGTTATCCTTAGGGTTTTTACTAAAGTGCTCAAGTATAAAATAATAAAAATAATTATACCATCATTTGATACCAAGTATAGTGTCCCTAGACTGTTACACATTTCATTACCTGATTCTATGCATAATTCACCATCAAATAAAACCAGGGATTGTAAATCCTAGTGTATTTGGATGATTATATAGATAATTTTAAAATATGAAAACAAAAATAAAAAAAAATTATTTAATCTTCATAATGATCTCTTAGTTTCCATTGAGATCTTATATATAGGACAACCTTCAGAATACATGAACAAAAGGGATGAGCTAAAAATCTTTGTAAGGGAATAACTCAAGGAACAAAACATAACACAAGGGTTAAACGGAATAACCTGATGACATAAAGGAATGGAAGATAAATACTCCTAAGTAATAATAACATGTAAATCATGGAATCATATAACCATGACATCATATGAATGTGGAAACATCATATCACAAGACAAAATGATGAGTCAAGACTATCTTCTAATACTATATCACATGGTGGACAATGTCTCGTAAAGGAATCAGGTCCAATACTTGTCCTAACTTGATATATCACGAGACTAAACATTACCCAATTTTTTGGAACAATATTTGCAAACACCCATCAAAAAATGTTCATGAATAGGTTTTTCAAATGAATAATCAAGCATAACAGTTTTCCATTGAATGGATTGGGTATCTTAATCATGTCTTAAGGAATAACAAATAGTAATATCTTGATAGTGCCCATGAAATATTGGATTAAAATATTATATGAACATTAATATGGTAAAATAGGTGTAGATTGGGATAAATAATGTCCAACTTAAGTGGAAACATGTAAATATTGTTTAAGAACTTTATAAATGAAACATTTAACTGTGGTTTATGTAATATTCAAAAGGGAATTTAAAGAGAAAATGGAATATTTGTTTTCATAAAAATAGAAATAAAAAAGTCATATTTACATGATAAAATGAGTGATTTCATAAATATAATTGTTTATTAAAACATTGTATGGTTGGTACTTGAAATTGGTTAATAAATTTGGAAGTTCGCTTTAATCGTTCTTTCTTATCGAGAAGAATTGAGAAGGGAAACTTAATTAAATATATATTTCCCCAAATAATAAGGATGAAATGATATGTATACATGAGTTTGGAAAATATAAATATAATTTATAAGAATTATATAAAAATAAACAATAGTTTAATTATGTTAAATAATGAGAAAGTGTAACCAAGAGGAAAAAATAGAGGTTTGGAAATAAACCCTTACCTTATGGCTAAAAGTGTTCCTCACATGATCTTAATGTTCCGGATAATAAAATTAAATCATTAATTAATTAATTTAGAACCTCAAATTCATGTATTATATTTATTATGGATTTATTACGTTCATTTATGGCCCTTTTGATGATTTATAAGACATAATGTTGTCATTTGGGAGCATTTGTTTCATTGGTTTTCATGATTATTTACTTGTACACTTGTATGAAAAATCATGTAAAAGGAGGATGGTTGTCCGTAATTGAAGTTTTATATTATTAATTAACCTAATAAATATTACATTTTTATATAATTAATTTTGTAATTCTGTTTGAGGATGAATCATTAGATAATATGTTAGAGACAATCATTTAGATTATTTGGCTGGTTTTTTTATCATAAAATGTTATTTTTGTTTTATTAATTAATATTATGTATATAAAATGGTTCCAAAACAATACATAGGATATAGTTCATATATTATAAAATTTTTAAACCATAAAAATGGTTTTATGAGCAGTATTTATGGATGGAATGAAAATTGAGAAGTTTGTCTTCTTGAATATGATAATTTTACACATTACCGATGAGGTTTTCATTTTTAGTACAAAAGTAGAGGAGAAAGAAATTATTATGGATTATTATATTAGGATAATAAAATTCTAGTATATGTAAGTTATTGGATTTATCATACCATTTTTATTAGGGAGGTTAGGAAAGAATAATAAATTAAAAGAACATGAAAAGTAATTAAAAGAAAAGAAAGAGGTTTTTACCGCTTGAATCCTTATTATTGAGAACCTCCTTAGGGGGATTGTTTTGGTATATTATTGAGTAAAAAGGATCCCATACATGGTTTAGGGTATTTGAAATATATTTTAATAGAATTTGGACAAGGATCAAAGATAGGTAAGTGTGATGAGAAGAGATGGTGAGGGTGGTATTTATAGGGGAGGACAGGAGTGTTTTATCATTATATAATTCATTAGATTATTATTTTTCCTCAGTAATATGAATATTTTGATAATTATCACTAAATATATTAAAATAATGAAATATAGTTCATGATTTTGGGCATACATTAGACTTACATCATTTATGACTCAATAATTCAAGTGTTTAGCTTTTATCGTAGATTATCGTATTTTACTATTGACCAAAAATTCAACTATTTTGAAAAAATACCAAAAATTTACACTATACATTTTAAGACGTTTAGAATTAAAAAATAAACTCCATTTTAAAAATAAATAAATATGAGAAATTGTTTTTAATTGAAATCGTCATTTACTTGGAAAAATACCAATTTTAAAATTAAAAATTATTTTATAACACTTTTGAAATTTTAATTAAGGCTTCATAAAATTAGATTATACTCATAATACAACCAAATAAAAATTTATGAATACATTTTATGGAAATTAATTTTTTATGAAAACATTATTTTAATTATAAAATTGAAAATAAACACGTATGTTTTATTAAACTATCGACACTTAATTATTAATTTCAAAAGAATTTATTTACTTGTAATATGATATAATTATATCATATTTTCATTTAGAAGATGGATAAATTTTATTTATACTTTTATAGGTGAGGTTACTATTCTATCATCAGTTTTACTATTCATAAGGGCCATATTACTATTCCATATGTCAAGTTATTATTCAATTGGTATTGGTTTCTTAACATATATAAATACTTCTTATTTCACTCATTCTTAATTTATAATGTTTTAATTGTGTTATATTTTTAATTTTTATGTTATTCATATCATATAAAAATTATAATAATGATATTTTCATTTATAAAATTTTGGGTCGTTACATATAAAGTTTGTTACAAGGATAACTTAGGGAGAACCTCTACGACCATTGATTTTGTCCTTTGTTAAAAGTATGTTTGTATATTATTGGGTTATTATAAAAATACCATAAATGAAATCCAGAATATCATCATTGATTACAGAAGGAATATAGTCCTGCTCCTATCAAATATAATTCCCTTGATGATACATTAAGGATATTTATGGTTGGGAAATTGGGATTTGAACCATGATCATGTTTGAAGTTTTGTGGTGTGGGAAATAGCCTTCTAGTGTAGGGATCCTCCTCAGTGATGTCTCACCTATAGTTGGAATATATTTACCACACCCTTGGATGGGTATCAAAATATGTCCACATTTCTTGAATGCCTTGGAAGAGATAGAGTCATGAGCTAGATTAAGGTATTATATCTCTATCAAAATATTACAATATGCTTCCTAATAGATGTATGGGATGTAATCTTGCTCATCAATTGGTACTATTTAAATATTCCTATGAGCCTTGTATACATTTATAGGAGCATGATCATGATCCAGTGTTATTGTTAGAGTGTACTTTAAAACTCTTATGGTTGGATAAAATATATAATCATGATCAGAAGTGGTTATTAATATATAAATATGAACTCTGATAGTGTTGGTAAGGATATGAGACTACCCGATAATGGATACTGTAATATGATATTAAACTCTAGTTGGAATGGGAATATGATCCCATATTTTATATTTAATCTTCATTATAATATGTTTATGGTCCTCCTATAAGGGAGTGGGAATATAATTACCATCCTTAGTATCTTTTGGGATATGAATACATTATCTCTCAATTTTTTAGGGAGGAGGTATATGGGAATATCACCTGTTGGATATCTGGATATTTTGATGATTATATTCTATAACTGTGAGAATATACTGTCATACTTGAATGGTTTCAGTTGATATATAATCCTCATATCTTTTTACATCCAGTATACACTGATGATCATTATATATGAGAGAAAGGATATAGGATTTATAAAGACCCATACTTTACATACATTGATATTACTTCAAAATTGAATAATATTCATTAAAAAATATAATAAATTCATTATTGGACCATATAGGTATAATTTCTTTAGAAACTGAGAAACATAAACAACTGGTTCATAAAACATCTACATTATCTATTTCTTATTTCATCATAATTAGACTCCTTTTTTACATATCTTAATTAATACTATTCTCCATAACCTGAGGAAAAAAACATATGAAATGTTTATGTCAAATCCATAGTAAGGGTAAGAATGGACAATGTAAATCATATCATAATCACAGCACATAAAAACATAACATTTTAAAACATGATCCTATATATAAAGGATCATGATATCATGTCATGGGATAAATCATAAAAGTTTAGAATAATTCCAAAAGTCAAAACATAAGACATCAAAGTTTTTTTAATACACATAAGTATAGGAAATAATTTATATTATTCAAGGATCGTTTCCAAGATGATCATAGTGGTAAGAGTCCATTACTGAACCAAGATCACTCCTTGTTCCATCCCTATATTATTGAATCAGATTTACATGTCATTACTATCTTGTATATATAATGAGATATAAATCATTACCTAATGTATTAGAGGGATACGTAGGTCTCATTGATCTTATAATTAAATCATTCATACATGTTTCATGATAACATAAATCATTCATCGTAGCATAACCCAAGGAACAAAAATGGCTTTCTTAAACCTAATTCCCTTATAATCCAAATAAAATAAATGGATTTCATAAAAATAATAACATAATAAACAAAATAAAATCATGGTATTAATAGGTATACAAACATTAAACTATTTAAATAATGTCATCTTAGAAGGAAAATAATTTTGATAAAACACTTGAAATTAATTCTTGTGGAAAATATCTTTTCTTATTCAAAAATGTTTTCTTTTCTAAAATTGAAAAAAAATTAAAAGAAAAAAATTTAATTGAAAATAAACTATAAATATTTTAAATTAATATTCATGTAAATAATTCATTATTATAGATTAAGAATATGTTCATATCCTATAATTTAAAAAAACATTCTCTTAGTAATTTTGCTGAAAAGTCAATAAAACACCTCATTTCGAAAATAAAAAATATTTCTTTCATGCCATTTAATAAAAATTTACCAATGGTTAAAATTGTCTTTAAACAATTTTATAAGAATAGAAATAATATTACATCACTACTAGAAAATATGGTTTTGGAGGCGGGGCAACTATAGCGGCCGCTAATACTATCAACAGCGGCCGCCAAATGGCGGCTGCTGCAATTTTTCCTAAAAAACCCTAATTTCCCCTCCCTCCCCTCCCTCCGCTCCCCAACCCCGTGACCCCCCTTCCCCAACCCCACGACCCCGACACCGACCCCCGACGACCCTCCCTGACCCCGACCCTCGGCCACCCTCCCCGACCCCCGGCGACCCTCCCCGACCCCCGGCGTCCCTCCCCGACCCCTGGTGACCCCGACCCCGCCGGCGACCCCAACCCCCGTCGACCCCGAACCCCGACCCCCGACCTCCCGGTGACCTCGGCAACCCCTAGTGACCCGACCCCCGGTGACCCCGACCCCCGACGATCCCCACCCCCTTGCCTCCGTGTTGCGCCACCGACAACCCCGGCAACCCCCACTGCCTTGCCTCCACGGTGCGCCCCCGTGACCCCAACACCCCATGCCCGCGCTGCACCCCGGTGACCCCCACCGCCTTGCCTCTGCGCTACGCCCCCGTGACCCCGACACCGCCGCGACCCGGCAACCCCCACCCCTGCCAGCGCTGCACCTTTGGACAACCCTGTCGCCGTCGTCCCCTCGCGGCCCCATTGCATCCCTCTGTCAAGTCCTTCTACCTCCGTTGGACCCTTCTGGTCCATTTTTCCCCATCGTGTAGAACCCTCCACACGGTCCAACGGTTCTGCTCCTTTCGAGTCAGGTCGTCGAACCTCTGTCGTCAATTCACTGCACCGTCATGGATCTACAATCGAGTCATACCCCGTTACCCGCGGTCGATTCCTCCGTAGGTAATGTTTTTTATCCAAATTTGGTTTTTAAATTTTAATGATATGTGTTTTTTTTAGAATTTAAATAAGATATTTCACTTTTGATTTCTATTAAATACAGATATGGATAGGAGTTGGATTGATATGCAAGATAGATTTTCAGCTGAATATTATGAGGGGATTAAGCGATTTATGGATTTCACCAACAAATTTCCAAGCGATATGATTAGTTGTCCATGTAAAAAATGTGCAAATAGATATCTCTTCAAACGAGATGGTGTTAGAGAAAATTTGTTTTTGAATGGGTTTTTGAAAAACTATAAGACATGGATGCGTCATGGAGAATATTCTGTTTCATGTCATCAATCAGAAAATATTCATAGGAATGTTGATTTGGGAATAGTTGATCTGATGATCATAATGCTGATTGATATGATGCATCAGTTTCAATCTGAAGACAGTAATGTCGTAAATGACGACGTTGGATTGAGTAATCCTTGTTCTTCTGCAGATGGAGAAGCATTAAAATTCTTTGAAATTCTTGATGATACGCGTACTGAATTATATCCTAGATGCACTAAATTTAGTAAATTGTTGTTCATCGTTGAATTGTTACACCTGAAGGCCTTGAACCAGTGGTCAGACACCTCATTCGACATGTTGTTGGTATTACTGAAGAAGGTACTCCCAGCTGGAGTGAAGATTCCAGAGTCATTTTATCAAACTCGCAAGTTAATCGATGATCTTGGTTTTACATATGATAAAATTGATTCCTATCACAATAATTTTATTTTGTTCATAAAAGAGAATGCGCAATTAAATAATTGTACTGTTTTCTATACATCCAGGTGGAAGATCAATGAGATTAATCTAGGTAGTCAGATTCTTCCTGGGAGAGTCTTGAATCAAGGGAAACAAGTTTCCACTAAACAGATGCGTTATTTCCCACTGAAACCGAGACTAAATAGATTCTTCTTGTCCACTAAAATTGCTAAATTGATGACTTGGTATTCCGAGAGAAAGAAAGAGGTTGATAAATTAACTCACCCGGCAGATTCTTTGTCATGGAAAGAGTTTGATCAGAGACACCCAGACTTTTCCAGAGATGATCATAATATTCGACTGGGTTTGGCAACATATGGTTTTAACCCATTTAGGTCCATGGTTGGTGCGACACATAGTACATGGCCAGTGGTGTTGGTTCCATACAACATTCCCCCATGGGTATGTATGAAGAAACCTTTTTTGTTACTGTCAAATATAATTGATGGACCGAGAGGACCTGGTGATAAAATTTATGTTTATATGAAACCTTTGATTGATGAGATGCAAGAATTTTGGGCCGATGGTGTAATGACTTTTGACTTGGCAACAAATGAAATGTTTAGAATTTGGGCCGCTTTGTTATGGAAAATTAATGATTTTCCAGCGTATGCTAACTTATCAGGTTGGAGTACAAAATGAGAATTTGCTTTCCCTTGTTGTAATAAGTGTAAGAAATCTATATGGCTTAAGCAATGTAGAAAGTGGGAATATCTTGGTCACAGACGCTTTCTTCCTCCATTGAACAGGTTCAAAAAAGACCATGTATCGTTTGATGGGAATAGAGAGTTTGACCCATCACCACAAATACTGTCTGGGGTTGAAATTTGTGCACAACTTGATGAATAAAACATCCGTACAATGTATGATTTTCAAGATTTATTGGTTCCTGAATTGCCTTTTATTCCTACGTCAAATAGACAGTGAAGTCATAATTGTAAGAAATGAAGTATTCTTTTGAATTGCCTTATTGGAAATAAAATATTTTAAGGCATAATTTAGATGTGATGCACATTGAAAAAAATGTATGTGATAATATTTTGTGCACCATTTTAGGCGTCAAGTAGAAATCAAAGGACAGTGCTAATGCTCGACGTGATTTGCAAGAAATGGGATTGAGAAAATCTTTAAATTTATAGCTGGGAGAAGGTAATCGGGCATACATGCCTGATGCATAGTACACAATGAGTAAAAAAGAGAAACAAACATTTCTATCAATTTTGAAGACTGTTAAGGTGCCATATGGTTATTTCTCTAATATTTCAAAGCGCGTGAATATGACGAGGACGACATTACAGGGTTTGAAAAGTCACGATAATCATATTCTGCTTCAACAGTTAATTCTTATAGCAATTCGTGATTTCTTACCTTCCCAGGTTGTTGAGCCGTTGATTGGAGTTTCTAATTTTTTCAGACAGCTCTGTTCTAGGAATCATCGCATGAGTGATTTGAAAAAGCTACAGGATAAGATTGTACTTGCACTATGTCACCTAGAAAAACTCTTTCCGCCGTCTTTTTTTGATGTTATGGTTCACTTGACAGTGCATTTAACTGGTGATGTCATTGTTGGCAGTCCCATGTAATTCAGGTGGATGTATCCAATAGAGCGATACTTAAATACATTGAAACGCTATGTGGGCAACAAAGCTCGTCCAGAAGAATCAATTTCCAAGGGATATTTAATGGATGAGTGTACTAATTTCTGTGCTTCATATATTGATGATGTTGAAATAAAGATAGATAAACCGTCCCAGACTGACGAGGGTCCAATTGGAGAAGGAATAACATTTGATATGCGTAACGACGAGTGGGTTCAAGCTCATCGATATGTGTTTTTCAACACTCCATCAGTTATGCCATTGATACAGTAAGTGTCATAGTTGATGTGTATTTTGTTTCTATACTTATTTTATTTCTTACCTTATATTGTGTTGTGATTTAGGATTCATATCACTGAGTTGAAACGTGAAAGTTCCCATGCAACTGAGTATCAAATCCAAAAATATCATTTCAACACATTTCATGAGTGGTTCAAGACTCATGTACGTATAATTGATTTAATGTTTTTATAGTACAACTAAGTTGTATTTTCACAATCCTTTATCCGTTAAACTATATATGTCAAATTTTCAGATGAAAAAGTTACGTGAAATCACAGGACAACAGTCCAATTATTATACGTGATGTGCACCCACAGACGGCGGGTCAATCGGACGTGCGGTCTGCGCCGTAGGGCTCATTAAGCGTTCTTTAAGGGTTGCTCACGCTTGATAAACACGCATGGGGGGTCCAAACGGGTCGAACGATGTCCGAATGGCCTGAAATCGGACTACATAGAAGGGTGAGTGAATTGTGATGTGGTTGAGCAGACGGCACATCAATCGGACGTGTCGTGTGCCCACGGTGAGCGGGAACGCCGTTCTGGTGTCACAAACGGCCAAAACGGGCGTCTAATGGTCAAACTCATAGAGGACAACATCATATTGACATGAAATCATAGGAAAACAATCCAATTATTATTTGAGACGTGCACGCGCAGACGGCACGTCAATCAGACGTGCGGTCTGCGCGGTAGAGCTCATTATGCGTTCTTTAAGGGTTGCGCTCTCTTGATAAACGCGCGTGGGGGTCCAAACCAGCCGAACGAATTCTTAATGGCCTTAAATCGTACGACATAAAAGTGTGAGGGAATTGTTATGTGGTCGAGCAGACGGCACGTCAATCGGACGTGTCGTGTGCCCGCGGTGAGCGGGAACGCCGTTCTGGTGTCATAAACGGCCAAAACTGGCGTCTAATGGTCAAACTCTTAGCGGACGACATCAGATTGAGCAGAGATCATAGGAAAACAATTCAATTATTATTCGCGACGTTCACGCGCAGATAGCACGTCAATCAGACGAGTGGTCTGCGCGGTAGAGCTCATTATGCGTTCTTTAAGCGTTGCGCGCGCTTGATAAACGCGCGTGAGGCGGTCCAAACTGGCCGAACGATGTCCGAATGTCCTGAAATCGGACGAAATAAAAGGGTGAGTGAATTGTGATGTGGTATAGCAGACAGAACGTCAATCGGACGTGCCGTGTGCCCGCGGTGACCGGGAACGCCGTTCTAGTGTCACAAACGGCCAAAACTGGCGTCTAACGGTCAAACTCTTAGTGGATGACATCGGATTGACCTGAAATCACAGGACAACAATCCAATTTTTATTCACGATGATCATGCGCAGATGGCACGTCAATCGGACGTGCGGTCTGCGTGGTGGGGCTCATTATGCGTTCTTTAAGCATTGCGCGCACTTGATAAACGCGCGTGGGGGGGGTCCAAACTGGCCAAATGATGTCTGAATGGCCTGAAATCGAACGACATAAAAGGGTGAGTGAATTTTGATGTGGTCGAGTAGATGGCTCATCAATCGGGCATGCCGTGTGCCCGCGGTGACCCGGAACACCGTTCTGGTGTCAGAAACGGCCAAAAGGGGTGTCTAACGGTCAAACTCATAGCGGACGACATCGGAATGACCTGAAATCACAGGACAATTATAAAATTATTATTCGCGACATGAATGTGCAGACAGCACGTCAATCGGACGTGCGGTCTGCGCGGTAGGGCTCATTATGCATTCTTTAAGAGTTGCGTGATCTTGATAAACGCGCGTGGGGGGGTCCAAACTGGCTGAACGATGTCTGAATGGCCTGAAATCGAACAACATCAAAGGGTGAGTGAATTGTGATGTGTTTGAGCAGATGGAATGTCAATCGGATGTGCCGTGTGCCTATGGTGATCGGGAACGCCGTTCTGGTGTCACAAAAGGCCAAAATTGGCGTCTAACGGTCAAACTCTTAGTGGATGACATCGGATTGACCTAAAATCACTGTAAAATAGTCCACTTATTATTCTCGACATTCACGCATAGACGGCACATCAATCGGACATGCGGTCTGCGCGGTAGGGCTCATTATGTGTTCTTTAAGCGTTGTGCACACTTGATAAACGCATGTGGGGGGGGGTCCAAACTGGAAAAAAGATGTCTGAATGGTATGAAATCAAACAACATCAAAGGGTGAGTGAATTTTGATGTGGTCGAGCAGACGGAACGTCAATCGGACGTGTTGTGTGCCCACGGTGACCGGGAACGCCGTTCTGGTGTCATAAACGGCCAAAACGGGCGTCTAATGGTCAAACTCATAGCGGACGACATCAGATTGACCTGAAATCACAGTACAACAATCCAATTGTTATTCGTGACGTGCACGCACAGACGGAACGTCAATCGGATGTGCGATCTGCACGTTAGGGCTCATTATGTGTTCTTTAAGAGTTGCGTGCTCTTGATAAACGAACGTGGGGGGGGGGGGGGAAATAGGCCGAACGATGTCCAAATGACCTGAAATCAGATGACATCAATGGGTGTGTGAATTTTTATGTGGTCGAGCAGACAACACGTCAATCGGACGTGCCATGTGCCCGCGAGGACCGGGAACGCCGTCCTGGTGTCACAAATGGCCAAAACTGGCATCTAACGGTCAAACTCTTAGCATAGGACATCAGATTGACCTGAAATCACAGGACAACAATCCAATTTTTATTCGCGACGTGAACGCGCAGACGGCACGTCAATCGGACGTGCGGTCTGCGCGGTAGGGCTCATTATGCGTTCATTAAGCGTTACGTGCGCTTGATAAACGCGTGTGGGGGGGGTCCAAACTAGCCGAACGATGTCTGAATGGCCTAAAATCGGACGACATAAAAGGGTGAGTGAATTTTGATGTGTTCGAGCAGACGGCACATCAATCAAACGTGCCGTGTGCCCGCAGTGACCAGGAACGCCATTTTGGTGTCCAAAACGGCGAAAATGGACATCTAACTGTCAAACTCATAGCGGAAGACATTGGATTGACCTAAAATCTCAGAAAAACAATCCAAATATTATTCGCGACGTGCACGCGTAGACGGAATGTCAATCGGACGTGCGGTCTGCGCAGAAGGGCTCATTATGCATTCTTGAAGAGTTGCGCGCTCTTGATAAACGCGCGTGGGGGGGTCTAAACTAGCCGAATGATGTCCGAATGGACTGAAATCGGACTACATCCAAGGGTGAGTGAATTGTGATGTGTTCAAGTAGACGGCACATCAAATCGGACGTGCCGTGTGCCCGCGGTGACCGGGAACGCCGTTCTGGTGTCACAAACGGCCAAAACTGGCGTCTAACAGTCAAACTCTTAGCGGACATCATCGGATTGACCTGAAATCATAGTACAACAATCAAATTATTATTCGCGACGTGCATGCACAGACGGCACATCAATTGGACATGCGGTCTGCGCGGTAGGGCTCATTATGCGTTCTTTAAGCGTTGCGCGTGCTTGATAAATGCGCGTGGGGGGTCCGAACTGGCCGAATGATGTCTGAACGGCCTGAAATCGGAAAAAATAAAATGGTGAGTGAATTGTGATGTGGTCATGTAGACGGCACATCAATCGGACGAGTCGTGTTCCCACGGTGACCGGGAATTCCGTTCTGGTGTCATAAAAGGCCAAAACGGGCGTCCAAAGGTCAAACTCATTGCAGATGACATCAGATTGACATGAAATCACAGGACAACAATCCAATTATTATTCGTGATGTGCACGCGTAGACGGCACGTAAATCGGACGTGCGGTCTGCGCATTAGGGCTCATTATGCGTTCTTTAGGAGTTGCTCGCTCTTTATAAACGCGCGAGGGGGGGGGGGGGGTCCAAACTGGCCGAACGATGTCCGAATGGCCTGAAATCGAAAAAAATAAAAGGGTGAGTTAATTGTGATGTGGTCGAGCAGACGACACGTCAATCGGGCGTGCCGTGTACCCGCGGTGACCGGGAACGCCGTTCTGGTGTCATAAACGGCCAAAACTGGCGTCTAACGGTCAAAATCTTAACGGATGACATCAGATTGACCTGAAATCACAGGACAAAAATCCAATTATTATTTTTGACGTGCACGCGCAAACGGTATGTCAATCGGACGTGCGGTCTGCGCGGTAGGGGTCATTATGCATTTTTTAAGCGTTGTGTGCGCTTGATAAATGCAAGTGGGGGGGTCCAAACAGGCCGAACGATGTACGAATGGCCTGAAATCGGACGACATCAAAGGGTGAGTGAATTTCGATGTGGTAGAGTAGACAACACATCAATCGGACGTGCCGTGTGCCCGCGGTGACCGGGAATGCTGTTCTGGTGTCATAAACGGCCAAAATGGGCGTCTAACGGTCAAACTCATAGCGGACGACATCAGATTGACCTAAAATCACAGGACAACAATCCAATAATTATTCGCGACGTGCACGCGTGGACGGCACGTCAATCGGACGTGCGGTCTGCGTGGTAGGGCTCATTATGCGTTCTTTAAGAGTTGCGTGCTCTTAATATACACGCGTGGGGGGGGGGGGGTCCATACTGGCCCAACGATGTTCGAATGGCCTGAAATCGGACGACATCAAAGGGTGAGTGAATTGTGATGTGGTCAAGTAGACGGCACATCAATCGGATGTGTCGTGTTCCCACGGTGATCAGGAACGCCGTTCTGGTGTCATAAACGGCCAAAACTGGCGTCTAACGGTCAAACTCTTAGCAGACGACATCGGATTGATCTGAAATCACATGAAAGAAATCCAATTATTATTCGCGATGTGCACGCACAGAGGGCACGTCAATTCGACGTGCGGTTTGCACGGTAGGGCTCATTATCCGTTCTTTAAGCATTGCGCGCGCTTGATAAACGCGCGTGGGGGGTCCAAATTGGCCGAATGATGTCCGAATGGCATGAAATTGGACGACATCAAAGAGTGAGTGAATTTTCATGTGGTTGAGCAGAAGGCAGGTCAATCGGACGTGTTGTGTTCCCATGGTGACCAGGAACGCCGTTCTGGTGTCATAAACGGCCAAAACGGGCATCTAATGTTCAAACTCATAGCGGACGACATCGGATTAACCTGAAATAACAGGGAAACAATCCAATTATTATTAGCGACATGCACACACAGACGGCACGTCAATCGGACATGTGCTCTGTGCAGTAGGGCTCATTATGCGTTCTTTAAGAGTTGCGCGCTCTTGATAAACACGCGTGGGGGTCCAAATTGGCCGAATGATGACTGAATGGCCTTAAATTGGACTACATCAAAGTTTGAGTGAATTGTGATTTGTTCGAGCAGACGGCACGTCAATCGGACGTGTCGTGTGCCCGCGGGGACCGGGAACGCCGTTCTGGTGTCATAAACGGCCAAAACTGGCGTCTAACGATCAAAATCTTAGCGGACGACATCAGATTGACCTGAAATCACAGGACAACAATCCAATTGTTATTCGTGACGTGCACGCGTAGACGGTATGTCAATCGGACATGCGGTATGCGCGGTAGGGCTCATTATGCGTTCTTTAAGCATTGCGCGCGCTTGATAAACACGCGTGGGGGGTCCAAACTGGCTGAACGATGTCCGAATGGCCTGAAATTGGACGACAAAAAAGGGTGAGTGAATTGTGATGTGGTCGAGAAGACGGCACGCCAATCGGACATGCCGTGTGCTCGCGGTGACCTGGAACACTGTTCTCGTGTCATAAACGGCCAAAACGGGCGTCTAACGGTCAAACTCATAGCGGAAGACATCGGATTGACTTGAAATCACAGGACAACAATCCAATTATTATTCGAGACGTGCACGCGCAGACGGCACGTCAATCGGACGTGCGGTCTGTGCGGTAGGGTTCATTATGTATTCTTTAAGAGTTGTGCGCTCTTGATAAACACGTGTGGGGGGTCCAAACTGGCCGAATGATGTATGAATGGCCTGAAATAGGACTACATCAAAGGGTGAGTGAATTGTGATGTGGTCGAGTAAACGGCACGTCAATCGGACGTGCCGTGTGCCCGCGGTGACCGGGAACGCTGTTCTGGTGTCAGAAACGGCCAAAACTGGCGTCTAACGGTCAAACTCTTAGCGGACGACATCGGATTCACCTGAATTCATAAGAAAAAAAATCCAATTATTATTCACGACATGAACACGAAGACTTCATGTCAGTCGGACGTGTGGTCTAAATGGTAGGGCTCATTATGCGTTCTTTAAGCGTTGCGCGCGCTTGGTAAACGCACGTGGGGGGGTGGTCCAAACTGGCCGAACGATGTCCGAAAGGCCTGAAATCGGACGAAATCAAAGGGTGGGTGAATTTTTATGTGGTCGACCAAATGGCACATCAGTCAGACGTGTCGTGTGCCCGCGGTGACCGGGAATGCCGTTCTAGTGTCATAAACGGCCAAAACTGGCGTCTAACGGTCAAACTCATAGTGGACAACATCGGATTGGCCTGAAATCATAGGAAAACAATCCAATTATTATTCTCAATGTGCAAGAATAGACGGCACGTCAATCGAACGTGCGTTCTGCGCAGTAGGGATCATTATATGTTCTTTAAGAGTTGTGTGCTCTTGATAAACGCACGTGGGGGGTCCAAACTGGCCGAACGATGTTCGAATGGCCTGAAATCGGACGACATCAAAGGGTGATTGAATTGTGATGTGTTCGAGCAGACGACATGTCAATCGGACGTGACTTGTGCCCGCGGTGACCGGGAACGCCGTTCTGGTGTCATAAACGGCCAAAACTGGCGTCTAACGGTCAAACTCTTAGCGGACGACATCATATTGACTTGAAATCATAGGACAACAATCCAATTAGAACAATAGAATTAATGATTTTAAATTTATAAAATTGTAATCAAATTTATGAATATTATTTTGAAAATCAATTACTTTAGATATGTTACAGTAATTTTGAAGTTAAATATTTGTTTTTTAGGTTTTATTCGGTACTAAGTTTGTTATTAAATTTTGTTATGAAGTTATATGTGATGATGGATACGGAGCTTGGAAGATGACAGCCGAGATTTATTTTGTATATTAATGTATAATTGAAATTTTTTAAAAAAATTTAAAATTTAATAGCGGCCGCCATATGGCGGCCGCTAAAGCCCATCCCAGCTTGCCTACAGCATCCACCAAATGGCAGTCGCTGATAGTAATAGCGACGGGGCAAAAGCGGTCGCTATAAGCCTTTAGCGACGGCTTTTGGCGGCCGCTAAAGGTCATTCTTGTACTAGTGCAAATTTTGGAAACATGGATGTGGACGATAAATATACCCCTGTAAAAACATACATATAAATACTCTCATATAATAATAATATTTTGAAATTATCCCTTACCTTAGGGCCAATTTACATTGTTTGTATCCCAACCTCTAATATAATGATTTAAATAATGTCATTGAAATATTTCAGAATATTTTTAATTTTTATGTTATCATATATGACAATATTATCAGCTATTTGTTAATATCATTTCATTGTTACTCATTATTTAGATATTAAGTACATTATGTTCTTATGCCTATTATGTAGAATAAGTTCTCATTCTCTTTATTAAGTAATATTTATATAATTAGAAAGTACATTGACATATGATTTACCATATTTATTTATTATTTATATTTTTATAATCATGCTATAATAAATATCAAGTAGAATAAATTACATTGCATCATGGAGATGGATGGTCGTATGTACGCATGAGCGATGATATCATTCCAAAATTGGTTGAATGGTATTAAATTGGATGGTGTATAATATTTATTAAATAATACCATGTGGCAATAATCATATTTATTTATTACTTCTATAATTATAACCATTTAATTGAGGTGGTGGTGAAAAATAGTTGACACCATAGCATGGAGATGGTAAGTCATACGTACGTAGGGGTAATGATTTCATTTTTCATGGGATAGATAATGGGTGGAATATGGTTGTTTTATAATTATAATTACATATCAGTATATAAGTTATACTAGAGTTAGTTCTTTATAATGATACAACTTTTGACAAGGATGTATAAGATGAAAGAAGAGTGAAAGAATCGGTAGAGGATATTACCTCTTCTTCGACATGATTCCTCTAAATCTTCTATTAGAGCACAAGAGTTTGTCATTGAAGAAGACCAGAACCTCTAGAATGTTAATATATAACATTATTAGGGAAAATTTTAGGGGATTTCTGAGAATGAAGGCTCCATGTGAAGTGATGAGATGGTGGAGGAGGTGCCCTTTTATAATTGATGTGAGGGGAGCTTTTGGAAAATACATAATTAATAATTTATAATAAAATCAAACCCTACCAAAAAAACATTCAAAATATCCCAATTTCTAATATTAGATGATATTCAGTTTCAATATCTTATTAAAATTGATAAGTACTTTTATCAATTTAATAATTATCTTTTTAATTAACACATACTTATTCTATTTAATTTTTAACTAGGGTAACAAATAATTTAATATTAAAATGGTGCAATATTTACTTATTAGATATAAAATAGACCATAAATGAATAAATTAAACTTTTTATACCATATTTTAATTATTATATATTTATAAAAATAATAATGATTTTTAAATTATTTAATAAAATATTATTTTCATAAATAATCAATCATGTCAATTTTGACACTATTCAATTCATTGATTTAAAAAAAATATTAAGATCATTTAACTTCTGACCAACTATTTTATCATATTCCTAAGATGAAAAGGTAATCTATAATAATTTTGTGAAATATTAATTATCAAACATTATATTTATTCTGATATTTTTTATAACATTTATTTTATATCTATATTAATAAAATAATCAGTAGATCAATATTTTGTAATTATACAATATTCATATTTTTTGAATAAAAATTAAAAATATAATTTTATAGTAACGAAAAATCTGTGAGAAGTTAGAAGAATATTTTTAGTTGAATTTAACATATGAAAATATAACATTTAAATTGTTATACTTATTAAATTGTAAATGTGACAACTTTAGCATCACTTTAGATAAAATAATATAAGTGTCATAATTCCTTATATATGTATCCAAATGGTCAATAACTCAACCCTTGGATGATTATGATCAAGATATACTCGACCAATAATATTTTATCATGTATTTGGGTCTGTTAATGGGTATTATTATATTAATAAAAACTATATTATTTATTTTCCATCAATTAAATAATTTTTTCATCATTAATGTATCAACTATTAAAGAAATTATTTATTTTCTAAAAAGTAAAAATAAATTTCCATAATTAATAATAACATTTTATATTTCAGATAAGTTTTTATAATAGACTTTTTCTATTGTATAACCTTATATAAAAAATTATTTAGTTATTAAAATTTAAGTGAGACTCATTTAACTTTTCATTAAATAAATTAAATTAAATGTCATAATCTCATCCAAGTGGATTCAAATGGATACTATTTCAGCCCAAAGATGATTTAGGTGAAAAAAATTCATCCAATCATATTAAGACAAGTTTTATGGTTATTTTATAATAGTATTATTATTCGTAATTACCTAATTTACCCTATTACTATATAAATTAAAATTACTAAAGTTACTATTCACAAAACCAAAAAATAAAATAAAGCTATTTTCATGATTTGGGACTACTGATTCGGAATATGGAATTCATTTTTCAAAATTCAAAAAACAAAAGATTTAGTAATTAATTTAAAATTATTTCAGTTTTCATAAAGGACAAATGAGTTTTCAATATTAAAAAATTAAAAACATTGTTTTACATTGGAATTCAATGTAAAATTATTGAAAATAACAAAAATTATACTTTAAAAACATTTAATATAATAATTTAACCATATAAATTATTTTGATGAAAAAATAATCAATAAAAATTTAGTGTATTTTGACTATTCATTAAAATTTGGAAGTTACCAGAATAATGCTAAAATTTAATCCAAATTAAATTTTTATATTACTCTACCAAATAAAATGTTTGCGTTGTCATATAGAAATTAATATTGTTTCAAAATCTAAATTTAAAATTGTTTCTAAATTAAAAGGTGGAAAATTATTCTTTTGAAAAATATTGGTTTTTGTACATCAAACATGGATTATTCATACTGTATGATAAAAATATCCAATGGATGAATATATAAAATATTTTATTAGGTAAAAAAATATATATTTCATTGATTTCATTTACTAATATCAATTCACATAAACAAACAAATATATAATTGATTTATATTTTTTATACATTTTATTAAGTTAGTTATATTTATTCCCACTAACCTGACGACTAGGTTATAACGGTCATTTTATGTTAAGGGTATCTCGTGGTTCATTTAAACGAAAGATTCCATGAAATGAAATGTATTGAATAAAAATTATCTATAGAAAATGTTTCATTAAAACATATGCATGTTATAGAATTTATCCCTTGTTGTGCCTAATATATGCCTTCATGATCTATCTAATATTGCCATGATTTTCGGGAAATATTTTTGAGTGCTAAAAATAATATCATCCTACTCTATTGACTCCACTTAGATATACCAACATAATTCTTTAGTGATAATTGGAATATAATCATTTTCCATAGGTTTAGCCATCTCCCTCATTTAGTGAGGCCTTCTAGATGTTGTGGTGCGGGTTACTGCAGCCAAAATATCTCGAGTATCTTCCTTAGTATGTTCTTGAGGACAAGGGGTTGTGAAACTTTGGAAATGTGACCTTTTATAGGATCCTTCATAGGCATACCCTATATAGCATCATGGATGTTTATGACATCCTTCCCCAAATACAAAATTTAATAGTGATGAGTATCATTATGCTCTAGAGAACTACTCTAAATGATGTATGATATTGTCTTAGGTGACACATACAACTCCATGGCATGTTATTTGTAGGACCACAAAAAGTTCCTCGCCTCCAATAGGAACTTTCATGATTCTTCCAATGTTGTGATATAGACATTGAGATGGTACACTCGGATCATCTAATCCTTCACCTATCATTGGAGATTCTAGGTTGGTAAAAATGTCCACCTAAGTAGTGAGGCCATAACCCTAACCATCATTGACGCATAAGTCAAGAACATTAGATAATGAATAGAATTATCCTCATGGGATCTATAATGGATACCAATTCAAAATGGCAATATGATATGAGAAGACATGCAGCTTGATTTTTCCAATTTGATTAAAGGACCTCTACAGGACTTCTGAAAATATAAAAAATTTAAAAGGATACATAATTATAAACAATAAATTTTTTTAATGCATAATAATAAGTAATATCATGGTCTTTTGAAAACTCTCATGATTAAAGGAATTACAGTAAGTTCACCATTTTGATTTTGATGGAAACATGGTGCTCAACATATGGTGATCGATTTCCATTTTTTTCTTTATAAAGGGGATGAGGATTTAAAGATGGTCATTTACTGTTCATTTTAATATCACTCAATTTGATAAAATTTAAGACTTCTTTCCAAAGGTGGGTAGTAACTGGGGATTTACCAATGATATAGGATACACACCACAATCTACAATACGGGATTTCAGTAACATCTTAAACATTATGAGGGAATTATTTACTACTTCAACATACCTATATAGATTTATGATATAGTCATGAATAATTACCAAATATGAGTTTGTTACTAGTTACCACTATTCTAATGAATTATTGAAACAATGTTTTAATGTAAAAGTTTGTATATATTTGAGGTTTTCAATGTCTCTATTATTAATTAGGGATGTTATAGATTAAATAAGAATAGTTTGGAACAATTGAATTATCACCTTCCCGGGAGGTGGTGGAAAGACCTAGAAATTTCAAGGAATTTTTTTTTCTAAAATACTTTCGAATTTTACGAGTCTGCGGTTTCTGACAACACTTGATTTTGAGGCCTGGAGTTCCCGGAATCAATTTCTGAAGTTTTTTTAGAGTATGTTCAGTAAACATATGTGTAGGTTTTTCTATATTTTGAACCACTGCTCAGAATTGAAATCTGAGGACACCGATGAACTTGCAGTGCCGGTATTTGCTTAAGAGGACCTTTACCGCCGTTGCATTTTATGCGGGTTGGGAGTTAATATTTAGAGATTTAGAATAAAATAAATAAAATTTGTAGTACATAATTTTATTTATTGATGTTAGTTATTTCCTCCCAAGGGGAGTTAGAGGTGGGTCCCACACCCACATAACTTCCCATTAGGGGATATTTAATGTGGTGGGACCCACATGTTCCCTAAACCATTCATCTCCCCATAACTCCCCTTAACCCCTTTAACATCCCCTTTATTTAATTTTTGACAACCCTCTCTATACCATTGGACTTCCACTTAAATGTGGAGCCTCACCATCTCCCATCCATTAATGTTGCCAACTCAATTCCTTAATTAATTCAATTTACATTTTGAATTAATTTCAAAATACATGGCAATGTTATATTATGGAAGGGCCTTATTATTATTTTGGTTGGAAAATATTTGTGGGGATATTTATAAAGGGAGAGTTCTTCCATAAAGAATGCGAAGAACACTCCCCGACTTGAAGTATGTGAAGTAACTTCCCCAACCTTCTTCTTCCTCCATTTCAAGGGAGGAGACATCGCCACAGGGAACATCGCCAACGATGACGGTTCTTTCTCCGACGTTGATGGAGAAACATCGTTTTTCATGACTACGATGAACAATCCTTGATCGAGTTAGGGGGATTATGTTCAATTTTAATTGATTAATATTGTTTTTGTTCTTCATTGAAAATTATGGTTTGTCTTTGTCCATGTGATACTGCCTAACGCGGAGGGTGCGGGCCGAACAAACATGGCCCGACGACCCTCCGTTGATCCTTGTTTTTTATTCGGGAACGAGGCATGTTGGAAGAGGCAGAAATGAATGAAGGTGACAGCTACCCATCGACCGCATGCGGAGGAACCGGGGCCCGCGTTCTGTGGGCCGCTTCGGTGGGCGAACCGGTCGGCTCGTCGGCCGACCGGGTTGGAGGAGACCGCAGCGCCGCCTGGCACTGCGTGTGGAAGATAGTGGCCCGCCCAAGCAGGCCGCTCGCACTGGAGAAGCCGGACGGCTTCATCCTGCTGGATAGGAGGGAGTCACAGCTCAGTGCCGCCGGTTCGGGAAAGAGCCCCCCCCCCCCGGATCACTCAGCCACCCAGGCCGAGCCGCTCGTCCAGCCAACCGAGCCGCGGTCGGCTGGGATGTGCCCTTCCGGGCCACTCTGGGTCATGTCGTGCCCTGACGGGATAGGCCGCGCCACTCCCACTTTTGTTTTCATGTGCGCTTCACCGAGTCGGACCCGCCGAATCAGGTCGGGCCATCCCACTAGCCCCCTGGGCTTAATGGGTCCAACCCGTTTTCACTTAAACTTGAATAACATAAAGACTGCATGTCCGATTGACGTGCCGTATATGGAATTGGGACCCTTGCGATGAAGCGGTCCTTTTGCGATAATATAAGTTAGTTTTTGATGACTTTGGAAAACAACCGGGTTTGGAATGAGCATATTTCCAACCGGGCCCCTGGAACGAAAACGCCAATATCACTCAGACCGAGCATCCAAATGATGTGTCGTCTGTCGTGTTGGGTTCCTTTTGATGAGACGGAACATCGAGGTACATAAACTCAAGACTTTTTTATAGTTGATGTGCCGACCATTTGGATCGAGGAGAGGACCCTCGTGGAATCGAGTGTGTTGTGTGCGGGAACCCAAGAGCTGCCTGTGACTGCGACGACTACCGTACTGGGATCCTCCATGGGTTCGACGACGATGACTACCGTACTGGGATCCTCCGTGGGTCCAATGATGATGACTACTATACTTGGATACTCTGTGGGTTTGGTGGCGATCACTACTGTACTTGGATCCTTCGTGGGTTTGGTCGGGACGAATACCGTATTTGGGTCCTCTGTGGGTTCGGTAGCGACGACTTCTATACTAGGATCCTACGTCAGTTCGGCAGTGGATTTTATTTAGAGGCAACAAATAATCATCTCCACCCCTCTTCGTGAGTTGTATACCTATGTGAGCTGAGTCTTGATTTTCAATCATTATCATCGATGTGATTGACTTCTTTCCTGTGTGGACTGGGTTGTGCTTGGGCAAGGGAGTTGGAGTTGTACTGAATTGAAGACTTAAGAATATGTATGGGAATATGCATAAGTAGGGTTGGTTGATGCACCTTGTTTTTTATCTTAATTCTTTTTTATCCTTACTGGATATTGTGAGACCTTATGGGTCTCGGGGTCCATACTGAGTATCATTATACTCACCCCTATACGGGCTATGCCCTCACTACGTTGTGTTGGTTTCAGACGACGGACAACACTGATCGTGGTTGAGGCTTGTAGAGCTGGACGGTACCCAGAGGTGGACTACTTGGTGAGAGGTACATAGAGTAGACGGACAGACCCAAGGTGCTAAGGAGACTATCTGTACCCACCCTTCAGGTGGGATTCTCGGAGGATGACTCGATGGTTGCTGTTTTACTTTACTGTAGTTGTAATAGCTTTTCAGTTGTACTGTACTTTTCAATGGGGTTTCTATTCTATCTCATTTACCTTTCAACGCTTAATTTTGTATATAGTTTTACTTGTTCTTACTTTAGTTGCATACTCTGTTGTGTTTGTTTACCTCTATAAAGGCACTGCCTTCCCATAATAGGGATTTATTCCTTTGGTGCTTGTCACCAGCCCCTGGCCTATGGAAGGCGGGCTTGGGGTAGTCACGACACGGGCTCTGAGGACGGATCGTGACAAATTGTTATCAAAGGAGTTGGTTCTACCGCATAACTCAAGACTCTGATCTATATTACTATGAAGCAATATTGTTAAGAGTATTGAGTGTGGTTTTCAGTCCAGAGAGTCCAGTGTTGGTGGGGTGGCCGACATATCTATACACCAGGACTCTGACCTCTGATTTCCGACGTAGTGCACGAAAACACTAATTGCGTGTCTGTTTCCTTTGAAAAGTTTTCTTTTTGTTTACTTTGTGTCAGCTCACCAGGTATACTATTTTAACCATGGCACACCTGTTTCTTTTCCGGATGGCCCCATGAAGGTAGCCAGCTAGGGTTCTGAGTTACGTATGATATGGAAGCCCACCGAGCGACGAGGCCTTGGTGCAGGGCCCCATCATAGTGGAGGCACCAGAGGTACTACTACCCACTGGGCCAACAATACCACTAGCCCCAGGAGTGGAGAATGCATGCCGCCTGAGTGTGTTGCACGAGTTTCAGTAAAAGAGGTCACCAAGGTTCCACGGAGGGATGGGCCCTCAAGTATCCAAGGATTGGCTGGAGCCTATCGTCAGGGTATTCATATTAGTAGGGACACCATCAGACCTTATGGTGATCTTTGCTGCATGTCTCTTGCATGGAGCAGCAGTTACATGGTGGAGCTTGATGCTCTAGGTGCACGATGAGACATCTATACTTTGGGAGGACTTCAAGATTCTCTTCCACCTGGAGTTTGTTCCCACCACCCTTCATGCGGTGAGGATCTAGGATTTACTTTATATGCGGTAGGGCAGCAAGACAGTAGCTCATCACTCAGTGAGGTTTACTGACCTCTCATTCTACTCCACGGATATGGTACGAGACCTATTTTTCAGGGCATGGACCTTCGAGCAGGGACTCAGGCATGAGATCAGAGCTTCGACGAGTCCCCTCAACATCCCGACACGGGCAGGGGTGCTGGAGCGAGCTCTTCTAGTGGAGAGTTTTCTCGATGAGCAGACACCAGCGGTGAGACCCACCACAGGGCGACACATAGTAGAGTCTTCTATAACGGGATTAGACAGATTTTGCAGAGGTCCAAGCGGACCAGGACATCAGGTGGGAGAACTCCAGATAGTGTTTTGGATGTGCGGGGCACAAGAAACCGAGCCATCCATACGAGGGGCATATAGTGCTATGCATGCGGCGGGCAGGGCCACATGGCTCGTAACTACCCGACCCGCCATGCTGATGAGAATCAGATAGTAGAGGGACCTCCCAGGTAGAGGGTGAGGTTCGACCATGGTGGTCCTTTGGGATCCAGAGAACTAGGTAGAGGAGATGGTCGAATAGAGGGTGGTGGACGATGTTTCAAGGCTCTACCACCACCACCACCAGGAGGTCCACCCCGACCACAGGGAGCAGGCGGACAGAGGCAGGCTCAGCTCCAGGAAGTCAAGGCTTACGACCATGGCGCACCTGATATGATTCAAGGTACTATCTGTGTATACTCCACCCCTTGCTTCAGTAATTACAAACATAGGTGTGAGTCATTATTTTATTGTCATTGCCGTTTTTCGGATCTCAGAGATTCTGACGGAGTCCTTGGCTTGATCTATATGGATAGAGACTCCTACAGGAGAAGACTAGATGATTACGCACTGGTGCAGGCAGTGTGAGATTACTCTAGGAGGCGAGAGCTTCAATTGGGATCTTCTTGTAGCGGCGTCAAGGCCTTGAAATATCATCTTTGCTATATAATGGTTATCTACAGTCCATGCTCAGATCGACTGCGTGAGGCCCAAAGTGCGGTGTTTCCGCACGGATGGGAGTAGGTTCACATTCACCGATGAGAAGGGAGACATTGTAGCACAGGATGGACTTACGCATAGGAGAGGGTAGTCGATCACACATCAGTTGGATAGTCTAATCCTCGGAGAAGTTGATGTGAAGATTCCGAGTTATCCTATTGTGGCGGATCAGTATGCGAAAGTTTTTCCTGACGATGTTTCAGGACTACCTCCTCGTAGAGAGGTATACTTCTATGTTGACCTGTACCCCTGGAAAACACTGATATCTACTCCATCATATCAGATGGCTCTCACTGAGCTTCGTGAGCTACAGGTACAGCAGGAGGACTTGTAGGGGAAGGTATTCATCTGACCGAGTGTTTCACCCTGGGCTTCTCCGATTTTGTTAGCCAAGAAGGTGGATGGGAGCTTATAACTGTCTGTAGACTACTGTCGCCTAAATCAAGTGACCGTTAAGAACAAGTACCAACTTCCGAGAATTGATGGCCTCTTTGATCAGATCAAGGGAGCACGTTGGTTCTCGAATATAGACCTCAGGTCAGGCTATCACCGGCTCAGATTTCAAGACATGGATGTGTAGAAGACGTCCTTCAGGTGTTGGTATGGCCACTGCGAGTTCTTAGTTATGCCCTTCATCATAACCAACTCTCTAGAAGTGTTCATGAGTCTCATGAATAGGATCTTCCAGCATTACCTCGATCGTTTTGTCATAGTCCTCATTGATGACATACTGATTTACTCGACCACTGAGGAGGAGCACGTCTACCACTTACAGGTTGTACTGGATACACTCCGAGACCACCAGATTTAAGGTAATCTCTCGATGTGCTAGTTCTGGATTTGAGAGGTTCACTTCTTGGGACACGTCATCTCGGAGGCTGGAGTTGCAGTGGATCCAGTGAAGATCGAGGCAGTACTTTATTGGGAGCCACCTAGGAGTGTGACGGAGGTGCGGGGTTTCTTGGGTCTGGCTGGGTACTATCGGAGATTTGTGCCAGACTTCTCCAGACTTTCAGCACCACTTTTAGCTTTGACAAATAAGGGGAAACCCTTCGTGTGGTCATACAGATAGCAGTAGAGATTTCAAGAGCTAAGACAGAGATTGACCAGTGCGCCCATCTTGAGGCTACCGGAGGAGGGCATTGGGTATGTAGTTTACTGCGACGCATAAGGGACCAGACTCGAGTGTGTCCTAATGCAGGAGCAAGCGGTGATCGAATATGGTTCGCAGAATTTGAGGCAGCACGATCAGAACTATGCTACCCATGACCTGGAGTTATCAGCAGTGGTCTTCGCCTTGAAGATGTGGCAACACTATCTGATGGGTGAGCACATTACAGTCTACTCTGACCACCATAGTCTCAGGTACATCTTCTCGCAGAAGAACATGAACCTGAGACAGTGTCGATGGCTCGAGTTCCTCCAGGACTATATCTTTGAGATAGTATATACTCCTCGGTAGGGGAACGTTGTAGCAGATGGAATTAGCAGGAGATCGGGCATTTAGCTACTAGGAGAGGTGATGGAGCAGCTAGCTATGTTGCAGATATCATTTGTGGATAGAGATAGAACAACCTTTCTACAGTCTCTCACAGTCACTCCTCCACTCCTTCAGTGATTTAGAGAGGCTCAATGTGGGGATGTTGACTGTGAGATGCGACATGCTCAGATATCCATAGGTCAGGTGCCTGATGGATTTTTTGTACGAGGGAATCACGTCATCCCCATCAGGGGACGTACGATGGTACCAGTTACACTACAGGAAGAAATATTGAGAGAGTTTCAAACTTCCCCTCTAGTGGTACATCCAAGAGTGGCGAAGATGTACCAGGACCTTAGACGACAGCACTATTGGCCGGGTATGAAGAAGGATGTAGCAGAGTTCATCTCACGATGCCTCACTTGTTAGAAATTGAAGGCGGAGAACCTAGTGCAAGAAGGCTTGGTTCAGCCCTTAGGGGTCCCGGAGTGGAAGTGGGATGGGATATCCAAGGATTTCCTGATGGGGATTCCATGTACATCCAGAGGACATGACTCTATTTGGGTGATCATAGACCAACTCACCAAGTCATCCCACTTCCTACCGATCAGAGAGAAGGGCTCAGTAGAGATCTTGGTATGCCTCTATGTTCAGGAGATCATACGAATTCATTGTGTGCCGTCGTCTATCATTTCTGATCGAGATGCTTGGTTCACTTCCTGGCTATGGAAGGGGTTACATGGGGATTTTGTGATGCAGCTACGTCTGAGCACCACCTTCCATCCCCAGACGGACAGCCAGACTGAGAGGACCATTCAGACTCTCGAGGACATGCTCCGTGTATATTTCTGTGACTTTGGATGCATCTGGGAGGATCACCAACCCTTGGTGGAGTTTGCGTACAACAACAACTATCACTCCACCATAAGGATGGATCCTTATGAGGAACTATATGGACGACCTTGCAGATCACCTCTGTGCTAGACTAACCCTGGGGAGCCAGCACTTGTAGGACCAGAGATGGTTCAAGATATGATGGAGAAGGTGCAGATCATCCAGGAGGGGATGAAGACTACACAGAGAAGACAGAAGTCTTATGCTGATAGGAGACAAAGACCACTGGAGTTCGAGGATGGTGACCACGTCTTCCTACGGGTCTCACCTCAACAATGTCTATAGAGATTTGGCCAGGGCGGCAAGTTATCTCTACGTTTAATCGGACCTTTCTAGGTCCTCAGCAAATTAGGCGAGGTGGCTTACCGTCTATCCTATCTACCTCAGTTGCACCAGGTGCATGATGCCTTCCGCGTATCCCAGCTGAGGAGATACGTGCACGACCCGTCCCACATCATTGACCACGGGGAGATGGAGATCGATGACGGGGCGACATTCTCAGAGGTCTCGGTGGTGACTGAGGATCAACAGGAGCGGGTCCTATGTGGGAGGTCGATTCCTTTGTTGCGCATTCACTGGCAGAACGGGAACCTCCAGGAGAGCACAAGGGAGTGGGAGGCTCAGATAAGTGTACAGTACCCAAATTTTTTTCCCAAGTGTGTGTTATAGCTTTAAGGGGGTGTAAAGACCTGAGGTGTGAGTAGTGTAAAGACTCATAAATTTCAAGGAAATTTTTTTTCATAAATACTTTGTAATTTTATGTGTCTTTGGTTTCTGGCGGCACTTCATTCTGAGGCCTAGTGTGCCCGGAATCAATTTCTGAGGTTTTGTTCGGGTACATTCAGTAAAGGTATGTGCAGGTTCTTCTATCATTTAAACTGGTGCTTGGAATTGAAATCTGAGGACACCGATGAACTCGCAGCGCTGGTATTCGCTTAAGGGGACCTTTACCACAGTTCTGTTTTATGCGGGTTGAGAGTCAATATTTTGGGATTTAGAATAAAATAAATAAAATTTGTAGTACACAATTTTATTTATAGATCTTAGTTATTTCCTCCCAAGGGGAGTTAGAGGTGGGGACCACACCTACATAATCTCCCATGAGAGGATATTTATTGTGGTATAACCCACACGTTCCCTAAACTTTTCATCACCCCACAACTCCCCTTAACCCCTTTAGCATCCCCTTTATTTAATTTTTGATAAAAATCTCTAAACCTTTGGACTTCCACTTAAATGTGAAGCCTCACCATCTCCCATTCATTAATGTTTCCAACTCAATGCCTTAATAACTTCAATTTAAATTTTGAAATAATTTTAAAATACATGGAAATTTTATCTTATGGGAGGGGCTTATTATTATTTTGGTTGGAAATTATTTGTGGGGAGATTTAGAAAGGGAGAGTTCTTCCACGAAGAACGCGGAGAATGCTCCCCGACTTGAAGGACGTAAAGTAACTTCTCCAACCTTCTTTTTCCTTCGCATCAAGGGAAGAGACATCACCGTGGGGAACGTCACCAGCGACGGCGGTTCTTTATCTAGCATTGACGTAGAAAAATCTTTTTCATGGCTACGATGAACAAGCCTTTCTCGAGGTAGGGGGATTATGTTCAATTTTAATGGATTAAAATTTTTCTTGTTCTTCATTGAAAATTATGGTTAGTCTTTGGCCTTGTGATACTACCTAACGCGGAGGGTGCGGGCCGAACAAACACGGCTCGAAGACCCTCCATTGATCCCCATTTTTTATTCGTGAACGAGGAATGTTGGAAGAGGTGGAGACGAATGAAGGTGGAAGCCATGCACCGGTCGCATGCAGAGGAATCGTGGCCCGCAACCGCGGGCCGCTCGGTCGGGCCAATGGAAGGTCATGGCGGCACAAGGGGTACCGTGCTATGAAGAACTGTGACCCACGATCCAAGGTCTGATTCGGCGGGCGAACCTTCCGACTCGTCGGCTGGCCGGGATGGAGGAGGTCGCGGCGCCGCCTAGCGCCCCGGGCAGAAGACAGTGGCCCGCTAGCGCTGGAGAAGTCGGCCAGCTTCAGCTGGCCAGATAAGAGGGTGACGCAACTCAGCGCCGCTGGTTTGGGAAGGCAAGCCCCCCCTAGATCGCTCGGCCACCCGGCCCGAGCCGCATCCAGCCGCGCCCCTCGGGCTGGACCATGCGCTTCACCGGGTCGGACCCGCCGAATCGGGTCGGGCTGACCCGCCATCCCACTAGGCTTAATGGGCTGGGCCCGTTTTCACTTAAACGTAAATAACTTAAAGACCGCGCCTCTGATCGACATGCTGTATGTGGCATTGGGACTCTCGCGATGAAGCAATCCTTTTGAGATTCTCTAAGTGAGTTTTGGATGACTTTGGAAAACGGCCGGGTTGGGAATGAGCATATTTCCAACTGGGCCCCTAGAATGAAAAGGTCAATATCTCTCAGACTGGGCATCCAAATGATGCGTCGTATATCGCGTTGGGTTCCTTTTGATGACACGGATCTTCGGGATACATCAACTCGAGAATTCGTGATAGTTGATGTACCGACCCTTTTGCTTGAGGATCAGACCCTCCTGGAGTCGAGCGTGCTGTGTGCGTGATCCCTAGAGCTAGTTGCGACTACGACGACTACCGTACTGGGATCCTTCGTGGGTTCGACGACGATGAATACCGTACTGGAATCCTCCGTGGGTTTGATGATGATGACTATTGTACTTGGATCCTCTGTGGGTTTGATAGCGACGACTACTATACTTGGATCCTTCATGGGTTCGGCAGCAATGACTACTGCACTTGGATCCTCCGTGGGTTCGGCAATGACGACTTCTGCACTAGGATCCTACATGGGTTCGGAAGACGAGATAATTCAGAGGGAACATCTAATCATCTCCACCCCTATTCGTGAGTTGTATAATTGTGTGATCTGAGTCTTGACTTTTAATCATTATCATCGATGTGATTGAACTCTTTACTGTGTGGATTATGTTGTGCATGGGCTGGAGATTTGGAGCCATAATGGATTGAAGACTTAGGTATATGTAAAGGAATATACCTATGTAGGGTTGGTCGATGTACCATGTTTTTTATCTTACTTATTTTTTATCCTTAGTAGATATTGTCAGACCTTACGGGTCTCAGGGTCCCTACTGAGTATCATTATATTCACCCCTGCACGGGCTATGCCCACACTACGTTGTGTTGGTTGCAGACGACGGACAACACTAATCGTGGTTGAGGCTTGTAGAGCTGGATGGTACCCGGAGGTGGACTACTTAGTGAGACATACACGGAGCAGACGGGCGGACCCGAGGTGCTGAGAAGACTATTTGTACTCACCCTTCAGGTGGGATTCCTAGAGGACTACTCAGTGGTTGTTGTTTTACTTTACTGCAGTTGAACTAGCTTTTCAGTTGAACTGTACTTTTCCGTTGGGTTTGTATTCTGGACCATTTACCTTTCAGCACTTACTTTTTTATACAATTTTACTTGTGCTTACTTTATTTGTGTACTCTGTTGTGTTTGTTTACTTCTATTAAGGCAATTCCTTCCCAGTATATGGATTTACGCATTTGGTGCTAGTCGCCAGCCCTTGGCCTATGGAAGGCGGGCTTGGGGTAGTCATGGCATGGGCCCCAAGGATGGGTCATGATAGGTGGTATGTGTTGTGGTGTTAGTATCAGGACCCTGAAATGGATTCCTATATATCCATATAAATATAATCAAAAACATGTGTAGCTCAGTTCTACTTAATAGGACACAAATTCCCTTTTAAGTTCATGTGCAAAGGACCAGTGTGGTTCCTTTAAAGGACCCATGTCCATAACCTATGGATATTGGGAATAAACATCAAGGATGCATCCTAGGTATCTTGGTTTATTGGAATTAAAGATTTTGAAGTTTTCATTCCACAGTTTAAGGTTATATAATAGGACTATACCATGTAATTTAGTATCAATCAAGGAGGAAATATGGTATGGAGTTTAAATTCATGCATCTAGGAATTATATGTTCTAGGTTCCTAGAAATTTCTCGCCTGAGGCTTACGTATGGATAGTCCTTTCCACTTTATATTTTTTTGTAAGGAATACAAAATGGAAATTAATTCCCATATTAGATATGTCCCCTTGGTGATGTTATGCTCACAATGAATATGAACCATTGAGGGTGATTTTATAGTAGCAAATATATCCCCTTAAAGATTATGTGATCATAGGTAATATAAACCATTGGGGATGATGTGAGGATTACGCATGGGATTATCATTTAGTTGTGTCTCACTAATGGATCACTAAGACACTATAATTAATAAAAAATGATTGGGAATTAAACCTAAGTAAGAAGACCAAATGGATTCCAAATTCCTTTAAATTTTCTTTAGGGTAGGAATGATGATTAGACACATGGGGAATATATACATATTCAATCCATGACTCATAAGGAATATGGACCTTCATGGTATAATTTTTAGTCATATGTAAAGTATTCAATAATATTTTTACATCAACCTTCTATCTACTAGAAACTAGGTCAGATGGGAAAAGTGGACTCATGGGTAATAAGTCCTACTGAGTGACGAGTAGGAGTTTACACCTAATGGTTTGTACTGGTTCCACTATGAAGTGAAATATATTTATGTGTGGGGGTATACGGGTATTTTTATGAAATATTCTAGACTTGGTGGGTGACTCGTGTGAAGATGGTACTTCGAGGGTCACACATAGTAGGAGGTCCTTTCTCTATTCTAGACACATAGAATGAAACAAAGGCACCAACCAAGAATACAGGTGGGTTGAATTCTTAATATTAGGTTGCTGGAATATGAATCTTGAGGTAGTGGAGGCTTTATCGATATCATCCTAATTAGAACCCATGTTATCATGGGATTATAATTTTATAACTACCTCTGGGGGAGGGGTTGTCATCAGTTAGTGAGGAAAACTTGGGAGAGGGGTTTATCATGGGAGTACATGATCGATTGGGTGCACGTGGGCGTTCATGAAACAATCATGTAATTCAAGAGGAAATGGAGTGGTAATTTTAGATAGGAGCCATGGTTTATGTTCTAGGTGAGGTTACCTCCAATGTAGGAGATCTAGACATAAGGGTGTCAAGTTTATGAGTACATAGGTAAGGGTTGTCATTATTCGTAACCTGGGTAAAATTTCTCCCTAGTGAAGGCTCTTGGGGGAGTCTAGAACCCCTGTGGAAGATGTGGAAAATTTTCTTCCCTTGTATGGAGAAGAGAGTAAATCATTTCCCTAGTATACAGTATGGAAAAGCGGTCTCCCTATTATTGAGGAGAGAGTGAAGTTTCACCCTAGAAGGGGGTTGGGTGAACTAGTCTTTCGAGTTTTGGGAAAGCAAAGGAATTATCCCTTTTATAAGGTATGTTAAAGTTAGAACCTGATTTTTAGGATTGGGAGGGAGTTTTTTAAAGTCCCCATCCTTAAAACATTAATTAATATTGACTTAAATCAGAAACATTCATTGAGGATCTTTCTAGGATTAGAGTTTTATAGAATTATGCCATAACTATTACATTACATCTCAAATATTAAAAATTAGACACTTCTACTCTAACTAATTTTTTCAAAACAATAAAACACCATAAATTAAATAATAATTATTTTTATGATATAAATATTCTTGAATTATACCTTTCTCTTAAAATTCCTTATAACCTATGAATAAAAATTAAAAAACATGGTATGAGCATAAAAAGCTCAGTAAGGGTTATAAAATAGGGAAAGAAAACATTAGTCCAACAATTCATACAAATCAATGAAATCGTACTTTTCATTTATATGAGTTAATATCTATAACATACCTCATGAAATCATAAGATTTTTGAATAACACAAAGAAATCAGAAATCATAAAGGAAACTTGTGGATTCTATAACATACTTACATTTTACCATTGACAGCTACATATGTAGTTACATTTGGAATACCCATCACAGTTTATTCCATAAATATCTTAGGAGAAACATTAACGTTTCCCTCTATCATGTTACCAAATCCATTAAAGATTTATCTCAAGCTCACCCTCTACAGGAAAATCGTGGAACCACCCATATTTTGTTTATCAGGTAACCACCCATAAAATTTCCAAGTACCATTAAATAATCATAACCCATAAAATATTGAAATTATCAAAATTTCACTCATCAATAAGAAGAAATAAATTCAATAACACTACAAGAAATAAGGCATTATCGACTTCCAATCGTGGTGTAGTCAACCCATTAGAGGCCGCTAATGGGGGTCACTAACCTGGAAAGAAATTTAAATTACAATTATACTTCTTGAACAGTAGAAAAACACGGAATGTCACAAAAAAACAATTCCAAATAGCAGAAACACTATAATATTAAAAAAAAAAAATAAAAAACATACTTTTTTCACATATCAAGAAATCCAAACAGCTCTAATCCATTCCAATATTCTGTTTCAATAAACATATAATAAGATACAAAATAAATATCTAAAAAAGAAAATAAAAATTGGTCATATTTATTAAGTTAGTATATATATATAATAATCAAAACATTTTATAATTTATTACTTAAAAAATAATTCCAAATCTAACATCAAATACCATTTTACAGCACTTGTAGTTAAACAATGAGTTTTAAAAGTAAATCGAATTATCGTATACTGATCAATTCGAGTAATTCAGGTATCTGATCCATGTAATGATTTTTCCTACCGAATATAAATGTCCTAAATATCGTTTTCCAAATATTTCATGTCAATAAATGCTTTTTTGGTTGTTTTGGACCCCTAAACACATTATTTGATCATTATTTGAACAATGATAACAAATCTGAAAATGAAATTTTAATTTTACTGATCAATCCCTGCATCGGATTGGTGCGTGGTTGTTTCCAATAGACCCCAAATGCTTTGAAAATGTTCAAATGAATTTCCAAACCAAAGAGAATTTGTTTTTTTATTTGTACCCCTACATGGGAGATGTTTCATTTTAATAACACTAAGCAATATTGCTTATTATTTTCATCCATATCGACCGACACGAGCATCTGATTGATATGACATGGATTCCTACATATCCAAATTTCCATGATGATTGTCCTCCCATGATTTCCCTATAACCCATGGGAATTAGGTTGATATTGACATATGTTATGTGATAGATCAGTTAACTCCTAATTTGAGGGTAAAACACTACTTTTGATTAGATCGATCAATTCATGATCCAATCCACATACTGATTCTTCTTATAGAATATAAATGTCTTTAATAACATTGACCAAAGATTTCATGTCAATCAGTGCTCATTTGGTTGGTTTTGAATACAACACATGTGATTTTCATATTATTACAACAATGATAACAAATCTGAAAAGGAACATTTAATTGTACCGATCGATCAATTGTACTAATCAATCTCTAAATCGTATTAATGAAAATTTCATTTCAATAGACCAAAAATGCTTGGATAAATGTTCTCCTAACATTTCATGTCAAATAGAAGTAATTTTCACGTCCCCCCACCCACCTTAATCCCCCCAACCCCTCCCCCTTGGTCATCCCCCACTCCCAACCCCTTACATCCCCCACCTCCATGCTAAACACCCCCCCCACACACACACACACAAACCCAAAGTCCCCCCAGATAGCTTTTTTGGATACCCCCCCCCCTTACCCCCACCTCCACCCCTCCACCTTGGAAAACCTCCATCCCCCCTATGGACATCCCCCACTCTCAATCCCATGCATCCCCAACCCTCACCTGCACAGCCCCTCCCAATCTGAATAGCCCCACCGGTACACTCACCCACGGACAACCCCCCCCCCCACACAAAAACCAGTGATCCAATACTATCAACCCCCTCCGCCTTGGATATCCCCCACACACCCCTGAACACCCCACCCCTTGGCCATCCTCCCACACCCTCAAACACCAGATGCAACCCCCACACCCCCACACATCCCCCCCTGTATCCCCCATACCCCCCGAAACCTCCATAGACACCCCCCCCCCCATTGACCCCCCACACCAAATGAGCCCCACCACACCCCCAGGCTGCACCCCCCCCCCCCAAGAGCTCCACCCCACCCCCCCCAAGAGCTCCCACACACCCCCAGACCACACCCCACCTGCCCAACTCCCCACCACGATTCCCCACCCCCAGTCACACCCTCGATATCCCCCCCTCCCCCCTATAACCCCCAAACCCCCAAACATTCCCCCTAGACCACCCACACTCCCAACTCCCCCTAGATAGCCCCCCCCCCCACCAACACGAGCACGGTAATCTCAACATTTATATAGAATAATGAATATCTCTCAATTCCCCTACCACAATAGAAAAATTTTGGATTAATGTGAAAAAATAACATAATGAAGAGATGTTCCTATGATCAATATCACACCATGATTTAATGGAAACAATGGTGAATAAATAGATTTTGGGATGGTCCCTAAATTTATACCGAAGTTGGAAAAATAGAAGACCATGATGCAACACCTAAACCATGTCTCAATTGTTAGTGTTCTCATTAAAACTACAATGAGACATAGGTGGCCACACATTAATGTCCCTAGTCAAAAGTGCCCTCAATAATCCATATTGTGGTCAAAATTATTACCCCCCATGCACACTCCCCCTCAGATATCTCCCACCCAAAACTCCCCTCGAAAAGCACCCCCCCCCCCACACCTCCCAACCTAAACAGCCCCACCCCTTCCCCATCTGAATATCCCCCCCCCCACCTGCACAGAGCCCCCCCTGGACAGCCCCCACTCCTATCTCTCCCCCCCCCCCCCCAGACACCACCACTCCCCCCCCCCCGAACAGCCCCCCACATCCCCATACAACACCCACTCCCCCCCAGACATCCCTCCCCACCCCCCATCCCCACCTAAACAGCCCCACCCCCTCTATATTTGAACACCCAAACCCCCACCCCCTCTCCCACCTACAAATACCCCACACCCCCTCCCCCTCCACACCTACACACACCCCTACTGGAATTATACATGACATGGGGTTTTACACAACGAAACCAAAAATAATAAATAATGAACACTAGCTGACCATACACCAATGAGGATTCTAAAAAATTATCTGTCATAATAAAGTGCCCAATTACTGATCATACTCTTAAAATTAAAAAACTTTGGAGTTTTTAAAAACATAAACTATTCTAATCTAAATCAATTCTACATTTAAAGTCAAAATCAAAATATAACATTAATTCAATAATAAATATAAAAAAATCACACCTCATGAATATGATTCGTCATGTGCGGCAATGGATGCTACCTCCAACTGGTGTGGCAGGGGCCTAAAATAAATAAAAATTAAAATGTTTTAATAACTAAAATAATATAAAGTAAATAAAAAATCAATATAAACATGCGTCATATGATCCCCTGCACCATCTTCCAGATGCACATAAAACCGCAGTGTTCTAACCTCAGCGAGAAATAGCGCATTTACCTCCTCAGAAGCATGAAAATGTGCCTTGAAATCAGATAGTTGTTGTGTCATCCCAGCAATAATAACACTGACAACCTCATCGCATGATACTACAGAATGTGGAATCCTTGTTTCATAGGTCAAACTATTTTCATGCCCATCATGAACAATAATGTGATGGAATATCTCATCCTTTCGCATGGGATATTATCGGTGGTCCTCCAGCATCTATTCTAACTTTGAATAAAATTGAGCTTATGTAATATTTAAATATATATAAATATATATATGTTTATATGTAGATGAATATAAATATTGGTTATGAGTAAAATAACATACTATAATAGATACAACCTCTATATCATTTTGATCATGGGTCCTCATCCACACTGACATTTTTTCAGTTGGTGCACCTTGCCCATATAACTGTATACCAATAAAATATAAAATTATTACACAAAAACATATTAAATAATAAATTAAAAAATTAATAGTAAATAAATCATGTCAGATTTGAGACATGGGACACATCCCGAGCCTATGAGGTGGTCCCTGCAATGCTCGATTCTTAGAATGGCATAATGACACCTTCTACATTCAATTAATTAAAATTTAAAACAAAAAAATGTCACACATTCATGAAAATATATATACAAAAATAAGAATACTAATAGAAATGGCCTCATAAGAACAATATGAAACTATGTCATGCCATTGAGAAAGGAGAACACCTCTCAGGTCTTTTCCTAGAATATTTGGGGCACCCACATTGGGTAACCAGTGCTCCCTCTTGAATTTTCTTTTAGAATCATTCCACATTGTACAAAATTTTCCAAGGAAAACAGGATGAAATTAATCAGGTCACACTTTCAAGTAATTCTCTTTAATAAAAAAATCACACAAGTTTTTATTTTTTAAACATATAGGGAAGAAACTAAAATGGTCTTTTTATCTGAACTTACCTCTAAAGATGGTCTAATGTATCCTGAGGGAAAGAAGCCCAGTCATGTGTGGTAAATGTAAATAAATGTGGGTCACATATTATATGACCCATATGATAAAAAAATTCTGGGGATTTCAGTCCCACATGATGAAATATCTCGTCAAATGAAACATCTAAATTCCTGTCAGAATTCCATGATGAAATGCCATGATCAGGGCTTCTATTGTGAGAGGAAGAAGTGGTCGAGTTTGATCTTGTTGAAAATAATTGTATACATAATTATACATATTTTTATATATGTGTGTGTGTGTGTGTTTAGAAATTACATAAAAAATAAATAGAGTTACATTCAAACATAACTAGACCATGAGACGTAGATGGCTAGGCTAGATGATGTGGATATGTTTTATGTTCCCCAAACATGCATGTAGTCATAGAAAACAATGGTATGTGGACCATCTAAAGTGTAAAAAAGATAAAACTGATTGTTTTTTTTTTAAATAAAACTTTTAAAGTTGTTAATAAAACAAAAAAGGGATAGAATAATTAGTTGTAAATGTAATTTAAAAAATTATAATGTTAGTACTGAATCGGTTTTTTCTAAAAGTGTAGAACAAAATTTAAATTTTTTAAAATTTTGGAATAAGAAAAACACCAGTAAACTCACTAAATCATCAAGGGTGAATTTAGACATATCCATGAAAATCATATACCCAAATAAAGCCTAAAATAGTTGATAAACTATTCAAAAATAGCAAACATACCATGAAGGGAAAACTATACCTAAATTGAAAAGAAATTGTTTTACCAGAACATGTTGGTGTTGTTGGAACGTTGGTATGATTCTGACTAATAAAAAATAAAAACTATTATGTACCAAATTAGTTTTGGGTTGGTTTATTGAAAATTATCCAACAAAATTGATTGATATTTTAATATTGGATGAATGCGTTGAAGTTAAAAAATTAAAAAAAAATTAAACATTTCATAAAAGGTTAAACAATTTAAAAAAATAAACTGAAGAGCAGGAAAAAATTATACCTTTCAGTAAACATTAAAATCAACTATTTCTCTTTTAATGGCAGCTCCAACCCAAAAAATATATTCTTCATGTTGAACTATGGTAAGTTGATCAAACTATTGAGAAACAAAGGCAACATTCTTGGGTTCATCTTCTTCAAATAAAAACACTCCTCATGGTAAAATTTTCACAAAATCAATCCAACTAGGATTTGAAAGAAAAGTAATAAAAAATTATTATTCATCTTGTGATGTCAAAATGAGTAGTTCATTACCAACTCATTAATTTAGTTATAAAATATAGTTAAAATTAATTGATATAAACTGATATTGATAGAGTTTACTTCCATGCATTAGATCAACCCAATTACATATTAACGATATATATGTATTCCAACCTATGTGCAAATAAAAATTCAACTATGTTTGTCAATTGACCATAGTAATAACCAAAATCAATGAATGGACAACTGATTCCTCTATTTTGGGTTGCTCATTTTTTTAACATATTTAATGAAAAATTTAAATCCATTAGAATCTATAGCATTATAATGACAAGTCGTTATAGATGGACCCTCATCTAGTTGGTAAAATTATTTAGTTAGTCTGGGGTCACCTAACTCCCTCAGGTTATGAACATACATAATTCACATAATTAAAAAATGATTTCTATAGAAGTAAATTAGTATTATACTTCACTAAAAATTGTAATCAATTTATACATACAAAATCCTTGAACCATTTATTAAATAATGCATAATGAGAATTTTGAATTTGATACTCAGTCACAAGATAAATCTCTTCTTTTTTCTCATTAATGTGTTTCCTAAAAATGATAACGTGATTTTTGAATGATTAAATAATGCAAAAAAAACCTATAAAAGTTAAACAATAAAACTGAAAAGGAACTTACTAGATTAATGGTTCAACAAATGGAGTACTGAACAAGATATATCAATGCGCTTGTATCCACTCTATGTGGTCAATATCAAATATGGTTCCTTCTCAAACTGGACCATCATGAATCCAATAGGTATTATCTATTTTTTTCTACATCCATAAGAAGTTATGCACAAAAAATAGTACACTCATCCATAGAATAACCACTGGTAATTGATGCCTCTGGATGAGCTCTGTCACATTCAAATCATTTCAATGTATTTAGATACCACTAAATAGGATACATCCACCCGAATTTCACTTGACAAGCAACCATTACATCATCATTAAAGTTCACTTTCAAGTGAACCATATTATCAAAAAATGAATGTGGAAATAGTTTCTCAAATAACAAAGCCTAAGATCAATTCAGTCTTCTAAACTTTTCAAATCACTCATTCCGTGATTTCTTAAACAAAGATGTTTAAAAAATCATCTCAATCAATGGTTGAACAACATTGGGGGATAAAAAATCACAAATTTTGATTGGAATCAATATTTAATTTATTATGTGATTTTCATGAATTTTCAACACCTTCAATGTACTGATCTTCAAATTCACACACTTTGAAATATTATAAGAGTAACCATCAGGCACCTTGAGCATCTTTAAAATAGAATGAAATGTATCATTATATTTTTTAGTCATTTTATATTGTGTATCAGGCATATATGATTTGTTTTCCTCAACTAATTGTAACTGAAATTGTTTCCTTAAACCCATTTATTCCAAATCACGATGTGTATTAACATGATCATTTTATTTGACACTGACACCTAACAAATTCCATAATATATGATCACATACATTTTTTCAATTCTCATGACATCAAAAATATTCCTTAGTATGTTATTTTCACAATAGGGTAGAATTTAAAAAAATTATTTTTCCAATTGTGACTGCGTTGTCTACCCACACCACAAATATTAGGTAATGGATGAGCCACCAAATCCAAAAATGCATATACTATACAGATGTTTTCTCCCAAAATTTTTGATAATATTTCTACGTCTATCATGATATTTGGTGTTGGGTTGAACTCTCTAGAACCATCAAATGTCACATTATCATTTCTGAACCTTTTCCGAGTGGGGATAAAATTTTTTTGACCCATGTATGCCCATTTTTTGGAATATTAAATCCATACAGGATTTTTAATTTTATTTCAAAATAGAAAATCAAATTCCCCTTTCATACTCCATCTTGATAAATTTTCATAAGATGGAAATTCATTGATTGTCTACAGTAAGCAACCTGCAGTTTGAAAATTTTATTCAGTTCACAGACACAAGTCATCAAACCATTACCCCAAAATTCATTCAACTCATCAATAAATATATGAAGATAAACATCAATCTTATCCCCCAAACATCTAGGTCTATCAATAAGAGTGGAGATTAATATAACTTGTTTCTTTATACAAGGCCATAGGGGAAGATTATACGAAACCAACATCACGATCCATGTGTTATGAGTTGCACCAACCATAGAAATGAATAGATTGAAACCATCTGATTCCAACCCCAGTCAAACATTACTGACATCCTTTACAAAGTTATGGTGTCTCTGATAGAAATCCTTCCATGCATGAGAGTCTGTCGTGTGGGTTATCATATCACTTTTCTAATTTATTTCTTTATGTAATATCATTAAATTAGAAACTTTAGATGACATAAAAAATATTTTCAACCTAATCTTTAGGGGAAAGTAAAAAATTTACTTTACGGTAGTTGGTTTTCCCTATTTCATAGTCTGAATTTGATGAGTCTGATTTCCCATGCTCTCTTTCCCCCTGGAAGCACCACAGACCATACAAATATCTAAATATACAATTTTATTTATAAGAAACAAAAAAAATTTCACATGTATATATGGTCTCATATGTAAAACCTAAGTTCTTTGTCAACTTACGAGCATGGTAATACAACTGAAGAATCTTATTGTCAACAGGAAGTATATTTTTCAGTAACACCAACTACATGTCGAATGATGTGTCTGACCACTGATTAAAAGTGTCAAAATGAAACAACTCCATGATAAATGACAATTTATTATAAACAGTACATCCAGAGTATAATTCTGTTTTTTCATCATCAAGTACTTCTTAAAACCTCCTCGAATCACGATCTAAACCAGAGTGCCGATTTATATCACTGGTCTCAACATGATGAATGTCAATGACTTTAAGATCTATCCCATGTACCATTTCAATAATCATTTCATGCATTGGATCATTCATCCTCGCAGCAACATCCATATGAACGGGATCTATTTTTTGAAAATGAATATATTCCACCCCATGATGAGTCCAACTCTTATAATGTTTCAAAAATCTATTCATGAATAGGTTCTCCCTCATGCTATCTCATGTGAATTGATGTTTGTTTTCACATTTTCAATATAGACAACTAATATAGTCACTTGGAAATCCTCTAGTGAACTCAATAAACTGCATAATTACCTCAAAATATTTTCTATACGTTCGACATAGAAGATAAATCTAACTCTTATCCATATTAATATCAGTATGACAAGAATTTTCACAATACTTCATATTACATGCATTTTTTATATCAGATATATTTCAAATAAAGACTGCCCAATTGCTTGAGGACCATTGATAAAATAAGAAATTTGTATCTCTGAATAATAAACAGTATAATATATAATGGAATGGAAGTGAAAGTCCATGTCATCGGCTCCATGTTGGTATAGTAAATATAATGATGATTCTATATTACAGAATCCCTAATCTTATTTTGATTACAAATTTTAAAAAATGGAAATGATATATTTCATAACTCTTGAAATTTTAGATGAAAAAATGTATAATGAACAACTGTATTGAGAATTAATTTAGTATATAATTCTATAGAGTAAACATTTTCAGGAAAAAAATATTATAGGTATGGTAGATGATTGTTCAATTATCTAGTATACTAATTTTTCTTCAAAAATGTTTAATTTTTCACAATCATCAGTTAAATTTTATCCTAAGGCAACCAATTGGGTTATCCACAACATGCTTTTCAGCATTGAGTTGTAAATTTTAGGTTTGGTTCTCAAGTATGATTCCATAAAGTGACTCAAACTTCTATAAACATGAACATTGGTTCCCTTCAGTGTATTGTTCTTCATAATATGGATTTGGATAGATCATGGTTCATATATAATGAGATTACTTAACACATTTGATCAAATGGGTTGGGGGAGTCGATAAGTTAAGAAACAAAATATATTATAGTTGGTATATGTAAAAATAGAAAACCAATATGAACATTAAGGAATCTATGGTCCACAAATATCATAATTCATAAATTTTGATACATTATAATCAAAACATATAAAGAAAATATAACACTATAAAGTCAAATAATAAATCAAAAAACATGAATCAAAATATAATAACCTACATGTTTATGTGGTACATGAAAAAATCATCAAATACCAATCTAGAACTATCAACCTTAGTCAACTAAGTTAATTACAACCAATAAATGAACAAATATAATTTCTGATGAAAGTGAACAAAATCAATTTATGATGAATGTTCAAATTTTAAATTTCTATATACATGGACATTGTATGTCATTTACACATATATTAAGGAAATTATATTTTCAAGTACGCATGTCCTCTCATGTATGTGTATTCTATGTATGTACACCAGAAATCTTTAATTTTCACAAGGTGTGTATATATATAATAAATTGTTCACTTCTTATTTTCATCACACACACAACTTATTCACACCCATTTTTCACTTACTAGTTTATTCACACACACACACCTTCTATGCACACATTTTGCACTTATAATTTTAAATGCACATATACATTTATGTGTGCATAGCCTCTTTCTTGTTTATTAACCTAAATTAGTATGAACGATATATTTTCAAACCATGTGACTTTGAAAATCTTGATCATATAGTGAATACTTCATGCAAGAATATGTGTAGTCTTCCCAAACTAAGACAGACTGAATCATAGTACTAATAATGTCTCACAACCTCTTGGATTCTCACTCACATTTTGAAAGTGTGATTTCTTCTCATACACACACTGTTGAAAAACATTGTTTCATAATTCTAATGAACACAAGCCCGTATACACATGAACTTCCATTTCCACACTTTTTATTCAAACACAATATTCATATAATCTTTATGCATTCATATTTCATTCATCATAATTCATGCAAGACATTTTCTCAAATATGAGTTCCAATTTGTGTTGTAAAGTGCTGAAAATCAATATCCTAAAATGGAAATTATGGTCTACCTGATAGCATGGAAACTCCGGAAGTTATGGGAGAAAATGAAGGTGTTGTGAGGGAGAGGAGGGGCAGTAGAGGAGAGTTGGAGGTTGAGGGAGTGTGGTGAGGGAAGGGTAGAGGTGGTGCGGTGGCGGTGGGGAGCCGGAGGCAGAGGCGGTGCGGTGAGGTAGGTGCAGATTCGAGGCAGTGGTAGCAAGGATCTAGAGGGGGAGGAACTGTGGTGGTGTTTGAGGGAGGAGATGGGTGGTGCGGCAAAGGAGGGGACATGTAACGGCGTCAGTGGGGATCCAGAGCGAGAGGTAGTGCGGTGTCAGTGGTGCAGCGAGGGAGGGGATGGTCGGGAGGCATAGGGTTTTGGGATCACGAGAGCGTGTGGGAGGTGGGGGGAGGGGGCACTGAAACTTATTTTGGGAATCCTTGCGACCGCCTTTGGCGGTCGTTATAGGGCACCATTAACGACCACCAATGGAGATCTCCCATGTTAGGGGCCTCCAAAGGCCATTTTCCAAGTAGTTTATATTGAAATATTCAATCCATTTCCAAAACCATTTAAAATATTTAATGAATATATTTTTTAATCAAAGTGTCCCATACCACATTGAAACTTTTAATGGAATTAACATTTTAAAACATTAATGTCCATATAAATTAATCCTTAAAACCATTTTTACAACATGGAAATTAATGACAATGATTTAGAATATTAAATATATAAAACATTTGAAACAATGTTTAAGTTAAAGAGTCCCTTTCCACTTGAGATAATACTTGAATGAAAATAATTAAATAATAACAATAACCAAAACCTATAATATCATGAGAATAAGAAGATTCCTGATATAATGTGTCAAAGGGTAGTATATAAACCTTATAAGTTATTAAAGGATCATAATATCAAGATATACCTCAATGAAATAATATTTAGATGTAGTCACTTATGAAAATTCGGTAGCCTAATGGTGTCAATTTAAAATTCATAAAATGAGTTAATGAGAGCGAAAATGGTATCTCAAAACATGACCATAAAATTTACAGAAATAAGGATAAAGAAGAACATATCCAAACATAAGAAAATATAAATAAAAATTCATAACATAAAATAAGTACTCAACTAAAATGGGAGGGTTAAAGGATCCCTTACCTTTAGTCTGACTTGTCTCTTTCTTTCATTATATTCCTCTAAATCGGGTAACTCCCTTTGGTTTGAGCCAAAAGGCTTTCTTAAATTTCTTTATTCCTAAGGTAAGGCTTTTAGGAGGAATGGAGGGATTTTGGGGGCTTATTTGGGAAGATTTTGGACCAGACACGGGGATTGGGAGGTGTTATTAAATCGGTAGAGGTGATTCCCTTTATAAGACAGTGGAGGGTCACTTTAGGATGATATTAAAATATTATTTTATTATAAAATAATTTTCTATTTAAATTGATCCCAAAGTCATTTATTTTAAAAATAATATACATTTGGATCGAAAACCTATCAAACAATAGGTTTTATAAAATTATAGGTCACAAATATAACATTATCTTTAAGCTTTAACACTTAGTTAACTAATTTGACTTCTGCCATGTCTTCTTGAATATTAATACTAAATGGTTAATATAGTTACTATAAAATTCCAATAGATTATCATGTGGTTAATTAATTAAATTTTCAAAATTATCGAAGTCATTTGGCCGAATATCAAATTTTGAATACTATTATATCATTTAATAAAATATTATTTCTTATAAAAATGCATTTACAGAAATTTTCATACTATTCATAACATGGATTTTTTTTAAAACCCATAAAAACCTGATTATTTTGAAATAATATCATTAATTAAAATATAAAAAGTAATATTTATCCCTAAAATTCATTTATGGCATAAAATGTTTTAAAATTAATTTATTTTAATATTTATAATCTCATTTATTTAAATCATTTATTAATATGGTAATCACTACATCATTATTGTGTCATAAAAAAATTATTTATTTGATGTATAAATATTAAATATAAAATTACATGATATATGAAATATTTTTATCTTTATAATGACTATTTAGAGTTTAAAATATCTCTTATATAACTTGATATAAAAATTGTTTTACTAAAAGATACATGTTTATGTACATTTTTATTTACATTAAATTAATTATTATAAAATGTCATTTTCACATTAAAGTGGCTAAGAGGGATCCCAAAATAGACCCAAGGATTTCCATAGTCGTTCATATCTCATAGAAGTGGATTATAACATGTTATAGTGTAGTTTAATATTATTATAATACTATTTTTTACCCTTATTTACTAGATTTTCCCTTTAACCATGGTAAATAAAATAATTTCTGAAATTACTATACCTAATGTATAAAACTAAAAGGTACCTATTAAATCAATTTGGACCTACTAATTCTAAATATGTAATCCATTTTTTCAAATTCAAAACATAGAGGTTTCAGTAATTAATTTTAAATTAATTTCTGTTGTCAAAACCAAAAAATGGGTTTTTAAGAAGTAATAATTATCAAAAGATTGGCATGTGTTTATGTACAATTTTAATTAGAAATTACTTAAAATGAGTAAGATTGGATTAAATGATAATAATATAATCCAATTAAAATTTAAAACCAATTATAAGAATAATCTAACTATATAAATAAATTAGATGCAAAGGTAGTTTTGAACTAAAATGTAGTATTTTTCACTATTTGTAAAAATATGAATTTTATCATAAAAATTAAAATATTTCATCCAAAGTAAAAAAAATTTGTTCCTATTCTATATAAGATGTTATTTTGTCAAATAAAACTTATAAAAGTGACAAATACTAGATCTAAAAAGGGTTCTCCCTCAAAATACAGTAAAACGATCTTTTTAAAATATTAAAGTATTTCATGCTTAAAATCAGATTCATTCTTAATTAAAGCCTCTAATATTCATTGTAAAAATATATAAAATCATTATATATTTATTTATGTTTATTCCTGATAAAAATGGCTATAACTTTACTACCATTTAAAATAATAATAATAATATATTATTTTTTGATATAACTCAAAGTGGTGTGCAATGTAAAATTTCATAGAAGCTTGTCATTGCGTGTCGAGTACCCTATCAGAAAATATGTACTCTTTAACATAAAACTAATTTCATATTAATAAAAATTATAATTTATAATGTTTCATTCTATAAATAACTGGTTTGTTATAGTGTTCCCTAGTGATATTGAGTTGGGAGAATATGGCACCCTACTAATGATAGATTAAAGTGGTCACCCTAGTGGTATTCTTGGGGTTAATGACCCAATGTTCAGAGCCCCTTGAGAATATATTCATATTACAATAGTTCAAGTCATCATTATAAAAATTCATACACATGCATTTTATTTTTATGAAATCATGAGTGATAAGGCACCTGAAATATGGGTGTATAATGTGGTTCATGCAAGTGTTAGGGTGAGGAAGAAAAATGTACATGCGCATTCATGTAAGTGTATATTAAGGTGAGAGGCTGGTGTGACGGTGATTTGACATAATTGATCCATGGGGAACCTGGACACATATTATGGGAAAAAAATTGGGGACCTGGTAAAATAAATTATGATTCAAGGACCAATCCCAGGTTAAAAATAGTCTTCTTCACAGAGCATTCACCTTCACCATATTGAGGTATATATCGTGTACTAAAAAAGGAGTTCCAGAATATATCAAATATATTTATCACATAACTCTATTATCTACATTTCTATAAGGAATCAATTATCATATTTTATTTATATATATATATATAGAAAAAAACGCTAACAAAATACATAATGCATATGTTAACACATGGGATATATATACTTATATATATATATGTGACTGATTTAATAAATATATATATAAATTTTATATAATACATTAACATACATACCAACATACACACACATAAATACATGTATACATACATCCTCCCACACATAGATGCATACATGCATACATATATACATACATACATACATACATACCTACATACACATATAAATAGAGTGTATTCATACATGAATTCATACATATATACATAGATGCATATATATATGTACATATATTCATACTTTTTATTTTATTTGAAAAATTTATGTTCTTTATAATGTATACTTTTTATGTATACTTTATATGTAACTTTATAAACTTCACACATGTATACATTATATATTATATGTATACTATATATAATTTATATATTTATTAATTATATATTGTTTTTATTCATGGTATAGATTATTTCTATATGTCTATGTTGTTGGATATATTAAATAAATCATAAACCACAACATTGTCAATGTTTCCCCATCATGTGTTCTGTTATATTTTGGTTCTTAATACAACATCATGCTGTCCACAGTGAATGATATGGGATATCATTCATTCAACTCTCATAGAATGAATATCATGTTATTTTATCTTGTGACACATCATGTGATGATTTTTATAGTTTTTATCAATTGAAAATGGATTTTAACAATCATATAAATAGATTAGGATCAATTTTAATTATTAAAATGGGGGGACAATTTTTTTGGTTTTATAACATATAAAATAGATGGATTTCAAAATTCTTCATCATTCAGTGAAATACTATTATATAATAGAGTTCAGGGAAAATATTTTTTAACCATTAAGATAAATCCCTAAAGTAAAAAATCCCTCATGATATTCAAATTATTTTCCTTTATAAAGGAGATTATTTAAAAACATTTAATGGAAAACAGAACCTAATAATTTTTTCAGTGATTCTATTTGGGATAAAGAATACCTTTGGAGGTTGTATTATGGTGATTATTTCTAAAGGATAATAATAAAACTAATTTTCATGGAGGATTCAATATGGATAGTGATGTATGATTTTTTCATTTCATTTTATCATTTTCCCTATTTGTAGACTTTTTGGGTGTGTTCCTTTCTTCATTCTATTTCATTTCAGAATACAGATTTCTTAAAAACAATTTATTGGAATCACATTAATTGTCATTAAAAAATAGATAAGTTGATTATTGAAAAAAAATTAAAACTAGTTTAGAGATTCTTTAAAAACCATGAACATGGTTTATAAAACCACTTTTTGGATTTAAAAAAACTTCAGAGAAATTTTTTTAGTTTTAGAAAAACATATTGGTTTCTGTTATCAAATAATTGTATCATAAAATCAACATTTTTACATCATTATTTTGACTAAAATAGTAATAGTTTATAATTATTTGATTTAAATGAGGAATCATTTTGACATTAAAAAGAATGAAAATACATGATATCAAGTATGAGTGTTAAAAATTAAATTATGGTAGAAAGTCATTATGTGGTTCATGTTTTGACCATAAGTATTTATCTTTTTTTTTAAGATTGGGTAGAGAAACCACGTTATGGATCATGAATGTGGTTTTGTTAAATATTAAGAAACCTAATCTCTAAAACATTAACCAAAATGGTCCCTTTGAAACCGTGTTTAACATTCATGAATTTATATCACCTCAAAAACTAGATTTTATCATTATAAAGTTGGTATATTTCTAGGACAATAATTTAATTTTTCATTTATTTATCAAATCCAAATTTAATTTTCATTTGTGTTAATTTTTTATCATGAATTTATGTAAGATATATTTTAAATTATTTAGACAAATTCTTATAAGTCACCTTCAATGTATATAAGAATAACCAGATAGGTATGATATAACGGTTTAGTTTCATTTAAATAAAGTTATGATATTTTATTTTAATTATATATTTAATAATAAAGGTTGGTTCATATTCATATATCTTATGATATATATTTATATGAGAATTAAATTCTCTCAAGATAATATATCTATAGATAGTGGGACTCTAGGTTGAACTTCTCATAGGTCTAGGAGTATAGGCAATGTTAATAAAAGTGACATGAGTCGCTTGTCACACCATACATCCACTTGTGAGGATTTTAGTTTCAAATGATTTTATTCCTTTTAATTAATTGGTTTAATAAAACTTATTGATGGATTTTATTTTGAAATGTGAGGATCTAATTGTATTGTTTTATTAAGAAAATAAAAAAATGGGGATGTGTATAAGGATTTGTAAATTAATTTTTTTTTGGAAATAATAATCTGGTTGATGAAATAGGATTTAAAAAAATATAATCATTCATAGCTATATTGATTTCACATTATGTGAATATAAGATGAGATGAAACAGTTACGTATGATATGTATAATATGTATATTGAAACAGTTAGAGTAAGAAAACATTGGAAATGATAAGTGTAGAATTCCTTCTAAAGTGGACACATTTTAAGATATCAGATATTCATATTAGTATAATATGATCTTGAATCATAGATTATTGTTATGGAAGACCCTAATTAGATTTAGTTTATATATTAAATTATAACTTCTTGGTTACACTTATTTGGGTGACTATAATAGGATTAGGTTCCAAAGGAATGGAATTAAGATAAATAAAATGATAAATTGTGAAACAAATTCCCATCTAACTATCCAAGATTCATATATAATATGTTTTCCATGATGGCCAACCATGATATTAAAATATTGAGAGAAACACCAAAGAAGATAAATATATAGTGAAATATAGATCTTATCCCACTAATATATATAATGTATAGTACCATAATTTTAGTGGGAGTTCATTCAATAAAATCCCATATTGAATTGATATAAAACAACATACTCACCCAATGATTAAATCACATTATAGATAATAAAATGCATCATGAACATCTTTTTTGAGATATATTATAGGATGGACCAATGGATTATTTTATTTTTATTTAAGGTTGATAAGTGTTCTTAGGTTGAATCATTCTGAGTAAAATAAATTGAATGTTATAAAAGTATATTTCTCTAATTCTGAGTCATGGGTATTGGATACACGGTGTGCATAACAAATTTGTTTTCATAAACACTGACTCATATATAGAAGATAATTTTAAGGTATAAAATTAAATATATGTGTTGGATATGTGTAAATATTTCTTTCATTATATATAGGACATATGATTTAAGTTTACCCTATGTATTAATTATAGTATTTTTAAATTTTTATTATGTTCCAATTTTAAATATACATTTATTTCTATATATTTTTAGACATGGATGAATATTCACTAATTACTAATATAAATATATTTCCTATATGTTTAAATATAATTTTTTTTGTTAAATTACATATATTGGTAATGGTTTATACATTATTGATAAGGACAATCCAATCTCTATGATTCAAGATAATAATGTCAGGGATGATTTTAATACCACTTATCTTTATAATTATTAATTTGGAAATATAAATGAGAATCAAATACTATAAAAGTATTAGGATGGATTATTGGAATCATGTTATTATGAATCATTTGAAAAATGTTAATATTATTTATGTTAAAATTTACCAAATAACAATTCATTAGAATAGTTGTGAGAGCTAGTGAACTATCAAACCAAATACATAGTAATATATGTTGACTTGTGAGAATTCAAGTGAGTGTCGGGTATATACAACTCCTAACCTTTACTAATTAATTCGGTCAGTTGGGTTATTTTATTTTTATATGGAATAAGTTTATAGCCTTTAAAATGTTTAAGATATTATATAATAAAGTGAAAAATGTACTCTTAAAAAAATTTATGATTCTTTGATCAGATCAAGGTGGTGAATACTTGAACAAAAAAATTCATGCATCATGTGATATATTTTGGAATTATTTCATAACTCACTAGTTGTGGAAGACCTCATTGGACTGGTGCCTTTGAGGCTATGAATCAAACCTTTTTTTACAAAGTTTGACTAATATTGAGTTAGTGTGACATTCCTTTATCGATTTGTGGATATTCTATATAATATTATATATTCTCACTTAGTATAATTATATCCAAATAAATAAAAAATAAACAATTTGATATGTGGATTGGGAGGTTTATCTATTTATATTTTATTAATATTTTGCGTTTCGATGCACATGTATCAAAATTAAGTTTTAGATAAATGTATCATTAAATTAAAAAAGTTATTATTTTTTTCATTATCCCATGATAAATAAGGGATATTATTTCTATAATTGTGTGGAAAACAAAATTTAAATGGACCATACTATAATTTTCAATGATAATGAATACATCAAAAAAAGGAATTAGTGAGAAAACATTGATCATAAGGAAGTTAAAAACCAATAAATATGATTAGTTCCACAAATATAATATGGGTAGGTTCCTCAAGACAATATGGAAATTTAAACAAATAAAGTTACACAATAACATAAAATCTATAGTAAGATTTTTCATGTAAACCCCCAATATTTTAATGGGATTTACTTTGAAATAAACTTGAAGTATTTGATATCTTTCTTTAGACACAACCCTGAGTCTAAATGAACAATGATATAGAATACCTTTATAGAATAGTTATTGGATTGGAGGGTATGAATAGGATTAACCACATTATGAAATATATTTATAATAGTTTATATTTATAAAACATAATTGGTAGGCACTCAATTTTTAATAAAATCTTTTAATGAATGAAAGACCTACTTTTTGAAGAATTGTATTTTTCTACATGTCATGTATTTTTTATCTAAAGAAAGGGTATTGGATACTGTTAATAAAGGATTTCAATTAAATATATTTATTATTTATATGAATAAATGATTTATCATACAAACATTAGTTGTCTAAAGTTTATGAATTAAGATAACTTCATTTTAAAGTAAAAAACTTTTATTAAAAAAACTATTTTTATGTTTGAAATGTGTTTTCATCATAATTAATTAAATAAATAAATATTTATTAAATTTTTAATGAAATATAAGAGTTATATATTCAATAAAATATTGCAATACTAATTATATATTTTTTACCCTGAATTGAATGCAATTAAATTTAATTTAATTCATACAAATGCATTTTTCTGGAAAACCATTTTTCATCACATTTTGCAGATTTATTTGAAAATTAATTTTTAATACATAGATAAATTGAATTTGATAAAATGGAATACATGTTTGGAATTTAAATTTACAAATTTGGTAATGAGAAACTTTTATTTTTACTCATTATGAATAGTAACATTCGTAAAAAATAGTTACCACAGTAATAGTTATAATATGTTAAAAGGGTTAAAAATAAAATTATAATGATTAAAATGGCCTGAAATGTTGTATATATCCTACTATATAGTCATTTTTTAAAGATCTAGGATCAATGTGAGAACACTGATAGAGAGAGGGGTGAATCTATTATCACTATTCTTTTTACAGATTAATTTTTTCAATTCAAACCCTCTAGCCAGTTAAGTCCTTGATGCACTATTCTTCTGTCTCTTAGCCTCACCTTGAATAATGTTGTAATTCAAAGGCACAAAACACAAGGATTTATAAGGTTATGTAAAAATACTAACCACTTTTTATATTGGTTATTCCCCCCAATATATATTCTATACAATAATGTTTTTACCAATTAGAATGGTAGATATAGAATCAAACCATATCTACTTTTGAATCCACCAAGGTGGTTCATTATACTTCATCACGCAATGTTACTAGAGTCTTCACTGGAATACTTTTGAATCCTCAAAAGAGACATATACAACCTTAGATCCCACCGATAGACTCTTTATGCACCTGGAACTAACCAAAAGACTTTACCTAGACTCATATTTGAATGAAAAAACTTCTGCCTTTCTTCAAGACTCATCAACTATTAGATGACCTATTGATCCTCCTCCATAAGATTATAGAATCACACTTCTTAATATACCTTTTCAAGTATCTTAAATATCCATTGGTTGATTCTATCAGTTTTCCTTAATAATTATGATCACATATATGTAATCATTTGTCTCAATGTAACTATATTGAGGCTATTATTCATTTTAATTGAATTCCCAAAATTTATAAAATTTGTGAAAGTGGTTCATAGAGTCTTCATAAACATTTTATACAAGAAAAATACTTTCACAACCTCAATATTCTTCAAGTATACATCATGTATGAATTTCTTGGGTTCTCTTGGTATAAACCCACAAATATATATATTTCTTTCAGTATTATCTTATTTCATATTTAGGTAATTATTATCTTTTGATTATCTAGTTACCTTATTTTTTATGTGTGTATAAATGTGGATGGATGGTGCAAGCAACACAAAATCCACTTATATTCCTCTAAGTCACTTTCTTTTATTGAAAATATTAATTGTCTTAAATGTCTAAGACAGTTATTATATATTCAAAATAGTGTAATTGAGTCCTCAAGAGAGTTTCACTATCTCAATTCATCCTCACTTACTTCACATAATTATGTATGTGCTATCATAATAATATTATGAAAACTAATAATTATTTTTACTTCTATCTCAGGAAACTCAAGGAAACTAGAAGGTATTCATGAAACTATTTCTTTTGAAGCCTTAAACTGTATTAGACACAAGTTTAAAGATCCATGAGATCTTCTCTTCTCCATCACACGTGAAAATTATTCACATAACACTCTGTTCTTCATAAAGGTGAGGTTCTTGGTGGATGTTTTTTTCAAGAGCTCACTAAATATATCTATTGGTAGTAAGAACCATGGTTGAGGTTCTTATCTATTTAATGGAAATGATCACCACCTCATTATAGAAACTCATCTTCAAATTTTATTCTATATTGAATCTTTGATATTTAATCCATTTAAATGATTTTAGGAACACCAAAAAATTTCCTTTTTATAAAATATTTTATAGAAAATTAATGGTGTCTCTTCCTATATGATATCATGATGCATTCCTCTCATTCATGCAATGAGAATCGCATGCTTCGTCATTTTAACTCTCAAACCCTTCCATAAATATCAACTTCTTGAAATTCAGCTTGTAACTCATTTTACAATCATCAATGGCATGTTACTCTAACTCATTAATTCATGTAAAACATTTAATGCAAGAATGATTATTCTTTATCTAATAATATCCCAGTTATGGCCAAAAAATAATCATGGAAACCTTGGTTTGATCATTGTAGGTTCATCCTGAACTCAACTACACTTGAAAGCATAGATGAGGCTTCGAGGAATAAGATTACCACTATCTCTATAGAAGAGCTCATGTTCCTCTAATTGGATGGATCTAAAGATGTACTTATATTATTAAATGGAGGAACAATACACATGTCACCCATGATCCACATTTATCTTTAATTATTTATAATAATCCAAAATAAATCAAATCGTTCCAATGAATGGATATTCCGTGGTAGTGGTGGATCAACACCAATATACACCCTCACTAATGGGACATTTCCCATCAACATTTTTTCACAGGTACGTTCTTTTTTGGGCCTATACATATCCCACTTGCATACCCCTACCACCATGTAGGCTCCTTTGGTAGAATCTCCAATGGGGTTAACCCACGAGTCCCTCGAGTGTGTTTGATGGGCGGGACCTTGTGGGATTGTAATTGTTCGATAATTTTTTATGAAGGTATTATTCATGAACATATTAAAATACTGATTATGGGATATAATTATAATCCCACCTGATGTCATCTTCATACAATATATATATATAGCATGGACATATTTTTTAATTAATCCCAAAAAAAATCATCCAAAATAATATTTTTCATGGTATTCATTATTTCCTCCTCATATATTCATGGAAATAAACATTTTCTTGGTATTCCACTTGTTCAATTCAATGTTATCTCCTATAAACAAGTCTTTTACATTTAACTAATAATACAAACAATAATCCCAATTGAGTGTGGAGAATATAAATTTGTATTCCTTATTTACATTGTATCTTCTTATAAATCCAAAAAATATTTACCCTTGGTGAAAAAAATACAATCCAATTACATTGGTACCATAATATTGAAATGATTTTTAGTGAGTAAGGTATTAATAGATTTTAATATTTTGAAAATTATCTTGTGTGTCCTCTCCCTCTTTTAAAAAAGGACACCACCTCTTCTTTCTTCTATACACTTCTTGAACCTCTTAGATTGGACAATACCAACCCCAAACATTTCCTAAAATATCTCCCCACATTAAATTTATTTTGGTTTGATCATAATACCATCATTTTAAGGTATATTTTGAATGCCATAGGAGGTTTCTAAACAAAGAGGTTGAATACTTAATCGAGTGCTTTAAATATTATTTATTCTTCAACCTTCATTAAACCTATGATATCTATCATAACATGATGAATCAAGTATAATCCAAAAAATAAGATTTTATTATGATAGAATCAATTTAGTGACCCTATTTTTCCTTAAGTAATTTGACATATATATATAAATACTTTCGAAACCAAGCGCTGGGATGGAGTGAGATTATGAGGCCTGATGTGTATGAAATTAATTTTATTATAATATTAAATATATTACATATTATGCATGCACGATTTCTGAAAAAAAGTGTGATAACACTTGAATGGAATATAAAACAAAAAATAAAATACCATGATTGAATCTTGAATGGAAGGTTTAGCCTATGCATGACCTAAAATATATCTTTATGGGATGTTAGGATAAAACAAGTCATTGTTGGGTGAATTTAGTTTAATAAATAAATAAATTTATTTAATTAATTAAATAACTTCAACCTAATTTTACATTTAAATATTTCATTATGGTTAGATCACCAATGGTTATCCTCATAACAATGTGGTCATCGAGAGGCATTCATCTACCCTCTCATTGGCTAATCAGAATCTGATGATTATGGGACTCCAAATCCCAGAAGATCAAGGTGTAAGTAATACAACAACTCCCCTTATTTATTGGTGAGAACACTATTCATCAAAGAATTGTCCCATCTCTAGGTATTACTCACCAATTTTTTTATTCATTCCTAATTGATAAAAAAAATTATCATGATCGATTATTTTACCTAATTTGCACCTATTGCAACATTTTTCATGTTCCCATGTGCTAATGGTAATTGACCATTCAATTGTTTCTCACCTTGTTTATCCCAAATTGTGTTTATTGTCCATTAACATTTAGATCATCATCATTCAGCTTTTTTGTGCTTTTCTCCTAATAATTTTTCTTCTTCTTCACTGATTAGCTTATGGGGTCTCAGTTCGACATTGTTGAGTGGGGTCGAGCCCGATAAAACCCCCTATATTCTTGAAGGATTCAAATTTTAGGGATGTGTAGATTAATCAGTGATATAGTCAGATGGAAATTGGGATAAGGGTGATTCTACCATGGTTTTATTGATCCGGTTTTGTCACAAAAGCACCAAGGGTGACGACGTGTGTACGACTCCATACGGGTGATTTGGAAATTTGATTTTTGGCCATCAAAGTGTCAAAAATGTTGGATAGTGGAAATAGACTCTGATTTTGTGTGGAATGGAGTCAATATTAAAAGGTAAAAGGCTAGATATAGAACACCATTAGTGGATCTATGTTTCTATAATAAGCCCAACTACTCGTCATGTAGTTCAAAGAACACATACCATGTAATCCAGTTTCTAATGAGGCTTGGGTTTCTCTTTGAATTAAATATAAAATACCATATGGTTGGGCCACATTTTGTGTATACCTCTCTTGGTAGAGAATCTATTGGGAGAAGCACGTGAGAAGGACACCATGTGGAAGGAAACATCAAGGAACACACTTTGTACCGATGTACATGAACACGAATTGGGACAAGGGGGAGAACCCCTTTCAGAAGGACACTCTTCATATAAAAGCACATGGACACATGAATATTTACAAAAACTTAGCTTGGAGCATGGTAAGGACCCTAGGTAAATGATGCATTCCTTGTAGTCCACCTACACATCGGGTAGTGAAAACGATTAGTGATTCATGTATCACAAGGTTCATGGTTAGGTAGTGAAGGAGAACCACACATTTTTGGGGTCCCTTACATTCCATGTACCCTTACTTTCCATTTTAGTAAACATAAACTTCACACATCTTCTTAGTTTGGGCGCATATTTTGTTCTATGAGTATCTTATCCTTAGTATTTTTTTATAGAATGTAGTGGTGGCCATCATTATGAATTCTAAGACATGATGTGAGATGTTTCTGTTGATACACTTCCTTAGGTAGCACTCGATGATGGCAATGATTTGGTTGGATCATCAGAGTGGTACCCCAGTGGAATAATGTTGTGGGTCTTCAATCGATATAGTGGTATGCCTATGGAGTTAGGTTCTTAGTCTTTTATCTACTGAGTCGTACCCCTATGGCATGGGTCCGGGGTCTTCTATCTACTAAGTGGTTCCCCCTGTTTAATTAGGGTGTGAGTCCCCTATACATCGAGTTGTACACCCATATCGAATTAAAGTGTTGGTTCTCTATTTACAAAGTGGTCCCCCCATCAGATAGAGAATGATTCCTCCTTAAACATAGTGGTACCCACCCACCCACACCCTTATCTACCATGTTATACTCTGTATCGGATAGGGACTGGGTCCTCCATTCACTGAGTGGAACACCCTGGTGCATGAGGTCGCAGGTCCTCTTCTTGGATATTATACCCCCTAGACTATCTTGTATAGTGGCAAGGCATGGTCCCTCCACACTGTTACTTCTTTGGATTGACATGTGAGATCCTGGGAATCATTGATGGACTCTTGGAAATGTTGGCACTCTTACCTAGACAAGGATATGAGATGGATATCCCCCTTCTCTTTCATTTGGGATTATTTGGTTTGTTCATATATATATCCATATTCATGTATTTGGATTTCGTACTCTCTTACTTTGGGTTAATCTATAAATTACTATCGGGTCTCATTATTCTCACCCTTTAGATTTCATGGAATCCTACTGGGTATGTATATAATCACTGTTTCATTGGTTTTTCACAAACATTTCATGTTTTATGAAGATAACGGATAAACCGATGGTAATTAAAAATGATATTAGGGATACCTTGTGCATTCGGTCACGTACGATGGTCAGATATTAGAGATTGGTAGTAGGGATCTCTCAGTAATTATTTTTTCATTTTTTCAGGTTAGGGAATATTTATGGTTGGAAATGTATATTATCCCTTTCTTTTTTTAACTTTAAACTATCTTACTCTTATATACCCTAGAGGTCTTTGAAATTCATGTTTATTTTATAAATATTAAATATTTTTATTAATATTCCTCTGTAATTATGCATTCAAATTTTTAGGAATTTTCGTACTTGTAATTTAGAAAAATTCATCACATACTAGTTATTCCTTTTAGGGAATTTTATCACCCTCTATCCTATGGAGGTAGGATTGGGGTAGTTGTGACTCAAGCCCTATTAGGTCGGGTCGTGACATATTCGTATCTTAGTAGTTCATTCATGTGGACGATGTTTGGAGTAGTCCCCTTAAGAAGATTTTGGTTAAGATTTAAGAAAATATTGTCAAAGTGTCTTGAGATAATATTTCTGGCCAGGGGACCCATTTTTGGAGTGGTAGCTGATGTATCCATTCAATTGAACCCTGACTACCTACTTGTCGACTCAAAATACTGAGAAATTAGTTGTAGGGATAAACATTACATGTATCATATAAGATTAAGTCTTTTGAATATACATCTTGAGTCATCTCCCCAATGTGTGTGTGAGAGAGAGAGTGAGTGTGTGTGTGTGTATCTATAAATATGACCATGGTAACTCCTGATTAAATATTCAGGAAGCCTCTGGGATGATAGTCGGCCAAGTTACCAATTCCGGATCGTAATGAAGATCTGATGAGTGATGAGGCATCAGCTCAAGAACCATCTAATGAAATCCTTCCTCTTGGTGGATATATATAATCCCCCCACATATCATGTATAAAATCATACCATCATAGTACTCTGAGGATGGATATAGGATTAGCGCACTCTGTGATTTCCATCATGAGGGTTCGATGAGGATCCATTGAGATCCAGACCCCCAGGTAGCAGAGGATTACCAAGAGTCAGTGATCCATGTCTTCAGAATTATTCGGGCATCTATTGATAAGGTGGTTGCACTAGTAACAATCATTTCCATGGATTATCTAGGCACAAGTGGATTTGTATTACATGTATGCTTGATGAGTCGAAGTTCTCATGGATCAACTTCTCAAAGATTTTCCATGAGGAATACTACTCCACTTGCTTTCACCTAGATTAAGTCGGAATGGATATGGATGAGTATGATATGAGGTTCACAGACCTTTTATGATAATCCTATGATATTATCATGGATTTCTGCACACAAACACATAAGTTTAATAAGGGGCGCCATAGAGATATTTGTGCCAGTGTAGTACCCTTATGGATTTCTACCTATGTATAGGTGATGGAGTGTGATTTAGTGATGGAGAAATTACATTCATAGGGACTCCATGAATATGGAGAATGAAATGGGTGTTATAAGGATGATTCCTCTATAGCAGCTAGTTAATACCAATCGACAAGTTCTCAACAAAAGAGACTTGATAATTACTAGACTCGGGCCCATGATTGTGGGAAATATGGACCACATAGAGGACTAGGGAATCCTAAAGTGGTATATTTATATTCATGTGATGGGATAGGTGGCATGGCATGTGATTTCCTAACCTAACCTATTGTGGATGGAAAAAAGAAAGCAGATCGACCGCCATGGTAGAGCTAGCACTAGGATCATGGATCTCCCAGGAACGGGAAGGATGGTCCTGAGGATGCATAGTTTCTAGAGGATCCAGTTGAGTTTTAAAACTAGAATATTTGTTTTATGGATGATGTTATGAGATCCTTCCACCACCACCACTAGGCATCCCACATTAGGCTTAGTGAGCTAACGGTCGGTGTCACAGATATCTGCAGCCTATGTATTCTTGTGACCCAACAACATGCAATTTGATTATAGGAAAAACCGAGGTTTATTCTAATCTTTAATCAATATTAGTATAAACATGTGAATATAATTACTTTATATTTTCACTCCTGATGTGAGAGATAGCGCTCCTAGTTGAGGATTTATTCTAGTAGCCTTGTATTGAGGTTCCTATAGAGAACTCTTCTTCGATATCTTTTATCTACTAGTGGTGAGTGCTTTTACTTAGTAGAGATAGGTTCTCATGGGACATTATATTCATCACGATGGAACCCTATAAAGTCAAATTGGGTATGGATTGGTTATAAATGGTTTGATCCTAGGTTTACTGTCCCCATAGAAGGTTCCAATGCCTTTTCACTAATGGAATGATACTCTCCATTATGAGTGAGAGAGATATCATGGTGGGATGAGTATGTTTTGATAGTAAGTGGTTTCATCCCATCACCCATCAATTATTGATTTTATCCCTCATTGCAGTAGACACTTTAAGAATCTTGATTCCATTAGCCAAAGAGGATGTCATGGACATTATCCCTGGGGGAATTCTAGGACTTCCCCTAAGGTGAGATATAGAGTTTCTTATTTACATACATATTGTGACTACTCTAATATCATATTTTTAAAATTAGATGGCCCCTACTGAGATTAAATATATCTGGTTATTGTTGGATGACCATAATGCGAAGGGTTTTATCATGCCTAGTGTGTCCCCCAAGGTAGCTCTAGTGTTGTTCCAGACAAATGTGAATGGTATATTGTGTATTTTTTTATTATAGTTACCTGAACCAAACCAAGATAAATAACATGTACCCCTTCCAATGGACTGATGACCTCATTGATTAGTTTTGAGGTGTGAGATGGTTCATGAAAATCAATATCTAGTCTCGTTATCACCAGTTGATATTTCATGAGGCTGATATTCTAAATCAATAATTCAGATGATGCTAAGGACACTATGACTACTTGTTGATTTCGTTCATGGTGATTAATTCCCCCTCATTGTTTATGGTATGATGATCCAAATATTCAATCCATACTCTGACCAATTTGTGGTTCTATTCATTAAAGACATACTCATATGCTCTATGTTAGAGGAGGAGAATGCAGATCACTTGATAATGGTCCTAGAGTTTTATCAAGAAAACCATATTTATGGTACGATATTAAGGTGCCAATTATCGATTCACAGGGTTAACTTTCTAGTGAATGTCATTTTTGGTAATGGTTTTTTCATGGAACCAGTGAAGATCTATGTAGTTCTTTCTTGGGAGCTACCCAAGTTCATGTCATATGTGGAGAGTTTTCTTATCTTGGTGTGGTACTACTGGAGGTTTTTAAAACAATTGTCCTGAATTTTAGTCCAATTGACCATCCTAATGTGGAAAGGGCAGCCATTTATCTGGAATAATAAGTTCCATAGAACCTTCAAGGAGTTGACACTGAGGCTAATGAGTGCTATGTTTTTTATACTATCAGAGGTGGTTGTGGTTAATGAATTGTATTCAAATTCATTAGGTTCTAGGCTTTTATTTGAGTTTATATAGAGAAAATAATTCCTCACATATCATTAGTCTTCCCTCTGAGGATGCGAAAGCTCTATCTTCTGGGAGATTTCTATATTGTTTACTAAGACCATTAGAGTCTAGGGTACGTCTTCATATAGAGATACTTAGACCATAGATAGAGGTTCTGTTTTGAGTTCCTACAATTACATTACATTAAGATAGTTTATACTCTAGATATGGTAAACTTGGTAAAACATTCCCTTAGCAGGAATTCCCAAGACTGTTTGGTGTTGCAGGCTTTTGAGTAGTTGGATTCCATACAACTGAACCTGTTTGATAAGGAGGGTTTATCATTTCTTCAGCCAATAGTGCTATCTCCACCAGTTCTCTAATGTGTGAGAGATTACTCGTTGGTATATGTAGAATGTGAGGTCTTTTAGGACCATGTATCCTACAGATATTCACATAATTGATTTTTTTAAGGAGGGAGTCACATCATCCCTTTCTAGGAATGGGTGGTGGTCCTAATCAATATGCAGCAGGAGGTGATGAGATACCGACATACATATCTCTTGGTTGTATATCCTCTTGTAATAAATATGTATATATAAATTCAGTGGTATTTTTGGTGGGATGAAATGAGAGGGATCATGGTGGAGTTTGTCTTTTGATGCCTTAATTATCTATAGGTGAAGGATGATCACCAGGTTTTGGAAGGTTTATTATATCCTCTTTATATCCCGGAGTGGATATGGGATGGCACATCAATAGACTTTTTAATTGGTATTCCACTTATATAATGACTTCATGATGACATCTATGTTATTATTTACCAACTCATGAAGTCCAAAAAATTCATTGCAACTAGGGAGAATAGTTCGTCAGAGATTTTCGGGTGGATTTATGTATACGTGATTGTTCTCATTCATGGGTTTCCCTCAACCATTGTCTCTGAACAAGATTTTAGGTTTACATAACAGTTGTGGAGAGGATTGCAGGAGGCATTCAAGACCCAGATGAGGATGAGTTTATCCTTCCAACCCTAGATAGATGGGATGACAGAGTGCACTATCCGGATATTGGAGGATACTATAAGGGCTTGCGTGTTAGACTTAGTCTAGTTTTGGAGGATCACTTACCCTTGGTTGAGTTTATATGAAACAATAGACACCATTATACTATCAAAATGAAATTTTTTGAGGACCTTTATGGGAGACCTTCTAGGTCACCCTTGTGTTGGACAGAGATTTGAGAGAAATTTCCTCTGTGTTCAAAGATGGTGTAGGGGATGATGGGGAAGGTCCATGTCATCCATGTGAGGATGAAGACAGCCTATAGAATCCATAAATATTATGAATATTGATGTCGTAGTCCCTTGTAGATCTATAAAAGAGAACATTTTTTCCTAATAGCATCCCCAGATGAAGATTTCAGTGTATTTTCATGGGAGACAAGTTATCCCCAAGGTTCATCGGGTTGTTCAGGATCTTATAAAGATTTGTTGAGGTTTTATACTACATTTCCCTACCCAAAATTTTGCAGTGGGTGAATGATGTATTCTATGTGTTGAAACTAAGGAGATACGTGAATAACCCCACGCACATTATCGACTGGGAAGATATGGACATCAATGATGGGGCCACTTTTGTGGAGCACCTAATGGTGATTTATTTATAGAAAGTGAGGGCAATGTTTGAATCCACAATCCCCCTGGTTCACCTGTTGTGGAAGTACTGGAGCGTGAAGGAGATCTCTAGGGAGCGAGAGAGCCAAATTCATTCTCAGTATCCAAAGATTTATGTCTAGTTTTTTATTTTTGAGGATGTAATTATTAAGGGATATAATTATGCATAAAACCTTTTATTACATTGTAAGACATTTAAATATTTATAGAAATATTTTCAGATCCAAGAATTGAGACGTCGTGAGATTCTGAGTCTCGATGTGCCCGAAAATAATTTTACAAAAATTTTAAATATATTTTTTATTTTGTATGCATGATTTATTAAAAAAAATTGGATAAATCATTAATAGAATCTCAGATCAAAAATATAATACCACTCTTTGATTGGAATGTGATTTTTACCCTAGGTATGCCCTAAAATTTGTTTTCATGGTATATTCGGATAAAAGAATAAACTATTGGGTGAGTTTAGTTAAATAATTAATTAATTTTATTTACATAGTAAAATAACCTATACCTTATTTTACCTTTAAATATGTCATTATGGTAGGATATTTAGGGTTATCCACATAGCCTTGGGATCATTGAGAGTGATTCATCTATCCACTCATTGGAAAATCAGAATCTGATGACGACGGAACTACATATCCAAGAAGATCAAGGTGATGTGAACACAAAAAAAACCTCTCCTTCATTGAAAAGTTTATTATTCATTTAATAATGATCCTATTTTCAGGTATTACTCTTAAATATTGGATTCTAACCTAATTGATAATGTTTTTAAGCATTATTTATTATTTTTCTTGATCTGTGTCAATTTTAACCTTTTTCATGTGCACGTGTACTGGTTTTAATTGATCATCCAATTGTTTCTAATGATGGATATCATTGATTATGTTTTTTCTCCAGCAAAATTTGGCCAATGATCATTCACATTTTTTGTTATTTTCTCCCAATCATTCATCACGTTCTTCTTGGATTGTCTTACGAGGTCTCAGTTTGATGTTATTGTGAATGACCAAGCCCGATCTAACCACAAGATTCAAGACAAATTCACATGAGAGGGGAGGATTTATAAATCTATTATATATTTGGATAGAAAGATGGATATGGGTGATTCTACCCAGGTTTTGTTTATCTGGTGAGGTCGTGGAAGCACCACAGGTGACGACATGCATACAACTCTATATGGATGATTTAAGAAATCAATTTCTATCCATCAGAGGGTCAGAAATGGTAGACTGTGGAAATATCCACTTATTTTGGGTGTCTTAGAGGGGATATATCAGAAGGAAATGATGGATCTAGAACTTTAGGATTGTATGTATGTTTCTATGGAGAACTAGACTGCACACCGTGTAGTTTAAAGAACACACACCATGTAGTTCAGTTTCTATGATGGCATTGGATTTTCTTGGAGTTAAATATGAAAAGTTGTATTTATAGGATACATATTGTGTAAACCTCCCTGGGTAGAGAATTCATGTAGTAGAGTAGATAGGAAGGACCCTTTGTGGGAGAACATGGTCAGCTACACATCGTGTATTGGTGTACATGGACATAGCCATGGACATGGGTCGGAAACCCGTGGGATGGACACACTATGTTCTAATGTGTACAGACATATAAAAACATATATAGACATATCCAAGAGTATGGGAAGGACTACTGGTGGTTAAGTAATTTCGTTCTGTCTAGTTACATTCCATGTAGTGCTACACAATTATGGAGCTATGTATTAGAAGGGAAATGACCAGGTAGTGATGGGGAAGCTCATGTTGTGTGGGTCCCTTACACGCCATGTACCACTGCTTTCCTTTTAAGAAAACTTCAACCTATCATAACTCCCTCATTTTGACTCATATTTTATCCATCGAGTAGCATATACTATGTTTTTTAAGGTAGAACCCGATGGTGGCCACTATAGTGGATTTTGAGATATGATGCAAGATTTTTTGGGTGTGACGATTCTTTAGGAAGTGTTTGATGATAAAAGTGATTGTCCAAGATAATTAAATTAGTACCCCCCCCCCCCTTCTAGAATTATGGTGTGGGACCTCTATCTATAGAGTAGTATCTCAGATGGCATTAGGGTGTAGGTCCCCTATATATTGAATAGTTCCCACTATGGTGTCAAGGTACGGGCCCTCTATCTACTGAGTGGTACCCCCTATGGAATTAGGGTTTGGGTCTTATATCTACTGAGTGGTACCCATATAGGAAGTCAGGGTGTGGTTCCTATATTATACAAGTTGTACCCCCCCCCCCCCCCAATAGATAGAGTGGGGTTCCTCCTTACAATGAGTGGTACCCCCGTTGGAATTTGGGTTATGGTCCTCTATCTACTGAGTTGTACCCATATCAAATTGGGAGTGCGTCCTCCGTACACTGAGTGGAACCCCCCTGACGCACTAGGTCATGGGTCCTCTACTGGAATATTGTACCACCTTGACTTTATTGAGAGGTGTTGTGGCATGGTCCCTCTACACCGGTACTTCATTGGATTGACACGTGAGATGTTGGACATTGTAGATGGACTCTTGGAATTGCGAGAACTCTTATATGGATAGGGATGCGATATGGAGATCCCATTTCTCTCTCATTTGGGAATATTGGGTTTTATAATATATATATCCTTATCCATGACATTTTATTTTGTACTCTCTTACATTGGGTTGAGTTATCTATTCCTATTATGTCTCTCACTTCTCCCCCTTCTCCTTTTAGGATGGTCTACTAGGTATGTACATACTTACCCCTGAAAGGGATTTCCCGCACTTGCCATGTCTTATGGAGATGATGTACTAGTCAGTGGAAATTAAAGAGGTGTTTAAGGATACCTTGTGCATTTGGACACATATGTTGGCAACATCTTAGAGATCAAGACTTGGTCTCTCTTTACATTTACTTTTCCAGTTTTGTTAGGTTGGGAAATCTTTCTGGTTGGGTATGAATTTTGTCCCTTTACTTTTAATTTTACAATATTGTACTCATATATACCCTAGAGGTTTTTATCATGATTGTTTATTCTCTAGATGTTACCTTTTTTTATTCCTCGGTACTTATGATTCGAGATGGTCAGGTGTGTGCGTACATGTACTTCATGTAAAGGCCTCCCATACTAGTTATGTCTTTTGGTGATTATATCTACCCTATGGCCTTTGGAGGAGATATTGGGGTATTTTCAGATCGAGCCCCATTGGATTGGGTCATGATAGTCAAAACCGTTTTACACCTCTTTCCCATGAAATGGGAAATGAATGTATTTCTCATGCGTACATGTGTACTACCACCTCCAAGAAGAGATATGATTCATTTTCCAACACTCCCTCACATATATATTTATAATATTGGATTTAGTTTTTATATATTACATTTATTCTATAATTATATTTCTATCATTAAATGATCTTATCTATCTTATTATCCTTCCATATGTTAGAAAATGATAATGTTGTTCATGCATACTTGTGGATTACCACCTCCCAAAAGATAGGTGATTAGTTTTTCCAAAACTCCATTTATAAATGATTATGATAGTGTATATGCTAAATAATGTAATTTTTAATTCATGATTAATGTTGTTTAGATTATGAAACCATGACGACGTTTCATGTACTGAAACTATCAAACTAAGACATTCATGGAAAGCAGAGTAGTTTTCACATGAATATTCATTTTAATGAAGATTTGGTTAATAAATGGATAAATAAAAATTAAAAAGTAATGATATATAGTATGTTATGTAGGAATATGGTTCCAGAATACATTTATTTTAAATATAACTTTTTTATATTGTATATTTTAATTTTTACAAAGAAAGACGAGACTTTAGGTATCGTATTTATATTACAATAGCATTTATTTTCAAGGTTGTCTATAAACAATTTCCATTGGCGTACATTATATTGATCTTATCATTTAAAACCAATATATTTTGTTCTTTTATATTTATTCTTGAAATTTTTTATGTATTAGTATCATTTTTCTCTCATTGGTACTTAAAATAATTGGGAAAATGTTTTTAAAGAAAATTCAACATTATTAACTTTTTGTCGATGAACTATTTCTTTCATGTCCAAGATCTTCAAAAAAATATGTATTTTTTTACCTATACATGATATTTTTTAAAAAGTACATTTTAATTAAATTTTTCTTTATTTACAAATGATTAAAATTAATATTTTTAATTAACATTTTCCAAACTACTCATTTTTTATTTTTTATAAATTTTTTAAAAGGATATTCTATCTATACTTATATTGTATGAATGGATTTTCTACGATTCATAACCATTATTTTCTTCAAATATTCCTTTAAAATTTTTCTTGGTTATTTTCAAAGAAAGTTTTTTTCTCAATAGTTTAATAATTTTGAATTAAAATGCTATTGAAATAAAAGGTTATTTTCTAATGTTTTCAAACAATGGTTTGAATGTAATTTTATAGGATTTTTTCATCTATGTTAGCATCCTTTAAGGATTTTTATTCTTCACTAGGGATATGATACTATGATACTATCCACTTTCATTTAATGGATGGACTGCGATTATGATGATTTAAGGATTATTATATGAAACTTGTCTCTTAATCATAGGATAATTTAGATAAGATGAAACCATTATGAAACTAATTTCTATTTTATAGGTTATACTATGATGAAATGATGAAATGTTTATGAAATCCATTTCTTATACACAGGATATAATATGATGATATGTTGAATGTTTAAAGATCCTATGGAACACATATTTATGGTTTTAATTTTGTGATGTGTGGGCTTAAAAATTATATATCCCTCCAATGAATTGGGTAAATACATATATATCATGAGATAATATGATATATAATGGGGAGTGAACATATTTTATTACAGTACATTGACCAAAAATAAATCCTTGGGATTAAACCTTAAATAAAAAAAGATTGAAATTTGTAATGAACAAAATCAATTATTATAGTCTTAACAGAGTGACTCGACTAGGGAAATGATTTTCTATGCTTAGGTTTATTTGAAAAACATATGTATTATTCTTATTATATGTTCTCATGGATCATGTTTTATTATTGATGATTCCACACACTCATGACATATATATATTTTTGTGAAAAATCATTATTCCATGATTTATGATTTATGATCATTGACTGACACTACCACAAAACTGGGCAAGGTATGCGCTTGCCTTTATCAGCGCTAACGGAAAAGCGTTGATAAAGGTCCTCCCCTTTATCAGCGCTTTTTACTAGCGCTGATAAAGGATCACACGGATTTGTTAAAAACCCGCGGGTCCTCTTCCTCCACCCTGCACCCGGTCAAGCTCTCACGGAATCCCTCATCTGCACCACTGCCGCCGCCTCCTCCTCCTCCGCCGCGGCCGCCGCCTCCTCCTGCTCCTCCTCCTCCGGCCGTCGCCTCCTCCTCCAGTCGCCGCCTCCTCCTTATTCTCCTCCTCTAGCCGCCTCCTCCTCCTCCTCCTCTGATCCTCCTCCTCCTCCTCCTTCTCCTCCACCGCAGCCTCGTCATCCTCCTCCTCCACCGGCGCTTCCTCCTCCTCCTCCTAGTCCGCTGCCTCATCCTCCCCCTCCACCGGCGCCTCCTCCTGCTCCTCCTCTTCCTACTCTGCTGCCTCCTCCTCCACCAGAGTTTGAGAGGTTCCTGAAGTACTCAAGTGAGTCTCACAAGCTTTATTTTAGTTTTATATGATGTTTTTTGGATATTTTTCAAAAGAAACATGGTTTTGTGTTCATATTTTTTGAGAAACAATGTAGAACCTTGAGCATGAGGAGGTTTTCAATCCTCTTTCTAAATCACATAGTTGACTTTCATGGTTAGTGAAGGTTTACCATGGGATATCTTAGAGTAAACCATCTGAGGTGGATTTTAGTTAGGGATTAACATACCATTTTTTCATGATTTCATACAAAACATGTGAAATTTTGTAGACTAAGGTAGTTCCAATTTACATAATTAATGCATAGTTTGGTAAACTATGTTAACCAAATATTTGAAGGCGTTTTCTTGTACAGTTCCACCACATTATTAATATATGGTTTGTAAAATTGTGTAGAACATTAAAATTATATTTTCATCTTTTTCCCTCTAAAATTATAATAGGGGAAGCCCCCATTTCTCATCCTCCCTCTTATACAATGCCCATTCGACCCACCCCCTTATTCCTCATTGATTCTCCTTTCCATGGGGAGTTTTTTAGTGGATTTATTCAACAATTATAAGTTATTTCACCATCTTCCTTACCATTTTATTCTTTATATTTAGTTTCTATTGATTTTTGATTTATCTATATTAGGTTTTCTGGGTGATTCAACTGGAGCACGGTGGTATCATATTGATTTGATGGGGTTGTTTTCCTACCTCATGTATAAGAGGCATCATGATGGTATCTGCAAGTCACCAATCATTATGAAGGATTTGTGTTTCCTTTTGTACTTTTCATGGATATTGGATCAAATTATATAATGTTGTCTATGGATTTGGTTCTGATGGTTGGGTATTTTTCCTAAGATGGGACTAAGATCCCACTTCAGATCTTATATGGATTTTTGGTCTTGGTTCTAACATGAAAAGTCCACAAGATGAGTTTCTAGTGAATATAACAAGTTTAAATTGATTTGGATAATTAATTATAAATGTTATAATTTAATAATTTTTGTTTTTTGGAGAGAGGAATGAGCTATATTGATGAGTTGATCTTGGGGTAGACAAATGGACGAGGCTTAGCGAGCCTAGGAAAAGTTTTCAACTTGGAATTAAAATAGTATAAACATATAAAATAGGTATGTGGTCCTAGTAATTTCTTTATGGATTTATAAATTCCTTAATGGGTGTTATTAGAGTGAGTGTGACTTAGAGGACCTTGTTAGGGGGAACCCGGAGACCTCTTGGAATACATTCTGTGACTTTTATGTATTTGTTCCCATAGGCCACACATAGAACTAGTGATACATCAGAGCCCTTGGCCTTATTGAATTGAACCTAAAGTGTGTGAACATCCCCCCTTGGGGATGTGACTACTTGGGTGGGTATAAGTTTGTAAGGTTGTTGATAGGTTGGATGTGTAGACTGACCCAGAACAAACCTATATATTGAAATGGGACATGAGCCATCTCTTGAGACTATTTATAGTATGGAATATTACCATGTAAATATTATGAGGATATACCATGTAAGACACTGATAAATAATATGATTCTCTCATGCGATGAGTGTTTCACTACATCATGTGCTTTTATTGTATGGTGACGTTGCAATGATGATCTTCATTCTTAACAGATTATTGATCCTAACCTTTAATGGTTTTCCTTTCTAAACATTGGTTTTAATGTATTAAGGTCTTTCTCAGGTTTCATTTCAGCCCTTCATTTTAAAATAACAACTGTATAACAACATGAATAACATAACTCAAGTTGATAGAGAAGAAAATTTATGAAGGCATCGGATTCCCTTCGAGCCAGATGGATTAGTGTTGTCCCCATGGATAGTAAAACCCCTTTTGGAGATCATGGAATAGTTGATAATAGGTTGTTTGGATCATTCATTACTTCTAGATATTTGTCCAGATTTTCCTTGGTGTTTTTGGTTTATACTTCTTTCAATCTTTACTGGTGTAAGTTCTTTTCACCTTGTGTTTGTACTTATACTATTTTTTTTAATTGAGTCCTTTGGGGCATGAATTAGGTGACCAATTCATGCCACCACTTTTACTAAAAAAATGACCTTGAGATGGTATTTTATTGAATTGGAAAAAATTACATAGTAGTGAGGTCTATGATACTACTAATAGGGACATTGATTTTGAGTAGTGATTATATTTGTTATGAAAAGTGGATAGGTGAGAGATTTCAGTCCTTATTGTGTATTTGGCCTGTTTGGTTGAGTGTCCTGCACTACTGGGGTTAAGTTGTTGGGAACATATTTTATACTAGTATGGATACTACTCAATTTGTGATAATGGGATAGAGGTTTTCTAGGTTATTATCATATTCACCAGGGTGAGTTTATATCTACGGTAATTATCAATGTATACTAGGGTGAAAGACCTCATGATTATTGTTATGGTTGGTATAGTCATCACAATGTTCTCAAATACACTTTGGAACTAGCCAAAGTTGGTATGGATGATCGAGGTTACGAACCTGAGGATCAATGATGATTTATTTATTTATTTATTAGATATTACTTATTTATTCAGAGCATGAAACATGAACATATAACTAAAAATTAGAATTTATGAAACCACATAGGTGGTTCTCTACTGAGTACCCAAGAAATCCTCATGTATTGAAGGTCAGGTAGAATTGGGTCCCAATGTAGATGATGTTTTGTATGTCAGAGGAGACCACAATGAAGGGATATGGATAGTTGATAGAGGGGTCAAATCCCTTCAGCCTTTTAAAAAAAAGGGAGTTCAATAATCAGGTTATTGATTTTTATTGTAATATAGATTGTGTTACATTATGTTATTATCTGTTCGCTGCTGCTTTTATGTGATCTATCTTAAATTTTAAACCAGTTCTGCAGATAATGACTTCTTCACCTGCTGATGCACCCAATCCCGAGACACAACACGTCTCTCAACCTATTGCAGCTGGTCCCATTGCTGAGAGACAACAGGTCTCTCAACCTGTTGCAGCTGGTCCCACTGCTGATGTACAACAGGTCTCTCAACCTGTTGCAGCTGGTCCCACTACTGAGAGACAACAGGTCTCTCAACCTATTGCAGCTGGTCCCACTGCTGACGTACAACAGGTCTCTCAACCTATTGCAGCTAGTTTCAGTGCCGAATCTAGTGCTTCAGAGAAACGTAATGATGATGCAGAAACTGAGGAAATGGTAGGCGATGAAACGCCAGCGACACCAAAAAAACAGGTGCGCCGTAGTTTGACAGTTTTAGCAAAAATCCTTAAGGCAAAAGAAAAAGGCATCAAATATGATGTGGGATGGAATAAGCTAGTCCAGCATGTAAACCCCAACAAATCCATGTTTAGTAGCTACATTGGAATTGTCACTCGACAACGCGTGCCGATTGACATAGAGTCGTGGCACCATGTTGTCAGCGGGTTGAAAACATTAATGTGGGAAGAGATTACGGTAAAATTACGATATCATCTATTTAATTTATTAAAATAAAATAAAATATTGAAATATTGACTAACCCTTCATCATCTCTTGCAGAGTGCATTTATAGTAGATGTTTCACAGAAAGAATATGTTTTCAGACTGGCAGGAAGGATTCATAGAGGCTTTCGCACCATTTTAATGAAAAATCATCTGAAAGATGCCGAAGAGAAAATCAAGACGCACCCGCCTCCTCTTTATGCACACTTGATATCCCAAGGAACGTGGGATGCGTTTTGCAACCATCGTGCGGAAAAGAAAATTATAGGTACATTGTGTTTGGTTACACGTTGTGTAACGTTTCTTGTATTAATCACATTGATTGATAGGTTTTTATTTATGAAAAAGAAACTGAGTGCTGAAAATAAAGAACGGGCAGTAAAACCAGTGTACCCCTACCGTAAAGCAAGGTTGGGGTACGCATCAATTGAAAAACAATTGGTATGTATTTTAAAAGTACTGTAACAATTTTATGTGACATAAAACAACACTGTAACCATGTTCTCTATTTATAAGAAGATTGATGAAGCAAAATCTCAAGTCACTTCCATTCCACGCCATGTGCTATGGAAGGAGGCTCGTGTTAATAAAGAGGGGAAACTGATAGATGAAAACACACAAAAAGTGTGGGAAACATGTGTAAGTATGACATAATATAAACTTGTTTTTCTTTAAATCACTATTACATAACGATGCTTACTTATTTTTTCATATTTTCTATTTGACATAGTCACAGGAAACATCAACACCCGCACTGGATGCAGACATACTTTCAACGGCCCTGAAACAGCCAGAACAGTATGGCCATGTCAGAGGTGTGGGTTTTGGGGTGTCACCCAAGACATATTTTAAGAAAAAAAACAAGAGGATGAACAAACTAAAGAATTTCATGTAATGAGAGATAGAGTAGCTACCCTTGAAGAACTAATCCAAAATCAGGGAGAGATGCTAAAGAGTTTGATGGAGGAGAGGTGAAGAGAACAAACAACTCAAGAACAACCCCCGCGAGAAGATCCACCCCTCACCAGCTTTGAGGCGAGCCATTCCCCTCAAGGACCTGACTTAACCGAGGTAATCAATTTTATAATATTCGTTTTTGTGAGATGTGAATCACATAGACACTGATACCTTTCATTTAATGATATTCTGCAGGGTGAAAATGACTGTGATTTATATCTGTCAACTCCCACCCATCGCCTTGTAGTGAGGGCTACGGTGTTCAATATGTAGAAAGACAGGCTACACTCCAGACCACTTCCAACCGGTCATGTCAAAGTGTCGATTAACGTAGCTCATGAGCCGAGCGCCGGGCTACCCGTGCCAAATGACGATGACAACATTCATACGGTGGAAAAAGATATTGGAACATTCATTGTATGGCCGTTGAATCTTGTAAAAAAACACGTCGAGCAGGAGGTATTCATTTACAGTTCATTTTTCAAGAAGAACCTTTAACATTAAATTAGAAAATGGCTGAACCGATGAATGTTATTACAGAAGGATAAAATGGAGAAGCTAAAACGAAAGAGCGGCTCCAATATTGGATCAACCAACTGATCAAAAAGATCTACTGAGATCACGTTCACCCCGCCCATTCTATATCCACATTTATTATCATTGCAAGCTCATGTGGATACGAAAATTAAAGACGGAAAGAATCATACAATTGTTTGTGAAAAATATATGTACGGAGAGGAAACAATGGATTTTATTAGTGCAGACGCTGTTTCTAAGATCATCACATACGACTGGCTAGGCACCTCAGTTATAAATGTATACATGAGGTATGTTTTCATGATTTGATTTTACAGAAGCTGATATACTTTGATAATTATGGATAAATACATCTCATATTTTTCACAGACGTATATATGAAAAAAAATTGAAGGGATTTTCCCATGAATAAAAATTTGGACTCGTTAGTCCTCACATCATTTCTACACAACGAACAGAAATAGATTCTAATTTTCAGGCTGAATTGATGTCAAATCTGCTCAGAACGTTTCAAATAAGAATTACGACTGACATGCTCTTTTTAATACCAACGATGCAAGGGTAAAACTCTACATTTTAATCATATCAATTATATTTTCATTTCTATCAGTAATTATTTCTTTTTCTGTTTTTAGGGAACATTGGATGCTCATTGCAGTCAATTTGGATACTCCAAAGATTTATTTTCTGAATTCACTACATGGATATCCAACTAACCGACCACACATGATGGCGATTTTCAATTTGTAATACACTAGATCCAACATTTTAGAACTAAATATCTAGTTATATAATTTATATTATATTTTAATGAGGATTTTGTTATGATAGGGCGGTGTATGAATATCGTCTAAAGGCTGGAATGAATCCAGGGCGTAAGGACGAAAATTCCCACAAGATCTACAAATGGAGAAGTATCTGGGTATATATAATTATATTTCACTATCCAAATACATATCAAAACAAATTAATTATTTTTCTCGATGTTTCTGCAGTGTTCGAAACAAACAAATGACAAGGACTGCGGTTATTATGTTTGTAAATTTATGAAAGAGATCGTATTTCATGGACAAACAAGCATCCCTGAAGAGGTATTTTTTAAAATAATTACTAATTTATTTAAAATAATTATTAATACTTTTTGTATTTATATTTTTTCAGTACTACTATGACTGTTGCAAAAACTCCTATTCAGAAGATGATATAAATGTCTTTAGAAACGAATGGGCAGCGTACCTGATCGAAGAATGTAAAAAAATAGGACAATGATGGTGAATTCCTGATACTTATGTTATCTTTATATGGTCATTAAACTTATTGAGCATCTATGATCTCCCTTTCTTATGTTTCATATCCTTAGATTAGTGAATTCCTACTACTTAGTTTGAAAATGACATAAACTTTGGAAAACAACTCCAATGACACACGGCAAACTGAGCAAACGCCTTCGGATTGTTTTGATACATTATGACAACGATCCACGAGTCATTTGTGACGTGTAAGAATTGACCACACCTCAATTTGACGCACGGTGTGACCGGTATGGCTAAAATTGTCTGATATCATTTTGAAAATGACATAAACATTGGAAAACAACACCAATGACATATGCCAAACCGAGAAAACGCCTTCGGATTGTTTTGATACTTTAGGAAAATGATCCACGAGTCATTTGTGATGTGTACGAATCGACCGCACCTCAATTCGATGCACGGTGTGACCGGTATGGCTAAAAGTGTCTGATATCAGTTTCAAATTGAGATAAACTTTGGAAAACAACACCAATGACATACGCCAAACTGATCAAACGTGTTCGGATTATTTTGATACTTTAGGACAACGATCCATGAGTCATTTATGATGTGTACGAATCGACCGCACCTCAATCTGACGCATGGTGTGATCGATATGGCTATAATTGTCTGATATCAGTTTGAAAATGACATAAACTTTGGAAAACAACACCAATGACATATGCCAAACCGAGAAAACACGTTCAGATTGTTTTGATACATTAGGAAAACGATCCACGAGTCATTTTTGACGTGTACGAATCAACCGCACCTCAATCCGACGCACGGTGTGACTGGTATGGCTAAAATTGTCTGATATCAGTTTGAAAATGACATAAACTTTGGAAAACAACACCAATGACATATGACAAACCAATAAAACGCGTTATAATTGTTTTCATACATTAGTACAATGATCCACAAGTCATTTGTGACGTGTACGAATCAACTGCACCTCAATCCGACACACGGTGTGACCGGTATGGCTAAAATTGTCTGATATTAGTTTGAAAATGACATAAACTTTGGAAAACAACACCAATGACATACGCCAAACTAAGCAAACGCCTTCGTATTGTTTTGATACTTTAGGACAATGATCCAAGAGTCATTTGTGACGTGTACGAATTGACCACACCTCAAACCGACACACGGTGTGACCGGTATGGATAAAATCGTCTGATATCAGTTTGAAAATGACATAAACTTTGGAAAACAACACCAATGACATATTCCAAACCAAGAAAACGCCTTCGGATTGTTTTGATACTTTAGGAAAACGATCCACAAGTCATTTTTGACGTGTACGAATTGACCGCACCTCAATCCGACGCACGGTGTGACCGGTATGGCTAAAATTGTATGATATCAGTTTGAAAATGACATAAACTTTGGAAAACAACACCAATGACATACGCCAAACCGAGCAAACGCCTTTGGATTGTTTTGATAATTTAGGACAACAATCCACGAGTCATTTTTTCTGTGTACGAATTGATCGCACCTCAATCCGACGCACGGTGTGACTGGTATGGCTAAAATTGTCTGATATTAGTTTGAAAATGACCTGAACTTTGGAAAACAACACCAATCACATACGCCAAACTAAGAAAATGCCTTCGGATTGTTTTGATAATTTAGGAAAACTATCCACGAGTCATTTTTGACGTGTACGAATCGACCGCATCTCAATCCGACGCACGGTGTGACCGGTATGGCTAAAATTGTCTGATATCAGTTTGAAAATGACATAAACTTTGTAAAACAACACCAATGACATATGCCAAACCAAGAAAATTCATTCGGATTGTTTTGATACTTTAGGACAACAATCCACTAGTCATTTGTGACGTGTAAGAATCGACCGCACCTCAATCCGACGCACGGTGTGACCGGTATGGCTAAAATTGTCTGATATTAGTTTGAAAATGACATAAACATTGGAAAACAACATCAATGACATACGGCAAACCGAGAAAACGCCTTCGGATTGTTTTGATACTTTTGGAAAACAATCTAAGAGTCATTTTTGACGTGTACGAATCGACCGCACCTCAATCCGACGCACGGTGTGACCGGTATGGCTAAAAGTGTCTGATATCAGTTTCAAATTGAGATAAACTTTGGAAAACAACACCAATGACATACTCCAAACTGAGAAAACACGTTCGGATTGTTTTGATACTTTAGGACAACGATCCACGAGTCATTTTTGACGTGTGAGAATTGACCGCACCTCAATCCGACACACGGTGTGACCGGTATGGCTAAAATTGTATGATATCAGTTTCAAATTGAGATAAACTTTGGAAAACAACACCAATGACATATACCAAACCGAGAAAATGCATTCAGATTGTTTTGATACTTTAGAACAATGATCCACGAGTCATTTGTGACATTTACAAATTGACCACACTTCAATCCGACGCACGGTGTGACCGATATGGCTAAAATTGTCTGATATCAGTTTGAAAATGACAAACTTTGGAAAACAACAACAATGACATACGCCAAACCGATCAAACGCGTTCAGATTGTTTTGATACTTTAGAACAATGATCCACGAGTCATTTGTGACGTGTACGAATCAACCTCACCTCAATCCGACGCATGGTGTGACCGGTATGGCTAAAATTGTCTGATATCAGTTTGAAAATGACATAAACTTTGGAAAACAACACCAATGACATACGGCAAACTGAGCAAACGCATTCGGATTGTTTTGAAACTTTAGGACAACGATCCAAAAGTCATTTGTGACGTGTATAAATTGACCGCACCTCAATACGACGCACGGTGTGACCGGTAAAGCTTTTCATTAGATAAAGAATCAGTATTTATTAAATGAGATAAATCAATAAAAAACATATTGATTTTACATTATTCCCTTTCATTGTTATGAAAATGAAAACTTTTGAGTTTAAAATTTAATATTTTAGTTTCACATTTCCATATTAATGTATTCTTTCATATTAATGTTTTAATTTCTTTCATTATTGCATTACTAACATAATATTTTTTTTCTTATATAGGTGAATTTTTTTCCTTGAGTTCGGATGCTTTGTTCGGCAACAAATACCATCTAGGGCGGATCACGGATATCAAAGGATGAAACATGAATGTTTATAACTGTTATTGAATAATTGTAAATGTAACCATGTAAAACAATGTTTTAAATGTATATAGAAATGCGTTTTTTTTTGTATTCATGATGTTAAGTAAATGTATATACCGTTGTCAGTCAAAATATTGGGTGTGGGTGCTATGGTGTGCAGGTGTGCATGTGCTACTTTGTGCAGGTATTCTGGTGTGCAGGTGTGCAGGTACTATTTTTTAGGTGCAGGCACTGGGGCCTTTATCAGTGCTTTTTTAGCGCTGATAAAGGACACCTTTAACAGCGCTAGAGGAGCGCTGATAAAGGGACCCTGTATCAGTGCTCCAAGAAGCGCTGATATAGTTGACCTTTATCAGCGCTCTACCACGCGCTGATAAAGGACCCCTTTATCAGCGCTCCGAGAAGCGCTGATATAGGGGACCCCCCCTTATCTACGCCAGAATTAACAGTGCTTTTCTAGCGCTGTTAATGCTGGTTTTTAGCGCTGATAAAGGGGAAGTTTGTAGTAGTGTGATTGGGTATGATTATTGCAAGTTATGATCATGTTATCATACACTTATTCATATCTTATTGTAACTTATGATCATTTATTAATATCTCTTATGATTACTCTTATTTAGTATATGAGATCACTCTTTCTAATGTTTCATTTCACTAAGTTATAGAAAAAGTTTTTATGTATGGTATGTCTAATAAGTTTACTATGTGAGAAGAACATTTTGGGACGTGTTGAATATCCTTCATGAAATGAGATGACTATGTATCCTTCCTAAAAATATAATGCTATTTAGGCATATATTGTTGTAAAATGTATTGAATATAAATATGTTTCCATTTAATATTACAAAAATTGGAATTTAATATTAATCTAAATTGATGTAATATTTTTGTATGTTATGTTCAGGTCACCTCATTTTGTATCAGATAATGATTTGGGTATTTTTGAAGATTATTATTAGAGAAATTTGTTAAAAAGCCTAGTAATAATTTTATTTATAGGATAACACCCTCAAGCATTATAAAGTTATACATTGTGTGGGTTTCTTAGAAAATACATCCCTTTCATGATATAGGAAAGTGGATATGGTTGCAGAAACGATGAACCAAGGGGTAACAACTTTGAATGGGGTGAATTGGGTATTAACTCAGTCATCACCAGTTCCCAATGAGTAGGGCTAAGACTGTTCGCATAGCCAGACACTCCTAGGTGATATATTTAGGTTAATTTATATTTTCTTTATACACCATTATAATGGATTTGAATAGATTATTACCTTGAATGTAAAAGGTTAATCCTAATTTGCAATATAATGACAATAATATTTTCATAATTAGACATCATGGGAATGATTTTTTGTAATTAAATAATTACTCACTAACAATATTACTGATCACACTATGATTTTTGGTCTTAGTCATTGGATACTGCTAGGAGTAATCATATTAATGAATAATTTTATGATGAATGTATTGATCATCCTCAAGAGAAACCAAATGAAATGGGATACTGTATATGAAATCTTGCATTCATTATCTCCCAAATTTCTCAATTTGTGAGTAGTTACACGAATCATACTAAACATTCAAATATCCAAAGGAAGGATCAACACACTATTGAGTAATTTTTATGTAAATGTTAACATTTATTTAGTGGTTCATATAATATATTTATTTATGAGAAAAGTATCAATGCTATAGAAAATATATTCTCTATTCTCCAATTCTATGATAATGAGAATGTTATTTCAGGCATATGTTTTATAAAAGATGAAATTGATCAATGGAAGGATCTTGAAAATAATTTTATGTAATGGGTGTAAATTAAATTCAAGACATGGGAAGTGTTCAAGAAGGTATTTTTCAAAAATTATTTTACACAAATGATTTCTATGAAAATTAAAAAGAAATTTGTGGAACTAATAAAGAAGGATGGGGAAACTATCAGTATCTATGGGGAAAATTTCACCACACTTCCAACGTATGCTTCAATTTTTCTCACTGATCTTGAAAACAATTGATCCATTATTTTTTGTCTTGAGACTAATTCAATGAAATTAATTGTCCCTAATATAAATTTATAGTTATGGAGAAATTTTTTGATGTGATCCTGAGATGGAAATAGAAATTATTGACTCTCATAGATAAAAATTCCTTATGGGGTATAGTAAATTATTTAAGGTTAGAAACGAATTACATCAAGAAAGATAATTTTGTTGTGATGTGTAGAGTATGGTAAATTAAAGGAATGATGTAAAACCTCATAAAAAATTTCCACCCACACTATAATTCTATTATTTCAAGGAGTATGGAAATTAAACCAAGTAGTGCACGAATTTTGGGGTTTAATGATGAAAATCAACATAAAAAACGTCTGAATAATAGAACAAAAGGGAATGATCATGGGATCAAAACTACTAAAGTGGGTCATGAGAATAAAGTGTTCAAAGGTTCACTTTTCATCCATTATGGAACTATAAATTCATTATTTGATTCTATATATTTTCACTCTTTTAAATATGAATAATTTTCTAAGTGATTACATCACCACCTCAATGAATAAATTTTTAGTTAGTCATAAAAAAATCTAATGGTACTATAATCATATATCATTTCTATAGATATTATACGATCGAAGATTGTGAGGATGTGATTCTAGTAAATATTGTGATTCTTCCTCTAGTTGGATTTTATTTGATTTAGGGAATGGATTGTATCTCCTTATATAGATCTTATATTAGTTTTCCAGAGAACCATAATTCATGTTTGATATTCTAAGTCAACCTATTATCTTATTTTTGTTAGGAGTAAATATTAACTTCCAGTGGAATTTACATCCATTATATGGGTATTAATACATATTCATGAAATATATTTATCGGCAATAGTTTGGGAGAAATTCGATATTGAAGATATGCCTATTATTCCGGATTATAATAATATATTTATAGATGAGTTGACTAGTATTACCACAAATTATTAATTTGGTTTCTTAATACAAATCATACCTAGTTCTATAAAAATTTCAAAGACTCCATATAGAATGTCCTCGATTGAGTTCCAAAAATTGAAGAAGCAAATCTGAAAGAATATTAATAATGGATCTGCACACCCTTGTGCGTCACTATGGGGTGAAATTGTATTTTTTGTTAAGAATAAAAAAGATTCAATGCATATTTTAATTGATTATTGATAACTAAACAAGATAAATATCAATAACAAGTATCATCTACACTAAATTTATAACTTTATTGTTTAACTATGTGGAGCAATATACTTTAAAATATTGAACTTCTTTCTGAGATCCATAGTTTTATTAAGTTGTCTCAATAATATCGAAATTTTTTGAGTGATATATTATGAATATATAATATAATAACCATGTTTACATATAAGAGATTCATGTTCCTTTTGATAGATGAATGTGAGGAAAATTTCAAGGAGTTGAAAAGAATACTGGTAGGTGAACATGTGCTCACATGACCTTATTATGGATAAGATTTTGTGATATATAGTGAAGAATCAAATAAATGATTGTGATTTGTTCTTAAAAAATGTGATATAGTGATAGAAAATTCCTATTACCAATTTTAAATACATTATAAAATTTACCCGAATTGTTATTTGGAGTGGTAAGTAGTAAATGTTTCATTGAAAATAAGGAAGAATAGTATTTTTGGTGAAATATGTGATACAAATACGAATCATAAAAGCATAAAGTATATATTCACATATCATTATTTGAATACATACTAAAGGAGATAGTTCAAAATGATAAAAGTTTATTATTACTCTTTATTCTTCCACCTTGGGAAGGAAAACATTGTGGTTGATGCTTTGAGTCGAAAAGACTGTGCTAATTTGTACATGATGAGGATTAAAATATATGAAATATATATGTATTTTTAAAATATATATATTAAAATAATGATGAAATGTTATATATCATATCTTTCTAGGATAAATTTTAAACCATACATCCATGTGAGGATTAAAGATTCACAAATGGATGATGTCAAATTAAAAAAATGGTGATAAATTTTATAACTTCAACAATGATTTTTATAGAACGATATAATTCAAGTGCTGAGTATGTTTCTATCAATTTAATGATTAAAATTGATATGTTGGATGAAGTTCATGGTTCTTCATTCTCTATTACTCCTAGAATAACAACAAAATATAAATATCTGAAAGACTATTTCTGATGGTACACATGAAAATGGTTATTGTAGGGTATATATCTCAATTTATATATGTCCTCAAGTTAAGGTTGATATATATAATTAAAAGGGGATTTTATAAAAATTACCCATATCATAATTGAAAAGGGGAAACATCACCATTGATTTAATCATTGTACTCCCAAAAACATCAAAAGGTCATACTACTATTTTGGTTATAGTCAACCACCTTACAAAGTCATAAAATTTCATTTCAATCAATGAATATTTATATCTTAATTATATTTATAGTATATATATTAAGTAAGTGGTAAGATTTCATGGATTACCAAATTCTATTATATCTTATTGGTATATGAGGATTAACTCGATGTTATGGAGAATTCATCAGCTAAAATTTCATAGAGAGTTATACTTTAGCACTGCATGTCATTCATAGACAAGTGTCCAATCTTATAGAACTATTTAATCCCTATATTATATATTGAAATACAATTTTATAGATTTTAAATGTAGTTGGGACATAAAATAAACTTTAACTGGACAAGTTTTCATACAAAAAATAGCTTTCACTTTATCATTCATATGGCTCCTTATGAATCCCACTGTGGAATTAATTTCAAAACTCCAAACTATTGGGATGAAGTTAAAGAACTAAATATGATAGGGCCTGATATAGATAAGGAAATATTAGAAAGGTTTTGATCCATTCAGTACCACATCAAGGAAGCTTAGCATCATTGAATATTTTTACTAATAATCATCATGAAGATATGGAATTCAATTTTGGTGAGGATATATTCATATGAATTTCTCCATGGAATATGGTTGTCAGATTTAGAATCAAGGGATGTGTTTTTATATATGTATCATACCTTCTAAGATTCTTTATCAGATCAAAATGTTTCTTATTACTTAGTGCTTCCATCGAACGAATATCATGTTCATGATGTGTTCCACAGAACTCTCTTGAGGAAATTAAAGGTTGATACTTAGAATAAAATATACTCAAAGGTTTTACCATGATATAATAATCTATCAATTAAATAAAACCTATTATAAATATTGGATTGTAGAGATAAAGTTCTACAGAACAATACTACTCACCTTGTTAAAGTTTCCTGGTGGAATTAAAAATTCAAGGATGCTATATCGGAACAGAAGAATGTGATGAAGTATAGATATATTCGTTTTTTGAAACAAAAAGTGATCTATAGTTCATTTTAAGATGGTTATACTATAATACTCTAATATTTAAAATGTATTGTCTTTGAAATAAGCTTCATGTATCTGATACCTTGTTTACATGAAACGTCAATCCTAAATGAACAATGATATAGTATACCTCTATAACATTGTCGTTGGATAGGTGATTATGAATAAAATTAAACACATTATGAAATATATGTAAAATTATTTAGGTTGATAAATTTTTATCTATAAGGATTCAATTTTTAATAAAATCGTTCAATGATTAAAGACATATTTTTTAGGAAATTTATTTTTCTACATGTTATGTTATTATTATTTAATAAAAGTATAGGGGTTACTATTAAAAATTTATTTCAATGAAATATATTGATAATATATAAAAATAAATTAATAATCATCCTTATATTATCTATATAATGGTTCATAATGAAGATAAAATCATTTAAAAGTAAAAAAGAGTTATGTTTAATAAAACTAATTTTACGTGTGCAATGTGTTTTTATATTAATAAATTATATAAATGATTATTTATTTGTTATATTAATGATTTTATTATATTATATATTCAATCAAATATTTTTACATTGATTTGAAAGTTTTTATTAGGAAAGGAATGAAAGAAAATTCTATTTTATACATAAAAAAATATTTTTATGGAAAACATTTTTTCATCATGTTCTATGAGTTTAGTTAAAAATAAAATTATCCCATTTATAGAAATTAAATTTGATAAAATTAAATATATATTTGGATTCATCATGTCCAAATTTAGTAATGTTTCCACTTTAATATTTGGTCATTATGAATAGTATTATTTGTAAAAAATTAGTTAACATTGTAAGATATAAAACATTTAAAAAGGATTAAAAATAAAATCTTAAGGGTTGGAATGAACTATTGTATGTATAAATACTATTTTATGGTAGTTTTGGTTCCAATTTTTCTAGAGTAATACATTATTATATTTATAATATTTTTTAAAATTCCAAGTATGTCCTCACCCTTACTTATAAAAGACATCGCCACTCTTCCATTCTATACACATTAACAACCACTTATCTTAGACATGACCTACAAAAATACTTTATTAATATCTCTACCCATGTTATAGAGGTATTTTTTTATCATAATATTATCCTTTCAAGGCTTAATGTGCAATGTAAAGATCGTTTCTCAATGAAGAGGTAAAACTCTGAAAAGAGTACTTTATATTTTATTTCTTCTTAAACCTTATCTAAGCTAATTGTATCATTAATAACATGGGTATTATATTATCATCAATATATAGGTTTTCTATTATGATAAATTCATAAGTATTTTCCCCCACATTGTCATCAAATGGAAAATTAAAGTATCGCTCTTGTGTATGTGTGGACTAACGCCTCCACATAGAGAAATGGTTCTTTTTCCATCACAGTCTCACACAATTATTTTTTATGATATATTTCATGTTTGTATATGATATTTGTTAAAAAATTATTCTTTTCAGAATTATAATATATTTTCTAACTTCTTAACTTTCAATCCATTGAAAAATGATAACGTCAAGTACCACAACAATGAAGAAATGTGTTTCATTTTTCATCTTCTCTTTATATGAATAATTTTAAAAAGTATATGTGATGAATAATTATGATACTGATTTCATGGATAATATTCTAAAAATTATGATACTATGAATAAGGTATAACTATAATATCCGTCATACCAAAACATACATGTAAAATTGGAAAGTTTTCACTAGAATATCCCATTTAATGAAGAAATTGTTAATAAAAGGATAATTGAAAATTATAAAGGAAATATAAATACTAATTTATGTTATTAATTGGTTCTGAAATATATTTAAAATAAATATATAATTACTTTATACAATATTTTAATGCGTACAAAGAAATACCTAACTTGAGGTAAGGGATTTGTATTAAAATCTCATTTATTTTTGTGATTATCTATGCTAAATTTTTATTACGGTAAATTATAAAGATATTATCCATTAAACCCCATATATTTTTTTCTAATCTAATTATTCCAAGATTTTCTATGTATTATTATCATTTTATTCACTTTGGTAGTTAAAATAATTGAGAATGTTCATTTAGTTAAAATTCTACCTCAATTCAGTTTTGGTTGATGATCTTTTTCTTCCATGTATACACTGTTAGAAAAATATGGAAGTTTTTAGCCATATATGAAATGTTTTAAAATTTTTATTTTTAAAATTTTTTCTTTATTTAAAAAATTTATAAGGAATCATTTTAATGAAATTTTTTCTTAACATGTCATTTTTTACTTTTTACAAAAATGTGAAAATAATGCTCCCTTTTAACATATACATTATAAATAAATATTTCCACTTTCATGAAAATTATTTTTTTGAAGTTTCCTTTACAATTTTTCATGGTTATTTACAAAGAATTAATTTTCTCACTATTCTAGAAATTTTTATATTAAATGTTAACAAATTAAAATGATATATTTCTCAATTTTTCAAAAAAAATCAGATTATTCATTTAAAGGTGTTTTTATCTATATAAATATCCTTTGAGGATTGTTGGGATTTACTAGTAATATAATCTTATGATACTATCCAATTTATTTATCTTTATGTCATATGATAATTATGATTTGTTTATGATTATATGAAACACTTTTCTTTCCCACTGGTTAGTTAAGTTAATATGAAATATGTTTTTTTTCATGGGTTATGATATAATGAAATGATTAAATTTTTATGAAACATGTTTTCATTCCATGAGTTATTGTATAATGATATGATGAATGATTCATGATCTTTTTTCAAACATATGTATCGTTTTAATTATGTGATAGGTTCAACCATAATTATATATTCCTCTAATTTTTTGGTTAAAAATGGATATCACATGAGATAATAATGGAGAGAATGTGAAGTGAACCTAGTTCGTTCCGTTAAAATAGTATTGGGAGTGAACCTTGGCTATGAAAATGGTGGAATGGTTAGTGAACCGAATCCATTATCATAATATTAGTAGTGAAACTTGACTAAATAAATGATTTTAAAGGATTGTTGGTATTCCTTAAACTTATGACTCAATATTACGATATGTTCCCATGAATCATGATTGATTATTAGTAATTCTCCACACTTATAACTTATGTCTTTTGTTATAAAAAAATATTTATGCCATGATTTATAATTAATGATATTTATCTAATTGGGAATTATTATTTTATGTTTTGATCACTATCTCATAATCTTATGTTAATCTTATTCCCACTTATGATCATTGTTTGATATCTATTATATATACCCTTACTATAAATCTAAGCTCACCATTTATTGTTTTTCCATTCAATAGTTTAAGAAGAAATGTCTTAAGTAAGGTATTCCTAATAAGTGTACTATGTGAAAAGTACTTTATGGGATATATTTAATACCATTCATGACATAAAATGATTATGTGTCTAGCCTCCAAAAATACCGAACCTTTATAAGACTTCAGTGTGTATTATTATAAAATGTGTTGAATATTCATCTATAATTATGTAATATTTAGGAATGTTATACTTGGGTATCTACATTATATGAGCCTAGGAGATAGGGATTTTTGTTAAATGTTGATGAAATAAATTTTAAATAGGATGAAACTACTACCTATTTTTTTTCTATTATGAGATATTATTTGGATAAATTGTTAAGGTCTATATGATCTAAGATAAACTTTATGTACACTAACAAGGTTTTTGAAATTGGTGCATACACCTGAAGGAGTGAGAACTATTTGATTAATGTATAATTTCTATAAGAAACTAGACATTAAATGAATGGTTTATAATAATAAATTTCTCTTTATGGAAATGGATTATAAAAAATCATGGTATTGACTATGAAGTGATATTTTTCCCAATTATGATGAAAAATTCTACTAAGATATTTCTGGACACAATTGATCATTATGAATCAAAAAATGTATCAAATAGATGTAAAAATTACTTTACATAATAGGAATTTTGTAAAATACAAATATATGATACAACATAAAGATTTTGAAATGGAAAATGATTCTATTGAGTTGTTAAAATTGGAGGGGTAAAGTTTGGAATTTTTTCATGTTTTTAAATTTTATGTTTTATTTGGTTATTTTTTGGATTATATATACTATAATTGATATTATAATAGGATACCACATCCCATGAATAGGATAATTTTCTATTCAGGGGCTCTTATATAAATTTAAGATGTTTTGATGGAATCCTTCTCACGGAAAATATGGATTACCCTTTTTTAAAGTGAATAACTGATACCAAGTATTTATAATGACATTGTTCATGATAATTATGTTATCTCATAGTTAATCTAATTCATTATTTAATATATCATTTTAAGATATATATTAAGTTAATATAGAATTAAAATCCATTGACGATGGAATGAACATCTATGAAATGAGGAGAAAGATCTTGGGATAGAGGGATTGGCCTTGTGAAAGGGGATATCTATATATCCCTGTAAATGGAATTAAAATACACATAGTTATATTCCATATAATGAGTAATGTATTACCATTTAAGATCATTTTATAAGGATCTAAATAGTTCTTTTTCTGGTTATGCATCAGTAACCAATGATGTTCCATTTATGTTCAAGCATCTAGAACCATTGTGTAACTTTTGAGGTTATGCATCCCAGACCACTAGGTCTTACAGTTAAGGGTTATATGACTAAGAGAATTTATAAAAGGATTAAAGTCTTTTGGAGAATACTACTAAGTGTAAGGCACCTATAATTTTTTTTATGTGTGACTTATTAATAGGTGTCATATTTCTAGTTTAATTAGATAAATGGGTTAGGTGAGATCATTAATGGGGCTTACACCAAAGTGATTTCCCATTTGTACGTTTAGATAATTAATTATGCATAGTGATGTTTAATGGATTCTTGGTTTACATGGGACCAATTTAGATGAGCCAACATGAGTACTTAGTCCCCAGATAGTTACCATTAGTTTCATCTGGATATGGACCCCTCATTATCAAAGGAATACATAATTGATTGTACTTCTAGGACTGATGATTAGGATGCAGAACCAGTAAAGAATTTTATAGGATAAGAGACATATAATATTAATGGAATACAGGATTTTAATATCCATATGAATTTTTTAAATGTCCTAGCCTTTTTTTCTAGTGCCCATGGAATAATCCTTATAGAAATGGATTTTTAAAAGTTTTGACATTGGTTAAAGGGTCCATAAATATCATTGAATTCTCTAGATTTAAATGGTTAAACATTTTCAAAGTAGATGAATATAGTGGGAGGGGGTCCTAGGTGAGACATTTAATTATTATGATGGAATAATTTATATTGGGAAGTATGGTATCCATGTTTGGTCACCCTTGAGTTTTTCTGGGTCTCTAAGCATCATGATGTCAGATGACTAGGGAACCATAGTGATCCCCTGTGGGTTAGGTATATTATTCTATACTTAAAGAAGCATAATTCCCCATGTTCTAGAACCCCACACGTTCATTTTATCTTCTTAGAAGGGTTTCTTTACATATCCTAGGTAGAGGCATGGGAGAAGTGTTCTTCACAACCGTTCTAAGTATGAAACCATTTTATAACCCAAATATCATTATTTTTAGTTTCTTTTCTTTAGATTTTGATTTGTAAATCACATGAGGGAGTTTTTTGGATGTATTGGGAAAGTAATATCATGTTTAATATTCTCAAATCCACACAATTTATCCTCATCTCACTTAGTCCTCAAAATATGAGGTTGGGGATCCTATTATATGACACTTATGCTTAAGCACATGATCATTTTGAGTAAATTCCCACAACTGTCTCAGGTTTCCAGGTGTGACATTGGGTTTATGCATAACTGGTAAAAGTAACATTTGTGGTTTTTTTATGAGGGAACATCTCTAATGGTAGAAGGGAATGAATATGGAATAATTTGGAGTTATTGAATTACCCTTCTTCAAAAAATGTAAAACACCCGTCAATTCCCCATGATGTTTTCTTTCATAAAAATTAAAGCTCCAAGAAATTTCTCTCTTTATAATTGGATTAATTATGGATTAATATTATGAAATTATAAGTAAGATAAACGCTGAGAAATAAATTTTATGGATAGATGTATCATGCTGGGGTTTAAGGAGGTGGAATTTCATGTTGGAGAATACATGGGTGCACTCTCTGGTGAACATGTGGGTCTAGTCCATATGGATGAATTCTCTTCATAAGAAGTGGGTACCTACATGGAATGAGAATGGTCGAAAACTCCATAATTAGTAGGAGGGGGCACTGAGGTTAGGTCACATGAATCCCTTGGAAAAATATTTTCGATTGATTCACTTCCTTTTATCCTTAGATAACCTCATTACTTTCTCTAATTATATATGTCTAGGGGATATAATTTCTTTAATGTATTAGCTTGTTCAGCTAATAAAAAATCCTGAAACACAATGTTTGGTATGATAACTCAAGTAAAACGTTATAATTTCACCATTCAAGAGAGATAAGTTAATACACATTAGTGAACTGAATTGGTATAGTATTCATACATTGTAAAATTTCCAACTACACGCATTCAATCTCCATCTTCTATTCATATCATCAAATTAATCCGCAATTTTCATGTAAATATATGACTCTAGAAACTCAAAGTCAATTCATTTTTTATTACATTTCCATGATTATAAGGAATAAAATATGGAAGTACAAATCAATTTACCAGTTTTTGAAAGCCAAATTACATACATAATACCCATAATAAACTGGGGAATAGAAAATAAAAACATGATACATAATACAATGAAATAAACAACACCCTTGAAAATCATTCAAAGGACTCCCCTTCATAACCTGGGGAAAGGGAAAAAAATAAGTGTGAAATCAAATGATTAGTAAGGGTATGTACAATAAAATGAATAATTTATAAATTAATACATAAAGGTAAATAACTGAACACACCTTCCATTTAAAAAACTAGATATGGATTAATCAATAACGAATGTTAAATAACTGAAACACATTCCATTTAATCTATAAAATGGTAATTAAATACATACATAGATATATCGGGAAAAATATCATGGATAAATAATAACTGAGTGTAAATGAGGGAAATTATTAATTATCAGATGCCATATTATCTATGTTCATGGAAACTTTACCATTGATATCTTCTAAAATACGTTATCATATTTCATAAACACCTTTCTATTTTGGCCAACTATTTCATCTCATGAGACTACAAATGTGTCAAGGGGAAATATATTACTGGGACCCACTCATGGAATACCTATCCAAAGCATTCCTTATTTATCAAATAATATATTTAACAATTGTCCATATGAAATTTACATGTGGAGTATAAGATTGGTATTTATCAATAATTCCCCAATCAATCAAACAACTATAAACTTGAAAACCGTTTGAAAAATTGTATACAGTTTAGGAAATAATAATATTCATTACTTGAGAATATGGATTTTTAAGACAAACGCAATCTAGTATAAAAATGATCATAAGTAAGTAATTTTTTCAGGATAAAGTAAATATTAAAAATAAGGTGAGATTACAAAGTTTATAATTAAACACATTCTTGAGGAAAATAATCATTAAATATTCCAAAGTGTATCATACCACTTTGAAATATTTAAATAATAATCCCCATGATGGAATGAAATTAAACAAACTTTTTAATGCCATGAATACAAAATTTGTCATGATATAATTTATAAAAATTTATTGTATACACACCACACAAAATAATTAAGTGGTGAATAATATATTTATCACATAGATGAAAAAAGGGGTATGAAAATCTATTACCTCAGGCTTCCTTTTGTGTGAACATCATTAAAATTATTTTATAATGGGTTTAATAATTTTAATAAATGGTTATTTGAACATATTAATACTTATGATATCATATATTATCTTCTTATAATATATTATTACCCTTTTGTTAGTAATATTTCATTATTATCACTATTTCAAGTGTTAAAAGACTAGTTTCACAAGTATGTTTTGACTTGTTTTTGTTGTTATTATTGATTATATCATGTTTTAAAGATAAATATAATTTAAACCATAATTTAGTTATCATATATATTTTTTATATTTGTATATATAATAATCCAAGATATTTGGAGATAAGAAATGAAATGCACCATTTATTGAGATGGTAGGGTGTACGTATGCATAAACACTACCTTTATTTATATTTCATATTAAAAGAATTAAAATTAAATGATAAATATTTATATTATATTATTTTATAATATTAATTTTATATATATCACATATTTTTATTAAAACCATCCTTAATACATTCAATGTATAGCTTGAACAAATAACATCGCTTTGTGTAGGCAGTAGTCTACACTTCCACAAACAATGTCATCATATTTACACAAAATGGAAAGTATAAATATATTTGTTGTAAAAAAATATATAATAATTAATACATAATTAATATAATATATGAATATATGAATATTTTTTTCAATATTCCTAACCATTAAAGTTAGTAAAGGTAAAATGAACAGTCATCATTTTGTGAGGCGTTATAAGCCATACACTAGAACGGTAAATTCATTACTCATTAAATGGTTGTGTATGTATGATAAGGTAAAACCATGAACATAAAAACATATTAGTATATTTAGGATACTTATTTTGTTATTTAAGCATTGTATAAAAATATTTGAGGGTGTATAATGGAAATAATATAAAGGATCTTGAACAGGGATGTTATCACTTCTTTAAGTAACTCTTTTTGGTTTGTTGCAAAGGGATTACTTGGATTTATTTCTAACCAAGTTGATTATTATATTATTAGGGTATATATTATAATGGTATATTTGGTTAGATCCTGGTCACGCCAAATTCTCTTGAGAGGTGTGAGGAATTAGGATGGTTGAGTGCCTTTTTATAGTGGAGGGGGAGTCACACTCTTGAAAATTTTGGAAAGGGAATTCCATCAACATTTTTTCTATGACAAGTGGCTACAATAATTGTAAAATTTAAGTTAAATATATTATTGGATCTAAATAATTCCATCAAATTTATTTTTTAAAATGTTATAGGTCATTTTGGGCCATAAGTTTAAGATGTAGTCCTTTATTAAGCTAAATTTCCTCTCAATCATTGTAATTTTTTTATTAATTTCACTAATATTTTTGGTAAAAAACTAAGTTTACCTTATTATAATTATAAATTATTCTAATTAAAAATATTTAACCCATTTATTAAAATTAAAATCACATAAAGAGTAGAAACTAATTTGAAATTTATCTTATAGATGGGACGATATTGAGGGGTTTAAAAGTAAAAAGCATTCAATAGTTTACAGAGTTTTTAAATATAATTTAAATGTAAAATTGTTTATAATGACCTAAATTTTATTAATTTATATATAATTTCTATAATTTTACATAAAAAATATTTAAAATACAACTATCACAATAAATAAATTATAAGAAAAAGAATTTTTTAAATTAAAATTCTGTATTTTTCACTATTTATAAAAAATGAATCTTCCCAGAAATTATCAAAAATTCAATCCAACATAATTTTTATATTTTTCTTTATAATATTAAGTTTATTTTGATATTTAATATTTATAAAATTTCAAAAATTATATTTAAAATAGGTTCTTTAGTAAAAGGAGGTAAAAGTGCCTTTATAAAAATATAGTATTTTATGGGTAAAATTGGGTTTGTTCTTATCGTAAGAATATAAAATATATTGAATGTATATAAAAATATATAATTGGACATTTAATATTTAATTTCAATATATAAATTCTCTAAAATTTTAATAATATAGTTGACTTTTCAAAATGTGACTAAATTGTGTTTTGTTTAAACCCGGTGTTGTGTGCTCTGAAAACTTACAAGATATTACAAGATATCAATGATATTAAATTTTATCTAAAGTAAAATATGGTAATTCCTTGGGGTTATATAATATAAAATCATAAAACAATATCCATGGAAATTTTAGGGGTATTTCCTTAAATAATATATGGGTAGTTATCCTTCACAGAATCCTTTGTTTCCTATATTTCTTCTTCCCTTATTGTGATTTCTACAAAGTACCTTTACTAGATGACTTTATTAATTCATCAATAATTTCTCTCTAGTATCATGAATATGGATGGGTTTATCATTATATGGAATTTTAGGTTCCAACTGTATTTCATTAGAGGCGAGCGCATGCATTGGGCCAGGCATTTACTTCCTTAATAGAGATATGTGAAACACATCGCATACCTTTGAGAGATTTGGAAGAATTTCCAAACAATAATAAAAAATACTAAGTATTTCAAGAATTTATAAGTCTCCAATTTATATGGGGATCCATTTCAATTTCTTATTGAACCACATTACACCCTTACATGGAGATACATTCAATAAAATTTGATCTCTCACTGGGAACTCTAAATATTTCAACTAATTGTAGGCATAACACTTTTTCCTGCTTTGAGCTGATTTAATATAAGCCTAAATAGACTTTACCTTTTTCATTTTCCCTTTAACAAGTTCTAGTCCTATGTGTTTCCTTTCACTAAATTCATCCCAAAAAGTTGGAGTACGATATATATTTCCAAATAATTCTTCATACGGTGCCATTTGAATACTTGAATGAAAACGATTATTGTAGGTAAACTCAACAAAAGATAAGTAACAATTCCACATAACATTAAAGTCTAGTGATAATGACCTCAACATGTCTTCCATTTTTTGAATTTTCCTTTTGGGCTATCCATTATTTTGAGGATGCAAGGAAATTATAAAATGAAGTTCAGTGTTGAGAGTCTTTTGGATACTCTTCCCAAATATTGACATAAAATAGAGATATTGATTATAAAAATTTGATATATGTGTTACATGAAGTATTAAAACATAATTAATATATATCCTTGTGAGGTTTTCAAGAGTTAGGTCTTCACTTATATTAAGGAAACCAGCATATTTTGTTAGTAAATAACTAATAACCCATATTTCATCATTCCTTCTATAATTCATTGGTAGTACCATGAAAATTTCTAAAATATTTTAATACCAATTACACTCTGGAATAGAAACAGGTTATAGGAATCCTTTAGGATGTTTCCTCACAACATTCGCATGTTGAAAAAACCAAACATCTAGAAATATAATTATAATTTTCTCACACCATTTCATCCCACCAAAAAGTTTCCCTAAAATATCTATACATATTTGTGCTAATATAGTGTATAGATAAATTTTACCTATGATCACCATCCCACAAATCCCTTTTTTCTTGGGTATAGACAGAACACATAGTATCTTTCAAAATTTTATAACACCGTCTTCACAAATAAAATTTAATAATTTTCCTTCATTCAAGACATTAATTTTCTTTTAGAAGTCCTCGTCATCATTTTGAGAATTATTTATCCTCTCTAATAAAGATGTATTTTTTAGTCATTGTAAAAATGATTTATGTCCCCCCTTCCTAATAAATTCCTATATCCATCTTTACTATATCAATAAGAAAGGATCCTTCTCAATAATAATTTGGGATAGAACTCATTTCCCTTCCTAATCAATACAATTCCACCTTAATTTTCTTCCCTGGGTGGTAGTGTATTGAAAAATCATAATAATTTACTATCTCAAGCAATCACATTTTTCTCAAAATAATCTATTTCGGTGAAAATATATATTTCAATCTCTTATGATCTATGTATATATCACATATTTCTCCATAGAGATAGTGTCTCTATATTTTCAAAGTGAAGATTATAGCCGCTAACTCTAGATCATGGGTTCGATAGTTCTATTCATGATTATTAAGTTTTATTGATTCATAATAAATAACTTTTACATTTTTCATTAGGACACAACCAATTACCTTCTTATATGAATCACAATATATAAAAATCTTATCACTCCCATATTATAGAGTTAAAATAGGAGCAGTAGATAAAATTCCATTTAGTTCATCAAATAATTATTCACATTTATTTGTGTAGAAAAACATAAACCTGTTATGTGTAATATTGGTTAATGGATTACCAAATCAGGTTAAATTCAAAATGAATCGTCAATGGTAACCTATCGCTCCAATGAAACTATATGCCTCAGTTATGTTTTTTTGTGTAATACATTAGATGACTACCTTTGTCTTTGTAGGATGAACAGGTATTTCATCATTAGAGATAATATTTCCAAGAAAATAAACTTCTTGAATCCCTTAATCACATTTAGTAAATTTACCATGAAACTACATTCCAAGAGTCTTAATAATGGTCCTCAATAAATTCTCTTATTCAACATAGATTTTAGAATACACTATAATATCATCAATGAATACCACAAAAAAACTAATCTGGATATTCCTTGAATACTATGTTTATTAATTCTAAAAAAATATGGGATGAATTATTCAATCCAAATGGAATTACTATAAATTCTAAATTTCCATACCTCATTTGAAAATTTTTATTCAGAATTTCTTCCTTCTTCACTCACAATTGGTGATACCTAGAGAAAATATCAATATTTGAAAAATATTGTTCATTGAAAATTTTATCAAACAAGTCATTAATGAGAGTAATATGGTACTTTTTATTTATTTTAATTGCATTGATTTACTTATAATCAATTCATAACCTCGTGGATCGATATTTATTCTTAATAAAGAGGATGGGGGATCTCCATGGTGAAACACTAGGGTGAATGAATTTCTTACTACCAGAATCATGTAGTTGTTTCTTTAAATCCAAAAAATCCATAGTGTTCATTTTATAGTGAGTCTTTGATATTGTCCTAGCATTGAGGATTGAATCAATGAAAAATTCAACTTCACGCTCTAGGTGGGATGTCCGGGTAATTTCAAAGTAAATACATCAGTGTATTCCTGCACAATAGCTACATACTCAGTTTGAAGATTACCTTATTTATAACTAGATATTATTTACCCTTATTACTTAACAATTTCATTCATTTGAGATTCTAGGGGAGGATCAAGATAAAATTTAGGTGAGGAATCTTCTACTCCAAAGAAAAGGGATTCCACATATTCTTAAAAATTCACAAATTCCTCTGTCTCTTAATATATTTTTGCATTATATTTTAAGAGAAATTCTATAATGAGTATTATATCAAATTAAGACATAGTTATGATAACAAGTTCATATATTAAATCATTTTTATGTGTCATTATGGGGACTTCATGACAGATATTTTTTGTAATGATACTTTCTTTGGGATTTTTGACTGACAACTATCTTATTAAATCATAAGGGAAATGTATAATTTTCTTGTAAAACTAGGTAGATATAAAAGAGTGTGATGATCCAGAATCAAATAATAAATTGGAAAAATTTTAATATATTATTAATGTATATTCCACCGCATCATTTAAAACTTATACCTCTGTTTTAGTGATCGAATAAGATCGACCATGTTCCCTTGGCATCTTCTGTTGTATATTCCCTTGATTATTAGGGAATTCAATTTCATAGTTCCCCATATCCTTGTTGTTGTAACACAAAATATAATTTTTTTCATTATTCCCCTTGAATTATTTATCATTGTGACCCATTTCTCCACACTTTTGAAAAAACTCTTATTCCCTTAAGGAATTTCTCACGGTGACTCTTTCTTTAGTTTCATCAAGATGAATTTATATCAAACTCTTTATTTGATGCATTCCCTTTTTCATGGTTCCCATATTATCTCTTCTTTTCTTGGTTCCATTTGAATATGTAGTATCTTTGTAATTCCTTCTTCATTTTGATGGAACATAAAAATATCTATTCATACGATGAAGAGTTTTGGGAGACCAATGCCCCTCGGAGATTTGTCTTTATACCTTCAAAGAAGTAGTCAATATTGTACTCTATGATGTGTATATAATATGTAGAATATATTTATAACCTTGTAAAGGTGTATTCATAATCCACAACCCTCACTTTTTCAATTTTCATTAATATAAGGAACTTTATAATCATCACAATATTTTGATCATGAGGGAAGTACATATCAAATAATGTATCCTTTAAATTTATCCATTCCATGACTTTTATTTCTTCTTCCTCCTTAGTATTATAGATCAGGGACCAACATTGATTAGAATAAACTTAGATACAATACACCGTAATTTTAACTTTATCCCTTTCACTATATCTTTAGGATATAAATATATTCTCTAGAGACTTAATCCATTGCTTGGATACAATTGAGTTAGTATTCCTACTAGAAGATATGGTATTCTATCGCACAAAGTGATCTATCATATGAGATTCTCCCTGGGATATAGCTCACTCTATTCGGGCATAGTTATTTTTCATAACCCGATTAATCTTCCCTATTATCTCTATAATTTGTTCTGTTCCAATACCAGTTGTATTTGTTTCCTTAGCAAGGAACTCTCTACATTATCAATGAGTAATGATTACATCCGTCCATTAGAGAGACACTTCTAAAAAATGTAAAATACTAGATTAGATCATAATATTAAAATATATAATTCAATATATTTTATAGTCCATAACATAAATTTATACATAGTAAATCTTAGAATCAAAAAATTGGGTTTTTAGGGACATCATTACTTTTAAACCCTTTATAATGGTTTGTAATGACAATGTGAATTGTTCTAAGTGTATCACTTGGTAGTGTCAAACTAGGTGAATAGTAAGGAACATTCTCATGTGCCAGGTTACACCGTTTCAAGATCAAAACACCAAATAAGAGTTGTTACTACTTGGTATATCTGTCCTTAAACCACGTCTACTTATAGCATCTAGATAGGTATGTATTTCTAGGAATATCCACATAATCTCACCTAAAAAAAATTCTAGTTTATTCTTTTATACGTACCCTCAAAGTATATATTAGATTTATTTTCCATAATCTAGGTTTTCTAAATCTAGTTTCCATGTTTATAGCTAAACTTAAATTAATACCAAATGTAACTCTCGAACCCTAAAAACCCAAAGCTAGTGTGTTATTTTATTACATTAGAATGACTAGATTGAATAAAATCCCAAAAGACCAATCAGTTTAGTAGTTATAGAAATCTATATTAGATACATCATACCCATAAAATAATGGGAAAGAGAAAATGAAAATATTATACATAATATAATGAAATAAATAGTACCCTTGAAACCCATTCAAAGGATTCCTCTTCATATCCTAAAGAAAGAAAAAAATATGGGTGACCTCAAATGCTTAGTAAGAGTAATTACAATAGAATAAATAATGAATAAATTAAATAGAAAAGATAAAAAACTGAAAAAACCTAAGAACTAGATAAGGTATAATAAATATGGAAAGATAAATAACTGAAACTGATTTCATTTAATCAATAAACTGATAATGAAATAAATCCTTAGATAAGTTGATGAAAAATATCATCAATAAATAATATCCGAGCCTAAATTAAAGAAATTATTATTTATTGAATGTTCTGTTTCCTAGGTACATGGAACATTTACTATCAAGATCTTTCACAATATGATTTAGAATATTGGATCAAACCCCATCTATTTTGGAAAACTATTTCATCTCATGAGACTATCAATGCATTGAGGGGATATCTATAATCAGGAACCAAATATTTCATACATATCAAAAAAATTACTCATATATCAAATGATATATTTATCAATGTTCTCTATCAAATATTTGTATGAAGTATAAGATGGATTTAACAATAATTCCCATGTTAATCAAATAACTGTCAAAGTGAACACTGTATGAAAAATGGTATACAATTTAGGCAATAATAATAACTATAACATGAGAATTTGGATATTTAATAAAAATATATTTTAAACTTAAAATTATCATAAGTGAGTTATTATTTCAAGAAAAAATAAAAAAATCAAAATAAGGTGATATTATGATGGTGATCATTAAACACATTCTAGAGGGAAATAGTCTTTAAACATTCCATATTGTCCCATGCGACTTTGAAATATTTAAATAATAATATCCATGATGGAAAACATTAAATGAATTTTTTTTAATAACATTATGATTAAATGGTTCATGATATAATTTATCAAAATGGACAGTAAATACACCATACAAAATAAGTAAAGAATAATACATTTATCTCACAGATTAAAAAGTGAGATGAAAATATTTTAATTAATGCTTCTTTTTGTGTGAACATACTTTAAAATTTTATATAATGGTTTTAAGAAAGTTAATAAATTATTATAGAACCATATTATTACTTATTATATCATATACTATCCACTAAAAATATCTTACTATCCTTTTGTTAGTGATCATTCATTATTTTCACTATTTTGGGTGTTAAATGGAAAGTTTCTCAAGTATGTTTTAACTTGTTATTTTTTGTTATTATTATATATATGATGATTTAATCATTTAAATAATGTAAAACCATATTTAATTATCATATATATTCAGTATATTTGTGTTTATAATAGTCTATAATATTTGGTGATTTGAAATGAAATCCAATATTCATAGAGACGGTTGGTCATACATATGCATGAAAACTACTTTCATTTATTTATCATATTAAAATAGTTAAAAGTAAATTATACATATTTATATTATAATTCTAATATAATATTAATTTAATATATATTATTTAATTTCCTGGACCTCCCTAGTCTATTCCCTTGTGAAAATCCAGTGTTTGAGGTGTTCCGGGAGGCCACGAAATCTCATTTCAAGAGTTTTCCTATTTTCCAGTTTTCCAACAACGATTTAGGAATGTTAGGTTATTGATGGTGATTCAAGAATAGTGAATCACAATGGTGATTCAGGAATGGTATGTTGATGATGTTGTTTCACACCAGTGATTTTTCCAACGGTAGCTCACTAAATAGTGACTCACCGAACGGTATCTCACCGAACACTGACTCATTGAATGGTAAGTCATTGTTCTGTAACTCATCAAATGGAAGGTCATGGAATGGTGACTCACTAAATAGTTTCTCATAAAATGGTAGGTCACCTAATTGTGACTCATCACCATTATATTTCATTGGTGACTCACCCAATGGTGAGTCAATTCTGATAGTTTTTCAAAATTCTAGTAGTCTTCTAATGTTTCTTTCTTCTCATCTTTAACACTTTATTTAACATAAAATGATTTTTAAAACAAATTTAAGTTGTTTTTAAGTTGTTTTAAAGGATATAAATTATAGGTTTAAATTCCTAATGATCATGAGGCTTTTATATAGTCAAAACACATGGTTTTGATCATGATTTTGATGGATTTTGAAACTATTTCTTCCCTTGATGTAGGATCTAGACTTTCTAAGGATAAAACCCTTTCTTCCTTGTACATTTCCCTTTACCATTTATACTGAGCATCCCTAGAACATTTCTTCCTCGATCGATCATGTTTTGTGATGTGGCCTTTGGATTTCATTTCCGGAGAGGCTTTTCCATACTTTATCCACACCCCATATTTTGCTTATATTGATGAATTGTTGACTGTCTATTATTTGAGGAAGATATCCCTTTATATCACTTTTATTTTTTTATCATGATGACTGGGTGTATGGATGTATCATTGTGAATGTAGTTGAATCCAAATTTAATGAAGATAATCGAACCTGTTAAGAAGTTAATCGAACATATTATGATAAAATAAAAAAGGGGTTGGGAAGATGATAATGTTTATTTTATTTTTTTATCTATTATTTTGATCCATGTTATGAGTTATATGGGCTATATGTCTACTGAAAATCATGGTTGTTTTTTGTATTTCTTTGTGCACCTGTGATGGATTGTGAATGATTTTGATGGTCTTCTGTTGAATAGCTATAAATTTAATAATATGATAAACCATGTATACTCAGTTAAATAAATGTATGCCTCCGTATTGAACATGATTTATGATAACCCCTGGATTTTCAAAGTGTGATTAAATAACGAGTGTTTTCTAAATCTGAATACACCTTTCCTTGTTTGGTATGGTTGTGTGTTGTGTGTGATTTGGTTCTGCCTTGTTCCTTGGGAGGGTTATATAGTAATGTGGTTGGAAGTGTGGTTGTGTGTATGGGGTGGTTTAGTGGGGTAGTGGAAAATCATGTCTATAGATTGATTGATTGTGGAATGTCTGAGTGGTGTTATGTAGTGGGATTGCAATTGGGTGTTGTTTTTTTCAGGGAGTGGTGTGTTTTTGAAGCGGGGCTGCCAATGGTTGTGATGAGAGGTGTTGATCGGTGCGGCAATGGGATGGTAGTTTTACTATTTTGGTGGATGGTTTGGGTGAGATTACATTGATATAATTATAACGTAATTGGTTGGTATGGGTGTTAAATAAAGAAGAAATATGAGTGAGTTTCTTTATTTTGGTTCTTTTTTCTGTGAGGTTTATGCTATGTGGCTTGTTCTGTGTCATGTTTGGTTGTTTCCTGGGTAAGAATATAATAAAAATGTGGAGTTATTATTAAATAATAACAATTGGTTAAATGAGTTGGTGGGGGTTATGAGTTGAATTATGTATTTTTCTTTAGTTATGCCTTTATAGGTAGCAGCCAAGGTGGTTTTCTGGGCTAGTTGTTTGTTTTGAAAACCCCATAGGTTGGGATGAGTTCATGGTATCATATACATTTTTATCCTACTTGTATTTTCCTTCTGATTTCTATATTCACCCACCATAGTTGAGCACTAGGTGTAGAACACCACCATTTTTATTGGGGATGGTGTCTTTTCCAATATCTCAATGGGTGTATGGATGGATAGTTATTTTCTCTTTCATACCCCCTATTCTCGGCAATGGTATCACAAGACTCTTTGGGCAGGTTTTGGTGTGGTTGTGAGGCCAAGGTTTCTACAGGTGAGGTGTAATTTCCTATGTGTTTATGATATGCGATGTGTTGTGATTTCCCAAGTGTCTTTTGGATGGGGTGTGGTTGTGGACTATGTGTTAAAGGGAAGGATGTGGCATGGTTGTGGCCAAGGTGTATGTGGGTGGGATGTGGTGAGATTAATTTTCCCAGGTTTCAAGACTATCTCTTATGCCCAGGTGTGTACAGGCATGTTGTGACAGGGGGATTATGGAAGAGTGTGGAAGTTATAGGACTTTTCATGTTAGGGTATGAGAATTTAACCAATGGTAAGTGGGGAGGGGTACCCAAATAATCGATTCGGTTACTATATTACTTTACTTGACTTTCATTATTTGGTGAGCATGACTTGGTGTGGTTTGGATTGCTAGTATTCATTATTAGGTGTTGTTTCTTTATGTTGTTTTCTCATAGCTGAATTAGTATGAATCTCCCACTTGTGAATGAGGGAGCTTAGTTTTTTATACTAAGTATACTCTTATGCTCACCCTGCATATATAGAACTATTTTCAGGTTTCTATAAGGATTATGTGGACTGTACTAGACCTTACTAGTTCAGACATTGACAGAGTTTTTTTTCACTACTTAGATTTGTTCTTTTGGTATTTAATTTTGAGTTTTTATTGTATCTGTAACAGTCTTATTTTAAACATGCATGTGGGATGGATTTTTTCTTTCATTTATATATAGTTCATGAAGTTGTTTTGGGATGAACCCTCTTATCTCGCAATATTTTTTCTTATAAAAAAGGTAATGACTTCCATTTTGTGAGATTATATACCCTTGGTGTTGGTCACCACCCTAGGGCCCGTTAGAGGCAGGACTCAGGGGAAATTATCTCTTCTTCTTCATCTTGTAGAAGGAATTTTGTGACACATCACCTTCCAATATCCATATTGAAGAAGGGGAGTCATGATAGAATTAAATCAAAGGTTATGGTTAAGATATAGGATGGATTTTGGAGTTAAAAACAGTGATTATTAGAAGGTTTGGTTGGGAAGTAGTTTCATGTGATATTAGTGTGTGAAATAGGTTAGGGAAGACTGGCTAAGACATGGGGTTTTAGGGTCCCCTGTGAACTGCTACAAGGGCATTGATCCTGTTGAATGGCCAAGTGAGGCTACACCATTTTTATTGCAGATACCATAGGAATGGTACATGCATCATAATGAATTTTGTTCTTATTTTAATTGGGTGTCTTTGTAAATTTTAAATAATTAATAAGTTAAAATGAATCTTAAATAAAATTCCATACTACTCAGACATAGGAATTCCTTATTTACCTTTTTAGCTATAGCACCTGGTCATCGTCTGCATGTAGTGCAGGCAGTGGAGGCCTAGTAGGCTAACTCAGTTGATCGATGGAGGGTTGATCAAGTAGAGGAGGATGAATAGTGGTAGAAGATGATACATAATATCCAGTAGTAGACTGTTGGAAAGTATGAGGCTACTGTTTCGTACATGGAAATGAAGAGTTGGATCGAAGAATTTTTGACTACCTTCATCTTGATCTGAGCTCTAACTGAGTACTAGGATCTGTTGGTAGTGATACAAATGAAGTTAGTTGCACATTAGTGGTGGATTTTTTACCTGGGGGAGAGGAATGAGGATTACATTCTATTGGTCAATTTTGAGAAGGACTTCGGACCATAATTCCATTCTTGGACGATGAAGGCTGAGAAGAGGTAGTAGTTAATCTTCCTCTTGTAAGGGAGTTTATTGGTACATGAGATGGGGATAAAATTAAAGTACCTCCTTTATTTTTTTCTAGATCTCTTTTTGGATGAGGAGTCATGTGTGAGATATCTAGAGGAGGCACTTCCTCCTTCTCTCCAGTACGTGGTTACTCCATTCACCTTGTCAGCTTACTTGGAGGTCCATAAGAAGGAAGAGTTATTTTAGAAGTTTAACTCATGAGTATTTCTATAACAATTGGGGATTTAGTAGAGGTGAAAGGATACCATCAATAGGTCTCAGGTTCCAGGGCCTTCATGGTTTCGACCATCGGGGAGCTGAGTTTAGGATTTCCCATTTTGACATTCAAGTCCTTGTGCTTTTCCTGTGAACTTGGGACCAAGGTGTTTCATTGGTGGAGATTATAGGTATCTTTAGATTCAGTGACCAGTGATCATTCAAGCTCATTATAGTTGTGGTGGTATGGTTCAATGCTTACATCAGTAATAGTTTTCAGCTTGGCCATTTAAGCAACTAGGATAACAGGCTCCTACTCGACCAAGGGGAGAGGGATCATGTAGAGGCTGACCTCTGGGTGTTCCCCAGGGACCTCAATCTTGTAATGATCAGGAAGGTAGTCTTCAGTATAGTATAATTGGGTCCTGGTTTGGTCAATTTCACACTATATAGGAAGCAGTTCCAGCAGGGCCATAGATCATTTGAGGCATGATCATTTTCAATAGTACCCTTACTTGCACTTTTTTAGATTTAGGAGCTTCATTGTCCTTTGTTAAACCCAATGTTGACCATACTCTAGTCATACCCATATAGATTTCTCTCATCCCCCTAGTGTTGTGTACGCTGGTAGGATGTCATAGCATCTTGAGTAGTGTATGTTGGTAATGTAGACAGATGATCAAACAACATTAGTCTCATGGGGATATTTTCTTTCTATAGATGTAGCCATATGATGCAATCCTTGGAATCATCTCGTTTTATTTTGTGCATGATATTATTGATTATTCCTGAAGGATATTATTTTTTTCATATGTGTATGGCCAATGTATGGATTTTTTTGATATTAGTGTTATCAGATGGGTAGTCGATGTGTGGAGCCTCTTTATTTTTTATTGTCCAAGCAGTTATTAGGATCATAGGATGGTGAGATGGTGGAGGTTACCAGAGTTGATGGGGAGTTATTTAATGTTTTTCCTGAGGAGTTTTTGACTCTAACCCCTTGAGGTGATGTGGAATCCTGGATAAAATTACAACCAGGTGCTTGTTTGATTTCAGTGGATCCTTATCGAGTGGTACCTTCTATGTTACAGGAGGTACAAATTTAGATTTATGACCTGGTGGAGAAGGGATTTATCAGGCCTAGTGTGTCACTGTGGGGTTCTCTATTCTTTTTTTAATAAGGTAGATGGTGGTTTGAGATTATGCATAGACTACCAGAGGTTGAATCAGTTGTCTTTCTAGAACTGTTACCCTCTCCTGAGGATAGATGATCTTTTAGACCAGATAATAGAAGAAAGTTGTTTTCTAGTATCGATTTTTGGTCTAGATAATACCATTTTCGGATGAAGTTGGATGATATCTTGAAACTGCATTCTTGTGCAAGAATTGGCACTTTGAGTTTGTAGTCATACCGTTTGGTGTTAGGAATGCACCAGCTATGTTCATGGGGCTTGTGAACTCCATAATTAATGAGTTCCTAGACCAATTTTCCATTGTATTCATAAAAGAAATCTTGATTACCTCTAATTCATAGGAGTAGAATACCAATCTCCTTAGGACTATCTTAGAGGTTCTATGACTCAACCAACTATTTGGAAAGTTATACAAGTGCGGGTTTTGGACATGAGAGGTAAACTTCCTTGTAAATGTGGTGTCTTAGCAGGGTATTGTAGTGGACATGTCAAAGTTCAAGGTAGTTGTTTCTTGGGAAGAACCTAATAATGTTATAGAGGTTTACATTTTTCTTAGTCTAGTAGGCTATTACCGGATATTATTACTCGATTACTCTCGAGTTGTATCTCAATTGATAGCTCTAACCAAAAAGGACGATGCTTCTGTGTGGGAAAACTAGTGATAGGTTTCATTCGGCTATCCAAAGGGGAAGTTGGTAAGTGCTATGGTGTTATTGTTTCCATGGGAATGGGTGATACTCTAGGTGTTTTATGATGTTTCCCATATAATATTGGGATGTGTGTTGATGAAATTGTGGAGAGTGATCTCTTATGGTTCTAGGTAGTTATGTTCCCAAAACCGTATTTTTTCCATCCATGATCTGGAGATAGTAGTGGTTGTGTTCGTGCTGATTTAGTGGTGACATTACCTCATGGGAGAGTGCTTTGGGGTCATCGTAGTTCACAAATATTTTAGTTTTATCTTTTCACAGTGATATTTTAACTTGAAACAATGAAGGTGGACGGAGTTTCACCATGATGACAACTTTGATATCTCTTACACCTCGAGAAGGGGGTGTTTCTAGTTGATGCCTTGGGCAAGAAATCATTGAGGAAGGTAGTTTGGAAATATAGAGACACATGGAATGTCATAGAAGAGTTGGATTCAATTCACCTAGATGCAGGAATGGATGGTGGCATAAGTTTTCTGTTTCAGATGAAAGTGAATTCATCTCTGATGCGGTAGGTGGAGGAGTCATAATGGGTAGACTCAGAGGTAGAGACGATGTGTAATCATGCTGACTAGGGTGATGCTCCATAGGTATGGTCAGAGGATGGTTAGAATAGTATGTTTTTCCATGGGAGGCTATCTAGTCTAATGGGGATGCACAAGGGATTCCTCTGTGAGTTTCATAGAGCAGACACAGTGGGGAACTCAGGAGTTTATAAGATGTACTACAACTTTAGGATGTTGTTTTGGTGCCCCGGGAGGAAGTGGGAAGTGGTAGAGTTTTTGGCATGGTTCCTAGTGTTCCAGTAGGTGAAGGTTGAGTACTGTGTTCTTGGTGGTTTTTTATATCCCTTAGATGTCCTCGAGTTGAAGCGGGACAACATCTTGATGTATTTCATCATAGGGTTACCCAGAGATCAGGGAGACTACGATGCAATCTGGTTAGTGGTGGATCGGCTAAAAAAATCGACCAACTTATTAGTGATTAAGAAGTTAGGTTTAGTGGATACCTTGTCCAGTAGGTATGTAGACGATGTTGTGAGGCTGTATGGAATTATGAGATCCGTAATCTCAAAACGGGATGCACAGCTAGCCTCATAATTCTTGAGGGGATTAAACCATTATTTTGGCACTCAGTTACACCTCATCACTGGCTTCCACCCTCATGTGGAAGGGAAGATAGATTTTATCATCCAGACATTGGAGGAAATGTTTTGGGAATGCGTCCTGGACATTGGTGGATCTTGGGTATGAAAGTTGACCTTCGTATAGTTTTCTTACAATAACAGTTATAACTCTTCCATTGGCATGGATACATTTGAAGATTTATTCAAAAGACCATTTCCTTCACCATTATTCTTGGTATAGGTTGGGGAGATAACTTTTCTTGGTCCCTATGTGGTGTATAGCATGAAAGAGAAGGTTCATCTTGTTCATAAGAGGATGAAGACAATACAAGACCGAAAAAATTAATTTCTCGGTCGTAGGAGGAGGCCCTTGGAGTTCGATGTTGGGGACCATGTGTTGTTGAAGGTTTCCCATTAACATGGGTAGTGGAGGTTCAGTAGAGGGAAAAGTCTTTCTCATAGTTCATTGGAACTTTAAAGGTGCTGGGACGAGTCAGTGGATTAGCATACCAGTTGGCATTGCCACCATGGTTGGAGAGGATCCATAGAATCTTCCACATCTCTCAACTCAGTTGACATCTTCCTGATGATTCCCATGTCATTCATTAGGGAGAGTTAGATATATAATATGACATGACATTCATGGATCATCTAGTAGAGATCTAGGATCATTGGGATTAGGTTTTGTGTGGGCAGATCATTCCTTTGGTTTGTGTGTTAGGGAGACATGGTGTCTTGGAAAAGAGTAATTGGGGGTGAGAAGTGAATTTTTTTTCCAAATACCCAGAGTTGTTTTTAGTTCTTTCTTATTATTGTTTTCCTTTTAATGTAATGTTTAATCCTTTTTCCCATGAGATGATTTGTTTCCTTTTTCATTAATGTGTGAGGAATTCCTAACATGTGGAAAATGTAATAACTAATTCCTAATAGAGATTCATTAATAGGGATGTAATTAAAACCATGTGATCGAGTCATTTTCACCCAGAGCAGATAGTATCTTGACATGGATGGACGGACACCTTGATTTTGGTTTTTAGGACAATGTGGTCATTATTCTTATGGGGTCTATCTTTTTCTCGGTTGGGTTAGTAGAAGTTAGAGGACATGTTCTTAGACATTGAAGTTTCACTCTAGCTTTCAAACTATACTAGGTGGTTTATCATTGAACATTAATGTCGGTAGAGATGTTTAAAGTATGGAGAGATACTTGAGAGGAATCTCATATGGTGGTTGAACAAACACATCTTTCCTTCTATGTTTGGTTTTGAATTCTCGAGGAACAAAATAGTTTGATAGGTATCTAATGTAATGGCCTCGACCTCCCCTATCCATTCCCTTATAAAAACCCAGTGTTTGAGGTGGTATGGGAGGTCACGGTAGCTCATTTCAAGATTTCTCTAGATTTCTAGTTTTACAACTATGATTCAGTAATGGTGGGTCACTAACAGTGAGTCATATACGGTGACTCCCAATGGTTAGTTAGGAACGGTAGGTCACTGACGGTGTGTCGCACCGATTAGTCATCCAATAGTGATTCTTCCAACAATAGAACAACAAATGATGACTCCCTGAATGGTAGGTCACTGAACAGTGATTCACCAAATAGTACGTCACCGAATGGTGACTCACTGAATGGTGACTCACTGAATGGATGGTCATAGAATGGTGACTCACCAAATGCTTAGTCACTGAATGGTGACTCACTGAATAGTGACTAACCAAATGGAAGATCACCAAACAGTGTCTCAACTAATGGTGACCTACCACTGGTAGCTCACACAGTTGATTCACCCAATAGTAAGTCGATTTAGACAATTTTTCAAAATTCCATTTCAACCAATTTCTCCCCTTTAACATTTTATTTGACGTAAAATGGGTTTACATCATATTTATGTGATTTAGATGTTTTTTTAAAATATAAAAATTATATATTCAAATTTCTAATGCTTGGTCAGCTTTTAGATAGTCAAAATGTGTGGTCTTGATCATGATCCAGATTTGATGATTTTTTAAACCATTTCTTCTGTTGATATAGGATTCATATTTTCTAAATCAGATACCCTTTCTTCCTTGTATGTTTACATTTACCCTTGCTACAGAGCTTCCCCAAAACTATAACGACCCAGACCCGAACATCCACCCGAAGAGTGCTAAACGGGTCGGTTGCTACTACCTTAGTCGCACCTCCCAGAATTCCAAAGGTTTTCAACTAGAAGAAAGGGTCTTATAGGTATAGTGGGGAGGAAATAACCTCTCAGAGGATAATAATAATGGTACATGTCCAACTATAATAATAAACACACAGCAGAAAAAATGACTCAGCAGACTCGAACCAGACCCGCAGAGTAAGAGCACATTCAATATCAGTAAATAGCGGAAACAATAAATATAAACAACAGTAGTGGAAATAAAAACAACAGCATGAAGATCACTTGTAACCACTACTGAACAACAAAACATGCATCCAAATCCGGACATACATAGCTAAATATAAAGGGTGTTAATGGATAACCAACTGTAGCTATAAACAAGCAAGCTGATCCAAGAAAGTACGAAAAACATATTAAACTCTAGCTAGGCAATACCTCAAGGTCCATATCATCTCCATGAAACAGCTAATGTAGCCCAGCTCCTGAATCTGGACTCTTTCCTGCACATAAATACATAAAGTCTGCACGCATCCTGAAGGGCCCGTGGAGGGTGTGAGACGAATCTCAGTAGGAGACCCCCCCCCCAATGGTGCGTACCTAATATACATGTTTAAGAAGGCAACATTTGTAAAGAAAACAGTAAATAGTACGATGCATAAATAAACACAAACTCTACTAGTGCTCAACAGTCACCATGGAGTGTCACCTGCTTCAGCCAACTCTAGAATCCATGTCGTGTAACCCAGCACTATGTGCCCCCTGACACCGCATGTCTCAAATACTGACATCCCGAAGTCACTCCTGAGAAACAGTAACCCAGAGGAACAGAACAATCAATCCTTAATAAGTAACGAGAGGGACAGCGATGTCTGCCCTCAAAATAAGTAGCTGGGGGGATAGCAATGTATACCCTCAAAATAATGTACCTGAAGGGACAATGATATCTACCCTCAAATAATGGCGAGCCTCTGCCCCCAACACGATAGCTTCAATGCTATCCCCTGAAGTCTCCTCACCTCCCACATAGCTTCCTACGACAAGCACCCTCAAACCAATAGTACATAAACCACAACTAAAGAGGGCCTCTACCCACACGAGTGGTCAAGACCATCTCATCACGGAGTCTCTCTATGTGCATACTACTCAAAATTTTTAGGTGTGCGGTAGTCACCAAAATAGTACCCAAGCCCCAACACCTCTGACTCCTCATGTCCCTACGACCATGCTGCTCAGTTCAGATGGTATTACTGTCCTAGTAACCCAGGCCATGACTAACCTGACAGTTCCACTGCATCAAGACGATATATAGGACGCCCAATATGGTGTTTAGAACCACCCAACATAACCCAGGATAAGACCAACCTATGATCAACATCACTCAACAATACCCAGGCCATGCTTAGCACAACCCGAAGGTTCCATCATATGAAATATCACACGTCACATATATGATCACAATGGAAATTTTTTAAAAGTAAAGACAACAAAATAGTTGAATTACATTCACAAGGTGTTATCTCATACCATCACTGAGGTCTTGAGAGCCTTTAACAATTCATATTAGGCTTGATAAACTAAACTTATCAGATAAATCATCACAGTTCAATGATAACCATTTTTGCTTCTCGTGGCCAAAATGCCACAATTGAGTAACAGCCCCTCGCCCGGCACTTCTCAATCAAAACTAGTAAAGGGCATACCCATAGACATCTCATGAGTCTAATGAACAATGTAATATGAAATATCAGATAAAACTAGGCCCTACTCAAAAAACCCAAAAACACGATGAAGGTCGCGCCACCCAAATGGCCACCAAAACAAAATAAGAGGTATGCACCACCTACCTAAGACTCGTAGGATGCTACTCCTCTGATAACAGCCTCCAAGTAGGTCTTAAATGTGGTAGATCTACAAAAGAATCAAAACTGCTCAAACCCCAAAAACTCATTGTTGAATAAAAAACAAGGAAAATGGATCAAGAAGAATCAATTCCTTACTGAGGAGGTTCCAATGGATCTACCATAGTTCGAATTGGGTCTCAGACGAAGGAACGACAAGGATTTGAAGTCTCGGAAACTTGGGTCGCAAAACCCGGTGACCTCCTATGCCCTCTACCTCAAAACAAGGCGACTACCTATTTTAGCGGAAAAAAACTACACAACATGTACATCAGGACTACATGCTATGTATAATTTTACTTTTCATCAGATGGTTGATATTTCACCGACTTACATTCTAGAACCAGCCGACATGAGTACACGGCCTGTACCTAGGGGTACACAATGTGTACTTAGTTTTTCTTCTCTTCCTCCCTGACATACCCACAAACCATGTATATCCCTCATACATGGATTGACTACACATCGTGTCCAAGGAGGAAATGGCATGTACTTATTTAAACAATTCTACCCGACCAACATTCTGACATGCCATGTATGGCCTCCACATGGTCACGGGTACACGGCGTGTTGATAACTACATGTCGTGTAGTAAGAAATTCCTAGATAGTCATCACACAACTTGTACTCGGTGGAAAAAGGTCGGTGCTTTCCCAACCCATACACAGTGTGTACTCTACAGTACACGACGGCATATAGTCGGGAAATTTCCAAAAACTGCCTAATTTCTCCTGTTTTCTCAGGGATAAGTTGAAAATTCATAAGGGTTGGGATTTTGACCCATTCTAAAAACTCTGGTTCTTACAATCTCTCCATCTTAATATATCTTGTCCCCGACCTATCAAACGAAACCCAGAGATGGCATTGAACATACCACCCCGATCAAAGTAACCCAGAATTCCCTGGTCTCAAAGGTTCTGGCTAAATTTTTCAAGGGGCTCCCCACCTTAGGAATCACCTAACTTAGTCTCAAGACAACAAAACTGAAAACAAACAAAGGTTCACTATCCTGTATTCTAGAAGCATAGTCCTTCCGTGATGCATTATCACTCCTGTGCCTCATTGGTACTCCTGTGTTGTTCCCGACACCCAATGTATCATGCACTGCATCGGTGTCTTCCTCCACGAGGTCATGTATCCCATGGATGCTCAAAAACAAACCTGGTGCCTAGCACCTCATGTAACCCGCATACTCGATGCCCCTAATTCCCCATGGAAGCCCGACCTCATGGCCTCTTTACCCACCATTAACAGATCCATGTATCAAAAGCACCTTGGGCCATGCCCATCCTGACAACCAACGTTGCCTCAAACCGATGACCTAGTTTCCCAATCCTGGTGAACAAAATCACCTCAATCGATAGTACCTTCTGGCTCGTACAAGAGCCAGACCCAAATAGCCTGTCACATGAAATTCTACGAATATATAAATCATGGAATACACATTTCAACAAACAATAAATTCTCTCAATAATTCCAATGCATACCGACTAGCATCGAGGGTCATATAGGTATAGTGGGGAGGCTATACACTCTCAGAGGATAATATTAATGGTACTAGTCTGAGTATAATAATAAAGATGCAGTGAAAAAAATGACTCAGCTGACTCGAACTAGTCCCGTAGAGTGGAAGCACATCCAATATAAATAAACAGTTGAAGTAATAAATATAAACAACATCAGTATAAATAAACACAACATCATGCTGATCACTTGTAAATACTGCTGAACAAAAAAACATGCATCCAAAGCAGGTCATACATATATAAATATAAAGGGCACCAACAGATAACCAACTGTATCTATAAACAAGCATGTTGATCCAGTAAAGTACGAGAAACATAGTAATCTCTAGCTAGTAAAGACCTCAATGTCTATACCATCTCCATGAAATAGCTAATGTAGCCCAGCACCTGAAGCTGGCCTCTTTCCTACACATAAATCCATAAAGTTCGTATGCATCCCGAAGGGCCTATGCAGGGTGTGAGACGATTCTCAATATGATACCACCCAATTGTGTGTACCAAATATACTTGTTTAAGTAGGAATGAATTTATAAAGTATACAGTAAATATTAGAATGCAAAAAAAAACACAAACTCCACTGGTGCTCAGCAGCCACCATGGAGTGTCACCTGCTTCGGCCAACGTCGGAATCTCTACCATGTAACCCGGCACCATGTGCCCACTGACACTACATGTCTCACGTACCAACATCCTAAAGGCATGACCAAGAAACAATACCCTGGAGGAATAGTGATTTTGGCCCACAAAAAGAAACCAGAGGGGCAGTGATTTCTTCCCTCAAAATAAGTAGCCGGAGGGACATCGATGTCTTTCCTCAAAATAAATTACCCTGAGGGACATCAATATCTTCCCTCAAATAATGTTGAGCCTCCACCCCCAACCTGATAGCCTCATTGCTATCGCATGAAGTCTCCTCACCTTTAATGTGGCTTCCTATAGAAAGCACCCCTAAACCAATAGTACCTAAACCACAACTAACAGGGGCCTCTACCCACACAAGTGGTCAAAACCACCTCATCACGGAGAATCTATGTGTGCACACCACTCAATGTTTCCGAGTGAGAGGTAATCCCCAAAATAGTACCCCAAGCAACAACACCTATGACACCTCGTGTCCCTACGACCATGACACTCAAGTCTGATGGTATCACCATCCTAGTAACTTGGGCCATGCCCAACCTGACAGTCGCACTGCCACAATACAACGTCCATGATGCCCAATCCCATGGTTAGAACCACCCAACGTAACCCGGGCCAAGCCCAACCTATGACCAACATCACTCAAAAATACCCAGGCCATGAATACAACTACCTGAAGGTTCCAACATATGAAATATCACATATCACATATATAATCACAATGGATAACTTTGAACAGGCAAGACAAAAAAATAGTTGAATTACACTAGCAAGGTGTTACCCCATACCAGCACTGAGGTTTTGAGAGCCTCTAAAAATTCATATCAAGCTTAATAAAATAAACATATAAAATAAAACATCAATGTTAAATCATAAACATTTTGGCTTCCCCTGACCAAAATGTCCCAATTGAGAAACAACCCCTCGCTCGGCCCCGCTCAATAAAAACAAGTAAATGGAATACCCAGAGGCAACCCACGAGTCTAATTAACAATTTAATAAGCAATACTAGATAAAATTTGGTCCCGCTCAAAATTCCTGAAAACACGCTAAAGGTTGCGCCACCCAAATAACCACAAAAACACAAAAAGAGGTATGCACCACCTTCCTAATAGTCATATGATTCTACTATCTAATAACAACCTCTAATTAGGTCTAAAATGTTGTATATCTATAAAAGAATCAAAACCTCTCAAACCCCAATAACTCATTCGAGAAAAGAAAAATCCAGAAAACAGATCAAAAGGAATAAAGGGCTAACTAAGGGGGTTCCAATGGATCAACCGATGTTCGAATCAGGTCTAGGACAAAGGAGCGGAAGGGATTTGAAGTCCCAGTGGCTTGGTTTGTGAAACTCAGTGACCCCCAATGCCCTTTTCCTCAAAATGAGACTACTACCTGTTTTAGCAAAAAAACCTACACGGTGTGTACTTTAGGATTACACGTCATGTATCATTTTACGGTTCATAAGACACCTGATATTTCACCGACTTTCTTTCCAGAACCTGCCGACATGAGTACATGGAGTGTACCTAGGGGTACATAGGAGATAGATAGTTTTTCTTCTCTTACGTGCCGACTTACCCACACGCCATGTATATCCCTCATACACTACTGGACTAAACGGCATGTCCAAGGAGGACACGACTTGTACTTAGTTAAACAATTATACCTGACCAACAGGCTTACACACCATGTATGGCCTCCACATGGTCATGGGTACACGACGTGTCGATAACTACATGTTGTGTTGTTAGAAATTCTTAAACAGTCATCATGCGGCATGTACTCGGCGGCACACGGTCGATGCTCGCCCAACCCATAAACAGCGTGTACTCTATAGTACACAGCATGTTGCCTGGAAATTTCTAGAAACTGCCCAATTTCTCCTGTTTTCTTAGGGAAAAGTCAAAAAGTCAAACAGGGTCATGATTTTGACCTGTTCTAAAAACTTGGGTTCTTACAAAAACTAATCTTTCTAAAGCTATCACGTGTTGTGTTGTGGCCTTCAGATCATCTTTCCTTGGAGGCTTTTTCTTACTAAATGTGCACCCCCTATTTTTTTTGTTAGGAGAAATTTTTTATCATCTGTTATTTGAGTTAGGGGTTCTTTTGTCTCTCTTTTATTTTTGTATCATGCAGGGTGGGTGTAAAAATGTCGCCTTATGAAAATGGTTGAATATAAATTCCAAAAATGTAATTGACCATGTTTTGAAGTTAATCAGACCTATTGTAATACAATAAATGAAGGTCTAGGAAGATGATGATGATGACCATATTGTTTTATCTTCTATTAGGATCCATGTGGGGGAATTATATGGGCTCTATGCCTACTGAAAATCATGGTCATTAGTGGTATTTTCTTTCACAATTGTGATAGATTGTGAATACTTGTTGATGGTCTTATATTTAAAGGGTGTAAATATAAAAATCTGATTAACCATGTATAGATATTTAAATAAAAAGATTCCTCATGATTGAACTTGTTCTATGATAACCCCTAGATTATCAGAGTTGACTTAAAGAACGATTTTTTGCTAAATATGAATACACCATTCCTTGTTTGGGGTGGTTGTGTGTTGTGTGGTGCTGCTATCGGGAGTGTGGTTGTGTGTACGGGGTTGTTCAAATGGTGTAATATAATCTCGTGTTGATATATTGATTGATTGTGGAATGGATGAGTGGTTTCAGATAGTAGGACTACAACTGGGTTGTGTTTTTTTATGTTTCTAGGAGTGGTGTGTTTATGTAGTTGGGCTATCGATGGTTGCGATGAGATTTGTGGATGAGTGCGCCTATGTGATGGTAATTATACAATTTTATAGTATGGTTTGGGTTATATTACTTTTAAAAAATGATAATTTCATTGGTACATATGGGTGTTAAATGGAGAAGAAATATGAAGTGAGTTTCTTTACTGTGGTTCTTATCCATTGGGTGGTTTATGATGTGTGGCTTTTTGTGTGGAATGGTTGGTAGTTTCCTATGTAGGGATTGAAGGGATTAATTTTCTTATTAATAAATAATTAAAAATGGTTAAATGAGTTTTCTAGGGTAATGAGTTTAGTTGTTTCTGGTTGTGTAGTTCTTCATTTAGAGGTAGCAGCAACGGTAGTTTTGTGAGATATGTTTTGGTTTAAAAACCCCATAGGTTGGGTTGAGTCATTTGTATCATATACATATTTATACTACTTTTATTTTCCTTTTTATTTCTATATGAATCCCAACCTATTTGAGCATTAAGTGTCTAACACCCCCACTGTCATGGGGGAGGGTATATTTTTCCAACATCCTGATAAGAGGATAGATAGATGGTTATTAGATATTCTATGCTCCCTTTTCTAGGAATTGGTATCCCAAGTCTCTATGGTTAGGTTTTGTTGTTGTTGTGAGTCCCACGTGTCTCCGATTAAGGCGTGCTTTCCCAAGTGTTTAAGGGATGAGATATGGTGTGTTTTCCCATGTGTCTTTTGGATGAGATATGGTTTGGGAAAAGTTCATGTGGGTGGGATGTGGTACGGTTGTGGTCCAGGTGTATACTATCCTGATGTGGTGAGATTTTTTTCCCCATGTTATGAGACTAGATTTCAGGCCCAGGTGTGTGTGTTTAGATTGTGACATGGGGCTTGTGGAAGAGTGTCGAAGAACCAGGATGTTTTTCATTAAGGTATGAGTAGTTAACTTGTGGGAAGTGGTGTGGGGTACCCAAATCATCGATGTTCATACTATGTTACTTTACATGACTTGCGTTATTTTCTGATAATGCCTTAGTGAGGTGGGGATGTCTAGTATTTCTTGTTAGTTTTTGTTGGTTTATTTTGATTTCTCATAGGGGCATTATTATGCTTCTCACACTTTTGAATTAGGGACCATGGTTTTTCCTATTTAGTATACTTGTAGTCTCACCCTACATATATGAAATCATTTTCAAGTTTCCATGAGGATTATGTGGATCATTTTGGACCTTACTATCTTTTATGTTGGGGCAGTTGGGGTGTCATTACATATCTTTTTTCTTTTCGAAATTTAATTTGGATTTTTATTCTATTTGTAACACTATTGTTTTAAACATGCATGTGGGATGGATTTTTTATTACTATTATATATAGTGCATGGAGTTGTTTTTTGATGAACCCTCTTATCTCTTAATATTTTTTCTTATAAAAGATTAATTCCTTCCATTTTGAGAGATTCTATAGCCTTGATGGTGGTTTCCACCTCAGGGCCTACCGGAGGCGGGACTCTGAGTCATTATCTCTTATTTTTTAGCTCGAAGAAGCAAGGTCATCAGACATCACCTTCCACTATTAATATTTATGAAGGGGGTCATTAAATGTCATATGTGTTTATTAAATCCATCCTTAACATGTTCTGTGTATAGCATCAATGAATCACATCACTTTTAGGAGGTGGTAGTCCACACTTCCAAAAATGTTGTCATCGTATTTACAAAAATTAGAATGTATGAAGATATGTGCTGTAAAATAATTAAAGAATATTAAATAAATAATAAATATAATATATAAATAGTGTTTCCATCATAATTATTAACTATAAAAGGAGGTAAAGGTAAAACTTATAATCCTCATTCTGTGCGGTGGTTGTTCATCAAACACAAGAACAATAAATAATTCCCCCATTTGATGGAGATGTGTGTATGTTCAGGTTGAACCCTTAACATAAAAACATTATAGTATATTTATGATACTTAAGTTATTATTTTATAATTTAATAAGAATATTTTAGGGGGTGGATGAATGTAATATTAATGATCTTGAGGAAGGTTGTTACCTCTTCTCCGGGTAACTCCTTTTAGTTTGCACCAAAGGGATTCCTTGGATTGATTTCTTCCCAAAGATATGATTCTAGGATTATGGGTGGTATTTTTGGTACCTATTTGTTAATATCATGGTAGATAAAAAATGACTTGATATGTGTGAGTTAGTGGGAGGGTTGGGTGTCTTTTTATATTGGAGGAGTGGTACTCTTGTACATTTTTTGAAAAGTAATTTCAATGATATATTTCCTATGAAACATGGATAAAATAATTTTAAAATTAATATAAAGGGGATTAAATAGTCTATATATGGACATCCAATGGATTGTTGACAACATTATAGGTCATTTGGGGCCTTAAGAGCAACGTTTAGTCATTAATTTAGTTATTTTTTATCTTAATCCTTATAATTAATTTTAATTACATTCAATACTATTTTTAGTCAAAAGATAATATTAAATCATTATAAAATATAAATTTTTATTATTATAAATATTTATTCCATTTTTTTTAAATTCCTATCACATAACTGGTAGAAATTATTTAAAATTAATCATGGAGATGGGACAAGAATTTGGGTCTTTAAAGTAAAAAACGTTCAAAAGTTTGCAAAGTTTTTACATCTAATTTCAATGTGAAATTAATTATAATTATATAAATTATATTAAATGATTTATAATATATATAATTTGACTTTAAAACCAATATAAAATATAATTTAACACTATAAATAAATTATAAAAAAATAGGTTTTACTTAAAATTCAGTATTTTTAACTATTCATTAAAAAATGAAACTTCACAAAAAATAACAAAAATTCTCCCTAAATTAATATTTATGTTTATATTTAAAATATTATATTTATTTTTGCATTTATGTGTTATAAAATTTTCCAGAATTTATTTTAAAATAGGTTCACTACAAAAGGAAGTAAATGTGCCTTTACAAAAGTATAGTTTTTATGCATAAAATTACGTTTATTTTAATCTAAAGATTGTAAAATATATTTAATGACAATCCAAATTTTGTATAAGAAATATAACAGATAAATTCACTATATAAAATCTCTAAAAGTGTTATAATATAATTGACTATGAACAATGTGACTAAATAGTATTTTTTTAGATCGGGTGTTGTGAGCCTTGAAAACTAACTCAAGTATTGTAAGCCATTAATGAAACTAAATTTTTTTCTAAAGGAAACTATGGTAATTTATTTGTGTGATATATTTATGATATTTTTTCTATAATATTACTAATTATTTGTAAATTTTTTTTTAATAAATGGCTCAAAATTTAGACATAAATTTCAATTAGTTGTGGTAACCTATATTAAATAATTGATTAAAAAATTGAGTTTGTAAAAGTAAATGATTATTGGACATATATGCCATATCATGAAAACTATTTCCATAAAATCTCTAAAACTACCCATTATCCAAATTCAAACATCTTTACAACTGTAGATAATTGATTGATGCTAAAAGTACATGAGTAGAACATAATTAGCACAAGCCCTAGTTTATACAGAACTTAATTATGGAAAGGTAAGATAAATCCATAAATGGATCATGTATTAGAGAGGATTCTACATATATTATGTACATAATATGGTATATGAACACCACCATAGATAATTTCCAACATGATTTGGAGACCCAAACCCATAGTTATGACTCCATTTACCACTAGGTAATTATTGACTAGATTTACAGATAAAACATTAGCTGAGATATATGTCTTGGAGGTGGATTCTATTCTGATTGGATATGGAAATATTGTTTTCGGTTGTCCAATTCCTAATTTTAGTGTTAACTCATGGAAGTGGGGAAAATAAATCATTCTCGATGTTATATGTATATTTATGTAAGATCATAGATTTTATTCTGAGTCTTCTAGTCCATTAGTGTTCTAATATTAATATATTCTCTCAATTACATGGATTGATTTTAATACCTCTAAAATATTACAATATATCCAGGTAAATCATCCTTAAAGAGATATATGATGAATTATATTCATCGAATGTTAATTGAGGATGTATTGAATGGTTTCCTTCATTGGCCTAAGCATTATTGAGGGAGAAAAATACAATGAGGAAAGAGTCTCATCTATGGATTGATATAAGTTTTGATATATGGATGCAAATCATTGGGGATATTTATGGTGAGGGACTAAGTTCACAACACTATATAAGGTATCCTACCATGTATAAAGGGATAAATTTAAAACACTTATTGGACCAATTTAGATCATCATCTATGTGAGATACATGGTTAGGAAAATATATGTATTAAAACCCAAGATTCACCTTTTTAGATTCATGTTTATGTAGTTTAGTTGATACATTTTTTTCATATGATATTCCTAGAGGAATTTATGGTTGGGAATATTTTTAATTGATGAAATTTTATTTAAAGGATTACTAAATTTCCCAGTGGTTCAAATTTTTTCTAATATATATTATTTCCTATTACACATATACTATGGGAGGTAACCATTTTGTATCTCAATGTAATTCCAATTATTTTTAGGATGGTTATGGTTGTACATAAAAACCTATGAATTTATAAATCCATTAAAGGTTTCTTAGTCTAGTTTTTGGACATATTTTCAATTTGTTTCTAGAATCCAATAAGTCTTTATGGATCAAATATAAATTACGAGGACTCTAGGGGTATCTTTAGATTTTTACTTATTCTCATATAGATAGGTTGTGACTATGATGATTATAGATAACATCCATGGGTTTTACAAGATGTGATTTTACATAATTACCCTATGTGATTATATTCTAACAAGTGATGTTGTTTGTGATATATGTAAACCATATATACTTCCCCTCTAGTTTATATGTTTACAAAAGAAAGTTCTAACAACCATTCATGAATTAAAGAATAGAAAATCAATACACGGTGTCTTAAAAATTATGGCCAATGAGAATCCAATAGGGTACCCATGTTAAAATCACACTACCTTCCCCATATACTTAGATTAGAAAAATTCCTAATTATTTCAGTGATTTTATCTCCTCTTATTCCCATGATATATTAGAAAATAATCTCACTTAGGCAAGAGATTCCTCGATAGATAAAAAGGGGAAATGGGGTGATAGAAATCCTTAAAACAAAAGTTTCACAATCATGGAATCATATAATTCAATAAAATAATAGCCATAATTTTCATGGTATCTCATGATTGAGGAGCCAACATAAAATGTGATGTATTTGAGACAAGCCTTCAAATAGAAACAATATAAAGATTCAGCTAAAATTGAGAGACCAAACATGCAACTAAATATTAAATAACCTTACACTTCCTTAAATCCTAAGGAAGTACATTGAGGCAGCACCTTAGATTCTATTTATATATAATCCCACTAAATTTGGTAATATTATTCATTGATATATAGGTTTGAATATTTATGGTCTACCCTTCTTGGGGTTGTGTGTATTTGCAATATTAAAAATTTGAAGGAACCTTCCGTTATCAATCTTAAAATTGATCTCATCCAAGTTTTCATCTATTTAATGGAATTAGAGATACTAGTGTAGGCTATTTATAATATAATTCACACAACAATACGATTGTGATAGATACTAGACCTTAAAACTATTTAAGAGGTGATAAATAATATAGTTAATGTCGAATTATATAATTTCCTTGATACTATATATGTATGATGTAAACTCCCTTTTTATATTACCTATTTAAGGATTACAATTGAATCCAATATGCTTTAATTCACTCTCCAAGAATAATTGTGAAGTTTTAAGGTTTTATATTTCATATTCTAGGTGTATGGTGACTGGTAACCCTCTTAGTGGTGTGGAGAAATATGGAGTAATATTAGAATATCACCTGTCTTTTGAGAACATGGAGATGTAGGGTGTAGATGTATTGGACCTTCTAGGTTATTACCTTGTTATAGGTTAGTCTGATATGCAAATATAATTTTACTACTCACCACACTTTTATAGAAAATGGTAACATACCTTTATAATTATTTTTCACATTCACAGAGACTAAATTGGTTGGTTTTTAATTTACTTATGGTATTATTTTTTGAATACTACCATCATGAATCTTTAAAATATTATTATCTAATTTCTCAACATGGAAACCTTATAACTAAACTCATAGGATGATGAAGCAACAGAGTATGGCCCATTGGGTAATGAACCCATGTTCTATGAATTAAATCTATATCCCTAGTTAAAATCCCATTTTCATTTTTACTAATTCTGATAATGAGACACAATAGAAATGGAATGAAATCATTTATGAAGTAGAATGTGGTCTTTAATATCAATTATCGTATCATTTTCTAACTTGAAAACATATTTTCATTTGATCATAGTGACTTAAAACACTGAGTGATATAGAATATGAGGATACAATATTACTTGTTGGTATTGGTTTGGGGACCTCAATAGATATTGAAAGCAAAATTATACTACACAACATGTAATATTTTACTACAATTAATGATATTATGAAAAATCTTGTTAAAAACAATGTTTTAAGAAAGAAGTCCCAATAGTCAAAGGAAAAATTTGTTGAAAATTTGGAATCTTTTAGTGTGATGGACGAGGGTCCCAAAATGTTGTTGGAATATCCACCTATATTGAAGAGTAATTCATGGATTGTTATTCCTCATACGTTATTGGATCATGGATTACATCATATAGGATCATTATTAGAAACACTGAAAATATAATATAATTTATCTAGACACTTTTAAAACATAGACCCTTTAGTGATTACAAAACATTTTGTGATAGAAAAAGAGTTGTAAGAGATGTTAGAGATAACCAACAAATACTACACAACATCCATTACAGATACCTAAAATTTAAATAAAGGGTTAGAATGTTATAAGAAACCTCTATTTAATAATTCTCCATTAAACCACAAAACTATATACTAACCTGAATTCCAATATTATATCAATTTATATATAGAAACTATTGGTAGGATGATCTTTGAATGAGAATCTATCTCTCTAATACCCAAATGTGTGTAATTCTAAATCTCACAAGAGTTGTAGTTTCAAATAAACCTATAATCATCCCATGAATAGAGACCAAAGATTCTTATTGGGATTATCATTTGAATAAAATCGTACTCATGTAACCCAATGAAATAACAATGGTAGGGGATAAATTCATTGTCAAAATAACTAATGAAATATCTTATGAGATAGTGGTAGTGAGAAAAGAAACCATTGTAATATTTTCTAATGAAACTATGATATTGAAATAATTTATTGAACCATAGAGTGGAGGTAAAAGTTAATGTTGTTACTTATTAACTTTTACACTCAAAAATCAATATATTTCATTAGTATCAATAGAAGTGGTACTATCATAGAAAATAGACTGATATATAGATTAATACACTTCTATAACATCCCAATCACTAAAATTGAATGGTGATATTCATGATTTAAACGTATTAAAGAGTATTTAGATCATTTCTTACTCGAAAAACTTAGTACTTTAGTATGACATACTATCTTCATTTAACTAAAATTCATATCTAGATTCCATTATATTTTAATTGACTATAAGAAAATGATTGTATGGGACATTTAAAGGCTGGTCAATGAAATACCCATGGATGATTTTTGTAAGAATATGTCCATTATCAATCAAATATTCATCACTCTAGTATATAGTGGGTTTGACTATCATAAAAGTTTTGATGGAGTGAATAAAAAATTTAACAAATTGAAGTATGGATGGATACTAGAATTGAACCTCCCTCAGGATGAATGTGAAACCCACATTCTGGAGCTCAAATCCATGTTAATACAAGAATAATATCACCAAGATAAAATAATGTTAAAACATAAACATTAAAATTATAAAGTGATATCCATAATTACTTTCCTTCATCAATATTTTACCATGACTAATGAGAGGGTGGAATGGTATAAAAATATCTTGAATAATTTAATAGTAAAGAAAAGGATTTGGAGATTGAGTAAAGAAGCTATCACTTGATGAGGATGTTAAAATCACATATTTTATTAAAAATTGATAATATATTAATGATTTTAAGTAGTCATTAGCTTATATTAAGGTATAAATGGAATATGTTTTATAGAAATTTTAGTATTAACAATATGTTTCTTATATTTTTTTAATTATTAGGGAGATACTCCAAGTTATGGATTCTCCCTTTTTAATCGATCAGTGAAAATATTCTTCCCTATAATATTTCTATAAATTCAATTATAATGATATGAAAAATTTTTCCCATTTAATATTAACTCTTGATGAATTCAGAATCTAATTAAAGAGTAATACCAAAGTAATTGAATCTATATAAATATTGAATGGTACATATTACCTATAAATAATAATTCAAAATACCTGAGTCAATGTTGAATATATTTTATCAATCCATTATATTCTCAAGTATGTTACCTAAAATAGTTATTATCTAATTATGTGTGATTGTAATATCATTTTTGGTCAAGTTAACCAGATAAATAAAGAATACAAGTGGGATGATTTTACTCCTTAACATTTACTCTTTAATAGGTATTTGTTGATCATGTGTGGTTACACCATCACGTTAGGCCAAGGATATCCCATTTATATAAGAAAGTATGAGTGACCCAAGTTAGATAAAATCATAAATTGGGGATTTATATGAAATATTATAATGTTTAATGAGAGTTTTAGTACACTAAAATTACATCATTATGCCCTTATAAAAACTTTTATGAACCACTATAACATTTTCAAATATCTATAGACCTAATGAGCATATATTATGTTTTACTAGGGGAAAATTATATCCCCTAAAATCATTCTAAATTAATATTTAATTTTAAAATCTTAAATTTTTATAATACATGAAATAGAATTCTTTGTGAGTGAAGAATGAATTTTTCCTAGAATAACATTTCTGGGTTTTCAACTGAGGAATCTTTGTTCCTTTTTTTAGTTTTACACTCTAAGTTTTTTCTAATTCATAAAAGGGGAGGATTATCAAGAAATGAATCAAATTTTTATTAGATCTCCAATTATGGTTTTTCAACTGAAAAATATTTTTGAATTTTGGTAATATATAATGTTTTTCTAATCCATGAAAAGTAATCATGAGCCTATAGAGAAATTAAATTTTCCTATATCACTATTTTTTAGTTTTCTGCCTGACAAGTTTTTTCCCACTTTCTCTTTCGTTTTTAGTTCATTAAGGCTAGAACTTCATAAAATAATTTTTAACTTAATTTCATATATATTAGATCAAAATGGTCTAATTTTTACAGCCATATAAATTTTACGAATAGTGTGGCTGCTTAATTTGTGATAAATGTGGCATTTACATAATATAGATGGTTGAACAAATTTTAATAAAAGTAATATCCAAGGGGAAAAATACATGTAGTTTAAGGTCATACTATGTGTATCATAATATGGATAAAAATTTAGTGATAAATGAAAAAACCTACACAACAATAATTGAAGAAACACTGGTATAAAAAACCCTTGGGTACATTTACACGTTGTTTTAAGTCAAAAAATTTATAAGAAATATTTACATAGTTTACACTCATGTGATATGAAGTTGAATTATAGAAAAAGTTTACTCAAGCATTGGATATGAATATCTCAATACAAGTTTGAGTAGTGTCAGTGTAAATAGTGAAATAAGAAAATGGAAATGAAACCAACCGAGTAGAGATCTAAGAACAGTAATTATTTTTATATCTTGGAAGAAAGTATGATGGGTAATGTAAATAATAAATTGATATATTTTAATTGTGAGATGATGAGATAAATAGGAATAATCTAGGATGGCTACTAACAATATTTTAATTAGGGTTCTGTAGTTGTATCATTGAAAATATACATAAAGGATTTCCACGAAAAATGTTCCAATTATGGGTTCTAATATTATTTTTTAAAGGTATATGAGGTTAGTATTTCTTTTCCATGGTATTAGTATATGCCTTTGGATGGATATAAGTGAACTATATATATGGAACATGTGTCATCACCATACCAAAAGGGTCCATTGGTACCAGATACACTTGCTACCAATATCCATGTGAGGTTTGTGGTAATGAAGAAAATCAAGTAACAAATTAGGGTATATGGAAAGGAATATTCATAGGTGAACAGAATATTTTAATTCAAATTTTAATATATTTTATTTACTAAAACTGTGAAATTGTGGGTGGAAATGGATGAGGATTTAGGGTTAGGTCTTGGATATGGGATCAGAATATTCATGTTTATCCTATAAGAATAATAACCAAGCCACATATAGTTATTAGAAGTGGGAAATGTGTTATCCAGATAGAGGGTTAGTGTATGATAAACTAGAATGAAGTCATAAAGAATCATTCTATAAACCAAGGTGGAATTAAAAATTCATAAAGGGTGAATTTTTTGCTACATTCAAGATAAGTAAGTTATACATCACTATATATCCCATTGGAATATAAATAATTACACACATAGTTATTAAAATAGAGTCTTTGTGTAGATATGGAACATGATTTGAATAAAATAAGGTGGACTAAAGAGGAACCTTGGTTAGAGGATAAGAGACTCAAAACCTAATGTGAATCAGTGAGACCCTAACACTGGGATAAAAAGATTAATTTAATAAAAAAAGTTTTTTTAATTGGGATTGGTAAAGGATATTTGGGAATCACTACCTATCTTATGGAAATAGAAATAAACCTACACCAAATTCATAAAAGGTGGATCTTATTCCAGTGTAAGGCTAGAAAAGGATACCATATATGAACTATTAGATGATAAAACAGAAACTATAATGTTGATCTCACTCATATATAAAGCAGTTAATTTATATATAATAAACATCTATAATTAATTTAAGTTATTTTAGGACGGACCATAAAACATACAATTTAAGGGAATTTGGTAGAGACCTTATAAAATGTAGTTTAGTGTCACACTATAAGGATCATGTGTCATGTAGTTTAGGATCATGTGATGAGGACTTGATATTATATAATTAAATATTTTGAGGAAAAAAATATTTAACCTAAATTGAATTAAGATGAAGTAATTTTGGAGAAATATCACTTTCATGGGAGGCATAATTCATTTTCCATCCTGGGTAATTAGGGAATATGCTCTGTTAGAGACGACCTCTTTCATGATTTTAGGTCCTTCCTATTTTTGTTCCAATATTGGTTTTTTATTCCGTAGAATCATTAACACTCTCAATTCCAACCCTAATTAACATTGTATATATGAGGGGAAGATAACTTTTTTATTCTCATGTTACATGGTTTTAATAGACATCATGGTTTTTCAGTTCATGTAACATTATCAAATCAAGCAAGATCTATTCCTCAAACTCAATCTATGATCATTCATTTTGGGTTAGTTGGTCACAAAAGTCTTTCTAGAGTAAATCCAACTAAACTTCAATGGTTAAGAACTCCATTGTCCCATGTTCTAGTAAAAAAAAATTGGATTTTTTATAATTTTTTGTAGTAGTATAATAAGCACAAAAATAATTGATTATGTTTTCAATACATGAGTCTGAATCATTTAGCCCCATTTTCTAAAGGATGTTCAATAAAGTCATTTTATATTTCTCATTTTTTCTAATTTATACTACAAGGTAGCGATATGACTGATTATACCTAACATTATACTCTAAAAAACTTATTTATCATATATTCAAATAAGTTACTTCCATTATCTAAAATAATTATATGTGAAACTCCAAAACTGGTGATGATATCATGATTTATAATCCTGATCAAAATGTTTTCTCTAATTTATATCAGGTAGACCAATTTGGGTCCATTTTGAAAATAATTTAGTGTGTATAGGGATGAAAATAGTATTGATAATATTTTCCCAAGGTTATGTACCCATAATAACTATTCTCCATAAAAAATATCCAGGATTACTTTTTAGAATAATGAAATTTTGGGGGTTGATGGATGAAATTGGAATTCACTTGATTCTTGAAACACATCCTTCTATATTCAATAAAATAATTAATTATAGTTTGTTATAAATATAAAATTCTATATACTTAGTGAAAGTGATTAGTACCTATTTTATGTGAACCATAGGTTCCCCCATGTACTTCCTTCTTCACGATGAGAGTTTCACCTTTTTCGAATCATTTAAGATCATCATAATAAAATCCCCAAATAAAATACAATTTCTTGAGGTTTGGGACATCATAGAAATTGGAAGTCACCATTCTTTAATAGAATTATTCACACCTGACTCTTCCCTATATCTCTTCTAATTAGTAGAAAACACTCTTTAGTATGAAATATTTGAATCTATGATATTTGTTAAAGATATTATAATGTATCTAATTGATTTTTTTTTCAAATACAGAATGTGACACAAAACTACCTCTGAGGGAAACTGATCCATCAATTCCCTGGGGTAGTCAAGGGGTTTAATCCTCTTTCTTACTAGAATACTATACATTGATCTATTTGATTATCAACACTGATATTCATTTTATATTTTTTCATATAGATGGTATTTACAAGGGTATATATAAACCTATAATGAGGCCTTAATATTCCACCTCATTATTAGTGAATCACTCTAAAATTAGTATATATTAGGGTTAGAGAAATGAATACTGCACTCATGACAAATTAATTTATTTTTGGATTATTTATACATCTCCATGTTACACTCACAAAAGCATCATCGAAGTATATTTCCCAAGTTTCAGAAGCCTCAAATATGAAGCAAAATTATTCATCATAAAGTTTCATGTTCCCATTTGACTCCTCCAAAGAATTTTTTATTTCCAAAAAGTCTACCAAATCTTGTCCTTTGATTCCCTTTTGGGATAAAAAATGGATATATGAATTACTAAATTATGATAAAAAATATTTATAATCATTCAATAAATACAATGAAACTAAGGATAAATTTTATTGGATCCATTGGGAAAATAAATAAAACTCATGATCTGAGAGATAGTGATGAATATCATGTGCTATAAATATTAAAGTGATACAATTATTCTCAAGGGTAGTATATTGGTTCTCAGTTTAAAAAATTGTTTGATTGAAAAAAATAAAGTCTTTTTCTCTTTTTCTATGTAATTTTTCTATGAAAGAAGTGCACCAAGATATTATTCAATAGGTTTTATATAGACGATAATAGTATTTTCTCCCACATTTTTCTTTAATACTATAGAATATGATATATATTTTTTGAGGTTTTAAATATCCCACTTTAAATCATTATCCAATTGATAGTTTACTCTTTTAATCATTAATTTTTAAGCGGTAAATAATTTTTAGTATGGATATGGGTGATGCATCTAATATAGGAAATCCTTCCCTAAAGTCCTATTAAGTATTAGATATTAAGAAAAGGTGGATATTTAAGTATTGATATTTTTTACCTAATTTCATCCTTGTTCTATGGTGAAAAAACCAAAATTCTATGAATTTCCCAAAGGACTCCTTCACTTTGAACTTTAGTGGATTAATTTTCAAGTTATGAAAAAAAGTTTGGAAAAAATGAATTCCTTGTTGGATAAATGATATTAACACTAGAATAACATGAAAACCAATCCATCCACATAAAATTCCAAGGTTTTACTAAGGAATTATTTTAAAAATACAGCACATAGCATTATAGTAAGTTCCTCTGGTATTATGAAGACCAGAGGGAGTCACTTATAGTAGTATATCACACGGGGTTCTGTACAGGTGGGGAATTATTAATATTATAATTTAATTCAAATTTGGTTTAACCTAGAGTACCTATCCATGAATGTAAAGGCATGAAAATGGGATTTTCATCAATCATTAGTTATGTAATTGGAATAGGGAAGTTATCTTTTGGGAAATGATGGTTCAAATCCTTAAAGTAGAAATAGACTCTGATTTACACATTTTTTCTTAATGGGAACAATGTCTGAAAGAAATTAATGGAATTATACTTCATATATGAAATTTGATTTGGTGAACTTATATAACTCAACATCCACATTTTTACCAGGAGCTTAATACATCCTCATTGCAGCTTGTCTATAACCATGACGGTTAGCGGGTTTGCTAAAATGATGAATTTATACCTAATGATATAGTCTCAAAATGTATATATTATTCTTTTTAATCACATATTTATTTACTTTAATAAATAAAATGAACTATTCCTACTCCTTGAAGTCATTAATATACTAATAAGAATGGGTTTTTGATCCTCTATAACACCCAAATTCACATTTTTATGTTCATAAATAGTGGTTAAAACACCCCCTTCAAAAGAAAGTGGGGGAACCTTATGCTCTTATTATACATTACTATCAAGAATAGGGAATAGATAATCTTTGTAAAACCTTACCCATTATAAGGTAATAATTTTATTTAATTTTTTTTAAAACTCATGTATTTTGACCTATTTTGGTTGTGGATACGGTTGGAAGAGACTTGGGATCATGTTTTAAGGAAATGGTCCAGAGGTGGATGTTACGACCCATCCCCCAAGGCCTGTTCCACGACTAACCCTAGCCCTCCTTCCATAGGCCATGGGCTGGTGACTAGCACCGAAGGAGTATTCCCTAAAACTGGAAAGGCATTGCCTTTATAACCTGTAAGAACATGTAACCAAGAACACAGTAAGATATGAACACAAGTAAATTGAACTGTAAACTGAGTGAGGGCAGTAAAAAAAAGGGTCTAGAACACAAGCCCAACTAGAAAGTACAAGTACAACTGTGATACAGTACAACTGAAGAAAAGGTAAAAAAGTGGATACTGGGTCGTCCTCCAAGGTTCCTCCCTGAAGGGTAGGTACAGATCGCCTCCACATCACTCCACGTCCACCTCTCTCCTCTGCAAACCGGCACACCATATGGTCCTTCTTCGGGCACCGTCGAGTCCTGGTACTCCCAACCTCAGTCGGCGATGTCCTTCATCTACATCCAACACAACAAGGTGCAGGTATAGCCTGTGTAGGGGTGAGTATGACGATACTCAGTAGGGACCCCAAGACCCTCAAGGTCTCACAAATCCACCAAGGATAAACCACAAAGTGTGAAATCAATAGATAACCTTACTTAGGTTTATGCCCATGCATATACCTATGTTATCAAGTAATCCATATCCAGAATGAGAAAAACATAGAGATACTAACTCAGCACACGCCAGGATTTATTCTAGGGGTAGTATCAAGTAACATCTCCAGTCACATCATCTAACACCTCAGTTGCTATAGAAAACCTCCTCTATTGAGTAAAGTGGGCCCACCGCATCACACTGAGGCACTTCCCACTAATCTCGTACTACTGAGGTACTCATCTTGTCGAGTACCATGGGTCTGCCGCATCCCACAGAGGTTCTCCCCACCGCGGATCTGCCACGTCCCACAGAGGCGCTTCCCCTGGTGACTTGCTGAGGTACTCCTCCTGTCGAGTATTGTGGGTCTGCCACATCACCCGAAGGTGCTCCCCAATGTGTTCAGCTAAGGTACCCCTCCTATTGAGTACTGTGGGTTTTCTATGTCACACAGAGGCACTCCCCATCGTGGTTCTGTTGTGTCACACATAGGCGCTCCCCACTGGTCCTATCAAGTCACTCTGAGTCAAAAAGGTCAGCAGTCGACAAGTCTCATCTAGCTACTGGGTTCCCACACAAAGCTCGCTCATCTTTGGGAGGATCCACTCCACAAGATACTAGTAGATATTCCAACTACAATGAAGTCTCATGAAGAAGCATCTCAAAGGTCTTCCACGTCATTGAGGTCTCAATGCAACAGACAGCGCGTCAATCAGATGCCCGGTCTGTGAGTTATTATCCTTTTAGTTCCGGGGGCCCGGTTGGATTCATGCTCGATCCAACTTCATTGTTCCCCAACTTAACACAAAACATTAGTGGGTTATACTCAAAAGGACTGTCTCAATCCAAGATTTCCAATGTCATTGACAGTTCATCAAATGGACGTCTGATGCCAAAGTTATGGCAAAAAAAAAGTAACTGGGTCAGAGTGGGCCCGGGTCTAGTCCAACCCTGTCGGACCGACCCAGCATGAACCATTGGGTCTAGCCCAGCCCAAAGCATTTCCCAGCCCATTGTGTTCATCCTGGACCACTGGGTCACACTCGGCAAGCCGCGAGGGGCAGCAGAGAGTGCCTCAAGGACGCAAGGCCATGGGGCGGTCCGGCCGCGTGGCGGCGGTCCGGCCACGCGGTGGCATTCGTTGTCTCCTTCCTCATGGCCGGTGGTGGGGTCTGCCACCATTCTTTTGCTCCAACCATGTATATTTGCCATATTCCTCTTTTTTGAATAACACCAAAAGATTGGAGAAAGGGTCGGGCTGTGTTGGTTTGGCCCGTACCCTCCGCATTAGGGTTGTATCATATGGATCATCAAAAACATGAACATGAACGTCAAATCATATCCTACTGTAATGATTGTTCCCAACCCGTAAAAGAAATAGAATTGTGTACATGAGAAGTGATAAAGAAAAATAAATAAACCCCTCTCTTGGATTGTTCGTTGACGTTGTCATGAGAAGAAGTTGGAGTTATAGACCTTCATCTCGTCTGCCACACACCTCCAATCCTGAGATCGTGCATCAGATCATCATAGTCGAAGGTGTTTTTCATTGGAGGCTGTCCTGAGGTAGAATATGAATATTGCATTCTTCGTTGGAGGAGCATTCTTCATGGAAGACTGTGTTCTTCATTGGAGAAGTGTAATCCTCCTAGGGTTCTGCTCTCACAATTCCTCCCAAAAAAAGAGATAGGTGCCAATATAATTAACATAAAGGATTAATTATGTTGGCCCAACCAATTTGGCGTAATTAATTTACCGATTTGGAAAAATTAATAAGCTCAATTAATTGGCCCAATTTAATGGCTCAATTTAATGGGAGGGGTAGAATGTGGGGGAGTTGGGAGGCTCTCCCACATTTAATGAGGGAGTTGAGAGTTTTAGGCCTCAGGTGGTCCCCACCACCATAACCTCTCATGGGAGGTTAGGCTCGGGTGGTCCGACCCACCATAACCTTTCATGGGAGGTTAAGGTTTGGTGGCCCCCACTTCTCAACTTCCACATTGTGGTATTAACAAATAAAATAAAAATAAAAGCTACCCAACTTTATTTTTATTTTATTCATTCATGAAAAAAGCAAAAACTAACTTCCACCCTTGACCAACTACTGTCAAGTTTAATGTCTCTTTAAGATAATAACGGCACTGCGAGTTCAACGGTGCCCTCAGATTTTAATTTCGAGCATCGACTCAAAAGTTCGAAAAATCCACTCACACGTTTACTAAATGTACCCAAAAAAAGTTCAGAAATTCATTATGGGCACTCCAGACCTCTGAATCATGTGATGATAATTTTCGTAGACTCGTAAAATTCCCATTTATTTTTAAAAAAATTACATTGAAATTCCAGGTCTTTACATTGGTGATATTCATAGATTGAAATTTTCCATTTATATTCTAGAGGGGGAATTAAATTATTAGTTTCCATGGAAATGATGAAATCATGAACCACTAAGGATCGAGAGGGTTGTACTGAGACCCTAGTAACCCACCAAAATTCTGGTGGGTACCATGTTGGTTTTTTAAATTTTTATTAATTAACTTCTAATTATTAGAATATTATAAAATGAAATTAATTTTTTTATTTATCCTCACCTATAAGCAGTGTGAGTGGATTCCCCCGCCCTTTATTTACTTCTTTATCTTTTATAATTGTTCTCCTCTATTCATGAAAATATCAATGCTTCTTCATTGATAAGGAGTCACCTTGGGTAATTAAAACCCTCTTATTCCTTCTTTTCATTAGTTATCTTCTTAGTTTTCAATCTCGGTCTATTTATGCATAATTTTAGGACCTTTTAGGTTTTGTGGAATTGATTGATTAATGATAAATTAGTATTATCATTTATTGATTTGGGGGATACTAGACCTAGAGAGGTTATCTCTAACATTGCTATTGGTTTTTAAAAGTGTTTCATGTTTTGTATAAAATATATGAAGAACCAAATTTTTACCCCATCCCTATAATTGGGTATTTTTTTACTTTATATGGTATGAACAAGAGCCTATATATCCTTGACCATTTAATGAGTGGTGTGTAGCAACACAATGGTCTCCAATAAAAAAATTTTATATGTAAAGTGATATGTAATTTTGAATAAAAGTTCTTGAAGGATTTCCTTGCTTAATATATGAACCTAGGAACATATAGAGGTTTCCATAATGTCCCTTAATTATGGGTGTCCTAATCCTAAGTCTGAATTCTAAAATTCTATCTTTCAATTGATACTTGTACATATTAGTAGCCTTGTGGGAATAACCCAGTTTGTGATTAATGGTTTAGAATATTAATGGTTTTGATTATAAGTGATTATTAGTGATGAATAATCCCCCATTAATGATATCCTAGTAATTTTTCATTCACTAAAATGTTTTAATGGATGATTTTTTTTCAATTATGATTTGATAGTGATGAATCACTCACATTTATGTATTGATTTTTGATGAGATGGCCACACAATTTTGTGGTATCGAATTATAAAGCTGGTACCTTATCCAAAGTTCTAATTTTAATAGTGGTATATCATCCACCTTGAAATGAACATATAATATATATTCCTTCTAATTTGTGGTTTGGTTTTATATAATCCACCCAATGTTGTGATGGTGGTGTTTTTTCCACCTTTGTATGTTATTTGTGTAATGTTATCGACCAAGAATCTGTGATAATGTAATAGATTATTTTCCTCTGTGATGTTGACAATGATGCGTAATTTATTGATTAATCCATCATTCCCCATAATTTTTTTGATGGTGATGTCCCATTCATTGAGTTTGTGTGGTGTTGATTCCTCATTCACTGATGTGATATGAAAGTGATGTATCATTCACCCAAGTATTATGTGAAATGCGATTACTCATTTACCATGAATTATGAAATTTTTGGTCAAAGATCATTCACCAATGAGATGTGTTCAAACTACAGGTGCATCATACTATTCTATCTCTAGTATAAGATGCTTTAGTTGTATGAGGTTTAAATGTTGAGCATTATGTAACACCCCAAGCTTTCACGATACACTTCTCCTTCAATAATGCACCGACTCTGGGTAACTGAGGTCGGGGCATTACAGTTGGTATCAGAGGTAGTTTTGTACTAACCTTGGAAGCTAGATTTAGATAAACTCTGATTAGAGCACATAGCCCTAAGATAGACTTTGAGAATTACTATAGAATAACTTTATAGAATATTGGTATTACATAGATTTTGTGAGTTTTCCGAGCAATACATCCCTATCTCGATACGAGCAGGTAGAGGCGGCTCTGGAACAGATGTACCTAGGGGTAAAACACGAAAACACCACTTTGATCTAGACTCGAACAGGAACTGGTGCACAACAACGGGCCTTGCTGCACTCTTGGTTACGACACTCCCGGGGGATATTCTTAGGATAACTCTCATTTTAAAACCATTATGAAGGGTTTATGAGTATATAATTCCTCAAAGAAAACATTTCTATTATTATGGATTATATCCATAAATAGTTCAATTTATGTTAAGTGTTTTACAAGTATGGAATTATGTATTTTAATTCATAAACTAATCTAGTTTATGCCATTGTTTATAAATGGTCCCTAGTGGGAGGAATGGAAACCGTATCAATGCATTCACTCCAGGTAGGGATTTCCCTCCTACTCAAGATAATTATTGTCGAGCTGGAGATAAAACTGGTGAAGATCACCTAATCACCATACTGGGATAACTCACTCAGGTTATGAATAATAACCTTACTCGTACGGAGCACCCTGATCCACAATTTGGAGGATCAATGTTAGATCGTTTCATGAGGAAACAAACGCCAACATTTAATGGGGGTAAAAATCCATTAGAAGCTGAGCAATGGATAAACTCCTTGGAGAAAATATTCCATGCCTTGGGGAGTAGTGAAAGGGAAAAAGTTATCATGGCAGTTTACTGTCTCACTAGAGATGTCGATCAATGGTGGTTACTGATTCCAAACACGAAATATGATGAAGAAGTATCTAATATGGAATAGAGGGAGTTCAAAGAGCTTTTCTTAGAAAAATAATTTCCTTGTGACCATCGAGCAGATATGGAAAGACAATTTCTGAGTCTGAGACAAAAGGAGGATGAGATTGTCGCAAAGTATGAGGCCAACTTTACATGGTTAGCGAGGAATGCTGAAGATTATATACGTAACCCAAAAAGTAAGATCAATCATTTCTTTGATGGGTTAAAACCATTTATTCGTCAAGAATTTGTCTCACAAACCTTCTCGTCGTACAAAGACATTGTCTCGTGTGCTATCAAGACAGAAAAGGAATTCTCTAAATCTTATGAAAATAAAGTAAAGAAAGAGAAGAAAAGAACGGTGGAACAAGAGACAGATAAAGGGAAAAGGGGAAAGAAGGATTTTCCATTATGTGATAATTGTGGGAAGAATCATCCCGGTACTTGCCTAAAAGTAATGGGAGTTTGTTATAAATGTGGAGAAAAAGGTCACCAGGCTCGTCATTGCAAGGGAAATAAAGAGGCTATCAATGTTGAATGCTACAATTGTAGAGAAATGGGGAATTATGCAAATGAATTTCCTAAGTGTCAGGGAAACATACCTTCGAAAAGGTCAAGATATCAAGGCTGAGCTTATGCTGTTACTACATATGAAGTTAAATAATTATTTTATTTGTGTTTTTGGACTCAAGAACTATATTATGGTTATAAGAATAATGTGATATATATAAGGATTGTACTGTAGTACTTGTTGCTTTTATTAAGGATTTAATATGATGAAGGTAATTATATTTTTAGTATTTGACAATAAGAGAAACTTTACTTTGTTTGGGGAATCTGATGTTACAATTGATTTTGGAATCTAGAGACCTTTTAGAGAAAGTCTGGATAGAGGTATTTTGGATAACAATAAAGGTTGGAATGGATTAAGTTGAACTTTGGATAGTATTGTTTAAGGTTAAAACACGTATAAAGATTATTTTTGGAATATTATAATACTATAGTTTTAGAAAAAGGATAACCTGCAGGTTGGAGGATAACCCGTCGCATCGGACAAAGCTGTAGGAATTGAACCCACAATGATAGTGCGATAATCCTTTATTACCTACCACTAGCCTACAAGAAGTCCCTGGTTATTACAAAATAGTTTTCCTAATATAAATGGTATGTTATAATATTTTGAACCTTGTACGATTAGGATAAATATAATATTTTTGAGTTCTATTATCTTTTTCAGTGAAAGATGAGTTTGTTGTAGAAATTATTTGAAGTTTGAAACTCTACTTGTCAAGCATAAATATATATATACTTATCTCTTATTCTATGAGTAAATTAATTCTTAAACTTTAGTAAAGGGATATTAAAACAAAAAAAATGTGTTATCCTAAAACCTTATGTCTTGTTGAACTGATAACATTTTAAATCAACATATATTGAAGGCTTTGAGGCCCTCAATTATACACTTGTTTGTGATTGATGACCTCAATCACTCCCACCAATTATTTAGGTTTTTCCTCCAATTATATGTCTCTAATTGAACACAATGTTCTCCTTATCGAGATCATAATTTGGTGGTGACTTTTTCATTTCCCTTTCCCTCTTATTAAGGATAATTTTTATTAACCTTATTTCCGATGTGGGTTTTCCACAAAGGTATTTTCTATTTTCAACCTTTTATTTTCAAAGAAAAATTTCAAATTGCGATGACACAATTTATTGAAGGAGGGTAGAATGTAACACCCCGAGCTTTCATGATACGCTTCCCTTTCAATAATTCACCGACTCTAGGTAATTGGGGTCAGGGCGTTACAATTATATGATGAGATAGATTGTTTGTTTTTTTAATTATTAGTATCTCTTTTCAAGAATTAAATTGTATTTACTTGACTTGGTTTGGGACATTGTTCGTGGTGGCCAATTAAGTTGTAATCACACCTTGCTGGGGGTCCTTGGTACTCAAGTATATTTAATGATTATATTTGGGGACAAGGTAATATACCATACATTATATAGTTGAACAAGTATATCTTAGATAGAGTTATATTAAATTATAAGGTAAGTACTCTAGACTAAACATCATTATAGTCCCCTTTATTTTCTATTCTTTTGGATATAGTATACATGGTCAGCCCACGGGTGACCATAATTTGATGTATGTTCATGTGAAATTATAATATATCATATTTTGATATATAATTCATAGTTATTATTCCATATTTATCCCATATATGTAATTTACATGTTATGATATTCATTTGTTTGATTATTATTATTATTCCTTATATCTTTTTTATGGTTATATAATATTGAGAGTGTAGTATCACTATTTTTTGTTCATCAACCCTACATTTTATTCAACATCCTCTAGTATACCAAGAGGTGAAACTAAGATCACATGAAACCACCAATATTATACCATTTGAGTAATATGGGATGAGACATTACTAAGTGTTATCAATGCATTTTTTTCTTCAACTATTTGGGATATGGTAGATATGATATCATACATTGATGGAGATTTTTCTATACTTTGTGGATCATATTATTTGAACCATGTATGATATAAGTCTAGGTTTACTTGGATGGAATTTTTTCTTAATTTTTATGTATTATGGTTTTTTTCTTTATAATATGATATGTGATTTATAATTTTTTTATTTTACTCTTGGCTTTGGTTTGAAATACTGTATGAATTCATAAATCATTTTTATCACACTGGACTCACATAAAATTATATGCTTTCTTATTATTAATATCCCACCTTTGATGTTGTGTAAGGTTATTTAAGTTTTCAATAATAACTTATATAAATTTTTTATATATAACTTCATGGTGGAACTCTACATGACCAACACTTGGTTACTAAATATTTCTATTTACATATTGTTTTTGTTCTTATAAACATATATGAGGTTATGTCTCACAAGATATTGAGGGTAGGTTAGTCCATAATTAAGTTGAGATTTATGATACCGTTATATCTTTGTGTGTGTGTTTGGAGTAAAAGAATGTGTTTCCTATTACTAATTTCTATAAAATATGATATAAAGTAATGTGATAAAAAGGTTTCGTGAACCATGTGCTTTGAATTATATTGAAATTCCATCATAGATATAATGACCCATACTTTACGTACATTGTTATTAATTCAGAATTGAAGCATATTTATCACAACATATAACAGAACCATGATAGGACGATATAGGTATAGTGTCTTTAGAAACTGGGAAACATAAACAACTGGTTCATAAATCATCTACATTATCTCCCATTTATTTCATTATATCTAGAGTCCCTTTTGGCATATCCTACTTAATACCCTTATTCTTAGCCTAAGGAAAATATAACATATAAAGGGTGAGATCAAATGCTTAGTAAGGTAAAACAAAATAAATATTAATCATATCATATTCATAAGAACATAACATTTTGAAAATATTATCCTGCAAAAGATATCATAATATCATGACATGGGATAATTCATAGTTGTGAAATGTAATCCCAATCATCATAAAATAAGTCATTAAACTTTTTGCCATAAACACATAATAATATAAAATCATTTCATATTAGTCAAGACTCATTTCCAAGACCATCATAGCAGAAAAAGTCCATTACTGAACTGAGTTCACTCCTCATTCCAGTCCTGTATCACTGAACTGGATTAACTTTCAGTTCCATCCATGTCTGTATAATGAGATATAAATCTTTACCCAATGAATTGGAGGGAGATATAGGTCTCACACATCTCATAATGAAACCATTCTTATGTGAGCCACAAAATCATAAATCATACATCATAGCATAACCCATGTAATAAAAATTGGATTCATAAACATCATGCCATCAAAACATAATACATATAAGATAAAGGACTTCATAAAAATAATTCCATCATAACATAATCAAGTAAATGTAATAATAGGGATAGAATCCTAACCCTATATCATCTTATATGGAAAATAATTTTGATAAAACACTTGAACTTAGTTCTTGAGGAAAATATCCTTTCTTCTTCAAAATCATTTTTTTTTCTCAAGATGACATACAATTTTAAAAGAAATGAATTTTTTGTTGAAAATAATCATGAAATATTACATAGGAAGCTTCATGGAAATAAGGCGTCATGATACCATAAAAATCCATCCATGCCGTATAAGTTAAAAAAACATTATCGACGTACTTTTTCTGGAAAAGTCAAAAAGTACCTCGTATGGTAAAAAAGAGATTCCATACATACCATGTAGTGAAAGTAAAAAATTGGTAAAAAGGAATTTAAACATACATGAAAAATGTTTTAGAAATCATGGACATGGATGATAAATATAACCCCAGTAATACTTATGAATAAACAATCTCGGTTAAGAGCGAGATTTGAATAATTATCCCTTACCATAGGTCTGATATGCTTCGTGTGTATCTGAACCTCATGTATAATGATTTAAATAATGTTATTGATCTATTAAATATTCATAATTATTTTTATGATAACATTTATGATCATATTTGCATCCGTTTTTTAGTAACATTTCATTATTACTCGTTGTTTGGGTATTAACTGCTTTATTTTCATATGTATGTTTTGTCAGATAAGTTCATATTCCTCTTTTTAGGTTATAGTTATATCAATTACAGAATGTTATTAGTATAATATATATCATATTTATTCATTCCATTCATTTATATAATCATGTTTTAATAAAGATCATGTAGAATGAATCTCATTACACCGTGGAGATGGTAAGTCGTACGTACGCACGAGCGACGATATCGTTCCCATAATTATTGAATGGTATTTGAGTGGATGATAGAATATCTAAGAATTAGTATCATTTTATAATAACCATATATATTTATTCTTTACACCATTATACCCTTCCAAGTAATGTGGTGGTGGAAAAACAGATTACACTACGGCGTGGAGATGGTATTCTGTAGGTACGCACGCGCGGTGATTTCGTTTTCTGTAGGATGGATATAATGTGAAATGGGGTTGTTTCTTATTTATAATAACATATCAATATATTTTTTATACTTATGTTATTACTTTATAATGAAAAAAATAAATAAGATAAAGTATAAGGAGAAATAAATTGGAAAGAATCGGTAAAGGATATTACCTCTTCTTTTGCGTGCCTCTTCTAATCCTCCTCTTACGGTGCTATAGTTGGACTTTGAAGAAGCCCATAACCTCTAGTATGTTTGTAGGGAAGTGGAGAAGAGAAATGGACAGAGTTTTTTTGACCTTTGAGGCTCAAAAGTTTTTCAATTGGAGAGGGAGTAGGTGCCCTTTTACCAGAGAGGAGAGGGGCAGTTTTGGAAACCTCTAAAATATTAATTTATAATATACCCAAAACCCACATAAAAACATCTAAAATGACTCAAATTATAAGATGAGATGAGATGGGTTTGTAATATCATCATTAAATAAAATTTATATAGGTTTGAAATTTATTTTAAACCTTATCAACTTTATTTATCCTTATTTAGTCTATTTTTTTTTGTGGTAATGATATTCCAAATTTTTAATTGTTATAAATAATTACTTATTTGTTTTTAATTATTCATAATTTGATACTTTATGACATTTTAGACCATATAAATTTTAATTTATAATTTTTTAATTTTTTTTTGATTTTTAAACAATTTAATAATATGTTATTTTTATAAAATAACAATAGTAAAAATGTTGACACCATTCAATTATTCGAATTTAAATAAAATCAACACAAAGGATATATTAAAAAAAATATTTAATAGATACATAAAATTTCGTATGTATCTAAAAATTAGTGTATCACATTAAATAGTTCATATAATATTTAGTTGTATATTTGTAAAACCATTTATTTGTTATTTCAATAAATAAAATAATTTCTACATCACTATTGTGTCATCATTAATAGTAATTATTTAATCTATAAAAATTTTAAATAATTTCATATTATTTTTATAATTTTATTAGATTTCTGGAGACTATTTAGTTTCTGTGTTTTATGAAGTTTATCACCAAATAAAAATTATTACACTTATAAGACATAAGAGAGTGACATGTTGTCACTTTCTTTTGTTTTAATAATAATTACATCATTTTCATGGTCAAAAGTCCATGAAATGAATCTATTCCAACCCTTAGGTGATATGGGTCTGCTAATATTAATCCAATATAATTTTTGTAGGTGTTGGGATAATTTTATAATATTATAGTTTCCCTTAATTGCTTGATTTACCCTTAACTATGGTAAATAAAATTTATCGTAGTTACTATTTATAATGCCCAAAAATAAAATGTACACTATTAACATAATTTTCACCTACTGATTACAAATATGGAATCCATTTTTCCAAATTCAATACAGAAAAGTTTCATAAATTAATTTAAAAATTAATCTCGTAGTTGAGAAAATGAGTTTTAAAATTAAAAACATTGCAAAAGATTGAAATGTTTATACCTATAAATTAAATGTAAAATTAATGATAATGACATTAATTATATTAAATGGTAAAAATATATTCTATTTATTTATTAAACCCATTTAATTTTATAATTTAACAATATAAATTATCTTGAGGAAAAAATTTGTTTTTAAGAAAAATTTAGCTTATTTTTTCTATTCATCAAAATATGAATGTTATCAGAAAAGTATCAAAAAAATTTCCAATCTAAATTTTTATATCAGGATTCAAAATATGAAGTTTAATTTGTCAAATTTAACTCATAAACGTTTCAAAAATTAGTTTTAAAAGGGGTACGCCATCAAAAGGTGGAAAAACTGCCTTTTTGAAGAAAAAAATATTTTATCCGACAAATTGATTTTTTTCTCATATCATATGTTAGATGAATTATAATGTTATATAAAATTAAAATGTGGTTAATAATATTTATAATGTCTAGTTTATATAATATTTTAATAACATATCATTGTTTAGTGAAACTCATTACTGCATACAACGCAAGCTACCGGGGAAGGTTTCTCTTGCGTGTAATGCAAGTCAAGCCAATGTTGCATGTAGCGAAAGATTCCATTGGTGTTTCATATAGCATAAGACTTAAAAAATATATTTATCATAAAACATCAGGGTGTTACAGTAGAGACTTCATGTTGAGTTCAAGGAGGGTGGGGGTGAGAATTCCCCACCAAAGGTGGAACCAAAGAGACTAATTGTTCATATTAATTATATGGATCAGAAATTATGAGAGAGTAAACTTTATTTCAAATAGTTCATTAGACATAGTGCACCATGAGTTGGGTCATCCATATCGAAACTTAACCAAGAGTTAAAATATTTGGGTCTAAATGTGTTTTAAGGATATTTTGGACCATTGAAAATAGATTCTTGGATATATTCTATGAATATCATCTTTGATCATATCAATACACTCCCAAAGTAGTGGGTGAATCTTGAAACCAATATGTTTTATAGATGATTCAAACATTGGTGGGACATTCTAGTCTAGGAAGATTAGTATTGGGGTTATCCTCGAAGTATTTTATATCATTTCTCTTCAATAATTTTTTGATTAATAGATTGAGGGAATATATATTGAGATACTTCCTGAACCTCTCCCTAGGATTCATTTTTTATGGATTATTCTACACTATTTAAAATTTTATCAAGGTTTTCATCTACATTATAGATTTATAAGACTATCAGTTCAATCATTTTGATGATGTCCTGAGGCACTCAATTAAATCACATGTGAATATTTTCTATCTGATATCCTTATTAAGGGGAAGTTACCAAGCACTCATTATGAATTGGAAACAGACTGAGGGTAGTAAATTTGGGTAGTATGTTTTCTCAGTTGAGACTGGGAGTGGTTAATTGATTGGAAGGAAGCATAGGTAAAATAATTCTTGTTATGGAGTTGATATTTTTTCCATTTTGGGAAGGATTTCATATCTTCCCCCTAGAGAGTAGGCAATGGTTCAGTGTTACTAGTTTAGTTCTTCAGGACACATTCATCTTGGTAATAAAATAACACTAAATTAGTGTCACTCTAGTAGGCATTTTTTTAATCTATAGTGGTATGGTGGTAATGTGTTATAATTAGCTAGTGGAATAGATCTAGTCATACTCAAGGGTTATAAAGAAACTAGGATTTCCATAATAGTCTTGTGATTGAGTATCCTTTTTCCATTCAAGTCACAAAATAGTTCATGGCACCAATGGTCAAGGGTAGTAGTTCCAGTTGGGTGATGCCTCTCATGATAGTCTAGTGACAAGATATCAAGGTTGGGGTTTATTCCAACTTCACACCATCAAACATACACTTACTATTTAAGTCAAGGTTCCATAAGTAGCTCATGGTATGATTCTCATATAATATACACTAGCATCAAGTTAATTCAATATTTGTGTGTCACACTCATTCATATCTACCTAGTTTTCTAGTTATATGGGTCTTTCTCTAGAGTATTTGTAATAGGTGGTGTCAGTCTATATGCCCATGGGGGTGAAATTAGAGTGTATATGGAGATAACCTATGTTCATGGTATTATAATTAGTATCTATATAAATCTCTAGGATTTATTAATATTGGAGATACACACCATTGATGTGACCCTTGGGATGGGTTTTTTTACCCGATTTAAAGTGAATATTGAAACTCTTATACCAATATCAGAGAGTCGTATCTATAAACTGGCTGTTCAATACCTGACCTTGAGAAGTTGCTGGCTACCTCAGATCATCCAATTATAATTGTTTTTAGAGATGAATATATGATTTAGTTAGTCATTCCTCTTTTTGTTGCACAATTTCTAGATATGTTTCATATGTATATCTTATGGTTTTCCCCCAAGATTGTGATTTGGTTCATGATCCAACTTGTGCCTAGTATTGATCTCATATCCATTCCTCCATACATGATGGATCCTTTAGATGTTATGGAGCTGAAGGATCCTATTGATAATTTTTATTCAAAGAGGCTCTTTCCCCTGATCATGTACCCTTGGGTTACATTAATGTTATTCACTAAGTAGGTGGTAAAATAAAGTTATAGTTAAGAAATAGTATCCTCTCCCTCATATCAATGACCTATTTGACCTATTAAGAGGATCCAATTAGTTATCCAAGATTAAATTATGGTATTTATATCATTAGATACATGTTAGGTCCTATGATATTCCATATACAGCTTTCAAAAGAAGTTATATCATGTACAAGTACCTCATAATGTGATTATTATTGATAATATTTCCCAAAATAATAAGGGGCCTAATGAATATGGTCTTATATTTGTATTTGGAATCATTTTTTGTTGTCTTAATTGATGAAATTACAGTACACTCCCAGTCATGGGAGGATCATACTTGTAATTAAGGTCATATTAAGTACACTGAGGAAGAATTATTTATATTCTAATCCCTCTATGTTTAAGTTCAATATTAGCGAGTTTTTATTATTTGGAAATGTTATATCAAAGGATAATATATCTATGTAGCCTAAGAATATTGAGGTTGTGATTTCATGTGAATCCCCAAATAAAATCATTGAGATACATAGTTTCTTAGGACTGGAATGTTACTATTAATGGTTCATTCCGGACTTTTCGTATTTGAAACTACTAATGATGACCCCATACAAGAAGGGAGTGAAGTTTGTGTGGTTAGAATCTTATGATTTATCCTATAAAAATATGAAAGGTAGGATATTATCTATGAAAATACTAACCTTGCCTAATTTTAGGTAAGGATTATACATTATATTTTGACACATCAGTATTTAGGTTGAGAGATAATCTATTTCAATATGGTTTATTAGTCTCTTAAGTGTCCTAGTAGTTTAGTTCACAGGATAAGTACTACTAGATGTGTGATCTAATAATAGAAGTGGTGGTTTATATTCCATGATTTTAGTGTCATTGCCTTTGGGGTGAGAGTTTTTTGGAGTATACTAACCATAAGAATATTATGTGTATCATTCCATAGTGATACCTAATACTTTGTAAGAGGAGGTGGTTTGAGTACCTGTAGTCTTTTGATTTCATTATTAAATATACCCTTGTTAGAGGTAAATTTAAGGTCTATGTACTGAGTTGAAAAAATAATGTGTGTGTATTTTAGGTTCCTAGTATTCAGTGGTAGGTGATGATCCTTTTCAACTAGATATATATCAATGTTGAAGAGTATTCATATAGAGAGTCCTTTTCAACCTTTTCCATTATGACATCACTCCTTGAGAGGGTGTAGGAGAGTTAGATATTTCACTCATATTTTCTAATGATAAGGGAATATATATATATATTTATATAATCCAACACCGGATTAGTTATTAAATTCTCATGAGTTAATTTACGCAGGGATTTATATGGAAGTCATTGTGAATATGCATGAGAAACTGATATGGGATTTACACACCTTAATATGGTCTACTCACTCAGGGATTATAAAATATATCATTAAATTGAAAGTTAATAATACTAGATCTAGATAAAGTATATAGTAGTGTCCATTCCATGATGATCCACCTATAAATAGGGGATGTTCTAGAATTTGTGACCCAAAGTCATTCAACCACTACACATTATTTATTGGAAGTGGAATGACAATGTTATGGACTTGAAGATGGTATTTCCAAGGCCATGTCATGATAGTGATGTTGAATGGTTTATTTTAGAATATTTGATGACATTTTTGAATTTAATACTGATCTTGGAGACTTAATTCATCAATGAGTTAGTCTAGATGTATATTTTAGAGATAGTGTGCCTTCATATGGTTCCTTAGAGCATCATTTATTATTAGGATTCTCAATTCACAACATTCTTCTAGAAAGGTTTTTAAAATTATATTGATACAATGGAAAATTTGAGCATGGATTGTCATCCTTGGACTTAATGGATGTTAAATTATACCATTAAGGTGTTATAAAATATGTTGTGGTAATGTATTCAAGATTTTTGTGGTTCATAAGAGATCTATATTGAAATCATGGAGCTAGAAATAAAAATATTTATCAGGAATGGATGCATATGGAACCATTTGAGGCCTTTTATGGTTGATTTTGTTGATCACCTCTATGTTTGATATAGTCCAAAGGATATGTTTCATATAATATATGTTATATCGTATCTATTTTATCATAAAGTAGTTGGAAATTTCTAAAAAAATAAAGAAATATTATATAGACATATGTCTATATCCTCTATATCTTTTGGTGGAAGATCATGTATTCCTGATAATATCGCCTTGGTTAGGACATAGGAGGGTTTAGATGTTATGAATGTTAGGGACTAGGTTCATGGGATCATGCAAGGTTATTGAGAGGATTGATTTTACGACATATCAATTCTCTTATCCTCTAATATATAGTATTATGGGTGATTTATTTCTTATATCTCAACTTTGGAGATACCAACTTGGCTCTTATCATGTGATTAGCAAAGATAATATCAAGTAGGAGTTGGATGTTTCATTTGAGGAATAATGAATTTATATCATGGATCTGAGAAATAATATCCTCTATGGATATATATTACCATTAGTGTATTTGTAGTGGTATAACATTCATGTCCACTGGAAGACATGGGAATGAGAGTCCTATATGTAGACACATTGTCCAATGATGTTTTCCGATGAGTTCCAGTGATGAATCACGGAGAAAAAAATCTATATGATGTTGTGGTTGTAAAACCTAACCATTATTAAGTATGAATTAGAATTATTATTAGTCTAATCTTATGTATAGTGAAATTGTTTTGTTCAATAAGGGTTTATAGGAGGCTTGAGATCATGTTTTGAGGAAATTTCCAAGTGATGTAAATAATCATAGGAGTATATTTTCTACCAAAATCCTAATAAGGGGGATCCAAAGTTCCAATATCCATGGAAATGATATCTTCCACTTCTAATTAGGATCCTCATGGGATTTTTTAGAATCTTGGTAGACCTATAGGGGTCCATTGGATTTCCACTAACATTCTAATAGAGAATAGGGTGGTTTTTTCACTTTTAAATAATGTATTTAAACTGATTTTTAAAATGATATTTATTTATCATTTATCCTCCCACAGCAGTAGTGTGCATACTTCCCCTCTCTATTCTACTCATTCTTCATCTACTTGTGTGGTTCTCCTCAATTATTGCTTGGATTAGAGTTTCATTATCCACTGGGAGTTATTGAGATAAAAAACCACCTATCATTGAACTCAAACCATAAAAACCTCAAACTATTAAACAAAGATCCAGTTCTTAAATAAAAAAGAAAAATCATTATCAAACAAGATATAATAGAACATTTAATTCCAACTAATCTTAAATAATTTCATCATATATTCATCATTTAAAATCTAGTATAACACGACTCTCATAAAAATGAATAAGATAAATAAAGAAAATAATAAATTAAAATAAAGATTTACGTGGTTTAAATTCTAGTCATACATCTATGGGAGAACACTTATATTTACTTTCATTTCATGGAAGATAAAAGATTACAGCCAAAATTGACAAAAAAAATGCATATTATATCAATTAATATATAACTATATTCAATTTACATAGCTTTCCAACAACCATTTACAAGTGTTCCCCCCCCCCCCACATAAATGGATCCTCACTAGTCAACTGGTTCCCCTACCTTCTAATATTTGTTGGTGTCCCATTGATTTCATTAGTATCCTCTAATTTATCATAGATAACACTATTTTTATTTATTTCTTAGAATTAACTGAAAACTATTCTCATATAGAATCTGATGATTCATATATAACCCGTTATTAATCCATGATAAACCCTTACGTAACACAAATAGTAATTCTTGCCTGAGACAAAACTTATGATCATCTATCATCTAGAGAATGAAAACATGTGATCCCGATTCTGGAAAATATCATGTGTAATATCCTACCAATTTCCAAAAATATTCTTCTGTAAGTATCCATTTAACCGACTTTCATGTTCAAGAGTTTCACCTTTCAAACACATAGAATTTAAACAAAAAAGTAGACTTCACATTTCCAAACAATCTCTCCCCATAAGAATACTTTCAATGATTCAAAAAAAATTATTCTTATGAAAAAAATATCATTAAAACTTCTATAGAAGTAGAAAATTTATCCATTAATCCTTTTATTCACCATATCCTCACTTATCCAGAATTTTTCATTCGAATTTCCCATACTAAATCCATGGTAAATATGTCAACAAAATTTTTAATTCCCCTAAACTTCCACAGATCTAGCACTTTGTCTTCCATCATAATCCAAATAAAATAACACTGGAAGTCAATGTATATCATCCATGATAAAAAATGATATTATTATCCAAATTAATTTCACTTTTTCTATCATATAATAACTACGAACTTTCCTAATTTCTTCTAAGTTCCTTCAATAAACACTTCAATAAAATAAAATATTTCCTTAATTATGTAATGGACACATATTATACTTCTATTTTATATAGTTATATAATAGGATACATAGTCAACATCTAATTTATGGATTCACCTCCAAATGTAAATATAAATCTTACGTACACTTTTGAGCACCCACATCTCCTCCAAATTCCATATACGCATAACCTTATAATGGATCATTAATTATAAAAAAAGGTTACAGCATTCAAAACATTATGATATCAAAGACTCTAATTCATAGATTCTGAATGAAACTTTATTATATTATATATAAACAATCTAAAAATTTCATTATAAAATTTAATTTTTGGCCTTGTTCATACCATGACATACATCAAACTTCCAACAACTGATGCAAAAAAAAATCATGTACTAAGCCACATCATCCATTTTTTCATTATATTTTTATAACATAAAGTTTATGAACAATGGGGTGGAAAATAATTTACACCTATCCATTATTAATATTTTAATATAATTATGAATAAATTCAGTATAATAAAAAATAACCTTCATTCCTGTTATCTCTCTCAATCTAAATACTCAAAAACTTCTTCTTTTCTATATGATCTTGCATCTCTAACCTTATAGGAAAATAAAATATACCTAATAAATGAAATTATTAACTTAACCCAATAGTATAATTTAATCCACATATAATAAAAGAATGTTTTAACTACCATCCTTGAATACCTTTTAGTATAAATAGTGTTCTAGGTTTCTCTAATCAAACCCATTCTCATCCATAAATACATCAAACTTTCGATGTCATTACTTTGGTTCTCAATTTAAAATATAAAAGATTTTATTTGGATTATACAAAAATCCCTCATTCAATTTATTTAAAAACCCTCTATTCCTATAAATGTTAACATCAAAAATCAACAGGAATCAATATCATCTAAATGGTTATATGTCTAAAAATGGGTGAGAAACTTTAAGATAAAATCATTCCATCCTTATACAAAAACCCTTTCATAGCTAGCCTGGACTTGTACCTCCATATACAAGCTTATTATTTCTATAGGAAGATTCACTTATTCCAAAATAATTTCTTACCCTATGGTAATTCTGTTAGTACTCAAGTTTTGGTTTCATGTAAAAAATACATTTCATATTTGTTGTAAAAATCTAATGTTCTAGAATTGCTAGGACACAACACTTCTTTTGGGCTCACTAGATATCTCTTATTCATAATAAGCATAAAATTATGGGTTTGGTATGAAGCTTTAAGTCGTTCACCTAATATTGGTAGACCTCTATAACTCAATATATACTCATACTCTTTCCATAAGTATATCTTTTGAATATTTACCTTTTAGAACTCTTAAGTGAGATTTTCCAATCCTTGAAAATTATGGTACTTTCTAAGGCCTTATTGATTACTCTAGAATTTCTATGCTATATCAATATTTTGTAACTTTATTCCTTCAATATCTTTAGTTAGAATCTACTTGGATATGTTCATTTTATTCTTTGTTCTCAAATATCTCTTCCACTAAGTTTCTATCTTTTCACAACATTTTATCAATAAAGTGAACATTCTAACATCGAATGACCATCCATGATTCATCATCCTAATGAAAAAAATCAATTATTTCATAATCATATCCCATAAATAAGAATATATAGGAATTATCTTCATATTATACCCCATATTTGGCCTAAACATTTAAATAAGAGTGAATTCTAAAAACTTTTAGTTGGGTAAAGTTTTCCAGTATTTCAGTCTACAAATGTTCTATAAACATTAGTCCAAAAAGTGAAGAAGGAATTTAGTTCAAAAGATAAGATAAAAAATTAACGAATTATATATAAATTTAATTGTAAATTCAATAATTTATTCTTAGGAACTGATTATTCTCGTTAAGTTACTCATTCATCTTCATAAGTATGCTATGTTGTTTTGGTTCTCTAAGAAAAACTTTCTCAAACCATAATTTTTTTCTCGAGAAAACAATCCAACGTTTTATGTTACTTTATTCTCCACTATTATCAAGCAATGGGTAGTTAATCTTATATCATGACACCTTTCCATCCTGGATTTCCATAAAAAAAATAATTTTAACACATTGTATTATTCTTAATAATGTGAACTCATACATTCCTTTTTTAGTCATTGATGAATGTAACAATGTAAATTGACCCACTATGGGAATGGACTACTAAAAGTACACAAAATTACATACACATGAGATTTAACATATGAAGCTTAGGTGTTATTCTGTTTATGTTAAATGAATATTTTCTCTATGTTATATGTATAAAACTATCAAAAGTTCCAAATTTTTTATGACTGAGATTAAGTATACACTTATCCACTGAGTCTCACATATTCTCCTAACTTTGCTTCCCAATATGGTTGTGCCTAAACATTGAACATTTAGGGGATAAAATTCTATAGAATTTTTTCCTATATGATATTCCAGTCAGATAAAATGACACATATTTAACAACACTAGTCACAAACATGCAACCCAGAGTAATCTTTCAAACTCAATTTTTAAAGCTCATTATGAATCTCAATTTATCCAGTTGAATAATTGAAATTAAATTCTTCTTTAAACAGGTATATTTCAAACTCCATATATCTCCAAAAATCTTTTTCCTTTCATTCAAACTTTAATATATCCATTCCTAGTGATCTTGAGAGCGTCATAAAATTCTAGAAAGACCCAACTAAACCATCCATATATATAATTCACCATGAATCCCTGCCCATTCATATAGAACAAATCCTTAAATAAATATTCCAATATTCTAATAGAATATTAAAAATTGGTAATAAACTGATTTCACCAAGAGCTATTATGTTGGAAGAACTAGAAATTCTGGATGCACCCATTCTATAATTTATCACATTATATCTGAAATCATTATTCAAGTGAACCTTCATACCTTTATTCCAATATATGATTTTGAGCCCAGCTAATTCAACTCCACTTATCTCCCTTTATCTAATTTATAATTTCTTCTAACTAGTCCATTAAATGAAACATCACCTATTATATTCTTTGAGTACAGTATGATTAGGTGTTTGAACATCCTTCTACCTAAGGTATTAATTGAAAATGGGATCTCTAACATCCACAAACACTATTTTAGTATTAAGGTAATAATTTCTTACAATGGTCACCATCACATCCCATGACTTTGAAAATGATGGAAGTGGAAACAAATCCCAATAATATTCCATGAAATTTACTTTCATAGCATGGAGGTTACTCTGAATATTATTAAATTGATTCACGTGATTTTTTACTAGTCTTCCTTCCAATATTCTCATGTTGAATAACCTAGATATAATGATAAAAATAAATGTTTTTATATTCCAATAAAGTTATGTTAGATCATTCATAACATCCATTGTGTTCTTCACCTCTAAAATGTTATAGGAAACATTTCTTGATAGAGAAACATTAATCAATATAAGTTACTTATTATAATGATTTTACAATTCTAATTTTTTCATTACATTCAATTTGAAAATTTTCAATGGACTATCAATTTCCTTCTAAACTAAATAAACCTGAAAAATCTTCATTCCATCCCATCAATGTTTTTAGTCCATTCCTTCTTCTAATTCCATACATTACAAAACATTTTAGACCCACTAAATCCAAAAATAACAGTGACTAGAATGATACCTCCAAAGTCTTATATCAATGGTTCATATCCTTGTTAAATCACAAGCTTGGATCCCACTAGTTTGGATTTAGAACAACCAATAACTAGATGGAAATCATTGAAATATCAAACTAAAGATCAAATATATAGTACTTACATAATCATAAGAACCCTTCTCAACCTAAATGTACCTGAAATTAGATGTAAAATCACACCAATGACACCACACTATATCATCACCCGCACACACTCAATTACAAAACACCTCTTGAAAATAAAATATATAAGAAAAATAAAAATAATGATAAAAAATTATTTATGTGGTTACAAATTTGGTCCTATATAGATGGGGGAAAATATTTCTTCCATTCATTTTATGTAATATAAAATATTAAAATTATAATTTAAAAAAATCCAATAATATAACACTTTAGATATAATATTTTATATTTACATATTATCTTACACCCAAGTACTAGTGATCTCACCCAACATAAATTGTGGGGAATAACCAGTCAACTGGTCTAACTGCCTTCAGAGATTTATAAGGGTCTCATTGTTTTCCTTGATCACCTATGATTGAACATATGTAACTCTACCTCACCTAATTTCTTATAATTAAGTGACTAGTTAATTCTGATATAGGAACTATTCATTTATATATACCCCTTTTTTAAACATCCAGTAACCCTTACATAACTCAAATAATGATTCTTATGTGATCAAAAACATATATTCACACATCATCTAGATAATGACCACCTACAGTACTTCTTCCAAAACATATCATCCATCCTACTGTACATCCTGTTGAACATACAATTATAAGATTATTCATCAGGTTTACTTTAATGTTATAGATTTTTCATTTAGGATAGATCAAATAATTATATCAAAGTATACATCACATTTCCCAAGAAGTGTCACCGTGTGTAAGTCTATCCCCTTTCTCAATTTTCATCTAAGGATCTTTCAATAATTTTCTATCTATTTCCATTTATAACTAATTTTAGAGATTTTTTATATTCTTATAAATTTATTGTTTGATGTATAACTAGATTTTGGTTTTTAGAAAGTGGGACCCTGCTAGATCGAGGTAGGTTGACCATATATTTTTATATTTTTTTACAAGTATGTCATTTTTTGTAAGAATTTTCATAATCTCAAAAAAACATTATGTCCAATAATTATGTTAATGTTTTTTTCTTCACCTTATATGGTACGAAAATGAGTAGAGGAACCCATGAGTGATGTTATAATTATTGTATGTTAACACCCTAGTTTCCAATGACCAATTTCATTATAAAAAAATATATATAATTTTGACCTGGAGGCCATTACGAGTGTCATTTCTTATGATATGACCCTAAGAACATAGTGAGGTGTCCAATAATGTCACATAATGAAAGAGATGCTAATAGTATATTAGGATAGTGATGGTGTAATGTTTAATTAAGTGGGTTAGTGACCCTGTGAGCATATCCCCTTACATGATGAATGATTTAGAAAATTGAGACTTTTTCTTTTATTTTGTTTCAGTTGATGAAACACTCGACCTTGAGTATTTCCCAGTAATGTCTCATTCACTAAAATAATTTAATTGAGGTATCTTATATTTTTCTATTTTGATTTTTAAGTGATGATGTTTTTACCTATAATGATTTATTTATCATAATATGCACCGAAAATTTATTGGTTTATAATTATATTGGTAGGGTCTCATCCACATGTGTGATTATACTAGTGGTATATCATCCACCTTTAATTGAAAATATGGTACAACATCCACTTGAGTTGTGATTTGATGGTATATAATCTAACCAAAGATATGATAGTGGTGATTTTTCCACCTTAGTATATGATTGGGGGTACATAATCCACTTAGAATATGATAACTAATTATAGATCATTCATCCATGTGATATTAGTGGTGAATCATCATTCATATAGTCTATATGTGTCACGACCCGCCCTCGGGGCCCGTGCCGTGACTACCCCAAGCCCGCCTTCCATAGGCCAGGGGCTGGCGACTAGCACCAAGGCGTAAATCCCAACAAAAAGGGAAGGCATTGCCTATGAAAAGTAAACAAGCACCACAGAGTAAGCAAGCGGAAATGTAAACACTAAGTAAAAATTATACAAGCTGTGCTGAAAGTAAAAGGGGCCGGAAATACAAGCCCAACTATAAAGTACAACTGAAAGGAAAAACAGCAACTGAAAGGAAAAACTGCAGCGTCGAGCCGTCCTCTGGAAGTCCCACCAGAAGGGTGGGTACAGATAGCCTCCACTGCTCCTCGGGTCCACCTAACCGCTCTGAGTACGTCTCGCCCAGTGGTCCACCTCCAGGTACTGTTCTGCTCTGCACGCCTCCTCCACGATCAGCGCTGTCCGTCGTCTGCAACCAACACCACGAAGTGCGGGCATAGCACGTGCAGGGGTGAGTATACGCTGCTCAGTAGGGACCCCGAGACCCCCTAAGGTCTCCCGAAATCCACAAAGGATAAATCACGAAGAAGAGGTACAATCACGAAGTAACATCTGACACGGCTTAGGTATATGCCCATACATATACCTAAGTCGTCAATTCCCCGATCGGCTCCAACGTCCGAGCCCAAGCACAACCTAGTCCACACAGGAAAGCAAAACACATACCCACGCAGGGTAGAACAACAAAATCCACAAAGGAGAGTAAACAGTAAATCCACACAGGATAGCTCAACACAATCCACAAAGGAGAGAAACACAAGGATCATTGACTCAGCTCAAACCAGGATTTTCATTATCGAAACCGTAACTGCTGAAGAGCCCCACCTCTGAAGTGTACAGTGGTCCTGTCACGACTCAGAGGTACTGCTCACTAACCTAAGACTGCTGAGGTACTCCTCCTGTCGAGTATCGCGGGTCTGCTGCCAACTACCGGGCGCTCCGTCCGCTAAGGGTCTGCTGCCAAATACCGGGCGCTCACCCAAATAGCCTACAGAGGTACTCCTCCAGTCGAGTACCGCGGGTCTGCTGCCAACTACCAGGCGCTCCGTCCGCCGTGGGTCTGCCGCCAAATACCGGGCGCTCCGTCCACTGGGCTAGTCGACTCACTCCAAGTCGAGTCGGTCGAGCAGTCTTCAGGTCTCAGCCGGCTACACGGTCTCCGTACTCCATACGCTCGTCTCCAGTATCGCGGGTCTGCCGCTACAACCAAGCGCACCACCTCTATCGAGTAAAACAGAAGATTCAGCTCACATAGGTATGCTTCTTCGGATGACGATAAATATGACCACTGAACCATCTGAGACGTCGGACCCACGAAGGATCGATAGGCACTAACCTCGCAGTGACCCACACAGGATCGGGCCCACGCAGGACCTGTAGGAGTTGGCTCACACAGAACCGCTGAGAGATGACCCACACAAGATCAGACCCACACAGGATCGGGCCCACGCAGGACCTGAAGCACTGATCCACGTAGGATCGCTGAGTGCAGGAGTCGTCGCAGTCCGCTGAGGATCTCTGCACAGTCGTCACCGCAGTCCACTGAGGATCTCTGTACGGTCGTCGTCGGAGTCCACGGAGGATCTCTGCACAGTCGTCGCCGCAATCCACTGAGGATCTCTGCACGTTCGTCGTCGGAGTCCACGGAGGATCTCTGCACAGTCGTCGCTGTCCACTGAGGATCTCTGCACGGTCGTCGCTGTCGAAGTAGCAGTCGCAGCCATCCTAGGGTTCCCGCACACAGCAAGCTCGTTCGGGAGGGTCCGCTCCACGAGCCGAGAGGCTGATACATCAACTGACACAAAGTCCGAAGTTGATGTATCCAAAAGTTCCGTATCGTCAACAGGAACTCAACGTCGCAGACGGCGCGTCAATCAGACGCCCGGTCTGAGAGATATTGGCATTTTCGTCCCAGGGGCCCGGTTGGTTTTTTTAAGGCAAAACCAACCCAACCGCACTCCACCTGCGTCCGAACCTCGGGCGGAGTATACCAAAATATCCGTCTCACTTAAAGGAAAACAACAAAGCTGACGGCACGTCAATCGGACGTCCGTAGCTCAAGATATGAGCGTTTCCGCTCCGAGGGCCCGGTTGGTTTCGTGTACGAACCAACCCGGCCGAACCCCATGTATTCCGAAACATTGAGTGCAATAAACCAAAACGACCGTCTCGATCCAAGGATCGTGTTGCCGCTGACGGCGGGTCGTTTGGAGGCCCGTAGCTCAAGATATGACCATTTGAACGAAGTCCGTCCGAAGACGGGGGGGTCCGGGCCCGGGCCGACCCGGCCCGACCTCCCCCCCCTGGTTGGCCCGAACCGGGTCGGGTCCGACTCGGTTGGCCAGGCCCGGCCCGGCCAGGGCCGGTCCGGCTCGGCTCGGCCGAGCGGCCGACGCGGGGGAAAGCCGCCGCCCCGCGTGACACCCACGCGGCACCCGCGGGGTGTCGGCCAGACACCCGCGGGGTGCCGTGTGACAACCCCGCGGCACCCGCGGGGTGTCGCCCTGGACACCCGCGGCACCCGCTGGGTGTCGCGCTGGACACCCGCGGCACCCGCTGGGTGTCGCGCTGGACACCCGGGGGTGCCGCGGGACAACCCCGCGGCACCCGCGGGGTGTCTCGCTGGACACCCGCGGGGTGCCGCGTGACAACCCCGCGGCACCCGCGGCACCCACTTGGTGTCGCGCTGGACACCCGCGGCACCCGCGGGGTGTCGCGCTGGACACCCGCGGGGTGCCGCCGCCTCCGGCCGCCGGCGACCCGCGCCACCTCCAGCTTCCGCGGGCCGCCGGAGTCGCTCCGGTGGCCCGTTTTCCTTCCCGTCTGCACCGTTGTTCCTCCCGGGTTCCATTCTTTACTGCGGGATCATCAAACACCCGTTGCGGCACGTTCCGTCGTCGCCCGCCAAATCCGCAAAACACGAAGAACGGCGGAGGGTTGTCGGGTCGTGTTCGTTCGACCCGCACCCTCCGCGTTAGATAAAAACAACGGGAGAAAAAAAAGAATGTTCAACACATGAACCAACAATTTTAATAAAATAAAATTGTTTCTTTGATTCCGGTTCTTTAGTTTTTAAAGAATGTTCACAGGAATATAAGGAGGGGTATTTCAAAATATAAAATCCCTACCTCAAGCGTCGTCGATCGTCGCGCGCGGGCGTTCTTCGCAGAAAGGATCGTCGCGGAAGAGAGGGATCGTCGCGTCGTCGAGGGGAGGCGTCGCGTCGTCGCGGAATCCGGCGTTGAGTCGGCGAGCTCAACGAACCAAGAACAACAGATTTAAATTATTAATATTTAAATCGGTGTTTCGTTAAAACCAATAGAAAAGAACTTTTGAGAGGAAATCCGAAATCACTCACCTCAAACGGTCGGTGATCGGAGATCGGAGCGTGGAAGAACGTCACGGACGGAAGCGTCGTCGATTTCCGGGTTCGCCGTTCTTCGCGTTCTTCGTGTTCTTCGTGAGGGAGAAGAAGAACAAGAATCCTCTCAAACCTTCTCCAAAGATTTGGGTTGGTCTTATTTTATTAATATGCCAACACACGAAACAGGTTAAGAAACGATTGAATTAATTCAACGAAAGAAACAGGCCATTAAATTCACGAAAGAAACAGCCCAATTAAATGGTCTGTTAAGAATTTAGAAAACGCGTCGGTTGACTTTCATTAAGACGGGTTTTCACGGGAGCGTTTCTTAGCGGAAAGAAACGGTGGGGCTCGTGCGGGCCCCACCTCACAAATATCCTACCAAGGGGGTAGGATATTTCCGGATAGCATCCTATCCAGTTCAACTCAGTTCAAGCATCCTTTAAGTGGCTTCAAGTGGCTTCCAAGTGGCTTAAGTGAAATAAAATAAAGTTGTCAAAAAATTATTTTATTTCTTAACTTTAAGCCCGAAAATTAAAAACCACACCCGAGCAAACGCAACTCCGGAAGAGGCGTTTCTAAGCGAATACCGGCGCTGCGATTTCATCGGTGCCCTCAGAATTCGATTTCGGGCACCGGTTCAAAAGTTAGAAAAACCCGCTCGTCTGTTCACTGAACGTACCCGAGCCAAACTTCGGAAAATGATTCCGGGCACACCAGGCCTCGGAATCAGGTGCCGTCAGAAACTGCGCTCTTGTAAAATTCCAAAGAAAATTAAGAAAAAAAAAATCCCTTGAAATTTACGGGTCTTTACAATATGGTTATGATACCTCTTTAACTAATGTGATATGATTGTGGTGTATCACTCAACCATGTTTTTTGAAAGGTGATAACTCATTAACCATGACTAATGAGATGATGGGTGATAGATCATTTGATTGGAAGATTTTTTTACACTATGGGTACATCATCCCACTCTGGAACTTGCTAAAGTAGGTATATTCACAAAATCATTCACTATGGATTATTTTAGAATGTAATAAATTTTTTATTTATTTTATTTATTAGAATTTTACATCAAGCATAAAATTGTTTTTTTGGGTCTATCTTTGGGACATTGTTGTTAGTTTCCTACTGAATTGTACTCACTATAATGACTTGGATTTTCCTGGAATTATATTTAGAAAAATAAAATTCCAAAGCCATGTGCTAAAACAATGTTTGATTCAGAGGCTACGTCTTGCTGGAATGGTCCATTGAAGATTGTTAAGTTTTTAAATAGAGTGCATAAGTGGATTTATTAAATAATTAGAATAACTCTTAAATGGGTACCAAAATAAGAAATCTAAGGGCACTGTTGCATTCATGATGGCGGGTTTACCCCAGGCGTGACTTAACATTTGTTGGCACGAGCCTCCAGTAAGAAAACATGAAAATGGAATAATAGTAAATTAAATAAATAAATAAAATTGTTTTATTTTTCAAATACTTATAAATTGTGAACGGTGAATTTTATTGAAAATATGAGACTACCATTCATCTTGTGAGGGTGTGATTTCTTTAGGTGGAGCCTAACATTGGTCAGCGCAGGAAAAATTTTGAAAGTATTTTTTGGATGTTACCGTAAATAAAATAATAAAATAAAGTTTATTTTATTTTCAAATCCTATAACTCATAGATGGTAACACATATTGGGAATCCTAGAATACCGTTGAGCTTATGAGGGTGTACTTTTTTTAGGAAGAGCATAACATTGGTCGGTGTAGGCCAATTGTAGAAAGTAGTGTTTTGGAACATGATCATAAAGAAAATAATTAAATAAAGGTTATATTATTTTAAAATCCTACAACACATAAATGGTAACCTGAATTGGAAATCCAAGAGTATTTTTGAGCTCATGAGGGTGTGATTTCCTTAGGGGGGCTAACCTTGACCTGTGAGGGTCAAGGGTAAAATTGATTTTATAAAAGGTTTAAAATATAATAAAATAAACTTCCGAAAAAGGTTATTTTATTTCTTTTAAAATTTATTAGTGATGCAGAGAAACTGTGAATCCATGAAAAAACAGGTGTTTCCTTTCATAAAAGAAATATAGTGGTGATGATATGACTCAATGTAAGAGGAACACTTAATCACCTTTCTCCAATTAATATCCTAACAAGGATACAGGACCATTGGATGATCCTGGAGATTGAAGTGAAGATATGGGGGAATAGTGTTGGAGAAAAACAAATCTTCAATGACAGAAAACACCTCCTCCTCGCCATATATATCGATACTGAAAATGGAGGCGCGAATCAAGATCTCACTTTAACGGATTTTCAACACCAAAAAAATCCATGGAAATAGATGATCCAATCCTAGGTAGGGGATTATTTCTATGTGATTACCTTTCCTTGTTCTTCCCTTACAAATAAAGAATTTGGATCAACTCACTAACATGTTGATCTGTGTGTCTATTGTTCTTGTAAGTTTGGAAATTGTTTTTCATGGATTTAAGGGGAAGTAGATCTTTGTTATTATTACCTTTATTTACAATATTGGTGATCCTTATAAGAAGAAAGATCTCAGGCCAACACAAAAAATGGCATTGATCTTTCATTGGGTGTTCCTGGTATTATCTCTTACCCCTTTTTCTTGTGTTCTTATCCGATAGATCATCCTAGTCATGTCAGGATTTTTTAGGATGTTCCGAATGGGGTCGGACCATCAGATAAATTTCAAGATTATATAGAGCACACAGAAGTGATGGTGATGAGCCTAGGATCCTGAAGATTCTCGTGGTTTGGAAATAGGACCATTGGAGCAAGTTTGGTGGCCCGCAATGGTGGTGTCACACAACATTCGGTGATGGATAATGTGGAGGTGGTGCGTGCATGCGGTGGAAGAAGAATATTATGACATCAGCTGCTGGTGGTGAGCAGAGGCCGCTTGCCAGCAGTTGGCGGCAGCTTCAGCATATGTGGCATAAAGCTACATCATGAGGCGATAGGACCCCGCGGTGACCCACGGGGTGGTTCATAGATGTTTGGCCCTCCACTTCTCTCAAGAAAAAAAATTGCCCTACTTCAGTGTGTCGGGCTAGGAAGGTGGCCTGAACCATGCCTAACCGATGCATGCATGGTTGGGTCGGCCCGACCCGGCCAGACCAGACCCAACCCAACCGGACCCCTTTCACAAAAACACCCATAACATCTAAATTTTATGTCTGATTGAAAATCTATTTTTGACGTTGGGACCCTCGTTATTAGACATTCTTTTGATAAACTCTATGTGGGGTTTCACATATGTAGAGATATGATTGATGGCTTGAAGAGTGGATTCTCCTAGAATCAATCGCGCCATGAGTGGAAATCCTATGACTATCTGTGATGAGAAGACTATGACGAGTGGGTTTAGCTGACCCAGTGGGCTTAAGTGATGAGAATGTTTAGGTTATCCAATAGAACTAAGTGAAGATTGGGTTTAGGTGACCCATCAATCCTACATGACGAGTGGGTTTAGGTAACCCACCATGCCTAAGTGATGAGTGGGTTTAGGTGACCCAGAAAGACTAACTGATGAGTGTGTCTAGGTGACCCAGCTGGCCTATGTGATGAGAAGGTATAGGTGACCCAGCAGGCATAAGTGGTCAGTGGGTCTAGGTGACCCAGTGGGCCTATGTGACTCATCGGGGATAAGTGCCTCAACAGTACAAGGTGTTCAGTGTTTACGTCAGATAGTATTGATTTTCAATCTTTGGATTTATAACTATGTGATATTACACTATTTACTCCATTTACTATACTTCTTAGAGTCTACACTTCATATACCTATTTGGTAGTCTTCTTTTTGTATTGATTTTTGGTATACCATTCTGGTTTGGGGTCTCTTATGAGTACTATTTTTCTCATACCTGCATGGGATTCACCTGCACGTGTTGTGTCTTGTACAGATGATCAAAGCATCGATAGTGTCCATGATTAACTGTGGCCATGTTGTGCATATAGTGACACGAAAGATGATATGTTCTTCTAAAACTTCATATAGTTGTTTTTGTACCTACCCTTTAGGTAGGGTTTTTTTAGAGCATTTCCAGATAATTGTACTTTTACTTTTCTATTTTAGTTGGGCTTCTATTCTAGTCCTGTTTACATCTAGTTTCCTATTTTCATACCTTCTGTTGTTTACATAGTGTTTTCACCTTCCAGAATTTGTGGCTTGGAGTTGTGTGTGTGTACAGGTACATAGTCAAATTCCTCCCATTTGTTTGGGATATTCATACTCAGTGCTAGTCGTCAGCCCCTGGCCTTTGGGAGACGACCTTGGGGTAGTCACGAAATGGGACTCGGGGGGACAGTTAATGACACAGACTCCCTGATTTTCCACCATAGTGCATGAGAATAGTTAATGATCATAGTCTTTGATAATGAAAAGGTCCTAGTGAGAGAGGGATGAGTTGAACGAGCTTGGTTTGAGTTATGGGATGGGGGTGAGAAGGGGATCTAAATATATTTTTTATTAGACTCCTTTATTTTTTTAATTTCCAATAGCTTGTACATGGTTGTCCATAGGTTAACTTAATGTTGATGTATGCTCATGTGAAATTATAGTATATCTCATTTTGATATGGAATGGGATGTTATTATTAAATGATTTACCCATAGCTTTAACATCCATGTTATATTATAATTGTGGTTTATTGTTATTTTTATTGATTATATAGTGTTTTATGGTTTTACATGAGGGTATATCCCCCATACATATCCTGAATTCAACCTAAATTCCTGTTGGTAGCCTTTGGTATACTAGGAGGCATTCTTGAGGAAATTTGGAACCACTGTTCTGATACCATTTAGGTGATATGGGAGGGGATGTTACAATATTCGTGGGTTTTATTGGATTGGGAAACTATGTTACCATACCTAATAGAACATTGCATATCTATAATATGAAATAGTTCGTAATTCTCAACAAAGACATCACGAACAGAGGAAATGAGACATTATTCACTTTTCCCCCTTTTATTATTCATTTTATCAAATCCAAAATATTGGTTATGTTAATTTGGTATCAACTAGACCATCATTTTGGTAAATATTCCCATAGAAAAGATTAATGTTAATGGATCTTATAAGAACATTTCATTATAAATTTGGAGATATCTTGATATATAAATCTTTTTTTCCAATCATATGAAAAGAATTTGGTCTCAGAATTTACTGTCTTACCTATTATAACTATATGATTTCCTAAATATAGAATCATTTCCTAAATTTGGTGGATATGGTGGATAGAAATTTATTTCAATTCATTTGAAGGTTTTATAAGAGATTATTACAATACATTTGGTGTGTTACTTATGTTTTATCCTCAAGATGCAGTTGTTTACTCTGTCTCTATCCCACTTAAATAGTATCTTATGTTAACAAATTAGGCTTTGAAAGAATCAATGGTGGGGATTATTAAGTATTCTAAAACCACTAAACTGGGGAAATAAGATTCAAGATGCTTAAATAATGTAGAATAACTCCTTTAACCAGAATAATTCCCTGAAATATGATGTACCATAACAAAGAAGATGAACCAAAAATAGGTCTCTGCACTAGTTTGACACCCTCACACACTCATGTAAACACAACTCTAGGAAACCAACACAAATATATAAACCAAAGAAAATAAGAAATGATAAAAAAAATCTTGTGGCTTTGGAATTTAGTCTTATATCCATTATTGTCCACTTCAACTTCAATTTATTTTTCTCTGAGAAATTCATTACCAAGAATATTTCAGTAGAATCCATGACACGGTCCTCACTCTAATAATATAATTCATGTTTGAATATAAAATTTTATCCATGCATAAAGATGGAATAAAATAGATATCTACGTGCCACATGACTACTCATATATTAAGGGATGGATATTCATTAAAAACAATGAATGTTTGGTGGTGTGGTGTTGAGAACCTCCCACTAAGAGTAACCTATAGATCTCACACTCTATTGATGAAATGGGAGTGAAATCCTAAAAACAAATTTTTTTGGTCTTCTGGGAACATTTTAGCCGAGGAAAATAGTTAGTATGGGGCATCGTCAAATCTTAGGTTTTATTTCACATCAAAAACTTTAATTTTACTAGTTGTGAATCCAAAACATACTTACAGATCAAATGTTATGCTTATTTTATTTTATGCATAATTTTGATGAAAAATAAAATTAGAAATGCTGGATTTTTCAAATATCAAGTATGAATAACGTGTAGTTCGTACATGAACTATATATCTATGTGAACCACTTAATCATTTTGTAAAAATATTATGTTCATCATTAAATCCTCTAGGTCACTATGTGAGGTTAAAAGTTTTAAATACTTATTGATTTTTATTATGATTTGGAAACACTACATGGTTGGGTAATTCCTTCATGAACTTTATTTCATTTGAAACTCATAAGAGGTAATTTTATCATTTTTTGTACTCCTTTCATGATACCACATGGTTCTTTGTTGTTTTATATACTATATACTCTCTAGTTGGATGATGATTTTAGGGAATCAGCTTCCCTACACTACCTATAAATACAGCATACCTACATCAAATTGGATGAGATAGAGGAAATTAGAGACTTTGAGAGACCCTATAGGTAATCTTCCCTTTTATGAACAATAGAGAGGGGAGTTACTCAATGAAAGTCTTTGAATCCCCCTTATGAAAATGGTACTGGCATAAGATATACCCAAAACCATCTATGTAAATTCCTCTATAAGAATATCCATTTATCAAACATACTATGTAGAGGACCCTTCATAAACAAACTATGCAGAAACCCCTTTATATATGTGATGTGTGGGAAACCCTTAGTGAAATAGACTCTCAATGTGGAAAATTTTACCTAAAGTGTTATGTGAGGATCCTATGTGGACATCCCTACATGAGGCACCCTTGATCCAAAACCTATATGAATCAAAATACCCTCATGTAGAACCTTAATTCAATGAAAATTGGTAGCTTAAAAATGAATGTCTTGGCCGTATACCATCAATGTATACCATGGTGGAATCCACCCATACACCCCTAGTCAATACCATTGATGGGTTTTGATCACATGCCTTCATTTTTTTCCTTTTATTTTAGCATTAACCCTAATGAAAAATCAAAATTTACACCATGAGCATTTCAGACTGAGTCAAACCAACATTGTTTTTTATTACCTACAACCACAATCTTCAAACAAATGAAACCATAAGTCAAGATAATTCTCCAAGAATTCCTTAAGAACCTTGACTAAAAATAATCCTCCTAGTTTCACATGAACTTCACGAGTCGATATACTCTTCTTGTTTCACATGTTCACCTTGAGTTATGATACTTCTCTTAGATTACTCAATAATGGTATTAGTCTTATGGCATCATCAATGAGTCATACATACCATTCAAGGGACTCCAACAAGGTGTAATCCCTAACCATACCTATTTATCCTACTATGTTACCAATAAACATGACGAATCACCATCGGCCTCTTCTTAGGTGTAATCACTAAAAAATACCTTTCCCTAACCCGCCTATTAGGTTATATTTATTTGGTATGCCCCATAAATCAATACCCACTTTGTATCTTGTTTTTTCCATTTACGGTACAACCATCAATATATGGGGAACCTCCTGGGTGTCATCCCCAACCATAACTTTTCATCCTTCACTTTTAATAATAGATATGATGGACCATTATGGGCCTCTTATAAAGTGTAAATAAAAATATGTACCCTATCCTAACTCACCTACTAGTTCGGGTATCTTAGAGAGTCTCATATATAATCCCATCTCTACCCCCTCTTGTTCATGCTGGTTCAATATCATTGATCTTTTATTATCTGTTAATTCTAAAAACAGGCATGATTTGCATGGGATTAGTGGTTAGAGTTTGTCATTTAATTATTAGTATTGATATGAGTCATAATTAAATGTTGGGAGCACCTAGTAATTCTAGATTCCTGAATCTAAATCGTATGGAACACATCCTTGTCGTATGACATTGAACAATATGGACTAGTCTTAATATATGACCTTAAAATTTTTATCTCATATTACTTGTTCATTTATTTCATTTAAATTGTATAAATAGGATGTAAACTTGAGGATAAATCCAAATACCCTTAAATATTCATCCCATATGTGATTATACCAGGAAACATTATCCCATATTCTTGAATTTGAGATTTTCCTTTTGGCTTTACTCAAACACCTTGATTTGAGACACTCCTCTGGGATCCTTTATCTTCCTTGAGTCTAGATTCTACTTTTGGATCTCATAATATTCATTTATTAAGATAATCCTCTTGGATTTTCCATATTTGGGCCTCCTTTAAGGTGTAATCATCAATATCTTTAGTCTTCCTTCCTCATTTAGTTACTAATATAATGGGGTTTAAAAATTATGTATTGATCTCATACTTTGTGTAATCCCCAGCCATTCCTTATACTATCTAATTATTACTTGACAGGATAAACCAAAAATGGACCAGTCATGAATAGGTCCCAATCCTACCATTTCTAGTTACCATTTACATATTATTCCATTGTGAATGACTTGAAACTAATTTTGATTGTTTCTTGTCACATGACCTTAAAATGTATAATATTTCACATTGAGCTTCATTGAGCTAAATAGATACAAAATCCATTATTAAGGATACATAAGAAGTCTATTTAAAGGGATCAGTCCTATATTACAAAACCAACCTCCTCATTGATTTTTGATAAATTACAGAGTTCCCAATTGTAACTATAATTCATAGAATCTGTAACTAATAAGGGAGATATGTAGAACAACTATTAAATAAAAATTTTCAAATCATCACATTATTTCAATAAGTTTATTAGAATAGATGTAACTGGTAACATGCAAGGATTTGGGAAGGATTCACAAGAATTTATTAAATCCATAAGGGATTCTGATATAAGGAAATAATTCCTCATAAAAATCGGTTGTTGATCCCAACCTCCCATCCTCTTGGAAATATACATTAGGAAGCATCGCTACTAAAAAAACTCTAGTGAACGCCTACCTATAGAATACATTTCTTCCACTATATTTATTTTGAACCATCACATATGTGGATGTAAATCTAAGTTTATATCAAAAACATTCTTGGAGGAATGAAATATTACAATCAAAATCCATAAGATAAACTTATATTAGAATAAAGTATAATTTTTCAATCAATATATAGAACCATATACAAGTTATCATATCCCACATTAATACTAGGACCTAACTATTAAAATAGTTCGACTAATTTTATATATTTATTATGGACCCACAATTTTTTTGTGTCGTCCAATTTCTAGTAGACAATTATTCCTAAACTTCTATCTTTCAATAAATGTGTAATTCTACCTCATGCATTCCAAAAATGATCCATACACACCCATTGGAAAACCTTGAATTAATATGAAAAGATAACACCCTGTGTTACTTTATCTAAGTGAGTTTTATGTGATTCAGAATTGCTACATGTTATCATCTAGAAAATTAATATAACACTCCTGTTTTATAAACTTTACCTTCCAAAAAATCTTGACAACTATTGATCTTATACTTATGTGAACCAATAATAGTCCATGTCCTAATTTATAGAGTTCCTCAAATAGAAATTCTAAACATGAAATGTTCTTAACATTTATTAATAATCTAAAAGTTTAATAATTATTTCAAGGATTCAAGATTCCTTTGACTCATACACAAAATATACCCATCTAAAAATTATGAAATAGTTAATTCATTCACATCACCTACTAGTCATTCAAGTACCACTTAGGCCCAACGTTACCCCCAAATGTTTTGGAATAAAACATTGGTAAACATATGATCTATATTCTAGAATTCCCCACTCTTATACATATATATAAAACAATCCTCCATCACCTTATGGATAAAATGATACTTTAGCACAATGTGTTTTGTGTATAAGGAAATGGATGAGCCCGTAAGGGGTGCTTTTTCATTAGGGTTTCCCCTTCGCTGCCTCTCCTCGCTCTGCCTCGGATCGGCTTCGAATCGCCTTCTTTTCGCTCCTTCTCGGCACTATCGTGTCAGCGATCTCAGAGACGTAGTTGTCTTTGAGGATACGGCCAGCGTGACACTTCTCACTATTTTCCGGACTTCTCCCACTCCCCTTTCTTCACTGGGTAGGTTCTCACATGGTGGTGCGGTGAATCCGGCGGCCGTTGTTCCATCTTCTCCTGGAAGTGGGTCGGTGCGCGATTCTGTGTCGGCTGGTAGCGTACGTGGTAGTTCGAGGTGGTCTTCGGGTAAGTAGGTGAAGCCGGCGATGGGATCTCGGTCTGGTTTGAGGCAAGGTCTTCCGGCTGTCTTCGAGATTCTGTGATTATGTTGTTGGCTTTTGGTTTTTTGGTTCTTGTTTTACTGTTCGTGATGGATTCTGGTGCTTGTATGCGAGTTTTTCTTGATTTGTTTTATGCGGATGCTTTTGTTGGGCTGCCAAGGTGTTCTGGTTTTGGTCTCGTGACATTGTCGGTGTTGCAGCGGCTGTGTGGAAGAGTTTCATCGGGAATTGTTCATGGCTTTGGTGAATCTGGGTGAATGAAAATTTGAAGCCTTAATGGAACCGGTGGTGCCTTCGGTTTCGGCGGTGGTTTTATTTCCGACGGTCCTGCTGTTTTTTGGTGATTTGCCGGTATGACGATGAGTTGTTCTGAGGGTTCCTCCCTCATTGAAATCGGTGGCAGTGTTGTTGCGTTGTTGAAGGCTTGACAGCGCTGGTTGAGGGTTTTCGCCGACGTCTTTGGCTGCGGCGGCGATGATGGTTGTTGCCGGCAGTATGGCTAACGCTGCAGGGGTGTGGCTCGTGGTGACGTTCTGCCCGAGATGCCTCGGTACTCGCGTTTGAAATGATGGAATGGTTTTTGAATTTTGAAATTGGATGGTTGAAAGTGTGGTTGGGTTGTTTGTTTGTGATTTGGGTCAGTTTGTGTATGGTTACCGGTAACCCATAAACCGGTTTTGAGAAAATGAAAAAAAATGATTTCCAGGTGTTTTGTGTATGAGTGAACCACTGAATTATTATCTAAATAAATTTCATTATGATTATCATAGAAAAACAATTCACTTCTATGAATCATTTTGAGTTCCTTCAAAAAAAGCATTAGCTAGATCAACTATTAACCACTTATATTTTTTCAACATATTAAGCGTCCTCTATGGATAGTGCAATGATCGGATACAACCATGACATCCAACTTATTATTGTCCCACCAATGATAAAAAAATATCCTATAAAACTCATCTATGCATCCACATACCCTATAAATTCTTCATTATTTTAAACCTATAATGTATTATTCATTCCAAAAGACAAAGATACATCTTTTATACCTTTTAGATATTCATGAATCCACTTCAAAACTTCCTACTTTTCCATTCTAATATACCCTATAAACTAACAAAAATTTATGACTACATATGTAATGTTCATCCTTATATAAATTGTTTCCTATATCAAACCACCAATAACTAATAAAGAAATAACCTTTTCTATATAATCATCCATGTATTATATTTTTAATTATTTATATTTGGATAACTTTAAGTGTCCAAATTGTGGGGTAGAAATAGATTTACATCTAGTCATTCAAAAAAAATTAATGCTCTTGTGGATTTATTCCTTTTAATGTGAAAAAAATGTATCAGTATTCCCTTAACTCTCAATCCATATCCACAAAACAAAATTATCTTTCTTGAGATACTTCTACTAGATCCATCCTAAAAATTCATCTTTCCTCACTTGAATCCAGTTAAAATTTAGGTCTACCGAGATAATGTCACCAATATAAAATAAAAGTATGATGTACCTCCCACCCACACACTCCTTCTAGTATAATTTGTTTTCTGTATCTTAAGTCAACACCATTCTCATCAATAATGGAATTGAAGTTTTGTTTCATTTCCTAGTCTCTTATTTAAAATAATAAAGTCTCAGTTTTAGCTTATACACCAAACCCTTATTCAGTTTTTTTAAGAAACACTCCAACTTTTTCATATATTTTTCCTCCTTCTAATATTAAAAAGGAACATCATATTTACATATATTGGTTCCATATTCATACTACCATAAGTGACCATATTCTAAACTATCTATATGGTTATTTATTTGAAAATGGGTGAGAAAATTGTTAATAAACACAATCCATACTTACTGAAACCCTTCTACAACCAACCTATCATTATACTTATTTCTAACATCCAATTTTTCTTTTAATAGGAAGATTCATTGTTCAACCATTATTTCATCTCTTTATTAATTTTTTTCTCCTAGTTTATATTTTAATTTAATGAATCTATTTTATCTATCATGGATATCTCCCACATTTCATAATCGTTAAGTTTCATCCCTTCTTCCATGATCTCATGATCTCCCATATCTATAAGAAGGAAGTAATGTAGATTGGTTATAAAACTATAAACCATACATCTCATTATGGTAGACCAATATAACTCATCTAGTAGACATACACTTTCTAAGAACAAAACATCCAGAAATTTCCCTTTCAATGATATGGCCCGAGCTTCGCAAGTTCCAACTATTTCAATTACTTCACTTAACCCTGATGATTCCTTAATGATTTTCATGATCCATGAACCTTTTCGAACTAATAAAATTATAGTAATTCCATTAATATCAACTTTATTATGGTAAATTTGTTTTTCTCGACTCTATTTCTCACCATGTTTTGGTCTTTCCACATGACCTTCTCATTGAAGGGAATCTTCTAGATTCTAGTGATCTTTTGATTATCATCATTACAAGATTTAAAAAAATAAAAATAAATAAATATTATTGGGACTTTTATTTGAGTATTTTATGATTCTTTCCATCAACATTGATATATATGGGACTTAAGAAAACATTCATGTGGGTAAACTTTACTGGTTTTCCGAACAATTATTATTTCAGAATCCACTATTCCAATAGTTGAAAAGGACTTATATTCACAAGATATATTTCAAAATTGATTACTTATACCAAAATATATTTGCTAATTATGGAATGTATTCTCATTTTTTAAACCATTAACACCAATGTTTAGTTAATTTTTCCTGATAAACCATTTTCTTCCATTGTTCCCTAAATAGTTTTCTTGAGTATAATTTCTTTTATCCAAAAAATCCCCAATAATTACCTACTATCATATGCTCCACCAATATCACACTTTATTCACTTAAGATTATTTTCTGTCCATTTCCCTACCATGTACCTCTATTTAATAAATACTATAAACAACTCATTTTTTTATTGATGAAATAAATTTATTATTTTTTATTGAATCATAGATGAGTGTAACAAAGTATATTAACCCAAGATGAGAATGGACTAGTGAAATCCCCCAAACATCTAATACATGATTTATAACTTTTTAGACTTAGATTTACTTTAATTTATATTAAATGAGACCATTATATAAATTTTTAGTATACAACTCTCATGACATATTAAATCCATGTGATCGAGACCCCTAACCACTAAGAATAATATGTTCATCTCCCTAAGTTGTATATACCATTAATTCCAAAACATGAAACATTTGGAAGTTTTCATTTTGGTAATTAATTTTCCACCTAATAATATTATTAGATATAGAACCAAATATTTAATAACTCTATCCATAGTCATGAAACCTTATGTAATCTCACATACTCTATTCAAAAATCTAGTTCAAAAGCCTTTTTTGTAAATATGAACAATGAAAATTAGATTCTTCCATTAACCAGATATATGTTAAACTCCTTGTAACTCTGAAAATATTCCATGTTTCATTTTGACTTTAACATTTCCCTTCCACATGATCTTGAGATCTTCATCATTGGAAAGATGGATGTAGCTGAACCTTGTGGACACATAATTCACCATGCACCCCTCTCAATCATATGATAGAATAAAGCATATGAATCAATGATCCATGATTCCAAAAAAAATATTAACACACTATATTAAACTTATCTCACATTCAGTGTTGGTGTTGGTAGAAATTAAACTTTTGTAAGATCCCTATTAAGAATCCACCTTACAATCACTATAATATTTCCTCAACTTTCACTTCTTGTCACAATGAGAACATACAGGTCTGGTTCCATACAATTTACTGTTAATTATTTCTCTAAATATATAATAATATTCCTATTAACCTTTATATTGAATAGATAATACTCTACCTTCTTCATTTAGTGTAGTTCAAAAAGTTTCTTGGACTTCATTTATCCGAAGAACTTTATTCAAAAATATATAAAAAATATCTTCAAACACCAGTTCAATCCCTATGAAATAATTAGTAATGAAATTCACAATCACATGCCTAGATTTTAGAAGAGATGATAGTAGCAATTAATCTTACACATTTTCGATGAACATAAATTAAAATTATTCCAGTTGACTATAAATCATATTAATGTTATTTACATGATCAGCTTTTAGTCGTCCTTTATAAATTATCATACCAAATATCCTCAAAATCATGGGATCTTTATTTTTTGTTGTTGGATTCTCATATATGTCTATCAATGCATTCATCATTTCCACTATGTTATCACCTACAAAACAATGTAAAAAACACCCATTACTAATGACATGTGTATTATCATATGTTTCTTTATATCAAGCCTTCCATATTCTATTTTTCCAATTTTCCAATTTTCCCAATTTCCATGAAACATCTAGGTACATCAAAAAAATAAAATCCTCCATAATCAACCTCTAAAAGCTATATTATATCATAGAAATTTTCTATCTAGAAAATTCCTTCTTCTAATTCAATACATATTAAAATTGTTTTCAACCACTAAATCAGAAAATTATGGAGAAAAAAATATTTCTTGATGAACCAATTACCAAGTGTGGAAATCCTTTTCTAAAGAACAAGCTTGAATACCACTTGTGGGGAATTTTACCACCACCGATAACTATAAGATTACTTTTAGGTTAATAAAATAAAAAATAAAACTCTATAACATCCTTGAATTCAAGAAATACCCTAAAGATGATATACATTAAAATAGAAATTAAATCACACCTAAGAAACAACAATGGATTAACACCCTTAAAAACTCTCGTAAATGAAAATATAGGAAAAAATATAAATAGAAAACAAAGAAAACAATAAACATAAAAAAATATTTCTGGGGTTTAGAAATTAGTCTCAAACCATTGCAAGAACACTAAATATTTCATTAATTTCATATAAAAATAAAATTTGACAATATATATCAGAAATATTATATAATATTATATCATATTATAAGTTTTCACTCAACTTAAATTTATAAATTAATGTTATCCCACCCCCACCTTAAGAGTGGGGACCAACTATTCATCCAATTTCCTTGCCTTCTAAAATTTTTGGGTAACCTACCATTGGTAATAGAGACCTCCAATTTACTATATAAAATTATACCTTAATCCCTAACCTCTAGTGAATGTGTAAGTCATCCTCACATATTCCTCTGACTACAACACATCCCTGAAGGACTCTAGGCATCAATGTCGAACAAGTCACATCAACTACACATCCATAATAACATGTATAATCTATGAACCGTATTTATATACATAAGATGTGTGGGGTCAAGGATGTTATAGTGGTGAATGTAAACATACTCTGTATAATTCTCCAAAAACAACAGTGAGAAAAAAAAATAAACAAGTCATCTCAAACCTCCCATCACTAAAGAAAAGATGAAAGGAAGTAGAGAATAATTATCTCAATATTCTGAAACCCAAGAAGTTAAAGGGATTCTGAGAAGTCTTGGTCATCATTATTAGAATCCAAGGATCCAACTCAAAAGACCACCTTGAGGCGATTAAAATTTTGATCAGTCCATGAATCCTAAATTCAATATCAAGCTATGTACAACATGTCAAAGGAATCCCCAAGGTGTCGAGGATCCGTGGATACTAGAGAAGTCTATACATTATAGGATTATATTATACACATCACTACCCAAATCTAAGAAGGAGGTACCACTCAAAAATAAATCATGATCTGCTAACAAGGTATCACACTCTACCCAAATGAAATGAATAAACCAAAATATCCTACAAAAAAGGACTCTCATTAATTATGCGTGCTTTTTAAGGTCTTTACACCAAGATAACTATCATACTGTGTAACCTCTCATGTGTCATGAGGGAGGACCATATGCCCATAAATATGAGTATATATTATTACTATAATGGACGAACCTAATATCATGAAATCTCTTTACATAGGTGGAGATATCGACTACGTAGATAGAGGATTCTAGTCCCATACATGTGATTATAAATATTGAACCAAGCAGATCTTCAATTAAAGGATCTCATTTATAGAGACAACACTCAAAAAATATGGTAATTACTAAACCTAGACTATGGATGATGAGATTAAATTGTTCTTGTATGATACTCCTAGTCATCAGGAAGGTTTTTTGTTCACTGAGAAACCCAAGAACCAATCCTACCCTCTAAAATGTTGTTATGCATGATCACACCTGCTTCATCAAAAATCACATAACTTCCTTCAAAAGAAAATATATAAAGGTTACCCATAAATGTATTACCTCATGACAAATCTATAATATCATATGGAATGGAACAATAACATTTTATGAATAAAAACACCAAAAATATACTAATAGTATGTCCACAAATAATCTCGAAAAATAATTCATGTAAAGATGGTGATTTTGGTATGAGTACATCACATGTCTATGTGGGTACATAGTGTATAGCCTAGGAATGGTCACCATACTATTTTTTAGAGCCACACATGGTTTTCATAAGTTAATTACATGGAATATGGTCCTAATACAAATGGTTTATAGGGAGAATGGTCTTTTGGGTGTGTACCATCTATACAAATTGATCTTTTATCTAGGGTGAATAGAGTGTATTGTCCATGGTCACGTGTTGTGTGATATTTAACACACCTAGAAACCCTAGCATGGTATCCATGAATTACATGATGTGTTTTCTCCCAAAATATGTTCCATTTAGTCTAGATTTTTAAACTAGTCCTAAATAATTTCCTTGAATTATTCATCAGATCATGTATACATACTGAATCTCAAATAGATTTATATTTACTACATCATCCAATATTTCTTTGCTTCTATAGATCGAATTCTAACAGCTAATATTCATAATCATAATCTTCTATTGAATCCCCATTGTTCTATATGCCTCCAAAACACACTAATTTACCCATAATTCCTCTCCAAGTGGTAGCTCTATCATCGATGAATGTTTATGATTTGTTTTCTATGATTTATATAATTTCCACCCCTAGAATGTGGATATTATATTTAGCTATGACTGGTGGATTCTCTTCTTAAGAAATTAAGCGCATCTCCCCATACACCAGAGGCTAAAAAATAAAAAATATTGTATTTGATGGTATGGTGGGGAGACTTCACCATAATATTAGAGTGCAATAAAAATATAAATAAAGAAAAATTTATCCATCCTGACACTACAGTAAACAGAAATCACAAAAAAGTTCCAAAAAATAATGAAAAATATTGTTGCATCAAAATGATCTATATAAATTTCAAGTGTTCATACATAAAAAAAATGGAGTATAAATAAATATACCAAAATAACAAATACAAAAATGGTAAAATAAACTAATAATATTCATGAGTCCTTGACTGATCCCAATATACCAAGTTCCACACCATCCACTGGATCAATCATCAATCATATCATTTGTTCCCTTGCCTTGTACTATAAACATGAATTCTGCTCAGGAACCAAAATGCATCTTAAGAAGTGTGGGTATAACTCAGTATTCTACCACCAATGGTGTCTAAAACTACATCCATTATGATTATATAGTGTTTTATGATGTACAGAATAAAATAAAAGCACAAAAATTAAATAAAACCATTATAGATACATGGTCTCCATGGTGACACCTAGGATCACAAATACCTACCTAGGATTAAGTCAGATGTATATAATCATAATAAATCATTGGCCACAATCACTAACTCCTAGGGGCGCACTAGGAAATAAAATTATAGGGTTTTTTAATCAATTCCAAGGGGATTACACTTGGTAACAAAATATCACGCCTCATTTTAAAATCCAAGGGGGGTTACCCCAATGAATTCCAAAGTCCAGAGTGTAATCATCAAATAAAAGGGTTTCCCAAGGCATTATAAAGTCTTATGTAGAATTTTCAATTCCTAATGGGCTTTTCTTGGAAATCAATTATATGTAATCATCTCTAAATCTATGAGAGGTTACCTCAAGGGATTCCAAAGTCTCACATGTCATTTCATCTTAATTGGGGGTTATACTAGGAAATAAAGTATTAGGAATAATAATTGAATCAAAGTGGGGTTTTCCATGGAATTTCAAAGTCTCAGGCATCATTACTAATTATTTGGGGTAACCCTAGGCTGCTCAATATCAGACTCCATCTCCAAATCCTTGAGGATTTCCCAAGGAATTCAAAATCAAGTGTCACAATTCATGTGTGTGGGTAATTCATCCATCAATTATTTAAATTGAATTTCATTAGTATTCATATAACATGGATGTTCCCCAAATACTATATCATGTTCTAGGTATCCCCAAACCACACACATAGTAAACTATATATGTAATGACACCCCTGAGGTTTCTCTTTAAATTTCACAATTTACCTACCCAATTAAACACGCTTCAAGTGGTGGTTAAGGTTACCATATAAACTTTACAGTGGGATATTCATGGCATATATAAAGGTCTAAATTCCTGATTTAGGGACATAAAGAATTTAAAAATTAATACTATTATAGTGTCTAGTATTCTAGTGTGACCACACATCATACCCAAAATGGAAATGGAAATTCTTGTAAGAGATATCATCAAGACCACCTAACATATGCATGTACATATCCACTCATTGAATACTAGCCTTTAATTTGAGATAAGATAATAAAAAATTTAGAAATCATAATAATATCTTAAAAATATGGAATAATTAAGGAAATTAGTGTGAGATAACTAGACAGTGAAAGAAATGAATGGAGATAATGGACGGATATCCTTAACTCAGTCATTCTATTCCAACAAACAGTGAGAAATTCTAGGTAGAAATAAGGGTGAAATCCACTCAAGAAGGAAGAATTACAAAGGAGAATGGGAGTGTGTTGCATATACTGACTATGGGAATCTATTATTTTAATTAAAAACACCAAATAAATAAATAATTTATTAAAAACTCACTAAGGAATGGTTTATTGTGTAACAGGTTCACATTGTAAAACCTTTGAGGTATGGAGCACTCCCCTCTTCTTACCTTTTCATGATGTGATTCCAACAATTACACTATGAATAGATACAAATTATTTTTTTTCCAAACTATAGGACTTCTTGTTATTCTCGAAACACATCTTGAGCCAGTACCAACCCCTGAAACACTAATAACTGGGTAAAATAAATTGCATCCATTAATGATTTAGATTGACTTATAATTAAAAAGGGATAAGGGTTTTACAAAACTCCCCACCATATATTAGTTCTTCCTTGATATTATCTCATTGACATATGTGGTCCTATTTTTAAACAAATATAGCCATTGCGCCCAAATATCGGACTCACACTCCCTTGTGTCTTCTTATATATGTATGTACCCCCTATATACATGCTCGATGGGAAAAATATTTCCATGAATATCCATTTCACTATGATCAAAAATACAAACCATATGCAACTCAAAGGATACATTAACCAGGAGATTAATTTCAGTTTTATTAATCATGTGATATAGAATATAATATTATCCTTAAAGATGAAATATATTGATCATATTATTCATTACACTAGAATGGTTTAGAAGATCAAGCCATTACACCATTGGACCAATCATGTCCACTGTCTAAAATGAACCCACATTCCTGGTCATTAGCTTTCCATTTATTCAATCGTGATGATGTCCCAACGTCAGTGACACCCATAGGAATACATGATCACCCACATCAAAACTAAAATGTCAATTTCACCTGTCTTTATATGAACTTGGACTAATTTCGATCGTCGTCATTTTTTTTTATGAACTGAATTTTATCTGAAGTCTCTTACATAAAAATTAGCTTGATCATCACTACCCTATCAGAATCCAACAATTAAAGAGGAAAATGGTATGGTATACAATATAAATCCTCATAAGGTTCCATATGTATCATCTCTTAAAAGATGTTATTACATGTGAACTCCACTAAATCCAAGTGGTTCTCACAAGAAGCACTAAAATTTAAAATTTATACACTTCACATATCCTTAAATATCATAGTGGTCCAATAAAACTTTCCATTAGTTTATGGGTGATAATATATTCTTAAAATCTCCTGACTACCAATAAATTTCTATAAACCATGCCATAAAAATAATGCGAAAAAATCAATATTTTACTGATAAAACAATAAGAAGTATCCCATGTAATCACATAATTTCATGAACATTGGGCATAACATGATTTTCCACTAAAAATTCCTCCTAGGATGGTAGAAAGTGATACACCTAAGTCAAGCGATTTATGATTACCCAAAATACATTATTAACTTGGGTATTATTGGTAAAACCATCATGAAATATATATAAAATTCATCTCATTTACTCTTGGGAATGGGTGATGGTTATAAAGGGATAATAGGCCACTAATTCTCACCCTTAACCTATTAAAAGGTGGATATTTCCATGAAAAAAACCTACTACATCCTTATTCATTCCCATCCACTAGTACTGTCAATGCATGTCACGATACATCTAGGTATGACTTGGGCATACCGCCCACTTAAAAGTATAAAAATCACTCCTCATCTCTCCATACATGTCTATGAGAAAAAAACATGGCTTTGACCCTAGAGAATCTCATCCTCATCAAAGATATATTTTGGTGTTTGTTCCCCACCATATAAATTATCCCTTAAGGACAAATATTTAGGATCTAATAACTAAATCCTCTTAAACCTATTGAGAAATTATGGGTCAATATATAAGGACATGATAGTTTCCAACCCCACGTAATCTTTTTCATTAAAATTTATCTCAGAAAAGTTTCTTATCAACTACCACTCATTTATTGAATCTTAGAAAACATAAAAATGTTCCCTCAAGATCAACATATCTACAACTATATTTCCCTTTCCAAGGGTATAAGCTACCACAAAATAAAAGGATTATAGATAATAAAACCATTTTCATTATTGAAGTATCATATACCACTATGAAATGGCATATTGTTGGATCTTATGTTCAGTATAAATCATAAATTTCTCACCAAAAAAATAATGCCTCATTAATATCATGCATACACTAATACTTCCTTATTCATGCTACTTGTAGGGTAGTTATGCTCATATGGACTCAGCATTCTAGACACATTCCTGACCATGTGACCATCCAACTTCAACAATTTCCACAACCCAACCCTTGATGCCTCACAATACATTATATACTCCAAACTTGGAACTAGTAAGGTTTGGATCATTAATGTGGTCATACTTCCCTTGAACTTATGAAAATCACTTTTACAAGAATCATTCCAAACAAACATTACTCTATTTTTAGTTAGCCTATTATTGGTTCTTCTAAATAGGATAAGTCATATATAGGCTCCTAGAAATTATCATTTATTCTAAGAAATGTATGTAATTAAAAAAAATATTTGACCTACTCTTAAGAAACAACTTTTATACCTTTATTAGGGTTAACAGATACATTGGTACCATATATAAAATGGACCAAAAAATTAAACGTAGTCAATAAAAAAATGGAACTTGGAGAGCATGTCATAAAGTCGATATTCTCTAAGTCTGGTCAACACGATCTCTAGGTTTTTCATGTTTTTATTCATTAACATTGAGTACATGAGGATTTCATCCATCAATATGACAACAAATGTGTCCACATGTAGGTTTAAAACCTAATTAATCTAATCTATGAACATATTTGGCACATTGTCAACCTAAATGGAATCAAAAAATATTTATAAAAACTATACCTTCTCCTAAAAGTATGGTGAGGCATGTTTGAAGGCCTCTATATTATTCGTGGATAACCCAATCTCAAATCGACCTTAGATAATACACCGATTCCCCTCAACATATCAAATAAATCATCAATACATGGAAGTGGGTATTGGTTTTTAATCATCATTTGGTTCATCTTCTAAAATTAGATGCACAATATCAAGGAACCATCAACCTTCTTGGAAAGAGTATTGGAATACCCTAGGGATACGTCATCTTCCAAATGATAACCTTGGACTCTATGTACTCTATCTTATACATAAGATAATGTATCCCCATAGGATCCATCTAATAAGGTAGAATAGAAATAGGTTCTTCAATCCACATGATATCAATAGAAAAATCTTCTTCTTTCTCGGGTGCAACACCTGAGAAGTTATTTGGTAAAACATCCAAAAACTATATGAAAACAGTCTGAAAAACATCTTTTTATACACCCCACCAACCAATATGATACTGGAGACATGGTCTTTATTCCTTCTCAGCTTACAATAATATATCCCTATATTACCTTCCTAAATATCCCACTATCTATCATGAACATACTCATTGTCCATAACGTATTGGTAAAAATCTATTGAAGATAAAAGTTTATGTTTTCTTAGTATGGTACTAGCCAATTCATTCCAATGATCAAATCAAAACTAATCACTTATAACATGAAGATATTCCATAAGAACCAATAAATTGTACTCACTGGAACATATTTATAATAACCCATGTTTGGATGGGTTGTGAAATTTAATAAAATCTGAATTTTTTATTTATTATATGGTTGGATTTGAAAACCAAAACGTAGAATGAGGTTATAAGAGTTTAAATGATTAAAAAGGATTTTTATATAAGGAAAGTGGCTCAATTGGTTTTAATAATTCTTAATAATGTGGAAAAGAAGGGGTTTGGGTGGTTAGATTATATAGTAATAACCATCTATCCAATGGTCGTGGAGGTAGTCCAACAAGCTACCTAGGCTCACTCACTTGCCAGTAAGCCCACATTGGACAATAAATGATCTTGGATTGGATTTTATATGGGTATTTTAGAAGTTTTTTTAATTTTTGGAGCTTTATTTTTTTTCATCCCGTTTATGGTTTTCTAGACTGGTGGAACTTGAGTAGGTCCATTAGGCCACCTCATCCCCCACTCCTTCCTCCCTTGGTTCCCCTTCACCTAAGGTAATTTTGATATATATTCCTTGGAGAGTTAAAGGTATATTCATTGATATTTCATCCATTATTACTTATTTTCATTGGTTGTTAATATTTCTTTGTTTTTTATATATATTAGATGACGATTTCACCATATCATGGTGAAATAATATAAGAACGATAGGTCTCTGGGTCAGCTTTTCTATAGGGTTTCCTAACAGGATAGTTTCAATATGTTTCATGTTAATTTGATAAAAGTATGTTTCATGATGATTTAACATAGGGTTTTTCATAAATTTGGGTGAAATTGACCTTCATAATGGTTGTTTAATTTAGATAATTTTATAATCTTTCTTACAGGAGGACCGAAGATGATATTTTCACACGTCTATTGACATTTTGGTAAAAGTAATTCACTAACCTTATTTTATCAAGTGATTTTGACTTAATAGTATGAATTTTTTAATTTTTTTAGTGTCGAGTGATAGGGATTTTCCCTATAATGATGAAATTTATGTGTCATGGACCATCCATGGGTGGTTGGTTGCAGTTACAGTGAATTTATGTATTCTATTGAGTTTTCTAAAATTTTGACTATTTTAATTAAATTATTTATTTATTTATGATTTGGTATAATTAATCTTTTGGTCTGTATTAGTATGAGATAGTGAATCAGATAGATATACAGAGGAAATTTGAGACAACATTTCCTTGGAAGGGATTAGGAATAATGTTTCCTAGATATGATATAAAAGGTAAAGTCTCTTTGTTGAGTTAGGTTGTCCCTATTAATTTCCTTATGTTTAATGTAGTTTATTTATACTTTTTATATGACTTGTGATTTATTATATCACCATTTCAAGAAATTTACCCATGAATTAATAAATTTTTTGTTAAAAAATAATTTATTTATATTAAATATATTTCCTATATATGAAATTCACAAAGATTCAAGGGGTACAGATGACCCTTATGCACTAGCTGGACATCCCGGCCATAGATGGCTAGGAGAAAAATTGTAATTGTATACCTTATGTTCTGTAGACCCTATGATATGTACTGAATAAATAATTACCTAAATATAATGTACCTCATAGGTTCTGGTAGATTCCATGCATAGTATGAGCTTTTAATTGGGATAATCACCCCTAGTTGGCCTTATAGAATTGTTTGATTCCTTAGAGCCTTTATTCTAGATGGGAAGAACTAGAAATGATTGAGCATAGAGGGCCTATAAAGGTAGCTTAGTACTTTTCCTAGGTTGGTAGTAGAGATGAATTTATTAGGATCAACCTTAGGTGCCACCTTATACCCAAGTATAAGACCTGGTGAGACTTTCTATGCTAGAACTGTAATATTAAATTTGGTTGAGACTGAGTGATGTATTACCCCTAAGTGATGGAAATTTCTCATTGAAAAGTATTGGTAAATGATAAATTTGTTTTTTATCATTATAAGGATATTACCTAAAATATGAAGAATGGGTTAAATTTTGAACATGTCATTAATGAAATTGATTAAATATGTTGATTTTTATTATTGATGGGGACATTTATGTGATTCTAAGAATCGATTGTGATGTTATTATTGTTTTTGTTGGTTGAACTTAATGAGATTTCAAGGATTTGGGGTTCCCATTATTAATAATATTTTTTGGGGACCTTTACGTGATTCCATGGATTAGGTATCCTCAATATAATAATTATTATTATTATTATTGTTTTTGTTGTTGTTATTATTGGTGTAATATATATGTGGTTCCAAAGATTTGGTTTTCCCATTCTGATATGGTTAGTGTACCTTGAGCTGATTCCAAGGATCTGGTATGCCCCTTATTATTATAAAATTGGGGGACCTTGGACTTATTCCGTGTATATGTGGTGTATATATTTTTATATACATGATTTTGTGACTATGGAAAGATATGTATGACATTGGTCAAAGTAGGTATGGTGCACCTCAGGTGTTTCACATCACCCAAGGATTAATGGTGGTTATTTATTTATTTATTCTATTCCTGAATATTTGTTTGTTTTTTATTCTAATGCCAATATTTAACGTGCATAATTTTGATCATGTGTTGATTCAAAATAATTTTTTTAATTTCATTTTATTTTTAATGCTCACAAACACCCACATTTCTGTTATTAATGAATTTTCTTTTAAGGTATTTTCTGGAAGATAATTCTTATCAAAATATTTATTTTGGAAATATATTCAAGTCTTTATTTGTAGGAAATATTCATTGAATTTTCCTAGATATGTTTAAATATATTCTAGAAAAATTATTAATAACTTATATTTGTAAGTGTAATGTAAGAAAGAAACCCTACATTTGGATGAAATCATATAAATTATATACCCTATGTTTGGAAGAAACCTTATGTATGAGAAATATAAAGAACGATTTATGAACCCATCATTTCTAATAAACTATAGGTCATCAACCCTATGTTTTCAACCCTTTGTTTGGATATTTTTCATCACATGAAGGAAACCTTGATTTAACTATTCAATTATAATGTTTTAAATTTATGATATTATCCATGATTTAAGCAGTGGTCTTGATGGAAGTAGAGATCTATTCAAATATATTTTATAACCAATTAAAAGGTTTGTTATGATTATATTAAAGGCTCATATTCTATAGAGTAAAACATTTCTATTCTTATGGTATGTTATGACTCTCATTAATGATTTTTAATTCAAATATTCATGATTTATTTTGTGATATTTCTAGAGCTAGTTTGACCTGGAGTTGTTCAAACTACATTATAAATATCCACATAATATTTATCAAGAAAAATAAGAAAGGGGGGAGGATATATACATAAGTTAAAACTTTTATTGAATTAAAATAAGTAGGTCATTTCATTAAGATTTTCACTGTGGAGGCATACATTTTTTTATCTATCTAATCGACTCACTAATATTGATATCATTACTACAAAATTTTATTGTTACATATTCTTTATGGTGTTTTCTCTATCACTGTTTGAAGAAAGACTATGCAACATCGAAGATCTATTTTCTATTGTGTGGTATTTAAGATCAATTACATCTATCATTTACTTCTATAACTATAAAGTATAAACTATTTTCTAAATTAAATAAAACACTTTTGATTTATTATTGTTTTGACTACTTGTACTCAGTCATGGTGAAGTGTCTTCTTCTTGAACTAAGATTTGGATTTTTGGTCCCTTGTAAGAGAACCATAAGGTCTTATAAAATCCTTTTAAGGTTTCAACTGAAAGCACTTGTTTGTCTCTGTTTAATAGGTATCTAGATAAGAGGACCCACTAGTGAAAATAACAAATATCTCGGAGTGGAGCATTGGTGGAGTAGACTAGGGGATCTGTGTACCCTAAAAACCTATAAAAAATTATGTTCTTTTCCATTATTTATTTCCACTGCTCATTCATATTTAAGAGAGAAGGAATTTTTCACTTCATAAAGAAGGGAGGTATTCGGAATTTATCAATATTTTTGAACAACATAATTCACCCCCATCCCCCTCATGTCCTTGTCTTTGTCATCATTATCCTAGACTAAATAGTTGTATCAAATGTTGGAAACTATTAGAGATATTTATCTTTTTTTATTCCTTTAAATATTGTATTATATTTCTTTAATATTAATAAGTGGTATAATAGGAGGTATCTACTTGAAAATTTTATTTTTCAGAAATTATTTTGACTCTATCTGATATCAATAATTAATATCAGGGGAAGGACTTTATTTTTATACTCTTGTTCATAATCAAGAATGTTTATTATCTCTAAAAAGCCTAAGTTAAAGATTAAAATAAAGACATCTTAAAATGGATGATTCTAGAGAAGGAATGTCGATGATCCATGCTACATAATTTAATGGTGAAAATTATGGTTACTGGAAAACACGTATGACTATTTACATGAAAAATAATTGAATAAGGATTTATTTAAAGGATATTAAGCCTTATAAAATTCTTAGGAATGATTTTGAATATTTGAATAATGATTATGAAATAGAATTTTATCTCAATTAAAAACAAATCAATGTTATTGTGTGTGGTTTAGGAACTGATGATCTCAATCAAGTATCTTAATGTCCTATTACATTTGAGATGAAATCGACTATTCCTATTACTTATGAAGGAACTTACAAAATAAGAAAATTAATGTACACTACTATAAAACTAAAGTTTGATACTTTTAGAATGTAAGAGGATGAAACTATCACTAAAATTAATGGAAGATTAATAGATATTTTCAATAATGTTAGTACATTGGCAGATCTAATTTTACAATTAGATCAAGTGTTAAAAGTACGTTGAGAACTAACCTCTAAATGGAATGGAATATCTATAGCTATATATAAATTGAAACCAGTGAAAAAATTAGTTATTAAGTAATTAATAGGGACTTTAATGATGAATGAAGATGATATGCTGGCTAAAGTTGAAAATTACAAAAACAACATGAAGATGTTTCACTCAAAACTACTATGTATGAATCATCTAACTCAATTAAATCATATTTAGAAAAATATTTATCTAATCATACAAAAATATTTAAAAATATGCACAAAAATAAAAAAAAGGGCTAAAGAAAATAAATGTTGTGAGTGAAAAGAAAAAGGTTATACAAAGGATAATTTTCAATTACTCAAAGCTCAAAAGAAATTTTATTACAAGATAAAATGAAAGAAAATTATGAAGGAAACATGGAGTAATAAATTTGGTTTACATGCTTATTCTTATTTAGATTCTAATACGTAGTAAAAAAGACAAATGGTATGTCTTGTGGCTCATACTAATGAGGTATAATCTTCTTATTCATAAAACTCAAGTTATGAAGCACTTTCTTATAAAGAATTAATTAGGAATATATTTAGGCTATTGGATAAGTATTAATATTTAAATAAAGTCCTGAAAATTTTATAAAATATTATGATATTGTTCTATTAGATAAAGATAATTTTTCAAAATAGATTATATATTTAAAATCTAATTTTTCTGAAAATTATTATGATTTACATGATACTAAGATTAAAGAATAATTGGATGAAGATGGTATTTTAAAACAAGACTATAGTATTCTAATAAAAGGAGAAAAATATTTCAATAAATTTATTCATAAAAATAAAATCTAGAAAGGAATACATGGAATAAGAAATAATGGTGAAAGACCAAAATTTTATAAAAAATATTTTGTTCCTAGTTTAAATAGAAAAAAACAAGTATGCTATTTAATGTTTTTATTGTGCTATTAATGGAAATTATTAAAATAAATATTTATTTAAAAAACCTCAAATTTCTAGTGTCAAAAATATATATAGCTCAAATGAATTTTTGATCTTGAATAGTAGAATCCCAACCCAAAATAAAGATGTTTGGTGACCAAAAAATTAAATTGCAAACACAACTAGACCCAAAAGCATATGGGTACCATAAATCACTTGTATATAATTTTTTAAAGGATTGCACCACTAAGATACATAATAAAATCTTTAAAGAGGTTGATCGAGTGATATATGAATATTTCTACCAAATGAGTGATAATCTCTAAAGTAGTTTGTTATCGAAAAATCCACAATTCTAAAATCATTGATGCAAAAAGTATTTCATTTTTATTTCTATAAGCTTCAGGTGAATTAATTTTGGTATACATGGGGAGAGTGATATCTCTTATATTTTCATAAGGAATCTTCTATACTCATTAAATCAAGTCCTAGTCAATTTTTTTTAAATTTTTAAATATCTGTAAACATTATTTTTATATTTATATAAATATAGTGTTTCTTTAAATTGTAAAATAGTTTATATTTTTTGTCATTAAATCTATATTAAATCTTTATTTGTCTTTTTTTTGAAAAAAATGTTTAAATAACTAGAAAAAACATTCTTACATAATATGTCTTTTCAAAAATTAAAATCTATAAATATTATTCTATATTTTCAAGCTAAATAATATTAAACATCATTTGTAAAATTTCAAAACAGAATGTATCATCTTATTATTATTATTAAAAATTTTGTATCTATCTTCTTTGAAATATATTGTTTAAATTCTTATAAAAACCAGTCATAACATGATGAATCAGTCATGTACTTCATGTTTAGAAGAAAATATTTCTCACAAAAGGAAAAAAGGTAATCCTTCTAATTTTTTAAAAGAACATTCAGTTTTTTATATTGAAGATTCATTAGAAAAATATATATAAGGAAATAAAGAAGTCCATATACATGAAGAACTTGAAGTTTATTCATCTCAAATGCCTTAATAAAAGATTCTATTTAATGTTAGAATCTTTAATGAAGAAAAATTAAAGCCGCATGATGATCTTGATATGTCTATAAATTTTTATGAAGAACTACAAATATAATTTGAATAAAAAATGGTTATTTATTCATTAAAAAGGAATATCATAATTTGAAAGATAGATTGATATCAAAAGAATATTATATATCTTTTAAAGTATAAATTCAATGTTGGATGTAGTTACTCAGAAGAGATGTTTTTACTAAACTAGATCTTGATAAGCTGAAACAATTCCTAGATAAACTATGTACATCTTCGTCATATCACCGAAAAACATATATAAAAAATATTAGAAGAACTTTAGAGAGTTTTATCTACATTAATTTAAAAATTTTGACGTTTGGAAAGTTCAGATGAACCATCTACTCCTTCCCAATCCTTTGATTTTATTTTCTATTATTTATTTAAATTAAATGTAGTATATACTTATTCTGATATATTGTTTAGTAAAAAATGGGTTATACATTATTTCATAATTTCTTTTTAACTTATATTTATTATATTACATTATCATGTACCTAATATTTTATTATATCATTAGGTAAATTTATTTATTACTATAAACAAGAAGAAATTTTTTATAAATATTACATGTGAGAAAAATAATTTAAATTATTTTATTCTTTAGAAATTTTTTAATTCTTTTAGTATCCTATAAACTATACGTTAAGGTCATTATTCACCAAATGATACATTTATTCATTAAATAATTTAAATACTACTTTATTATAAATCTATATCTTTTTATGGAAGCATGAATATAGGGGAGTTTATTTTTAACTAATTTTTACTATTGTCATTCCTTTTTTGTCTAAAAAGTGGGAGAAGTTTATAATTTTTGTTTTCATGTTTATCATGAAGAGGGAGAAGTTGTAGAAGTTTGTCTCCTATCAACTTTGTATCCTTAACATGGGGGGAGAAGATTTATTTTTAATAAAATATATATATATATATATAATTAAAGAAATTGATTTTTTTTAATTTTACATATTTTTTATGTAGTTTTTATCATCTAAAATGGGGGGATTGTTGACCATGTTTTGTTTCAAAATTTTAATTTATTTATTTTTAGTTTTGATTCTCAAAAATAGAAACAATTATGTTACTAATGGATTTTATTTTAAGTGAATTTTAGGAAGATAATATTAAATAATATATATATTTTGTAAATATGTTGAAGTGTTTAATACCTAATAAATACTCATTAAAGTATTCAAAAAGTGTTTAAACATATTCTGGAAACATTTTCCATACCCTAAATTTTGAAGTGTAATGTAAGGAAGAAACCGTACATTTGGAATAATGCATATGGATCATATACCCTACATTTGAAAAAAATTCCACATCTAAGAATTGAAAAGTATGGTTTATCAATCATACTTTGGTAATAAACTGTACGTCATCAACCATGAATTTATAAAAAACCTTACGTTGTCAACCCTACGTTTGGAGTATTTTTCACATGAAGGAACCCTATGTTTGACTATTCAATGGTGGAGTTTTAAATCTATGATATTTTCCCACATTTATCCAATGGTCTTGATAGATTTAAATATCTATTCAAAGTAATTTTATGATGGTTTCAAAGGCTCTTTATGATTGTTTTAAAGGATTATACACAACGATATAAAATGTTTCTATTATTATGGGAAGTTATGAATCTCTTGAATGATTATGAATTCAAATATTCATGATTTATTCTGAAATATTTTAGGATATGGTTTCACCTAGATATGTTCCACCTATAGTATAAATAATGATACAATATTCATTGACAAAAAATAAGAAAGGAGAGAAAATATATACATAAGGAAAAACAATGAGTGAATTGCAACAAGTGTGTCGTTTACTTCAAATATGAACATTGGAAACATGCATGTTTTGATCTATTTGATCGAATTTCTATTGTATCTATCATTTATAATTCATTTTATTGTCACATATTCTTCTCCAAGATTGAAGAATCATTTTTCAAAGATACGGTATAGAGGCATTCATGTTTATACATCTGTTCAATATTTTATCTATCATTGTCTGAATAAATCTTAGGCAATGTTGAAGATCAATTTTATTCAATGTGATATTGAATATAAATTGATTCTATCAGTTACAACTGCAAATATGATATATAACCTTTTTTCTCATGTAAATCAAACTCTTTTGATTTACTAGATTTTCAAATGCTTGTACTCATTTATGGTGTAGTGTTAGTTTCTTTTATTAAGATCTCGATTTTAAATTCCCTATAAAATAATAAGAACACCATTTAAAATACTTGTAAGGTGTCAACTTCCCACACTTAGTTGTTTTTTTAATATGTCTCTAGATAAGAGAACCTAATAGTGAAAATCACCATGCTCATATAGTAGAGCATTGGTAGAGTATACTAAGGGGTATTTGTGCCCTGAACCACTATACATCACTGTGTTATTTTCTGTCATTCAATTAAACATCTCACTCATCTTTAAGAGATAATGAAAGGTTTACTGAATAACCAAGATAGGTGTTCTGAATTTATCAATGTTCTTAATAAACACAATTCACCCCCCTCCCTGGCCCCTCTTATGTCTTTATCTATGTCATCACTCTCCAGACCTAACACATAACACTTAATTTACTAGATGTGTATTGGCTATATTGATGGTGCCATACTGAGTTATGTACTCACACCCTACTGGCATGTCTATTAAACTGTGTACCCACGAAGCCTTCATTGTTCACAAGTTAAAGTTGGGAAAAGGCCCCAGAACTAGATTAATTGAGTATGATAGATCATGTGGGATTGGAAATAGGATGAGGTGAGGTTCATGGATATAATAGAGCCTTAGTATATTTTATTTAATTATTTTGTCTATATATAGATATATATATATATATATTATGGTCCTTATGAAAGAACATTTGATATGTTTTTCACTATGATTGAATCTCTTTCCTATTGATGGACTCAATATATTTATTTATTATGTATACTCTAATGCTTATTTATTATTATAGAAATTATTTATTTATTTATATTGTGATTTTTGACTCTAATATGAGGTTATAGTCTCCCCTCCATTATATCTTTCACACTTTCTTCTAGTTAGTAACCTATGGCATATGGGGAGTTATGCCTGAGGTCACTTAATGACCTGATCTAGTCATTGTTCATAGTGTAATGGGGTGGAGATGTTACAATGTGATATCATAGGATTCCTTTATGTATCCTAATATATTTATAGTTTTTTTATTCATGATATAGGAAGGTTTTTCAGCTTGTGTGGATATCATATGGGTGTGTTATAAACACCTTTTCTGGTAAGAATTATAGGTTATCACTAGCTTGGGATTGATGTTTCAGATTTTTGGTGTTATGGTTGACTTATTTCACCTCATGTGATGTATATGATACTCATATTTATGATTTATTATTTATTTATTTTTTATTTCCCCACTGTAAAAAGTCCAATTATAATACTTTTAACTCTTGGATCATTGGCAAGAGGCATCTCAGTCATCAAGTTGGCCTATAGGACACACATGATTTTTTTTTTGATTTATATCACCAATATTTTCTCTGAAAATAGGTGATGTTTATTTTATATTGAGATGTTTAGTGATGATTACAAAACAAATCCCTCTATATACGGTATGAATGGTGACCCATAGTGGGTTAGTTCTAGTATATGGTGGGCTTCTACTTAATCCAAACCAATACCTATTTATTATTTTGATGTCAATCATGGTAGGGTGATATAATTATATATATTTTGTACCTAGATGATAACATGATTCTCAAGAGGGTAGTCTTGTAGGTTTTTTACTGATAAGAATCAGTGCCTCAGTAGTTCAATGACGTGGCATGTGTTTCTGGATACATGTATGATACAAGAGGACCTATAGTGGGAATTTTTATCATGAGTCTTCATGTGAAGTTAAAAACATTAACATAGAGTTTTACTTGAGAGCTATGAAATATGTGAGAAGTGAATTTTTTATTAGGTGAGACGGAGAGCTCGGTACTATAAGATTGGGATCAATACTTGGGTGAGATGACCATTATGATTAGGAAATGGGATGTTTTCCTACTATTTTCGACTCATGATAGGTAAAGGTTACCTGAGGGAGGGGTTAGTCTGAAAATGTGAGGGCCTTAGAGGTGGTAAACATTGTAATATTCTTAGGGTGGTGAAATTGGGGTACTACCTATTACATATTATAGGCATGGTATGCCTAGAAATGTTTTCGACGATGACCACGTTGAGTGCGGGTGCTTTTGGTATCATAGTGAGAATTCAAGGGAATGATTAATGGGATATATGAACCTATTAATTCAAGATGTGTGTTAGGGGTGTTGAGATAGAAAAATTATACACTTGGGATTTTTTATATAATTCCTAGATTGATGGTTGTTCGAGTGATAAGCATGGAAGATGTGAAATTCTTTGTTTTCAAGATGGTTTCCAAAGTGACTCATTCATTATGAGATTAACATTCCATGAAATATGGGTGGTGAATTAGGTGGATAATCCAAAGTTTAATTAATTTGAATCATGATAGCATGATTTGGTAGTTATGAAAGTGATTTATTTGAGTATATAACTATTAGGTTTGTATGAGGTCATGATAGAGAATGTGGTTTACGTTTGGTACCGATTGGGTTGGGAATTAGTGATTGGTCGTGTATAGGCCAATAATCAATGATAATTGAGAGACACTAAGTGGAATGATTTCTCAGGTGGTTGATGATGAAAAGGGGAGTTCCCCTAAGGTGTGGTCCATATTATGGATTGTATTAGGGATTTGATGATAAATAGTAGTGACACCTCTATAATGATGATATTAATGTGGATAATGTGGTGTCATGAGCTAATAGTGGATGAGCATGGCTCGGGAAGAGAAAATTTCATGTAATGTTTGATTCTACTAAGGTTTCCATCGAGTATTTGTATAAGGGTAATCATATGATTGTTAATTTACCTTTTCCCACTAGAGATCATTAAACCCTTTTAGATAAATTTTTGGCAAACACCAGGGATAACATTTCATTGATCCAGAATGGTAGTTATTGAAATTTCTTTTTGGCACTCGGGTTTGAGTGTAATATCCATGTCTAGTCCTTATGTTCAGTAATAGATAGATAATGGAACATGCTGATAAATAACATTGTTTTCTGGGAAAAATGGACACACTTCCATTATGAAGAGAGTTATATTGATTGTGGTAGAATTACCCTCAAAATCGAAGATTTGTTGATATACCGAGAATTTTTGAGATTTGGATGTGGTGATGGGTGGAGATTGAGTGTAATCATCCTACATAATATGAATTAAGGTTATGTGATTGTGTATAATATTTATAGTATTTCAATACTCAGAATGAGTGCATGTAATTCATTGGGTATGGTGGAAATTCAACAATGGAAATTCACAATATTTCAAGACCAATCATGGCGGTTAGAGTTAAATAATCTCAGGATTCCCTTAAGAGTCAATTCATCATGATTGATTGGGTTGATTATGAACCAAAAATTAAATAAAATTGTTTTATAAGAAGGTTATCCTAAGGATACCAGATAAAAACTTTTACATATGGTTGGATTTGATGGGTTAGAAATAGTTTTAGGTGCATCAAATTGGATATGATGAAAATGTTTTGAGAATTGATTCAGTATTTTAAAAAATAAAATAAGTTGGTCCTTTTTATCTGAATGTGGAGGGTTATATAATTCGGTTGGAATCAAGATGGCGATAAATGAAATTTTTTTATCAAGTTTTGTTTTGTAAGGTTGAGTGTCGGGACGTAGATAATATACTAAATGGTTCATTCTATCACAGAAATATGTTTGATGGTATATTTGGATGGTAAGGAACATCATGGATTGAAATTGGACATAAGGAAAAAGGAATATGGTTTGGACCCCCAATTGACTGAAAATGAATTAATGGATGACATCCTGGTGCCTCAGAATAGACAATTATGGGTGGGAATTTTCTTAGTGCTTTAGTAATAGTAATTAGAAGTGTCTTGAGTTTTGAATATTGAGCCCCATATATTCAGAGTAGCATGGTCAAAGAGTATTTGGTGTTTAGATAAGGCATGTGGCCTATTAAAATTAAATTACTGTCCTAGTTAATCATATAGTTATGTTTTAATGAAAAGTAATACTTATTAGAAATGAAAAGTATTATGGGGAGTAATTGCAGAACCTTATTTCCAGATGTGTTGTTAAATTCATGAGGAATCAGAATATTCAATTTAGTGGAAAATCTATTTTGAGAACCAAAATTCAAAATGATATTATGATATTTTGAACATCCTAAAAGTATATTTTAGATGAGGAATGTGGCATTATTGGAATCAAGGATTCTTATTTTAGTGATAGAGAAGATACTAGGGTTCTTGGGCTAATACAGCAGCAACTGGCCAGCCAATGGACCACTACCAAATGTCCCCTTTCTTGGGTAGTATCTTAGAATCCCTTATGGGATCACCATCCAGCCAGGAAGCTCAGTCTGTATTGCTGGTGAGGCTTATAGAGTTTTATTTAATAATGGTGTTTTCATATATTTGGTCTCAACACCCCTTTGGATTTAGTAGGAAAGGGTGTCATGAGGAGGGACATTCAAGAAACTCCTCCCCCTCCACTTCCTCCATTGGTACCCCATGATCCAAGGTGATTAATATGGCTATTTCACAATGAATTCAATATATGACCATCGATTCTTCTTCCATATTTTCATTGGTTGTTCATCCTTCTTTGAGTTTTGTTAGATATTGGATTATGAAGTCACGGAATCATGTTGAAATCATATTATAATAATGGGGCTCTATCTTGAATTGTCTAGCGGGTATCTCATGAGATTTATTTAAAGTTTTTGTATAATTTTTGGATTAACATATGGTTCCCTATGATTTTCTTCATGCTTTTTTTATGAATTTGGGTGAAATTGAACTTTATAACATTTATTTAATTTTTTTGTAATTTTTCATATATAAGGACCCGAGATGTTGTATTCACATCATCCATCGATGTTTTGATGGAGGTAATTCACTAACATAATTTTATCTAGGTATATTTACTTAATTGGATTAATTTGGAAATTATTTCAGTGTTGTGCGATATATATTTTTCCTAGAATTATGTTAAGAATTTGTTGTAGACCATCCATTGGTGGTCGGTCATAGTTCTAGTGAATAAAATCTTTTGATGAGTTTTAAGAAGTTCTTAAAATTTGATTAAATTTTTTAAATAATTATAATTTTTTATAATTAATCATTTTGAATGTATCAACGTGTTATAGGTACTCGAAGTGATGGAAAGTTTCCATTTGAGATGCGACAAACTTGGAGGGGCATGGGAAACAAATTTCCAAGATATGATATAAAATGGAAAGTCTCTTTATTGAGGTAAGTGGTCCCTAAGAATTTCACTATGGTTAATGAAATTAATTTATACTTTTGATATGACATGTGTTATAATATCTTTCCAATGTAGTAAATTGACCCTAAAATTAATAAAAAAATATTAAAAATGAATTGATTTAAATTAAATTGATTACATATATATATAATGCACAATGTTTCAATGTCCATAGTGAAAACTTATGCATTGGCTGGACATCCTATCCATCGATGGTCAGTAGAAAAATTTTAATTGTGTACCTTGTAATTTGTAAACTCCATGAGAGGTGATAAATAAATAATTACATGAATGTAATAGAACTCATAGTTTCCCATAGAAACCTTTTTTATGATTTTTTAAAAACTAGGATAATTGACCCTAATTAGCCTTATATTATTTTGAGATTCCTTAGAGCCTTCAAACTAGATAAGATAATCAAAAATTAATAAATTTAGAGGACTTGGATAGGTGCCTCAGTACTTTCCCTAGATTAGGAGTTGTGATGAACTTGGTAAAATTAGCCTTGGGCATCTCTTTAGACTCTAGTATAAGACATGGTCAGACATGGGATCCTGGATCAAACATACTTTTTTTAGGTTGAGACATGTGAATAAATTCCCCCTGAGTGATAGGATTTATCAATTGAAAAGTGTTGGTTAATGATTAATTTATTTTTTGAGGGTTCTTATGATGTTACCTAATATCTTATACATGATTTAAATGTTGAACATGTGATTAATTAAACAGATTAAATGTGTTGGTTATTATTTTATTTTTTAGGGACCTTGATGTGACTCCAAGGATTGAGTATTCCCATTATGATTATTGGTGTTTTGGGGAATTTATGTGATTCCAAGGATCTAGTGCTCCCATTATTAATATTAATTTTGGGGTTCTTTGATGTGATTCCAAGTATCTAGTGTTCCCATTATTATTATTGTTGTTTTTGTTTTTTTTTTGTTGTTATTATTATTATTATTATTATTATTATTAGGGGACCTCAGATATAGTTCTAAGGATCTACTATACCCATTATGATATAGTTGAGGGACCATAAGGTGATTCCATGGATCTGGTATACTGATGATTATTATAATTTGGGAGAGATTTGTCTTATTTCTTATATCTAGTATTTCCATTTATATACATAAGTATGGTATTATGGATAGAGATATTTGGAACTCACCAAAGCTGGTATACCAACCTCAAGCATCATGCTTCACATGAGGATCAATGGTGGTTATTTATTTATCTATTCTATGCATCTATAGTTTTATATATTTTTATTATGTTGAATATGTAACATTCATATAAATAATAATTTACTGGCTATGTATGGGTAGTGTTGGTGGTTCCCTACTAAGAAATGTACCCACACATAGCTCAAGAGTCCATTTCACTTAGGTACTCAAGAAGCATTTATTGTTCATAAGACCAAGTTGGGCATAGTCTCGGGATTCGATTGATCAAGTAGGATAGCTTGGATGGTATTGAAGGAAGTAAATAGGTGAGGTCCAAGGATGTAGTATAGCCTCAGTGTATTTTATTTCATTATATTATCTTTATATATATATATATATGATCAGCCTAGTTAGTTCCCAATCGAAATGTTTTCCAGTATGAATTCATCCATTTATTATTGATGGCATGTGTTTATTTATTTATTTCGCATACCCTTTTCATTTTTTATTATTTTGGATGTTATTTAGTTATTTTTATTTTTATTTTTACTCAGATATGAGTTTATAATCTCCATGTCTTCATATCATAGACCCTCACCCCTAGTATCAAACCTCAGGAGTATGGGGGTGCATTATTGAGGTCACATAATGACCTGATCTTGTCACTTCTCAAAGTGGGACAAGTAGAGGATGTTACAAAATTCCATATAATAAAAAATTCCATCAGACTACACCCCTAATGAAATGTTAATAAACATCACCCCATAAAAATACTCTATTTTTAGATTAAGGCTACCCACAACTAGACAGGTATAAAAACTATATATCCCATGATTCAAGACATATAAAAGAAAATTTAAAGTCCACTATATTCATACCTTGAGATATGGAAGGTCTAGTATCCTACTCAATAGGTTTAGGCTAAACTGAATCTAATTGGTCTATCCCTTGGCCTCGAATCCCAACCTATGCTCTTAACCCTGCACTACCTTACTAGTGTCACTTCTTCTAACCCTATCACTATGCTCGCTGCCCTGACCCAAATGGTTATCATAACTCATGTTTCATAGATTCTATAGTGTTGTTGATACATCTCCAAAATCTTATATCTTTATATATCTTCTATCTATATGAATTCACTGATTACTCATGAAGAACCTCTCTAGATGTCTAATCCTCCTACAATCTAGTCACTCTAGTGGAATCTAATCATACTAAGGCCTGGTATGGCTAAACATGCTACCCTAGTGAAACTGCACTACATTAATCCCATGATGAGGAAAAGATGATCAATCACCTTAGGTACTCTTCCCACCACTTATCTAGAGTGAATCATCAAAATAGCATTTTTTTCTGAAGACCCATCAATAGTCCATCCAATAGAAGCTGAATTACCTAAGCCACTTCTCTCTCTTAGGTTCCTTTATAAAATAATTTCTTGATTTTATACCTTATAAAGGTATTAAATTTAGAAAATGTTCACCTATACTAGAATCCCATATCACAACCAATCCGAAAATAACCTCACTTAGTCTACCTCATCCTTCTCTACCATAGGGTAAAATCATTTTAAGTCAGTAAAATGGTCAATATAGTCCATCACTGGAATATTTCTCTATATAACATGCATGAACTCCTTTACCCTAGTAGTTATCATGGTCTCTATAAGAAAATAGTTAAAAAAATGGGTCAAGAAGTCATAGCAAGACAATCCAACATGCTAGTATACCTAGACTAAAATGTGTCACCATCGATTCACTAACCCCTGAATCTTATAGATTTCCAATTTCACCCTCCTATCCCGAGTAATATCAATGTGATATTAAATCATCTAGATAGAATCAATCTAGAACCCAACTTTTTGAGGATGACCCTACCTAGAAAATAATAGTCTATGCTACAACTTAAACTCCCTCATGAGGTCAAACATTGTTAGGGATGCTCATGGATCCTCTCTCTCCATCAACTATACAACACACAAAATGATCTCTTAGATTTGGTCATCTATAGTTACACCCAACACTGTAGTAGGATCCATCCTAATAACCTCTATGTAATTCCTATTTCCACCCTTTTATCACCCAAATATAGTTCATCAAAGAGGTATTTATCTATAATATGAATCACACACCACATAACATGGTAACCCATAAGTTCTTGATATCATATTTTAAGTAAATCGATAACAGGTATGACACCATACTATTTTTTATATCTTATATCATAGTAATCTTATAACTCAAGTTCTATAACTAGCCCTATATACCCATATATAGGGTCAAAATCATATCTATACACTAATTTCACACCATACGTATAATATCTACATCATCACACTTTTAAAAATTACATTAACCTGAATTTTTTATAATTCAGGATTAGTTAAAAGAAATTTCAATTACAAGTTATAAAATAAATAACTTTATAAGTTTTAATTTGAATTTTAATTAACTTATACCGCAACTCAATTAATATCAGTGGCCATGAAGTTCACTTTTACAAGTTTAAATGATCGGTTAATCAAGATACCACCATAAATTTATATGTGAATACACCATATAAATTTTGTTTGATACTATAAATTGTTGACCCATTGTCTTAAGAAATGGGTCCAATAATAGTAAATCATGAAAATGTAAAGTGAATCCTATGTGTTGGGTATGATACATGAATGTACACACTCTTTAAATCTAGTAAGGAGATAAAACCCCATAAATAGTAAACTCCAAAATAATGTGCATCACTCCAAGTGAAAATAGATCAATTATTAAACAAAAAAAATAACAACAATCTTGTCCCAAGTAACTCAAAATTTCCCTAATATGTGGGTTAGATAATCCTAGAAATAGGTTCTAAATGAAGTCTCTAAAATTCCATATCTTCCTTTTACCTCACCCAAATAGTTAGACAAAAGAAATAGATTTGATATAACTTTATAATTTCCTCACCTATTCGACAACCACTAACTGATTCCCTAGCTAAATAAGTCTCCACTGGGGAACTCAGGAACTCCTCCCCATATATCAAATGCTTCCAACTATAAGTGGGGTTCAAAATCATAGAGTGGAGAGTCTATACCCTTGTATCAGAGTTCAGTAATAATGGATGTAATAAAAATTTTAAAAATAAACACAATACAGTAAATTAAACTCATGTAAATCACCAATAAATAATGACAACCCATGTTGTATCAAAAGTATATCTATATATTTCAAGTATTTATACATAAAAATTAGGTAAAATTCATGGATATTGAAAATAATAAAAGATAAAATGGGATACTCCATCAAAATTGGTCTGGAGTTTTATCCCTGTTCCAATATTTAACGATCCACACTAGCTACAAGATCCATAAGAAATAACAGGGAATTATACCTTATCATATCCTATAACTGTGAAGTCTACATGGGTATAAAACGAAGGCCCAAGTAGGGTTTTATTATGAATAAGTAATACATGAAAAATGGTGTCAAATATCATATCTATTCTAAATATATACTTCATGTTGATTTTAAGACTAAAATACATGTAAGACACAAATAAATGAAATCATCATTGATCCTCAGGTACCATGGTGACACTTGGGATCATTCATACTTAATTCATCCTTTTATGGATTTTATTGATCATAATTAGTCACCAATCACAATCACTAATTCATATGAGGATACCCTAAGAAATCAAAGTATAATGTGTCATCTCTGATTCCCAGGGTGTTACCCTAGGAAATCAAATTAAAATGACTCATCATAGAATCCAAGAGGGTATTTTTCAAGGCATTCCAAAGTCTCTAACAACATCACTGAATCCAAGGGGAGTTTCACCAATGGATTCAATAGGCTTATGCATTGTTTTTTATTCCTAAGGGGTTACACTAGGAAATTAAATATCATGTGTCATCACCGAATCCAAGTGGGCTCCCCCAATGGATTTCAATGTTTTAAACATCGTCATAGATTCCTAGGGGGATACCCTTGGTAAGAAAGTATTAGTCATCATCACTTATTCCTATGGGGTTACCATTGGTAATCAAGTATCAGTAATCATCCCCAAATCTGTGGTTAATTTCCACATAAAATCAAATCAAGTTTCATAATTCAAGTACATAGGAAATTCATCCGTCAATTATTTTATACAATTTCATTTGTATTTATATAAAAATATTGTATCCCAAATACTACATCATGTATTAGGAATCCCCTAACCTCACATGTGATGAATTACTTAAGTTAAGGTACACTTAATGTCACTCTTTTAAATTTTGAAATTTATATACCCAGTAAAATACAACTTAATTGGTTGATAAAGTCATAGTATAAACTTTCCAATGGACCATTCATGGACAATAGAGTGGTCTAATTTCATTATTTAGGAACACGAAACATTTGATTATTAATTTAGGTCAATCTCATGGTCTTTCAGTGTGACAACACATCATAAGAACAATGGAAATGGAAATTCTTTTAAGGGGTGGTATCAAGACCACCTACCTTATGATCATCGATGTATACTCACTGAATAGAATATATTTATTTGAGCTAAGATGGTACAAATCAATAAATAGAAGACAACCCAAGAAATAAGATAAAATAGATGAAACCTTTATGAAAAAGTTTTATTGTGAAAGAAAAAAATAAATGGAGAGAACATAATGATGGAATTACCAAAATCTTCCTATTTTAATGAATTGTCATTTATTCAATAGATAAGAATGGTAGGAACCCACTTGAGAATAGAAATTTCAATGGGTAAGGGGAGTGTATCACATATACTATGAAAGGGAACCGCTTATTCTAATTTGAAACACATTATAAATAATTAATTTATTAATCTAAATAAAAAACACTCAAAAATGTTTCATGGTGTGACCATAAGGTTCATGTGGTAAACTCTTTGAGGTATGGTTCCCTCACCAATTACCAATAATTTCATAGTTTAATACCTATTATTGTTCATTTATTGTCCACAACCTCTAATTTTTCAACTACAATCCATCTTTATCTTCTCAAATCTTATCTTGAGAAATTCCTGAACTCCAAAAAATCTAATAACTTTGTAAAATACGTGACATTTAGATACTTTTTAAAGGAATTATGATCTAAAAAGAGTTGGGTTTTATAATTTCAAATATAAAACAATGATACTTGAAACTAATATAAATAAAACAATGAATTTTATACATGAAAACAATTGTATCATAGGCCAAGAATCTAGGGCAGTGATGAATGTGGAGAATAGGTATAAGAAACCAATAAACTACTAAGTAAATTGTATACGATGATCATGTTCTATATTTCATCATCTAAGTTTATGGAATTAAAAGTAATGATGGAATAAAAACATGTTCTAACAATAGTAAACCAAAATTCACAAATTCAACCAAAAGTAAAAAAATAATAATGCCAATTAATACTTGATCATAGATTCAACTTTAGGAAAAATAATTCATGATCTCAAAATTATTATGAATATATTAGAAAGGATTAATAAAAAAACATACCACATGGAACAACATTCATCACATTGATGTGTTCTAATAGTCATGGTTCTATTAATTGTTGTTTTGAAATCCAATCATTGATGTCATCAAGGATCTATTCCCACTCCCCGATCCACCATCGATGATTCGTTGATATAGATTCACCCCCCCCCCAACTCACTTATCTCTATAGTTTACAAAAATATATGTGTATAACCCATTAAGATAATAATAACTAGATTATTACTGATACATTTAGGGTTTCTACATTTGAAATAAAATTAATTAAATTATGAAATTATTTAACTCATCAAATGTGATATAGAACACCTGATAACCCTAATATGAATGAAACTTAAACCACCCCAGTGTAAAATGCATGTTTCGAATTCAATGGCCATCTTAGTTTCCCCGTTCAATACTATTTTAAATATATATAATCATCTATCCAAAAACTGTTGCACATAGACTAAAAATAATATAATGTTTTTATTATATTATTTCTAAGATTTGTTGAACTATTGTTTGCATGCCCTCTCAACATAAGAGTAAACCTCATATAGAAGAACAAAATAACCCTCTAAAAATCACTTGGGGTCATCTACTATGGTAAATTTATTATTTTACCTCTGGGAAATACTCAGTACATAAAAAAATAAAAAACAAGGTGAGTCTCACTCGGGTAAAGATCGAGTCATTGCATCATCCCCACCTTAAAATTTATAATTAATAAAAATAATTTATCCATAACCACACAAAATCATATAACATAAAACACTCCATTGGAACACATCACACCATTAAATACAATTTTGTATGGGTATGTGTTCTCTAATTGAACTCAATACATCAGTATCCATGAAGGATAACCCCTTCTTTTATAAGAGAAGATATCATATCCAATCATAATGAAGAAAGAAATATGTGGAAACATGTCTCCATCTGAGAAATGTATTACTCAGACTCTACACTCAAAAATAATCTCTATTCAAGAGCCATTCTAACTCATGGGATGAGAAAACCCCCAAAATCCTTTTATTATTTCCCCAAAAGGGTTTATCTAAAATTACAATTCTAGTGGGAGTTCCCTGCTCCCTAAATTTTAAAGACCATTCTAGATGATCCTTGTAGAGATAAATCTACCTACGTTGAAACAACACACCAGGTATTTAATGAGTTCTCCATGCTGATAGAAAAAAATTATAATTTAAAATTCATTTCAAAATTTGCATCAGCAACCTCTATCAGAACCTTCCAACAAGGAATTGACTCTAACATCACTAACATGCAGCGCAAGTTAAAAATGGGATTCTATTGGAACCTTTCCATAAGTATCACCCATAATTTTATGATCTCATAAAGACTTATGAAGGATTCATACTCACTATTAGAGATAACCCAATAAAGTTTATACCACTCGATTGTGAAATCTATCAATAATAACATCAATCATGGCAACAACTTTAGCCAACTGATCAACACCACACTGCTACTCATTGGGTGACCTGATCCTCCATTATCCAAAGTGGATAACTCTAAACATTTATAAAAAGTAGATATTATTACTCAAAGACCCAATAAAATATCTACTTGGGTAGGAAAAATCTACAGTCTATTGAGATATCCTCCTCCTATATCACAAAATATGGTTTCCATGAGATGGGTAAACTTAAGAAAAAAATGTTCAAGGCATACCATAGACCATATTTTACTAGATCAGTCTCCTATTAATATACCCATTATTACACCCATCATGTACACTAGGGATGAATCACTATATTCTTGGGGGTGTGGACAAAGTGTTTCCCATATTCATGGAAGAAACTTATGGTCTCACAAGGTCACTAAGTCAATACCACACCCATATCATTCTTCACATAAAAATGACAGGTGTGAGAAATCCATAATCGATAAAATGTTTGAAACATCTCCCCTTCTAACCAATAATAAACCATCCAAGGATAACCACTCATGGAATACCATCTTCTTTTGGACACTGGGTCCTCCATCAGAGAATGTTAATCATCGTGCTATGGTTGTCCTACTTTGATCTCCTCAGCCTCCCCAAACTTGGTCTCATGGAGATCATTATCAATTCAAAAAAAATTAGTTTCATTCTATAAGAATCCTAAATTTATATAATCTCTACCATGAATCTATTAAATGAAAATTTTGATTTAATACACCACAACTTCAAAAGGGAACTCATCACCCCCAGTATGTGGGTCGATACATACATTGGCCTCTCACTGAATCTCAATCATAGATCACCCCTATAAAGCATGCATTCATTCCTAAGTATTAATAGGAAGGTAAGTTCATATATATTCACAAAGTACATAAATCCACTCTCACAAACTAATGGTAAACTAACTTAATTTCTATAGGGTGAGCTTAACATGACAAACCTAAGGTGCCTTTCTCATTGTTGTAGAAAAAACATTCCACATCATTAAAATCACAAATACCTAATGATTCTTGTAGGGGGTAACCAATTAACACTGATGTAGGTACCACCACACCTCTCCACTAGCATGAAGGCACCTTTGTAAAAGTCTATTTATCTAAAAGGGTTTAACTCACTCCATCAGAAGGATGACTGAATAATTCTCTTCATCAATGGAAGTTTTATAGATGATCATGATCAACCTTATGGTTCCACTAAAATCTCTAAATTAAAAATATATATCACTAGATAAATTGAGTTCACCTATGCTAAAAATATCGAGGTTACATGGAGAAATAGACACAAGATTGGATTTGTTTCAAATCAATTATCACAGAATCATAGTTATCCACATTTCACATCATCCCATAACATAGGTCATCATCACTCCATGATATTCAAGATCCAACTAAAGGGTGGTGATCATGAGGAATAATCAATTCATCACCCAAAACCAATGATTCTTTATCTAAAGATTATCCACTAAAAATTATAAAAAACATTAGGGCTAATAATAAGAATGTTACATGATTCACCATCTATAGTATAGAATTCATTCCATAGCAAAAAACTGACTATAATGAAGTAAAAAAACTAACCTCCACCCATTTATAAGGTGAATCTATATCAATATTATAAATCTACCCAGGATTATTTGAGTGACTCTAGCATGGGTGGTGTTGTAATAAATCACACACATAGATTGAAAATATCTTAATTGGGTGTCTTCTAAAATCAAAAATCTCAAAAAACTACACCAAAAACAATTCTTACAAATAAACTTTTAAAATATCATGTTCCTTTAAGGGAACTTAAAAATTGACATTTACCGTTTAAAGATATTCAATTATATTTATTAAATACCCCATATAAGATAAGGTCTCCAAATCCATCCATGGTATATTAGTACCACCATGAGTTTGAGAAATACATCATCTATTGATGGATTTTCATGTATTTTAGGAAGCTCAATACTTGAACTTACATTAGGGAAGAAAATTTCCAAACTGGATGGGAACATGAGACCGAGACTATAGTTAGTCCCAATATCACTCAATGTTTGGAATCGCCTCCCAAAATTCAAAGTCATCATTCATTGAATTGATGTATTGTAACAAGAATATTTTTAGTCTCATCTAACTTAGTGAGGACTACCATCCATTTTATGATAAATATTTTCAAAAATCACAAGGTAAGAGAGACCACTTTAGATCATGGTTTGAGAACACCTCTCAAATGAGACTCGAGAAATAATTCCTCATCACTCGCCATCTGATGGTGAGATAACCAAACATGGGCAAGGGATAATTACAACAAATTACTCTGAAATAAGAAAAAAATATAAAATTACTTTTGGGTGTCACAATTCTCCCTAACAAGCCATTTTATACACATATGAATTATTCCTCTATAAAATCTAGCTATTAGTGGATTGCACCCGAGAATCAATAGATCACACCCTTAAAGAATAAACAATTTCAGGATGATGTGACACAAGAAGGATATTAATGTTCGTAACGTATCGACTTACTTATACCATGTAATCTATATTTGAGGGTTCTACGCCAACCAAAAGGTTATCAAAGTACTCATGAAAGGATACATTGTCCACCACACCTACCTCAGTTACCCTATTATGTTTACCAAACTTAATATCCCCTTAATATCATTAACCTATGTTCCCAAGACAATAATCACATGAACACTAATTATATTTATTTTCCCTATGACAATCCCACTCTCGTACCAATCAAACTTGAAAAGACTCACTAGAGCACCACCCGTATCAAAGATAAACTAAGATTCCCTCCCCAAACCCTCCTCCAAAATGTTACAAGGTACTGATTGGAACTGAGTAGGAATGTCTCACAATTTAGGAGTCCATATCCTATATCAACATATAATAAACACATATCTCCAATTCCATAGGATAACAATAACACTAGTATGATATATAATTGAAACCAATTGAATTTAATACAACACATGGATGAGACATCTATTGAGATATATATAGATAACCAGTATGAGTAACATAATATAAAAAGGGCGATAATATATGCCCAATGGAAAAAAAGGCAAACTAATAACTAGTCATGTTGAAGAGGCCCTTACTATAAGATATCTCTAAACATGAACGTCACTTTCTACGATCAACTCTTAGTACTATGAATATATTCTTTCACCATATCCTCTAAAGTCACTAGGTATTATCTTTAAACAAGATGACCCATTGTATATCACCAGTACAATATATAACTTTTACATTGTTTTTACAAAAAAACACATGTGTTTCCATGTACATTTTATGTTTGAGTATAAACATATTAATTATGGTGCCTTGAAAACTACCAAGAGCAAATAAACAACATGCCAAATAAATAATCCTGACCCTAAAGAGTATCCAAAATGAAGTTGAAAAGAATTAACAAGATATAGTCAAACACTAAAAGTCTCATGCATTCTAAAGAAGCCACATTCATCACAACTATAATCCTTATATCCACCATTCATGAGCACCTAGAGTTTATCAAAATGTCCAACAATCCACAAATCATGAATTCAATAGTGAACAATGTGTTGCATCTCAAAGGAGACCCCTAGGGTGTCGTGAAACTAATAATACCATAAACTTATTTACTATGTAGTATTATAGGAGCCACACCATCACCTAAAGCAAAGAAGAGGATCCCACTCATCCTTGAAGCATGATTTCCTTCTGTGGTCACATGCACTACTTGATGGTAAATGATAAAACCTGATACTCTCACAAAAAAGGCCCAGAAGAATTATTTATTCCTTTAAAGGTATCTATACAAAATAAATTATCAACCCATATAACCTCTCATACACTATAATTCAAGGATATGATGTTATTATTTCCACATGAGGTAAATGTAACATATCATGTAACCTTTGACTACATGCCATGTTCACCTTGGCCAAAACCACAACATGTACAGGGGGTACATGCATAGGAGACCTATATAATGTCACCTGCACTGAGACATCAAAAAATGAAAATCAAGATGAGTCTCACTGAAGAAAAACCTGAGTCACTATATGTCAAGAGTTACTTTCCCTTCATCGACCATTCTTCAGAGAATATATTTAAAGATAAAACCATATTGAACGGTGCTACCTAACATTTTTTGATAGGTAAAATAATTAGGGAAATGATTTAATCCCACAACATCCGTCTTTTTAATTGTTAAAAAAGTAAACAAGTTTGTTTTCTTATTCTATAATTAAGTTCCCTAATACCTATTAATTCCTAAAGGAATACAATGAATTTAATTAAACCATGTTTGGGGATGAATACATTACTAGGGTTTGTTTAAGATTGATGAAGACTATTTATTCTTTTCCAAAGATTCATTCTTATAATAGGGGTTCTATAACATCCCATGGTTTTCAAAAAAAAATTAATTGCATGAAAAATTGAGTTAAGTTTATATTTATAACGAGACTTTAAACATAATTTTGTAGCTTCTATGTTTTGAATTTCGAAAAATGGTCATCTATAATTGTATTTAGTAATTTATTTGGAGTCTGATAGAACAAACTTGTTTTTTGGTGAATAGTAACATACCCTTATAAATAGTAATATGAATAGTAATATGACCATAATGTATAGTAAATTTTATTATTATTTTATTTTCTTAAGTATTTAAGATAATGATATCTATGTTAATTTTTCAATGTGATATAAAAGTAGATATAGAATTAAAGTTTATTTATTTTTTATTAAAGTGTGATTTTATTAAAAAATTAAATTAATAATATTTAGAAAATTATTCTCAAAAAATGGAGTTCATTTTTGAATTATACACATCAAAAAAAATTAAGGGTGAATTTTTTAGAATTTTTTAAAATTCTATATTTTTTTATGAATAGTGAAATAAGGTAAAATACTGTATATTCAAATTATAAGTTAAATACACTACTTATTACAACATAAGTGATTTAATACCACTTGGTTTTAACTCAAATGACATTATTACTATTTGGGGTCACATTAATTAAGATTAATCATAGTATTGAGACAAAATATCATAATAATGATTAAAATAATGTATAATACCTCCTCTCATCCACTATAAATACCACCCTCATTTCCTTATTCCTCCCACGCCTCTCAAGGCTCCAGCCTTACCTAGGTTCTTTCCAATACTCCTACCAAGGCTCTTCCCCAAGTCCTATATCTTCTGTTCTCCCTAAAAAGCCAAAAACAAAGGCCTTAATAAGGATCTCAAGGAGAAGATATCAAAAGGAGGTTTAAACAAGTTTGAAGTAAGACAAACCCGAGGTAAGGGAATTCTTTACCCGATTTCAATTCTTGGGGTTAACATTCTACTACATTATTTATGTGGTACTAAAATTGTTTGTGTGATGAGTTTTGTTTATACTATGTTGAATTATTTTTATTTATAGTATACAAATAAATTCCATCCACTCTTTTAAGTCTCAATTCAATTATATGATTTTTGGAAGGGGTTTTGCATTTACAATCATATTTTAAAATTATATTTTACAAAATTAAAAATCAATGTTTTTATGAAAATATTAATGTTGTATTATTATTTTCTTGTTATTGTTAATTTTTTATTATGAATGTTGGGACCTATATCTCATTATAATGCATTGGGTATGTGTAAGTTGGAGGTCGGATGTATGGTTACTCGATGTGTAACTGTGATGGTTACATAAATTTTAAGATAGCCATTAGGGTTTAAAATTATAAGGAATCCTTGAGGGTTAAAATATAATGTAATTGATTCCCCAATATAACTTTATGGTTATATTTATGTTCTTATGTTTTATGTGGTCCTTGGGTAAATATCATGTTTCACAAAGTAAGTATATATGGGTGGCCAGTATGTCTTCTGAAAATGATTTCATACGTTACAAGTGTTCATGGACTAACGTGTTATTTCCTTCTTTTTATATCCCTTACTGAGATTTTTTTGCTCATCCTATGTTTTTAAATGATTTTTACAGTTATAAGGATGTGTAAGAAAAACAAGGAATTCAAGTTAAATATTTCAATAATTGTCAAAGAAATCGTGTTTTATTTGAAATGTTTTATATTTTGAAAGAAATGAATACTATTTTTAAGGTATCCACTATGTAATAATGTCTATTGTTATGATTGTGTTTTGTACCAATATCTAAATCTCTAAACTTGAAGTGATCCTCAATTTTAAAGGAAGTGATTTCTTGACTAAACTCAAGATTAAGTAATGTAATAAGATCTGGTTCTTATAGTTTGTATCAGAGGATAGTTTAGATAACTTTAGGAGTTAGGATGATGGAAATATAATAACATAAGTGTTTTTGTAACACTATGGATAATTTTAAATTTTATATAATTTAAATAATACTATATTTATTAGACTAAGATATGTTTGTTCAGAATGGTCGTCCGCAGAAGAAATAGGGAAGCTGAAGAGGAGAGGCACTGACAGAATGAAATCCTTCTGAATCTACAGCCCGGAATGGTAGGGATTGGAACTAAGTAGTTTTTGGTATTAATGGATTAGATAATGTAGGAAATAAATGGTAGTGGCTGCAAATAAAGAGAATGACTAGAGGTACCACAATGGAACATGACAATAGTGAAACATTTTATGACACAAAAACCTCCTACTTTCAATCGATCCTCTTATCCAATGGCTGATGAGGATGGATTAAATCCCTAGAAAAGATATTTGAAGTTATGGGATGTTCAGATAATAAAAAGTTAAGTCTCTCCATTAATCATTTCTAAGGTGAAGATGATCAGTGGTGGTCAATGGTAAAGAATATCAAGGATAGATAGGATATTGATGCCTTTGAGTGGGATGATTTTAGAAGACTTTTCCTTGAATTTTTTTCCTAAGGTGGTGCGACTTAGGATGGAAAAGCAATTCCTTGAATTGAAACTGAGAGAGGAAGATTCAGTGGCTATGTATGAAGCTAAATTCACTCAATTGGTGAGTTATTCTCCAAGTATTATGCTAGATCTTGATATAAAAATCAATCGCTTTTACTCAGGACATAATCCAAGGTATCGAAGTGTTCTGGCCTCCTGGGAATTCGAAAGTCATGAGAAACTTTTCTGATGTACTCAGAGGGTACATATAGAGTTTTTTGATGATCATGTTTATTGTGGAAATTAGGATAAGAAGTGTTTAATATGGAAAGTGATGGGTAATAATCAAAAAAATAAATATGATGGTAAGAAAATCAATTTTCTAGTTTGTGAAAAGTATGGCAAGAAGCACCTTGGGGAATGTCTTAGAAAAACAGGGAAGTTTTTTGGATGTGGTATGTTTGGAAATATGGCCCTAGATTATAATGAAAATAATTTTAAGACTAAGCCTGATAAGAAAACTTTAAAGTGTTTTAAATTTGGTGAGATGGGTCACTATGAAAATACATGCCCAAAGAGAGATCTAAATGATGAAAATAATCCATACTATAAATAGAAAAGTGTTGAGAGATATTTTGCGACTACGTCAGTAGATGTTGATCCATCCAATGAAGTTGTATCAGGTACTTTTTTGTATACAAATATTTTAAAAAGTTGATATGGGTTCTACACATTCCTTAATCTATGAGAAATGTTCTTGTAAATTGGAAATATCACCTCAACAAATGAGACTGGAACTTTTTGTTAAAACACCAGGGGAAATATTATAAAAAATAAGAATTATAATAATATTTATATTTTGGTATTTGGAAAGACTTTTCCTAAAAACCTTATTGTTTTACCCTTAGTCGAGTTTTATGTTATTCTGGGAATTGATTGGATTTCCGTATATCATGCTAATATTGACTATAGAGCTAAAGAAGTTGATTTTTCAAAAAACGTTTTAGTTCTTATACAAGAAAGAACCCATAAAATTGACAACATATCAGGAAGCTAAGAAACTATTGAAATATGGAAATGAAATTTATCAATATCATATTGTAAAAACATGGGAACTATTTAAATTAATGATGTGTCAGTGGTAAATGAATACCTTGATGTTTTTCTTGATGAGTTACCCAGTATCACAGCTGATTTGGAAGTCGAATTCACAATTGACTTAGTTCTTGATGGTAATCCAATTTCAAAAACCTCATATCATATGGATCAAATAAAACTTCATGAATTGAAAAATATGTTATAGTATTTTCTTGAAAAATACTTCATTCATCCTTGCACTTTTCCATGGGGTTCTCATATTTTTTTGTTAAAATGAAAGATAGTTCCTTGAGACTTTTCATTGATAATAGAGCTTTGAATAACATCACTATAAAAAACAAGTATCATTTTCCTCACATCGATGACTTGTTTTATCAGTTCCAATGAGCTCATTACTTTTCCAATATTGACTTGAGATTAGGATAACATCATTTGAAGGTGATAGAGGATGACATCCTAAAAATAGCGTTTCATAATAGATATAAGAATTGTGAATTTATTATTATTCCATTTGGCTTAAATAATTCACCTACTGTATTCAGGGATCTTATGAATAGAATGTTTCATGAGTTCTTGGATAAATTTTCGGTTGTGTTTATTGATGACATTTTGGTATTTTCTAAGAGTAAAGAAGAGCATAAAAAACATCTAAGGGTTGTTTTAAAGCCTTCAAGGAAAATAAACTCTATGGAATTTTCCAAAAGTGTTATTTTTGGTTACAAAATATTTGTTCTCATTGTCACATTATAAATAAGGATGGAATAACATTTGATCCTACCAAAACAATAGTGGTTGATGAATGTTTAAGGCCCACAAATGATATAAAGATTCACAGTTTTTTGGTATTAGCAGGTTGTTACTGATGATTTGTTAAGAACTTTGCACAGTTATCTAGCCTAATAACTAAGATAACTCAAAAAGGGGTTAAATTTTTTTAGACAAAATAATGTGATGTTTGTTTTTAGGAACTGAAAAAGAGAGTGGTGAATGATTCAGTTTTTGCCTAGCCTTCCTAAAACATTGAGTATGTCATATATAGGGCTTCTTTATTTAAGGTACTTGAGGTGTTCTGATAAAGAATGATTAGGTAATTCCTTATGCATCAATACAACTAAAACCATGAGTTAAATTATCCCACACATGATTTGGAATTGGATGGTGTGGTTTTTTCTTTGAATATCTGGAGGTATCATTTATACTGATTCAAATTTAAAATATATATTTCTCATAAATGTTTGATGTATTTATACACTCATAAAGAATTAAACATGAGTTAGAGTAGATGGATTAAATAGATAATGGATTATGATTTCAAGATCAATTACCATCTAGGAAAATCAAACAAAGTGGAAGATGCCTTGAGTCAAAAACATCATGCATCATTAACCATGTTACATTTTGAAATTGATCCCTTCATTAATGATATGATGAATTTTGGCTTAGAAGTTTTTGGTGCCATAAATACATCTATTTTGTTTCAGTTTTTAGTGGAGTCATCGTTATCAGACAAAATTATGTGAGCACAGAAGGAAGACCATGAGTTAAAGAGAAAGCTGGAATTGGTTAAAATTGGTAAGCTTCTAGAATTTAACATTGATAAAGATTGTGTTTTGAGATTTGGAAAAAGGTTGTGTGTGCCTTTTGATTCCCTGTTAAAGAAATATTTGTTTTGTGAAGCTCATAGTTCTCCATTTTCAATTCACCCTGTAAGTACTAATATGTATAGAGAGCTTCGGGAGTATTACTGTTGGGATGGAATGAAAATGGATATTACAGAATTTACTGTGAAATTGTTGACATGTCAACAGGTTAAAGTAGATAGGAAATTACCGAACGGGGTTCTTCATCCTTTTTCAATTCCATATTGGAAATGGGAGAACATATCCATGGACTTCGTGGTGGGACTACCTAAAACTTCTTAAGGTAACAATGCGATTTGGGTTGTTGTTGATCGACTGAAAAAAATTTCACATTTTCCTTCTATTCGAGATACAATTTATTTGGATCATCTTTCCCAAATATACCTCTGAGAGATTACCATGATACTTGGAGTTCCTCTTTCTATTATATTTGACTAGGATCCTAGGTTCAATTATATCTTTTTTAAGGGACTTCAATGTTTGTTGGGAATAGAATTAAATTTCAGTATAGCTTTTCATCCTCAATCAGATGGGTAGTCAGAACGAATAATTTAGACTTTGGAGGATATTCTTCAAGATTGTTCAATGGACTACAAAGTATGTTGGGACCAACATCTTTCTTTATTTGTGTCTTCTTATAATAATATTTTTCATTCCAGTATACATATCACACCTTTTGAGGCATTGTATGGGAAGAGGTGTCTGACTCTAGTGTTTTTCGATGAAGTTGGTGAAAGAAAGTTAATGGGTCCAAAATTAGTAGAGGAAGTGGCTGAGAAAAATGAAAATGATCTTGCATCACATGAGGACATCTCAGAGCAGGAAAAAATTTATGAAGATAATAAGGAAAGACTTCTCTCTTGAGGTAGGTGACCGTGTTTTCCTTAAAATCACTCCTTGGAAAAGTGTGATGCGTTTTGTTAAGAAATAGATGCTAAGTCCAAAGTTCATCAGTCCTTTTGAAATACTGAATAAATTTGGACCAGTTGCATACCGAGTAGCCTTGACTCTGAGTTTGTCTCAGGTACACAATGTTTTTCAAGTTTTCATGTTGAGGAATTATGTGCCAGATTCATCACATGTCTTGAGACTAGAAATAATTCAGCTGGAAGAGAACCTTTCTTATGAAGAGAAACCAGTTTATATTCTTGATTGATGAGAACAACTATTGTAGAATAAGGTAACCCACCAGGTAAAGGTTTTGTGGAGAAACTGCATGGTTGAAGAAGCAACATGGGAGTCTAAAAATGCTATGGGGGTAAAATACCCTCATTTGTTTAATAATTATATAAAATTGTGAGGACGCAATTTCAAGAAGGTGGGTATAATGTAACATGCCAAGGTTTCAAAAAAATAAATTCAAATGCCTGAAATATTCTTTTATGTTTATATTTATAACTAGGATTTAAACATAATTTTCCTTCTTCTATGTTTTTAATTTTGTTATAATTGTGTTCAATTGGTTGTTTAGAGTTTGATGGAACCAACTTATTTTTTTAGTTAATAGTAACATACCCTTATGAATAGTAATATGAATAGTAATATGATCCTAATGTATAATAAATTTTATTATTATTTTATTTTCTTAAGGATTTAAGATTATGAAATCTTGGTTAATTTTTCAATGTGATATAAAATCAATTATAAAATTAAAGTTGTTTATTTTTTAATAAAGTATGATTTTAGTTAAAAAATAAATTAATTATATTTTGAAAATTATTTTTAAAAATTCGAGTTCATTTTTAAAATTATACTCAACAAAAAATGGTATGGGTGTATTTTTGGAAATTTTCTGAAATTCCAGAATTTTTTATGAATGGTTAAATACGATAAAATACCGTATATTCAAATTATCAGTTAAATACACTATTTATGACATCATAAGTGATGTAAGACCACTTGGATCGAACTCACATGACATTATTACTATTTGGGGTCACATGAATTAAGATTAGTCATAATCGTCTGTAAAAATATTATAATAATGATTAAAATAGTGTAAAATACTTCATCCACACCACTATAAATACGACCCTCAATTCCCTATTCCTCCCACACCTCTCAAGACATGAGCCTTACCTAAGTTCATTCCAATACTCCTCCCAATAATCTTCCAAAATTCATAGAGATTATTATCTCACCAAAAGGCCAAAACCAAAGGCCTTAAGAAGGATCTCTAGGAGAAGAGATCAAGAGGAGGTTTGAACAAGTTTGATGTAAGACAAACCCAAGGTAAGGGAATTCTTAACCCGATTTCCATTATTTGGGTTAACATTCTACTTAATTATTTATGTGGTACTAAAATTTTTTATGTTATGAGTTTTTTTATACTATGTTAAACTATGTGTATTTATAGTCTACATACATATTCCATCCACTCTTTTATGTCTCACTTCAATTATATGATTTTTGGAAGGAGTTTTACTTTTAAAATCCTCTTTTATAATTTTGTTTTAAATAATTAAAAAGAAATGTTTTAATGAAATAATCCATGTTGTATGATTATGATATGGTTATTGGGAATTGTTTATGATGAAGGGTGGGACCTATATATCTCTCCAATGCATTGGTTATGAGTAATTTAGAGGTTGGCCGTATGGTAACTCTATGTGTAATTGTGATGGTTACACAAATGGTAAGGTGGTCATGAGGGTTACAAATTATAAGGTAGCTTCGAGGGTTACAATATTATGTAAGTAATACCACAAGATACCTTTATGGTTATATTTATGTTCTTATGTTTTATTTAGATCTTTTATAAAACTCATGTTTCTCCAAGAAAGTATATATGGGTGGAAAGTGTGTTTTTTGAAAATGATTTCATATGTTACAAGTGTTCATGGAATAATGTGTTATTTCCTTATTTTTATATCCCTTACTGAGCATTTTGTGCTCATCCCATGTCTGTAAATTATTTTCACAGGTTATAATGATGTGTAAGACAAACAAGGAATTCAAGTAAACTGTTTTAAGAATTTTCAAAGAAATTGTGTTTTATTTGAAATGTTTTATATTTTGCAAGAAATGAATACTGTTTTTAAGGTATCCACTCTGTAATAATGTATATTTTATGAATTTATTATGTCCCAATATCTAAATCTCTAAACTTCAAAAGATCCTAAATTTTAAAGGAAGTGATTTCTTTACTAAATTAATGATTATGTAATTTAATAAGGTCGGGTTCTTATAGGTTATTTCCAAGGTTTTGTTTTTTTGTTCCAAATATAATCTTCCAATCATTGTTTTATTGTAGTGAAATCTAAGAATATGCCTAAATATATTTATGGGACAATAATGGTTGGTAGATATTCTTGAATATTTTCCACACAAATATTAGTAATTTCCCTTATGGAAACTATATATCCAAATAATAAGTGAGATCCTTCCATTAGAAAAAAATCAATAACTTTCTCATTTTCATACTATTTACAACTATAGAGGTCACCAATTATTTTTTTTCTTCAGTATTGACCTAAATTTATAGAAAAAAAAATTGAGGGATATATTCCCAATTAGATATGGATCTAGTAGTTGGATCACTATATTAGACAAAATAAAGAACTTTAAGAGTCTACAAAAATAATTTGATTATTGATACTTCATGTTTTAATATAATTACAAACATTGTGCTACACTAGGGCATGATCTTATTCTATTGAACATTAACAAGTTTTTATTCCATAATTTTTTTGGAGAAGGATTCATATCAACCCACTCATGGTGTGGTTTCTTCTATGAATACACAGATACACATAGATATTATATTTCTTCCAACTATGTTGTGAAGGATTACAGTTATTCATCTTATTATACTTTTTCCTATTCCAATTGTTTCACTCAATAACACACTTGAACATGTATTGGGTGGATTTATTAACAATTTTCTTATTAGAATCTGAATAGAGGAGATTCTTGATAATCAATCAGTGTTGAAATTAACTGAACATTATGACGTGATCTTGGATTGGATAGATGGATGAATTATATTTTCATAGTTCAAAAAACCTATTATTATTGAGGATGGTCAAATAAAGGATACATAGTTGATTTATCTTGGAAATCACACTCAATAGGTATTATTCCTAGTAGTAACATAGTATAAATTTACTCATGCATCTCCTTATTGGCCTCATACCAAGTATGGCATTACTTTGCTGATATGGCCTTGACATAATTTCATAGAGGTTGGGTTTGGGATATAGCCACCCCATTAATTTTTTTCAAAGGACTGGCTCACTGAGAATTTAGAATTGGGTGTTTAATGGGGCATATAAATTCTAATCATTCCTTTTATAGTGATTATATACCCTTTATTCATATTTTTTCAAACCAATAATTTTCTCTATGGATGATTCCTCATTTTCCTATTCATTTATAATGGCATGATCTATAAAACTAGATAGATCAACATTGAAAACATTTATATACAAAATCACCAGATTAGGGACCAAATATTCATCTATTTCAAAGATATATAGAGCCTCATCATCCTCAGAATAACCTTTAAAGTATAAATCATAATCCATTGTTAGTCCTACTTTCTTAGATAATTTCAAATATTTATGGCCCCTATGAGGTTTTTCTTTTAACATTTTGGTCCTCTCATTGACATGAAATGGGTGGTTTCTCATGAAGGGTGATTCTGAATGTATCTTCCCAGACTTCTACTAAATTTTATCATGGTATAGGACTTTATTCAAAAAAATAAATGTTGTAAACTATGTTATTCCTAATAGAACTTCCCCCAAACTTTATAAAACTGATCTTTTTGGATGATTTTTACCCACAATTTGGGAATCTCTCTGCTTGATTGATTATTTTTATGGTGTAGTGGTGTGAAAACTTCACTAGATTTGTGGGATAAAGGTTCCCCTATATTTATTTTGTTTTGATATCATCCCACTTCATTTATAAAGATAATATTCAAGTGTTATCTATAAAAAATATATTTTCTATCTATTTCAGACAATAATAATTCACTATTATAAGTGTTCATATATCCACTTAATCCATTGGCCTCAAATTCAAGTCCTTATTTATTTTTGAGGAATCTTTATGAAAAATAATATCGATCACTTGTTCCCATAAAATATGTATTTATTTTTCTTTTAGGTTAATGGGGTTCCATTCAATTAACCAACTATAAACCCCCCAAACAAGAATTTAGATAATTTTTTATGGTGTTGGAATTATAAATTTCCCTATAAGAATAATCTTATTGACCCAAGAGTGGTGGATAATGAAACACCCCAAATTCAGTCGAGCCTTTAAGGTGTACTTGAAGGGAAGATTATTTGATTATATAAAAAAATCATTAAGGATTTTTAGGGATTGTTGGGGGTACTCATGTTGTTTGACTAACATGGTGTTCTAGTCTACTATGAGGGTAGCCATATCAACTTGGTGTAAGTGTTCATCCAACACCTTAAAGTGATCAATATATCATTAATAGAGTAAATTTTTAGATCAAATAATTATTAATGTAATTTAAATATTTCATAAAAGGTGGGATATAAATTCCTCTTTGATAATCATGGGATTATCATACTAAGATATGGTTATAGGATTAAACTTGGCCAGTGTTTTTTCTTCAACCATGTCATTTTGTGTGATGTAAAAACCATCTTCACCTTTCATGAATGTTCCCTCAAGTTATTTGGACTATAAATTTTTCCATAATTCCACTATATTGATTAGAGTTGGGTCATTTTAAATGTTTTTTACTACATCCAAGATTACATGATCTGGTGGAGGAACCAATTATGATAATTTTCTAAACTCACAAATTGGTTAGGCATATACATTTATATTTGATAAGGGAGTTCATGTTATAGATATTTTTAGTTTCACTAACACCAATTGATAATTGAGAAGTTTTATAATGATCACATTAGGAAGAGGTCCCTCATTTTATATACTCTGTGGAATAGCACTAAAGTCATTTACTTCATCACCATGGATAGGACATCCATTGTTTCTGGTTACATGATCACTAGAATTGGGCCTCTATGTTTGTTACATACATAATCACTATATGGAACCCCTATATGGTTATTGAATTCCTATACATTAATACAGGGAGAACCTTCATATTGAATACTATAGGGAGGACCCCCATGGTTGGGACTTCCATAATCTTCATCATTGGAAGGACCACAACTCTTTTTATCTTTCTTGTTATAGGGATAACCATCACTATATTGACTCTAGGGAGGATATTTAGAGTTACTAATTGTAAATTATTCCTAAATTTGAGAACTACCATTTAGTATGAATATTGCATTGTGAGGAGGAATTCTGCAACAAGTACCAGGGGAGTGCATCTATGGTTTTTGGATTTTACATTACCATGGGGAGAACCTCCATTGCTAAAAATTATATTATCATGTGGAGAACCTCCAAAATAAGGAATATGGTGAGTAAATCTACAGTTTTTTATTTCTATTAAAACTATGGAGAATCACTAAAACTATATTTTTATTGAAGTTTACCTTATAGAGTAGATTAAGTGTTTATTTTAATATTGTTGTGGGGAGGACCTCTGTTATAGGTTCTCTAAGTAGGACCTTAAATGTTGGTTAAAATATCATTGTAGTGAAAATCTATATAATATTGATTATTCTCCTTCAATTGTGAGGGGGTTTTCAACACATTCACTAGTAATTGAATCAATCAAGTCATGGGTATCTTGTTGATGGATACATATAATTCATGGGGTCCATTATCGAGATATTCAAATGGGCCTTAGGGATGGAGGAAATATCTTAGTTGTAAAACTATTCCAAAATTCATATAGTTGGTTTCCCCTAGAGATCTCTCTTTTTAGGTACTTTTATACTAATTCATAGGTTTATATATTCTAAAATAAATTATATTGTAATTTGGGTTGTACATCATTGATGATAACTATTCTTAGTAGGATCCCTCTTAAGAAACACCAATGTAGCTAATAATATATAAGAATATTTCATTCTAAGACTCTTCCAAATATATAATTTAACGATTATATCGCTATATGGAAATAATTTTGAACTAGTTTGAAGTTATAATGTGGGTTTTATTCCCCAGGATAACTTTACATCAATGTGATGACAATAATAAATTCAACTCCTCATGGTAGGTGAAAAATATATCCATAGTAGGGATAATGTCATTGTGGAGGTACTCTTGCACCATGATTTTTACCATTTAGCATTTATGGAATTGAGTTGGTTAATATGTTTTTGAAGGTTTTAGATCCATGATGTTAATGGAATATAAAACATATGAATGAGGTGCAATCTATTGTCAATTCATAGCTTTGGTCTCTCTATGACTACTACCATACTAGCTAGAGAGCCTGATGCCTCGTGGAACATTGTTTTCATATGTTATTTAGATGGGGAGAGATTAAACACAATAAATAAACTTATAATTATGGTATCCAATATCAGAATTCTTCATCAATCATAAAATTTTCCAAGAGATGGTTTTCATGTTAGGTCCACCATTATTGTTTCTATTTCTTTCATATCATAATATTTTTTATTCATTTTATGGATTACACATACCAGAATCGAGAGGATGGTAGGTCGAATCTATAGAGGAGCTTATTTTATAGTCCATAACTATATTTTAGATTACATACATGTTCATTAAATCCTTAGTATTAACAATATAATTCCCATTTTTATTAAAGTGATAGAATTATACCATGAATTTGTAATCACACTATAAAAGTGAATTATATTTTATCAAATTTAATCCAAGTAATTGTTTATTCCATGGTTTAAATTCGTATATGAAGTTTATATTGAATTAAAATCCATCTATTAAGGCATAAACTCTTGTCAAAATAGGAGAAAGGTGTTTTGGTAGAGGGATAAGTCGCATCATCCTACATATCCCTATGATGGAAATCCAAAATCATATAGTTTTGTGTTATATAATGAGGAAAGTCATAGGGTTTTAATTTCATGTGATAAAGACCATAATTGTCACTTTTAACATTATGCATCCATGAAAATTTATTTTTCTTTTATGTTTATACAACTAGGACCATTATGTGACTTTTGAGGTCTTGTGTCCAGAACTATTATGTCTTATTGTTTATGTTCAAATGACTCTAACCATTTCTAATTGTTCTAATGTTATGTATAGTGGAATAATAGGTAAACCGTATCTAGAAATGGTTTGTTGTACCACTTATGAAAAGTTTTCCCTTTTCTAGTTTAACTTACGAGATCATTTAAGTGAATATATTGAGGGGGTTACACCAAAGTTGGGCCCTATTTTTTCTCATGGCATATTAATTAGACATTGGGAGGCTTACTAAGTGACTGATGTACATTGAAATGATTTAGAATATCCATGATGGGAACTAAGGTAAATGATATATTTTTCTAGTTTCACCTAAATGGGGCGCCTTTTTTACTAAAGGAATAAGTGATTGATTATAATATGAGGACCTAATATTAGGGTGAAACCCCAATGTAGAATTTCTCCATGATGAAACATTTCTATTGTCCCAATAATACATTATAACAATTAAATATTGAATGTATAAAATGAACTATTTATATATTTCGGGTCTCTATATAATAGGCCTAGGTAAAATAGAATTTTAGAGGTTTTTACATGAGAAAATAAGTTTCAAAAAGATCATTGGATCCTTTGAATATAAAGTTTGCAATGTACTCCAGGTACATGACTTGGGAGACTCGAAATCGAGGAGATATATTTGATGTTTGGGTATATATATTTTGGTTTGAGAATGTTAGGTTCCATGCTTGGACTCCCTTGAGTTCTAGGTGTGACTCCATGAATGATGATCTTTAATGCCTGGGGTGCCCTAGGAAGCCCTTAGGGGTAGCATGCAGCCTTCCATTCTTGGGGAACCCAAGGTTCCAAGACTTGGAACCATTCTTATTCATGGGATATTCTTAGAAAGGGCCTTCTCATAATTATAGGTTGAGGCTTGTGTGATGTGGACTTCATAGGGGTTCTAAGTGTGAGACCATTGGATAGCCCAAATAAATAAATTTTTCATTTTTTCCCTAGTTTTTGATTCAAAACTCACCTTAGGTAGAGTTTTAGAAGGTTTGAGATTATGGGAGCATACCTCATGTGTATGTGTGTGTTGGATATGTCATCAGGGAACCTAGTTATTGTATTGTGTGTTTGGGGGATCTTTTTGTAAGAAAATGTATCTTGGGTGCCTGACCTTTTTGGGTAACAACTGACCACCATCTTGGGAACTTAGCTGAGACTTATTGGTGACTAGTAGAAGTCTCATGCGCACAAATTCATTGATTAGGGTTCATGGGCATGAGGAATAATGAAGGGAATGAGGCTGAGTTCCTGAACACCAGTTTACATTTTTTCAAAGTCCCTTTAAAGATCCTGGGAGTTGCCTCTAACAAAAAATGAACCACCAATAATGATTTTATATACTGATATAATTATAGCTAGTTTTTATTCATATAGAGTATTAATAAAACAAACATTGTTTTTATTATAGGTTCACACTTATTTAGTATGATAAAATTAAATAAATGGTTTCTAATTCAATAGCATGAACCCCTTCATGTGTTTCATTATTTTTATATTATTTTCAGTTTTTTTAAATTATGTTGTTATTGTAATAGTTTGTAGTTTTAATTATTTTTTTATAATAATTTTAAAAATATAAATAATACATTAAATTATAAAAAAATTCCTTAATGTAATGAGATACAATTATCATTTGAAATAATACGGATTTAGATTTCAAATATGGATATTATTTGTTTACAATTATTTTCAGGTTTTTTGTTGTATAAAACTGAGTAGTTGGATATTACCTTTCTCAGTGATAAAGTTTGTACCTAAGAAAGTGGTGCTCTTATCAAAATAGATAAATATAATTTTTTATCACTTCTAACTTAGTATTGAAAAAATACACATCCCACCACCATATACACATATGCATTCATAATTTTCATCGATAAAAGTTATCACTTTTTCTTTAGAATATAAAATTCCAACACTTTGAAAGCACTGATAGAATATATCATGAGAAAAAATAAAGCCTCATCTACAGTAGTGGTGTTTGTATCTCTTTGAGATATTGAATATTGGTCACTACTCATCATCAATAATAATGACATTAAATTCACATGTCATAATAAATTGTTGGTAAATACAAGTAATCCTAACCATAATCATGTCAGAGGGTCCCACCAGGAACTCATTGTGTTTTGTAAACACTATTTTATTACACTTATTTTGGGGATTATATGGTCTTATATAATTTATTTAATTTATATAATGTTTGGGTTAGACCTGAAAAGGTTTAATTTTTAGTTATAGAAGATTTTAGAGGTGTATTAAGGTTCACGGTATGAGAAGGGTTAAGAGAAAACAAGAAAAATTAGTAATTAACTATTTATGGGGGGAAGGGGACTTCTAGTAAAGTTATAGGTTGGTGTATTTTTTTGGAAAAACTATGTGGTGACATTATGACTTTCTATATTTCGGGGAAATGATTATTTAAAAATTTGGTGTCTGATTTGGAAAATCATTTCTCTCAATCATGAAATGAAATTAATTAACTTATAAACAAAATTTTTAACTTCAAATTATCTTTGAGACCAATATTATTTCTATTGTGACCTATGATCTCAAAAAATAATCTTCATCTAAGAAATTTTAATTATTCCTTTACTTTTGGAGGGTGATTCCAGTGAATTAGAGATTGTTGGACCTAGGAAATCAAAGGTAAGAGTCTTTTTCTTCCTCTCATTCAATATATCCTTATTATATATTGGTAGAAACCCTAGTTATAGGATTCCATAAATAGATATAGTGGTTAGGTAATTTCATGATTGGTTTCTTATGGTGGATCATTGTAGGAGAGATTCTCGATTCAGGATATATAAAGATGAGATAAAATTTCATCATATCAACTTGATTCCAGGTGGATGTATTTAAACTTACTCAACATGTCCTTGTAATTAAAGACTTGGGATTTCAAAATGACTTATTATATTACGTAATTAATACCTAATATGATTCTCTTTGATTTATTATCTTGAAACCATGGGTTTCTGACATATCCCATATAATTTTTGATAAAATTAGTGCTTGATAACATGGAATCAAAAAAGGATTATTTTTTAATGTTATGAAATTGGATTGGTTGGGTGTTAATGATACATTGTATGAGACCTTGATGAATTCAAACATGGCTATTGGTTCCAAATAAATAGGGTACTATAAGTTATTATACATCCATGAAACTTCTTAGGTTGGGAAATATGAGTACCACTCAAAAGTATATGTTGTTTGGTGGGAATTATTCGATGATAGATACATGAATGGGTGTTTACACAACATGAGTGATTAAATTTCATGTGTGTGTGTCTTTTTAGTATGGTTTTGTGAATTATTTTGTGAGAAATATATTTCAAATAAAATGATTATTTTGTCTTGAATTAATGATATTGTATTCTATGGATTATTCATTATATTATGCTTCTCTACAATTTTATATAAAATGTGACATAACTTAATATCATTTTAGTGTCATGTGAGGGAATACTTTAGTGGATTACCTACAAGGTTTTTATACTCATCGCCTTTATATAAACCTTGGTGCATATGCATTCATTATTATATATGTTTTAGATAAATAGAGATCTCTCACTTTTTAAGTGCATCATTGGGATTTCATGGTCCTTGGGGACATAGCTAAGAGCATGGTTGTTTTTGTATTGTGGATCATTAGGTTATTTCCATGTTAGACACTTTGTCTATAATTTTGAGTCTCATTTATTGTGGCATTTTTTGGTATAAATTAGTTTATGCTACAACTCTGATAGTTCATTCTAGTAATATACATTTGAGTACATTCTAGTTTTTCATCATGAAATATATTTTGTACATTTATTATGGTCTACTTTTAGGATATTTGTTTGAATGAAAATATACCCCCATGATTTAATAAATCCCATGGAATTTATTTTCTGGATTTATTGATCTAAATATGTCACATAAGGTTTGTGGCATTTTGGTCATTACCAAGCCAATGGGTTGAGTCAGGATGTTACAAATGGTATTAAATCATGTTGGTCTTTTAATAGGGATGGTATAACTTGATATAGGATGTGTTATAGATTGAAATGTATAGAATAAAATTGTATATGAAACATATTTATGTTGAAATTTAAGTTTCTAGGGTGTCTTAGTTAAGAAAAGTGGTGTTAAGAACTTCTAGGTTTGTCACCATCTCATCATCCTGGTTTTATCCAATAAGAGTTGTGTAAAATACATTAGTAGAGACACTTCCAACTATGATGACATCATTGATATGATAATTATTTGGTGATACCATCGAGAATGGTGACATTATAAACTTTTCTTCGAAAATAGGTGATTGTTTTTATGGATGCAACCAACATTTTCTAAGCATTGGTTTTATAACACGGTGAATGTAGTTTTCCTTTGTGTTTTGTACTAATTTTTACTATCATGGATTTTGGTTTAGGAATTCATTGTGTTTTTTTGCTTAATGGAATTTTAAATTGGTATATAGATCTAACTTTAACTAGTATTTGATATCCAAAATCATTAAGAGAATGTTATAAATTCCAAAATTAGTACTTAAATGTGTAATTATATGTTTATTGATTTTTATGTTTAGTAAATGTTGCCATGTTAGTATCGTATTAAACATTTATTCATGTTTGAGTAAATATATTTACCCTGTTATTTTTAGATTATATTAAAATTCCATGTGTTATTTTAATTTAATGATTTAAAATTTCAATCCATATTAGTTAGTGCTAAAGAAGTGAATTATATAACATTGAGTTGTTATTTCCTTAGTGAATTTTATGATATGTTAACAGGAATAGCATGTTGTTTTTAATCCTTATTATGAATGTAATTAGTAAATTGTTTCTAGTATAATGAATAGAATTACAAGAAGAATTATTGTTTGTTAAAATTAATAAAATATTTTAATTTTTTGTATCAAAAATCTTGAGATTATTTGATTACTATCCATGAAATCATGCTAAAAGTGTAACTACTTTTACATTTTAATTTTAAATTGTAGTAAAAATATATTTTTTCACCTATATATATATGATAACTGAATAATATTTAGTAAATTAGTAAAATGAAATGAAAAAAAATGATATATGTCAAAATGGGATATCCCATTGTATATTTTAATCTATTTTTTTATTCTTATGATTTTTAGGTTGTTGTCATGAAAAAACATGCTGAAATTTTAATATATTAACTTTTTATTATTTAATTTGTGCATTAGTTGAGCATGATATTTGGTTATGTAATTTTTTTAGTAAAATGATTATTCATGGAATTTAATGGAATAAAATATAGATATAAAATAGGTGTCTCACAAATATATTTTCCTTTTTTTGAAATAATTTCCCATAGTTAAGATTTTAACACATGATGTGAGTCGTTTTTTTCTTAAAAAATATAAATAATTTTGAGTTAATAGTAAATTTAATACACTTTTCATGTATATGATATGAATAGTTCATGTTGTTCAAGTGTTACATCTTGCGGGTCATATAATTTTGTTATTTCTTATTATGCGGTCTAATTTTATGTACCCTATTTTAATGAAGAAAATGTTTTCAATATTTAGAATTTTATTTATTGGAATTTGTTTTCAAACACTTTATTGTTTAAAACATGATTTAAAAAATGTATTTTATGTATTATTAAATAATTAAAGTCACATTTTATAAAATAAAACCTGCTTAAAATGGTCTTAAAGTGGGAGGTTTTGGAAAATAAAATCATTTCTTATTTTTAAATCTATAATTGTATAGTGTTTAGAAACTTTTGTTTTATAAAAGTTCATTTAATTAATTATTTTTTTAAAATACATTTTCTAAGTGATTATAATGGTGATCTAATTTTATAAAGGATTTAAAGAATTTAAGATGTGATTTTCAAAATATTATATATATTTAATGAAAATCCTATCATTGTTTTCAATACATGGTACAATTGCAAGTGGTTTTCTAGGAAAATTTTTTACATGATGAATTGGTGTACAGAAACCATCATGTAATTCTATAATGGGAAGTAATGAGCTATTATGAATGTTAAAAATGTGGCTAGATATTTTCCAGTACAATGGTGGTACTGGTTATGAATTTTATGCTACTGATACTGATATTATGGTACTCTTAATTTTTATCCTGTGTTTTCTTACATTCTTGTCTTCTTATTATGTTAGTTATGTTTGATCATTTCTATCCTTATTGTGTAATTAATTTTTGTTACTCTATGATGGATGTGTTTCATGGATATGGAAATAGTATTTTCATCAGAAACTATGTCTTCAGAGATGAGTATCAATACATCTCAAGGGAAGTTTGATATTATAACTATTATATGTGTATCATCTGGGGTAATCATAGGATGGGTAAACTCCTTTACATTTTCTAGGATGTGGGTAATTTCATGGACTTGTATTTTATTTTACAAAGGAGTGATATATTTTATTAGATACCTCATGGGATCTTACCCTATCTGATTTGTAGGTTTTTTCTCAGTTGTGTTTTGTGTTTTTCATCAATTATTACTGCTTTAATTAGGTCTTATAGTTCATGATTGATTGGGTAGTTTTTTGGTTTTTCTCTCAAGTATCTAGTTGTTGTATTAGTAAAAGGTAGATCATGAATGATTTGGAGGTTAGATAACTAAAATTATTTTTGTTCATACCGACTAAAATGATGTCGTGGTTTCCTTTTGGGTGACTCTCATTCCTAACATGTGTGACTAAATCCAAGGAATTTCAATGGTCAACATGTCATTCTCTTACCATTAATTTAAACCTTAAATCTATATAGCCACCAAATAGGTGAAAAAAAATGAAAATCATATAATTTATATCAAAATCCAATTTTTCCCTCCTTGGGTTAGGGCACTATCATGTGGATTATCTTCTTAGATATAGGGAAGGTACACATGGTGGAGAACATTGAACACCGAAACTTAGGAAAGTTATGATTGTTTCCTTAATATTTATAGTGTAGGGAATTAATTATCAAGGGATTTTCCACTAGTTTATTATAAGTGATTTAGAAGCATAATATCATCAAGGTGCATGTTTATTGACTCATTGATTCAGTTATTTTTACTCATATTCAATGAACAATGTTTCTGACGATCTGTTAGTGGGGTATGTTCCAAAACTATTGACCCTGCAACTTGTACTAACTATCCTTGTACTTATATAAACCTAGTTTCCAAGTGGAAGTAGTGATAAATGCATTTTTCTTTGGGAACTAGGTTATCTATTAGTATAGGATACCACCTTATATCGAATTTTTATCCATGGTGATATTTAGTCTAGAAATAAGTGTGTGATGGTCATTGGCAGTTCTGAGAAGTCTCTCTTATCTTCATGGAACATTTATAGGTTTTTTATTATCCAATTTTATTGTTCATTATAATAAAAAAATTGTCATTAATTTAGTGTTCTTGTCTTATAATTAAGTTCAAAGGGTTACCACCAAGAAAAGTGATGGGAGTTAGTCTTTTTGTGAATGTGACCATGTAATATTCTTGACTGTATCAGTGGGGTCATTTTGGGGTATAATTTTATTTTTATTTCAATTTAGTGTATTTCATTCTCTTATCCCCATATACTAAAGTGTGTAAGTAGGATTCTGGTTATATTTTTCTTATGATCATGTCACTCTTGAGTTGATAGTTTCAATTAGTCCTTGTTATCTTTTATACCTTATGATGGAAATTATAATCTCTTGTTAGGTCGATGTGTTCCTTGGTATATTTATTGTGCTAGCATTATGAGGGTCCAAGCCTCAAACATATAATATTAAATTTTACACATAAAATTCCTTGAAAAATATAAACCAAGGATCAAGATTTCAAGAGTTCTTTGAAGAATTAGGAAAAAAAGAACCTTTAACTAATAAATACCCAAGACTTTATCATACAATGAATAGTTTTTTCATTATACTAAAAGTTGGATAAATCATAATCAGTATTCGACATCTCACACAAATTTTCCAGACAAGATAATTTTCTAAACATACTACATATATTAATTTTATTTATTACTAGGGGGATTAGAAATATAGGAAATGGTGATCTCAAATACTCGGTAAGGGTAATAATAAGAAATAATAATCAGATATCACTAGTGATAATAAGAATATATACACATGAGATTGAGAAAAAGGAACAATAACATGATATATTGAATTCATACCCAATAAAACATGGATCATAAGCTAGTAATCATACCTTGAAATTTTAGTATGAAGAAAGTGATATCAAAGGATCTTAGTATCATAATTTTGATACCATATCATAATGCATGACATCATTATCATAAGTAAAGGTTCACCCCCAAGACCATCATCACATAGTGGAAAAAGTAACATAGTGGGTTATGTTCACTCCCTAATCCCATACATAATATATCATGAGATATAATGTTTTACCCAATGCATTGGAGGGTTATATAATTCATGTCCCACTCATTTTCACTTAAAGGATAGAGTCCCATAGCTTATTAGGTTCATACCCAAAGCCCATAAAATCTCTTAAGATATAATGCTTTACTCAAAGCATTACAGGATGATATAATTTTTTTCCCACCCATAATCAATTAATATCCAGAGTCCCATAGTGGATTAGTATCACTCCTTAATCCCATAACATCTCCTAAGATGTAAATATTTACCCAATTCATTTTAGGGAAATATAATTTCAGTCCCACTCATCATAGCTTAATTAATAAAGTATCATACTGGATTAGGTTCACTCCATATTCCCAAAACAACACATGAGATATAAATCTTTACTCAATGCAATGGAGGGATATGTAATCTTTTTCTCACCTGTCACATGCATAAGTGTTCCACATGGATAAACATACAAATTTTCATTAAAATGCCATTAACCTGGGAAAGAAGTGGGTTTCATGATTATATCAATAAAACCTAAACTAAAACCATCCATATATATAATTTAGATGGTTTCAAAAGAACATATCCACGTTTAACAAAATTAAATAGAAGTATGTTGATATGGATGAAAAAATACCCCTGTAAAAAGAATATTTAAATGATACCACATAAAAGTGATCAAGAATTGGAATGTTTGATACCATGAGTTAAATACCATAAAAGATAAATATATATATATGGGTAAATCATCAAATATTATTACAAATAAGTTAGGTACTTTTTAAAATTAAATAGAACATGAAAATAAATTTTTAAAGGATATATAGAAAAAAAATTAACATTGTTTTACAATACAATATTACACGCCTCTTTAAAAAATACCTTACATAATTTTGAGTTAAAAATTATGAAAACTTTTTATTTAAAAGGAATATTGAAAAAATTTCATTTGAAAAGTTATAAAGATATCCAAAGGAAATATAGTATAGAAGGTAAAACATTTTATCATGGAAGGAAATACCTTTTGATATTTTTTAATATAATTTGGTTAAAAACTCACATCATAAAGTCGTAATATAATTTTTTTCTAAAAATAGTTAAATATAAATATTGTAGTCACAATATTTAATACATAATAGTGTTTAAAAATATGATAGGATAATAATGGATGGGAGAGGAAAACATGGATATGATTGATAAACTGTCATTTAAGAGGGTGGGAATTATTATTTATATAGTTGAATTTTAAATAAGGGGGTGAATTCATAAATAAAAGTGATTTTAATCAAAAGTTATCTCACAAGAAAGGAACATATTATTTCATATGAAATGAAAACTAAATCTCAAGTAGAAACATTATAACTCAATAAATCATATTGAGCTATAAAAGAACCCTTGTATTTTAGTTAAGATCAATCATGGTCCCAAGAATTTAAGAGAAAGAATGGAAGTGATGTTTCTAATATCAAAAATAAATTAAGATATTATAAGTCAAGAGTTATTTTTCAGACAATAAAAAATAAATACTGATGCATAATATCAAAACATGATTCAATGAAGGGTGATAGAGATGGAAAATCAAGGAGTGATTTAGAAAACATGGCAGCAATACAAAAAGGATTATTGGATGGGATTAATGATAGAGAAGGGTAATATATCATCCAAATGAAATCATGTGTACAGTAAATTATTTATTATAAATATATGGATGCATAATCATATGGAAACCAAAATTCTTATAAGAAAGGAAGCTCTTGAATTTTAAAGGGGAGGGAAGGAATCAGGGAGTTATTTTGACACCATAATGGTTAAACAAAAATGGAATATTAAATAGGTTTAAGGATATATAAGGGTATTATATCATCATTAGGAAAAAATTTGTATTGTAAATGATCAATTATGAATTCATCAAATGATAATAAATTGCAAATAAATGTTTTTATCAGAAAATAAATACTTAAATAAAAAACAAGTAGGAGAAGAACCCTCACATTTCTAATTATTTTCATAAAGATTTAGTGGGATCAATAGAACATTAGAAACTCCATTGGTGGTATTTATATAGGTATAGGTAAGAAATATTTATTTTCAATTCCTTTTGAGTGTAAATGTATGAGAGATTGGGTGGGAGTGAGCTCCTTTTATATGTGAAAAAAATAGGCTTTCTTGAAAATAAAGTTATGTAAGTGTTAAGAATTGTATCACATGGGCATTAGGTGGGTTTGGTGAGTAAGGTGAATAATGATGGGGAATTTTGGTAAGAAATTTAGGTACGACTTTACAACCTAAAAATTTTATTCTATAATATCTAGGTGTCAAATTTATTTAGTAAAATTTGATCCACATGAGATTTCCCATTTTAACACTTATTAATCATGATTAAATATTAATCATGGAAATTATTTTATCACTAATAATATAAGATAACCCTTAATATAAAATTTTAACATGATGAATTTTTATTTTAGAATTATATAGCCTAATTAAATTTATGATTAATAGAAACTTAATTTTCAGATTAAAACATATAATGTATAGAAAACTTGTTTTTATAAAAAGTTGATGTTTTAATTATTAGTTATTATTAATATCATTTAACATTAATTATTCATTAAAAGTGTGTTAAATTATTTTTATATATCTCTAAACATAATACTGGATTTCTAATTTAAAATATTTCTATTAACATTAAAAATGAACAATATTAAGAAAATTATCTTTCTTTGAAAAAAAATCATTTTACAGTGGTAATTAGTTTTTACCTAAGTAAATAATTATCTATATCTAAAAAACATTAACCATTTTACATAATTTTTACCTAATTATTGTAAAATTTAAATATATTTTATCATTAAATTTTCTTTTTTTATGAGAAAAATGTTATCTTTATAGCAAGTAATACTTAAAACCCCCATTTTTAGAATTAGTATATTTTTAAGATGAAAATTTATGTTTAGGGTAAAATTATCAATATCATTGGTTTTTATGATATAAATTGGTTTATTATAAAAAATATATAGGATTTAAAATAATTCCAAACTTGAATTATACAATTTCATAATGGTTTATCCAATATTAATTGGATAATTCCGTAAATGATCCATGCATTTCAATAGTTTGAAATTATTAAATCAATAACCACATCGATTGTTTAAAGTTTTAAAAATTGTGAAATGATTTAAATAACCTCACATTTATTATCACTTAATGTATAATGGAGTGTGGTAGAATTTGGAGTATATTTTCAAACGATTAATCACCTTATTGTGGAACTCAACCTATAAAATCAATTCTCAAGTGGGATATTATTGGGTTTGGTGTGAATAATTTTTTCCATATCAAGTATAGAAACTCGAAAAGGATAATTTCTAGATGTAACACATTGTTGTTAAGATGGATACATAGAACCATAACTATGGGACATCCAGAATGAGGAAAAAGGAAGTAATTTCATTAGAAGGATCCGAACAGATTGAGTTTAGATGATGCAACATATTTTGGAAGTACATTATAGAAGGAGTATTGATAATAGGTTTGAGGAATTTGGCTACGTAGATGTAGTCTGAGTATCAAAAGGAGAAAAAATTTAAAATATTTTTGAGGATATCCAATGTAACTATAGTTGATTACAATTATAGGAAGGAACATATTTCAGAATGAGCACAGAGGCAGTCAATCATGTTCTGGATGAATCTTGTGAGAAAAATTAAAGGGGTAGCATCCGGTAGCTGAAAAAACATTCATAAGGTTTTAGGGAAGAGTTGTTTGGAAGTTATTTAAACAATAAAACACTAAATATAAATAATTGGATTCACTCAATACTGTTTTTGAGAAGTAGTTGTTTAGAAGAATTATCAGGGGGTAGATCAATAGGTGATGTGAACTATTCACCAAAATTTGGTGATTGGGGTGGTTGTTGTTACAGATAATAAAAGGTCACTAAAGCCAACATATGGAGTATCATACATTTTGGATGGTATTATTGATTTTATAATCAGTTGGGCCCCACTATAATATGTTCATTGTCCCACCTACTCTAAGTAGGAACTAAGAGGTGATGATGGGGACAAACAAATGTTGAGGTGGATATCCTTATGGTGGAGCCATCTAAGGAACACACTAGTGAACAAGTATCTAGATTCAAAGGTATAGGTCAAATTCTATAAGGACAGAGACCCTAAGTAGTAAGAGCATATAAAATTAACATTCTATAAGGAGTTACTAATGATAATTCTTATTTAATATAGTAGGATGTATTTCTACTTCTAATTTGATGTTTCTAAATTCTGAATTAAATAAGTTTTTTTTCTCTTATAGATGTGCGATAAAATTCCAAACCATTTTAATTATATTTTTTAATTGTTCTTCTTGTTTTTAACTTTAATTTTTCTATGACTATCATGGGTTAGTTCATTTTTTTGAAAAACTGACATAGAAGTACCCAAACCAGATGGTGTGATGAAATGGTGTGGTGACTGAGGTTCCTAGACTTCCATGTTTTAGAAGATGAATTCATGATGGAAATTATTTGGATGCATGATCCTTAGGTGGGTTTCTGGTGGTTTCAGGGATACTTTGGATGGATGTTTTGGAAGTAGACCCTTCTGTGATTTGTTTCCTAACAAGTGGTATCGTAGGATGTTATAATTTTGATTTTTGATGCTAAAAATAGTACTAAATAGACATGGATTCATTTTTTTGTGTAACAGAGTGGTAGAAAAGTTTCTAGGTGATTATTTTATCAGTGTTTAGTATGAAGTCACTCTAAAGTAGTGGTAGTACTAGAGGGTTTCTGGATATTGAAAATAATATTGAATAAATGGATTATTTAAGTGTGTTCCATTATTGAGTATTCTATTTTATCTTAAATATAATATTGTAGGGATTCTCAGGTCATATGGTCTATCAAATTCAAAAGGATATTCATAAAAATATGGAAGAGATTCCATCTATGATGTTGTATATAGAAATTCCTCTAGCTGCATGGGTCATGTAGCATCTTTTATTTGTTGGGTAGAATTATAGAATATGGGGTAAGACTATTAAAGTTTCAATATAATTCAATAATGATATGATTGTACAGGATACTAATCATGAATAATGTTAGTGTTGTTACTACAGAAGGATTTTCAAGTTCCATTTGAGGGAAAATTCAATGAAAATAAAGGGAATTTATTAAATGTTGTGATAGTAGCACAGGGATTATTCCAAAAGTTGTAATAATTGGTTGATACATGTTTCAAGAAGGATAATTTAGATTAATTATTTATTTATCTTATCAAATATATGGGTTTTTCCTAGTTCCCCTATTCTATTCAGATGGCGGTGCTAATTAGATTACTAGCGAGGTGACTTTATTAGATGGTTAATGGTCCATCTTTCCCAAGTAATATCTAAGTGGTTCTGATGGGGCCTAAAAAAGGATGATGTGTCTCCACTTATAGGGAAACTAATTTTGGTCCACATAAGTACATGAGGCTTGATATCCAAAGGTGTGGGATAAGGTCTATAAGTAAGGAGACTATAAGGATTGGAAGTATAAGAACCATCATTCTAGAAAGAGGTGATGATGAAACTTATTTAGTTAATATCATAAGAAATATGAGTCCTTATAACTTTAGGTTTCTACTTGTTGAATTAAGGAAATTTTATCATTTATCCCATTGATTTAGGTATCAGGTTTGAACCACGTTAATCCCTGTTGTGATTTTTTTTAATTGTCTGTTTGTGTTTCTATCTTATGTTTGTTTATTTTTTGGAATAAGTTCTTAAGAAGGAATGGAAATGGATAGTGCGATGACTTGATAAAGTGTTTGGGGTGCCTATAATTCCTATTTATGGAATATGAATTCATAAGTGCAATGTTCTAGAAGTACATTTTGAAGTTTCTATTTCAGTGGTGTTAAGGATGATTCTAATGTATGTTTTTGAAGTAGACCCTTCAATATTTCTTCCCTCAACAGATATCAAATTATACAAAAATATTTTTTGACTTTCCTTAAATGTTAAAATAGAGGTAATTCACTATCATATTTTGTCTAGGTATTTTGAATTAATTTTATTAATTTAGTGATTTTTTGGTGTAACACCCCAAGATTTAATGAGATATATTATTTCTAATTTCTTTCATATATTCAATTGTATGCTACAACAAGGGAGTATTGCACTACACACAACCCCGACTTGGCTTGGATTACACGCAATCGTGACCTTTCTCGATTGCATGTGTTGTATGCAATATCGGGTTTCACCAAACAACGATATATTGATATAATATGAACTGGCCGTTATGAATAGTATTAACTAAATTTTGAATGTTATAAAATTATTATTTATCTTACACATTTTCTAGAACATCATGTGAGAACAAAATAAATTTTTCGAGTAAAATAAGTATTTTTGAAAAAATGTAGTTTTTCCGCCTTTTGATGGTGCACCCACTTTAAATATAGTTTTTGACATCTTTATTAGTTCAATTTGACAAAATAAAATTCTTCTTTGGAATCAGGATATAAAAAATTTAATTTGGATAAATTTTTGATATTTTTCTGATAACTTTCATATTTTAATGAATAGTAAAAACACGCTATATTTTAATTAAAAACCACTTTTTTCATCGTAATAATTTATTCGGATAAATTATAATATTGAATGGTTTTAAAATATAAATAGAATATATTTTTACCATTAAATATAATTTATGTCATTATCATTGATTTTACATTGAATTTGTAGGTTAAATCAATTCAATCTTTTACAATGTTTTAAACAAAAACCCGTTTTCTTTCGACAACGGGATTATTTTTAATTTAATTTCTGCAACTTATATGTATTGAATTTAGAAAAATGGATTCCATATTTTGAATCAGTGGTTCCAAATTATATCAATAGACTACTTTTTTATTTTTGGGCATTATGAATAGTAACTATGGTAAATTTTATTTACCATCGTTAAAAGTAAATTGGGTAATTAAGGGTAAATATAATATTATAAAATTACCCTAACACTTGTCTTAATATAATTGAATGATTATATTTTTCCTTAAATCATACTGTGGTCGAAATTGAATCTAATGGAACCCACTTGTATTTGATTAAGACCTTTAGTTTATTTTATTTAAAGAAAAGTGAAATATGTCTCACTCAAACTTTAATAATTAAAGTATTTTTCATATAAGGTTACACAGAATATAAATTCGGTTATAAATACTCATTAAAAATCTAAAATGTTTTTCTTTATCATGGTAATTTATTTGTAATTTTTAATAGTTATTTAATTACATTATTAGCTTATACATTAATGATGCAGAAATTATTTATTTAGTAAAACATCAATAATATTGTTTTTATTGAAATAGTAATAAATATTAAAGAGCCCAAAACCTGAACAAAACTTATTATTAATGTATATCTACACAATAAGAATCCAATGACCGAATATATGACCGTTTGGAGTCTTATAAAAGTGATTATGACACATATATTATTTTATTTTAAATGATGTCAAAGTTGTCACCTTTATAATTTAATACATATAACATTTTAAAATGTGGGTGTTTTAGATGATAAATCCAACTAAATGTATTCTTATAAAATCTATAAGGTTTATATTCATCTGAGTATTTTATTTTTAATTTTTATGCAAAAAATATGTATATTTAATAATTATACAAAAATATTGTAGTAATTATTTTATTATGATAAATATCAAATAAATGGTTTTAAAAATAGTAAAATAAATACTATATGAACTATTTAATGTTCTCCACTAATTTTATAGATTACTATGAAATGTTAGGAACCTATTAAATATTTTAGTTTGAATATATCCTCTGTGTGGATTTTATTTAAATGCAAATAAATGAATAGTGTCAAAATTGACACTATTATTATTTTATAAAAACAACATATTATTAAATTGTTTAAAAGTCACAAAAATATTTAAAAATATTAAATTAAAATTTATATAGTCTAAAATGTCATAAAGTATCCAATTATGTAAAATTCACAACACATAAGTGATTATTTATAACCATTTAGAATTTAGAATTTTATTACCACAAATAAAATTAAATAGATTAAATAAGGATAAATCAAAATGATAAGGTTTAATATAAAATAAAAACATGTCTAAATTTGATTGGTTGATGATATTACAACCCTATATCATCTCATCTTCGAATTGAGTCATTTTTGGAGGTTTTTATGTGGGGTTGGAATTTATATTAAACTAATATTTTTGAGGATTCCAAAGGTCACCCTCTCATCCCTCATAAAAGGGCACCTCCTCCCTCTCCTATTTTCACAACTTTGAGTCTTCAATCTCGTCCAACCCTTGACCATTTCCCTTCTAGACTTCCTTATAAATATACTAGAGGTCCTGGTCTTCTTCAAAGACCAATTTTAGTATCCTAATAGGAGGTTTCAAAGAGGCGTTTCGAAGAAGAGGTAATATCCTTTACCGATTCTTTCAAATTCATTTCTTCTTCTACTTCTTATTATTTTTTTTCATAATAAATTAATAACATCAGTGTCACTAATATAATTATATGATATTATAAATATGAAACATACCCATTTCACCTTCTATCCATCCAACTGAAAACGAAATCACTGTGCGTGCGTACGTACGGAATACCGTCTCCACGCCATGGTGTAATCTGTTTTTCCACCACCACCATACTTGGATAGGTATAATGGTGTAAAGAATAAATATATATGGTTATTATAACATCATACTGATTCTAAGATATTATATCATCCACTCCAATTCCATTCAATAAATATGGGAATGATATCATCGCTCGTCTGTACGTACGGATTACCATCTCCACGACGCGATGAGATTCATTTTTCATGTTAACAATTCAAGAATGATAATAAAGTATATATAATAATTAATCATGAAATATATGAAATAATAATGCTACTAGATTTATGTAAATATATATATCTTTGTAATCTAATTAATTCCATTCAATTCAATAAGGAAACGGAAACAGCGTGTATGCGTACGTACAGCCTACTGTCTCCATGAACGGTGTATTTATTTCCATTTATTGATATATTATATATATATGTATATTCTGAATATATATTATATATAAATAATGTTTTATATTCTTGAATTAAGTAATCATATTAATAATAACAAGTTAAAACACAGACGATAAATGAAACGATTTTACCCAAAACACTGCTTTAACTAGGAATTTACAAAAGAACGGGTAATATAAAGTCATAAGTGAATCATATATGATATCATAAATATTATTATGGTTATGTTAAAAGTCAATAATATGTTTAAACCCACAATATAGGAGTCTCAGACACATATGGAAGAAATTGGACATAAGGTAAGGGATAACTTTTCTAATCTCCTTTTTATCCGAGATTGTTTATTCGTAAGTATTTAATGGGGTTATTGTTATCATCCATGTCCATGTTTTATAAAAGTGTTTTTATGTATGTTTAATGTTCTTTTTACCCATTTTTTAATTTTACCACATGTTGTGAATGGAATCTTTCTTTTGTTTACCATACGAGGTACTTTTTGACTTTTCCAGCAAAAGTACGAGAAGAATGTTTTTTTAACTTATACAATAAGAACGGATTTTTAAGGTTTCATAACGCCTTATTTTCAGGAAGCTTACTCTACAAGATTTCATGATTATTTTCAACAAAATCTTTTTCTTTTAAAATTTTGATGATGGGATGATGTTTTTGAAACCCATTATATTCGTTGGGTTATTATGAATGATGTATGTTTATTTTGTGCCACAAGTAAGAATGATTTCATTATGAGATGGGTGGGACCTATATCTCCCTCCAATAAATTGGGTAAATATTTATATCTCATGATATAGACATGGTTGGAATGATAAGTTAATCCAGTTCAGTGCTACAGAACTAGAACGAGGAGTGAACTCGATTCAAAATGGGACTTTGTGCACTAAGATGGTCTTGGAAGCAATGACTTTGCTAAAATGGAAATCAAAACATGTACTTAATTAATGCCACAATTACATGTTTTATTCCCATTCGATTTTATCATGATTAATGTTTCTTTATTATCTATGCCTTACAGACTGCCATGTTTTATGTCATTGCTCAAGATTTTGATGTTTAAACATTATGTTCATGTTTTTAAGTTTAAATGTATATGATTTGTTTAATTTTCTCCATACTTACCCTTACTGAGCTGAGCTCGCCCTTTATATGTTTTCTTTTCCCTAGGATTTAAAGAAATGTTTTAGATGAGAAAACAAAAGGGGAAGATCTTTATGGGAGATGTTGAAGATCTTTCACCATGATTAGAATATTTTGTTCCAAGTTTCCAAAGAGACTATACTATTACTTTCCTTGAGTGTTTGTTTTTGTTATATATTAAGTATTCCGAAAAAGTAATGTAATTTCCATGTACATCAATTTTGGGGTCTCTACAGTTGGTATCAGAGGCAAAGGAGGTAGGAATGAATCTGATCCTTGGGAACTCTCACATGTGAGCGTTGGATAAAGCATGGCTCTCTGCCCAAGGGCTTAATGAGGAAATGGATGCCACTGGGGATGGTGGTGTGGCCTGGCCAGGGGGTGTAGCCTCCCATGGATTTCCCTGATAGGTATCAATTATAGTCCACTGGAAGTAAATCCAGACCTCTACAGTTGGTATCAGAGGAAATGTTTTGTTAACCTTTGGAAACTAGGACGTGAATACTTTAGTGAGATCCCAAGAGATATTTCTAAGGTATGTCTAGGGATGCCCTAAGGTTAAGTATAAGTATAGGTTATAGTCCTAGAATTATGGTAATGATATTAGAATGAAACGTAAGATGTTTTATATCGAAGGTACTACCCCTTTATTATGTTGTTTTCCTGGAAAATTTTTTTCCTCTCACAGTATTCTTTTTGGGTTTTAGATGATGGTTAGAACCCAAAGGAACTGTGTTGATCAATGTAATGGATGATGCAATGATTGTCCTCCTAAACAAACCAATATTATGGGAGATGGAGTGCAAAATCTTATTGCTATACTTACACAAGATATGAATCATTTTGGACTTCCAAATGAGCATAAGAGGTAATAATATTCTATTGAGTCATTCATGAGGCAACGTCCACCTTTTTTCAATGGGTCTTATGATCCACTTGTGGCTGAACAATGGATTAATACCATTGAAAAGATATTTTCCATATGTCGCTGTTCAGAACATGAAAAACTCATTCTGGCTATTTACCGATTAGAAGGCGAAGCAGATCAATGGTGGACTTTAATTAAAAATACAAGTCCCCAATGTGAAATTGAATCCCTAGAATGGGATGAGTTCAACAACTTATTTTTCAATAATTACTTCCCTCGTATTCTTTGAACAAAGATGGAAAAGGAGTTCCTTGAGCTTAAGCAAAAGGATGATGAATCTGTTGGTATATACGAAGAGAATTTTACAAGACTTGAAAGGTATGCATCTGGTTTTATCATCCAACCTGAAAGTAAAGTTAATCAATTCTTCAGTGGCTTAAAACCAAGTCTTCGAAGGGCATTAGCTTTAAGAGACATTAGTAGATATGATGAAATTGTGTGTTATATTATCAATGTAGAAATGGAAGTTGGTGTTACATATCCATCTCGTTGTTTTGACAAGAAACGAAAGATGGAGTTCAAGGAGAAATCTCAGAACAATGGTGAAAAGAAGATGAATGATTCTTTATGCTCAAAGTGTGGAAATAAGCATGGTGGAGATTGTCTTAAAGTGACTAGAAAATTTTTTAAGTGTGGAAAATAAGGTCATCGATCAGTTGGTTGTCGAAGTAATGGTAAAAAGGTAAATAATGATGCGAATAGAGAAAATACTACAGAGAACGCTCCACCAACACTTCAATGCTTCAAGTTCAAGGAAATTAGGAATTATGCTAATCAATTCCCTAATACAAGGGTTAATGATGATTGACATGAGAAACCACGTAAGGCAAAGGACAGAGGGAAGTCACATGCGATCACTATTGGAAATTTTTAATATGACAATGATGTGGTGGAATGATTAAGTGTTTATGTAATGGGATTCCAAAATAAAGTTGTATATAGTACTGTGGAATATTGGAATATTTATGTACTGGTCTATTGTGGTTTTCAATAATTTTATGGTACTGGTAACCATGAAAAGTGATTGATATATTTTTGGAAAGAATATGATATACACATAATGAAGGGATAAAGAGAAAATTAAATGAGCTCATGACTTATATAAGGACAAAGTTATATCATGGTTTGAGTATATAGAAATTTTGGAATTTTGGTATGTGGAAATAGTTACCTTTTGGCAGCATTCATGTTTTCACTAAGCTTCTATGGTAATTTCTGTTTCAATAGAACACATTATTAAGGAATTCACATGTTTGGAATGTGACCAATAAGATATATCATATGATAAATGATGTTATTCACGATCTTGTTATGTGACCTATCCAGTAATCATTTTCTGTATACTATGAGATTGGACAGATGTATTTTGGATAAGTCTATAGACTAGAAAGGGTTATGTCAGACATCAGGTAGAATTGTTTAAGGCTATAACTTTTTCAAAATTATTTCTGTAATGTTATAATAGTGTAGTTTTATAAAAAGGACAACCTGCAGGATGGGTGAGAACCCATCGCGTCAGACAAGGCTGTGGGAATCAAACCCACAACCAAAGTGCGACAGACCCTTATCACCTACCACTAGCCTACATGAAGTCCCTGGTTAGTAGAAATTAGTTTTATTTTATTAAGAAGTATGACAGTTGAAGTATAAGTCCTTTTTTGGAATCATATATGATTAACCTCACCATAGATGAACTTATGTATATTTGGTAACTTTGGTTAACCTTTTGTTTCAGATATATATAATGGCCCATCATTCTATCACATGATCTGCTAATACTTCAAGAATGAAAAATTCAACTTCATTTCTTTAAGTGATGAAGTGGGAATTGTTCAAGACACGAACAACTGTGAGATTGTACCAAAATCAAGTAAGAATTTCTTTTAATTCAAAAAACCTTCAATATTAGGGAAATGATCTTGAAAACCAAAAATGTTATCCTAGTACTCTTATGTCTGATGAATCAGATGGTACCTTAGATCATCACAAATTTATGGCTTTGTGACTGTTGGCTTTATCATATCCATGTCCTCTACCACTCTCCATCAGAACTTGATTGTTAAATTTCTCTTCCATATCCATATTTTCACCTATGTTACCCTATGTGGGAACCCATTGATTAGTTACTTTGGGTAACCATTACATTTGATACTTTAGTTTTTAAAGATAATTTGTGGTATTCCTTTTTACGATGTGGGTTTCTATGAAAGAAACTCTCATGTAATAAACCATTTATAACCCCAAAGAATTTTGTGGGCGAAATTCATTATAAGGGGGGTAGAATGTAGCACCCCGAGATTTTATGAGATATATTCTTTCTAATTTTTTTCATATCTTCTATTGTATGCTACAACAAAGGATTCTTTCACTACATGCAACCCTGCCTTGGTTTGCATTACACGCAATTGCGACCTTTCTCGATAGTGTATGATGTATGCAATACCGGGTTTCACTAAACAACGATATATTGCTATGATATGAACTGGAAGTTATGAATAGTATTAACTAAATTTTGAATGTTATAACATTATTATTCAGTTTACACATTTTCTAGAACATCGTGTGAGAACAAAATAAATTTATCGAGTAAAATAAGTATTCAAAAAATGCAGTTTTGCCGCCTTTTGATGGCGCACCCATTTTAAATCTGGTTTTTGACATGTTTATAAGTTAAATTTGACAAAATAAAATTCTTCTTTGGAATCAGGATATAAAAATTTACTTTGGATAAATTTTTGATATTTTTAGGATAACTTTCATATTTTAATGAATAGTAAAAACACACTATATTTTAATTAAAAACAACTTTTTCATCGTAATAATTTATATGGATAAATAATAATATTGAATGGTTTGAAAGTATAAATAGAATATATTTTTACCATTTAATATAATGTATGTCATTATCATTGATTTTACATTGAATTCATAGGTTAAATCAATTCAATCTTTTGAAATGTTTTAAAGAAAATCTCGTTTTCTTTCGACAACGAGATTAATTTTAATTTAATTTCTGCAACTTATGTGTATTGAATATGGAAAAAGTGATTCCATATTTGGAATCGGTGGGTCCAAATTATATTAGTAGACTACTTTTTATTTTTGGGCATTATGAATAGTAACTATGGTAAATTTTATTTACCATCGTTAAAGGTAAATCGGGTAATTAAGGGTATATATAATATTATAAAATTACCCTAACATTTTTCATAATAAAATTGGATGATTATATTTTGCCTTAAATCATACTTGGGTCCAAATTGAATCTAATGGAACCCACTTGTATTTGATTAGGGCCTTTAGTTTATTTTATTTAAAGAAAAGTGAAATATGTCTCACTCAAATTTAATAATTAATCTATTTTTAATATAAGGTTATACAAAATATAAATTCGGTTATAAATACTCATTTTAAATCTAAAATATTTTTCTTTATCATGGTAATTTATTTTTAATTTTTAAAAGTTATTTAATTACCTTATTAGATTATACATTAATGATGCAAAAATTATTTATTTAGTAAAAAATCAATAATATTGTTTTTATTGAAATCATAATACATATTAAAGTTCCCAAAAACCTGATCAAAACTTATTAGTAATGTATATATACACAATAAGCATCCAATGACCGAATATATGACCGTTTGGAGTCTTATAAAAGTGATTATGACACATATATTATTTTATTTTAAATGATGTCAAAGTTGTCACCTTCATAATTTAATAAATATAACATTTTAAAATTTGGTTGTTTTAGAAGATAAATCCGACTAAATGTATTATTATAAAATCTATAAGAATTATATTCATCCTAGTTATTTGTTTTTAATTTTAATGCAACAAATATGTATATTTAGTAATTATACAAAAATATTGTAGTAATTATTTTATTAAGATAAATATCAAATAAATGGTTTTAAAAATAGTCAAATAAATATTATATGAACTATTTAATGTGCTCCACTAATTTTATATATTACTATGAAATGTTAGGAACCTATTAAATATTTTATTTCGAATATATCCTCTGTGTGTATTTTATTTAAATTCAAATAAATTTATAATGTCAAAACTGACACTATAGTTATTTTATAAAAATAGCATATTATTAAATTGTTTAAAAATCAAAAAAATATTTAAAAATTATAAATTGAAATTTATATAGTCTAAAATGTCATAAATTATCCAAATATGGAAAATTCATAACACATAAGTGATTATTTATAACCATTTATAATTTATAATTTTATTACCATAAATAAAACTAAATAGATTAAATAAGTAAAATCAAAATGATAAGGTTTAATATAAAATAAAAACATGTATAAATTTTATTGGTTGATGATATTACAACCCAATATCATCTCTTCTTCGAATTGAGTCATTTTTTGAGGTTTTTATTTGGGGTTTGAATTTATATTAAACTAATATTTTTGAGGATTCCAAAGGTGACCCTCTCCTCCCTTATAAAAGGGCACCTCCTCCCTCTCCTATTTACACAACTTTGAGCCTTCAATCTCGGCCAAAATCTTCCCATTTCCCTTCTCAACATCCATAGAAATATTTTAGAGGTCCTAGTCTGCTTCAAAGACCAATTTTAGTATCCTAATAGGAGGTTTTAAAGAGGCGTGTCGAAGAAGAGATAATATCCTTTACCAATTCTTTCAATTAATTTCTTCTTCTACTTCCTATTCATTAGTAGTTTCATAATAAAGTAAAAACATCAGTATCAATAATATACTGATATGTTATTATAAATATGAAACATCCCCATTTCACCTTCTATCCATCCAACGGAAAACTAAATCACTGCGTGTGCGTACGTACGAAATACCGTCTCCACGCCGTGGTGTAATATGTTTTTCCACCACCACCTTACTTGGATAGGTATAATGGTGTAAAGAATAAATATATATGGTTATTATAACATAATACTTATTATAAGATATTATATCATCCACTCCAATTCCATTAAATAAATATGGGAATGATATCATCGCTCGTGCGTACGTACGGATTACCGTCTCCACGACGCGATGAGATTCATTTTCCATGTTAACAATTCAAGAATTATTATAAAGTATATATAATAAGTAATCATAAAATATATGACATAATAATGCTACTAGATTTATATATATATATATATATATGTATGTCATCTACTTAATTCCATTCAATTCAATAAGGAAACGGAAATAGCGTTCATGCGTACGTACGGCCTACCGTCTCAATGAACGGTGTATTTACTTCCATTTATTGATCTATTATATATATGTATATTATGAATATATATTATATATAAATCAAGTTTTATATTCTTGAATTAATTAATCATGATCTAAGTAATCATATTAATAATTACAAGTCAAAACACAGATGATAAATGAAACGATTTTACCCAAAACACTGCTTTAACAAGGAATTTACAAACGAATGAGTAATATAAAGTCATAAGTGAATAATATATGATATCATAAATATTATTACGGTTCTGTTACAAGTTAATAATATTGTTAAACCCACTATACAGGAGTCTCATACACATACGGAATAAATTGGACATATGGTAAGGGATAACTTTTCCAATCTCATTTTTATCCAAGATTTTTATTTGTAAGTATTTACTAGGGTTATTGTTATCATCCATGTCCATGTTTTCTAAAAGTGTTTTTATGTATATTTAAAGTTCTTCTTACCCATTTTTTACTTTTACCACATGTTGTGAATGGAATCTTTCTTTTGTTTACCATACGATGTACTTTTTGACTTTTCCAGCAAAAGTACGAGAAGAATGTTTTTTTTAACTTATACAATACGAACGGATTTTTTATGGTTTCATAATGCCTTATTTTCAAGAAGCTTACTCTACAAGATTTCATTATTATTTTCAACAAAATCATTTTCTTTTAAAATTGTATGGAATTTTGTGAAAATAAAATGATTTTGAGTAAGAAAGGATATTTTCCTCAAGAATTTATTTCAAATGTTTTATCAAAACTATTTTCCATCTAAGATGAAATCATTTCATATGTGTATGTTTCTAGTATAATGTCTCTCTGATTTACATGGCTTCACTTTTCTTATTATGAAATGATATCCATTTCTTTTATATGGATTATTTGATGATGGGATGGTGTTTTTGAAACCCATTTTATTCATTGGGTTATTATGAATGATGTATGTTTATTTTGTGGCACAAGTAAGAATGATTTCATTATGAGATGGGTGGGACATATATATCCCTCCAATGCATTGGGTAAATATTTATATCTGATGAGATAGACATGGATGGAATGGTAAGTTAATCCGGTTCAATGTTACAGGACTGGAACGAGGAGTGAACTCGATTCAGAATGGGACTTTGTCCACTAAGATGGTCTTGGTAGGAATGCCTTGGCTACTATGGAAATCATAACATGTGCTTAATGAATGCCATAATTACATGTTTTATTCCCATGTAATTTTATCATGATTAATGTTTCGTTATGATATATTCCTTACGGACAGTCATGTTTTATATCATTGCTCAATATTTTGATGTTTAAACATTATGTTCATGTTTTTAAGTTTAAATGTATATGATTAGTTTAATTTTATCCATGATTACCCTTAATGAGCATTTTATCTCTCCCATTATATGTTTTCTTCTCCCCAAGATTTAAAGAAATTATTTAGGTAAGAAAACAAAAGGGGAATATCTTTATGGGAGATGTTGAAAATATTTCACCACGATTAGAAGATTTTGTATGATGTTTACAAAGACACTAAACTATTATGGTCCTTGAGTGTGTTTTTGTTATTTATTAAGTATTCTGTAAAAGTAATGCAATGTCCATGTATGTCAAGTTTGGGGTCTCTACAGTTTGTATCAAAGGCAAAGGAGGTAGGAATGAATCTGATCCTTGGGAACTCTCACATGTGAGCGTTGGACGAAGCATGGCTCTCCACACAAAGGATTCATGAGGAAATGGCTGCCACTGGGGATGGTGGTGTGTCCTTCCCAGGGGGTGTAGTCTCCCATGGAGTTCCCTGATAGGTATCAATTATATTCCACTGGAAGTAATTCCAGACCTCTACAGTTGTTATCAAATGAAAGGTTTATTTAACCTTTGGAAACTAGGACTCGAATACTTTAGTGAGATCCCTAGAGATATTTCTAAGGTATGTCTAGGGATGTACCAAAGGATAAATATAAGAATGGGTTATAGTCCTAGAATTACCATAATGATATTTGAATTAAGCCTAATATTTTCGATATCGAATGTACTCCCCCTTTATTATGTTGTTTTCCTAGCATGATTTTTGCCTCTCACACTATTCTTTTTGGGTTTTAGACGATGGTTGGAACCCGAAGGAACCGTGTTGATCAATGTATTGGACGATGAAATGATTTTCCTCCTGAACAGACCAAAATTATGGGAGATGGAGTGAAAAATATTATTGCTATACTTACACAAGCTATGAATCATTCTGGACTTCCAAATGAGCAGAGGAGGGAACAATATTCTATTGAGTCCTTCATGAGGAAACGTCCACCTTATTTCAATGGGTCTTATGATCCACTTTTTTCTGAAAAATGGATCAGTACCATTGAAAAGATATCTTCCATACTTCATCGTTTGGACCATGAAAAATTCATTCTGGCTATTTACCAATTAGAAGGTGAAGCAGATCAATGGTGGACGTTAATTAAAAATACAAGGCCCCACAGTGAAATTGACTCCATGGAATGGGATGAGTTCAAGAACTTATTTTTCAATAATTACTTCCCTAGTATTATTCAAACAAAGATGGAAAAGGAGTTCCTTGATCTTAAGAAAATGGATGATGAATCTGTTGGTATATACGAAGCGAATTTTACAAGACTTACAAGGTATGCATCTGGTTTTATCATCCAACCTGAAATTAAAGTTGATCAATTCTTCAGTGGCTTAAAACCAAGTCTTCAAAGGGCATTAGCTATAAGAGACTTCAGTAGCTATGATGAAATTTTGCGTTATGCTATCAATTTAGATATGGAAGTTGGTGTTACATATCCATCTCATGGTTTTGACAAGAAACAAAAGATGGAGTTCAAGGAGAAATCTCAGAATAAAGGTGAAAAGAAGATGAATGTTTCTTTATGCTCAAAGTGTGGAAAGAAGCATGGTGGAGATTGTCTTAAAGGGACTATCAAATGTTTTAAGTGTGGAAAAGAAGCTCATCGAGAATTTGAGTTTCTAAGTAATGGGAAAAAGGTAGTTAATGATGCGAATAGAGAAAAGACTACAGAGAACACTCCACCAACACTTCAATGCATCAAGTGCAAGTAAATGGGGAATTATGCTAATCAATCCCCTAATCCAAGGGTTAATGATGATCGACATGAGCAACCAATTAAGGAAAAGGACCAAGGGAAGTCACATGTGATCACTATTGGCAATGTTAAATATGAAAACGATGTGGTGGAATGATTAAGTGTTTATGTAATGGGATTCCAAAATAATGTTGTATATAGTACTGTGGAATATTGGAATATTTATGTATTGGTCTATTGTGGTTTTCAATAATTTTATGGTACCTGTAACCATTAAAAGTGATTGAAATATTTTTGGAAAGTAGATGATATGCTTATAATGAAGGGATAAAGAGAAAATGAAATGAGCTCATGAATGACATAAGGACAAAGTTATATCATGGTTTGAGTATATAGAAATTTTGGGATTTTGGTATGTGGAAAGAGTTACCTTTTGATAGCATTCATGTTTTCACTAAGGTTCCATGGTAATTTATGTTTAAATAGAACACATGATTAAGGAATTCAAATGTTTGGAATGTGACCAATAAGATATATTGTATGATAAATGATGTTATTCACGATCTTGTTATGTGACCTTTCCAGTAATAATTTTCTAAATACTATGAGATTAGATAGATGAATTTTGGATAAGTCTAAAGACTGGAAAGGGTTATGTCGGACATCAGATAGTATTTTTCAAGGCTAGAACTTTTTCGAAATTATTTCTGTAATGTTATAATAGTGTAGTTTTAGAAAAAGGAAAACCTGCAGGACGGCCGAAAACCCATCATGTTGGACAAGGCTGTGGGAATCGAACCCACATCCAAAGTGCAACAGGCCCTTATTGCCTACCACTGGCCTACAGAAAGTCCCTAGTTAGTATAAATTGCTTTTATTTTATTAAGAAGTGTGATTGTTGAAGTATAAGTCCATTTTTGGAATCATATATGATTAACCTCACCATAGATGAACTTATGTATATTTGGTAACTTTTGTTAACCTTTTGTTTGAGACAGATGGAATGTCCCATCATTCTATCACCTGATCTGTAAACACTTCAATAATGACAAATTAAAATTCATTTCTTTAAGTGATGAAGTGGGAATTGTGCAAGGCATGAACAATTGTGAGATTGTACCAAAATCAAGTAAGAATTTATTTTAATTCAAAAACTCTTCAACATTAGCGAAATGATCTTGAAAACCAAAAATGTTTTCCTAGTACTCTTATATCTGATGAATTAGATGGTACCTTATATCATCACAAATTTATGTCTTTGGGACTGTTGGCATTATCATAGCAATGTACTCTACCACTCTCCATCAGATCTTGATGGTTAAATTTCTCTTCCATATCCACATTTTCACCTATGTTATCCTATGTGGGAACCCAGTGATTAGTTACTTTGGGTAACTTTTATGTTTCATACATTAGTTTTTAAAGATAATTTTTGGTATTCTTTTTTACGATGTGGGTTTCTATGAAAGAAACTCTCATGTAATAAACCATATATAACCCTGAAGAATTTCGAGGGTGAAATTCATTTTAAGGGGGGTAGAATGTAACACCCCAAAATTTTATGAGATATATTCTTTCTAATTTCTTTCATATCATCTATTGTATGCTACAAAAAAAGGATTCTTGCACTACACGCAACCCTGACTTGGCTTGCATTACACGCAATCGCAACCTTTCTCGATAGCATGTGTTGTACGCAATACCGGGTTTCACTAAACAAAAATATATTTTTATAATATGAACTGGCCGTTATGAATAGTATTAACTAAATTTTGAATGTTATAACATTATTATTCATCTTACACATTTTTTAGAACATCGTGTGAGAATAAAATAAATTTTTCAAGTAAAATAAGTATTTTTCAAATAATGCAGTTTTGCCGCCTTTTGATCACGCACCCACTTTAAATCTAGTTTTTGACATAATTATAAGTTAAATTTGACAAAATAAAATTCTTCTTTGGAATCAGGATATAAAAATTTACATTGGATAAATTTTTGATATTTTTCTGATAACTTTCGTATTTTAATGAATGGTAAAAACGTGCTATATTTTAATCAAAAACAACCTTTTTAGTATTAATAATTTATATGGATAAATTATAATATTTAATGGTTTTAAAGTATAAATAGAATATATTTTTACCATTTAATATAATTTATTCCATTATCATTGATTTTACATTGAATTCGTAGGTTAAATCAATTCAATCTTTTGCAATGTTTTGAACAAAAACCCGTTTTCTTTCGACAACGGGGTTAATTTTAAGTATTCTGCAAAAGTAATGTAATATCCATGTACGTGAAGTTTGGGGTCTCTACAGTTGGTATCAGAGTCAAATGAGGTAGGAATGAATCTGATCCTTGGGAACTCTCACATGTGAGCGTCGGACGAAGCATGGCTCTCCATCCAAGGGCTTCATGAGGAAATGGTTTCCACTAGGGATGGTGGTGTGTCCCACCCAGGGGGTGTATCCTCCCATGGAGTTCCCTGATAGGTATCAATTATAGTCCACTGGAAGTAATTCCAGACCGCTATAGTTGGTATCAGAGGAAAGGTTTAGTTAACCTTTGGATACTAGGACTTGAATACTTTTGTGAGATTCCTAGAGATATTTCTAAGGTATGTCTAGGGATGTCCCTAAGGTTGTAGGACCCCAGGACACCCTGAGAGGGGAGGGGTGAATTAGGGTCTAAACTTTTTCTTTTAAATTAAAGGATCTTGTTCCCACATTGGTAGGAACTAGTTGAACCTGTATGATGGATATGATCAGCAACCAAACATTCGCATGCAAAAGAGATGACAGAGAAATTTTTACTTGTTTCACCACTAAGGGCTACGTCCAAGGACCATACGCCGACAAGTTGTCGGTCGTACCTAATTCCAACAATCTTTACTACATGTGGATTACTATGGTTTGGGCACAATCACTCTATCTCAGGCTCACTGCCTTTACAATTGTTCAGGGATAGCTCACTATGTCCCTCGGGACACTCCTGTTGACTCCCCCTAACTCACTGCCGTTGGTGAAGTCCCACTCAGTTTATAGATGTGAAGGCCTCTTCATCATTGCTCAATGAAAGAATTCTCTGTTATATGTAGATGCTCTATTGAAGTCTAACTATCACTCGTTAACTGGTCTTCAACTTTCGTGCATCTCCAAGACAATCAGCAATCCTCAAAAAACACCTGGCGCGCAACATCAAGATGGCGTGCAGCTTTTTAGGATGGCGTGCAAGTTATAACTGGCAAGTAAATCCTCCTCCAACACTTACACAACTCAACCTTCTTTGAAATAAAACTTGCGCGACTCAAATTTTTTTTAACCCAAATCAATTTTGAAACCTAATGGAAACCTGTCGCCCAACTTCAATTGTGGCGCGCAAGTATCACCAAATCACTTGCGTGACTACTAGATGGGCAGCAAATAACTCTTGCGCTGCTCCACCTTGCGCGACCCACCAACACTTGCACAACTTCAATACCTGCATGGTGGGAGCTCTGAATTTCTTTAAGTACAAGGTTCGTGTAGAATGGGGAGGGGTGGTCCTCTATTTATAGGCATTCAGATACCCTGCGGGGCGGCGCGCAAGTCTTCCCTCGGCGCGCAAGTCTCAGTGTGCAACCCTTCTATCCTCCTAGACACTTGCACGACCAACTTCCATTCTTGGGCACCCCTATTTACTTTGTCGTATTTTTATGATCAAAACATGATGGTCAAATGGCGTGCAACATTCTAATCCTCTAAGGTACTGGCGCACAAGTCCATTTACGGTACGCAAGTCACTTGCACGACCAAACCAATACTTGCTCGACCCTCTTTCCTTAGCCATATTTTCATCTTCCCATTCTGAAAAACATTAGGTGCACAAGTTTCCATGCCTCCAAGTCCTCTGCGTGCAAGTATCTTTTCCAAAAACACATTTCTCCAAAGTTCAAGTTTTGAGGTCCAAAAATTTGGAAAACACTGGGAAACGGCGCCACCTTCAACACTGTTGTCAGCTTGAACTGTATGATCACTTTGCTGGTACACATCATGAACTTCCACTGAGTATTGATAACAAACACAAACCATACTCCAATTCATGCATAGAAGACCATGGTTCCAACAATCTCCCCTTTGGGTTTGTTGTCAATCAGAAAATAAATTCAATAGATCCCCATCCATGTGCAAACCAAAAATGCAAGAATCAACTCAGCCAACACTCTAAGTCTACGTGAGTAATTCTCGGTGTATAAAACAAGAGAGAAAGAATGAATTGGGTTCTAGTGTTTTGGAATTCTTTCACTGACACTGAATTGAAAGTCTGAACATGCCTGAATTTATTCCTTTCTCCCCCATTGACAATAAATCCAAAGACCCGTAATTTGTTCAACGTTCAGCTCAAACCATACTCCCCCTAGATAGTATCTCCCCCATAAACCTGCATCAAATCCAAAAACAAATAAAAATAGTTATCATAAATGGATAGAGGGGTATTGCGTAACCTCCTAATGCACTGGGAGGTGGCTGAACACCGAGGTTCAACTGATGTTTCTCAAACGCAGCTGCTAATAGTGGCTTGGTCAGGATATCAACCACTTTCTTATTCATTCCCACATGATCCATTCTAATCATGTCTTGCTCAACTTACTCTTTGATAAAGTGATACTTGATTTCAATATGTTTTGTATGAGAATGATGAATAGGATTCTTCGTAAGATCAATTGCGCTCTTATTATCAGAGTAAATCATCATTGGTTGCTTCACCTCATCGCCAATATCTGTTAATTGTTTCTTCATCCATAGCAGTCAAGTGCATGCCTTTGTGGTAGAGATATACCCAGCTTCAGCAGTACTAAGAGAAGTACTTTATTGTTTCTTGCTCAACCAGCCAACACATTTCTGCCCAATATAGAAGGCTCCACCACTGGTGGACTTTCTATCTACTACATCACCAGCCCAGTCAGTATCGGAAAACACTGATAATTCACTATCCCTACCTATAGAAAAATATAACCCAAAGTTGTTGGTACCTTGAATGTACCTCAAGATTCTTTGGACTACCGCCATATGTTCTTCCTTTGGACTACTCTGAAAGTGGGCCGCAAGACATGTAGCAAAGACAATATCTAGATGTGTCGCTATCAGGTATAGTAGACTCCCAATAATCCTCTTGTACATGGTGGGATCTACAGAGGTCACATATTCATGTTTTCCAAGTTTAGTTCCAACATCAATCGGAGTTGACATTGGTTTGGAGTCTTGCATATTAAACTTCTTCAGCAGCTCTCTTGCATATTTTTCCTGAGAAATGAAAGTGTAATCCTTCTTTTCAATCACCTGCAGTCCCAGGAAATATGTGAGTTCTCCAATAATAGACATTTCAAATTCTGATTTCATGTGATTGTAAAATTCATCCATAGATTTTTTCCTGCTTCCGCTAAATATGATATCATCAATGTAGACTAGAACCATGAATTGGTCTTTTAGAGAATTATTCACATAGAGATTATGATCTACTTATCCTCTTTTGAATTCCAGTTTCTTGAGATACGAATCCGGCCGTGAGTACCATGCCCGTGGTGCCTGCTTCAAACCATATAGATCTTTCTTCAGTTTTCAGACCATTGTTTCGTCAATACCTAGAACAAAACCCACCGGTTGTTCAATGTAGACTTCTTATTCTAGAACACCATTCAATAATGTTGTCTTTACATCTATTTGATATACTTTATATCCTTTTGGAGTTCCATGGCAAGGAGAAGCCTGATTGATTCCAGTCTGTCCACTGGAGCAAAGGTTTCTTCAACATCAATGCCTTCAATCTGGGAGTATACTTTACATACTAGTTGTGCCTTGTTTCTGATGACACTTCCATGCTCGTCAAACTTATTTTTGAAGATCCATTTGGTACCAATCACATTATGACCATCGGGTCTCTAGACAAGATCCCAAGTCTGATTCTTGTCAATCTGATCTAATTCTTCATTCATGGATTTCACCCAAGATTCATCCTTTGCAGCTTCTTCGAATGAGGATGGCACCACAACTGACAGAAATGCATATTGCGCATTATTCCTCATCCTTCTTGATTGAGTGGGTGCACTCTTGTCCCTGATTATGTTAGATGGATCAATCTCAGCTCTTCGATTTCTCCTATGAGGTTCAGATTCATTCTCTTCAGCTACAATTTCTTCTTCAGATTCCTCTTCTGAGTCAACATCATGATGTGATTGCTGAGTGATTTGTTCACCTTCCTCTATTTCAGTATTTGTATTTACTCTATGTTCACACTCATCATCAGCTTCTATATCATCAGCATAGCTATTATTGGAAGCACTTGGGGTTCTCCCTTCAATGATATTAACATCATTGCTTTCCACAATCCTCCCCAAGCATTTATTGAGACACTTGTAAGCCTTGTTGTTCATTGGATATCCAAGAAAAATCCCTTCATCAACATTGTCTCCAAACTTCCCCTGATTTCCTTCTTTATTCCGGATGAAACATTTGCTTCCGAAAACCCGGAAGTATTTCAACGAAGGCTTCCTTCCATGCCACAATTTGTATGGGGTCTTCATTTCTCCCATATAATGCCATGTTCGATTCTGAATGTGCATTGTAGCTTAAACAGCCTCCTTCCAGTAATGGCGAGAGATACCACTCTCAATCAGCATAGTCATGGACATATTATTGACCTATCGATTCTAACGCTCAACAACTCCATTTTGTTGTGGAGTTCTCACAGAAGCTACCTCATGCTGTATTCCATGTTTTTTACGTAATTTTCAAACTTGATGGACATGTATTCCCCACCATTGTCAGATCGGAGGACTTTTATGGTCCATCCAGTATCATTCTCGGCAATCCGTTGATAAGTTTTCATACAATCAAGTACTTTTTTCTTCCAGTGAATCACCATTACACAATCCATTCTTCTATAATCATCAATTGAAAAGGAAAAAGTACCTTTCTCCATAGGTTCCAACAATATTTATTGGGCCACATACATTTGTATGAATGAGATCCAGAAGATGTGATGCCCTTTTCTTCTATGGCCAATATGAACTACAAACCAGCTTCCCACGAATACAAGCATCACAAGACTTTTCCCATTCACATTTTAGAATAGGAATATCCTTGAAAATCTTTAGCTTAGATATCTTTTCCATGTCTTTTTGGTTAAAGTGCCCCAGCCTTCGATGCCACAAATTTTTTTCTTCATTAACAGACAAATAGCAAGAGTTCACTTTGCTGTCAACCTGATATAAGTTTCCATCTATTCTACAACCTCTCATAAGAGAATTCCATGTTTTTCCTTTTTTAGTGAACCCTTTTTGATTGAAGGTTACTATGATCCCTGAGTCACAGAGTTAACATACACTGAGGAGATTGTGGCATAGACCATCTACATAAAGAACTTTCTTCTTCTTCAGCTCCCCGTTGGCGAGAGCAGTATTCCCACTGCCTTTAATCTTCAAAGCACCATCATTACCAAACTGTACTGTTCCATCAACCTTCTTTTAAATGTTCATAAAAAGGTCATCATTTCCCGTCATATGGGAACAACATCCACTATCAAGGATCAAGGTGCTACTGCTCTTTGTAGCTTTGAGTGCTACTTCTGCAAGGTTGTATTTCTCGATCTTCTTCTGATCTTTCCATGAGATATTCGATTGAGCATAGGATACTGATGGCCTTTTAATACTTTCTTCCACATAATCTGATTCTTCATACCCATAATATTCTTCCAGAGAGGAAAAACTTTTTGTGAGAACAACATCATCAGGAGGATGAAAACTGGACCGTCTTTGAGTGTTGTATGAATTTCTCATGTCGTACCGCTGCCTGCAATACATAGCTTTATGGCCAAAGATAGAACAATTAAAACAGTGCCCATAGAAGCTATTTCTTCTATAAGATAGAGGATATGAAATCGGTCTCCTTTGTTGACTTCCCAGATCTTCCCCATTCAAGTAGCTCCTTGCCTCTTCACAGTATGACAAGGTATGGCCTAGATAACCACAGAACTAACACTTCATGAGAGGAAATGTCTTTTCACTTAAATTTCTCGTCATGCCTTCTTCCTTGGGAGAATATTTGAACTGCTTGTCATTTCTAAAAGTTTGAGGATAATTTTCAGTTCTTCATTTAGTTTGGATTGAGGGTTTCTTTTTCATCATTTCAGGTAATGTTTCACCCTGTCCAACTTTCATCTTGTCGTTCTTTTGGCTCTCTTTACTTCCAGAAGTTGATGTCTCAGCTTCACAGCCAATTCCACTCTTTCCCATATAAGTGGGTCTTTGATCACTTAAGATTTTTCCAGCCCCATCTGAACCACACTTGGCTCTTTCTAGTGATTCTGAATCTGAGAATCTTCCGAAATGAATTTTCTTCTTTCCCTCATTTTTCATTGATTGACATTCAATTTTAATTCTAAGAGTAACAACTTATTCCTCAAGTCCCTCAATAGTCTTGGACTTCTCTTCCAGACTGAATGAATGGTCATTTATGAACTTTTATTGTTCTTAAATTTTAAGCATTAGTTCCACAACACCATCTGTGATTTCAAGGATTGAAGACCGAACTCTCACTAGTTCTTCTAGTCGTTCAATCTCTACTTCAAGCTCATCAACATATTCTGATGATTCTTCCACCATTTCCTTCCACTTATTACATCTCTTACATTTATTCTGAAGCTTGGAAAAAGAATCCTTAATTTGAGTCATTTAATCACCATTAGAAATAATATGATTATCATTGTCTTTATTGATCATGGGTTCTGACTTTTCAACCGTATCCATCATGGAAGCATGCTTTCCCGTTTTAAATTAGAGTTCTCCTTCTTCACAAAATTCAGTATCCTCATCTTCCTCTTCACATACAAAACTCTTCCTCTATATTTTCTTTCCAGATTTGAAGTCGCTCTTTTCTAAAAATCTTTTTTTGAGGCTTCTCGATGTTCTCATCTTCACTATCTTCATCATTGATCTTTAGTAAACATTGAGAGGCAATGTGCCCAAGTTTTCCACAACGAAAACAGGCAAGAGGAAACTTCCCTTTGAATTTCCCCTTTCCCTTCTAGAACTTCGTTGCAATGAGAGAAATAATCTCTTTTTCTTCGTCATCTTCACTACTACTATCTTTTGATATTTTCAGTTTATCCATGGCCTTGAATGCCATTTCCTTGCTCACACGAGTCGTATCATATTCTGGTTTGACTCTCATTTCGTATGCTACCAAGCTGCTCAGTAGATCATCCAGAGAAATTTTAGAAAGATATCTTTCCTCAAGGGATGACACCTTTTCATTGTACAGAGGTGGAAGTCTTCTTAATATTTTCTCTACAGTATCAATGTCTTTGATTTCTTTTCCTAGACCCCGAATTGCTCCAACCACTTCAATAATTCGATTGAAGAATGAGTCTGCATTCTCGTCTGGGTGAATCTTCAGAACATCAAATCGATTGTGCAGGACTTGTAATCTTTCCTCCTTCACTTTTCTATCTCCTTCATAAATATTTTTGAGTTTAACCCACATGGATTTTGCTGAGGTGTAACTCATCACCTTTAGATAGATCTAATCAGTAAGAGCTGCGGTGGGTGCATTTTGTGCTTTAGCATCTGCATCAAGAATTTTCCTGTCTGTGTCAGTCATAGCCAAGCCTGTTGGACCAGTGATTTGTATTCCTTGCACAGTGGAAAACAGAACTTCCATTCCAAACGATCTTAGATGAGATCTCATTCTGTTCTTCCAGATCTGAAAATTAATTCCATCGAAGAGAGGGACTCCCCTAGCATTGAATGTATCCTCCATGGAGACAAAGGACAGATTCAATGCCAACAACCTCCCTCTGAAACAACTTGTAGGACCCCAGGACACCTTGAGAGGGGAGGGGTGAATCAGGGTGTCAACTTTTTCTTTTAAATTAAAGGATCTTGTTCCCACATTGGAAGGAACTAGTTGAACCTATATGATCGATATGATCAGCAATCAAAAATTCGCATGCAAAAGAGATGACACAGCAATTTTTACTTGGTTCACCACTAAGGGCTACATCCAAGGAGCATACGCCAACAAGTTTCTGGTCGTACCTAATTCCACTAATCTTCACTATATGTGGATTACAATGGTTCAGGCATAGTCAATTTGTCCCAGGCTCACTGCCTTTACAATTGTTCAGGGATAGCTCACTGTGTCCCTCGGGTCACTCCCGTTGACTCCCCCTGACTCACTACCGTTGGTGAAGTCCCACTCAGATTATAGACGTGAAGGTCTCTCCATCATTGCTCAATGAAAGAATCCTCTGTTATATGTAGATGCTCTGTTGAAGTCCAACTATCACTCATTAACTGGTCTTCACCTTTCATGCAGCTCCAAGACAATCAGCAATCCTCAACAAACACCTGGGGTGCAACACCAAGACGGCGTGCAGCTTTTAAGGATGGCGCGTAAGTTATAAAGGGCACGCAAGTCCTCCTACAACACTTGTGCGACTCAACCTTCTTCAAAATAAAACTTGAGACACTCAAATTCTTTTCAACCCAAATCTATTTTGAAACCTAATGGAAACATGTCACACAACTTCAATTCTGGCGCGCAAGTATCACCAAATCACTTGCGCGACTACTGGATGGGCAACAAAAAACTACCGCGCTGCTCCACCTTGAACGACCCACCAACACTTGCGCAACTTCAACACTTGCGCGACGGGAGCTCTGAATTTTTTCAAGTCCAAAGTTCTTGTAGAATGAGGAGGGGTGTTCCTCTATTCATAGGCATTCGGATACCCTGTGTGGCGGCAAGCAAGTCTTCCCTCGGCGCGCAAGTCTCAGCGCACAACCCATCTATCCTCCTAGACACTTGCGCGAACAACTTCCACTCTTGGGCTCCCCTATTTACTTTTCAATATTTTGATGATAAAAACACGATTGGTAAAACGGAGCGCAACTTTCCAATCCTCTAAGTTACCAGCGCGCAAGTCCATTTACGGCACGCAAGTCACTTGCGCGACCAAACCAATACTTGCACGACCCTCTTTCCTTTGCCATATTTTCATGTTCTCATTCTGAAAAACAAAAGGTGCGTAAGTTTCCAAGCCTCCAAGGCCTCGGTGCGCAAGTATCTTTTCCAAAAACACATTTCTACAAAGTTCAAGTTTTGAGGTCCAAATTTTTTTCAAACACTGGGAAACGACGCCACCTTCAACAATGTTGTTATCTTGAACTGTATGATCACTTTTCTGGTGCACATTCTGAACTTCCACTGAGGATTGACAACAAACACAAACCATACTCCAATTCATGAAAATAAGACCATGGTTCCAACTAAGGATAAATATAATTATAGGTTATAGTCCTAGAATTACCGTAATGATATTATAATTAAACCTAAGATGTTGGATATCGAAGGTACTCCTTATTTATTATGTTGTTTTACTAGCATGATTTTTTCCTCTCACACTATTCATTTTGGGTTTTATAGGATGGTTGGAACCCGAAGGAACCTTGTTGATCAATGTAATGGACGATGTAATGATTGTCCTCCTGAACAAACCAACATTATGGGAGATGGAGTGCAAAATCTTATTGCTATACTTACAAAAGCTATGAATCATTATGGACTTCCAAATGAGCAGAGGAGGAAACAATATTCTATTGAGTCCTTCATGAGGTGATGTCCACATTCTTTCAATGGGTCTTCTGATCCACTTTTTGCTGAATAATGGATCAGTACCATTGAAAAGATATTTTCCATACTTTGCTGTCCAGAACATGAAAAATTCATTCTTGCAATTTTCGGATTTGAAGGCGAAGCAGATCAATGGTGGACTTTAATTAAAAATACAAGGCCCCAAGGTGAAATTGACTCCATGGAATGGGATGAGTTCAAGAACATATTTTTAAATAAGTACTTCCCTAGTATTCTTCGAACAAAGATGTAAAAGGAGTTCCTTGAGCTTAAGAAAAATGATGATGAATCTGTTGGTATATACGAAGCGAGTTTTACAAGACTTTCAAGGTATGTATCTTGTTTTATCATCCAACCTAAAAGTAAAGTTGATCGATTCTTCTGTGGCTTAAAACCAAGTCTTCGAAGGGCATTAGTTATAAGAGACTTCAGTAGCTATGAAGAAATTGTGCATTGTGCTATCAAGGTAGAAATGGAAGTTGGTGTTACATATACATCTCATGGTTTTGACAAGAAATGAAAGATGGAGTTCAAGGAGAAATCTCATAACAATGGTGAAAAGAAGATGAATGTTTCTTTAAGCTAAAATTGTGGAAAGAATCATGGTGGAGATTGTCTTAAAGGGACTAGAAAATGTTTTAAGTGTGGAAAAGAAGGTCATCGAGCAGTTGAGTGTCGATGTAATGGGAAAAAGGTAGCTAATGATGCAAATAGAGAAAAGACTATAGAGAACGCTCCACAAACACTTCAATGCTTCAAGTATAAGTAAATGGGGAATTATGCTAATCAATGCCCTAATCCAAGGATTAATGATGATTGACATGAGCAACTACTTAAGGAAAAAAAAAAGGGAAGTCACATGCGATCATTATTGGAAATGTTGAATATGACAACAATGTGGTGGAATGATTAAGTGTTTATGTAATGGGATTCCAAAATAATGTTGTATATAGTACTGTGGAATGTTGGAATATTTATGGATTGGTCTATTGTGGTTTTCAATAATTCTATGGTACCGTTAACCATGAAAAGTGATTGAAATATTTTTGGAAAGCAGATGATATGCACATAATGAAGGGATAAAGAGAAAATTAAATGAGATCATGACTGATATAAGGACAAAGTTATATCATGGTTTGAGTATATAAAAATTTTGGGATTTTGGTATGTGGAAAGAGTTACCTTTTGACAGCATTCATGTTTTCAATAAGGTTCTATGGTAATTTATGTTTCAAGAGAATACATGATTAAGGAATTCACATGTTTGGAATGTGACCAACAAGATATATCGTATGATAAATGATGTTATTCATGATCTTATTATGTGACCTTTAGAGTAATAATTTTTTGTATAATGTGAGATTGGAAAGACGTATTTTGGATAAGTCTAAAGACTGGAAAGGGTTATGTAGAACATCAGATAGTATTGTTTAAGGCTAGAACTTTTTCAAAATTATTTCTGTAATGTTATAATAGTGTAGTTTTAGAAAAAGGACAACCTGTAGGATGGGCGACAACCCATCGCATCGGACAAGGCTGTGGGAATCGAACCCACAACCAAAGTGAGACAGGCCCTTATCGCCTACCACTGGCATACAGGAAGTCCCTGGTTAGTAGAAATTAGTTTTATTTTATTAAGAAGTATGATAGTTGAAGTTTAAGTCCATTTTTGGAATCATATATGATTAACATCACGATAGATGAACTTATGTATATTTGGTAACTTTTGCAATCCTTTTGTTTGAGACAGATGGAATGACCCATCATTCTATCACATGATCTGCTAACACTTCATGAATGACAAATTCAACTTCATTTCTTTAAGTGATGAAGTGGAATTTGTTCAAGGCATTAACAACTGTGAGATTGTACCAAAATCAAGTAAGAATTTCTTTTAATTCAAAAACTCTTCAAAATTAAGGAAATGATCTTGAAAACCAAAAATGTAGTCCTAGTGCTCTTATATATGATGAATCAGTTGGTACCTTAGTTCATCAAAAATTTATGGCTTTGTGACTGTTGGATTTATCATAGCCATGTCCTCTACCACTCTCCATCAGAACATGATGGTCAAATTTCTCTTCCATATCCATATTTTCACCTATGTTATCCTATATGGGAACCCGATGATTAGTTACTTTGGGTAACCATTACGTTTCATACTTTAGTTTTTAAAGATAAGTTTTGGTATTCCTTTTTATGATATGGGTTTCTATGAAAGAAACTCTCATGTAATAAACCATTTATAACCTCGAAGAATTTCGAGGGAGAAATTCATTTTAAGGGGGGTATAATGTAACACCCTGAGATTTTATTAGATATATTCTTTCTAATTTATTTCATATCTTCTATTTTACTCTACAAAAACGGAGTCTTGCACTACACGCAACCCGGACTTGGCCTGCATTACACGCAATCGCGACCTTTCTCGATAGCGTGTGTTGTACGCAATACCAGGTTTCACAAAACAACGATATATTGTTATAATATGAACTGGCCATTATGAATAGTACTAAATAAATTTTTAATTTTATAACATTATTATTCATCTTACACATTTTCTAGAACATCATGTGAGAACAAAATAAATTTTTCGAGTAAAATAAGTATTTTTCAAAAAATGCAGTTTTGTAGCCTTTTGATGGCGCACCCACTTTAAATCTAGTTTTTGACATGTTTAGAACTTAAATTTGACAAAATAAAATTCTTCTTTTGAATCAGGATATAAAAATTTACTTGGATAAATTTTTGATATTTTTCTGATAACTTTCATATTTTAATGAATAGTAAAAACACGCTATATTTTAATTAAAAACAACTTTTTTCATCGTAATAATTTATATGGATAAATTATAATATTTAATGGTTTTAAAGTATAAGTAGAATACATTTTAACCATTTAATATAATTTATGTCATTATCATTGATTTTACATTGAATTCGTAGGTTAAATCAATTCAATCTTTTGCAATGTTGTAAACAAAAACCCATTTTCTTTCGACAACAGGAATAATTTTAATTTAACTTCTGCAACTTCTGTGTATTGAATTTGGAAAAATGGATTCCATATTTGGAATCAGTGGGTCCAAATTATATTAATAGACTACTTTTTAATTTTGGGCATTATAATGACCCATACTTTGCATACATTGTTAATAATTCAAAATTGAAGTGCACTTATTACCACATATAACAAAACCATGAAAGGACCGAATAGGTATAGTGTCTTTAGAAACTGGGAAACATAAACAACTGGTTCATAAAACATCTACATTGTCTCCCATTTATTTCATCATATCTAGAGTCCCTTTTTTCATATCCTACTTAATAACCTTCTTCCTGACCTGGGGAAAGAAAACATACAAAAGGGTGAGCTCAAATGATTAGTAAGGGTATACAAAAGAAATATCAATCACATCATATTCATAAGAACATAACATTTTGGAAATCTTAACCTGCAAAAGAGTTCATAATTTCATAACATGGGATAAATCAGAGTAGTGAAATGTAATCCCAATAATCATAACGTAAAACATGAAACTTTGTTCCATACACACATAATCATAGAGAATCATTTCTTAGTAGTCAAGACTCATTTCCAAGACTATCTTAGGGACAAAGTCCATTTCTGAACCGAGTTCACTTCTCATTTCAGTCCTATTTCACTAAACCGGTTTAACCTTCCATTCCAGCCATGTCTATATCATGAGATATAAATCTTTACCCAATGCATTGGAGGGAGATATAGGTCCCACCCATCTCATAATGATACCATTCTTATGTGTGCCACAAAATCAAAAATCATACATCATTGCACAACCCATGTAATAAAAATGGGATTCTTAAACATCATGACATCATAAAATAAATCACATAAGATAAAGGAATTCATAAAAATGATTCCATCACAACATAATCAAATCAATGTAATAATAGGGATAGAAACATAAACCTATATTATCTTAGATGGAAAATAATTTTGATAAAACACTTGAACTCCATTCTTGAGGAAAATATCCTTTCTACTTCAAAAACATCTTCCATTCTCAACATGTCATACAATTTTAAACTAAAATAAGTTGATTAAAAATAAACTTGAAAACTTGTAAAGGAATCTTCTTGGAAATAATGTTTTAAAAATCAATTCATGCCGTATAAGTTAAAAAAACATTCTTCTCGTACTTTTGTCGAAAAAGTCAAAAAGTACCTCGTACGAAAAACAACAAAAGATTCCTTTCATATCTTTTACTAAAAACTCACCTAAGGGTAAAATTGGATTTAAACAATTGTATGTGGCTGTATATAATATTACATATTAAGGAAACATGGATGTGGATGATAAAATACACCCCTGTAAATATCAAATTATACTCTCATCCAATAGAATTTATACAAGTTTAGGTCAGTATATTAACCTTATCTTTTAGTTTTAACTCTTAGTTAATTAAATTGACATTTACCATGTCACTTTGTATTTTTATATTATATAGTTAATAAACATACCATATACATCCAAGAGACCCCCAAGTGGTCCATTAATGATACACCTATCATTATATAAGTATCTTGGAAGAACCATATATTTTTAGGAATATAATAACAATCAATAATATAATATTTGTTTTAAAAACTATTTTATGTCAATTTTGACACTATTTGGTAATTGGTTTTTGTGAAAATCATAACAGAATTCTTAGTTCGAAAAAAGTTAATTAAATCAATAATAACATGTCATATTAACATATAAAATTATTGGAATTCATAAAAAGTATCAAATTACATTTATTTGGGTATTTATAACATCAATTATGTCAATATTTCATTAATAAGACAATTACTGCATCATCATTGTTTTATAAATAAATTAAATTATTTTAAGTCTAAAAATTAAAAATAAAACTCCATTATGTAGGATATCTTTTTATCTTTATAATTAATATTTATAGTCGAATTTATCTTATGTATAACCCTATATTAAAAATGATTTAGTTAGTAAACGTTGATTTTAAAAAATTAAACTCTTCTTTAAATAAATTAATAATAAATGTCCTAATCTAATCCGAGTGGGACTAAATGGTCATATTTTATTCCTAAGGGTTTTTTGGGTCGAAGTACACTTATCCAATAGAATTAGGACATGTGTTAGGGTAATAATAATAACATCTTTACCCTTAATTACCCTATTTACTTTTAACGGTGCTAAAAAAAGTAAAAAGTTACTATTCACCAAAAATTATTTTCATCTAATTGAACCACATTTTATTCCTTGATATTAACCGTGTCTCTCAAATTTTTTAAATTCCACTCATAGAAGTGGTCAAATTATGTTTTATGAAAAATTCAGTTTTTTAACTACCACTCAGTGGTTTCACTATTCATCAAAAAAATGAAAGTTTCCAGAAAAATAAAAAACAAATAGGCCTAAGATATATTTGATATTATGAATTCAAAAATGAGTACTATTCTATCAAATTCAAAACATATCAGTTACATTAACTAATTTAAAAATTATTTCACGTCGTCAAAACAAATAGCGTGTTTTTAAGAGATAATAACTATCAAAAGATTGACACTTGTTTATATCTGGTTTAAATGTGAAATTACATCCAATGACCAAAATTGTATTAAATGGTAAAAATATATTCTAAATATACTTAAAAACCACTCAAATTAATAATTTATAACTATTAATTATTTCGATTAAAAAGTTGTTTTTAAATAAAATTTAGTAATTTTCGCTATTCATCAGAATATGAATGTTATCCAAAAGTACCAAAATTTCACCCTAATCTAATTTCGATATTCCGAATCCAGAAATGAAGTCCATTTTGAAAGATAAAATTTATAAAATTTCAAAAAGTGGGTATTACTATTCATAACGGCTAGTTTTAATAATATTTTAATAGTATATCGTTGTTTAGTGAAACTCGGTATTGTGTACGACGCAAGCTATCGAGGAAGGTTGCGGTTGCGTGTAAAGAAACCAAGCTAGTTTTGTGTGTAGTGAAAGATTCCTTTGATGATTTATATATCATAAAATTAAAATATTTCTCATAAAAGTCTCGGGTGTTACAATCTACCCCCCTTAAAATGAATTTCACCCTCGAAATTCATCACCTTGTAACAAACAGATGAGGATACCTCTCCCTCATCATATCCTCAAGCTCCCATGTAGCATCTTCTAACTGGTGGTTCCTCCATAAAACTTTCACCAAGTGATTTGTCGTGTTCCTTTGGACTTTTTCACTATGATCCAGAATCTCTATCGGTTGTTCTTTATAAGAAAGATCTTGTTCCAGTGGTACAACTTCTGAGCTGAGTACATGTGAAGGATCAAGTATGTACTTTCTCAGGAGGGATACATGTAACACATCGTGAACTTGGGAGAGATTCGGTTAAAGCGCCAATCGGTAAGCTACCTTCCCAACACGATCTAGTATTTTGAAAGGACTGATATATCTAGGGCTCGGCTTCCCCTTCTTTCCAAATCTCATTACTCTCTTCCAAAGAGATATTCGTAAGAACACTTTATCACCCACTTCAAAATCTAGGTCTTTTCTTTGGTTGTCGGCATACGTTTTTTGTCGACTCTGAGCTGCTCTAATGTGTTGTTAAATAGATCTGACCTTTTATTCCATCTCATCAACAAGATCAAGTCCTAATAGATTTCTTTCCCCAATTTCATCCCAGCAAGTTGGAGTCCTGCATTTCATTCCATAGAGAGATTCATAAGGAGCCATCTGAATACTGGAGTGAAAGCTATTACTATAAGAAAATTCCACCAAAGGTAGTTGTTGATCCCAACCGCCTTTGAAATCCATAGAGCAAGCTCTCAACATATCTTATAGAGTTTGAATTGTCCTCTCAGACTGATCGTCTGTCTGAGGATGATAAGTAGTGTTGAAACTCAACTCTGTATCCAGAGTATGCTGAAGACTTCGCCAGAACATCAGGGTAAATCTCAGATCCCGATCAGATATAATAGAATGTGGTACTCCATGCAATCTTACCACTTCCATCACATATATCCTGGCAAGCTGATCCAGAGTGAAATCCTCTCTAATAGCGATGAAGTGTGCTGACTTTGTAAGATGATCAACTATGACCCAGATAGCATTATTGCCTTTGGATGTTTTTGGAAGTCCAGTGACAAAGTCCATAGTGATGTTTTCCCATTTCTATTATGGTATGGGTAATCGTTGTAACATCCCCTTAGACTTCTGTCTCTCAGCTTTAACTTGCTGACAAACCAAGCATCGAGAGACATATTCAGCAACATCTCCTTTCATGCCATCCCAACAGAAGTACTCTTTCAGGTCCCCATACATCTTTATGCTTCCATGATGAATAGAGAATGAAGAACTATGAGCCTCATCTAGCATCTCCTTCTTTAATTCTGGGATGGGAGAAACACAAACCCGATTCCTAAACATTATTATCCCATCACAATCAATGTTGAATTCAGAAATATTTATCACCTTCTTTTGTAACTCTACATCTTCTTTATGTGCCTCTTTAATCTTCACATGTATAGATGGTTGAACATTTAATTGAGAAAGATACAAATTTTTCCCTTCCATTATAATTCCAATATACATCCTTTGTAAATCCATAAATATTGGATCTTTTTTTATCCTCATCATGGATAAGCTAGCATGTTCTTGTCGACTTAATGCATCTGCCACCTTGTTTGCTTTCCCATGGTGGTAATGAATAGAGCAGTCTTAATCCTTAATCAGCTCCAACCATCTTCTTTGGCACATATTCAGCTCCTTTTGTGTGAAAATATACTTTAAACATTTATGATCAGTATAAATATCACACTTTTCTCCATAAAGATAATGCCTCCAAATCTTTAATGCAAAGATTACCGCAGCTACCTCCAAATCATGAGTTGGGTAATTTTTCTCATGTATTTTCAACTATTGTGAGGCATAAGCTATCACCATATCATTTTTCATAAGAACACACCCCAATCCCTTCATAGATGAATCACTTTAGATCAGAAACCATTCTCCACTACAAGGACGTGTGAGTACAGGTGCACTGGATAACCTTATTTTCAACTCCTTCAAATTCTCTTCACATTCCTTCGTCCAAACAAACTTAACTCCTTTCCGAGTCAACTTGGTGAGTGCATTAGATAATCGTGAAAAATCATTCACAAAACGTTGATAATATCCATCCAAACCAAGAAAACTTCGGATCTCAGTTACTGTTGTTGGTCTCGACCATCTTTTGATAACCTCTGTTTTTGCTGGATCCACATATATCCCCACTTTTGAGATTATGTGACCCAAAAATGAAAATTTTTGAAGCCAAAATTCACACTTGGTAAATTTGGCATAAAGCTTCTCCTTTATCAAGGTCTTCAATATAATTCTAAAATGATCTTCATGTTCTTCCTTGCTCTTTGAATAGACAAGAATATCTTCTATAAAGACTACCAAAAACTGATCAAAATAGTCTTTAAAGACTCTATTCATCAGATCCATGAAGATAGCACGGGCATTAGTAAGACTAAATGGCATCACTATAAATTCATAGTGTCCATACCTTGAACAGAAAGTTGTCTTTGGTATATCCTACCTTTTGACCCTTAATTGATGATACCCTGAATGAAGATCAATCTTGGAAAAGTATTGAGCTCTACGTAGTTGGTCAAATAAGTCATCAATGCGCGGGAGAGGATATTTTTCTTGATAGTGATCTTGTTAAGTTCTCAATAATCAATGTAGAGTCTCATTGATCCATCTTTCTTCATAAAAAATAGAACAGGTGCTCCCCAAGGTGACGCACTAGGGCGTATGAATCCCTTATCAAGATTCTCTTGGAGTTGCTTCTTCAATTCTGGCAACTCAATTGGGTCCATTCTATAAGGTGTCTTTGGAATAGGCAAAGCACCCGATATGAGTTCTATTGAAAACACAACTTCACGATTTGGTGGAAGACCCGACAATTCCTCCGGAAAGACTTCGTCAAACTCTCGTACAATGGGAATATTCTTAATCATGAGTTTCTCACAAACCATTTGAGATAAATAACCTTCATTTAGTGGAATCAAGACCCATAAGATGGAAGAAATATACACTAGAAGGTTATGTTCATCCTTGCATCGATAGACGATCAAAGATTGATCTGGAATATGAAATGTGACTTCCCTTCTTTGGTAATTGACATGAGCTCTATATAGATAAATCCAATCCATGCCAAGAATCACATCAAATTCCACTATAGGGAGGATCACAAGATTTGTAGGAAGAACTTTCCCACATACTTTAATCGGAGAAGAATTATAAACTTTTGATGCGACTGTTGTGCCATTAGGGGTTGTCACAGCTAACTCAACATCTAATTGTTGAGGTAATATGGTGATACCCTTAGAAAATTATTCAGAAATAAAAGAGTGGGTGGATCCAGAATCAAATAAAACATTTTCTACTTTACAGTTGATGGTAAGTGTACCTTTCACCACTTCATTTTCGTACTCTACATCGCCGATAGTAATTACATGTGACTTTCCTTTGTCTTTGGCCTTAAGAGTTTGTTGATGTCGATCATCATCATCAACCCTTGGATTTGGGCATTGATTGGAATAATTCCCCATCTCCTTGCACTTGAAACATTGAAGTGTAGTAGGTTAATTCTATGTATCCCTTCTATTGTTTGAATCATTAGACATCTTCTTCTCATTATTTTGACATTCAATTGCCTGATGACCTTCTTTTCCACACTTATAATATTTTCTTGTCCCCGTAAGACAATTTCCTCCATGTTTCTTTCCACACTTTGAGCATAAGGGAAAACTCATCTTCTTTTCAGTGTGCTTTTTAGATTTTCCTTTGAATTCCATTTTCCTCTTCTTATCAAACCCATATGACTGATGGGTTACACCAATCTCCATATCAACATTGAGAGCACATCGAACGATTTCCTCGTAGCTATTCAAGTCCCTTATGGCTAAGGCCCTTCAAAGACTTGGTTTTAATCCAATAAAGAATCGATCGATCTTACTCTCAGGTTGAATAATAATACCAGAAGTGTACCTTGCAAGTCTTGTAAAATTTGCTTCATAGGTACCGACAGATTCATCATCCTTTTGCTTCAGTTCACGAAACTCTTTCTCCATCTTTGTTCGGATAATATGATGGAAGTAATTATTGAAAAATAAGTTCTTGAACTCGTCCCATTCCATGGACTCAATTTCATCCCTTTTCCATGTATTCTTAATAAGATTCCACCATTGATCAGCATCAACTTCCAAACGATAAACTGCTAAGATGACTTTATCATGTTCAGAACATTGAATAACTGAAAATATCTTTCCAGTGGTACTGATCCATTATTTAGCCACTAATGGATCAGAAGACCTACTGAATAAAGGTGGACGCTGCCTCACGAAGGATTCAACAGAATGTTGCTCTTTCCTTTGCTCGTTTAGAAGTCCTGCATGATTTATAGCTTGAGAAAGTTTTGTGAGCACGGCTATAAGATTTTTTATTCCATCTCCCATATTGTTTGGTTGTTTAGGGGGACAATCATTGCATTTCCCATCGCATTACGCATTAACATGGTTCCTTCGGGTTCTATCCATTGACTGAAACCAAGAAGATTAGTGTGAACAACACTAATTATAATAGGAAAAACACATAATCAAGAATAAAATTTTACACTTAATGTTTTATCATAGGTTGTTCATGGCCATTTCTAAAACACTAAGATTGTGTTCTATGCTTAGACTTATCCTTAGGGTTCTTACTAAGGCTTTCACATCCTAGTTTCCAAAGGATGACTATAACTTTCCTCTGAAACCAACTATAGCGACCCATACTTTACATACACTGTTAATACTTCAAAATTGAAGTGCACTTATTACAACATATAACAAAACCATGAAAGGACCGAATAGGTATAGTGTCTTTAGAAACTGGGAAACATAAACAACTGGTTCATAAAGCATCTACATTGTCTCCCATTTATTTCATCATATCTAGAGTCCGTTTTGGCATATCCTACTTAATAACCTTCTTCCTGACCTGGGGAAAGAAAACATACAAAAAGGTGAGCTCAAATGCTTAGTAAGGGTATACAAAAGAAATATCAATCACATCATATTCATAAGAACATAAGCTTTTGGAAATCTTAACCTGCAAAAGAGATCATAATTTCATAACATGGGATAAATCAAAGTAGTTAAATGTAATCACAATAATCATAACTTAAAACATGAAACTTTGTGGCATACACACATAATCATAGGTGTAACAGCCCAAGATTTTATAAAAAAATATTCTTTTTAATTTTATTAATTTCTTGTGTTGTACGCTACACCAAAAGGAGCTTGCACAACACGCATCCTTGTCTTGCCTTGCATTACACGCAATCGCGACCTTCCTCGACAGCGTGTGTAATACGCAATACCGAGTTTCACTAAACAACGATGTGCTATTAAAATATTATTAAAACTAGCCGTTATGAATAGTAATAACCACTTTTTAAAATTCTGTAAATCTTATTTTTCAAAATGAACTTCATTCTTGGATTCGGAGTATCGAATTTAGCCTAAGGTGAAATTTTGGTACTTTTCGGATAACTTTCATATTCTGATGAATAGTGAAAATTACTAAATTATAATTAAAAACAACTTTTTTAATCGAAATAATTAATAGTGATAAATTATTAATTTGAGTTGTTTTAAAATACATTTAGAATATATTTTTACAATTTAATACAATGTTGGTCATTGGTTGTAATTTCACATTTAAACCAGACATAATCAAGTGTCAATCTTTTGATATATATTGTTTTCTAAAAACACGCTATTTATTTTAACAGCAGGATTTAATTATAAAATTAATTAATGCAACTTATATGTTATGAATTTGGTAAAAGAGATTTCATTTTTGAATTCGGAATATGAAATATAGCTTAGGATGAAATTTTGGCATTGTTCTGAAAAACATCAATTTTTGATGAATAGTGAAACTACTAAGTGGTAGTTAAAAAAACTGAATTTTTCATAAAACTTAATTTTGCCGCTTCTGTGAATGGAATTTCAAAAATCCGAGAGACACGGTTAATATCAAGGACTAAAATGTGGTTCAATGAGATGAAAATAATTTTTGGTGAATAGTAACTTTTTACTTTTTTTTACCACGGTTAATAGTAAATAGGGTAACTAAGGGTAAATATGATATTACTATTACCCTAACACATGTCCTAATTCTATTGGATAAGTGTAATTCGGCCAAAAACAACCTTATGAATATAATATGACCATTTAGGCCCACTTGGATTAGATTAGGACATTTATTATGATTTAATTCAAAGAAGAGTTAAAAGAGTTAAAATCAAAGTTTATTTACTAAAACATTTTTAATATGGGGTTATACATAAGATAAATTCGACTATAAATATTCATTAGAAAGCTAAAAATATTTCCTACATAATGATATTTTATTTGTAATTTTTAGACTTTAAATAATTCAATTTATTTATGACACAATGACGATGCAGTAATTATCTTATTAATGAAATATTGACATAATTGATGTTATAAACACCAAAATAAATGTAATTTGAGACTTTTTATGAATTCCACTAATTTTCTAGGTTACTATGATATATTAGTGTTGATTTAATCAACTTGTTTCGAACATATAATTCTGTTATGACTTTCACAAAAATCATATATCAAATAGTGTCAAAATTGACACAAAATAGTTTTTAAATAAAATATTATATTATTAATTGTTATTGTATTCCTAAAAATCTAAGGTTCGGCCAAATGACTTAGATAAGGATATATATTTTAATAATAAACAATTTGGGGTTCGTTTGGCATTTTATAGTAAGTGTATTAACCATATAGTGAAAGAAAACAAAAAGACACGGTAAAAGTAAAATTATTTAACTTAGAGTTAAATCTAATTGATAAGGTTAAAATAATACCCTAAACTTGTCTAAATCTTATTGGTTGATAGGATTTCGACCCATCCCCACTTTAGCTTCGAAATAAGACAATTTGGAACCATTATAAACCGATTTTGACATTAATATAAAATAATATTTTGAGGTATTCCTAAGGTGCCCCTCTCCTCCCTTATAAAAGGACACCTCCTCCCCCTCCTCCTCACACCAATTTGAGCACTCAAGCTCGGCCAACCCCTGCCAAAATCTCTTCTCCACTTCCCTAGAAACATCCTAGAGGTTCTGGTCTTCCTCAAAGACCAATTTTAGTGCCCTAAGAGGAGGTCTCAAAGAGGCGCTTCAAAGAAGAGGTAATTACCGTTACCAATTCATTCATCTTTATTTCTTCTTCCACTTCTTCTTATTAGGTTGTTTCATTATGAAGTAATAACATCAGTATCACTCATATACTGATATGTTATTATAAGTATGAAACAACCCTATTTCACTATCTATCCATCCTACGGAAAAAGAAATCACCGCGCGTGCGTACGTACGGAATACCGTCTCCACGCCGTGGTGTAATCTATTTTCCACCACCACCTTACATGGATGGGTATAATGGTGTAAAGAATAACTATACATAGTTATTTAAACATAATATTGATTCTGATATATTGTATAATCCACTTCAATTCAGTTCAATATTTATGGAAATGATATCATCGCTCGTGCGTACGTACGGACTACCGTCTCCACGACGCGATGAGATTCATTCTCCATGTTAACCATTTAAGAATGATTATAAAGTATATATAAGAAATAATAATGAAATATATGACATTATAAAGCTACTGGATTTATGTATATATATATATATGTATGTCATCTACTTACTTCCATTTCAAGACAATAAGGAAAGTAAAACAGCGTTCATGCGTACGTACGGACTACCGTCTCCATGAACGGTGTTTTTCATTTTATTTATCTATCTATTATATATATATATACTGAATATATATGATATATAAATCATATTTTATATTCTGGAATTAAGTAAATCATGATATAAGTAATAATGATGTCAAGAACAACAAGTCAAAACACCTACGATAAATGAAACGATTTTACCCAAAATGCTTCTTTAACATGGAATTTACAAAAGAACGGGTAATATAATGTCATAAGTGAACCATATATGATATCATAACAATGAATATGATTCTGGAATAAGTCAATAACATGATTTAAATCATTATACAGGAGGTTCGGACACTTACAAAGCAAGTCGGACATAAGGTAAGGGAAATATCACAATCTCATTTTTATCCGAGATTGTTTATACTTTGGCATTTACTGGGGTGTATTTTATCATCCACATCCATTTTTCCTCAATATGTAATATTTATATCCTTATACAATAGTTTATATTCAATTTTACCCTTCGGTAAATTTTTAGTAAAGGATATGAAAGGAATCTTTTGTCATTTTTCGTACGAGGTACTTTTTTGACTTTTTCGACAAAAGTACTAGAAGAATGTTTTTTTTAACTTATACGGCATGAATGGATTTTTAAAACATTATTTCCAAGAAGCTTCCTTTACAAGTTTTCAAGTTTATTTTTAATCAACTTCTTTTATTTTAATGTCGTATGACATGTTATGAAAGGAAAAATGTTTTTGAAGTAGAAAGGATATTTTCCTCAAGAATGGAGTTCAAGTACTTTATCAAAATTATTTTCCATCTAAGATAATAAAAGGGTTCTGTTTTTATCCCTATTTTTACATGGATTTGATTATGTTGTGATGGAAACATTTTTATGAATTCCTTTATCTTATATGAATTGATTTATGATGTCATGATGTTTCAAGAATCCCATTTTTGTTACATGTGTTATGCGATGATGTATGATTTATGATTATGTGGCACACATAAGAAAGGATTCATTATAAGATGGGTGGGACCTATATCTCCCTCCAATGCATTGGGTAAAGATTTTATATCTCATGAGATAGACATGGCTGGAATGGTAGGTTATACCGGTTCAGTGAAACAGGACTGAAACGAGGGTTACTCGATTCAGAAAGGGACTTTGTCCACTAAGATAGTCTTGGCAATGAGTCATGACTAACAAGAAATGATTTTCCATGATTATGTGTGCATGCCACAAAGTTTCAAGTTTCATGTTATGATTATGGTGATCTCATTTTCACTTCTATGATTTGTTCCATGTTAAGATATTATGATCTCTTTTGCAGGTTATGATTTTCAAAAAGATATGATATGATTTTTATTTCTTTTGTATACCCTTACTGAGCATTTGAGCTCCCCCTTTTATGTTTTCTTTTCCCCAGGATATAAAGAAAGGTTTTAGGTAAAAAAAATGGAAGATCTTTACGGGAGATATTGAAGATCTTTCACCAGGATTAGAAGATTATGTTCCGAGTTTCCAAAGACACTAAACTATTACGATCCTTGTGTGTGTGTTTTTGTTATGTACTAAGTATTCCACAAATGTAATGTAATGTCCATGTACGTCAGGCTTCGGGTCTCTACAGTTGGTATCAGAGGAAAGGTTTAGTCAACCTTTGGAAACTAGGATGCGAAAACGTTAGTGAGATCCCTAGAGATATTTCTAAGGTATGTCTAGGGATGTCTCTAAGGTTAAGTATACGTATAGGTTATAGTAATAGAATTACGCTAACGATCATAGAATTAAACCTAAGATGTTGGATATTGAAGGTACTCCCTCTTTATTATGTTGTTTTCCCTAGCATGATTTTTGCCTCTCACACTATTCTTTTTGGGTTTTAGACGATGGTTGGAACCCGAAGGAACCGTGTTGATCAATGCAATGGACAATGCAATGATTGCCCTCCTGAACAAACAAATGTTATGGGAGATAGAGTGCAAAATCTTATTGCTATACTTACACAAGCTATGAATCATTCTGGACTTCCAAATGAGCAGAGAAGGGAACAATATTCTATTGAGTCCTTCATGAGGCAACGTCCACCTTCTTTCAGTGGGACTTCCGATCCACTTGCTGCTGAACAATGGATCAGTACCACTGAAAAGATATTTTCAGTTCTTCAATGTTCTGAACATGATAAAGTCATCTTAGCAGTATATCGTTTGGAAGGTGAAGCTGATCAATGGTGGAATCTTATCAAGAATACGAGGCCAAGGGATGAAATTGAGTCCATGGAATGGGACGAGTTCAAGAACTTGTTTTTCAGTAAGTACTTCCCTCGTATTCTTCGAACAAAGATGGAAAAGGATTTTATTGAGCTGAAGCAGAAGGATGATGAATCTGTTGGTATATACGAAGCGAATTTTACAAGACTTGCAAGGTATGCATCTGGCATTATCATCCAACCTGAAAGTAAAGTTGATGGATTTTTTAGTGGCTTAAAACCAAGTCTTCGAAGGGCATTAGCTATAAGAGACTTCAGTAGCTATGAAGAAATTGTGCGTTGTGCTATCAAGGTAGAAATGGAAGTTGGTGTTACATATCCATCTCATGGTTTTGACAAGAAACGAAAGATGGAGTTCAAGGAGAAATCTCAGAATAATGGTGAAAAGAAGATGAATGTTTCCTTATGCACAAAGTGTGGAAAGAAGCATGGTGGAGATTTTCTTAAAGGAACTAGAAAATGTTTTAAGTGTGGAAAAGAAGGTCATCGAGCAGCTGAGTGTCGAAGTAATGGAAAAAGGGATTCTAATGAAGTGAATAAAGCAAACACTGCAGAGAACGCACAACCAACACTTCAATGCTTCAAGTGCAAGGAGATGGGACATTATGCCAATAAATGCCCTAATCCAAGGGTTAGTGATGATCGACATGAGCAACCGCTTAAGGCAAAGGACAAAGGGAAGTCACATGCGATCACTATTGGTAATGTTGAATATGAAAATGATGTGGTGGAATGATTAAGTTTTTATGTAATGGGATTCCAAAATAATGTTGTATCATGGAATATTGGAATATTTATGTATTGGTCTAATGTGGTATTCAAAGTGATTGAGATATTATGCGCATAATGAAGGGAAAATGAGAAAATGAAATGTTTAACAGTATTCATGAGCTCATGATTGATATAAAGACTAAGTGATATCATGGTTTGAGTATATAGAATTTTGAGGATTTTGGTATGTGAAAAGTGTTAACTTTTAACTGCATTCAAGTTTTCACTATGGTTCAATGGGTATTCAAGAGAGTACAATATTAAGGCCTTTGAATGTTTGGAATGTGACCAATAAGATATATCTTATGATATATGGGGATCAACGATGGTATTAAATCTCTGGTAATCGTTTTCACTATGTTCTGAGAATGGACTGCAGTATTATGGATAAGCCTAAAGATTGGAATGGATTATGTTGGACATAAGTTAGTATTGTTTAAGGATAGAAGTTTTTTCGATATTATTGATGGGATGTTATAGTAATATAGTTTTATAAAAAGGACAACCTGCAGGACGGGCGACAGCCCATCGCGTCGGACAAGGATGTGGGAATCGAACCCACAACCGAAGTGCGACTGGCCTTTATCGCCTACCACTGGCCTACAGGAAGTCCCTGTTTAGTAGAAACTAGTTTTATTATATTAAGTAGTATGATATATGAAGTATAAGTCCATTTTAGGAACCATATATGATTAATCTCACTATAGATCGACTTATGTATATAATTTTTTCCAACCTTTTGTTTGAGACAGATGGAATGACCCGTCATTCTATCACATGATCTGCTAACACTTCACGAATAACAAATTCAACTTCATTTATTTAAGATCTGAAGTGGAAATTGTTCAAGGCACGAACAACAGTGAGACTGTACCAAAATCATGTAACTATTTCTTTTAATTCATCAACTTTAGGGAAATGATCTTGAAAACCAAAAATGTTGTCCTAGTGATCTTATACCTGAGGAATCAGATGGTACCTTATATCATCACAAATCTATGGATTTGTGATTACTGGCTTTTCCATAGCCATGTTCTCTACCACTCTCCATCAGACCATGATGGTTAGATTTCTCTTCCATATCCATATTTTCACCTATGTGGAAACCCAATGATTAGTTTATTTGGGTAACCGTTACGTTTCATACTTTTGTTTTTAAAGATTGGTTTTGATATTCCTTTTTACGATGTGGGTTTTTATTAAAGAAACTTTCGAATAGTAAACCATTTATAACCCCGACGAATTTCGAGGGCGAAATTCATTTTAAGGGGGGTAGAATGTAACAGCCCAAGATTTTATAAAAAAATATTCTTTTTAATTTTATTAATTTCTTGTGTTGTACGCTACACCAAAAGGAGCTTGCACAACACGCATCCTTGTCTTGCCTTGCATTACACGCAATCGCGACCTTCCTCGACAGCGTGTGTAATACGCAATACCGAGTTTCACTAAACAACGATGTGCTATTAAAATATTATTAAAACTAGCCGTTATGAATAGTAATAACCACTTTTTAAAATTCTGTAAATCTTATTTTTCAAAATGAACTTCATTCTTGGATTCGGAGTATCGAATTTAGCCTAAGGTGAAATTTTGGTACTTTTCGGATAACTTTCATATTCTGATGAATAGTGAAAATTACTAAATTATAATTAAAAACAACTTTTTTAATCGAAATAATTAATAGTGATAAATTATTAATTTGAGTGGTTTTAAAATATATTTAGAATATATTTTTACAATTTAATACAATGTTGGTCATTGGTTGTAATTTCACATTTAAACCAGACATAATCAAGTGTCAATCTTTTGATATATATTGTTTCCTAAAAACACGCTATTTATTTTAACAGCAGGATTTAATTATAAAATTAATTAATGCAACTTATATGTTATGAATTTGGTAAAAGAGATTTCATTTTTGAATTCGGAATATGAAATATAGCTTAGGATGAAATTTTGGCATTGTTCTGAAAAACATCAATTTTTGATGAATAGTGAAACTACTAAGTGGTAGTTAAAAAAACTGAATTTTTCATAAAACTTAATTTTGCCGCTTCTGTGAATGGAATTTCAAAAATCCGAGAGACACAGTTAATATCAAGGACTAAAATGTGGTTCAATGAGATGAAAATAATTTTTGGTGAATAGTAACTTTTTACTTTTTTTTACCACGGTTAATAGTAAATAGGGTAACTAAGGGTAAATATGATATTACTGTTACCCTAACACATGTCCTAATTCTATTGGATAAGTGTAATTCGGCCAAAAACAACCTTATGAATATAATATGACCATTTAGGCCCACTTGTATTAGATTAGGACATTTATTATGATTTAATTCAAAGAAGAGTTAAAAGAGTTAAAATCAAAGTTTATTTACTCAAACATTTTTAATATGGGGTTATACATAAGATAAATTCGACTATAAATATTCATTAGAAAGCTAAAAAGATTTCCTACATAATGATATTTTATTTGTAATTTTTAGACTTTAAATAATTCAATTTATTTATGACACAATGACGATGCAGTAATTATCTTATTAATGAAACATTGACATAATTGATGTTATAAACACCAAAATAAATGTAATTTGAGACTTTTTATGAATTCCACTAATTTTCTAGGTTACTATGATATATTAGTATTGATTTAATCAACTTTTTTCGAACATATAATTCTGTTATGACTTTCACAAAAATCATATATCAAATAGTGTCAAAATTGACACAAAATAGTTTTTAAATCAAATATTATATTATTAATTGTCATTGTATTCCTAAAAATCTAAGGTTCGGAAAAATGACTTAGATAAGGATATATATTTTAATAATAAACAATTTGGGGTTCGTTTGGCATGTTATAGTAAGTGTATTAACCATATAGTGAAAGAAAACAAAAAGACACGGTAAAAGTAAAATTATTTAACTTAGAGTTAAATCTAATTGATAAGGTTAAAATAATACCCTAAACTTGTCTAAATCTTATTGGTTGATAGGATTTCGACCCATCCCCACTTTAGCTTCGAAATAAGACAATTTGGAACCATTATAAACCGATTTTGACATTAATATAAAATAATATTTTGAGGTATTCCTAAGGTGCCCCTCTCCTCCCTTATAAAAGGACACCTCCTCCCCCTCCTCCTCACACCAATTTGAGCACTCAAGCTCGGACAACCCCTGCCAAAATTTCTTCTCCACTTCCCTAGAAACATCCTAGAGGTTCTGGTCTTCCTCAAAACCAATTTTAGTGCCCTAAGAGGTGGTCTCAAAGAGGCGCTTCAAAGAAGAGGTAATTACCGTTACCAATTCATTCATCTTTATTTCTTCTTCCACTTCTTCTTATTAGGTTGTTTCATTATGAAGTAATAACATCAGTATCACTCATATACTGATATGTTATTATAAGTATGAAACAACCCTATTTCACTATCTATCCATCCTACGGAAAAAGAAATCACCGCGCGTGCGTACGTACGGAATACCGTCTCCACGCCGTGGTGTAATCTATTTTCCACCACCACCTTACATGGATGGGTATAATGGTGTAAAGAATAACTATACATAGTTATTTCAACATAATATTGATTCTGATATATTGTATAATCCACTTCAATTCAGTTCAATATTTATGGAAATGATATCATCGCTCGTGCGTACGTATGGACTACCGTCTCCACGACGCGATGAGATTCATTCTCCATGTTAACCATTTAAGAATGATTATAAAGTATATATAAGAAATAATAATGAAATATATGACATTATAAAGCTACTGGATTTATGTATATATATATATGTATTTCATCTACTTACTTCCATTTCAAGACAATAAGGAAAGTAAAACAGCGTTCATGCGTACGTACGGACTACCGTCTCCATGAACGGTGTTTTTCATTTTATTTATCTATCTATTATATATATATATACTGAATATATATGATATATAAATCATATTTTATATTCTGGAATTAAGTAAATCATGATATAAGTAATAATTATGTCAAGAACAACAAGTCAAAACACCTACGATAAATGAAACGATTTTACCCAAAATGCTTCTTTAACATGGAATTTACAAAAGAACGGGTAATATAATGTCATAAGTGAACCATATATGATATCATAACAATGAATATGATTCTGGAATAAGTCAATAACATGATTTAAATCATTATACAGGAGGTTCGGACACTTACAAAGCAAGTCGTACATAAGGTAAGGGAAATATCACAATCTCATTTTTATCCGAGATTGTTTATACTTTGGCATTTACTGGGGTGTATTTTATCATCCACATCCATGTTTCCTCAATATGTAATATTTATATCCTTATACAATAGTTTATATTCAATTTTACCCTTCGGTAAATTTTTAGTAAAGGATATGAAAGGAATCTTTTGTCGTTTTTCGTACGAGGTACTTTTTTGACTTTTTCGACAAAAGTACGAGAAGAATGTTTTTTTTAACTTATACGGCATGAATGGATTTTTAAAACATTATTTCCAAGAAGCTTCCTTTACAAGTTTTCAAGTTTATTTTTAATCAACTTCTTTTATTTTAAATTTGTATGACATGTTATGAAAGGAAAAATGTTTTTGAAGTAGAAAGGATATTTTCCTCAAGAATGGAGTTCAAGTACTTTATCAAAATTATTTTCCATCTAAGATAATAAAAGGGTTCTGTTTTTATCCCTATTTTTACATGGATTTGATTATGTTGTAATGGAAACATTTTTATGAATTCCTTTATCTTATATGAATTGATTTATGATGTCATGATGTTTCAAGAATCCCATTTTTGTTACATGTGTTATGCGATGATGTATGATTTATGATTATGTGGCACACATAAGAAAGGATTCATTATAAGATGGGTGGGACCTATATCTCCCTCCAATGCATTGGGTAAAGATTTTATATCTCATGAGATAGACATGGCTGGAATGGTAGGTTATACCGGTTCAGTGAAACAGGACTGAAACGAGGGTTACTCAATTCAGAAAGGGACTTTGTCCACTAAGATAGTCTTGGCAATGAGTCATGACTAACAAGAAATGATTTTCCATGATTATGTGTGCATGCCACAAAGTTTCAAGTTTCATGTTATGATTATGGTGATCTCATTTTCACTTCTATGATTTGTTCCATGTTAAGATATTATGATCTCTTTTGCAGGTTATGATTTTCAAAAAGATATGATATGATTTTTATTTCTTTTGTATACCCTTACTGAGCATTTGAGCTCACCCTTTTATGTTTTATTTTCCCCAGGATATAAAGAAAGGTTTTAGGTAAAAAAAAATGGAAGATCTTTACGGGAGATATTGAAGATCTTTCACCAGGATTAGAAGATTATGTTCCGAGTTTCTAAAGACACTAAACTATTACGATCCTTGTGTGTGTGTTTTTGTTATGTACTAAGTATTCCGCAAATGTAATGTAATGTCCATGTACGTCAGGCTTCGGGTCTCTACAATAGGGAATCATTTCTTAGTAGTCAAGACTCATTTCCAAGACTATCTTAGTGGACAAAGTCCATTTCTAAACCGAGTTCAGTCCTCGTTTCAGTCCTGTTTCACTGAACCGGTTTAACCTGTCGTTCCAGCCATGTCTATCTCATGAGATATAAATCCATAACCAATGCATTGGAGGGAGATATAGGTCCCACCCATCACATAATGATACCATTCTTATGTGTGCCACAAAATCATAAATCATACATCATTGCATAACACATGTAATAAAAATGGGATTCTTAAACATCATAACATCATAAAATAATTCATATAAGATAAAGGAATTCACAAAAATAATTCCATCACAACATAATCAAATAAATGTAATAATAGGGATATAAATAGAACCCTATATTATCTTAGAGGGAAAATAATTTTGATAAAACACTTGAACTCCATTCTTGAGGAAATTATCCTTTCTACTTCAAAAACATTTTCCTTTCTTAACATCTCATACAATTTTAAACTAAAAGAAGTTGATTAAAAATAAACTTGAAAACTTATAAATGAAGATTCTTGGAAATAATGTTTTAAAAATCCATTCATGCCGTATAAGTTAAAAAAAACATTATTCTCGTACTTTTTTCAGAAAAGTCAAAAATTACCTCGTATGAAAAATGACAAAAGATTCCTTTCATATATTTTACTATAAACTCACCTAAGGGTAAAATTGGATTTAAAAAATTGTAGGTGGGTGTAAATAATATTTCATATTGACGAAACATGGATGTGGATGATAAAATACACCCCAGTAAATATCAAAGTATAAATAATCTCGGATAAAATGAGATTGTGATATTTTCCCTTACCTTAGGTCCGATTTGCTTCGTAAGTGTCCGAACCTCTTGTATAATGAGTTAAATAATGTTATTGTATTATTCCATAATCATACTCATTGTTATGATATCATATATGGTCATATTATTAGCTTATTTTTAGTAATATTTCATTGCTACTTGTTATTCGGGTGTTTATTACTTTTTGTTCTTATGCGTGTTTTGTAGAATAAATTATTATTCTTCTTTTTTAGGTTATAGATACCTCATTTCCAGAATGTTATTAGTGTAATATATATCATATTTATTCACTCAATTCATTTATGTAATCATTATGCAATGAAAATCATGTAGAACGAGTCGCATCACATCGTGAACACGGTATTCCGTACGTACGCACAAGCGATGATATCATTCCCATGATCGTGAAATTGTAATGGAGTGTATGTATACTATTTCAGAATCAATATCACTTTACAATAATCATATATAGTTATTATTTACACCATTTTACCCATCCAAGTAAGGTGGTGGTGGAAAATAGATTACACCACGGCGTGGAGACGGTATTCCGTACGTACGCACGCGCGGTGATTTCGTTTTCCGTAGGATGGATAGATGGTGAAATAGGGTTGTTTCATACTTATAATAACATATCAGTATATGAGTGATACTTATGTTATTAATTCATAATGAAACAACTAAAGAAGAAGAAGTGGAAGAAGAAATAAAGTTGAAAGAATCAGTAACGGACATTACCTCTTCTTTGAAGCGCTTCTTTGAGACCTCCTTTTAGGGCACTAAAATTGGTCTTTGGAGAAGACCAGGACCTCTAGGATGTTTCTAGGGAAGTATAGAAGAGAATGTTTCAGGGGTTGGCTGAGTTTGAAGGCTCAAAGTGGTGTGAGGAAGAGACGGAGGAGGTGCCCTTTTATAAGGGAGGAGAGGGGCACCTTTGGAAAAACAAAAATATTATTATATTATAAAGTCATATTCGGTTTTTAATAGCTCAAAATTGATTTATTTAGAAGGTAAGGTGGGTATGGGTTGAATGCCTTTCATAAAATAGAATTTAGACAAGTTTAGGTCATTATATTAACCTTATTGTTTAGTTTTAACACTTAGTTAATTAAATTGACATTTACCATGTCACTTTGTATTTTTATATTATATAGTTAATAAACATACCATATACATCCAAGAGACCCCCAAGTGGTCCATTAATGATACACCTATCATGATATAAGTATCGTGGCCGAACCTTATATTTTTATGAATATAATAACAATTAATAATATAATATTTGTTTTATAAACTATTTTATGTCAATTTTGACACTATTTGGTAATTTATTTTTGTGAAAATCATAACAGAATGATTAGTTCGGAAAAAGTCAATTAAATCAATAATAACATGTCATATTAACATATAAAATTATTTTCATTCATAAAAAGTCTCAAATTACATTTATTTGGGTATTTATAATATCAATTATGTCAATATTTTATTAATAAGATAATTACTACATCATTATTGTGTCATAAATAAATTAACTTATTTTAAGTATAAAAATTACAAATAAAACACCATTATTTAGGAAATATTTTTAGTTTTCTAATTAATATTTATAGTCGAATTTATCTTATGTATAACCCTATATTAAAAATGATTTAGTTATTAAACTTTGATATTAACTAATTTAACCCTTCTTTAAATAAATTAATAATAAATGTCCTAATCTAATACAAGTGGGCCTAAATGGTCATATTTTATTCATGATGTTGTTTTTGGTCCAATTAAACTTATCCAATAGAATTAGGACATGTTTTAGGGTAATAATAATAACATTTTTACCCTTAATTACCGTATTTACTTTTAACAGTGGTAAAAAAAGTAAAAAGTTACTATTCACCAAAAATTATTTTCTCTCATTGAACCACATTTTAGTTCTTGATATTAATCTTTTGTCTCAGATTTTCGAAATTCCACTCATAGAAGTGGTAAAATTATGTTTTAGGAAAAAATCAGTTTTTTAACTACCACTTAGTGGTTTCACTATTCATCAAAAAAATGATAGTTTCCAGAAAAATACCAACAACTAAGCCTAAGATATATTTTATATTATGAATTCAAAAATGATTTCTATTTTATAAAATTCAAAACATATCATTTACATTAACTAATTTAAAAATTAATTCCCGTCGTCAAAACAAATAGCGTGTTTTTAAGAGATAATAACTATCAAAAGATTGACACTTGTTTATATCTGGTTTAAATGTGAAATTACATCCAATGACCAACATTGTATTAAATTGTAAATATATATTATAAATATAATTTAAAACCACTCAAATTAATAATTTATCACTATTAATTATTTCGAGTAAAAAGTTGTTTTTAAATAAAATTTAGTAATTTTCACTATTCATCAGAATGTGAAAGTTATCTGAAAAGTACCAAAATTTTACCCTAAGCTAATTTCGATATTACGAATCCAAAAATGATGTCCATTTTGAAAGATAAAATTTATAAAATTCCAAAAATTGGTTATTACTATTCATAACGGCTAGTTTTAATAATATTTTAATAGTATATCGTTGTTTAGTGAAACTCGGTATTGTGTACGACGCAAGCTATCGAGGAAGCTGTTGTTGCGTGTAAAGCAATTAAAGCTAGTGTTGTGTGTAGTGAAAGATTCATTTTATGATTTATATAACATAAAAACAAAATATTTCTCATAAATGCCTCGGGTGTTACAGGCATTATGAATAGTGACAATTGTAAATTTTATTTACCATCGTTAAAGGTAAATTGGTTAATTAAGGGAAAATATAATATTATAAAATTACCCTAACACTTGTCATAATATAATTGGATGATTATATTTAGCCTTAAATTATACTTGGTTCTAAATTGAATCTAATGGAACCCACTTGTATTTGATTAAGACCTTTAGTTTATTTTATTTAAAGAAAAGTTAAATATGTCTCATCTCAAACTTTAATAATTAAAGTATTTTTAATATAAGGATATAAAGAATATAAAATAGGTTATAAATACACATTTGAACGCTAAAATGTTTTTCTTTATCATGGTAATTTATTTGTAATTTTTAAGAGTTATTTAATTACCTTATTAGCTTATACATTAATGATGCAGAAATTATTTATTTAGTAAAAAATCAATAATATTGTTTTTATTGAAGTATTAATACATATTAAAGGGCCCAAAAACCTGATAAAAACTTATTATTAATGTATATATACACCATAAGAATCCAATGACCAAATATATGACTATTGGGAGTCTTATAAAAGTGATTATGACACATATATTATTTTATTGTAAATAATTTCAAAGTTGTCACCTTCATAATTTAATAAATATAACATTTTAAATATTGGTTGTTTTAGAAGATAAATCTGACTAAAGGTATTCTTATGAAATCTATAAGACGTATATTCATCCTAGTATTTTATTTTCAATTTTTATGAAACAAATATGTATATTTAATAATTATAAAAAAATGTTGTAGTAATTATTTTATTAAGATAAATATCAAATAAATGGTTTTACAAATTGTAAAATAAATATTATATGAACTATTTAAAGTGCTACACTAATTTTCTAGATTACTATGAAATTTTAGGAACCTATTAAATATTTTTTTTAGAATATATCCTCTGTGTGGATTTTATTTAAATTCAAATAAATGAATAGTGTCAAAATTGACACTATTGTTATTTTATAAAAATAACATATTATTAAATTGTTTAAAAGTCACAAAAATATTTAAAAATTATAAAATGATATTCATATAGTCTGAAATGTCATAATGTATCCAATTATGGAAAATTAACAACACATAAGTAATTATTTATAACCATTTAAATTTTTTAATTTTATTACCACAAATAAAATTAAATAGATTAAATAAGGATAAATCAAAATGATAAGGTTTAATATAAAATCAAAACAAGTCTAAATTTGATTGTTTGATGATATTAAAACCCCATCTCATCTCATATTCAAATTGAGTCATTTTTGGAGGTTTTTATGTGGGGTTTGAATTTATATTAAACTAAAATGATTTAGGATTCCAAAGGTGACCCTCTCCTCCCTTATAAAAGGGCACCTCCTCCCTCTCCTCTTTACACAACTTTGAGCCTTCAAACTCAGCCAAACCCTAACTATTTCCCTTATAAACTCCTTTAGAAATATACTAGAGGACCTTGTTTTCTTTAAAGACCAATTTTAGTATCCTAAGAGGAGGTTTCAAAGAGGCGTGTCGAAGAAGAGGTAATATCCTTTACTGATTCTATCAAATTCATTTCTTCTTCTACGTCCTATTATTTTGTTGCTTCATAATAAAGTAATAACATATGTATCACTAATATACTTATATGTTATTATAAATATGAAACATCACCATTTCACCTTCTATCCATCCATCAGAAAAAGAAATCACCGCGCGTGCGTACGTACGGAATACCGTCTCCACGTCGTGGTGTAATCTGTTTTTCCACCACCACCTTACTTGTATGGGTATAATGGTGTAAAGAATAAATATATTTGGTTATTATAACATCATACGGATTCTAAGATATTATATCATCCACTCCAATTCCATTCAATAAATATGGAAACGATATCATCGCTCGTGCATACGTACGGATTATCGTCTCCACGATGCGATGAGATTCATTTTCCATGTTTAAAATTCAAGAATGATTATAAAGTATATATAATAAGTAATCATGAAATATATTACATAATAATGCTAATGTATTTATGAATATATATATATATATATATTTATGTCATATACTTAATTCCATTCAATTCAATAAGGAAACGAAAACAGCGTTCATGCGTACGTACGGCTTACCGTCTCTATGAACGGTGTATTTATTTCTATTTATAAATCTATTATATATACGTATATTATGAATATATATTATATATAATTCATTTTTTATATTCTTGAATTAATTAATCATGATCTAAGTAATCATATTAATAATTAAAAGTCAAAACACAAACGATAAATGAAACGATTTTACCCAAAACACTGCTTTAACAAGGAATTTACAAAAGAATGGGTAATATAAAGTCGTAAGTGAATAATATATGATATCATAAATATTATTATGGTTCTCTTAAAAGTTAATAATATGTTTAAACCCACTATACCTGAGTCTTGGGCACATATGGAAGAAATTGGACATAATGTAAGGGATAACTTTTCCAATCTTGTTTTTATCCGAGATTGTTTATTCATAAGTATTTACTGGGGTTATTATTATCATCCATGTCCATGTTTTATAAAAGTGTTTTTATGTATTTTTAAAGTTATTTTTGCCCATTTTTTACTTTTAACACATGTTGTTAATGTAATCTTTCTTTTTTTAGCATACGAGGTACTTTTTGAATTTTCCAGCAAAAGTACGAGAAGAATGTTTTTTTTAACTTATACAATACGAACGGGTTTTTACTGTTTCATAATGCATTATTTTTAAGAAGATTATTCTATAATATTTCATGATTATTTTCAACAAAATTCTTTTCATTTAAAATTTCATGGTATTTTGTGAAAAGAAAATTATTTTTAATAAGAAAGGATATTTTCCTCGAGAATTTATTTCAAAGGTTTTATCAAAACCATTTTCCATCTAAGATGAAATTATTTCATATGTGTATGTTTCAAGTATAATATCTCTATTATTTACATGGTTTCACTTTTCTTATTATGAAATGATATCCATTTATTTTATATAGATTATGTGATGATGGGATGATGTTTTCGAAACCCATTTTATTCGTTGGGTTATTATGAATGATGTATGTTTATTTTGTGGCACAAGTAAGAACGATTTCATTATGAGATGGTTGGGACCTATATCTCCCTCTAATGCATTGGGTAAAGATTTATATCTCATGAGATAGACATGATTATAATGGTAAGTTAATTAGGTTCAGTGTTACAGGACTGGAATGAGGAGTGAAATCGATTTAGAATGGGACTTTGTCCACTAAGATGGTCTTGGAAACAATGCCTTGGCTACTATGTAAATCATAACATGTGCTTAATGAATTCCACAATTGCATGTTTTGTTCCCATGCTATTTTATCATGATTAATGTTTCTTTTTGATCTATGCCTTACGGACTTCCATGTTTTATGTCATCACTCAAGATTTTGATGTTTAAACATTATGTTCATGTTTTTAAGATTAAATATATATGATTTGTTTAATTTTCCCCATGCTTACACTTACTGAGCATTTTATCTCACCCTTTATATGTTTTCTGTTCCCCAGTATTTAAAGAAATGTTTTAGGTAAGAAAAAAAGGGAAAGATCTTTATGGGAGATGTTGAAGATCTTTCACCACGATTAGAAGATTTTGTTCCAAGTTTCCAAAGACACTAAACTATTATGGTCCTTGAGTGTTTGTTTTTGTTATGTATTAAGTATTCCACAAAACTAATGTAATGTCCATGTACATCATGTTTGGGGTCTCTACATGTAGTGTCATGTTATTGGTATTTTACTTATAACAATGTTTAATATTCATTACAGACCTTCTATGGGTGGTTTTCAATAGTTTTTGAAAATATATGTCATCCAATGAGTTTCCTAAAATTATAATTATTTAAATTAAATTTTTTAATTGATTATAATCTTTTATAATTTGTTTTTTGGGACATTTTAGCATTAAATAAATTCTAGGATAGATGTATGGTGGCTAGTTAAGCTATGGAATTGTATGGTCTTAGACATTAAGTTTTTAGGTCTTGATATAAAAGGTAAATTCTTTATATTGAGGTAGGTTATCTCTAATCATTACCTTATGGAGTATGTAATTTATTTAAACCTTTCATATGACATGTTTATTATTTCATCTCCCTGACCCAAATGCCTGGAGTCAGAGCCTTCCTTTATTACAATGTCCTAAGATATAATAGATCTCTTAACAAAGGACCAAATAGTTTAGTAGACTTGGTAAACAATACACAAATTCTATATTCAAATTACATTGTAAACATAAAATTCCAAAAAATTATTTTCTTTGTGTCTGCCATTATTCCCCCTTTATGTAACCCTATATATTATTCATAACATACAACTCGAAATCCTATGGAAAAACAAAACATATAAAATAGGAGAGCTCAAATGCTTAGTAAGGGTAAGAATAATGAGAAATCTATTTGTAAATATGGAATAAACAAAATGGAAATTTAAAAAACTTAAACACATTCCATTTAAATAATCATATGATCTAGTAAAATTAACCACAAATATTCTAACTAATAAAATAATCACATGGAATAATTATTATTATGGAATGCATAATGTTGTACTTTTACACTATCAAGATCTATCCTCATGATATTTACTATCAAGATCTATTTGCATGATATTTTATGTCTGGGGGTTAAAACCCATCTGATTTTTGTCAATATCTATCCTCCTGGAAATTTAAAACTCCTTAGAAACAAACATGAACGATTTTTCACCAACTAATTTCGTCTCATGATAACAATCGATGCATAGAGGGGATATATAGGGCCCCATATGGAAATTAAAATGTCAAATTTATTCCTCTTATGAAATGGTTGAAACATAATCAATATATACATTCATATTAAAAACTCACATACGAAATGTGAATACTTTAACCATAAACTATGAATGGTATCAAAATAGTGCATCCATGATCAAATAAAATCATAAACCATCAAATGAAATATGGTAAATTATATCATAAGAGATAAGTATCAAAGAAGCATAATATTCAACAAAGTATTTAGACATAGATGAAAATAATTTAAATTATTTCCTTGAATCATTTTTTAGGAAAATAATCTTTAAACATTTCAAAGTGTCCTATACCACATTAAAACATTTTAATTATAAGACCCATGAAGTAATAAAATTAATGAAACTTATAATACCATGAGAATAAGAATATTCATGATATAAAATGTATAAGGAGTAGTATATACACCACAAAACAAAGTTAAGTGGTCGATAAGGCATAGTAGAAGTAAAAGTGAGAAAAGAAACATGTTACCTTGTTCTTTCCTTCAGTTGAATGTTATTTAAAATCTTGTAAAATGGTTTTAATAATGTTATTAACTTATAATATAACCATAATAAAATTTATTATATAATATATTAACTTCTTATAATATCTCATTGCCAATTTATTTACAATCTTCCAATATTTTCAATATTTTGGGTAATTGCCTAGTTTTTTTAGTATGTTTTGACTTGTTACTTGTTATTCCTGTTAATTAGATCATGATTTCATAAAATCCAGAATTTAAACCATGATTTAGATATCATATATATCTGGTATATATATTTTTATAATGATCCATAGTATTTAGAGACAATAAATGAAATGCACCGTTCATGGAGATGGTTGACCGTACGTATGCATGAACGCTACATCCATTTCTTTTACATATTAAAACATGAAAAGTAAATGATGTATATTATAATTATAGTTTCATATTAATTTCATATATTTCATAGATTTTTATTAAAATAATCCTTAATATATTCTTTTTATAGTGTGAACTAATCACATCATTTTGGGGACACTGTAGTCCGCACATCCAAAAATGAAGTTATAGTATATACACAAAATGGAAATCATAAAGGTGTGTGTTATATAATAATTAAATAAGAATAAATACATAATAAATTCAATAAATATCATATAAAAATAGAGTTTCCATCATAATTCCCAACCTTGATAGGTGTTAAATGAAAAATGAATAGTATCATTTCATGAGGCGGTAATTCTCCATACACAAGAATTGTAGGTTTGTTACCCATTAAATGGGAGTGTGTGTATTTCTAGGTACAAAACATAATGTAAAAATAATATATGTAAATTTAGGATAGTGACATTATTATATAAACATGAAATAAAAAAAATTAAGGGGGATTTAAGGAAGAAATAAAAAAAATGATCATTGATGAATGTAACAGGTTCTTTGGGTATCTCCTTTTGATTTGCACAAAAGGACTTCTTTTGGTTGGATTTATGCCCAAATTAAGGATTATTGGATTTGGGGAGTAGATTTGTATAGTTTTCTTCCAAACCCAATAGGTTTAGAAGTGTGAATAAAAGATAAGAAGATATTCCCTTTTACAAGAGAGGGGAGGGCACTCTTGGAAATTTTCAAAATATTGAATTAATATAAATTAATTTTATAATAAAACTGGATCCAAACATATTAATTTATAATATAGGATTATTTTAACTCGATATCTATTCATCTAAAAACAATTAGATAGGTTTTTACAATTTTTTAATCCTTATCTTTTAGAATTAACCCTTATTTAACCATTTTAATTCTTACCATGATATCATGTAATTTTCACTTTGAGGTTTAATATAATTACTATAAAAGGAAAAACGGCTAATAAATGAGTAATTGATGATAAAATTACCCAAATAAGTTATTGAAATTTTATATTTTTATGAATTTTATATAATTTAATAAAATATTATTTATTTTAACATATCATTAATTTCAATTTTGACACTATACATCACTTGAATATTTAAAAATATCATCAAAACATGATATATTCTGAAAAACTATTTTAACTAATCACTAACATTTAAAATTCATCCATAAATTCATGGATGACATTAATTAATCAAATTATATTTAATTTAATATTTTTAATATCATTTATTTGATCATTCCATTAATTAAACAATTACTTCATCATCATTGTGTCACCATTTAAGGTAATTATTTTATCACCAAAAATTATAAATAAATTAATATGGTGTAGATAAAAATATTAGATTTATAAATACTATTAATAGTAAAATATAAATTCAACATAACACCATATAAGAAATGTTATACTTATTAAAGACATGAGTGTAACATATTTTACTTTCCTTTGAATAAAATATTATAAAGGTTATATTCTCATAAAAATGACCATAAATGGTACCATAAACAATCCTTCAATAATTATGGTTTAATAATACTCATCTAATAAAATTGGAGAAAGTTTTAGGGTCATTTGATACTATTTATAATATTATTTTTACCCTTAATTACTCAATTTACCCTTAAAAATGGTAATTAAAATATTTATAAAGTTACTAATCATATTGTTCAAAAATAAAAGGTACCTATTTAATAAATTTTAACCCTATAATTCCAAATTTGGAATCAATTTTTCAAAATTCAAAATCTAAAGGCCCAGATTTTACATTTAATTTTTTTTTAATTATATGGATTTATTACGAGTTTGCAAAAATTGACGGTGTGGGATTCCAAGGCCCCGTGTGCCTAGAATGAATTTCTGAAATTTTTTAAGGTACATTCAATAAATGAATGGGAGACATTTTCTATCTTTTTAACCAGTCCTTGGATTAAAAATATGAGGGCACCATTGAATCTGTAATGCTGGGATTTGCTAAAGTGAGGCATCACTTCGACAACAAAAGCTTGGGAGAAAAGGATAGTTTTAATACATTTAAAAGAATAATAAAATGACCATATTATTTTATTTATATTTTTTCCCTGTAATGGATGAGTGGCAGTGGTGGGATATGTGACATTTAAAGCCATAAAATGGCTTGACTCTCCTTTATGTGTAACCGCACAATTGGGAATTTGGGTGGTCCATTAATTAAATGAACCTCATAAATTCCTCGGAGTGTTTCCCACCACTTCCCCCACCTATATATATGGAGCTTGGGGTAGGGTGTTGGCACGACTTTACCAAGCGAAAAAGCTTGGAAAAAGTACCACGACGCCAACCACCTAGAGGACAATACCGGTTTCAGCAAGCAGTGATGAAGGCCACCGAATCACAAACTGATGACAACAATGAAGGAAGTTCCATCAATCTTTATCCACAGACATCTTATCATAGTATGGGATTGTTGTAAAGTTCATCTCTATGAGATAACTTGTTGACTTCCTGATATGATGCTAATGTGGAGGTTGTGGTTGGGACCCTCCACCTCTTCAGTATATGTCTCATTTTTCTAAAATGGTTTTCCAAAAGGAGAAGCGGGATGAAACTGGAGGACACACAGCAGCGATGGTGACTCGAGAGCCTCGTAGGTGCTGAAGGCACCAAAAATGGACCACCGGATCATGTCCGGTGGCCTGTGGAACAAACCACTGGCATGCTATGTCGGTGGCGGCCGGTGGTGGCTGAAGGAGACTGATGGAGAATGGCCACAGGAGGGGGTAATTGGCGCACCATCTCACACTGCGGCGGCCTGAGCCAGCTACGTGGGATAAGGTGGGTGCCCGTAAGCCCTATCGGTGGCAGGAGGTTGTGGCACGGCCTCGCACCCTTCCACGTTGGCAGAAGTTGGTCGACCAACGGCTGGCCATTACATGCGGTGGGGTACCACCCCACCATCTCAGAGAAATGACCTCAAAACCACAGGGCCAGCAGAGAAGGCGGCCCACCTTCTGGCGGACCGGGCTCGACACGGGTCGGCTAAGCGGGTTGGGCTAGACTCATGCCCTAGTAAGCTAGTATGGGTGGGCTCATCCCCACCCAGTGGGCCAGGCCAAACCGCGGCCCGAGACTGTGAACCAATGGACTGACCCTGAAGGGCCGGACCTAGTAAACCGGGCCGACCTTGAATGGGCCAGACCTGGGAGGGGTTGTTGGAACCAGGTTCATCAAAGCATGATTTGGTGTATGGTTTGGGTTTGTTGACAATCCTCAGTGGAAGTTCCGAATGTGTTCCAGCAAAGTGATCATACAGTTCAAGCAGACAACAGTATTGAAGGTGGCGCTGTTTACCAGTGTTTGCCAAATTTTTGGGCCTCAAAATCAGAAAATGAAGACATGGATTGTCTGCAAAAGGAGGTTCGCAGAAAAAGGAAGTGGTGCGCGAAATATAAGAGGCTTGCGCGAAATACTTATGTTAGGCGCGAAAAACAGCGGGATGCGCGAAATAGGGGATCAAGGTTTTGCGCGCAAATAGTGTTTCGAAATCAGTTTGGTGAAAAATGGCAAAGGCATGGGCTGCGCGGAAAATATGGGTTGTGCGCGAAATACTTAAGCTGGGCGAAAGATTACGCGCCAGATGAGAGGTTTTCCGCGCCGAAGGGGATTTTGCGCGCAGTGGTCTCAGTCGCCTATAAATATGAGGTGACCCCCTTCATTCAAGCAGTTGGAAGACTTAGAGAAGATCCGAGGTCTGATGCGCGAAAAAGGATAGCGTAAAGGGGCTTGCGCGAAATATTCGGAGTTGCGCGAAAAAGGGGTTTTTTGCGCGAAATATGTTTCCGCGCGAAAAGTAATTTTTGCGCGCAAAGGGTTGGTGTTGCGCGCAATTGTTAGTCAGGTTTGTCTACACATTCTGGTTATCCGGTTCAGTGGTTCTGTGCGTTCTAGTGCATCTATTTCGGAATTCGATGCAAGCAGAGTCTCATGCTGAGCAGAGGCAAAGACTTCAATGCAAATCTACTGAAGAGACCTTCACGTCTATAAACTGAGTGGGACTTCACCAACAGCAGTGAGCCAGGGGGAGTCAACGGGAGTGACCCGAGGGACGCAGTGAGCTATCCCTGAACAATTGTAATGGCAGTGTGCCTGGGACAGAGTGTCTGTACCTGAACTTTTGTATCTGCAGCTAGTGAAGCATAGTGGATTTAGGTACGACCGGCAACCTGTTGGCGTATGCTCCTTCGACGTAGCCCTTAGTGGTGAACCAAGTAAAAATGGTTGTGTCTTCTCTGTGCATGTGAATGTTTTCATTCTGATCATAATCATCAGACAGATTCAACAAGTTCCTACCAACGTGGGAACAAGATCCAACACATTAAAAGAAAAAGTGGTCACCTTGATTCACCCCTCCCCTCTCAGGGTGTCTCGGGGTCCTTCAAGTGGTATCAGAGCCAGGTTGCTGGTGTTGAATCTGACCTTCTTCGTCATGGAAAACGCAGTCAATGTCAGGGGAGTCCCTCACTTCGACGGAAGAAATTTCCAGATCTGGAAGAACAGAATGAGATCTCATCTAAGATCTCTTGGAATGGAAGTTCTTTTTTCTACTCTACAAGGAATACATGTCACTGATCCAACAGGTCTGGCTATGACTGAAACAGACAGGAAACTTCTTGATGCAGATGCTAAAGCACAGAATGCTCTCACTACAGCCCTTTCTGATCAGATCTACCTAAAGGTGATGAATTTCACCTCAGCAAAATCCATGTGGGATAAACTTGAGAATATTTATGAAGGTGATAGCAAAGTGAAGGAGGCGAAACTACAAGTGCTGCACAATCGGTTTGATGATCTGAAGATGCATCCAGACGAGAATGCGGACTCTTTCTTCAATCGAATTACCGAAGTGGTTGGAGCTATTCGGGGTCTAGGAGAAGAAATCAAAGACATTGATATTGTAAAGAAAATATTTACAAGACTTCCACCTCTTTATAATGCGAAGGTGTCAGCCCTTGAGGAAAGAGATCTTTCCAAACTTTCTTTAGATGATCTACTGAGCAGTTTGGTAGCATATGAAATGAGAGTCAAACCTGAAGATGCTACGACTCGGGTGAGCAAGGAAATGGCATTCAAGGCCATGGATAAACAGAAAATATCAAAGGATAGTAGCGGTGAAGATGACAAAGAAAATGAAATTCTTTCTCTCATTGCAAAGAAGTTCCAGAAGGGGAAAGGGAAATTCAAAGGGAAGTTACCTCTCGCGTGTTTCCGTTGTGGAAAAGTTGGGCACATTGCTTCTCAGTGTTTAAAAATGATCAATGATGAAGATAGTGAGGATGAAAACTTCAAGAATCCTCAGAGAAGGTTCTTCAAAAAGGGAGACTTCAAATCTGGTAAGAAAATGCAAAGGAAGAGTTTTGTCTGTGAAGAGGAAGAAGATGATAATGAATTCTGTGATGAAGAAGAACCAGAATTCAAAAATGGGAACCATGCTTCTATGATGGCTACTGTTGAAAAGCCAGAAGATACTGAAGGAGAAAAACAACTGAGAACTTGTGTAGATCCGGAGATGCAACTTAAGGATGCGGTTAGTAAGCTTAAGATAAAATGTAAGAGCTGCAATAAGTGGAAATCAATTGTGGAAGAATCAACTGAATATGTTGATCAACTAGAAGCTGAAATTGAACGACTGGAAGAATTTGTGAAGGTACAATCTAAAATAATTGAAAGCAATGATGATGTAGTAGATCTGAAGCTGAGAATTGAAGAGCAGGCAAAGGTCATCAATGACCTCACATCCAGACTGGATGAAAAATCCAAGACTGTTGAGGGTCTTGAGGAGGAAGTAGTTACTCTAAGGAGTAAAATGGAGACTGAATCAGTTCCAAAAGAATCAAGGAAGAAAATACAGTTTGGACGATTCTCAGATGCAGAATTACTAGCAAGAGCCAAGTGTGGTTCAGATGGGGTTGGAAGAATCTTGAGTGATCAAAGACCCGCTTGCATGGGAAAGAGTGGAATTGGTTGTGAGGCTGAGTCATCAACTGCTGGAAGTGCAAAGATCCAAAAGAAAGATAAGATGAAAGTTGAACATGTTGAAATATTACCTAGAGTGCTGAAAAGGGAACCCTCAATCCAAACTAAAAGGAGACCTGAAAATTATCCTCAAACATTCAAAAATGACAGACAGTCTTACTATTCTCCCAAGGAAGAAGCTATAAGGATAAATTCAAGTGAGAAGACATTTCTTCTCATGAAGTGTCAGTTCTGTGGCTATCTGGGCCATACCATGTCTTATTGTGAAGAGGCAAGAAGGTATCTGAATGGAGAAGATATAGATGCTCAACAAAGGAGAACAACTTCATATCCTAATTCTTATAGAAGAAATAATTTCTATGGATATTGTTTTCATTGTTCTAACTTTGGTCATAAGGCCATTAATTGCAGGCAGAGAAGGGACATTGACACCTCATACAGAAGTTCCAGACATGTCAAGTCTCGTCAGCAAGACAATGTTTCTATTTCAAACAGGTTCTCACCTCTTAAAGAAGACTTTGACTATGAAGAACCTGGGTTTGCGGAAGAGATAGTTGAAAGGCCATCAGTTCTATTTACTCAATCTAATGTCTCATGGAAGGAAAGGAGGAAGATTGAGAAATCAAACCTTGCAGAGGTAGCCCTCAAAGCTACCAAGAACAACAGTACCTGGATTCTAGATAGCGGTTGTTCATCTCATATGACAGGTAATTCCGGCCTACTAACAAATATCATAAAGAATGTTGATGGTACAGTAAGATTTGGTAATGATGGGGCTCTGAAAATCAAAGGGAGTGGAAGTACCAAATTAGCTAATGGAGAACTAAAGAAGACTGAAGTCCTTTACGTAGATGGCCTACGTCATAATCTCCTCAGCGTGAGTCAACTCTGTGACTCAGGACTTGTTGTTACTTTTAATCAGAAAGGCTGCACTATCAAGGGAAAAACTGGCAATTCTCTCATGAAGGGATGCAGAATAGAAGGAAAATTGTATCAGGTTGATAGTGAAGAAAATGTATGTTACATGACTGTTGAAGAAGAAAACAATCTGTGGCATCGGAGATTGGGACACATCAATCAACAAGACAAGTAGAAAATATCAAAATTGAGAATTGTCATGGACATTCCCAACCTGAAGCGTGAGCGTGAAAAATCGTGTGATGCTTGTATTCGAGGGAAGCTGGTCTGCAGTTCATATCGGCCAAAGAAGAAAAGGGCATCTCACCTTCTTGATCTGATTCATACAGATGTTTGTGGTCCAATAAATGTTGCAGGAACACATGGAGAAAGGTACGTTGTCCTTTTCATTGATGATTACAGTAGAATGGCATGTGTGATGGTCATTCACAGGAAAAGACAAGTCCTTGACTGCATGAAAACATATCAGTGAATCGCGGAGAATGATACTGGACGAACAATCAAAGTGTTGCGATCTGACAATGGAGGAGAATACACGTCCATTGAATTTGAAAATTATCTGGAGAAGCATGGGATACAACATGAGGTAGCTGCTGTGAGAACTCCACAACAAAATGGAGTTGTTGAACGAAGAAATCGACAGGTGAACAACATGGCATGAACTATGCTGATTGAGAGTCGTATTCCACGACATTACTGGAAAGAGGCTGTTCAAGCTGCAGTGTACATTCAGAATCGAACAGGACTTTATATGGGTGAGACGAAGACACCATATGAATTATGGCATGGACGGAAGCCTTCTCTAAAATACTTTCGTGTCTTTGGAAGTAAGTGCTTCATCAGAAACAAAGAAGGAAATCAGGGGAAATATGGTGACAACACAGATGAAGGAATCTTCCTCGGTTACTCAATGAACATCAAAGCCTACAAATGCTTCAACAGTCGTTTGGGAAGGATTGTGGAAAGCAATGATGTTAAGATAATTTAAGAGAAAACCACAAATGCTTCACAGACGTCATATGCTGATGTGATAGAAAGTCATGAAGAATGTGAACATGAAGAAACTACAAATGCAGAAATAGAGGAAGCTGTTCAAAACACTCATCAATCACATAATGATGCTGACTCAGAAGAAGAATCTGAAGAAGAAACTATGGCTGAAGAGAATACTACTGAACCTCGCAGGAGAAATCGAAGAGCTGAGATTGATCCATCCAACATAATTGGGGATAGGAGTGCACCCAATCAAACCAGAAGGATGATGAATACCACGCAATCTGCATTTCTATCAGTTGTAGAGCCATCCTCATTCGAAGAAGCTGCACAAGATATATCTTGGGTGAAAGCCATGAATGATGAATTAGACCAAATTGACAAGAATCAGACATGGGATCTTGTCCAGAGACCCGAAGGTCACAATGTGATTGGCACCAAATGGATCTTCAAAAATAAGTTTGATGAGCATGGAAGTGTCATCAGAAACAAGGCACGACTGGTGTGTAAAGGATACTCTCAGATTGAAGGCATTGATGTTGAAGAAACCTTTGCTCCAGTGGCTAGACTGGAGTCAATCAGGCTTTTCCTTGCCATGGCACTCCAAAGAGGATATAAAGTATATCAAATGGATGTCAAGACAGCATTCTTGAATGGTGTACTCGAAGAAGAAGTCTACATTGAACAACCAGTGGGCTTTGTCTTGGGTACAGATGAAACAAAGGTCTGCAAATTAAAGAAAGCTCTATATGGTTTGAAGCAGGAACCACGGGCGTGGTACTCACGGCTAGATTCATATCTCAAGAAGTTGGAATTCAAAAGAGGAGGAGTTGATCACAATCTCTATGTGAAGAATTCTCCAAAAGATCAGTTCATGGTTCTTTTCTACGTTGATGATATCATTTTTGGTGGCAGCAGACAGAAATCAGTGGATGAATTTGCCAACCACATGAAATCAGAATTTGAAATGTCTATGATTGGGGAGCTCACATATTTCTTGGGGTTGCAAGTGATTCAATAGAAGGAATACACTTTCATTTCTCAGGAAAAATATGCAAGAGAGTTGCTGAAGAAGTTCAATATGCAAGACTCCAAACTAATGTCAACTCCGATTGCTGTTGGAACTAAACTTGGAAAGCATGAGGATGGGAACTCTGTTGATCCCACCATGTACAGGAGGATCATTGGAAGCCTACTGTACCTGACAGCGACAAGGCCAGATATTTTCTTTGCAACATGCCTTGCGGCCCGCTTTCAGAGTAATCCAAAGGAGGAACATATGTCAGCAATAAAAAGAATCATGAGGTATATTCAAGGCACACATAACTTCGGGTTATTTTTTGCTGCAGGCAGGGACAGTGAATTATCAGCGTTTTCTGATGCTGACTGGGCTGGGGATGTAGTAGACAGAAAGTCCACTAGTGGTGGAGCTTTCTATATTGGGCATAAATGTGTTTTCTGGTTGAGCAAGAAGCAAGAAAGTACTTCTCTTAGTACTGCTGAAGCTGAATATATCTCCGCCACAAAAGCATGCACTCAACTTCTTTGGATGAAGCAGCAGCTAACAGATATTGGTGATAAGGTGCAGCAACCAATGGTGATTTATTGCGATAACAAAAGTGCAATTGATCTTACGAAGAATCCGGTTCAACATTCTCATACAAAACATATTGAAATACAGTATCATTTTATCAAAGAAAAGGTTGAACAAGGAGTGATTAAAATGGATCATGTTGGAACTAATGAGCAAGTGGCTGATATCCTAACCAAGCCATTGTCCGCGGCTGTGTTCGAGAAGCATCGGTTGAACCTCGGTGTTCGACCACCTCCTACTGCATAAGGAGGCACCGGAAGTCCCCTCTCCCCGTTTGTTTTCACTGTTTTTATCTGCTTATGGCTGTGATGCAGGTTTATGGGGGAGATACTATCCAGGGGGAGTATGGCTTGAGCTGAACGTTGAACAAACTTTTCGGTCTTTGGTTTTATTGTCAATGGGGGAGAAAGGAATAAATTCAAGGCATTCAAGGCAAGAAAATCACGGCAAGAGAATTCAAGGCAAGAAATTCACGGCAAGAAATTCACGACAAGAAATTCTTCTATGATGGAAGTGTAAGATTTTGATGAGAAGTTTAATAAGGATAACATTGGGCGTCATGGAGAATTTCAAAACACTAAGACCCAATTCAAGCTTCCTCTCTTGTTTTCTACACCGAGCATTGCTCATGTAGACTTAGAGTGTTGGCTGAGTTGATTCTTGCGTTTTGGATTTGCTCATGGTTGGAGATCTATTGAATTTATTCTGATTGCCAACAAACCCAAAGGGGGAGATTGTTGGAACCAGGTTCTTCAAAGCATGATTTGGTGTATGGTTTGTGTTTGTTGACAATCCTCAGTGGAAGTTCCGAATGTGTTCCAGCAAAGTGATCATACAGTTCAAGCAGACAACAGTATTGAAGGTGGCGCTGTTTCCCAGTGTTTGCAAAATTTTTGGGCCTCAAAATCGGAAAATGAAGACATGGATTGTCTGCAAAAGGAGGTTCGCAGAAAAAGGAAGTGTTGCGCGAAATATAAGAGGCTTGCGCGAAATACTTATGTTAGGCGCGAAAAACAGCGGGATGCGCGAAATAGGGGATCAAGGTTTTGCGCGCAAATAGTGTTTCGAAATCAGTTTGGTGAAAAATGGAAAAGGCATGGGCTGTGCGGAAAATATGGGTTGTGCGCGAAATACTTAAGCTGGGCGAAAGATTACGCGCCAGATGAGAGGTTTTCCGCGCCGAAGGGGATTTTGCGCGCAGTGGTCTCAGTCGCCTATAAATATGAGGTGACCCCCTTCATTCAAGCAGTTGGAAGACTTAGAGAAGATCCGAGGTCTGATGCGCGAAAAAGGATAGCGTAAAGGGGCTTGCGCGAAATATTCGGAGTTGCGTGAAAAAGGGGTTTTTTGCGCGAAATATTTTTCCGCGCGAAAAGTAATTTTTGCGCGCAATAGGAAGGTTTTGCGCGCAAAGGGTTGGTGTTGCGCGCAATTGTTATTCAGGTTTGTCTACACGTTCTGGTTATCTCGTTCAGTGGTTCTGTGCGTTCTAGTGCATCTATTTCGGAATTCGATGCAAGCAGAGTCTCATGCTGAGCAGAGGCAAAGACTTCAATGCAAATCTACTGAAGAGACCTTCACGTCTATAAACTGAGTGGGACTTCACCAACGGCAGTGAGCCAGGGGGAGTCAACGGGAGTGACCCGAGGGACGCAGTGAGCTATCCCTGAACAATTGTAAAGGCAGTGTGCCTGGGACAGAGTGTCTGTACCTGAACTTTTGTATCCGCAGCTAGTGAAGCATAGTGGATTTAGGTACGACCGGCATCCTGTCGGTGTATGCTCCTTGGACGTAGCCCTTAGTGGTGAACCAAGTAAAAATGGCTGTGTCTTCTCTGTGCATGTGAATGTTTTCATTCTGATCATAATCATCATACAGATTCAACAAGTTCCTACCAACGTGGGAACAAGATCCAACACATTAAAAGAAAAAGTGGTCACCCTGATTCACCCCTCCCCTCTCAGGGTGTCCCGGGGTCCTTCAGGGGTCACGTTGACCCCTGGAACCGTTGTATCGGGTCGATCAGACCGAGTTAGACCAAGCCCTGAATCAATAGGCCCCTGAATAAATAAACATATGTAACTGATGAACCAGGTGTCTATTTGATATGCTTTCAATGGAGTTGGGACCCCTTTTGGAAAGTGTTCCCTTTGGCATATTCTAGCAGGCTTGACCGAGTCGGGTCTGACCGAGATGTGATCACCCCCATTTGACGGAAAGGGATGTGATTAATAGATCGAGCGTCCGATCGAAACTTCATCTATGGAATAAGAACTCTTGTGACAAGGAGGTTCTTTGGGCATACTCTAAATGAGTTTTGATGGAGTTTTACATGCAACTTGGGTTGGATCAGACATGAATCATACCAGGGCCTTTTTACAAAATTACCCATATCTCATAGACTAGGCGTCTGATCAACACGCCATCTATCAAATTGGGACCCCTATGATGGGAAGGTCCCTTAGGTATTATTTTTATGGGACTTCGCACCAGTTGAAATATGAGAAAATTCATGAGGATCATTTCTTCTAGAAACTAGTGTGATATGAGCAAGAATCTTGTAACCGGTTGTCTTAGAAGTATCGACCCTGTGTGGATCTTCATCATAGCGACCCTGTGTGGATCAGTATCTTAGCTACCCAATGAGAACCAGTTTTAGAGTATCCCATCAAGGATCAACAACTAGCGACTTTATGTCGATTAGCATCGAGCGACCCTGTGGGGATCAGCCTTCCACTGACCCTGTGTGGATCAGCATTCTAGTGACCTTGTGTGGATCAACATTCCAGTGGTCCTGTGTGGATCAACATTCTAGCGATCTGAAGTAGATCACTAGTACCGTGACCCAATGAGGACCCACCTTATAGTGGCCCATCTTGGAACAACTACTTTTTTTCCAAGATTGGATTGGTAATAGAACAACTTCTTTTTGGATCAGTTATGGAACTTCTAAATAGAATAAGATAATATAGCTTAAGACTAATCATCTATATTCATGATCTCTGAGTATATACTTTGTCTGAGCGGACAATTTCTTCATTCTCTATTATTGAGGTCTTTCTTTGTGGAACTCTAGGATATCTTTGGGGGTCTCAGGGTCCCTACTGAGTAATGTTATACTCATCCTTGAATGGAATTCACCCACACCCTATTGTGTCTTGTGCAGATGACGGAAAGCTTTGATTGAGGGTTGAGAGCCAGGACTGGATGGTGCTCGGAGGTGGAACTTTAGACATGATGTTCCATAGTGACAACAAACCGTGAGTTGTATCTACCCTTCAGGTAAGAACCTAGGTAGATGATTCCAGGAGTTGTTTTTCTTTTTTGGTTGTACCTTTCAGTTGGTCTTGTATTTAGGCTCCTTTACTTACAGTACTCACCCTTTTTAAATTTAGTACACATCTATACTGCTGTAGTTTTTACCATGTGGTATGTTCTCGTTGTATTCTTAGACTTTTTGTTTGCAAGTTTTAAAGAAATGTCTTCTTTTTTTTAGGGATATGACTTTTGGTGCTAGTCTCCAACCTCTGGCCTATGGAAGGTGGGCTTGGGGTAGCCACAGCACAGTCCCCGGGGGATGGGTTGTGACAAAGTGGTATCAGAGGACTTAGTTCTACCTAAGAACTTGGACTTTGATCTTTTAATAGAGCAATAGTGTTATGTGGTTTGAGTGTGGTTTTCAGTTTGGGGAGTCTAGTGTTTGTGAGGCAGCCAATGTATCCATAAACCAGGACCCTGAATTATGATTTCCAACTCGGTGCACGAAAACACTGATTGTGTGTGTTTTGGAAGTGTTTTATTTTTTTGATCTCTTTGAGTCAACTCACCAAGTATAAAAGATTGATTGTGGTGCACCTGTTTTCTTTTAGGATTTTGCCACATTGACATCCTGCCAGGATTTCAGTGGGAGTTTGTGATGACGGCCCACCGAGTGATGAGGATTCGATGCAGGTCCCTCTTATGATGATAGTACCATCAGGTGGTGTACTAGCAGCACCACTACCCGTTGGTAAACTATTACCACCATCCCTACCAGTAGATGGTGCACGCCGACTTAGAGAATTGCAATAGTTTCAGTGGTAGATGCATCCAAAGTTCTGAGGTGAGATGGATCCACAGGCAGTTGAGGACTAGCTGGAGACTATGGCCAGAGTTTTTCTCCTGGTTTGGACACCAACTGACCAGATGGTTATCCTAGCTGCCAGTTTTTTCCAGGGATTAGTAGGGAGATGGTGGAGCCTGACGCTCTAGACACATGATGAGATGACCCTCACCTGGGAAGATTTTGAGAGCCTCTTCATGGAAGAGTTTATTCTAGCGACTCTACCCTCTATGCATATACAGGAGCTACTACACTTACTACAGGGTAGCCTGACTGTGGCCCAATACTCGACGAGGTTCACCGACCTCTCATGCTATTCTACAGACATGGTGTGGGACCCTTTCTTCAGGGCTTAGACCTTAGAGAAAGGAATCTGACGGGAGGTAAGAGCTTCGATGGTATCCCTCATCATCCCGACGCATGTTGGAGTGTTGTAGAGATCACTCTTGTTGGAGAGTTTCCTTGATGATCAGACACCAAATGTGAGACCAAGCATCGGGCAACACATAGTAGAGTCTTTTGTGGTTGGTAGTAGGCAAATGACACAGAGGTCCAAGTGGACCAGACCTTTTGGTGGACGACCCTTAGACATAGGGTCGGAGGTGTGAGGCTCATAAGGTAGAGCAGCCCAGTAGGGGAGTAGATTGTGCTTCATATGCGATAGGAAGGGTCACATGGCTCACGACTGCCTGACCAGCTACACTGACGACCCGCAGACAGTCAAGTGATCACCGACGCAAAGGCATATATTTGTTTGAGGAGGTCTACAGGGCGGTGGACATGGCTGAGGATCAATTCGTGTAACAGGTGGTGGATGAATATTTGAGGTTCTACCGCCTCTACCTCTAGGTGGTCCAACCCGACCATGGGGAGAAGGTGGATAGGGACGAGCTTAGCTCCAGGCAGATGAGGCCTACGACCATGGTGCTCCAGAGATGATTCGATGTATGATCCGTGTCTACACCACCTTAGATACAGTACTTATAGACACAAGTTCCAGTCACTCTTACATTGACATGGCTCTCATTAAGATCTTGGAGATTCTGGTGGAGTCATTCGCTCGATCCTTGCAATTAGAGACTCCTATGGGAGAAGATTCGATGATTACACATCGGTGCCTGTAGTGTGAGCTTACTCTAGGAGGAAAGAGCTTCGGTTGGGATCTCCTAGTAGTAGCATCGAACCCTTAAGACATCATCTTGGGTATGGACTGGTTATCCATAGTCCATGCTTAGATTTACTGCATTAGGTGCAAAGTGGGGTGTGTCCTTGATAATGATACTAGGGTTTCCTTCATTGATGATAAGTGAACCTTTCTAGCATAGGATGTAATTACCCAGAGGAGGGTGTAGCCAATCATACATTAGTTTGATAGCCTTTCCCTCAGAGCAGTTGACGTTGAGAGTCCAAGATATCCGATAGTTGTGGACCAGTTGCCGATGTCTTCCCCAATGATGTTCTGGGACTACCTCCTCATAGAGAGGTGGAATTATACATCGACCTATATTGCAGTACGACACTGATACTTACACTAGCATATCATATGGCTCTCATGAAGCTTCTTGAGTTACGGGTATAGCTGGGGGACTTGCAGAGGAAGGTGTTTATAAGGCCTTGTGTTTCTCCATGGGCAGCCCCGATTTTGTTCACCAAGAAGGCATATGGGAGTTTGAGTATCTATGTGGATTATCGAAACCTGAACCAGGTGACCATGAAGAAAAAGTATCTGCTTCCAAGGATTGATGATCTCTTTGATCACCTGAAGAGAGATCATTGGTTTTCGAAGATAGGACTCAGATCAGGCTATCATCAGCTCAGGGTACGAGATGAGGATATGTAGAAGACAACCTTCAGATATCGGTATGACCACAATGAGTTCTTGGTTATTCCATTATTAATGACCAAATCCCCTACATTGTTCATGGGTCTCATGAACAGGATCTTTCAGCCATACCTTGAGTGATTTATGGTGGTCTTCAGTGATGACATATTGATATAATCAGCATCGGAGGAAGAGCATTCATGTCATCTATAGATAGTTCTTGATACACTCTAAGAGAACCAGCTTTATGGTAAACTCTAGAAGTAACATTTTGGGATACGGGAGGTCCACATTCTAGGAAATATTTTCTTGGAGGCTAGATTTGCAGTGGATCTGGCAATGATAGAGGTTTTTCTAGCTTGGGAGTCACCCAGGAGTTTGACTGAGGTATAGAGTTTCTTGGGGTTGGCTAGGTACTTACATAGATTCGTACCTGACTTTTCCATAGTTGTGTCACCCTTTTCAGTGTTAACAAATAAGGGACAACCCTTAGTGTGGACAAAGAGATGTCAGCTGAGTTTTCAAGAGCTGAGGCAGAGACTGATGAGTGCCCCCATCTTGAGGCTACTAGAAGAGGGCGTTGGGTATGAAGTCTACTGTGAAGAATCAGGGACCAGACTTGGATGTGTCCTGATGCAGGAGCGAGCAGTGATCGCTTATGGTTCATGATAGCTATGAAAGGATGAGCAGAACTATAACGCCCATTACATGGAGTTAGCAGTAGTGGTCTTCTCCTTGAAGATGTGGATACACTACTTTATGGGTGAATGGTTTACTGTTTAATATTATCAAAAGGGTCTTAAGTATATCTTCTCACAGAAGGACATGAACCTAAGATAGAGATGTTGGATAAAGTTCCACCAGGACTATGACTTTGATATAGTATACACTCCTGGGAAGGGGAACTTAGTAACCAACACACTCAATAGGAGGTTTGGTCTATAGTTGCTGAGTGAGGAGACAAAGCCGCTAGCCACATTATAGATATCCTTTGTGGATATAGATGGAGTAGCTTACCTCCAGTCTATTATTGCCACTACCCCACTTCTTCATTGATTTTAGGAGGCACAGCTTGAGGACATTTAATGTGAGACTCTAAGTGCTCAGATATCCCCAGGACAGGCACCTGATGGATTTTATGAAGGTGGGGAGCACGTCATCCTATTCAAGGGATGCACCATGGTACTGGTGGAACTATAGGATGAGGTGTTGAGGGAGTTTTATATAGCCCCTCTGGCAGTACAACTTGCTGTGGAGAAGATGTACCAGGACCTCCAGTGTCAGCACTGGTGGCCACGGATGAAGAAATAAGTGGAAGAGTTTGTTTCATGATGCCTCACTTGTCAGCAATTGAATGTCGAACATCAAGTTTCAGTATGCTTAGCACAGCTATTAGAGGTAAAAGAGTGGAAGTGGGATGGTATTTACATGGATTTCATGACAGGGATAACACGTACGTCCAGGGGATAGGATTCCATCTAGGTGATCATTGACCGACACACCATGTCGGCCCACATACTACCCATCTGAGTGCAGGGATCAGTAGAGGGCTTAGGACACCTCTATGTATAGGAGATTGTATGACTTCATGGGGTGCCATCAATTATCGTCTCTGGCCTTGATGCACGTTTTACATCCTAGTTGTGGAAGGGATTAAAAGAGGAATTTGGGACTCAGTTATGTTTAATCACTGCCTTCCATCTACATAAGGATGTTCAATTGGAGTGGATTTAGACATAGGAGGACATACCTAGTGCTTGCATCCCATTTTTTGGATGCATTTGGGAGGATCACTCTCCCATGGTGGAGTTCACGTACAACAACAGCTATCACTCCACCATCGGTATGGAACCATTTGAGGTCTTGTATAGTTGACCACGCGGATCACCTTTATGCTGGAAAGACCTGAGGGAGTCAGCACTTATGGGTCCATAGTTGGTACGGGATACCACTGAGAAGGTGTAGATCATCCCAGAGTGGATGAAGACTGCACATAGTAGATATAAGTCTTATTCTGAAAGGATATGGAAACCATTGGAGTTCGAGGATGGGGACCATGTCTTCCTATGTGTCTCACATCAATGAGGTTTTTGGAGATTTTTCTGGGGCATCAAGCCATCTCTGAGGTTCATCAAACCCTTTTAGGTTCTCAGCAGAGTTGGAGAGGTGGCATATCTCCTAGCTCTTCCCACACAGATGCATCGGATGCATGATGTCTTCCACATATTGCAATTGAGGAAGTATGTGCATGATACATCGCACATTATTGACTGGGGTGAGATAGAAATTAATGATGGGGAGACATTTATAGAGGTTCTAGTAGAGATTGAGGATCGACATAAGCAGGTAATTTGTGGATGATCGATCTCTCTCGTGCGCGTTCACTGGCAGCATAGGATCCTCCAAGAGAGCACATGGGAGTTGGAGGCTCAGATTCATGCTTAGTACCCCCATTTGTTTCCTTATTCAATATTGTGGGTTTCGGGGATGAAAATCCCTAACATGGGGATAATGTAAAGACCCAGATTTTCCACGTAATTTTTTTAATCATATGGAATTATTACGAGTCTGTAAAAATTGACGCCGCATGATCTCGAGGGCTGGTGTGCCCAAAATAAATTTTTGAACTTTTTTAAGGTGTGTTCAATAAATGTGTGGGCATCATTTTCTATCCTTTGAGCCATTGATCAGATTAAAAATCTGAGGGCGCCATTGAATCTGTAGCACCGGGATTAGCTTAAGGGAGGCTTCACTTCGATCACATAAGGTCAGGAGAAAAATATAGTTTTTGGACATTTAAAAGAACAATAAAATTAAAATGTTATTTTATTTCTCTTTTTATTTTCCACCAATGGACGTGTGGAGGTGGAGGGACCGATGACATGTCAATAAATAAAATAGCTTGACTCTCCTTTACATGTAACCGCACCATTGGGAATTTGGGTGGCCCATTAATTAAATGAACCTCATAAATTTCTCGGAGCATTTCCCACCTCTTCCCCCTCCTATTTATATGGAGCTCGGGGTGGGGTGTTAGAACGGCTTCACTAAAAGACAAATAATTGAAAAAATACCACAACGCCAACCACCTGGAGGAAGTGACCGGTTTCAGCAAGCGGTGACGAGTGATACTGAATCATGAACTGGCGATAATGATGAAGGAAGATTCATCGATCTTCATCAAAAGATGTCTTATACAGGTAGGGAATTGTCATAATGTTCATCTTTATGAGATAACTTGGTGATCACCAAAAACAATGCTAACGTGGAGGGCACAGACCAAACAAACAAGGCCCGAACCCTATACCTCTTCGGTAGTTTTCTCTTTTTTCAAGAACGGTTTTCCAAACAAAGCAGTAGGATGAAACCAGGGGACACAAAGTGGTGAAAGTTACCTGAGTGGCTTGTAGGCGCAGACAGCACCAAAACGGACCACCAGAGCATGTCCGGTGGCCCGTGAAAGAAATGGTCGGTGTGCCATATCGGCGGCGGCCGATGGTGGAGAAAGGAGACCAGCGGTGACTGGTTATGGGTGGTGGGAAGGGACAAGTTGTCATGTGTCATGTCTGCCAGAGGCTGTCAGCCATGCGGGACAAGCACAGCGCCCTCAGGCGCCATCGTCAAGAGGGTTCGACGTGGCCTTGCACCACACTGCATTGGCGGAAGCCAGTCAGCCAAATGGCCAACCGTGACATGAGGTGGGGAAGTTCCCCACCGGTAGGGCAAAACGGCCCCACAACCGTAGGGCCAGCGGAGAAGGTGGTATGCCTTCTGGCGGATTGGGTCAGATGTTGGCCAGCCGAGCAGGCTAGACCCACCCAGCCGGGCAGTGCGGGTGGGTTGAACCCCACCCGGCGAGCCGAGCCAACCGCATCCCGGGCCCGTGAACCAATGGGACGACCCTGATGGGCCAAATCTTGTGAATTGACTCGAGCCTTAACGGGCCAGACCCAGGCAGGGTCCGATAGACCCTGGGAACCGTTGCATTGGGCAGGTCAGACCATGTCGGATCGGGCCCAGACCCAACGGACCCCGTAATAAATAAACATCTGTAATTGACGAACAAGGTGTCTATTTGACATGCCATCATGGGATTTGACACCCCTTTTGGGAAGTGGTCCCTTTGGCATATTCTGGTGGGCCCGATCGAACTGGGCTGGACCGAGGTGCAATCACCCCCGCTTCACGGAAAGGGATGTAACTAACAGATCAGGCATCCAATTGACGTGTCGTCTGTGGAATAAGGAACCTTGTTACAAGGCGGTACTTTGGTGATACTTTAAGTGAGTTTTGAGGGATTCTGACATGTGACTTGGGTTGGATTAGGCTTGAATCCAACCGGTCCCTTTTTATAAAAGTGCTCATATCTCACAGATCGGGTGTCCGATCGACGCGTCCTTTGTCACGGCACTACTAGAATTAATTGTATTTGCGACAAGATCTCATCACAAATAGTTTTTAGTGACGAGGACCTGTCGCAGATAGCCCGTTGTAAAAAATGGTGTCGCAAATATTATTTTTTGCGACGGGCCCATCGCAAAAAAATAATATTTGCGATGGAAAATGTCTCTGTCGAAAATAATCCTCCGATTATATACATTATATATATATAAACCTTCCGTGACTGACCCATCACAAATACTATTAATAAAATATTATAGTTCAATTATTTTCAACGGGATCCCGTCACAAAAGGTCTCGTCACAAATACTAAATATAATAAAAAAATTAATAAAATTATTATTAATGAAAAAATTATATTAATATTATTAAAATAATAAAAAATATTAAAAATATTATTATTAATAAAATAAAAAAAACATTAAAAAATATAATACTAATAAAATATATTTAATAAAAATATGATTAATAAAAAAATAATTTTAATTTTATTAAAATAATAAAAAAATAAAAAAATTATTACAATTCTCAATATTTATAAAAACAATATAACAAAATCATAAAATGTTGTTATTATTAGTAAAATAAAAATATATTAAAAAACATAATATTAATAATAATTAATAAAACATTTAAAAAAATTAAATTATGCAATATTTGCACCCATATAAAAGACAGAAACTGTAAATAATTCATATTACAATAAATCTGCAATTCAAATGTTTTTAACATAAAAAATAAATCATTAGAGGGGTCGTCTTCTGGAGGATCTATAGGAGATGGTGGAGAAAACTCTATCCCTAAACTACGAGTCAGATGGTGCATGTACTCCATCTACTCGTGATGCTTCTGCTACCATCAACGCATCTTCTCCTCATGTAGCTGCTGCAACCGACACATCTCTTCATGCTACTTCTGCAAACTCTCTATAAGCTCAGACTAAGATCGCATCTACTCCTGATACTGTGAGGCAGAAGATGGTGCCTCTCCATGAGCTCCTCTCGATTTGGACGCCGACATTGCAGTGGTTCCATAATAAGTACCAGGAGTCACATGAGAGCGGATACCAACTACTTGACCCATTTCAAAGCCATAGTAATCCGCCTACATCCATGCCACCTCATCGCAATGGTGGGCACAGGTCTGCTCAGTCATCTCGCCCTAACTCTCAGCCTGTGTCTAAGAGGTCGCAGCCTCGTATGACTCCTTCAATTCCAATTTAAATTTAAATGATGAAAATATTATGTGAAATTAATTTTCAAACTGAAAAAAATAATACCAACCACAAACCGACGTTGGTGATCACCTCTAATCTCTCCAGTGGTTGGATGACTGTACATCCTCCAATAAACATCGAACTCCTTAATATTGGGATGCTCGACTGCCTACAGAAATATAAAATAAACTGTTTATATTTAAAGCTATATAAAATATTTAAAAAATATACGTATGAGATGCTCTCTATGTGTACTGAATGTATGGTTACCATCTCAATGTGTCACCTCCTGTCTCCCCGGATTCTGCCGTCCCACTGAAGATCTCCTCTGAAATCCACCACCCAACCAGTGTAAAAAAAATCCATCCCAAATGTGAGATGAAATGTACTCTGGTTTGTGGTCTCTACACGACTCATCAAATTCTATCACTCTTGCTTTATTAATGGCTTCTCTTCACAAATTGTGTAAAAAAATGATAGAAACAGTCACGCATAGACACCTGTAATGCCGCGTGAATAGCATCAAGCATGATATCATCGATGGGATGCCATAAACCCTATAAATAATTTATAATATAATGTTTTTAATAAATGAAATTTTAAAATAAATATTCTTTATTTACATACAATCCAATGATCGAATATGTCATGTTGCACATCAATGGGAATTTGTTCCCATGTGATCCATGGCTGAGAAATGTAATTGTGAAAATTTGTTTTTCCCTATCCAATAGCTATATGCGCAAAACTATGAAAAGGATTAAATAATCAAACAATTAGTATATATATAAATAAATTAATGAAATATAACTAAAATATAAAGGTTACCATACCTCTGTGTGCATGGATTGAAGCCTAGAGGTGGAAGTCGTTCAGGGATAGGGTCAGGAATCATCAGTCGCGCAAGATCGCGCGTACTCTGGATACCCCCTGAATCATTAGTCAGCAGAGGGTCAGATGGTCCACAATCCCCCTCATCCAAAGGTAGATCAGCCTCCTGCAACACGCGAAATAAATCATGATCCATCATAAACAAAAAATGATTGTTTTTAGCAGATTGTTGAAAATAACTATTATATATAGATATATATTAGTTACGATTATAACCAGCATTTAACTGTGTCAATGTCCCTCTTCATACTCATCTTCATATATGTCAATTTCAATGTCTTCATCTTCCTCCTTGGCATCATCAATATCCATATGAGTTTCAGTTTCGTCATCTCTTGTCATTTCAAATTCATTTGTAACATCATTAACATTTTCATCATCATCGGTCCTTAATTGTGGAGTGTCATCATCGATATTCATGTATCTTTTGGAAAAAGATATATTTTGAGCAGTCTCTTGAAAAATTTCAATTCCTTTCACTTCTGTGGAACCACATTCAGTTTGAGTAAATTTATTTTCCCAAGATATCATTTTTATTATGCTCCACTAATCACTCAAGTCTCTTGAAGTAGAAAATTACTTTTCATAATAAATTTTATGTGCTTGTTGAGGTAGTAAAAATGGTTCATTTAGTACAAGAATACTTTTATATTTAATATCAACGATTCCATGATTTGAATAAACATGCAAGCCTCTCTTAGTATCCAACCACTGACATTTAAAAATCATTCTTTAATGTTTTCCTAGATAACATAGCTCAATAATTTCATCCATAATTCCATAAAAGTCAACTTTAGTTTCTCTGTGATGTGATCCTTTCAAGCAAACTCCATTGGTCATTGTTTTTTTGAGTTCCCATATTCACATGTATGAAATCAAAAACCATTCACTACATATGCATAAAAAGATTTAACCATTTTGGATGGTGGGTTACTCAATATACACAATCGCTTATCGATTTTATTAGTATGTTGAGACACCTAGAAATTTGTAAAACAACTATCAATATCATAAATAATAAATAGAATTGATATTAAACCATCAATAATTTATGTTACCAGGTTTTGAAACCATTGAGAGAAAAAAAATTGTCTGCGTTCTTCAAGAGAAGCTGTTGTAATTTGTGGAAGTTGTTTCTTGATATGATTATCATATAACCTACAAATAAAATAATTTTACATATTGTAACATAAATTATAAAATAATTGATAGAAGCACTCACGTTAAAAATGATTTCATTTCTTCATAGTTGAGAAGAACATATGTATGAGCTCTGTGATGTTCATTATCTGAAATCCATTGTTCATGAACTCCACAGAAACCAAGATTTGGCTGATTATAAACTAATAATTGATTTTCCATTTCGTCAGTAACATTACCCTTGATTAATACCATGGGATTGTGTTTTGAGGGATATGGAGATTCAAAATAATGAGAGAAGAAAAAATAAATTTCCTCTTACAAATAAGCTTCAGCAATTAAGCCTTCAACGGATGCTTTGTTGCGTACTTTTTTCGGAAATTTCTGCATGAATCTCTCAAATGGGTACATCTATTGAAACTGTACTGGACCTCCAAATTTAGATTCATGTGGAAAATGTAATATCAGATGTTCCATTGAGTCAAATAAAGCTGGATGAAATATTTTTTCTAGTTTAAATATCATTACAACAACATCTTGTTCCTGTTTTCTTACCACATCATAGTCTATTGTCACTGCACAAATGTCTCGAAAACAATATGATATGTCTTTTATCGAATCCAAAATCATAGAATTAAACAAACCTTTGAATCCAGTTGGAATAATTCTTTCCATTATAACATGACAATCATTACTATTTATTTCAGTAATATAACCATTCTTAACACATCTACCCAAATTGGAATCATAACCATCTGGAAGTCTCAAATCTTGAATCCACTAACAAAATAGTAAGTGACTCTCTTTGGATAGTGTATAAGATTCTTTGGGCTTCATTTACCACTATGATCTGACATTTTCAAATAGTTCAAGCTCTGGTCGCCAGCAAATTTGGGCAAGATCTAATTGTGCCTTTATAGTATCTTTGGTCTTACCTAGTGTATCCAAAACTCTATTAAATAAATTATCAAAATATTTCTTCTCAATCTGCATGATATCCAACATGTGGAGGACCTGAAAATCAGACCAATATGGAAGATCCCAAAAAATGCTTCGTTTTATCAAATTATGTTCTTTCTCAAATATATGAATTTCCTGTTGGTTTACTATTGGACCAAATGTGATGGGAGGTAATGAAAATACAAGTGATTTTAAATCTGTACCTAAGATCATTTTTGTAGGCTCATCCCTTTTAATTGTACCTTTTCTGAAATTAGATTTTTTTCCTCCGAAAAGGATGATCAGTTGGAAGAAATCTACGGTGATAGTCAAAATAGCAAGGTTTTATCCATTGACGAGCATAAAGACTTTGTTGTCTTTATATAATAAGGACATGATTTCGGACCATGTGTACTCTAGGCATATAACATTTTATATGCCGTAAAGTAGCTAATATTCCACATCAATGCATCTTTTAATATGAAATTTTGTTTCACAGCAACATAATATGTACTAACACCATCACTCCACAATGCATTTAACTCATTAATCAATGGTTTCAAATAAACATCAATATTATTTTTCGGATGTCTTGGGATTAATAATGTCAAAAAGTTATAGGGTTCCTTCATCAACATCCATGGAGGCAAATTGTGTTGAGTTATAAAAATTGGCCAACATGAATACTGACTACCATAAGAACCAAATGGACAGAAATCATCATTAGAAAGACCCAATCGCATGTTTTGGGATTTTAAAGAAAAATATGGATGCATACAATCAAAAATTTTCCATGAATCACTATCATAGGGATGATTCAAGCTTTTATCAGTTGAAATCATGGTTTCGTTCCATGACATCATTGACGTTGTGTTCTGATACATAAATAAACGTCGCAACCTGGGTGTAAGGGGGAAATATCTCAACTTTTTTATTAGAATCGATCCAAAGTTCCCTATCTGAGCTTCTTTATACCTCAATTGTCCACATGTAGGACAACTATCCAATAAGTCATTTTCACTAGAATATAATATGCAATCCTTTGGACATGTAGTAATCTTTCAATAACTAAGGCACAGATTACGAACCAGCCTCTTCCTCTCATAGTAATTTACAAGAAACACATTTATTTCAGGTAACTGTGTTTTAACCAAAGAAAATATCTAATCAAAATAGTTGTTTGACATTTCATTATCTGATTTAATAGCCATAAATTTTGCAACTGCTACTAATTCTCTTATCTTTCAACCAGGATATAATGAATACTCAACAGACCTCAACAACTCATAAAATTCATATGGTTCCATCTCAAGAGTTAAATCAATGTCATCTTGAGTTTCAATTTGTTGAACAGATGGACCTACAACATCATTTACTAAATTTTAAAACCATGATGGATCTGGAATCATGTTATTAGTATCTTCTCTGGAACTGCATTCACCTTTTTTATACCAAAAAACATAATCTGTTTGAAAACCAAACCACAAGAGATGTCCCCTAACCTTGTCAAATGTTTCAAACGTTCTCAGATCACATTTTTTACAAGGAAACTTTATTGTGCCTTCTAAAACATATTCTGTTTTTGATGATGTAAATGATAATAAAGTTTCAACACCCTCAATATATAAAGGATTTAAACCAGAACCGTTTGGATTTCTATACTGATTTATCCAAGAGAGATCATCTAATAATGATTATTGTCGACTTCCTTGTTCCATATTTTTCTACAAAATATAAAATCATTAGTTTTTTTGAATTCTTTGAAATTATAAAAACACTATCTGAAAAAGAAAACGATAAATAATTACAACAACTTCTTAATAACTACCATTACATATGGGCGACACAATTTCTAGTGGATTGATTACTATTCTTTTGTTCGACGGCTCATTTACTTGCAACTTTCTCACACAGAAATCACAATGAATAATCTTCTTAGTGGTACGCATATTCATTCTCTTATGCATGAGAATGAATATGCATACCTCTGAGCAGATTATTGATTGTGATTTCTGTGTGAGAAAGTTGCAACTAAATGATCCTTTGGATAAAAGAGCCACCTTTTTGTCGATGAATCGTCTTTTTGCAACTGTCACCACCTAAACACATTATGAAAAATGTGGTCCTATGAATGCATATTCAAACTTGTTCATACGAGATTTGATATGCATACGTAGAAGCATAATTTAAAAAAAATTGAGTCGATGAAATTTGAAAGGAGAAGAGTCATCGAGAAAAACGAGTGTTGTCAATCTACTGGAAATTGTTCCAAGTTATTACAATATATTATAAGTTATTACTTTTTATTACTAATTATTCATATTCATTACTAATTATTACTATTCATTACTAATTATTCCTATTCATTACTAGTTATTCATATTCATTACTAATTATTCCTATTCACTACTAATTATTCATATTCATTACTAATTATTCCTATTTATTACTAATTATAACTAATTTTCACTATTTATTACTATTTTTTACTAATTTTTACTAATTTTTACTACTTTTTACTAATTTTTACTATTTATTACTAATATTTGCTAATTATTTCTAATTATTCATATTCATTACTAATTATTCCTATTCATTGCAAATTAGTCCTATTAATTGCTAATTATTCCTATTCATTACTAATTATTCTTATTCATCACGAATTATTCCTATTTATTACTATTCATTACAAATAATTCCTAATTATTGCTATTTATTACTATTTATTACTAATTATTACTAATTATTTCTATTTAGTACTAATTATTACTAATTATTACGATATATTACTAATTATTCCTATTAATTACTAATTATACCTATTTATTACTAATTATTCCTATTTATTACTAATTATTCCTATTTATTACAAATTTTTCCTTTTTATTACTAAGTATTCCTATTTATAACTAATTATTCCTATTTATTACTAATTATTCCAATTTATTACTAATTATTCCTATTTATTACTAATTATTCCTAGTTATTACTAATTATTTATAATTATTACTATTTTTTACTATTTATAACTATTTGTTACTAATTATAACTATTTCTTACTAATTATTACTATTTGTTACTAATTTTTACTATTTTTTACTAATTATTCCAATTTGTTACTAATTATTATTATTTATTACTAAATATTTCTATTCGTTAATAATTATTACTAATTGTTCCTAATTATTGTTATTTGTTCATAATTATTACGAATTACTCCTAATTATTACTAATTATTCTTATTTATTACTAATTATTCATATTTATTACTAATTATTCCTATTATTACTAATTATTCCTGTTTTTTACTAATTATTACTATTTATTACTATTTATTTCTATTTATTACTAATTATCCATATTTATTCCTATTTATTACTATTTATTACTATTTATTCCTATTTATTACTAATTATTCATATTTATAACAATTTATTCCTATTTATTATTAATTATTACAATTTATTGCTAATTATTACTAATTATTACCATTTATTACTAATTATTCCGACTCATTACTAATTATTCCTATTCATTACTAATTATTCTTATTCATTACTAATTATTCTTATTCATTAATAATTATTCCTATTCATTACAAATTATTCCTATTCATTCATATTCATTACTAATCATTCCTAATTATTCTTAATTATTACTAATTATTTTTAATTATTACTATTTATTCCTATTTATTACTTATTATTACTAATTTTTACTAATTATTACTATTTAATACTAAATATTACTATTTATTACTAATTATTCCTATTTATTACTAATTATTTTTATTTATTACTAATTATTCCTATTTATTACGAATTATTCCTATTTGTTACTAATTATTCCTATTTATAACTATTTGTTCCTAATTATAACTATTTTTTACTAATTGTTACTATTTGTTACTAATTATTACTATATGTTACTAATTATTACTATTTGTTACTAATTATTCCTATTTGTTTCTAATTATTCCTATTTGTTACTAATTATTCCTAATTGTTATTAATTATTACTATTTATACTAATTCTTACTATTTCTACTAATTCTTACTATTTCTACTAATTCTACCTATTTGTTACTAATTATTAATATTTACTACTAATTATTCCTATTTATTGCTAATTATTCATATTTATTACTAATTAATCATATTTATTACTAATTATTCCTATATATTACTAATTATTAATAATTATTACTACTTATAACTAATTATTACTAATTATTACTAATTATTACTAATTATTACTTATTATTACTATTTATTACTATTTATTACTATTTATTACTATTTATTACTATTTATTACTAATTATTGCTAATTATTTCTAATTATTACTAATTATTAGTAATTATTACTAATTATTCTTATTTGTTACTAATTATTCCTATTTATTAATAATTATTACTAATTATTAATAATTATTACTAATTATTACTAATTATTACTAATTATTACTAATCGTTACTAACTATTACTAATTATTTCTAATTATTACTAATTATTACTAATTATTATTATTTATTACTGTTTATTACTATTTATTACTATTTATTATTATTTATTACTATTTATTACTATTTATTTCTATTTATTTCTATTTGATGTTATTTATTACTATTTATTACTATTTATTACTAATTATTACTAATTATTCTTATTTAATCCTATTTATTACTATTTATTACTAATTATTACTAATTATTACTAATTATTACTATTTATTACTATTTATTACTAATTATTTTTAATGATTACTATTTATTAGTATTTATATGTATTTATTACTATTAATTACTAATTATTACTATTTGTTACTATTTATTAATATTTATTACTATTTATTACTATTTATTACTATTTATTACTATTTATTACTAATTATTACTAATTATTACTAATTTTTCTTATTTATTACTTATTATTACTATTTAGTACTATTTATTACTATTTATTACTAATTATTCCTATTTATTACTAATTATTCGTATTTATTAATAATTATTCTGATTTTTTACTAATTATTACTATTTATTACTAATTATTCTAATTATTACTAATTATTACTAATTATTACTAATTATTACTAATTATTACTATTTATTACTATTTATTACTATTTACTACTATTTATTAATAATTATTCCTATTTATTACTAATTATTCCTATTTATTACTAATTGTTCGTATTTGTTACTAATTGTTCATATTTATTACTAATTGTTCAAATTTATTACTAGTTGTTCATATTTATTACTAATTACCTGTAATTATTACTCTAAAAATAGAGTTTACAACTACTAATTACCAATTACTAATTACAAGTAATTATTTATAGACAATACTAATTTTTGTTAATAATTATTAATTATTACTAATTGTTAATTATTAATAACTATTAAAAATTACAATTAATAATTTCAATTTATTATTACAAATAAATACAGATAACAAAACAATTTAAATCTAATATAATTAGAACTAATCAACAAAAAATTAAAATTAACATAAAAAATGAAATAAATACTAAATTATATAAAATATAAATACCTTTAAACTTGATCTCCTATTTATGTAATCGGCTTCACAACTTCTCGGTAAAAAAACAAACCCAGAGAAATTCACTCTAAAAATAGAGTTTAGAGAGAGAGGGCAAGTGAGAAATGAGAGCAAGAGAAAGAAAAACGGAGCGGTTATATAAAGGTTAGATTAGTTATGACGGGACTATTTGCGACGGGATTACCGTCGCAAAAGGAACTTTTTGCGACGGGCCCCGTTGCAAATACCTTTTCCCGCATTAATTGCTTTCGATGGTTAAAAGGGTATTTGCGACGGGCCCCATCGCAAAAAGTGGTATGCCATCACTCCTTTTGCGATGGGACAACATCCCGTCGCAAAAACCCATTTACCGTCGCCGGTATTTGCGACGGGATCCGTCGTAAATAGCCTCTGACCAACACAGTATTTGCGATGGCGAATCCCCCCGTCGCAAATAACCTTCTCGTGGTTTGGCGCGCATCCCGCGCCAAACTGCGTATTACTTTTAGCGACGGGACCCCAAACCTCATCACAAATAACCTCTAGGACGGACTATTTGCTACGTGAATTAATCCTGTCACAAAAGCCTATTTTTCCCGTAGTGCGTTGGGACCCCTATGACGTGGCGATCCTTTTGGTATGCTTTTTGCAGGACTTCTTACCAGTTGAAATATGACCGAAGGGTTGAGAATTGGTTCTTTCAGAAAAAAGCGTGCTATGAGTGGGAATCATGTGACCGATTGTCTTAGAAGTAGCAACCTTGTGTGGATCAGCATCATAGCAACCGTGTGTGGATCGACATCACAGCTACCCGACGAGGACCAGTTTTTGAGCATCCCGTCGAGGATCAGCAACTAGAGACCCTGTGTGGATCAGCATCAAGCGACCCTACGTGGATCAGCCTTCCAGTGACCCTATGTCGATCAGCATTCCAGCAACCCTGTTTGGATCAGCATTCTAGCGACCTTGTGTGGATCAGCATTCCAGAGACCCTTTGTGGATAAGCAGTATCGTGACCTGACGATGACCCGCCTTATAGTGGCCCGTTGTGGAACAACGACTATTGTCCAGTAGTGGATCGGTAATAGAACAACTTCTTTGTGGATCAATTGTGGAACTTCTAAATGGAATAAGATGATATAGCTTAAGAATAATAATTTATATTCATGATCCACGAGTAGTATACCTAGCATGAGCTGACTATTGCTTTGTGCGCTATGATTGAGGTCTTTCTTTATAGTTTTTTCTTTTTTGGAACTCTGGGAGACCTTCGGGGGTCTCGGGGTCCCTACTGAGTATTGTTATACTCACACCTACATGGCCTTCACCCAAAATTTGTTGTGTCTTGTGGAGACAACGGACAACTTTGAATGAGGGTTGGCAGCCAGGACTGGACGATGCTCAGAGGTTGACCTTTAGATGTGATGTGCCGTAGGGATGGCTAACCGTGAGTGGTACATACCCTTTAGGTAGGAATCTTAGTGGATGATTCTAGGAGCTATTTTTCTGTTTTTGTTGTATCTTTCAGTTGGGCTTGTATTCCATCCCCTTTACTTACATTACTCACCCTTTTTACATTCAGTACACATCTTTACTACTACAGTTTTTACCATGTGGGATGTGCCCATTGTATTCTTAGACTGCGTGTTTGCAGGTATAAAGGCAATGCCTTCCTGTTTTTCAAGGATATGCCTTTCAGTGTTAGTCTCCAACCCCTGGCCTATGGAAGGTGGGATTTGGGTAGCCATGGAATGGGCCCTGGGGGATGGTTCATGACACAAAAAATATAATTTTCAAACATTAATAAAAAATTCATCTCGATGTCAAATCGAGAAAATGGCTTTTTAATGTAAAAATGTCCTAAAGATTGAAATGTTTTTTTATCCAAATTCAAACTAAAATTTATTCCAATGAACTTAATTGGACTAATTGATAAAATATTGATCTAATTATACATTAAGAATACTATAAAATATAATTTAACAATATTAATAAATCATATAAAAAGTATTTTTCAATTAAAATTTAATATTTTTTTTCAATAATAATAAAAAATGAATCTTAGTGGAAAAATGACAAAAACTAAACCAATATACATTTTGGTAATCCTATTTCAAATAATATGTTTATTTTTTACAATATAATATATAAAAGTGTCCACAATTGAGTTTAAAACAAGTGTCATCAAAAGGGGAAAAAATAGTCTTTTAGAAAAATACTTCTTTTATGCATAAAATTGGATTTTTTTCATACATATTTTCTAGAAAACTTATAGTATAGATGTTAAATATTATATAAAACTTTATATATATATATATATATATATATCATTAATATAATCCAAAAAGTGTTATTTTTTTACTTTTTGGCTTGAAACCCACTTGTGCACGTTTTAATGTATTTTATAAAATTATTTTCTTTGTATTAATTTTTTTTATTTATATTTAATTTGTAACCAATTAATTCTATAATATATTTCCATAAGTTATTTAATCCTATTCATCGCCACCTATTTAATAACTAGGTGAATATTTCATTTTAAATTATAATATTAATAGTATATCATCGTTTGTTTAAGCTTGGTGTTGCATGAAATATATGTTATAAAAGAGATTAAATTTAAAAATATGCATACCATAAAATATTGAGGTGTTTCATTCTCCTCTCCTTCAGTAAATTGCATCCTTATAGTATGACATTGTTCTTCAAATATAAAAAAGTTGATACTTGAAAATTTCTTTATGGGAGATCTACATCTGAAATAGGGTTAATAAAACATCCTTTTATTAAGAGGAAAATGGAAATGAGAAGGTGATAGGCCTAGAGGGATTTTTTATTTCCTGACGGGTCTATGAAAAAATAAATTCATAAAAACTCAAACTATGATACTTGATTAATTAAAACCTATCATTTGAAAAGTTTGAGATCGATCCACAGAGGTGATGGTTTAGTTTTATTAGGATTTCATGAGATTTAATTTTTTTAATTTCTTGAGGGAAGTGAGAAAAGTTGGGTTTAATTAAATTTTTAAAAAGAAAATGACGAAAGAAAATAATATTGATTGGTTTGTAAATTTTTTAGAAAATGCACTAAGGTTTTTTAATTTTAGGGTTCAGATGAAATTGGATTTAAGAAAATATATTTATTAATTCATGATTGGTGATGGAGTTAAGATGAGAAATATCCAATGGTCTTGTTATCCCCTCCTCAATGTGGCAATACCCTATTTCCATTGGTTCGATAATTTAAGGTTTCTCCAAATTGAGTTTATCTCGATACCATATTTAAACCTAATTCCCCCTAAATATTACAATGGGCATGCCTTATTAGGGTCGTTAGTTTCTAAATTTAACGTTCCTTTTATATTCCAATATCAAATGTTATGATAAACGAAAAAGAAAGAGATTAGAAGTTTGAATATTAAATTACGGAAAACAAAATACAAAAATAAAATAAAATAAATACAATGAAACCTTCCCATTTATATTACATTACCATAGTTCAAGGTGCGTTTATCCCCTCATCCTAGGGATGAGAGAATAATACGAAAGGAGGAAATTAAAAGAATTCACAAGGTAAAGGGATATTAACTTGGGGAGGTTACAGTGATTCGCTCCAAGATTTGGTCTCCAGCGGATCAAGATCTGAATGCCTCCAACAATAGTATATTATTCATACTTTTATAGGCTCCAAATGACCTCTATTATTAATGAGAATCATTACGAATTAGTTTAAAGGAGGTCTTTTATGGGTCACATGTTGTAGATTCGGTCAATAATCAAAGAAACACTCATTTTGGTTGCTTGAAACTCATCTCAACAATTTAAACGTGTAATGTGATTTCACGTCAGGTAATCCCTCAATTTCTAGGTGAATTGAATTTTGGTGTATCTCTTCCCAAAACATGCCTTGAAGAAAAGTCAGATCGTGTAATTGTAATGCACAACATGTAATTTCCTTTCATAACATGTAACAATGTCATGAATTGTACTGTCAATGGTGGATTCCTGATGAATTCACATCATGTAATCATGTCACATGTTATGGAACTATTCTGATCCAATTTTACATCAGTGATTTATCCTAAAAAATATGGTGTTTTGACACTTTACTTCGCTAATGGTGTGAAGTGTCCTTTTTCTCCAAAATTTGACTCCTTCCACTCCTTTTTCAAATATTCATTGTTACTTCCATAAAATTACAAAATGTGTCAAAATATTCAAATATGGGTAGAAATTATCAATTAAATATAAAAATTAATTCATTTAAACATCCTAAAATGTATTCAGGAATTATACTTTTCAAAAGGTCTCCGAAAAATTAGTATTTTGAATATGATAAAACTAGTGGGAGATGAAAACATAAACATGGATGAGAAATATAAAAATCTTTTTTTTATAGAGAGTGGTAGAGAACATGGTTATTTTAATGTTAACCATCACAAATCCATAAATTTGTGAACAGTTAAATGACTATTTCTTAGAAAGAAAAGTAATTGGATAACATTTTTTGTTTCAAAATCCCTTTTCTAAAGTCGAGTTAATATTTTAATATATAGATAATGCACTCAATAAAACTCACTTTATTTCTTTCCATGTCATAATTTCATCCTATGGTTATGATTCAATCTATTTTCACTTCATTTCATACACATGGAGATGGATATTCAAGATGATTTTTTTATGCCTGAAGAACTTATGACGAATCATAAGGTGTCAAAGTATTTACTTAGTCCTCTAAATGTTTACTAAAACCAAAAAAAATTCAAAAAGTATCCAATAAATCATAATTTAACCTCAAGAAATTATATACAAAGTTCAACATACTCAATTCCATAAGAAGTTACTGTAAGGCTCATTCAAAATACTTCTTTCCAAATTCAAAGTCTATCGATTTATTAAAAAATCACTAAATTTCCAAAATTATATTCCCCAAATAGCATAATTTAACTCTTAATATCACATAAAAAATATATTAATACCTTGATCTCCTTAAAACACTACTAGAAATCCTACCTATACCAACACCCCTATCCCAATGGTTATGGAAACCCGTTGGGATATGAAGTGTAATATAAGGTTTTCCCGAAGGTCCTATAAAACCTTTGTGATAGATCCAGGGGTATCCCAATGATTATGGAAAACCATTGGGATAGTACAAGGGTATCCCAATATTTTTTTTAAACCATTGGGATAGATACATGTAACATAATTCTATCCCAATAGTTTTGTAAAACTGTTGGTATATATGCAAGTAGCTTAAGGTTATCCCAAGGTTTTTGTAAAGCCATTGGTATATATATTTTTTACAAAACCTGTACCAACGGTTTTTAAAATACATTGGTATAAGTCTCAAAAATTTGGGTTCCTACCCCAATGGTTCTCAAAATCATTGGTATAGGCTTACCCCAATGGTTTTCAGAAATATTGGGATAGGTTCCCTGGTTTTTTATGAGTTATGTTCTCAAGTTTCATCAAATAAATATATATATAAACTATTAATAAATGTATATTCCTATATATATTTTTCCAAATATATTCACAAATATAATTTTAACATAGTGGTTAGGTCTTTAATATATAATGCAGAGGTCGTGGGTTCAAACGACTACTATGTATTTAATTTTCTATTACCTATAGCAATGGTTTAAACTGTTGGTATATACCTATCCCAATATTTTGGAAGCTGTTTAAATAGGTATAACCCAATGCTTTTCTAGAAACCATTGGGATAGACCTATCCCAATGACAAATCAACCAATGGATCCCCAAATCATTGGTATATGCTATACCAATAGTTTGGGAACCTATACCAGCAGTTCCAAACCATTGGTATATGCTATTTTTTATAGTAGTGAAACCTTAATAAAAACATGTATTCTTAGAAATCCATAAAAATAAGTACTATGGTATAATATTTATATATATTAGGATTAGAATAACTAGAGTGTCATTCATAAAATACTTTTACAAAATAAATATTGATCAAAGAACAGATATTATTTAATTATTACACTTTGACTCTAGTAACAACATAATCTTGACCTTGATCCCTTTGCTTCTTCTGAGTTATATTCCTTGATTCTTAGGATATTTATTTATGTATTTCTACATTTCAATGTAGTTTAAAAATTTAATATCAGTCTTTTATTTCTTCCCCCTAATTTTTTTTCCTCATAAACCTTTTCCCCACACTTAAAATAAACACCCAATCCTTTCAAGAACTTCCCAGTGATATTATTTCCAAAATTTTCACATGTGGTAAAATCCTTCTTTCTCATCTTACCTTTATCCATCTTTTTCTATGTATTTATCTACTACTATTGATTCCCTTTGAAGTTGTAAAACAGTTATAATTATTTCTATATCATGATAGCACATGAGACTATATCCTTATATGATGAGAAAGTTTGGGATAATAGTTCCCTTGGGAAGAATGTATCTTACCCATCAAATAAATGATCAATAATACCCCTTGGGTTACATATGTGGTCCGTAATATGTTTTTATAACTTTGTAAAAAAAATTCATACATAGCAACATTCCTATCCTTATTTTTCCTTATAATAATAAATTGGCTCTCCATATCTATTCAATATTCACAAGGAAAATATTTTTCCATGAAAATTTCCTTAAAATTAATTAATTACAAGTTTATTATTTCTTAATCCTCATTCATGTTTTGAATTGATTATGACCATTGATCTGAATATTAGAAGAGATAATAAACTATCATGATAACCTTATCCATTTAATTACTTACCAATGAAATAAATATATTTTCTAATTAACTTATACATTTCTAAGCTACAAATGGATTATTATTCCAATTTAATGATGGATTTTATTGTCTCATAAAGGGTTCCTACATTGTTCCTCTACATTGTAGAACCGACTGCTCCATATAGGTAAGGATATTGCTCATAACCTGATTTATTTTTTCAAATGTAGTTATAAGTTATTTAGCACCAGTTGAAGCTCCATATATAACATCATTATCATTCATAGGAAGGAAATACTTATACATATTATGTGTATTGACACACTTTCCATTATTTATACTAGGAACTATTTCAAAAAAAATGGAATACACTAGATTAGATAATAACATTATGAAATATAATGTATCATCTCCGAAAAAGTAAATCACATAAAATAAATTAAAAAATTAGGTATAAATAATCTATATATCATAAGCTAAGTTTATTTGGATATATTTCCAAACTATTTCATAGGGTTTCGTTCTCTAAAATAGGTTTTCCTAAATATATTTCCCGAAATTTCTACTAAACTTTCTCTGATACCAATGATAACACCCCAACCCCAGAATCTTGGAGTTAGTGCCTTATTTTATTAAATTGGAATAAGATACAAGTGTTTGTATCCCAAATGACCAAATTGTTTATTAGTCTTGTTATACTAGATACATATTTTAAATTCAAATGAAATTTTAAATATGAAATAAAAAAATTATTTTCTTTGTGTCTTCCATTATTCTCCCTTTATGTAACCTTACATATGAGTTATAATTTAATTCCTAAAATCTTGGGGGAAAATGGAGCTTATGAAAGTAGTGAGATAAAATTCATATTAAGGGTAAGCATAATGGGGATGTTATGAGTAAATATAGAATAAAAAATATGGAAAGGTAAATAACTGAAACACATTCTATTTAAATAATCACTTGAATTAGAAAATTTAACCAATGATATTCTAACTTATAAAAGGTCACATGGAATAATAATAATGATGGAATGCATAATTTTGGAATTATTCACTATCAAGATCTATCCTAAAGATAGTAACTGTATTGATCTTTCCTCATGATAGTTTAAGTCTGTGGGTATAAAATCATCTGATTTTTTTCAAGATCTATCCTCCTGACAAATTAAAACTGCTTGGAAACAAATGTGAAGGGTTTGTTGCCAACTTATTTCCTCTCATTAGAACTACTGATGTATCAAGGGGAAATATTAGGCCCCAAATAAAAATTAATAATTCCAATTCATTACTCTTATTAAATGGGTGAAACATAATCAATATAAACATTTTTATTAAAAACTAGCTTGTAAAATGTGAATACTTTAACCATAAATTATCAATGGTATCAAAATAGCACATCTATAATCAAACTAAATCATAAAACATTCTGTGAAATATGGTAAATTATATCATAATAGAAAACCCTCAAATAAGTACTATATTTAAAAAATTATGTTGACATAAATGAAAATAATTTAAATTAATTCTTTGAAAAAAATTTGAGGAAAATAATATTTAAACATTCCAAAGTGTCCCATACCACATTAAAAATTTTGAATTATAATACCCATGAAAGAATAAAATTAATGAGACTTATAATATCATTATAATAATTATATTAATGATATAACATTTCAAAGTAGCAGTCTATACATCACAAAAAAATAAGTGGTGAATAAGGCATATATCTAATAGAAGTAAAAGTGAGATGAGAAACCCCTCACCTTATTCTTTCCTTTTGTTGAAAATTATTTAACCTTTTGTATAATAATTTTAATCATGTTATTAATATATAATTGAACCATAATCATATTTATTTTATCATAAATTAACTTCTTATAATATTTCATTTCCCATTTTTTACAATCTTCCATTATTTTCACTATTTTTGTTGTTAATTTCCTAGTTTTTCGAGTATGTTTTGACATGTTACTTGTTGTTCCTTTTAATTAGATAATTATTTCATAATCTACATAATGTAAAAAATGATTTAAATATTATATATATCTGGTATATATAAATTTATAATAAAGTATAATATTTTGAGATAATAAATGAAATTCACCGTTCAAGGAGACGGTAGGTCGTACATACGCATAAACAATACTTCCATTTCATTATCATATTAAAAGAATGAATGTTAAATTATGTATATTATAATTTAAGTATGATATTTATTTCATATATTCCACATATATTTAGTAAAATAATGTGTAATAAATTCCATTTATAGTGTGAATGAATCGCATCTTTTTGAGGAGGCCATAGTCCACACATCCACAAATGAAGTTATCATATTTACTCAAAATGAAATGAATGAAGGATCATATAATATAATTACTAAAATAAATAAATATATCACAAATATCATATATATGGTATAGAAATATATTTCCCAACATAATTCACAACAATGATAGTTGGAAAATGAAAAATGAACAACATTGTTGTGAGAGGCGGTAGTTCGTCATACACAAGAATGGTAAGTCTGTTTCCCATTAGACGGAATTGTGTGTAACTGTAGGTATAAAACTTAAAATATTGACATATAAATATATTTAGGTTAATGATATTATTATATAAACATAAATCAAAAAAATATAGGGGTTTAAAGGAATAAATAAAACAAAAACATTCGTTGACGAACGTTACCTATTCTTTGGGTATCTCTTTTTGATTTAAAAAAAAGGACTTATTTGGTTAGATTTTTTCTCAGGGTAAGGCTTCTAGGACTAAGGGGTGGATGTTGGGAGGGTATTTGGAAAAGGTTTTTTTGAACAAAATAGGTTCTTAAGTTTTAATAAAATTGAAGAATAGGTTCCCCTTTAAAATAGAGGGGGGAGAATGCTTGGAAATCTTCATCATATTAAATTAATATTAATTAATTTTATAATCCAAATATATCCATACATATTAATTTATAATATGGGATTAATTTTGGTCTAAATTTATGCACCCAATAAAAATTATATAAGTTTTGACTACTTTTTAATCCTTATCTTTTAGCTTTAACCCTTATTTAACCTTTTTAATCATTACCGTGATATCATGTAATTTACAAATGGAGAGTTAATATAACTACTATAAAATTATAAATGACCAATAAATGATCCATTGATGTAATTTTAAGACTTATCTTAATAATTTATCTGAATTTATATTTTTATAAATTTTATATCATTTAATAAAATATTATTTATTTTAACATATCATAATTTCAATTTTGACATTATTCATCACTTAACTTTTTAAAAAATCATAACAACATGATATATTTGAAACAACTATTTTAACTCATCACTAAGATGTAAAATTAATCCATAAATTATTGTATGACATTAAATATATCAAATTATATTTATTTTAATATTTTAATATCATTTATTTGATTCTTCCATTAATTAAACAATTACCGCATCATCATTGTGTCACTATTTAAGGTAATTATTTTATGAATAAAAATTATAAATAAACTACCTTGATTTATATAAAAAATTAATATTTATAAATACTATTTATATTTGATGATACATTTAGGATAATACTATATTATAAATGTTATACTTATTAAAAACTTGTGTATGACATATTTGACTTTCCTTTGAATAAAATATTATAAAGGTTATATTATCATCCAAATCAACTTAAATGATCACCTAACTGGTCCCTTAATACTTATGGAAGAAAAATACTTATCAAATAAAATTGGAGAAAGTTTTAGAGTCGTTTTATAATATTTGTAATATTATATTACCCTTAATTACCTGATTAACCCTTAATCGTGGTAATTAAAATATTAATAAAGTTACTATTCATATTATCTAAAAAAAATGCGACCTATTTAATAAATTTGGACCTTATTATTAGAAATATGGAATAAATTTTTCAAAATTCAAAACATATAGTTTTCTGAAATTAATTATAAGTTAGTCTCATTGATATATCGAGAAAATGAGTTTTTAAAGTAAAAAATCCAAAATATTAAAATGTTTTTATATCCAAATTCAATATAAAATTTATTCCACTGACCTTAATTGTACTAAATTATAAAATATTTACATATTTAAATATTCTAAATTTTAATCTAATAATATAAATAAAAAAGATGAAAAGGCAGTTTTCAATGAAAATAGAATATTTTTTCACTATTCAAAAAAAATGAATCTGATTCGAAAAATATAAAAAATTAAAAAAATTACATTTTAAAAATACTATTTAAAATAAGAAGTTTATTTTGTCATATATAATGTATAAATGTGTCAAAACTATGTTTAAAACAAGTGTGTCATCAAAAGGTGATAAAATTGCATTTTTAGAAAAATACTTCTTTTGTGACTAAAATTAGATTTGTTTTTATATATTGTCTAGAAAAACAATTGGATGGATTTGAAACATTAAATTTAATATTATATATATAATTAATATAATCCAAAAAGTGTGATTTTATTATTTTATTATTATAAAACACACTTATGCACATTTAAATAGTTTTTATAAAAAAATCATTATATTAAATTATTTATTTATATTAATTTACACTTAATTTGTGCCTAATGAATTAAATAATATATTTTCATAAGTTACTTAATCCTATTCGTAACCAAAAATTTAATGCCTAGGAGATAATTTCATTTTAGATAATAACTTTAGGAGTATATCATTGTTCCTTTAAGCTTGATATTGCGCAAAATGTAATCTATCAAAGTGATTAAATTTAAAAATATACATATACCATAAAATCATGAGGTTTTATATTATCCCATCCTTCAGTAAATTGTGTCATTGAAATTTTAAATTGTACTTCAAATATCAAAATTTTAAACTTGAAAATTCATTTGTGGGAAACCCACATCAGAAATATGGTTAAAAACATCATGTTATTAAGATGGAAAAGGTAAATTTAAAGGTCACCACAAAATTAGGATTTCAAATAGGAGAAAATTATAATAGGATAAAAATATTAATTATGAAGAGAAATATAACAATTATTTTTTTATGGACAGTGATAGATAACATGTTCATTAGAAGGTTAACCATCACAATTCCATAAATTTTTGATCGGTTAAATGAACATTAATTTTTCAGAAACAAAAGTTAATGGATAATGTTTTTGTTCCAAAATACTTTTTCTAAATTTTAGTTCATATTTTAATATCTAAATAAAGTGATCATGAAAACTCACTTATTTTAATTTCATGTCATAATGTCATCCTTTGGTTGTTCTTCGATCTATTTTCACTTCATTTTGTACACATAAAGATGGATATTCTAGTTGATTTTTTATTCCTAAAGCACTTTTAACTAATAATAAGGTCTATAAGTATTTCCTTCATCCTTTAAATTTTTACTAAAACTAAAATGGTTAGCACAAAGTATACAATAAATCACAATTTACCCAGAAACAATAATATCCAAAGTTCACCTTAATCCATTACATAAGTAGTTACCTTAAGAATCATTCAAAATATGTCTGTCCAAATTCAAAGTCTAACCATTAATTAAGATATCACTAAATTTCCAAAATTAGATTCCCTATATAGCGTAATTAAACTCTTAATATCACTAACCAAATATATTAATACTTTGATATCCTTAAAACATGTATGAAAACATGTATGATTCCAAATACTTAAAGAATAAGTACTACAGTATAATCCTTTTATATATCATGATTCTTATAACCATAGCATCATTGATAAAATAAATTTACAATATAATTATTTAATATAGGAATGTACAGAACATAATTATTCCACTTCGACTGTAGTAACAACATAATATTTACCTTTATCCCTTCTCTTCTTCTGATGTATATTTCCTTGATGCTTGTGGAATTTATTTGTGTAATCCTGATTTCACTCTAGTTGAAACATTGAATATTAGTCTTTTATTTCCTCCCTATGAATTCTTTTTTATAGTCACCCTTTTCTCCACACTTATAACAAACACCCAATCCTTTCAAGAACTACCTAGGGTGATTCTTTCCACAGTTATCATATGTAATAAGATCCTTATTTCCCTTCTTCCTTTTATCCATCTTTCACTTTATTGTCTAATTCTTATATTAATTCACTTTAAAGACATAAAACATTGATAATTCTTTCTCTTTAATAATAGAACATTATATTATATCCTTGTACGATGAGATAGTCCGAGAAACTTGTGCCCTTCAAAGGAATACATTTATCCTATCAAAGAAGTAATCATTATTACTCATTGGGTTACTAATGTATTCTGCAACATGCCTTGATAACATTGTAAAATTGGCTTCATACATCACAGTATTCTCATCCTCATTTTTCCCCAGACTCAGAAATGGTCATGCCATATCTTCTCATTGTTCACAATGAAAATATTTTTCCAAGAAAAGTTCTTTAAAATCCTTTAATTCCATGTTTTCTATTTCTTCCTCCTCCTTTATGTTTCGAATCAATGACCACTATTTATCTACATCTTTAGATATATGATAAACAAACATGATAACCTTGTCTATTTCATTACCTCACAAAATAAGAAATATCATTTCTAAGGAACCTATCCATTACATGGCTAAAAATGGATTTTTAGACCCATTAAATGATGGAGGTTATTGTCTCATGAAGCAGTCTAAAAAATTTTCTCAACATTGTGGATCTAAGTGCTCCATATGGGTAAGGTTATTATTCATAACTGGAGTCAGTTATCCCAATGTTGTTATAATTTGTTCAGAACCTATTTCACCTCCATCTCTAACATCATTATCTTACATAGGTGTGTAATCCACATATGGATTACGTGTGTTGATACGATTTCCATTCTTACTACTAGGCACCATTTCTAAAAAATGAAATACACTAGATTATATCATAACATTATGAAAAATAATGTATCATATCACAAAAAATTAATCACATGACCTTAATTCAAAATTTATGTATAACTAATATATAAATCAAAAGATAAGTTTATTTGGATATATTTCCAAATTCTGCCATGGGGTTTTGTTCTCTAACCTATGTTTTCCTAAATCAAGTACCCAAGGTTTCAACTAAACTTTCTCTGATACCAACTATAACACCCCAAATATAGAAGACCAGATCTATTTCATTACTTTATCACATTGGCATAAGATACAAAATATTTCATCCCAAAGGACCAAATAGTTTAGTCATATTGGCAAAATAGATACATTTTTGAAATTAAAATTGCATTTTAAACATAAAATTCAAAGAGTATTTTCTTTGTTTCTACCATTATTCCCCCTTTATATAACCCTTCATATCATTCATAACATACTTCTCAGAATCCTTGGAAAAAATGAAACATATGAAATGGGTGATCTCAAATGCATAGTATAGATAAAAAATAAAGAAAAATCTATGAGTAAATATTGAAGAAACAATATGGAAAGGAAAATAACTGAAACACATTCCATTTATATAACCACATGATAGATGAAACTTATCCATGGATATTATAACTAATAAAATGAGCACATTGGATAATAATAATGATAGAATTCATAATGTTGGAATTATTTACTATTAAGATCTTTCCTCAAGATAGTTACTATCAAGATCTATCCTCAGGAAATTTTACATCATTGGGTAGAAAACTATCTGATTTTTGTCAAGATCTATCCTCCTAACAATATAAAACTAATTATAAAAAAATGTGAAGGGTTTTTTGCCAAATGATTTTATCTCATGAGACCAAACGATGCATCAAGGGGATATAGTGGGCCCCGCCTAACACTTAACAAGTCCAATGAATTCCTCTTATGAAAGGGGTGATGAATAATCAACATGAATATTCATTTTAAAAACTATCATATGAAATGTGAATACTATAACCAAATACTACTAATAGTATCAAAATAGCACATCCAGAGTCAAACTGAATCCTAAACCCTTTAATTAAATATTTTAAATGATATCATAAGATATCAACCCCAAAGAATAATAATATTAAACAATTAATTTTTACATAGATGAAAATAATTTAGATTATTTCTTTGAAATTTTTTTGACGAAGATAATCTTTAAACATTCCAAAGTGACCCATACCACTTTAAAACATTTGAATTAAAATCCCCATGAAGGAATGACATTAATGAAACTTATAATATCATTATAAAAAGTATATTCATGATATAAAATTTCAAAGGATAATTATATACACCACATAAAAAAATAAGAGGTGAATAAGGCATATATCTCATAGATGTAAAAGTGAGATGAGAAACCCCTTACCGCATTATTTCATTTTGTTGAAAATTATTTAACCTCATGTATAATTGTTTTAAGAATATTATTAACTTAAACTATAACCATACTCATATTTATAATATCATATATTAACTTATTATAATATATCATTACCAAATTGTTAACAATCTGGCATTAGTCTCAATGTTTTGGGTGTTAATTGCTTAGTTTTTCGAGTATGTTTTGACTTATTACTCGTTATTCCTATTAATTAGATAATGATTTCATAATATATATAATTTAAAACATGATTTTAATATTATATATCCATTATATATATATATATTTAATAATCCATAACAGTTGGATATAAGAAATGAAATGTATTGTTCATGTAGATGGTAGGTCATATGTACGCGTGAACGCTACTTCCATTTATTTATCGTATTAAAAGAATGAAAATTAAATTAGGTATATTATAAATCTATTATAATATTTATTTCAGATATTTAACATAATTTTATTAAAATAATTTTTAATTTATTCCATTTATATTGTGATAGAATTGCATCATTTTGAGGTGGTGGTAGTCCATAAGTCCACAAACGAAGTTATCGTATTTACAAAAAAAATAGAAACCATGAAGGTGTGTGTTATATAGTAATTAAAAATCCTAAATACATCATAAATACCATATATATAATATAAAAACATAGTTTATATTATAATTCCAAACCATGATAGGTAGTAAAGGAAAAATAAACAACATCATTATATAAGGTGGTAGTTCGCTATACACAAGAATGGTAAGTTCATTTCCCATTAAAATGAAAGTGTGTATAACGGTAGGTATAACCATTGATATAAAAATATCTAAATATATTTATATACTGATTTTATTCTATATTCATTAAATAAAAACAATTTGAGGGGGATTTCAAAAAGATTTTCTCGAAACCAAATAGGTTATGAAGTTTTAATAAAAGAGTAGAACTGGTTCTCTTTTATAAGATAGGAGAGGGTCACTCTTACAAATCATCAAAATAGTATATTAATATAAATTAATTTTATAATAAAAATGGATCCAAACTTATTAATTTATAATATAGTATTATTTTTCTTCGAAATATATTAATAAAATAAAAATTAGTTAAGATTTGACTATTTTTTAGTACTTTTCTTTTAGCTTTAACCCTTATTTAACCTTTTTTATTCTTACCAAGATATCATGTAATTTACACTTTATATGTTAATATAGTTAATATAAAATATAAAAAGACCAATAAATGAGTCATTAATGAAATCTTAAGACTTATCCCAATCATTTAATTTAATTTATAATTTTAATGAATTTTATATCATTTAATAAAATATTATTTATTTTAAAATATCATTAATGTCAATTTTGACACTATTCAACATTTTAATTTTTAAAAGTCCCTTGATGACATGATAGTTTCAAAACAAATATTCAAAATAATAACTAACATGTACAATTAATCCATAATATTATGTTATGACATTAATTATATCAAATTATATTTATTTTAATATTTTTAATATCATTTATTTGATTCTTCCATTAACTAAACAATTACTATATCATCATTTTGTCACCATTTAAGGTAATGTTTTTGGAATAAAAATTATTAATTAGTTCCAATGATATATATAATAATTTTAGATTTATAAATACTATTTATATTCAATTATTACTTCAGTATAACCCTATATAATAAATGTGATACTTAATAAAAACATTTGTATGACATATTTGACTTTCCTTTGAATAAAATATTATAAAGGTTATATTCTCATACAAATGTCCATAAATGGTAAAATAACTGATCCTTTAATACTTATGTAAGAAAAATAATCATCTAATGAAATTGTAGAAAGTGTTAGGTTCGTTTTATAATATTTATAATATTATCTTTATTCTTAATTACTTGATTTACCCTTAACCATGGTAATTGAACTATTACTAAAATCACTATTTAGATTTTTCAAAAATAAAAGGAGAATATTTAATTTTTTTAAAAGTTTGGAGTCGTAGCCTTATTGTATTATTTAAAGCAAAGACCTCTTTAGACTGTGTAGAGGGAGACCCATTACATAGCCCAAAGGCCCAAGGCCAAGAAGCATATTTACTTAATTTTCAACTTATGATTCCAAATATTGAATCAATTTTTTAAAAATTAAAAACTTATAATTTTCATAAATTAATTAAAAACTAATCTCATTGATGGATATAGAAAATGGGATTTTAAAGTAAAAACGTCCAAAAGATTGAAATATTTCTACATCAAAATTCAATGTGAAATTTATTACAGTGACCATAATTAGACTAACTAATAAAATATTTACCTAATTAAAACAAGTCTAAAATATAATCTAACAATATCAAAAAATTATATGAAAATTATGTTTTCAACTAAAATAAAATATTTATTCATTATTCATTAAAATTGAATCTTATCAAAAAATACTAAAATTCAAAAAAAGAGTAAATTTTGATAATCTACATTCAAATAAGAATTTTATTTTGTCAAATATAATTTATAAAAGTTTCAAAAACTATATTTAAAACAAATGTGCCATCAAAAGATGATAAAATTGGATTTTTAGAAAAGCACTTCTTTTATGTATAAAATTGGATTTGTTCTTATATATTGTCTAGAAAGCACATGGTATGTATGTTAAACATTATATTGATTATATTATATATATATAATTCATATAATCCTAAAAGTTTTATTTTTTTATTTTTATTGTTATAAAACACATTTGTGCGCATTTAAATAGTTTTTATAGAAACTTTTTCTTTATATTAAATTATATTTTATATATTTATTTCAATTTAATTGGTATCAAATGAATTCAATAATATATTTTCATAATTAATTAATCATATTCATACCCACTAATTTTACACCTAGGAGATTATTTCATTTTAAATAATAATATTAATACTATATTGTGGTTCTTTTAAGCTAAGTGTTGCATACAACGTAAGCTATCAAAGAGATTAAATTTAAAAAGATATATACCATAAAATCTTAGAGTGTAAAATTTACGGTCTCTCTGGTGCTGTAAAATTTCTCAATAATTGATAAAATTTTTTTATTAAAAATAAATTTATTAATGTTAAATAGATTGCCTATATATGAAATACACAAAGTGTCAAGGTCCAGAGAGGACTCTTGTGCACTAGTGGGACATCTTAATCATCGATGGACAAGAGGAAAATTGTAATTGGATACCTTATGATCTGTGAGCCTCCTGATAGGTAATAAATAAATAATTACAAGAATTATATGGGCTTGAAAGGTTCTTTTAGACCCCTTTCTTGGGATGAGCTATGAATTGGGATAATTAGCCCCAGTTGTCATTATAGAATTGTGTGATACCTTAGGGCCTTCAGGATAGATGGGACGATATAGAAATGAATTAATTTAGATGGAATATATATGTGCCTTGGTACATTCCCTAGGTTTGGGAAGTGACATACTTGTTAGGGTCATCCTTTGATTTCACCTAAGAACCAAGGATAATACCTACTGACACTTAGGAGGCTAAAGCTGCCACATTTTGTTTTGGTTGAGACTAAGGGATGTTGTAACACTATGTGATATAATTTTACCATAGAAAGGTAATGGATATTGATAAATTTATTTTTCAAGGATTCTTATGACTTCACCTAAGATCTAAGACATCAGTTAAATGTTGAACATGTGATTAATGAAGTTGATTAAATGTGTTGATTAATATTATTATTTTTATAGGACCTTGATGTTATTATAAGGATATGATGCTCCCATTATTATTAATCTTTCTAGGGGACCTTGATGTGATTCCAATGATCTGGTGTTACAAATATTAATATTATTATTGGGGGCCATGATGTGATTCCAAGGATCTAGAATACCCATTTGGATATGGTTTGAGTACCTTTATGTGATTCTAAGGATCTAGTATACCCATTATTATTATACTATTTAATTATTACATGGATCTAGTGTGACCATAATTTTATATAAATTATTATGGTGCTATGTAAAGAGATATCTAGCTCTTTTTTAAGTAGTTATGGTTGACCTTAGGAGTCTCACTGCACCCAAGTACCGATGTTGGTTATTTTTTATTTACTTTATACTTCCACATTTGTATATTTTTTTATACTACTAAGTATGTCACATGAACATGGAACTATGTTTAATATCTATACACCAATTGCATTTGTGGTGCCCTTCTAATTTATGTACTCACACCCTTCTTGGGAAGTAATTTCACATGGGTACCCAAATAACATTCACTGTTCGTGGTTTCAGGTTGGTCAGAGGCCTGGGATTGGATTGATAAAGAAGGATAGAAAGAATGGGATTGGAGAACAGGGTGTGGTGAGGTTTCGGTAATAGTAGATCCATGATGTATTTTATTTCTCAATTTTATCTTCATATATATGACCAGACTGGTTAGTGAATATTTGGTCTATTTTTCTATATGACTACTTCCATTTATTATTGATTACATTTTTCTACTTATTTCTTTTTGTACTCTGATGTTTATTTATAATTTTGGATGTTATTTAGATATTTCCTCTATTATTTCTACAACGTTATGAGGTTATTTTCTGCCCACCATCACACCTTAGACCCTCACAATAAGCTGACAGCCTCTAGAAAATGAGGAGGCACTTCTGATACCATGTAAAAACCTATTCGAGTCATTGTCCATAGTAGATGAGGTCAGGTATGTTAGAACATTACTTATAATGTGGAATTCCCTATAATATCACCCCCAACATCGTTAAAATATACTTGACCTCATAAAAATGCTCTATTTTTTCTATTCCATCCAAAATTGGATAGATATAAGAGAATGTAAATCTCATGTGTCAAACAATGTAGAAGATAATTTAGAGGCCATTATAATTGTACCTTAGATTGTGGAACATCCAACATCTGACTCAATAGGGGTAGTTTAGACCATTTTTTTGATAACCTATCCCTTAACCCCAAACCCCTTCTTATGATCCCTAATTTTTAATACCATACTAGAGTTTCCACTCCTAACTTAGAGTAACAAACCCACCACCCCAACCCAAATGGCTAGTAGAACTCTAGTTGCATGCCTATTGTGGTGTAGCTTTCTCTAAAGAACCCAACCGTTTCCTAAGGCCATTATATCTAGGAATCCACAAAGTGATTTTAACACCATGATATTCTATGAAATATAATTTCCAAATAAATTTAATTTCTTTGATAGCTTTTATTATGCACAACACCGAATTTAAGAGAAAGTCAATATACTATTAAAATATTATTATTTAATATGATAGTTATCGCCTAGTCGTTGCCATAGTGGGTATGAATAAGACTAATGAAATTATGAAAATATATATTTTACACACACACACACATATATATATATATAATTAATTATTTAATTACCAATAAATTATAAATGAAAATAAAAACCATTTAAAAATAAAGGATATGTTTTTCTGGAAAAAAACTATTCTTATGTGCACAAACACATGTTATCTCAATAAATTAAATAAATCACTTTTGGTGAATTATATTAATGAAATTTATATATTCTATATTAAATACAAATAATAATATTCATATTATTTTTTTATAGGAATGAAAAAATAATAAATCCAATTTTATGCTTAAAAGGTGTATTTTTCTGAAAAACAATTTTGTCGCATTTTAAACAATTATATTAAAATAAATTTTTTCCAAATTTTAGAAAATTTAGCTTATAAAATTAATATTATTTTAAAATAAAATTTTTAAAATCAAATTAGTTTTAACTTTTGAATTTTTTTTTGAAAAATAAACTTTTCAGTGAATAGTGAAAAATACTGGTTTTTATTAAGAATTGAATTGTCATTGAAATAAATTTAAAACAGTAAAAATTAATATGATTTTAAAGGAAAATTTAGTTTAATTATATTATTATAAATCCAATTTATTTCAATTTAATAAATTTCATGTTTCATTTTTACATAAAAACCTTTTAAACTTATGAGAACTTTATCTTTGGAAAAAAGTTCTTTCACCGCACCTGTGGGTTTGATTTTAAATTAAATTATTCCAATTATGTAAATGGAATATGGAAAAATTTATTCCATATTTTTAATAATAATAATTCATTTTATATAAAAATTTCAACTAAATTTTTTGTCACAATGAATAGTAAAAATTAAATATTGCGGTTAAAGTTAAAACGGGTTTACCAAGGGGTTAAACTAAAAAGATAAGGGTATGTGTTCCAATAAAACTTGTATAAATAGTATTTTATAGACATTATTAAACCTGATAATATCCCTAGTTCTAAAAAATATTCATTTTTAATCACTTTTCATGGGATTTACTTTATCATTTTGGATTCTTTTTCAAAATTTCCAAGTAGTTTCCATGTGGGATCATTTCCCCATTAATAAAAGGTAACCCCTTATGATATCTTATTCACAATTATAAAACCATTTGTTTTAGATAATACCTTCCAAAATATATTCCTTAATTTCCTCCCCACATCCTAGAGACCTAATTTTTATTATGAAACCCTCCTAAGAAGGCTTTAGGTATAAACCTAAAGAGGTTTCCCAAAGAAGAGGTACAGCTCCAAACCATGGGTTATCATTTTTTATTCTTCCACTTACTTAAGATATTTTTCAACTATGATTATATAATAACCAATTTATTTCCCATATTCATATATGTTTTTATTTTATTGTAATAACTTACATTTTTCCCTTCTTACTTCAAATGGTAAATGAAACACTCAATCATGTGTGTGGCAGATTACTGCCTCACGAACTGATATATTTAATTTACCATCACCACTCTCACAGATAAATATAGTAATGGATTTAATATATTTGTATGATTTTTATGGAATAATTATACTTATTTAATTATAATATCACAAATAACTTCTTACTTTTAATTTCGGGGGAATACAATAATGTTGCTCGTGTGTACAACAAACTACCACCTCGTGAAATGATGTGATTTGTTCTTCACTTATGATTTACATGAAAATTAATAAGGATAGTTTTAATTAAAATATTTTATATATATGAGTTGAAAATTATACTATTATTGTATTATATTATTTTCCATTCTTTTTTTCATCCTTTAAGAAAATGGAAATAGTATTCATGCATACGTATGAATTACTGTCACATAAACGGTGTAATTCATTTTATATATATAAGTTTTATAGATTTATATAAATAAATATATAATGAATATATATTATATTTATATCGTAGTTATAATTATAGATATAATGTAACTATGATCAAAATATAATGACTGATAATACCAAACCAAAATATTCATGAAAAGCGAAGTAGCTTTGAGCTAAAATGTGATTTCAATAAAGAATTGATAAAAAAGGCAACAAAAGGTCATTATTAAATCATATATGGTATAATAAATATTATTAAGGTTCTTTAATATATTTATAATAAATTTATATTTCATATATAGTTGTTTCAAATGTTTATGAATGAATTAGGTACTTAAGCTAAGGGATTTTCGTCTCACTTTTATTTCTGTGTGACACATGGATTATACACCACTTTTTTTGTGGTGTATATAATTCCCAATAATGTATTTTATGATCCTTATTATGATAATTTTTGGATATAAATATCCAAATAATGTTCTTTATTTCACGGGATTTATGATTCAAAACATACTGAAGTGGTAATGGTTTAATGTTACGATCTAATTATTTATTAGGATTTTTTATATGCTTCCAATGATGAGATATTATTATTTACCTTTCAAGAAACTCATTATTTTTATTCAAATATTATAATTTTTTAAATTACATGTTTTCCTTTTACTTTTCCTCTCTTTATGTACTTAAGATTCAAAAATAATATTTTTGAGGAAAAATTGAATTTATTTCTCTCTTTATTCAGAAACCCTTTTTATTAAATGTAAATGTTTTCTAAATATGTTTCAAAGAAAGATTTCATAATTACCCAATGATTTTTTAAATTAATTTCTACCCATTTTTTAATTTTTACAAAATGGTTTTAAAGGAATCTTCATGTAATTTCCCAAACAAGGCCCTTTGGGATTTAATTTAAAATGTAAAAGGAATATATTTTTTAACATGAATAGAATGAAAGGAATTTACCACCATAATTAGGATTAAAATATTAAAATATTCCATTATAATTTTTCGATGTTATTTTCAAAGAAAATTATTTTAACAATGTTTTGTGAATTTTATTTTTGAAAAGGGAATTTTCAAATTGAAAAGGGAATTTTCAAATTGAAAAGGTAATTTTCTTCTAGAAATGATCCAAGTGATCTTTAAAAAAAATCATCTAAGATGACATACTTTTATGTTACCTAAGAATTACTACGGACATGATCCAATGGTACTATCCTAATTATTTCTTTGGATAGTTTTTATTTATTTTCATTATGAAATAATGTTTATGAAACTCATTCCTTTTTCACAGGTTATGATATGATGAATTGATGAGATGATTATGATGCCCATTTACATTATTTGAGTTGTGCTATGATGAAATGTTTATGAAACCATTTCCTTTTCATGGGTTATGATATTATAAATGTTTTATAATATTATAAAACACTTATGTATGGTTTTAATTATGTTACAGTGTCTACATTATAGTAAAGGGTGGTAGTTACACTATAACCAAGTATTGGTGGGACCTATATTAATGAATTTGAAAAAGTTTTATATATCCTGGGATAATGATGGGAAATAAGCCAGTGCGTTTGATCTACTATTGTAAATAGACTGATGTGATTGATCTAATATGTGAAATAGGTTATAATGATTGATCCCATATGAAATAGGAAATATATATTGATTCCTGATCAGCTATGATTTTATGGTGTTGGATATTAACCTTGACAAATGAAATGGTTTCTAAACTTATGATGGTGCCACCCTTATATGAAATAAGCTTATGGTTCGTGATTAATTTATTGTGATTTCATACACTTATAAATCATTTCTTTTAGAATTGTAATGATTTATTTCAGGACTCATGTTTATAATCTATGACAGGTTGGGTATGAACTTTGTAAGTTATGTTCATAATATCATACCCTTATACTTATATTGTGATTTAATATAATTATATAATTATAACCCCCATGTTTACCATTTCTAAGCATTTTATAACACCCTTTATTATATTCCCTTTCCCCATGTAATAAAGAAGGGTTTTATGTAGGTCATTTTTATGAAGAGTATTAAATGCGTAGATATTTAGGAACGATGTTGAAGATATTTCATGTAAAAAGAATATTGTGTACCTAGTATCCAAATACACTAAACCTTTTTGGTCCTTGAGTGTTTATTTATGAAATTTATTAATATTAATATAAAAAATATGTGATGTTTATATATAAAAATCCTATGCCATTTTAGTTGTTATCATAGAAAGTTTTAGTTAACGTTTGTTAACTAGGATAATAAAACTTTAATGAGAAACCTTAAGATAATACTAAGTATATGATAACATCCTAAATTTTGGAAAGGGAGAGATTATGTGGTTTACTTAAAAATATATCCTTGTCTGGATACTACATGTAGATGTGGATTAAGCATAGATATACCTAGGAATAATACTTCAGAAAAAAAGGTGTGTCTAGATTTACTTGAGAAATACCTAGTACAAAAAAATTGGAATTATTATGCACCTATTTTGACACTCTCAAGGGATATGATTTAGTTAATTCACATTTTAATTATAACCCATCATGAAATATTTGAATATATAATGACCTAGGTTAATCCTAAGGTTTCATATATTAAAAAGCGGGTTTGTTGATTAAGATATCCTAAGAATAATTTTTCATGATTGATCACTTTAATCAAAGATACATCATTTTTATACTAACCATTAAATTTATACTAAGTTATTATAGATGGAATGATAAATTTTAGGTGGTAATTGGTATGCTCAAATATTTAAGTAACCAATTTGAGATTAGTTATATCAGTTCATCATTAAAATTATATTGGAATGTTCAATATTGTCATCAATGATTAGATGTTTAATTAGTAGCTAAACCCTATAATGGTGTGATGATCACATCTAAAGTCTATGATTCTTCTTTAGTTAAAGTTTATGGGAATGTACTTCCATCAAATCTTGTTATTCGCCCTTTTTTCAAATTTGATGTTATTTTAGCCATGTATTGCATTTCTATATATAAATCCAACATTTGTTTATAATTAAAGAAAGTCATATTTTATATTCCAAACCAACCTATGATCATCTATAAGTGTGATGATAAATTTGAACTTTTGATGGAGATCGCATCCATTGTATGGATCTTGATTCCCATTCAAAAGGGGTGTTTGTCTTAGATGGTTGTGAAGAAAATAAAAATATTTCCAAAAATACCTATATAATGTCCTAGATTGAGTTATAATAATTTAAGAAGTAACTCTAAAAGAATATTGATAAAGGATTTTTATGACCTGGTGTATCAGCATGGGGTGAACTGGTTCTCTTTTTAAAAATAAATTTGGTTCAATGTATCTTTGCATTGATTATAGAGAACTTAAAAAAGATAACTATCAAAAACAATTACTATCTACCCTGTATAGATAACATTTTTAGTCAACTATATGGAGCTTAATACTTTTCAAATATTGAACTTCGTTCTAGATATCTTAAATTGATGATCAATAATGAGGATATACCCAAAATGACATTTTTTTACTGGTATGTACACTATGATTATATAGTGATTCCATTTGTTCATATAAATTACCTAATTATATTCATGTATTTAATGAATAAAGTATTTAGATATTACCTTGATTAGGTTTTGGTAGTCTTTATAGATGGTATTATTATATAATCAAAGATAAAGTAAGAGAAAAATGATCACTTTATAATTGTACAGAATCCCCTAAGGAAGGATAATAAATATGAAAATTTTACAATGTGTGGATTTTAGTTATAAATAGTTTCATTTTTTGGGCCATATAATCTTATTTTAGGTTATATTAGTGGATCTAAAAAATCTAGAGGCTATTGAACATTAGAAAAGACTGACCATAGTGATTGAGATCCATATTTTCCTTGGTTTAGTTGAATATTATCAATGGTTTGTAGAGAATTTCTTATGATTTTCTAATCCACTCACTTAGTAAAATCAAAAGGGATCCAAGTTCCCCTATACAGATGAATGTGATGGAATTTTCAAGGAACTAAAGAGAATATTAGTCAGTGTACCTATGCTTACATTACCCTATAGTAGAGAAGGGTTTTTTCCTCTATAGTGACGCATCAAAGATGGGATTTGGATGTGTTCTCAGGAGGAATAAAAAGGTTATAGCTTATAACTCAGGAAAATTGAAGGTTTATGAGAAAAATTACCCAACTGAGGATTTAGATTTAGCTATGATAATTTATGTATTAAAGATATAGAGGCATTATATTTAAATATAAAATATAGATATATATACTAATCATAAAAGTTTATAGTTTATATTCCCATAGAATGAGTTGAAAAAGAATCTAAGAAGATGGTTGTAGCTGAATAATTACTATGATTGATCATTACATTATACCCTTGGTAAAGAAAACAAGGTTGTTGATGCTTTGATTTTAAAGGATCATGCGAGCTTATCAATGATGAGGATTAAAAATTATCCAATATTTATGTACTTTAAAAGGTTGGATATGGAAAAATTAAAGATAGGAGATAAATAATATCTTTCTCAAATGAACATTCAAACATCTTGTAGGATTGAAATATAATGTAGATACTCAATATATAAGAGGGGGTGAATTTTATCCTTTAAGAATTCCTTTGGAACTTTTAAAGTTGATATAAAACTTTCTATTATTTAATAAAGATAAACAATGTAAATTCACAAGACCTCTTAGTTCGACAAACTTGCTAGATTCCGGATATATGGTTTCAGAAATGAAACTTAAGAAAAGATTACAAGGGAAAAGATTATACCTAAAAGCATATAGAATCTTAATAATCAATGTACAAGTACAAGAAAGTATAATATAGTTATAATTTTCTTATTAATCTAAATGCAATGGAAAATAAACTTGAAACAATACAAGTAACAAGTATGAAATCTTTTAACCCAAGGAGTACGGTATTCAACAAACTTGGATTAAATTCCCTTGATTTATACTTTCAAGAAAATATGTCTTACCCACACCAGGGTAATCCCTTGATAGGAATATCATAGTATTTCTTTCTATCCCTGAAATCCCTCGAACTTCAAGGTAGTCGGCACCTCAATCTTTCTTATCACGGAAGTCCTCAAACTTTAAGATAGTCGGCACCTCTGTCTTCTGATCCCCATAATCCCTTGAATGTACATAGCAACAATTAGAGACACAAGAAGCAATCTGAACAACATGTTCAGTACCCACAAATCATGAGAGTCTCTCTCTCTATAAATCTCTTCAACAGCATGTAATCTCTAGAGTTTTAGATCAGTCAAGTAAGTTGTGTATTGAGCTCATTCAAATGAGCTCCTATTTATATGCACTTATCCAATGATTGTCTCCCTCCTCAAATGGCCGTATTTTTTATTGAATCTCAGAGGGACCTGTACATGTGTCACTCAAACAATGGTCAGTTATAAACAGAATGCATGACATCATTTCATAACTATAACATGAGTAAGTAAAATATGGTTGCTCAACCAAATCTATTTTTCGAAGTCTAAGAAAAAATAAAGTTTGGAGTCTATGAAAAAAACATTTGGAGTCTATATTACATGATTATTTGGATTCTATTTTTCAAAGAATTCATAATTAGAATTATATATAATTCGGAGTCTGAATTCTAAGGAATTGGGAATATGAATTCTAAGAAATTTGGAACCTGAATTCTAAGGAATCCCGAACCTGAATTATAAGGAATTCAGAACCTGAATTCTAAATAATTCTGAGTCTAAATTATAAGGAATTATGAACCTAAATTCTAAGGAATTTGGAGTCCAAATTCTAAGGAATTAGGAATCGTAATTCTAAGGAATTCGGAGTTTTAATTCTAAGGAATATGGAATCTAAATTCTAAGGAATTCAGAATCTGAAATTCAGAGAATTCAGAATATGAATTTCAGAAATTCGGAATCTAAAATTCCAAGAATGAAAATAGAATACCTTATATCTATGTATTTATATGATTGTGAGGTTTTAAAAATGAAACTGAATTCTACACTTAGAAATAAAAAGAGTTAGGTTTAGTGAAACCAAATCATGAATAATGAAAACAAATATAGGGAAAAATTTCCTTGGGAAGGAAAATTTTCTTTATTAATATAAAATTTATAGGAAATGAAATTTTCCTTGAGATAAAGTGTTTGTGATATTCTAAACATAAGGGAATGGAAAATTTATAAGGACCCTTATAGACTCAATAAACTCCACCTTTTTGGAAATCAAAAACATCATTACTAAAAATAATTTAAGGACTTATAAATTTTATGGACTAGAAAATAAAAAATTATCTACCTTTACTTATGGATCATAGTGAATATGACTAACTCCCTCTTAGGATTTGGAATCACTAAGGATCATATTCTTGATTTCCTGATTGAGATTTTTCATTTTCTTATATTTGAAAAACGTCACTGATAAGAACATTCTTCTAGATGAACTCCCTCGTAGGGAAATTTCATCTTTACTTTGTATTATTTTTAACATTCCTTTCTCCCCCTTTGTAATTTTCAAAAAGAAATAGATGGAATGGAAAAATTGGTACCTAAAACATTATTACAAACAAATATATGGAGGACAAAAAAAATTCATTAAGACTGAAAGTATTTGTACAATGAAGAAAATACAACAAAAGATCAGAATGAAATGAAATTATCCCTCTTTTTTCCTTTGACATCAGCTTCTTCACACTAGTTTTTAGCTTCTTGAGATCCTTGTGATCCTCTTACCCTCTCTTAAGAAACTGATCCTGGTCTTCACTTTTCTTCTCTAAGGCTTGAATTTTCTCTTCTGGAGCCTTAAGAATGTCTGAGTGAGCTTTCAATAGTTCTTCTTTCTTAACAAGATTCTCTTCAATCTCCATTATAAGAACCTATTCCCTCTTCTAATTCATGGCCACAGAGTTAAGATTTCCATTTAGATCCTTAACTTCTTGCTCTCGAGTAGTTTTTTTAAGACGTGACATTTCCTTAAAACTATTTGTAAGATCTTTAATCTTCCCATATTCAGTATCAAAATCATCCTTGACATTATATGGATTTCATCAAAAATTCTAATTTCTTCAATAATCTTCTTTGACTTTCTTGTCATCTTCTTGCATGATCTATTATGAGCCTCATAACCAATGAGGATGTTCTTGAAATCTTCCTCTAGTGCAACATATTTTTCCATCACCATGGAGACTGAATATGACTTATGATTTATTGTATGCTGAAGCATCTGACATCTTGAATCTATGCTTGGGAATAAAGGAATTGTACCAACCAGCTTCTCCAATGACTGGACAAAAAAATCATGTCCATGGGAAGATGATTCTGAATTATAATGTTGGGTTGGTGAGTATTTTTTTCTATATCATCGGCTTTCCTCTTTGATGAACTACCAACATCCTTCTTCTTCACCACAAATTTACTAGGTGTATCAACAACTACCTACTTTCTCTTATCTGGTCTCAGAATTATGTACTGTTCTTTTAGATATTCATTCTCACTATCATATAGTTGAACAATCTTATCTTCCTCAGCATAGTCTTTCTCTGAATCGTCCACTAAATCTTATGGATAAATAAAATCCGGATTAGTACTTTCATCATCTATTGTCTTATTCATTTATTCTTCACCCTTCTTATCTTTTCCTGGTGTATCAATTTTTGAGGATTTAGCTTGGGAAGTCTGGATTGATAATTTTATAGATGGTCTTTCCCTCTCATGGTAATCTTCAAATTGCTTGATGATATCATTAGTTTCATTGTATAACGACCCATACTTTACATACATTGTTATTTATTCAGAATTGAAGCACACTTATTATAACATATAACAAAACCAATAATGGACCGTATAGGTATAGTGTCTTTAGAAACTGGGAAACATAAACAACTGGTTCATAAAGCATCTACTTTGCCTCCCATTTATTTCATCATATCTAGAGTCCCTTTTTGGCATATTCTAATTAATAACCTTCTTCCTGACCTGGGGAAATAAAACATATAAAAGGGTGAGCTCAAATGATCAGTAAGGGTAAACAAAAGAAATATCAATCACATCATATACATAAGCACATAACTTTTGAAAATCTTAACCCGCAAAAGAGATCATAATTTCATAACATGGGATAGATAATAGTAGTGAAATGTAATCCCAATAATCATAAAATAAAACATGAAACTTTGTGGCATACACACATAATCATAGGGAATCATTTCTTATTAGTCAAGACTCATTGCCAAGACTATCTTAGTGGACAAAGTCCATTTCTGAACCGAGTTCACTCCTCGTTTCAGTCCTGTTTCACTGAACCGGTATAACCTACCCTTCTAGCCATGTCTATCTCATGAGATATAAAATCTTTACCCAATTCATTGGAGGGAGATATAGGTCCCACCCATCTCATAATGATACCATTCTTATGTGTTCCACAAAATCATAAGTCATACATCATTACATAACCCATGTAATAAAAATGGGATTCTTAAACAACATGACATCATAAAACAATTCATATAAGATAAAGGAATTCATAAAAATAATTCCATCACAACATAATCAAATCAATGTAATAATAGGGATAGAAATATAACCCTTTATTATCTTAGATGGAAAATAATTTTGATAAAACACTTGAACTCCATTCTTGAGGAAAATATCTTTTCTGCTTCAAAAACACTTTTCCTTTCTTAACATGTCGTACAATTCTAAACTAAAATAAGTTGATTAAAAATAAACTTGAAAACTTGTAAAGGAATCTTCTTGGAAATAATTTTTTTCAAAATCTATTCATGCCATATAAGTTAAAAAACATTCTTCTCGTACTTTTGTCGGAAAAGTCAAAAAGTACCTCGTACGAAAAACGACAAAAGATTCCTTTCATATATTTTACTAAAAACTCACCGAAGGGTAAAATTGGATTTAAAAAATTGTAGGTGGATGGAAATAATATTACATATTGAGGAAACATGGATGTGGATGATAAAATACACCCCAGTAAATGCAAAAGTAAAAACAATCTCGGATAAAAATGAGATTGTGATATTTCCCTTACCTTAGGTCTGATATGCTTTGTACGTGTCCGAACCTCATGTATAATGATTTAAATAATTTTATTGACTTATTCCAGAATCATACTTATTTTTATGATATCATATTTGTTCATATTCTTAGCTTCTTATTAGTAATATTTCATTGCTACTTGTTATTCGGGTGTTTATAACTTTTTGTTCTTATGTGTGTTTTGTTGAATAAATTCTTATTCTTCTCTTTAGGTTAAAGATACCTCATTTCCAGAATGGTATTAGTGTAATATATATCATATTAATTCATTTAATTCATTTAATTCAATTATATAATCATTATGAAATGAAGATCATGTAGAACGAGTCGCATCACATCGTGGAGATGGTATTTCGTACGTACGCACGAGTGATGATATCATTCCTATGATCATGGAATTATATTGGAGTGTACGTATACTATTTCAGAATCAGTATCACTTTATAATAGTCATATATAGTCATTATTTACACCATTATACCCATCCAAGTAAGGTGGTGGTGGAAAATAGATTACACCACGGCGTGGAGACGGTATTCCGTACGTACACACGCGCGATTATTTCTTTTTCCGTAGGATGGATAGATGGTGAAATTGGGTTGTTTCATACTTATAATAACATATCAGTATATGAGTGATACTGATGTTATTACTTCATAATGAAACAAGTAAATAAGAATAAGTGGAAGAAGAAATAAAGATGAAAGAATCGGTAATGGACATTTACCTCTTCTTTGAAGTGCTTCTTTGAGACCTTCTTTTAGGGCACTAAAATTGGTCTTTGAAGAAGACCAGGACCTATAGGATGTATCTAGGGAAGTGGAGAGGATAAATTGGTAGGGTTTGGCCGAGATTGAAGGCTCAAAGTGGTGTGTGGAAGAGGGGGAGGAGGTTCCCTTTTATAAGGGAGGAGAGGGGCACCTTTGGAATAACAAAAAAATATTATTTTATTATAACGTCAAGTTCGGTTTTAAATTGCTCCAAATTGATTTATTTCGAGGATAAGGTGGGGATGGGTCAAAATCATCTCATCCAATAGAATTTATACAAGTTTATTTTCCTATTTTAACCTTATCATGTAGATTTAACATTATGTTAAATAATTTTACTTTTACCGGGTCTTCTTGTGTTCTTATACTACAAGGTTAATAAACTTACTATATCAAGACAAACGAACCCCAAGTTGTTTATTATTAATATATATAACCTTATCTAAGTCATTTGGCAGAACCTTATATTTTTAGGAACAAAATAAAAATTAATAATATAATATTTGTTTTAAAAACTATTTTATGTCAATTTTGACACTATTTAGTAATTGATTTTTGTGAAAATCATAACAGAATGATAAGTTCGAAAAAAGTTAATTAAATAAATAATAACATGTCATATTAACCTATAAAATTAGTGTAATTCATAAAAAGTCTCAAATTATATTTATTTGGGTATTTATAACATCAATTATGTCAATATTTCATTAATAAGATAATTACTGCATCATCGTTGTGTCATAAATAAATTAACTTATTTAATGTCTAAAATTTAAAAATAAAATACCATTATGTAGGAAATATTTTTAGATTTCTAATTAATATTTATAGTCTAATTTATCTTATGTATAAACCCATATTAAAAATGATTTAGTTATTAAACTTTGATTTTAACTATTTTAACCCTTCTTTAAATAAATTAATAATAAATGTCCTAATCTAATCCAAGTGGGCCTAAATGGTCATATTTTATTACTAAGGTTGTTTTTGGTCGAATTGCACTTGTCCAATAGAATTAGGACATGTGTTAGGGTAATAATAATATCATTTTTACCCTTAATTACCCTATTTACTTTTAACCATTGTAAAAAAAAGTAAAAAGTTACTATTCACCAAAAAATTATTTTCATCTCATTGAACCACTTTTTACTTACTGAAATCAACCGTGTCTCTCAGATTTTCAAAATTCCACTCACAGAAGCGGTAAAATTAAGTTTTATGAAAAATTCAGTTTTTTAACTACCACTTAGTGGTTCACTATTCATCAAAAATTGAAAGTTATCATAAAAATACCAAAATTTCACCGTAGGCTAATTTCGATATTACGAATCCAAAAATGAAGTCCATTTTGAAAAATAAAATTTATAAAATTTCAAAAAGTGGTTATTACTATTCATAACGGCTAGTTTTAATAATATTTTAATAGTATATCGTTGTTCAGTGAAACTCGGTATTGCGTATGATGCAAGCTATCGAGGAAGCTCGCAATTTCGTGTAAAGCAAGACAGGAAAGTGTTGTGTGTAGAAAAGGATTCCTTTGATGATTTATATAACATAAAAGTCTCGGGTGTTACACATTGACTTCTTCTTATTACTCTTCTTCTTCTTTTATTTCCACTTCCTCTTCCGGAGTAATTGTTTCTTCTTGATGCGATTCTAAAACCACAAATTTATTTCTTAGAGTCTCGGGTAATGGTTCAATCAAAAAGGATTCTGGTTCTGAAATTTGATCAGAGGCTCTTTTAGTAGCCTTGAGAGGAGACTAAATGACTTCAGCTTCTAATAATATCTTTCTTTGCTTATTTTCTTTTTTTCCTTTTCAAGATTCTCAGCATCCTTTTCCTTCAATTATTTTTCTTCAGTAGGGTCCAAGACAAACTTAGGCTCCCCTTCCATCTAGTTCTTCTTATCTTCTCTCCACTTATCCACTACTTCATCAGGATAATATTTTTTGTTTCATTGGCTTTGGTGTTACTGACTATGTTTTCTTTTCCAAAGGAGTTTTTGTTTTCTCTTCCGGCTCCTTAGCCTTTTTATTCCTTCCACATTTCATAGAGGTTTCAGCCAATTCCGGCTTCTTTGAAAAAGCTTCTAATTCATATTTAGAAAGATAATATAATTTTCCAGATTCATCAGAAAATCCAATTTCATTCTCATTAAGGTGTCATCACATAGCAACATAGATTTTTAATTTATCATCTGGGAACTGCATAGGATTTTGAATGATTGAAGGAAAAGAACAATAATCTTTGAAAGAATAGCCGAATACATAATAATCTGAGAATTCATATTTCCATTCTTAATATACTCAATAATTACCAATATATACTTAACCAAGTTTATCTTTATGAGGTTCAATAAAAAGTACAATATATAGATATCACTCATCTTCAGAGTATCCTTATCCCCTTTCCTTGGAATTATAATTCCTTGAACCCACAATTCAATAATCCGAAAATTTTTATAAAGATGACTGATATTCAGAGTCTTAACTCTTTTCAAGATAAGACACTCTATTGCCTTCTCCTTATTAAAAGATCCTGATTCATTAGGTACTTTGTGACTGCTAAACTCTACTTCCCCTTTGTAAGGAATACCTATCAGACTCACTTCTTTACTATATGAAAGAGATTAGGTCTTTCCATAACACTTGAAAGCGAATTTATCATTCTCTCCTTCATTGAAAAAGATAATTGTTTCATTAAAATCCACCATAAAATTCGGATATACTGGATCATGTGCCTTCAGCTTTGAAATAAAAGGGATATCCCATCCATTCAACTTAATATTTTTGGAAACAAAAGAATCATAATTGTCAAGGAATTTTTGATCAAATAAACTCTCTCCATATATCTTCCACTTGGAGATTTCCTTAACACTTGACATTTTATTCTAAAGAGAATCATTTGTAGGCATCCGGATCTAATAAAACATCTAAAAATTCAGAAAGATCTTAAAATAAATATGCAGAGCTTAAAAATGCAAAATATTGAAAAATCAACTTGGGACAACCATCTGGGGGGCTTTATATAGGCGATTTAGGTGACGGTTCAACTTCCATGGTTGATCCAATGTTAGTAAAACTTCTGATCAAATCTGACGGTTGAGATTATAACTGAAGATGGATTTTGATAGATTCTAATCTTTTGAGGTTATTAAGATAGACGTTTAGATTTAAGAAAAAAAACATGAATCTTAAAATTTTAAAAACAAAAATAAAATACCAACTATTAAAAGATGATTACGAAAACATGGAAAAGAAATCATACCTTCCTGATTTCTAGGAAAATTATTCGTAATGAGGAAAACTTATTCTTGAATAACTTTAGATTTAGAAACATTTAGATTACAAAAAATTTAGATTACGAAAAAAAATCTGGACTAAGAAACATTTTGAAAATTTTGACAACGAGAAAATTTGACTACATAAATTTTACTACGAAAAAATTGACTACAAAAAGATTAACTACGAACAATTATGACTACGAAAAATTTTGACTAATAAGAAAAAATACTCCCCCTATGAAAAGGAGTTTCTTACAGTGAAGAGATAGGTTTCAAAAAGAAGTTAATATAGAAGATTACGTTATGATTATCATTCCTAACTTCTGTTTAATATATTCAAATCTATCAGAGGGTAAAGATTATATGAAAATTTCATCAAGTTGATCTTGTGTTTCGATAAATTGAAGAATAATATATACTTTTTGTGTGTGATCCCTAAAAAAGAGATTCCTAATATCTATGTGTTTTGCATGAGAGTGATGTGTGGGGTTTTTAATTAAGGTAATGGCACTAGTATTATCACACAATATTGTTTTTGGTAAAACTCATACCATAGTGTTTGAGTGTGTGTTGCATCCATAACACTTGAGCACAACAACTTCCAACTACTATATATTAAGCTTCAGTAGTGGAAAGTGCTATTGATTTTTGGTTTTTGTAGGACCAAGAAACTAATGAATCTCCTAATTAATGACAAGTTCTGGATTTACTTTTCCAATCCATTCTACATCCAACAAAGTCAGCATCCAAAAATAAAATTATAACAAAATCATTTCCAGAAGAATAAAAGAGTCCTAAATCCATGGTTCCCATTAAGTAGCGAAAAATCCTTTTCAGTTCCTTTAAATGAGATTCCGTAGGATTGTATTGATATCTTGGAAATAAGCATACTGAAAACATTATGTCTGTACAACTAGCTATTAAGTAAAGTAGACTTCCTATCATACCTCTAAATGATGGTTGATCTACTGGTTTCCCAGTTTCATCAAGATCAAGTGAATTTGAGGTACCAGTGAGAGTACTTATACTCTTAGTGTTGCTATATCCAAACTTTTTAAGAATATATTTAATATAATTATGTTAGGATATATAGATTCCTTCTGGTTTTTGAGAAATTTGAAAACCAAGGAAAAAAGTTAACTCACCCATCATACTCATTTCAAACTCATATTTCATTAGATCCGTAAAGGAATCAGAAATAGATTAATGATTTGAACCAAATATAAAGTCATAAACATAAATCTGAACAATCAAAACATTTTTTTATCTTTCATTATAAAAAGGGTGGGATCATCATTTCCCTTAACATAATTTTTTTTGTAAAAAACCCCTATAATCCTATCATACCAAGATCTAGGGGTTTGTTTAAGTCAATATAAACCTTTGGTAAGTTCGAAAACATGTTCAGGATGTTTTGTATCTTCAAAACCAGGAGGTTGTTCGACAAAAACTTCTTCTTGAACATAACCATTAAGGAAATTACATTTAACATCCATTTGAAAAATTTTGAAGTTAAAGAATTCCGAAAAGGCAAGTAGAATACGAATTGATTCAAGTATAGATAATAGAGCATAGGTTCTTTTATAGTCTATTCCTTCTTGTTGATTATAACCTTTAGCAACAAATATAGATTTATTTCTTATTATGATTCCATTTTCATCACACTTATTTATGAAGACCCATTTTACTCCAATAATAGAAGTTTCATTAGGTCTTTCAATCAAGGTCCAGATTTTATTCCTTTCGAATTCATTTAGCTCATATTGCATATCTTTTATCCAATGATCATCACCTAAATCTTCATCAGTGATTTTTATTTATAATTGGGAAAGGAATTATTCATGTTCTACTTCATTTATTATGGAACTTCTAGTCCTTACAGGTTGATTTACATCACCAATGATACTATCACCGGGATGATTCTTAAGAAACAACTAATTTGGGTCTTGTAAAACCTGTTCATCAACATATGATAGGAAATATCTTGGAGTAAATGCTTCAAAAATTTCTTCTCGAACATTTTTATTATCAGAAGGATCTTCTATCAGGGGTTGATAATCAGTTTTTGAAAACACATAAGAAGATGTAGATTGAGGATGTCTAAAAACAAAGTGATTAGTTTCATCAAATTTAACATGTACAGTTTCTTCAATAGTATAAGTATCTTTATTGAGAAATTTATAAGCCTTAGAGGTTGTGGAGTAGCCTAAGAAAATTCCTTCATCAGACTTTGGGGCAAATTTTTATAGATTATCTGTAGTATTCAGAATGAATCCCTTGCAACCAAAAACCTTGAAGAAGGAAAGTCTATGTTTTCTACTGTTTCATAACTCATAATGAGTTTTATTAAGAAAAGTTCTAAGAAAAATACAATTTATAGTATAAAAAGTAGTACTTACAACTTCAGCCCAAAAATTTTTGGATACCAAATATTCACTCAACATGGTTCTTGTTATCTCTTGAAGAATTCAATTTCCTCTTTCAACAACACCATTTTGTTGAGGAGTTCTTGGTGTTTAGAAGTTATGAGTAATCCCTTTTCTACTACAAAATGTTTCAAAATCAGAATTTTGAAATTCTCCTCCATGATCACTATGAATAGTTATCAAAGGAATATTTTTCTTATTTTTAACTTGGGCTATGAAAATTTTGAAATAAGAAAAAGCTTAAGATTTCTTTGCAAGAAAATATACCCATGTAAATCTAGGGTAATCATCAAATAAGACAAATACCAAATATTTGCCTCCAATGCTTCCAGTTTGTGTTGGACCAAAAAGATCCATATACACCAACTATAATGCATCAGTGGTTGAGACTTCACCGACTGATTTAAAACTTGATTTATGTTTCTTGCCATATTAAAAAGGATCAAAAAATTTTGAAGAATCAAATCTATGATTTGGTATATCCTTAACTCGTCTTTTATTAGAGATTTTGCATAGGTTCATAAGTTTATAGTGTCCAAAACTTCTATTCCATAGCCAAGAATGATCTTCCACTGAACTAAGACAAGGTAGATATTGGCTCCTAAGGTCTTCTATGTTTAATGTGTAAACATTATCTTGCCTATGGAAAGAAAGAATAAACTATTCCTTTTAATTGTGTACTAAACACTTGTCATTCTTAAAATTCACAAGGTAAACTTCATCACATAATTTACTTATTCTAATAAGGTTTTGATTAAGACAGTTAACAAGTAAAACATTATAAATCAATGTTTTTTCAAGAAGAACAATATTAACTATACCAATAATTTCTCCCAGAACGTTATCTCCAAAAGTTACTTATCCTCCCTTCGTCTTGAAAATATTTTGAAAGAAGTTTTTATTACCATTAATGTGCTGGGAACATCCACTATCCATGTACCACATATTACTATTGTTACTATCTTTATTTTCTTGAAAATAATAGTGTTAGACTTTCAGACCCCAAACTTTCTTAGATCTAGAAACTTCAGAAATCAAAATCTTTGTAATCCACATTTTCATGGAAAAATAAGCTTTATTAAAACCTAAAGACTGAGTTTTTTTAAGGAACAATTTTTTTCACAATGCTCACCACACTGGCACTTAGTGCATAATGGAGAACTTTGAGGAACAAAATAATTATTACTAAAAACTATTTTTGAATGAGTATAACCAAATATAGAATTATTCCTTAGAGGTTGAATTTGGGAATACATCTTGTCAAATTTTTCCTTACCCAATGTAAAGTTCGGCAAACACTTCCTCATGGAAAATATTTCTGACTTCAGTCTAATAACCACGTTTTTATCCTCAAAAACATTAGTTTTAGATCTAGAGTTTTACTCTAAAACATTTTTATTAGAAATTAATTTTTCTAGATCCTTAGAAATTTTATCCTTCTCAGAATTAAATTCCCCCAGGGTTTTTGAAATACATTCAAAATCATAAATTTTAATATCAATATCTTTAAAAATATCTGATACTTATTTAGTAAGTATATAAATTCTAGAATTTTACTTATCAATCTTTTTCTTGACATTAAAATTTTCATTCTTAAGGAGCTTAGCAAAACTAGAAACTTTTTCATAAGTTGGTAAAATATTATCTTCATCAGAATAATATTCATCATTAAAATATTCAAAACATTTACTATCACTATAATTAGCATTCTAGGATACATTGGTTATGGATTCATCATTGTGTACCTTAGCCATTAAATAATGATTTTCAATAGGTAACTTGGAAAGTAAACCAAGATTATTTTAACCAGAAGATTCATACTCTGAGGATTCATCAGAAGAGTCTCCACCATTGCCACTCTAGGTGTCATTATCTTTCAAAACATTCTTATCTTTAGCTTTTTAGTACATTGTTATATTCCTCTCAGAATGCTTTTACTTTCTATCATTTCTCTTAAGCATAGGACAATCTGACCATATATGCCCTACTCTTTGGCATTCATAAAAAGTGACTTCTAAGTCTTTCTTGTCCTTTCTTTATTTATTATTATATCTATACTGAAATTATTTCTTCCCAACTATCTTGTTCATCCTTCGAGCAATATTAGATAGTTCATTCTCAGAATGTTCACTTTTCCATGATTCAGATAAAATAGTATCCTTTTTCGACTTGGATCTAGTAAACCTTTCAAGAGTCTTGGCTTTTGTAGATTTAAAAGCTACACTTCCATTTCCATTCTTCTTTTTATTCAAATCAACATCTCTTTTCATTCTTGTCTCATGTTGAATAAGAGTTCCAAATAGCTCATCAAGAGTAATCTAACATACTTTCCTATTCTCATTAATAGCTATTCTCTTAGATTTTCACTCATTTGGCATGATTTCTATAATCTTGTCCACAAGTGCCTCACCATCTAAACACTTTTCACCCATGGATTTTAAACTATTAACAATGGTCATAAACCTCTGTTGTAACTTACACATTAGTTCTCCATAAAGAAATAGAAATCCATGATATTCTGCTCTAAGCATAGCTCTACTAGTTTCTATAACCTTTGATGTACCAAAATGAGTAACCTCAAATTTCTTCCAAAAATAATTTGAAGCTTTGTAAGAATTAATATAGTTATAAATTCCTAGTCATGGAACACAACAATGTATTGCGTACCTTTTAGTTTAGTTGATATTCTGACTTTTCTTGATTATTAAATGTTTTTACTTCCTTATCAGGAATCTTGTAATCTCCAGTAAGCATAACAAAGTTTTCCACTCCTATGTTTATAACAAAATACTTCATATGATCTCTCCAATATTCATAATCATTCCCATCAAATATAGGTGGTCTAGTAGGATTAATATTTTCAATTGAACCGAAATTCATTCCTATCATCTAAAAGAAAATATCATTCCACAAAAACTTGTTGATAGAAAAAGTTTGTAAAAAAGGAAAAAAAATCCTATGAAAGGAAAATATAGAACAGTGAAAAATTGAGAAAGAAAACTTATATGTGAATATAAGTATTTCAGAAACTTCCTATGATAAATATTGTAGGATCGAAATATACAAGAGGGGGTGAATTGTATCATTTATTAATTCCATTGGAACTTTTAAAGTTTATATAAAACTTTCTATTTTTTAACAAAGTTAAACAAGGGAAATTCAGAAGACCTCTTAGTTCTAAAAACTTTCTTGATTCTAGAAATATGGTTCCAGAAATGTAAGATAAGAAAATTTTACAAGGGAAAATAATATACCTTAAAGGGTATAGAATCTTAATAATTAGAGTACAAGTACAATAAATTATAAGATAGTTATAATTTTATTATTAACCAAAATGTAGTGGAAAATAAACTTGAAACAATACAAGTAACAAGTATGAATTATTTTAACCCAAAGAGTAGGGTATCCAACAACCTTGGATAAAGTTCCCTTGATTTATACTTTCTATAAATTCAATCTTACCCACACCAGGGTAATCCCTTGATAGAAATATCAGAGTCTACCTTGCTATCCCTGCAAGACCTCGAACTTCAAGGTAGTCGGTAGCTCTGTCTTCCTTGTCCAGGAAGTCTTTGAACATTAACGTGCTCAGCACCTTTGTCTTCCTATCCTTGGAAGCCCTCAAATGTACATAGTAAAAAATCAGAGTTGCACAAAGCAATCTGAACAAGATGTTCAGTATGCACAAATCATGAGAGTCCCTCTCTCTAGAATTCACTTCAACAGCATGTAATCTCTAGAGTTGTAGATCAGTCAAGTAATTCATGTATTGAGCTCATTCAAATGAGATACTATTTATAGGAACTTCTCCAATGGTTGGCTCCCTATTCCAATGGTAATATTTTTCCTTGAATCTAGGAGTTACTTGTCCAAGTGTCACTCAAACAATGGTTATTTAGAAACAAAATGCACGACATCATTTCATAACTATAACATGAGTACGTAAAATATGGTTTCTCAACCAAATATAGTTTTCAAAGTCTAACGAAAAATAAAGTTCATAGTCTAAGAGAAAGACATTCGGAGTCTGTATTACATCAATATTCAGATTCTGTTTTTCAAGGAATTTGGAAGTAGAATTCTATATACTTAAGTGTCTGAATTCTAAGGAATTTGAAATCTGAATTCTATGGAATTCGGAACCTGAATTCTAAAGAATTGAACATGAATTCTAAGGAATTAAGAGTTTAAATTCTAAAAAATTATGAACCTGAATTCTAAGGAATTTAGAGTCTAAATTATAAGGAATTCAGAATCTAAATTCTAAGGAATTCGGAGTCTGAATTCAAAGGAATTCGGAATCAGAATTCTAAGGAATTCAGAATCTGAATTTCAGAGAATTCTTAATTTGAATTTCATAGAATTCTGAATCTGAATTTCAAAGAATTTAGAATCTGAATTTCAAAGAATGAAAACAGAATATATTATATATAAGTATTTATAGGATTTTGAGGTTTTAGAAATGAAACCTAATTTTACACTTAGAAATAAAAAAGTTAGGTTTAGTGAAACTAAATCATGAAAAATGAAAACAAATATAGGGAGAAAATTTCCTTGGGAAGGGAAATTTTCCTTAATAATATAAATATTATGGGAAATAAAATTTGACTTGAGATAGAGTGTTTGTTATTTTCAAATCATAAAAGAATAGAAATGTCATAAGGAAATCTTATTGACTCAACACATCTATCCATGATAGGATTAAATAGGTGTTGAATAAAGAATTAGAACTGAAAAAGAAGGTGAGAAATGTTCCTAAGTTTAACCATGAATGTAATGGAATGATAAGTTTTAGGAACTGTGTATGTGTTCCATCCATACCTAATTTGGAGAATGGGATATTAGAGGAATCTTATAGTTATTCATTCTCTATTCATCCTAGAAGTACAAAGATGTGTATATATTTGAAAGGGTATTTCTATTGGGATAGAATAAAGAGAGATATTGTAGAATTTCTATCATAGTGTTTGGTGTGTTCATAACTTAAGGTTGAGATAAAATATTTTAAATATATATTACAACCATTACCATACTAGAATGGAAATGTGAAAACATCACCATGGATTTTTTCATAGGACTCCCTAAAACTTCTAAATGGAGTAATGTTGTAAGTGTTTTAGTTGATATCCTTAAAAATAGAATTATTTATTTCTATTAGATAATATTTATATCTCGATCATATTTCTAGGATATACATTAATGAAGGGGTAAATTTTAATGGATGCCCATATTCTGTTGTATCTGATCGAGATCTGAGGTTTTTCTTGAAGTTCTACCAAGGTCTTCAGAAAAAACATAATATAGAGGTGAGTTTCAACACTATATATCATCCTCAGATTGATGGTCAGTCTAATAGAATAATTCAATCCCAATATGATATGTTTACATCATGTTATATGGATTTCCAAGGTGTTTGGAATCAACACTTTCCTCTAGTCGAGTTTTCTAACAACAATAGCTTCCACTCAAGAATTCAAATGGATCTTTAAAAATCCCTATATGGAAATAAGTGTAGAGATCCAATTTATTGGAATGAAGTTATAGAAATAAATATATTAGGATATTAACTGCATGAATAATTGAAAAAAGAGGTTAGATTCATTCAGTAACATATAAGGGAAACCAAAAATTTGATATAAAAGTTATGTTGATAATAATCAGTATGATCTGGAATTCAAAATTAGTGAAAATGTGTTTCTAAAAACTTATCCATTGAGGAAGGTAATGATATTTGGGAAGAAAATAAAGCTAATGACTATGTATATTATCCCTTTCAATATTCTTGATCGAGTAGGAATGGTTGTTTATCGCTTGGCTCTTCCACTGAACCTGTAACACCCCAAGTAAATAATGAATATGAAATTTTCATATTTATCCATATTTTTGAATAAAATATTAATATGACTTTAAAGGGGGCGCTATGCTCGATGGCGTACCCAACACGCAACAACGAGTTTCTTGGGAATCTTACGTTGCACTCCAATAATAAAATTATATTATTTCAAATGGTAGTTAACATGTAGCCGTTGTATTGGCGGGAATGGATATAAATAACTAAAATATGATTATATATGTTTTTTAAATGTTTTTACATTTATCCAATAAAAGCTAAAGGCGTAAAATACGTAAAGAATTCAATTTTAGGCGCATATGCCCTAGTTTTCACTAAAGGATCACTTATCGCCTTTTAATGGAGAAATGTCATTAAATATAGTTTTGATCACTCTTATACATTCTTTTAGACCAAATAAAACTCTTATTAAGAATCGGGACATCAAATTTTACTTTGTGTAATTTTTTGGTATTTTTCCGATAAAGTTCATTTTTTAATGAATAGTGTAGAATGTTGTGTTTTAATTCAAAACCTCTTTTTAATCTAATTTATTTATATGATTAGATAATATATTGAATTGGTTTTAAAGTGAAATTAGAAAATATTTTTACCATTAAATCCGATAGTGGTCGTTGGAATTAATTTCACTTTGAAATCAGACTTAAACTAGTGTCAATCTTTTGATACTTATTGTTTTATAAAAACACGCTATTTGCTCTGACAGTGGGAATTAATTATTAAATTAATTAATGTGACTAATATGTTTTCAATTTGGTAAAATTGACTTCATTTTTGAGTTCGTAATATCAAATATAGCTTATGGCGAATTTTTGGTAATTTTCTGAAAAACTTCAATTTTTGATGAATAGTGAAACCACTAAGTGGTACTTATAAAAGATGATTTTTCGTTTAAATGAAATTTTACCACTTATGTGTTTTAAATTTCAAAAATACGACATACATGGTTGTCATTAAGAATTAAAATGTGGTTCAATGGGATAAAAATAATTTTTTGGTGAATAGTAACTTATTAAGTTTTTAATCGCGATTAGTGGTAATTAGTGTAGTTTAAGGTAATAATGATATTATAAGAATGTGAAAACACCATGACACTTGTCCTACACCTATTGGGAGAGTCATGGCCGACCAATAAAATCCATGGTCCAACTTGGGGACCCCATGGAGCCACTTTAGTTGGAAAATGACAATAATATATTTTTATTTAATGTTAAAATTAAATTGACACAAAGATGAGTTGTTTTACTAAAACAATTTTTAAGTGGAGTTACACAAGTCCAAATTTTGATTATAAATATTCATTGGAAAGAGAAAAATATTTCCTACATCATAGTAATTTTTTTATAATTTTTGAACATTAAATAAAATAAATTATTTATGACATAATAATGATGCAGCGATGACATCATTATTTGACGATTTAAATAAAATGGAAAGATAATGTAAAATCTATGATCTACACATGTCCAAAAATTATTGGATGGGTTGATTGAGAACCTTTATAACCTTATCCACGAATTATATCAATGTGGGACCTTTTAAAACCGAAACACATTTTCAAATAAAGTAATATTTCCTTACTTTCCAAAAGTGCCCCTCCTCTCCTCTTATAAAAGGCCCCCACCTCTACCTCATTTCACACACTTATCAAGCCTTTGGCTCGGCCAACCCCTGCCCATTTACTCTCTACACATCTCTCTCCTCATCCTAGAGGATTCCCTTGGGCAGAATCCTTTCAAAGGAAGCCTTTTGGCTCAAATCAAAAGGAGTTACACTTTTAAAGGTAATTCATTCTCTAATGTTCATTTGTTTTATTTTGCTTCTCCAACCCCCTAAACTCTTTTTATTTTCTTATTTTGTAACAACAACAGTATCTTCAATATACTAGGATGTTGTTATAAGATTTATTAGAGCTACACTCTCACACAACTACATCAAATGGTTAAAGAACATACGGTTTCCGTGGATGGCGAAATTCTGCCTCCCGAAACGATGATTGTTCAATACTCATTTAACACCATTAAAGGTGGCCATTATGATGTCACTATTTTTATATATGATATATAATATGTTTATATTTTACTTATGCTTATGTATTTTTTTCATTTTTGTCTTACCTTTATGGCTTCCATTATGGGTATACGCGATATCTTTATTTTAGGAAGTGCGGACTACCGCCCCCTCAAAGTGATTTGATTCGTTAAATATCATATGTGGGAAGTATAAAGGATGGAACTATGATATTATATATGATATTATACTGGAATTATAATATACCTTTATATAATTATTATTCCATTCTATAAAATACGAAATAGAAATGAAAGTAGCGTTCATGCGTACGTACGGCTTACCGTCTCCATGAACGGTGCATTTCACTTCTTACCTCCAAATGATTATGTAATGTTATAAATGCATGCCTGTACTGGCTATATATTACATATATTATATCTACATCATGAATAAAATTCTGGATATAATAATCATTTGGCCACCCGAACAACATGTAATAGTAAGAAGTCCACTTTCGACTTAAGAACCAAATATCAACAAAACAATAATTATTAACTTAATGATTACATAGTGTTTATAATAAGGAAATAAGTAATATAAAAGGAATAATAAGCTTGAAAAGGGTTCTTAATCAAGTAGAAATTAAATCAAGTTTATTATTCAGGATATTAAAGAACGATCGAGTCAAGTCGGACCCGAGGTAAGGGATCCTACAACTCTCTTTCTTTTAAGTACACTCTTTTATGTCATTTCTTTTAAGCTCATATTTCTTATGATTGGGATGTTATTTTATATTACTCCTACTTTAATTTTTATGTTCATGTGATGAGAGACCATATTCCCTCTCATCAATCCATTTTGGAAGTTTTGAGTGGCGCCGTTAGGCTGCCGAAATTTCGTAAGAGATCTAACCTCTCTTTCTTTTTAAGTACTCTCCTTTATGTCACTTCTTTTAAGCTCCTCTTTATAATGTTGGGGGATGTTCTTTTATATTCCTCTTTCTTTACATTTTATTGTAATGTTATGAGATACCCTATTTGATCTCATCAATCCATATTCGGAAGTTTTATGTGGCGCTGTTAGGCTGCCGAGAGTTCGTAAGGGATTTTTCATCTCACTTTTATTCCCGTGAGATTTATGATACATTTGCCACAAATTCCATTTAGTGGTGTATGTACTGCCCATTATTATACTCTTTGTGTAATATACTTTCATTTATGAGTATTTACATCAATGCTCTATTTTCCTTCTTTCATGGGGTGTATGTTTTGAAAGATACCCAAGTCGGTAAGGGAACCTTTCACCCTCCTCTTTTTTAAAAGACTTCTTTTGTTGGGTCTTTTAATTTACATATTTTTATGTTGGGATACGTTCTCATATATCCTTATTGATGTAAATTTTATGTCCAAGTGATGAGATACACTTTTTATCTCTCATAAACTCATTTTGATGTGACGTCGTTAGGCTGTCAAGGGAACTTCTTAACCCAATTTCGATTTCTTTGGGTTCAACATGTAGTTATTGAATATGTCATCATTTGAATATGTGTGAATGACCTTTTATTGTTTTACACTTAATATACACTTATATTGGGTGTATTTATATTTGTCACACATATTTTTGAGATTGATTTGTCTTTAATTTAAAGATACCTTCTTTATAAGGGATTTCATCACATTTGACATTTCTATTGAGGGTTCATTGTTGTTATGCACCAATTCACTCTTATATGGTGTATATACTTTCCTTTGGAGTATTATATCATGAATTCTTTTATTCTCATGATATTATAAAGTTCTGACTAAATGTTATTCCTCAATTATTGTAATCAAGTGTCTCTAATTTTGGTAAAACCTCTCTAACCAAAATATCGTTTTAAATGTTTTAATTATTTGTTCTTATTAATATCCATGTTTTAAAAATGGTTTTAAGGATTTAATTATATGGATATTAATGTTTTAAAATTTTTAGCTTCAAGGTGGTATGGGACACTTTGATTCAAAAATCTTTTTATTAAATGTTTTAAATGGTTTTGGTAATGGATTCTTTTTGTATGGATTCATTATTTCAAAATACTAAAATGTTATGTTGTGATTGAAATGTGGAAATGTTTTGTTTCCTTTATGAATATTTTATGTGATACGTGTATGTTATGGTTCTTGGGCATTGTTATGAAAACGGGTGGTTCCGTGATAAACTAAGGGCGGGTGAGCCCGATATAGCTCTCCAATGCATTGGGTAACGCGAAGGAGTGAAACGTTAAGGTTTCTCCGAAGAGATTTAGGGAATATACTGTGATGGGTATTCCAAACGTAACCAAGAGGGTTACTCCCTATGTAAGAATGTTATGAATGCCTCAAGTTACCTTTATGTCTTATGTTTTCTATGATTTATTCAAGATTTGATGAGGTATGATAAAGTGCTTATGTTTTATGGGTAAAGTATGAACTCATTCTTATGTATATGTGTACCCATGTTTCCTTTCCATATTTTTCTATCCCTTACTGAGCTTTTTGTACTCATCCCAAGTTTTTGAAAAAAATTTCACAGGTCAAGGGAAAGGTACATGATGTGATGATAGTGTCAAGGATGTGTCAAGAAAGAATCCGTGTTATATTTTAAATATGTTTCCGTTGATGGGGAGAATTAATATTGTCTTCTATATAACCACTTTGTTTAAATGTGGAATGTAATGCAAGTTTCATGATCTAATTCAATAAAACTCTAAACCTGAAAAGATCCTCAATGTGTAATCTTGTAATAACTCAAGATTAAGTAAGGTTTAAGGCTGGGGCCTTATAGTTGGTATCAAAGGTCGGTTTAGATAACTTTAGAGGTTAGGGTATTCTTTAAGCATAAGTGACATTAACATAATGGTAAGGATTTCAGAAAGGGTCCTAGTTTTAGATAAAGTGAATGAGTAAGTGTATCTTAGTGTTTACCTTCCTCAATAGTACACGATGGTTATGTTGATATACTCACACTAACATTTCTATTTTTAGTGAATGGATGGATCTAGCAGGCACCAAAGAGACCACAGGTTTGAAGGAAACTGTGGTGGTTCTCTGATTAAGATACTAGATAAAATGGAGGATTCAATGAGGAAACTCGTGGTTGTTCTAAACCAAATATCAAGGAGTCATGATCAACCACTTGAACCTTGGAATGATCTTTAATGCATCATGTACGAGATGACCAATCCATGTGGATGTTCATGTAATAATTATAAAGGTAACCATTAGAGTTTATATGATCCTTACTTTTGAGGTAATTATGGGTTATTATATGATATGATGGAAAATGAAAGGCATGAGATAAACTTGAGGTTAAAATATGTTATGTTTATTTTTGAAGATTTTATCTCATTTTGGGGGAATGTTTTAAGAATTATATAGTTTTGGAAAAAAGGACAACACGCAGACCGTGTGACAACCCGTCGCATCGGACAAAGCTGTGGGAATCGAACCCACAACCAAAGTGCGACTGGTATTTACCGCCTACCATTGGACTACGTGAAGTCCCTGGTTAGTTTGACTGATTCTTTCTGGTTATATGATTTTATGAATTAAGAGTAAGATGATTTTGGGTTATTTATGAAAATGATTAACCTATCATGGAGGATATGTGATTAGGTTAATTACTTTTCAATACGGGACTTTAGGAGCAACTAATGTTTTTTGGAGATAAATGTAACGATTTAACTTGGAAGACTATGTGACTAAATCCTTCAAATATTTGGGTTTCAATCTTAGTTTGGTTTACTTTTAAGATTGCTATGGACAAATTTTGGAGATTAAGAGTAGATTTTCTTTTTATAAAGGGTTATCCTTTTCTGGATTATCTGATCTTGTACTAGCCTTTTTGGTTTTGGTTTTGGTTAAAGCCTAAAGACATGGGAAGTATATAGTCCTCTTTTGTGGATTAGGTGATTCTCTAGAAGTTGATTATAGTACTCTTAATGTGAAAAAGCCTTCCTAAATACTAGCCTTTTGGAGAAAATATGAGTAGAAAGTCAACATGATAAGTGATTATGTTTCCCTGTGAATAAATTACTAAATAAAAAGTAACTTAAAACAAAAATGTTGTCTATTCACTTTTCCTACTGGGGAACCCAACACCGTTTAACCCATCACAAGTTTGTGATTTTCTCGTGGTTAACTTTCTCCTAAACTTGTTTTCTATCACTCTCCATCAGGACATGACCCTTTGTTTTTTCCTCCATGTCCATATTTTCATACTTGGAATCCTAGTATGGGTTAACTCGGGTGACCTTTGTACTTATCTCTCTTTATTTTAAAGTGATTGTTTTACCGACTCTTGTTCCAATGTGGGACTTTCAAGGATGTTTCCAAGCGCAATTTTAAAATTGCGAGGACGCAATAACCAAAAGGGGGGAAGGATGTAACACCCCAAGTAAATAATGAATATGAAATTTTCATATTTATCCATATTTGTGAATAAAATATTAATATGACTTTAAAGGGGACGCTATGCTCGATGGCGTACCCAACACGCAACAACGAGTTTCTTGGGAATCTTACGTTGCACTCTAATAATAAAATTATATTATTTCAAATGGTAGTTAACATGTAGTCGTTGTATTGGCGGGAATGGATAGAAATAACTAAAATATGATTATATATGTTTTTTAAATGTTTTTACATTTATCCAATAAAAGCTAAAGGCGTAAAATACGTAAAGAATTCAATTTTAGGCGCATATGCCCTAGTTTTCACTAAAGGATCACTTATCGCCTTTTAATGGAGAACTGTCATTAAATATAGTTTTGATCACTCTTATACATTCTTTTAGACCAAATAAAACTCTTATTAAGAATCGGGACATCAAATTTTACTTTGTGTAATTTTTTGGTATTTTTCCGATAAAGTTCATTTTTTAATGAATAGTGTAGAATGTTGTGTTTTAATTCAAAACCTCTTTTTAATCAAATTTATTTATATGATTAGATAATATATTGAATTGGTTTTAAAGTGAAATTAGAAAATATTTTTACCATTAAATCCGATAGTGGTCATTGGAATTAATTTCACTTTGAAATCAGACTTAAACTAGTGTCAATCTTTTGATACTTATTGTTTTATAAAAACACGCTATTTGCTCTGACAGTGGGAATTAATTATTAAATTAATTAATGTGACTAATATGTTTTGAATTTTGTAAAACGGACTTCATTTTTGAGTTCGTAATATCAAATATAGCTTATGGTGAATTTTGGGTAATTTTCTGAAAAACTTCAATTTTGATGAATAGTGAAACCACTAAGTGGTACTTATAAAAGCTGATTTTTCGTTTAAATGAAATTTTACCACTTCTGTGTTTTGAATTTCAAAAATCCGACATACATGGTTGTCATTAAGAAGTAAAATGTGGTTCAATGGGATAAAAATAATTTTTTGGTGAATAGTAACTTATTAAGTTTTTAATCGCGATTAGTGGTAATTAGTGTAGTTTAAGGTGATAATGATATTATAAGAATGTGAAAACACCATGAAACTTGTTCTACACCTATTGGTAGAGTCATGGCCGACCAAGAAAACCCATGGGCCAACTTGGGGACCCCATGGAGCCACTTTAGTTGGAAAATGACAATAATATATTTTTATTTAATGTTAAAATTAAATTGACACAAAGATGAGTTGTTTTACTAAAACAATTTTTAAGTGGGGTTACAAAAGTCCAATTTTTGATTATAAATATTCATTGGAAAGCTAAACAGATTTAATACATCATAGTAATTTGTTTATAATTTTTGGACATTAAATAAAATAAATTATTTATGACATAATAATGATGCAGCGATGACATCATTATTTGACGATTTAAATAAAATGGAAAGATAATGTAAAATATATGATCTACACATGTCCAAAAATTATTGGATTGGTGGATTTCGAACCTTTATAACCTTATCCACTAATTATATCAATGTGGGACCTTTTAAAACCGAAACACATTTTCAAATAAAGTAATATTTCCTTACTTTCCAAAAGTGCCCCTCCTCTCCTCTTATAAAAGGCCCCCACCTCTACCTCATTTCACACACTTCTCAAGCCTTTGGCTCGGCCAACCCCTGCCCATTTACTCTCTACACATCCCTCTCCTCATCCTAGAGGATTCCATTGGGCAGAATCCTTTCAAAGGATGCCTTTTGGCTCAAATAAAAAGGAGTTACACTTTTAAAGGTAATTAATTCTCTAATGTTCATTTGTTTTATTTTGCTTCTCCAACCCCCTAAACTCTTTTTATTTTCTTATTTTGTAACAACAACAGTATCTTCAATATACTAGGATGTTGTTATAAGATTTATTATAGCTAAACTCTCACACAACTACATCAAATGGTTAAAGAACATACGGTTTCCGTGGATGGTGAAATTCTGCCTCCCGAAACGATGATTGTTCAATACTCATTTAACACCATCAAAGGTGGACATTATGATGTCACTATTTTTATATATGATATATAATATGTTTATATTTTACTTATTCTTCTGTATTTTTCATTTTTTCCTTACCTTTATGGCTTCCATTATGGGTATACGCGATATCTTTATTTTAGGAAGTGCGGACTACCGCCCCCTCAAAGTGATTTGATTCGTTAAATACCATATGTGGGACGTATAAAGGATGGAACTATGATATTATATATAATATTATACTAGAATTATAATATACCTTTATATCATTATTATTCCATTCTATAAAATATGAAATAGAAATGAAAGTAGCGTTCATGCGTACGTACGGCTTACCGTCTCCATGAACGGTGCATTTCACTTCTTACCTCCAAATGATTATGTAATGTTATAAATGCATGCATGTACTGGATATATATTAAATATATGATATCTACATCATGAATAAAATTCTGGATATAATAATCATTTGGCCACCCGAACAACATGTAATTGTAAGAAGTCCACTTTCGACTTAAGAACCAAATATCGACAAAACAATAATTATTAACTTAATGATTACATAGTGTTTATAATAAGAAAATAAGTAATATAAAAGGAATAATAATCTTGAAAAGGGTTCTTAATAAAGTATAAATTAACTCAAGTTTATTATTCAGGAGATTAAATAACGATCGAGTCAAGTCGGACCCGAGGTAAGGGATCCTACAACTCTCTTTCTTTTAAGTACACTCTTTTATGTCATTTCTTTTAAGCTCATATTTCTTATGATTGGGATGTTCTTTTATATTACTCCTACTGTAATTTTTATGTTCATGTGATGAGAGACCATATTCCCTCTCATCAATCCATTTTGGAAGTTTTGAGTGGCGCCGTTAGGCTGCCGAACTTTCGTAAGAGATCTAACCTCTCTTTCTTTTTAAGTACTCTCCTTTATGTCACTTCTTTTAAGCTCCTCTTTATAATGTTGGGGGATGTTCTTTTATATTCCTCTTTCTGTACATTTTATTGTAATGTTATGAGATACCCTATTTGATCTCATCAATCCATATTCGGAAGTTTTATGTGGCGTCGTTAGGCTGCCGAGAGTTCGTAAGGAATTTTTCATCTCACTTTTATTCCCGTGAGATTTATGATACATTTGCCACAAATTCCATTGAGTGGTGTATGTACTGCCAATTATTATACTCTTTCTGTAATATAATTTCGTTTATGAGTATTTACATCAATGATCTATTGTCCTTCTTTCATGGGGTGTATGTTTTGAAAGATACCCAAGTCGGTAAGGGAACCTTTCACCCTCCTCTTTTTTAAAAGACTTATTTTGTTGGGTCTTTTAATTTACATATTTTTATGTTGGGATACATTATCATATATCCTTATTGATGTAAATTTTATGTCCTAGTGATGAGATACACTTTTTATCTCTCATCAACTCATTTTGATGTGACGCCGTTAGGCTGTCAAGGGAACTTCTTAACCCAATTTCGATTTCTTTGGGTTCAACATGTAGTTATTGAATATGTCATCGTTTGAATATGTGTGAATGACCTTTTATTGTTTTACACTTAATATAAACTTATATTGGGTGTATTTATATTTGTCACACATATTTTTGAGATTTATTTGTCCTTAATTTAAAGATACCTTCTTTATAAGGGATTTCATCACATTTGACATTTCTATTGAGGGTTCATTGTTGTTATGCACCAATTCACTCTTATATGGTGTATATACTTTCCTTTGGAGTATTATATCATGAATTCTTTTATTCTCATGATATTATAAAGTTCTGACTAAATGTTATTCCTCAATTATTGTAATCAAGTGTCTCTAATTTTGGTAAAACCTCTCTAACCAAAATATCGTTTTAAATGTTTTAATTATTTGTTCTTATTAATATCCATGTTTTAAAAATGGTTTTAAGGATTTAATTATATGGATATTAATGTTTTAAAATTTTTATCTTCATGGTGGTATGGGACACTTTGATTCAAAAATCTTTTTATTAAATGTTTTAAATGGTTTTGGAAATGGTTTCTTTTTGTATGGATTCATTATTTCAAAATACTAAAATGTTATGTTGTGATTGAAATGTGGAAATGTTTTGTTTCCTTTATGAATATTTTATGTGATACGTGTATGTTATGGTTCTTGGGCATTGTTATGAAAACGGGTGGTTCTGTGATAAACTAAGGGCGGGTGAGCCCGATATAGCTCTCCAATGCATTGGGTAACGCGAAGGAGTGAAACGTTAAGGTTTCTCCGAAGAGATTTAGGGAATATACTGTGATGGGTATTCCAAACGTAACCAAGAGGGTTACTCCCTATGTAAGAATGTTATGAATGCCTCAAGTTACCTTTATGTCTTATGTTTTCTATGATTTATTCAAGATTTGATGAGGTATGATAAAGTGCTTATGTTTTATGGGTAAAGTATGAACTCATTCTTATGTATATGTGTACCCATGTTTCCTTTCCATATTTTTCTATCCCTTACTGAGCTTTTTGTGATCATCCCAAGTTTTTGAAATTTTTTTCACAGTTCAAGGGAAAGGTACATGATGTGATGATAGTGTCAAGGATGTGTCAAGAAAGAATCTGTGTTATATTTTAAATATGTTTCCGTTGATGGGGAGAATGAATACTGTCTTCTATGTAACCACTTTGTTTAAATGTGGAATGTAATGCAAGTTTCATGATCTAATTCTCTAAAACTCTAAACCTGAAAAGATCCTCAATGTGTAATCTTGTAATAACTCAAGATTAAGTAAGGTTTAAGGCTGGGGACTTATAGAACCTCTCTCAAGTTTATGATGTGTTCTATGTATATCTCCTCAGGAATCACATACCAAATCCATCAAATATACTAAAATCTGAGTTCATATGACTACATAATTATATTTCTTTTGAGGAATAATCAATGGGGATTATAGATCATAGAGAGAGTGTTGTAAAACAACACCACTCACATGGTCAATGTTTTGTGGTGAAATCCCCAATTTGTATAAGCTACATAAGAACCTAAGGATATGATGAGGCAGAAGTATCATCAGTTATTTATATTAGATTAATGTAATTTCAAGGGATAAATTCATTTTAACATGGGGTATAATGTAACACTCTGATATTTTATGAAATATTTTTTCAAATAAATTTAATTTTTTAATCGCTTGTATTATACGCAATATCGAGTTTAAACAAAACATAGCGTACTTTTAAAATAATATTATTTAAGATGATAGTTATCTCCAAGATATTAGAATTTTGGTATGAATAGTATTAACTATACTATTAAAATATATGGTTAATATATATATATATATATATAATATTTGGTTACTACTTAATTATAAATGAAAATAATGGAAATATTTTTCTGAAAAACAATTTTTGTATACACAAATGTGTTTTATCTCAATTAATTTAATAAATCACTTGTGGTGAATTAATTTAATTAAATTTATATATTATATAATCAATAAAATGTTTTAACATTCATCATCTGAGTTTTCTAGGTATGAGATAAGAATAAATCTTGTTTTATGTTAAAATTTGTATTTTTCTAAAAATTTGTTCTATTTCAATTTGTGAACTTATTTTAAAATTAATTTTTCTAAAATTTAAAAAATTTATTTAAAAAAATGAACTTAATTTTCAAAATCACTATTTCAAAATTAACTTAGAGTGAATTGTTTTTTAATTTTCTGAAAATATTATTGTTTCAGAGAATAGTTAAAAATACATTTTTTTATTAGGGATTTTATTTTTGTTTAAAGAATTAAAAAACATAAAAATTATTTTAACATTTCTTTATAAAAAAAAATTAGAACAAATTATTAATACAATTTAGTTCATTAGAATAAATTTCATGTTTAATTTTATATAAACCCTTTTTAAACTTATGAGAACTTTGTCTTTGGAAGAACATTTTTTCATCGTGTCTATGGGATTAATTTTAAAATAAATTTTGAAATTTATGTGAATAGAATTTTGGAAAATGTATTTAATATTTTTAATAATCAAAATTAATATTATATAAAAATTTAAACTTAATTTTTAGTAAAATTTATAGTAAAAAAATAAAAAATAATTACTATAGTTAAGATTAAAACAAGTTTACCGAGTGGTTAAAATAAAAAGGTAAAGGTACTTTTTCTAATAAAATAGTATAAATACTATTTCTGGATATATTTCAACCTTACAATATCCCAATTTCAAATATTTTTTAATTTGGAAACATTTTTCAGGCAAATGACATTATCATTTCAGATTTATTTGGGAAATTTCTTTGTAGGATTCATGTGGGTTCCTTTCCCCACTAAAAAAAGGGAACCCTCGCTCCTCTCCTATTTAAACTTCCAAAAAGTTGTTTTTCATAAATTTCCAAGACAAATATATTCTTTAATTACTTAAATATATCATATAGACCTTATTTTTATTATTAAAACCTCCTAATAAAGCTTTAGGTATAAATCTAAAGAGGTTCCCCAAAGAAGAGGTATAGCTCCTAACCATGTGTTATCATTTTATTTCTTATTCCACTTCCCTAAAATACTTTTCAACTATTATTAAATAATAACATAAGTATCTACCACATATTTATATGTTATTTTTTTACATAACCTACATCTATCCCCTCTTCCATCAAATGGGAAATGAAACTGTCGATCATGTGTACATTGGATTACCGTCTCACGAACCAATGTAATTCAATTTCCATCACCACCTCTCATGGATAGATATAATGATAGATTTAAAATATTTATATAATATTTATTAATAATTATAATTTTTTAAATATGATATCACATATTCCTTTTTAATTCACATTTTATGGGAATAAGATAACGTCGCTCATGTGTACGATGGACTACCGCCTCACGATGTGATGTGATTCATTATTCACTTGTGCTTTACATGAAGACTAATAAGGATAGTTTTAATGAAATTTTTTGATATATATGACATAAAATTTATTATTTAATATTAATATAATATTTTCCTTTCTATATTTTCATCCATAGGTAAAATGGAAATCGTGTTCACATGTACGTACAACCAATCGTCTCTATGAATGGTGGAATTCATTTTATATCTCTAAATTTTATGGATTAATATAAATTAATATATAATTAATAAAAATGATATTTATATGATGGTTAACATTATTTATATTATTTAACCATTATCAAACTATAAGGACCAAAAATACCAAATCAAAACATACATGAAAAATGAATCAGTTATTACCTGAAACATGATTTTTAACAAGGAATTATTAATAAACGAGTAATAAAATGACATATATATAGTTCAATACATATGATTATGGTTCTATAATATATTTATAATAAAATTATATTTAGTATACAAGAGGTTCAAATGTGTACAAAGTAAGTTGATACTTAAGGTAAGGTATTGTCATCTCACTTTTATTTATGGGGGACACATGACTTATACACCCCTTATTTCTTTTTTTATTTATATTCTTACCATTAATTTATTTTATTATAATTATCAGGATAATTATGAGATATAAATATCCATTTAATTTTATTTATTTCATGGTACTTGTGATTTTAAAGATACCAAAGTGGTAAAAGTTTAATGTTTCAATCTCATTATTTATCGAGATTGCTTATGATAAGATTCTAATAAAGAGATCATATGATCTAAATTTAAATAAACTCATGATATTTATTCTCTTATAGTTATTTATTGAAATTTTATGTATTCCTTTCATTTTCTTCTCTTTAGGAACTCAATATTCCCAAAGAATTTTTTTAAGGAAAAAACATAACTTATTTCTCTCTTCAGTCAAAAGCCATTTTTCTTCCATGTCCATGTTTTCTAAAAAAAATTTAAAATAGATTTTAAAATTATACAATTATATTTTAAATTCATTTTTATCCATGTTTTATTTCTAAAAAAATGGTTTTAAAAGAATCATCATTTCATTTTTCAAACAATTTCCTTTTGGATTTAACCAGAAATATGAAAGGAAAATTTATTTTAACATGTATGGAAAGAACAGATTTTCCCACCTTCATGACTACCCAATGTTTTATAGCTTAATTTATAAGTTTGACATTTTATTTTAAAATTAATGTATCTCTACAATTTTTTGTGAAATTTTATTTTTTAAGATATAATTTTCAAAGTGAAAAGTTATTTTTCTCAAGAAATGTTTCAAGTGATCATACAAACACTTTTTTTATATAATATGACATCCTTTGATATTACTTAAGATTTTATAGGGATATGATCCAATGGTAAAATTCTTATTCCTTTGTTGATGGTTTATATTTATTATTTTGATGAATTAATATTTATAAAACTCTTTCCTTTTCCGAAGGGTGTGCTATGATGAATTGATGAGATGATTATGAGACCCATTTCCTTTATATGGGTTTTTTTATGATTAAATGTATATGAAACCATTTTCTTTTCATGGGTTATGATATGATGATTTTTTTATGATATTGTGTCACACTAATGTGTGATTTTCATTATTTCATGGTGGTTACATTATAACTAAGGATAGTGGATACATTATAACCAAGTATGGGTGAAACCTATATATTAATCCAATTAATTGGGTAAAGTTTTATATTTAAAGAGGTAATTATGGGAAAAAATATGATATGTTTGATCTACTATGACAAATAGGCCAATTTTCTTGATCCACTAGGGAAAAATGTGATGATGCATGATCCGTTATGAAATGGGAAATAGGTTTTTATGTCTGAACTAATATGTTTTGATGGTGTGAGATATTAACCTTGACATATGAAATGGTTTCAATACTTAGGATAGTTCCATGATTATATAGAATTAACTTATGGTTCATGATTTATTTTTGATGATTTCATACTCTATTAAAACATGTATTTTGGAATCTTAATTCTTTATGTCATGACACATGTTTGTGATCTATGATAGGTTGTGTATAAATTTTGTAAGTTATTTTCATTATCTCATACCCTTATTATTATCTTATGATTTCACATGATCAAAGAAAGATATCTCCCATGTTTACACTTACTGATCATTTTAGGTCACCCTTTTTTAGGTTTCCTTTAAAAAGTTATAAAGAAAGGTATTATGTAGGGTATGGTTAGGAAGAGTATTAAATGGGAATATATTTATGGGAGTTATCTAAGATCTTTAATGAAATTAGAATATTGTGTACCTAGTCTCCAATAACACTACACCATTATGGTCATAGAGAATTTATTTTTGAAATGTATTGAATATTCATCTAAAAATATGTGGTATTTATGTATGAAAATTATGATTCATTTTAGTACTCCTGGGGAACACCTGTAGATGTCTCATCTGACCTCAATCTCAGAACTCTAATAGTATTCGATCACACTAAGGCAGAATGTGTCCAAAATTTCTACCCTAGTGCACTACACTACACAAATTTCATGAGGAGTAAGGGATGATATGAATCCTTGGAAATTCTACCCACCACTTATCTAGAATAAATAGGTAAAATTATGTTTTTTGTTTCTTGAATACCCACCATCTATCCACCCAATAAAAGCTACTTTCCTTGAGCCTCAACTCGGGCCATGGTTCCTTTCCAAAATAAGTTCCTTTTTCAATGCCTCAAAAAAGAATGAAAGTATGAATAACATTCAAGTAAACTTGAATCCCATATCACAACCCATCCTTGGAGTATATCTATCATGTTGGATGGAGTGGAAAACTCAATAGGGTTGATTCGAGTTTCCATTAAAATTTTCTATTTAAAAATAATTTAAAAACTAAGACCCCCTGTTTAGTAAAATATACTTGTTAAAAATAGTAGAAATATATAATTTGATATTTTTTAATCCTTCCCAAAAGATTGATCACAACGCAATTAAAATAATTTTGAAAATACCATAACTTTTGAAAAAATTATACATACATAAAACACTATATATAAAACACAATTTTAAGTTAACTACAATGTTATTTTTTTTTAACAAACTGTAGAAAAAAACTGGATCAATTTGAATGTTAAAAAAAATAGATAAAGAAATAAATGGATATTTAACAAGGGGTTTAGTCTCAAGCTAATAATTAATCCCCTACACTTGGAAATCACATGCTACCAAGAAATTTATTATGAATAAATTGATGCATTTCCTATATCAAGTTTTAAAAATAACAACTCACAAGGTGGTCCTGGAACAAAGCCTCGTCAACCCTTAAATGAAGGATAAAACAAGAAAAATTTTCATATGACCACTTCCATAGATTTTTGTGGGATCATAGGTGAAGAAAATTGAGAGAGTGTGTGTCAATCACTCTCCAATTTAGTAAAGTATATTATGTTTTATGGATATACATAGTAATATAAAAACACATCTCAAAATTAAAGTATAAAAAATAAAGAGAAAGAGATTATAGATTATAAAGAGTTCTTCTGCTCAATCTGAATGGGTTTTGTCGCTTAAGATTCTTTAAAAATCTTCTTTATAAGCTATCACATGGTTTTCTTAGAAAGTACAGTGAAACAGAGTAAAGTAAATGTTTTTGAAAATACTTTTTTCTTTGTCAATTTGATGTCACTATATCTTTTACTCTTTTTACATATCCACCATTCACACCCACACATTCTCAACATCATTATTAGTAAGGGTGTTATTATGAATATATACCATTATAGGAGATCCAATTATCTATTAAAAAATAATAATAAACTAATATGGATCCTTTTACTGGGGAAAAAATTAGAAATATTGACATTGTATTTAAGTCTTATAGGGATTTGTTTTAAGAATAATCAATCTTAAATCCATGTTATTTTATCTAAAATTAAATGCATAAAATAGAAGTTAGAGAATTATTTTTCAAATTAATTCTGCATAGACACAGTAGCTCTACTATTAGTAGTTGCCCTGATGGAGGCATCTTGAAATAACGATAGTAGCCTTTGATGGTAGATCACTTGTGATATCATGATCTAAGTGGTAGGTGAACTAATGGTAGAAATTTTATGGTAGTGGTGGTGGTATATCCAAGCAGTAGATCATCCTGGTGGTATCATCATTCAACTGTATTGGTAGAAGTATAATTACCTTGATGGTGGCATAAGTTATGGTAGGAGACACTGATGGTAGGATCATTTGAAAATAGTAATCTCTGATAGTCACAGTAGAAAATAAATAGATGTACTTTTCAATAGTAGCAGTGTTCAGTGGTAGCTCTATTATACTAGAGATAAAAAAGAGAGATTTTATCACTCCTTAAAATATGGTAGACCATAGTAACTAATGGTAATCCTTTTCAACTAAAAATATATCAACACTTAGATAAATTTCATATATTTTTCCAGAATATGGTTTACATTCGTAAAAAATTAACCTTATCAAAAACATAACAAACATGATTTGTGATTATTAAAATATTGAAGTTCTAATCAATCTCACCATTTGTGATGATAAAAATTAATGGAATTTATAAACCATATTTAAAATAATAACAGATAATTAACATGTACAAATGAATATTTTTCTTAACATTTCAATTCCATATGTGATACAACCAATTATACATTTATGTAATTCAATTTATCATATGAAATTTCAATCAATCAATTACTCCCCATTTTGGTATTATCAAAAATGTAAAAAATAATTTGGAAAACAACAAACAAAGAATATAAGAATAAATAAAAAGAGAGTTGTTTCATTAATCATCAAAAGGTACACATCACATTAGAAAAAGAGTAAACAAAAATCATTCCCTATAAAATCTTAATATGAATATGAGGAATAATCCTTCTTTCTGAGATATGTAAGATATATTTTCTTCTATCCTTTTCTAGTGGTAGGATGAATACAATAGATGTTAGGTGGAGATGGAGGTGAAAGTGGCATAAATGAAATTCCAGAAGTTTCCACGGGTCTATGTTGTCTTATAGCTTCAAAAGGATTGAGGTTGAAAGGGATCACTATAATAGAGGTACTCTAGATAAGTATAGAGAGAGGTGAAGATATTGATCCATTCAAGGGAATTTATGGTTGAGTATATATAAGAGATATCACTGTTTTCCTAGTAGTGTATAGAAAAATTTCCATAAACTCTATAAACTATGTAATCACACGCCCTCCATTCTCCATTTCTTTATATAAATCATTAATTTCTTCTATGAAAATCTTGAGAAGATGTGATGAAATCTTTAACTGAATTATTTTCTCTTTGAAGGCCCTAGCCACAAGAGGCATTCTTAAGTTCTCATCCAAAAACTAAAAATGATAATTAAGTTGATTATTTATATAAATCCTTGAAAGTTAATAATTTATAGCCTTAGTGATAGTTTATCTACCACTCCAAGACTCATCCAAGAATTCTATAACAAGTTTATAAATATTCTCACCATGTAATTTTATATGAAAATGTTATTCTTGATGAGAATTAGTATAAGAATCCATAATAGCCTAAAAAATATCCTAAAATGGTTCTAATCAAATCAGAATAAACTAAGGAAGGAGAAGGAGGTGGATCACTATAAGTTGAAGCACCAGATGTAGGAAGTAACTATAATATCTTTAGAATAGATAGATGACTTTCGTATATCTTTAGAATAGATAGATGACTTTCGTAAATCTTCCTCTCATTTACTACATGATGGATCGAATATCATCCATCTGTTCAGCTAACCCCCTACTCTAAATTTATAATTATTTCATTTGAATCACCATCCTAGGATAGATGTGAGAAATTTTCAATGAAAATAACCAATAGGTGTCATATTTATTGAGTTTGTTTTTCTGAGGAGGTGTGAATCTGAGCATCCCACTAAGATAAATCAATAGGATTGCTCAAAGTAATTTTAATCTTCTTTAGTTACACAACTAGAAGGAGGAGTAGGATAAGGATGATGATATGGAATCCTATCTTGGATAAGAAGGGCATCTTACTCATTTCTAATATCCACACTAATATCACTTGTGGGAACAACATCTAAATCCTCTGCCAAATTAGCCTATTCAATTAACTATCACATAGGATATTTCCTAGAAATAGAGATAAAAAGTCCACCATCCTTAGGTGTACTTCCCTTATCTTCACAATTATCACTATCATACTCACTAAAATCATTATCTCTATTATAATTAGGGTAATTAATACATATAAGATTAGATCATGGAGATTGATCCCCCTTATATGGTGCCTCATCTTCAGCCTCATATGAAGCAATTGGCTCAATATGAATATCTTAGGCCTTGACCTCTGAAGAAACTAGTTCATCCCTTTGACCATATTCTTGGATGGGTGACACTTTCTGAGTAGGACTACGACTTGCTTCTCAATTAGACTAACTGGATTTATAACTACTCTAAGTAGGGTTAAATTATTGTTTCTTATCTCCACCATCATCATCATCAGATCCATCTAACACCACAACCACATTTTTTTACTCTTATAGGAAGACTTATCTAACAGAGATTAATTTGAAACTTTAGTTTATTTAGATTCATCACCTTATTTAGGAAGTATTTAACTGTTATGAAGAGAAATAGGAGTGATATCTGATCCATAGGATACATTGGTAATCTTGAACACATCGATGTCACTTCCTTATATTAATGAAATAGGGGCATATTCTTCTCTATAAATCTCAAGAGCCTCAAATTACCCATTAGAAGAATACAATACCAATTTATTCATCTCTAAGCCTTGGTCGGTCACATATCTTGGTCTAGTAGGGTGATCAGTAGGGTTTAATATTTTATACAGCTTATCATTATCCATCCCCCATTTTCTTAATAAGTGATTCTAGTTATTTTCATTCTTTATAGGTTTCTTGACTCAATATAAACCAACCATAACTAGTTATCTTCTCTTAATTTTTAGACAGAAGACCTTTAGATTATAACAAGGAAAATATAATTTTAGGATAGGCCAAGGAGTTTAACCTAGAAGGTGTTTTTCAATGATCCATCATGTGAACCATTGGATATCTACATAATTTAATCTTATCCCTTTTTTATAAGGAATAGAAAAAATATATATTCATACCTAATAACTCTAAATTCCCCCTTCCTAGGAAAAATCATATGTTAGATAAACGTTAATATCAAGAATAATTCCCCATTCAAATACATTATAGTATTTATTCCCATATAATTATTCCCATTAGGCTACATAAATACATCCTTAATTAAAAAATAATCAGAAATGGGAAATGAACATTGATAATCTCTATATATACCTCGATGAGGAGCATTAAAGAATTTTGTTCACTACTTTTATGAAAGAACATGATTTCTTACATTAATAATTATCTTGATGAAATATTTATTTTCTCTAAATACATACTCTAAAAAGAGATAAAACTTATGAACCAACCTAGGATAGAATGGTAAGTTATTCCTAAAGAACCATTTAATCTTTCCTTGGTCCTAGATCACTTTCATCACAAGGGACTTGGTTAGTACTAACCATTCAGTATCTATTTCCTTTTTAGTGATAACAACCCACAATTAAAGCTTTGTATTCTTTGCCTCTACTAGATTACTATATTATCCTCAAGATTAATTCAAAGTTAATATCTTATCAGGTGAAATAGCTAGATGTTTTACCTGTTCCATTTTTGGAAATATTTTATGGTTAAAGTATAAACACATAAAAGGTCAAGAGTGAATGGGTAAAGGTGAGAGGTTTCAAGGGAGGTGTGCATGAGAAGAAGATATTTAGACTCATATTTAAATAAATTTATCATTTATGGATTTAAAATTTTGAAAAAATATTTTAAATAAGTCTAATAAAATTTAATAAAAATAATAATTTAATTCAAAGTTAGTAATGGTATAAAACAATAATGGTATCAAATGGGATGTTAGATCCCAATGGTAGTTTTCATTGTATCATGAAACTATATAAACCAATGGTTTCATGTCAACAATATCATTCCTATAGTATCATACCTATGGTAGTGAGAGTCATAGTAGAATAGCTAACAGTACAAGGTTAATAGTAGCATATTCTGATAGTGGCATATAATGGTTTGTCAAATAATTATTACAACTAATGGTATATCAGCCATAGTAGTACCATTCAAGAGAATTTTTCTACCAAATGTTACATAACATGAAAAACTAATAACTAGACACATTTTATCATTTCATGTTCATCTTTTATATAGGTTATTATTTCAAATTTAAAGGGATTTGTGAATATGTTAGAAAGATGATGCTTACATCCTATGAACTCAAGAGTTATATCACCTTTTTTGGAAATTATAACTCAAAAGTGATGTATTGTATCAATATGTTTTATCCAATAATGAGATATAATATTCTTATATATAATTATCGCACTTGTATTCTCACAATTTATAGGGACGTGTCTAAATGGATATCCATAGTTTAGTAAAGTTTGTGTCATCCACAAAACTTGTGCACAATAACTATCTACAACTATGTACTCAAATTCAGTAGTGGATAATTCCACAGAGTTCTATTCCTTACTACATCATGAAGCTAGAGACTTTCCCTAAAAGTTTCATGTTTTAGATGTGTTTTTATATAACTTATAACAACCAAAATCTACATCTAAATAACTCATTAAATCAAATGTTTATCCTCTGGAACAAAAACTTTCTAAGTTGGTTGTATTCTTGACGTATTTAAAAATTATTTTAAGAGTACTCAAGTGTAATTATTTTGAATTTTCTTGAAAATGGTCACACATACACACACTAAATTTATATTTGTATTGCTAGTAGTTAATTATAATAAGCTTCTAATAATACCCTTGTAATTGGTATGATCAACTAGTTTCCCAGTTTTATCAAGAACCAACTTGTAGCTGGTAATAATTGGAGTATCACTGTCTTTAATACTATCCATTTCAAAAAAAAGTTATTTAGCATACATGTTTTTATTTAAAATAATTACATCTTTATTTTTAAAAATCTAAGAGCTGATAAATAATTTAACTTCTCCCATTAAACTCATTTCAAATTCACTTTGCATCATTTTTCAAAACTTAGTACATAAATAATTTTTTAAAGATCTAAAAATAATTTCACCAATATAAATTTTTACTACTAAAACAACTTTTTGAAATTATTTTAATAAATAAAGTACGTTTAGATGTTCCTTTAGTAAAACGTTTTGAAATCAAAAATGGGATGATATGATCATACCAATACCTATGATCTTGTTCTAAACTATATAAATATTTTGATAATTTAAACACGTGATTTGTAATGTGAGGGATTTAAAATCCAGGGGTTGTTCCAAAAAAACCTCAATAATATAACCTTTTAAGAATAAACTCTTGAAATCTATTTGATATAATTTTAAATTTAAATGTGTTGTATAGGCAAGAAACATTATAATGGATTCAAGTATAAATACTAGTGAAAATATGTCCTCATTATCAATAAATTTTTTTTAATATACCCTTTTGAAACTAATCTAGATTTATTTCTAATTATATTTCCTGACTCATCAATCGTGTCTCTAAAAACTCATTTAGTTTCAATAGTTAGGTAGTCTTTGGGTCATTCAACTAGTTCCAAAAATCTATTTCTTTCAAACTGATTAATCTTTTATTTCATTTCTATTACATAGAATTCATCATTAATTGAACCATTGATTTTTTTATGTTTAAGATGTGACAAGAAATATTAACATTCAACACGATTTCTAAGAGAAGATCTTATCTGAGTTCCTATATCTAGGTCACCTACAACTTTATCTTATTGAATATATCTATGATCCCTAGAAACTTTTGGGATATAAGTATTAGGTACTTTATTATTTTCAATAGCTTCAGGGTCAAATTATTTATCACAATTGGAATATTTCTGTTCAAGTTTGAAAAAAAAGTCACTAGGTTTGGAATTGATATATAAACTTAAAAGGTCATCCTTAAGATTTTTAAAGATATTTTAGGCTCATATTGATCTATCAAATAAAATTTTACATTTACAAATTCTTCCACAATCTTAGTCATTTTATTAAATACTCAATATGATTTACTAGTTGTTGAATACTCAATAAAAATTCCTTCAACCCCTTTGGAATCAAATTTTTATAAATTTTATTTTTTTAGTAAAAAAACTTTACATCCAAAAAATCTAATGTAATTAAACTTTAGTTTTCCCCCATTCCATAATTCATAAGGGGTCTTCTATAAAATAAATCAAATTAAAACTCTACTAATTATATAAAAAGTTGTATTCATAGCTTCTACCTAAAAATAAATAGGTAAACCATAATCAATGATCATGGTTTAAGAAATATCTTGAAGGGTTTTATTTATTCTCTTTACTACACCATTCTATTATGGGGTCCTAAGAGTAGAAACTTTATGATTATAGACATGTTGTGAGAATAATAATTCAAACTCTTTATTTTAAAACTCACATCCAGGATCACTTTTTGTGTTTTTAATTATATATCCACTAATATTCTCAATAGATTTATCATATTTTAAAAAATATTAAAGGGATTCAGTTTTATAGGAAAGGAAAAACAACCATGTATATATTGAATAAACAACCAAAATAATATAGAAATAATTCTTTCCTACTAAACTAAAAACTCTAGAGGGTCCAAAAAATTCCATCTAAACCAAGACTTGGTTGAGACGTTGACACTTGTTTCTTTTCTTTGAAAGAGATTTTATGTTTCTTTTAGTTTTTACAAGGATTACAGACTTTGACTATTGATAATTCTAGTTTGGGTAAATCCTTAACTAAACTATTCCTAGTTATGTTTCTAAGTGAGTGAATATTTCAATGGAATAGTCTCAATTTAAAAATCCAATATTCTTTGTTAAAGTCACTTAAACAAGAACTATTTTGAGAAAATATGGAATTTAAATCAATAGAAAAAACCTTATAATTTCTCATAGAAGAAAAAACTAAATCATTTTTGAAATAAAAAACTTTGAGATCATTATTTTCAAACAAAACATGTTAAACATCATCCCATAGTAGTGAAATTATAATAATATTATATTTTATTCCTCATACAAATAATAATTTATAAATTTAAAAAGTATTAGAGTTACCAATTTGACCAAGACCAATTATATTCCCTTTAGAAATGTCATTGAAGATGAAATTTCCACCATCCACTTTAACTAGATTCTAAAAGCTTAAGTAATCCCCAATCCTATTTCTAGAATATACATTGTTCAGATACTATAATTGTTTACTGGAACTCTTTAAGTAGTTTTCCTATAGAAATTTTAAACCAAAATAGTCTTTGGTACATATATTTTCTTAGGTCTATAAATGTTAGTAATAAGTTCTTTAGGAATTCCTATTTTTTAAAATAGTTTCCAATAATCTGACATAAGAATTTTAGTAATAAAAACCTTATTATTTCTTATTTAACAATAACTACTAACAAAACTAATAGAAATAGAAATTGGGGGAAATTTGTTTTTATATATTCTTATCTATCTAGGTTGATATAAAATTCTTGTAGTATACTTAGGTGAAGTTTGTTTTCCAAGAATCTGGGTTGATTTTTTCCTTCCATTAGTTAACCTCTTTATATCTTTCTTCAATTTCTCATTTGATAATTTCATATCATTATTTTCTTTAAATAGTTGATCATTCTTATCTATATCTATTGTAATATCAGTTTTAAAGTGACAATAAAACCATGTTGCTTCTTTAAATGTTTGTATTAATATTTTAATTCAATAAATGTGTCTTATATCATGTTATAGTATTCAAATAATTCATCACTAGACATATTTTATTCACTATTTTCATTCTCAAAATGGCTAGAAATATGAATATGAGATACAAGAAAAGTATTTGATACCTCTGATCTATTTTTCATAAAACAAATATTGTCTCTATCATTTTTTCTTATCTTATTGAGTATGAATCATTTGATCTATCCTATGAGTCACACCATGTGGGTTTTATATCATTTTTATATCTCTTTTCTTTTTCCTCATAGTTTTTTATATATTTTAACTTGGGGTAGCCTTCTTTAATTTTTCCCTATTCTGTCACATTCATTGCAGATTACTTCATTTTATGAATCATCCTTTCTCTAATATTTTATCCAATTACCTCTATTATCATATTTACTTTTGTAATTAGGTTTATTGAAAACTTATTCTTCCTATAAATCTTATTGAATCCTCTATCCAATTGAGCTATATATTTTTCTCTTTCTGGTGATGATTCACCATCACTAGATATTTCAACTATGATTTTTTCATTTTTCCTTGAGTTATAATTATTGAAGGCTACTGATATTTTCTTTTCTTTATCATCTTCTTCTCTATTAAATTTGAGCTCTTCCTAATACATCATGAGATTTTCAACAATCTCTTTCATTGGTATCTTACTTATGTCACATGATTCCCATATAGAAATTGAGTTTCCTCTCCATATGTATGGAAATCATTTCAGAAGTCTCATCATTGGATCTTTACTATCAATGGTCCTTACAAGTGAATTTATAGTGTTCCTAATTTTTTTAAACCTAATATACATATTATAAATAGGTTCATAAGGTTTTGTAATAAATATATTATATTTAATTTTGTAATTATTTAATTGAATTCATTTAACATCAGTACTTCCTTTATGAGAAATAATCAGTATATTCCAAATTTCAAAAGTAGTGGTGCAATAAGATATTATATTAAATTATTCATCTCCTAGGGAACAATATAATACATTCAAATTTTTACATTTATAATCAAAGAAATTATTAGTGGCATTAATCAAATATCTTCTTGGATCTTTAGGTAGTTCATATTTTTCCTTGATAACAGTCCAAATATCATACCCCATTCTCTATATATTAATTTTTATTTTGATCTTCCTTTGAGTATAGTTAGTTTCAAAAAAATAAGAAGATTGATTACTGTAAATTCATTCTTGAATATTTTTATCCATAATGAGTTAAATTTAGATAAATCATAAATTTATGACCTTTAAATAAAAATTAGATAGAAAAAAAATTGAAATCCTCTAATACAAAATGTTGGTCAAAGTGAACAACTCAAGAGGGGGGTGAATTGAGTTTCCAATAAAAATTTATTCAAAAAATTTTGAAAACTAAATCCCACAATTTATTAATATTTTTAAGTTGACCAAAATAGTATAAATATAAAATTTGATCTTTTGAAATGATTCTCAAACTATCAATCATAGCCTACTTAAGATAATTTTCTAAATAATATAACTTTTGAAGAAAATATAATTGTATCAAAAACAGTATATAAAACAATATTCTAAGTTAACTATCATATATATGTTTTGTTTAACATATTTTATACAAAAAATGATTCAATTTGAATGTTAAGAAACAAAAAAAAGATAAAGAACACAATGGAAATTTAACAAGGTATTTAGTCTCAATATGAGATTTAATCCCTCCACTTAGAAATTACCTACTTCCATGTAGATTATTATATAATAAAATGATTCATAACATGGATTGGGTTTTACAAGCAATATTTCAAGATGTTTTTATAGAACAAAGCCTCTTCCATACTTATACATGGGATAAACAAGTATAGGTCACACATGACCTCTTCCACAGTTGTTCAGGGAATAAAGATGAATAAAATTGAGAGAGTGTTACAAGGACTCTCTAGTTTATTATAGGATATAGTGTTTTATATATAGAGAGAGTAATATAAAAACAAATCTTGAAATTAAAGTATAAACAGAAAGATCATGTGATTGGGGATGATAAAGAGTTTTGATTCCAAATTTGAATGAGTTCGGTTTCTCAAAGAGTTTCTGAAAAAATTCATGAGATGATTCCACTAGGTTTCCACAGAATTTTTTGTGAAATAAATTATCATAAATGTTCCATAAAATCCTTTTTATTTTTCAATTTGATGTCGCTATATCTTTTCACTATTTTCATTTATTCACCATGCACACCAACACATTCTGATCATCATCAGGCATGAGGGGTCTCCTCAGATTATATATAATTCTATGAGATCCAATTATCCATTTCCAAATAATGGTAAAGTAATTTGGATCATCATAATGATTAGAAAATATGGAATGACTAACTTTTCCATTAATTCTTCCTTGGAGTTGTTTTAAGAATAATCATTCTTAAATACACATGCTTTCATCTAATATTAAATGTAAAAACTATCCATTGGTGAATTAATTTTAAAATTAATTTTGGACAAACACAGTACCTCCACGTGTAGTAGATACCCTAACGGAATCATCATTAACTGATGGTAATAGCCTCTGATGGTAGATCACTAGCAGTAGAATGATCTGAGCAGTTGGTGAACTGATGGTAGAAACATTGTGGTGTTAGTGTTAGCACGTCTTGGTGGTAGATCATCCTAATGATATGAAAGTTCAACTATATCGGTAGAGTTAGATTTTCCTTGATTGTACCATCGAGCGATGGTAGTAGAAACTGGAATTATGAGCATTTGATAGTAGTAATGTGTGGTTGTCATGGTAAAAAATAGAGAGAAGTGATGTGTGATGGTAGCAATGCTCAGTGGTAGATCTATTGTACTAATGGTAGAAACAAAGTGATTGTATCAGTCAATAACTAATAGTTTCTCAAAGTAACTAATGTTAGATATTTTCAACTAATAGTAGATCAACACTTAGATAAATTTCACATATTTGGACATAATATGATTTACTATCATAAAACATTAAACTTATTAGAAACATAAAAAACATGATTTGTGAACATTAAAATAAATAGGTTCCTAACATATTGGTCAACTTCATTCCCCCCTAGTATATGGGAAAATCATTGAAAATAAAGAAAATAGACAGCATAGTCCATGAATGAAAAATCTCCATGTGTAAGGTGTATGAACTCAATAGCAATGTCAACTCTATGGGTCTTTATAAATAAATAGAAAAAGAAATGGGTTTCAAATACCTTCCAAAACAAACCTACATGTTGACTTGCCTAAACTAAAATTTCCCAAAATCACTTCACTAACCCATAAATCATATATACCACCAATTTTTTCCTCTTCCCTGAAGGAATCTGAAGTGCCCAGATCAGTGTGAATCACCGAGAGGGGGAGGGGGTGAATCAGTGATCCCTTAAAAATTTTTACTAATTGATTCTTAATCAATTAAACCTCTATGGCTGGTTAAATCCTCGATCCACTCTTCTTGTATCTCTCACCTTTCCACGAATGATGCAGTAAATGTAAAGGCACTGGACACAAGGATTTACAAGGTTCGGCACCAAAGGCCTACATCCTTGCCATGCTCTCCCAGCATGGATTCTCCCATTATAATCTGTTAGTATTACAATGGTCGATACAGAGTCCCACTGTATCTCTCCTGAGTCCCACAGGAGGGTCTTTATACTGCGTCCCACAGTGTTACCAGAGTCCCACTGGCCTGCTCCAGAATCCCACTGAAGACTTCTTCTCCCTGAGTCCCACAGGGTCTTCTCATGGCTCCTCGAGTCGCACGAGTAGCTCTTCTTCTCTTTAAGCTTCTTCAAGTATCTTCAGCAGTTTGGGATAAAGACTGGTGGCCTTGCTCTGTACCTCTGATCACTTGAGTTGATCAGGTCTTCTCGTCTTGCTCAGGCTTTATCACCTTCTTCTAAGGATGACCTGGCTTCTCTCCAACTACTGAATACTCAGACAACTGATATCTTTAACTTCAGTCTGGTCCAGTCTCACTTCAAATCATCTTCATGCACTGAGTGCATGGCAACTCTGCTTCCTCATGCACTGACTGCATGGCCTTCTCAATTCTCTTCAAGAACTTCCGGTCTTGGACTCCTCAAATGCACACAAGCTGATTCATACTTGTTCACGTGTGCATGTGCATGCATGCAAGCATGCACTCTCCTTTTCTTCTCTTGGTGCAATAGACCCACAAAGGGTTTAGTATCTTTAAGCACACACCAGCTCACTTGAACTTCACACTTTGTTCAATGTGTTTACACACTTAAAGTGTGTTCTACTTTAGTGTGGGTCACTCCTTATTTCTTCTAAGTGTATACACACTTCTTAGTGCACACACCTAGGTTCGGCCAACTTGTCTCTTTACACACACTTGTTTCATTTTGCACACACTTGAAACTTGGCCTATTCTCCTCTTCTTGTTGCACACACACACTTTAGTGTTATTTTAGTTTGTTCTTAGAAGTGTGCACACACAAGGTCACAACCCTCGGCCTCTTCAAATGCACACACATAAAGTGTGTTCTTCTTTGTTCAAATTCACAACCAAGACTATGGATTATTCAATTCTTACACACACACAAAGTGTGGTCTTCCACTTCACTTGGCATACACACGGCTAGGGTGTAGTCTTTATTAAACACACACACAAGGTGTGTAATTCATACTACACGAACCTCCTTCCAATGTGAAGGGCGCGCAAGGGGTGCGGCCACTTCCACTTCTTCTTCAAAGAGCACAAGGTATGAGCCGTGGCCTCTCTTCTTCTTCAAAGCGCAAGGCACACTTGGTGCACAAGGCAGCGTGCAAGTGCTCAAGGCCTCTAGGGCGCGCAAGCCTCGGGTGCAAAGCACCGTGGGCGCGCAAGTGCTACCGCGCAGGGGGCACGGTGCACAAGGGTGTGCGCAAGGTTATACCGCGCAGCCCACCTTTTCTTCTTGTCACACAAAGGAGTTGCGCGCAAGGGACTCTTTCGGGCCTCGGGTGGCACCGAGAACAATAGCCGCGCAAAGTTTTGCGCGGTGGCTTCTTTCTTTGCGAGGCAGAGCACTCACGGGACTCGGATATTCAACAGAGTTTTAGCACATCAGCAACCTCTTATCGAGGGCTCGGGCTCTCTTTTTATAGGCGAGGAGAGCCTCGGCTTATCCGCGTGGGATAAATCTCGAATCCCCGAAATCTTCGGATCTTCAAAGATATTTCCAAATCTTGATTTTTATCCTCTGTTTCACGCGGGTTCTTCCTTTATTTTTTCTTCCTCGTGCATGTGATTTAGAACGCATGCACGGCCTCTGTTTTGGCCATCCCATGCAAAACACGAACACCCCGATGCTTCGAAAACTTCGTTTGCCTCGGCCTCGACCGAGATTCTCCATACATTACATGCAAGCCCATTTTATTGCATGGATGAATTCAGTGTGGCCAGATGATCACAATGGAGGTCTTAGATCCTTCAGAGGTGGCCGGGAACTCGAAAACCGGCCTCGGGTAGCCTCTGGTTCATCGGCGGCTTCGCGGGTGCCTCGGCCGAGCTCGAGGAAGGAGACGAGCTCTCGGCCGTCGGATCAGGCGATGGAGATACATCGGTCGGCCTGGATCTGAAGATCTCGCGCGGGATCGATCGTGCGGTCGAGATCTGGCACGCGATCGATCGAGCGGCCAGGATTCGTTCCCGGGAATTTTTTCACGTCCCACATCGAAACGGCGCCCAGTTTTCTCGCGGTTTATCAAATAAGCGCTCCCCCAGCCTCCTCAATTGAATCTCCTCCCTCCACGGTGCCGCCCCGCACCGTGTTCTCCCTACGGGCGCGCTCTGTGCCCACTCTTGCCTCCGCGGGCGCGCTCTAGCGCCCACTATGCACCTCGGGCGCGCGCTCAGGCGCCCATGCTGCGCAGGAACTGATCCCCTGCGTGGCCCGGGGCTTACACACGGCCCCCCTGCCTCTCGGGCTGGCCACATGGGATCCCCCCTTGGGCGTGGCGCCTTAGGCCCACATGTGCCTTGGGGGTTGAACCCTTAAGGCTGGCCCTTGGTGGCCTAATTTTTGGCAAAGTAAATATAGGGTACTTTGTTTAAAAACAAAGTAACCACATACATAATGTAAAATGCCAAGAGCCACTCCAAGCCTTCTTCCTCATTTCTCCTTCTTCCTTTCTTCTTCTTCATTTGAAATTCCTCCATTATCTTCAACATGTATTCATCACTTAGGAATGGAATTTCAAACGGTTTTTTCTTAATCTTCTTCATCTCCTCATGCATTGTCACTACAATGCATGGTCTTCAATCATTGTTGTGACTTTGTATCATCAGGATACAAGTTCTAGGAACTTTAAGAACAGCTCAACAATCGTCTGATTTTCATGGAGAATGTTTCAACCACAATTTCCAATACCACTTAGTGAATCTCCTAAGTGACATGCATCTTAGTACCATGGCCATTCTCCTTCACCACCAACACCATCACAACCTTTGTCATTCACATCTTGACATTCCTTGACTTCCATTCATTCCAAGACAACTTCATGCCTCATTGACAACAAATGAAACACAATGCACTTCAATCTCCCCCTTTGTATTTGTTGTCAATACACTCCTTCAGCACATATGAATGGGTCAATATGTGTGCCAATATTTCCCCCCCTTATTGGAAATCAAATGCAAAGGTGTGGTGTGGTTCTCTTAAAAGAAAATCTCTTCCTCCCTTCGAATAGCATCTTCTTTAAAAATCACTAAGAGAGGGATGATGCCACATGTTCTCTTTAGCAAAGAACCTATAGTAAATCAGCTCTAAGTCTACTTGGGCTAACCCGGTGTAGAAAACAAGAGTGATATGACCAAGGAATTCCAAGCTGTCTATAATTATCTACACATGTGAGATCATGCTTAGGGGTTTGAAATTTTTCAGATATAACAATGAATTTGCTAAATCCTGCACAACTTCACAAAACTCATTAGAAAGTTCAGGTACAAAGATAAAGCTCCCCCTTTCATCCATTTGTCTTCAATCCATACTCCCCCTTAATTGACAAGATAAACTCAATCAAGAAACAAGGGATGAAAGTATGATTGGAATACCTTCACTTTTCTCAAGATGGTATTAATCTCAGAATCCCATCTTCTTCAGATTGGATCCCCCTCAAGGGGTGCACTCCATTCTGTCCAAACCACTCTCTAGATGAGAATGATCATCATCTTCAATTCCCTGCAATGTTAGCACATGTAATTACAAGTGTATAAGGGAATAAGATGGAACCTCCTTGGTTCATCAATGTGAACAACAAGGTTGAGAAGATTCTCTCAACCGAGATGTCCCATTTTCACCAGTCTTCACACTTGCACATTTGATCTTCATTGATTATTGTGCTGGTGTGGATCTCAATACATCTTCATGTGAAATATTTTTCTTCCCTTTTGCCTTAGCAATTGCCAGAACTTCATCTTCAGCTCTTTGCAGATCTTTGGCAAGTTGCAACTGATTTGGCCATATGACTAGTAAATCATTTGGAAGTGTGGCCTCAGTTCTGAATATTCCACATGGTTCCTTTGATGCTTTTAAGCTACCTTTCTTAGGCAACTTATTTTCAATCAATCCCTTCTGCTTCTTCTGGATTGATTGTCTTTTTGAGTCCAGTCTGCTTCTATTCAGTTTCATGGCTTCTTTACAAAGATCCATGGTATGACCAATCTTTCCACAGTAGAAGCACTTATTCTTGGTGGTCCTTCTGGATGACTCACCCTTCTTGGATTTAGACTCCAAGGACTTCTCTTCATTCTTCAAACTCTTCTTGGGAGCTTTTTCAGCTTTCTTCTGTTTGCTTCCCAAGGATCCTTTCTGAGCCAGGTTCTGTGATCTTTTCTTCTTTTGAGCTCTGGATACAGTTGGAGATTGACATGTATCTTTTTGACCACTTTTGCAATCATCCCAGATGTTTTCAAGTAATCCAAATCTATTTGCAGTAAACAGATGTCTCTGGACCTGTGGATGCTGCTTCTTTTCTTCTGGCTTGCTCCCCCTAGGCATGGGCTTCCTCTGTGCTTTGGCATTCAGTGGATTGTACCAACAATCCTTTGCACAATGCCCATACTTGTTACAACACCAACATTGACCCACAAATCTTGACCTCTTGTGTACTTCTGATTGCTGGGTACTTTTCTTGACAAGTTGTGTTGTTTTAGGAGAGCTCTGCTTCTTTACTGTCTTCATCCATATTTGTTTGGAATTATTTTTCCATCCTGCACCTTTTGTGGAAACACAATTAGAAGCATTAGTACAAGATGGTATGGATGGTACCCTCCTTTTAGAAGTTTTTGCCCTTTCATTAGAGGACGTCTTTCTTTTAGAATCATCCTTCTCAAAGCATACTTGTGTAGCAACATTTCTTCTTTTAGATGACTGGGAGGATTCAGCTTTGGGTGATTGCAGATTTTTCAATATCACCTCTAGTTCTAAGTATTTCATGTTGAGGGAGTTCTTCTCATCCTCAACAGTTCTTAGCTTTCCTTCCCAATTCTCCACCAGTTGTTTCATCTGGTCTTCATGCACCTTCTTTAATTCTTGCAATGAATTGTTCAGCTCCTCCACCAATTTGACTTTTTCTTCGAGTTGAGCATCTCTGACATTCATTGACACTTTGTGCCTCTTTTCCAGTGCATGGAAAACATCTCTGACCATTATTAAAAATATTTCTTTCTCAGAAGAGCTCCTTTGCAATTCTTCACAGGTATCTTCATATCTTTCATTGCAAAGAGATACTGTTTCATCTTTGTCATTTACCGGCTTTCTGAGAGTGTTGGTGATGCCAACCCTTTTAGCCAATTGGACTTCGAGAGAATTGGCTTCATCTTCTAGCTGTAATTGTTCTTCTTGAAGATCAAGGAGGCCTGTAGCTATACACATTGCAACTTCCTTGGGGACTCTCTTCTGAAGATATTTGATTGCATTTAGAAGATCATTGTTTCTTCCATCTTCATCACAGCTAGATCAGGCTTCATCAGAAGAATGATAAAAGGAATTGTCATCTGATGTGACTTTCACATTTCTTTCCATAGAAGGAGTTTCTCTGATTGCACCAGCCTTCTTCTTCATCTTCTTTGCCTGTTTCTTCATTCTGTTTTTCAGAGTCTTGGCAGATATCTCCATTTGAGGCTGTTCTTTCATTTCCTCAAATCTGCACTCCATATAGACTCCCTTGGATCTTTTAGAGGTAACCTCCCTCTGATACCAATTGAAGTGCCCAGATCAGTGTGAATCACTGAGAGGGGGAGGGGGTGAATCAGTGATCCCTTAAAACTTTTTACTAATTGATTCTTAATCAATTAAACCTCTATGGCTGGTTAAAGACTCGATCCACTCTTCGTGTATCTCTCACCTTTCCACGAATGATGCAGTAAATGTAAAGGCACTGGACACAAGGATTTACAAGGTTCGGCACCAAAGGCCTACATCCTTTCCATGCTCTCCCAGCATGGATTCTCCCATTATAATCTGTTAGTATTACAATGGTCGATACAGAGTCCCACTGTATCTCTCCTGAGTCCCACAGGAGGGTCTTTATACTGCGTCCCACAGTGTTACCAGAGTCCCACTGGCCTGCTCCAGAATCCCACTGAAGACTTCTTCTCCCTGAGTCCCACAGGGTCTTCTCCTGGCTCCTCGAGTCGCACGAGTAGCTCTTCTTCTCTTTAAGCTTCTTCAAGTATCTTCAGCAGTCTGGGATAAAGACTGCTGGCCTTGCTCTGTACCTCTGATCACTTGAGTTGATCAGGTCTTCTCGTCTTGCTCAGGCTTTATCACCTTCTTCTAAGGATGACCTGGCTTCTCTCCAACTACTGAATACTCAGACAACTGATATCTTTAACTTCAGTCTGGTCCAGTCTCACTTCAAATCATCTTCATGCACTGAGTGCATGGAAACTCTGCTTCCTCATGCACTGACTGCATGGCCTTCTCAATTCTCTTCATGAACTTCCGGTCTTGGACTCCTCAAATGCACACAAACTGATTCAGACTTGTTCACGTGTGCATGTGCATGCATGCAAGCATGCACTCTCCTTTTCTTCTCTTGGTGCAATAGACCCACAAAGGGTTTAGTATCTTTAAGCACACACCAGCTCACTTGAACTTCACACTTTGTTCAATGTGTTTACACACTTAAAGTGTGTTCTACTTTAGTGTGGGTCACTCCTTATTTCTTCTAAGTGTATACACACTTCTTAGTGCACACACCTAGGTTCGGCCAACTTGTCTCTTTACACACACTTGTTTCATTTTGCACACACTTGAAACTTGGCCTATTCTCCTCTTCTTGTTGCACACACACACTTTAGTGTTATTTTAGTTTGTTCTTAGAAGTGTGCACACACAAGGTCACAACCCTCGGCCTCTTCAAATGCACACACATAAAGTGTGTTCTTCTTTGTTCAAATGCACAACCAAGACTATGGATTATTCAATTCTTACACACACACAAAGTGTGGTCTTCCACTTCACTTGGCATACACACGGCTAGGGTGTAGTCTTTATTAAGCACACACACACAAGGTGTGTAATTCATACTACACGAACCTCCTTCCAATGTGAAGGGCGCGCAAGGGGTGCGGCCACTTCCACTTCTTCTTCAAAGAGCACAAGGTATGAGTCGTGGCCTCTCTTCTTCTTCAAAGCGCAAGGCACACTTGGTGCACAAGGCAGCGTGCAAGTGCTCAAGGCCTCTAGGGCGCGCAAGCCTCGGGTGCAAAGCACCGTGGGCGCGCAAGTGCTACCGCGCAGGGGGCACGGTGCACAAGGGTGTGCGCAAGGTTATACCGCGCCGCCCACCTTTTCTTCTTGTCACGCAAAGGAGTTGCGCGCAAGGGACTCTTTCGGGCCTCGGGTGTCACCGAGAACAATAGCCGCGCAAAGTTTTGCGCGGTGGCTTCTTTCTTCGCGAGGCAGAGCACTCACGGGACTCGGATATTCAACAGAGTTTCAGCACATCAGCAACCTCTTCTCGAGGGCTCGGGCTCTCTTTTTATAGGCGAGGAGATCCTCGGCTTATCCGCGTGGGATAAATCTCGAATCCCCGAAATCTTCGGATCTTCAAAGATATTTCCAAATCTTGATTTTTATCCTCTGTTTCACGCGGGTTCTTCCTTTATTTTTTCTTCCTCGTGCATGCGATTTAGAACGCATGCACGGCCTCTGTTTTGTCCATCCCATGCAAAACACGAACACCCCGATGCTTCGGAAACTTCGTTTGCCTCGGCCTCGACCGAGATTCTCCATACATTACATGCAAGCCCATTTTATTGCATGGATGAATTCAGTGTGGCCAGACGATCACAATGGAGGTCTTAGATCCTTCAGAGGTGGCCGAGAACTCGAAAACCGGCCTCGGGTAGCCTCTGGTTCATCGGCGGCTTCGCGGGTGCCTCGGCCGAGCTCGAGGAAGGAGACGAGCTCTCGGCCGTCGGATCAGGCGATGGAGATACATCGGTCGGCCTGGATCTGAAGATCTCACGCGGGATCGATCGTGCGGTCGAGATCTGGCGTGCGATCGATCGAGCGGCCAGGATTCGTTCCCGGGAATTTTTTCGCGTCCCACATCGAAACGGCGCCCAGTTTTCTCGCGGTTTATCAAATAAGCGCTCCCCCAGCCTCCTCAATTGAATCTCCTCCCTCCACGGTGCCGCCCTGCACCGTGTTCTCCCTGCGGGCGCGCTCTGCGCCCACTCTTGCCTCCGCGGGCGCGCTCTAGCGCCCACTATGCACCTCGGGCGCGCGCTCAGGCGCCCATGCTGCGCAGGAACTGATCCCCTGCGTGGCCCGGGGCTTACACACGGCCCCCCTTCCTCTCGGGCTGGCCACATGGGATCCCCCCTTGGGCGTGGCGCCTTAGGCCCACATGTGCCTTGGGGGTTGAACCCTTAAGGCTGGCCCTTGGTGGCCTAATTTTTGGCAAAGTAAATATAGGTTACTTTGTTTAAAAAAAAAGTAACCACATACATAATGTAAAATGCCAAGAGCCACTCCAAGCCTTCTTCCTCATTTCTCCTTCTTCCTTTCTTCTTCTTCATTTGAAATTCCTCCATTATCTTCAACATGTATTCATCACTTAGGAATGGAATTTCAAACGGTTTCTTCTTAATCTTCTTCATCTCCTCATGCATTGTCACTACAATGCATGGTCTTCAATCATTGTTGTGACTTTGTATCATCAGGATACAAGTTCTAGGAACTTTAAGAACAGCTCAACAATCGTCTGATTTTCATGGAGAATGTTTCAACCACAATTTCCAATACCACTTAGTGAATCTCCTAAGTGACATGCATCTTAGTACCATGGCCATTCTCCTTCACCACCAACACCATCACAACCTTTGTCATTCACATCTTGACATTCCTTGACTTCCATTCATTCCAAGACAACTTCATGCCTCATTGACAACAAATGCAACACAATGCACTTCAGAATCTTTTGGTGATTTGAAATCATCTAGATAGAATCAATCTAGAACATAGCTATCTGGGGATAAAACTCTATAGTAAGAAACATTAGGATTTGTTACTAAAACTCCTTTTTCAGGTTAGACATCATATGTTTAGCTCATGGATCCTCCCTCTCAATTGATTGAACAACACGTAGCAAGATTTCATGGAGATGATTATCCATAGATAAACCCCAAACTTTAGGTGGAGTTGGCCTAATAACCTATGGGGCATGCCAATCATAACCCTATTGGTTTTCAAATAGAGGTCATCATGGATTAATTTATCTAAAATTTCAAAAATAGGACTCATAACATGTCAATATAGAAGTTATTGATATCATGGTTTAAGGAAACTGATAACAAGTATGTGGAACCTCTATTCTCTATATATCGTATCATAAGAATCTTATAAATTAGATGATATCACTAACCCTATTTACCCATACACAAGTTAATCATCATATCTATACACAAGGTTCACACCATACATATAAGAGCCACCTCACAACATATTTCCAATTTCTTTTAACCACAATTCCTCATTATTGAGGCTTAGTTAAAATAATTTTCAATTAAATGGTATATAGGAAATCATGTTATAAGTTTTAATTGGTAATTTATTTAGATGATTACATATTTTAATCTTGATAATAATTAATGTAATTCACTTTTAGCAATTTTTAAGAAATATTAAGTATGATACCACTATAAATTTATATGATAAAAACTATATAAATCATTTCTACCACATTAAATAACCAAACAACTATCATAAGAAAGGTGACCAATCATAGGAAATAACATAAATAACATGTTAATCTTATGTTCCTAGTATGACACATGAACACACTCCCTCTTACCATTCTATTCAAGAGATAAAACCCCATAAATCATAAACTCCAAAATCATTTGCATCACTCTAGGTCAAAATTGATGAATAAAAAAAGAACAATAATCCAATCCCTATTAACTAAACCTTTCCTTTATATGTGGGTCAGTTTCTCCCAAACACAAGTTCTACACTAGGTCTAAAAAACACCTAATTTCATATCTACCTCACATAAATAGTATCACAAAATAAAGGGACCTAATAACACTTTTAAGTGCCCTAACCTGGTCCACAACCACTGAGTGATTCCGCAATCGAAGGAGTATCCAATGGGAACCTCAGTCCCCTCCCCATATTCTAGATGCTTCTAACTAGTATTGATGGCTTATAATGGTATGATGGGAGACTATACTATCATAGTAGAGTACAATGACAATAAAATAAAAAAAATTGTAAATATCTATACAATACATTAAATAAATTTCAATGAACTTTATTATAAATAATAACAACCCAAGCTCTATCAAAATTATTTATATACATTTCATGAATTAATACATCAGAGGTAGGTTGTACACATAAATTTCCCAAAAATAAATAAAAAAACTAGAAACTCCTCCAAAAATATTCTTGAGTCCTACCATATTCCTAATTTCCCAAACTCCACCCCATCCATCACATCAAGTAGCAATCATGAGGTTTTTTACCTTTTCCTAAACTATAACCATGAAGTCTATCTGGTTTCTAAACAATGACTCGAGAAGGGTGTGAGTATGACTTAGTATTCCATCACCAATGGTGTCTAAAATCATATTCAATCTGATTATATAGTGCATTCTGATGTGAAGAATAAAAAAAAGGCATGAAATAAATAAATGAAACCACCATCGATCATCAAGATCCACCTTAACATCTGAGAACGACCATACCTACCTCATCCAAATACAAATGTCTCTAATCACTTTAAATCATCGGGATTAATCATTTATTCTAAGCGTGTTTCCCTAGGAAATCAAAGTATAAGGCATCATTACATATTACCAGGGGTTACCCTTTGAAATCAAAATATTAGGCCTCATTTTAGAATCCAATGGGGTTTCCCCAAGTCATTAAAAAGAATTAGGAATCATAGATGAATCCAAGGGTGATACACCAAGGTAATTAAAATTCCAAATCCTCATTGAAATTTTCTAAGTGGTTACCCTAGGAAATATGACAACCCTGCTTTTATTACAAACTTAAACATGATTTATTACATAAAACATCACTTGATACAGCAAGAAGATCGATAGGTTTAGTGTCTTTGGGGCTTAGTATCATTACATAAAAAACTTAAAACATGAAATACAACATCTTTATTGAAAACTTCCATTACATGACCACTACATTCCCTCGTACTTAGCATTGCATGAGATAACCTGAGGACATGCATAAGAAAAGGGTGATCTATAAAGCCCAGTAAGGGAATACACATGGAATAACATAAGGAGTACAATACATGTTAAAAAATAGGAATATAAATAAAGAAAAAGAGAAAAATGAACATAAAGGCATGATAAAGCATGATAATCATAACATGGAAATGTGGCAACAACACTTAACATGGAATTAGCCTGAGCCAAGGCTCATTGCACATGGAGCGTGAGTAAACCCTCATTACACATGAAGCATGAGTAAAACCCTTGTTTCACATGAATTAGCATGAGTAAACACTCATTACACATGACGTATCATGATACTATAATTTACCCAATGCATCGAAGCGCTATAAGGGTGAACCCTTCTTAAACATTTCATTTCATGCATAAGTGTGCCACATGGATCATAAAAAATGGATTCATAAAACATTATCATTTATTCCATGATAAAGGAATGTGGAATTAATACATGAAACTTTATAATCAATAAGTAAATGTGCATAAAGGTGAATACCCTTGGTGTAGAAATGGGCATGGTATTCACTACACAATGGCATTGGCTTAGAAAATCGGTGTGATTTCAGCAGCGTAACGGCGTGATATAAGAATTAATAAAAATGGTTGATGAGAGAGAAAGGAGTTCCTCAATATATTTACATTTAATTTAGAGTAAGGATTTCATATAGATACATTTCCTTACAATTGTAATGGAATTTATATTCATGATACAAAAGTATTGCTTGAATGTAAATGAGGAGAGAGAAGTTCTTTTCGGAATTTCGGCACAGTAACAGGTGTACATGGGAGGCATTTAATGAGAGAGAAAGGGGTCTCCCATAATTCAAACATAAATAGGGAAGTATTAGGGAGGTGATAAACCATACCCCAACATTCATAATTGAAATTAAAAGGGAAAAACAACTTAAAGAAAATTGACAAAAATGAGAAAGGAAGAAAAAACCATTACTTGGAAGTGTGCTGCCAAAGGCTAGAGAGAGGCTTGTGAGATGATTCTTGGGAGCTTGGGGCACCTTGGGAGGATTATAGAGATATTAAGGCAGAGGTTCGACGAACTCCAAGGGATTTGAGTGATGAGGAAGTGGGATCTTGGGTGGGTTTATATAGGAAAGGTGAGGGAATTCTTTATTATTTAGGTTTGCGACCCCTTATATTAAATTAATCCAAACCACAAACCAACCCATAATTTTTTCCCATGTTTTTTGAAAAAGGGAAGAGTAAAACAATATTTTATAAGGCTAAAGTCCGAACTTCTTAAAATAATAGGGATGATTATGTGGAGGTGAGTCACACTCCCATGGAAAACAATTTAAAAAGACAAGGTGTTTAATAAGTCCTGAGGGGTTCATTAATGCTTTGAAAAGTATGTCAAAAAAACCCAAATTCACATTATTTTAATGTTAAAACATATATTGGCCGAACATAAAGATTATAGTATTTTATAACATCACTATTGGGTCATTATGATGTCATAAAACACATTATATATTTAAACGGTATTTAATTTTTACCCAAAAATTTGACTGGATCAGAAAATTATGAAAAATTCACCGTTGGATAATTTTGACGTTCTGATTACAGAAATATCATTTATATTATCTAAATAATTCTCTAAATATGTTAATTTTCACTTTTAAAATAAAAACTGACATTTATCAAAAATTCACGGGTTTTGACAGAAATGGCTTTCAAACCTTAAAAAAATTATAATTTCATTAATAAAATTATAAGATCATTTATATTTAATAAAAACTAATTTAATAATAATAATAATTTTTTATTAAAATATTATTTAATTCAAAAATCCATTAATTTAATAAAATAGAATTCTTAATTAAATAATAACTAAAAACACTATTTGAACTTTAAAAACTATTTACAATGTATCAAAAATGACAAGGAGGTATATTCATTATTGTATAAAAAAATATAAATGAACATAGTGCTAAATATTTGTTATATAACCCCTTAAAACAGCCGCATAAGACCTAAGGGTAAGGTGTGTGATGGTGACAGACTCTTGTGGGGGCTCGGATAACATCGCTCGAGTGGTAATTTCTATCAACTTCCACTTTTCCTGTAGACGGTCCTGTTCGAGCTTGACATGATGAAGCTCAGCTTGGGCTTGGTCAAAAGACAAGCCCAAAGACGCCACCTCTTTTCCGAGCTCTAACAAATGGGCTTCGTATGGTGCAATTCTATTGGACGAGGCCATCGCTTCTTTTCTCTGAGTAAATTGGATTTATTAAATCCCTATATTTATACTAATCATGTGATAACTGTTCAACGTCTATATTAGCAACGGTCCAAATTCTTAACATAAAACCCAAGAAGTTGACATTTTATATAAACATAAAGAGGCATTTAATTAGATCAAGAGGGATTTCCATTAATGAAACATTGGGTCATTACAATATTCCCCCTTAAGAAATTTAACCCTCAAAATTTTCCCTTTCCCACACTAAAATAGATGTGGGTAACTCAGCTTCATCATTTCCTCTGATTCACAAGTCACTTCTTCAAACTTGTGGTTTCTCCACAACACCTTGACGAGGGGAATTGTCTTATTTCATAGAAATTTTTCTCTATGATCTATGATATTCACTGGTTTCTCCTCATAAGAAATATCATCTTCCAACTGTACCACCTCAGAAGAGAGTACATGTAAAGGGTCCGGTATGTACTTACTTAACGGGGATACATGAAAGGCATCATGTAATTGGGCCATGGTAGGTGGAAGTGCTAGTCGATAGGCCACAGCCCCGACACGATCAAGAATATCGAAGGGGCCGATGTACCTTGGACTTAAATTCCCTTTCTTTCCAAACCTCATGACCTTCTTCCATAGATATATGCGTAGAAAAACCATGTCTCCAACTTTAAACTCAAGGTCTCATCGACAGTTATCGGCATAACTCTTATATCGACTCTGGGCTGCCTTGATATACTGCTAAATGGTTTTCACCTTCTCCACCATTTCTTAGACCATTTCTGGTATAAGCATCTTACGTTCACCGACCTCATCCCAACATGCTGGTGTTCTGCATCTTTTCCCATACAGGGCTTCATATGGTGCCATTTGGATGCCCGAGTGGAAACTATTTTTATAAGAGAACTCAACCAGAGGAAGATGTTGATCCCATCCTCCTTTAATGTCCATTGAGCACGCTCTCAAAATTTCCTCAAGTGTTTGGATAGTCCACTTGGATTGGCCATCAGTTTGAGGATGGTAGGTCGTACTGAAGTTCAGTTCAGTATTCAGAGCATGTTAAAGACTCTTCCAAAACTTAGAGGTGAATCTTGATCTCTGTCAGACACAATATATAGTGTTACTCCATGAAAACGTACCAATTCCCTGATATATATCCATCCTAGTTGATCCAATGAGAAATCCTCCTAAATAGCAATGAAGTGTGCAGTCTTTGTAAGATGATCCAAAACAACCCAGATTGCATTGTTGCATTTGGATATCCTAGGAAGTCCGGTGACAAAGTTCATGGTGATGTTCTCCCATTTCCATTCTGGTATGGGCAATGGTTGCATCATCCCCTTAGACTTCTACCTCTCTGCCTTCACTTGCTGGCATACCAGGCACTTTGATTTATATTCAGTGATCTCCTTTTTCATATTATCCCACCAAAAGTTTTCTCAGAGATCTCGATACATCTTTGTGATCCCTAGTTGAATCAAGATATTTGAACTATGTTCACCATCCAAAAGTTCCTTCTTCAGCTCCAGACTCGATAGAACACATAGTCTTTTCCTAAATCACACAATTCCTTCTTCATTAACATTAAACTCTGAGGATTTCCCTTTTTTGATAGCTTCTACTTTTTCCTGAATTCCCACATCATCCTTTTGAGCATCTTTTAAACTTTCAAAAAGAGGCAGTTTAGAAATAATTTGTGAAAAGATTGATGATGTTCCCTTCTTTATGATTCCCATGTCCATCTTCATCAAGTCTAAGAAGATTAGATCCTTCTCAATTCTCATCATTGATAGAATCGTCGAGTCCTTTCTACTTAGGGCATCTGCCAACTTGTTCGCTTTCCCAGGGTGGTAATGTATTGAACTGTCATAATCCTTGATGAGATATATCTATCTTCTATGGCGCATATTAATCTCTTTCTGTGTGAATATATATTTAATACTCTTGTGGTCAGTATATATCTCACATTTCTCTCCATAGAGATAATGCGGCCAGATTTTCAAGGCAATGATCACAGCCGCCAACTCTAGATCATGCGTTGGATAGTTTCGCTCATGGATTTTCAACTACCTTGAGGCATAATATATCACTTTATCATTCCGCATCAGCACACAGCCTAAGACCTTCTTCAAAGCATCACTGAAAACCACAAAAGGTTCCTCACTTGTGGGTAAAGTGAGCACAGGCGCAGTCATAAGCCTCTTTTTCAACTCCTTAAAGATTTCTTCGCATTTATCACTCCAAAAAAAACTTTACTCCCTTTCGAGTTAGCTTGGTAAGAGGTTTGGAAAATCATCAGAAATTCCTCACAAATCGTTGATAATATCCAGCTTACCCCAAGAAGCTACGGATATCTGTTACCGATGTTGGCCTTAGCCATCCCTCAATTGCATCTGTTTTGGAGGGATCCATAGATATCCCATTGCTTGTGATGATATGGATCAAGAATGAGACCTCCTTCCACCAGAACTCACACTTGATATACTTTTCATAGAGCTCCTCCTTGCGCAAAGTCTCTAGTACAGTTCTTAAATGCTCCTCATGATCCCCCTTGGTTTTGGAGTATATTAGAATATCAACTATAAAGACTACCAAAAATTTGTCTAGGTAATCCCTAAATACTCTATTCATCAAGTACATGAAGATTGTTGGAGAATTGGTGAGTCTGAAAGGCATTACTATGAATTCATAGTGCCCGTATCTTGTACGAAAAGCAGTCTTGGGGACATCTTCCTTCTTCACCCTTACTTGATAATATCCCGACCGCAAATCTACCTTGGAGAAGTATTGTGATCCACGCAGCTGATTGAACAAGTCATCAATCCGTGGCAGAGGATACTTGTTCTTTATCGTGATTTTGTTAAGTTCACGATAATCTATGCAAAGCAGCATTGAACCATCCTTCTTCTTGACGAAGAGGTCTGGTGCACCCCATGGTGAAGCACTTGGGCATATAAACCCTTTATCCATATTCTCCTGTAGTTGTTTATTTAGCTCTTCAAGCTCTAAAAAAACCATTATATTTGGAGTCTTGGATATTGGTAATGCCCCGGGTATAAGTTCAGTTGAGAATTCAACATCTCTTCTAAGAGAAAGACCAGACAGTTCCTCGGGAAACACTTCCGTGAATTCCCTCACAATAGGCATTTCATCAAGGATGGTTTCTTCTTTGGACTCAATCATCTGAGTCAGATAAGTGTGCTCATAGGTAAGTAATATCCATGCTTGAGATGATGGAGCTAAAGAAGATTCATCTTCCTCCTGACACTTGTAAAGAATAGGGGTTCTATTCTCCATATGGAGTGTGATTTCCCTCTCCCGAAAATTTATGTTGGCTCTATATAAGGAAAGCCAATCCATGCCAAGAATTGCATCAAATTTCACCAGAGAGAGTATGATGAGGTTCTCCAGAAAATTCAATCCACAGATTAAAATAGGGGAGAACTTATATTCATGGGATGCAATGATTGCCCCATTTTTCGTACTCACCGACATCTTCACGTACATGATTTGTGGTGGTGCTGGTATTGTTCTACAAAACATTCGAGATATAAAAGAATGCGTATAACCTGAATCCAAAAGTACACTCGCTATTCTTGAATAAATAACTATCATACCTATCACCACTTTTTTTCGGGGTTCACTTCGGCAGAAATGATGGAAAAAGCTCTTCCTTGATGCCTTAGAGGTTATTTTTTGCCTTCGAAAACCCTTGGAATAGGGCACTGATTTAAAAAATGCCCCGGTTCTTTGCATTTGTAGCATTGAACAACACGTTGAGGTTCGAACAGAGCATTCCTCTCCTCTGTCGCAGCCACGGGTCTTTCTTGCCGATAGTTAACAACTATGTGCCCTTATCTTCCACACCTAAAGCATTTCCTCATCCCCTTGAGGCAATTTCCAGGGTGCTTCTTTCCTCACTTTTGGCAAGTGTGGTGCTGGATCTTCTTAGCACCATTGGATTTATCCATCAGACCACCAGCATTGAAGTCCACCTTACGCTTCTTGTCCCCATGATACCCTTGTGATTCCCCGATCTCCATTTCGACCTTGAGGGCACATCGGACAATTTCCTCATAGTTGTCGAAGTCAGGGATCACCAATACTTTCCGAAGGATAGGCTTCATCCCACCAAAGAAGCGGTAAAATTTGCATTCAGGGGTAACGACATAGCTGGAAGCATATCGTGCAAGCCTTGTGAAGTTTTCCTCATATGCTCCAACAGATTCTTCATCTTTTTGCTTGAGGGAAAGGAAGTCCCTTTCCATCTTAAGCCGGAGGGTGTGTGGAAAATATTTATCAAAAAACATCTTCCAGAAATCCTTCCATTATAACGCCTCGATCTCCTCCTCAAGCTTCGTATTTTTTATCAAAGTCCACCATTGATAAGCTTCACCCTCCATATGATAAGCCTCCAGGAGAACCTTCTCTTGTTCAGAAAATTTAAGGATGGAGAAAATCTTTTCAATGTAGTTGATCCATTGTTCAGCGATCATGGGATCGGATGATCCACTAAAAGTAGGAGGCCTTTATCTCATGAAGCACTCGATAGCAAATTGTTCTTTCTTAGGGGGGGTTGAACATTCCTCTTAACCTGTGTTTACATTCAAAACATGAGTTAGCTGAGAGATAAGCATGAAAAATTTCGTGATTCCCACTCCCCTCGGATTGGGCATGTCATTAGTACAGTCATCACACTGATCTTCACATCGGTTGTTAGCCCGAGTCCTCCTATTACCGGCCATTGGCTGGAATAAAAGGAAAGTTAGGGGTAACACATAAAGGGTAATCCAAAGACAAAAGTTGATGACTTATAAATAAACTTTTATTTCCTTGACTCATGAGTCTATAGGCTTCAATCTAGGATTTTCATGATCTACTTTCTAACATATATTCTTAGGGGCATTTTTTTAATTCCCTTAATAAGGGTTCATACTAAGATTTTGAATTTATCAAAACATATCCCCCGGAAGTGTCATAACCAAGAGTGAAGGAAGGCCCATTGTAGTGCACCAGTTCCCGTTCTAGTATAGCTCAAAGCGGTGTTTTTGGGTTTTACCCCTAGGATACATCTGTACCAGAGCCGCCTCTACCTTCTCGTATCCAGATAGGGATGTATTTGTTTGATAAACCACTTACTCAGTTCTTACCAAAACTTAGGGATGTTTTTATTATACTTAGTCTTGTCTATATGGCTTTACTAGGTTTTTATAATCCTAATCCCAAAAAATAACTAAACCTATCCTCTGATACCAACTATGACAACCATGCTTTTATTACAAAATTAAACATGATTTATTACATAAAACTTCACTTGATACAACTGGAATATAAAGAGGTTTTGTGTCTTTGGGTCTTAGGATCATTATATAAAAAATGTAATACATGAAATACAACATCTTTATTGAAAACTTCCTTTACAAGACCACTACATTCCCTCGTACTTAGCATTGCATGGGATAACCTAAGGACATGCATAAGAAAAGGGTGAGCTATAAAGCCCAGTAAGGGAATACACATGGAATAACATGAGGAGTACAATACATGTTAAACAATAGGCATATCAATAGAGCACGAGATAAAAATGAACATAAAGGCATGATAAAGCATGATAATCATAACATGGAAATGTGGCAACAACACTTAACATGGAATTCGCATGAGCCAAGGCTCATTGCACATGGAGAATGAGTAAACCCTCATTGAACATGAAGCACAAGTAAAATCCTCATTTAACTTGAATTAGCATGAGTCAACACTCATTTCACATGACGTATCATGATACTATACTTTACCCAATGCATTGGAGCGCTATAAGGGCACACCCTTCTTAAACATTTCATTTCATGCATAAGTGTGCCACATGGATCATAAAACAAGGATTCATAAAACATAATCATTTATTACACGATAAAGGAATGTGGAATTCATACATGAAACTTTATAATCAATAAGTAAATGTTCATAAAGTTGAATACCCTTGGTGGAGAAATGGGCATGGTATTCACTACACAATGGCATTGGCTTAGAAAATCGGTGTGATTTCGGCAGCGTAACGACATGACATAAGAATTCATAAAAATGGTTGATGAGAGAGAAAGGGGTTACTCATCATATTTACATGTAATGTAAAGTAAGTAGGTCATATATATACATGTCCCAACAATTATAATGGAATTTATATTCATGATACAAAATTATTGATTGAATGTAAATGAGGAGAGAGAAGTTCCTTTCGGAATTTCGGCATAGTAACGGGTGTACATGGGAGGCATTTAATGAGAGATAAATGGGTCTCCCATCATTCAAAAATAAAGAGGGTAGTATTATGGAGGTGCGAAACATTACCCCAACATTCATAATTGAAATTAAAATGGCAAAACAACTTAAAGAAAATTGAAAAAAAATGAGAAAGGAAGAAAAAACCATTACTTGGAAGTGTGCTTCCAAAGGCCAGAGAGAGGCTTGTGAGAGACTTCTTGGGAGCTTGGGGAACCTTTGGAGTATTATAGAGAGAGTAGGGATGAGGTTGGACGAACTCCAAGGGATTTGAGTGAGGAGGAAGTGGGAGATTGGGTGAGTTTATATAGGAAAGGTGAGAGAATTCTTTATTATTTAGGATTGGGACCACTTATATTAAATTAATCCAAAACACAAACCATTCAATGGTTTTTGGCCATGGTTTTTGGAAAAGGGAAGATGAAAACAATATTTTATAAGGCCAAAGTCTAAACTTCTTAAAATAATAGGGTTGCTTATGTGGAGGTGAGTCACACTCCCATGGAAAACAATTTAAAAAGACAAGGTGTTTAATAAGTCTTGAGGGGTCCATTAATGATTTGAAAAGTAAGTCAAACAAACCAAAATTTCCATTATTTTAATGTTAAAACATATATTGGGCGAACATAAAGATTATAGTATTTTATTACATCACTATTGGGTCATTATGATGTCATAAAACACATTATATATTTAAACGGTATTTAATTTTTACCCAAAAATTTGACTGTCTCAGAAAATTATGAAAAATTCTCCCTTGGATAATTTTGACGTAATGATTTCAGAAATAACATTTATTTTATCTAAATAAATTTATAAATATGTTAATTTTCACTTTTAAAATAAAAACTGACATTTATCAAAAATTCACGGGTTTTGACAGAAATGGCTTTCAAACCTTAATGAAAATTATTATTGCATTCATAAAATTATAGGATCATTTATATTTAATATAAATTAATTTAATAATAATAATATTATTTTATTAAAATATTATTTAGTTTAAAAATCCCATAATTTAATAAAATATAATTCTTAATTAAATAATAATTAAAAACACTATTTGTATTTTAAAAACTATTTACAATGTATCGAAAATAACAAGGAGGTATATTCATTATTATATAAAAAAATATACATGAGCATAGTATAAGCGATTTGTTACATAACCCTTTAAAACAACCTCATAAGACCTAAGGGTAAGGTGTGCGATGGTGACAGACTCTTGTGGGGGATTAGATAACATCGCTCAAGTGGTAATTTCTATCAACTTCCACTTTTCCTGTAGACGGTCTCGTTCGAGCTTGACATGATGAAGCTCAGCTTGGGCTTGGTCAAGAGTGAAGACCAAAGACGCCACCTCTTTTCCGAGCTCTGACAAATGGGCTTCGTATGTAGCAATTCTACTAGATGAGGCCATCGCTTCTTTTGTGTGAGTAAATTGGATTTGTTAAAGCCCTATATTTATACTAATCATGTGATCACTGTTCAACGACTATATTAGCAACGGTCAAAATTCATAACATAAAACCAAAGAATTTGACATTTTATATAAAGATAAAGAGACATTTAATTAGATCAAGAGGGATTTCCATTAATTAAACTTTGGGTCGTTATAGGAAATGATGTATCAAGTTTCATCACTAAATTCTTGGGGTTTCCCCAATGCATTCCAAATTATCTTGAATCATCACTGGTTTCTATGTACTTAAACATGAAAATAAAGTATTATGAATCATAATTTATTCCTAGGGTATTACACTAGGTAATCAATTATGAGGTTTCATTTACAAATATAAGGTTAATTCCCAAGGAAACCCAAATCAAGAGTCATAATTAAATTACACAGTCAATTCGTTCATTAATTATTTTAATTCAATTTCATAAGGATTAATATAAAATTATTGTACAATGGATCCTAGAGAATGTTTTAGGAATCCTACAACCTCACACATAATCAATTACTTATGTTAAGACACCATTAGAGTCACTCCTTTAGATTTCCCAAATTTTGTCCCAAGACAATACACCTTAAATAGTGGATTAATTCTCAGTTTTTACTACCCCAATAGACTTTTTGTAGCATAAGGAGAGGTCTAATTTCTTGATTTAGGTACAAAAAGTATTTAATTATTAATTTAGGCTAAGATCATGATATGTTTGTGTGACCACACATCATGGGTGTAATAGAAATGGAATGAATTTTAAGTGAAAACATTGAGACCACCTACTATATTCGTGTTGATTTCCACTCATTGAATATCTGCCTTTGATTCGGGCTAAGATGGTAGAAATCATAAAAGTAGAAGAATGCCCTATTAATAGTCCTTCATATATGAAATCAATGTGATATCACTTGATAGTGAAAGAAAAATAGAAAATGAGAGAATGGAAAATTTTACATCCCTTATGATTCTTGTTGTAATGAACAGTGAATGATTCCATAGAGAAATCAGAGAGAATACTTCTTGAATATGGATAAATCCAAAGGGTAAGGGGAGTGTGTCACACATACTATCTGGTGGAAACCATTACTCTAATTTAAAACCTCAAATAAATAAATAATTTTTAAAACTAAATAAAAACTCATTAGGTAATGGTTTATAAAGTGACCATACAGTTCACACTGTGAACCCTTCAAGGTAGCTGGCACTCCTCTATGGGAATATTTTCATAGTGTAATGGATAGCATCACCTTTTAAATGGATGCAGGCTATAATTTTTCAACTATAGGCCTGCCTAATGTTCTTGAAAATCATCTTGGGATATTCCAAACCCTTGAAACAACTATAACTAGGTAAAATACGTGAGTTTCAAAAATGTTTTAAAGAAATTAATACTATAAAATTAATGGGTTTTACAATTCTGAATCTAAAACAACAATCTTTTAAACCAATACAAATTACACAATTAATTTTATCCATATAGATGATTGAATCTCCAGCCAAGAATCAAATCCAATTATAAATGTGGAGAACATAAAATTAAACCAATAAACCAATATTATGGATTTCAATGATGAATATATTTGATTGTTCATTATTTATGGATGTAGAATTCAAATGAATGAAGGAATATGAACAATTTACAAAAATAATAAATTAAAATTCTTAAAATCAACAAAAAGTCACCAAACAACAATTACATGCAATATCTAATCATGGATTCAATTTTTGGTAAATTAATCGATGATTACAATAAGATTGTGAATAGGTAAAAGAAAATAAATAACAAAATCCCTACCTCATGGTACAACATTAATCACTCCAATATACAATCATAGCCATGGTTATGTTTTTTAGTTTTGAGCAATCTAATCATTGATGTTGTCATGAATTCATATCATATACTTGATCTTCCATCGATGTTTCTTTGTTCCAAAATCACCTCTGTCTATATCTCCCTCCGAACTCCCTTATCTTTAAGGTTATTGATGATAGATGCAGAAAACCCTATAAGATAATCATAACTAGATTATTATAGAGATATTTATGGTTTCTCGATTTAATATCCAATTAATTAAATTATTAAATTATTTAAATAATCTGTATGTGACATTGAACAATTAAGAACCCTGATACTAATTAAAATTATTCAACCCCTATGGTAAAACTCATGTTTCAAATTCAATGATTTTATTGGTTTTCCAATCAAAGTTTTTTTTAAATTGATACAATAATATTTCTAAAAATTATTGTGTATGGACTAAAAACAATATAATATTTTTATTATATTATTTACAAGGCTCTACGACACTCATTTTTCCATGTTGGATCAACCCAGAGGTAAATATTATACACTAGAACCAAAAAAAGTCATCATGTTTTTTTAGGTCCTCTACTAGGGTAAATTTACAATTTTACCACTATGAAGGAACTGGGGAATTAAAAATTCAATGTCAAGTTGAGTCTCAATAGAATAAAACCTATTTCACTACATCCTCTCCACCTTAAAACATTTCATACTCAAAAGATAATACAGAAAAAACTACACAACAACAAATCTTGGGAATATGTCCATGTAAAATACAGCACACCATTGTATCCACTTAATTCACCTATAAGCATGTGATCTCTAAGTGAACTCTATAAATATCTATCCATTAATGGGAGAACATTATTTCATAAGATAATATACCATCTTCAACCATCTTGAAGAAATTAATTAGTGAAAAAATGTCTCTACCCTATACGTGTATTACTAAGACTCTACACTCAAAAACCATCTCCATTAGAGTGTCATCCCAACTCATTGGATGAGATAAACCCCACAAAAAATTGATTATTTCCCCTAAATGTACCATATAAAAATACAACTATAGAGGGAGTTCCTTACTACCCACCTTTTAAATAGTGTTCTAGATAGTCATCGTACAGAGAAATCCATCTATGTTTCACCACCACACCAAATATTTAATGAGTTCTCCATGATGACATGAAAATAAATATACAAGGTAGAATGATTTTTAAAATTTTTATTAGAAACCTATTCCTCTTCCATCTAATAAAGAACATTCTCTATTAGCACTAACATGTATCCCAAGAGTAACATGGGATTTTACCAAAACATCAACACAACCATCCCAAATAATTTATTGATCACATCATGACTTCTGACAGATTCGTACTCACTTGCATATAAAACTAAATAGTGGTTTCTTTTCTTGTTTATGAATTCTACTGATAAGTATATTAGTTGAATCAACAACCTTATCCAACTGATAAGTTATATACTTTTGATCATTAGGTGGTCCAATACACCATAATCCAAAGTGGGTGGTCTTGAACATTCAAATAAACTTTTTTTATCATCTCCAAAACCCAATAAAAACTTATATGAGTGACTAATATCTTCATTATATTGAGATATTATCCTACTACATAACACAAAAAGGTTCTTTGTGATATTGGTATATCCAAAAAAACCACATATCAAGTCATACCAAGGATTATACTATATGAGAACAATCTCAGATCAATGTTGATGTCCTGACATCCATCATGTGCACCATAGAAGAATCACTACCCACCTAGGGATGTGCATGAAATGCTTACCACCTTTATGGAAGACCCTTCCAGTCTCACAAGATCACTAATTCAATATCATTCCCATATTATCCTTCACAAAAAAAGTTGTGAGATAGGATTGTTGATCAAAGGTAAGAAATGAATCCCCTTCCATGAAGGAATCAACCACCTAAGGAAAACCACTCACATACTCCCTCCATCTTGTGGACACAAAATCCATATAAAATAAATCCAATCATCGTGCCATGGTTATACTACTTTGATCTCCTCACCAACCTAAACTATTGTCTCATAAAGGTCATTGTCACTTCAAAAATTATAGTTTCATAATAAAATAACCCTAATGCCTAATAGGATACACCATGATTCATCTCTAGTGGATATTCATTTTAAAACACTATAACTTCACAAAGTCACTCATCATCCCCCCCCCCTAGTAAGAAGGTTTATTCATACACAAACCTCTCACTAAGGTTCAATCACTAATCACCCATCTGAAGCATCCTTTTATTCCTCCACTTTAATAGGAAGGTAATATCTTCTTTGAGTACAAACTGCCTAAATCCCTACCCCACTACTGATGGGAAAAAAGCTTAATATCCCAAAGGGTTATCTTCAATTGACACACCATAAGGGTATTTCTCACTATTTTATATAGAAATCCCCTCATCAACACAAGCTTCATCACCTCATTGTACCTGAAGTGGACAACCAATTTACACTAAGGTGGGTACCACCACACTTCTCCTTTAGCATAATGTAAAACCACAAAATCCTCATTCTATATTTGGTTTCAAATAACTCCATAAGAAGTATCAGTGAATAATGATCTTCATCAATGGAAGATTTTGGGATTATCGGTATTAAACTCTAGGTTCTACTAGAATCTCCAACCTATAAACATATGGTACAAGGTGAACAACATGTTCATATGCTAAATATATTGTGGGTATATCGAGAAATGGACATAATTCATTTTTTGGTTCAAATCAGCCATTGTTGAAGAATTGGTTTCCATGGTGTGGATCATCCCATGATGTAGGTCATCAGCACTTCATACTATTCAAGATCGAACCCAAGGGTAGTGATCTCGAGGAAGAATAAACACATCAACCAATGACAATGAATCTCATACCATCAATTATCTATTAAAAAATCTAGATAAACATCATGTTATATAATAAGGAGAAGCTCATATTCCCTCTCTATAGTGTGGAAGTCTATATATTTAACTACTCTGACTATCTTCAAGTGAAAATATAACTTGACGCCCATACCCAGGGTGAATCTCTTCCAAGATTTCAATCTACCAAGGATCTCTTGGGTGACTTTGGTATGGGTGGTGTATAAATAAATACCAACCACAACTCAAAAATATATTCATCAGGAGTCTTCTTGAATCACCAATCTCAAAAAACAACAGCCAAAAACATACTCAGAAAACACCTCACAAAGCCCACGTACCTCAATGGGTACTTAAACATGGTTGTGCTACCTTGGAAAATATACAATGTTCCACATTAAAAACCACATATCGGATAATATCTTAAACTCCAACCATGGTAGATTAGTCCCTTCGTGAGATTAATTAATATTTCATCCACTAACGACTCGTCATTCTATATAAGAAGCACAATACACGAACCGATATCAGGGAAGAAATATTCAGAATTGGATGTTAATGTGAGTCTCAGACTCTAGATGATCCCACTATCACCCAAGGGTTAGGTTCACCTCCCAAAATACTGATTCCTCAACCATCTAATTAATATAGTGTAACCAATATATTGGTTTTCTCATGCTTGTCACAAGACACAGTCAAAAACAGTTCTTATTTAATTGAAAACATGGAATACAACATAGGGATAACCAAGTTCATTACCCAAGGAGCATGTGGGGAATGTTATTACTATTACAAATCACTTATTAATATTTATTTTCTTTCAAATGTTTGAAAGAATATATAATTGAAAAGTGTTGTCTGGTTTTTGATTGAATGGAAATAGGGAACAAAGTTGAAATGAAAATATAAATAAAATGATTGTTATAAATTTAGATGGTCCTAAGGATAAATTCTAAGGGGTCTATCATTATTTACCTTTGTTCTGAATCATCTAATTAAATGATCAGGTTTAATATCATTCATCTTCTAACCCTATAATGCTTTAATTTATATGGAACCACTAATTTTCTCAAGATATCCTTAAGAAAACTAGTAATTCCATGTTTTCTCCTCTGTGAATGGGTAAGAACATTCCTTAATTGAGTAAATGGGCTTACTCACAAACCTAGAAAAAATGGCATAAAATTATTCCTTTCGAATCAAATAACTCAATTGGTATAAAGTGTGTCCCAAATAGAGGTAGACATTGAAGTGAAACAATTAAAAGAGTGTGATAGTGTCAATTCCATTTAGAGTGACAATCGCCTCCTCTAGAATCCACATCCACTGTCACACTAGAATTATAGAGGAGATAGTTTGAGAATTAAATTCATATCTCCATTATTATTCCCCTTGAACCACCCAAAATTTCGTAGTTCTCCATTATTAGGGAGATTGAGATCTCTTGGTATATCACAAGGGTGACAAAACACAAAGAAATTGAGGGAGAAGAGAATTCCAACATGATAAATAGAGTACATAGAGGAATTGGAATTAAAATTGAGAAACGAATATAGGAAAACCTAATATATAATTAGTATGTGTTGAATACCCTATAAAAATGGTGGAGAAGAATGATTTATAATCATTATAAATTATTAATATGTTCAAAAATTAGTACAGTAAGCTCCAGCATACTTTCCTTTTCTTTGATTGACTCCATGCATCACAAATGAGGTTCATGAATGATTTTGTTGAGTTCAACTTCTTCCCATGATTCTTCTCATAATTCTTTCAAAATTATGTGAGTGTAAGTGCTTCGTTGTGTTACAATGAAGTGTAATATGAGTGTTTCCCTAGCTTCATATGAGGAGTTGTAAAGATGATGAACAAAATGGGTTATTAAATGTAAATCATCCTCTATGATTCAATGAAATATGCTTGCTCCTCTATTGTTGGGCCTGAACATTTCTAAATTTGGGACTTGGAACTAGACTATGTTGGGATAGTTGAATGTGATGAATAGAGGAGCATTGTTGTGTGGTCATCAGTGGAAAGAATATTCTTTTCAGAAATTTATCAAGAATGTGGGGTTCACCTTACTTTAGAGAGATAGTCACAATGTTGAGGATATTTTATGTCCCAATGATCTTAGATACCTACAAGGGGATAAAATAAAGTATCATTCAAACAAAAATAGTGGTTTTGTTGAGGTCGGCTCTAGTGGTTTTCAACAGTGGTTCTTTGAAGATTTCATCATCAAACATTGTTTTTAGAATTTGATTTAGAATTCATCTATCCTTTGGATCTATAGGATACATGGATCTACATTGAATATAGGTTTCTTCATCTTTAACTTGGATTAATTTTCTTGAAAAAATATTGGCCTATACTTTTTATTATCTAAAGTATTTTGGTTTGGATTTTTTTTGATTTTGGGTCTATAGAAATCATGGGTTATGGATTTTGAAGGCTATAGTGCACAACACATATGAGTTAATTAGGAACTTGAGCTGAGAACCAGGTGTTCGTGGGGCTGTGACTTTATAACCAATGTGTGGGTATGGATCATGGTTTCACTGATCTTTAGATATCCAAAAACAAATAAGAAACCCGGGGACAAAATTTTGAACTAGTGGATCATCATCAGAATCAGTTCATCATTGTTTATTCATTGGCATGCTTCTGCACAATGATCAGCGCACAATGGGTTTTATTCAAAAATAGTCAACAAATCAATTAATCGAGCCTCATGTTTTCAACAAAAAAACTTAGTGCATTTTGGATCTTCATTGGGGTGAATCCACTCAGGTGGTACCTTGGTAGATCATAGTTTCTAGTTTTAGAAATTATTTTCCTTCTCAATCTTGTCGAGGTCAATGAGGTTTTCTGAGATTCGACTAGTGTTGTTGATCATTGTTGAGCTAGTGGTCGATCCCTAACATGACGTGGTATACCACATAGTAATGCATGGTCGATTTTTAAGAAGGTTTTCTCAATTCATTTGACCATAATTATAGGGTGTCTTGGTTTGATAGGAAAATCCATGGTCGATCCGGGACTTTGCTGATTTTATTTGGCACCCATTGTCAATTTGAGTGTTCTTTATTTTTTTGGTTTCATGATCGACATCATGATTAGGGTGAAAATTGAACATTTTTTTAAATTATTATCTTGATAGTATGAGGATTATTGTGTGGTCGCTCAAATACTTTGAATATTTTAACATTCATATCACACACACATATTTTTTTAGTGAATTTTTTTTAATCAAATAAAAATAAAAAATCAAAATAAAATTCTAAAACTCCAAAATCTATTAAATTAAATAAATTTTAAATGAATGAAAATCATTATTTTTATAATTTAATTCGAGTTTTAAAAATCATAATAAATTTACAATTCATCAATTTAAATCAGATTTTTCAAAAAAAATATTCAATTAATTATTAATGAATCATTTTAAATAATATTCAAAAATTTCATATTGAAAATTCATGATTTATGATGACAGCCCCAATATTTAAAAAAATCAATTTGTGGATTTTAACTAATTCATAATTAATAATAAATAAAAAATCATAATTTTATCCCCTTACCAATTTAATTTCCCAATTGACTTTGAAATTAAATAAAACAATTATATTTCTAAAAATCATAGAATTATTTTTTAATTAATTTAAAATTGATAAAAAAAATATCTTCAAAAAAATTATAAAATTAAATAAATTAAATATCAAGTATCAAAAAATAAGTGTACAGATTAATTGAATAAATCCATAAATAATAATAATCCACTGAAAATCAATAATTAAGACAATTTTTAATGAAGTCTATAATTTCATAAATTCAAAAAATTATATCATTTACCCCAGGTTAATCGATTTAGGGGTTAAATTCAATGTAATACAGTTAATTTATTTTAAAATTTTCATGTAACACTAATCCCCCACTCTAAAATTATTGTACTTATAGGCCCTTTTATCATTGAATTTCATTTATTTATAAAGATAAAAAAAGGTTTATCCTACTGATATTTAAATATACAAGAAAAAATTTAAGGAATGTGCATATTCATCACTTTCATGAACTATCATGACTCTTATATGATTTCAATTAAGTCAACACTTAGATTCAATAAATTTTCCAATTCCATGAGTTGGATGAATTATATTTAAGTGGAATAAAATTTTTAATAAGAACCTCTTCCATTTATCCCTTTCCCCAAATTTTCTTAAAATAAAGTTTAATTTTACACTTCACTGATACAACTCAAATGAATTTTTTATAGGTAAATTTTCCCCTTCTTCATCTGGTTTCAATATTCTTATCATGTGAATGAATTCATTTTTTACTATTAAACTCTTAACCTTTTTTTCACAGCCCTGTGAGTTCTTATAACTATACAAAGGAACTTATTTAATATGTATAGAAGGATTTAACTCACACACTCGGTGCCTTATGTCTCGGAGATTCACCATGAGATCCCAATTGCCCATTTTACTCTAGATTCAAAGGACTTGTATATTTTTTTTAGTTGGCTCCCTAAGGTGTTATATTCCATGGAGGTCAAGTTTCCTCAGATTGAGTTTAAAAATTCCAACGACCACATGATATAATTTTAATACTATAGAAATGGTTTTTTTCACACTCCCTTTTTTATTTCTAAGCACAAATTATCCATGAGTTTGGTGAAAATATTCACTCAGTAATCATTTATGTTTCACCATTTAAGAACTAGTGAAATCCTCACCACTATTAAGAAATTTTCACTAGGTAGGTTGATACGGAAGTTCAAATAAAGTAGAAAAAACTTAACAAAAAATATACAGGAGAGCTAGATAAAACATTTAGAAATAGATCGATTTATTCATTTTTGTTTTTTTAGCATATTTATTAAAAATAGATTTAAATAATAGCAAACATTTATTTATTTATTTATATATTCCAAAACATTTTCTAAAATTTTCTTAAATGTAGTTCTAAAAAGGAATGTTTCTCTTCCCCCCACCCTTATTAATTACTTCCTATTTTAGTTCCTACAGAATGCACCAAATTAGACATTATTAAATAGTGTAAAACAACTGACACAACCTGGTGTTACTTTTATAATAGGTTTGAGTGAAGATGTTTCCTAGGGTTCTTATTTTGGAAAGCTGAGATAATCTCCTATGTTCCATAATCTTTGTGAAAACCAACAAAAAAGGTCAAAAATACATATAAAATTATTTTATAGTATAGTAAATAAAATGAAAAGTAATTATATGAGAAGAGAATCTTAGGTTCCACCATCCAAAAATGGGATATATATAGTCCCATAACCTCATCAATATATTCACATATAACATCATTGTTTGTATAAACCATATGATAATGGGTGTTCATTAACTCCAAGACTTTGTAAATTTTTCCATGTATATCACAAATGCATATTTTTTTAGTGTAATACTTTTTTCTAATCAAATAAAAATGATAAAATTTAAAATAAAATTCTCAAACTCATAAATCAATAAAATTAAATAAATTACAATAAATTTAAATCATAATTTTTAAAATTTATTTCATTATTAAAAAATCATGATTAATTTATAATTCTTTAATTTAAATCAGATTTTTTGAAATACTCATTAATTTTCAATGAATCATTTAAAAACATATTAAAAAAATTCAGATTGAAAATTCACAATTTATGATGACAACTTAAATTTATAAAAAAAATATTTTATGGATTTATTTTAATTAATATTTAATAAGCAATAAAAAATAAGAATTTGAGCCACTTAAGAAATTTAATTTCCCAACTGAATTAAAAATTGAATAAAATGATTATGTTTCAAAATGAAAAAGAATGTATTTTTCAAGTTAATACAAAATTGATTGAAAGAGACTTTAAAAAATTAATAGACTTCATACAATGAAATTTCAAGTATCAAAAAATTATTGTATGGCTTGATTTATTATCTCCAAAAAAATAATCCACTAAAAATAAATATTTAATAAAATTTTAAATAATGTCCAAAATCTCACAAAGTCACAAAATTATATCATTTAGCTAGGTTTAATTAAATTAGGGCTTTAAATACAATGAAAAAAATTGAATTATTTCAAATTTTGAGCACACATCACTGTGGCACACTTGAACTATTGCACTCTCAGAAATTTTATTATTGAATTTCATTTATTCAAAAAGATAAACTAAAAGGTTAATCCTTTCTATATTTAAATACAAAATATAGAATTAAATGAATACTTGAATTTATCAATTTATTTCCTCTTCGTTGATTTTAATTCACTCACCACTTCAATCTAATCAAAATTTAAAGTTTAGGAGAGTATTGAGTTATATTTAAGCTGAATCAAAGTTTTAACAAGATACAAAACATTTATCCTTTCATCCTAATTTTCTTAATCATAAATTCAACTTTGCAATTCATTGATACAACTCAAATGATTCTTTTGTAATTTAATTTCTCCTTTCTTCCTCTTGGATCAATATTCCCCTCACCTAAATGAATTAATTTTTGAAAATTAGACACTTATTAATTTTTATTTTTTTATTTTTTCTCAACCATTTATGTGAATAACACTTTGAAAAGGCACTTATTGAATATGTACGTAGGGGTTTAACTCAAACACTTGGTTCCTAATGTCTTGGATGTTCACTATGGGATCCCAATTGAAAATTTTACTCAAAGTTCTAAATACTGATATAAATTTCATTGAATTTGGATCCAAAAAGTTTTATTTTTCACATAGGTTAATTTACCAAGTATTCAGTTCAAAAATTCCAATTACTGGGTGTTATAATTCTACTTCCATAAAAACATATTCAATCAAAATATCTTTCCTAGTTCTAAGACCAAATTATCCATGAAATCGTGGAAATATTCACTCAATAATAATTTAAATATTACAATTTTATAACTATTGAAATCCTCAACTCTAGTATAATATTTTCACTTGGTATGGTTACATTGAAGTTAAAATAAAGTAAAAAACACATAACAAAAACTATATAGGAGATCTATGTAAAATATTTACAAACAAAATATTTTATTTATTTATTTGTTTGTTTGTTTTTTTAAACTTATTTACTAAAAAAATATAATAATATCAAAACTATTTTATTTATTTATCTATAGATACCATTTAAGTTCCTAAAAATCTAATAAATCTAGTTCTAAAAACATCAAAATCTCTTATCTATCACTATTTATTTACTACCTATTTATGTTTCAACATAATCCACCATATTATAAGTGATTAAATAGTACAAAAAAGTATACATGACCTTCCTAGTATTATTTTTTCAGTAGGTTTGAGTAAAGCTATTTCTCAAGATACTTATTGTGGACAATGAATCTAATCTTTGAGGTTATATACACTTTGGTAAACCAATTGAAAATAATAATAAAAAACATGATAAATTTGTTTGTAGAGTAAAGTAAAGAGAATTAAAAAGAAATATATGGGAATATAATCTTTGGTTTTCCCTCCCAAGAGGTGTTTAATTTTGAATTTCTACAGTTGGATAGTCTTTAGGTCATACCCAATCTATTGGAGGATGAGATTTATGTGATTTCTTCTACCACATTTGGTTCCTTACATATGTCTTTACCTTCATTTCAACATAGAGGTCCACTTTGATAGAGTTATGAATTTTTATCCCCTAAATAAAATTAAATCATGTCGAGATAAATCCAATGTCCTCCCTATTATAATGGTAGGTCATTCATATATTTCTTCATGAGAGTCCTCAAGGATATCATTATCAATTTTCCCCCTCTATTTGATGATCATGGTGATATTGAGGGTGTAATTGCTTCACCCTAGGTCCCAGATTTTCTCCTTATGCATCAACCACTTCCTAGGTGACATCCTCTTCCAACTCCTCATGGGCTTGTAGAAACACACACACACACACACAGATATATATATATATATATATATATATTCAATATATTATAATTCACTAAGAAGTTCTTAATCTTTTACAAACAAGGACTCCATTAATATGGATGAATCTCCAAGATTAAAACACATTAGCCCATAAGATAGATAAAATAGCATGAGATTAAGATAAAAATAGTTAGAATCAAATTTTTCTCTCTCTAGATAATGCTCAAAAAATGTAAAATATATATTATTAAAACAAGGTGGTTTAGATTCCAAGTTAATTTAATAATAACTAAATTTAATAGGGTCAAGAGTTTAGTTATCCCCCTCAATTTTTTGAACAATTATCTTGTGTTTATCCTAGATTTTCATGTGTATCATCTAATATTTGTGTGGGAGAGAGGTATGTTTTAGTAATTCAACCTCTAGTATGACTTCTTCATATATTTTAGGTTTCTTTTTTTGGTCCACAGTCCATTATTACCCCCCTTAGGTGTTAAATTTATGATAATTTAATAATATATTCTCATAAAAGTCCATCACTTTATAAATATGTTCCCATGTAACATTACTATTGGTTCATTTGAGCATAGAAAGAAGTCCTTCAACCCTCATTGATAGTGAGTGAAGAAACATTTTTTTGTTATAAATGGAATTTTAATTTTATTGAAAACTTGGAATGAAACATATGGTTGGACATGGTATTTTCTCATGGATGTTTTTGGTCATTTATTCCTATTAAAAATCACTTATTAACATTTATTTTTTTCAATGTTTTGAAGGAATCTAGAATTGAAAATTGTTTTATTTTTGATTGAATAGAAGTAGGGAACAAATTGAAAATGCAGATGAACACAAAATGAATGTGAGAACTGAAAATGGTCCTAAGGATAAATTCTAGTGGGATCTATCATTATTTAATTTTTTTATAAATAATCTAATTCAATGAGAAGTTTCAATCTCATTCACTTATTCTCCTTACACTTCTTTCTTTAGAATGAAACCACTAATATTTTAAAGATATCCTTAAGAAAGTCATTAATTATATTTGTTCTCCTCAGGAAATGGGTAAGAACATTCCTCAATCTAGTGAATGAACTTACTCACACACCAGATATAAATCACATACCAATATTCATTTTAAACCATATTACTTTACTAGTATGAAGTATAGCCTGAATAGAGGGATACATTAAATTAAAACAGTTAGAGGAGTGGGATAATGTTAATGGAATTTAGCATGATAATAAAATCATTTAATCACAACCTCCGCTATTTCACTAGAATCAGATAGGAGATAGATTTATAACTAAAGGCATAAATTTAATATTTTTATAATGATTTCCCTAATACCACCCATAATGGGTTCATTATCCATGATCATGGTGATTGAGATAACTGGGTACATCACAGGGGTGAGAAAACAGAAAGAAATAGAGAGAGAATAGAATCATGACATAAATAATTGAGATTATAGTGAAATTGGAATTAAAATTAAAAAAAAGATATAGTAAAACCTAATATGAAATCGAAAGGTGATTACTACCCTAAAATATTCTAGGATGATAATTATTTATAAGCATTATAAATTCTTTATGTCCTAAAAAATTAGTGCAGTATAATCTAGTGTACTCCTCTTTTCTTAAATTTACTCAACATGTTGCAACCAATGGTCATGATTGATTTGGTTTAGGGAATCTTATTCACATGATCATGACAATACTTCTTTCACAATGATCTAAGTATAAGCACCTCACTATGTAGTAGAGTAGTGGAATATAAGTGTTTCCCTAACATCATGTGAGGAGTTAAAAGATGATGCATATGTTAGAATCTTGGACTTAAATCATCATATGGGATTAAATGAATCGATATTATTAATATGATGTTGGTTATGAATATTTCCATATTTTATTCTTGGTATTGGACTATGTTGGGATAGTTGAAGGTGTTGAACAGTGGATCATAGTTGAACGGTAATCAATAGCAAGCTGGTTCTTTGGGGAAATTCATCGATCATGTGGTTTGTATCTTCCTTTACAGAAATAGTCAAAAATTTGGGGATATTTGGGGTCTATTGGATCTTGGATACCTTCTAGGGGATGAAATACAATACTGATAAAATAAAAATAGTGGCTTCTATGGTTTTCCATAGTTTATCTTTGATGATTCCTTCATCGAATAACACTGATGGATTCAGTATGACATTTGTATGGACTTGTCATCTATAGGACATGTGTCTCGGTTTTCAATTTTGTCTTCCTCATATTTAAATCAGATGAATTTTATTGAATAAACTCATTCTTGACTTATTCTTATTTAGATGATCTTGGTTCATATTTGGTTCAGGTTTGGGTCTCCAAGTAGTGTGGCTTGTGGATTTTGAAGGTTTCTGCACACTAGACATATGCGTTCATTGGGAACTTGGGACAATCACCTAGAGTGTATGGGGATATAAATTCATAACTGATGTGTAGGGATGGATATTTGCCTCATTTATCTTCAGAGATATTACAAAAAATATGAAACCCTGGGAGAAATGCTGCAAACAAAAAATGACATATCAGGTTCATCTCTACAGGGTAGCATCCTATTGGCCTCTAGTTCATCATATACATGACTTAAAAATTAAAAACTATCTAGGTTGTCTTATTCACTTATTGATCTTCAATATCATTCATATATTTTCAGCAATATTATGGGATCTCAGTAGAAAACATAACCACCAGTCTTCTTCAATGATGGTATCAGTGGTTTCCTTCAAGCCTAGTCAGCTTTGCAAAACATGGATTCAACATTCATCCCCAGTTATTAATTCAATAATAAAATATATGTGATCTTTTTTTGTGATAAGTGGCTAGTATTATTTAACAAAAACTAGGCTTTGGGATCTTGATCATGGGGTATCTTCAATCTGGCTTTAATGGAAAAGGTGGTGTGGCTAGAAATATCCAGTTTCTATCTTCTTCTTCAATCAATTGAACCCCTAGTATATTCTTATCTTTGGTTTCAAGCTTCATCCTTGGGTATGAGAGTTTTGAATCTAGTTCAACGTCAAAATAAATTCATCATTGGTTCTTCATCAGCAAGATTCTGCAAAAATGAGTTGCACGGATCAAGTGTTTTTCAATCTCAATCATCATTCTCCTTTAAATCGGTTGGTTGAGCCATGGATTTTCATCAGAGAAATTGTTAGAGTTATTTAGATCTTTATTAGGGTGTATCCACTTGTTTAGTTACTTTTTTGATTGTGTCTTCTAGTTCTAATGGTCGAATTCCTTCAAGATCAGGTTTAGGCCGATCGAGTTTGATGGGATTTGACTGGTATGTTTGATCATTATTGAGATTGTAGTCAACACCAAATATGGTGCATCAGATTGTACAAGGAGATGCAATCAATTATGAAGAGGTTAAAAGTTACTGAATTAACCATAGGAATTAGGTTTCATGCGATTATTTAGAAAATCCATAATTGATTCTGGACTTTATTTAATTTATAGCGAAGCCACGGTCGATTCAATTGTTTTCTATATATTTATTTTCTTGATTAAATGTATGAGAAGGGATTAAATTGATCATGTGGTAGATAAAAGTGTGTGAAATTTTTCTTGTTGGTGTATTTAATACATGATTATGGTTGAGTGGTCACTCTAAGACATTGAAAATTTTGACATGCATATCACACACATATATTTTTTAGCGGTATATTTTTATAATGAAAAAAAATCACAATAAAATTCTCAAACTCTGAAATCAAATAAATTAAATAAATTATGAATGAATTAAAATCATTATTTTTACAATTGAATTAGAGATTCACAAATACAAATTAGTTTACAATTCATCAATTTAAATCAGTCTCTCTAAAAAACTCAATTAATTTTCAATGAATAATTTTAAGTAATATTCAAAAATTTCATATTGAAAATTCACAATTTACAATGAAAACCCAAATTGATAAAAAAATAATTTCATGGTTTTATATTAATTCAAAATTAAAAAACAATGAAAAATAATAATTAGATCTACTTAATAATTTAATTTCATAACTGACTTCAAAATTGAATAAAATAATTTTATTTCCACAAATCAAAGAATGGATTTTTTTAGTGAATTCTAAATTGATCAAAATAATATTTAAAAAATTAATATCCCTAGAACAATGGAATTTCAAGTATCCAAAAATAAATTTATGACTTGATTTATTAAATCAAAAAATAAAAATCCACTAAATATCAATATTTGAGCCAATTTTCAATGAAGTGTAGAATCTCACAAAGTCAAAAAAAGGTGCATCATTTACCAGAGTTTAATTATATTTAAAGGATAGATTAAATGAAAATATATAAAATTTAATTAAACTCTCATCTTTCATTAAGATGTAATTTTATATAACCCATCATGGAATACCATCTGTTCTATAATAAAGTTATGCACAAAGCATAATGGAAGAGATACCACCTCATATCATAGGGTGAGAACCCATCTTAGCCAAGATTCAGGAAATAATGCCTCATCACTCACTACCTGGGGATGTGAGAACCAACCATGGTCATGGTCTCATTATATCCCTTCCTCTATATACAACCTAGTTATCATTATGCAGTACCCTAAAATCAATAGGTCTCACTCATAAGGGATAGAACGTAGCATCATGAACTGACACAAGAAGGGCATGAAATGTCCTAATTGACCACTATATGTTGCATGTACCAACTTACTAGTACCCCATAATCGATTCCTTATAGTTTTAAGTGGACCAACAGGTTTTCCGAGCCCTTGTGAAAGGATAATTTGGTCACTGCACCTATTCTAGTTTCCCTGGTACATTAACCGAACTCAAGATCCCCTTAACATTTTTTCCCTACATTTCCAATCCAATACTCACCTGACAACTAATTCCATTAACCATCCCTAATACATACCCACTATGATATCACACAAACATGACTTGAATCGCTGAGGCCCTACTCGTGCCAATAGTAAATAGAGTGTGCCTCCCTAAGACCACCTACAATAGGCCAATGGATTCTAACAAACATCGAGTAAACATATCTCAAAATATAGGAGTTCTTAGCCTATATCACCATATAATAAACATATATCTCAAATAAATTAGGATACCAATAACCTAAATGGGATATATAAATGAAACTAATAGAACAAAATAAAACACATGCATGATACATCTACTGAGATCCACGTAGATAATTGGTATGAGTAACATCACATAAAATGGATACAAATACAAGCCCAACAACAAAAAATGAAAAATAAGAACCATCCAAGATGAAGAGGCTCTCACTATAAGCTGGATCCAAAGAGGATCATCACCTCCTACCATCTACTCTTAATACCATTAAGTACTAACTACATTTCATCTTGTAATGTATCTAGGTGTCATCTTCAAACAATTTATTCTAAATTTTCATCCATAATACCATCTTGCAACTGTGCATCATCTGAATAGAAAAAACACATTGTGTTGGTTGGAGAACGATTGAACTATGACTCTACAATGGAAAGAATTGAGTTCTAGAAATTTTCTTCACTTTAAAAATACCCTCTTTTAGTCTTTATAGTTTCTAATCATTTCTTAAAAAAATCATTGTAAATTAATGATAAAAGAAAAAGATCGAACATAGGATATTTATAGTGGTTTGGGAAAAAAATATCCCCTAGTCCACCCCACCAATGTTCGACTCATATATCTTGGGTATTTTCACTAGAACTAGTTTTTTTATAAGGACTATATTTTTTAGTATAAGTAATCGTCACTTTGTAAAAAAACCAAGATCTTTCATTGAGATCCTATAAGGCTTTAGAAAAAAAACTTTAAATACTCAGTACAAGTTATGCTCAATTCAAGTGATAATAGAGAACAATGATATTTTAAAAATGAATCTCACAGTTTCAAGATGAAACTGATAATATATAAAGAAACATCTAGAGAATATGAGTATCATAAAAGAGTAGTACTTGAGGTCATTTGATTGAAAAATATATTATTTTATTCCTGATAAATATATATATAATCTCCAAGTATTTTATATAATGTGTTTTATAAATAAAGTATAATTTATTTTCTAGGTATATATCTCTATTAAAGGCAGTGGAAAACTCTTTTATTTGTATATCCTATTTTTAATTTGATATTAATATCACTTGGTAATCCCAATGGTCGATCTAGTAATCCTTTTATAAATCTAAAGTTATAGTCTCTTAATTAGCATTTGTCTTTCTTTTCCAAATATGGAAATAATTTCCATGGAAGAGATGGCATAAATATTCTTTACTGGATCTTTCCATTCTTGATAACAAGATGATTTCTCCAAATATATCTTTCCTTATTTGTAAAAATATTTTACTTAATCATGTAAAGAAATAAGATGAATTATAAAAAATTCAAACCAATGGTAAGGAGTATAATTATAATAATATTCTGTAAGAAAGCTTTATTTCCATTAAATAAATTTTTATTAACACTGTTCTCATAAGACAAGTTTCCATGTTGATTTGTAAGATAAATAACTTTATTTATTTGACATCGGTGTCACCTAAGATAAATAACATGTATTTAATATTTTAGTAGGATAATTCCATTTCAAAAAATAAACACAAAAATTATTTAGAAAAATGACTTCAACAACTTTCTTGATGTCTGTAATATAATTTATTTATGGAGTTTCTCTTCATCACATAAAATAAATTTTCTAATTTTCCGTATGACTTTGCTTTCTAACCATGAATTCTTAATAAGAAAATTTATATACTTCTTAAGATAATATACTAACATAGTAAGATTATATTTAACATTAATCTTCCATAAGATAAAATCCTTTAGTATAGACTTTAGATTTTAATGCAAGTATAGAATCTTCTTCGTAAGAGAATTCTTTTATGCATAAGATAATCTTGAAACATAAGATAAATTCCATTAATAGAAAATTTAATTCTAGAATCCATTACATGAATTTTTTATTCTTTAAGGATAAATAATATTATATCATTGTCCACATAGGTTTAATTATTTTAGAATTTATTAAACAAACAACTCATAACGTTTTAGAATAGTTATAAATAAAATCATCAAATAATTTAGATAAACTCGTCAGTACATAAATAGAGATTTTTTGAATCATAAAAACACATTATGTAAAGAGAAATACTGGAATAAAATAAGTCCATCCAACAATATCCCCATATTTGACGATCACCAAACATATAATCAAAAAACTAACAAAGAAAATATTTTATTTGGAAATTTTTATAACGTTAACTTTGTTAAATGTTGTTTTCTGTTCTCCCATAAACAAAGTTTGTGCTTAATTATCTCCTTAACTATAATCAAAACTTATTCTTCTCTTTTTGGAAATTTTTTCAATAATTTCCCATAATAATGGTTTTGTCTTACTTATCCCCCTTTTTTTATACAAAAAAATAATGTGGTAAGAAGAACGAATTCATTATTTCACATGAATAAGTGTAAAAAAGTTAAAATATAAGATATTGAATCTGAATAGAATCTATAATTTACTTGTAAAGAATGTAAACATAACTAAATGAAATATGAAACAAATTAAGATAAAAACATTCAATTAAAGTATAAAAAGATAAACATATAACATAAATAATGAAATGAAGGGAAGTAATAATAAAAACATTCAAGAAATTACTAAAACATTTTAAGTAATTTAGAATGAATTAAAATATTTTTTAAGAAACCATGAAACATGAGATAAACATAATGAAAGGAATAAAGAATATCAAAAAAATTTATTAGGGTTTATATGATGATTTTTTTTAGGTGGATTCTCGATTGATTGATTTTGTTCATAAGTTAAGGATGAGGTAGGCATTGGGGTTTCAATGCTCTCTCTTGTAACATCTACTAGTGGGGAATCTAAGGAAAAGAAACCTCCAAACCCAGATCTATCATGATGTTTCATCCTTTTCGTGCTTAATAAAATACCTGAAGAATCTTATTGATCATTTATAAGATAAAAATGATATATGATAGATAAGGGAAACTTATTTCCTATAGTAGGAGAATTTCTTGATGTCTTAACTCCAAAATTAATATTTTACTTAGAGTAAACCTCTATAGGATCAAATAATTCCTTAAGTCACTATGATTTTCTAGTGTGATGATTAGAAATGAAATGTCCCAAAGATAATATACCTCATAGATAAACCAATTCTTCATCACACATGTCAATTCTTAAGATCACATCATTCTTGTAAAAGTTCAGTATAGTAGTAAAATAGTTCCAAGTATTCCGAGAAAAGTTTCCAAAATAGTTGTGTAAATAAAAATTCTATCAATAAAACATTATAATATTCTTTACCAATTTTAACTAGTTATTAAACAAATTAACTAAAATAGTTGTAGGGGTAGAGATAACTCATATTTTTTAGAGGCATCGACATTAACAACTATTTTTTCTTAGGAGATTGCATGCATCTCTTTTGGATTTGAAAGGGAATCTTATCCCTTGTAAGAATAATTTGATATCATAGAGCTCAAAAATTTTTGATGGAGGTGGAAAATATTTTCTTTCATCATTTAGAATTTTTATGTAGAAGATCAATCCATCTTCCCAAATTCAGTGACAATGATTCTTGCATCCTTTTACATTTTCATAAATTTTTCATTAATCAAAGGGAAATTTTTCTGAATCAATGAAATAACATATCTATGGTGTTTATATATTCCAATTGTGGTGATTCTATAAATAATAAAAATATTATTGATCATAGAAACTAAATTATTTTGAATATCTAATAAAATATCTCATTAAATAAGTTCACTTTCTATAGAGGTGATCCCGTCCAATAGAGTATCTAATTCTTGAGAGGGAGAATCCAATATTTGTTTCTCTATATTATTGATCCAAATATAATTTTTTTAAGGATTACCCAATGGATTAATTCTAAAATACCACTAGAAAATATTGGATTACAGTTTTTAGACCATTAAAATCATCTTAGGAAAAGAAATTGGTTAAGTAGTTGGTATCCTCTTGATATACTCAAACTAAATCAAGACCATTTTTCAAAGTCTATCAACATCCTCCATAAAAAGGAAATTTTATCATATATATATAACCTCTAAATGGTATTATATTATATCATTTCTCAATAGGATAATTTTAGACATCAACTTATTGATTCTGGACTGAATTTGAGAATCAACTACTTCAATTTCATCATTAAGTATTCACAAACTATTGTGGTATGTAGAAGAGGGTGGAAATAATTATTGATGAACTTTGACTAATTGAATTTCATTAAATTAAATAATTGTTTCAAAATTTTTAATTTATATAACTTTTGGTAACTCTTCCACATGAGAGGTTCTAGCAAGTTATTACTTTTTCTTTCTACTACCAACCAACAACACGACTATATCATCAACTTCAGTATCATCTTCATTAGATCACAAAACATCATTTCATACAAAATAAATTATTGTTTGAATGATTAATCTCCCAATATCAACTAGTGGAGAGAATTAAAATAATATAAAACCTCCAGTATCAATAGATATATTCTTCTATTTACAAATTCTCAAGAGTTTTGTAAGGGTCACATCAAAAAAAATTCTTACTACAGAAACTATTAAAACAAGAGGTTGAATAGAATCAAGTGAGGGTGTGTTCATAATCACCAGATTCACTTATAATTGAAATTATTATGCAAATTCCTCAATTATATCAACACCAAGATGAATCTCATCCTATACTACAACTTGAACTTTTCTTCATCAATCAGTAAGGGTTATAGTGTCTAATGGGTCTTCCACAGCTATACTTTCAGTATCCTTTTTAGATAATTCAATAATAATTATTACATGAGATGAGTCCCACTCAAAATGAGTTGGGTAAAATTCAAACTATTCTTCATTTCCAATGGGTAACAACTTATTACCCGATATGCTCCAAAAAATCAACGATGATTCAAAACTCCAAAAGTATGATTTATTAGCCCATGTAAATGTGTAGTCATAACTTTATACAGGTATATATGATACTATGTAAAAACCAACATCAGTATCCATAAAAATGGATAGAAGTTGACATAATTGTTTTGAATGTGCCATATATACCTCATTACATAACAATCTAGATTCATAGGATTTTTTATCAATAATATATATATAAATTAATATCTTGGAACAAAATTTGTTCAATCTCTCTATTTCTCTAGACTCTTTTTGACTGAATGAACTTAACTGGGACTTTCCATTTTGAATCTAAGTACTTAACATATTTCTTCACCATATATTTCTTACCGAATTGGTATTTCATTATCTTTGAAGGGTTAACTTAATAAATGGAGGCAAGAGAGGTTTTGAGATCAAAATATCCTTCATGAAGGCATCTGAACACCCCAACCATTACTAGCGAAGACATTGAAAAAATATTATGATTTATGGTTTTGGTAACAAGATATTTAGAATCACCTAAATGAAACACGGTGTTGTCATAAAACTCATAAAATTCGTTTTTTTAAACATTGTTCACTTCTCAAAAAATATTTTTTCAAATCCTTGAAGATTGTTAACCCTTTTAGCATCATATCCATTATATCAAGACAATTAGAGTCAATTTATATAATATTAAAAACTTTCCTCATGTAATATGAATGGTTTGAGCTTCTTACAGTAGAAAAAATTTATGGATTGTTTTTACCCATGATTAAATAAGGTCAAAAGGTTCGAAGTTTTAGGATAAATAGGGCTGGTGGGAAAGTAAATAGAGCTTTGTGTATCGCAAAGGGTAAGTGTTTTTTAATGTAAGATTGATTTTATTTATTTATTTTAGATAATTAAGGTTCATATAACATGGAATTAAAGGTAATAATAACATTAAAAGTTTATTTTTTCACATAGATGTGACTAAAACTAAAAATGGTGGCTCAAAATATAAAAAAATTAAGAAAATAAGAATTGACTAAATATAGATTCTCACATCCAAAAACATGAAACAGATGAAAAATGAAATTAACTAAAATTAATAAAATATAATTTATATTTGATAAAATTATAATAATCAATAAGTGATTGATTAGTGGAAAGGTATGCAAATTTATTCTCTATACAGGAAAAAATATAAATAGATATCACCTTTTTTCATGATATCTTAAAAAATGATGCCTTAGATATATGTATACTATTATGGAATGGTTTATTAGATTATTTATGGTTTATTTTGAGAGAATAAAGGTTCATTAAATGTGATGCAATATTTAATAATAGCATAAAATTGTGATGTTTCTCACTTAAATACAACTAAAACTAAAAATAGAAACTCAAAAAATAAAAAAAAATAAAGCGAATAATAATTGACTAAATATGGATTCTCACATGATGAAACATGAAAAATATAAACAGAAAGAGATTAACTAAAATTAAAAAAACTAATTCATATTTGATAAAATCAAACTAATAATTAGGAAATGTCTTAGTGAAAATGTTCGCAAAATGATTCACTATACAAAGAAATTATAAAGGGATATCACATTTTGTGCATAATATCTTAAAAATTATGACTTGGATATAAATTATTTACTCTAGAATGGTTTATTGGATTCATTGAAACATTTATAGAACTTTTGTTATGAAACATGATTAGAACATTATTACAGTTGAATCCAAAATCCATCAGGGCGTGTTTCATCCACACAACCTTTTCATAGCAGCTTTTAGCATCAATTTACTAAGATTTTGTAGTTGAAAATACGACAGAGTGTTTTTTTTTCAAGACTACGATATAAAGGATTTACCTAGGAAATCACAGGTTCCTAAGGTAGGTTTCCTATCTAGTCTACACCCACAAAAATTTTCATCTGAGTGTGATGTTAAATTAAAATTAGAAGTTTTTGGAAAAATTAAAGAAAGAGAGATGGTTCTTTTAAAAGATTTAAAATTATTTTGGAAAATATTAAATGAAATTATTTTGGGTTTGATTAAAATCTAGTACAAAGATATATTGAAACTATAATTTCCATACTAATTTTAGTTTAAAAAAGAAAGTTACTAATTTTTACTCAATATAAATTATGTTAACTAGTTTTCCAGCTTCATTCAAGTCAAGTTTAATATTGGAACTCATTGTAATTGAATAATTATTACTAATATCAAGTCCAAAAATTTTAAGTATATCAAGTATGTATTTTTTTAGTTTAAATCATGTATAGATTCACTTTCAAAAATTTAAAAACTATGGAAATAGTTTAACTCTCCCATCATGCACATTTCAAATTCATTTTTCAAGAGTTTTGTAAATTCATTACACATGTTTTTATTCATTGTCCAAAAAATAACATCATAAATATGTATTTTAACAAAAAAATTACAATCACAACCCTTCATAGAGAGGTTTATGCGATGACTACCACATGCCCACCTTTGATCGGATAGGGGCTAGCGACTAGCATTGAGTGGGTATATCCCACAAATGTGAGGCATTTTCCTAATTACCATTACGCACACACACATATCCAAGCCTAAAATGATGAAAAGTAAAAACACTTAGTAAAAAATGCATGCATACACTAAGATAACAACCATAGAGTATGATAGTAGTAAAACTGAAAAGTAAATAGGGCTAGAATATAAGGCCACCAAAGAAAGAGTATGTCAAGTGAAAGCACAAGTTCTTGAAACTCATCTATAGAAAACCATACTTGAATGGTAGGTGTAGGATAGATTCCTGAATTTGTAGGAGAAAAACATGTAAGGTAGGTCTTTCTAAGTACCACCTGGTCATGATATACCTAGAACTCCTTCAAAGTGTCAATCGTCTACAAAAGACACAGCACGTGTGGGAAAAGCTCATGCAGGGGTGAGTAAAACAATACTCAATAGGACACCACAAACCCAAAAAAATAAATTCTACTAAGTAACCCACAAAGTAAATCACAAAGGAAACACATGGATTACACCACAAAGGAAACACATGAAGTACATCACAAAGGAAACACACTAAGTATAATCAATACGATCATCTCACACAAGTATAATTATAAATCATGAAGAGAATGATTTTCAGTTTTCGTCTATAGATCTATTAGTTTCCATGAATCACGGAGTTTTGGTTGTGCACAAAGCGTCGATGGCACATGGAGTGTCGATGGTGCACAGAACGTCATTTGTGCCTGGAGCGTCGATGGTGCCTGGAGGGTCGATGGTGCACAGAGCGTCGATGGAGAACGGAGTGTTGATGGTGCATGGAGCATCGATGGACCACTAAGCATCAATGGTGCATAGATAATTGATGGTTCAGGGATCATCGATGGTGTATAAAGTCTCAATAGAATATAGAGCATTGATGGTTAATGCAGCCCCCAAGACACATAGTCACTAAGTCACTACCACTAGTAGGATTCCGCCCACAGCGCACTTGCACAGGGGGAACCTACTCCTCAAGCCAATAGGTTGTATTAAAATTTCCACAAAAACTCGCTTAGAGTATCTCAAAAGTATAGTTTTATCCCTAGGCTCCCATTGGGGTGCGACCCAACCCCTCTACCATGGCCCGCACGCACGAGCTGATTTTGTCACACCGCACATGGTCTAGTGGACTGTGTGCCTCCACCAGGTCAATGTAGCGCCACTGTGGTCAACACAGTTGGTTGCTGTGTCCTAGCTCCACTATGGATTCTCCCTTCAATGAGTTCTATACAGACCACCACCTGCATACATGGAAACCCTCGCCACATCCCTTGTCAGCGCTATGCCTGCCTGTCTCAACCCCCCTTAGTTTTCACCCATGACCCCTACCACTATGGGATCCATCTAATGTAGTCCCTCCTAGGCCGAGTCTTACTACCGCTGTCATCAGATCATCCTATCACTCTCTTCTTGGCCCGGCCCCCACTAGGCCGTTGCTGCCTCCACTTCTGCCCGCCCAGCCGGTCGTCTGTCGCCGCCTCTCGTTCCCCTGGACCCGCCCAACCGGTCGTATCCTGCCCTCACCACTAGCCTATCCACTAGAGGTCTTACTTATGCCTTTGTAATCCATAACCTCACCCAAACCAAACCACTCTCTCATCTCACTTCTATTATGCCATCACAGGGCCAAACCTTCAATCTAGGACAGTTTCACCATAGATCAGGGGCACAATAGTAGATCAATCAGGTAGGGGTTTCAAGGGAGAAGAATGTACAAAATAAAGTGCATGAACACCCAATGAAAGGATCTTGTCCATGTTCGTTTAATCCTTTATCCATTCATGTTAAAATGTTTAACAAAGAACGAATAATCACATAGATTCATCTCCCATTAAATCCTGTAAAGTATTTATCCATCCCGCAAGAATAGACTAACCACGGATCAACCTGTTCTTGGTTTGTTCAATGTTCATTATTTGAATCTAAAAGGGGAAAATCACAAAGATAATCAACATCCTACCTCTTGATTGGATAAATCATTGATGAAGAATGGAGGTTTTTGTTGTCACCAATCCTTGATCCATAGGTGTTCGTCGTCAAGAGAGTTTCCTTCCATGTCTTAGAGAAATTCTTGGGTTATCGTGATAACCCTGAATTCCTGACAAAGTTTTCATTAAAAATAAAAAACTCTACTTATTCAAATAAATTTTTTTTATTAAAATATTTTAATGATGGTTACATCCAATTTATAACATTCACAGTTGACTCGCATCGGTCGATGTTTGGACCTGCCTAAGGTAAAGTCACTTCTCTAATCACAAAGGTTCCCTTAGATATCTGATTTTTCCATTAGTTTAGAAGTTATTCCCATTTCAAAGAAAAATTGTTCTCGTTCTTTATTAAAAACATAATATTTTTCATCGTATTTTTTCAGGCACACCAGCCCTCATTATCTCACGCTGCCTTTGCACCTAGTCTCATAATTTTCCAAATTAATTTGTAAAAATAACGATTGAGAAAATATGAGTCATTAAAATTAACTTTTGATTATGTTTTACTGAAAAGAGCAGGGTCTTCCAATCCCACAATAAAATCATTTGATAAAATTAAAAAAACATAATCTTTCATAATAAGATCTAGGTTCTTGTTTAAGTCCATAAAGAGATTTGGTAATTTTTAAAATAGAATTTTGAAAATGGGGGTCATTAAAACCAAAAGGTTGTTCAACATAAAATTCCTTTATTAAAAATCATTTTAAAAAGTAAATTTAATATCCATGTGATATAATTTATAATTTATATGAGATATATATATATGTTTGTAGGATTATAATTTCTTTTGACCTAAATATAGGGGAAAAGGTCTCCTTATGATTTATTCCTTCTTCTTAGTTATAACCTCTAGCAACTAACCAAGATTTATTTCTAATGATCACACCTTGATCATCCTTTTTGTTCCAAAATACCCATTTAGTTCCAATAATATTATAGATAGAGTGTCTATTGAATAAGTCCCATGCCATGTTCCTCTTGAACTAGTTTAACTTTTAAAGTATTATTAAAACCCAACTCTCATTATCTAAGGCTTCTTCTAAGGTCTTAGGTTCAATATGAGATAAAAAAGGCATTAATTATACAAGGTTTTCTATACCTATTGTACTCATAATACCTAAATATATATATCCTATAATGGTATTTAGATGTGGTCTTTAAGGTTTCTAGGTTGTATAAGAAACACATTTTCTTGTTCTTTAGTATCAGTCCCTTCTAGTTCGAATTTTTCTTGATCACGTTCCAGATCATCATCCTTTTTATTATCAAGGGTTCATGTTCTAGTTTTTTGGCAGTGGTACTCAATTCATCAATCTGAGTTTTATTATGATCAAAAGGATCACTTTCATCAAACATAAAATTATTATATTCTTCAACTACCTTTTACTTCTTATTGAAAATACTTTAAGATTTATAAGTACTATAATAACCTAGAAATATTCTTTCATTGGCCTTTTGCTCAAACTTTCCATGATTATCCTTGGTTTTCAAGGTATAAAACTTATATCCAAACACTTTAAAGTATCATGCCTTTGGTTTTCTATTATTACTTAACTCATAAAATCTTTTATTTAAGATAGACCTTATTAGAACTCTGTTAATGACATGAAAATTTGTGTTAATTACTTCAACCCAAAAGTGAGTGGGTAGGTTATATTCACATAACATAGCCCTAAAATTTCTTACAAGGTCCAATTCCTCCTTTCAAGAATTCCATTATTAAAAGGTCTAATTATTCATCTCCAAAAAAATTAGTGTAGTAAGATATAGAGTACATCCATTTTCTTGGATTTCCTCCATGAATCGTGAATGGGGGTTGTGATTGATTTGGTTGAGATCATATTCTTCCCATGATTGTGGTCATACTTATTTTAGAATTATGTGAGTGTAAGTGCATCGATGTGTTATAGAGAAGTGTAAGAGGAGTTTTTCCCAAGTTTCATGTGGGTAGTTGGATATATGATTCATATAATGGGTTCTTGGACTTAAATCATCCTCTAGGATTCAAAGAAATAGGATTGGGCCTCTAGTTTTGGGCCTGTACATTTCTAGATGTGGCCCCTGGCACTACACTATGTGGGGATAGTAGAACATGCTGAACAGAGGAGAAATGTTGTGTGGTCATCAATAGAAAGAAAGTTATTTAAGGAAATCTATTTAGCATGTGACGTATGCCTACCTTGAGAGAAATATTTGTAATGTTGAGGATATTTTTTGTCTCACTAATCTTGTATACCTATAAGAGGATGAAATATAGTAGCATTCAAACAAATATAGTGGCTTTGTTAAGGTTCGTCTTCAGTTTTTTTCAACAGTGGTGATTTAGATGTTTCTTCATCAAATGAAGTTATTGACTTTGGTGTGTAATTAACCCTTCCTTGGGATATATAGGATATGTGGATTGGAATTCAATTTAGGTTTCCCCATCATTAATTTGGGTGAATTTTATTGAAAAATCTAGGACTCAACTTTTTCTACTCTAGATGATCTCAGTTTGGATTTGGTTTGAGTTTGGGTCTATAAGAAGCATGGATTGTAGATTTTGAAGGTCGTAGTGCATGGGAAATATGAGTTCATTAAGAACTTGAGCTAAGAACCAAGTGTTCGTGGGGATATTACTTTGTAAATAGTGTGTCAGTATGGATCATGACCTCACTGATAACCATAGATCTTGAAAAAAACAATAAACCCTAGGATAAAATTATGGAAACAAAATTGGTATATCAGGCTCGGCTCGGTAGGGAAGCTTCTTGTCAACCTCATGTTCTTCACGTTCATGAATTATTCTGTAGAAATAGGGGTTTTCATCTTCTTCACTCATCGAGCTTCAATTTCATCAGAATTTTCTCAACAAGTTTAGGGTATATCAGCATGCAGCGTGACTTTCGGTCCTCCTCGATGGTGAGCTTGGTGTTTTCCTAGTTCATTCTTCAATCATGCATCCATTATAGCTTTGGATGTAACATGCATCTAGGATAATTCAAAGATCATGGATTTGGTAACTCACTCATGGGGGACCTTAGATTCGAATTCAATGGAATAGGCAACATGGATGGGAATATCTGGTCTCTACTTTCCTCTTGAATTGGATTTTTTTTAAATGTGTTTTTTCAAAAAAAATATTAAAAACCACATAGGTTAAATTTTTTAAAAAAAATACACTACAAAGGAAGCATTTCTGGTGCCGCCTTTGCTCCCTCACGCTGCCTTTGGCTCGGATCGATGACATGGAAAAGGAAGTTCGGGGGAGGCCTCCTTTAGACTCTGCATAAGGCCAAAGGTGGCATCAGAGATTCCGCTTTGGCTTGAACTCCCTATAAAATCCCCCCCCCCTCCTCACTTGATCCTTGCCTTCATCTCTCCTAAATTCTCTCTATCTCTCTCAAAAAAAATCATTTTCTGTGCGGGTTTTTATGAAGCTTCCATTATAGGTATGTTTCTTTATTTAATGTATTGTTTTTATTTATTTAATTTAATTCTTTTTAGTTTTAAATATTTCATTTTTTAATTAGTTTTGGTAATTCTTAATATTTAATTATTTAGTTTCTATAATTAGTAATATATAGTTTGAAATAATTATTGTTAGTAGTATATATTAAGTATAGATTAAATTAGGATTAATTATTTTGCAATTTTGGTATCTTAAAGATTATGTGGTTATCTAAGAAGTTAAATTCATGTCTCGATACAAACAACTGGATGTGGCTCTGCACAGATGTACATAGGGGTAAAACTCGAAAACACCACTTCGAGTTAGACTCGAACGGGAACTGGTGCACGATAACGGGCCTTACTACATCTTGGTTTGAAACTCCTGGGGGATATTCTTAAGATGATTCATATTTTCTCAATAAACTACTAAAATATCTAAGAAAAGAAAAATCAAATAATTATATTTATCAATGATAAAATGATAAATATGATGTTATAGAATGGAATAAGGACAAAAGAATCAATGAATTAAAGTTATTATCAGTTAATTATAATTAACTAATGAATATGATATGATTAATGATTAAAAATAAATAATTAAAGAATAACTTAATAATGATTAAATAGTGATTAAATAATAATTGATTAGTTAAAAACTGTATTAATAAAATCATTTTAAAATGACAATTATAGTTATTTAAAATCAAATGGAAAAGAAAATGTTTTAAAATGTAAAGATTATATAGTTTTGAAATAATTGTTATTATTAGATATAATTAATTATATAATAATTCATAAATAACATAGGATTAAAACATGGATCCATATAATGATTAGCTAACGATACTGATGATCATATAAAGTGAAATGAAGAAGAAAAAACACATTAAATAAAAAGGTGCCCTAAAATTACATTCGAATAAATATCATATTGTCAAACATCAGTAGAATATTTTAGGGTATAGAATGGTTCCCTAAAATTACATTCTAATTAATATTATATTGTCAAAAATCATTTTTAATATTTGTTACACTATCATAATTTTGATTAAAGAAACATTTTTGACGTAGAGAGTCATGTTTACCTATGTGTACTGTTATGGGGTGGTTATTCAAACTGAGCAAGGAGAATCTTATAGAACACAACCAATTATGGTGGTTAGTATAGCTAATTGTGTAATCATAAATGACCTTCAAAATAGAATTCATGGTTCCTTAAATCTAGGACCTGGTCAAGAGATCATGTCTATGAGCTATAGACATTTGCAATTCCCGACAACACTATGGAATCTAGCTTGTCTATTGGTTGCTGATGCGCAGTGGGTCCAAGCAATTAATTTATTTTCTCAATGGTCAGATGGTACCATGATTCAGTTATATGTTGATGTTTCTACAATACAAAAAAAACATCCAGTTGTATGAAGATATAGAATCACAAGAGTGGTTGAAGACAGTCCACCTCATGAAATTGAGTTTATTCTAAATGATGCAGTAGAAGAGGACAACCTAGATGATCTCCCAGATATACATATCAATCTGACTTCTGATGAGGATTTTCTTAATGACGGATCATAAGGTGACAATAGTGCTGATGAGGAAGGACCAATGGAAGATAGGGAGGAGGTTTAAATAAATGAATTAGCTTACATCAAACTCGAACTACAATAAATAATCAACCACTCTTTTCATCTGGGTCAGAAGCAATGACACACATGCCTGAATTTGATAATATTATTCTCACACTGGCAGCTGAGTTCCCTGTATTTGTACCAGATAGGTTTAGTGAGGTGGAAAAAACCTTATATATTGGAAGGAATTTTCCAAGTTAATATGCCTTAAAATCACACTAAAGAGATTTCATATTGAGAGACACTTCAACTATATAGTTCACGAATCGTATTGTAGTGAATATGTTATACAGTGTGAGAAGTATGGGGATGATTGTAGATTTCACTTGAGGGAAATTCCGGACTCTAAATTTGTAGGTTGGAGAATCTCAAGGATTGAGGCGGCTCAAACTTGCGTTTATCCAAGCCTCACACAAGATCATACCTCATTGGATACATAATTTGTGTCATCTATTGTTGTTGAGATGATTAGGACATGTCAAGATGTTCCAATATCCCTTTTTAAATAGAGGATTCAACAAAAATTTGGTTATAAGATTTCCTATAATAAGGCATAGATGGCGGAACAAAAGGCAGTTGTGAAGGTCTATGGTGATTGGGATGACGCATATCAGGTGTTTCTGCAATTACTTGCCATATTGAGGCATCATAACAAAGTTTTCTTCCATATGGATACAAATGAACATGTGTCTCATGATAACCGACTTGATCCATCTCGTGTTCAATTTCATCGGTTGTTCTGGGAATTCCTTCCCTATATCTCCGAATTTCGTTTCTGCAAAAAGTTTATTCAGATTGATGGAACAATTCTGTATGGAAAATAAAAGGGCGTATTGTTGATTGCGGTAACCCAAGATGGAAACTGTTCACCTCTTCCACTTTCCTTTTCCATTATAGGGAAAGAAAACTATGAATCATGGAGTTTGTTTCTGGCATGTATCAACAATCATTTCACCAACATTCTGGGTGTTTTATTGATATCTGGTCACCATAGAGCAATTAATGAGGCAATAAATGTAGATCCTGATACATGGAGATACCCAAATGCACATCATCGGTTCTACATTAGACACATTTCTAGCAATGTGCATAAACATTCCACAAAAACCCGATGAAGAAGGAAATCACGAGGCTTGGTACACATTCTATTCGTTCTGTTTTACTATTTCAACATAACGATAAAATCAATTTATGTGAAATATCATCTATGTTTTGTAGCACATGAGTCGGACCAATGGAGGTTTGAAGAAAATTTTGAACAAATATGTCATCCTAGTCAAGAAGTTTGTGATTATATGATGCGGATTCCAAAAGAGAAATTGACATTGGTATATGATAGGGGGAAGAGGTACGGACACATGACGACAAACATTATGGAGTTCATCAATGGTATCTTCAAAGGCATTTTCAAGCTACCTATAACCGCCTTAGTTCAGGAGACATTATATCGATGCGTGACGTACTTTGTGGATAGACAAAAACAAGCATCAGACGGAATACAGTAAGGGTTAAGATACAAAAGACACTTTCAACGAGATATTGAAAAGAAAATTGAGGAAGCTTATGTTTATCACGTCTATCCCTTTTGAAGAGAAGACTCCTGATTTGAAGTTCAATAGAATTTAGACCCCATCACAAATCGCATTGGTGAAAAAATGGTGGTATTACTAGAAACAAGGCAATGTCAATGTGGAAACTTTCAGGCCTTATGGTTTCCATGTACACACGTAATCACAGTATGTGCCTCTGTGAACATATCATGGGAAGCATATGTTGATCCAGTGTACTGAATGAATACCATTTCTAACTGTTATGTTGCACCATACACACCTATTGGGGAGTATCATTATATCTCAATGCCCGAAGGCTAGCCGATAGTGATACCTGACATGAATCGGTTACATCCTTGTGGGAGACCATAGGCTAGTAGGATGCGTAATGAGATGGATTGGCCTCAAGAATAAGGATAGAGTTTGAAATAAAGGATATAAACATAAATAAGGTCATAACCAGAAATGATTCCCTAACATTGTTGGGTCGAGTTCACAGTCTCTTCTATAATGATGTATTGTCTTCATTGTGACATTCCCATATTGTAAGCTAAATGTTGTTATCTATTATTTTTTCCTCGGTTTTCTAAATCCCAAAAACATCTTTCCTTTGCCATGGTTTTTGGTTAAATTATGTATGATATTTTAGTAAACTATTCTATACCAAAATTATAGTATCATAATGATTAGCATAAATTATTCAATACATATAATTAGATAAATTCCAAAAACATCATTACTAATTGACATGGTTTATCTTAATCTAATATATAAGTATTTAACCATAAATATCCTCCAAAATATGTCTAACCAAATACAAGACAAAATATTTTAGATAATATAACTTATTTCATAATAATATTCTTTCTTTCAAGAAATAACTATCTCTTTATTACTTAAATAAAATATGAGATAATAGAATTTATTTCATAAATCCAAAAGAATAAAACTTAACCCATATTGTAAAGTAAATGTTATTAACCTAGAAACATGTTTCCTAAACCTTAATATTAAAATTTGAAACCCTAAACCCTCATACCTAAACCCCAACTCAAAAACATCTTCCCTTTGCCATGGTTTTTGTTTAAATTATGTGTGATATTTTAGTAAACTATTCTATAATGATATTATAGTATCATAATGATTAGCATAATTAATTCAATAAATATAATTAGATAAATTCCAAAAACATATTTACTAATTGACATGGTTTATCTTAATCCAATATGTAACGTTATATTTATATTTTACACTTACGACTCATTTCATTTGTTTATATGCAGATGGATGATACCATACTACTCACTTAGCAGCCTACCCATATTTTGCAATCTGTGTTAGAGGGTCATCCAAATAGATTGGTAAAGGTGCGTCAAGCACACCATTTTTATCAATGGAACCTCCACATGACATTAGACCTTACTTGCGTCATGCTGGCTTCTAAATCAGATGACTCTGGACTACTAGAGGGCCAACCTCTGCGATGGTGGAAGGTCCTTCTACAACCCTAGTGGTAGAAGGATCTAGATGGTAGTATGAGATGCAGTTGACAGCTCCTCCCACTGACACACAGATGGAGGATGCACCAGTCGATGTTTTAGTTCCCGAGGATCAGCCATCTCCAGGTTATCAGACTCCACTGTGCACTCGACGCAGATGTCTTATTCGCAGACCACCATGTGGGACGGAATCCTCTCTCCACAGACATAGTCATTGATTTTACATTATTTTTTACATGTTTTATGTCTACTAAAATCAAATTAATATTATTACTTGTTGGTCATAGTGTAATATCAAGAGGGGGGTGAATTGAGTTCCAATTTAAGCAATGTTTATAATGTCATTCATATCGGCCTTATAGTTTATATTATATAGACCAGCAAAGTCAAGTACTGGAAATATTTTTAAGTTTCAAGTAGGTGGATTTCAAAGGTTATAAATAGATTTTCACCAAGATTATTTAAGAAAATATTTTTATTTTGGATTACTAGTTATATGTTTAAGCAATGTTTACAATGTCATTCATATTTATCTTATAGTTTATATTATATAGGCTAGCAAAGTCAAGTACTTGAAACATTTTTCAGTTTCAAGTAGGCGGATTTGAAAGGTTATAAATAAATTTTCACCAAGATCTTTTAAGAAAATCTTTTTATTTTGGAATACTAGTTATATGTTTAAGAAAAGTTTAAAATTTCATTCATACTGGTCTTATAGTTTATATTATATCAGCTAAGTCAATTACTTAAAACATTTTTAAGTTTCAAGTAGGCTGATTTGAAAGGTTATAAATAATTTTTCACCAATCTTTTTTAAGAAATTATATGGTGTTATAGTTTATATAATATAGGCCAGCAAAATCAAGTACTTGAAACATAAAAATGTTTCAAGTAGGTGGATTTGAAATGTTATAAATAATTTTTCACTAAGATTTTTTAAGAAATTATTTTTATTTTGGAATACTAGTTATATGTTTAAGAAATTTTTAAAATTTAATTCATATCAGTATTATATTTTATATTATATAGGCCAGCAAAGTCGCATACTTGATACATTTTTAAGTCTCAAGTAGGTGGATTTGAAAGGTTGTAAATAATTTTTCACAAATATTTTTTAAAAAATTATTTTTATTTTGTATTACTTGTAATATGTTTAATAAATGTTTAAAATTTCATTCATATAGGTCTTGTATTTTATATTATATAGGCCAATAAAGTCACGTACTTGAAACATTTTTATGTTTAAAGTAGGTAGATTTGAAAGATTATAAATAATTTTTCACCATGATTTTTTAAGGAATTATTTTTATTTTGGACTAATAGATATGTGTTTAAGAAATATTTAAAATTCATTAATTTTGGGCTTATATTTTATATTACATAGGCGTGAAAAGTCACGTACTTGAAACATTTTTAAGTTTCAAGTAGGTGGAATTGATAGGTTATAAATAATTTTTCACCAAAATTTTTTAAGAAATTATTTTTATTTTGGACTAGTTGTAATACGTTTAAGAAATGTTTAAAATTTAATTCATATCGATCATATATTTTATATGATATTGTTCATAAAATTCACGTACTTGAAACATTTTTAAGTTTCAAGTAGGTGGATTTGAAAGGTTATATATAATTTTTCAACAATATTTTTTAAGAAATGATTTTTATTTTGGACCACTTGTTATATGTTTAAGAAATGTTTAAAATTTCATTCATATTCTCCATATAGTTTATATTATATAGGCCAGAAAAGTTACGTACTTGATACATTTTTAAGTTTCAAGTAGGTGGATTTGACAGGTTATAAATAATTTTTCACCAAGATTTTTTAATAAATTATTTTTACTTTTTGACTACATTTTATATGTTTAATAAATGTTTAAAATTTCATTCATATTTGTCTTATAATTTATATTATATAGTCTAGAAATTTCATGTACTTGAATAAAAGATAAATTATGTTGAAACATTAAGTTTTATTTATGTATATATATATATATATATATAACCATACGAACATAATAATAAAACATTAAACTTTTAAATATATAAAAAAAATAAAAAATATTGTTTTAGGGAAAAGGTGGCATCGACAATGCCGCCTTTGTGTTTATGCGGAAAGGAGGAATTTTTGATGCCGCCTTTGCGCACCAACACAAAGGCATCATTGGTGATGTCGCCTTTGTAGAATATTTTTTTAAAAAAATTAACCTCCGTGGTTTTTAACAATTTTCAAAAAAAATGCATTTAAAAAAACTATCTTGAATCTCTTGAACCACTGGTTTGTGATCAACCTAGATTGAAAAAGTAAACCGTGTTTTGAAGAGATTTGGATATGGTTCTGCATGAGCATCAGTTTATCATTAGTTCTTCACTGAAAAGTATTAGTACAACGAGCAGCGCACAATTGTTTTCCTTCAAACTTAGTCATCTTAATCCTTTAAATTAGTTTGTCGAGCCTCATATTTTCATTGAAAAAACTATCAACGTGCTTTGGATCTTTATAGTGGTGAACCCAATCAAGTGGTTCCTTGGTTGATCACAATTTCTAGTTCTGTTGGTCATCTTCCTTCTCAATCCGATCGAGGTCAATCGGGATTTCTCGGATATGACTAGTTAGGTTGATCATTGTTGAGCAAGTGGTCGATCCCAAACATGGGGTGGTAGATCACATTATAATGAACGGTCAATTTTAAGGAGGGTTTTCAATTCAATTGACCACAATAAGTGGGTGTATAGGGTCGATTGGAAAATCCACAGTCGATTCTGGAATGTTGAATTTGTAGTGCACCCAGGTTTGATTTGAGTGTTTTTCATCTTTTCGATTTCATGATCAACGATCCAAAATGGACATTTTTTCTATTATTGTATATAGTATGAGAATTTTTGTGTGTTCACTCTAATCCTTTAATAAAATTTCCATGCATATCACATGGTCATATTTTTTAAGTGCATTATTATTTTCTAATCAAATAAAAATAATAAAATTCAAAATAAAGTTCTCAATCTCCAAGTTAAATTAAATTAAATTAATTCCAAATTAATTAAAATCATGATTTTTACAATTCAATTAGATTTAAAACAATCACAATTAATTTAAAATTCATCAATTTGAATCTGATTTTCTGAAAAATTTAACTAATTTTCAATGAACCATTTTAAATAATATTCAAAAATATCAGATTAAAATTTCACAATTTATTATGACAGCCCAAATTTATAAACAATTTCAATTTATGGATTCCCATTAATTTAGAATTAATAATCAATAAAAATGAGAATTTGATCAATTTAGCAGTTTAATTTTCCAATTGACTTTGAAATTGAATAAAACGACTATATTTGCAAAAATAAAAGAATGGTTATTTATGAGTTAATTCAAAATTAATCAAAAATTTCTTCAAACAAAATTGATGGCATTAAAACAGTGAAATTTCAAGTACCCAAAAATCAATGTATGTAATTATTAAATAAATCCAACAAAAATAATCCAACAAAAATCAATATTTAACACAATTTTCAAAGAATTACATAATCTAATAAATTCAAAAAATTATATCATTTACCCAAGTTAATTAAATTATGGGTTAACTTAAATGGAATACAGTTAATTTTTTTTCAACTTTTCAGCTCACACCACTCCCCCGCAATTAAACTATAGTACTAATGGGTAATTTTACCTTTTAATTTCATTTGTTCAAAAATATAAACAAAAGGTTCGTCCTAATGAGATTTAAATATAGAAGCTAAAATTGAAGGAATGCACATATTCATCAATTTATTGAATTATAATGCCTCTTTTATGATTTCAATTCAGTCAACACTTAATCCAGTCAATTTTCCAAGTCTATTACTAGGTTGAATTAGATTTAAGGGAATGAATGCTTTAATAATAATCACTTTCATTTATCCCTTGATCCTAATTTTCTTAAACAAAGTTCAATTTTCCACTTCATTGATACAAATCAAATGAATTTTTTATAAGTAAATTTTCCCCTTCTTCATCTAGGTTTAATATTCTTCTCAAATTAATTAATTAATTTTTTATATGAAGGTTTTAATATTTTTTTAGTTTTTCACAGCTATGTGTGCTCTAAGAACTGTGAGAAAGAAACTTATTAAATATGTACATAGGGATTTAACCTGCACACATGGTGCCTCTTGTCACAAATATTCACCATGGGAACCCAATTTCTCATTTTACACCAGATTCAAAGGAATTATATCAATTCTTTTGAGTTATCTCCCTAAGGTGTTCTTTTCTATAGAGGTCAAGTTTCCTCAGATCGAGTTCAAAAATTCCAATGACCACATGTTATAATTTTGATAATTGAGAAATTGTTTTTCTCACACTCCCTTTCCTAGTTCTAAACCTAAATAATCCATGAAAGTAGTGAAAATATTCACTCAGAAATAATTTATGTTTCACAATTTAAGAACTAGTGAAATCCTCACCTCTAGTAAGAAAATTTCACTAGGTATGGTGACATTGAAGTTCAAATAAAGTTGAAAAAAACGAAACATAAAATATAAAGAAGAGCTACATACAACATTTACAAATAGTGTGATTTTTTTATTTTTTTTAAACATATTTAATAAAAATAGTTTCAAATAACAGGAAATAGTTTTTTATTTATTTATAGATTCTAATAAATTTCTTAAAAATTTATTAAATATAACTCTAAAAAGTTATGAATCTCTTCCCCCATCACTTGTTCATTATTTACTATTTTATATTCACCAGAATTCACCAAATTATCAATGATTAAATAGTGTAAAAGAACGAAAACAACCTATTGTTACATTTCTAACAAATTTGAGTGAAGCTCTTTTTTAGGGTGATAGTTTTGGACAACTAAGATAATATTCTATGCTTCATCCTCCTAGGGAAAAAATTTATAAAAATGTTAGAAATACATAAAAAATTATAATAGTGTATAGTAAATAAAATAAAAAGGAATTAGATTACAAGAGAATCTTGGGTTTCTCCCTCCCAATAGGGTGGATATTTAGGTCCATAATTTCATCAATATATTCACATATAACATCATTATTTGTTTTTTTAGTATAGAAAGAAGTCTTTACACCCTCTTTGTTAACTATTAATGATCTATTGTTGTTGTTGTTTTAATACTAAAAATCATTTAATCATTTACAAAGTAGAAATGAATTGAAACCGTTGATCTTACTCCCAGGAAATGGTGTTATGTTGGTTACATGGTTCTCACAGTCTATGGTCAAATAAAATTTTTATTTTTGTTGAAAACTTGGAATCCAACATAGAGCTAACCAATGTAATTTACCAAGGATCGTTTTTGGTCAGATATTCCAATTCTAATTCAATTATTAATATTTATTTATGTTTCAATGTTTTAAAAGCAATCGAAATTGAAAAGTATCGTTTTATTTTTTATTGAATGGAAAAAGGGAACAAAGTATAATTATAGATGCACACAGAATAAATCCTAGAAATTAAAATGCTCCTAAGGATAAATGAAAGTGGTATTTATTACTATTTACTTTTGTTTTAAATCTTCTAATTTAATGAGTAAATTAAATATCATTCACCTACTCACCCACCACTGATTTCTTTGGTATAGAACCACTAATCTGTTCCATAGATCCTAAATAAATATAGTAATTCCATATGTATGACTCGTTTAATGGGTAAGAACATTCCTTAATCAATTGAATGAAATACTCACACGCCTGGCTCCAATATCATACCATTATTCCATTCAAACTACATGGCTCTATTGGTATAAATAATGCACTGAATAGAGGGATACATTGAAGTGAAATAGATAGAAGAGTGAAACAGTGTCAATGGAATTAAGAGTGATAATCTCCATCTCCTGACTCCACCTCTACTAGCACAATAGAATCAGATAGGTCATAGATTGATAATTAAATACATAAATTCTAGATATTCATTATGATTCCCCTTGGAAAACCCACAAGGGGCTAGTCCTCCAATATTGTGGATATTGATATCACTATGTACATCACATGGGTGGTAAAACATAAAGAAACTGATGGATAAGAAAAGAACAACATGATGGGTAGAGAACATATTAGAATTGGAATTATAATGTAGAAATAAAAATAGGAAAACCAAATCTTCAATCGGTGGGTGCTGAATACTCAATGGAATGGGGGAGAATAATTATTTATAAGCATTAAAAATTCTTCTTCTTCTAAATAATTAGTGTCTCAAGCCCCAACATACTCCCATTTTCATGGATTTACACCACGTTTCATGCACAAGGGTCATGATTGATTTGGTTGAGAGCATATTCTTCCCATGATCTCACCCATACTTCTTCAAGTATGATATGAGTAGAATATTTTCACTATGTTGCAGAGTAGTGGAAGATGAGTGTTTCCCTAGCATCATGTGAGGAGTTAGAAAGATGATACACATGCTAGGTTTTCATATTTAAAACATCTTTTGGGATTTAATGAAATAAGATTGCGCATCTGGTGTTGGTCTTGGAATTTTATAAATGCAGGCTGGGATAGTTGAAGGTGATGAACAAAGGAGCATGGGTATGTGGTTATCATTAGAAAAGAGGTTCTTTGGGGTAATTCGTTGAGTGTGTGGCATGAAACTTCCTTTAGAGAAACAATCTCAATGTTTTGGGTATTTGAGGTCTCACCGATCTTGGATATGTATAAGGGGAATAAAATTAGTATAAATCAAATAAAAAATATTGGATTATTAATGGTTCGGGTTTGGTGGTTTTTAACATTGTAACTTTGGATATTTCTTTATTGAAAAACACCACCAGCTTTGGTTCAGCATTCATCTAGCCTTAGAATCTACAGGAGACGTGACTCTGTATTCAACTTATTCTTACCCATCTTTAACTCGGATTAATTTTCTTAAATAGTATCAACCTCGATTTTCTCATATTCAAAGGATATTAGTTCAGATTTGGTTTGAGTTTGGTTCTATAGGCATTGTGACTTGTGGATTTTGAAGGCTTAAATTCCCTGGACATATGATTTCATTGGGTACTTAGGTCAATCACCTGGTGTGTGTGTGGCTCTAACATTGAAACTGGTTCATGGGGAAGGATCATGACCTTAATATATCCTATAAAAAACATGAAAACTATAGAGAAAATAAAAAAACAAAAAACACCACATCAAGCTTAGCTCAACGGGGTAGCTCTATGTTGGCTTCATGTTTCTCTTTTTCATGAAAAATTCATTGGAAATTTTATTGGTCATCTTCTTCACTAGTAGAGCTTAAATCTCATTAAGATCTTCTCAATGATCTTGTTGGAATCTCGGTAGGCAGACAGACTTCTGGTCTTCATCAACAGTGCGCACAATGGTTTCCTTTAAGCTTGGTCAACTTCAGCAAGCACAAATTCTTAATTTGACCATGGTTCTTGCTTCAATCATGTATCTAGGTACAATTTGGTTGAAAAAAGTGGCTTGGATTCTTTAAATATCAATCCTTTGAGATATCACTCATGGGGTATCTTTAATTCCACTTTAATGGAATAGACGGTGTTACTGGAAATGTCATGTTTGTATCTTCTTCTTCAATCAGTTGAACCCTTGTTTAGTGCTCATCTTTGGTTAAAAAAATTAACCATGGGTAATTTAGCTATTAATATTCTTCAAAATCAATATCATTTCATCATTGGTTATTCATTGGAAATATTTGGTACAACGAGTAGCATGACATGGGTCTTCTTCAAACTCAATCACCTCTACCATTAAAAATAATTCATCGAGCCTCATCTTTCCATCGAAGACACTTCAAGCACACTTTGGATCTTCATCAGGGTAGATCCACATAGAAGGTTCCTTATTTGATCATGTATTCTGGTTATAGTGATCAGCTTCCTTCTAAATCCCATCAAGGTCGATCGGGGTTGCTAGGATTCGACTGGTTTCCTCTACTATTAGTGATATCACTGTCAATACATAACATCATGTGATAGATCGCATAAGGAGGCACTATTTATTATGTGAAGAGTTTGGTCAATTGAATAAATAATAATAATAGGTTTTCATGCAATGGATTAAAAATAAATGATAAATCCTAGACTTTGCTGAATTTTCAGTGCATCCATAGTTACTTTGAGTGTTCTCCATTTTTTCGGTTGCCTGATTGACCGCATGAGACGAGTCAAAATCAAACATGTGTTCGATCAAAGTGTGTGTCATTTTTTTCAATATTTGTATAAGATTCCTAATAATGGGTGCGGATTCACTCCAGAATTTTTAAATTTTGACATGTATATCACACACACATATTTTTTTAGTGCAAGATATTTTTGTGGAAAATAAAAATGATAAAATTCAAAAAAAATACCAAACTCAGAAATCAATTAAATTAATAAAATTACAATAAATTTAAATCATGATTTTTAAAATTGAATTCTTGATTCAAAAATCATAATTAGTTTACAATTCATCAATTTAAATCAGATTTTTTGAAAAAAAAATTAATTTTCAATGAATCATTTCAAAGCATGTTAAAAAATTAGATTGAAAATTCACAATTTATGATAAAAACTCAAATTTCAAAATAAATCATTTTATGGCTTCCCATTAATTTAGAATTAATAGGCAATGAAAAATCAGAATTTTATCCACTTAAGAAATTTAATTTCCAATTAAATTAAAAATTGAATAAAATGATTATGTTTCCAAAAATCAAAGAATGGATTTTTCTAGGATAATTCAAAATTGATCAAAACTATCTTTAAGAAAAATTAATATCCTTAATACAATAAAATTTCAAGTGTCAAAAATTAAGTTTATGTCTTGATTGATTAAATCCAAAAAAGTTAATAATCCACTAAAAGTCATTATTTAATCCAAATTTCAATGATGTATAGAATCTCACAAAGTCACAAAATTATATCATTTAACGAGGGTTGATTAAATTATGGGTCTAAATTCAATGAAAAAAAGTTAATTTTTTCAAATTTTTACCTCACATCACTTTCCCACACTTGAACTATTATACTATCAGGAATTTTATTATTGAATTTCATTTACTCAAAAATATAAACAAAAATGTTTATCCTTCCTAGATTTAAAAACATAATATAGAATTAAATAAATTCACATATTACTCAATTCTGTTCCTCTTCTGTGATTTTAATTCACTCACCACTTCAGTCTAATAAGAATTCCAATTCTAGGAGTGTATTGAATTAGATTTAAGTTGAATCAAAGTTTTAACAAGAAACACTTCCATTTATCCTTTAATCCTAAGTTTCTTTAACCAAAGTTCAATTTCCCACTTTATTGATACAACTCAAATGAATTTGTTATAAATAAATTTCTCCCTTCTTCATTTGGGTTCAATATTAGCCTCATCTAAATGAATTCATTTGTTATAATTAGACACTTTTTTTTGAATTTTTCCCAACCATGTATGTGCATAACACTATAAAAAGGAACTTATTGAATATGTACATATATATTTAACTCACACACCCAGTGCCTAATGTATTGAATATTCACTATAGGATCCCAATTGGAAATTTTACTCCAAATTAAAATAATAATATCAATTTCATTGAAGTTGGATCCCAAAAGATTTATTTTTTGTAGAGGTGAATTTCCCTAGGATTAAGTACAAAAAAATAAAATACCTCATGTTATAATTCTGATTCCATATAAATATTTTCACTCAAAATTTCTTTCCTAGTTCTAGGACTAAATTGTATATGAAATTAGTGAAACATTTCATTCAATAATCATTTAAGTTTTAAAATTTTAGACCTTTTAAAATTTTCAACCTCGGTATAAAATTTTCACTAAGTAGGGTGACATTGAAGTTAAAAAAAGGTAGAAAAAAACATAACAACCAAATATATATGAGATTAATGTAAAAAATTTACAAACAAAATATTTTAATTATTTTTGTTTATTTTGTGTTTTTTTTTTAAAACAAATTTACTAAAATAGTTTCTAATTATATCAAACATAATTTATTTATTTATCAATGGATCCCTAAATAGTTTCTAAAAATATCTTAAATCTATTTCTAAAAATGTCAGAATCTCTTCCCCTGAACTTTTTTGTTACTAACTATTTAAGTACTAAAATAATCCACTAAATTAACAGTGATTAAATAGTACTAAAATGTAGATAAAACCTATTATTATTTTTCCAGTAGTTCTGAGAGAAGATCTTTTCTAGGGTGTTTATTGTGGGTAGTGAAACTAATCTCCTAGGTTATATTCACCTAGAGAAACCTATAGAAAAACATGATAAAAACAAAATAATTTTTATTGTATAGTAAATTAAAAAAAATTAAAAAGAAAGAGATGTAATGAAAATCTTTGGTTTTCCCTCCCAAGATGGGTTTAATTTTGAATTTCAATAGTTTTATAGTCTTGTGGTCATCACCAATCAATTAGAGGATGGTGTTTATGTGATTTAACTATAACATCTAGTTCCCTCCATTTCTCTTTTACTTTATTTAAACTTGGAGTTCCACTTTTATAGAGTTATGCATGTCCATCCCCTCAATAAAATTAAATCATGTTGAGTTCAATCCAAATTACATCCTATTATAAAAGATAGTTTGTTCTTCTATTTCTTCATAAAAGTCCATATGGATCTCATTCTCAACTATTTCTCCCTCCATTTTATGATCATGGTGATTTTGAGGGAGTAATTACTTCACCTGAGGTCCAAGAGTTTCTTATTATTCATCAACCACTTTCATGGGTGACATCCTCTTACAACTCATCCAGGGATTGTAGTAACGTGGATACATATTCAAGATATTATAGTTCATTAATGGGTTCTTAATCGTTTACAAAAAAAGTCCTTAGTTAATATGGTTTAATTTTAAAGATTAAAACATAGTATCCCAAAAGAGTGTTCAACTTGCATGAGATTAAGATAAAAAGAGTTAGAATCGAATTTATCTCCCTCCAGAGCATACTCTAACAATGTTGAATCTATATTTTTAAAACAATGTGGTTTATATTCAAAATTAATTTAATAAGAATTAATTTAAATAGGGTCAAGATTTTGGTCATCCCCCTCAAGTTTTTTATTTGGTATCTTGTGTTTCTCCTGGAGTGTCATGTGCATCATCTCAGAATTTTGTGGGAGAGAGGTATATTTTAGTAATTCCACCTCTAGTATGACTTATTCATATATTATAGGTTTATTTTTTGGACCATGGTCTATTATTACTCCCCATTAGGTGTTAAATTTATCATAATCTCATAACACTTTCTCATACATGTCCATCACTCCATCAATATGTTCACATGTAACATTAAAATTTGTTCATTTGAGAACAGAAAGAGGTCCTTCCATGCCCTTTGATAGTGAGTGAAGATCCATTTTTTTAATTAAATTTTTAAACCATAAAATTAGTTAAAAAGTGAAAAATAATTGCAAATCTCTGACCTTACTACCTAATAATGGTGCAAAATTGAGCATGTGGTTTTCAGGAGTCGTGGAAAAATGAAATTTTATTTTATTAAAAACTTGCAATGAAACAAATGGTTGTCCAAGGTCATTTTACAAGAAGTTTGTTTGGTCATGCCTTCCTATTCCAAATCACTTATTAATATTTATTTTGTTTTTACTATTTTAAAATCATCCATAATTGAAAAGTTTTTTTTTCATTTTTGATTGAATCGAAGCAGGGAATAAAGTGAAAATGTAGATGCACATAGAATGAATGTGAGAAATGAAAATGGTTAGCATGATGAACTCAAGTGGGATCTATCATTATTTTCTTTTATTCTAAATAATCTCATTAAATGAGAAGGTTCAATATCATTCACTTACTCTCCTTCCACTTCTTTATTTTGTATGGAACAACTAATCATCTAGAGATATCCTTAAGAAAAATATTAATTCTATTTTTTATCCTCATTGATTAGGTAAGAACATTCCTCAATTGAGTTAATGAAATTACACACACACATATAATAGAAATCATATAACAATTTTTATTTCAAACCATATGACTCTACTAGTGTGAAGTTTGGACCAAATAGAGGGATATATTAAAGTGAAACAGTTGGAGGAGTACCATAGTACTAATGGAATTTATCATCATAATAAAATGCTTCAAACACAACCTCTAATATTTCACTAGAATCATAGAGGAGATAGATTGGTAATTAAATGCATAAATTTAATATTTTCATTGTTATTCACCTAAGGGCACCCGTAATGGGTTAGTTCTCCGTGATCACGGAGATTTAGATCATTGGGTACATCATAGTGGTGAAAAAAGATAATGAAATAGAGATAGAATAGAAGCATGACATGAAAAATAGAGAACATAGTGGAATTGGAATTAAAATGACGAATCAAATACAGGAAAACCTAATCTGTAATCGACAGGTTTTTAATAACCTTCAAATGGGAGGATGATAATTATTTATAAGCATTTTAAATTCTTCATATCCTAAAAATTTAGTGTAGTATGCTATAGTGTACACCTATTTACTCAAGTTTCCTCAACATGTTGTGACCAAGGGTCATGATTGATTTTGATGAGGTAAAATTCTTCCCATGGTCATGATTATACTTCTTCAATAATGATCTGAGGAGAAGCGCTTCACCATTTTTTAGAGAAGTGGATGATGAGTGTTTCTCTAACGTTATTTGAGGAGTTGGAATGATGATGCATGTGCTAGTTTCTTGGAATTAAATCATCCTATTAGATTCAATAAATAATTATTAAGACTTTGATATTGGTTATGTAAATTTCTATATGTAATTCTTGGTATTGGACTGTGTTGGGATAGTTGAAGTTGTTGAACAGAGAAGCATAGGTGTGTGGTTATCAACAGCAAGTTGATTTTTTTGGGAAATTCATTGATCATGTGGTTTGTATATTCCTTCAGAGAAACAGCCACAATTTTCAGGACGTTTGTGGTCTCTTCAGTTTTGGATTCCTTATAGCGGATGAAATACAATACTAATCAAATAAAAATAGTGGATTCGGTGGTTTTCAACAATTGAGCTTTGATGATTCATTCGCCAAATAATATTGATGGATTCGGTATGACATTCATATGTCCTTTAATATATAGGAAATTTCTTGGTATTAAATTTTAGTTTCCCAATATTTAACTCAGATGAATTTTCTTGATTAAGATTGGCCTTGACTTGTTCTTCTCTAGAGGATCTTATTTCGGATTTGGTTCGAGTTTGGGTTTCAAAGTAGTGTGCCTTTTGGATTTTGAAGGTTACAGTACACTGGACATATGAGTTCATTGGGAACTTGGTTCAAGCACCTGTAGTGAGTCCGGATATGACTTCACAACTGACGTGTAGGTATGGAAAGTGGCCTCACCAATTTTCAAAGATATTACAACAAATACGAAACCCATGGAGAAATGTAGCAACCAAAAAACAACAAATCAGGTTCATCTCAACATGGTAGAATTCTACTGGCCTAAGTTTCTTCATATCCATGAATTATATATTAAAAATTTCCGTGATTGTATTCTAAAATTATTTTTCTTCAATCATAATCAGAAATTCTTTGCAATCTTGGGAGATCTTAACAAGAGACATAACTACTATTCTTCTTCAATGATGATCTTGGTAGTTTCCTTCAATCCTAGTTAGCTTAGGCCAGCATGGATTCAACATCCATCCCTATTTCTTATCTCAATAAAGAATCTAGGTGAGATTTGTTCACAATAATTGGCTAGGATTCTACAACAATACAAGCTTTTGGATCTATCTAATGGGATATATTTGATCCGACTTCAATGGAATTGGCTGTGCAGATAGAAATTTCATGTTTGTATCTTCTTCTCCAATCTGTTAAAACCTTGGTCCATTATTGGATTTGGTTGAAAGATTCAAACTTGGTTTGGAGATATTTTAATCTAGTTAAACATTATCATCAATTCATCATTGGTTCTTCATCGGCAATATTCTACACAATGAGTGGCACATATTGAGTGTTCTTCAAACTCAATCATCTTTCTTCAACAAATTGATTTGTTGAACCTTGTATTTTAATCGAAGATATTTTCAGGGTGATTTGGATATTCATTAGGTTATATCCTATAGGTTGGATCCTTGGTGGATTATGTCTTCTAGTTCCAATGGTCAGCTTCCTTCAAGATCCCATTGAGGTTGATCAAGGTTGTTGGGATTTGATTGGTATGCTTGATCATTGTTGAGCTTATAATCAATACCAAATGTAGTGTGATAGATCGCACAGTGATATGCAGTTGACTAGGGGGAGGGTGAAAGTGATTGAATTGACCAAAGGAAGAGGGTTTCATGTGGTCATTTATAAAATCCATAGTCAATTCTGGAATTTTTCAAATTTGTAGTGCTGCCACTGCTGATTCAAGTGTTTTCAAAAAATTTATTTTCTTGATTGATTACATGATAAGGGTTTAAATTGAACATGTGGTAGATCAAAGTGTGTAAAATTTTTCTTATTGGTATATTGTCTACATGAGTATGGTTTAGTGGTCACTCCAAGACATATCATATTTTAACATGCATATCAAACACATATATTTTTTTAGAGATATATTTTTTTCCATGAAAATAAAAATAATAAAATTCATAATAAAATTCACTAACTCTGAAATCAATTAAATTATACAAATTCTTAATGTATTAAAATCATGATTTTACAATTTAATTATAGATTCAAAAATCATAATTAATTTATAATTCATCAATTTAAATCATAATTTCCATAAAAACTCAATTAATTTTGATAAATAATTTTAAAGTACATTCAAAAATTTATGATTGAAAGTTCACATTTTACAATTCCAGCCCAAATTTATAAAAAAAATCAATTTATGGTTTTCCATTAATTCAAAATTACCAAAAAATTAGAAATAAAAATTCGATCTGCTAAATAATATAATTTCTCAATTGACTTCAAAATTGAATAAAACAATTATATTTCCAAAAATCAAAGAATATATTTTTTTAGTGAATTTAAAATTGTTCAAAACTATCTTTAAACAAAATTTATAGCCTCAAAACAATTGAATATCAAATATCCAAAAATAAATGTATGAATTGATTTATTAAATACAAAAAAATAGAAATCCACTAAATATAAATATTTTATCCAATTTTCAATGAATTCTAAAATCCTATTAAGTCACAAAAGTGTATCAGTTACTAGAGTTTAATTATATTTAAGGCTTAAATTCAATGAAAATAGTTAAAAAAATTAAATTTTAAACTTTTATTATTAGGTAGTTGCATCTAACCCATCAGGGACTACCATCTATTCTATGAAAAAGTTATACACAAAGCACAGTGGAAGAGAGGGCACCTCATATCATAGGGTGATAACACCTCTTAGCTGAGACTCAGGAAATAATGCCTTATCCCTCACTATTTGGTGATGAGATAACCAACCTTGGGCATAGGTTCATTACATCCCTTCATCTATATAAAACCTAGTTATCATCGAGAATCACCCTAAAATGAATAGGTCGAACTCATAAGGGATAAAGCATATCAGGATGAGCTGACACAAGAAGGACATGAAAGGTCATAATTTACCATTATATGATGCATGTACCAACTTACTAGTACCCCAAAATTGATGTATTAGGGTTCTAATTCAACCAATAGGTTATCAGAGCCCTTGTGAAAGGATACTTTGTTAACTATACTTATACAAGTTTCATTAGTATACTAAACAAACTCAAGAGACCCTTAACATTGTTTCACATGTACCCAATCCAATAATCACATGACCACTAATTCCATTCAATATCCCTAAGACATACCTACTATAATACTACTCTAACATGACTCGACTTATAGAGGCCTCAGCCATGCTAGTAGTAAATCAAGAGTGCCTCCTCAAACCCACCTACAATAGGCCAAGGGCTGGTGTATAACATTGAGTATGCATATCTCAAAATATAGGAGACTTTAGCCTTTTTCACCCTATAATAAACACATATGTCCAATGAAATAGGATACCAACAACCTAAATGGGATATATAAATGAAACCAATAGAACTGAATATAACACATTCCTGATACATCAACTAAGATCTACATAGATAATTTGTATGAGTAAAATCATATATAATGGGTGAAAAATGAATACCCAACAGCCAAAAATAAAAACTAGGAACCAGCCATGATGAAGAGGCCCTTGCTATATTTTGGATCCAAACATGAAAATAACCTCCTAACATCATCTCTTGATAAGATTAATCTCTACATACATTTTATCTCACAATGTCTCTAGGTGTCAGCTTCAAAAAAGTTATTCAAACTCCACATCCATAATAACATTTTGACCTGTGTATCATCTGAATAAACACAACATGGGTGTGTTGGATGGAGAACAACTGCATTATGAATCAATGGGGGGATGAATTGAGTTTCTGAGATTTTCTTCACTAGAAAACCACCCTCTTTTTAATATTTATAGTTTTTAATCATTTCTTAAAAAAATAATGGAAATAAATGAATATAGAAAAATATATTACATGGAATATTTATAGTGGTTTGGGAAACAAATATACCCTTGTAAACTCCACCAACACTCAACTCCAATAACTTGGGTATTTTCACTAGCACTAGTTCTTTTCCTAGGTACTACCTTATGGAGTATAAGAGATTTTCACTTTGTAAAAAAATTAATATATTTTACTAGGATCCTATAAGGATTTACAAAATAATATCATTCAACATTCAGTACAAGTTGTTCTCAATTTATGTGATAATAGAGAATAATTATAATTTAAAAATGAATCACACTGTTGAAATGTGAAATTTATAATAGATAAAGAAACTTATAGAGAAGATGAGTATCTTCAAAGAGCATCACGAGAGGTCCTTTGATTGAAAAACATAATCTTTTATTCATAACAACTATATATAATCTTTAGTTATTGTATATAATGTGTTGTATGAAGCAAGTATCACTTATTTTCTCTTTATATATCCCTATTACATACAGTGGAAAACTCTTCTATTTATATCTCTTATTTTGAGTTTTATCATAATCACACATGGTAATCCCCATGGTCAAACTGATAATCCTTTTGAAAAGCTAAAGCGATAGGATCTTAATTAGCATGTGTCCTTCTTTTCAAAATATGGAATGAATTTCCATTGTAGAGATGGTATAAATCTTCTTTATTGGATATTTCCAATCTTGGAAAATGATGATTTATCCCAATATATCATTCCTCATATGGAAAATACTTTTCTAAAACATAGAAAATAATAATATGACTTATCAAAAATTCACTCCAATGGTAAGGATTATAATTATAATAATATTATGTAAGAAAACCTGATTTCCATTTGATAGAATTCTGGAAATACTATTCATGTAATACAAGACACCATGTAACTTTGTAAGATAAATAACTTTAGTTATTTAACTTCTTTATCACATAAGATAAATAATCTGAAATTACTATTTCAGTAGGATTATTCCATTTCACAAAATAATCTCAAAATTAATAATATAAATGAATTCTAAAACTTTCTTGAAATCCGTAAGATAATTCATTTATGAATTTCCTCTGCGTAACATAAAATAATTTTTATGATTTTATATCTTACTTTTCTTTCTAACCAGGACTAATTATAAGATAATTTATCTACTTCATATGATAATATACTTATATAGTAAGATGATATTTGAAATTAATCTTCTATAAGATAAAATCATTTATCATAGACCTAAGTTTTCAATTAAAGTATAAAATCTTCTCTGTAAGATAATTATTTTACACATAAGATAATATTGAAATGTCAGATAAATTATTTTAATAGAGAACTGAATTTTATCATCAATTACATTATTTTTCTTATTCTTATAGGATAAATAATATTTTATCATTATCTATAAAGGTAAAATTATTTGGTAATTTCTTAAACTAACAAATTATAACTTTTAAGAATAGTGAGAAATAAAATAATTAAATACAATAGGTAAACTCATCAATAAATAAACAAATATTTTCTGAATCATCAAAACACATAAAGTAAAGGGATATGTTTGAACAACATAAGTCTATACAAAACTCTCCCCATTTTCAATGATAACAAAACCTATAATCAAATAATTAACACATAAAATATTTTATTTGGAAATTATTATAATGTTAACTTTGTTAAATGTTGTATTCCTTTCCCCCATAAAACAATTTTGATATTACTTATCCCCTAATTAGAATTAGGATTTATTATTATATTTTTTTTAATATATTCAATAATTTACAATAATTATGGTTTGGTCTTACTTCTCCCCCTTTTTTATATAAAAAATAATGAGCTAAGAAGAACGAATTCATTATTGCACATGAATAAGTGTAAATAGTTAGAATATGAGATATTGAAGTTGAATATAATCTGTAATTGACATGTAAATAAAGTAAACATAACCAAATAAAATATAAAATAAAGTAATGGGAACAACATTAAATTAAATTAGAAAAGTATATACATATAGCATAAAAATGAAATTAAGGGAAGTAATAAAAAAAATCAAGAAATTATTTAAACATTCAAGTTAACTTAGCAAGAATTCAAATGTCTATAAAGAAACTATGAAGTCTGAGTTAACTATAATTAAAGGAATAAATTAAATAAATAATTTATATTAGGGTTCATAGGATGATGCTTTGTAGTTTTATTCTTGATGTATTCAGGTTGTTCATAAGGTAAGGATGAGGTTGGCATTGGGGTTTCAACACTCTCTAGTAATAGCTACTAGTTGGGAATCCAAGGAAAAGGAAACTCTGAGGCCAGCTCTATCATGAGGTTTCATCCTTATTGTTCTTAATAAAATACATTAAAAATATTTTTGATCATCTGTGAGATCAAAATGATAAATGATAGATAAGGGAAACTTATTTCATGTAGTAGGAGAAGTTATTGAGGTCTCAACTCCAATATTAAGATTTTCCTTTGAGTAAACCTCTATAAGATCAAATAATTCCTTAATCCACTATAATTTGGTGTCATAACAATCAAAAATGTTAGGTCCCAAATGTAATTTTTCTCACAAGTTAAATAATTCTTCAACATGCATATCAATTTAGTATACCTCATCATTTTTTCAATAATTATGCAAAGTAGTAAAATAGTTCCAAATATTTTGAGAAAAGTTTCCAAAATTATTATGCAAATCATCCTTCTTGGAATAACTAAGAACCATATTCTTTATAACTTTTAACTATATATCAAACAAAATAATTTAACTATCGTAAGGGGGAGAGATAAATCATATTGTTTGAGAGGAATCATCATTATCAACTGGTTTCCCTTTGGAGAATGTGTACATCTATTTGGATTTTGAAAAGGAATATAATCACTTGGATAAATAATTCAATATCATGGAACTCAAAACTTGTTAATGGAGGTGTACAATCTTGTCTTGCATCATTGAAAAGGTGTTTTCCAAAGATCCATCTATCTTCCCTAATATAGTGACAATAATGCTAGCATCCTTTTGTTCTTTTACAAATACTTCTTTAATAAAAGGGAAATTTTATTAAAGTAATGAACTAACATATATATGAGATTGATATATTCTAATTATGGTGATTTTGTAAATAATAAAAATATTCTTGATCTTAAAAACTAAATTATTCTGAAAATGAAATAAAATATTTCATGAATTAGTTCACATTTCATGGAGGTGATCCTGACAATCAGAGTATCTAATGCCTAATAGATAGCATTAAATATTTCTTCAATATATTATTTATATAATGATACTTGTTTTGAGTATTACCTAGTGTATTCCTTTGAAAAATTTTCTATAATTGATTTGATTAAATTTTTATCCCATTAAAAACATCTTTGGAAAAAAATCTGGCTAAGCAGTTGGTATCCTCTTAATATACTCAAACTAACTCATGAACATTTTTCTGATGGAATCAACATCCACCTTAAAAATGAAATTTTCTCATAGATATATAACCTATACATGGTAATCTATCATATAATTTCTCAATAGTTTAATTTTAGACACCAACCTGTTGATTCTGGATCAAATTTGAGCATCAACTACTTGAATTTCATCATTAAGTGTTCCCAAACTATTTTGGTTTGTAGAAAAAGATGGAAATACTTTCTTATGAACTTATATAGATTAAAATTCATTAATAGAATGAATTTATTAAATAATAATAATTTATAGAACTTGGGGTAACTCTTCCACATGATAGGTTCCAGTATCTTATCACTTTTTCTTTCTTTTATAAACCTACAACACAACTTCATCATCATCTTTGGTGTCATCTCCATCAAATCTCAAAATAACATTTCTTAAAAACTTAATTGCTTTTTAAATGATTCATATACCAATATCTACCAGTGTAGAGACTTAAAATAATATAATACTTCTAGTAACAGTAGATATAGTTTCTCTTTACCAATTCTCATGAGTTTTGTAAGGGTCACATCAAAAATTTCTCTTATTGTAGAAACTGATAAAACATGGGGTTGAATGGAATCAAGTGACGGTGTGTCCAAATAACCTGATGCACTTATAATTTCAATTAATATGTGTATTATTTGATTTTATTAACACCAAGATGAATCTCATCTGATACTATAACTTGAAATTTTCTTCATCAATTAGTAAGGGTTATAGTGTCTAGTGGGTCTTCTATAGCTACACTTGTAGTAGCTTGTTTAGATACTTCAATAATAATAATTGCATGAGATGATTCACTCTAAACATGAGTTGGGTATACTTTAACATATTCTTAATTTCCATTGGTTAACAAATTATTATCTAAGATTCTCTTAAAAATCATCTATGATTCAAAACTCCAACACAATGATTTGTTAATCCTTGGAAATGTATAGACATAGCTTTATCCAAGTACACATAAGCCTTCATAAAAACCAATTTCAACATCCTTACAAATGGATATAATTTGACATAATTTTTTAAATGTTTCATATATACCTCATTATATAAAAATAAATATTCATAGGCTTTTCTATCAAGAAAAAATATAAAAACTCATTATTTTAAAACAAATTTTTCTCAAAATCACTATTTCTCTGGGCTATTTATGACTAAATTAACTTAATTAGGACTATAATTTTTGTATCTAGGTACTTAAGATGCTTCATTTCCACATATTATGTACTGAATATGGATTTCATTATCTTCAAAGGGATAACTTAATCAATTCATTCAAGAGATGTGTTGAAATAAAAATGTATTTCATGAGGGCCTTTGAACACCCCAACCATTACTACCAAATACATTGAAAAAAATTTATTAATGGTTTTGGTACCAAGATATTTAGAATCAAAAAAATTAAACATGGTTTTCTCAAAAAACTCATGAACTTATTTTTTGAAAAAACACATTGTTCACTACTCATCAAAGACTTATTTCAAACCTTGAAGATTGTTAACCCTTTTTAGTGGCATATCCATTATATCGAGCCAGCTGGAATCAATTACCTTTATACTGATCACTTTCTTTATGCACTTTGAATGATTTGAGTTTCATATAGTAGCACTATTTGAGGGATTAATTTTACCCACGATTGAATAAGGTCTAAAGGTTTAAATTTTTAGGATAAATAGGGTTGGAGAGCAAGGAAATAGAGCTCTGTGTGTCGCAAAGGGTAAGAGGTTTTGCATGTGGGACTGATTTTCTTTCTTTCTTTTGAGATAACTAAGGGTCACAAAATATGGAAAAAAAAGGTAATCATAACATTAATAGGTAAATTTTTGTACTAAGATATTACTAAAACTAAAAATGGTAGCTCAAAATATTTAAAAATAATTAAAATAAGAATTGACTAAATATAAGTTCTCACATACCAAAACATGAAACAGATAAAAAATGATATTAACTAAAATTAAACAAACCTAATTGAGATTTGATAAAATTATACTGATTGGTATGTAATGGATTAGTAAAAATTTATAAAAATTGATTCACTATCAAAAAAAACTAAATATATATCACCTTTTATTCATTATATCTTAAAAAATGATGCCTTTGATCAATGTACATTTTTTTGGAATGGTTTACTAGATTATTTTTATTTATTTTTAGATAAATAATGGTCACACAATGTGACACAATATGAAATCATAACATAAACTAGTGGTGTTTTTCACTTAGATACAACTAAAACTAAAAATAGAATCTCAATATATATAAATAAAATAAAGAAAATAAGAATTTACTAAATTTGGATGCTCACATGCCAAAAAATGAAAATGATATACAAAATGGGATTTAATAAAATTAAAAAAAATCATATTTGATAAAATCAGACCAATCATTAGTCAACATATTAGTGAAAATTTCAACTAATTGATTCTCTATACAAAGAAATTATAAATAGATATCACATTTTTGTGCATGATCTCTTAAAAATGATGCCTTGGATATATATGATTTTTATATAATGATTTATTGGATTCACTGAAATTTTGATAGCACTGATGTTATCATAGTTGATTGTTAAATGATTATAGAAGAATCCAAAATCCATCAAGGTGTGTTTCATCTACACCACCTGTACATAGAAAATTCCAGCAACAATATACTAAGCTTTTGTTGTTGACAATGTGATAGTTTTTTTCAAGACTATGATATAAAGGATTTAACTAGGTAATGAAAGGTTCCTATGGTAGGTTTTTTATATAGTCTACACAATCTAAAATTGGAATCTGAGTGTGGTGTTAAATTAAAATTATATGTTTATTAAAAAAGTAAATAAGTAGAAGTGGTTCCTTTTAAATACCATAAAATTATTTTTTGTAGCTGTTATATGAAATTCTTTTTGGTTTTATTAAAATCTAGCACAGATATATACTGAAACCATACTTTCCATCGTATTTTCAGTGAGATAAATAAATATACAAATTATTCCCCAATAAAAATTATTATAAACTTGTTTTTCAACTTCATCCAAGTCAAATTTAATATTGTAACTCATAGTATTTGAATAAGTCACTACTTTCAAGTCCAAAACACTCAATTAATTCAAGTATGTATTTTATTTAGTTTAAAACATTTCCATATTCTCTTTGATAAATTTTAAAACCAAGTAAATAGTTTAACTCGCCCTTCATGCCCATTTCAAATTCATTTTTCCTGAGTTTTGAAAATTCATTACACATTTTTTTATTTGTTTCCTGAAAATAATACCATAAATATATATTTTCACAAGAAATGTAACTTTTGATGATGTTTTCTTGAAAATAATGGGGTCTTACAATCCCATATTAAAATCATCTGATAAAAAAAATATCTAGGTGGTTTTTTATGTCCATAAAGAGCTTAGGTAATTTTGCAAATAGAATTTTGAAAATGGGGTTCATTAAGACAAAGGGGTTGTTCAACATAAATATCCTCTATTAAAAACTATTTAAAAATTTAAATTTAATATCCATATGATATAATTTAAAATTCATATGAGATGCATGTGATAGCAGGATTATAAATTCTTCTAACCTAGATCTAGGGTAAAAGGTCTCTTAATGATTTATTCATAACCTCTAGCAACTAACCAATCTATATTTCTGGAGATCACACCTTGATCATAATTTTTGTTCCCAAATACCCATTTAGTTCCAATAATTTGATAGTCAAAGTATCTATTGACAAACTCTCATACCACATTCCTCTTGAACTACATTAACTTTAAATCTTTTACTAAGACTCATCCCTCATTATCTAAGCCTTCTTCTAAGGTCTTAAGTTCAATATGAGATAAAAAATGCATAAAATTATCATGTTTTCCTATACATATTCTAGTAATAACTCCGACATCTATATCTCCAATAATGGTCTTTAGATGTTGTCTTTAAGGTTTATAGGCTATCAAGGAAACACATTTTCTTGTTCTTTAGTATCATCCCCTTCTAGTTTGAATTATTCTTGATCATTTTCTATATCATCATCATTTTTATTATCGAGAAAGGGGTTTAAGTTTTATGTTTTCCGTAGCATTTCTCAAGTAATAAATATGGGTTTTCTTCTGATCAAAAGGATCACTTTCATCAAACATAACAGTATTATATTCTTCAGCTACCTTTGACTACTTATTTAAAATTCTATAAGATTTAGAAGTAATAGAATGACCTGGGAATATTCATTTATCTTCCATGGGGTTGAACATACCAATATTATCCTTGGTTTTCATGGAATAAAACCTGTATCCAAACACTTTAAATTATCCTAACTTTGGTTTTATATTATTACATAACTCATATGGTGTTTTATTTAAGATAGACCTTATTATAATTATGTTAATGAAATAACAAGTTGCATTAACTTCTTCACCCCAAAAATGATTGGGTAGGTTATATTCAAATAACATTGTCCTATAAATTTCATGCAAGGTCTAATTCCTCCTATCAAGAACACCATTCTATTAAGGTATCTCGGGGTAAGAAAAATTGTGTTTAATACTATACCTTGATCCAAATGAATTAAATTCATCATTCTAAAATACACCCCAATGTTCACTTATTATATTTCTAATTTTGGTATTTTTTTATTTTTAACAACTTTTTAAAAATTAATAAAAACAAAACATGCTTCACTTTTAAGTCTCAAGAAATAAACTCAGGTATATCTTGAATTTTTCCCTTGTTTTCAACAATATGAGAAAGATAACTTTCATTTCCATATTTACATAGTTTCTAATATTCCCGATATGTTATCAATTGTATGGGTTCAACATTGTATACAAACTGAAACTCTTTCTGAAAAACAACTTCTTTAGCACTATAGTCAATATTACCATGATAATCAGAAAGCCAATCCATTCCCAAAATAACTTCAAACTCAGATAAGGGTAAAAAAATGTTTATAGGTAATGTCTTTCCATAGACCCTAATAGAAAGATTTTTATAATTCCTCTTTACTATAACATTTATCCATGGTGTTTTAACAATAAATTCTGGATTCTTTTGTTGAGGTGATATTTCTAATTTATCAAAAAATTTCTCAAAGATAAAGGAATGTGTATACCACGTATCAAACAAAACATTTGAAAAATATGAGTAAAAAATAAACTACCTGATACAACATTATTGGATGGCCCGACATCTGCTGACATAGTTGCAAAGGATCTCACTACTCCTTTCTTCTTATAGTCTGGCATCTTTGCATCATTCAGATCTCCCTTTGGGCAGTAATTTTCATAATGACCCATCTCACCACATTTAAAACACTTTACTGTTTTCTTATCAAGATTAGTAGTTGGATAATTTTCATTACAATCATGGGCCATATTTCTAAACTTACCACATTTAAAACACTTCCTAGTTTTTCTAAGACATTCCCCAGGGTGCTTCTTGCCACACTTTTCACAAACTGGAAAATGGATTTTCTTACCATCAGATTTCTTTGGTTGATTCTTACCCATTACTTGACATTTGTACCTCTTCTTCTCTATGTTTCCAAAATGCATTTGATCATCAAAAAAATCCATATCTATCCTTGCAACACATTGGAAACGTTTCTCATAACTTTTGAATTCACGGGAGGCCAAAGCCCTTCGATACCTTGGCTTCAATCCTGAGAAAAATCAATTGATTTTACTATCAAGATCCAAAATAATATTTGGAGCAAACCCCACTAGTCAGGTAAAGTTTGCTTCATACACATCCACTGAATATTTCTCCTTCGGTTTCAATTCATGGAATTTCTTATCCATTCTAAGTCACACCCCCTTAGGAAAATATTTTTCAAGGAAAATACTTTAAAATTCATCCCACTCTAAGGCATAAAAATCCTCTCTACCCCTGATATTCCTTACCATTGACCACCATTGATCAGATTCCCCTTCAAAACAATAAATGGAAAGACTTAACTTTTGATTTTTTGAACAACCCATAACATTGAATATCTTTTCAAGGGCTTTGATCCATCTTTCAGCTGATACTGGTTCAGAAGATCTATTGAAAGCAGGAGGATGTTGTCTCATAAAATGTTCCACTACTATCATGTTATGTTGTAGTACCTCTATTAGTTCTCTTACATGGATTCCACCACCATTTATTTTCTAAGTTATCTGAGCCATTACTTTCACAAACCTCTCAGTTTCAATCCCTACCATTCCGGGTTGTAGATCCGAAAGGATGTCATTCTATCGGTGCCTCTCCTCTTAAACATCCATTTTCCTTCTGCGGATAACCATTGGGAACAAACATATCTTAGATGAATCAACATGGTAATCTTTAAATTCTAAAACATTTCAAATTAATCATCGAGTAAAAATCATTTAAGTTATTCTTTTAACATAATCCTAACCCCTAAAGTTATTGAAACTATCCTCTGATACCAACTATAAGGAGCCGGCCTTATTACATACATAATCTTAAATTTAGTCAAGAAACCACTTCCTTTACATTGAGGATATTTTTAAGTATAGAGATTTCGAAAATTGGTACATAACACATTCATGACATTACACATTATTATAGAGTGGATACTATAAAAACAATCTCTATTTTTTCAAAATATAAAACATTAAAACTTAAAAGATGATTATTTGACAATTCTTCATCATTTAACATTACTTCCTTCTTTGTCTTACACATAAATTAACCTACGAAAATCATTTAAAAACTTGGGGTGATCACAAAATCTCAGTTAGGGATGAAAAAGAGGGAAATAACTCATTAGTCCATGAATACTCATAATGTATGAAAGCATTTTCAAAAGACATGGTTGTCACCCGTATATACTTACTTCGTGTAAGATGAGGTTTACACAAGATCCACAGAAAACATGAGAAAATAAATATAATCATAAAGTTATATTGGGGAATTACTTACATAATATTGTAAACCTCATGGCTACCTTATAATTTGTAACCCTGACGGCTACCTTACAATTTGTGTAACCATCGCAATTACACATGGAGTAACCATACGGTCGACCTCCAACTTACACATACCCAATGAATTAGAGGTATATATAGGTCCCAAAATTCATCATAAATACTTCCCAATAACCAAAACATAATCATAAAACATGAATAATTCCATAAAAACATTGCTTTGGAATTTCGTAAAACCAAATTTTAAAAGAGGTTTTTAAAAAGGTAAGCCACTTACAAATTACATACAATTTAAGAGAGGCTTAATAGATTGGATGGAGTATGTATATTTACTATAAATACACATAATAAAACTTAATACAATCAGAACCCATCACACAAACAATTTAAATAGAACATAAATAATGAAGTAGAAGGTTAACCCAAAGAATGAAAATCGGGTTAAGAATTCCCTTACCCCAGGAATGTCTTACTTAAAACTTGCTTAAAATTACTTTATAATGGTTAAAAGAGTGTTATTAGTATTTTAAAGAAACATTTTTATGTTTATAATATCTTATATTATCATTTCATAACATCATTTCACCCTTTAATTGTTAGTATTTTTCTCCTTGCAGTGTTTTTGGGTGAGTTCTTTACATGATTTCCAAGATTGGTTCATGATGGATGTTCTTGTTGATTGGATGTGAAACTCCAGAATTGGAATGGAGTAGTATTTAAATATTTCTAGTCCCATAAATTATACCATTTATCATTTTTCAATTCTTACATTATGATGATTCATATGTTAAAACATTAATGATGTTCGTTTAGATCATTTTTGTTATTCTTTGATAATAATGACCTCATTTTGTTTTATAAATTAAAAACTTGTGTACAAAATAATTACATAACCATGGATGAGACATAACACATATATTATAACCTGGTTATACCATAAATATGGTTTCATTACTATACTTGAATAATTTAAAGAAAAATGAAATCACATCGTCCACGATGTCGATAATTTGACACATCATGGACAATGTTTTTAATTCCTTCGATAAGTGGGAGAGGATAAGAAGAATGATGATGAATTTTCCATGAACATTAGAAAATACAGAATATACATGATTCTTGGAGGTTTCATGCCTCTTGTTTAAAATTAGGTGAGGAAAGAAGAAGAAAATAATAGAATCCTGAAATAAAAGAAAGCTTGAGAAATTTCTCACAAAAATTCGACAGCCTAATGACGTCTCTTAAAATTTCCTGAAAATAGTTTGATGAGAGAAAGGGATATCTCGTAACTCTTACATAATATGGACAGTAAGGGGGGATATGGAATGAAATATCCCAACATAAACCAAATGAAAGGAAGAAAATAACATAAAATTAAAGAAAAGAAATAAAATAAAAGAGGATTTTACCTCTTGATCTCTTCTCCTTGAGATCCTTCTCAACGCTTCGGTTTTGGTCTTTTGGTGAGCCCAGCAGCTCTAGGATGTGGGGAAGAGCCTTGAGAGGATTATTGGGTAGAACATAGGCATGTATCAAGGCTTGAGAGGTGTGGGAATAATAGGGGAGTGAGGGTGGTATTTATCATGGAAGAGAGGGGGTATTTTTCATTATTTTAATCATTATTATAATATTGTTTCCCAAGATTATGAATAGTCATAGTTCATGTGACCTAAAATAGTAATAATGGAATGTGAGTTCAAAAAAAGTGTCATTTCATCACATATGATGTCATAAATAGTGAATTTTACTGATAATTTGATTATACAGTATTTTATCGTATTTCACTATTCATTGAAAATTAAAGAATTTCAGAAAAATCCCAAAAATTTACCCTCACCATTTTTCAACGTGTAGAATTAAAAAATGAAGTCCATTTTTCGAAAATAATTTTCAAAATATTTTTAATTTAATTTTTAAATAAAATCATAATTAATTCAAAAATTAACAATTCTAATTCTATAACTAATTCTACATCATGCTGAAAAATTAACCAAGATGTTATTATCTTAAAGCCTTAAGAAAATAAAATAATAATAAAATTTTCTATTCATTAGGGTCATATTACTATTCATATTACTATTCATAAGGGTGTGTTACTATTCACAAAAAACAAGTTGGTTTCATGAGACTCCAAATAACTTACTGAACACAATTATAGATGACGGTTTCTTGAAATTCAAAACATAGTAGTGGAAAAATTATGTTTAAAGGCTAGTTATAAATATCTACTTTAAACAAAGTTCCATGCATTTATATTTATTTTTAGAAAAACTTGGGGTGTTATAAAATCCCCACCTTCTGGAAATTACTTCCTCGCAATTTTATTTACTTATTAAACAACTGAGGCTACTTTTCCATGTGGTTTATTCACAAAGAATTTACCTGTTGGATTACCTTATTCTGTAATACATGTTCCCTTCGATCAAGAATCTGAATAGGTTTCTCTTTATAAGAAAGTTTCTCTTCCAGCTGAACTACTTCTAAGCTCAAGACATGTGATGAATCTGGCACATATTTTCTCAACATCGAAACATGAAAAACACTGTGTACCTGAAACAAACTCAGGGGAAAAGCTACACGGTATGCCACTATTCCAACTTTCTCCGAGATTTCAAAAGGACTGATGAACCGTGGACTTATCTTCCCTATCTTACCGAAATGCATCACACTTTTCCAAGGAGATATTTTAAGGAAAACATGGTCACCTACCTCAAAAGAGAAGCCTTTCCTTTTGTTATCTTCATAACTTTTACGCCTGCTATGAGCTGTCCTCATGTGCTGCTGGATCATACTCACTTTATCAGCCACTTCTTCTACTAATTCTGGCCCCATCAACTTTATTTCACCGACTTCATCCCAAAACGCTGGAGTCCGACACCACTTCCCATACAAGGCCTCAAAAGGTTCCATATGAATATTGGAATGAAAACTATTATTATAAGAAAACTCAACTAAGGAAATATGTTGATCCCAACTTCCATGGTTGTCCATTGAACAAGATCGAAGCATATCCTCCAAAGTTTGAATCATTCGTTCTGACTGCCCATCTGATTGAGGATGAAAATTTTTACTAAAAATTAACTTTGTGCTCAATGACTTCTGAAGTCCCTTCCAAAAGTTAGAAGTGAACCTGAGATCTTGGTCAAATAGAATAGACAGAGTAACTCCATGTAACCTGATAATCTCCTTGAGGTACAATCAATAAATTTGATCCAAATACATTGTATCTCGAGTAGAAATAAAATGTGCATATTCTATCATCTGATCCACAATGACCTAAATTTCATTGTTACCTCAAGATGTCTTAGGTAGTCCCACCACAAAGTCCATAGATACATTCTAAAACTTCCACTCTGGCACTGGAAAATACTGAAACTTCTCATGTGGTAATTTCCACTCTTCTTTAACCTATTGACATGTCAAACATTTCATGGTAAAATTAGAAATATCCATTTTCATTTCATCCCACCAGTAATACTCCTGAAGGTCTCTATACATCTTAGTACTTCCAGGATGAACCAAAAATGGAGAACTATGAGCTTCACACAAAAAATCATTCTTCAATTGAGAATCACAAGGCACACACAACCTTTTTCCAAATCTTAAATCACAAACTTTATCAAGGTTAAATTCTGTAAGATTACCCATTTTAACCAATTCTTCCTTTTTCTGTAGCTTACAGTCTTCATTATGTGCTCGCTTAATTCTGTATGACAATAAATACTGCACTTAAACCTGAATCAAAACATATATATTCCCTTCACAAACAACTTCTATCCAAAATTCATCAAATCATTAATCAAGGGATCATGTTCCAAACATAGCATGGTTAATGATAAATGATTTTTCTGACTCAAGGCATCTTCCACATTGTTTGCTTTTCCAGGATGGTAATTGATTGTGCAATCATAATCCTTTATCAGTCCAAGCAATATTCTCTACCTCATTTTTAATTCCTTCTAAGTGAATATATACTTTAGACTTTTATGGTCAGTATATATTTGAAATTTAGATTCGTATAAATGATGCCTAAAAATTTTCAAAGCAAAAACCATAGGTTCCAACTCTAAATCATTTGTGGGATAATTTAGATAATGAGGTTTATGTTTTCTTAAACCATAAGCAATTACCTGGTCATTATGCATCAAACCACAACCAAGTCCCTTCAAAGAAGCATCACTGTAAATGAAAAACTCACCATTCTGGGAAGGTAAGGCCAAAACTAGAGCATTCACCAATCTCTTCTTTAGTTCCTGAAAACAAACATCACATTATTCTATCCAAACAAATTTAACCCCTTTATGTGTTAACTTAGTTATCAGGCTAGATAACCATGAAAATTTATTAACAAACCGTCAGTAATAACCTGCTGACCCAAGAAAACTACGAATCTCTGTAACATTTATTGGTCTTGTCCATTCATTAACTACTTTTGTTTTGACAGGATCAACTGTTATTCCATCATTATTTACAATGGGCCCAATAAAAGAAATCAATTGTAACCAAAAATCATACTTGCTGAATTTTCCATATAGTTTCTTTTCTTTTAAGGTTTGTAAAATAACCCTTAGATGTTTTTCATGCTCCTTTTTATTTTTAGAAAATACTATAATACCATCAATAAACACCACCACAAACATTTCCAAGAACTCATGAAATACTCTATTCATAAGATTCAGGAATATAGCAGGTGCATTAGTTAATCCAAACGACATAACAAAAAATTCATAATGCCCATATCTAGTATGAAAGGATCTTTTGGGGATGTCATCCTCCTTCACCTTCATCTGATGGTATCTAGATCTCAAGTCAATCTTGGAAAAGTACTGAGCTCCCAAGAGCTGATCAAACAAGTCATCGATATGAGGTAAAGGATACTTGTTTTATCAGTGATATTTTTCAAAGCTCTATAATCAATGCAAGGTCTCATGGAACCATTTTATTTTTAATAAACAAAATATGAGCTCCTCATGGTGAAGTGTTAGGATGAAATAAGAATTTATCAAGAAAATCCTGCAACTAATTTTTCAATTCAAGAAGTTTTATTTGAGCCATATGATAAAAGGGTTTTGAGATTGGATTAGCATTAGAAACTAAGTCAATTATGAATTCAACTTTCAGATCATGTATGAAACTGAGTAACTCATTAGGAAAAACATCATGGTATTAATTTACCATCGGCACATCATTCATCTGAATAGTTCCCTTTTTTTCAACAATATGAGCAAGATAACATTCATTTCCATCTTTCAATAGTTTCTCAACTTCCTGATATATTATCAATTGTATGGGTTCATTCTTGTATAAAAATTGAAACTCTTTCTAAAAAAAACTTCTTTATCTCTACAGTCAATCTTAGAATGATAACCAAAAAGCCAATCCATTCCCAGAATAACATCAAACTTGACTAAGGGTAAAACAAAAAGGTTTTCAGGTAAAATATTTATACAAAACAAAATAGAAACATTCTTATAATTCCTATATGATATAACATTTCCCCTGGTGTTTTAACAACAAGTTATGGATTCTTTTGCTTAGGTGATATTTCTAATTTATAAGAAAATTTCTCATAAATGAAGGAATGTTTAGACCTAGAATCAAAAAAAACTTTATAAAAATCTAATTTAACAAACAAAGTACCTAATACAATATCATTGGATGGCATGACATCTGCTGAAGTACTCACAAAGGATCTCACTACTCCTTTCTGCTTGTAGTCTGGATTCTTTGCATCATTTTGATCTCTCTTTGGGAAGGCATTTTCATAATGACCCATCTCACCACATTTAAAACAAAATTTACTGTTTTCTTATCAGGATTAGTCTTTGTATCATTTTCGTCACAATCTCGGGCCATATGTCCAAACTTACCACATTTAAAACACTTCCCAGTTTTTCTAAGACATTCCTAGGGTGCTTCTTTCCATACTTTTCACAAACTGGAAACTAGATTTTCTTACCATCAGATTTCTTTGGTTGATTCTTACCCATTGCTTTCCATATGAACCTATTCTTCCCTTTTTTTCCAAAATGCATTTGATCATCAGAAAACTCCATCTCTACCCTCTCATCACATCGGACAAGTTTCTCATAACTTTTGAATTCACAGGTGGCCAACGCCCTTTGATACCTGGGATTCAATCCTGAGTAAAAGTGGTTGATTTTGTTATCAAGATCAAGAATAATATTTGAAGCATACCTCACTAGTCATGTGAAGTTTTCTTCATACACAGCCACTAAATCTTCCTCATTTTATTTCAATTTAAGGAATTTCTTCTCCATTTTAAGTCGCACCACCTTAGGAAAATATTTTTCAAGGAAAAGACTTTTAAATTCATCCCACTCTAAGGCATTAAAATCCTCTCTACCCCTGATATTCCTTAAACTTGATCACCACTGATTAGCTTCCCCTTAAATATGATAAATGGAAAGACTTAACTTATGATTGTATGAACAACCCATAACATTGAATATCTTTTCAAGGTATTTAATCTATCCTTCAGATGCTATTGGATCAGAAGATCCATTGAAAGCAGGAGGGTGTTGTCTCATAACCTTTTCCACTACTGTCATCTTCCATTGGGGTACCTCTATTGGTTCTCTTGCATGGATGTCACCACCATTTATTTCTTGCGTTAGCTAATCCATTACATTCACAAACTGCTCGGTTCCAATCCCTACCATTTCGGTTTGTAGATCCGGAAGGATGTTATTCTGTTGGTACCTCTCCTCTTCAACATCCCTATTTTTTCTGTGGACAACCATTCTGAACAAACATATCTTAGATGAAGTAACATGTTAATCTTTAAATGCTAAAACATTTCAAATTAATCATGGATAAAAATCATTTAAGTTATTCTTTTGACATAATCCTAACCGGTAAAGTTATCTAAACCATCCTCTGATACCAACTATAAGGACCCAGCCTTATTACATAAATAATATTGAATTTAGTCAAGAAACAAATTCCTTTAAATTGAGGATCTATTCATGTTTATAGCTTTTGAGAATTGGGACATAACACATTCATGACATTAAACATTATTACAGAGTGGATACTATAAAAATAGTCTCCGTTTTTTTCAAAAAATAAAAGATTAAAACTTAAAACATGATTCTTTGACAATTCTTCATCATTTAACATGGCGTCCTTCTTTGTCTTACACATAAATTAACCTTTTAAAATCATTTAAAAACTTGGTATGAGCACAAAATCTCATTAAGGGATGAAAAATAAGGAAAGAGATCATTAGTCCATGAATACTCATAACGTTTGAAAGCATTTTCAAAAGACATGATTTTCACCCATATATACTTACTTCATGTTACATGAGATTTAAAAAAGATCCACCCAAAACATGAAAACATAAATATAATCATAAAGGTATCTTGGGTAGTTAGTTACATAATATTGTAACCCTCACGGCTGCCTTATAATTTGTAACCCTCATGGCTACCTTACAATTTGTGTAACCATCGTAGTTACACCTGGAGTAACCATAAGGCCGACCTCCAACTTACACATACCCAATTCATTAGAGGGAGATATAGATACCACCCTTAATCATAAATAATTCCCAATAACTAAAACATAATCATACAACATGAATAATTCCATAAAAACATTGCTTTGGAATTTCGTAAAACCGAATTTTAAAAGGGGTTTTAAAAAAGGAAAGCCACTTATAAATTACATACAATTGAAGAGAGGCATAATAGAGTGGATGGAGTATGTATATATACTATAAATACACCTAATAAAACATAATATAAATATAATCCATCATACAAACAATTTAAATATCACATAAATAATGAAGTATAAGGTTAACCCAAATTATGAAAATCGGGTTAAGAATTCGCTTACCTCAGGATTGTCTTACTTAAAACTTGTTTAAACTTCTTGTATAATGGTTAAAAGAGTGTTATTAGTATTTTAAAGAAACATTTTCATGTTTATAACATCTTATATAATCATTTCATAACATCATTTCACCCTTTAATTATTAGTATTTTTCTCCTTGCACTATTTTTGGGTGAGTTCTTTACATGATTTCCAAGATTGGTTCATGATGGATATTCTTGTCGATTGGATGTGAAACTCTAGAATTGGAATGGAGTAGTATATACATATTTATAGTACCATAAATTATACCATTATTAATTTTTTAATTCTTACATGAGGATGGTTCATAAGTTAAAACATTAATGATGTTCGTTTAGATCATTTTAGTTACTCTTTGATAATAATGACCTCATTTTGTTTTATAAATTAAAACCATGTGTAAAAAAGAATTCCATAACCATTTATGAGACATAATACATATATTATAACCTATTTATACCATAAAAATGGTTTCAGTGCCTGAATTTAATAATTTAAGGGAAAATGAAATCACATCGTCCACGATGTTGGTAATTCGATACATCATGGGCATTGTTTTTAATTCCTTCGATAAGTGGGAGAGGAGAAGAATAATGATGATGAATTTTCCATGAACATGAGAACATCCAAAATATAAATGATTCTTTCAGCATTCATTCCTCTTGGTTAAAATTAGGTGATTAAAGAAGAAGAAAATAAAGGAATCTTGAAATAAAAGAAACCTTGAGAAATTTCTCACGAAAATTCGGCAACCTAACGACATCTCTTAAAATTTCATAAAAATAGTTTGATGAGAGAAAGGGATATATCATCACTCATACATAATATGGAAATTAAGGGGGTATATGCAATGAAATATCCCAACATAAACCAAAGGAAAGGAAGATAATAACATAAAATGAATGAAAAGAAAGAAAATAAAAGAGGATGTTTGCCTCTTGATCTCTTCTCCTTGAGATCCTTCTTAAGGGATACGGTTTTGGTTTTTTGGTGAGACCAGCAGCTATAAGACGTGGGTAAGAGACTTTGGAAGATTATTGGGAAGAACTTAGGCATGGATCAAGGCTTGAGAGGTGTGGGAAGAATAGGGGAGTGAGGGTGGTATTTATAGTGGAAGAGAGAGGGTATTGTTCATTATTTTAATCATTATTATAATATTTTTTCTCAAGATTATGAATAGTATTAGTTCATGTGACCTAAAATAGTAATATTGGCATGTGAGTTCAATACAAGTGGCCTTTCATCACTTATGATTTCATAAACAGTAAATTTTACTGATAATTTGATTATACGGTATTTTATCGTATTTCATTATTCATCGAAAATTAAAGAATTTTAGAAAAATACCAAAAATTTACCTTGGCCATTTTTTGATGTGTAGAAATAAAAAATGAAGTCCATTAGTTTAAAATATTTTTCTCAATATTTTTGATTTAATTTTAAAATAAAATCATACTTTATTCAAAAATTAACAATTCTAATTCTATAACTACTTCTATATCACAATGAAAAATTAACCAAGATGTTATTATCTTAAATACTTAGGAAAATAAAATAATAATAAAATTTAATATTCATTAGGGTCATATTACTATTCATGTTACTATTCATAAGGGTATGTTACTATTTACAAAATAACTAGTTGGTTTCATCAGACTCCAAAGAACTTACTGAACATAATTATAGATGAAAGTTTCTTGAAATTCAAAACATAGTAAAGGAAAAATTATGTTTAAATTCTAGTTATAAATATATACTTTAAACAAAATTCCATGCATTTATATTTATTTTTAGAAAAACTTGGGGTGTTACAGTCAATAAAAAAATTTAATTTTTGTTTGTGTGGATTGTTACCTATAAAAAAAATTTAACAAAACTACTATTTAGTACCAGAACACTCTTGGGTCTAACAGTGTAAGATAAAAAAGATTTGAAAATCGAAATCTGTTTTTTCTTGAAAATTTAAAATTATAATTGGAAAGTTTTATAATGATAATATATTTCCTTATTACATATAATAACACATTTTTTAGATAGAAATAATTTTCAAAACCAGCATTTATACTCTAGTAAAAAAATTAATACTAGAAATATTTTTAATTTTTGAACTTAGTATAAAATAGTTTTTATAAAGATTTTGTTTTTCTCCCTTTATTCCTATATCGTATTTTTCTTTAATGGGTTGGCTTTTTCCAAGGATTTTATTTAGTTAATCCTCTCATTAGTAAAATCACTTTCAAAATTATTTAAATTTTTTAATTCTATTTTTAAATCCATTATTTTTTAGTCATGGGTAGGACAATTAGAAACCAACTCACCAAATTTTGCACTTAGTTCAAAATTTTGTTTATTTAAGACTAGTTTTTATTTGACACTAACATAAAATGATTTCTTTAAATTTTTATTATTTTTCTTTAAAGACTCATGTTATTCTTATAAAATAGAATAATATTCAATTATTTTATCATAAGATCTATTGTCAAATTCAGATTCAGATATTGAATAGTAAGAAGAAAGTACCTCATCTATTTGTTCCATATAGCACATGTTATCCTTTTGATTTGAATTTATAGATTTAGAATATGAGTTGTAATCATTATTGGAGTCCTATGAGGCACTCTATATATCCTTAATATCTTTCTTGATATTATTCTAATAATCAACCTTCTTGAAATACTTATTCTTAGACTTCTTTTTATCTTATAGTTGAGGGTAGTCTGCCTTAATGTGCCCAAGATTCTTATACTCAAAGAATATGACCTCTTTAGAGTTTCCCTCATGCTTCTTATAATTATTGAAGGGTTTTCTAAAACCTCTTCACATATTGTAAATTTTTTTAACTTTCTGATAAACTAACCAAACTCATCATTTGATTCTAAGTTTCTTGATGTATATTATTCTCCATATGATTCATAAATTTGTATACTCCTGTTATTATTGTTATATTTTTAAGTATAAACCTTCAGAGAAACATTTTCAATTTAACAAGATTATATTCCTAAGTATTATCTTTGATTTCTTCTTCATATATCAATAGTGTACCAATAAGATCATTTATTTTTAAATATTTGAAAGATATAGATTTCCTAATAGTGGAGGAAATTTCAATCCATCTAAGTGGTAAAATTATTAGGATTTTTAAATATTTACCTGTTTAGGAATAAGTGTTCCTAAAGAATAAACATTATTTTCAACCTTAATAAGTCTTGTATTAAATTGAGGAATTTTATCTCTTTTCCATTATTATAAAAGTATCGAACATAATCTTTGCAGTATTGTATCAAAGATCTCACATGTTTTAAGTTCATTCATAGGCCACTAATATGGTAGTACACATCACATGTGTTGTACCACATTGACAAACTCTGTTGAATTCATCTTGACTGAGTTCACATATGATAGAATTTATGGATTTCAAGTTTAAGTCACAGCTGGTTTTGATGGTATCATCCCATGTTTTAGGATCAGACCTATGATTTTTTTAATTTTTGATAGCCTTTAGATGAACTATTCATCCAGGATTTTTTAGGTATATAATCATTCAGTCCTTCTAGAAAGCATAGTTTTACCATCGAAATAAGGCTCTATGACCATAGGCGTGCCTTTTATATTTTCATCCATATCATCCATTAAATAGGATCTTCAAGACTTCAACCATTTAGATTTTATAAACAAAAATTAAAATCCTTCTATATCAATTGTTGGTTGCACAAAAACAATATTATATTTCAATATGGGGGTGAATTTATTTATTGAAATTTTCTTCACTTTAAAACAACCCTATTTTTAGGATTGATAGGTTATGATATTTTCATAAAAAACAAGTATTAGAAATAAATATATAAAGAAATAAATCAAACACAAGAGATTTATAAATATTTGAGGAATGGATATCCTCAAGTCCACCCCACAAATGCTCAACTCCTAGAGCTTAATGATTTTTATTAACACCAGTTATTTTCCTAAGGACTGGTCGACTAAGTTCAAGAATCCATCACTTGGTACAAAAACTAGGATCATTTATTAGGATCCTATAAGGAGTTAAAAAACAATATCCATCAGCACTCGGTATGAGGAGTTCTTACTTTTAGTGATAAGATAAAATAATGAGGTTTTATAAATGAAGCATGTAGTTGTAAGATTCAACTAATAGTACATGAAAAAACTTATAGAGAATATGATTATATTAAAATAGAATCCTTGTAGGTCCCTTGATTTCAAAAATATATATTTTATACATAATAATTTTATAGTAGCTTCAAGAATTATATATCATAAGTTGTATGAAGTAAGTATGGATTCATTTCTATGTAGACATCTCTATTGCATACAATAACACTTCTATTTATATCTCCTATTCTGAATTTTAACTAAAGATCACTTGAAAATCCCATTGTTCATGTGGATAATAATTTTACAAAATTGAATCAGTTGCCTCTTAATTAGAGTGTGTCCTTTTTTCCCATATATGGAATGAACTTCCATGGAAGAGATGGAAGAAATATTCTTTATTGAATATTTATATTCTTAGGAAGATACTCTATCCAAATATATATTTCCTCATTTATAAAAATCCTTTTATAATGAACATAAAATCATAAGTTTACTTATTAAAAAGTCACACCAACAGAAATGAGTATAATCATAATTATATTTTGAAATATTGCTTGATTTATTTTATATAAATGTCTAGAAACACTATTCTCGTAAGATAATTCATCATGTATCTTCATAATATAACACATTTTAGTTCTTTGACTTCTGCATCACATAAGATAAATAATCTAGATTTACTATTTCTATAGGATAATTCCATTTCACAAGATAGTCTCTTACTTCCATAAGATAAATTACCTTCCAAAATTCTTAACATTTTAAAGATAATTCATTTGTGAAGGTCCATTTCATAAGATAAAATACTTGTCCTGATTTTTCATCTGGATTTTCTTTCTGACCATGACTTCATCATAAGATAATTTATCTACTTCGTAAGATAATCAACTTATGTAGTAAGATAATATTTGAAACTAATATTCTGTAAGATGAAATAATTTAGTACAGACTTAAGAATTCAATGCAAGTACAAAATTTTATCCATAATAGAATTACTTTAACTATAATATAATCTTGACACATAAGATAAATTCCTTTAATGGAAAACTAAATTCCAACAACCATAACCTGAATTTATTTACACTTTTAGGATAAGTGATATTGGCTCATTATCCATATAGTTAATATTCCTTAAAATTTTATTAAACAAACAACTAAAAACTTTTAAGAATGGTTATAAATGAAATACTTAAATACATAAGATATACTAGCCTATAAATAAATATGAATTTTGTGAATAATAGATACACATAATGTACTGAGATATGTTGGAACAACATGAGTCTATCCAAAAATGTGGGCCCAAGTCCCATTCAAGGGTGAGTATAAACATATTTAGTAGCTTGCCTCAAAAACAACAATGATCAAAGAGTAGCATGTCATCTCAAATAACTCATCCCTAAGGGGTAGATGAAAATAATTCAAGAAGAATTATCTGAATATGATCAAACACTATAAGTCTTAATCAAGCTGAGAAGTCTCAACCATAAAATCTCAATTCCTCAGATCTACCTCACATAATCACCTACAGGCTCTCTAAATGTTGAATTGTCTATGAACTTTAAAGTCAATAGATAGTTGTGAACCACATATCAAAGTTAACCCTAGGGTACTGAAGAATCATGAATAATGTAGAAGTATAAATTTCATAAGCTTCCAGTAGGCACACCCCTACCTGAATCTAAGAAAGATATCACACTCAACATCAAAGTGTGTTTTCCAACTGAGATAGCATGTGCTACTTAGTGGTAATGGATAAACCCTTATATTCTCAAAAAAGGACCTAGAAAAATTATGTAAGCCTTCCAAGGTCTACATACCAAAAAAAATATCAGCATTCATAACCTCTACTACACTATAATGAATTATCCCATGCCAATGTATATTAGACAAAATACCTACTCTGATGGAGGAACCAAGTCACGTGCAAGATCTTCTCATGGGTGGAAATGTTGAATCCACAAATAGATAAAACTAGACCCATTTTGGTGGTGGGGAATATGAAACCTATATGATCCCTAGGTAGATGATCTCATGTCCTAGGATAGAACTCAAAAAATAGGAGGGATTACTGACCCTATCCCAAAGATGGTGAGAGGTAAAAATGCCATTACAGCACTCATAGTTCTCAACGAGGGTTGATATTCCCAAATAATTCTAAGATCCACTAACATCCTTTAAGATAATACCTCTCATGATCACTCATGTTTTATTAAGAATATCATCTCTACCTTAAAAATAAAGGTTTTAATGTTGAACTATTCTCATATCTCCTCGCACCAGATCTTGGATATTGAAGTAAAGCAAACCATCGTTCTCTATGTAGAAAAACAACCAAAATGGAATACTTTAACATCCACAACTAAGACATAAAAAAGAATACATGACAAGTAGGTGATTTTGAGAATATTCCACAACATTTCTCCAAGGTTTCATGATATATATCCCATGATCGGTCACTATCCCAACTTCTCAAGCCACACATGGCATGAAAATGTCAACAACATGGCATATGGTCCTAAACCACATGGTGTGTAGGGAAAAATTGTCTCATATTCGTATACCCTATCTATATGCCAAGATTTTAGATATGGTGACCATGGGTTGTAGTCTAAGGCCACATGTCTTATGATATTTAAATTTCCTACAAACCCTAGCATTGTAGCTACAAATTACACAACATGTGTTTTTCTGAACTACATGCCATGAAGTTGGGTTTTTCAAACTAGGTTTGAACCATTATCCTAAATTCTTATCTAAAACTTCTATTTATGTATAAATATTTCCTAGATAAGCATTAACCATATTTTCCAAGGTGTCCGAACCATTTGAGATTGACTTTTGGCCATTGATCACTGGAATTAGGATCTTCCATCGAAGCCCCATAATTCTGCATGTTTTCACTACCAACGAAGCAACCCACCATTCATATTTATGTGATTCATACATCATCTATAAATATCCATGAGTTATATTCCTTGATATAAAATATAAAAAAGTTATCCCTGATATTAATACAAATCACAAAATTAATTTTATATATATAAATGGTCATATCACCAGCAAAGAATCAAAACTAATGATGGAGGTGAAAAACAGAGGGAGGAAACCAATAATCCACGAATGTGAGTTTATGTAAAGATCATACAAGGCCGTACATCATCCATGGTTATTTAATTCAAATTAATTGATGGATAAATAAATTTTATAACAAAAAAACACAATTCATAAATTTAACCAAAATTTAAAAATTGATAAGGTCATGAAATACCCAATCATAGATTCAATTTTAGGGAAATTAATTTATGATTGAAACAATATTACGAATGGGGTAAAATCAATGAATAAAAAAATCCACAACCTATAAAATAAAAGTCATTACATTGATCCATTTTCAAATCCATGGTTCAATTCATTATTGTTGTGCAATCCAATCATTGATGCCACTACGGATCTATTCCCACTCCTCATTCCACCATTGATGTTTCTTTAATCCGCCATCACCTCTCTCTCTCTCCCAAATCCCTTCTCTATAGGGTTTTTAATTATATACATGGATAAACCCATGGGATAATAATAACTAGTTTATTATAGAGAGATTTATTTTTTCATAATTAATGACCAATTAATTAAATGATTAAATTTTTAAATTAATCTGCCTACAATAGTGAAAACCTAAGAACTCTAACACAAATAAAACATATGCCACTTCCAGGGTAAAACCCATATTTCAAATTTAAAGGAGGTCTCATTTTATCCATCTGAGACACTATTCAAGAGATATTATCATCTCACCAAAAACACTTCTGCATAGATTAAAAATAATATAATATTTTTATTATATTATTTCCAAGACTCCATGACACTTTATTTTTTACGTCGCCTTGGCTTGACGGTAAATCCCATACACCAAAACAAAAACAACACTCAGAAAATATTTTTGAGGTCATTTTATTTGGTAAATTTTTCAATTTTTCACTATCAAGAACCTAGGACTTAAAAAATTAAAAAACGAGCTGAGCCTCACATGGGAAAAACTAGAGTCGCTGCATGTCTAGAGTTACTCTCACTTAATATACCATTATTTAGAGATAATATTTGAAGATAAATTAGTCTCATATGGTGTTTCCAAGCATATTTTAATAGGAAAATGAACAAGGGATATGATTTAATCCCGGTTCATCCATCTCCATAATTGATATCAGTGTAAACAAGTTGTTTTATGGTTCCAAAATGAAGTTCTCTAAAACCTGGTAATTTTTAAATAAAGTCACTACATTTAATTTAACAGTATTTATGGGTGAATCGTATACCAACATTGGTTTTAGAGTTATAATGACCATTTATTATATTTTAGACATGTTTTATTATAACAGTGGTTCTTTCCAATGTTTAGTTTTTGGTGTTACAAATAACATTTTCCAATCATTATGTTGTTGGGAAAAAAATCCCAGAATACAATGTGGTATTTTATATAATGATCATGTTTTCTAGGTCATCTAGAAGATTTTATGCACAGATATCAATTAATTTCTCATATGGTAGTTGAATATCAATGTAATAGGTGATACCATTCCATTTTGAAAAATATATATAAATTTATCACTTTCATACTAATTACAATTAGAGAGGTCATAAATACATGTTTTCCTTAGTATTGAACTAAATTGATAGAAAAATTTTGGATGCTTCTCTTCCAAATTGAAAATCAATCTATTAGATAAATTATTGTTTTAGACAAAAAAAGACCTCCTAAAGTATACAAAAAAAATTGGATAATTTATGTTTCTCTAGAATTCCAAACATGGGACCATATAAATACATGATCAATTATGATATTGAACAATGAGAAGTTTTGACTCTCAATTGTTAGCGGAGAATGATTCTTATCCACCCACTTAGGATATGGTTTCTTCCATTTTAACACTAGTACACATAGGCCTTATATAGATTCCAACTAGATTGTGATAGTTTCATGGGATTCCTCTGATGAGGTCATCATTTGGGCCAAGTTTTTTCATGTATAAATTACTTGAACATGTATTGGGTGGCATTCTTGAGCCTATGTTTATTGGAATCCAAATGGAGGGAATTCTTGGAAATCAATTGATGTCATAATTAACCAAACATGATGATGTGGTGGATTATTTTTTTGTAGATTGAACATCATATTCAAACCAATGAGGGTAAACTAAATGAGATATAGTGGATTCATCTTGGAAATCACACTCATTATTCATGATTCCCATGATTAACCCGATATTAATTCACTTTTCCATCTCTCTCTTAGGCATATACTGGGACTATTATTTCTTTGTTGAAAGGACCTTAACACCCATTGGTAGAGGATGGGTTGTGGATATAGCCACCCCTTTTCCTTTTTCATATCAACTATATAACTAAGAATTTAGAAATGGTATGTTTTAAGGGCTCATAAACCATGAGATTTACTTTGATGGAAAGTGTAAAACCCTTCTTCATATACGTTTGATTCAATGATGTTATCTATGAATGCCTCCTCTTTTTTCCATTAATTCTCAATATCAAGCTTTACGACACATAAGGGATTGAAATTGAAAACATTTATAGATATATACACTACATTAGAGACTACATAATCGTCTATTTTGATGATGTATATAGCCTTGTCTGCCTTAGAATAACCTTTTAAGATTAACTTATAATCCTACATTATTTCTACTTTATTAGAGGATTTCATTGATTTTGGGCCCCTATGAGGTTTCTATTTCTCAATTTAGTGCCCCCATTGAAATTTAATTCAAGGATTATCATGATGGATGATTCTAAATGTATCTAACCTAACTTCTATTAAATGTAATCATGGTGGACGAGTTTATAAAAAAATAATGGGGTAAATTGTGTGATTTCTTATGGATCCACCCCATGTATTGAGAAAACTAATCATTTTGGATGAGTTGCATCATAAATTTTGGTATCTCCTTATTTTATTGATGATATTAAAGGTATTGTGGGGATAAAAATTCCCCCAACCTTTCATGAAATAGGTTCCTCTATGTTGTTGTAGGTGTGATAGCATCCCTATTCACTTTTTAGTCTTGTACTTAGTGTACACCAAAAGAAACATATTTTCTCGCTATTTTAAATAATAAGAATCTACTATTGAGAGTAGTTATATATATAGATAATCAATTTTCCTCAAATTACTTACCTTTTTTCAGGAAGCTTTATGAAAAATCATTTCGATCAACTCTTCCCATCTATTTTTTCTTTCTTGTGTGTTAGGTACACTAGGATTCCATTGAATTGACCAACTAAAAAACCCAAAATCTGATTCAGAGAATTATTTGGGTTAATGGAATTATAAATTACCCTATAGATATTATCTTATTGACCAATGATTTTTTTATAATGCAACCCCTCAAAATCACCAGAGCCTATGAGGCATACATAAAGGGAATCTTCTTTAATTACTCGAAAATGTGTCTTAAGTAATGTTAAGAATGATTATTGTAGGCACTCATATTATTTGACTAATTTTACATTCTTGAAAACTTGGAGGATATACAAATAAACTCAATGGTATTATTTATCCAACATGTTGTGGTGGCCCTCGTATCTTTCACACGGTATATTTTTAAAGAAGATATGGTTGACTTTCATTCAAATATTTCACTAATGGTGGGATATACATTCCTCTTTCCAAATATTAGTATTAATATACTAAGGTTTCTATGGATTGGAATGAGGATGATATTTTTTTCTTCAACCAACTCCTTCCACATTATTCTCAAACTTGGTTCATATTTTAGGAATGGTTCCTCATGTTTTTTAGACTATAAATGTTTTCTTTCTAATAATTTATTGAGTAGAGTGGAATCATTTTAAAGGTTTTTTTACCACATCCATAATTGCATGAACTGGCATAGGAACCAATGATGGTAATTTTCTAAACTATCCAATTAGTTGGAAGGAGTCATTTCTACTTGATAATGGAGTTCTAGATATAAATATTTTCATTTTCACAAACAATTATTTATATGAGAGAATTTTTGGACTAATCACATCAAGAAGAGATCCCTCATTTTGAATAATTGGAGGAGAACCACTAAAGTCCTTTTCTTCATCACCATGGTTGGACCTCTATGGTTACAAGTTACTTGATCACTATAAGGAGTAACTTTATAGATATTGTGTAATTGATCCCTACAAGTAACCACTTCACTGTTATTGGATGGTTAACTATCGATTTGGGGAATACCTTCATGTGTAATACCATGGGGAGGACCTATATGAAATACTAAAAAATAGGCCTTTAATAGCCCTAAAAATGGACTTTATCAGTGCTAGAGAAGCACTTACAATTGGATAAAGATTAAAATCTTGATTCTTGTATCAATCCAAAAAATCACTGGTAAAGGACTATTTATCAATGCTTTACAAAGTGATGATGAAGGGGTATATTGTAGTGTATTATAACAGAACACTACAGCACCAGTGCAGTAAACAATAACAGCATGCCGCCACACCAAAAACACCATGAAATCATAAAAATAAAGTATGAATATATAATTTAAATGAAAAGAAAACAATATAGGCTTGTTTTCTCAATTTTTGCGATGTGATGTACATTTTAAACTAAAATGATACCTATATATTGAAAAAATTCACTTTGATTCATACCAGTCACACCATTCATTAGATTGAGATGAAGTTAATTCTTACACATCTCAAATGACTTATAGATTGTTTTTCTAAAGTATCAAAACAATCCGAATGTTTTTGATCGTTTTGAGAATATCGCTTGTCTTTTTTTATGAAAATTTCATTTTATACTAGAAAGAATAAATTTGACTCATACCAGTCACATAATGTGTTTATTTAATATAATACCAATTCCTACATGTCATAAATGACTTATGAATCATTTTCCTAAATTATAAAGACAATTTGATCATGTTTTCTTATTTTTCAGTGAGTGATGATTTTTGAACAAAAATGTTGATTTTAAACTGATAACAGACATATTGAGTCATACTTGACACGTTGTGTAATGGATTTAGGTGAATATTATTCATAAACATCAAAAATGATTTATGGATCATTCTTCAAACGTATAAAAATAATATGAATGTGATTTCATGGTTTTGAGTAAGTGAGTTGTACTTTTTATTAAAATTGATGTCAATTTTAAATAAAAAGATACACTTGGAGTCATATTGGTCACACCGTGCATCATATTGAGGTTATCATAATTATTAAACATCAAAAATAACTTATGTATAGTTTTTATAAATTATCAAAACAATCCAAATGTGTTTAATCAGTTTTGAGTACGTCACTTGTCTTTTTTACTAAAATGTCATTTGAAATTGGAAACATGAAATTTGACTCATACTAATCACGTCGTGCATCAATTTGACATGATAACAATTTCCACACATAAAAAATTAATTATTAAACAATTTCTTAAATTATCCAAAAAATCTGAGAATGTTTTCTCAGTTTTAAGTGAGTGAAATTTTTTAACATAAACTGTCAATTTAAAATAGATAACAGACACATTGAGTCATATCAGGAACATCGTGTATCATATTAAGGTTTGGATAATACCTACACATCAAAAATGACTTATGAATCATTTACCCAAACTCTAAAAATAGTCTAAATAAATTTTATTAGTTTTGAGTAGATTAGTTTTCCTTTTTATAAAAATTAATGTCATTTTTAAATAAAAAGATGCACTTGGAGTCATAATGGTCACACCGTGCATCAGATATAGGTATGTATGATTCACACACATATAAGAAAACTTATGGATAATTTTTATAAACTATAAAAATAATGTGAATGCATTTTCTTTGTTTTGATTATGTCAATTTTCCTTTTTATTTAAATTGAAGTCACTTTTTAATAAAAAGATGCACTTAGAGTCATATCAGTCACATTGTGCATTGTATTGAGGTACTGATAGTTCCAAAAAGTATCAAATGAATTATGGATCATTATACTAATTATTCAAAACAATATGAATTATTTTTCTCAGTTTTGAGTATGTCACTTGTTTTTTTACTAAAATACCATTTTAAACTAAAAACACACACTTTGACCTATACAGATCACATCGTGTATCAGTTTGATATGAGACCAATTCCTACATGTAAAAAAATGACTTATGAATCGATGTACGAAATTTTAAAGAAAATATGAGCACATTTTCTTTGTTTTCAAAGAGTGACATTTTTTGAACTAAACTTTCTATTTTAAACTGACAACGGACACATTGAGTCATAGCGGTAACATTGTGCATCTAATTGAGGTGAGGAAGATTCATACACATCTAAAATTAAATATGGATCATTTCCATAAAATATTAATATAATCATAATATATTTTCTTATTTTTGAGTAAGTCATTTTCCCTTTTTACTAAAATTAATGTCACTTTTAAATAAAAGAAGCACTTGGAGTCATATCGGTCACACCATATGTTGTATTGAGGTGTGGATGATTCATACACATCCCAAAGTCTCAAATAAAATCCTAAATGAAAATATTACCATGTTTCTATTGTCTTTATATGTTTAAATTCCAACACTTCATATTGACTCAATGTTCTTATCCAAAAAAACCTTTCATTAATGAAAGTCATAGGAGAATAGGCTTTCAAAAACTAGAAAGTTCTTTCTGCTAATAACATATAATCAATATTCAATTTTAAAAGTTCATAAAATAAAGGTAATGAAAATGGAAAACATGGTAACATTTGTAGAAAGAATCATTTTATCTATTTTTTGACTTGTTGTAGATAGTTAAAAGCAAAATATGACTTCTCAAAAAATATGTGAAAGAAAACTAAATAAGTGTTAGATAAAAATGATAAGGAAATTAAATAAGAAATAGTGGATAAAATGATGAAAAAAATTAATTAAATAATTAGTAGTAATTTACCTTTTTATAATGGTTTTATTCATTCATGACGCATTTCCTTGTTGTCATCATCTCAGTGGTAGGCCCAATGTCCAATCCCTCATGAGCATGAGCACCATCGAAAAACCCACCCCAAATTAAAAAAAAAAGAATCCAATTTTACAATAAAACAATTATTATATGAGTAATACTGAAAAGAAATGAATTAAGAATAAATATAAAATAGTACATTAATTCTATGGATAATGATTTTATTGTGCAAACATTGTTAACCACATGGATATGCTGATGGTAAATCCAGAATAATGATAAAAATCACAAATAGATCTCTCCAAACAGTCAATCAACGAGTGAGGAGGATAAGAAGAAAATATGATACATTAGATTGAATCTTTGAACCATATGATATAAAGTAAAGATATCCTATTGGGTTTATAAAATATTCATTTTTTATAATGAATGCATAAATACATATAAGATATTCATTATCAAAGGTGAATGTCTCCCATTTTTGAGAATTACATGGATGATAATCAGAGATTCATAAGGGTGTAACCAAAAGGAAATGTTAAATAATGATCTATTTTTAGATGTATTAAGGTAAAACATATATAAACTTTATTAGATTTGTGATGAAACAAATGAAGTTGTTTTAAGAATTATTAATGAGTGGGTTATCGTTTCAAATACTTCTATATTTTTTTCAATTGTAATAAATACTAGTAAGGATGAAATCAATGAAAAAAATATCATTGGTGATTGGAAATTTTCGGTGAAAACTCGAATGAGTATGAATCTTCAAAAAAAACTCATTTTTTCTGAAGTGAATCATAAATCATTTGGAGAGGCTAACAAGGATGATAATTAGATTAAATCTATGCATGAGGATCTTGATCTGAATCAGAACAATGTTTCATGAGGAGCTTTATCTGAATAAGAACAATGAAAGATTCTTATGGATCAATTTGTTGCATATATTATTCCGAAAAATGTCCATTAGTTTAAAAATAAAGAGTTTTTTAGTTAATTTGTTGTCCTAATTGTGTAAAACACTTAACATAAAAGGTCATGGTGATGTATTGTAATGAAAAAAAAATTTATGTGATGTAATTGAGATGGTCACATCTGTGGGGCATCATATTACCACTATAATGACATAAAAATGGATTTAAATTTATGTTAGTAAACCATAAAATTAAATAGAATTAATAATGTATAGTGAACATATAATGACTTTAAATTGTTAAATCCAAACTAATAATGTTGACCTGAAGTGGAATTCTAAAGGTGTAATGATTTTATCCATGAAAATTAATTGTTATTTCAAAAAAATAGATTCTATTAAACCTTATTTATTAAATTTACATTAGTAAATGTTAATATTTTATAATTTAAAAATTAGTTAAATCTAGTGGTATATGATTTATTCTTCAATGATTTAAAATATTATTTAAATTTTAAATAATAGAATACTTCTCTTGTTAAATAAGTAACTTTTCAAAGAAAATATAAAATTTAGAAAAAATATGATCAATCCTAAAAGATTGTGAACAATAAATTCTATCAATAATGTACTCTTCTTCAACACCATGGATGAAATAGTATTTTCTTTCTTAAAACACCATGATTTTGAGGTTTTTCCTAGAAAATGACTCATTCCAATTATTTATTTTATGACTATATTTTAATAACCAAAATCAAAATATCAATTACATTTTATCTCAAAATTATTTTTTCCTGTATAATATATCCCAAGGATTATATAAACTTAAACCTATTTGATTTTTCTTTTTATATCATTTATGTCCTGTTATTTGAATTCAAATTGAAATATTTCAAATATAAAATATGAAAACATTATATTTTTTCAAGAAGTAGTTAAATAAATAAAACAACAAATCAAACATATATAATGTTTTTTATCATTTGATTTTATAGATTCATCAAAATAATTTGATTGATACATTTCATAAGTGACCCCTAAATCTTTACCAAGCCTCATGAAATAGTTCACAATCATCCTAAATAAATCCATTAATTTTACACAATAGTTTATTTCTCATTATCCTAGGAAATTTTCCATGAAAAAAATCATTATATAGTTTTTCCAATGTGTGAGATATTTCATCATCCATTTTTTTGAAACAACTTCTAGAATTACCTTTAAAATAGAAGGGGATAACCCTATATTTCAGTTCCTCCTCACTCAACCATATCAATTCCAATTACTGCATGACATAATATAAGACCCCAATGATGTCATATATTTCATTATCAAAGTGATTTGTAATGTAATATTCCAAACCAATGACAACACCGACCACTATATGGATGAATTATTTAAAATTCAACGATTGAAAATGGTAGATGTCCTGGAATATAGGTATTGGGATCCTATTGTACATCACAACAACATAACCCAAAATTGGGTTTGATACATCTCAATTTTCACAGTATCAATGTCATCCCAAGGAGACCCACATGATATCAGGGAAGAGGATAAGTCAATATATCTAAAAACAGTGTATTTTGGGTTGTTTTATTATAGGATAGTGAAACTAGACTTATTGGAATACATATATGTGGGATGACAAGGTTCAATAGATAACTGAGGAAAATTAGAGATATCAAAAAACCTGGATTTCATTCTAGTCCTGGTTTTATTCAACTATCCAATCGCTCAAGACTTGGATTTGAGCCTTATAATAGTTGGATCCTTGATTTTATTTTAGACTCAATCTTGGATTCGACAATAAGGAAATCTGAATGCAGGTCTCTTTTGCATAGATCTTTAGACATTGAAAATTGGCTCATGATGGATAGGGTTATTAAAATAGATCGTGACACTTTTATCAGCGCTTCAAAAAAAGTGTTGATAAAGATACCTTTTATTATAAGTAAGTTGATAAGCACTAATAAAATGAATCTCTATCAGTTCTTTTTTTAGCAGTGATGAAGAAAGATATTTATCAGCACAAATGATTTATCACTGATAAAGATTGATTTTATCAGGGATTTTTTAGCACTTATAAATATCTATTTTTATCAGCACTAATAAAAAATTATAATACCTTTTTTTAAAAACTTTAAAAAAAATAGAATTATTATATATAATTACAATACTTATAATAATAATTTTTATAAAATAATAGTTTTATAATTCTTTGAATATATAATTATTTATTTATAATTATATAAATACTTTTTTAAAAAAAGAATTTGTATCATTATATATATTTATATAATTATATATATATATATATTAAATATTCATTACTTAAATAAATTTATGATAATTTTATAATTATTTATTTATAATTATATAAATACTTTTTAAATGAATTTTATTCATTTATTTATAATTAAAAATGTATAAAAATAGTAAATATACATTTATAAATATTTTTGTTTATAAACATTTTTATACAAATCTATTTTTAACATTATTAATGAATATTTAATATTAAGTTCATGCATGTTAAAAATGAGTAAAATTGATTTCTTAAAATGAGTATAATATAGAAAAATTAGAAAAAAATTATTAATATAAATCATTAAAAAATTGATATATATTTAAATAAATATGAATACATATTGAAAAGTTTAAAACATAGTAAATAAATATATATTATAAATAATATAAATTGATTAAATTCTAAAAACATATTTTTGCGTGTGCGTATGTATATAAAAATAAATTAATTGTGTATATATGAAATTAATATAATATGTTTGATCTATATTATAAATTTAAAAATCAAACGATATTCAATTATGTTCATTACTCGATGCAATTAGTCAATATTTTTAATTTATATAAATATTTAATTATAAACCATTATTCACTAAATATATTATTATTTAATGTAAAATTTAAATAATATTTTGTATTATATAAATCATATTTATATACATTAATATATATCAATATATTTAATATATACTATTTATAAACATTATCAATAATCATCTAATTAATAAAATGTTTAATATTTTTCTCAATTTACTAATTTTTAATTTTAATTTGTTTAATTTTAATTTTTCATATATCTATATATTTAATACATACTATTTATTAGTATTTATAATTTATATATAGTATAATCAATTTATTCATTTTTATCAATAATTATTTAATTAAGAATATTTGTAATTTTTTTTAAATAAACTCATTTTTTATTTATTATTTTTCATTTAATTACTTATTTCATTTTGTTTATTCAAACCTTTATCAGCACTAAAAAAACACTGATAAAGGATTCCTTTATGAACACTAAAAATATAGCAGTGATAAAGGGTACCCTTTATTAGTGCTAAAAATAAAGCGGTGATAAAGGGTGCCCTTTATCAGTGCTAAAAGTAAAGCGATGATAAAGAGAGTCTTTACTAGTTCTAAAAAAAGTGTAGATAAAGGGTTTAAACTTGTGAGCACTTTCTTTATCACTAATAAAGATTTCATTTATCAGCACTTTTTTTAGTACTGATAAATTCCAGTACTATTAAATGTTTGTTTTGTAGTAGTGACGGTTAAAATTTCCTTAATCATCATCATGGGTAGGACCACCACTCTTATTGTATTTATTATTATCGGGAGGACATTTACGATGGATACTCTGGGGAGTACATTCAAAGTTGTGTCTTATTAATTGGATTGAAAGTATAGAACCTCCTTTTTGGTTGAATAATACATTGTGTTGAGGAATTTTATAATAAGTGCCATAGGGAGTGCCTCCAGGGTTGATGGATTGTACTTTATCATGGAGAGGACCTCAACATCCAGTCATTATATTATCATGGGGAGGAAATATGGATGTTCTTATTTATGTTCGACCCTAGGGGGAACCATCACAATTACTGTTTTATTGAAGGATTCCATGGGGAATATATTTATGGTTAATTTTTATGTTACCATGGGGAGGACCTCCACGATGGGGGTTCTAAGGATGAAATTTAAATTTTATTAACATGTCACTATGGAAAGTAATTCTATAGTTGGGGTTCTTATCCCTTAATAGTGGGGTGTTGTTCAGAATAATCACTAGTTCTTGAATCAATGTAGTCCTACGTATATATTGGATAAAGTCATAGAATTCCTTGCATCCATTATTGGTATATTCTAATGGGTCTTAGGTATACAAGTAGCTATAGGTGTGTGAATATGTTCTTGAATTTGAGTAGTTGGTTTCCCCTAAATATCCTTATTTATGGTAGCTTTTGTTTTTATTTCCAGGTTCAAATCTTCTGAAATAATTTCTGCAAAGATTTTGGTTGTGTGATGGTGATGATAACCATTCTTAGTAGGATCCTTCCTAGGAGACTCTAGAGTAGTTAATAAAATGTAAAAAACCATCTTGGAATCTTCCAAATATGTAATTTAATAGTCATATCACTCTAAGAATGGGATAACAAACTAGTTTGAAGCTATCATGGGGGTCGCCAACCCCAGGCTGACTTGGCATGAAAGTGATGAGTGTTATAAACTAAATTCCTTCGATTTGGTAAAAAATATCTTCAGAGTAGGGATAATTTTATTATAGAGTTACTCTCATGCATTTACCATTTAGAATTGGTGGAACTAAGTGGGTGAAAATTTTCTTCAAGGGGTTATATCCAAGATGGTCATGGAACCTACAACATATTCCTAAGGTCCCATTGGTTAGAAATTCATAATAACTCAATTTTTCATATGACTACCCCCATCCTAGAAGATATTAATGCCTCATGGAATATTTATTATAGATTTGATTTAGATGGAGAGGGATTAAACACAAGTAATAAATCTATCATTATGGTATCACAAATAAGAATGCATCATCAATTAATATTTTTTCTAAGTGATTGGTTTCATGTTGGTTTCACCATTATTATTCCTGGATTTTTCCTATTATAAAATTTCTTTGGTAATTTCAATAATTACACATATTGGAATTGAGAGGATTTTAGGTTGAATAATTCTATTTAGGATCTTATTTTATAGTCTATACCACTATTTTAGATTAATAGCATGTTTATAAAGTCATTCATAATAAAAAATCATGCTAACCTTTTTTGAAAGTGATTAACTTATATAATAAATTTTTAATCACACTCTATGATAGAATTATATTGTATCTTAGTTAATCCAAATCATTGGTTACTCTATAATTTCAATCCATATAGGAAGGTTCTATTGAATTAAAATTCATCTAGTGATTCATGAAATCATATTAAAGAAGCAAAAAAGGTGTCGTGATTGAGGGATAAGGCCCATGAAACCAATGTCCTACATATAACTAAGATATAAATCAATACCCATATAGTTTAGTGTTATGTAAAGAGGTACACTATATGTTTTAAGGTTATGTAATAAGGACCATAATTGTTCCTTTTAAGTTCATGCATATATGGACAATGATTTTTCTTTTAAGTTAATGTAACTAGGGTAATTTTTTGCCTTTTAAAATCATACATCCAAGATCCTGTGTCATATAGTTTGAGGTAATATGACTAGGAACATTTTAATTCAGTTTAAATTCATGAATAGTATACTACTTGGTGAAAGGTATATAGAAATGGTTTGGTTCGGTACATATGCATATGTTTTCTATAAATGATTTAACTTAACATATGATTTAGATGGAGATATGATGGGGGATAACACTAGAGTGGATTACCATTTGTATTTATGAACTATTAATTATAAATAGTGAATATTACTGAGTGATTTGTAGATATGGGACTGATTCAGAATAACCAATATGGGCACTAATGCCCATGGGAGATTCCACTAGTTTTATAAAGATTATGAGTCCTTATTATTAAATGAATAAGTGATTTATTATACTCTGAATACCCATTTTAGGAAGGATAACCATGGAAGAATTTATACATGATGCAAATTTTCCATTATAAAAGAAATACATTATCGAAGGGTATGATTGAATGTAGTAAATAACCTATAATGTATGTCAGATGTCTATGGAATATCCCATGGTGAAATTTACTTTTTGAGGTTTTGATGTGGGAAAAATATTTGTATAAATATCATTGAATCCTTTAAGGATAAAGGGTGAAATCTAGTCTAGGTAGGTGAATTTGGATATTTGGTCACCCAGGTGATCTATTTCAATTCTAGGCATGGATATTTTGGATTAATAAGGTTAGTTTCCATGGTTTTCCACCCTTGAAGTCTTAGAATGACTCGAAGTGTAGTGATCTTGGATGACTGGGGTGCCCTAGTGAGCCCTTGGGGGCTACATGTTGTCTTATCTCCTTGGAGAACCCAGAGTCCCAAGACTTGAAACTATTCCTATTAATGGGATCTTCTTATAAGGGGGGATTCACCTTAGATTAGGATGACTCTTTGGTGAAGTTTTATTCATAGTGTTTCTAAATGTGAGACCATTTGATGATCCAAATGACCATAGCATTCATTTATTTTCCCTAGTTATTGATTTAAAAATCACTTGAGTTAGGTTTTTAGAATATTGGGAATTTTGGATCATGTTTTGTGTGATGAAGTTCATTTTATGTCTCATAATGTAATTTTTTTATCATAATGGGTGGTTGGGGGTCCTTAATTAGCAAATGTGAATTAGGTGCACAAATTTTTGGGTAATAATCCACAACCATCCTGAGCACTTAGGTGAGACCTAGGTAGTGTGTGTGAATAACAGAAGGAACACATATATATGGGAATTAATTACGGTACTTACTATGGGTATATGGAAGGTAACGGGGCACAAGGTAAGGTATCAGGTAGAGCACCTAAACACCCATTTAAAAAATTTCAGTCTCACCAAATCTCCATAGATTTGTCTCTGACAAAAATTGAAGGATCAACAATAATATTATATAAGGATTTAATTATAGATAGTCTTAATTTTTTATGTAGTATTAATAAAACCAACATTGCTTGTATTATAATATCACATTTATTTGGTGTAATAAAAATCAATCAATGGTTTCCCCTCCGATAACATGATCCTCTTCATGTGTTATAGTATTTTGTATTGTTTTTAGTTTTTCATAATTGTTTTTTTATTATAAAAATTTATGATTATAAATATTTTATTATAACCAATGTATCAATATATATGATACTATAAATTATAAAAAATTACTTCAATGTAATGAAATATCGATATTATTTGAAAATATATTGATTCCATTTTGAAATATGGATATTTTTGTTTTTATTATGTTTGTTTTTGTCCGATGTTATGTTGTAGAAAATTGAGAATCTAGATATAGCCTTTCTTAGTGATAGATTTTAGTAATATATCAACTTTGATCAGTGCTAAATTACTATTAATAAACCCACCCACCCACCCCCCACCCCCACACCCACACACTTATCAATGTATATTTAGTATCGATAAAAGGGTCCATTTATCTCAGTGGATACAACATCATCTCTTTGAAAGCACTAAGAAAAGATATCATGAGAACTGGTAAAGCCTAATCCTATGGTATTGGATTCTGTATCTAATTAATCCATTTAATTTTCATCTATACTCTTCAATATTAATAATTTAAATAAATTATCACGTCTGGAAAATTTATTGTTAAATAAAATTAATCATAGAAATAGTAATGATCATGGGACCAATTAAGAATTAATTTTTTTTTTAAACACTACTTTAGTACCCCAGGTTTGGTTATAGGATGGTATTATAGATAATTGTAACTTTTATAATGTTTGGGTTGGACCTAGGAAATTTTGTGGTCAGTTCTGGAAGATTTTGGAGGTTTTTTTTAGGGTGCACGGTTAGGGGGAATCATACAGATTTTTCAAATAAATGTGTGAGGGAGAAAGTGATATTATATATAGGCCCATGATTTTCACATGGTTTATAAAATCTATGTGGTAACCATGTGAATTTTTAATTTTTAGGGATGTGATGATTCACACAATTGGATCATGCTTTTCCAAACCATAAGGCCCAACCATGTGATGATTTTAATTAAGTTCAAAAATATAATCTTTAAACTGAATTATTCTCTAATAACATCATTATTTATCTTATAACCTAGTTTTCCAAACCCCGGGATTCTTCTTTGTGATTTTGATGATTTTTTTCTTTCTAAAGGATTATTCATTTGAATTAGCAAGTGTTGGATCTAGGAAATCAAATTTATGATTCTATTTATTTTTTATATTCTATATATCCTTATTCTATCTTGGAATAAATCCTATTTCATGGATTCCATGACCAAATATAGTGGTTAAAGTATGTTTTGTTTTTGTTTTTTAATTGATAATCATAGGAGAGATTATAAATCTTGAATCTATAAAATTGTGATGTGATTTCATCTTAGAGACTTGATTCAAGGTGGGTGGATTCACACTTACTCTACTTAGGCTAGAACTTGAATTTATAGGATTTCAAAATAAACTTCTTATATTCCTTGATGAAAACATAAAATTATTATCCTAGTTTTATTTTCATGAATCCATGGGTTGTGGTTATCACCTGTAATGTGTTTGATAAAATTATTTCTTGATGAAATGGTATTGAAAATGATGGTTTTGGACTATTTTGAACTTGGTGTGGGTGTGTGTTCATAATACATTTTATGATGACTTGTTCAGTTTGAACTTGGTTTTAAGTTTTAAATAAATAGGGAACAGGAAATTATTATACCACTAAGAGATAGTTTTGGTATAGAGGGATGGGTATTTATCATGATTAAAGGTAATTCTGTGGACTTTCTAGGGGTGTCTATGTGAATGCTTTGGTGAAATTCCTACTAGGTTTGTATACTCTCCCCATGTATATGAAACTTAGTTCATATGTATTCATTATTCAATATGATGTGGAAAAAGTGAGATATCACACTTTTTTAGTGGGGAATGGGGATTCTATGGTCCTTGGTGATGAAGATAGAAGCTAAATGGTTGTTGTCCTGTAGATTTTGGTGGTAAATCCATGTTAGACACTTTATCATTAATTTTTGGTCTCTCAAATTATAGTCTTTTTTATATACCTTGATTTCTATTGTAACCTTTATAGTTTTTTCTAGTCATATGTATTGGATTTCATTCTTGTTTTGTATCATACATCATATTGTGCATCTATATTATATTATTATTGAATGTTATTTGTTTCAGGTAAATTAGTCCCCCATGATATAGAAAATAACTTAACATTTATTTTCATTCTTTGGGGTTCTGGGGATGTTAGCTAAGGTTAGTGGAAGTCTAATCCTTCCTAAGTCAATGGTTAGGCGAGGATGTCATAAATAGTACTAGATCCAACAATTATGTCAGTCAGGATGGTAGACCTAGAGATAGTACATGTCAAAACATGAAATATATAGCATAAGAATACATGGAAAACCTATTTGTTATAAACATCAGTTTACAAGGGTGGTTTGGGTATGAAAAGTGATGTTAAGTACTTCTAGGTTTGTCATCACCTTATCATCATGGAAATAGCAAATTATTATTGTGTATCATGATTTAGTAGAGATACTTACCATTAGGACGATATCATTCATAGTATATTTATATTATTATGCCTTGGAAAATTATGACATTATAACCATGTTTTTTTAAATGGATGACTTGGATTATGGATGAAACTGAGAGTTTCTATGAAGTGGTTTCTAGGATATGGTGAATGTAGTTTTCCTCATTGTTTTGTACTGATATTTTTTGCACTAATTTGTATTTAGTCTTTCATTATGTTTCATTGTGTAAATGAACATGAAATTGTTATATAATTAAAACATGAACTAGTATTTTATATCCACACACATTAAAGAACATTAATAATTCAAAAATAAGTACTTAAATGCATAATCCCATGTTTACTATTTTTTTATTACTAATAATTGTTGTACTAATACCATAGATAACCTTTAGACATTTTTTACTACATTTTTTAGCCTGAAATTTACATATTCTCATAACATATCATTTTTTAGTTTAACTTAAATATTTAAAAGTTTCATGCATATTAAATAGGGTTAAGTAGGGTGAATTATATATCTTTGATCAATTATTACCTTGATTAATTTCATGATATGTTAACAAGAATATAATGTTTTTTTATAATCCTTATCATACATATAATTAGTAAATAATTCAAATTATAATTAATAGCATAGCAAGTAGAATTTTTTCATGTTAAATATAATATCCTATTATAATTTTTTTTCTAAATATAATGATAATTATATTACTATCCATGAAATAATACTAAAAACATAACTATTTTTCCTAATTTAAAAACTTGATAAAAATATCATGTTTTCCCCCATATATGTGATAAGTGAATCGTGTTTAGTATAACTAGTAGGATATCATGTAGAAAAATGACATATGTTAAAGGGGTATATCTTGTTTTACTATTTAATATATTTTTCATTCTTATAATTTTTAGGTTAATTTCATGAAACCATGATGAAATTTTAATATATCAATTTTCACTAGTTTAATTTGTGCATCAGTTGAGCATGCCTACCTAGTAACTGAATGTTTTGAGTAAAATTATTATTCTTAGAATGTAATTGTGTAATGTAATTTCATGAAATATAGAAGTAAATTTTGTGTCATGCAAAGTTGTTTTCCTTTTGGTTGAAAATAATTTTACAATGTTAAGATTTTTAGCACACGATGTAATAATTATTTGTTTTAAACTAGTTGATTAATCATGAGTTATAAAACATTTAATAACCTTTTAATACATATAAATGAATAGTGTGTGTTTCATAATTGTTATTTTATGGTGGTCACATAATTTTATTGTTTTTGTTTCATTGATCTAATTTGATAAACTATTTTTTGATTCCAAAAAAGTTTTTCAAAATTGAGAAGGTTATCGATTGGAATTGATTTTCAAACATTTTTTGGTTTAAAATATGATTTATAAAAGGTATTTTTAATTTAATAAAACATTTAATGACTCTTTAAAAAATTACTTAAAATTAATCTTAAGAAGAAGGTTTAGGAAAATAAATATATTTTGTTTCAAAAATTATAATTTTATGGTTTTTAGGAAGTTTTTATAAAAAAGTTCCTATGTTGCACATTGGTTTTCTAATATATTTAATAAAAAATTTCTGAATGATTCTAATGGTTCTTTATTTTTATAAAGTTTTTAAATAATTTAATAAATGATATTTTTTTAAAAAGGATAAATTTATTAAAATTCCTCTCATTGTTTTCGAAACTTTAGACTGCTGCATATGGTTTTCTGAGAAAATTTTAAACATGATTAATTGGTGGATGGAAACCTTGATGTAATTCTATAATATGTATTAATGAGTTATTGTTCCTGGGAAATATGTGGTTGTATATTTTTTGGGTTAATAGTAGTGTTGGTTTTGGGTTTTGGGATACTTATTTGTATGCGCTTAACCTCCTAATTTTCCATTTGTGTTATTGTATTTTATGGTCTTCTTATTGTGCTAGTTCTGATTGAGTGTTCTTGTGTTTACTGTAAAGGTTATTATTGTTTCTTGGGTATGGGTGTATTGTGTGGAAATGTAAATAGTAGTATCATTAGAAACTAAGGCCTCATAGATAATTATCAAAAAATATCAAGGGATATAGGATATTATAGTGGTAAGATGTGGTTCGTCATGGGTAGTCTTAGGATGGGTAATCTCCTTTACAGTTTCTGAGGTGTGGGTAAGTACATGGTATTATCACAAGATTTATCAAGGAAAAAGTTATTTTCTTAAATTCATCATGTAATCTTACCTTATATGCTTAGTGGGTTATTTTTAGGATGTGGTTTGTGTTTTCTCATCACTGGTCTTGTCGATAACTACTCAGACTATGTCTCTCTATTCATGATCAATCAAGTAGTATTTTTATTATCTCACAACTCTCTAGGTGTTATATTAGTAAATTTTATATCATTAGTGATTCAACAGTTAAATCATTTATATGAACTTTGGTTATATATACCAAAATGATTTTATGATTTTCTGTTAGGTAACTATCATTTTTTACTTGGGTCACCAAATCCACTAAAGTTGAATAGTTTAATTTGTATTCTTTTACTATTAAGTTAAACCTTAATTATGGGGAGTCTCCAAAGGGGTGGAAAATGATGAAAATTATCTCTTATATATCATAATACATTTATATTCCCTTCTTATGTTAGGAAACTCTCATGTTGATTGTGCATTCAAATATAGGAAAGGTATAGAAGGTAGTGAACATTAAACATTATAGGGTGGGTAAGTTATTTTCCTTTCTTATACATTTCATTCAAATGAAATCTATTCTAATGGTCTTTGGCATCAGCTTATAAAAATTTATTTATTAGTATAATTTCATTAAGGTGTGTGTTGATTGAGTCATTGAGTCAATGGTTTTCGTTTCTATTTAAGAAATGGTTTCTGTGATGATCTGGTAGTGGGATATGTTTGGTAACTATTGAACCAGAATCATGCACTAATTATCCTCATACTTAACAAAAAAACTATTTTCCTTGGTGTTTTAGTGGTTAATTAATTTACCTTTGGGAACTGGGTTATCTATGAGTATTGGATACTACTATATATTGAAGTGGAATTTGATGTGATATTTAGTCTAGAAAGAAGTGTGAGATAAGCTTTGTTAGGGAAGTATAACTTTTCTTTCATGGATATTTCATAGGTTTCATCTTAACTAAGTTGATTTCTCATTGTAATACATTATTATTAGTAAAGAATCATGTTTTACTTGCATATTATTGGGGTTAAAGTGTTGTCGCCTAGATAACTAATGGAAGTTTTTTTTTAGTGGGTGTGACCATTTATGAATTTTGACCATATTGATGGGTTCATTTTTGGGGTAGAATTGAATTAATATTTAAATACATTTCATGATGTTCTCTTATTCCCTTATGGTTATAGTGTAAGTCATATTCCGATTATATTTTTTTTGTGACCATGTCACTCTTAAGATGATTGTTCCAATTGGTCCTCAGTATGTTTTGTAGCTTGGTATGGGCATGATAATCACATGCTATGTTAATTTTTTCCTTGTTATATCTTTTGTGCATGAATTATAAGGTCTTAAGCCTGAAACACATAATATTATATAATTTCACACATAAAATTCCTTAATGAATATAGACCAAGGATCAAGAAGTATAATGTATTTTGAATAATTATGAAAAATAATAACTTTTAACTAACAAATACCTATGTCTTTCTCATCCAATTGAAATTTTTCACTATAATAAAAACTAGTTAAATTTTAATAAGTCTTCAATATCTCTCATAAATTTTCTACACAATATAATCTTATAGACATGAAACATGTTTTAATATCCTTAATCACCTAGGTAATTTGATACATTAGAATGGTTGAGTTCAAATGTTCAATAAGGGTAAGCATAAGTGATAATAATCAATGATCAAAAGTGATAATAAGATGAATATGTGGGAATAAGAATGTAAACAAGGAACGTGAACATAATATAAAAATACATATGTAATAAAACATAGATCATAATCCAATAATAATAGCATGAGGCTTCAACATAAAGAAACTAATATCAAAGAATATCAACATCATAATATTGTAACCAAAATATAATACATGAAACCATTAGAATAATTCAAGGTTTACCTTCAAGACTATAATCAAATAGAAGTAAAATTCTCATGGTAGATTAGGTTTACTCCCTAATCCCATATTAAAAATCTCATGAGATATAAATATTTACCCAATGCATTATAGGATTATATAATTCCAATCCCACCCATCATTAGTTAAAGGACAGAGTCCCATAGTAGATTAGGTTCACTCCCTAATCTCATAACATATCATGATATATAAAGTTTTGTCCAATAAATTAGAGGGATATATATTTTTAGGCCCACTAATCATTACTTATGGATAGATTCGAGTGTTATATAATTATGGGACCACCCATCATCACTTAATGGATATATTCCCATGGTTGATTAGGTTCACTCCATAATTTAAGATATTATAATTAAAGGGCTATTATTTACACCATAAAAAATAATATTGGTTCATAATATCAAAACATACCTAAATATAAGGTGATAGATATGAAAAATCAAGGAGTGATTATGGAAACATGACGGCTATAAAAAAGGATACATGAAGGTATTTAATGATAGATAAGGGTAATATATCATTAATATGGAATAATTGGATGGTAAATAATTGATTATGAACACATGTAATCATAATCATATGGAAACCAAAATTCTTGTATCGAAGGAAGTGCATGATTCAGAAAATGTGGGTAGAGAATCAAGGAGTTATTTCTGCAACATGGAGATTATAAAAATATGGATTATGAAATGGGTTTAATGAGATATAAGGGAATTACATCATCATTATGGAGACATTTTAAAATTAAAGTGTTTATTATTAACACATGAAATCATAATCAATTGAAAATAAAATGGTATATCACAAAACAAGTACTTGAATAAAAAAGGAGGAGGGTGAGAATCCCAACCTTGGTTAGTAACTTTTTAAATCTTGAGAGTAATCCATAGAACTTTAGGAAATCCTTGGTATTAATTTATAGAGTTATTTTATTCATTTTTTTTTTTGGAGACGGTTGAGAGAATGGGTGGGAGTGATCTCCTTTTATAAGTAAAAAAGATGGGCTTTTTCATAGAATCTAATGTTGGGTATGGGGTGAGAATAGTATCACATAGAGGATAGGTGGGTTTGGTGAGTTGGATAGATTAGGTGGAGAAATTTTGGTGTTAAATATAGGTATGATTTTCCAACCTAAAAAATGTATTATAAAAGGCTTAATTCTTAAATTTATTAACTAAAATCCAAGCCATGTTATATTACCCATTTAAACACCTATGAATCTTGATTAAATATTAATCATGGTTATTATTTTATGAATAAAAAAATTAGATGAACTTTATTTCCATGCTTTTTTGATGGATTAAAATTTGGGCTTCATTTATCCTAATTCAATTTCTAAATAGGAGAAAATAAACTTTTAAATTTAAATATATCATGTGTATAAAAATAATTTTTGTTTAAAGATGGCATTTTAATTGTTAGGTGTTATTAATATCATTTAACATTAATTATCCATTAAATGAGTGGTAATTTATATTTATATACTTCTAAATATAGTATTTTATTCTTAATTTAAAATTTATCCATTAAAATAAAAAATAAAAACTATTAAGAAAAGTATCGTTCTATGAGGAAAATATTTGGTTTATCATGTTAACTAGTTTTTACCTAAGTAAATCATATTTTATGCCTAAAATTAAAATTTAAACAATTATATAATATGTAACTAATAATTATAAATCTGAAATCCATTTTATTATATAATATTTATATTTATAAAAAATCACTTTTTCATTATCATAGGTAATGTGTAAAAACCCATTTTTAGAAAAAGAAATGTATTTTTAAAAATAAAAATTATGTGTAGTATAAAGTCATAAATGTATTTTATTCTCATTATATAATTTGATTAATTATTAACAATATTTAGTTGGATTTAAAATAATTACAAAACTTAATTCTACCAAAAGAATATTTAATTAAAAGAAAATATCAAAAAAAAAATTTATCAGAAATATCACTTAAGTTCATAAAATGTTAAACATGGGTTTTATAGTGTTTAAAAACATAAATTTTTACTCCCTCAAAAATATTAGGTCAATTTAAAATGTTTTATAAACTTCTAGGTCTTTCTTATATAATAAAAGTTACAGTTTTGTTAAAAAAAATATATTTTCACTATTCACCTAAAAATTGACTATTTCTTAAAAATATCAAAAATTAATTGTAATCTATATTTAAAATTATAAATTCAAAAATTATTTTCATTTTATCTAATTAAAATTAAAATTTTTATATATTTAGTATTTAATAGAAAATACAAATATGAAGGAAAACTGCTATTTTTGAAAGAAAATGTTCGTTTTCAACACTGGGTGTTTTTAATATTATTTCATATAAATCTATAATTTAAATAATATTAATATAATTTATAAAAATTGGTCTATTTAATTTATTAGGATAAAATACACAACACTAAAAAATAGTTCCTTAAAATATTACTTTTATGTTAAATAATTGTTAATAAATACCATTAAAATTTATAATCTAGAAATTTAAATCCATATATATTAATATATTTCTTTAAATTTTATAAATATATAATATCCTACTTTAAAAATAATAATATAAATAATAATATGTAATGACTAAATATATACATATATATAATATTTTAATATTTTATTTTTATTTTATTATTTAGTATTCATTAATTAGATTATTTTAAATTTACTACTAAGAATGAAAAACTTTATTATACCTATTGGATTAATGTATATTCTTAAACCATATTTCCAATTATTATATTTTCAATAACTATATTTTATTGTTATGTATAGCCTTACTAAACTCATTCATTCAATTCAAACTTATTAAGTCATACATGTTCCGTAGTTTTCATTTTAGATCTCATAATATGCTTTCTCATTTCATAATATTATTCCTCATTATAGGTTTTTTTCTGTTGGTGATCCACACTGGTGAAAATGGTCCCTGAGATCTCCTAGTGTTTAAGATATTGTTCTTTTCTATTTACTATCCCCTTTTAATTTATGCACTTTTAATGGATGTAATAATTCATAGTGAATAATAATATATGGTGTTTAATACCTAGTTTTATATTCTTTTGCTGTATTTTTTTACTATGTATGAATAAATTGTTGTTACTTTAATTATTATCTTATATGTGTTATTCCATATTTTTATTCAATTCCTTTGAAAAATGGATAAAATTAGAAAGATAGTTTTAATTTATAAATATTCAATTTATGGAAAAAACATGATTCTCAAAAAGTTATGGTGTTATAAGAATTTATGAACCTACTAGGGATGCTGGACCGATGGATTACCCTTATATATGGTTATCACTAACTTCTAGATTACCAAGGATGGAAATACCTATGGGGAGAGAATACAGTACCCCCAGTTTGGGGAAAAGATTTTCTTATAGCATCATTTCCAGTTGTGGAATGTTTGAGTTAAACATGGGGATGTTTTTGGTTTGTTCTGGAAGATTTTGGAGGTTTTTTTGATGGTGAATGATTTAAGAATGGTTGGGGAAAACTCTTTTAATTTCCCAAGTTACTGTGTGAGGTGGAAAGTGGTCAACTTGGCATGTGCACAGTTGGAACATGGTTTGCACAAACTATGCAGTGACCATATAACTTGAGAATTTGGGGGGTAGTGACGATTCACATGGTTGGCACATGGTTTTAAAAACAATGTAGACAAACTGTGTAATGAAATTAGTTAAGTCCAAAAATATAATTTTTAACCTAAATTATTCCCTAAAACCCTCATTATTTTTCATACTACATAGAATCTTGAACCCCCAAACTTCCTCTAGGAGATTTGGGAGATTCCATTCCTTCCAAAGGCTGATTACAATGAAATGGATAATGTTGAATCTAAGAAATCAAGGTAATAGTCTATTTTGTCCTATACTTCTATATCTCCTTATTTTCTTTTGATGGAAACCCTAGTTTAGGACTATCATTCCTAGATAAAGTGGTTATGATATGTTTTTATTGATTTATTGTGATGGATCATCATTGGAGGGTTACTAATCCTAGATCTATGAAGACATGATTTGATTTCATCTTATTGGCTTGATTCGAGGTAGGTGGCATTACACTTACTCTACTTGTCCTAGAACATGATGATTCGGGATTTCAATATAAACTTATTATATTCCCTTCTAAAAACCTATGATGATTCTCTTTGTTTTATTATCTTGAAACCATGGATTGTGACCATCTTTGACAATATTTTTGATAAAATGCATGCTTGATAACTTAGTAATAAAAATAATGATTTTTTAATTTTATTAACTTATCTTGGGTGTGTGTTCGTGATGCATATTATGGGTCCTTATTGAGTTTAAACTTGTGTTCTAGTGTCGAATATAGATGGAACAGGAAAATATTATACCACAAGCAATGGGTTGGGCCTAGAGGGATGGGTACTTCTCATGAGTATGGGATGTTCATTGATCCTACATTAATATTAAATGCATACATGGGTGTGTACATTTCATGGGTGTGTATATTGCATGGGTGTTAGTATTTATAGCATGTTTGTGTGAACTATTTTTTTAAAAGATGTGAGTTACTAATATTGTCTTCTCTGACTTATTTGTTATATTATTATTCTCTCCCATTTTATATAAAATGTGAGCAAAATTATTCTTATTCTAGTAGAGTGTGTGGGAAGTTTTTGGTTAATTTTCTACTGGGTTTGTATACTCAACCCTATATATGCAGCATGGTGAGTATGTAGTCATTATTAAATATGTTTTAGAAAAAGGTAGATCTCTAAATTTTCTAGTAGAACATAGGGATGATATAATCCTTGTTTATGGATCTAAGAGCTTAGTGGTTGTTGTCCTATAGAGCTTGGTGGTAGTTCCATGTAAGACTCTTTGTCTTTTATTTTGGGTCTCTCATCTTATAGTAATTTTGGTATATGGTTTTTTCTTCTGCAAATCTGATAGTTCTTTCTGGTTATATATATTGGATTTTATTCTAGTATTATATCATGCATCATATACTATATTTTTATTATGGCCTAATTTTAGGTTGTTTGTTTAAACAAAAATGATCCCCTATTATATAGTAAATCCCTTGACATTTATTATCAGCCTTTGGTACCTAATTATCCACTAAATGAGGCTAATATTCATTGTTAATATATATAATATTCATGTGCTTTATTATTCATAAACTCCATTTTAGTTCATTTTACACTTTGAACATCATTTCACATTATGATTGTAATTCCTTCTTAAAATGAACTATTATGTCGTACATTTTTTAACATCATTTAAAGTATCCAATGATTCATCTGGTTATAAGAAATTTAATTATCCATATTTTAATATTATATTTTTCTAAATTGATCTACACTTCAATATTAACATGTTTCATTCCGGGATCAATGGATAATTCATGGAAGAAGATGAGGATATTTTGTTATGAATGGAAACAATTCTGGAGAAGTCAGATTGGACATCAGCCCACTGATGAGAATGCAGGGCCCCACATACAATCCCAATGAAGCCCAGATTTTGTGGGATGCTATAAGAAATGTATAGGAATAAATAATTATTCAAGATCCAGTGCTAATTCGGATTCCATTGTGGTCATTAAGGTGGAAAAATTTGGAGATAAAATTTTGGGCCAGATTCTGTGGCCCTGAAAACATCCAACAAATATGACCATATCTCGGAATAAACAACTTCAAATAGGCCCAAATTTTATAGGAGGTTAAGAGAAATCCTGGGATCCATTTTCTTATTCTATGGACCACTCTTATTCGTTTATCTAGAAGGTCTTACAAGCGCGTCTGTTCGGTGGATGAAAGCTGGATGAAAGCTGGATGAAACCTCAGGTCAAGTGTGGAAAAGTCCAAGTTTCACAAGCTTTCCACCACCCTAGGCATACCATAATCAAGTGGGAGGATTTTTATTGTTGGAGGCTTGACCAAAGGCTCCCAAAATTTCTATTTAAGGCAGTGGTGGTGGAGGAGTTTTTTATCTTTGAGCTTGGTTTTCATATTAATGTTATGCTGCCAATTTATCTCTGTAATGTTCTTCCTTCACATGTAAGTTGTTTTAATTCATCCTAGTTTCTTAATAAAAGTTCTTCTTATCCACTTATTTTGTTGTTCTCCATCTCACTTTGATATGGTTTCCTCAAGTTGTGAATTTATTCACATCAAACCTTGTGAAATTATTCACACAACGGTGGAGTGATCATTTTCTTTTTATTGTTTTTTTTACTTCTTCAATTCCTCCCCCATGAGTCTACTACCCGCTTCCATTGAAACCATAGCATCAATAGAGGGATAATACACTTATGGGTTGATCCAAGGGAGTATAAAGGGGCTGTATTGGATGTTATTTATCAATCTATTAATTTCTAATCACTTATTTTAATTGAGATTTTTATTTGATGATTTTTAAACTTCATCGTCCTTGTTGAATTTAAGGCCACACACTTTATGTGAAAATACAAACCTTTACCTTGAAGTGCTCAAAACATTGATCCTTCAAGTTTATATATGATTAGTATTAAATTTTTTAGGTATTAAACCAATAATTGAGTATGTTTCTTTATCTTCTTAAATTAACTCATCTCAAATATAAGAAATTAAAATAGTTGAAGAAATAATTTCATCCAATCCACCCCGAGTGATAACCTAGGATCAACTATTTCCTTTAAATTGAATTCACTTTAATCTGTTAGATATACTTTAGAACAATCTAAAATAAATACAAGTTGGCCACTTCATAGCCAAAAATAATCCAAATAATGTATGTGTCTGTAGGTTACTTCTTTGGTCTCTGAGAATTCGATAACCCAAGCTAGACTACAAGGACTGTTCTACCTTCTTCTCTTGGGTAAATTTGAGCATGAACCAAATTTTGGAACCATTTATGGGGACCCAATTAATTCATATAAACAACCATTCTATTCTCCCACATTTCTTCTTTTCTCATCCAAATTCTCTTATCTTGTCCCTTTCTCGTTTTTTTTTCTTTTGGTGCATGTTTGCCTGCACCCGCGATCAGTCAAACCGTCTAGTTAGGGTGGATAGTCCTGGGGTTGGGGAGTCAAGTACACCAAGGGAAATCTTTCAATTAGATCCTAATATTCCTAATACTCTAGAGTCAAAAATTGATCCTATTTCAATGGAAGGACTTCAAAGAAATTAACTCACAAACCCGGGTGGGAACCAAAATGGAAACCCAAATGAGGCATCCCAAAACTTGGGGAATGCAATTGATCAAACCATGAATGACTACCTCAAACCTTCCTGGACAAATGCCCCATCATGCATTAGATACAATTCCCTAGGATTTTCCAACAACATCTTTAAACCCCATGTCCTAAACCACCTTACCACATTCCATGGAAAGGAGTCTGAGATGCCCTACCTTCACATTAAGGAGTTCAATGATGTTGTAGAAACCATGTGTCCCCCACATCAACTAGAATTAGCTAATATGAGGCTATTTCATTTTTATTTAAAGGATAGAACTAAAAATTGGCTAAAAAATTTGATACCATCATCTATCAACTCTTGGGACCAACTACAAAGAGAATTATACAAAAAATAATTTCCCCGCCACAAAACAATTGCACTAAAAAAGAGCATCCAAAACTTTTTTGAAAAAGAGGGAGATTCATTCTATGAAACATGGGAGAGGTTCAAGGAAAATATAAACATGGTTCCACACCATGGTTTTTCTATTCTAGAATAAGTGAGAATTTTCTATGAAGGGTTGGGTCCGGGGAACAAACAATTCATTGACATGATGTGTAATGGAACCTTTAAAAAAAGCCATAAATGATGATTACGATTATCTAGAAAGCCTTTATGAACAAAACCAAACATGGGGAACTTCACATTATTCTAAAAAGACACAAATAACTATTGTAATTCATACACTTAGAGAAGAGGAAAGCCTTAGGGCTAAACTCTCAGCACTCACTAGGAAGGTTTAAGAGATAGACCTTAGGAAAGTCCATGAAATCCAAACTATAGACCCTATTTGCACAATTTGTGACAAACATGACTATAAGACAGACAAATTCCAACCATTCCATCCATCAAGGATGTTCTAGGAGGACCCCAAGTGGAAGTAAATGCCTTGAACTTTCAAAAGCCTCAATACCAAAACAACTTCAACCCAAGTAATAATGGCACCCAGGCTTCTGATTGAAAGATAAACAGCAACCTAGCCAACCACAGGGACAAAATCCTTACCCCCATCAGAACAACCAAACCCATAACCAGTTCCAAATTCAATCTATCCAATAACAATAGCCACCGGACCATTTTCAACAAACCATCCCACCTTCAAAATATCCCCCTAGGATAAACCAATCTTCTCAAGCACCAACTCAAACTGTTCCACAAAGCCTACTAGAACAACTGTGCAAACCAATGGAAAGAATGAACTCCAAAGTATCTTCCCTAAAACAAGAACTTCAAACCATAAAAACTGGAAAGGCGCCCATGCCTACTCAGGCACTACCATCCTAAACTTCAAGGGGAGAGTCAAGTTGTACTCAAACAACTCATGAAAAACTAAAGGCTATGACTGTTTTAACAAGTGTGAAATCAATTGATAAACCTGAACAACTAATTCAGAACCCATGTGAAGCTTCAGACTCTAAAGAAAATTCAAATGAACAACAAGATCAAACTGAGGAAACTGATAACAATGTGAAAGAAAAAACTCTTCAACAAACAACCCCATAACCAGCACCATTTCCTCAACACATGAGGGGGAAAACTAAGCCTGAATTGAGTGAAACATTGAGGGAAATCTTCTCAAAAGTCAAGTTGAACATTCCCCTTCTCGATATAATCCAAACCATACCTGCCTACTCAAAATAACTTAAGGACTTGTGCACATTTAAAATAAAATGTTCACATAAACCCCAAGTCCTTTTGGCTTAATAAAAATGAGGCTTCGACCCCAACCTTCAAAAAAACCAAGTCCTCTTGGCTACTAATGTGAGTACCACCATTCAAGGGACCATTCCCCCTTAGTTGAAAGACCCGGTTTGCCCTTACATCAATTTTGACCTATGAGAGAGCAAAATTTTCAAGTCCTTGTGTGACCTAGGTGCTAGTGTCAATCTCATCCCATATGTTGTGTACTGCCAGTTAGGCCTAGAGGAGCTCCAACCCATATCTTTCACACTTCAACTTGATGATCGTAGCATTGGGGTTACAAAGGGGATTTTAAAGGACGTTCTGGTAAAGGTTGAAAACTTCATCTAACTTGCTGACTTCATTGTCCTTGACAACCATCCAAAGTTAGTAAATAAGGAACAAACCCCAATCATCCTTGGTTGTCCCTTCCTTTCAATAGTCAACTCTATTACCCAAGTCTGAAATAGGAACATGACCATCACCTTTGGGAACATGAGTCTGGACCTGAACATCTATAATGAAATCTCACAAATAGAAGATGGCGAGGACATTCATGAAGAAAACCTGATAGGAAGCATTAATAATGAATTCATAGAACATCAAGGAATATTTGATGGATGTTTAAGTCAGGATGAGATTGATTTCCTTTGTTCACATGAAGGAATTTTATCTCCTTGTCTTGAATAATTTTCAAATTGCTCTTATGATGAAGTCTTATGTCCCACAATTAGTGAAACCTTTCAAGAAACCACTTTCATGGATACCACTCCAACTTCCTTCCCTAAATCTGATCAAGCCAATCTAGTAGCTGAAACTTCTACATGTGGGGAATCAATCCTATCTAAAACTTTAGGAAATAAAATTGATCTTGATCCAATGTACCAATATTCTGCTGAAATTATGAACCAACCTGATCTTGAATTGAAGGAACTTTCTGTTGCACTCAAGTATGCCTTCCTAGGGGACAATCAAACACATCCTATTGTCATTTTTTCTTCTCTTGAATCCAATCGTGAAAGGATGCTTCTAGATGTCCTTATGAAACATAATAAATCCATTGGTTGGACCCTATCTGATATTCTTGGGATTAGCCCACTTATCAAAACTCATAGGATTGTTCTGGAATCTGATTTAAAGCCATGTCGTCAACCTAAATGACGACTCAATCCTAATCTCATGGAGGTAGTAAGAAAAAAACTTCTGAAATTGTTAAAAGTTGGTATCATCTATCCCATAGCTGAGAGTGAGTTGGTGAGCCCAATCCAAGTGGTTCCAAAAAAAGGCTGGAATCATAGTGATAACCAATGAGGATGGAGAGATTCATCCACCAAGGGTGAGTAGTGGCTGGAGAGTCTACATCGACTATAGGAAGCTAAACTCATTTACCTAGAAAAACCATCTCCCCTTACCATTCATTGACCATGTCCTTAAGAGAGTGGCAGTTAATGCCTTCTACTGTTTCTTAGATGGGTACTCGGGGTATAATGAAATTGAGGTCTCCCTAGAGGAATAAGGAAAGACAACATTCACATGTCCATTCGGCACCTTTTCTTTCAAACGCATGCCCTTCGGGTTATGCAATGCCCCTGGAACCTTCTAGTGATGCATGATGGTAATATTCTCAGACATGGTAGGGGATTTTCTTGAGGTCTTCATGGATGAATTATCTGTCTTTGGGGATTCATTTTAGAGATGTCTGAGGAATGTGGAGAGAGTCTTTTCAAGATGTGAAAAAAAGAATTTGGTCCTAAATTGGGAAAAATGTCATTTCATGGTTAGAGAGGGACTAGTTCTAGTCCATCTAGTCTCATATAGGGGTATTGAAGTTGATAAAGCCAAGGTTGACATCATTCATCACCTTCCATCACCCAAAACTATCAAGGAAGTGAGGTCTTTCTTAGGACATTCTGGATTCAATAGAAGATTCATCAAGGAATTTAGTTCAATATCACATCCCCTTTGTGCTCTCCTAGTAAAGGATGCTCCATTTGTTTAGACAGAAAGCTGTGACTGTTCATTATCAACCCTCAAATCATCTCTCACCTCTCCTCCCATTATGAAATATCCAAATTGGAAACTTCCTTTCGAACTTATGTTTGATGCTAGTGACTTTTCTATAGGAGATGTGTTAGGACAACGTTGTGATAAAACTCCTTATGTCCTTTCTTATGCGAGAAAATCCTTAAATAATGCCCAAATAAACTACACTTTCACTGAAAAGGAGTTACTTTCTATTGTGTTTTCCATAGATAAGTTTAGTTCCTACCTCTTAGGATCCCCCATCACTTTGTTCACTGACCATTCTACACTAAAATACCTCTTCCAAAAACAAGATACTAAGGCTAGACTGATTAGGTTGGTCCTTCTATTACAAGAATTTGACCTTGAAATCAAGGATAAAAAGGGTGTTGAAAATGTTGTTGCTTATAACCTCTCTAGGATGGAATTCAAAGACAACTCAAATCACCTTTTTGTGTCTAATTCATTTCTTGATGAACACCTATACTCTATAAGTGACTTCCCTTGGTATGATGACATAGACAACTTCTTAATTACATGAGTTATTCCAAAATTCTTAGGGACTCAAGCTCGAACGAAATTTATTTCTGATGTTAGGCATTATGTGTTTTATGATCCATACCTCTATAAGTTCTGCCCTAACCAAGTCATTAGGAGGTGTGTCCTAGAATCTGAACAAGAGTCCATCCTTAAATTCTGTCATAGTGAGGCATATAGAGGTCACTTTTCCTCTAAGAAAACCTCTGCTAAGATTATTCAATGTGGTCTCTTCTGGCCCACCATCTCAAGGGACTCATACACATTTTGTAAAAGTTTTCCTAGGTGTCAGGTAGGGTCCATCACAAAAAGGAATCAAATGCCACTCACTCCGATCTTAGTGGTTGAAATCTTCGACTGTTGGGGAATTGATTTCATGGGTCGCTTCCCAAACTCTAGGGGATATATTTACATTCTCATAGCTATTGATTATTTCTAAAAATGGGTTGAGTCCATTCACACAAAATCCAATTATCATAAAACTGTGATTAGATTCCTAAAAGAAAACATCTTCTCTAGATTTGGAATTCCTAGAGCTATCATTAGTGATCGCAGAACTCATTTTTGCAATCATCCATTCTCATCACTCATGGACAAGTATGGAATTTCTCACAAAGTTTCCACTACTTACCACCCACAGACCAATGGTCGATCAGAGTTAACCAATCGCGAAATCAAACAAATTCTTGAGAAAACTATTAAACCATCTAGGAATGATTGGTCAAAAAAACTCTTATATGCTCTTTCGGCCTATAGAACCGCATATAAAACTATTTTAGGAATTTACCCATATAGGTTGGTTCATGTTAAAGCATGCCATATGCCAGTGGAGATTAAACATAAGGATTTTTGGGCAATTAATAAAATGAATTATGAACTATCATTGGCCGTAACAAAAAGAAAATTAGATCTCAATGAACTGGAGGAACTTAGGGTAGAGGCTTATGAAAATTCAAGGATCAATAAAGCTAAAGTACAAGCCTACCAATCTCAAAATCTTAAAACCCAACACATTGTACCAGGTAAACCTATTATTTTGTATAGTTATAAACTTCATTTACACCCGGGAAAGTTGAGGTCAAGATGGTCAGGTCCATACATAGTGCATAAGGTGTACCCCCATGGGGCTGTAGAAATTCAAGATCCCACCAATGGTCAAACCTTAAAATTAATGGTCATAGAGTCAAACCATTCATTGAACCATTCCAAAAAAAATGAAGTTGATGAAAAATTGAATGAACCAACCTTAGATGAGGAAAATACTTAAATAATTAAAGGTATAAGTCAACATAGCGACATTAAACATAGCGTTACATGGGAGGCAACCCACGGTTTTCATGTTTTCAATATTTTTGGAATAATTTTTTTTATTAATCATTTTGATAATTAAAAAAAATAGAATGTTGATCTGTTCTTATATTATGAGTATAGATGGGTATGAAAGGGGAGCACCATATCCATCTATGTCACATGGTGTGATATTTGAGTAATACCTTACCTAGAAATTTAAAAAGAAGAAAATGTATCATTAGTTCATTTTATTTTTATATTTTTTTAAGTTAAAATAAAAATAAAAAATAAAGAAAACTAATAAATAAAAAAAATGGAACATCATAGGTCGTGGGTCAAACCTCTTCACAACCGGCGAAGCCATGGGGATTCAAACCCAAGACTGAAGGGAGACAGGGGCGCGCGCTTACCACTGACCTACAGCTTTTTGTGCTTCTTTATTCTACAATTTTTATATATATACTTATATTTTACTTACTTTATTATATAAATATATATATATGTTGTTGTTTTTTGTTTTTTTTTCTTTTTTTTCTCTTTTTCTACTAGGGAACTCTGTAAGTGACATGGATATCAAAGGACTAAATTGGAGTAGCAAGAACTTCAACTTCAACTACCAGGTGGCTTCATTCCATGATCCTCATATTTCAATTTCCTTTTTGAAATTCCCTTATCTGCCTCTACTCCTTCTAAATTTTCATTTCTTCAAACATTGGGGATAGTGTTATTTTAAGTTGGTGGGAGATGAAATAAAAAAAATATTTTGTGTAAAAAAAATAAATGATTTGAAAAAAATGTGTTTAAATGGAAGGAAAATTTCCTTTAACTTTGAACATGGTAATACACATTGCACAATTTGAAATTTAATATCAAATAATTTAGCATGCCCCGATTCTGATTTTAATCCTTGTATAATTTCATGAGCCTAGATTTTGGAAAGTGTGGTTGTACAATGTGATATTTCATTGTTTATATTTTCATCCAAATAAAAAAGGAATCACAATGCACGTCCTTTGGATAGTGGGATATTAGTTTGAGTTCATGGGGTCCCCCAAATAAATAGAATAGTTTTGGTGATAATTTTAGTTTTAAGATGAATATTCAAAAAAATTAAAAAAACAATAAATTGGCACGTAGAGAAATGAAATAACCTAATACGTGGCTTTCGGCACTTGGGGATCGTGACTCCATAGTTGTCTGGCCCAGAGTTAGTAATTTTATCTCTATTTTTGGTAATTTGAATTTTTTTTAACTGAGTTAACTCAAGATGATGTCTGAGTATGGGGGCTTCACTTAGTACCCTAAGGTCTTTGAGCCTGGGAGTTATCGGAAAAGTCTCACTATAGGGGTTGACCCTTTTGAGTGCAATTTCAATTACCATGGAAAAAATTGTAAAAACAAAAAAACCAAAAACAAAAAAAAAATAATAATAATAATACAATAAAAAAATTATACTCATCTTAATATTGAAATGTGATTCCACCTAGCACTTCAGTCATTCCCCCTTGAATAAAGATGAACCCCCATGTCTATTGTGATACACAACACATCCTCATACTTAATTGATATTGGATGAAATATGGCAATGAATTTGAATAAAGGAATGGGCTTGGGATTGGGATCTTCTTATGAAACTATCTTGTATTGAAATATTTTAATGGGTTTCATGATTTTTTGGTATAAGGGTATTTTGTGATCATTGTGTATTAAAATTTTTTTGGAAAATGGAATTTGAATTTCATATTATTGAGATATATTTTTCTCAGGACTAGAAAAACTCAAGTTGGGGGGTGTGATTAGCTAATAAATGAGGATAATATTTATTGTTAATATATATAATATTCATGTGATTTATTATTAATAAACACCATTTTAGTTCATTTTACACTTTGAACATCATTTCACGTTATGATTGTAATTCCTTCTTAAAATGCACTATTATGTGGTATATTTTTTAACATAATTTAAAATTCCCAATTATTCATATGATTTTAAGGAATTTAATTTTCCATATTTTAATTTGATATTTTGGTAAATTGATCTACACTTCAATATGAACATGTTTCATTTGGGGATCAATGGATAATTCATAGAAGAATATGGGGATATTTTGTTATGAAAGGAAACAATTCTGGAGAAGTCAGATTGGATACCAGCCCACCGAGGAGAATGTCGGGCCCAACATACAGTTCCAATGAAGACCAGATTTTGTGTGACTCTAGAATACATGTAAAGAAACAAATCATTATTTAGGATCTAGTGCTACTTCGGCCTCCATGGTGGTCATTAAGGTGGCCCAATTTGGAGATAAACTTCTGGGCCAGATTCTGCGGCCCAGAACAAATCCTACCAATATGATCATATCTCAGAATCCACAACTTCCAATGGGCCCCAATTTTACAGTCGGTTTGGAGGCATTCGGGGCTCTATTTTCGTATACTATGGACCACTCTGATTCGGCCATTTAGAAGGTCTTCCAAGAGCGTCTGTTCGGTGGATGAAATTTGGCTTCCACCTCGGGTCAAGTGTGGAAAAGTCCAAGTTCCATAAGCTTTCCACCACCCTAGGCCTACCATAATCAAGTGGGTTTCTTTGTACTATTGGAGGCTCTACCCAAGGCTCCTAAAATTCCTATTTAAGTTAGTGTTAGTGGAGTATTTGTTTCATCTTTGATATTTGTTTTCATCTTAATGTTATGCTACCAATTTGTCTTTGTAACGTTCTTCCTTCACATGTAAGTTGTTTTAATTCATCCTAGTTTATTAATAAAAGTTCTTATTCTCCTCTTATTATATTATTCTCCATCTCACTTTTATATCATTGCATCAAGGTGGGAATTTATTCACACCAAACCTTGTGAAATTATTCACACAATGGTGGAGTGATCATTTTCTTTTTATTGTTTTCTTTACTTCTTCAGTTCCTCTCTCATGAGTCTATTTCCCTCTTCCATTGAAACCATAGCATCAATGGAGGGATAATCCACTTATGGTTTGATCTAAAGGAGTAGAAAGGGGCTGGATTGGATTTTATTTATCAATCTATTAATTTCTAATCACTTCTTTTAATTGAGAATTTTATTTGATGATTTTTAAACTCCATCGTCCTAGTTGAATTTAAGGCCACACACTTCAAGTGCTAATATAAACCTTTACCTTGAAGTGCTCAAAACTTTGATCCTTCAAGTGTATATATGATTAGTATTAAAGTGTTTAGGTATTAAACCAATAAGTGAGGATGTTGTTTGATCTTCTTAAATTAACTCATCTCAAATATAAGAAATTGAAATAGTTGAAGAAAGAATTTCATGCAATCCACCCCGAGTAATAACCTAGGATCAACTCATTCCTTTAAATTTAATTAACTTAAATCTATTAGATATCCTTTAAACCCATCTGAAATCAATCCAAGTTGGCCACTTCATAGATAAAAATAGTCCATAGAATGTACATTTCTATAGGTTACTTCTTAGGTCTCTGAGGATTCGACAACCCAAGCTAGACTACAAGGACCGTTATACCTTCTTCTCTTGGGTAAATTTGAGCCTGAATCAGTGCCCAAGGGAGGTCATCTAAGGTTAGTGGAATTTTATCCCTTCATAAGATAACATTTTTGGTTCAGATGTTACAACTACAACCGTTTCTAGTCTTCACTCCCACACAACCTTTCATAAAAACTTATTTTAGTAACAAAAGATTATAATGATGTCTAAAGGACTCGAAAGAAGATAATGGTGTGTAATACTCAAGAAAAAAAATACAACGATACCCTCAAAATTTTGATTTCTAAAAAAATTTGATGTCCAAATAATTAAAATACCAAAAACACCCTTTAAACTTTATCATGTGATATTAAAAATATCATTATCATGATTTATATAGAAAAACAAATAAAATGGACTATTAATTTCTCTAAAATGGATATTGGGAGAAATGTTTTATTTTCTTTGATATTCGGACAGTAAGGGGACACATTGCAGTTGTAGAGGTATGGACTAAATGATTGGCATGTGGTGTATGGTTTGTGGATCATGGTATATAGAACATGGCATGTGGCGCATAGCACATGGTATGTGGTACCACATGATTATAAGTGGGTGCATGCCAAAATGAGTCGATACACATCTAATGCGGCTCATGTTTCCCCCTTTTCCATTAAATTCATGTTTGACACGTTGAATTATGTGTGTAAGTGTATGTGTGTGTTTTCTTGTTAAATAAATGAAAAATAAAATAAAATAATCATTATTTAAATCATGATTTGTAATATATGCGGGTCCAAGAACCATTAAGTTTATGCTAAATTCCATATATTCATGATTTATAACAATTAAAAGGAATTTAAAATACTAAAAGTTGGTTTTTAATCTTATAAAATGCTATAAATCTTTATTTTCACTCCCTGCAGTCGTACCCCAAACATGATTAGATTCTTAGTCTAACATCAGAGTGATTTGAATATGTCTAAATTTCATCACCTTTCTGGTCAAAAGCGTTTTTTCTTCATAAAAGACAAAAAAACCTCATGCACTATCTCCACCTCCATCATCCCATGACGGATCAAAAAACCTACACATCCTCCATAATTGATATAAGCTGCCACCAATCTATTAGTGTATCCTCACACAACAATGACCTATTAAGTGTCAAGTTAGGTGACTTGATCAGGTGTTTCCTTGATGGCCACCTCACCATGGTCTAGAAGGGGGTAGTGGTGTTCACTATATAAAAAAACTATTGAGCAGGGGTTTTCAAAATCAATACTAAATAATTCGTATTTATTTTTTCTTTCTCGAGATTTTAGAAAACCATTGCTATTTTGTGATGGTTTATTAAAATACACTACTAAATTTAAAATTTTATTTTTAAAAACTATTTATTTAATCTTATAGGTGGTTTTTTAAAAATAGTTATGATATTAATAATAATAAATAATTATTTACAATTTTAATTACTTTTTAATAATCAATAATTATTTAAAAAATTTAATTTATTATTTATAATAATTTATTTTTTATTATTTAAAATATAAATTGATTATTTATTATTATTATTTAGTAATTAATTAAAAATTAAAAAATTATTAAAAAATAATTAATTTGTAATAATTAATTATTTACTAACTCTTACTTATTAATTAGTAATTATTTATATTAGAATATATTTATATATAAAGGCACACAAACACACGTTGAAACACTCAATTTTCATGAATATTTTTAAATACATTTCAATGGTTTTAATCCAAGAAAATAGATATTTTAATATAAATTATCGCATTTTATAGTTTTAGAAGATTTTTGTGCTTGATTGAAAAAATTGCCTAATTTTAGAATTTAACTGTTTTTATTTATTTAATTATCTTTACCATAACTTTTTAAACACTTATTTAATTTATAAAATTTCTTTTTCAGACTTGAAAACATCTTTGAATTTATTTAATTCTTATGAACTTAATTTTTAATCCATCATTTAAAGGCCCCAAAGAAGCTCACAATTCAGCCACAAAATATTTTCACAGTTCTAGAGATTTTTGAATATGGGCCTATATCTTGTAAATGGATAAAAAAAGGGATCTGAAATTCTACAATGGTAAAGACAACATCTTGAGAAACAACATTCATAAATATATCCCCACTTTATTCTAACTAAATAAAGTCCATCAATGCATTAAAACTCAAATTTCTAAAATTAAAATATTCTTCTTAGAAGAATAAATTGTCGAAATAAATTGGATATAACTTCTTATACACATTAAATAGGGAGCTGAAATTTTGTATTAAAAAGAAAAATATATCGTGAAAAAACTTTCTAGAAGAATACTTTCACTGATTCTATAAAAACTAGGGGATATCAAACACAAACTTTTGAATAAAAAGTCTTGATCCATATTTTCAACTGTGGATGAACCATTATGTCTCAAAAACCATCAATGGGTCATTATGACGCCCTGAAGTCCCTTCCATGACTATAAATAAGATTCTAGGGGTGGATTTAAGAGGATATAAATAGGAATGTTAAGTTATGAATAAGAGAAATGTGGATGATTTAGTATTTCTCTTTTATTTTATTTTATTTTTATTTTCTTTTCCCATGTAACTCATTCATATTTTTAATTATTGTGTTTCCCATTCTCCATCTCTTTCTTCTTCCATTATCAATATCTATTCCAACCTTAATTTATTTCTCTCTTCCATATTCAATTTTAATATATTTTCAATTTTCAATAGAAAGTGACAAACTTGAGGCTTGTCCCTTGGTGAGGTTTCACGATGTTCTTTATTATTTTTCTTCAATTCAACATGTTTTTAATCTATTTCTATTGAATGTGAGAATATTAAATGGGTGTGGTAGTCATCCACTGTGACACTATTTAAAAATCCACTCCTTTTATTTGATTCATTATTTTTCCCTCTCACCTCTCAAGAAAGAACTTCATAGGGTAGATTTGGGAATTTCTAAAGGGATGAAATGACATACGGTGGAGTCGGGTCTTTTATGAATTCCATTCCTAGATGAGGTGTTATCCTATTTAACCATTAGAGGAGGTGGGGTTTGGTGTGTGGAAGGCAAGATAAAATTTAAAACTCAATAAATCAAAGGAAATTAATTCATTAATGAGGTTTCATCAAATAAATTATCAAATTTAATTCAAATAACAAATAAATAATGAATGAATCTGCATTATACAACCCTAGGACCAGACCATTCTTCCCTAATTTAATTCTTTCAGCATTTGCATTTATATTTCAATTCTACATTACATTATCCTTCATTTCATTATTTTCTAAAAACCCCAAAACTATCATTTTCATGAATAATATAAAAACAAAAAAGAATATGATTAGGTAAATTAGAAATTAGTGATTGAAAGGATTGTGAAACTCCTCAACTGAGATGACCCTGGTCAGCCTATGTGCTATATTAGAAAAATAAAATTGCTTTTTCCACACCCTATAACAGGAATGCATCAAAATGGGTGACTTTTCCAGGTATATAAACATTTAATTCAATCACTTTTTAAAAATTCATAATTTTTTAAATATTTTTATTTGTTTTATTTAATAAAAAATCTAAAAAAAATATTTTCCCTTGATGTTTTCAAATGAATATTTTTTCAATTCATAGAACAATTACTCACAGTTCCAAGAAGAATAAATATATTATACTGAGGAGAACCTCAAACTAAGAGTTGATGCTCTTATAATAATGGTTAATCCGAAGCAAAGATTAATGTAGAAAGGAATATCACCTCAATATTTGATGATCTTGATCGATTAACTCTGGATTGACTTGCAAAGATCTGAGGCCAAGCAGGAAGTTCCACTGGTATTTCATGATTTTTCAAAGGAAATATAAGAACTTAAATCCAAAATTGGGGTGGAGGATACTGACTAACTACCTTCACATTCCACCATCTGACTCCAGGAGGCACTCATTATTAGAAAAAATATTAAACCAGAACCAATTCATGGAGATGATATTTCTTTAAACTTTTTCATTCTGGATATTATTCAATCTTATTTGAGTGTCACCCCTCATTATTTTTAAATATAATATTTTTTCAAACCTTTACATGCCTTAAAAGAATATGAAGAAACTAAACATTCACCTACTGAGGAAAACATAGAGATAACTGATTTTTATAAATGTACATGTGAGGAAGACCATGAGGAATTCCAAGTTGTTGAGTCTAAAGAAACCTAGATTCAGTTAGCTCATATTTAAAGGGATAAATCCTTATTAAAAATTTAAAATTAAATTTTATTCAATTAAAATTAACTACTTACTATACCTTTGATCATTAAATTAATTAAGACTATGTTTAACCAATATTGGAAGAATAAGATGAGGTTCCACAACTAAAAACCATGAAGGAGGATGATCCATACTTCATCATACCCCCACCATGTAAGTTTTTTCTAATTTTTAATGGTTTGTATTCAGTAAAATCTATCCATGGATCACTCCTCCCAAATAAATAATATGAACAAGCTAGGAAAATCCACATGTGATGGTTCAAATCCTATAATCTCCAACCACTATTAGATTATGGATAACAGCTGGTACTATCCACTAGAGGAAGTAAAAATCATGGTCCCACTTGGGATATTATACCAGGATTTATCTTACTACTTTATTTTTAATAATTTATATTTAAATTTCATTCTTATGATTATTCTATCATGATTCTCACCCCTCGTATCATTTTGAGCTTAAATGACATGATCCTTGTGCTTAACTAAATAATTTTCTTTTATAGGTTCGTGATGGAAGAAGGTATCCCTCAAACCCCCAAGTATTGAAGAGAATTACTAAGATTCATGGGAAATGGAGTTCACTTTTATTTTTTATTTTTTAAACTCCATTCATTTCTATCCAAAAACATTTTTTGAACTTTAAATTGATAAATTCCATGCCCACACTTTAATTACCACTTTAATTGGCTTATCTAGGATACATGAGTTTCTTAGGAATACTTTGATTCTATATTTTATAATTCAAAGTTTATGATATTAAATGATTAAAATGGATAATGGAATTATTAAATTGAAACATGGAAATTAAAATGAGGAATCATGGTTTAAGTAATTAACTGATTCATTTAAATGATATTTTCCTATCATTTTTCATGCATTGAATCTATAAAATTCATGTCAATTTATTTGTTATTATTAATCATGCCTTGAATTTTTGTAAAATGTTATAACTCCCATTCCTGAGATTATTTATAAAATAATTTATTCCTATTTTATTCTTGAGCATATTTCTTGAGTTATCTTTGTACATTCCACCTGCGAGAACTTTCTTTTGAAATTATCAAATCTATGATTGTACAAAAACACATTTAAAATAATAAATACATATTTTGAAAAGTATATATCCTTAAAATGTAAACTTTACATCAATACTTGTCTATCCCATTGAAATCAGGAAGGACCTTGTTAGGTATGATTCATGTTTCAAGTAATTTTTATCCATTCCTACCCTCCTCTTAGTATTTTCATGATATTTTAAAGTTGAAGTGTGGGGGTGAAGGGAATCATGATGAATGGGATGATTTAAATTTTATGTAAAAGTTGTTGGGGTGATTATAGTTGGAATAAATTATGGTTATTAATTCATTAATATTACTTCATTGTTTCCCCTCTTGAATAAAAAAAGGAAAATGAAAAAGAATCGGTTTTGATTTTGGAGAACCAAAAATCACCATTACTATACCGATGATTTTTATCATATGTGATTAGGTGATGGATGTGAGGTTTATTATTAGAATAAATATCAAAACATAAATAAATGAATAAAAATTGAAAAAGAAAAAAAGTATAAAAGTTAAAAAAAGATCAAAAGGGTTCACAAATCATTCATTGTGATTTATTTGATCATGACCTTTACTTTGATTTTGGGGAAGTTGAAGTTGTTACAATATGAAGGGTATAATTTCAATGATCTTTTAATTTTGATATTATACACTTTAATTTATAGGTTAACCTCTTACTTGAGCTTTAATTTTTAATTTCTACCAACCTCAAGCCTCAGATTCAGTTGAACATTTAATGAAAAAACTCATGTTTTTTATGTGAATTTTGTCTTTACAAAGTGAAGAAATCGGTTAATTTATAATAATATGGATACGGATAAATTTTTCATGATATGATAATAAATCTACTTGAATTATATCATGAGTGATTAGATAAAAGATTCAAAAGTGGGGTAGATCGGGATTTGGAATATTTAATAATAATGAATTGAGGAGCTTGAATAAATAAAAGGATAAGTTCCATCATTTTTCAATGGGGAAAAGTAAAATACATTAATTGATTGTTTTATAGAAATATAAGAAAATTATTTATATTTTATGTGAAATTTGATAATTTGATTTGAAATTTGTGGTTTTTTAATTTTTATTACATTAATATTTGAATAATGATAGTACTTGTAAAGACTAGTAAATTCCGTGGAAATTTTTTTTTCTTAAATTCACGGGATCTATATGAGTCTGTGAAAATATACAGTGCTTGATTCCGAGGCCCAGTGTGCTCAGAATCAATTTCTGACGTTTTGTTCGGGTACGTTCAGTAAACCTACGAGCGGGATTTTATATCTTTTAAACCAGTGCTCAGAACTGAAATCTGAGGGCACCATTGAACTCGCAGCGTCAATGTTTTCTTGGTGAGACCTTCACCGCAGTTGCGTTCTAACAGGAATGGAAGTTAGATTTTTGGGTTTTTAATTAAGTTAAATAAAAATAAGAGATAGCTTATTTTTGTTTCTTGGTGGTTAAAGACTCCAAGAGGAGGTTAGTGGTGGGGCCCACCCGCACATAACCTCCCTTCGTAGGATATTATTAGGTGGGGCCCGCACAAGCTTTAAACCTCCTTGAACTACCCATAAGTGGGGGAAGGCTCTTGAACTGCCTTTATTAAAGTGCCAACCCCCCCCCCTCTGTTAATTAATTTAGCTCCTTCAATTAATTAATTAAAACTCATTTGAATTCTTTTGAATTCTTTTAGCCAACAATTAAATGATGGGTTAGGTTAACCCATTATTTTTGTTGGAACATTCTTTTTGGTGCAGCTTTGGAGAACCCTTGGAGAACTCCATCCTTCCAATGAAGAACGCCACTCACCAACACAGAACGGAAAACACCTTCATCATTCTTCAATCATGCCAAAATAGAAATAGCCAACCGCGAACAATGCCGACGATGCTTCTTCCTCGGTCTCCTACCATGGATGCTTTCTGACGTCCAGGAATCGACGTCCACTCTTTTCTGACATCGTTAATGAACGAAAAATATGAGCTAGTGGATTTTACATTTGAAATTGTTTCCGTACTTCAATGCACAAATATTGGATTGGTTTTTTCAATTGTTATCGCCATGACGTGGAGGGCTCGGACCGCACGAACACGGCCCGACCCTCCCCCTTTGGTTGTTTTTTTTTTGACGACGGAGGCGGTCCGTGAAGAATCCGACAGCGCAAGGCCCCCGGGCCGCCACAAGGGCGCGGCACTGGCGTGCTGCGCAGAGGACTAGGTCGCGGCCAGCACGGGCCGCGGTGGAGCAAGGCAGCCAGCTGGGTTGACAGAGGGGTGCGGCGTCGTCGCACCGCACGGAGAATCAGGGGGTCGCGGCCAGGTCGGGCCACAGCAGAGGTGGCGCGGCACCGTCGTACTGCATTGTGGACAGCAGGGGGCCGCTGCCAAGCCAGGCCGCAGTGGAGGAGGCGCGGCGTCGTCGTACCGCACGGTGGACAGCAGGGAGCCACGGCCAGGGCGGGCCGTGGTGGAGGAGCAGAATCGCGGCATTGTCATGCCGTAGAGGAGGGGCCAGGGGCATCCAGCGTTCAGCCAGCCTCCGATGACATGGAAAGGGCTGGCCGCTCGGTAAGCCGGACAAGGCGGGACCCTACGGGTCCCGCAGGTCACCGAACCGGCGCCTAGTGCCGGCTCCTTCGGAATCTGGGGGGTCACAGCACCACCACCCCCCCCCCCTACGGCATGGCCAGCCTAGCCATGTGGGCTAGCCAGCCTGGCCACGCGGGTCGGGCCGCCACCGTGTCGGGCAGCCCTTGCGGGCCGGGCCGACCCCTCGAGTCGGGCCGGGTCGGACCCTAGTCCAGACCCGTTTAACCCGAAATCACATTTTTGTCTGTAACTTGGGCAACAAGTGTCCGACCGACGAACCATTTGTGGTGATGAAAAGGCATAGAATGAGATGGTATTGTTGGCATACCCTACTTAATGTTTGGACACAGTTGGGGTACGGTCTGGTTGGTTTGAACCTAAAAACCAACCGGGCCCCTAGAACGGAAATGCCAATAACTCACAGACCGGGCATCCAATTGACGTGTCGTCTGTCGCGTTGGGTTCCTTATGATGAGACAGAACTACGGGATACATCAACTCAATACTTCATGGTAGTTGATGTATTGACATTTGGCTCGAGGAGCGGACCCTCTCGGAATCGAGCGTGTTGTATGTGGGAACCCTATGGCTGGATGCAACTGAGATGATACGATCCTATGTGGACCTACTACTATACCAGGATCCTCTGTGGGTTCGATAGTGACGATACTGTACCAGGATCCTCCGTGGGTTCAACAGTGATGGTACTAGACCGGGATCCTCCATGGGTTTGACAGTGATGACTTCTGTACCGGGATCCTCCGTGGGTTCGACAGCGCTGATGCTGTTCCAGGATCCTAAGTGGGTTTGATAGAGGAGGTGATTTAGTGGCTACATCTAATCATCTCTACCCCTATAAATGAGTTGTATACCTGTGTGATCTAAGTCTTGTCTTTTAGTTGATATCATTGAGATGATTGACTTCACTTCCTTTGTGGAATGGGTTGTACTTGGGCTCGAGTGTTGGAGCCAGACTATGATTAGTAACTTAGGTATATGTATGGGTATATACCTAAGTAGGGATGGTTGATACTTCATGATTTTAACTTACTAAAGTGGTTTATCCTTAGTGTATTTTGGGAGTCCTTCAGGGGTCTCGGGGTTTCCTACTGAGTATTGTTATACTCACCCCTGCACGGGCTTCGCCCGCACCTTGTTATGTTCTGTGCAGACAACAGTCAGCAGTGATCGAGGATGAGGGTGACGGATGGGAGGCTGCTCGGATCTGGACTAGAAGGGACATACCTCAGGGTTGATTTGTTTGAGATTTGTACCTACCCTTTAGGTAGGATTCCTCGGTGGACGATCCAGGAGTTGTTTTCCCTTTTTACTTGTACTTGTACCTGTTGTTCAGTTGGGTTTGTATACTGGCCCACTTACTTTCAACACACTTTTTTCTATATTAGTACTTGTTGCTTCTACTGATTGTGCTCAGACTGTGTGTGTTACTGGTTTAAAGGAAATGCCTTTCCTTTTTATTGGGGATTCGCCTTTGGTTCTAGTCGCTAGCCTCAGGCCTATGGAAGGCGGGCTTGGGGTAGTCACGGCACGGGCCCCGAGGATAGGTCGTGACATTATTTGTGCCCTCTAATTTTTAATGTTAAGATTTTATGCTTGAGGAAAAGCATGGATTTAGTGTGGGATTATTGAAACACTCAATTGTCATGCATATTTTTAAATAAATTTCAATTTATTTAATCTCAAAAAAAATATATTTTAATTTCAATTATCACATTTTATGGTTTTAGAATCTTTTTGTGCTTAATTGAAAAAATGTTCTAATTTTGGATTTTAAATATTCAATTTATTTAAGTATTTTTTACATGAATTTTTATTCACTGATTTAATTTATAAAATTAATTCGTTTTGTCTTAAATAAATATTGGGATTCATTCCATTCTTCTTAAACCAAATTTGAATCTATCATTTGAAGGCCCAAAAGAAGCTCACAGTTCATGCCAGAAAATCTATGCACAGATCTAGAAAGTTTTTAATATGGGATTATATCTTGTAAATGGATGACCAAATGAAGTTTAAATTCAACAATGATAAATATAAAATATTCATAACCAACTTTAATAACTATATACTCACTTGATTCTACCTAAATCAAGTCCATAAATGCATTAGAAATCAGATTTATGAACTTTAAAGATTCTTCCTAGAAGGATAAATTGTCAAAGTTGGATATAACTTCTTCTAGACGTGGAGTATAGAGCTTAAATTGTGAAAATGAGAAAGATATTTTGAAAAAAAATCTTAATTTACGAATTCATTAAAAATGAGGTGGCACCACATTCAAACTTTTGGAGAAAAATTACATAGACAAAATTTTAACTGTGGATGACTCATTATGACCCGAAACCTATTAATGGACCATTATGATTCCCAAAAGCCTCTTCCATGCCTATAAATAAGAGGATAGGGGTGAATTTAATAGGATATTAATTGGTGAGGAAATATCTGAACAAGGTCCATGCGACTATTTTAGGATTTTTATTTTATTTTCTTTTTATTTTATTTTCCAATGTAATGCATTCATATTTTTAATTAATGTGTTTACAATTATCTATATCTTTCTTATTCTATCATAAATATATCTTCCAACCCTAATTTATTTATCTATTCCATATTCCATCATGATATCTTTTCACTTTTCAATGGTAAGTGACTAACCTGAAGCTTATCCCTATGAGAGGTTTCATGGTGTTATTTATCATTGTTCTTCAATTCAACATGTTTTTAATCAATTTGTAATGGATGCGAGAATATTGCATGGGTGTGGAGGTCATCCACCAAGACACTATTTTCAAATCCATTCCTTTTATTTGATTCATTTTTTTTCTTCCCATATCTCAATCAATCCCTTCATACAGTGGAGTTGGGATTACCTAAAGGGACAAAACGGCATACGGTGGAGCCAGGTCTAAGGAATTTTATTCTGAGTTAAGGTGTTATCCTATTTGACTATTATAGGAGGTGGGGTTTGGTGTGATTAAGGCATGCTAAAATCACACAGTCAATAAATCAAAGGAATTTAATTCATTAATGATGTTTCATCAAAAAAAATTACTAAATTGAATTCAAATAACAAATAATTAATGAATGAACCCACATTATCCAACACTATAACCAAGACCTTTCTTCCCAAATTTTATTTTTTTTATATCTGCATTTAGATTTCAATTCTTCACTACATTATCTTTCATTTCATTATTTTTCAAAAACCCCAAAACCATTGTTTTCATAAATAATATAAAAACCAAAAAAATTAGATTAGATGAATTAGAAATTAGTGATTGAACCGGCTGTGACACCCCTCAAATGAGAATACCTTGTTCATCCTCAGTGCTGCATTAGGAAAATAAAATTATTTTTCCCATGCCCTATGATAGGTGTGCTTCACAGGCCCATATACATATAAATATATATATTTATATATATTTATTTATATTTATGTATATTTATTTATAATTATATATGTTTATATATATTTGTATCTATTTATGTATACTTATATATATTTATAAATATTTATATGTATTTGTATTTATATATATACAAACATATATGTGTAAATATATATATATATATATATTATATGTGTAAGGGTGGGGAGGGGTTTGGGGTGTGGTCAGGAGTCAAGTCCCTAGGCCAGCCATTTCTATGTATTTTCATTATTGCGTTGTGTGCCGCTTTTGTGGTCGTACCCAATTTTTTTTGTTATATATGTTTATATATATATTTATATTTATATTTATTTATTTATTTATAATAATATTTAATTATATATATAATATTATTTGTATATATTTATTTATAATTCATATATATTTGTAAATATTTATTTATAATTTATAGATATTTATAATTTTTATGTATATTTTTATTTATTTTTATTTATTTATTTTTATTTTTATTTATTTATTTATTTATTAATATTTATATATATTTATATATTTATATATATATTTATGTATATTGATATGTGTTTATATATATATTTATGTATATTTATGTATTTTTAAATGTATTTTTATATAAATTAATATATATTATGTTGGTGTATATATATATATATTTATATGTGTTTATATATATATTTATATATTATTGCTTATATGAAATTATGATTAATTATATATATAAGTATTTAAATATCTGTGTGTATGTGTTTATATATATTTTGTGGTTGTAGGTGTGTGGGTGGATGTGTGTGAGTGTGTAACAGATCATACATGTAGCTACTAGATGATGGAACATGAGTTCACTAGAAGACTGTAGGTTCCGGGCATAGTAGAAGTGCGGTTGGGCTGGTGCCCCACTTTAATTTTTACCATGATCAATGATTATTCCAGGATCAATATGATGATTAATTTCTATCTCCACGGAATAGAATCAAATATTTAGATAAAGAAGAAAGAGGCCTAAAACCTTAAGAGAGGATCTTGCACATCATGTTTGTAATTAATTTCAATTTAATTTCTGAAGAAATAAAATACTTGGATCTTCGGTACTTTCTTCGTTGATGATGTTGATTGTCGATAATAACCCTTTTGGATTTTCTTGCTGCACTTGCAAGGATACTAACAAGAATCCCTCTAGCGGTGATCTACACGTGCTCTGATGGACTCTGATCGACACCACTCGTTCTCCAGGTTCTATCATGGAAAATCATGTGTATGTAATCGATCATTCTTGATTTCATATTATTTGGTCTTGAAGAATGTCCCTCATTCTTGAGAGGGGATAGAAGATTATTCGAGAGAGAGAAAATTGGCTAAACAATTCTAAATTCATCGGGTGTGCATTTCGGTACATGGCACAATAGACATACGTGTCTATTTATCGACATGGGGATTTGGTTAAAATATTTAATTGCATAATATCAATTAAATACATTCATAACATTAGATAAAATCCATTATCTTGATAATAATACCACTTCACTATTTATGGGGTTCCAACTTGTGAAAAATAAAATTATAAATAAAATTCCACGTCACAAAACAATAGTAGTGTTATTATTATTTTAACTTGTGCCAACTAGTTAAATAATTATTTACCATCATGAAAATAATTATTTTACTACTGGACCATCCTTGTTTTTCTTGAACTCCACTTCCATTTATTTAACACCCAAATAAATAAATAAATAATTTATTCTCTTAAATAAATATGTTATTTACAAACTAATAGATAAATATTTATCAAATGATCAATAAAATAAATAAATAGATTTTATTTAATTTATGTGATCATTTTAACTTGAATAAATTTATTCCATAGTCTTGAGAATAATATTTATTCCATTAATTATATTCAAATAGAATTTAATTGAGACCACCAAAAACACTTAGTGTGCAACCCTATAGGATTCTTTCTCATTGGAATTAGGCAGACTTGCCTAAGGTCCAAGAGTACTGCCTAGCAATGGTTCAAGGCACCCAATAGAAAGAACTTAAAGTCACGATAAGGACATACACATATGAATGCTCACTGTTTAATATAATCTCTTTGTCTCAATATCTCATCTAGTAGGTTTCATGATAGTGTCATCATCTTTTACGCTTGATATGTTGTTCTTTGACTACCTGAAATAAACTCGTCGTTACACTATGGACATGGAATTTCATGTGAAACTTATATTTTTATCAAAGGTCTGAGATATCAACATCCATAAATGGAAGGTAAAAATAATTCCTCAACTTATCCATTAATAAAGTGTCACTCATGATGCACCCAACGCACCCTACTTCCCACTGATATATGGCATAACGATTTTCATAAGTAAATAAAATTGCATGAGTCGTGACATGTATTAATGATAATCCTAAAGTCTAAGGACCATTACACACATGCGTAAATAGGAATATCTAATGACAACAAAACATGTGGAATTTCTACTGGTGGGTCTGTTATCATAATCTCCCATCTTGGAGATTACCAAGTGCGAACTTCATGAGAGGAAGTCTTGTCTGCTTTCGAGTACTCGCACTTGACGGTCTGTATACTATGTTTCTCATCATAGTATGGAATCCAACCACAGAACTAAATTTAAGAATATTTTTATAGAATTTCAAGGTTCTCATCATAGCGGGGAACTTCCATGACCTTATCAATGCAACAAATACTCTAAGACATTATTACATCACAGTCATGTAGAACAATGAAAAATATGTAATAAGATGTTTAATATTTAAATAAAATAAATATCAACATAATAAATGTACAAACAGTTGGTTCAAGGACGCCAAATCTAAAAAACTTCAACTTTGACTAGAGCCAACTACCTATGAATTTCAGTCCGCTAGACCTCACATGATGATCATGTTTCTGCTGAGTCATGGATTTAGTCAAGGGGTCTACCATGTTGTCTTCTGTGGAAATATTACTCATTTAAACTTCAACTCTTTGAGAAAAATACCCCAAGAGATGATACATCCAAAGTATGTGCTTTGTCCGCTAATGTGACCTTGGCTCTTTTGCAAGAGTCGCCGCTACAGTATTATGACAATAGAGTGTGATGGGATCTTTAGTGTTGGTTTCCACATCTAACTTCTAGACAATGCTTTGCATCCAAAATGCTTCTTTAGCTACCTCAGAAGCTATGATATACTCAGACTTCATTGTAGAATCTGCGACCACACTCTTCTTTGAACTCTTCCAGCTCACAACACCACCATTCAAAGTGAAGATGTATCCTATTTTCGACTTCATGTCATCCTTATCATTCTTGAAACTAGAATCTGCATATCCTATAATGGCTAGTTCTTCATATCCTCCATAAACCATGAACATATCCTTAGTACGCCTTAGATACTTAAGGATAGTCTTGAATTCCATCCAATGGTGTTCACCTGAGTCAGCTTGATATCTACCTACCACACTCAATGTGTAGGAAACATCTAGCCTATTACATAGCATGGAATACATGAATAACCTAATCGATAATGTGTATAGAGTCCTTTACAATCTCTCTATTTCCTCATGTGTCTTAGGACACATTTTCTTAGAAAGATGAATGTCAAGTGATGCTCGCAACAATCCCTATTGGATTGTTCCATATTGAATCTCTTCAGTATCTTGTCAATGTAGATACTTTGAATTAGGCCCAGAAATCTCTTGGATCTATCAAGATGGATATTAATCCCAAGAATATATGATACCTCTCCCAATTCCTTCATGGAGAAGCATTGATTAAACCATTCCTTAACAGACTGTAAGACTGATATCTCATTTCCAATAATTAATATGTCATCAACATATACTATTATAAAAATGATCGCACTCCTACTAAACTATTTATATACACAAGGGTCAAATTCATTCTAAATAAAACCAAATTTTGTTATGGCTTCATAAAAATGAATTTTCCGTCACCTGGATGCTTTCTTTAATCCATAAATGGATTTTTTCAACTTTTATACCTTATTGGAATCCTTTTGAGTCATAAACCCTTCAAGTTGTGTCATATAGATATCTTCCTGAAGGTTCCCATTAAGGAAGGTTGTTTTAACATCCATTTGAAAAATCTTATAGTCATGGTAAGACACAGTGGAAAGTAGAATTATATTGGATTTAAACATTGCAACTGGTGAAAAGGATTCTTCATAGTCAATGCATTGATGTTATTTGAACCCTTTTGCGACCAGTCATGTCGTATAGGTAATAAATTGTCCCTCCATGTCCAGTTTTTTTTAATAACAATTTTCAACCAAAAATATTTACAACAACTAGAGGATCTACCAAAATCTAGACTTGTTTTTTCTACATGGAATCCATTTTAGAATTCATGGCTTCTTTCCACTTAGCAACGTCTATTCCACTTACTGCTTTCTTATAGGTGAGAGGATCATTATTATCAATTAATAATGAGTCACTATTCACATTAACTAGAAAACTATACTATTCCAATTCTCTAACCTCTCTTGTACTCCTACATAGTTCATGTGTCTCTGGAACAATTCTTTCTTCCACGGGGCTTTGTGGAATTTGTTTTTGTACTAACTCTAGTGTACCTTGAGCCTCAACTTCATTTAATTCTATCTCTCTCCGACTATCTCTTTTAGATATGTGCTCCCCCTTAAGCAATATGGATTGTCTTTCCACTATAACCTTTTTTTTTTGAGAGGTTGTATAGGTAATATCCCCTTGTTTCCTCTAGGTCTCCTATAAAGGTACACTTTGTGCCTCGGGGTGCAAGTTTGTTACCTGAAGAGGCCTTAACAAATGCTTTACTTCCCCACACATATAAATTCAATAAAATGGATTTCTTTCTACTCCATAACTCATATAGAATTCCATTTATTTATTTAGTTGGTACTTGGTTTAGTATGTGCGTTGTTTTTTGTAACTCATATCCCCAAAAGGATAATAGAAAACTTTCATGACTCATCATTGATCTCACCATGTCCAAAAAGGTGTGGTTCCTCCTTTCACTCACACCATTCATCTAGGTCGTGTAAGGAGGATTGAGTTAGAATAGGATCTCAAACTCCTGTAAGTAATCAATAAAGTCTTGATTAAGATATTCTATACCTTGGTCTGAGCGGAGTTTCTTAATCTTCTTATCAATATGGTTCTCAACTTCATTCTTGTATTCTTTGAACTTATCAAAAGAATATGACTTGTACCTATTTAAGTATATATATCTATATCTACTAAAATCATCAGTAAAAATTATGAATTATGATCACTCACCCCTTTCTTCAACTGAAAATGGTCCACACACATCGGTATGAACCAATTCAAGAAGATATTTGGCCCTTTCACCTTTCCCACTAAATGAGGCTTTAGTCATTTTTCCTTGTAAACATGAATGACATATGTCAAGTTGTTTTAGTTCAAAAGATTTTAAATATCCATCTTGATGTAACTTTGTCAAGACTTTCTTGTTTACATGACCTAGTAGATGATTCCAAATTGGGTGTGGTATGAGTCATGTGAAGTATCTTTGTTATCGATTACCATTACTTGGTTTATATAAATCAACATGTAAAGACTGTTATATAAATATTCCCTCCAAAAAAATGCTATATTTGTAAAAGAAGAAACATTTATTTCCAAACATAAAAACAAATCCATATGTATCTAATATGGATACATGAATAATGTTTTAGTAATAGAAAGCACATAATAACATCTCTTTAATACTACGATCATCCTAGTTTGAAACATGAGGTGGTAGTCCCCAACAACTAAAACAAAAAGTCTGGATCCATTAGATTCTCATAGATCTACCTACCCTCGGTCAATCTTCCTAAATCAACTTGGTTCCTTTATTTGGATACATATGTAAGCACCAAAATTTGAATCTAATACCCAATTTGTAGATATGTATAGATTATATTTGATAACAAACTCACATGAATCTTCCCCTTTCTTCTTATATTGGGGGCAGTTCTTATTCCAGTGGCCCTTGTTGCCACATGAAAAAAAACAACTTATTATTCCTTTACCTCCCCTTTGATCTTCCTTTTCTAAGAAGGTCATGAAGAAGATTTTGGCTTAATGCTCTTCACCTTCCTTTTCCTATTATTCACCATAAGGATAGAAGGCTTTTTTCACTTCATATATTTTTTCACATGGAGAATAAGGATAAGAATATTAGATAAAGACTTCTCAATGTTGTTCATATTGAAATTAACAAAAAATGTGGAAATTTATGAGGGCGTGATGCAAGAATGAGATCAGTACCCAGTTTTTTGGAAGTTTAAACCCTAGAACCTCTAGGAGATCAATGTATCCAATGATCTTGACTATGTGAGGCCCATATGGGGTACCCTCTCCAAGCTTACTCAAAAATAATTCCTTGGAGATCTCAAACTATTCTTGTCTTACTCTCTACTGGTAAAGACCATGGAGGTGCTTGAGCATGCTATAGGCATCCATGTTTTCATGAGACTTCATGAGCTCACTAGAAAATGATGACAACATGAAATATTAAATGTCGACCACATCATTCATATGTTTCTTGTAGATCAAGAACTCATCATCACTCGCCTATTGGGCAGGAATATTAGGTAATGCTGAATCCATCATGTAATACTTCTATTCATGTTTTAGAATAAACTAAAGGCATCTAAGACATTACTAGAAGTTACTATCAGTGAGGAAGTTGTATTTTTCTAGAATTGATCACAGGGATATTGTGGTTGATGATATTATAATTTTATTCTAAAATTAAAAGATAGATGAGTATTACTTTCTTTATTTCATTTTATAAGAAATATTAAATTAATTTTATTAAGTCTCCTCCTATTTTATCATGTCCTAATTGACTTCACCATTGAACTCATAATGTCTAGTTTCCATGACATTCTAGTGGAAAGGATCCATATTCCACTTCACATAACCACAATAAGGTTTGGTCAAGATATTTTAAGGTATTTTAGGTAGTCATGTCTTTACCAAATGCAGGATTGCAGCTCCTTGATCTGTTAAGTGGACTCCCCAATCTTGAAATCCTGACTTGGATTTCCTCAACGCTTGCCTGCAATATTAAAAAATGTCTATAAAGGGATACTCCTCTTGATGCAATATGGTTAAGTCAACCTGAAACCTTTCATAAAGTATTCCTATATAAAATTAAGTTTCTTAAAAAGGGTTGGTCAAACACATAGTTTTATTTAGTCTTTCCTTTAATCAAGTAACAGAAGGATTAGTCTACCTTAATATTTTGTTGAGGGATTTTTATCTCTTATGTGTAAATTGAAGTATTATCTTTATCACATGATTTTTAATGTTAAGTGGAACATAATTAAGTGATTAACCATGTCTTGATAATATTTAGGCACAAGACTAGTTTATTTTAGTTCCATCTTGCATCATTTTTAGTTCATCAATTATTTGATCATGACAACACATCCATAATTAAAAACCATGAAAATGACAGAAATAAAATAAATTTTATGATCAGGAGCCTTTTCTAATGGTTAGTTATCTATAAGTTGATAAAATAACCCTAACCTAGGGGAGGAATACCTTTGTATTTACAGCTTTCCACCTCTCCACCTATTTATCTCCTTGGATTGGTTTCGCCTCAGCTTCTGACTTGGACCGCCTCCACAAGCTTGGAAGATCCATCCATTACATATGCTTTTTAAATTATGCATAGGTGAGGTGTAAAAAAGGGGATTTACATAAAAGAATCCATGGGCACACATGCCCTACATTTTAATTAGGAGAGATGGCTCGTAGCCCAACATTTTATTTAATAAATAAATTAAAAGTAAACCAATCATATTCAAATGTCTTGGTCTAGATCATGATCACCCACATACATGCAATGAGTTATGAATTTAATAAAACTAGCATTAAATTATTTAATCATTCTTATTAAGATATATCACACTCTAATTTATTAATTATTATCTTTAATTAATAAATCCTTTTATCTTAATCCTTTTCTGAATTTCCTTGAGATTCTCATCTTTATAGATATATTCACCTTGGAGGTAACATGGTGAATACCGGTTCGAATCTAAAAAACATGTATTATATCCACATACTATTTTACTCTTATGAAATATGGAATAAAATATGTTTCAATGCATAGAGTAACATCCTATAATATGATTCTTACATGATATGTAGTTCTGAACATTACACAAACATTAAAATTTTAATTCTATGTGTTTTGGTAAAGTAGATGGTGTGTAGTTCTGACTACAAATTATGTAATTATTTCACTATTTTTTACAAAGTACATGCCAAGGTACTCGGCGTGTGAAACGTAATTCATAAATTTCTAAGTACATAGTGTGTACAGTGGGCTACACATCATGTTGTCTCCACGTTACATGGTTACTAGTTGGATTAGCTGTGTATGGGATACACAGTTTGGCCCCTGACTCGAAGGGACTACATATCATGTGCAGTGGTCCACACAGCATGTATTCTGGTACATGTGTTCTTATCTATCCCAATCAACATGTGGTGTAGAATTAACTACACCACATGTAATAAATGCACATAGCTTGAGTAATTTTCTAATTACTCTTGATGTGTTGAACATAATTAAATGATGTATAGTCTGAATTATATGGCATGTATGGTAGAGAACATGGCATGTGAATTTGAAAACATGGCATGTAATTTTGTGTCACCTGGGAAGAATCATTGGAACCACTTGATGAGTTCCTCGTTAAAATTTTAATCCAAAAATTATTTGTTTCTATGAAATCTGTGAGAAACAAAAAACAAATAACATATCTTGAAATCCATATTATAAGAACAATTGAAATTGAATTGAAAAACTAAATTATTAAACTATAAATCATCAAAAAATTATTTAATTAATTATAAAATATGATTATCCCACTATGATACCACTTGGAGGTTCCAGGCGCAGCGTAAGCATAGTTGGGCTGGAGCCCAACTTTAATTTTTACCATGATTAATTATTATTCTCATATCAATATGACAATTAATGACAGTCTCAATGGAATAGAATCAAAATTTAGATAAAGAATGAAGAGGGTCGAAACCTTTAGAGATCATCTTGCACATCATTTTTATAATTAATTTAAATTTAATTTTGGAAGAAATAAAATATTTGGATCTCCATTATTTTCTTCGCTGATGATGTTGATTGTCCGGAATTACACTTCTGGATTGCCTCGTTGTGCTTGTGAGGATACAAACCAAAATCCCTCTAGAGGTGATCCACACATGCTCTAATGACCTCTGATCGACACCACTCATTCTCTAGGTGCTAGCGTGGTGAAGTGAGTGTCTCGTTTCGGTCGTTCTTGAACCCTGATCATCAGTCTTGAAGACCATGTCTCGTTCTTGATAGGGTAGGGAAGAATATTCTAGGAAGAAATTGTTTGGCTCAACAATTCTCAATTCACAGGGTGTTCTATTCGGTACATGGAACAATAGACATATTTGTCTATTTATCAGTATGGGTCTTTAGTTAAAAAATTAAATTGTGTATTGGTAAATAAAAACATTCATAACCTTAGTGAAAACTCGTTCTCTTAATAATAATACAGCGTCATTATTTATGGTGCACCAACTTGTGTAAAACAGAATTATAAATAAAATTCCTTGTCACAAAATAATAGCAGTGTCATTATTATTCTAATTATTCCAACTAGTTAAGTAATTATTTATCATCTTGCAAATAATTATTTTACTACTGGGCCAGCCTGTCACAGCCCGTCCTCGGGGCCCGTGCCGTGACTACCCTAAGCCCGCCTTCCAAAGGCCAGGGGCTGGCGACTAGCACCAAGGCGTAAATCCCGGTAAAAAGGGAAGTCATTGCCTTTGTAAAGTAAACAAACACCACAGAGCAAGAAAGCAGTAGAAGTAAACACTAAGTAAATACTGAGTACGACAGTAAGTGCGGAAAAGTAAGTGGGCTAGTATACAAACCCAAACTGAAAGTAAAGTACAACTGCAAGGGAAAACAGCAACTAAAAAGTAAATCTGCAACGTCAAGCTATCCACTGGAAATCCAACCTGAAGGGTGGGTACAGATAGCCTCCACTGCTCCTCGGGTCCAGCCAACCACTCCGAGTACGTCCCGCCCAGTGGTCCACCTCCAGGTACCGTCCTACTCCGCAAGCCTCAACCACGATCAGCGATGTCCGTCGTCTGCAACCAACACAACGTAGTGCGTGCATAGCCCGTGTAGGGGTGAGTATAAGATACTCAGTAGGGACCCCGAGACCCCCGAAGGTCTCCCATAATCCAAAAAGGATAATCCACAAAGGAAAGATACAATCACTAAGTAACATCAAACACTGCTTAGGTATATGCCCATACATACACCTAAGTCATCAATTCTAGTTCGCTCCATCTCCGAGCCCAAGTACAACCCAGCCCACACAGGAAAGAAAAACGTAAATCCACACAGGATAGCACAACACAATCCACAAAGGAAATCAAACAGGATTCAGCTCACACAAGTATACTTCTTTGTATGACGATAGAGATGATCAGATATATCCACTGATTCATCTAATCCGTCGGACCCACAAAGTATAGAAAGGTACTAACCCCCGCAATGACCCACAAAGGATTTGACCCAAATAGGATCGATAGGTAACTAACCCCCGCAATGACCCACAAAGGATCTGAACCACATAGGATCGATAGGTAACTAACCCCCACAAAAGACCCACACAGGATCGGACCCACACAGGATCTGTAGGCGATGGCCCACACAGGACCGCTGAGCACTGACCCACATAGTATCGGACCCACATAGGATCGTTACAATTGATCCACAAAGGATCGCTGAGTGTTGTAGTCATCGCTGTCGAATCCACTGAGGATCTCTGTACAGTCGTCGTCATAGTAGTCGCAGTCTCAGCCAGCACTAGGGTTCCCGCACACAGCATGCTCGTTCGGGAGGGTCCGCTCCACAAGCCGAGAGGCTGATACATAAACTGACACATAGTTCAGAGTTGATGTATCCAAAAGTTCCGTATCGACAACAGGAACTCAACGTCGCAGATGGCGCGTCAATCGGACGCCCGGTCTGAGAGTTATTGGCTTTTTCGTCCCAGGGGGCCGGTTGATTTTTAAGTCAAAACCAAACCGACCATACTCCGCCTGCATCTAAATCTCAGGTGGAGTAATCCACAATATCCGTCTCATAAAGAGGAATCCAACAAAGTTTACGGCATGTCAATCGGACGTCCGTAGCTCAAGATATGAGTTTTTCTGCTCCGAGGGCTCGGTTGGTTTCGTGTACGAACCAACCTGGCCAAACACAAAGTACTCTGAAACCTTGAGTTCGATATACCGAAATGATCGTCTCGATCCAAGGAACGCATCTCCACTGACGGTGCATCGATCGGAGGCCTGCAGCTCAAGGTATGAGAAAAAGATCGAAAAGGTCCGAAAACGGGGGGTCTGGGCCCGGACCGACCCGGCCCAACCCCCCTGGGTCAGCCTGAACCGGTTCGACCTGACCCGGGTCTGGGTCCGACCCGGCCGGCGTGGCCGGCCCAGCTTGGGTGGCCCGGCCCAGCCTGGGCGCGACCCGGCCCGGCCGGCGCGGTCACGGCCCGGCTACCAGGCGGGTCAGCTCGGTTGTTACGGCCGAGCCGCGGGCAGGGGGCGCGCTGCCCCCACGTGAAGAAGTCGCGGCCCTGCGTGGGGCCTCCCTTACTAGCGGATGCGGCAGCCGGCTTCATCCCGTGCTCCTCCGGTCCCACGCGGTCGCGGGACCGCGCTGCTGCCGCCGCGGCTTCAGTCGCGACGGCTCCCTCCGGCGGCGCACCGGGCGCCGCTGCCATCTGCCACCGTGCCGGCGTGGCATGCCGGCGGGCTGATCCGCGGACCACCGAACAAGTTCCGGTGGTTGGAAATCCTTGATGTCTTCACCAAAATCCCTCCCGGGGTCCGTCCTTCACTGCGAGAACCTTACATCGCCCGTGCGGTTGATTTTTTCGATGTCCACCGTTTCGCACACCAATAACGAAAGGGGCGGTGGGTTCAGACTTGTTCGTTAGTCCGCACCCACCACGTTAGCAGTTTTAAAAGTCTCCCAACAATTTCTAATCAACATCGCAGGTATAAAATCACAAATATTTAAAATAATCAAACCCATACCTCGTCGTTGTCGCCGGACGTGAGTTCTTTGCGGGATTGACCGTCGAGGAAGAAGAGGATCGTCGCATCGCGGAAGGGGCGTCGCGTCGTCGCGGTACACGGCGTCGCGTCGATGATCTCTGAGGGTTAAATAAAACACACATATTTAATTGCACGCTTTAAACCCATGTTGAGGATAAATCCACAAAGAATTAGAAAACCGTAATCCCATACCTCAAGCAGCTGATGATCGGAGATTTTTGCGGGGAAGATACGTCGCAGAAGAAGTATCGCGGAAGAAGCGTTGCAGAAGGAGAATCGTCGGCATTGCGGAACACGGCGTCGCGTTGTCGATCTCTGAGGGTTCGTCGTTCTTCGTGTTCTTCGCGTTCTTTTCATTCTTCGCGAAGGAGGATGAAGACCTCAAGCCTTAGAGTCTTCTCCAAATCCTCTCAACGAGCAATCCTCAAGAAAGGCATGCATTGGTCTTATTTTATTAACATGCCAACAATTTGAAAAACAATTTAAGAAATGAACCGTTAATTTGGGGAATTAATGGTAACGTCTTAACTGCCCAATTTAATAGGAGCGTTAAGAGTTTTAGAAAACGCACCAGTTGACTTTCATTAAAGAGGAGTTTTCGCGGGTGCGTTACTTAGAGGAAAAGAAATGATGGGGATCGTGCGGGCCCCACCTCACAAATATCCTACCAAGTGGGTCGGATATTTTGGGTTCCACTCTATTTGCTTCAACTCAGCTTGAGTGGCTTTAAGTGGCTTTAAGTGAAATAAAATAAATTTGTCGCACCACTTTATTTTATTTCTTAACTTAACCCCAAAAACTAAAAACCACACCCAAGCAAACGCAACTCCGGAAGAGGTGTTTCTAATCAAATATCGGCACTGCGATTCCATCGGTGCACTCGGAATTCGATTCCGAGCTCCGGTTCAAAAGTTAGAAAAACCCGCTCGTTCGTTCACTGAACGTATCCGAGCCAAACTTCAGAAAATGATTCCGGGCACACTGGGCCTCGGAATCAGGTACTGTCAAAAATTGTGTTCTTGTAAAATTCCAAAGAAAATTAAGAAAAAAAACTTTCCTTGAATTTTATGGGTCTTTACATCACTCCCACCTCAGAGATTTATGTCCCCGTAAAGATGCATCATAAACTAGGGAAACAAAAGTTGGTACTGAGCACGCATCTGAGCCTCCTACTCCCAAGTTCTCTCCTGGAGATTCCTGTGCTGTCATTTGATGTGCACTAGAGGAATCATCCATCCACACAGGACCCACTCCTATCGATCCTCTATCTCCACCGGGACCTCCGCAAAAGTCGCCCCATCATCAATGTCCAGCTCTCCATGGTCAATGATATGCGACGAGTCGTGCACATATCTCCTTAGCTGAGATATGTGGAAGACGTCGTGCACCCGATGCAATTGAGGTGGTAGAGCCAGGCGATAAGCCACCTCGCCAATCCTGTTGAGGACCTGGAATGGTCCGATGAAGCATGGAGACAACTTCCCACCTCGGCCAAATCTCAGTAATCCACATTGAGGTGAGACACACAAGAAGACGTGGTCGCCATCCTCGAACTCTAGTGGCCTCCGCCTCCTATCAGCATAATACTTATGCCGGCTATGATCTATCCTCATCCACTCCTGGATGATTTGGACCTTCTCTGTTGTGGCCTAGACCATCTCCGGTCCCACAAGTGCTGACTCCCCAGGGTCTATCCAGCACAAAGGAGATCTGCAGGGTCGGCCGTACAATGCCTCGTATGGTGCCATCCCGATGGTGGAGTGGTAGATGTTGTTGTACGCAAACTCCACCAAGGGTAGGTGGTCCGCCCAACTGCGACCAAAGTCGAGGACACATGCGCGGAGCATATCCTCGAGAGTCTGTATGGTCCTCTCCATCTGACCATCCGTATGAGGGTGAAAGGCGGTGCTTAGACGTAGCTGTGTCCCGAACGCCTCCTGCAACCCCTTCCAAAGTCGGGAAGTAAAGCGAGCATCTCGATCGGAGACGATATATAATGGCACACCGTGAAGCCGTACAATCTCCTGAACGTAGAGACGTCCCAAGCTATCCACTGAGCCCTGCTCTCTGATGGGTAAGAAGTGTGACGACTTGGTGAGTCGGTCGACAATCACCCAAATTGAGTTGTGACCTCTGGAAGTGCGTGGAAGCCCAGTCACGAAGTCCATAGATATCCCGTCCCACTTCCACTACGGGACCTCCAAGGGATGTACCAAGTCTGCTGGTACCTGGTGCTCTACCTTCACCTACTGGCAGGTGAGGCATCGAGAAACGAACTCTGCCACAACCTTCTTCATGCCTGGCCACCAGTGCTGTCGTCTGAGGTCCTGGTAAATCTTCGCCACTCCAGGATGTACCGCCAAAGGAGAAGTGTGAAACTCTCTCAGAACCTCCTCCCGTAAAGCAAATGGTACCAAGGTACGTCCTCTGAAAAGGACGTCATGCTCTGCTCCAAGGAGAAACCATCATGTGCATGTCCTGAGGATATCTGTGCACGCTGTGTCTCACAGTCAGCGTCCCCACACTGTGCCTCTCTGACCCCCTGCAGTAGTGGAGGGGTGACTGTGAGAGACTGAAGGAAGGCTGCTCCATTCTATCCACGAAGGATATCTGCAAAGTGGCTAGCTGCTATTTCGCCTCCTCAAGTAGCTGAATTCTCGTCCTCCTGCTGAGAGCATTAGCTACTACGTTCCCATTCCCAGGAGTATAGACTATCTCAAAGTCATAGTCCTGGAGAAACTCAAGCCATCACCGCTATCTCAGGTTCCGGTCCTTCTGAGAGAAGATGTACCTGAGACTCTGATGGTCAGAAAAGACTGTAAAGCGCTTGCCCATCAGATAGTGTCGCCATGTCTTCAGAGCGAAGACCATTGATGCTAACTCCAGGTCATGGGTAGCGTAGTTCTGCTCATGCGACCTCAACTGGCGTGATCCATAGGCGATCACTGCCCACTCCTGCATCAGGACACATCCGAGTCCGTTCCCTGATGCATCGCAGTAGACTACATACCCTACTCCCTCCTCAGGCAACCTCAAGATAGGTGCACTAGTCAAACTCTGTCTCAGATCCTGGAAGCTCTGCTGACATCTGTCTGACCACATAAAGAGTTTCCCCTTCTTCGTAAGAGCTGAGAGTGGTGCCACAACTCTGGAGAAGTCTGGCACAAATCTCTGGTAGTATCCAGCTAATCCCAAGAAACTCCGCACCTCAGTCACGCTCTGGGGTGGCTCCCAAGCCAACACTGCCTCGATCTTCGCAGGATTCACCGCAACACCTGCCTCAAAGATGACGTGTCCCAAGAAGTGGACCTCACATATCCAGAACTAACACTTCAAGAGATTTCCATAAATTTGGTGCTCTCGGAGTGTGTCCAGTACAACTCACAAGTGGTAGGTGTGCTCCTCCTCAGTCGTCGAGTATATCAAAATGTCGTCGCGGAAGACCACGACAAATCGATCGAGGTATGGCTGAAAGATCCTGTTCATGAGGCCCATGAACACCGCTGGAGCATTGGTTACACCGAATGGCATTACCAAGAACTCATAGAGGCCATACCGACATCTGAAAGTCGTCTTCTGCACGTCCTCGTCCCAAAATCTGAGCTGATGATAGCTTGACCTGAGGTCTATCTTCGAGAACCACCGTTCTCCCTTAAGATGATCGAAGAGTTCATCAATCCTCGGTAGCAGATACTTTTTTCTCAATGTCACCTAGTTCAGGCAATGATAGTCGACAAAAAGTCACAATCTCTCGTCCGCCTTCTTGGCGAACAATATCGGGGAAGCCCAGGGTGAAACGCTGGGTCGGATGAAACCCTTGCCCTGCATGTCCTCCAACTGTACCCATAGCTCTCGAAGCTCAGCGGGGGCCATTCGATATGCTGGAGTCGATATCAGGGTTTTCCTGGGGTACAAATCAATATAAAAGTCTACCTCTCTATGAGGAGGTAGTCCTGGAATGTCATCGGGAAAGACGTCTGCATACTGATCCACCACTGCAGGAAAACTAGGACTCTGCACGTCAACTGCTCCTAGGATGAGGCTAGACAACTGATGAGTGATGGGATGTCCTCTCCTCTACTGAAGTCCATCCTATACTGCGAAGGCTCTCTTCTCGCTGGTGAAGGTGAACCTTCTCCCGTCGGTGCGTACACAACGCACCTTGAACCTAATACAGTCAATCTGTGCATGGACTATAGATAACCAATCCATTCCCAAGATGACGTCGTAAGGCCTCGACGCTACTACAAAAAGATCCCAGCCGAAGCTCTCACCTCCTAGAGTAAGCTCACACTGCCGTCACCAGTGCGTAATCGTCGAGTCTGCTCCCGTAGGAGTCTCTAGTCGTAAGGATCGAGCCAACGGCTCTGTCGTAATCTTCGAGCTCCGAATAAGGGAAGCGGCTATGAAAGAGTGACTCGCTCCTATGTATATAAGAACTGCATCAAGGGTGTCATAGACACAGATAGTACCTCGAATCATCTCGGGCGCACCGTGGTCGTAGGCCTCCGCTGCCTGGAGCTGTGTCTGTCTCTTCCCGCCAGCTCCCTGTGGCCAGGGTGGACCTCCTGGTGGTGGTGGTGGTGGTAGAGCCTCAAAGCGTCGCCCACCACCTGATGCTCGGCTAGCCCCTTTGCCTCATCCTCCTGCTCCCTGCGGACAGCCATGGTTGACCCTCTGCCTCTGCCTGGGTGGCCCCTCAACCGTCTGCTGCTCCTCGTCACAGTGGGTTGGGCAGTCACGAGCCATGTGGCACTGCCCGCCGCATGTGTAGCACTACCTGCCTATCGAAAGACTAGCTCCACGCTGTTTGCCCTGCACTGCTGAGCCAGTGTCTTGAGGTTGTATGCGTGATGGTCTGGTCTGCCTAGACTCATGATTCATCCGTCGACTGCCTGCTGCAGAAGACTCTGCTATGTGCCTCCCCGCGGTAGGTCTCACTGCTGATGAAGGCTCAGCAAGAAATCTATCGATCAAAAGGGCTCTCTCCAGTAATCCTGCCTGGGTCAGAATGCTGAGGGAGATCAGGGATGCCCTGATCTCGTGTCTCAATCCCTGCTCAAAGGTTCGGGCCCAGAAGAACGGGTCACATACCATGTCTGTCGAGTAGCGCGAGAGATCGGTAAATCTCGCTGAGTACTGGGCGACCATCAAGCTGCCCTGCCGCAGCTGGAGAAGCTCCTGGATGCGCACCGCATAGAGGGTGGCTGGGACAAACTCTGAACGGAAGAGGCTCTCAAAGTCTTTCTAGAGAAGAGATGCCTCATCGTGCACCTAGAGCATCAAGCTCCACCACCGGCCTGCTGTCGCGTGCAGTAGGCTCGCTGCGAGGATCACCATGATGCCTGCTGGTGTTCTCACTAGCTGGAAAACTCGTACCACTGCCTCCAGCCAATCCTCGGCTTCCTGGGGGTCCGTCTCCCTGAAGAACCTGGGCGGTCACTGGCACTGAAACTCATGCAGTGCACTAAGGTGACGTGCATCGTCAGTGGCTGGGGCTGGAAGCATCGGTGGCTCAATGGGTAAAGGTATCGTCGGTGTCTCAGCTGTCAAAGGGCCATGTACCGAGGCCTCGTTGCTCGGTGGGCTGTCGTCACGCTCAACTCTCGGAACCCTAGATGGCTGCTGTCATGGGGCCATCCTGAAAAGGAAACAGGTGCCCCATGGTCAAAACAGTATACCTGGTGAGCTGACACAAATTAATCACAAAGAATACTTGAAACACACACATGCAATCAATGTTTTCGTGCATTAAGTCAGAAATCAGAAGTTAGGGTCCTGGTGTACGGATACGTCGGCCGCCATACCAACACTGGACTCCTTGGACTGATAACCACACCCAATATGCTAAACACTATTGCTTCACATAGAAAAAAGATCAAAGTCCCAAGTTCTGCAGTAGAACCGAACTCCTCTGATACCAATTTCTCACAGCCCATCCTCGGGACCCGTGCCGTGACTACCCCAATCTCGCCTTCCATAGGCCAGGGGCTGGAGACTATCACCAAGGCGTAAATCCCAATAAAAAGGGAAGGCATTACCTTTGTAAAGTAAACAAACACCACAGAGCAAGAAAGAAGTAGAAGTAAACACTAAGTAAAAACTGAGTACAATAGTAAGTGCGGAAAAGTAAGTGGGCCAGTATACAAACCCAAACTGAAAGTAAAGTAAAACTGGAAGGGAAAACAGCAACTGAAAAGTAAAGCCACAATGTTGAGCTGTCCACTGGAAATCCCACCTGAAAGGTGGGTACAGATAGCCTCCACTGCTCCTCGGGTCCAGCCGACCGCTCCGAGTAAGTCCCGCCCAGTAGTCCACCTCCAGGTACCGTCCTACTCCGCAAGCCTCAACCACGATCAGCGTTGTCCGTCGTCTGCAACCAACACAACGTAGTGCGGGCATAGCCCATGCAGGGGTGAGTATAAGCTACTCAGTAGGGACCCCGAGACCCCCGATGGTCTCCCAGAATCCACAAAGGATAATCCACGAAAGAAAGATACAATAACGAAGTAACATCAGACATTGCTTAGGTATATGCTCGTACATATACCTAAGTCATCAATTCCAGTTCACACCATCTTTGAGCCTAAGTAAAACCCAGTCCACACAGGAAAGCAAAACGTAAATCTACACAGGATAGCACAACACAATCCACAAAGGAAAGAAAATAGGATTCAGCTCACACAGGTATACTTCTTTGTATGATGATAGAGATGAACAAATATATCCACTGATTCATCTAAGCCGACGGATCCACAAAGGATTGAAAGTTACTAACCCCCACAATGACCGACAAAGGATCTGACCCACACAGGATCGATAGGTAACTAACCCCCGCAATGACCCACAAAGGATCTGACCTACACAGGATCGATAGGTAACTAACCCCCGCAAAAGACCCACACAGGATCGGACCCACACAGGATCTGTAGGCGCTGGCCCACACAGGACCGCTGAGCGCTGAACCACACAGGATCGGACCCACACAGGATCGGTAGCACTGATCCACAAAGGATCGCTGAGTGCGGTAGTCGTCGTCGTCGAATCCACTGAGGATCTCTATACAGTCGTCGTCGTAGTAGTCACAGTCGCAGCCAGCACTAGGGTTCCCGCACACAGCAAGCTCATTCAGGAGGGTCTACTCCATGAGCCGAGAGGCTGATACATCAACTGACACATAGTCCAGAGTTGATGTATCCAAAAGTTCCGTATCGACAACAGGAACTCAACGTCACAGACGGCGCGTCAATCGGACGCCCAGTCTGAGAGTTATTTGCTTTTTCGTCCCAGGGGCCCGGTTGGTTTTTAAGTCAAAACCAACCCGACCGTACTCCACCTATGTCCAAACCTCTGGCTAAGTAAGCCAAAAGATCCGTCTCACATATAGGAATCCAACAAAGTTGACGGCACGTCAATCGGACGTCCGTAGCTCAAGATATGAGTGTTTCCGCTCCGAGGGACCGGTTGGTTTCGTGTACGAACCAACCCGGTCAAACCCAAAGTACTCTGAAACCTTGAGTGTAATATACTGAAATGACTGTCTCAATCCAAGGATCACATCGCCACTGATGGTTCTTCGATCGGAGGACCGCAGCTCAAGTTATGAGCAAAAGACCGAAAAGGTCCGAAAACGGGGATCTGGGCCCGGCCGACCCGGCCCAACCCCCGATGGGTCGGCCCGAACCGGGTCGACCCGACCCGGGTATGGGTCCGACCTGGACGGTGTGGCCCAGCCCGGCCCGACGTGGGCGCGACCCGGCCCGGCAAGCGCGGGCGCGGCCCGGCTGCCAGGCGGGTCAGCTCGTCTGTTACGGCCGAGCCACGACCGGGGGGCGAGCTGCCCCCACGTGAAGAAGTCGCGGCCCCGTGTGGGGCCACCCTTGCCAGCGGACGCGGCAGCCGGCCGCGTCTCGTGCTCCTCCGGTCCCATGCGGTCGCAGGACTGCGCTGCTGCCGCTGAGGCTTCAGCCGCGGTGGCTCCCTCCGGCTGCGCACCGGGCGCCGCCGCCATCTGCCGCTGACGCCGCTGAGCTGGCGTGGCGTGCCAGCGGGCTGCTCCGTGGACCACCAGACAAGTTCCGGTGGTCGAAAATCCTTGTCGTATTCGCCAAAAGCCCTCCCGGGGACCGTCCTTCACTGTGAGAACCTTACATCGCCCGTGTGGTTGATTTTGTCGGCGTCCGCTGTTTTGCACACTAAGAACGAAAGGGGCGGTGGGTTCGGACTTGTTCGTTAGTCTCCACCCACCGCGTTAGCGGTTTTAAAACTCTCCCAACAATTTTTAATCAACGCCGCGGGTATAAAATCACAAAGATTTAAAAGAATCAAACCCCTACCTCGTCGTTGTCGTCGGACGTGAGTTCTTCGCAGGATTGACTTTCGCGGAAGAAGAGGATCGTCGCGTCGCGGAAGGGGCGTCGCGTCATCGTGGTACACAGCATCCCGTCGACGATCTCCGAGGGTTAAAGAAAACACACAGATTTAATTGCACGCTTTAAACCCATGTTGAGGATAAATCCACAAAGAATTAGAAAACTGTAATCCCCTACCTCAAGCAGTTGATGATCGGAGTTTGTTGCGGGGAAGAAACGTCGCGGAAGAAGAATCACAGAAGAAGCGTTGTGGAAGGAGAATCATCGGCGTCGCGGAACACGGCATCGCGTCGTCGATCTCTGAGGGTTCGACATTCTTCGCGTTCTTCGCGTTCTTCGCGTTCTTCGCGTTCTTCGCGTTCTTCGCGAAGGAGGATGAAGACCTCAAGCCTTAGAGTCTTCTCCAAATCCTCTCAACGAGCAATCCTCAAGAAAGACATGTGATGGTCTTATTTTATTAACATGCCAACAATTTGAAAAACAAGTTAAGAAACGAACCATTAATTCGGTGAATTAATGGTAACGTATTAACTGTCCAATTTAATAGGTGTTTGAAGAGTTTTAGAAAACGCACCAGTTGACTTTCATTAAAGAGGATTTTTTGCGGGTGCGTTACTTAGAGGAAAAGAAACAGTGGGGCTCGTGCGGGCCCCACCTCACAAATATCCTACCAAGTGGGTAGGATATTTTGGGTTCCACCCTATCCGCTTCAACTCAGCTTGAGTGGCTTTAAGTGGCTTTAATTGAAATAAAATAAAGTTGTCGCACCACTTTATTTTATTTCTTAACTTAACCCCAAAAACTAAAAACCAGACCCAAGCAAACGCAACTCCAGAAGAGGCGTTTCTAAGAAAATACCAGCACTATGATTCCATCGGTGCCCTCAGAATTCGATTACGAGCACCGGTTCAAAAGTTAGAAAAACCCGCTCGTTCGTTCACTGAACGTACCCGAGCCAAACTTCGTAAAATGATTCCGGGCACACCGGGCCTCAGAATTAGGTGCCGTCAGAAACTACGTTCTTGTAAAATTACAAAGAAAATTAAGAAAAAAAAATTCCTTGAATTTTATGGGTCTTTACATGGCCTTGGTCCACTCGAAATCCACTACCATTTATTGAACACCTGATTAAATAAATAAATATTTTATTTCAAAACTAATAAATAAATATTTATTAATTGTTTAATAAAATAATTAAATATATTTTATTTAATTTATGAGATCATTTTAACTTAAATAAAATTATTCTGTGGTCTTGAGAATAATATTTATTCCATTAATTAAATTCAAATAGAATTTAATTGAGACCACCAAAAATACTTAGTGTGTGACCCTCTAGGATTATTTCTCATTGTCATTTGGCGGGCTTGCCTAAATTCCAAGAATATTGTCTAAAAACGGATAAAGGAACCTGAGAGAAAGAACATAAAGTCATAACAATGTCATCTATATATAAATTCTCACTGTTTAATATAATCCTTTTGTCTCAATATCTCATCAAGAAGGTTTCATGATTGTGTCATCAACCTTTATGCTTGATACATTGTTCTTTAACTACATAAAGTAAAATCATCATTACACCATTGCCATGGAATTTTTTGTGAAGGTTCTATTTCATTCAAAGGGCCAAGATATCAACTTCCATAAATGGAAGGGACAAATCCTTCCTCGACTTATCAATTAATAACATGTCACTCATGATGCACCCAATATACCCTAATTCCTACCATCATATGGCATGATGGTTTTCCTCAGTAAATCATAGTGTGTGAGTCATAAAACATATTAATGATAATCATAAAGTCTAATAACCATTACATACACTCACAGATAGGAATATTCGATGCCACCAAAACATGAGGAATTACAACTTGTGGGTATGTTCTCATAATCTCCTGCCTTGGAGATTACCAAGTGCAAACTTCATGAGAGGAAGTCTCATATACTTATGAGTACTCGTACCTAGCGGTATTTCTACTATGTGTCCCATCATAGTTTGTCATCCAACTGTAGAACTATATTTAAGAATATTTTTATAGAATTTCAAGGTTCTCATCATAGCAGGGAACTGCCATGACCTTATCAATGCAACAAATACTCTAGGACATTATTATATCATAGTCATGCATAACAATGAACAATATGTAATAAGATTTTTAATATTTAAATACAGTAAATATCCATGTAATAAATTTACAAACATTTGTTCTAGGAAACCAACTCTAAAAAAGACCACACCCATCGATGGTCTTGCATTTCATAATTAAAACCACTGAACCTTCTCACATCGTAGATCACTAAAATTGGGAATTCTTCACCACACTAATCACTAATACCAAGTCACACACCTCACACACTCATCTGAGAAACTCACACAAATGAAAAGATAAAGAATGATGCATAAATATTATGTGGTTTATACTTTAATCCTACTTCCATGGGAGAACATTGGGAAATATTTACTACCCTGTAAGTACAAGGATAACACTACTTCAATCAGTGATTACTGATATTATTAATATTTCAAATGTAAGTTAATATATATTTAATTTCATTCCTCCACACTTATATATAAGTACATATCCAGTTGAACTAGTTTCACCACATCCAAATTTTATAGAGAATCTACTGGATAGAAAACCATTGTACGGTCAATGGATGATAGAACTTGTGTTCTCAAGAAGACCACACCTGCTGATGGTCATGCACTGCTGAATCAACCCCCAGAACTTCCCCATATCTTAAAGCACCATAAATTGTAAGTCTATTAGACCCTAATAACCACCAATAAGTCTCATAATTCACACACTCTTCTAGAAAACAAACAAAACATCAGAAGAAACAAATGGAAAGATGAATCAAACACACACGGATTTATGTGGTTCATACGTTTATCCTACATCCATGGGAGAACAATACCAAACATTATATTATCAAAAATAAAAGGATATGGATCCTTGTAACTTAAAATTAATTGATAAAATGTAATTTCAAGTATAAGTTAAAAGTAATTCAACCTATTTATTCACACATCAACATCTAGTCCCAACTCTATTTTATAGAGGTAATCTTTCAGTCAAACAAGTTCCACTGCCATCTAACATTTTCAGCCAGCCATATATTGACCAATACATTATTTAGTGGATTCCACTTCTTTAATCACTACATATTGTGTAATATTCATAGATTCCATCTAGTGTACATGTACAATCCTACTCAACCCATATAAATTTTACCAACTTTTGGTAACAATATATGCAAGTTGAAAACATCATTTCCCCTACCTTGATAAGGTCAGGGTGAAATTCTAGAGTTCATAATTCTAGTAAGTTCAATATGATGCCTTGAAGAAAATTCACATTCCTAAGAATATCCCAATTTAAAATTTATTTAATATAACTCTCCAATATCCTTCAATACTTAAGAAAACTCAACCTATTTCCTTCATGCATATAGTGTTCTCCAACCTCTTCCATTCACCCAATTTATATTGAGGAATAATTTTTCCTCAAACTTTCAAGGACTAAAAAAATAATGAAAATTTCCTATATAATTTATTCTTTTATATATTTTTTATCTTTAACAACTTTTCTTCCATTGGATTTTGGATGGAATGGAATTTCAAGACAATTTGTTTCATTTTTTCATTGAACATTAGATTCGAAGTAAGGTTAATAATACTCTGACTATGATATAATAAAACAAATCCTCTAGTGACCTTTAAAGATCCATTATAAATCACATTAACTAGACTAACTCCTTTTTTAATTCTACAGATTCTATGTATTTTGCTTCTATTTTAGATAAGGTAACCACATATTGTAGCTGATACATCTATCATACCATTGTTTTTACAAACATAAACTCGAAGCCCATAGTTATCTTATATGTTTCAAAATAATAAAAAACAATAAACATCAATGAAACCCTGAAAAGTATTATCTTCAAAAAAAAATATAACTATATCATTTGATCCTTCAAGTGTCAGATTATCCACTACACAACTTCCCAATGTTCCCTTCTAGAATTTGACATGAATCAACTTACAACTCCTGCTGCAAAGGTAATATCTTTCCACATACATATCAATGAATACATAAATATTATGAATATTTATGCATAAGAATTTTTCTCAATGTAGTGATATTTTTCTTCTAATGTTGGTGCATGTGCCTTAGATAACATGAATTGTGTGACAAGGGGGTTGATGAAAAGTTACATCTGGTTAAACCAAATTTCTCAATGATCTTTTGAATGTACTCATTTTGGGATAACAGTAGATTATTAGATTTTTTATCCCTCTCCATCCTCATAATCAATATTTTATTATTTTGGTCAAGATACTCTATTTCAAATCTTCTAGAAAAATTTCCTTTTAACACCTGAATCCATGAACTCTCTAGACCCACTAGTAGAAAATCATCCATGAAGAGTATGAGTATCACATAAGTCTCATTATCCTATAATTCCCTATAAAAGAAATGATCAAAGTTATATCATGTGAAACCTTCCTTATTGATGTAAGTATCAAACTTCTGGATCCACTAATAAGGTTCCAATTTTCATCCATAGTAGATTCACTTAAACTTACAAACAAGGCACTCCTTATAATGTTATAAAAAACCCTTGGGTTAATTCATGTAAATATAATCCTATAAATAAACATGAAGAAATAAAGTCTTTACATTCATTCTCTAAAACTATAATTTATCAGAGACAACAAGACATGACACTTTCTGTATGGTAGTGTTCTTAACTACTAGTTAAAAAATTTCAGACAAAACAATTCCTTACCTCTATTAGAATCCTTTCACCACTAACCATGCCTTTTATCTTCTATTTCAATCCTCTTATTCATTCAAATGGAAAAACATTTTTAACAACCCAAACTTTTATTAATGAAATTCCCTTATCGATGAATAAATACCTTATTGAATAATGTAGTTATAGAAAACACATGCACTATATTTAATTTGTTATTTTCGACTCTTATAAAATATAGCCATGATTTTTCTATCGAATTGAAAGACAGTTAAGCATCATAACCATTGATAATAAAAATATTCTACAATGACCATAAATATTAGTATATATTAAGGGTTATGATAAGATCTAATTGACACATAAGGAACAATTGATGGCCTCGACCAGTAGGATTATACCTATGAATCCCATTTATTAAAGCTTATAAGGCAGATGGAGTCACAATGATTTTCCCTTGAAGAAACCCAATTCATTATTCAATAATTCTAACATTATAAAAAGCATTTGTGGGATAATTTCAACCTCATGGAGATCACCACTCAAAACATGTTTGTCGAACCACCCCAATAAAGTACCACTATCACACACCTTACCCTTAGGGTGTACGCTGGTGTAATATGGGGCTATGTATCTAGACCTCGATGGTATGAATTTGTATATATTTTTTAAAAAAAATATTGATTAAATTTATCTCTTTTAATTATTACTTTATATATATACATGATTATATAAAGAGTTCGATAAAAATTATATTTTGATAGGAGGATACCAAAATTGTATTTTTGGGAAATACATAGTTTAAATTAAAATACTATTTTTGATAAATACAAGAATTTTTAAATAAATTTTATTTACATAAAATATTATTATTAAATAATATTTATTTATATATAAATGATAATATAATTTAATGAAGTTCATTGTAATTCTTAAAAGGGTCAAAAAAATTGTCTGTGTTGTGAAAAATAGTATTATTCAATAAAAAATTATTTAATAGTGTAAATTCATATATTTATAAATTCAATTTGTTAAAATAAATATCATTTTTAAAATAATCTCATAAAAATTATCCAATGGTGAATTTTTCTAATTTTTTGAGACAATTGAATTTTTGGATAAAAAATAATTATGGTATAAATATATTTTATGCATTATGACACCATAATAACCCAAAAGTGATGTAATAAATACCATAAAAGGTGTGTTTGAACAAAAATTTATTTCCACTTTAAAATAACATGTTTAAAATTTATTAGATTAATTTTAAAAAACTATAATGAATCCTCCAAAACCTATATTATATTTAATGGTTCTAAAAATAATTCTTTATGAACAAGACTCACCTTGACATCATAAATGGTATTATTTTAATGAGTTTAGTTATTATCCTAATAAAATATTAAAAAACCTCTTTAGTAGAAACCATGTTCAAAAACCATGGTAATGTTTGTGGTTTTGATTATTTTATTACTCATTTTCTAAAGCCTAAATTTAAAAATTAATAAAAAATCACCTCTCTTTTGTTGTAAATACTCGCCCATCCTACCATTAATCTTCACTAAAACCCCATTGAGAATGAATTTATTCTCCCTATACCTCTCAAAATCTCTTCCATGGTGTTCTCAAGCTATTTATAAGATCCTCCCAAGCTTTTATAAGAACCCTCTCAAGGTAAGGGATTCTCTTCCTCTTCCTCTTTATTCCAGTACTTTCTTTGTATTAATCCATTTTATTTCCAATGTTTCATGTTGACATGGTTTTTTATACATATTTTTACTATCCTTATGATTTAAAAGTAATTATAGACCACCTTTTTATTCTCATGAATCATTTCCATGAACCATTATATACACCCGTTATGCTATCAAAATTATTCTATGATTTTATGTGTTGAACTTTTGTGTTATGAATACCCATCCCTATCTCAACTCAAGGGTATTAACCAATTTGTACCTATAATTCATTGATTTGGTATTTCCATTTATATAACTCACACTCATTCATTTTTTGTTTAAGATTTATTAATTGAGTTCTTATGTTGTATGATCTATGTGGCACACAAATGTATATACATGATATGAATGTGATGGGTGGGCCAAAAATTATATATCCCTCCAGTGAAATGATTGATATTTTTACCTCAAAAGACACCATGTACGGTTCATGATTCTTTATCTTAAGTTCATTTTGTTATGATGTATTGGTGGTTATCCTTGACTTATGATTATGATGTCATGTTTTATGTTGTTTCAAAATTCTTATGATGCCTTGTTGTTATCATCTTATACCATGATTTGATGTTTGTGATTATGATTATCACCTTTATATTATGTATTTCGACTCACATGTACTAATTTAATTTATTCTATGCTTTGACTATTTCCTTATTGGCCGATATATCTCACCCCTTTCTTATATACATCCCCAGGGTAACTCCTGTAATATTACAAAATCAATGGAATTAAATGGCATGTTTTGATATGTTATCTCACCACTTTCATTAAGGGAATGTTATATCCCTATATCAAGTTATTGTAATATGTATCTAGTTACCCAAATAAACTAGGCCCCTCTATCTTTTAGGATTGGGCTACATGTATCTTAACTGTAATAAATCATGAAATAAACTCTATAAAATATATGGGTTTTCATAGTTGGTATTACAGAAAGGTCTGGTTATTTTTTGGGATTATAATTAGTAAAACTTAATGAAAACCATAGGGATAAAAATAAACATATAAAAACATCCCTAAATTTTTTTCAAGTGTAGACTGAGTGGTTTCCAACCAACAAAATCATTATCTGCATACTACAAGTGCATGTGGCACTGGCACAGATGTACTAAGGGGTAATAACCCTAAAAGGATTCATTTGGTATTAACTTAACATGTACCTAGTGTACGACAAAGAGACTTCTATTCAAACCTATTTTTACACTCCCAAGGGATATGATTTAGTAAATTCACAATCTCTTTAGGAACCATTATTATGGGAACAAAAATTCATATAAAATTTAATTTTTGGAAATAAATCATGGATTACTTATATTAAAACATAGAAATTAAAATCTTAAGGAATATTTATCATTTATGAGTTATACCTTAAATTTTCACAGTTTATCATTTATGTATTTACCAGTTTAGAAATTCTCATCCCTAATTTTCCCTTTGTTTTAGTCAATGGTTAGAAATAGGAGGAACTGAGTCAACAGACGATGTGATGGGCAATGTTATTACTGAACAAATTAGATTCCCAACCAAATGGGTGTGGGAGTTTAGAACTCCATGAAAATAATTACTCAATTAACTCAAGTTTTTAATAAAAAATTGAATCAGGTAGAAAATCCATATCTCCCTAACAAAGAGAAAGTTGTAATTGAGACCTTTATAAGATAATGGCCACAAAATTTCAATGGATCTTCTAATCTCTTAATAACAGAAAAATGGATCAAATCTAATGAAAATATTGTATCTGTATTTAAATTATCTATTAAAGAGAAGGGCATGTTGTATTTTTATTACATATACTGAGAAGCTATTCAATGGTAGATTTTGATTAAAAATAAAAAAATCAAGTAATACGTTAAAGTGGTAGAATGGAAAGGATTCTAGAAAATATTTTTAAATAAATATTTACCTCACACTCTACAATATAAAATATAGAGGTAGTTCCTTATCCTAAAGAAAACATAGGATAAATCTATCGGGGTGTATAAGGAAAAATTAAAAAATATCATGACATACCACCTACTTTTTCATTGACCCCAAAAGTAAAATTGTATATTTCTTTAGCAGACTAAAGACGAATCTATGAAATTATTTAACAATTTAATTATTTTACAATTATGAAGATATTGTATGATGTGCCCCCAAAGTCAAAATAGAGATCAAATAATCTCAAGGGTCTCATGGGTATGGAGATAGGAAGTGGAGAATGGGTTTTAATTGTAGTGGAGTGATGGAGAATTCTCATAGTGGAATGAAATTTCAACATCTCACTTGTCAAAATTGCAGGAAGACGCATCCTAGAAATTTTATTAAGGGGAAAAGGAAATGATTTAGGTGTGGTAAGTAGGGGAACCAATATAGCTAATAATGATGATAAAAATCCACCAATGTGATAGAAGAAAGGAAATATTCAGTTAAACCTCAACCTATTGTCCAATGTTTCAATTGGATGGAATAAGAACATTATGAAAACTAATACACTAGGTGAAGGATTATTTAAGATAACCAATGAAAATAACCTCCAAGGCCTAGAGACTAAGGGTGAGCATAATCCATCACAACTGTTGAAATAGATCCTGAAAAAAAAAGTGGTTATAGGTATGCTAGTTATATATTCAAGAATATATAATGTACTATTTGATTATAGCTCTATGAATTATTTCATATCACACAACTTTATAAGAACTATTCAAGCACCACCTAAAAACATAGAAGTCGAGTTGTCGGTGAAAATGGAAAATGGGTAAATTATTGTATCCTAAGTATATAACTTCTCTCTAATCAATATGTGTAGGATGAATTTCCCAATGAACCTTGAAATAATCCATTTAGAAGAATTTGATGTTATCTAGGGTATGGATTTTATTTTCATATATATATCCAACATAAATTTATAGGATAAGTAATCACCCAATATGTCAAAAATCTACCTCTGATTCTATAAAAGTGTAAGAACAATGATAGATCTACTTTGGATTTATCATCTCAAGAATTTGTGTTATTGTCTTATGATAAATCATGTCTATCTCAAATTATTGATACTAGTGAAAATATCATCCTTGGTGACATTTCCATTATAAGAGAATATTTTGATGTGTTCCTCAAAGAATTGTCTTTTCTTCTTCCTAGCCGAGTGGTTGAGTTCTCAATAGAACTTATACCAGGTCATTTTCCAATATAAAAGACTCCAAATAGAATGGTCAATGTTGAACTTGAATATTTGAATAAAAAAATTCAAGATAATCTAGATAAATGGTTTATATATCCAAGTGTTTCACCATGGGGTGCACTGGTCCTTTTTATCAAGAATAAGGATTGGTTAGTGTGCCTCAACTTTTATTATCATGAACTCAACAAGATCACAATAAAGAAAAAATATCTTATTCCAAGGATTGATAACTTTTTAGATCATATACATAAATCCTAGTACTTATCTATGTTATATCTTCAGTTAGGAAATTAACAAGTAAAGCTAAAGAAGGGGGATGTGATAATTGGTCCCTATAGGGACCTCAGTTGCTCCAAATACACATGTTGCACCCTCCTTAGGGCCCACCCATGTGCCCAAATGGGTCAATACACTAATGAAGTCCCTAAAAGGCTAACATATTTTCTTTCAGTGTGTTTTTTCCTCACTCACACACACCCTAGAAAAGTTCCTAGGAGGTCACCCATCTTGATCACTACTCCAGTCCAAACCTCTTTAATTGTGGATTTCCAATTAGGTAGGGTTATGAAAAGAAAGGTCCACCTTATTGAAATGGGTAGTAACATTTAAAATTTTAACTCTTTAAAATTTTAGGGTGTTCCATTCACTCCCCATTTAGAGAAAAATGTACTCATTATGGACCCTATATCTATACTCAAGAAGTGGTACCACACTTTCGATTAGGTTACTCCTCTGATACTAATGTAAAAAATAGGCCCTACGGGTACCCCAGTTTCACCAAAAACATGTGATGTCCCCTTAATGGGGCCGACCCATGTTCCTGAATGGGTCATCGGACAAATGACTATCCCCATAGGCCAACACATGTTTTTTAGTGTGCTTTTTTCCTCACACACATATTAGAAGACTTCACAAAAGGCCACCCATCATAATCACTACTTTAAGACAAACCTATTTAACTATGGATTCATAATCTAGTAGGCACCTAAAAATAAAGGTGAACCGTGTTAACATAGGTAGTGACAATTATCCTTTTAACCCTTTATCATTTTTGGGTGTTGTAGAGGATATCCTCAAATTTTCTTTTCATATAAGGTATGGGTACTAAGAGTTCATATTGATGACATTTGGAATCACTAATTCTTCAGCTATCTTCAGGGAATTAATGAATAGAGTCTTTAGGTATTACCTTGAAAAGAATTTGGTCATACTTATAGATGATATTCTTGTCTAATCCTAAAGAAACAAGTAACATGAGGAGAGTTTTAATTTTTTATTGAAGACCTTGAAAATAGTAATTTTATATGAGAAGTATCATAAATATGAATATTTTATGGTGAAAGTAACATTCATGGGGAATGTTATCACTATAAAATGGATATATCTGGATCCTTTAGAGATAGAGTAAATTGAAGGATGGACTATACCAACATTAGTGATGGATATCTATAGTTTCCTTATATTAGTTGGTAACTATAATTGATTTATGAGAAACTTCTCAAGATTGTAAACCCATTAACCAAGATAACTCAAAAGGGAGTGAAGTTTGTCTGGACAGATGAATGTGAGGAGATATTTAAAGAGTTAAAGAAGATTCTAATCATTAAACAAGTGTTCACAATCCCCACTAGTGGGGAAGTATTTGGGAACTATAGTGATGCTTCTAAAAAGTGATTTCATTTAGTACTCATGAAAATAAAAAAGTGATAGCGAATGTATCCCTATAATTAAATATCCATAAGTATAACTACCCAATACATGATCTAGAATTTGATACAATGATATTACCATTAATGATTTGGATATATTATCCCCATGGGAAGAAGTATGACATATATATGAATTATAAAAACCTAAATTATATATTCACACCAAAGGATCTCAATATACACCAATAAAGGTGCTTAGAAATGATCAAGGATTATGACTACTCAATACACTATTATCCTAGGAAAGTGAATAAAGTGGAAGATTCTCTGAGTATAAAGGATCCCACAACCCTATCCCTGATGAATATTTAAAGGGATATAATATTATTATAAATACAAAGGTTTTACATGGGAATCATAGAATTAACATTGTCCTACCTTTCTCAAATAACTTCTCAACCATCCATTCTTGAGAGGATCAAGGAGGCCCAAAATGATGATAAGAAGATAAAGTGAAAGGTAGTTAATATTATAGGTTTCAACTATGATAAAGATGGAGTTATAAGGTTTTGAACTCATATGTTCATCCCATAAAAACCAAAACTAAAGAGGGAACTTCCGAATGATGCACATAACTCATCCTTTTATATTCATCTTAGAAGGACTATAATTTATATAGATCTAAAGAAAAATATATAGTAGGATAACATGAAGATAGATATTGAATAATTTGTATCTTGATTATTGGTATAACAACAAGTTAAGGCTGAATGATATAATTATAAGGGTATAATGAAACCATTTCCCATACCAGTATGGAAATGGGAAAACATAACCATGGATTTTGTCAAGGACATCCTAGGAAATATAAAGGGAATAATGCTAGTTGTTCACCTTATAAATTTAGTGAATTTTATTTATATCAAGTAAGATTTATATCTTGATAAAATCGATAATAAATGCATAAGAGAAGTGGTAAGACTTCATAGAGTACCACTCTCCATTATATCTGATTGAAGTTCGAGGTTTACCTCAAGGTTCTAGAGAAGCCTTCAACAAAAATTGGATATGGATATGAGTTTCAATACTTTTTATCACCCTTGTATGAATATTTTGTCTAAGAGAACCAATAAAAATTTATAGGATATGTTTAGATCATGTTTAATGGATTTACAAGGATGTTGGGATTATCACCTTCCCCTATTGGAGTTCCCATATAAAAATAATTTCCATTATATAATTCAAATGGAACCTTATGACGCTCTTTCTGTGAAGAGATGTTAGACTTCAATATATTGGGATGGATTTAGAGAGTGGGATATAATGATATTTGATCTTATACAAGATAAAATAGAGAGGTTTCAAAACATTAAACATCATATGAAATCAACACAAAGCTGGTGGAAAAGATATAAAGGCAATCATTGAAGAGACATAGAGTTTGAGGTTGGAGATAAGGTTTTCTATTATATATCACCATGGAAAACATTCATGAGGTTTGTTAATAAGGGAAAGATTATTCCTAGATGCATCTTCTTATTTGATATATTTGATCGTATCAGAGTTATGGCCTATCGACTAGCACTCTCACCTAACCTATCTCAAGTACATGATGAACTCCTTGTATCCCTCTTAAGAAATTACATAAAAGACCCCTCATATGTATTGAATCCAAAGGTAGTACATTTTGAGAATGATATTTTATACAAGAATCAACCAGTAAAGATCTTAGACTATATATAAAAATTTCTACAAAACAAGGCAACACACCAGGTTGAAGTTTTGTGTAAGAATCATAAGTTTTAGGAGGAAACATGGGAACTAAAAGATACGATGAAATAGAAGTACCCACATCTATTTTAGTGTTTAGAATTAAATTTTGAGGGTGAAATTTCTAAATGTGGAATAATATAATGACCCAAACTTTTATAAATGAAATTCCATTTTGAATGAATAAATTCCTTATTAAGTAATCCAACTATAGAAAAAAAATGTACAATATTTCATTTATTATTTTGAACAGTTATAAAATATAGTCTTAATTTTTTTTCATGATTAAAAGAAAATTAAGAATCATAAAAATTTATAATATAGCCATTATACAATTACCATTAAGATTATTATATATTAAGAGTTATGATAAGTTCTAATTTACATAGAAGGAAGAATTGATGATATCAACTAGTAGGATTGTACCCTATGAAGCATATTTATTAGAGCTTCCAAGGGATATGGCATCACTGGGATTTTCCCTTGACCAAGACTAAGTTGATATTAATCAACTAAAACATGAGTGAAACCATTTATGGATAAGTTCAATCTCATAGAGATCACCACCTAAACCATGTTTACTAAACCACCCTAAAAAAGTACCGCCACCGCACACCTTACCCTTAGGGAGTGTGCTAGTGTAATAAGGTGTTATGTATCTAGACCCTGGAAGTATGAATTTTTTATATTTTATTTCATAAAATAATTATTATATTTATTCCATTTCATTTTTACTTTAAAGATATGCATGATTACATAATTAGTTTGATAAAATTGGATTTTGATACGAAGAAGCCAAAATTTTATTTTTGGGAAATATAGAGTTTCAATTAAAACATACTTTTTGATAAATTAAATAATTATGAAATTAATGTTATTTTTTAAAAATATTCTAATTAAATAATATTTATTTATATATAAATTATAATATTATTTAATGAATTCCAATATAATTTTTATATGGGTTAGAAAGTCTTTTATGACATGAAAACTTGTATTAATCAATAAATAGAGATTTTATATTTAAAATTTGAATTCCAATATTTATAAAATTATTTTTTTTAAATTGATAAAATTTCTGAAATCATAATTTTGAAATTATCCAACATTATATTTTTCATAATTTTCTAAGGCAGTCAAATTTTTTGGGTAAAACTTAAATATGGGGTAAATATAAGATATGCATTATGAAATCACAATAGACAAAAAGTGATGTAATAAAAACTATAAAATTAATTCATGACCAAAAATAGATTTCCCATTTAAAATAATTCATTTTTTAAGTTTTTTTATTAATTTTACAAACCTATAATTAATCCTCTAAATCCCATATTATATTTTATGGTTTTTGAAAACAATTTTTTATAAACATAACTCACCTCCACATCATGAATGGTATTAATGATTTTTTTTATTATCTTAATAAAATATAGAAAACCAATACCCATTTTTAGAAACTATGGGAAAAACCATGGGAATATTTTTTTATTTTGATTATTTTATTACTTAGAGTTCAAAACTTATGTTTAGAAATTAATAAATAATTTACCACTCCTTTGCTATAAATCCCACCCAACTTCCAATTTCTCTTCACCCAAAACACTTTGATCATAAATTAATTCTCCCTATCCATCTATAAATCCCTCCCAAGGTGTTTCCATTCTCTTAAGAAGATCCTCCCAAGATTTTAGAATTTTCCTCTCAAGGTAGGGGATTCTCTTCTAATTCCTCATTATTCAAGTAATTTCTTTATATTAATATTTTTCGAATTATTCACATTTTTATGTATTCTAACACATCCCTTTATAGTAATTAAAATTACAAATAAATGAGTTATCACATTTCACTCTCCTTAATCACTTCCACAAACCACTATATAAACCTATTATGTTGTGGAAATTATTCTATGATTTTCCATACCAAAAATTTTTGTTGTGAATACCCATCCCTATATCCAGTCAAGGGTATTCAACTAGTTGTATATATCCTTCATTTATTGGGTATTTTAATGTATATAACCCACACTCCTTAATAATGAGATTAAAAGTGATTAAATATTTTATTATGTTGTATTATTTATGTGGCACAAAAATGCATGTACATGATATAAATGTGACAGATGCGCCTGGAATTATATAGAACTCAAATGCATTGGGTAATGTTTTTATCTCATGAGATACCATATATAGTTCAAATATGGTTATCCTAAGTATACTATTTTATTATTTCTTCACATTTATCCTTGAATTATGCTTATGATGACATGTTTTATGTTGTTTCTGCATGTTTATAATGCCTTGATGTTATCATCTTGTACCATGTTTAAATGTTCATGATAATTATTCTCACCTTTCTATTATGCCTCTTGACTCACATGTACATATTTACTTTATTCTATGTTTGATTATTCTATTACTGGGAATTATAGTTCACCCCTTTTCTATATACATCACTAGGTTATCCCATGAATTATTATAAAATCAGTGGAATTTAAGGGCATGTTATAGAGTTTTAAATAATGTCATTGTATCCATGTTTTAAGTTATGGTGATATATATCTAATTACCTAAATACACCTGGCCTCTCTATCTTTGGGTATTATGTTTCATGTATCTTAATGTAACAAATCATGAAATAAAGTATATAAAATATATGTGTTGTTATAACATTTGTTTTGTAGTTCTTTTTTTCATTATTATAGTTCAGGAATATCCAATGTTTTTTTCAACCTTAACTAGTTCATTTCTTCATTTATAACTAAATTTTACTATTTTGAGTCACCTGGTGTCCCTTCCACTTCTGGTCATTCAATTTCCCTAGCATTCATTATAAGTAAGACGTTTTCTTCAACCTTGTACCTCTGGACCAGTCATACAATCCTAATATATCTTCTAAACTCTGTTTGAAAATATGTACTTTTCAGTAATGAAATTTTGAGTTCTGAGACTATTTACTTATCAACTTCTGGAGCTTTCTCTTTGGTTTCAGTAGACCTCGATCATTCTGTAACATCTTTTTCTGGTTGAATTTATGTTCAAAATGTACTGTTATCTATACCCACTCAAGATTTCAATCCTCTGGTGCTTTCATCCAGATCATCTTGTACTTCAGTGGTTGGATTATTTTCATCAACGTCTAATTCATCCCATTTCCAATCCATCTATAATATTTTCTTATTAAATATAAAGTTCCAAAATATAGTGATTGTGTTTTTTTCATCATCCCATATTCTGAAAACAAAATCTTCATTTTCACAGCCCATGAGAAAATAGGATTTAAACTTAACCTTCAGCTTGTCTCTTTCCTTTGGAATGGTCGGTCCACAAGTTGATCTTCTAAATATTTTTAGGTGTCTAACATCTGGTAACTTACCAAACCATATCTCTTCTAATAGAATTTGAGCCATTGTAGTTGATGGAGTTCTATTGGCTAAGTATTTTTCCATGTTGATTACTTCTTCCTAGATGGCCTTGGGAATTCCAAAGTGCACATGCATGAATCTTTAATTATTAGTAAAATATAGGTTCATCCACTCTTCTATGCTATTATACATTTTATTTTTATTTAATTCCCTCTCAATAATAATCCCTATATTTAGATAGGGGTTCTAAAATTCAATGTTGTTGTACTCACAATCATTGTCAAACCTAAGACATTTTACCTTTAAACCACTCCCCCATTAATCCATAGTTTTCCACTATACAAAATCACTGAAAATATAAAAATTATGCTTAAGGAAAAATAATTATACCTTTCTTTCCACATCATTAATGAATATGATGAAGTAAAGATATCCTCCATTAGATTTTATTTCTGTAGGTCCCCATATGTATGAGTGAAAAAACATGAGCCTCCAAGCTCTGGGTTTCCATCTATTAAAGTTGAATGAAACCCACTCTTGATATCCCAACACATAAATCTCAAAACCTATAATAGTTACGTGATCGAGCTACAAATACATAGATAGAACCTTTATGTTCGTCTCACTAAAGTGGTTGAATCTACAATTCTTAACGTTTGTATCTTCTAAGGTTACACTTATATCCACTTCATTTCCTTATAAACTTTCAATCATATAAAGGGTATCATAATATACTCATCATGACATAGGCATAGTCCCTTGATTAATTTTCTATACTCCATTGATGAAGTTTGTTTCGTACCCTCCATCATCCAACTTCCCCACAGAGATGAAATTCTTCTAAACAACTAGAATGTATCTCACTTCCTACAATCATAAAAAGTTACCATTCTTCATCCAAATATTTATATATCTCTTTAAAATAACTTGAAAAATATCATCATCATCCATATGAACTTTCCCAAAGCTTCTAGATACATATTCAATCATGCACCTAAGATATTTTATTGAGTGGAAGGATGCGCTGAAGTCAACCACCCAGGACACCCCTAGGACATAGATGATAAAGAGTAGGTTGCTACCATATTTCTTTATGTTAATGGATTTTGAACTTCTATAATTTTCCCTTATGTTACCTTCTTTTTTATTTATGTATTTCATTTAGAGGTTTCCACACTTTCCACAATTCTAGCATGTGATTCCTAGACCAATCAACTTTCTTCAACTCTTCTCCCAAGACTTATCCTCTAATAATTGATGATTCCTTATCTTATGTGAGTGTCCACTTCCATTAGTATTCAAATCATTTTCAGAAGGTGTTTAAATATCTCTTCCCTATATTTCCTTATTGAGGATCAAAATTTAGACATATTCAAACACCATATTAATGTTTCCACAAAAATTCCATACTACAGTAACCATACCATCCCATAATCCTAGTAAAGATGGGAGTAAAAGAACTACCCAAACATCATCCATGAAAGTCGCTTTCACTACTTCAAAAAAGATTTGGATTATGTTGAAATCATTCACATGATCTTCCATTTAACTTCCTTTTAATAACCTTGTGAAAAATATTATTCATGTTAGAAACACCAAGTTCAATGTCATTGTTTTTTCATACATGTTATCTAGGGTTTTCATTGGAAATAATGTAGTCTTCCTCTCCCATATGTTGAAGGTTATGTTTCATGTCAACTACATCCTCACTAATCCAGGTTCTTTTTTCCAACTTCTCCCATTCAATCATCTCCATTTTTTAGTATTTAAGCCATTCAATGAAAGTTCAATATTATTTTAGTTTAGATGGTTTTTTGTATACATTATCTAGAATCCATAGTTGGTTATATCAAACTAATTTATTTGATCCATGAGTTCTTATATTGTCATATCTTTGAATGATAGTATACCCACCTGAAATCAATTTTACTTTGAGGGAAATGATAAAGTTACCTGATTTTATAAGGGTAACTAACCAGTCTTTGATTCAAATTTTTGGGATGTGATCCTCCATACAAACAATAGATGATAAAACATTTATTCTTTGGAAGATCGCACCTAATGATGGCCCTAGTCTATGGAATCAACCACTAAAAATCATTGGAACAAGGAATCCTATTACACCCTAATATCTTCCATTAAGTTTCATCTCTCACACACTCTTTTGGAAAAATCACAAAGAATTCAGAGAGACAAATGGAATGATTAAATTAATATAAAAATATTTATGTGGTTTTAACTTTCATCCTACATCCATAGTATATCATTGGAAAGCTTCACATTATAGAAAATACAAAGATAATGATCACTTTATGTAAAGATCCAAAGATAAAAAATGGTCACAATTATATGTTATATGTACTTCAATAAATTTATTCACACATCAATATATAGTCTCACCACTATTTTATAGAGGTAATCAGTTAGTCAAACAAGTTTCACCAACATTTGACATTTTTAGTCATCCATCAGTTGACCTCTCCATTATTTAGTGGATTCCATTACCTTAACTGCTATAGTCAATGGATTATTCATAACCTCCACCCAGTGAACATAAACCAGACAACTCAGCCCATTATAAGTTCACCAACTTTTGAAACCCATAATCACATGATAAACATGTTAAGGACACTACCTTGAAAATTTCAGGGTGAACTTCTAGAGTTCCTCATTCCGATAAGTTTAATTTGGTACCTTGAATAGGCTTCACATTCCCAATACAGCCAACTTAGGAAGAAAAAATCCACTAATATCATGTATCTTCCATCATCTCACCCACTATATTTGACAAAACATAATTGGGTATCACCATGAACTCTTCATAAGTTATAAAGTTATTATTGTAATTCCACTCTCACAAAATTTATGTTGCTATCAGTATCTGAAAAAACATCAAACCCACGGATCTAACACTAATCCTCTTTTTGGTGAACTTACCTAAACTTGAAACTAGCTTACTTTCCTAAAAGTCTCCCAATTGGGGACTACTTTAGGTAACTCACTAGAAAACCTCCAACAATTTGGAAATCCTAATTGAAACAAATTTTATTTTACAACCGCATGGAGTGTTCTCTATTGTCTTCTTTTCACCTAAGTCCAATTGAGGAACAATATTGACTTATGCTTTATTGGACCAAAACCTTTATGAAAATGTAAATTGAATTTTTATTCTTATATGTATTCTATTGCTCAAACACTTTATATTATATAATATTCTAGATTAAATATAATTTCATTTCAATATTTTTAATTATCCAATTAAATACTGGATCTCATGCAAGGTTAATTTCACTCTAACTATCATAGAGTATTACTCCTCCTTATAGTGACTTTATAAGTTGTTTAAATAAGTGAATTAACCAAACTAAATATTTTTCATATTCTATATCTACTATATATTTTTCTTCCATTATAGATAAAGTAATAAAAAATTGTAGTCACGACATTCAGTTGATCTTCATTTCACTAGAAGTAAACACAAATCAACTAGTTCTCTTTCAGGTGTCTAGATCCCCATAAAAAATCCACATCCACAAATTCGTGAAAATATCCTCCTACCCAAAGAAAAAAAGATGTATCTTCTAATCCCATAAAATATTAGATGATCCACTTCATGACCTCCCAGTTCTCACTTCCAAGTTTTGACATAAACTGAATTACTACTCTCACTACAAAGGTAATGTTTTACCATGTACAAATCATTGCATACATCAAACTTCTAAAAATTGATTCATACAATACATTTTTCATGTACCAAGTCTCAATTTTTAATGTTTATGCATGTGATTTTGATAACATGAAGTTTCCATCAAGGTCAGTTGAGAAAGGTTTACATCTAACAATTTGAAACTTTTTAATGATATTCCAAATGTATTTTGTCTTAGATAACACCGGTTTATTGAATTACTTATCCCTCTTTATTCTCATCCCTGGTATTTTATTAACATGAATAAGATCCATCATTTCAAATTTTTTGGACAACTTACATTTCTGTTCCTAAATTCATTGAATCTCTTAGCCCTCTAGTAACATTTCATTCACATTTAATATGAGTATGATGTAATTCTCATCATTACATGAATTTTGATAAAAGTAACTATCAGATTCACATCATGTGAAACCTTCCTCAAACATAAAATTATAAAATTCTCAGTTCCACTATTGAGGTTTCTACATCAAACTATATAGGATTTAGTTCAAGTTATAAATAAGGACCTCCTTCTAATGGTCCTCAAAACACTTGAGAAATTTCATGTTGATCTTTTCCTCCAAGTCACCATAAAGAAAGACAATCTTGAAATCCTTTTTCTCCATGTATGGGTCATTATAAGTAAATAATCTCATCATTATATAGGTATTTTTATATTCAATAATCAATGAAAAATATCTAATAAATTAATACCTTATTTATATTGGAATCCTTTCATCATCAATCATGCCTTGTAAATCCTAATTTCATCACCTTCCTCTAAAAAACTAATGACCATTTTGTTCTGAAGTGATCACTTTCCTTCTGGTAGATCAGTTTGCTATAAAATTTTGTTGAAACTCAATGAATCAATTTCTTTCTTCATTGATCACTCTAATTGTTCCAAGTCTCTAAGATTCACTGCCTCTTCTAGGCATTCAATTTTACTAGTCTCCATTGGGATTAAGAATTTAATATTTACTCCATATCTCTAGACTAGTCATCTGGATATAAAATATCTTTTCATCTCATATTGAGATTCTTCTATTTATAATGTTGTTATTTCTAATTCCCTAGATTACTATTCACCAACTTATGAATCTTTAACTTAGGATTCAACAAACCTTAATCATTCATATATTTCTACCACTGGTCAAACTTCTACTAAATTTTTTATGACATCTAATGTCACCAAAACTTATGAAATTACAATATTTTCATTTAGATTAACTTAAAATTTGGTGGTTGAATTTTTCCCTTCAACCTATGATTTAACAAATTTCTTATCGTTCCATAGTATCTTCTCATTAAAGATAATGTTTTTACTTCTAATAACTTAGTGTATTCTATCATCTCACAATTTAATACCAAAATCATAATTTCCATATCCTAAAAAGAAACAGGCTTTGGAATTTTTCTCCAACTTGTATTTATGATTTCTGTTAAAAATAACATAGTATAAACTTATAAATACCACAAGATACCAAACTTCCATTAACATAACAAACCAAATCACTTATGGTAGACTTTGTCCCATAGTAGTTTAAGGACTTATGTTGGATAATAATATAGTAGTTTTGATTTCTCCTTCCCAAATAGCCTTGGATATTATGGATTAAACACACATGAATCATGACTTTTTTTTCAAATTATAATCTATTCTATCTACCATACTATTTCACTATGGTGTTCTAGGTTTTATTCTTTCCAGATCCATCCATTTCTTCAAAAAGAAATTTTGGAAGTTTCTATTGTAGTACTCTCCACTATCATCATATATGATGCACTTCATCTTCCGACCAATTTTCCTTTCTACCATAGTTTTTTCACTCTATAAATGCATTGAAAACATCTAACATATTCTTAAGAAAAAAATGTGATGAAGTATAGATAACCTATATGAGGTCAGACAAGGGCTCTCTTTAATATATCTGAGTGAACTAATTCTAGATTTTGGAATTTGGGATTTTGACCATTCAAGTTAATTGAAACCCAATTTTGTTTCCCTAGTGCACAACTATGTCATATTAAAATTTTTGTATGATCAAGATTTAGAATGTATTTTCCTACTAAAACCATCATGTTATTATCACTAAGCTGGAAAAGCATGCAGTGCTAGAACACTAGATATCGCAAGCCTATAGTTTCAGAAAATGAAATTCCATCTAAATTTTTTGTAACTAAAGTGTTATTTCCTTTACTCTCCACACCACAACCATGAACCCACATGTAAATTTATAGACCCAATTAGTTAAATTAGTGTCATATCATTCATCATCTATCTACCCTATAGAAATGAATTTCTTCTAAATATCTGGAATCTGTCTCACTTCCTTCAATAATAGGGAATACCCATTCTGTATGTGGATATTTACATATCCCATTCTGATGACTTCCATAACTCCATCATCATACATATAAAATTTTCAAAAGTTTCCATATAAATAGTCATTAACCTACATTCATCTATTTAATGGAATGATTCACCAAAGTTGACCACCCTTGAATCTATCGGAATATAAACACTGAGTAGCAGATTGTTGCATCCTTTCATTATGTTAATGGAATTTGAACTTTCAGTAGTTGTCTTACCAGTTACTTTCATGTATTTTTTATAATTTATTTAGATATGTTAATATTTCCCATAATTTAATCGATAAATTCTTGGACTAGTTAACTTTAATTAACACCTCTCCCTTGATTTATCTTTTGTTCTTCAGTTATTTTATCTCTAAGGTGAGTGTACCCTTCATCAGTATTCACTACATTGACTTGAGGAACTTGAACCTCTCTTCTCTAGAGTTCCTCACTGGGGATCAAATTTCTAATATCGTCAAACACCAGGATGATCATTCCACAAGACTTACTAAACAAATTAAATATACCATCCCATGATTTTGTAAAATATGATAGAAAAAGTATTTCTAAAACATTATTTTTGAAAGAAATTTTCATTGCTTCAAACTATCTCTTGATCATGTTAAATTCATTCTCATGATCTTCTAATGACCTTAATTTTAATAACCTTGAACTAAAAAATTGTTATAATAATAAAAAAAAAATTAAATTCGTTATTTTCTCATACATACTCTCCAAGGACACCATAAGTTTAGTTGTTGTCTTCTTCTACTGGATGTTGAAAGAAACATTTCATGTTAGTGCTATCATAACCAATCCAAGTGCTTTTCTATCAAACTTTTCCTATTCAAAATTCTATATTTATTCCTACTTGACTCTACCCAATAAAATTTCAATATCCTTCTATATTAGATAATTTTATATATATATCTTCTAGAATCTGAATTTGCTTCCATGAGCTTGTCAATTCAAATTTTCCTTCTTCCAACATCAAGTCTTCCAATGATAGTAAACCCAATTTAAATTAATATAATGTCAAGGAAAGTGTGAATGTTACCTGAACTGTTGAGTGTGAAAAAACAAGATTTTATTTCAATAGTTTGGGAAGTGACTGTTTTTGAAACAACATAATGATAAAACATTAGTTCACTGAAAGTCCACACCCACTGATAGTCATATGCTGCAGAATTCAAACTATCGGAAATTCATGAATATTAAAGAATGATAATTAACAAGTCTTAATAACCATAATAATTAATAATAAGCCTCAAACCTCACACACTCTTTCTAAAAACTCATACACACACATTAAAATGGGGGGAAACATAAAAATATAAAGAAATATGCATAAATATTTTATAGTTCAGAATTTCTTCTTACATCCATGAGAGAGCACTGTCAAATATTTATTACTTCAGAAGTATAAGGATAAAACTACATCAATCATTGATTTAGGATATCATAAATACTTCAAGTAAAATTTAATATTTATTACTAGTGGGCCCACCATACTTTAATAGAAATTTTTAGTCGGTTGAATAGGTTTCACCACCATCTAGAGTTTATGGAGAACCAACATGTGAGGAAAAAAACTACGATATCATATACCTTACACTTCCATAATCACTGAATCCAATAAACCATCATTGGGATGCACCATGCACTCATCATAAGTTATGAACTTCTGATTAGACTACTTATCCCACTAGAGTTTGGTTGTTTCTTGTATCCAAAAAACATCAAGCCCACTAATCTTATAATAATCTCTCCTTATGGTGGATTTAATGAAACTTGAAACTTTCTTCATTTCTTAAAAATACTTATATGTGTTTATATATAAATATACACAATTATATTTAATTATATGTATTTATATGTATTTATATACATTATGTTGGTATATGTGTGTGTGTGTGTTTATTCAATGTCCCCTGATCTGGAACTCTCTCACATGGCTGAAATGGGTTGGTTATAAGACCTCAAGAATGCATCCTCCTAAACTAGACGTTTCCAACTTGTAGAAAGGGTGTGATAAGTATAGTGGGGAGGATATACCCCCTGGTTAAAAATTTACAACACAAAGGAATAATCCAATAACAATAAATAAAACATTATAGTGCAGAAATAATGGAAACAATTTGATACAGTGGAAAACCAATAATAAAATCCAACTAAATAATCCAATAAATAGTAAAGGAATAATTTAATGATGCTCTATAATTTAAATAATTTCACGTTAGAAGAAATAAAACTAAAAGGCTAGTAAACTCAAATAAAGACTCAAAATACCCCAGTCCCAAACCCCATGTCGGTCCCACCTCCAAACTCCAGCCCATCCAACAAGAAAAAAACAATCGTAAGGTCTTTTTCCCTTGTACAAATCTACATCCATGTAATCTTCTTAGGTACCAAATGGCAGTCCATATAGGGTGTGAGTATAACTCAGTAGGTTAACACCACCTTGTATAAACATATCCAACCTTATAATAAGTTTATGAAATAATGAAGTAAATAGGTGTATTAATTAATGGTGGAATTAAATTAATACCACATCATACTAATTCGTCACTATGCCAAAATGTCTCCAATCATGTCCCAAGACCATTCCAAGCATAACTGTATAAACCTGATAAAACATAACCTACCTCAGCGCCATGTCGGAATGTCTTTGATCATGTCTCATAACCATGCCAACCATAACCTTACAACTAAGGTATAATTCACACAAATTTGGGTTAAAACCTACTATATAAGAATTTCATCATTTAATAAGGTCATATTTCGGTATATAAGCATTTTAGAATGTATCAGGGCTTAGCCTGGTATATAATCATTTCAACATGTGTCTAAGGGCCACACCTAGTGTATAATAATTCTAGCATGTGTCTATAAGAATAACATTCTATATAATCATTTCAGCATGTCTCAGGGCATAACCGGGTATAAAAGAATTTCATCATGTAGACTAGGCCAATGCCCCATATATAAACAATATAGAAAATAAATCACAACACATGTAATAATTCAAGGATATCATAATATCACATTATAAGGATCAATTGTTAATTATAAACATTACCATTTATCTTTCAATTACACATTTCATTTATCATTTGATCATAACCAATACAATTCCAGTAATATCAATAAACAATCAAATACAAGGTAAATCTAAATCAATAAAACACCAAAATCCCATGTCATGCTAAAAACACTATAATTAATTAAAAATTACTTTATAATCAAGGGTTCTCCCACTTGAATGGTATTCATAATACAGGTGAATAATCAATTAGATCCAAGGAGACTCCAAGGAAAAATCCAGTTCATAATTTAATTAAATTAGGTGCACACTATGTTGTTGCAATTCCAATATTACACATACTTGACAATTATCAAACCATAGGGTTAAGGTTTAGACCCCCAATCTTTAACGAGTGAAGAACACAACACTTCTGACAGAAAAATACCATGAAAAAGAAGGTGAATATGATCACAAGAAGGATCCTAGATAAAAATTGATCAAGATCAAAACCAACAATGCACGTGATAAATAAAATTACACCACACAATTGGAGAACAAAAGGGAGAGAAGGAAAAACCCAACCAAAACCACTAACTAGGGATCAAATGTGTTTTTTAGATGTGCAGAAGGGGTAGAAGGCTTCCAAAATTTCCTAGATGAGAGCCCTAGGTTGAGAGGGGTAAAATTGCACATGAGATGAATGAAAAATAAATTGCACTCCACCCTTTAGAAACCTTCTCAAGAAATTACATGGCGTGTAATATAGTTTTGTGTTGTATAATTATTTTTAGAGGGATACACAAAAAAAACTATCAACTTGGATGAGTATATAATTTTCACAAAAATTACATGATATGTAATTGATCGATGATGTGTAACCACTTCATGTCATTAATTAATTAACAACATGAGTCCGGTGGCTTCTACGCATCATATAACCTATTTAAATTGTGTGTAAACATCATGTAGATAGTTTTTATCCCATTTACCATTAGAAACCCAAACCTATTTTAGTCAACTCAACTTACTAAGAACCCTTGGAAACACTTGATCCATATATACCTAGACTCCATTAATTCAAATGGAAATCCCTAAAATTCTCCCCATGTGGATCCTCTCTGGTTTTGTCTAGTTTCCTCAAAAAATAAGTCTTTTTTTATTTGAAAAACTATATATTCATGAAGAAACATGATCACTAGGTCCTAAATATGAGGAAAAACTCAACCCGAATAAGTTTAACAAAAAACTCAAAGAGCAACATTCCTAGAAAAATATAGGATATTACAACTTCCTCACCATATAAAAGCTCATCACCGAGATGCTCCAAGCATCACTGTAGGGTATCGAAGAACAATTCTGGCCATTGTTCTCACATATCAGACTCCCTCTCCTCGGTCTCCTTCTAAACATGACCATGTTTCCAATACACTTGAACCAACTATATAGTCCTTCCCTGGAGATATCTCTCATTATGGTTCACAACCTATATCAGATACTCCTCAAAGGATGAATTAGCACTAAGATCAACATATGCTATATATATAACATGAGAAGGTTTAGGATAATATCTCTAAAGCTATTTGTATGATCCTATATTTTTCTAGGTATGTCCCTATTTGAGTTTTTAATTGAGACTTGGTGGTTGAGTCTTGTTTGGAGATAGAGATCCTTTATTGGTGAAAATAACTGAAAGTTTAAGGATATATGTTTTTTTATTTAATGGAGTTTGGGTATAAATGTTTTAAATGGTTTTATGAGGGTTTCTCATGCCTTGGATAGTTTAGAATTTGGTTTAAGTTCTTTCCATGGTAAACAACATGAAAGTTGTCTACAGAATAATTACACACCCTGTAATGAGGTTAAATGACACGTAATTGTTGTTAGGAACAATTCATGATCCTGGTTCATAAAGGGAAATGAATACACACTATGAAGGCATTACACATTGTGTAATTTTCAAGCAGTGTTAAAATCACTCGAAGAGATACATTTTTCAGTGTGTCCATCTAAAAAGAAATTGATGATGTGTAACTGCATTACACATCATGTAATTTCCCAAGAATAAATTTTAAAGGTTTCATGCATATGATTTTCTTCCCATTCCTTCATGTATCCTCTTCCTCTCAAACTTAGGGTAGTATCTAAGTGATTTTTGAATCCTTCCCTCCCATCTAGACATCTTGAACATGCATCTGATCCCTGGTAAATGGTTTTGGTTGGGTTTTTTCTTCTCTCCCTTTTGTTCTAAAACTTTTATGGTGTAATTTCTTGACCATAGTGAATTGTTGGTTTTGATCTTGATCAGTTATGATATAGGTTCTTCTATTTCTATTACGCATCTTCATCTTTTTTGTTTTTTTCATTGGAAGTGTAAAGTTCTTTTTTATTTAAAGTTAGGGGGTCTAAAACTTAACCCCTATGGTTTGATAATCATCAAGTATGTGAAATCATGATATTAAAACAAAATAACATGAAAAAAAATTAATTAAATTATAAACTAGATTATTCATTGGAGTCCCTTTGGATCTAATAGGGTATTGACATGGCTTATGGCTACTGTTTGGGTGGGAGAGCCCTTGATTATAAAGTAATTTTTTAATGTATTAAAGTGTGATTAGAATTACAAGGGATTTGAGTGTTTTCTTAATATATTTCCACCTTGTCTTAGTTTTTTCATTAACATAACTAGCATGTTATTGGTTATGACCAATTGATATATGAAATGTGTAATTGAAATATAAATGGTAATTGGCATAATTAACCATTGAGTCTGATGATGTTATATTGTTATATCCTTATTGTTATGGAATGTGTTGTGGTAAATGTTGTATTGATTATATGGGTAGTTTTCCTAGTTGATAAATGATGGAATTATTATATAGCAGGCTATGCCCAGTAACACATACTGAAATACTTATATAGTGGGCTATGCCCAAAGACACATACTGAAATGCTTATATACTGGGATTGACCCTGAGAAACATGATGAAATTCTTATAAATTGTGCCTAGACCTGATACATTCTAAAATGATTATATACTAGTTTCGGCCTAGATTAAATGTTGAAATGCTTATATAGTGGGTTTTGACCCAGATTGGTGTGATTTATACCTTAGTTATAAATTCATGGTTTGCATAGTTGTGAGACATGCTCATAGACATTTTGTCATGTCACTTAGTAAGGTTATGTTTTACTATGGATATATGGTTATGGTTGGAATGGTTTTGAGATAGTATTAGAGACATTATGGAATGGTTCGGAATCATGATTATGTGCTATTAATTTAATTGTTTAATTAATTAATAAACTTGTTTATTTCATTTTTGCATGCACTTGATATCAAATTTTTTATGTTTAGACACAGTGGTGTCAACATATTTAGTTATACTCACACCTTATTTAAGTCATTTTTTGGTACCTGAGAAGATTACATGGATGCAGATTTCGAAAATGGAAAGGGGGATTTCTGTTGATTGATTGCTTACTGGATGGTCTGGAGTTTGGAGGCAGGACCTACATGGGGTTTGGGACCAGGGAATTTTGAGTGTTTATTAAATTCTTCTAGTATTTTACTTGTATTTCTTCTAGCATGAAATTCGTTACATTCTAGTACATCATTACATTATTACTTAATTATTTATTAGATTATTCAATTGGAATATTGTTGGTTTTCCACTGTATCGTATTATTTCCATTATTTCTGTACTCTGGTATTTATTTATTATTTTTATTGATTATTCCTCTATGTTGAAACTCTGTAAATAGAGGGTATAGTCTCCCAAATATACTTATCACAACCTCAATAATAGTCGGAAACCTATGACATATGGGGAGGTATGCTTGAGGTCTCATAACCAACATGTTTCGGCTATGTGAGAGAGTACCTGATTAGGGGACATTATAAAGTGCTATCATATGAAACTAGGTTTCTTTTTTGATTATTTAATACTTTGGAAAGGTATAGTAGAGACTAGTATGTTTTGGTACTTGGTAATGATCTTTTTCATGGGAGTAGCTAACCCATGTATGGAGTAAAATATGAGTTCATGTGGGTGTATTGATGTTCATATTTTTTGATTGTTATAGTTGATGTTATTACACCCTAGGTGATTCACTTGTTGTGTGAGGTTATTATTTCATGATGTCATTGATTCTTGATATTTACACTCATAGATAGGTATAGCATGGGATGAGTATGAATGTATCATTATTGGAATATACAGATATATATTGACATTCATTGTTCATGTTAGGTGAATATTTATTGCATTTGATATATACTTTTCAGTTTGAACTATGATATAATATACTTATTATATCTAATAAATGAAATGTTACGTAATTATAAACTCTTATAACCCATGTTTAGAAAGACCAAGAGTAGTGGTTCTCTAGTTTTTGTTACCTATTGATGTTGACCTTGTTATAGCTGATGTCTTAAGGAGTGTGTTTGTCTTGTAGATGAAATTCCTCCTCATAGTCTTCGAGTTAAGAACTAGGAGAGAATTAATGAATACACTCTTAACGTAGATAAATTGAAGCTTCCTATAGTTCATGAAGATCAAATGGATGTTCATCTTTGTGACCGATTCCTGAGGGTCATGAGATCCATGGAGAGGGAGACTGATGAAAAATTCCCTTTGATGTCTGAGTTGATGGGATAGTTTTAACTACACCATCCACCTAAGTTTAATGGGGAGGGAGGCCCCTAGGCAGACCAGTTTTGGATTGAGTTCATCTAGATTATCTTTAAGCATCTTGAGACACCCATATATAGGATGGTTAATCTTTCTATATATATGCTTCTTGGACCATCCAATCATTAGTGAGACATTCTGTAGTAGGCAGGGTAATAGGAAGAGTTATCCTAGAAGGACATCGAGATAATGTTCCTGAGCCATTTCTATGCTGATACCATGAGGTGCGAGAAGGCTCATGATTTTATACACCTTATGAAGGAGGTCTTATTAGTGTTGGACTATGTTGAACATTTCACCAACCTATAGTGCTTTTCACCATCTTTTGTAGCTAATGAGATCTCTAGGGTAAGACATTTTCATGATGATCTTCACTATGAGTTAAGGTGATAGATGAACATGTCTTGTCTGAGTATTTTTGCCGATGTGATGAATTAGGAAATCATCATGAAATGAAATATAAGAGAGATACAAAGCATTTTATAGGCTATTTCAACAGGAAAATAGTAATATCTTCCTATTGTGGAAAGAAGAATCACTCTGATAGTTTTTTCCAAATCAGTAGTAGTCAAAGCAGTCAGTGCAGTGGGAAGGCATCTTAGGATTATAATCCTTTATAGTGATATTAGTGTGGAAAATGGGACACAAAGAGACTCAGTGTTTTTACACCACTTTCGAGTGTCATTATTATAGAAATATAGGCCACATACATATATTTTGTTTGGGTATGAATCAATAGAGAAGTAATAGGAGAACATGAAAGCTACCAAAGTCTATGAAGGACTCAGCTACTCCTTAGAAGGAATATAGATGGAGTTTCATATGATTTTCTGGTTGAGGAAGGGGATTTCCTACCCTTATGTATGAATGGTAGTACCAAGCAGAGGGTATAGCTCAAGGGAGTGAGGATAGAGCCCAGGGAAGAGAAGCTAGTTATCTGTAGGTTATGCAGACTACTCTAGCTAGTGTGGATGTAGGACTGTCTACTATTAGAGGTATAATTATTATGTATTATACCCTAGAGTTTTTTTTGATATAGGAGCATCACATTCCTTTTTATCTACTCTCTTTATAAATGGTATGGGATTATATGTGGAAATATTTGATGGTGTTTTGACCATCGACATACTGTTGGGAAGGTGATCAGAGAATATCAAATGTCGCAAGGCATGTTCTCTAGATATTGGTGGTTATAAATTCTTATGGGATCCATTCATATTGGAAATTAACGAATTAAATTTGATTTTTGGTATGGATTTTTTAGTTATATACCAGGCTCATATTTATTGTTACCGAAGGAGAGTTTCCTTCCTATCTTTAGAAGGAGGCATTCATTCTCACCAAGGTGACTAGGATCTATAGTATTATTATAAAAGATCAATTCATTGTAGGTTGGATTGTATCAAGGATTAGATATCCAATATTTATCTTGTATAATAGAATGATTCAGTAGTGTTATTTTCCCCCAATGGTAGAACTCTTTTAGAATGTTTTTCCTGGTAAGTTTTATGGCTTACTGCTCAATAAAGAGATCAATTTTATGATCGAGATGGTGTTGGGAGAAAAGACAGTTTCTATTATTCCTTATAGAATGGAACCAGAAGAGATTTAGGAGTTGAAAGTACATTTGGAATATCTAGAATCTAAAAGTTTTATATGGCCTAGTACATCTTCTTAGGGTTCTCTAGTTCTCTTTTCCAAGAATCTTAATGGTTCTTTGTGCTTATGTGTGGATTATCAAAGATTGAACTAGATGATGGTCAAGAATTGATATCCTCTTACACACATCGATGATCTCTTTGATAAGATGAGAGGTGATAATATCATCTCTAATATAAATTTGTGATTGGGATACCATCAGTTGAGGGTGAGACCATCAGACATACCTTATAATTCTTTTAGTAGAATATATAGCTTGTATGAGTTTGAAGTAATTTCATTTGGTTTGACCGATGCACTGAAGGTATTCATAGCCATAATTAATAGGATATTTCATCATTTTCTAGACTATTTTTTGGTGGTTTTTGTTGACAACATCTTAGTGAACTATCATTTAGTAGAATATCATTCCCAACATCTTTACAACATCCTGGGTACATTGAGAGAGTATCAACTTTACTCTAAGCTATCCAAATACAGTTTCTAGATTTATAAATTGCACTTCTCATGCCATGTAATCTTAGTGTAAAGAGTGTATTTGGACCCATATAAAGTTTAAACCATGGTATTTTTAGAGTATCCTAAGAATTTCTTTGAGATTCAAATATTTCTGGGTTTAGTAGGATATTATTGGCACTTTGTCTAGGACTTCTCCCATTTGGTATCACCAATGTTAGGGATGACCGAGAAGGTAGTGAAGTTAGTTTGGTCATATTCTTGCAAGAGATATTTTAGGAGATGAAATGTGGGATAACCTCAACACATATCCTCACTTTACCTTTTCTAGGTAAATCATATATTTTTTACTTTGATGTATGTAGAGTTGGACTTGGAGTAGTTCTGATGTAGGAGGATTGAGTGGTTTCTTATGGCTTCAGACAGATAAGACCACATAAGATTAATTACCCTTCTCAGGATTTGGAGTTAATAGTAGTGGTAAATTCTATGATATTATTGAGGAATTATCTCATGGGTGAGAGGTTTTTGGTATACATGGACCACAAGAGCCTCATTTATATCTTTTCTTAGCATTACATGAACCTTCGGTAGAGGAGGTGGGTAGAGTATTTGTAGTTTTTCAACTTTGAGTTGTTTTATACATCAATAAAGGGCTACTTTATTTCCAATTAATTAAGTTGAAATACATATGAAAAGGTGGTGCGGAAGTGGTACAATGAGTAGGGGTAATGTCCCTATTTTCAGACATGCATCTAGATGTTTAAGAGTCTTAGGGATGAGTAAATATGTCCTCAAAATATATTATACCTATGCTTTTGAACCAGATCAAGACCAAGAAGTTATCTGATATAAAGGGATTATTTTAGAGATAAATCTTATATGGTGGGGAGAAACCATTGAGATGGCCTCTTGGTAGTGTAAATCCCATTCTTTTCTATGGTTGAGTATGAGTTCTTATGGCCTTACGCAAGGAGATGATGAGGGAGTTTCATACTTTTATATAGGTGGTACATAATGGTTTTAAAAAAGATGTATCATGATCTTCGTAGATAATAATGGTGGTTAGGAATAAAGGAGGAAGTAACTAGATTTGTGGATAGATTTTTTCACTTTTTAGTAGGTGAAATCCAATCATCATAGTCCAACTGGGATTTTTCAACCTTTTCCCATTCCTGAGTGGAAATGGGATGATGTCACTATAGATTTTTTGAACGGATTACATAGGAAAACCCATAAGAATAATGTTTTATGGTTGATTTTGGATCGACTGATGAAGGTATACCACTTATTCCCTATTAGGGAGACCTTCACAATTGATGATCTAGGAAGTATTTATGTGTGTGAGGTGGTTTGATTTCACGATGTTCTGGGTAGTATCATTTTAGATAGAGATCCTAATTTCAAATCACATTTCTGGAAGGGTCTTCAAAAGGATATGGGATCTCAGGTTCTTTTAAGTATGGATGATCATCCTTAGACTGATGGTCAATATGAGAGGACTATTCAAGTTTTGGAGGATATGTTATGATCCAGTTTTTTGGATTTTAGGGGTTCGTGGGAGAAATATATGTCACTCATAGAGTTTTAACATAATAAAAACTTCCAATAGTTCTTCCAAATGGAACCTTTTGAGGATTTTTATGGTAATTCATTTCATTCAAATATTTTTTGGTCAGATTCATGTGAGTTAGTATTTATTGGTCTTAGTATTGTGTCGGATATATTTGAGCAGGTTCAATTGATTAGGCAACATTTGGTGACTGGACAGAGCAGGAAAAAATCTTATGATAACCATTGGATATGACCTATAGAGTTCAAGGTGGGTCATCATTTTTTCCTTTGGGTATCTCCTAGGTTGGGAAAATGTCGTATTAGGAAATAGGGAAAGTTATCACCTAGGTTTTTCTGGCCGTTAGAGATATTAGATAGGTTCATTCCAATGGCGTATCGATCATCCCATCCACATCACTTCAATTCCATGCATGATTTGTTTCATGTGTCACATCATTGTAGATATTAACTTGACCTTCTCATGTGATAGATGTAGAAGATTTTGAGCATAGTGCTAATGCATCCTTTAAGAAATATTTGATATGAATTATGGATCGTAGTGAGAGATATGTCCATTCTAGGACTATACATTTGGTTCAAGTGTTGTGGAAGAATGCATGAGTTCAGAAGGCGACCTGGGAGAGGGAGTCTGATATATGAGCATAGTGGCCATAATTGTTTGTTGATACCCCACAGTGGTAATTGAAGTAGCTTGGGGATGAGCGGTTATATGGTGGGGAGGTTATAAGATCTCATATTTTTTCAGGTGCATCCCTCTTTGAGTTTTTCATTAAGCCTTGGTGGATGAGTCTTATACAGACTTTCAACTCATTTATTGGGTAAAATGACATAAATTTTAAGGATATATTTTTTTTTGATTTAATGTAATCTAGGTATAAATTTGTTAAATGGGTTTACGAGGGTTTTTATTATTTAAATGTATTTATAGGTGGTTTGGGTTCTTTCCATGGAAAATAGGCTGAAGGCTGTCAACAGAGCAATTACACATTGGGTAATGTAGTTACATGACATGTATCTATTTCCAAGAACAAGTCGTTATTCTGGTTCATGAAGTGAAATTAATACATTTTGTGAAGAATTACATGTTGTGTAATGTTCATTTAGTGTTAAAAATCACTATAGGCAATGCATTTTTCAATGTACCCATCTAAAAAGAAATACATGATGTGTAACTAAATTAGATTCCATGTAATTTCCAAAGTAGAAATTTTAAAGGTTCCATACAGGTGATTTTTTTCTCATTCATCCATAAAGCCTCTTCCTCTCGACCTTAGGGTAGCATCTAGGCAATTTTGGAAGCCTTACCTCCCTTCTGAACATCCCTAACATGTTTCTGATCCCTAGTAAGTGGTTTGGGTTTGGTTGTTCCTTCTCTCTCTTTCATTCTCCAACTTTTGTGGTGTAATTTCTTGACTATGTGCGTTTTTTTGTCCTGATTGGTTATAATCTAGGTTCTTCTTGTGCTCTTATGAACCTTCATATTTGTTAGGTTTTTTCATTCTGTGCATAATGTTCATTGTCGATTTAATTTAGGTGGTCTAAACCTTAACCCTATGGTTTGATAATTGTCAAGTATGTGTAATATTGCAATTGCACCAACATAACATGCACCTAAATTAATTAAATGATGAAATTGATTATTCCTTGGAGTCCCTTTGGATACAATTTTTTATTGACCTATCTTATGGATACTATTTAGGTGGGTGAACCCTTGATTATAAAGGAATATTTTAGTGGCCTAAAGTTTGGTTATCATTACATGGGATTTGGGTGAATGCTTGAGAGAGTTTCACCTTGTCTTGAAATTATTATTGAGATAATTAGAATGTTATTGATTGTGAAAAATTAATATATGAAATGTGTAATTGAAAGATAAATGGTAATTGGAAAAATTAACCATTGATCCTGATGATGTGATATTGTGATATCCTTATTGTTATGACATGTGTTGTGATAAATTTTTAATGATTATATGTTTTATTCTCCCAGTTGATAAATGTTAAAATGATTATATAGAAGGATATTCCCAAAGACACATGTTGAAATTACTGTATACTAGGCTTGGCCCTGAAACACATGCTGAAATGGTTATATATTGGGCTAGGCCCTGATACATGTTGAAATGATTATATACTGATCTCAACCCTGATTAAATGTTGAAATGATTATATAGTGGGTTTTGACCCAGATTTGTGTGATTTGTACAGTGGTTATAAGGTTATGGATGGTATGGTTATGAGACATGATCAAATAAATTCCGACATGGCACTAAGGTAGGTTATGTTTTACTAAGGATATATGGTTATGGTTGGAGTGGTTCTGAGACATTCTCAGAGACAATATAGCATGGTTCTAAAGTAAGTTAATGTGGTATTAATTTAATTGTTTAATTAATTAATACACTTTTTATTTCATTATTTCATACACTTTCTATCATACTAGTTATATTTAGATGTGGTGGTTTTGACCAACTGAGTTACAATCACACCCTATTTGGTCCATTGTTTTGTACCCAAGAATGTTACATGGATATAGGTTTGCAATAGGGAAAAGGACCTTTTTGTTGATTGTTTGTTTTCTGGATGGGTAGGAGTTTGGAGGTAGGACCAGCATGGGGTTCTGTACCGGGTACTTTTTAGTCTTTATTGGAGTCTGATATTCCTTGTATCATGGTATTAGTTACACTTCATCATGTCATTACATTTTTTCTCTATTATTTATTATACTATTAAGTTAGCTTTTATTATTGGTTTTCCACTGTATCATATTGTTTCCATTATTTCCAAACACTGATATTTATTTTTTATTTATATTGAGTATCCTATCATGTTTTAAATCTATAATTAGGGGTTATAGTATCCCCACTATAATTAACACACCCCACTGATAGTTGGAAGCCTTTGGAATACAGGAAGGCGCGCTTGAGGTCTCATAACCAACCCATTTTAGCCATGTGAGAGAGTGTCAAATCAGGGGACATTACACTGTGACATGTAAAACATGTCATGCATAGAACTTAAGCATTATAGATAGTTTAATCAGTACGCCATTGTACCAAACCTATCCACTATATCAAACATCCTAAAAAACTTGGGTGATAACTTTCCATGTTTCCTGATATGGCATCGCCCCAACCTAGGAAACACTCAAAGGAAAACATGATGACCAACCTTGAACTCAAGAGGTTTTCTCGGATGGTTAGTATAGGGTTTTTACCTACTATTCCCAGTCACCAACCATTACCTGATCAACTGAACTTGCTCAGATGTATTCTATATGAGACTAGGCCCAACAAGCCTAACTCTACTACCTCCAATAAACAAATAGGCTAATGAAACGACCTTACATACAAAGCCTTGAAAGGTTATATCTAGATTAATGCCTGGAATATATTATTATATGAAAACTCCCTAAGTTCCATAAGTTACTCCCAAAAACCTCCAAAATCCAAAACACAGTCTCATAACATATCCCCGAAAATATGAATAGTCTTCTCAAATTAACCATCACTCTAGGGATGATATGATGTAATCAAAAGAACTTCTGATCCCATAGCCTTCTGAAGACCCTATTAGAAACACGATGTGAAACTATGATCTATTTATAAAATGATACTCCACATAGAACCATGAAACTAAACTACCTATCACATGTAAAGATTACCTAGATCATTAACTATGAAGGTCTCCCTAATAGGTAAGAAGGGGGCTACCTTCATTAGTCGATCCACTATCACCCATACTATAAGATTTGGTGTCCTAGAACCAACTGTATGTACTTTTATTACATGAATATTTAATTTATTAAATATTAAACATCTTATTACATATTGTTCATTTTTCTACACGATTATAGTGTAATAATGTTCTAGAGTATTTGTCTCATTGATAAGGTCCTAACAGTTCTCCACTGTGATGAGAACCTTGAAGTTCTATGACAATATTCTTAATATAGTTTTGTTATTGGATGACATAATATGATGGGAAACATAGTATAAAAACCATTTGGTATGAGTACTCAGAATCATATGAGACTTCTTCTAATGAATTTCACACATGGTAATCTTCAAGATGGGAGATTATGAGAATAGAATCACCAGTAGGAATTCTGTATGTTTTGGTGTCATCGGATATTCCTATCTGTGAGCATGTGTAATGGTCCTCAAACTTTAATATTATCATTAATATGTGTCACGAATCATGCACTTTGATTTATTGATGAAAACAGTCATGCCATATATTGGCGAGAAGTAGGGTATGTTGGGTGTGTCATGAATGACATGTTATTAATGTATAAGTCGAGAAAGGATTTGTGCCTTCAATTTATGAAAGTAGATATCTCATCCCTTTGATTGAAATAGAACCATTGTCCTAAATTTCATGGCCATGGTGTAATGATGAGTTTGTTTTAGGTAGTCAAAGAATTAGGTATCAATAATATAGGTACATGACACTATCATGAAACCTTCTTGATGAGATATTGTGAAAAATGGTATTATATTACATAGTGAACCTTCGTATATGGATGTCTTCATTACGACTTTAAGTTCTTTCTCTTGGGTGTCTTGACCCGTTGCTAGACAGTAATCTTGGACTTTAGGAAAGCCCATCTAATGCTAATGATAAATAATCCTAGAGGGTCACACACTAAGTGTTTCTATTGGTCTCGATTAAATTCTATTTGAATTTAATTAATGTAATAAATATTATTCTCAAGATCAAGGAATAATTTTATTCAAGTTAAAATAATCACATAAATTAAATAAATATTTATTCACCATATTGTGAATAAAATATATTTATTTATTTTATTGAACATTTAATAAATATTTAATTACTATTTGTTAAATAAAAATATTTATTTAAGAGAATAAAATATTTTATTTGGGTGTTCAATAAATGGAGGAGGAGTTCTAACAGACAAAGACCATGTTCATTGATAAATTAATTATATAAAAGTTGGGAAATAATGTTAATCTAGTTGTCACAAGAAATAATTATAATATTGTTATCATTGTGTGGCATCGAATTTCATTTATGGTTCTGTTTTGTGTAATTTTTCACACCACAAATAATGGTGTTGTTATTGTTATTATGTGGAATGGGTTTTCTCTAATATTTATAATTGAATTTAATTTTTGTTTGGTAACTAAATATTGTAATCAAAACCCCATGTCGATTAATAGGCCGGAATGTCTATGGTGTTAAACCCTTGTGAATTGAGAATTGTTGAGCCAAAAATTTTCTCTCTCGATTCCTCTCATCTATTCCTCTCAATAATAAGAGAATTTCTTCAGGAACAAAGAGTGAGTGATCAAGAATGACCGACACAAGACATTCAATTCACCATGCTAGCACTCAAAGAATGAGTGACATTGTTCAGAGACCATTAAAGAACATGTGGATCACTGCTAAAGGGATTCTACTTTGGATCCTCACTATCACAACAAAGATAATTCAAAATGTTTGTTTCGGACAATCAAAGATCATCAACGAAGAAAGTACCAAAGACCCAGGTATTTAATTTCTTCAGAAATTAATAAATTAATTATAAACATGATGTGAAATATACTATTTCTCATATCTGGAGCTTTTCTTCTATTTGTCTAAATATTTTATAATCCATGGATACTGGCATTAATCATAACATTGATCCCAGATTGGTTGTCGATTATAGAAAAATCAAAGTTGGTCCCTCCCAACTTCCACTCTTCCACTATTTCTTGATCCTACAAGTGTTATCAGAGTATGCTCATCATAATTTATAATTATTTAAATAATTTGTTGCTGATTTATGCTTTAATAATTTAGTTTATCAACTCGTGTTTAATCATTCTTGAAATCTGAAATTTGAGATATGTTCTTCCTCTTTTCGTTTATTACGGATCTAACATAAACAAATAATTTTTTTTGATTAATATTAAATCGAGGATCTCATTAGGAGGCACCGATGATTCTATCTAGGTAACACGACAGTATATGTTGTGTAATCTTATATACACTCCATGTAATTCGGATTACACACTGTGTAGTTGTTTTCAGTGCCTCAGGGTTAATTCAGCAATTACTTAAGCCATGTTCAGTAATGACATGTGGTGTAGTTAATTATAACATCATGTGTTGACTAAGATAGAGTGGCATATAGCCATCCAGGTTACACGCCGTGTGGCCAACTATACATGGTGTGTAGTCTCTTCAGACCAAGGGTCAAACTGTGTATCTCATACATGGCTTAGCCGACTAGTAACCGTATAACTCAGAGACAACACAACTTGTGGCCTACTGGACATGCCATGTACTTTGATATTTCCAAAGCATGAATCACATGAAAAGTCCTTAGGTGTGTACCTTAAATTAGATAGTGAAGGCAGTACGTTCCGTGTAGTCAGAACTACACACCATGTACTTTACTAAATTACACAAAATTAAAACATTAATATTTTTTTAATGTTTAGAATTACATATCATGTATATTCGAATGGGTTTTCACTGTGTTACCTCTAATTTTATGGATGATAATATCAAGGAAATTTATAAATGGATTAAGATAAAAGGATTAATTAATTAAAGATAATAATTAATCGATTTAAGCATGATTTATCTTAATAATAATGATTAAAGAATTGAATACTAGTTCATTAAATGTGTAATTTGTTGCATGTATGTGGATGATCATTAGTTAGACCATGCCTTTGTATTTGATTTGTTTCCTTTTAATTTACTTTAAATTAAATTGTTGTCCCACGTGCTGTATCTCCTCATTAATATATAGGGCATACATTCCCATGATCTCTTTTATGTAAACCACCTTTTTCCCCTCCCCTATGTGTGAGTTCAAAAGAATATATAAGGTATGGAGCTCCCAAAATTGTGGAGTTGGTTCAAGTAAAGAGCCAAGGCGAAACCAATCCAAGGAGATACAAAGGTGGATAGGTGGAAAGCTATAGACACGAACCATAAATGGATAAAAAATTTACTCCCCTAGGTTAGAATTTAGTTTATCAACCGCTAGATAAACTAACCACTAGAATAGATCATGATCATTCCCTATACTTTATTTTATTTCTATTAGTTGCATTTTTTTTCATTATGGATGTATTATCACGACTACATAGTTAATGAAATAACAAGCATGCAAGATGAAACTAAAATAAACAAGGCTTATGCGTAAATATTATCAAGGCATGTTTAGTCGCCTAATTAAGTTTTAATTAATATTAATAATCTTGTAATAAAGATAATAATGTAATTTATGAATAAGAGAAAAAAATCTATCAATAAAATATTAAGTCAGACTAAGCCTTCCATTACTTGATTAAGGGAAATACTCAATAAAACAAAGTGTTTTACCAACCCTTGTTGGGACACTTAATTTTATACAGGAAGCTCTTACGAAAGTTTTGGGTTGGCTTAACCATTTTACATCAAGAGGAGTATCCCTTGATAGACTTAGTGTAAATTTAGAGGCAAGTTTTGAGGAAATACAAGTCAGGATTTTAGGATTAGGGGGTCCACTCAACGGATCAAGGACCTGTAAGCCCGCAATTGGAAAAGACCTGCCTACCTAAATTCTTTTAAATAGCTTGACCAACACTTTTTAGGGTTATGCAAAGGGAGATATGGATCCTTTCCACGAGAATTTCCTAGAAACTAGACATTCTGAGTTCAATGGTGAGGGGCATTGGAAATTGATAAAATAGTGCGAGACTTAATAAAATTAATTTATTATTTCTCATAAAATGTAATCAATAAAGTACTAATTATATGCTTTTTAATTGTAGAATAAAAAATTACAATCTCTTCAACCACACTATCCCTGCAATCAATACTGGATAAAGAAAACATCCTCACCAGTAGAAACTTCTAGGAACAGTTTAGACGTGTAAGGGTTATTCTATGCCATGAACGGAAATACTACGTGCTAGATTCCTTATTACCTAATCCACCTACCCAAGAGGTGAGTGATGAAGAATTCCTAGTCTATAAGAAACATATGAACTATTTAGTCCACATTCAATGTTTGATTATATCATCAATGTCTAGTGAACTCATGAAGTCTCATGAAAACAAGGATGCCTATAGAATGCTTGATAACCTCTGTGGTCTTTACTAGGAGAGAGCTATATAGGAAAAGTTTGAGATATCCAAGGGAATTTTTTAGAGTAAGCTTGGAGAGGGTGCCTCATCTAGGCCTCATGTAATCAAGATCATTAGATACATTGAGCACCTATATGTTCTAGGGTTTAAAATCCCCAAATAATTGGGCACTAATCTCATTCTTGCATCACTCCCTCTAACATTATCTAGTTATTTTGTGAATTTTAATATGAACAACATTGAGAAGTCTCTATCTAGTTTTCTTATCCTCATTTTCCAAGTTCATAAATACATGAACTGAGAAAAGACATATATCCTTATGGTGAATAAGAGGAAAGGGAAGGTGAGGATCTTTAAGCCCAAAGCTTCTTCATTCCCTTCCAAGAAAAGGAATATCAAAGGGGAGGCAAGGGAACAGGAAGCTGTTTGTTTCATATGTGGTAAGAAGGGCCACTGGAAAAAAAACTACACCTAACCAAAGAATCAAGGGGATGTTTTAGGTGCGTGAAATTTATCTGTTTCTAAAAATTTGGTATTAGATATAGCTTTTGGTGATCACATATGTATCCAAATATAGGAACCAAGTAGATTCAAGGAAATTGACTAATGGTAGATATATCTATGAGCCGCCAATAGAGCCAGACTTATTGTTGTAGCTATTGGGGACTACCATCTCACATTGCTGACTGGGTTGATCTTGGTGTTAAAGGGTTCTTATTATGTGCCTTCTGTGACTAAAAAAATTATTTTTGTATCCAAACCAGATACATATGGATTTATTTTCAAGTTCAAAAATTAATGTTTCTTCTTTTATAAAGAAAAAAATGGTAAGGCACATTTATATAATAGTATTTACGTGGTGGATTACACAAACCAAGTAATGGCAATCGATAACAAAGCTACTTCACATGACTCATACCACAACCAACTTCCACATCACTGTCTAGGTCATATAAATAAGAAACACTTGACAAAGTTACATCAATATAGATATTTAGATTCCTTAAAACTAAAACTTCATGGTGTATGTCATTCATGTTTATAAAGAAAAATGACCAAAAACTCATTTAGTGGGAATGGTGAAAGGGCCAAAGAGCTTCGTTAATTGGTTCATACCGATGTGTGTGGACCATTTCCAGTTGAATCAAGGGGTGGGTACTCATACTTTATAACTTTTATTAATGATTTTAGTAGATATGGATATATCTACTTAATGAGGTATAAGTTGGATTCTTTTGATAAGTTAAAGGAATATAAGAATGAAGATGAGAACCATATTGGTAAGAATATTAAGAAACTTCTCTCATACTAATGTGGAGAATATATTAATAAATACTTACTTACAATGGTTTTGGATCCTATCCCAAATCACTACTCCTTAAACACCCTAGAGGAATTGTGTAAGCGAAAGGAGGAACCTCACCTTGTTGGACATGGTGTGATCAATGATGAGTCATGAAAGTCTTTTATTATCCTTTTAGGGATATGCGTTACAAAAATCAGTACACATACTAAACCAAGTACCAACTAAATAGATAAATTTTATTCCATATGATCATTAGAGTGGAAGAAAAGACATGTTATCGTATTTACATGTGTGGAGATGCGAAGCATTTTTTAAGGCCTCTTCTGGTAACAAAACCACACCCTGAGGCACAAAGTGTACCTTTATAGGATACCCTAAGGAAATAAGGGGATATTATTTATATGACCCCTCAAAAAAAAGTTATATTGTAAAGACACATCATATTCCTTGAGTGGGATCACATCACCAAAAGAGATCGTGAGAGTGAGATAGACTTTGATGAAGTCACGGCTCAAGGTACATAAGAGTTGGTACATGAGAAGATTTTATAAAACCCAGTGGAAGAAAGACCTATTCCAGAGACACAAGTACTATGTAGGGGTAAAAGATAGGTTAGAGAACTATAATGGTATATTTTTCTAGTTACCAGGGATGGTAACTCATTGTTAGTTGATAATAATGATTCTCTAACCTACAAGGAAGTAGTAAGTGGGGCCGACATTGCCAAGTGGCAAGAAGCCATGAATTCTAAAATGGATTCCATGTACCAAAACCAAGTGTGGATTTTGGTAGATCCTCCAGTATATGTAAAGCCTATTGGTTTCAAATGGGTATTCAAGAATAAATTATTCACGGAAGGAAAATTCAATACCTATAAGGTACGACTGGTTGAAAAAGCATTTAAAAAGCATTAAGGTACTGACTAAAACAAAACATTTTCACCAGTTGCAATGTTTAAATCCATCATAATTCTACTGTCCATTGCCACTTACAATGACTATGAGATTTGGAAAATGGATGTCAAAACATCCTTCCTTAATGGAAACTTTGAGGGAAGATGTCTATATGACACAACCTAAAGGGTTTGTGACTCCAAAGGATTCCAATAAGATATATAAGTTTCAAAAATCCATTTATAGATTAAATCAAGCATCTAGGTCATGGAACATTCATTTTTATGAAGCCATAATGGAATTTGGTTTTATAAAGAATGAATGTGAGCTTTTTTTCTACAAATGGTTTAGTGAGAGTGTAGTCATTTTACAAATAGTATATGTTGATGACATATTACTTATTAGAAATGAGATCCCAGTCTTACAGTCTGTTAATTCATGGTTGAATAAATGCTTCTCCATGAAGAACATGGGAGAGGAAGCATATATTCTTGGGATCAAGGTCCATCGTGATAGATCCAAGATAATATTGGTCCTAAAGTACATACCTTGATAAGATATTGAAGATATTTGGTATTGAAGAATCTAAGATGGGATTTTTTCTAGTGTCGCATGGCATTCATATGTCCAAGAAAATGTGTCCTCAGATGCATGAGTAAAGAAAAAGAATTTCAAGGACTCCATACACATCAGTAATTGGGTCAGTCATGTGTGTCATGTTATGTAATAGGCTATATGTCACCTACACATTAAGGGTGGTAGGTAGATATCAAGATAGCCCAGGTGACCATAATTGGATGGTAGTCAAGACTATCCTTAAGTATCTGAAGCACATACTTCAAAAGTATCATATCTTGATGGATTTTTCTCAAATAGGTAAATTTGTAGTGAGCAGTAATTCCATGGAAGACAAAATGGAAGACCCCTTGACTAAAGCCTTTACTTAGCAAAAACATGATCGTCATGTGAGGTCTAGCAGACTCAAAGTCGTAGCCATTTGGATCTAGTCCAAGTGGGAGTTTGTAAGAGTTGGTGTCTTAGAAACAACTGTATATACTTTGATTACATAAATATTTAATTTATTAAATATTAAACATATTATAACATATTTTTCATTATTATACATGACTACATTATAATAATGTCCTATAGTATTTGTCACATTGATAAGGTCATAGCAGTTCCCTATTATGATGAGAACCATGAAGTTCTATGAAAATATTCTTAATATAGTTCTACGGTTAGATGACATGCTACGATGGGACACATAGTAAACAGACTATCAGGTGTTAGTACCCCTAAGCATATGAGACTTCTTATCATGAATTTTTTACTTGGTAATATCCAAGATGGGATATTATGAGAACAAACTCACTAGTAGGAATTCTACATGTTTTGGTGTCATCAGATATTCCTATCTATGAGTGTGTGTAATGGTCCTTAGACATTAATATTGTCATTAATACATGTCACTACTAATGAAATTTGATTTATTTATGAAAATAATCATGCCATATGTTGGTGGGAAGTAGGGTGCATTGGGTGCGTCACGAATGAAATGTTATTAATGGATGATTCGAGGAAGGATTTTTCCCTTCCATTTATGGAAGTTTATATCTTGGCCCTTTAATTCAAATAGAACTATCGCCCTAAATTACATGGTCATAGTGTAATTATGAGTTTATTTTAGGTAGTCAAAGAATGATGTATCAAGCATATAGGTTGATAAAAATATCATGAAACCCACTTTATGAGATATTGTTAAAAAGGGATTATATTACATAGTGAGTTTTCATATGTGGATTTCATTGTTGAGACTTTAAGTTCTTTCTCTTGTGTGACTTGAACCGTTTCTATATAGTAATATTGGAATTTAGGCAGGCCCACCTAATACCAATGAGAAATAATCCTGGAGTGTCACACACTAAGTGTCTCTGGTGGTCTCAATTAAATTCTATTTTAATTTAATTAATGGAATAAATATTATTCTCAAGACCGAGGAATAATTTTAATCAAGTAAAAATAATTGCATAAATTAAATAAATATTTATTCACCATATTGTGAATAAAATATATTTATTTATTTTATTGAAAATTTAATAAATATTTATTTAATATTTTGTGAATAAAAATATTTATTTAAGAGAATAAAAATATTTTATTTGGGTGTTCAATAAATGGAAGAGGAGTTCGAATGGACCAAGACCGTGTTCTTTGATAAATTAATTATTTACAAGTTAGTAAATAATTTTAATCCAATTGCAGCAAGAAGTAATAATAATATTGTTATCATTATGTGGAATGGAATTTCATTTATGGTTTCATTTTGTACAAGTTTTCACACCACAAATAATGGTGTTTTATTATTATTATGAGTCATGGGTTTTCTCTAATAGTTATAATTGCATTTAATTGTTGTTTTTTAATTAAATATTGTAATTGAAACCCCGTGTCGATTAATAGGAATGTATGTCTATTGTGAAAAACCCTAGTGAATTGAGAATTGTTGAGCCAAAAGTTTTCTCTATCGACTCCTCTCATCTCTCCCTCTCAAGAACAAGATAAGTTCTTCAAGAGTGAAGAATGGGCGATCAAGAATGATTGATGCAAGACAATTGATTCACCACACTAGAACTTAGAGAATGAGTGGTATTGCTCAGAGACCATTAAATAACATGTGGATCACATCTAAAGGCATTCTACTTTGGATCCTCACTATCTCAACAAAGATAATTCAGAAGGTTCATTCTGGACAATCAACTATCATCAACGAAGAAATTACCAAAGACTGAGGTATTTAATTTCATCAGAAATTAATAAATTAATTATAAACATGATGTGAAAGATCCTCTTTCTCATATTCAGGACTTTTCTTATATTTTTCTAAATATTTGATTTTAATTCATGGATACTGGTGTTCATCATCGTATTGATCCTGGATTGATCATCTATTGCAGAAAAAGAAAATTTGGTCCCTCCCAACTACCATGCTTCTACTATGTCTGGATCCTACAGATACAGCATCATTCTTATGAGTTTTCTGAGGTAATACTATAAAAAAATCCATAGTAACATCATCCCATTTACACTCATAAATTGTTAAAGGCTACAAAATCATGTTTGGCATCTAATGGTCATCTTTCACCTACTAGAAAGTTAAAATTCTATCCACAAATCCTCCTAATTATTTATTCATTCCTAACCACCGGTATTGTCTATGGAGATCATGATACATATTTTTTAAACTAGAATGAATTAAAAGCATGAAACTCCCTCATCAGCTCCTAGTGCAATCTCGTAGGAACCCATACTCAGCCATGAAAAATAATAGAAGATCCATTTCCAAGAGATAATACCAATGGAATATCCCCACCATATAAGTTGTCTCTTAGAACTAATCCCTCCATATGAGATGACTACTCAGTCTTGATCTATTTAAATGGCATGGGTATAACAGATGTTGAGTTCAGAGCTACTAGTCCATAAGAATTCTGCATATCAAGATGCATGTATACAAAGAGGACCATTACCCACCACTCATCACAAGACTCTATAACTACCTTTGTCTAAATATTTCATATCAATGTATCAGAAACAATGTTTCCCTTTCTCAGTGTATAATGTTTGATAATCTATTACTTCACTCTCAACGGTGTGTCTATGGTTAGAAAAACATCAAAGGTTTCCACATCTAATCCCAAACCATTTACAGAGAGAGAATATAAAAAGGATTGTGATTCTCTTATATCAAAAAAATAGAGGAAAGGGTAGAAAACACAAGAATTGTACCTCTAACAGTAGATGGCCCTACATCCACACTATTAAGAGTAGTCTTCATAACATGTAGTTTACCATCCCCTCTGTCTAATGCTCCATATTAACTCCCCTGAGTTATACCCTCTTCCCAGTAATTTCATTCAAGAATGGGGGTACCACATCACCTACATTGAGAAAAACGTCTTGTGGAACTCTAGATACTTGTCTATTGAGGAGTATTTGAGTCCTTCCCAGACACTGGTACTGATCTTGTTCCCCTTCCACTTGTCTACAACTACATTCCCCTAAAAACCTATATAGGTTTCCCATCCTACCACAAGAATGAAACTCTAATGTAGGGTACATACACTAAGGTAGTTTTGTCCCATCTTTCCATACTGATGGAACTGCAAAGGAAAATGGTACTAATATGGCTTCCTACTTCCCTGGCTACTCTGACCGCTTCTACCTTTGAAAAAACTTTCATAGTGACACTTATTTCCATTAGAATAAGAAATCATAGTTTTCCTTTCTGAAATAGCCTGGCCATTTCTCGGGTCCTCTCTTATATTTCCTTCTATGAAACTACTACAAAACTATCCTTTAACAGTGTTATAAATGGAATTTCTCAGTGCTAGAAAATCACTGATAATGTGAGCGGTGTTAAAATACAAGGACTTTTATCAGCACTGAAAAAGTGCTAATAAAGGGTTCATTTATCAATGCTTTAATTTAGTGCCGCTAAAGGAATATTTATTAGTGCTTATAAAAGTGCTGATAAAGTCCTTTTATCTGCACTGATAAATGTGCTTTTTATCATCACTGTTAAAAGCAATGATAAAGGGTCATACTGTAGTATTTTGTTATAAAACACTACAGCACTAGAAACACACCAAAAACACATCAGATATAAACAAAAAAACCCAATACATAATTTAAATGAAATAAAATTTACAACACAAATACCATAAAAACTATATTATATACATTTTAAACATTATTTTATACAATTACATAAATACAAATTATTAAATACATTAAAGACCAATCCTAACTATCAATGTTACCATGATTTCCATTGACTTTATTTGTAAAACTACCAACATTGCATGAGTAGTTTTGAACAAACCACCTCAACTTGAAAAAAAGAATCCACCTATATGAGAAAAAAAAATTATGAGTAATAATAAAAATAAATAAATTAAACATAAATATAAAATAATTCATTAATTCTATATACAATGATTTTAATATACAAATATCAAGATTTTATTTGTGATTGAGTAGTGGATGGAACTTGAAAGAAAGTGATAAATGTAAACACTAAAGGAGTGAATGTTTTTGGTAGAGAATAAGTCCGTAGAATTTTTGGTGAAGAGAGGGATGAAAGATGGAAAGATAACCCAAAATCGAACAAAACAATCCACCTATATAAGAAAATAATTATTATGTGAGTAATACTAAAAATAAATAAATTAAACATACATATAAAATAAAATACATTAACTCTTAGTAAGATGATTTTAATATAAATACATCAATACTACCTCTGTAATTGAGTAGAGGTAGTGTTGTTTGTCTTCCTAAAAAGGTATTGGAGGTTACTTAAAATAAATTGATAAATGCACCACTTTATGGGTGAAAAGGTTTTAAGGGAGAAGGAGCATGAAGGTTGGACAGAGCACCCAAACTTGAAAAGAATCCACCTATATAAGAAAACAATTATTATGTGAGTAATAATAAAAATAAATAAATTAAAATTACATATGAAACAATATATTAATTCTATGTAAAATGATTTTAATATGAAAACATCAAGATTACCTCTATAATTGATTAGTGGTAGCGTCGTTGCTCTTCCTTCTTTAGCAGTGGAGGTAACTTGAAAGAAAGTGATAAATGAAAAACTGAATGGGTGAAAAGTTTTTAAGGGAGAAAGAACATGAAAGTTATATAGAGCACCCCAACTCGAATAAAATAATCCACCTATATAATAAAACAATTATTATGTGAGTAATACTAAAAATAAATAAATTAAACATAAATATGAAACAATACATAAATTCTATGGACAATGATTTTACTACTAAAACAAAAGGATTACCTCTGTGATTGATCAGAGAAAATGTCATTTATCTTTTTGAAAATGTGTGACACATGGATATAAATGTTCTAAAATAAACAAACTCTACTAGAAATCATGAAAATTAATTCAATGTTCCATTATATAATTTTTTGGTGAAATAGAGAAAGTATATCGTAACATTACCTTTGCATATATCCAAAGGGTTTCCTTTATTATAGTCTGTTCTTCAGAGGGATTAGTAACATCATCATGTGAAGAAGATATAGTCTTCATGAGTAGTCAAACATTTAATTTATATTATGTTAATAGAGTAGAGAAAATATAATATTATAAGCAAAAACATAATATATTAAAAAACACTTTTACCTTCTCATTGAACTCACTTTAATTTTTTAAAGGATTCAAGGATTTGGTTCCACTTTAAAGAATAAAAATCCACTCTTTGTAGACCCCTATAAAGTACAAGACATTGTCTACATTGGGACCGGCATGAACAGATTGTGATGTCCCAATGAAAGGTCCATCCTCGATTGAATTTTCATCTGAATCAACATTTGTTTTAGTTTCTATCAATACAATCGACCAATTCTTGTTTGTTGGATCAGATACATAAAATAATTTCCCTGCTTATGATTCCATTATGAACAACTTGTCTTTTTCACTTATACACTTAAATTCACCTTCATAAAGCCCATTTCATCAGCTTTCACTCCATTAATATTGTCAACCCATTTGCAATGGAAAAGAGGCACTTGAAATGTTGTATAATTCAACTCAAAAATCTATTCAATAATTCCAAAATATGACATATTTTCATAAATTGGATTTTTATCCTTGGAACCAGATATGTGCATTGTTTTGACCACAAGTGTAACACCGCTATTTTGAATCATACCGAAGTCATCATTTTCTTTTGTATAGAATGTATAACCATTGATATTCATTATCAAAACTGAAAGTTCTACACAATTATAAAAGGGAAATATGGATAATTTCTACTAGAATATCTGAGAACCTAGATATTAAAAATCCAATAATAAGGGATGTTGGAATTTTAAAAAATAGAGGGAGATAAAGGCATATAATAAATGATATTATCACTAAACTTTATAGGTGTAAACTGAAAGATGTATAGTGTAATGACCCTAGCCTGAATTACTCAAACAACACCAAGTCATATCATATTATGACCTCTAACACACCTCAATGTCACTAAATTATGGTTTAAACTTTGGGTGTAAAACCCCATATATGGTAGGTTCCCCCCCCCCCCCCAATAGAAACAATTAGTACCAGAGGTTGAACAAAATTCTAGCATGTACCTTAGGGTCAATGGACATGCAGACCCAAAATCATCATTACCTGATATAAGAATACCTATTAGAAAAAAAACTATGGAAATAAATGATTCAATGGCTATATAGAAACACATACATGTCACGCTAGTATAAAAACTTACTCACATGTAGTCTATAAGAAATATCAAATAGATTAAAACCTGGTATTCAAACATAACGTGAACTAAAGGCACTATAATGATTCAAAAAGTGAAGGATTGATGTGATAAAACCTCATGTACTTAACTGGGGATGGCCCCTTTGAATCTGATCTATAAGAAAACTAAGGACCATAGTGAATTCTAAGAGGAACTAGATCCTATGATACATATAAAAAATAGAGGAACATACATCACTCCACTAACTTGGTTCTTGAAAAATAGCATCTAAAGTTTCATGTCCACTGAGGTGTCCATGAAAGGTTTAGGCATATATATAATCATTAGGGAACCACCAATGTGCCTCAAATCAGTAGTCAAAAAACAAGAATATACATGAAAATTTTTACACATTTATATACATATATGAAAAAATTATTTAGTAAGAATATATAAAACATGGCAGTAAAACAAAAATGAATAAATCCAAGGTTCAGTGCTAGATATAAACAATGGATCATACATCGGTATTCAATACAAACAACAGACCACAAATCATTCCATAAACAACATATCACAAACAAATTATAAATAATGGATCATAAAAAATGGATCATAAACAAATCATAGAAGAAGAAATCAAAAATAAAACCAAAAATACACAAAGAAAAATGGAAGGCCTACCTAGCTAGGTTGAAGAAAATCTGAGACCATCTCTAGATGTCGGATGAGGTTTTCGAAGGTAGTCGAGTGCTGTGATTCGACCTTTGATTCACCGAGGAGTAGCACCGATAGCGTGTGGCTTCCGCAGAAAGCTTCAATATCATAACAGAATCGCAAATGGTTAGGATTTTTAAAATAGATCAGGACACTTTTATCAATGCTTTCCAATAATCACTGATAAATGTTCATTTTATCAGCACTTTGTTTAGTGCTAATAAATCCTCATCTTTATCAGCGTGAAAAAAGGATTGATAAAGATTCTTTTATCAGTGCTTATTACTGAAGAACTGTTAAAGGATTTATAATTATAATTATAAATAAAAAAATTGTAAATATTTATAAATACTTAATAAATATATATAAATATAAATATATTAAATATATTCCTTTTTAAATATATTTATTATAATTTTATATTTATTTATTTATAATTATAGAAATATTTTTAAAAAATAATATTTATATTAGTATATATATTTATATAATTATACATATATATATTTAATAAATATATAAATATAAATATAGTAAATATATTCATTATTTAAGTAGATTTATTATAAATTTAATAATTATTTAAATATACATAATTATTATTTAAAATTATATAAATAATTTTAAAAAATGTATATTTATTTATAATTATAAATATATAATTGTATAAATATAGTGAATGTAAATTTATAAATATTTTTATTTGTAAATATTTTTTTACAAATATATTTTTAACATCATTAATGAATATCTAATTTTGAGTGCATGCATATATGTACAAAATGCATTAATTACATATATGTGAAATAAATATAACACACATTTGATCTATATTAAATTGAAATATCAAACGACATTCAATTATGTGTCGAGTACTATGCAATTAGTCAATATTTTTAATTCATATTAATTTTTAATTATATAACATTATTCAATAAATATATGAAAGTTTAATGTAAAGTTCTTAAATATTTTTTAATATATAAATCATATTTATATACATTATTATATATCTATATATTTAATATATACAATTTAATAACATTAATTATCATAATTATCTAATTAATAAAATGTTTAATATTTAATAACGTATAATCAATCAATTCATTTTCATCAATAATTATTTAATTAATAAAATTTGTAATATTTTTTAATAAACATATTTTTATTTTTTATTTATTTAATTATTTCATTTTATCAGTGCTAAAAATGTATTGATGAAAAAAATATTTATTAATGCTAAAAATAAAGCGCTGATACAACGTATCCTTTATCAGCACTAAAAATAAAGTACTGATAATGGTTTTCTTTATCAATGCTAAAATAAAAGCACTGATAGAAGGTTTAATTTATCATTTCTTTCTTTAGCTGTGATAAATATACCATTTATCATCATTTTCTTATAGCGCTGATAAATAACAGTGTAGTTAAAGGCCTGTTTTGTAGTAGTGTGATGAGTTCTTGATTCACCACATCCAAAAAAACTACTCATAAGAAACACTTTCACTTACAACCTGATCTCATAGTGAATACCATCCTGAAAACATCTCGCCCTGGGGATCTCATCAACTACTAAATATGGCGTAATTGTTGTCGGTCAGTGAAATTTTCAACATCGTCTAGCACTAACAATCCCTCATGCATTAGGTTTATGAACTCAAGATCCTTCTCATAACTTAATATCTTTGGATATAAATAGATTAGGAACTTCGTCTCTAATTCCTTCCAGGATAACTCCTCCTGTTTCACTACCTATTCTAAAATTTCCCACCAATGTTTGGTCAGTCCATCAAAAATATATTATAGCAAGCTTCACCCTCATATATTTGGGAGTTCAAGATGCTTAAAGATCATTTGGATGGACTCAATCCAGAACTTGTCTACCTAGTGGTCTACCTCCCTAGTGAACTTGGGTAGATGATGTAGTTGGAACACTCTCATCAGCTCTGACATTGAAGGCACGGTGTAAACAGCCTCCCTCTCCATGGATCTCATGACCCTTAGGAAGCTATAGTAAAGCTAAACATCCATCTAATCTCCAAGAACTATAGAGAGATCCGGTTTAGCTACATTAGAAACATGCTAATTTTCACTCTCCTAATGCTCGACTCAAAGATGATGAGGAGAAGTTTTCTCAATAAGAATCCACAAAACACTCTCTATAAAAAGGTCAACCTCAACAAGTGACAATAATAGAGAACCACTAACTCATGGCCTCTCTAAACGTGGCTTACAAGTGTGTTAGCATTAAATAAATGTTTATTTATTTCATTTCTCAGATATAATACGTATCTTATATCACAGTTCAAATAGGAAATTATATATCTCATGTATTAAATATGTCCCTATCATAAACAATGTATGAAAATATATATCCTTACATGCCTATTATGATGCATGCGTACTCATCCCACACCATACTAGGCCACAATTATAAATCTCAAGAACCAATAAGATCATGAAATAATAACATCACACATCATGTGAATCACTTAGGGTTAAATAACATCAACTCTAATAAGAAAACATTATAAACATTAATCCACCCCAATGCACTCGGCTTTTCCCCCATTCAAGGCTTAGATACTCCCATTTACAATCTCATTAAAAAGTCTATAAACATATTAGTATCCTTTATACCTGTAACACCCCGAGATTTTATGAAAAATATTATTTTAATTTCATTAATGTCTTATGTTGTATTCTACACCAAGATTACCCTGCGCTATACGCAACACCATATTAGCTTGCAGTATACGCAACACTATTCTTGGACCGTGTTACACATAATTTTGATAATAGTTATTCTACGCAACATTGAGTATATGTATATATATATATATATACTAAATGTATAAATGAAATATGGTTGGATTCTGTTATACGAAACAATGAAGGATTCTTTCACAACACGCAACCCTGACTTGGCTTGCATTACACGCAATCGCGACCTTCCTCGATAGCGTGTGTTGTACGCAATACCGGGTTTTAATAAACAATGTTATATTATTATAATATTGTCATGAACTAGCAGTTATGAATAGTATTAACTAAATTTTGAATTTTATAACATTATTATTCATCTTACACATTTCTAGAACATGGTATAAGAACAAAATAAATTTTTCGGGTAAAATAAGTATTTTTCAAAAAATGCAGTTTTACCGCCTTTTGATGGCGCACCCAATTTAAATATAGTTTTTGAAATGTTTATATGTTCAATTTGATAAAATAATATTCTTACTTTGAATCAGGATATAAAAATTTACATTAGATAAAGTTTTGATATTTTTCCGATAACTTTCATATTTTAATGAATAGTAAAAACACGCTATATTTTAATTAAAAACAACTTTTTTCATCGTAATATCTTATGTGGTTAAATTATATTATTGAATGGTTTTAAAGTATAAATAGAATATATTTTTACCATTTAATATAATGTATGTCATTAGCATTGATTTTACCTTGAATTCGTAGGTTAAATCAATTCAATCTTTTGCAATGTTTTAAAGAAAAACCCGTTTTCTTTCGACAACGGGATTAATTTTAATTTAATTTCTGCATCTTTTTTGTATTGAATTTGGAAAAATGGATTCCATATTTGGAATCAGTGGGTCCAAATTATGTTAATAAGCTACTTTTTATTTTTGGGAATTATGAATAGTAACTACGGTAAATTTTATTTACCATAGTTAAAGGTAAATCGGGTAATTAAGGGTAAATATAATATTCTAAAATTACCCTAAAAAATGTCAAAATCCTATTGGATGACTAAAAGTCGACCCATATCACCTAAGGGTATAATTATAATCATTTAATGGACATTTGACTATGAAAATAACTTAATTATTATTAAAACCAAAGAAAGTGACAACATGTCACTCTCTTAAATCTTATAAGTATATTAATTTTAATTTAGTGATAAACTTCATCAAACTTCGAACATGAATAGTCTCCAGAAAGCTAATTAAATTATCTACATCATATAAATTTATTTATAATTTTTAGGGATTAAATAATTATCATTAATTATGAAACAATAGTGATGCAGAAATTGTTTATCTAGTGAAAAATCAAGAATATTGTCTTTATTAAACTAATAGTGACCATAAAATGCACAAATACCTAACCAAAACTTATTGGACATGTAAATGTAAACCATAATCATCCAATGGTCGAATATTTGACCATTTGGAGCCTTATAAAAGCGATTATGACCCTTATATTATTTTATTTTAAATGATGTCAAAGTTGTCACCTTCATAATTTAATAAATATAACAATTTAAATATTGTGATTTTAAGATGATAAATTCTAGTAAAAGTATTATTGTGAAAGGTAATATATTTATCTTCATCATAGGATTTTATTTTAAATTTTTATACAACAAATTAGTATATTAAATAATTATACAAAAATGATGTAGTAATTATTTTATTAAGAGATAAACCAAATAAATGGTTTTAAAAATAATAAAATAAATATTATATGAACTATTTAATGTGATACACTAATTTTATAGATACATATGAACTTTTATTAATATATTAAAGCTTTTAGTTCTAACATATCTTCTGTATATATTTTATTTAAATTCAAATAAATGAATAGTGTCAAAATTGACACTATTGTTATTTTACAAAAATAACATATTATAAAATTGTTTAAAAATCACAAAAATATTTAAAAATTATAAATTTATATTTATATGGTCTATAATGTTATAAAGTAAACAATTATGGAAAATTCACAACAAATAAGTAATTATTTGTTATAATTGAAAATTTAGAATTTTATTACCACAAATAAACTTAAATAGATTAAATAAGGATAAATCAAAATGATAAGGTTTAAAATAAGATCCAAACATGTCTAAATTTGATTGGTTGATGAGATTACAACACTATCTCATCTAATCTTCGAATATGAGTCATTTTTGGAGGTTTTTAAGTGGGGTTAGATTTATTATAAATTAATATTTTTAACAATTCCTAAGGTGCCCCTCTCCTCCCTTATAAAAGGACACCTCCTCCCCCTCCTCCTCACACCAATTTGAGCACTCCAGCTCGGCCAACCCCTGACAAAATATATTCTCCACTTCCCTAGAAACATCCTAGAGGTTCTGGTCTTCCTCAAAGACCAATTTTAGTGCCCTAAGAGGAGGTCTCAAAGAGGCGCTTCAAAGAAGAGGTAATTACCGTTACCAATTCTTTCATCTTTATTTCTTCTTCCACTTCTTATTCTTAGGTTGTTTCATTATGAAGTAATAACATCAGTATTACTCATATACTGATATGTTATTATAAGTATGAAACAACCCTATTTCAAAATCTATCCATCCTACGGAAAAAGAAATCACCGCGCGTGCGTACGTACGGAATACCGTCTTCACGCCGTGGTGTAATCTATTTTCCACCATCACCTTACATGGATGGGTATAATGGTGTAAAGAATAACTATACATAGTTATTACAACATCATATTGATTCTGATATATTGTATAATCCACTCCAATTCAATTCAATATTTATGGAAATGATATCATCGCTCGTGCGTACGTACGGACTACCGTCTCCACGACGCGATGAGATTCATTCTCCATGTTAACCATTTAAGAATGATTATAAAGTATATATAAGAAATAATAATGAAATATATGACATTATAAAGCTACTGGATTTATGTATATATATACATATGTATGTCATCTACTTACTTCCATTTCAAGACAATAAGGAAAGTAAAACAGCGTTCATGCGTACGTACGGACTACCGTCTCCATGAACGGTGTTTTTCATTTTATTTATCTATCTATTATATATATATATATACTGAATATATATGATATATAAATCATATTTTATATTCTGGAAGTAAGTAAATCATGATATAAGTAATAATTATGTCAAGAACAACAAGTCAAAACACCTACGATAAATGAAACGATTTTACCCAAAACGCTTCTTTAACATGGAATTTACAAAAGAACGGGTAATATAATGTCATAAGTGAACCATATATGATATCATAACAATGAATATGATTCTGTAATAAGTCAATAACATGATTTAAATCATTATACAGGAGTTTCGGACACTTACAAAGCAAGTCGTACCTAAGGTAAGGGAAATATCACAATCTCATTTTTATCCGAGATTGTTTGTACTTTGGTATTTAATGGGGTGTATTTTATCATCCACATCCATGTTTCCTCAATATTTCATATTATTTCCATCCTCCTAAAAAAAATTTTAAATCCAATTTTACCCTTCGGTGAGTTTTTAGTAAAAGATATGAAAGGAATATTTTGTCGTTTTTCGTACGAGGTACTTTTTGACTTTCCGACAAAAGTACGAGAAGAATGTTTTTTTTAACGGAACGAACGGATTTTTACGGTTTTATAAAACCTTATTTTCATGAAGCTTCCTCAAAAAGATTTCATGACTATTTTTAATAAAATCTCTTTCTTTTAAAATTGCATGCTGTTTTGTGAAAAGAAATTGATTTTGAAGAAGAAAGGATATTTTCCTCAAGAATTCATTTCAAGTGTTTTATCAAAATTATTATCCATCTAAGATAATAAAGGGTTCTGTTTCTATCCAAATTTTTACATTTATTTGACTATGTTGTGATGGAATTATGTTTATGAATTACTTTATCTTATATGAATGGTTTTATGATGTCATGTTGTTTAAGAATCCCATTTTTATTACATGGGTTATGCTATGATGTATGGTTTATGATTTTGTGGAACACATAAGAATGGTTTCATTATGATATGGGTGGGACCTATATCTCCCTCCAATGCATTGGGTAAAGATTTTATATCTCATGAGATAGACATGGCTGGAATGGTAGGTTATACCGGTTCAGTGAAACAGGACTGAAACGAGGGTTACTCGATTCAGAAAGGGACTTTGTCCACTAAGATAGTCTTGGCAATGAGTCATGACTAACAAGAAATGATTCTCTATGATTATGTGTGAATGCCACAAAGTTTCATGTTTTAAGTTATGATTATTGTGATTACATTTCACTACCATGATTTATCCCATGTTATGAAATTATGCTTTCTTTTGCAGGTTATGATTTCCAAAACGTTCTTTTCTTATGAATATGATGTGATTGATATTTCTTTTGTTTACCCTTACTGAGCATTTGAGCTCACCCTTTTATGTTTTCTTTTCCCCATGATATAAAGAAAGGTTTTAGGTATAAAAAAAAAAGAAGATCTTTATGGGAGATGTTGAAGATCTTTCACCACGATTAGAAGATTATAGTCCGAGTTTCCAAAGACACTAAACTATTACGGTCCTTGTGTGTGTGTGTTTTTGTAATGTACTAAGTATTCCGAAAAAGTAATGTAATGTCAATGTACGTCAAGCTACGGGTCTCTACAGTTGGTATCAGAGGAAAGGTTTAGTTAACCTTTGGAAACTAGGATGCGAAAACGTTAGTGAGATCCCTAGAGATATTTCTAAGGTATGTCTAGGGATGCCCCTAAGGATAAGTATACGTATAGGATATAGTCCTAGAACTATGGTAACGATATTAGATTAAATCAAAGATGTTAGATATTTAATTTACTCCCCCTTTATTATGATTTTTTCCTCTCACACTATTCTTTTTGGGTTTTAGAAAATGGCTGGAAACAAGGTGATTCACGATAATGGAGGAAATGATGGACAATGGAATGATATTTTTCATGAGCAACCAAATGAAATGGGATTTGGAAGTCCAAACATCATTATTATGCCGAATCAGCAATCTCATAATATGATCAATAAAGTAAAATTTGGTAAGTTTCCTGACTCGGCTAATAAGAGAAAGATGGAGTTTCATGATGATCATAGAGGAAAGAAAGTTCAATTTCCCCTATGTAAATCATGTGGGAAGAGGCATCAAGGAGAATGTTTCAAAGGAACTAGAAGATGCTTTGGGTGTGGAAAAGAAGGACACAAAGAAAGTAAGTGCAAAGGAAAAGGTTCAGTTAACACCATGGATGAGGATAATGGTATTGCTACGACATCAACAATGGTTAAATGTTTTAAATGTGGAATGTATGGGCATTATGCAAACAAATTCCCTAAGGGAAAGACTCATGAAGAGAATCAGTATGGTCATATGGGTAGTATTTATGTGGATGATGATGGAGAGACTAAAAATGATATGTGAGATGAAAGAATTTTTGAAGCTCGGTCAATGGTTTGAGAATGTAGTGGAATGATTACATGTTTATCATGTGTAATTTTGGAATAAAGAGACATCTATGGATTGTTACACTGTTGTCTTTCCTTGTGTTTTGAAAGTGTATGATTAATGTTACCAGTATCCATGAAAGGTTATTCAGATATTTTTGGAATGTAGATGATATGCGCATAATAAAGGGATAAGGAGAAAATTAAATGTTTGATAGTATTCATGAGCTCATGATTGATATAAGGACTAAGTGATATCATGGTTTGAGTATATAGAATTTTGAGGATTTCGGTATGTGAAAAGTGTTAACTTTTAACTACATTCAAGTTTTCACTATGGTTCAATGGGTATTCAAGAGAGTACAAGATTAAGGCCTTTGAATGTTTGGAATGTGACCAACAAGATATATCTTATGATATATGGGGATCAACGATGGTATTAAATCTCTGGTGATCGTTTTCACTATGTTATGAGAATGGACTGCAGTATTATGGATAAGCCTAAAGATTGGAATGGATTATGTTGGAAATAAGTTAGTATTGTTTAAGGATAGAAGTTTTTTCGATATTATTGATGGGATGTTATAGTAGTATAGTTTTATAAAAAGGACAACCTGCAGGACGGGCGACAGCCCATTGCTTCGGACAAGGCTGTGGGAATCGAACCCACAACCGAAGTACGACTGGCCTTTATCGCCTACCACTGACCTACAGGAAGTCCCTGTTTAGTAGAAACTAGTTTTATTATATTAATCAGTATGATATATGAAATATAAGTCCATTTTAGGAACCATATATGATTAATCTCACTATAGATCGACTTATGTATATAATTTTTGCTAACCTTTTGTTTGAGACAGATGGAATGATCCGTCATTCTATCACATGATCTGATAACACTTCACGAATAACAAATTCAACTTCATTTATTTAAGAGATGAAGTGGAAATTGTTCAAGGCACGAACAATAGTGCGACTGTACCAAAATAAAGTAAGTATTTATTCTAATTCAAATTCTTCAACTTTAGGGAAATGATCTTGAAAACCAAAAATGTTGTCCTAGTGATCTTATACCTGATGAATCGGATGGTACCTTAGATCGTCACAAATTTATGGATTTGTGATTGTTGGCTTTTCCATAGCCATGTTCTCTACCACTCTCTATCAGAACATGATGGTTAGATTTCTCTTCCATATCCATATTTTCACCTATGTGGATACCCAGTGATTAGTTTATTTGGGTAATCGTTACATTTCATACTTTAGTTTTTAAATCCAAGTTTTGGTATTCCTTTTTACGATGTGGGTTTCTATAAAAGAAACTTTCGAATAGTAAACCATTTATAACCCCGACGAATTTCGAGGGCGAAATTCATTTTAAGGGGGGTAGAATGTAACACCCCGAGATTTTATGAAAAATATTATTTTAATTTCATTAATGTCTTATGTTGTATTCTACACCAAAATTACCCTGCGCTATACGCAACACCATATTAGCTTGAAGTATACGCAACACTATTCTTGGACCGTGTTACACATAATTTTGATAATAGTTATTCTACGCAACATTGAGTATATATATATATATATATACTAAATGTATAAATGAAATATGGTTGGATTCTGTTATACGAAACAATGAAGGATTCTTTCACAACACGCAACCCTGACTTGGCTTGCATTACACGCAATCGCGACCTTCCTCGATAGCGTGTGTTGTACGCAATACCGGGTTTTAATAAACAATGTTATATTATTATAATATTGTCATGAACTAGCCGTTATGAATAGTATTAACTAAATTTTGAATTTTATAACATTATTATTCATCTTACACATTTCTAGAACATGGTATAAAAACAAAATAAATTTTTCGGGTAAAATAAGTATTTTTCAAAAAATGCAGTTTTACCGCCTTTTGATGGCGCACCCAATTTAAATATAGTTTTTGAAATGTTTATATGTTCAATTTGACAAAATAATATTCTTCCTTTGAATCAGGATATAAAAATTTACATTAGATAAAGTTTTGATATTTTTCCGATAACTTTCATATTTTAATGAATAGTAAAAACACGCTATATTTTAATTAAAAACAACTTTTTTCATCGTAATATCTTATGTGGTTAAATTATATTATTGAATGGTTTTAAAGTATAAATAGAATATATTTTTACCATTTAATATAATGTATGTCATTAGCATTGATTTTACCTTGAATTTGTAGGTTAAATCAATTCAACCTTTTCCAATGTTTTAAAGAAAAACTCGTTTTCTTTCGACAACGGGATTAATTTTAATTTAATTTCTGCATCTTCTTTGTATTGAATTTGGAAAAATGGATTCCATATTTTGAATCATTGGGTCCAAATTATGTTAATAAGCTACTTTTTATTTTTTGGAATTATGAATAGTAACTACGGTAAATTTTATTTACCATAGTTAAAGGTAAATCGGGTAATTAAGGGTAAATATAATATTCTAAAATTACCCTAAAAAATGTCAAAATCCTATTGGATGACTAAAAGTCGACCCATATCACCTAAGGGTCGAATTAGAATCATTTAATGGACATTTTTATATGAAAATAACTTAATTATTATTAAAACCAAAGAAAGTGACAACATGTCACTCTCTTAAATCTTATAAGTATATTAATTTTAATTTAGTGATAAACTTCATGAAACTTCGAACATGAATAGTCTCCAGAAAGCTAATTAAATTATATACATCATATAAATTTATTTATAATTTTTAGGGATTAAATAATTATCATTAATTATGAAACAATAGTGATGCAGAAATTGTTTATCTAGTGAAAAATCAAGAATATTGTCTTTATTAAACTAATAGTGACCATAAAATGCACAAATACCTAACCAAAACTTATTGGCCATGTAAATGTAAACCATAATCATCCAATTGTCGAATATTTGACCATTTGGAGCCTTATAAAAGCGATTATGACCCTTATATTATTTTATTTTAAATGATGCCAAAGTTGTCACCTTCATAATTTAATAAATATAACAATTTAAATATTGTTATTTTAAGATGATAAATTCGAGTAAAAGTATTATTGTGAAAGGTAATATATTTATCTTCATCATAGGATTTTATTTTAAATTTTTATACAACAAATTAGTATATTAAATAATTATACAAAAATGATGTAGTAATTATTTTATTAAGAGATAAACCAAATAAATGGTTTTAAAAATAATAAAATAAATATTATATGAACTATTTAATGTGATAAACTAATTTTATAGATACATATGAACTTTTATTAATATATTAAAGCTTTTAGTTCGAACATATCTTCTGTATATATTTTATTTAAATTCAAATAAATGAATAGTGTCAAAATTGACACTATTGTTATTTTACAAAAATAACATATTATAAAATTGTTTAAAAATCACAAAAATATTTAAAAATTATAAATTTATATTTATATGGTCTATAATGTTATAAAGTAAAAAATTATGGAAAATTCACAAAAAATAAGTAATTATTTGTTATAATTTAAAATTTAGAATTTTATTACCACAAATAAACTTAAATAGATTAAATAAGGATAAATAAAAATGATAAGGTTTAAAATAAGATCCAAACATGTCTAAATTTGATTGGTTGATGATATTACAACACTATATCATCTAATCTTTGAATATGAGTCATTTTTGGAGGTTTTTAAGTGGGGTTAGAATTATTATAAATTAATATTTTTAAGAATTCCTAAGGTGCCCCTCTCCTCCCTTATAAAAGGACACCTCCTCCCCCTCCTCCTCACACCAATTTGAGCACTCAAGCTCGGCCAACCCCTGCCAAAATCTCTTCTCCACTTCCCTAGAAACATCCTAGAGGTTTTGGTCTTCCTCAAAGACCAATTTTAGTGCCCTAAGAGGAGGTCTCAAAGAGGCGCTTCAAAGAAGAGGTAATTACCGTTACCAATTCTTTCATCTTTATTTCTTCTTCCACTTCTTCTTCTTATGTTGTTTCATTATGAAGTAATAACATAAGTATTACTCATATACTGATATGTTATTATAAGTATGAAACAACCCTATTTCACAATCTATCCATCCTACGGAAAAAGAAATCACCGCGCGTGCGTACGTACGGAATACCGTCTCCACGCCGTGGTGTAATCTATTTTCCACCATCACCTTACATGGATGGGTATAATGGTGTAAAGAATAACTATACATAGTTATTACAACATCATATTGATTCTGATATATTGTATAATCCACTCTAATTCAATTCAATATTTATGGAAATGATATCATCGCTCGTGCGTACGTACGGACTACCGTCTCCACGACGCGATGAGATTCATTCTCCATGTTAACCATTTAAGAATGATTATAAAGTATATATAAGAAATAATAATGAAATATATGACATTATAAAGCTACTGGATTTATGTATATATATACATATGTATGTCATCTACTTACTTCCATTTCAAGACAATAAGGAAAGTAAAACAGCGTTCATGCGTACGTACGGACTACCGTCTCCATGAACGGTGTTTTTCATTTTATTTATCTATCTATTATATATATATATATATACTGAATATATATGATATATAAATCATATTTTATATTCTGGAAGTAAGTAAATCATGATATAAGTAATAATGATGTCAAGAACAACAAGTCAAAACACCTACGATAAATGAAACGATTTTACCCAAAACGCTTCTTTAACATGGAATTTACAAAAGAACGGGTAATATAATGTCATAAGTGAACCATATATGATATCATAACAATGAATATGATTCTGTAATAAGTCAATAACATGATTTAAATCATTATACAGGAGGTTCGGACACTTACAAAGCAAGTCGGACCTAAGGTAAGGGAAATATCACAATCTCATTTTTATCCGAGATTGTTTGTACTTTGGTATTTACTGGGGTGTATTTTATCATCCACATCCATGTTTCCTCAATATGTCATATTATTGCCATCCTCCTAAAAAAAAATTTAAATCCAATTTTACCCTTCGGTGAGTTTTTAGTAAAAGATATGAAAGTAATCTTTTGTCGTTTTTCGTACGAGGTACTTTTTGACTTTCCGACAAAAGTACGAGAAGAATGTTTTTTTTAACGGCACGAACGGATTTTTACGGTTTTATAAAGCCTTATTTTCATGAAGCTTCCTCCAAAAGATTTCATGACTATTTTTAATAAAATCTCTTTCTTTTAAAATTGCATGATGTTTTGTGAAAAGAAATTGATTTTGAAGAAGAAAGGATATTTTCCTCAAGAATTCATTTCAAGTGTTTTATCAAAATTATTATCCATCTAAGATAATAAAGGGTTCTGTTTCTATCCAAATTTTTACATTGATTTGACTATGTTGTGATGGAATTATGTTTATGAATTACTTTATCTTATATGAATGGTTTTATGATGTCATGTTGTTTAAGAATCCCATTTTTATTACATGGGTTATGCTATGATGTATGGTTTATGATTTTGTGGAACACATAAGAATGGTTTCATTATGAGATGGGTGGGACCTATATCTCCCTCCAATGCATTGGGTAAAGATTTTATATCTCATGAGATAGACATGGCTGGAATGGTAGGTTATACCGGTTCAGTGAAACAGGACTGAAACGAGGGTTACTCGATTCAGAAAGGGACTTTGTCCACTAAGATAGTCTTGGCAATGAGTCATGACTAACAAGAAATGATTCTCTATGATTATGTGTGAATGCCACAAAGTTTCATGTTTTAAGTTATGATTATTGTGATTACATTTCACTACCATGATTTATCCCATGTTATGAAATTATGCTCTCTTTTGCAGGTTATGATTTCCAAAACGTTCTGTTCTTATGAATATGATGTGATTGATATTTCTTTTGTTTACCCTTACTGAGCATTTGAGCTCACCCTTTTATGTTTTCTTTTCCCCAGGATATAAAGAAAGGTTTTAGGTAAAAAAAAAGAAGATCTTTATGGGAGATGTTGAAGATCTTTCACCACGATTAGAAGATTATAGTCCGAGTTTCCAAAGACACTAAACTATTACGGTCCTTGTGTGTGTGTTTTTTTGTAATGTACTAAGTATTCCGCAAAAGTAATGTAATGTCAATGTACGTCAAGCTACGGGTCTCTACAATACCTATCCCAAATAGTTAATAAATAAAAAATAAACTACGTTTTATCTGATACCACTTTGTAACCCCCCCCCCCCCGATATGTCACTCTCTCACGTGGCCAAAATGGGTTGTTTATGAGACATAAAGAACATCTCCCCATATGTGAGAGGCTTCCAACTAGAAGGGGGAGTGATAAGTATAGTGGGGAGACTATACCCCCTAGTTACAGAGTTACAACACAGCAGAATAATCTAATAATATAAATAAAATATTAGAGTATGGAAGTAATGGAAATAATATGATATAGTGTAAAATCAATAATAAATACCAACTGAATAATCCAAAAAATAACAAAGGAATAATGTAATGAATTTTTATAATATAACTAATTTAATTCTAGAATAAATACAAGTAAAATATTATATGACTCGAATAAATACTCAAAATTTCCCAATCCTGACCTCTATGTCGGTCCCACATCCAAACATTATCCCATTTAGCAAGAAAATAATCAATAGTAAGGTCTTTTTCCCTTGTACAAACCTATATCTATGTAATCTTCTTGGGTACCAAACAGCGTCCTGAATAGGTTATGAGTATAACTTTGTAGTTCATCACCACCGTGTTCAAACAAAACTATTCTGATAAAAGTGTAGGAAATAATGCAATAAATGGGTTTATTAAATAATTAGACAATTAAATTATTACCACATAAACATGTTTCAGAACCATGTCTTAATGTCTCTAAGCATGTATCACGATCATTCCAACCATAACCATGAAACCATGGTAAGACATAACCTATCTGGGTGCCATGCCGAAATGTCTCGGAGTGTGTCTCATAAGCATGCCAACCTTAACCTTATAACCAAGTTATAATTCACACAAATCTAGGTCAAAACTCACTATATAAGTATATTAGAATTTAATCATGTATGAGCCTGATATATGATCATTTCAGCATGTATCATGGACAAGGTCGGTATATAAGTATTTTATCATGTTTATCAGGACCATTCCCAATGTATAAGCATTTTAGCATGCGTCTCTAGGAATATACCACTATATAAGAATTTCAGCATATATCAGGGCATAGCCCAATATATAATCATTTCATCATGAAAAATGGGCCAACTCCCCATATATAAGTTTTACAGAAAATAAATAACAACACATGAAATAGTAGTAAGGATATCATAATATCACATCATAAGGCTCAATGGATAATTATGCAAATTACCATTTATCTTTCAATTACACTTTTCATTTATCATTTGTTCATAACCAATATCATTCCAGTTATCCCAATAAACAATCCAATCCAAGGTGAATCTATATCAAGATAACACCGGAGTCCCATGTCTAGATAAACACACTTTAATCCATTAAAAAATTCCTTTATAATCAAGGGTTCTCTCACCCAAATGGTAGCCATAAGTTAGGTCAATAACCAATTGGATCCAAATGAACTCTAAGGAATAATCTAGTTCATAATTTAATTAATTTAGTGTCACTCTATGTTGGCATAATTAAAATATTCAACATACTTAAAATTTATCAAACCATAGGGTTGTGGTTTAGACCCCCTACCTTTAAACAAAGAAGTATGAAATGCTTTCAATGGAAAACGCCCACAAGGAAGAAGTTGCAGATGATCGCAAGAAGGATCCTAGATTAAAAACAATCAATATCAAAACTAGCAATGAACACAGTTAAGAGAATTACACCACATAATTAGATAAAAAAAGTGATATCATACATGTGTTTTGGATGTCTGTAAGGTGGGGAAGGCTTCCAAAATCACCTGGATAAGAGCCCTTGGTCGATAGGAGGAAAACTAAATGTGAGATGAATGAAAAATCAATTGCATGGAACCCTTTAAAAACCTTATTGGGAAATTACATGATGTGTAATAGATTTTCACACATTGAAAAACTCGTTGCCTCAGCTGAATATTTAATTTTCCCAAACATTACATGATATGTAATTTGTTTATGATGTGTAACCACTTCACATCATGAATCTATTCATGACATGAGTTTGGTGTCTTCTACACATTGTGTAACCCATTTACATGTCATGTAAACATTTGGAAAATATTTTTCAGTCCATTTCCATTTATAAACCTTAACCTCGTTTTAGGATTATCAACTTACCAAGAACCCTTGGTAACGCTTGACCCATTTATACTTGGACTCCATTAATTCAAACAGAAATCCCCAAACCACTCCTCGTGTGGATCCTATCCAGTTTTCTCAAGTTTCCACACAACCTAAGTATGTTTTTATTCAAACAACTATACATTCATGACTAAAAATGATCACCATGTTTTAAAGATGAGGCAAAACTCAATCAAAAGAAGTTTAAAAAAAAATCAGAGAGAGATGTACCTGAAAAAATACAGGACCTTATAATATATGTGTACATGAATGTATATTTATATATTTTTATATGCATATTTTTAAATATATTTTTATATAGGATTATATTTAATTATATATATGTGTGTATGTACATATTTATATATTTATATATATTTATGTAAATTAATTTAAATTTCTAGATATTCATATTTATTTATGTATATTTATATTCATTTATATATATTTATATATATTATGTTGGTATATATATATATATCCCCATGTTGGTGGCCTAGTGGTTAGGGTTGAGGGATGTGGTCGTTAGGTCCAGTGTTCAATCCCCAATGGTTGCAGGTTTCAACTCAGGTCATTTCCCCACCGTGTGATGTAATGCCTCAACAGTGCAAGGCAGTGTGGGGAGGCCAGCTTTACCTTTCCAAGTTGCGGTTAGCATTCGAGACTTGGGTCCCAGTACACCCACAGGGGAACGTGTTGTGCTAGGAAGAGCATTAATTGTATAGTTTCAATAGAGTTTTGGTACCAAAAAAAGGCATGTGTGTGTGTGTGTGTGTTTATATAATTATATTTTATTATATATATATTTATGTATTTATGTAAATTTATTCAAATTTATATTTATTAAATTTATTTATTTATTTACTTATTTATTTATTTATTTATTTATTTATTCATATGTATTTATATACATTTGCATAAATTTATTTATATTTATTTATATTTATTTATATTTATTTATATTTAATGTATATATATTCATAGGTTTATAAATTTATATATAACTACATTTATATAAACTTATATTTAATTATATTTTTATAAATATTTATTTATAAATTATGAATATATATATACACACATATATATGTATTTACATGTCATGTGCCATTTAAAGGGAGGTAACATGCTTATTTATAGATGAAAAAGGGATAATTATGGGATCATACCCCCTATATAACTAATATAATAACTAAAAGAAACATCATGATTGGAAAAATACAACATCCGTAATTTTCAATGAGTTATGAATCGCAAGATATTTTCATTTTTTCACCAAGGATCCCTATTTTTAAAAAATTTATATTTTCAAATTTTCTTTTCAAACATCTCATGAAACATGATTTGATCATACATAAGAACAATTCTATAAATATAAGCATCAATTAATCCAACATAGTTAAAGGAAATTCAAATTAAAAGCACATACTAAGCTGTTCTCAAGTCAAATTTTGGGGACATTACAAGAATTTCCTTATATTTTCCTATAACTAGTGGACCTTCTTCCTTTGTGTCATTCACTATAACAATCACCAAAAGGGGAAATTGATCACGAGGAATAAAGGTTAAATTCGGTTGGTATTTTAATTTTGTCTCAAACTTGTTTATGATCATTCATACATTTCATCCATTCGTGTCTTAACTATTAAAAATAGTGTCTAAAGGTTATTAAATAAAGAAAAATTACAGAATGTGAAACATGATCATTGATTAAAATTTTATTAAAAAAATATGAAAAACAAAATAAAATAAAGTGCATGTCAATTCTAAAGTATAATTTAAAATAAAAAACTATAAAAATCGAAATTAAAAGGAAGAACTGAAGTTTTTATTATCAATAATCATTTTAGTAATGAAATTAAGGTTGATCACATTAAATAATTATTTTAATTTCTTGAGAATATGGGAGTTAAAATAATTTTTATATGTGGCTTGGAAAATGTTTACTTATAAATCATTGTTTATTTTAATGAATATTTAAAAAAATTCTTTCCAAAGTGAATTTTCTTTGAGATCATTATTGAGACAAGATAAAGTTAAACTATAGAGGAATTTGAAATGTAAAATTTATACTTTTATTTTTATATGAATTACAATTAATGGTACAAATTTTTTTGGTGTTTTGAATGATTTCAAAAAATTTGAAGTTTAATTGTTGATTCAGATAAGTTTAGAGTAATTTTAATGGAATCAATAAAAATCACATAAAGGAATGTTACTCACCACATTGTTGTTTTTCAAAGTCTATAATGAACAAAGTGATAATTAAAATGTACACAATATGGGAAGCACTAATAATAAAGTGACATGAATGATCCTCCTGAAGTGTCATGTCATGGGTTTAGAGCTAAAGTAGTTTTGATAATTCCCTAAAGAATAAAGCTCAAAGTATATTTTGACCATTTTAAGCCTCGGAATGGATTAAGAATTTCATTATGAAATGTGATAAAAATATCAAAGATACAGTCACCATATTGTAATCTTTATAAAGGTGGAAAGATAGAGTTTTAAGTCGAAAATATTAAGACATTTTGCTCAGATTATAGAGGAAATACAATCAATTTGTTTCATAGATAGAGACAGCATGTCATGCTGACTAGTGCTATATATTGGTTTTCCAAATTCTATAAATAAATTTGATCATTTTCATATTTTTCTTTTTGTACTTTTTATTTTACATTCAAGAGAAGCAATAGGTATCTTTTAGAGTAATTTCACTGTGTTAATTTTCTATTATTTATTTTCCATCATTAATTCAAGTGTGTATTTTCTTAATTATAATAAAAAATGTTAAGTGGGTCTACTCATTGTTGGTTGATACTCATTCACACATGAGTGGTGGAATCATTTAAGGGGAAGGAGATAAATAGTATAAGGATGTTCTGATAATTTATTTATCAAAATTCACTTGTTGATCATCATTTTAATTAAGTTTTATTTTGATATGTATTGTTTTATTCCTTATTAAATATTTAAAAAATAGTGTTATTAAGGGTGGAAATGTAAGATAATAGTGTATATTAAATTATAAAGAAAAATTTTAATTTTTAATTAGCTAAAAAGGTTTAAAATTTAATGCACAATAATTGTTTTTATTATTAGGTTAAGATAATTGAATTAATTAAAGTAGTATATTGGATTTGACCATATTGAATCTAGTTAGAATTATAATCATGAAACTAATTAATTCATAATAAAATTGGATTATACCATTGAGAAAAAACCTCCTTTAAAATTTATCTATCACTTCTTATTTTAATAATTGTTTTTAGAAAAACCTTTCTATACTTTTTTAGAAATTAAATCACACCCTTTTCAAGGTTGTGGTCGATTTGAAAATTAGTGAATTATAATATTTGGGTTTTCATGTATTCTAAACATTGACCAAAATCAATTGCTGATGTGACATCACATTTATCAACTCATCCATGTGATCGAATTGAAATGCACTCACTTGATATAATAATAATCTTCCTCACATAAAACACATTATAGATGGTCTCCAATCCTAGAATTACTACAAGAAAAATATGCTCACTACTACATATCGGACTATAGACGGTGCTAGAAAAATCCATTATCGGTGATAAAAAATGATGTTTTCCTAAGAACCATTAAAAGGGGTCCACTTTTATCGGAACTAGATAAGAACTGAAAAGGGGGACCCTTTATCAGTTCTAAGAAACTAATAAATGTGGTCCTTTATCAGCACTAGTTTAGTGCTAATAAAAGGTCCCCCTTTATCAGTGCTAGTTTAGTGCTGATAAAAGGTCCCCCTTTATCAGTGCTTTGTTTAGTTCTGATAAAGGTCATACTACTGTAGTGTGCAGTTAAAATTATAGCATAGTACAGTAAAAAATACAAGTATATGGAAAATTAATAATTTAATTGAAATAAAAATTACATCACAAATACAAGAAAAAACACTATATTATAGACATTTAAAGCATTTTTTTTACAATTACATTAGAGAGTAAAAATTATCATAAACATTCAAAAACATTAATGGTTTTATTGTCTTTGGAACCTAACCCCCTTTCAAAAAATTCTAATCATGGTATTAGTTTCAAAACAAACCAACCAAACTCAATAAAAAGAATCCACCTGTAAAAGAAAACAATTATTTTGTTAGTAATAGTATAAATAAATAAATTAAACATAAATATGAAATAATAAATTAATAAAATGTCATTTTTAAACTGGAACCACACAATTTGATCCATACTGGTCACACTGTGTGTCATATTGAGGTACGAATGATTCCTACATGTCACAAATGACTTATGGATTGTTTTTCTAAAGTAAAAAAAAATAATCTGAATGTGTTTTCTCATTTTTGAGTATGTCATGTGTGTTTTGAACTAAATTGTCATTTTAAAAATCAAATTACATGGTTTGAGTCATACCAAGAACAACATGTATCAGATTGAGGTGTAGATGATTCTTACATATCAAAAATGACTTATGGATCATTTTCCTAAAGTATCTAAGTAATATGAATAAATTTTATCAGTTTTGAGTATGTAATTTGTGTTTTGAACTAAAATGTCAATTTTAAATAAAAAACACACTTAGAGTCAAATTGGTCATGAAATGTTTCATATTAATATGCAATTGATTCCTACACACCACGAATGACTTAAGGATCATTTTAATATATTATCAAAACAATATGAATGTTTATTCTTAATATTGAGTAAGTCGCGTTTATTTTTTACTAAAATGTATTTTTAAACTAAAAACATGAAATTCGATTCATAACAGTCACATCATGTGTCAGTTTGATGTGAGACTAATTCTAATGAGTCACAAATGACTTATTAATAATTTTCTTAAAGTATCAAGACAATCCAATCTGTTTTTTCAATTTTTAGTGAGTGGCACATGTTTTGAACTAAAATTTCAATTTTAAACTGATAACAGACACTTTGAGTTATATCGGTCACACCATGTATCAGATTGAGGTGTGGTTGATTCCTACACATCAAAAATTACTTTTTGAATCATTATCCTAAAGTATAAAAACAATCTGAATGTGTTTCATCAATTTTGAGAATGTGACATGTGTTTTGAAATAAAATGTCAATTTTAAATAAAAACAAACACTTGGAGTCATATCAATCACATCATGCATCGTATTGATGAGTGGTTGATTTATATATGTCACAAATGACTTAAGGATAATTTTCAAAAAGTATAAAAACAATATAGATATGTTTACATGGTTTTGAGTATGTCACGTGTCATTTTTACTAAAATTGTCAATTTAAACTAAAAACTCACACTTTGAGTCATACCAGTAACACCATATGTTGGTTTGGTGTGATAATAATTCCTATATGTCATATATGAATTATAATTCATTTTCATAAACTATAAATACAATGGTTTTTAGTGAGTGACACACATTTTGAACTAAAATGTCAATTTTAAACTCATAACATACACTTTGAGTCACACTGGAAATACTGTGTATCAAATTGATATGTGGTTGATTACTATACCTCAAAAATGATTTATGGATTTTTTTCCCTAAAGTATCAAAACAATTTGAATTTATATAATTAGTTTTGATTATGTGATGTGTGTTTTGAACTAAAATGTCATTTTTAAATAAAAGAACACTTTGTGTCATATTGGTCACACCGTGTGTCGGATTAATGAGTTTTATATTCCTATATGTCACAAATGACTTATTATTGATGTACTAAAGTATAAAAATAATCCAAATTAATTTGATCATTTTGAGTATGTCACATTCCTTTTTTATTAAAATGTTAATTTAAATTGAAAACATGCACTTTGAGTCATACTGGTCATATCATGTGTCGATTTGATGTATGACTGATTATTAAATGTCACAAATGACTTGTGAATCATTTTTCTAAAGTTTCAATATAATATGAGCATGTTTTATTAATTTTTGGTGAGTTACACATGTTTTGAACTAAAATTTCAATTTTAAACTAATAACACACACTTTGAGTCATACCAAGAACAGTGTGTATCGGATTGAGGTGAAACTGATTCCTAAAAATCAAAAATTATTTATGGATCATTGTCCTAAATAATTAAAACAATAAAATTTTTTCCTTGGTTTTGAGTATGTGACTTGTGTTTTGAACTAAAATGTCAATTTTTAATAAAAAACACTTTGAGTCATACTGGTCACACCATGCAATGAATTAACCTGATGTTGATTCCAACACATCCCAAATGACTTATGGATCACTTTCCTAGAGTATCCAAACAATCAAAATGTATTTTCTCAGTTTTGTATACATGCCTTTTTTATTAAAATGTCAATTTAAACTAAAAACACATATTTTGATTCATACCATCCACATAATGGATCGGTTTTATGTGAGACTAATTGATACATGTCACAAATGACTTATGAATCATTATAAAATATTATCAATAAAATATGATCATTTTTTCTCATTTTATAGGGATTGACATGTGTTTTGAACTAAAATGTCGATCTTAAACTAATAACATACACTTTGAGTCATATCAAGTACACCAAGTATTGGATTGAGGTGCGGATGATTATTACACATTGAAAATTATGTATGGATTTTTTCCCTAAATTATCAAAATAATCCAAATTAATTTGATCAGTTTTGAGTATAAGCCTTTTTTATGAACTAAAATGTCAATTTCAAATAAAAACATACTTTGAGTCATACTAATCACACTGTGAATCATATTGACATGAGTTTGATTCCTACACATCAAAAATAACTTATAGATCATTTTCCTAAAGTATCAAAACAATTATAATGCATTTTATTGGTTTTGAATATGTGCCTTTTTTATTAAAATGTCAATTTAAACTGAAAACATGCACTTTGAGTCATACTCGTCATATCATGTGTCGGTTTGATGTGCGACTGATTCATACATATCAAAAATGACTTATGAATCATTTTCCAAAAGTATCAAGGCAATATTATTTCTCTTTCTTAGTTTTAGGTGTGAAACACGTGTTTTGAATTAAAATTTCGATTTTAAACTAATAACATAAACTTTGGGTCATATCGGGCACACTATGTATCATATTGAGGTGAAGATGATTCCAATTCATTTTAAATTATTTATGGATCATTTTCTTAAATTATTAACACATTATGAATGTGTTTACTCATTTTTTAGTGTGTGACATGTTTTTTGAACAAAAATGTCAATTTTAAACTAAAAACACGCACATTGAGTCATACCAGACATGTTTTGTATTATATTGAGGTGAGGTTGATTCCTACACATCATAAATGAATTTTTGATCATTTAACTAAAGTATCAAACCAATATAAATGATTTTTATTGATTTTTATTATCTGATGTGTGTTTTTAATTAAAATTTAAATTATAAAGTAAAAACATACACCTCCAGTCATATTGGGAATACCATGTATCAAATTGAGTTGTGGTTGATTCCTACACATCACACCATTTCTTTTATTCTTCAATTCGTTCAACATTCAGGGTTATCTAATAATATTTTTGTTTGATAACCCAGAATGTTGAATTAATTACTGAATGAAAAACAAAATTGCATCATCATGAGTGCATTTGAAACATCTTGGGTTTTCAATTGGGCTAAAATTCCTCAACCTATTTAAATTTTGGTGTTTGGTGGTCAGGCTAACCTTTATTATTAGACTTAGGAACTTAATTCTGAGAGTTTTATTGACCAAAGGCCTTTTTTAGATGTGTTTTCAATCCTAGAAAGTGTCTCAATGTTTCAAATGATTCTTCGGTGCACCGATCCCTAAAAATAGAGTTTTAGAAAATCACAAATAGAGGCACGTGGCTAGATTTAACCATGTGGTCTCCCAGGAATAACTATACTGGATAATTTTATCATTAGAATCAGTTTGAAAAATCATATAGGTTGGGGTTCAGGACTGTGTGGCACCTTTGTAACTTTTAATAGAGGTGATATGCACATTCTTCACTTGGTTTGGCAAATCATGTGCCTAACCATGAACAGTGTGGTGCTTAGATAGTGGGCACCACATGGTAGGCACACTATTAGACAAACTATGTGGGCCATTAAAGGGGGATAAATGAACACACTACCCCTTATTCTAATTATATTTTTCCTTCTTCCTTTCTTCCCCACCCCATGTGTATAGTATAGGAGGGCTCTCCTTTTTCCCTCTTTAGAGAGTTTTAGGGATCTCCTCCATCCAACCTCTGATTCATGGTCTGTTGGTATCATTGGAAGCATATTGGTAAGGATTTGAATCCTTTGGATTCTATTATTTTTTTATCTTGCCATAAAAAATGCTAAATCCATGTAATCACTTTTGCCCTATTTTTAGAGAATTTGTCAAAAATGCTAATTTATATCATTTTGGATCAAGTTAGAGGTTGGTATTAGATGAGTGATCACCTAATAACCTAAGGTAGGTAGTTCCTAGATTTACCCTCAATTTTACTGGTGTTATGTGTGCGTGTTCTTAAATATGCATGGGGTGTGGGAAAGAGTGATACCCCTAATAATTTAATTGATTCTTTAAAATTTATTAAATGATATTATGGGATGTTTTGGGAATTCCCTAGACCATTTATGCATGCTAATCCAAGTAATAAGATTAAGACCAACTGGGCAGGATAGTTTAGTTGTATGTTTTAAATTAATTAAATTGTATATATTGATTTCAAAGGTTATATGGGAACATGATGTGCATGAAATGAGGATCAGGGTGATGTTAATCACCTGTACTGAGGTGAAATGATCATCAAGATGAGGGCATGGGTTGAGATACATGGGTTGATTATTATCACTAGGTTTAGATGAATTCGTCTTCGGTTTGAGGCAAAGAGGTCATCAAGGTTGAGGGAATGGCCCATGTGATTTGAGATGGTGTTGGCCATTGGTACTTAGAAACATGTTTGTAGGGGAATGAGGTGTTAGATGATATGAATTAGGTATTTTTTGGATATTTATGCTCACCTTTATTGGATTACACGCTATTGTAGTCATGTGTACATAAATAGGACTCAGTTGAGGTGGTGTTGAACACTCGTTGTGGGTGGAGGCCTCTGCAGACATTGAGGCTTAGGTGAGGGTGTTTACTATTAGATATGTTGGAGGTTCTCACCATAAAAATCCATATGGATGGTGATGTTATTGAGACTATCAGTTGGGGGTTGAGGCCTACTATTACACTTAAGGCCGATGGGACAAAATTATTAAAGGATAGATATCATCATGCCTCGAAACATTGGTTGTTGAGATGACAGTGATTATTATGTATCAGAGGATAGACGTCGTCATGCCTCGGGATGTCGAGCTATTAAGATAATGGGTTCTTTAGGAGAAGAGGTCTGAGGGGCCTAGGAATTATAGGTTGGCCATGGAATTAGGATGTAGAATACTTGACTCGTGGCATGAGGTGTCAATGATATATTTTATAGGTAGAACTTGAGGGTTCATCTATTATGATATTCATTAGGGGAATTCTATGCACTAATATATGGGTCCTCACCACTAAATATATATATATATATAAATGTATTATATGCCATGTATATATTTGGGGGAACATGATCAGATATATATTAGCGATGGACGAAGTAGGCAAAGATTCCATATGGTTGTTGAGAACAAGGGAAGTATTTTAGTTAATAAATGTGTGTTCATTGACTTTTTTTATATTTTTCATACACCTAAATTTTTATGAATGTAAGACATGAACACTTTGGTGTTGTCCTATTTAGTTCACATTCACATCCTATATAGATCCATCGGGATGTGTGTAGACTTTATGTATTTGAGATTGGGTAAGGGATCATTCTTGGGAGTTGGACCTTAGTGATCGAGTTGTACTACTTATCATGGGATGGATGGCATTGGACCATGGTGGTTCTTGAATTGAGTTGGAGTTCCATTTTGAGATTTTGAATGCTTTATATATATACTTATATGGCCGGACATGGGTGAACCTACTTGTCTTTTATTTTGTATGTCCTACTATGATACATTGTATTCATCTACAAATGGTATTATTCCTTAGGATATATATTACTGCTACTGTTTATTATGCTTACATTGAGTTTCATTGTTCCATATGCTAAGTTATGGTCTTCTTCTACTGGGATATATATATACAATTTTTATCATCACCACTAGAGGGTATAGTCTCCCCACTATCACTTAATCAAACACTCATAGCTAGTCAGTATACTTTGTTATATGGGGAGGCGTGCTTATGGCCCATTGTCCAACTGGCCTAGAGAACTGTTCTATGGAAATCAAGTTGAGACACTACAAATGGTATCAAATGAATTTTCTTTTCCTTTTTGGTCTTACTATTTGGGATATGGTAGATCAGTGACTAGGATTTAGTCAAAACTGGTTAAAGATCTCATGTTTGGGTGCCTGCATCACTATTCATAGGGGATAGACCAAGTTTCTATGGGTGGTAAATTTAAGTTCTTCTATGTGATTTTATAGTTGATTGTATTTACACCTTGAGTGGCTCGCTTGGGTGTGATTTTTATCTATTATATGTTTTAACCCTTGGCTTGATAAGGCAAGGGGGAATTTTTCATGCATCATGGTAGGTACATAGGATGACATGATATATGTATGTGCTGGTAAATAATTTCTTGGAACCTAGAATTTTCTAAGAGGGTTTGGATTGTTTAAAGTGTCAACAAAGATGATAAATTTTGTTTTCTTGTATAGATTTTTTTGTGGCACTATACTTAGCCATCCTAGGCATGTGGTTTTTTGTGAGACTGATATGTGTTATATTGGACTGACTCTTTTATGATTATTTAGGGATAATAAAAGGGTTTGATCAGTTTAAAGTGTAAACAAAGAAGCAAAATAGTGTATTTCTATAAAGATTTTTTGGTTGAATTATACTCTTCTACCCTATATTGATATGTGAAATATGTCATGCCTAAATTTGGCATGCATAGGTAGGGTTCCAGGAGGATAGATTATACTTCATACCTGACCCTGATATGGGTAGTTAAGGGTCTATGAGGTCATATTTCATGTGACATGGGTGCGGTAGGGGAGTGTAAGGGTGGCAAGATGTGCTTCATGTTACATCTTTCCCTATCAAATATATATATATATATATATATATATATATATATATGAATGTTATGGTTGTTTGACCATGGTATTAGTATTCAATGTGATTCCACCTAGACATCTTCTGGTTGATTATCAAGAGGGAGGAGATATGGTGTTTCATGAGCATGCATGGAATAAGGCCCCTGAGGGTCGAGATTAGGTCATGGAGGTTTGATATGGTCATAAGTAATATTTTTAGGCTCTGATATAGGTAGGAAATCCACATAATATGGAAATCTTTGGGCCATGTAATGATGATTATCTTAGGGAGATATTGGTTTGGTTCATATAGGGTATTGATCGAGGAGCTTAGGGAGGTGATCCATCTATGGTGTATTTGACTCATAAGTTCCAGTCTTAGCACCCACCATTATTTCAGGGTGAGGGTGAAACACATTCCGTAGAGAACTAGATTGAGTTATTAAATAATATATTTTATTAGCTTGAGATACCCCCAGGTTAGAGGATGAATTTGGATACCAATATGCTCAGAGGATTAGTAAATCATTGGTGGGATGTAAAGGTTCAAGCAGGAAGACATGAGGGACTAACTTGGAAGGATATCGAGGCAAGGTTCTTCAAGGACTTCTTCCTTGAGATGTTGAAGGAAAACTGAGCCCATGAGTTCATGAATCTCAAATAGGTGGATACATAATTCATGGATTATGCAGCAAATTTCATTGACCTTTCATGATTTTCACCTGCTATAGTGGGCGACAACATCACCAAGGTGCAGTATTTTGATGAAGGCTTGAGGCTTGCCATCAGGGTGAAGGTAAACATCTTCAGGTTGAAATCACTATTTGAGGTGGTTAATAAAGCACTGATATAAAAGATAAAATTGATGTACTCGTCATATTTGATCTGGGTGATGGTATCAGGTGAGCTGAGCAGTGATGATTTGGGTAGTAGGAAGCGGGGCCATGGGAGGTCTAATTTAGGAAATCAGGCCAGAGATTCAAGTAAACCACCAAGGAGTGGGTCTTCTATTATATGCTTCTAGTGAAGGTAGTAGAGTAATATTCAAACCCAATACAATTGGGTTCTAAATGAGTGCCAGGCATGTGTACATATAGTCCATCTGGAGAGGTTCTGTAGGATGCCTTCTCTAATAGTTGGGAGCTAGGGATCGGGTCAGACTCATGGATATAGGCTAGGACCGCAAGTGGTACCAGGAGCTGGTAGTCAGTTTTTAGCTACATGCAGAGGTCTTGGGGGGGATATAGAGACCTAGAAGTGGTTTCATAGTCAATATCTAGTGTGTCTTTGTACGGAGGTCAGGCATCAAGCGGTTGGGCTTTAGGCCAGGTGCACACAATTAAGATGCTAGGTGAAGAGCTGTCCAGGGAGCCGATGATGGTTAGAGGTATGTCGTGATTGTGTTATGAACCTTTTTGTTTTGGAATGTCTAGTTTTTATGTATGTAGTGAATGTGTGTTGTTTTTTTACTAACTATGAAATGGTTAGTATGTTCGCATTGGTTATAATGCATGATATATATATGAGGTATTTAGGAACCAGATTTTATTGTTGGCATCAACCCTTATGTGTGGCTTGTATGCGGTGTGTAGGAATTAGAAATATATTGGAAAGGAATATATATATATATATATATATATATATATATATATATATATTATGTGGGATAATTTTTTACCATCTATTGACATGTAGGATCTATGGTCATCTGATGAGGTGTGGGGTTTGATGAGTGTCGTGTATGACGTAGGTACTTATGGTCATATGATGAGATGCTAGACTTGATGGGTATCAGGTATGAAATGAGAATTAATTGAATATATGATGGGGTACAAGAGTGATGGTATGTAACGAGAGGACTTATATGTCCAAGAATGATTGGTGGAACCATTAGATGTTTTATTTTGGGTTAGGAAGCAACCAGGTAGGTAATTCCTAAGGTGGGGAGAACTGCAAAGGGAATTGGATAGTGACCTAATAACTGAGGTATATCAGGTTTATATAGATGATATGGGTATGTTTTTTACCATCTCTTAGTCAATATTTATATCTTTGGGATGATATATGTTAAGGTGGGTAGATTGTAACATCTTGGGTTTTTTAGCGGGCTGAAATTCCTCAACCTCTTTGAATTTTTGTGTTTCATGGTTAGAAAAAACTATATTATTGGGATTTGGAACCTAATTCTAAGAGTTTGATTCACCCTAGGCCTTGTTTTATATGGTTTTTAAGGAACGGTAAGTTTCTCGGGGTTTTGGATGAGTTTTGGGTGCATTGGGCCCTAGAAACTCAGTTTTGGTCACTACTACAAAACTAGGTTTATCTAGTGTTGGGGCTTTAACAGTAGAAGCTAAAAGAACTGTTAAAGACCCCCTTTGTTAGTTCTAAAAAAATAATTTTTAAATATGGTCCTTTATCAATGCTTTTAAAAAATACTGATAAATGGGGGCCTTTATCAGTGCTTGTAAAAATGTGTTGATGAAGGGGGGGCTTTATCGGTGCATTTTTAGAAGCACTGATAATGACCCCCCCCCCCACCCCCATCAACACTTTTTTACTTATGTAGATAAAGGTTATATTTAAAAAATATATATTAATATATAAATATATTTATATTGATATAAATATAATATATATTTTTTAAATATGTTTTAGATAAGGCTAAATAGGAATTTACACTTAATATATAAGATATTTAGTAAAAATAGCTTATAAAATAATTAAAAAATATATTTTAATAGATAATTTGATAATTACTATCAATTAATAGTTATTAAATAATAATTTGAAGATAAAAATATCAAAAAACAATAAAAGATATAAAATAAGTTGAAAATGTAACTCAAACTTTAAACGATCATAACTTATGATTCGAGTGTCTGTTTGGACTCTACTATATATAAAATCAAATATTATAGTGAGTTCTATATATTAGTGAATAGGGAAATCCCTATTAACATTTTTTAGGTCAAAAAAGGCTCATTAGGCCTCCAAAACTGAGTTTTTAGTTAGGGTACCCCAATTTTTTAACATTCGATCAAATCTCATCCTCGTTTAAGGGGGTATTTTTTCCATTTTCAGTGAGGATTGAATTTATTTCCAGGGATTACATTCATATTTATATTAATGTTTTGATGTTTTATCATTTTTCATAATTTAGTTTTATTTATACATAAATATATGCATATTTTCTTATATTTACATACAATAAATAACTTGTATAAATACATATATCAACATATTTATATAAAAATGTATTTTTAAATATATAAAATAAATATTTTTTTATTCATTTTATTTAAAGTAAAAAATTATCCATTTTATTTACCTTATAAAAATGTAATAATATGTATATTTAAGTTTTATATATACATATGTGTGTGTATTAATAAACATATATATATATTATAATATATATAAATGAATATTAATATATAATATATTTAAATAAATATAATAGTGTGAACATTTAAATATATATATAAATAAATAGAAAAGTCGTTAAATATACAAAAAAACACACATGGCATGGTGATAAAGAGAATTCAGTCACATAAAGGGGGTATTGGGATCAAATCCAAATGTGTGTGGGTATTTGGGGGAACCCTTATAGCACTGAGGAAGGGGGTGGGGTGTGTTATGTAATATGGTAAGTTTAAGGTGATGAGAAAGGGGGTTTAAAGCGCTTATAAAGGGGGTTTGGGGGGTGTGTAAAAAAACTAAAAAATCAAATTTTTAACAGCACTTTTTTAGCACTATTAAAGGCTGACCATTAACAGTGTTTTTTATCATTAATAAAGGTCATATTTTAACATCGATCACATATCAGTGCTTTTTAAGCACTAATAAAACCCTTTTACTAGTGCTATTAAAGCCTTTATTTGTAGCATTGGGGAAATTAGAGACATATGTGCACGGTTAGATTTAATTGTGTGGCCTTCCAGGAGTAACCGTGTGTCCCACCTTTAGCACTAGACATGGTTTGAAAAATTGTTTAGGTTAGGGTATATGGCCATGCGGCACCTCTACAGTTTTTAATAGATGTGATATGCACAGTCTGTGCATAGTTTGGGAAATCGTGCACCTAATCGTGTGTAGTGTGGTGCCTGGACATTGGTCACTTCATGGTTGGAAAATGTTTAGCAAAAATGTGCAGACAAACCATATAGGACATTAAAAAGGGATAAATGATCAAACTAAACCTCCATATATTTATCTTTTTTTCTTCCTCCTTTCTTCCCCATTCCACATGCACAGCAGGGGAGGGATCTCCTTTTATCCTCCTTGGAGAATTTGAGGGATCTCCTTCATCCAAGATCTGATTCTTGGTATGTTGGTCTCATTGTAAGTGTATGAGTAAGGATTTGAATCCTATTACTTATCTTATTTTTTTATCTCAATGTATGGAATTCTAAATCTATGAGATATTTTTGCCCCATTTTTAGGGATTTTTTCTAAAATGTTGATTTGTCTTGTTTTGGAATGATTTAGAGGCCGATATCATATAAGAAAGCACCTACTAGCCTAAGGTAAGTGGTGTCGTGATTTCTACTTAATTTTACGGGTGTTATTCCTATGTTATTAAATGTGATTGGGGTTTTTGATCAAGTGAGACCCCTAATAATTTAATTGTAACTTTAAAATTGATTTAATGATATTATGGGATGCCATTGGGCATGTTATAAACCATTTATGCATGCTAAGTTGGGTAAGGGGATTGATACCAACTAGGTAGGATAGGATGGATGTGTGTTTTAAATTAATTAAATTTTATATATTAATTTCAATGGTTCCATGTGAACATGATGAGATAGACCAAAGGATTGAGGTGATGTTGATCACCTAGATTGAGTTGACGTAGTCATCAGGTTGAGGGTGTGTCCTAAGATACATGGGGTGATGATGATCACCAGGTTGAGGTGACATGGTTATCAGTTTGAGTTGATGAGGTCTTTAGGGTTGATGGAATAACCTATGTGATTTGAGATGGTGTTGACCATCAAGATGTAGTGACATGGTCGCAGAGGCATGAGGTGTCATATGATGCATCTTAGGTTTTTTTTGTGATTTTCACTCACTTTTTTGGGTTGATGCGCCACTAGATTCATGTTCACACGTATAGTACTTAGTTGAGATGGTGTTGACCAATCATTATGGGTGGAGGAATCTGTACACATTGTGTCCTAGGTGATGGTGTTGACCATAAGATCTGTTGGAGGTGCTCACCTTATAAATCCACATGGATGGTGATGGACCACTGGGTGATTGTGTTGAGACAATCATTTGGGGGATGAGACTCATCGTTACACTTGAGTTCGATGGGTCGGGATTATTGGATGACAAATATCATCATGCCTTGGGATGTCAACTATTGAGACTACGGTAATTATTATATATTAGAGGATGAACATCGTTTTTCCTCAGGGCATCGAACTATTGAGATGATGAATACTTTTTGAGTAGAGGTCTGAGGGACCTAGGATTCATTGGTTGGGCATGCTGTTAGGACATCAGATACTTGACTAGTGGAATGAGGTGATGATGATATATTTATATGTGGGACCTGAGGGTTAACCTGGTATGATATTCATCATGGGATTCCTAGGAACTAATACATGGGTCTTCATCACTACAAATATATATATATATGTAGACATTTATTGTATGTTATATATATATATTTGGGGGAACATGATCAGAGATATACCGATAATGGAAAAAGAATGTAACTCTTCCTTGTGGTTTTTTATTATAAGGGAAGAGTTTTAGTTAATAAATGTGTGTTCATTTCCTTTTATTTATATTTTGCATACACTTTCATAATTATGGATGTAAAACAGGCGCACATTGGTGGCCTTATGAGTTAAAAATCATAGCCTACAAGGACCCCTCAAGACGCGTATATAATTTATGTCTTTGATATTAGGTAAGGGGTCATGATTGGGAGTTGAACCGTAGTGATCGAGTTATACTGCTTAGCATGGGATAGATGGCATTGGACCATGGTTTTTATTGCATCGATATAGAGTTTCCTTTTGAGATTTTGAATGCTTTATATATATATATATATTTATTTATATAGTTGTCCATGGGAGTCCCTACTTGTCTATTATTTTGTGTGACCTTCAATGATACATTGTATCTATATACAAATGGTATTTTTCCTTGGACTATTTATTACTACTTCTATTTATTATGATTCTGTTTATTTTTATTGTTGCTTTTGCTGAGTTATAGTCTTCTTCTATTGTGATATATATAAATATATACCAATATTATTATCACCGCTTGAGGGTATCGTCTCCCCATTATCACCTAATAAAACCATCACCGCTAGTCAGAAGCATTTGTCATATGGGGAGGCATGCCTAAGGCCCAGTGTTCGATCATCCCAGAGCACTATTGAGTGGAAATCAAGTTAGGAAGTTTCAACATCATCCTTGTTGAGTGCATAATCATAGTACATGAGTACATCATGAGTGTATCATACTTCTTCATGATCTCTGCAAAAATTAACAAAATAAGTATTAGATAAAAAAAGATAAAGAAATTAAGGAATAAATATTAGATAAAATAATGAAAAAATTAACTACATAAGTTATAGGAATTCACCTATTCATGATGTATTTATACAGTCTGAAACCATGTATTCTTTTCAGTTTTTTCTAAAAAAACTATTTCCTCTTTTGAATATGATGACTATAAACTGTCCTGGTAGTACTGGAAAAATATAAATAAAGGATTACTAAATATTTTAAATGAAATTTTAATTATCATCATAAATACCTATTTGGGGATGTTGGTTTATTAATGAAAAATGATATATTTCATAAATTTGAAAACATAATAACCACAATTTTTTTGATCATTTTTGAGTATGTAATGTGTTTTTTAAATTAAAATTTCAATTTTATATTAAAAACATAAACTTGAAGTCATACTGGGAATACCATATATTGGATTGAGGTTCAGTTAATTCTTACACATCACAAATTGTTTCTTTATTCTATAATGCATTCAGTATTTGGGGTTATATAATAATATTTTTGTTTGATAACCTCAGAATGTTTAATTCATTTCATAATAAAAAGAAAATTACATCATCATGAGTGCATCATGCTTATATATGAATTCATTTATTCATGATCTCTATGAAAATTTACAAAATAGGTATCAGATAAAAATTATTAGAAAATTAACTAAAAACATACATAAAATGTTGAGAAAATTAACAAAATAAGTAGTAGGAAGTTACCTCATCATGATGTCTATATACATTCTGACACCATGTATTCTACCCATTCATTTATAATAAAATGTATTTCCTATTTTGAATATGAGGACTATTTTCAGTCTTGGTAGTGCTGGAAAATATAAATAAATAAAGGATTAATAAATATTTTAAATGAAATTATAATTACCATCAAAAATACCACTTAAGGGATGCTATTTCGTTGATGAAATATTATATCTTTCATAAATTTTCAATCATAATAACCAAAATATTTGCCATTAGTTTATTCTGATAACTACAAAAACATTGAAAAAAATAAGTAATTTGTTTTTATATATGTTTTCATAGTGAAATTTTATTATATACACACTAATAATTATCCATATGTAGAAGTCGATGGGCTTTTTTGTACATTGACTATCCTTATTCCATGATTTTGGAAATATTTAAACACACCCTATCATAATATAATTTTCATCAAAACATAATACAAAATGTATAAATTGATGTTTATTTATAAAACGTTGCATGTAGTGTATTTAAAATTAAAAATTGTCATCATGTGTGGTCGGTTTGTTGGGTATCCATGTAGTGAATATAGAAAATAAATTTTTGGAGTATCCAAATTGACTATAATGAGTAACCAATGCTGCCTAAAAAACAAAAAGGAAAATTCAATCAAAGGAATGAAAATATATTTGATATGTTTAAATTATATAGTTTTACCCTTTCATTATTGGTAATAATAAGAGTTTTTCATCTATAAGTTTTATTTTAAACATTGTGGCTAGTTTTTTCAATTTTGCATCAATTTGATCTGAATCCAAAGAGGTTAGTTGTGTAAAAGTGATGCGAGGACTAATGATTCCAAATTTATTTTCACATGATTTTTCTATCAAATAGTATTGATATATACTCCTGAAAAAATTATGAATAGTATTTATTCATAATTAATATAGTAGATCGGTTATCGGGAAAAAATCATGAAAACACACCTCGTGTATACATATAGGACTGATAATCCTAACCATTCATGCTTGAGTATTTCATTTAAATTATCAATATCAATATAGTCTTTAATGGACACTCCATATATATGTTCTTAAAAATCAGTTATGGTTGTATCACCAATTCTAAATGTTGTTTCCACATGAACCTGTAATGTTAGAAAATGCATAAGTTTAATGGGAGGGGTAAGGGTACTTTATGTAGATATTTTTTATTGGTTGGTTGATTTGTTAGACTATTTTGATTCGACCTTCCATTTCAACACCTTCCCCTTTTCCTTATGTAATAAAATTCATTGGTTCAGTAATATTAATATTTAAAAAAAATACACAAAAATTATGAGCTTAGAACCCATAAAAGGTCATTCTTAAATAATTTTTTAATCTAAATGAATCCATTGTTCTAAGATAATAAGAGGTAAATGATACGTATTGATATTTTTTGTAGTGGTGTAAATTATTTAAGGAATAAAATGTGTGGATAATTGACCCATTTCCTTATTTTTATTATCTCGGTTTCGTCATCAAAGTATAATCTCTCACAATCATGAGAAACTTCAAACAAACCACCCCAAATCAAGAAAAATAAACTATCTATATAAGAAAAAAATTATTATCTTATTAATTCTATAAAGAAATAAATTATACAAAAATATAAAATAATGCATTAATAATATGTCAATTTTAAACTAAAACCACACAAATTGAGTCATACCCAGTACATTGTGTATTAGATTGAGGTATGGTTGATTACACCATGTGTTATAATCCTAAAATTCATTAAACATTCTCATTTATCTAACAATATTATTGTTTGATAACCTATAATATTGAATTCATTGAAGAATAATATCATCATGAGTTCATCATCCATGTTGATTGAATAATCGTAGTACATGAGTGGATCATCCTTATTGAAAAAGTCATTTCTTCATGAACTCTGTAAAAATTAACAAAATAAGTATCATATAAAAATGATAAATAAATTAACTAAAGTAGATAAAATGATTAAAAATCAACTAAATAAGTAGTAGTAAGTCACATGTTTATTATATATGTGTACATTATGACATTGGGTATACTGCCTAGTTGTTTCTAAACAAATTTATTTTATCTTGTGAATACAAGTACTTTAAACATTCTCAGTGGTACTAGAAAAATATAAACATGCAAAATATTAATAAATATTTAAATTAAATTATAATTATCTTCAAAAATACCTCTATCGGGATACTATTTTGTTGATGGTACATGATATCTTTCATAAATTTTCAAACATAATACCCACAATCTTTACAATTGTTTTATTTTGGACATAGAAAAAACATTGAAAAAAATAAGTATTTTTTATATATGTTTTAAAAGTGAAATCTTATTATATATAACCTAATACTTATTTTCTAGTAGAAGTCGATAGGCTCCTTCTATGCATGGACTATCCTAATGCCATGGTTTTTATAATTTAAACACCATCCTATCATAATAAAATTCTCATTAAAACATAATATAAAATATATAACTTAAATTTTAGTTCTAAAATGTTTCATGTGGTGTATTAAAAATTGAAAAATGTCATCACGTGTGGTCGGTATGTTGGGTATCTATGCAGTGAATCTAGAAAATAAATATTTAGAGAATCCAAATTGACTACAATGAGTAACCAATGATTCCTAAAAAAATAATTAATAAGTAATTAAAGGAATGAAAATATATTTTATATGATTAAATTGTTGAGTTTTACCCATGCATCAATGGTCGTAAGAAGATTTTTCCATCTGCAAGTTTTATTTCAAAAACTACAACTATTTTTTCCACTATTGCATCAATTTGATTTGAATCCAATGAGGTTAGTTATGTAGAAGTGACATGAGGATTAATGATTCCATATTTATGTTCATAGGGTTTTCTATTAAAATAGTATTTATGTAGATTCATGCAAAAAATATGAATTTTATTTATTCATAATTAACATAGTAGATCATATATTGGAAAAAAATCATGAAAATACACCTCATATATACATTTACAACTGAGATTCCTAGATAGTCATACTTGAGTATTTCATTTACATTCTCAAGATAAATGTAGTCTATAATGTATTCTCTATAAATTTTTTCTTTAAAATAAATTATGAAATTACTACCACTTTGTAACCTTGTATCTATATGAACCTTCAATGTTAGTAAATGAAAATACGGAATGGGCAGGGTAAAGGTGATATATGAAGATCTTTTCAATTGGTTGGTTGATATTTTAGATTATTTTGATTCGATCTTTCATTTCACCCCTTCACTTTTTTTGTCTGTAATAACATTCATTAGTTCAAACCTTTTTCATTAATTATTAAAGTTTTTTCATGAAAAATAAATTAGAAAAGAATACCTCCTTATTGATGTATATTTTTACAAGATCTAATGACCATGATATGAATATTCCAATAGCTTTCTTGACCATATGAATATATGTGCCATCAAGTGGAATAGGTAGTTCAGCACTCAACTCGTGAGCTATGTTAATCCCCACTTTCACATGACCTATTAAAAGAATTATATTGTTTAGACTATCTTCTTTTATATTGAACACGATATTCCTCACAACAAGGAGATGAGTGGGTGTTTATAGATATAAATCGAAATCATTTTCACCATATATAATATCAATATAGTAAAGGTATTATTGTATACCAGATTTTAATTTCATAAAAAAAATTATGAGAATATCGATTACCTAATCGATAAACCTTAGAAGGGAATGTCTCTCCTCAATGGTGTTGCGAGGGAGGTTCTTCATGAAGTGGTTGTTCTTGAGTTATTTATTCAATTTTCTTCCTTCCCATAAAATTTTCTAAAAACTCTAACTTGTAATTATTATTTTCTTCAAGAGAGGATAATTTTTCTTGCAAATCTTACATTTTTTATCTTTATCCCCCTATTCATTTCTTTTTTCAAAATATGCTCAGGGTATCACCCCAAAACATGCACCTCTGATGTGACCATACTGTTCTGGCCATTTCAAGTCCACTTATATTAGTTTTTCATCTGATATAGCTGATGATGATTCTTATGTATACGTTAGATAAAAATATAGGAAAATAATTAATCATTGTTATGTAATACTTATTTTAATTAAAATAAATTTTTATTATTTCATACTGATACATGTTTCCCATAATTTTTTTGTGTTTTCATCTATTAGTATCCCATATTTATTTATTTGTTCCTCCTTCCATCACACATAATAGGTATGGAAGTGTCTTTGGATTTGGTTTCATCAATATGAATATAAATAGAAGAACATAATTATTTTTTTCATGTCACATAAAATTATTATAGTAGATTTAAAATAAGTGCCATTTTTTTCAAGTGAAGCATACCCTATCCTTTCTTTACAATAGGGGTATGTTGATTTTGATGATAGTTTCTTGTTTTCAACACTCATTTATTATTTAATAAATTAAAAATTATTAATCAAAGTGATTAATACACATATTGTTAACAATTTATTACTAGTCACATTATATGTGAAAAGGTATTTCCTCATGATGGCTAGTAAACACATCCCATGCTTCTTGGATTATTAGGTGTGCATACAACTGTGGTGGGTGCGGGTTTATTTTCCCTTTATAATATTTGAGATGAAACTTCTTAATAATTTTAAAAAATCCTCTATGATCCTTTACAATAAGAAATAATATGAATTTAATTCAATAGTCATTTACTATTAATTCAATCTGTAAGGAATAATGGAGATTAATTCAATGTTTCATTATTTTGTTTTTTATTAAAATAAATTATATCATAATGGTACTCTAATCTCTTATCAAAATAGTTTCTTAAGAGTGGGAACAACATTGTACCATGAATCTATATTAGTTGATACATACTATTGAGTGGTGAACCAAATGAAACAACTAAACATGGCCTTATTGGGGTTAACATTCTTGTCATGTTCATTCCATCCAACCTCAAATTTTATGCCTTTTTTCACTATAATAATTTTTTATAACACCATCATGCTATGACGCTCCTATTTTTTGGGGATTCTAGTTGTTTTCTATCTACCATTTCCTTGGGTTCAACATTGTCAATATATTGTTCCTCTGGATTGGTAGCATTAGAAGGTTAGTGTTCCTCTATATTAGGAGAACCAATAGGTTGAGAAGCCTATTATTCCTAAATATTGGGAGTATTGTCACGTGAAAAATTCATTATTTTAAGAATTTGTTGAACATTTAATTTTGATTATGTAAATGCAGTAGTGAACAGATAGTAATATTAGGTAACACAATGTATATTACAAAAAAATATAACATGATAATTGAAAACTATTTAATTTAAAGTTTGAAGAGATTTAACCCCTCTATAGAGTATCAAAATCCCTTCATTATGGTCTCCTCTAACATAAAAGACCCCATATACATTGGGACAACTTCATAATAATTGTGAAGTCCCAATGAATGGATCATCCTTTGTTGAATTTTCATCTAAAACTTTAGTTTTTTTGTTCAATAAAAGAACAATTGACCACTTCTAGTTTGTGGGATCTGAAACATAAAATACTTTTATTATCTGTGATTCCATTATAAATGGTTTGTATTTGTACCCTTTATTACTAAAATCCACTTTCATGAATCATAATGCATCTATTTTAACCGAAATCTTGTTATCAAACCACTTGAATTGAAAAATAGACACTTAGAATGTTGTATAATCTAACTCTCATATTTGTTTGATGATGCCAAAGTATGACATATTTTTATAAATTGTATTTCTATACTTAGTTTCATATATATGCATCACTTCATCCATAAGTGTAACTCCGCAATTTTTCATGGTATTATATTTATCATGTTTATTTTTATAGATGTATAATCATTAATTATATAACCATTATAAGATAATACATACAGACTTGGTCCTCTGGCTATCCATAGATGTTATTCTAAAATTGAATCCATATTTTCAGCTAACTCCTTAAAAATTTGGTCTCAAATCCATCCTATAAACTATTGATTATGTGTATTTTATATCCATATTTTACCCCTTGATGGATTCAAATACATCAGAATTTTTTTATAGGTTTCAACAAATGGGGAAACCTCAAAACTGTTATTCAAAATGTAAAGGTGGTCCTACTCCTAATCTATAATAGTGATTATGACAACATCTGTTACAGAAATTCTATCAGCCACAAGTCGTCCAGTGTGATGATATTTTGGTAGACTAATGCTTTCCACACTAGATAGGTAGTTGGTAATAATTAAATGGCTTCCTCAACAATATATCTCTCTACAATAAAACCTTCTGACTGACATCAATTTTTGACATATCCTTTCAAAGTATTCATATACCATTCAATGGGGTATATCCATATAAAATGTATATGACCACATAGTTTAATATCTCTCATCAAGTGAACCATCATATCAAACAATGATCAAAGGAAGAAAATTTTTAACTCACATAATATGAAAACAATTTCCTTTTCTATAGTTGGAAAATTTCCTGGGTCTATAGTTTTTTTGTATATACCTTTGAAAAAGAAACAGAGTTTGGTTAATGTAAGAAAAATTCAATGAAAAGATACATGCATTAGATCTTGCATCAAAATATAAAAATCATGTGATTTCAAACCCTTTAACATTAAATCATTCATTTACATGATATTCTTGATATTTTATGAATACACCTTTGGAAGCTTTAAATAATTCAAGAAGTTAAAAAACTAATATCTCTCCATCCTTGAAGGAGTGTAACCAACTGGAGGAAGAAAAGTCCATTTTTACCCTTTACTAACACTAAAAATTCTCTTATTCTCATTTCAATCATGTCCATCCTAGCCTTAATTCCATATTTTTTTTTCTGGGTCCATTTAGTAATGTTCCAATGAAATTATTGCATACATTTTTTCAACATGCATAACATCAATAAAATTCCTGATGTACTAACAATTCCAATATGGTAATTTAAAAAAAACTGATCACTTTTTTCAACTATATTTTTTAATATTTTTTGAAAACTTTTTACCAAAAGCAGTGTCCATATCTATTACTTTCCCAAATAGTTGATCGCCTGTTAGTGGATACGTTGTTGTATGTTCTTTTAAACTCCCATCGAATAATTTCATCCAATATTAGTACTTATTCCATCAGGGTATAAATATGTGATGTCCTAGAAACATAGACTTCGATGGATGTTTCAACCTAATTGACTATGTAATTTTTTCACAAATGGGACACCCTTCAGTTCCTTTAATGATATATCCTAAAAAACTTCATAAGAATGAAATTTATTTATTATCCCATACAATATGGCACTCAACATGAATTCTTCATTTTTTAAGTATCATAAAATGTAACAACTAAATCCCAAATAATTTAAAATATTCTATCAATGGATCCAAATAAAAATCATTATCATTACCTTATTTTTTTGGTCTTGGTATAAGCATATATAACATAATGAATTTTCATTTCATGCATAACCCTGAGGGCATGTTATAATTTACTAACATAATTTTCCATGTGTTGTGAGAAATGCTTTGAAAACCAAAAGGATTCACTACAGGTTTCTCGGATAATTTCTAAATTCAGGATACTCATGATCAATTCTTTTCCACTAAGGATAGTCTATCGAATGATTAAGTTGTCCATATTTATTTCTTGTATCTACATGTTACTACAACTTCCTTGTAGTCTCCTCTAACACCCGGATGATTATAGGAAATATTTTATTTAATTAATAGTATCTTTCTTTTCACACAATCGTGAGTTTAAAAAAACTGCAATATGCCCTTAATATAAAATTACCATTATATATTATCCATTAGGTTAGCAAAAATAATTATAAATAACTTATTAAAATGCATTATGAATCCATTGGAAATTAATTATTTATGAAAAATATAAATAAATTAGATATTTTTATTTTTGAGTGGATTACTTTCGGTAATGAAATTAATGAGATATATGTGTTATATACTTAATAAAATATTTTTTATATTCTTCTAATGGATATTTTAGTCATAGGGTATGAATAAAACCCTATTTTATGTATAAGATGCTATTTTTTTAAAAGATTAATTTTACGCCTTTGAATGGAGAACCCATTTTAAATTAATATTTTGACACATTAATAATTTTTTATGACACCATAAACATTTTATTTTGAATCGGGATATTAAAATTTAGTTTGGATAAATTTCTGATATTTTTCTGATAACTCTCACGTTTTGATGAATAAAAAAAATACGCTAAATTTTAATTAAAAACAAATTTTTTTCATCGAGATAATTAATATGGTTAAATTATAATATTTAATGGTTTAAAAGTATAAATAGAATATATTTTTACCATTTAATATAATTTATTTCATTATCATTAATTTTACACTGAATTCATAGGTAAAAACAATTCAATCTTTTGCAATTTTTTAACTTTTAAAACTCATTTTCTCATTCCAACAACGGGATTAATTTTAAATAAATTATTGAAACTTATTTGTTTTGAATTTGGAAAAATTGATTCCATATATGGAATCATAAGGTCCAAATTTTTTGAATAGGTACCTTTTATTTTTGGACATTATGAATAGTAACTTTAATAATTATTTTTATCTACCATAGTTAAAGGGTAAATCTGGTAAATAAGGGTAAAAAATAATAATTTAATATTATAAAACTAACATAAAACATTTCATAGTCCTATTGGATGATATATGTTAAACCATGGGCATCCTTGTTTCAATTTTGGGACCCCAAGGATTCACATGGATGTGAAAATGACATTTTATAAGAATTAATTTAAAGTAAAGATAATTATAACATAAACAAATATCTTTTACTAAATAGATTTTAATATAGGGTAATATAACTTATCTCTATGTATATAAATATTCATTATAAATATAAAAATATTTCCTACATCATGGTATTTTATTTATAATTTTTATACATTATATAAATATATTTATTTATGACACAATTATGATGTAGTGATTACCTCATTAATGAAAGATTCAAATAAACGAATTTATAAATGTTAAAATAAATTTAATTTGAATATTTTGATGCCATCCACGAATTTTTGGGATTACATTGACATATTAGGGATGATTTAAATCCTTTTTTAGAAGGAATCAGGTTGTTATGGATTTTTAAAAAAGTCAAGTATGAATAGTGTCCAAATTTGATATAATTCATAACTTAAAAAATAAAATAGTTTATTAAATGATATTGAATTCCTAAAAATATAATATTAATAAAAATGGTTAATATAAGTCCAAATATGTCATAAATAACTTTTTTGGGTTTTTTTACATGATATGGTAATTACATTAACCCACGATGTGTAAATAAAATGATATCATGGTAAGATTAAAAAGGGTAAAATAAGGGTTAAACCAAAAAGATAAGGATAAAATAATATTCAAAACTTGTCTAAAAATTATTTTATTATGGTTATTCGAAAAAAAATCATCTTATCTTCGAATTAAATAATTTTTGGAACATTTTTAATTGAAATCTAATTTATAATAAATTAATATTTTGAGAGTTTCCTAAAGTGCCCCACTCCTCTCTTATAAAAGAGAACCTCCCCCCTCTCCTCTTCACTCCATTTTGAGCCTTCAAGATAAGAAAAATCATGCCCATTTATCTTCTCAACTTCCTAGTAACATCTTATAGGTGGTTTTATTCTCCAAATACCAACTCTAGTTCCCTAAGAGGAAATTCAAAGGAGGCACTTCGAGGAAGAGGTGATCTCTTCTACCGGTTCTTTCAAATTTATTTCTTATTCTACTTCCTCTTATTTAGTTTTTGCATCATAATTTAATAACATCAGTATCACTAATATAGTTATATTTTATTATAAATATCAAAAAACCCTATTTCTCCTTCTATTAATCATATGAAAAATGAAATCACCGCACGTGCGTACGTAGGGATTACCGTCTCCACACCATGGTGTAATCTATTTTTCATCATCACCTTACTTGGATGTGTATAATGGTGGAAATAATACCTATATATTCTTAATATAACATGATACTAATTCTGAGATACTATACTCCATCCACTTCAATACCATTCAATAATTATGGGAATGATATCGTCGCTGATGCGTACGTACGGCTTACCGTCTCCACGGTGCGATGTGGTTTGTTTTACATGATATTCATTAAAACATGATTATATAAATGAATTTAATGAATAAATATGATATATATTATACTAATTACATGATTTAAATGATATAACTATAACCTAAAATGATGAATAAGAACTTATCTGACAAAACATACGTAAGAACATAAAGCAGTTAATACCCGAATAACGAGTAACAATGAAATATTACTAACAAACGAATGAAAATATCATTCTAAATTTTATCATAAAAATTATTATGATTTTGGAATAAATCAGTAACATTATTTAAATTATTATATAGTATTTTCAGATATATAATAAGCATATCGGACCTAAGGTAAGGGATAAATTTGCAAATCTCGTTTTTATCTGAGATTGTTTATACGTAAGTATTTACTGAGGGTATATTTATTGTACATATACATGTTTTATAATAATATTATCATAAAATTTTTAATATTATTATATTTATTTTTAAATTAATTTTTACCAATTTTTACTTTTACAACATGGTTTGGAAGGAATCTTTCTTACGTTTACAATACGAGGTACTTTTTGACTTTTCTGGAAAAAGTACAAGAAAAATGTTTTTTTAACTTATACAGCATGAACGGATTTTTAATCTTTCCCAAAATCTTATTTCCATGAATATTCCTCTATATGGTTTCAAGTTTATTTTCAACAAAAATATTTTCTTTTAAAATTGTGTGGCATTTTGATAAGAGAAAACGTTTTTGAAAAAGAAAGGATGTTTTCCTCAGGAATTAAGTTAAAGTGTTTTATCAAAATTATTTTCCATATAAAATGACATAGGGTTATGTTTCTATACCTATTTTTACTTTTATTTTATTATTTGTATGATGGAATTATTTTTATGGAGTCCATTTATCTTATATGGATTCTGTTATGAAGGCATGATGTTTAAGAATCCCATTTTATTAAATGGGTTATGATATGATGAATGATTTATATTTTTTGTGGAAAAAGTAAAACTGGTTTCATTATGAGATGGGTGGGACCTATATCTCCCTCAAATTAATTGGGTAAAGATTTATATTTCATGAGATAAACATGTATGGAACATCAAGTAAATCTGGTTCAGTAATACTGGGCTGGAATGAGGATGGAACTCAGTTTAGTAATGGACCTTGTCTGCTATGATGGTCTTAGAAATGAGCCTTGAATAATATGAAATGATTTTTTATGCTTATGTGTGTATGAAAAAAAGTTTCATGTCTTATTTTATGACTATTTTGATTACATTTCACTTTTATTATTTATCCCATGACGTGATATTGTGATCTTTTTTATGCAGGATAAGATTTTCAAATGTTATGTTCTTATAAATATGATATGATTGATATTTCCTTTTTTACCCTTACTAAGAATTTGAGCTCAACATTTTATATGCTTCTTTTCCCTAGGTCATGAAGAAGGGTATTAAGTATGATATGCCAAAAATGAGTCTAGTTATGAATAAATAAATAGGAGACAGTGTATATTTTTTATGAACTAGTTGTTTATGTTTCCCTGTTTCTAAAGATACTATACCTATATGATCCTATCATGGTTTTGTTATATGTTGTAATAAATATACTTCAATTTTTAAGTAATATCAATATATGTTAAAAATTGGTCTCTATAGTTGGTATCAGAGTAAAGTTATAGTTAGCCTTTGGAAACTAGGATGATAAAGCCTTAGGGATATGTCTATGTATAGGATAGAATCTTAGTGTTTTATAAATGACCATGAATAACCTAGGATAAAATCTAAAGTGTCCTAAATTAAAATTTTATTCTTGATTATTTGGTTTTCCTATTTTTATTAGTGTTCCTCACACTATTATTCTTAGTTTTAGTCAATGGATGGAACCCGAAGGAACCGCGTTAATGGTGAATGTGATAGGAAATGCAATTATTGTCCCCCTGAGCCACCAAATGTTATGGGAGCTAGAATGAAAAATCTTGTAGTCGTGCTCATACAAATTTCTCAAGATATTAATCATATTATACTTCCAAAAAATAAAAGGAGGGAGCAACATTTGTTTTAATCCTTCATAAGGTTGTGTCCACCTTCATTCAGCATGTCTTATGATCCATTAGTGGCTGAAAATGGATCAGTACCACTAAAAATATATTTTTAGTTCTACAATTTTCTGAACATGATAAAGTTATCTTAGTAGTATATCATTTAGAAGGTGAATCTGATTAATGGTGGAATCTTATCAATAATACAAGGCAAAGAGATGAAATTGAGTCTATGGAATGGGATGAGTTCAAGAAATGGTTTTTCAATAAGTACATTCCTCATATTCTTTAAACAAAGATGGATAAGGAGTTCCTTGAACTTGAGAAAAAGGATGATGAATCTGTCGGTACCTACAAAGAAAATTTTACAAGACTTTCAAAGTATGCTTCTAGAATTATTATCCAACCTAATAGTAAGATTGATTAATTGTTAAGTGTATTAAAACCAATTATTCATAGGGAATTATCCATAAGGGTCTTTAATAGCTACAAGGAAATTGTTTGATGTGCTCTCAAGGTTGAGATGGAGATTAGAGTAACCCATCAGTCATATGGGTTTAATAAGAAGAGGAAAATGGAATTCAAAGTAAAATCTAAATACCACACTAAAAATAAGATGAGTTTTCCCTTATGCTCAAAGTGTAGAAGGAAACATGGAGGGAATTGTCTTAAAAGGAATAGTAAATTTTTTTTAATTATGTGAAAACAAGGTCATCGGGAAATTGAATGCTAGAGTGATGGGAAAAATATGTATAATGATATGAACAAAGAAAAGTCTACACAGAATCCACCTCCTACACTTCAATGTTACAAGTGAAAGGAAATGGGTCATTATGCCAATAAATTCCCTAATCCAAGGTTTATTGATGATGATCGACATCAATAAACTCTTAAGGCTAGAGATAAAGGAAAATCACATGCAATTACTATTGGCGACGTGGAGTATGATAATGTAGTGGTGAAAGGTTCACTTACCATCCACTCTAAAGTAGAAAATGTTTTATTTGATTCTGGATCCACCCACTCTTTTATTTATGAAGAATTTTCTAAGGATATTTTGACGTTACCTCAATAATTAGATGTTGAGTTATCTATAACAACTCTTAATGGGACAACGGTCACATAAAAATTTTATAATTCTTCCTCGATTGAAGTTTGTCGTAAAGTGCTTCCTGTAAATCTTGAGATCCTTCCTATAGTGCAATTTGATGTGATTATTGGCATGGATTGGATTTCTTTATATGGATCTCATATCAATTGTCAAATAAGGGAGTTCACATTTCATATTCCAAATCAATCTATGATCATTTATCGATGCGAGGATGAATATAACCTTCCAGTAGAAATTTCTTCCATATTATAGGTCTTGATTCCAATAAATGAAAATTATTTATCTCAAATGGTTGGGGAGAAACTCATTGTTAAGAATACACCCATCGTACGAGAGTTTTATGATGTCATTTCGAAGGAATTTCCAGGTCTTCCCCCAAATTGTGAAGTTGAACTCATATCAGGTGCTATGCCTATTTCAAAGATAGCTTAAAGAATGAACCCAATTGAGTTGTAGGAATTAAAGAAGAAACTCCAAGAGAATATTTATAAGGGATTCATACACCCTAGTGCATCACCTTAGGGAGAACCTATTCTGTTTTTTAAGAATAAATATGGATCAATGAGACTCTACATTGATTATTGAGAAATTAACAAGATCACTATCAAGAAAAAATACTCTCCCACGCATTGACGACTTATTTGACCAACTATGCAGAGCTCAATACTTTTCCAAGATTGATCATTGTTTTGGATATCATCAATTAAGGGTAAAAATGAGGATATACCAAAGATGGCATTCCATACAAGGTATGGAAACTATGAATTTATAGTGATGCCTTTTGGTCTTACTAATTCCCCTTCTATCTTTATGGATCTAATTAATAGAGTCTTTAGAGACTATCTTGATCAGTTTATGGTAATCTTTATAGATGATATTCTTGTATATTAAAAGGGAAAGTAAGAACATGAATATCACTTGAGAATTTTACTGAAGACCCTGAGAAAGGATAATATTTATTCCAAATTTACCAATTGTGAGTTTTGGATTCAAAAAGTTTCATTTTTGGGTCACTTAATCTCAAGAGAGGGGATATCTATGGATACAGCAAAAACAGAGGTTATTAAAAGATGGTTGAGACCAACAAAAGTAACTTAGATCCTAATTTTTCTTGGTTTGGATGGATATTATTGACATTTTGTGAAATATTTTTCACAATTATCTAATCCACTCACTAAGTTTACTCGGAAAGGAGTTAAGTTCGTTTGGATGGAGGAATGTGAATAAAATTTAAAAGAGCTAAAAAGAAGGTTAGCCAGTGCACCTATTCTCACAATGCCTTGTAGTGGAGAAAGTTTTTTGATCTACAGTTATGCATCCAAGAATGGGATGGGTTTTTTTCTCATGAAAAATGATATGGTGATAGCTTATGCCTCACGGCGATTGAAAATCCATGAGAAAAATTACCCAACTCATGATTTCAAGTTAGTTTTAGTAATCTATGCATTAAAAATATGGAGGCATTATATTTATAGTGAAAGGTATGATATTTATACTAATCATAAAAGTTTAAAGTATATTTTCACACAAAAGGAGCTGAATATGATCCAAAGAATATGGTTGGAGTTGTTTAAAGATTACGACTTCACAATACATTACCACCCTGGGAAAGTGAACAAGGTGGCAGATGCTTTGATTCGAAAGGACAATGCTAGCTTATCCATGATGAGAATCATTAAAGATCCAATATTTATGAATTTTAAAAGGATGGATCTTGAATTTTTAATGGAATGGTAGAAATATTATCTTTCTCAAATTAATGTTCAACCATCTATACAAGTGAAAATTAAATAGGCACATAAGGAAGATGTAGAGTTACAAAATAAGGTGAGAAACCTTCCTGAATTCAACCTTAATTGTGATGAAATAATAAGGTTCAAGAACTGAGTTTATGTTCCTCCCATACCAAAATTAAAGAATGAGTTATTGGATGAGGCTCATAGTTCTTTATTCTCTATTCACCCTAGAATCACAAAGATTTATAGGGACCTAAAAGAGTACTTCTGGTGGGATGGATGAAAATAGATGTTGTCGAATATGTCTCTCGATGCTTGGTTTATCATTAAGTTAAGGAAAATAGATATAAATCTAAGGGGATGTTACAACCATTACCCATACCATAATGTAAATAGGAAAACATCGCTATGTAATTTGTCATAGAACTTCCCAAAACATCTAAAGGCAATAATTTTATCTGGGTTATAGTTGATAGTATTATGAATTCGGCACACTTCATTGCTATTAGATAGGATTTCTCTCTTGATTAGCTTGCTAGGATATATGTAAAGGAACTGGTAAGATTTCATGGAGTACCACTTTCCATTATATTTGATCAAGATTTGAGGTTTACCTCAAAGTTTTGGTGAAGTCTTCAGCATGCTCTAGATATAGATTTAAGTTTTAGCACTACTTATCATCCTTGGATAGACGTTCAGTCTGAGAGGACAATTAAAACTCTGGAAGACATGTTTAGAGATTTCAAAGGTGGTTGGGATCAACACCTAACATTAGTGGAATTTTCTTAAAATAATATCTTTCACTCTAGTATTTAGATGGATCCTTATAAATCCCTCTATGGAAATAATTGCAGAACTCCAACTTGATGGGATGAAGTTGGGGAACGAAAGCTATTAGGACCTGATCTTGTTGATGAAATGGCAGATAAGGTCATATCTATTCAACAACACATAAGAGCATCTCAGAGACGACAAAAAAGTTATGCTGACAACTGAAGAAAAGACCTAGAGTTTGAAGTGGGTGATAAGGTGTTCTTATGAATATCTCCCTAGAAGAGAGTATTGACATTTGGAAAGAAGGTTAAGCTGATCCCAAGGTATATCGGTCCTTTTGAAATACTGGATCGCGTTGGGAAGGTAACTTACCGATTGGTGATTCCACCGAATATCTATCAAGTTCATGATGTGTTCCATGTATCTCTTCTAATAAAGTACATACCTGATCCTTCACATGTAATAAGCTTAGAAGTCGTACTGCTGGAGTAAGATCTTTCTTATGAAGATCAACCGATAGAGATTATGGATCATGGTGAAAAAGTTATATGAAGAAAGACCACTCACTTGGTTAAAGTTTTATGGAGGTACCAGCAATTTTAAGAAGATACATGGTAACTTGAGGATATGATGATGGATAGGTATCCTCGTCTATTTTTTTCCAAGTGGCGAATTTCAAGGGAGAAATTCAGTTTAAGTGGGGTAGGATGTAACACCCGGATGTTTTTATGAAATATTTTCTTTAAATAATTTTTAATCTTCAGAATCTTGGTTTGCAAGTAATCATGAGTTTAAACGAACCATGATATTTCCTTAATAAAAAAATACCATTATGGCTTAGCCGTTAGGTTAGCAGGAATAATTATAACTAACTTATGAAAATGCATTATGAATCCATTGGATATTAATTATTTATGAGAAATATAAATCAATTAGATATTTGTATTTTTGAGTGAATTAGTTTTGGTAATGAAATTAATGGGATATATGTATTTAATACTTAATAAAATATTTTTTATATTCTTCCAATGTATATTTTAGTCATAGGGTATGAATAAAACCCTATTTTATGTATAAGAACCTGTTTTTTTTTAAGGTTAATTTTACACCTTCGAATGATGAACCCATTTTAAATTTAGATTTTGACACATTAATAATTTATATATGAAAACATAAACATTTTATTTTTAATTGGGATATAAAAATTTACTTTGGATAAATTTCTGATATTTTTTTGATAACTTTCATGATTTTATGAATAGTAAAAATACACTAAATTTTAGTTAAAAACAACTTTTTTCATCGAGATAATTTATATGGTTAAATTATAATATTGAATGGTTTTAAAGTATAAATAGAATATATTTTTATTATTTAATATAATTTATTTAATTATCAATAATTTTCAATTGAATTCATAGGTAAAAAACATTTCAATCTTTTGCAATGTTTTAACTTTTAAAACCCATTTTCTTATTTCAACAATGGAATTAATTTTAAATTAATTACTGCAACTTCTATGTTTTGAATTTGGAAAAATGGATTCCATATTTTTAATCATAATTCCCAAATTGTTTGAATAGGTAACTTTTATTTTAGGACATTATGAATAGTAACTTCAGTAATTATTTTTATTTACCATAGTTAAAGGATAAATCCGGTAAAAAGGGTAAAAATAATAATTTAATAGTATAAAACTACCCTAAAATGTGTCCTAATACTATTGAATGATATATTTCCGACCATGGGAATCCTTGGGTCGATTTTGGGACCCTAATGATTTTCATGGATGTGAAAATGACATTTTATAAAGATTAATTTAAAGTAAAGATAATTATAACAAAAACATATATCTTTTACTAAATTGATTTTAATATAAGGTTATATAACTAATATATATGTATATAAATATTCATTAGAAATATAAAATATTTTCTAAATCATGGTATTTTATTTATAATTTTTAGGAATTAGATAAATATATTTATTTATGACATAATTATGATGTTGTGATTACCCCATTAATGAAATATTCAAATAAATGAATTTATAAATATTAAAATAAATTTAATTTGAACATTTTGATGTCATCCAAGATTTTTGGGATTACATTGACATATTAGGGATGATTTAATGCCTTTGGTTCGAAGAAATCAGGTTGTTATAAATTTTTTAAAAAATAAAGTACGAATAGTGTCCAAAATTGACATAATTCATAACTTAAAACCTAAAATAGTTTATTAAATGATATTAAATTTCTAAAAATCTAAGATTCATCCCAATGGTTAATATAATTCCAAATATGTCATAAATAAATTTCTTTGTCTTTTTACATGATATTTTAATTACATTAACCCACAATGTGTAAATAACATGATATCACAGTAAGATTAAAAAGGGTAAAATAAGGGTTAAACCAAAAAGATAAGGATAAAATAATATTAAAAAATTGTATAAAAATTATTTTATGATATTTATTAGAACAAAAATAATATTATATTATAATTAAATAAGTTTTGGACCATTTTTAATCAAATTTTAATTCATAATAAATTAATATTTTGAGAGTTTCCTAAAGTGCTCATCTCTTATCTTATAAAAAGGCACATCCTCCCTATCCTCTTCACTCTATTTTGATCATTCAAGCTCATCCAAACCCTAACCATTTATCTTATAAACTTTCCTAGTAACATTATATAGGTGATGGTATTCTCAAAATACCAACTCTAGTGCCCTAAGAAAAAATTCAAAGGAGGCGCATCGAGGAAGAGGTAATCTCTTCTACAAATTCTTTCAAATTTCTTTCTTCTTATACTTCATCTTCTTTAGTTGTTTAATTATAAAGTAATAAAATCAGTATCAATTGTATAATTATATGTTATTATAAATATTAAATAACCCTATTTCACCTTATATCCATCCTATGAAAAATGAAATCATCGCGCGTGTGTACGTACGGTTTACCATCTCCACATCGTGGTGTAATCTATTTTTCACCACCACCTTACTTGTATGGGTATAATGGTGTAAATAATACCTATATATGATTAATATAACATTATACTAATTATTATATACTATACACCATCCACTACAATACCATTCAACAATTATGGGAATGATATCGTCGCTCGTGCGTACGTACGACTTACTGTCTTCACGGTGCGATGTGATTCATTCTACATGATCTTAATTAAACCATGATTATATAAATTAATCTAATGAATAAATATGACATATATTATACTAATAAAATTCTATAAATTATATAACTATAACCTAAAAATATGAATGAGAACTTATCCGAAAAAACATACGTAAGAACATAAAGCAATTAATACCCAAATAACAAGTAACAATGAAATGTTACTAAAAAAGGATGAAAATATGATCATAAATGTTATAATAAAAATTATTATGATTATGTAATAAATTATTAACATTATTTAAATAATTATATAGGATTTTTTGATAAATACAAAGCATATCAGACCTAAGGTAAGGGATAACTTTGCAAATCTCGTTTTTATCCAAGATTGTTTATACATAAGTATTTACTGGTGATATATTTATCATCCATTTCCATGTTTTATAAGAATATTATCATAAAAAAATTATTATTATATGTATTTTTAAATTCATTTTTATCCATTTTTACTTTTACAATATGGTTTGGAAGGAATCTTTCTTACGTTTATCATACGAGATACTTCTTGACTTTTCTGGAAAAAGTAAGAGAAGAATGCTTTTTAACTTATATAGCATGAATATATTTTTATGATTTCTAAAAATATTATTTACATGAATCTTCCTCTATATGGTTTTAAGTTTATTTTCAACAAAATTATTTTCTTTTAAAATTTCATGGCATTTTGAGAAGAGAAAAAAATTTTGAAAAAGAAAGGATATTTTCCTCAGGAATTAAGTTCAGGTGTTTTTATCAATATTATTTTCCATCTAATATGACATAGGGTTATGTTTATATATATATTATTAATTTTATGTGATTATTTTTATTATGGACTTATTTTTATGAATTCTATTTATCTTATATGGATTATGTTATGAAGGCATGATCTCTAAGAATCCCATTTTATTACATGGGTTATTCTATGATGAATGATTTATGTTTTTGTGGAACATGTAAGAATGGTTTCATTATAAGATTTACGGGACCTATATCTCCCTCTAATTCATTGGGTAAAGATTTATATCTCATGATATATACATGGTTGGAATGACAAGTAAATCCGATTAAGTAATACATGGCCGGACTAAGGAGTAAACTTGGTTCAGTAATGGACTTTTTCCATTATGATGGTCTTGGAAATGAGCCTTAACTAATATGAACTGATTTTATATTCTTATGTGTGTATTCTAAAATGTTTCATGTCTTATTTTATTATTATTTGGATTACATTTCACTTTTATGATTTATCCCATGACATGATATTGTAATATTTTATATGCAGGATAAGATTTTAAAATGTTATGATCTTATGAATATGATATGATTGATATTTCCTTTTTTTACCCTTACTGAGAATTTTAGATCTCCCTTTTATATGTTTCTTTTCCCCATGTCATGAAGAATGTTATTAATTATGATATTCCAAAAAGGAGTCTAGTTATGAAGAAATAAACGGGAGACAATGTGGATGTTTTATGAACCAGTTGTTTATATTTCCGAGTTTCTAAAGACACTATACCTATACGGTCATGTCATGGTTTTGTTATATGTTTTAATAAATATACTTCAATTCTGAATTAATATTAATGTATGTAAATAATGGGTCACTATATCTCCTCACTTTCATATAGGTTCTTAAACCTTGTAATGATTGGAAAGTTCCATAAAATTTTCAAATGACCCAATTTATCTTTCTTGTATCGAGAACCACTATACTTCAAAAATTCATTAAGTGATTTTTAGTCCTTTAAAAAAATATAAATTCATTTGTACATTCACGTATTATTTCAAATATCATACTCATTAAATGTAGCATTTTTTCAACATCATATATTCATCTTATAATCTCATTATCTTTTGGGAGCATTCATTCAAGAGAGAAAGTGGTTTAGTAAAACTGGATGCACTCCATCAATTTCCAACATTTAAATTATATAGTTTCAGTATGACTGAGAAATCTATTTATTTAGTACAATCAGTGTACAATGGAATATTTTCACAACTCTTTAACTTCTCAAACAATTTTAGATAATCATGAAGTTCATATTCAACTGTCATTTTCATTTACTCAATATAATCTCCATCATCATTCACACCTATAATCACATACTTGATATGGTATTATTCATTATACACACTTATAATCATATCATATGATCCATAAAATGTAGTATTATCCTAGTCACTTTCTATATTCACTTTTTCCCCATGTTTATTCTAACATTTATAACTTAGATTTATTCCATGATAGATCAAGGGTTCTCCCAACTCCTCTAGACTAATTATACTTAAATATAAATAGTGTAAACATGGTAAAATGATTTGAGAAGGGTCATATGCATGGTATCTTTCAAACTTGATGAACTGTTTCACCCCATATTCATACTCTTTTTTCATACAATTTTCATCCATCCATTTTCAATTCATATCCATACTATTTAATTTGGTTATATTAATATTTAAAAAAATAAATAAATATAAAAAAGGTGCCTTTCAAATAAGGGGAATATAATATTTTAATGTTTCAAAAAAAATCAGCATGATTTGAAGTAAATGGGTAATTGAATTTAAGAAAATAACTACTCCACTGGTGGTAGGTGTTATCCTCTGAATTAATCTATAATGATCACTTGTATCTGGTATGGGATGACTAATGCTCAGGGTAGTTCCAGAAACATTGGTGAATCTCTATAAGATATGGGGGATGAATCATAGGAAACAAAATGCAATAATAATTATTTTAGAGATGAAGCTGATAATGATCATAGTTGTCTCCTTAAATCTAAATGTTCCCATGCTGGGGAGTTAGTAAAGCATCAGACAAAATTTCTTAGTTTTCTTTCTAAAGTTGAAAAAAATTATTATAATAGTATGATCCCTACAAGGGTATCCTTGATTTTTCTGACCATGAGAAGGCACAGTTGGATGGTTTTACATGCACTCATACTGAGATAGTCATTGTGGTTTCAACATTCAAATCATTCCTTTAAATACTCCATGAAAAGGAAAAGGATTTTGGTCTAAGGACTTAATTTCAATAGCACTTAGCTTCCTTTGAGACTAAGGTTATGGGAGTGGGGTCATGATGGATATTCTATGGGTTAGATGGATTTAGTAACATGCCCTTTACATGGTGTTATTATTGATCTATATTACATAGGAGGTGAGATTATGTGTATCTAGGAGGTCTTTGAAATATGATCACATAAATAAAGATACCACCCTTTGTCCTTAAAAATGTTTTCATTTATAAATACAGATACAAATCATCTCATTTCATTTTGTTGGACTCCTCATGTATTAATCATGTTTTAATGATCACAAATCTCAATAATAATTACAAATCTTATTAATGATCACAAATATCACAAATCTTATTAATCATGTGTATTTATGTTTCAAGTTATCTCATACCTTATAATGGTTAAGATCAATTCATTTTATGCATATTACTGTTTAAGTCTGAATACAGTTATTTGCCTAAGTACAAGACACTGTGAAGCTTGACACAGTAAGTCAGACACTGTGAGCAAGACACAGACATCGTGACCAATGAGACGTCGTGACCATGAGACACCATGACATAGTAAGCCAGACACAGTTAGCGAGACATAATCATCAAGGCACCGTGAATCCAGAAACTATGAGCAAGGCACCAGAAGCCAGAAACCGTAAGCAAGGAGACACCGTGAAGGAGACATCATGAAGGAGACACTGTGAAGGAGACACTATGAATGAGACACCGTGAATGAGACACCGTGAAGAAGACATTGTGAAGGAGACACCATGAAGGAGACACTGTGAAGGAGACACAGTGAAGCACACACTATGACAAGGAGATACCGTGAAGAAGACACCATTTTCATAACTTACTGTGACACAGTTTCTTAAACTATTTTTTCGTCTTTCAATTTAATGTTTAACGGTCATATTTGATGACTTTAATGAACTAAAAATAATTAATGTGTCTTTGTAGACATAGTACAAGGTACGAGGTATGAAGCACATGTAACATGTCGGCCAAAACCCATGCATTTGAAGATAAAGCGAAGTGTGTCCAAGTGGAAGAAGATGACACGCGACAACTCAAGAAATGCGAGTGCACTGTACTAAAAAGAAAAAACAAGCTGACAAGCATGAACAAGAAGAAGAGATTGTAAGATATTAAAAGAAGCAATTGTCTCATGCATGCAATCCAACACTAATGAAGAACACATGAAGTAAATTGGAATACAGAGAACATCTTCACTCATGAAGAACACAAACTAAACCACGACACTCTATTTTTCAACACAAAAACCAGAGAAGGACTCAGAATAATTTCTGTCTTATCCAAGGAGTCCAGAGATGCACTGATAATTACTAGAGCATTCTAAACTCATATTTACTCTCTCTCTCTTAGTGATTCTTTTATTTTACTTTTTAGAAGTGTGTGTACTCTGTATATTTTACACACACACTGACTCCTACACTGAACTGGAGGATTTCAAAATCCTCACACCAAATTCTTTACCCTTGTTTACCCACGACAACTGTGGAAGAGGTCCCTGTGTGGCCTAGTCATTATTTAGTTTACCCACGAAAACTGTGGAAGAGGTCTCTGCGTGGACTAGACAGTCCATGTACTGTTGTCAACCCCGATCCAGGGTGTGGATTGGAGTTTATTTATATAAACTGCTTGGTGGAAGGTGATCACCAAGTGGAGTGGATTAGGTCTCGGCTTGAGACTGAACCACTTGTTTTATATCCGCTATGTTATTTAAATTTAGTCTACTCTGTTTTACTTCTTTACTGCATAATCTATAAAAACACTAAATTCACTTTGATATTTATTCTTGGAAAAAAGTTATATTTGATTTGTCTTAGTAGGATAACTCTAAAAGTAATTTTAATAATACCAATTAAGATTATTGAGAATTAATCAATCTTCTAAGAAGTCATTTAAGCAGTCAAACTATTATAAAAGTATAACCTTGATTAACTGGGTTGTATCTATTTTTGGGGAAATCATTATTTGGAAAACTAATATCTTTTAAATAGAAATTTTTATAGTAACTCAATTCACCCCTCCCCTCTTTAGTTAACTACTCTGACCAACATTTGATATCAGAGGGTGCTTTATTAGGACTTTGTGTAATCTTATTAAATTGTGATTGTAGTTGTACTTTAAAGATCTGTAAATTTCTGTCAATTATAAATTTCTAGCTCTTTTAAAGTAATTTTTTAGTATGGATAATAGATTAGAAGGTACTGCAGCCAACAGACCACCATTATTTAATAGAACCAATTGTGCTCAATGGAAAATTAAAATGAAAACGCATCTAGAGAGTATGAGATTTGAAATATAGTCATTAATTATAGATGAATACAAACTTCCTTTGACTGATATAATTGCATGGGATGAACCTACCAAACTTGATTAAAATAAAAATTACAAATCTATGAATGCCTTGTACTGTTCCTTAGGAGATGAAGAATTTAATAGGATTTTTTCTTGTAAAACTGCCTATGAAATTTGGGATACCTTTTCTGTCTTACATGAAGGCATATCTAGTGTAAAGGAAATGAGACTTAATACTTATACTATAGAATATGATAATTTTAAGATGAAACCTGATGATCCTATTTCTAATATGTATCTTAGATTCAATGAGATTGTCAACACAATGATTTCTCTAGGAAGAGAAGTCACTGCCAAAGAAAAAATCATGATAATTCTCAGATGTCTACCTGACAGATGGAGGGGAACCTCTGTCTCAATTAGAGAGTCATGAGACATCATCAGGCTACCTATAAAGGAACTCATTGGGAAACTGATGATGTATGAGGAAGATCTGAAAGTCAACAAAGAAGAGGAGTATGAACCAAAGAGGAAATCTGTTGCATTCAAGACCTCCCTCTCGAATCACAAAGACAAAGTAAAACTAGAAGCTTCTATAGACAGTTCCACTACTGAAAAATCATCACCAGATAGTGATGAGGAGATGGATCAACTGGCTAGAAGATTCAAACGATTTTACAAGAAGAAAAACTTTTTCAGAAAACCTAACTTCAAGGGAAAGTATGATCAAAAAGTAAACTGGAAAAAGGACTGGAGAAGAAGTGACAAAACTGATGAGATTGTATACTATGAATGTAAGAAAAAAGTACATATAAAGGCTGACTTTCCAAATCACAAATATAAGAATAAATATGAGGACAAGGACAAGAAGTATAAAAAGTCAATGAAGGCAACCTGGAGTGCCTCTAAGGATATTTCAAGTGACTCAGACACATCACATGATGAACAGGCTAACAAAGTCGATCTTTGTTTTATGAAAAACACATCTGAGGTAACACTGAACTCTTCTATGTATAATTCATACTATTTTGAAGAGGAAATTGACTCTGAAAATATGACCAATGAAGAAATTTTTTAATATTGCAACATGATTGAAGAGACATGTAATGAATTAAAAGACAAATATAAATCATTGAAGAAACAGCATGCTCTCACTGTAACTATTAAATCTGAACTTACTACTGAAAATAAGAAAAATTCTCAATTGTTCAAAGAAAACAATGGACTAAAAATGTCTAATGATAAATTAAAAAGTGACTTAGAAAAGTTTACTAATGGGAAAAATACCCTTACCCAAATGCTAGGAAAAAAATTGATCCTAAATATAATACTAGCATTGGTTATCAACCTGGTAAAAGAAACCTTGGTAGAATGAATTTTGTTTCAAAGTCTAGGACATATAGTTTTGTTCCTAGTTCTGGAAACATCTCAACTAGCTCGAGTCATGATACATATTATACTATTTGTAGTTTTTGTGGACAAAATAGAGTTTATTTTTCAAATACTTTACACAATGCTTATAGAAAACCTATGAGACAAATATGGGTTCCTAAAGAACTTATTACTAATGTTATTGGACCCAAACAAGTATGGGTACAAAAATCTTTCTTTTCTTGATCATGTTATAGGAAAGATGCTTAAAGAGATCCTGCACAAATATGTGGTACTTAGACAGTGGGTGTTCAAGGTACATGACAGGAGACTACTCATGCTTCAAGAATCTGATAAAAGTATATGGAGGACATGTCACATTTGGTGACAATGTCAAAGGGAAGATCATTGGCTTAGGCCAGATTGGTAACTCTAATTTGATTCTAATTTCTAAAGTACTGTTTTTTAATGGCTTGAAATATAATTTTCTTAGTATCTCATAACTTTTTGATGATGGATATCATGTTAAATTTGAAAATGATGCTTATAATGTATTTAATTCTAAATATGAGTTATTATTTTCTGCATCAAGGAATGAGAATGTTTATTCTGTTGATTTAGATACCTTAAATTCTCAAAATGGTTCATTCTTAAGTGTATTTCATAAAGAACCTTGTCTCTCTCATAGAAGACTAGGACACTGTAATGTTTACTCACTTAGAAAGCTAACTGGAAAATGCCTAGTTAAAGACTTACCCAAACTTGAGTTTCCAAATGACAAAGTGTGTAATCCTTGTCAAAAGGGAAAACAACAAAAAAACTATTTCAAATCAAAGAAAGAAGTATCTACTTCTCAACATCTCAAATTGGTTCACATGGATTTGTTTGGACCATCTAGAGTTTCTATTTTAAATGGGAAGCACTATGTTTATGTTCTAGTAGATGATTTCTCTAGATATACCTGGACCTTTTTCATGGCTCACAAAAGTGAGGTCTGCTCTTATTTTACTAAGTATGCCAAGTCTGTAGAAAATCTTAGTGGAATTAAAATTAAATATTTAAGAAGTGATCATGGCCGTGAGTTTCAAAATCAAGAGTTTGAATCCTTTTACACACAAAATGGTTATAGTCACAATTTCTCTTCCCCTAGAACACCTCATCAAAATGGTGTTGTAGAAAGAATAAATAGAACCCTGCAAGAAATTTCTAGAACAATTCTTAGTGAATATGACCTACCTACTTACTTTTTGGATGAAGATGTTAATACAGCACGCTATATAATCAATAGATTATTGATTAGACCAATTCTCAAGAATACCCCATATGAACTTTGGAACAATAGAAAGCCTAAGGTTAATTACTTTAGAGTTTTTGGTTGCAAAGTCTTTATTCTCAATAATGGGGATAATCTTGAAAATTTTGCATCCAAAAGTGATGAAGTAATTTTCCTAGGTTATTCAATATCAAGAAAAGCTTATAGAGTATTCAATAAGAGAACTAAATTTGTGGAAGAATATTTCCATATCAAGTTTGATGAAACAGATCCACATGAGCCTAGAATCATCCTAGAAAATCTAGAGGATGATGTATCAAATCTGAACATCAACTCAAAATCCTCAAATACCTCTGTGAAAGAATCTGTGAAAACTTCCAATTCTAGAAATTCTGTGCAATCAAGTCATAATGAACTTGAATCTATTGATGAACCTGAATTCACTAGTCCCTCTTTTTCTAGAAAGGTCAGAACTCTTAAAAACCATCCCTTAGATGTTGTTTTAGGAGACTTAGAGCAAGGAACAAAAACTAAAGCTTCTCTTAGAAATCAGGTTGAACAACAAGCCTTCTTGTCAGATCTTGAACCTAAAAACATTGATCATGATATCAATGATGAATTTTGGGTAATTTCTATGCAAGAAGAACTCAATCAGTTTGAAAGAAATAAAGTTTGGAAACTTGTTGAAAGACCCAAGGACACTTTTTGTCATAGGCACTAAATGGGTGTTTATAAATAAGGTAGATGAAGATGGAAATATAGTTAGGAATAAGGCTATATTAGTTGCACAAGGCTATAGTCAAGAAGAAGGAATTGACTATGAGGAGACTTTTTCTCCAGTAGCCAGACTTGAAGCCATTATAATTCTACTTGCTTATGCTACACATCTGAATTTCAAACTATATCAAATGGATGTTAAGAGTGAATTCTTAAATGGGTATATAGCTGAGGATGTCTTTGTTGAACAACCCCTGGTATTTACAAACCCTCATTTTCCAAATCATATTTTTAAACTATCAAAAGCTTTATATGGTTTAAAACAAGCTCCAAGAGCTTGGTATGACAGATTAAGTACTTTTCTTATTTCCAAAGGTTTTACAAAAGGAATAGCTGATCCTTCCCTCTTTATAAAACGAATTTCTAATGATGTTTTAGTTGTTCAAATCTATGTAGATGATATTATTTTTGGATCTTCAAAAAATTCATTATGTATTGATTTTTTTAAAATGATGAAAAATGAATTTGAAATGAGTTTAATGGGTGAACTAAAATTATTTCTTGGATTTCAAATATTTCAAAATAATGATGGAATTGTTTAAAATAATATTAAGTACACTAGAGATCTTCTAAAACGTTTTGGATTGTATAGAACTAAAATTATTGGCACTCCCATGCATACCACCTGTAAGTTGGATCTTGATGAAGATGGAAAATCTATTGATCAAACCACTTATAGAGGAATGATTGGAAGTTTACTCTACTTAACTGCTAGTCATCCTGAAATTATGTTTAGTGTGTGTATGTATGCTTGCTTTCAAGAAAACCCTAAGGAATCTCAATTAAATGTTGTAAGGAGAATTTTCAAATACCTCAAGCATACACCCAATTTAGGATTATTCTATCCTAAAGGACAATCATTTGAACTAGTTAGTTATTCTGATGCTGACTTCAGTGGATATAAGTTAGACAGAAAGAGCACCTCTGGAACATGTCACATTTTAGGCAAGTCACTGGTATCATGGTGTAGTAAGAAACAAAACTATGTTTCATTATATACTGCATAAGTTGAATACATAGCTGCTAGCAGTTGTTGTGCACAAATTTTGTAGATGAAACACACTTTTCTAGATTATGGATATCAATTCAGACATGTACCAATAAATTGTGACAACACAAGTGCTATTAACATTTCAAAAAATCTTGTTTCACATTCTAGGACAAAACATATTGATGTAAGACATCACTTTTTGAGATATCATTATCAAAAAGGTGATATCACTTTGGAATTCATTGGAACTGAATATCAACTTGCTGATATATTCACTAAACCATTAAATTCTGAGAGAATATATTACATAATACATGATCTTGGCATGATCAATCACAAATAGATATCTTACTAGTCTTACTGTTTAATCTTTTACTATATTTTACTTTACTGTCTCATTATCACAGTTTCTCAGTTACTGTCTCTCATATTTACGGTCTCACCATTAGTACTTTCTATTCACGGTCTGTTATTTACTGTATCACCATGACCGAACAGTTTACTTACTGTCTCATCATGACCAAACAGTTTACTTACTATCTCACCGTGACAGAACTGACCATTCATTGTCTCACCATGATGACCACTGATTGTCTCACCTTGACGACCATATACCATCACACCGTAATGTCTATTCACGGTTTCACCGTGAAAATTATTTATGCTTTTCTTTTAACCCATATCGTAGTAATTCTTTTTCACCTCTTTTACTTTCCCATGTTTTTATTTTTGTGACGTATGACATTCCCAAATGATAAAACAAAAGGGTTTCACTCGGTTCTTCACCCGGACCTTCTCCTACTCACTCTTTCCGAACACTTTCAACCTTGTAACCCTCTCTCTCTCTCGACCTTCGGTGAATGCCAAGGATGAAGCGTCCATCGTCATCCACACCTGAGAAGCGCATCTCGAAGGAAAAGAAGATAGCATCGAAGTTGGCGCCTGAAGGACCCTTGAATCCAAACCTAGTAAATCGCGCTATCATTCCTGAAAAAGAAGTTTGCCCTGAGTGGATTTTGCCCAGAAATTCTCTGGTTTTAAAAGTTTTAATAGAACAAGGCTGGATCGAATGGTTCTCAAGGAAGGATAGACCTATTTATCTGAGGTTGGTAGCTCAGTTTTATCAGTATGTACAGTTTTCTTTTGATGCTGGTGAAATCTATGTTGTGAGGAGTTGGGTCAATGGACAAATATGCTCCTTCTCATCAAGGTTATGGGCTGAATGCCTTAAGATACCTCACGAAGCAATCTATGATGATTATCAGAGAGATCCCCCACCTACAACTGATTTCTTTGACCTAGAAAATGCACTGGAAACCCTAACTGGAAATGGAACCAAGAGAAGGGTCATAGCTGCTGAACTTGATGGAGAGACAAAAATGTTGTTTAAATTTGTTCAAAATCTGATTAGCCTGAGGAAAGGTGAATTTTCTTTCCTGAATTTCTAAGATGTGCTCTTGATTCATCTTATGAAGAATGGACACAAAATCAATCTGTGAAAATACATCATTCACCATATGTGTGAATTGATCAAGGTCACATCCAAATCCACCTCTCTGTTTTACTCTAGGCTGATTTCAACCATGCTTGTTGCCAAAGGAGTAGTTGGACCCAATGAAGAATTACTTATGGACTATGAATACTATTTATCCAAAGCTGCCATCAAAAGGATGAAAATAAACTAGAACCCCTGGAAGAAGGAATGGGTTGAAGACAATGATAAGCTCTATGAGAAGTTCAATCCTGTAGATTATCCAACAAGGCCAAAGGGCATTTCTGATCCTGGTTTGGAACTATATGAAGTTTTTTATTATCCAAAAGATGAAGAAGAAGAGGAAGAGTTAGCTGAAGTACCACATAGAGAAGAGGCTAATATACCTCATAGGGAAGAAGTTGTTATTGAGAAAGAAAGGACTTTTGTTCCTCCTTTTATTCCTGGAAAAGAACCTCCTGCCCCTAGAGCTGTTGTTAATCTGGAAATCCAATCTGAGGCTGCAAGAGAATTAGTTGTCCCAGAATCTGATCAGCAAGACATGGAAGAGGATGTAATAAGAGAACTCCCTACTGTGCAAGAAGTAACTCAAAAATAACTCCCTGCTATCCAAGAAGCTGATCTGGAAGACCTTCCTATGGAACAATCTGTTCCTGAGATAATACAATCTGCTGAATAGAGGATGGAGATAGCCTTCAGGTTGGCTAGGAAAGAAATGGTTGAGGAAATTAGAGATGAACTAGTGGATTTAGAACAACTACCTGAGCCTCAAGGTCCTAAAGAGGAAGCACTTGTTGAGGGGGAGGAACCTCAAAATCTTGAGACTAATGAAGTTGAGGCTGATGAGGCTGATTCTGATGAAGCATCTCAACCTGCTGAGTCATATTCGGTGGAAACTCAATATAAATTCCCTATATTTTATGATGTGAGTGAATCTCAATAGGTTACTTCCACTGGGATTGATCTTTCTTCTTGGTTTCAATTGAAATTTGTCACATACTTTGCACCTGAATCTAAACCTGAACCTAAACCTCAACCTCAACCTGAGCCTGCACCTGTACCAATTCATGCACCTGCACCTTTACCTGAATATAAATATTTTGTCTGTAAAGATTATTTTAAAGTCTTTGTAGACACTATCTTAGTTGGAGTTGAGAAACTCTTGTCCTCTCAACCTGGTCTTGTGACCCAACTGAGTCAGGAAGATGCCTCACTTCTTTTAGAAAAGATTATCTGGCACATTCAACCCAAGATGATTCATGAAATTCAATAATTAAGGGTTGAAAACAAGTTGCTCAGTAATGAAGTTGCAACTCTAAAAAGTATGTTTGAAGACCTATATAGAGAATTGCATTCCAGATCAGAGCCTGTTCCTGCTTCTCTTGAACCTTCTGTTTCAAACATATCTCGAGATATTGTGTCCCAGATTCATCCATACCTCTTATCGTTTGATGAAAAGATTATATAAAGGCACAAACACATGTTTCAACACATGAGAGATCTTGTGGAGAACCTTAATAAGCTCACATACGAATATACTGGCTGTCTTCAAAAGGTCTTGAAATAGCTCAAGTCTCTAACCACAGTTGTCAAAGATTCTACTTCCTATGGTCAAACCTCTACCCCTTATTTGGATAGTTCTCTACTCAGATCTATAGTCAAGGAAGAGATTCAGAATGCCTTCAGTGGCTTTGATATGGTTCCTTTATCTGAAGTTGTTAAGAACAGTGATAGAGTGCTTGACCTGGTTCAAATTCATTCAAAGATTTCCAATGATGCTCAGAAGGAGATCTCTAAGAAAGTGGACTTCTATTTCAACCAGATTTTCCCCAAAACTGATATGACAAACCACTTCAAATATCTAGTAGAAAATCTGAGAATACCTCCTGTGACTCAGGCCTTCAAAACCCAAGTCCAGAAGCTCACGGAATTTACTATATTGTTGGACAAGTTCATGGAAAATAAATATGATTTTGAAAAGGCCATGCAGTATGGAGGAGAGATTATTGCAGACTTCATTAAACTTTTGAGACTGTATATTCATGTTCAAAGCACAACAATTTTTTCTCCAGTAGATTCTCCTCTTAAACCTCGATTACCTACTTTCACTTCTGCCTTAGCTTCCACAACCATGTCTGTTGGCTAGGCTCTTAGTCAGATCAGGCCTGTCATTCTTGACCAGCACTGGCCAAGATCTTCTACTACTCCAACATTGGCTCCCTCAGTCTCTGAAGGTCTCCATTTACCTTCTCTATCTACAACTTCTATGCCTTCTTCTACATCAGAAACTTCCTCTATGGCTTCCTCTTATGCTGCTGATAAAGGCAAAGAGAAGGCCAATACCTGAAGAAGACCAGTGACTGCTATTTTTTTTGATGGGGATGTCATTGATTTTTTTTTGTATGTCTACTGTTTGTTGTATTTTGAACACTCTTAATGCAATGTGAACTGATTATACTCTCTTATTTTAACTTTTTTTATAATACCAAAAGGGGGGTAGAAAGTTATATTCTATGTTATATTCTCTTTAGCTGCATTCAATTTACCCTTTAACTTTACTTGATTTGTGATCATCAAAAAGGGGGAGATTGTTGGACTCCTCATGTATTAATCATGTTTTATTGATCACAAATCTCAATAATAATTACAAATCTTATTAATGATCACAAATATCACAAATCTTATTAATTATTTGTATTTATGCTTCAAGTTATCTCATACCTTATAATGGTTAAGCACAATTCATTTTATGTGTATTACTGTTTAAATATGAATACAGTTATTTTCCTAATTACAAGACACTGTGAAGCTTGACACATAAGTCAGACACTATGAGCAAGACACAGACACTGTGACCAATGAGACACTGTGACCATGAGACACCGTGACCACAAGACACCGTGACATAGTAATCCAGACACAGTTAGCAAGACACAGTCATCAAGACATAGTGAATCCAGAAACTATGAGCAAGGCACCAGAAGCCAAAAACCGTAAGCAAGGAGACACCGTGAAGGAGACACTATGAAGGAGACACCATGAAGGAGACACCGTGAAGGAGACAACGTGAAGGAGACACAGTGAAGGAGACACCATGAAAAAGAGATACCATGAAGAAGACACTATTTACATAACTTACTGTGACACTGTTTCTTAAACTATTTTGTCGTCTTTCAATTTAATGTTTAACGGTCATATTTGATGCCTTTAATGCACTAACAATAATTAATGTGTCTTTGTAGACATAGTATGAGGTACGAGGTACGAAGTACGTGGAACCTGTCAGCCAAAACCCATGCATTCGAAGATAACGAGAAGTGTGCCCAAGAGGAAGAAGATGACACGCAACAACTCAAGAAACGTGAGTGCACTGTACTAAACAGAAAAACAAGCTGACAAACATGACCAAGAAGAAAAGATTGCAAGATCTTTAAAGAAGCAATTGTCTCATGCATGAAATCCAACACTACTGAAGAACACACAAAGTACATTGGAATATAGAGAACATCTTCACTCGTGAATAACACAAGCTGAACCACAATACTCTATTTTTCAACACAAAAACCAGAGAAGGACTGAAAAGCATTTCTATCTTATCCAAGGAGTCCAAAGCTATACTTCTAATCACTAGAGAATTCTAAACTCATATTTACTCTCTCTCAGTGATTCTTTTATTTTACTTTTAAGTAGTGTGTGTACTATGTATATGTTACACACACACTGACTCCTACGCTGAACTGGAGGATTTCAAAATCCTCACACCAAATTCTTTACCCTTGTTTACCCACGGAAATTGTGGAAGAGGTCCCTGTGCAGCCTGATCATTATTTATTTTACCCATGAAAACTATGGAAGAGGTCCCTACGTGGCCTGTGTAAGGGTTGGTGTCCTGAGAACCAACTGTTTTGTACTTTTATTACATGAATTTTCACTTATTTTATATTGTTCATTGTTCTACATGACTATAATATAATAATGTCCTAGAATATTTATTGAAATTGATAAGGTCATGGAAGATCCCCGCTATGATGAGAACCTTGAAATGCTATAACAATATTCTTAAATAAAGTTCTACAGTTGGATAACATACTATGATAGGACACATAGTATACAGACCATCATGTGTGAGTACTCGTAAGAAGACGAGACTCTCTCTCATGGAGTTCGCACTTGGTAATCTCCAAGATGGGAGATTTTGAGAACAGACCCGCCAGTAGCAATTCTGCATGTCTTGGTGTCATCGGACATTGCTATCTATGAGCGTGTGTAATGGTCCATAGACTGGAAGATTATCACTAACTCGTTTCATGACTCGCACACTTAGATTTACTGATGAAAACCATCACGCAGACAGTTAGTGGGAAGTAAGGTAAGTTGGGTGTGTCATGAGTGACATGTTGTTAATGGATAAGTCGAGGAAGGATTTTTCCCTTCCATTTATGGAAGTTTATATCTCTGCCCTTTTATTGAAATAGAACTGTCGCATTAAATTCCATGTCCATGGTGTAAATGAAGAGTTTATTTCAGGTAGTCAAAGAACGATGGATCAAGCATATAGGTTTATGACACTACCATGAAACCTGCTTGATGTGATATCGAGACAAAGGGATTAAATTACACAGTAAGCGTTCGTATGAGGTGATACATCAATGCGGAATCAACTTCTTTCTCTTGGGTACCTTGACCCATTGCTAGACAGTAATCTTGGACTTTAGGCAAGCCCACCTAATGCCAATGAGAAAGAGGCCTAGAGGGTCACACACTAAGTGTATTCAAGTATCTCAAGTAGAATGAAGATTATTCTTGTACGTGGTTTAATAATTATTCAAGTAATCCTAAATCGTTTCAATTATGGAGGAAAAAGGAAATGAAAAACAAGATATACACACCATGTATTAAAGATTACACGCCGTGTAGTTTTTCATGGAAAACAAGTACACGCCATGTATTAATAATTACACGTCGTGTAGTTTTATTTATGGAAAGGAAATGAATAAATGAAAACAAGACATACACTCCGTGTACATTTAATGTACATGCCGTGTATTTTTTAATGAAAAAAAGTACACGCCGTGTATTTATTAATACACTTTGTGTAGTTTTTCCAGTCGGGATTTTGAGGATATAATATTGTTTTAAATTATATTTATTATAATCAGCATGGGCGCATGTCAAGGAATTAATTATTAGACATGGGGGTTTTAAATAAGATTCAATGAAATAAATAAAATGTGTAACGTGTTTATTTATTGTCATAACTCTATACCCTCAAACCTGATTATAAATATCCTCACAACCCCAACTCTTTTCCTACACACAAGAGAATCATTGTGTACAACAACTCTGGAGAATTCTTTCAAGGCTAAAATAACCTCTTCCTCCAAGAATTCTCTCAAGACCAAGATAGATCCTCTTCCATTGGATCAAGATGATCTAATGTGGACAACAAAAGAAAAGGTTTCTCCACGCTAGCACCCGGAGACTCCTTTAGCGACGTCCCGAGATACGTGGTACACGTGTGGATCACCGCTAGAGGAATTCTACACTTGGCTTCTACGATGCAACGACGAATCACATCAGAACGTGATCAAGAACATCAACGAAGAAAGAACACCCAAAAGGTATTTCTTTTCAATTGATTAAATTAATTATAATCAACCCGTAATGATCCTACTTTGTGGTTCTGGGACAAACCTTCTTCTTTGTATTTTTCTGTGATTTGATCCATGGAGACTAGAATTTATCATTGTATTGATCCCAGATTGATCATTGTTAATGACAAAAAGCCAAGTGGGCACATCCACCCACGCGCTTTCGCTGTGCCCGGAACCATCAGCCTGGACAGTCCATGTACTATTGTCAACCCCGATCCAGGGTGTGGATCAGAGTTTATTTATATAAACTGCTTGGTGGCAGGTGATCACCAAGTGTAGTGGATTAGGTCTCGTCTTGAGACTGAACTACTTGTTTTATATCTACTGTGTTGTTTAAATTTAGTCTACTCTGTTTTACTGCTTTACTGCATAATCTAGAAAAACCCTAAATTCACTTTGATAGTTAGTCTTGGAAAGATGTTATATCTGATTTGTTATAGTAGGATAACTTTAAAAGTAATTTTAATAATACCAATTAAGATTACTGAGAATTAATCAATCTTCTAAGAATTTGTTTAAATAGTCAAACTATTATAACAGTATAACCTTGATTAACTGGGTTGTATCTATTTTTAGGGAAATCATTATTTGGAAAACTAATATCTTTTAAACATAAATTTTTATAGTAACTCAATTCACCCCTCCCCTCTTGAGTTAACTACTCTGATCAACACATTTATAAATATAGATACTAATAAACTTTTTGATGCATATTTTAAGGGGTGTTCAAAATGTAAAAGGAAATTAGTAAGTGATTGGATCAATAATTTAATCGATAAAAGAGGTTAATTTCTAAAGTGTAATTGTAAAAGAAAATGTGTATCACTTAATAATTTCCTATTATTAGTGATAAATTAACACTTTCCTAGAATCTTTAATAAGGGTTATTCATTATAAAGGTAGGCCTATATGCTCTCATATAATATTCTTCTTCAACTTTTTCTTTTTTACAGTATCCCTATGCATTCCAATCTGATATTAGGCTATTGAATATTTTTTAATTATTCAATGTTACTTAGGTTTGGTTAGAGTGGATGGTTTTCTTGGATGATACCAAGGTAATACAATGTTTTCGTTTTCTATTTTCATACTTTATATAAAAAACAAACCAATCCCTAATTTTAAGTTAATTATAGGTTGGTTCTTAGCTTAAAGTGGTGATTGAATTCTCTACCTTTTAATTCAAAGTGCTTATCTATGATCCTTTGGTAGGTATACACCTCTTCCCTCTTATATTTCCTTAGAGATATGCTGAAATTCCTATAAATTTTAGTGTATTTAAGTAAAATCGAACATTGTTTTAGGAATGAATTATTAATTTATCTCGTATGAATTTTAAGGGTTATTTAGAAGTTGTTTTGTCTTTATAATGAGTTATATACACACCTTTGATATTTTCATGTTTCTTTTCAATGATGATAACATTGTACATGTTCATTTTGGTACAAGTGTAATGTAACTAAAATTTAGGGATTTATTTATGTTTAACTATTTATTTAATAAAATTTTCTTTCATTAATTATAAAATTTATTTTATAGGAAGTTGTTATTTTTATTAAATTAATATTTTTAATTGAAAATAAAATTTACTCTGATTAAATGGTTAATTTTAAAAAATAGATTGTATATATTTATATATATATATAAAATAAAATGATTAGTAATTTGGAAATAATAAAGGATGTTTGAGAATTTAAAATAAAATATTTTATAATAAGTAAGTATTTCTTACAAAAAATATTAAATTTAAAATACACTATATGTTTTAAATTAATAATTAATGTATACATATTTAGATTCTAATTTAAGAAAACATTCAATGTTTTGAATCAAGATATTGAAATTGATTAATAGAGTAAACATCATTTATTGGTAAAAAAATCTATTACCTATGAGAATAGTTAAATATGTTTATGAATAGTAAATACTATAAAATATACTAAATGTTTATTTTTAAAAAATTTAGGTTTCAAACCCATTTATTAAAAATAGGAAACATAAAGAAATCATATGATGGAGTCATACAAGGGATAATTTCCCACCAACAAAAATGAGACCCTACTTGAGAGTGGAATTCCACAAACAAAGCACCAAAATGTCACCTTTTAGATTTTCCTCTAGTACCCATGTTCCAGGGATAATGACCTCTTTCTCATATATGTCGACCTATCTTTCATGACCTAATATTCTGATGAAAAACCTAGTCATCACTATATGAATATTCTGGTGACTCGTTTGAAGAAGTGAGTGAAACGTCTTCCAGATTAATTGGAGTACCATGTTTCTATGATAGGTCCCTCATGTCCATTACATAGCTGGATCTAATATTAGATTCAATGATTATGGTTATTAATCTTAGGACTAAAAGGTAGTCTTTATAGCTAATGGTTGAGGGTTCCACCTTAGCATACAATTTCTCCACTTGCAAGTCAAATCAATTGGCAATGACATCATTTAGGTTCCTATAAAACCTCTCTTTCCCAAAATACCTCAGTGGAATTGAAGTGTGGGAATTTTTTATCCCCACCTCCTCACACTCCTTAGTTGTATTGGTTCCAAATCTATCTAAGTAAACCTTCATAAACTCAAAAGAAAATAAGGATAAAACCACTCCTAAAAAATAGTGGCATTATCCCTTTCCCTTAGATAATGGAAGGAAGGAGGATCCAAATAAATAGGAGAGGATAATGGATCCTTAGATCCTTAAACCTTACTAGGATATGATGAGAAGGAAATAGATATCTATGTTGAACCTTCCTGTTGAAAAGAGGATCCTACGAGCATCTTGGTCTAATAATGAGAACTCATAGGAGAAACCAAAATAGGTCGATCATATTGAGAGCTAAGGACAAGATCATTTGACCTATATTTTTTGGATAAGACAAATTTAAAACCTTAATCATCAATTAATTTTACCCCTTGTCCAATTAATATTTATGTGATTATGTTTGTTCCTACTTAGTCACCTATCCAACCAACAGAGGATCATCCTTCCTAGCCAATGATGACTCCAGATCATCTCTAGCCTACAATTCACAAACCTCCTAACTTTGAGCATACACTTCTTTTTGTACTAAAATCTACACCACCTGTACATAGTTAGATGAACAATCACAAGGAATTCCATCAAGAGCACCTTTATCCTTCAAACTATCTTTATTCAAGTCTCTGGAGGTATTGTTCATGATGCTCTTATTTATAGCCATCTCAGATCCATCTTGTACGGAATTACCTAAGGGGCACAACATAGGAGAAATACATACCTCTTTTTCAATGCTAGAGGGATGGAAAAAATAATCCTAAACAATCTTCTTAGCACTAACATTTCCATCATTATTAAATTTTTGAGCCATTCATTCACCTCCTACCTAATACTACAGTGAAAGATCCAAAGATCCAGCATCCCTCTGATGATGAGATTCCACTATATGAGATCTCTTTTCATCCTCTTTACTGGCTATATAACTATGAGGATTGAACATACCATCTGTGTTCTGATCCTTCTTCTTACACCTTTCATTGGGGTGAACTTTCAACCCACAGTGACTACAAATCATTTTCCTCAAACATTTCTCATAATAATTCCCTATGTTAAACATCCTTTGCAAAGGTTAGGAATATTTTTGAATTCAACAGTTAGGTTGAATATAAAATCTATGGCAGACAGACCAATTGTCTCGATAAGATGGTAGCTAAGGTAAAATTTAACCAACAGCCTAGCAAAGTGGCCATATCAATCTCTTTCAGACTCTTTATCTATCTTGATCATAACACCAACTATTGAAGTAATTTCCCAAATAATATGGGGGTTACAAAAAAACCAACTCAAACCATGGATCTAAATACAAGGATGGGTAAAATAATTCTTAACATTCATAGGATTAAAAGAAAGATCTTAATCCTGAATTTTAAGAAATTCGTGTTTCAAGTTAATGAAACCCTATACTCAAGCTTTGGATTTTTGATATGCATAAAAACAATATGGAAAATCCTTTCCTTAAAAAATTCATCTTCTAGTCATCAAAGCCTCAAAACTCTTTGAGTTTATTCCTAATAACAATTAGACTCCATTTGTGATCTTTATCATTCAAAGAGAGTTTCGAAACTAGAGAATTCTAACATTCATTGAGTCGGTATGAGATAATACCATGAGTTTCTTCAACAAATATTCTATCCCCTTTCTTCCTAAACCTCTGGGAGAAAAAAATCACTCATCTTGAATCCCATCAAAGAAACGAGGGTTTGAGTCATGAATATAATCTCGCAATAAAGGATTATCTAAGGAAGTCCCAATATCCACCTCTAAATCAGACCTAGACTTAGATGCTACCACCCGAGTAAAGGAGACGTTCTTACCAGATTTAAAGTCAAACCTAGGGTTCAGAGGATCCAATAAATCCACACTCGGGTTACTCATAAATGGTAGATCCCCATTAACCCCCTTATTTCCACCTTCATCATCATTTTTAAAGGTTATTGAAGCCATAAAAGCCTAATCCAGAAGAAATCACTGTTGATCACAAATGAATCACCTGAGGACTGCTCTCTCGATGCTCTCCATCCTCATTAATAAAATAATACCAAATGGTAAAAATGATGTGTATATATATATATCATTATAATTTAATAATTTAATACCCAATTTCTATTCTTTCAAAATAAATATTAATTAAAAATAATTATTAATTCAAATTTATTTATTAATTATTTATATAAATTATTAATTAAAGATAATCAAAATTATTTATAAATTATTTATAAATTATTTATAATTATTTATATACACATAATCCATAGGCAAAACATTCGAATATCCCCAAAATAAAAATATGAGAAGGATCGTACAATTTTAACTCCACTAAAAAATGAAATCATGACCTCTCTATCTCTAAAAAATGGTTGAGCTCAAGAAAAAAAATATTATACATCGAACCAGAACAAATAAGAAGAGAACAAACACTAGATTTTTAGGAACCTCAACCATTGGAGAACCAAAAACTAGGCTAAGATGGGACCTAGAATTCCATTTTGAATGAACAAGAACACCCTTAAAATTCAAAGTAACCTTTAAAAATAAAACTAAAAACTAAAACACATCTTAAAATATGAAAACCCATAAATAATAGCCATTCTGACAGTTTTTCAAATGCATGGTATGAGTGGTTATTTTAAAACATATTTTTACCTTGTTTTTAATTTGAGAAATCCATTTCATTGAAATAAAAATTAACTAAAATTTTATTTTCCTATCAAATACTATTTATACATATTCAATACTGTTATTAGGTATCTCAAACATTAATTTAAAACACATGCTATTAGGGTTATTAAATTAAATGATAATTTTGATGTGAAACCTACCTCAATCCAAAATGGTGATGAAGAAACCCTCAATTGCGGAAGAAACAAGTCTTGAATAACCCATCACATACCCAAAAAACTATGATATCAAATAAATTTAAAACCTAAACTTCACCTAGGGTTTAGCTGGAGTGCACATGGTAAGGGGGAGATGGGGGCGATATGAAATGAGGGGAAAAGATAAATAAAAGATAAATCAACCCTAACCTTGATGAACCAGGCCCAAATAATAAATAAATTAAAAAACAGAATCATTTATGTGGAGAATAAAAGGAAGGGAGGTCGTCTACAGTGGTTATGGGTGGAGGTCGTGTGTGAGGTTGGTTGGTGTTCCACTGACACCGATGTGAGAATTTAGATCATGATTAAAGCGAGAAGAAATAAATCACATACCTTAGATCTAGAGAATAAATTCATCAAGAATGCTTGATGAAGAGCATAGATAGTTAGGGATCAGTTCCGTGAAAGCTTGAAAGCACGAGGATGGTGGTGCTCAGCCAATAGAAAGACAATGACGATGTTGCGGATGCTATTGGGTAGATATAGATATGATTTGACCTTTGTGAGTGGATGTTTGTGTATGTGTTTGAATATAATTTTACTCCCAAGTACCTACTGTATATATAATTTTATAATTATTTAAATATATATATATATATATATATATATATTGGGTTGGGTTATTGGCCTAGGGGAAAGGTAGACCTATAATACTGCATCAAAAAGCAAGAGGTTCAAACCCTATTGGTCTCCATTTATGGGAAAATAATCTATGCAAAGTGTAGATGGGGGAAATGTGCACAGAGGGGGTGGCGTTTCCTTGGGGACAGACAGCGTAGAGGGTGCTCGGCTCAGGCAGGTGACCCCGACGGTGGGCCTTGGTGGTGACGTGAGGAGACACCCACGAAATTGTGGCAGGTGTTGTCTATGGAGGGTCATGGCGGTGACACTACTAGGTGAGGAGGCGGGTATGGATGTCAATGACATGGTGAAGGGATTCAGGCCTAGCAGATGGTGGTGGAAGCACGAGGCGACGTCGTCTAAACGATGATACTGTCGGAATCAGCGACAAGGGTGACTACTGGGGGAGGTGAGGGGTGCGAACAATGATGGCACGGTGAAGGACTTTAGGACTGGCAGATGACGATGGAAGCACGAGCATTTATGCGACGGAGTGAGGGCTGACGGTGGCGGTGTCGGAGGAATGATGACGCTGCTGGAATCAACGGTGAGTGCTACAATGCACACAAATGAATATTGGGACTACGAGCCTGTACTAGGGGTTTAATGCCCCCATTGGACCTTCAAAAGCCATGTAATGAGATTCCTCTTCCCAAAATAACAAGAGTATGCATTCATTTCAATTTTAGCATTATTATAATGTCTTTTATATATATACACACACACATACATGCATACGTATATATATATAATTATAATTATAAATAAATTTATTTAAAAAGTATTTATATATATTTATAAATATATTTATTATAATTTTATAATTATATAAATATTTATTTATTTATTTATAATTATATATATATATATATATATTTGTATATGCAGTTGGTGTATGCCTCAGTGGTAGAGGTGCCCCGTGATTCTGCATCAGACCCAAGTTCAAATTTGGGTGAGTGAATTTCTGCTAGTAGGCGGCGATGCAAACATGACATAGGCACCAGTAATTATGTGGGGTGTAGTGGTTGTCGGCATGCCTAGCGCAGCTCTTCATCGATGGACTTTTTCATGTTTTCAGGGTTTTTGTTTCTTCGTATGAGATTTATTTTATGTCGGTGATGTTTGTGATGTTGTGTTGAAGGTGATGGCGATGTGATAGTGTTGAGATGAGGTTCTACCAGCATTTCATCCTATCTCAGTTTGTTTGTTTCTCTGCTCTAGTTTTGGGTCTCTCTCAATCTCCCTGAGGCGGAGTAGCGCAGTGGTTGTCTTGTTTCTTTGGGTTGTGCGATTGAGTGTCTAGTTTAGGGTGTCAATGGAGGTGGACTATTTGGGCATCATTGTCTTGGATCTCGCTTTTTTTCTGGATTTGGTGCAGGTTGTTCGAGTTATCTTCTACGACGAGTTGATGATGGTTCTATTTGATGTGGTAGGTACTTCTCTGATGGTGGTTTGATGAAGCAGTGAATTACAATTATGGTCTTTTTGGGATGCTTTATTTATTTTATCTTTCTTCCCCATTATGGTGTTATTGGTGATGACGGCGTGGTGATGTTGATGATGGTCTTCAGCTGGGGATTCCTGGTGGGTTCTCATCAGAGATCTCTGATGAATGTGATGAAGATGACGAGAGGCGGGTTGATGTCGGGGGCGTGGCTCGAGGAAGCTTGTGGATTGAGGATCTATGTCCTAAGTCATCCTAAAGTGGCAGTGAGATTTTTAATTTTGTATAAAGGTGTATTTCGTTTTTTTTTTATTTTGGTGATCTATTAATCTGTTGTATGGTCTGGTTCCCGCTCACCCAAAAAATAGTTTTCGAAAATAAAATAAAAATATAATTTTCAGTTAGGGGTACCCTAAATAAAAACTCAGTTTTGGAGTCTTTATGAGCCTTTTAGGCCTCTAAAAACGTGATAAAGGTTTGCTTGTGTCACCGTGTGTGTAGATCTTGTTATAGGCTTCGATTTGATATGTGGTAGAGCCCAAACAGACACCCGGATCAAAAGTTATGGTCCTTTGAAGTTCGAGTTATGTTTACAACATATTTTAGATATTTTATTGATTTTTTGATTTTTTATCTACCAATTGATATTAAATGACTATTACTCGATAATAATTATCACATTATTGATTAAAATTTTTTTATTTATTTTATAAATCATTTTCATAAATATATTTTATATTAAGTGTAAATGCCTATTTACCTTATCTAAAACATATTTAAAAATATATATTATATTTATATCAATATAAATATATTTATATATTTATATATTATTTTAAATGGAATATATATTTTTTTGAAATATTCCCTTTATCAGTGCTAGTAAATAAGCATTGATAAAGGGGGTCTTTAACAGTGCTTTTTTAGCACTGTTAAAGGGGGTTCTTTATCAGTGCTGACGAAGGGGGTCTTTAACAGTGCTTTTCGCTAGCAATGTTAAAGCCATGGCACTGGATAAACCCAGTTGTGTAGTAGTGAGTGGAACCCCACATCAACATGGGTGTGGGTCCTCTACCATCTGAGTGGAACCCCTTATCGTATAGTTCATGGGTCTTTAATGACAAGAGTGGAACCCTCTGTCACACCAGGGCACTGGTCCGTGACCTTTAGAGTAGACCCCCCCCCCCCCATCAAAATGGGTGTGGTTCCTCTACCTTTCGAGTGGAACCCCCTACTGGATAGGTCACGGGTCCTCATGACACTATAGTGGAACCCCCCCCCCCCATCAGCTTGGGTGTGGGTCCTCTACGGATACTTATAGAGTGGAACCCCCTGATGTACTAGGGCGTGGGTCCTCTTGACACTATATTGGAACCCCCCCCCCCCCCCATCAACTTAGGTGTGGGTCCTCTATGGATAATTACAGTGGAACCCCCCTGGAGTACTAGGGAATGGGTCCTCTACTTGGAGATTGTGTCCCCTCAACCGTGTGACACAGTGACGAGGCATGGATTGACTTAAACAGTTGCTTCTAAGAAGATATGTGAGATTTTGGTCATTATCAATGGACTTCTGGAACTATTGTCAACTCTTATTCATGGACTTAACTATGAGATAGAAATCCCCTTACTCTCTCATTTGGTATTCTTTAAACTGAATATATATATATACTTCTGTGTTTGTACCCTTGGATTTTGTTACTCTCTTTCCATGAGATGCAAAGATGTGTGGGGTATGCCATGTGTGATCTGTGTTTAGATTCTCATGGTTGTATGAGTTTACTCTTATTCTATGGGTGGTGAAGACTCGATGTGTAGTTCATCTACTCGCTATTTTGATCCCCTGTTCTTGGAGGAGGTTACTCTTTCTCTTGGTTCGGGTTGAGTTGTTATCTTTCACCGCATCTTGTGTACTATTCTACTATCTTTCTATTCTTATTGTATATCTTACTTCTCCCCTTATACTTTTTGTGGATTCCTACTGGGTATGTATATACTCACCCATGCATGGTATTTTCCCACACATGTCGTGTCTTATGCAAATGATAAACAAGTTGGCGGTGACTTCAGAGGAGATTAGAGATACCAGGTGTTATGGACTACATATGGTGGTCGTAGCTTGGAGATCAGTAGCAAGGATCTCTCAGTATTTTACTTTTCCAATTTTTTTAGGTTGGGACATATTTTAGGTTAGGCGTGTATTTTTCCTCTTTACCTTTCATTTTTCACTATCATACTCTTGTACACCCTAGAGGTTTTGCATGCTTGGTTTACTTTCTAGTTTTTTTTCTTTTACTTTTACTCCATCTTCACTTCTACATCGAGATGGTTGTGCATGAGCATATAGGTACATAGGCAAAGGCATCCTCATGTTATTTATTCTTTTGATGCATGTTTTCACCCCTGGCTTGTGGATTCAGGCTTGGGCAAGTTGTGGCTCGAGCACCATCTTGGGTTAGGTCATGAAAGATTGATATCAGATCAGTTCATTCCTTAGAACATTGTCTGGAGTATTCCCCTTATGAGTATTTGGTTGGGTTTATGGTAACAGGGTAAAAGTTTCTTGAGTGTTTCTCTAAGGCTAGGGAATCTAGTGCTAGTGTGGGTAGTCGATATATCCATTCACCAGGACCTTGACTACCTGCTTGTCAACTTAGCATACCAAGATATTGGTTCCAGGGATCAATGGTACATGAATCATATAGGATTGAGTCTTAGATTGTCTTTCTTGAGTTATCTCCCCATTATTTTTTATATATATATGTGTATATATTCTCAAATGAATGTGGTACCTCTAAAAAAATTTCAAGATTCCTCTACGATGACGGCCATCCAAGATATCAATTATGGATCATGATGACAATATGATGAGTGATGAGGCCTCAGTTCAAGGTCCATCCCATGGGATTTTTCCTCTAGGTGGGCAGGTAGCAGCACCCCCACCTATTGAGCAGCATTTGGTACCAGAATAGAAGAATAAGGATGTTTGTAGTCTTATAACACTCTATTAGTTCCATCTTTAGAGCCCGTTAAGGTTTGGTGATGATCCAGATCCCCAGGTTGTAGATATTTTTCTTCATTAGGTGATCCGAGTTTTCATACTTGTGCACATCCCGACAGAATGGATGGTTTCCCTCACAACAGGTTCTCTTCATAGAGTAGTGGTTGGTTCCAGTGGTAATAGAAGATGACGCACCTATACCGAGTTCAAATTATAGGTTCTAGAGACAGGGATCACCTGGGTTTCATGCTGATCTAGACTCCCTTCTTAGGTGATTGAGGTCAGGCCTCATCTTGTGGTTTGGATATCTCGCTTTGTTAAGATCCCTTTCGATGGTGATCCTCATGATGAGACCTCTCCAGGATGATTTTGGGTATCGATAGAGTCTTGTTATGGAGATGTTTTAGCATGTCATTAGTCATAAAAGGAAGAGGTACACTTCCCCCACCAAGATGTGTCCTTGTGACGCGATTCAAAACCATGCAGGTGAGTTAGTGTCATCCCATAGAAGATAGTATCAAGGTGTGGTAGAGGATTTCCTTTGACCTTTTTTTCGGGATGTGAGGATATGATAGTGTGTTGAAATATGACTAGGTTGAGGAGAACAGTTAAGCAAGGGAAATGATGATCTCTCGACAGATGGGAATTTTTTCTGGGAGGCTCAAGTGTGGTTCAAGATATGACCTATATCACTACTAATTCAACTGAATTTGTTAGCATAAAGTCAAAATCCATATTTTCCTATGTGTATCCCCTATTCGAGACCTAGAGATACTAGAGGAATCCCTTTTTCTCAGCCCTTGTGTTGGAGGCCCTATAAAGAGGATCAGTGGTCGAACATTCCTGCTGATGGGACAACCTTACTCAGTGAGTGGAGAAATCCACACACCAAATATTTCCATAGCAGCAGTGAAACCCTATAATTTTTTCCTTAGTATTGACTGGTATTTTACTATCCATACTCAAATAATTTCTACCAGTGTGTTTTGTAGTGCTTCTAGGTTATGAGATGGAGTCCCCCCCCCCCTAAGAAGGATTGATCCCTGTATAGGTTAGGATAAGCTCATATACAGGAGGTTATGGCTGATTTATTAGTTGTTTAGTATTACACTTAGAATGATGGTTTTGCGATCTCTCATCTCCCTCCAATGATGGTGGGGTGTGATGACGTATCAGGCTTACCTCCCCACCATAATATGGACCTCTTTATAGACTTGCACCAAGGACGGGCTGATGTTTTCATTAGCACATCAGATGACCCTATGGAGCTTCAAGAACCAGGGGTGCAATTGGAGGGTCTATAGAGGTAGGGATTCATAAGACCCAATGTGTTCACCTGGGTATTTCCAGTGTTGTTCATGAAAAGGGTGGATGGGAGCTTGCGGCTTTGTGTAGATTATCATTGCCTAAACCAGGCCACGATAAAGAACAAGTATGATAGAATTAGTTCCCTAGAACCAACTTATGTGTACTTTATGATAACATGTATTCATATTTTTTAATATAATAAACTTCTTATCACATCATGATTGTTCTTTTGCATAACATAGTATATAATAATGTATTAATAGTCATTATCGCACTAAAAGGTCACAGTAGTTCCCCACTATAATGAGAACCTGGAAGTGCTATGACACTATTCTTAAATATATTTTCTATAGACAGATGATATCATTAGAGAGAAACAAATGATACAGACTATCAAGGGTGGATACTCATAGGACTTTGAGGCATATTTTCATGGTGTATACCCTTGGTAATAACCAGTAGGATATTATCAGAATGAGACCTGCCAGTATTAAATCCACATTTATATGTGTCATTGGATGTTCCTATCTTCGGACATGTGTATTGGTCATTAGAAATTTAGATTATTATTAATTAGTAGTATGAGTCATGTACTTTAATGTATTGATGAAAATTGTGAATAAAGATGTTTTTGGCATGGTAGGATATGTTGGGTGCATCACGAGTAATATTGCATTAATGAATAATGCAAGAAAGGAATTTTCCCTTATGTTCTTTAATAGAAGTTGATATCTCAAGACCTTTTATGTAAATGATTTAGCCGAAATAAATCCATGTTCACGGTGTACAATAGGCATGTTCAATTTTTGGGAATTCAAATAAAGATACATCGATCACATAGGTTGATGTCACCAGCATGCAACCTTCTTAATTTGAGATATCATGATAAAGGGATTATATTACACATTAAGCATTTATATGAGGTATCATAATTTTGCAGCATTAAATTATTTCTCTATGGGTGCCTTGGCATGTTTCTAGACACTAACCATAGACTTTAGGCTGCTTTGCCTAATGACACTGAGAAATAGGCCTAGAGGTTCACATGCTAAGTGTATCTAGAATCTTAGTTAAATAATATATTATTATTTATTATTTAACAAGTTGAATAAATATTATTCCAGAATGTGGTTTAATAATTATCCATGTATTCTTGATCTCATATAAATATTTATTTTAAATTTTTTGAATATAGTATTTATATATTTATTGGATAATAATGCCGTGGTATTTATTTAATAAATAAATAGTCATTATTCAGGGCTCGATAAATATTATGGAGGAATGGCGGACCAAGTTTAATGTTCTGGTGAGAAATAATAAATATTGAATATTATTTTATTAAATAATATTTAATTTACTTCTAAAGTTAAGTGAATGTTGATAAATAATAATATTATTGTTATTCTTTGACATGGGGTTCCACAGTGATTAAATAAATAATAAAGGGCGCTTGTGCAATTATTTTATTTTAACCCTAGTGATATATAAACTCAATTATATTATTTTCTCAATAAGCCAATTCATTTTTTTAGTTGTGCGCATGGATTTAGAGAATCCTTTCAATACCTATAGAGATCCCTTCTCCAAGAACACTCCCAAGAATGGAGAGAAATCTTCCTCCACCTCTCACTCTCGAGTCAAGAGAGATCCAGAAGAATTATTTGGAATTGGTTCTCAAGGCGATCAAAGGTGGACAATGCAAGCTCTAAGATCTATTGTGCTAGCACCTAGAGATTCCTATAGCTGCATTCAGAGATTTGTGGAACATGTGTGGATCATTGCTAGAGGGAATCTACATTGATTCCTACAATGCAATGATGAAACAATGCAGATCTTTTGTCAGATCCATCAACGAAGAAATAATTCCATCAAGTTAATTATTTATTTAATTAAATTGATTATATATAATATGTGATGATCCTCTCTCTTGGTTCTGAATTTATGTCCCATGTCTATGTTCTTTGATTCAATTCTATAGATCACAACTTTTATCATTGTCTAAATCTTGGATTGATCATCGATCATGGAAAAAAGAAAATTTTGGAATGACCCATCATACGCTTCCACTGCACCCAGAACCTATAAGTGGTATTAGAGTGGTCACATAATTATTTAAAATTATATAAATATTTTTGATCATTTACGAATTTTTTATTTAGTTTTTCAATTCAATTTTAATCGTTATTTTAATCTGAATTATGAGATCTATATATTCTTCCTTAGTTTCTTGTAAATCTAATCAATGAGATTAATTTTATGAATGAAATAAAATTGAAAAAAATCATCCAGATGTTCCAAGTATTATGACCAGATAATATAGGATTACACATCCTGTAATCAGAGTTACACATCATGTACTTGTGTTCAATGCATTAGGAATTAATTTAGCAATAAATTTGATGCATGTGCATTGACTACATGTAGTGTAGTTAATTATTACACCATGTGTTGACTAGACTAGCTTGGAACATGATCAACCAGAGTACATGTCATGTAGTTTATGTACATGCCATGTAGTCCCTTTGAGTCATATACAGTCCATGTGTTTTATACATGGTCTACCTGACTGGTGACTATGTAACTCAGAGTTTTCATGTCATGTAGTCCCTTTTACACATCATGTACTATATTTTTATGAGGTATATTTTACACTCTGAGTCTCTAGGAATATGCCTTGGATAAATGATAAGAGATTTGCACACTGTGCAGCTCGCCAGTATACACTATGTACTTATACCAAATAATATATATTTAAAATTTATTTTTTATACTATGTAAATATTGAGACATGTTCTTGTGTGTGGTCATTAAGTTGATAGGAAATGACATGTGATTATTTTTTTAATATATATATATATGTGTGTGTTTAATTAATATTTTTGTAGTGTTCAGATCTATATATCATGTATGATTTGTATTACAATTTCTACTCTACATGCATTGAAGTATAACATGTGACTGAAAAATCATGTAATTCATGTAATCATTAAGTGTATAATACACATCATGAAAGTACATGATAAGTTATGTATTCTTTATGTCACAAAAGTAAAACTATATATGATTATAATACAGGTTGGTTGGACTTGGATGGGTATTCACTGTGTTTCCTCCAAAGTATATTTAATATACACAGTTAATTTTAAATAAATTTATTAATTTGTTTAAAATTATAATGGATGATAATCTCAAGGAAATTTTTATGAGAATTAAGATAAAAGAATTGATTAATTAAATATAATAATTAATTTATTCGATCATGATTTATCTTAAATAAGAATGATTAATAATTGAATACTAGTTTTCTTAAATGTGTAATTCGTTGCATGCATGTGGATGATCATGAGAATAGGCCAAACCTTTGTATGTTATTGGTTTCATTTAATTTATTATTAAATTAAATTGTTGGAATGTGTGTCTTCTCTCCTCTTATTATATAGGGCCTGTGTTCCAATGGTTTCTTTTATATAAACCCTTTTCCCTCACCTATGTGTGAGTAAAATCATATGTAATGTATGGAGCTCCCAAGCTAGTGGAGGTGGTTCAAGTTTGGAGCTGAGACAAAACCAATCCAAGAGAGATACATCAGTGGACAGGTGGAAAGTTTCAAAATGAACCTTAATTGTTTCAAGGTGATTTTCCCCTGGGTCAGCGGTTAGTTTATCAACCACTAGATAAACTGACCATTAGTAAACGCTCATGATCATACCCCTTTATTATTTTATTTCTGTCAAATGTTATGGTTAGTCCATTATGGATTTTTTTTGCGATCACATAATTTAATGAAATTAACGAGCATGTAATATAGAACTAAAATAAATCATATTATGCGTAAATATTATCTAAGACATGGTTAATCACTTAAGTAAATCCAATTAATATTTACAAGCATTTAATAAAGATAATAATTAAAAATTTATGCATAAAAGGATAAAATCCCTCAATTATATATATTAAGTTGGTATATCTTTCCACTGCTACAGTTAAAATCGAACCATAGTTAAAAGTTCAGGACCATCCAAATTTGGGGTGATTTCAATTATTGGGGAATTATAACTTGAATTTTTTATTTAACTTAACTTAGTTCGCATCAAGGGTTTACTAAAAAAGCAATACTTAGTGTAACTAAGAGGAAAAGGTTTAGAAAATCCAATTTAAGTATTTCAATATTGGAGAGTCTACTCAGTGGATCAAGGAACTATGAGTTAATACAGTTGTAATTTGGAATGCTAATATAAAACCATTCATGTTGCTTGACCAACCAAAGTTGGGGTAATGAGAAGGGGAATATGGATCCTTTCCATTAGGATGTCCAAGCAAAGGGGTATTCTGAAACCAATGGTGAGGGATATTAGGTTTCAATAAAATATTAGAAAAATAATAAATATAATATTTATTTATTTGCCTAAATTTTATTAGATTAAGTACTAAAATTTTTCTTACCTTATTTATAGAAAAAATAATAAAATGATATCAAACATATCATTGTGATCCATACATGATAAGGACAACCTTCTCACTGGAACAAATTTACAATAATGGAAAAGGTGCCTACATGTCATCCTTCACCATGAAAGGAAATTATATGTGTTGGAAGAACCCTTTTCTAGAGAGCCTAGAAATGGGACTAGTGATGAAAAGTTGTCACTCTATAAGAAACATTTGAACAATTACATAGATGTTCAATGTTTCATGCTATAATCCATGTCTAATTATATTTTGAAGCAAAATGAGGACATGGATGCGTATAGCATGATGTCTCACCTTTGGGATCTCTATCAAGAGAACGCAGGATAAGAGAGGTGTGAGATCTCCAATGCTTTGTTTATAACTAAGCTTATAGAGTCTGGGCCAGATGGACCTCATGTAGTCAATATTATTGGCTACATTGAATGATTAAACATCTTAGGGATTATATTCCCAGATAGTTTGTGTATAGATCTCATAATTTCATCACTTCCCAAGAAATTCTCTAGTTTTATTGTTAATTGCAACATGAGAAATAATGAGAAGATTTTTTGAAACTTCTTACTTTTATTCTCTAAGTGGATAAGGACATGGTTCATGATAAACCCATGGTCCTTATGGTGAATAAGAAAAGGAAGAACAAGGAAAATGGGTCCAAGACCTATAAACAACCTAAATCTCCCAAGCATTTTCCTTCCAAGAAGTGGAATATCTATAAACAAGGTAAGGAAAAGGAGGCAGTATGTTTTGTGTGTGGCAAGTCTAGACACTGGAAGAATAACTACACCCATAAGCTAGGTTAAGCTAAAGGTATATTTGTTATCAAGTGTAATCTTTTCATATCTACACATTGGGTATTATATACAGCTTTTGGTGCTCACATCTATATCCAAATTTAGGAACCATGTAGATTCTAGAAGATTTCCAGAGGAGAGGTGGATCTGAGAGATATTAATGGTGCGAGGCTGGATGCTCTAGCCATTTGTGACTACCACCTTTCATTGAAAATTATAATTATTTTGATTTTGAAATATTTTAATTATGTACCTACGGTTACCAAGAACATAATTTATGTATCATGCCTAGATTTAAATGGGTTTTTTTCATGTTTGTAAATAAAAGTTGTTTCTTTTATAAGGAAAACATATGTTATGGTATGGAAAATTTAAATAATAGTATTTTTCTATTAAATTATGAAAACCAAGTGTTATAAATTTCTAATGAATCATATTCACAAAACTCACGTAACACCCAGCTTTTTCATCACCGTCTTGGTCATGTAAATGAGAATCGTTTGACAAATATTTGTCAAGATGATTATTTAGACTCATCTAAGCTAAAACCACTTGAAATGTGTCATGCTTGTTTGCAAGGAAAATTGACCAATCCACTATTTGGTGAACAAGGTGAAAGGCCACAAATCTTCTAGTATTGGTACATACTAATTTGTGTGGATCATTTCCAATAGAATCATTAGGTGGGTATTCTTACTTCATAACTTTTACTGATGACTTAAGTAGATATGGATATATCTACTTGATGAGGTATAAGTCTGAATCCTTTGAGAAATTCAAGTAATTTAAGAATGAAGTATAGAATCATTGTGGAAAGAAGATAAATAATTTTTTATCAGATCAAGGTGGTGAATATCTTAACCAAGAGTTCATCGACATTCTATAGAAGTTTGGGATTATACCTCAATTCATTCAACCATACACACCATAGTGGAATGTCATTAGTGAAAGGAAGAATAATACCTTGTTATACATGGTAAGGTTGATGATGATTCATGTAGATCTTCCATTATCCTTTTGTGGGTATTCATTATAAACTGTTTTATACACGTTAAACCGAGTGTCAACTAAAGCATAAAATAGAATTCCCATCAAGCTATGGGGTGGAAATAAGCCCACTTTATTATACAGATTTATATGGGGTTGCAAGGTGTTTGTTATGGCCTTCTTAGGAAACAAACTATCACCACATGGCATAAACTGTATCTTTATAGGATATCCTAAGCAAACAAAGGGATATTACCTATACAACCCCTCAAACAAGAAAGTGATTCTCACCAAACAAGTCAGATTTCTTGAGAGGGAGCACATCCTAAAAAGGGATAGTGGGAGAAAGATTGACTTTGATAAAGTTGATGCTCAAGATACACAAGACTTGGTATAGGAACTGATTCACTAGGTCCTCGTGGAAGAAGTAGTTCCTGAAACACAAGTATTGCATAGTAGCATAAGATATGTAAGAGAACCAAAGAGATGTGGATTTCTATTCACTGAAGATGTTTACTCATTATTGGTTAATAATGATGAACCTCTCTCCTAATAGGAAGCAGTAGAGATCTCAAAAGTTGCAAGATGGAAAGAAGCCATGAATTCTAAAATGGATTCCATGTATCAAAACCATGTTTGGGTTCTTGTCGATGAGCCAGTTGGTGTAAATCCCATTGGATGAAAATGGGTATTCCAGAGGAAACTGGACATGGAGGGTAAAATAAATACCTATAAAGAAAGTCTAGTGGATAAAGGGTTTAAACAGTGTCAAGTAATTGACTACTATGAAACCTCTTCACCAATTTTCATGCTTAAATCCATCATAATTCTACTTACTATTATAGATTATGATGACTATGATATTTGGTAGATGGATGTCAAAACTACATTCCTTAATGGGAACCTTCAGGAAGATTTCTATATAACACAACCAGAAGGTTTTTTGACTTCAGGTGATGCCAAGAATATTTACAAGTTGTAAAGTCCATTTATGGATTTAATAAAGCATCTAGGTCATGGAACATTTGATTTTATGAATCCATAAAATGATTTGGTTTCATTAAGAATAAATGTTAGTTGTGTGTTTATAAGAGGTTTAGTGAAAATGCGATCATTATCCTAGTAGTATATGTTGATGGTATATTACTTATTGGAAATGTCATACCAGTATACATTCAATTAAGGACTAGTTAAATAAGTGTTTCTCCATGAATGAATTAGGTGAAGTGGTCTATATTCTGGGGATCAATATCAGTCATGATAGATCCAAGAGGATTCTTAGACTAAGTAAAATTATATATGTTGACCAGATACTAAATATATTTAGTGTGGAAAAATCCAAGAGGGGACTGGTTCTAGTGTTACATGGTTTACATCTTTTTAAGAAAATGTATCCTCAAACACAACAGGAGAAATAGAAAATGAGTAAGATCCCATAATCTTTAGAGATAGGATCAATCATGTATTCCATGTTATATGATAGAATTGATGTTTTCTTTGCATTCATCATGGTAGGTATATATCAAGAAGATCCAGTAGAACAACATTGGTCTACTGTTAAGGCTATCCTTAAGTATCTGAGAAGAACTAAGGATATGTTCCTAGTGTATGGAGGATATGAGGAGTTGGTCATAAAGGGTTATACTTATATTCATTTTTAGATATATCAGAATGATTTGAAGTCACATTTAGGATATGTTTTTTTTCTCAATGGAGGAGCTATGAGCTAGAAGAGTTCAAAGAAACCAGTTGTTGATGATTCTATATTGGATTCAAAGTATATAGAATCTTATGATGAAGCCAAGGAATTAATTTGGATTCAGAGTTTTTTCTAGAAGATTGATGTGGTACCTAGTAGTAAATATCCAATCACAATCTATTGTGATAATACTATAGTGGTTGATCTTGCAAAAGAGCCAAGGTCACACCAACAAAAAAAGAACATGCTCCAGAAGTATCACCTCTTGAGGGATTTTCATCAAAGGGGTGAAGTTGCAGTAATAAGATTTCCCCCTTAAGAGAACATGGTGAACCCCTTGACTAAAGGCTTATCCTAGTCAAATCATGAGTATCATGTGAGAGCTAGAAGACTGAAGGTTGTTAGTAGTTATCTCTAGTGTAAGTGGGAGTCTATTGGAATTAGTGCCCTAGAACCAAATTCTATGAACTTTATGATAAATTGTATTCATAGTTTTGAATATTAATAAACTCCTCATCACATCATGATTTCTCTTCTGTGTAACATAGTATGTGATAATGTCCTAAGAGTAGCTATCACACTAAAAGGTCATAGCAGTTCCCTACTATGATGAGAACATGAAAGTGTTACGACACTATTCTTAAATAATATGTGATGATCTTATCTATTGGTTATAGTATTCTATACCTTGTCTATATTCTTTGATTCAATTTTGTAGATCACAATGTTTATCGTTGTGTAAATCTAGGATTGATCATCTATCATGGAAAAAAAAGTTGGGCATGACCCATCACACGCTTCTGCTACACCTGGGACCTACAAAGTGCCCCTTACTGAGGATTGACAGCCTCTTTGACTAGTTTTGAGGTGAAAAATGGTTCTTGAAGAACAATTTATAATCTGTCTACCACTAGTTGAGGGTTAATGAGGATAATATTCTAAATATAGAATTTTGATGTTGCAATGGACACTATGAGTTCTTGATGATTCCCTTTGGTGCGAAGAATTCCCCCACCATATTTATAGCTTTGATGAACTAGGTCTTCCAACTATACTTGGACTAGTTTGTGTTCATCTTCATTAATAACATACTCATCTACTTTGAATAAAAGGATAAGCATGAGATCACTTGAGGATGGTTCTAGATTTTCTTCAATAGAACCATCTTTATGAGAAACTCCTGAAGTGCTAGTTCTAGATACATGAGGTTCACTTTCTAGGTCATGTAATTTCTGAGCATGGTTTATCTGTGGACCCAGAAATGATTGATGTAGTGATTTCTTAGAATCCACCCAAGATCATGTCAAAGGTGAGGAGATTTCTTAGCTTGGCGGGGTACTATAGGAGGTTTGTGTTAGACTTCTCTAGGATATTATCCCCTTTGACCACCCTGATGTAGAAAGGGAAGTTGTTTACTAGATTGAAGAGTGCCAGAGATCCTTTGAGGAGTTAAGGATGAGGTTGATGAGTGATCATGTGCTGATACTACCAAAGGAGGTCCTGGAGTACATACTCTATTATGATTCATAATGAGCTGGGCTCGGCTGCGTGTTGATGCAGTGATAGGTAGTTATTTCATACAGGTCGAGGCAGTTTGTACTCCCATGAGAAGAACTATGAAACACATGACCTAGATCTAGCAGTGGCAGTCTTCACCCTGAGAATGTGGAGGAACTACCTTATGGGATATTTCTTTGTGGTTTACTCAGACCATTAGAGTCTTAGGTACGTCTTCACGCAGAGAAACTTGAACCTGAGACAACAGCGCTGGTTGGAGTTTTTGTAGGACTATGACTTTGAGATATTCTATACTCTGGGGAAGAGAAAATTTTAGTAGATGTTGTTAGTATGAAGTCCCAAGATCTCTTGGTGCAGGAAGCTTCAGAGAAGTTGGCTCCTATATAGTTGAACCTAGTGGAGCATGAGGGTATAACTTTTCTACAGTAAATGGTGTTAACTCCCCTACTTCTCAAGTGTGTGAGAGAGTCCCAGATGAGAGACATCGATTGTGAGGTCTTACATGACTAGATATCTATGGGGGACTCACCATATGGATATTTTGAAGGAGGGAATCACGTCACATTTCTCTAAGGGTGGACGGCGGTTACAGTCACAATGTGAGAGGAGGTGATGTGATATTTCCACACATCTACCCTAATTATACATATCAGTATGGGAAAATGTATAGAGACCTTCATTGGTAGTTTTGGTGGTCTAGTATGAGATTAAGGATAGTTTAGTTCATCTATCGTTGCCTCACCTATCAGCAGGTGAAGGCTAAGAACCAAGTTCCGATATGTTTTTTGCAACTACTTAAGATCCTAGAGTGGAAGTGGGATGTCATATCTATGGACTTTGTGATATGGATTACATACATAGTGAATGTTCATGATGTAATCTGGGTGATATTTGATTGACTCATGAAGTTGGCACACTTTCTTGCTGTCAGGGATCATATTTTGATAGAGAATTTGGGGAAGAATGATTGTCTCAAATTGTGATGCGATGTTTATGTTATGATTGTGGAGAAGCCTATAGGAGTCATCCGAGACCCAAATGAGGATGAGTACAGACTTTCACCCCCAGACTGTTGGGAATACCAAGCACACAATCTAGATATTGGAGGATATACTGAGGTCTTGCATGTTAGACTTCAATCAGAGCTTGTAGGATCACTTTCCATTGGTATAGTTTTCATACAAAAATGGAAATCACTCTACCATCAGCAAGGAACCTTTTGAGGCCATGTACAGGAGACCTTGTAGGTCACCCTTATGTTGAACATGGATCAGCGAGACATCTCTTATGCACCCATAGATGGTGCAGGTAACAACAGAGAAGGTCCAGGTCATCCATGAGCGAATTAGGATGGCCCATATCAGACATAAATCTTAATAAGATCGTCTTTGAAGGTTCTTGGAGTTTGAGAAGGGATACCACATTTTCCTAAGAGTCTCACTATGACAAGGATTTCATAGTTTTAGTAGGGGAGACAACCTATCCTTGAGGTTCATCAAGTTGTTTGAGATTATGCAGAGGGTTAATGAGGTTTCTTACCATCTCTCCATACTCCCACAGTCTGAGTTGGTGCACGATGTCTTCCACATGTCATAGCTGAGGAGATAAATGTATGACCCCACACATTTCATTGAATGGGGTGAGCTGGACATCGGGGATAAATCCACCTTTGCGGAGCACCTAGTTGAGATCAAGTATCGATAGGATAGAACTCTTCATGAATACACCATCCCCTTAGTTTGCATGTCATGGTAGCATGATAATATGCAAGAGAGTTCTTGGGAGTGGGAGAGACAGATACGGGCTCGGTATCCCAAGTTGTTTGTTTAGTTTTTATTTTGGGGGATGAAAATATTGAAGGTTGGAATGTTGTAGAGACCCAATTTTTTCTTTATAAAACTTTGAAATATTTCTATATATATTTTTAGAGTTAGGTGATGAGAAGACACGCGATTCCGAGGCCCGGTGTACCTAAAATTATTTTTTATAAAAATATTAAATATATTTTATATTTTTCATGCACGTGATATTAAAAAAAATAAGATAAATCATAAAAATAAGCTTGGATCAAAAATCTGAGACTGTGGTTGAGTCTGGAACATGATTTTTACCCTAGGTGTGACTTAAAATAGGTTGGTGCGGGGAGTTCGGACACCTCACCCATTGGTGGTATGTTTAGTAAATAAATTAATTGATTTATTTATTTAACCTAACTAAAATATCTATAAGTATACATCCATAGATATTCTTCTATAGTTATCCTCATAATCCTATGATCATTAAGAGCTTCTTCCTTCTCTCTTTTCATTGGTGAATCACACATCAGATGACGACGAAACTCCAGATCGGAGCAGATCAGGACGCAATGAATGTAGTGACTTCATTCAATCATTGGTGAGCACATTATTTGATGAAAAATGATCCAATATCTAGGTAGGACTCGTCAATTTTTATTTTATGAACTCTTTATTAAATTTATTGATCATATTGATCTCATCTATTGGTTATTTAGATGTTTTCTATCCTAGTTACCCCCATTCTTGATTGTTGGACAAGAATTCTTGGAAAAGATCTTTAAAAAAAATTATTGTGTCATTCCCCCTCAATTTCTTCATGTTATTCACCAGTTGAACCCTGTGGTCCTAGTTCAACATTTTCAGGTGGTACCAAGCCCGATCAGACCCCTATAATTGTGATAGATTCATGAGTGAGGGGCGGATCGATGAATTAGGAATGGATCTAGGATGTTTGTGGGTCATGGATAATCGTTTTAGTGATGAGAGATTGAATAAGAAAATTTGAAAGGATATAGGGTGATCATTTCATGTGACACACCCCACGCGGATAGAAAGGATCTGATTTCTAGTGAACAGAAGCTAAAAACTACGATCCAAATCCAGATCCACTATTTACAGGCAGAGATAGAGCCAAAATCAAAGTGGAAAAGCCAGATTTGAAGCACAGATCCCAGATCTGGGAATCTATGAAAAACTTTACGACACACCATGTTGGAGTTGGTGGTCTAGAACCAACAACTTTGTATTTTATTCATTAAATAAAAGCCTTATCATATCTTGATTGTTCTTCTATGTGACATGTCATGTGATAATGTCCTAAGGATAGTTGTTGCATTAAAGGGTCATAGTGGATCCCTGCCATGATGAGAACCCGGAAGTTCCATAACACTGTTCTTGAATGTATGTTCTATGGCTGGATGATATTATTTGAGGGACACAAATAATACAGGTCATTAGGGGTGAGGACTCATAAAACTTTGAGGCACCTTCTCATGGTGTTCACCCTTGGTAATATCTAGGAGGATATTATGAGAACGAGACCTGCCAGTAGGAAATTCACATTTTGATGTTCCTATCTGTAGACGTGTATATTGATCCTTAGAATTTAAGATTATTATTAATGGGTATTACAACTCGCGCACTTAGATGTATTGATGAAAACTGTGACGACACATTGTTCACAGTGAGGTAGGATACGTTGGGTGTGTCACGAGTAATACTTCATTAATAGATAATGCGAGAAAGTATTTGTCCCTTCTGTTCCATAACGGAAGTAGATATCTCAGGCCCTTTGATGGAATTGATATAGCCTACATAAAACCATGTCCATGGTAAGGTATGGGCGAGTTCAATTCCAGGAAGTCAAAGAAAGAATAATCGAGCACATGGGTTGATGGCACTAGCATGCAACCAGCTTGATTAGAGATATCGGGACAAATGGATTATATTACACGGTAAGAGTTCGTAGGAGGTGACACGTCATTGCGGCGTTAACTTCTTTCTCTATGGGTGCCTTGGTGTGTTGCTAGATTCTAACCTTGGACTTTAGGCAGGCTCCGCCTAATTCTACTGATAAAGAGGTCTAGAGGGTCACACACTAAGTGTGTCCATGTATCTCAGTTAAATATTAATTTAACAAGTTGAATAAAGATTATTCCCGATTGTGGTTTAATAATTATTCAAGGATGTCTGATCGCATTTATTTCAACACTAGTTATTCAAGAGAATATATTGTGGGAAAAATAATATATATTTGTTAGCGATTAATTAAGTTACATTTATTTAATAAATAAATATCCATTACTCAAGGTCTAATAAATAAGGTGGAGAAAAATGAATAAAACTGGAAAAATAAAAGTACATGTCGTGTATGTTTATACATACACACCGTGTAGTTTGTTTTTTTGGGATTCGTGAGAAAAATATTGTTTATTTAATTAAATGATATTAAATGTTATACATTGGATGCATGTCAAGTAATAATGATGGTCAACTGTCATTATTAAGACATGGGGTATTACTAAGAATTAAATGAAATAATTAAATGATTTTGGGCAATTGATTCATTTTATTATTCTAAGTATTATAAATCCCAATAACATTATTCTCATAAGGGTTATCCATTTTTTGGTTGTGCACAATGGATTGGAAATACTCTCAAGATAAGAGAGAATTCCCTTTCCACCAAGAATGCTTTCAAGTTACGAAAGCAAGATCCTCCACCGGATCAAGGCGATCGAAGACGGACATCGTAAGCGAAGGATCTTCCATGCGAGCACCTGGAGTTCCCTTCGGCGACGTTCAGAGATACGTGGAGCACGTGTGGATCACCGCTAGAGTAATCCTATACTTGGATTCTGCGACACAATGACGGATCACAGGATCGTGACCAGAGACATCAACGAACAAGGAATTCCATCGAGGTAATTCTTATGAATTAATTAAATTAATTATAACCAACATATGATGATCTTATCTTGAGGGTTCTGGGACTCTTATTTTCTTTTCTTTTTTGTTCTTCACTCTATTCTGAAGATCAGGCATTTTATATCATGATGGATCTCAGATTAAACGTCGTTTAACGTTAAAATAAAAGTTGGTCAATCCCACCAACGCGCTTCCACTGCGCCTGGAACCTACAAGTGGTATCAGAGGGGGGTCATATCATTGATTATAATTATTTAGTTTTTCGTTGATGTTTTACACATTTAATAATTTAGTTGTTTCAATTCAAGTTTAATCGTTCTGGAAATCTGAATATCGAGATCCGTTCCTCCTCCCTCATTTCTCATTCACCTCACAGAAACGAATTTTTGTTTTAATTTTGATTAAAATAAAATAGAGGAACTCATCCAGAGGAGACGAAAATTTATGGCCGTACAATACCAAAATACACGGCGTGTATTCGGAAGTACACGCCGTGTAGTCTAGGTTCAATGCATTGACTGATCTGGGAAATCAGGCCATGTATTGGATTCTTTCTAAGAATTTAAGACATCGTGTGTTGAACAGAAACAGGTGGCACATGGTTTCCGAATTACACATCGTGTGGTCCAATGAACACGGCGTGTAGTCCCTTCGGGTTTGGGTTGGACCGTGTACCCCGTACATGGCTTGCCCAGCTGGAAACTGTGTAACGCGGAAACTACACGGTGTGTGTCCAAAAGAACACGTCGTGTACTCCGAAAATTTCTGAAGTACATTAACACGCCCTATCCCTGGGCGTGTACTTCGGATGGACGGTGAAGAAAAGTACACGCCATGTAGTCGGAACTACACGCCATGTACTCACCCAAATTATGCAGATTTATTAAAATTTATTATTATATTATACAAACCCTTGAGACGTGTACCATAGTGCAGACGTAAAGCTGAGGCACAACACATGATAGGTGTTTTATATATATGTGTTTAATTTAACATCTGCGTAATGAACGGAAATTCACCGGGTTTCCTCCAGGGTACAATTTATGTACAAGGATAATTTTAAATGAATTTATTTGTTTAAAATTATGATAGATGAGAATCTCAATGAAATTCAGAAAAAAGGTTTAAGATAAAAGGATTGATTAATTAAATATAATTAATTAATTTGAGCGTGATTTATCTTAAACAAGAACGATTAAAGAATTGAATGCTAGTTTTATTTATGCGTAAATATCGTTGCATGTATGGATGATCATGAGCTAGACTGAGACCTTTGTATGTGAATGGTTTCTTTTAATTTATTTATTTAAATTTGTTTTCCTGTGATCCATCTCCTCATTAAAATGTAGGGCCTACGTGCCCAAGGATTCTTTTATGTAAAAACCCCTTTTTACCCCTCACCTGCATGTGAGATAAATACATATGTAATGGATGGAGATCCCAAGCTAGTGGAGGCAGCTCAAGTCAGGATCCAAGGTGAAACCAATCCAAAGAGATACAAAGTTGGACAGGTGGAAAGTTGTAAACACGAAACCGAAAGGTTCAAGGTGTTTCTCCCCTAGGTCTTGGGTTAGTTTATCAACCACTAGATAAACTAACCAATAGATAAAATCTCATGATCATACCATTTATTTTATTCCTTTCAGTTGCATGGTTTATTTATTGTGGGTGTGTTGTCACGATCACACAATTAATGAATTAAATGAGCATGCAAGATGGAACTAAAATAAAACTGGCTTATACGTAAATATTATCTTAGACATGGTTAATCACTTAAGTATATCCCACTTAATATTAACAAGCATGTAATCAAAGATAATAAAATAAAATGTCAATTTATGTATAAGGATAAAATCCCTCAAAGAAATATTAAGTCGGTATAGCCTTCCATAATCTTGGTTAGAATCGAACTATAGTTCAAAGTGCTTGACCAACCCTAGTTGGGGTGCTTTCAATTATCGGGGAATTCTAATTGAAGGATTTGAGTTGACTTGAATTGGTTCACATCAAGGGTTGATTTCCACATCAGGACTCGGTGTGACCAAGAGGCAAAGGTTGAGGAAATCCAAAATAAAAGGATTTCAGGATTGGGGAGTCCACTCAGTGGATCAAGGAGCTGCGAGTTAATGCAGTTGGCATTTGGAATGCCTACCTAAAAACCCTTCAAGTTTCTTGACCAACCCTAGTTGGGGTAATGTGAAGGGCAATATGGATCCTTTCCACTAGAATCTTCAGGCAATAGAATATTCTGAAATCAATGGTGAGGGCTATTGGATTTCGATAAAATAGTGGGAGACTAATAAGTATTAATTTATTTATTTGTCTCAATTTTTTGTAATAAAGTACTAAACCTTTGCTCATATTAATTTATAGAAACGGCAAGAAAATTAATTCAAACATATCATTGTGTACTATACTCGAGAAGGAAAACCTTCTCACCAGCACCAATTTCCAAGAGTGGCAGAGGCATTTACGCGTCGTTTTTCACCACGAAAGGAAATTGTATGTGCTGGAAGATCCTATTCCAGTTGTGCCTGGGAAAGAGGGTAGTGATGAGGAATTATCTCTCTACATGAAACACATGGATGATGCCATAGATTTCCAGTGTTTCATGCTATCGTCCATTTCTAATGAGCTCTCGAAGCAACATGAAAACATGGACGTGTATAGCTTGATGTCTCACCTTAAAGATCTCTACCAAGAGAAGGTGAGACAAGAGAGGTATGAGATATCCAATGCTTTTTTTACCATGAATCTTGGAGAGTCTGTGCTAGCTGGGCCTCATGTCGTTAAGCTCATTGTCTACATTGAATGCCTGGACATCTTAGGGATTAAATTCTTGGATGAGTTGCGTACAGATCTCATCCTATTATCACTTCCCAAGACCTTCTCTAGCTTCATTGTCAACTATAACATGAGCAGAAATGAGAATAGTCTGTTGGAGCTTTTGACCTTGATTCTCCAGGTTGACAAGGACATGGGGCGTGACAAAATTGCAGTCCTTATGGTGAAAAAGAAAAGGAAGGACAAGGCAAATAAACGGTCTGAAGCCCCCAAGCACCATCCCTCCAAGAAGGGGAAGATCCAGAGGTAGGGAAAGGAATGGGAGGTGGTGTGTTTTGCATGTGGCAAGCAGGGCCACTGGAAGATAAACTGAACCCATAAGCATGGGGACGCTAAAGGTGCATTCGTTATCGAGTGAAATCTTTCTATTTCTACGCATTGGGTATTAGATATAGCTTGTGGGGCTCACATCTTTATTTAAATGCAGGAACCAAGTAGATTTAGAAAGATCTCCAGAGGAGAGGTGGATCTTCGATCTTCCAATGGCGCAAGGCTGGATATGTTGGCTATTGGCAACTACCACCTCTCATTGCTGACTGGGATGATTTTGGTTTTACATAACTATTATTTTGTTCCTAGTGTTACCAAGAACATAATTTTTGTATCTTGTTTGGATATGGATGGATTTGTTTTCAAGTTCGGAAATAAGGGTTGTCTCTTTTATAATAACAACGTATGTTATGGTATGGCACATTTGAATAATGGTTTGTATGTATTAAATTATGAAAACCAATTTTTGGCAATCGATAACGAAACAAACTCACATGACTCATACATCACCCAGTTGTGGCATCACCACCTTGGTTATGTAAACGAGAAGTGCTTGAAAAAGCTCTGTCAAGATGGCTATTTATACTCTACTGAGCTAAAACCACTTGATAGATGTCATGCTTGCTTACAAGGTAAAATGACCAAGTCACCTTTTGGTGGACATGGTGAAAGGTTCACAGAGCTTCTAGGATTGGTACACACGGATGTATGTGGACCATTTCCAGTAGAAGCTAGAGGTGGATATTCTTACTTCATTAATTTTACAGATGATTTGAGTAGATAAGGATTTGTCTACTTAATGAGGTATAAGTCAGAAGACTTAGAGAAATTTAAGGAATTCAAGAATGAAGTAGAGAATCATCTTGGTAAGAAGATAAAGAATCTTCGATTGGATTGAGGTGGAGAATATCTGAACCAAGAGTTCATCGGTCTTCTATGAGAGTCTGGGATTCTATCTCAGATCACTTCTCCTTATACACCATAGTGGAACGGTGTTAGTGAAAGGAGGAACTGCACATTGTTGGACATGGTGAGGTCGATGATGAGTCATGCGGATCTTCCATTATCCTTTTGGGGATATGCATTACAAACTATAGCATACACATTAAACTAAGTACCAACTAAGGCAGAAAATGGAATTCCCTCTGAGTTATGGAATGGAAAGAAACCAATTTTGTTGCATACACGTGTATGGGGATGCGAGGCATTTGTTAAGGCCTTATCAGGAAAAAAACTAGCACCCCGGGGAATGAAGTGTATCTTTATAGGATATCCTAAGGAAACAAAAGGATATTACCTATATAACCCCCAAGACAAGAAAGTGAATGTCGCCAGACAAGTCGTCTTTCTTGAGAGAGAGCATGTCCTCAAAAAGGATAGTGGGAGCAAGATTGACTTCGATGAAGTTGATGCTCAAGATACACAGGATTTGGTACAAGAACAAGTTCCACAGGTCCCTGTGGAAGAGGTTCCAGAAACACAAGTACTGCGTAGGAGCTCAACAGAGGTAAGGGAACTAGAGAGATTTGGTTTCCTAGTCACTAAGGATGGTGAATCATTATTGTTGGACAATGATGAACCTCTCTCCTACAAAGAAGTAGTAGAAATATCAGAAGATGCAAGATGGATAGAGGCTATGAATTCTGAGATGGATTCCATGTATCAGAACCAAGTTTGGGTTCTGGTCGATGAGCCAGTTGATGTAAATCATGTTGGATGCAAATGGGTATTCAAGAGAAAACTAGACATGAAAGGTCAAGTTAGCACCTATAAGGCAAGGCTAGTGGATAAAGGATTCAAACAACATCAAGGAATTGACTATGATGAAACCTTCTCGTCAGTTTCCATGTTTAAATCCATAAGAATCATACTTGCCATAGCAGCTTACCATGACTACGAGATTTAGAAGATGGATGTCAAAACGGCTTTCCTTAATGGGAGCCTTCAGGAAGATGTCTATATGACACAACCGAAAGGGTTTTTGACACCAGGTGAAGCCAAATGAGTTTTCAAGTTGCATAAATCCATTTATGGATTGAAGCAAGCATTCAAGTCATGGAATATTCGATTTGATGAAGCCATAAAGGAATTTGGTTTAATTAAGAATGAATGTGAGCCATGTGTTTATAAGCGGTTTAATGGGAATGCGGTCATTATCCTAGTAGTATATGTTGATGACATATTGCTTATTGGAAATGACGTACCAGCTTTACAGTCAGTTAAGGACCGGTTGAACAAGTGTTTCTCTATGAAGGACTTGGGAGAAGCAGCCTACATTCTAGGGATCAAGATCATTCGTGATAGATCCAAGAGGCTGCTTGGACTAAGTCAGGGTACATACATTGACCAGATACTAAAGAGATTTCGTATGGAACAATCCAAGAGGGGATTGGTTCCAGTGTCACATGGCCGACATCTTTCTAATAAAATGTGTCCTCAGACACAACATGAAAAAGATAGAATGAGTAAGATCTCCTATTCTTCAGCTATAGGATCCATCATGTATGACATGTTATGTACCAGGATTGATGTTGTATATGCACTGAGCATGGTAGGCAGATATCAAGCAGATCCAGGAGAACAGCATTGGACTGCTGTTAAGATTATCCTTAAGTATCTGAGAAGAACTAAGGATATGTTCCTGGTGTATGGAAGATACGAGGAGCTTTTCATCAGAGGGTATGCTGATGCTGGTTTTCAAACAGATCAGAATGATCTGAAGTCGCAATCTGGATATGTTTTCTATCTCAATGGAGGAGCTGTGAGCTGGAAGAGTTCGAAGTAGCCAGTTTTCGCCGATTCTGCAGTGGAGTCCGAGTATATAGCGGCTTTTGATGCAGCCAAGGAAGCCGTCTAGATTCAGAACTTTTTCAAGAAGCTTGATGTGGTGCCTAGTAGTATAGATCCCATTACATTGTACTGTGATAATACTATAGCGGTGGATCTTGCAAAAGATCCAAGGTCACATCAACGGACAAAGCACATACTCCGAAAGTACCAACTCTTGAGGGATTTCTATCAGAGGGGTGAAGTTGCAGTGAGCAGAGTGTCCACGGAAGAGAACGTGGCAGACCCCATGACTAAAGGCCTATCTCAACAGAAGCATGAATATCATGTGAGAGCTAGCGGGTTAAAGGTTGTTAGCAGTTGGCTCTAGTCCAAGTGGGAGTCTATTGGAGTTGGTGGTCTAGAACCAACTACTTTGTATTTTATTCATTAAATAAAAGCCTTATCATATCTTGATTGTTCTTTTGCGTGACATGTCATGTGATAATGTCCTAAGGATAGCTGTTGCATTAAAGGTTCATAGCGGATCCCTGCCATGATGAGAACCCAGAAGTTTCATAACACTATTCTTGAATGTATGTTCTATGGCCGGATGATATTATTTAAGGGACACAAATAATACAGGTCATTAGGGGCAAGGACTCATAAAACTTTGAGGCAGATTCTCATGGTGTGCGCCCTTGGTAATATACAGGAGGATATTATGAGAACGAGACCCACCAGTAGGAAATCCACATTTCATAGTGTCATTGGATGTTCCTATCTGCAGATGTGTGTATTGGTCCTTAGACTTTAAGATTATTATTAATTGGTATTACAACTCGTGCACTTAGATGTATTGATGAAAATGGTGACGACACATTGTTCACAGTGAGGTAGGATACGTTGGGTGCATCACGAGTAATACTGCATTAATAGATAATGCGAGAAAGGATTTGTCCCTTCTATTCCATAACAGAAGTAGATATCTCAGGCCCTTTGATGGAATTGATATAGCCTACATAAATTCATGGCCATGGTAAGGTATGGGCAAGTTCAATTCTGGTAAGTCAAAGAAAGAATAATTGATCACATGGTTTGATGGCACTATCATGCAACCCGCTTGATTAGAGATATCGAGACAAAGGGATTATATTACATGGTAAGCATTCGTAGGAGGTGACACGTCATTGCGGTGTTAACTTCTTTCTCTATGGGTGCCTTGGCGTGTTGCTAGACGTTAACCTTGGACTTTAGGCAGGCTCCGCCAAATGCCACCGAGAAAGAGGCCTAGAGGGTCACACACTAAGTGTGTCCATGTATCTCAGTTAAATATTAATTTAACAAGTTGAATAAAGATTATTCCCGATTGTGGTTTAATAATTATTCAAGGATGTCTGATCGCATTTATTTCGACACTAGTTATTCGAGAGAATATATTGTGGGTGAAATAATATATATTTTTTAGTGAGTAATGCAGTTACATTTATTTAAGAAATAAATAGCCATTACTCAAGGTCTAATAAATGAGGTGGAGGAAAATAAATAAAACTGGAAAAATAAAATTACACGCCATGTATGTTTATACATACACGCCGTGTAGTTTGTTTTTTTGGGATTCGTGAGAAAAATATTATTTATTTAATTAAATGATATTAAATGTGATACATTGGATTCATGTCAAGTAATAATGATGGTCAACTGTAATTATTAAGACATAGGGTATTACTAAGAATTAAATGAAATAATTAAATGATTTTGGGCAATTGATTCATTTTTTATTCTATGTATTATAAATCCCAATTACATTATTCTCATGAGGGTTAGCCATTTTTTGGTTGTGCACAATGGATTGGAAATACTCTCAAGCCATGAGAGAATTCCCTTTCCACCAAGAACGCTTTCATGTTACGAAAGCAAGATCCTCCACCGGATCAAGGCGATCGAAGACGAACATCGCAAGCAAAGGATCTTCCGCGCTAGTACCCAGAGTTTCCTTTGGCGATGTCCAGAGATATGTGGAGCATGTGTAGATCACCACTAGAGGAATCCTATACTTGGATTCTGCGACACAATGATGGATCACAGGATCGTGACCAAAGACATCAACGAACAAGGAATTCCATCGAGGTAATTCTTATGAATTAATTAAATTAATTATAACCAACATATGATGATCCTATCTTGAGGGTTCTGGGACTCTTCTTTTCTTTTTCCGTTCTTCGTTCTATTCTGAAGATCCGGCGTTTTATATCGTGATAGATCTCGGATTAAACGTCGTTTAATGTTAAAATCAAAGTTGGGAAATCCCACCAACGTGCTTCTGCTGCACCCAGAACTTACACAACATATATCGTGATAAACACACAATATATAGCCCCTTGGTTGCGGCAGCTAGGGTTTCAGGAGTTTATAAGGTTGGCATGCCATGTAGACTCTATACACATCATGTACCCCCTTTCCCATGCGGATGAGTCGGGTGGCGGAGCACATGGCTTGACACATTCCATGTTCCTGAGTACACAAGCATGACTAGAGACACGGGTGGCACCCTATGTAAAGCAACACGCCGTGTACCAAAGTACACGGACATGACTTGAGTACACAGACACTGACAGAGGGATATGGCCTAGTCCTAGGTAACCTGAAAATATCATGCAGTCCACCTAAATGTCATGTACTGCTACATAGATTGGGAGATATGTGTTGGAAAAGCACACAGATAGGTAGTGGATTGGGACCACATATTGTGTGGGTCCTCTCACACATCATATACTACTTGGTTCCTTTTGAGGAAACTTCGGAGTTTCGTATCTCCTTAGATTGGAATTGGATTTTGGCCCGTGATTAGCCTATCCTGGGTATTTTTTCACATGGAATGTGATGGATCCCTCTATTGTGGATTTCAGAAAAGGATGTGGAATGTTCTGGGCATGATGCTTGGTTAGGAGACACTAAACAATGGAATTGATCAGGCAGGATCACCAGAGGCTTCCTCTAGAGTGGAACCCCTATCATCTTGGGCACAGTTCCTCTAAAACTACCATATCGAGTGGAACCCCCTATCGTATAGAGAATGAGACCTCAATTAATAGAGTGAAACCCCCTATTACACCAGGGCGCGGGTCCTCGACCTTTATAGTGGAACCCCCCCCCCCCCCCCCATCAGCTTGGGCGTGGGTCCTCTACCTTCCGAGTGGAACCCCCTATCGGATAGGTCATGGGTATTCGATGACCAGAGTAGAACCCCTCTATCACACCAAGGCATAGGTACCTGACCTTTAGAGTGGAACACCTCCATCAACATCAGCGTAGGTCCTCTACCTTCTGAGTGGAACCCCCTATCGGATAGGGCGTGGGTCCACATGATACTAGAGTGGAACCCCCCATCAGGTTGGTCGCAGGTCCTATGCTGATACTTATAGAGTGAAACCCCCTGACATTATAGGGTGTGGGTCCTCTACTTGAAGATTGTGTCCCCTCGACTGTATGTCACATTGACGAGGTGTAGCTTATCTTGAATGGTTACTTCTGAGTAGACGTGTGAGATACTATGTATCATTGATGAACTTATGAAACTGTTGGTGAATCTTCTTGGACTGAGCTATGAGGTGGAGATCCCCTTACTCTCTCTTTTAGGATTTTTTGACTGAGCATATATATTTATATATATATATATATACACTTTTGTATCCATATCCTTGGATTTAGTTACTCTCTTTACATGAGATGTGAATATGTACGGGGTATGTCATGTTCTTTCTATGTTTATCTTATCGTGGTTGGATGGGTTTACTCTCCTCCTATGGGTAGAGAAGACTCGACGTGTAGCTTATCTACTCGCTGTGTTGAGCCCCCTGTGCTTGGATGAGGTTACTCTTTCTCTTAGTTCGGGTTAATCTATTATCTTTCACTACATCCTATGTACTATTCTACTATGTTTTTATTCCTATTGTATCTCTTACTTCCCTCCTTATTTTCAAGTCATCCTACTGGGTATGTATATACTCACATCTGTATGGGATTCATGTACATGGTTTGTGTCTTATGTAGATGACGGACAGGTTTGAGGTGACTTTAGATGAGCTTAGGGATACCGGGTGTTGTGGACCGCGTAGGGTGGTCATTGCTTGGAGATCAGAAGTTTGGCTCTCACAGTAGTTTACTTTTCTAGTTTTTTCAGGTTGGGACATATTTCTGGTTGGGTGTGTATTTTTTCCCTTTACCTTTTAGTTTTCATTGTCATACTCTTGTACACCCTTGAGGTTTTTCATGCTTGGTTTAATTTATATATTTTTCTTCTTTTACTTTTACTCCCTCTGCACTTATGTGTCAAGATGGAAATTTGTGTGCATACAAATACTTAAGAAAAGGAATCCCCATGTTAATTATGTCTTCGGTACTTTTTGTCACCCCATGGCCTATGAAGGCGAACTTGGTGTAGTTACGACTCGAGCCCCAGCTTGGGTCGGGTTGTGAAAAATTAGAAGCAGACTTTTCTGTTTCATGAACCTTTTAATATATACTTATTGTAATATAAATCTTATTTAAAAGTAAATAAATATTTATTTATTTATTTGTAATTATAATTATAAATAATTATATTTATAAATATTTGTATATGATTATAAATATACTTATATAATTATATATATATAACTGGAAAGATGGTGAGAACCATGGGTTATAACCCATGGACCTAAAATTTATTGAAAATAAAAGAACAACATACAAGGGGAGACGATAGATGAAAATTAGTGACAAAACAAAACTCCAAACATCAAAACAAACCACGATCCAGGAAACAAGAGTTTCTTCATTTGTGAAAACGGCCACCACCTCTACCTCACGGATGATGGCCCCTCCTCCGGGTTTTGGGTTGTTTTCATAGCACATCATCCACTTGAGAATCAGTGTTTCCATCTAATGGGATAGGGTCCTCAAGCAGTCGATGATTATGTTCACCAACCAGACATGTCCTTGCCTTGATAGCCTCAGTGCCTGAGGATTGACCTTCAACTTGAAAAGGTCTATGGGCATTGTTGAATTCTTCACAGAAGACCTCCCTACTTTTAGAGCTTTTTAATATGTCAAGCATGAAAAATGTATTTTTACCATAGTTTGAAACAACCTCTTTGAGGATAGTCACCTCTTGGTCAGGGGTGGAAACTTTCTTAAGAGGAGCTGCAACAACACTTTGGTTTTTGACCGCAAGATATTGGCTTCAGCAAGGATCTATTCCTTTTGCTTGTTGTAACATCTCGGCCCGAACAGCCACTCGAACAGAGCAAAACGGGCCATGTGTTACTAACCTTAGGCATACCTCCCCTAAATCCAAAGGTGTCCAACTAGCAGTGAGGGTGTAAACAGGTATATTGGGGAGGATATACCCTCTTAGAGGAAAATAAGGTACTGGTCTGAGTATAATAATAAAACCTGCAATGGTAATAAAGACTCACCAGACTCGAACCAGACACGCATAGCATAAGCACATCAAAAAATAGATAAACATCAGAAACAAAATATAAATAAGTGAAATAAAAGATAAATAGAATATCATGCTAAACACACCCTATAACAACTACTGAGATAATAAATCATGCATCCACAACAGGTTATATATGTCAATAAAAAATGGTTCCCATGGATAACCAATAGTAGCTACAAAATAAAGTAAGCATGTTGATATAGGAAAGAAAGAAAAACAAAGTAAAATTTAGCTAGGCATGACCTCAAGGTCCATGCCAAATCTCCATGAAACAGCTAATATGATCCAGCTCCTGAATCTAATATTTTTCCTGCACATAAATCCATAAAGTCTACACACACCCTGAAGGGCCCGTGTAGGGTGTGAGATGAATCTCAGTAGGATACCACCCAATAGTGTGTACCTAGTATAAGTGTTTAAGAAGGAATGCATCTATAAGAAAATTAAATAGTATTATGCACAATGTAAACATAACCTCCACTAGTGCTCAGCAGCCGCCATGGAGTGTCACCTGCTTCGGCCAATGCTGGAATCTCAGTCACATAACCCATCACTATGTGCCTCCTGGCACCACGTGTCTCAAGTACCAAATTTATGAAGGCACACCCAAATAATAGTAACCCGACATCATGTGCCTCCTAACACCTCTTGTCTCAAGTACTGACGTCTTGTAGGCATGCCCAAGCAATATTAACTCGGCACCATGTGCCTACCGACACCACGTGTCTTAAGTACAGATGTCCCATAGGCACACCCAACCAATCTGGAGGCTTATCACCTTCCACATGGCTACCACTACAAGAACCCCCTAACCATAATCACCTAACTACAACTACGGAGGCCTCTACCCACACAAGCGGTCAAAACCACCTCATCACAGAGTCTACCTGTGTGCACACAACCCAAATCACAAGTGAGTGGTAATAACAAAATTTAGAACCCAAGCCACAACCTCTCTAGCACCTTGTGCCCCTGTGACCAGGCTGCTCAAAATTTGATGGTATTCTCATCCAAGTAACTCGATCCATGCCCAACCTTACATTCACACTAACTCAATCTGACGTTCATGATGCCCAATACCGTGGTCAAACCACCCAAATAATTCAGGTCGATCCCAACTTGTGATCAACATCACTCAATGATATCTAGGTCACGTCCAACACAACCCAAAGGTTCCAGCTTATGCAATATCAAGCATCACATATATATAATAAAAAAGAATCACTTCAAACAGTAAAAACAATTTAAACAGTTGAATTGCACTATCCATTTGTTGTCCCATACTAGAACTTAGGTCTTTAAAGGCTCTAATAATCTTAATCATGCTTAAACAGTTTAAACTCAGTAGTTTAATCAAAATAATTCAATTATAACCATTTTGGAACCCCTAGACAAAATTCCCAAAAATGAGAAATGACCTCTAACCCAGCCTCGCTCAAGTATAACAAGGTAAGGGAATGCCCAACAGCATCCCATAAGGCATATGGTCAATTCAATATAAAGAAACATGGGTCGCACTCAATACCCGACATTGCGCTAAAAATTCACAACCCCCAAATGACCACGAAAACACAAAACAGGTTATGCACCACCTACCTTAGACTCGTAGATGTTGGCATGTACGATATCTATCTCCAATTAAAAGCTAATCTTCATAGATCTACGTTTCCATCAAATTCTTGCAATTCTGCTTGGATGGAAACTACAGCATGTGCGACGAAGGAACAAGAACAGAATATGGTGCATGGGTTTATCCTTCCTAGTGTGATCCTACAGCCATCGATGGATTTAAGAACGGACGTCAGATGAAGAATCTATAGGAAGAAGTGTTCCCGGCGTCCCAGAGTGACACAGTCTGAAAACAGGGAAGAAGAAGTCATTTTCGGAAATGAGATGCGATGCTCTCCCATATAAATGAATAAAAATAAAATTACACGACATGTATTAAGGACTACATGTTGTGTAGTATATTGTATGTACTTCAACTTACAAAGTTTTCCAGGTCATCGCATGGTTTTAGACATGTCACACGGGTTAACACACAGCTAGGACTCAACCGGTATGTGGAAAGTAAAATACACATCATGTTAAGTAACACTACACATCATGTAGTAGATTATTTTTACATGGTCACAACACGACATATACTTATTCATCATGTAGTCAGTACATGCCTAACATACACGTGACGTGTACTTGGGAGCACATGGCGTGTAACCTGTAAATTTCCAAAACTACCCAGTTTTCCCCCTTTTTTCTAAGAAAACAATGTAAAAAGAAAAGGAAAAAAGAAGACCCATACCTCAAAGGAAAAACTAGGTTCTTACAAACTTCCCCCTTAAAGTAATATGTCCCTGAATTGCCCTTCCAAGGGTGGTGAAGAAGGATTCTAGAACAACTTTGACCCAAAACTCAAATCAATCAAGGTCCATTGACCTATTACCCAAACTCAGGGTCCTCCCATGACACATCGTCGCCCCTGCACCTTATCTAGTGCTCCTGTATTGTTCACGACACCCAATCACATCCCGCACTACATCAACGGCCGTCTCGATCCCATGGAACCCATGGCACAATGAGGTCCTACATCCCATGGATGCTCAAAACAACCTAGTTCCTTGAACCTCAATTACAACCACATCCTCGATTCCCTAATTCTCAAGGCACCGCAAGTAACCTGCATCCATGATCCCTCAATTCCCAAGGCACCTCAAATAGCCCGAATCCAATGATTCCTTGATGCCTCAGCACCTCATTCATATATATATATATATATATATATATAATCATGCACCTAAAATGGTGCCAATCCCACTGACCATTATCTGATCAATCCTCGTAAATCTTGTGCACCTCGTGCATTCAAAATTGACATGCTTTAATAGGACATGCCAAAAAGAAAACAAGAAAATCGTGGCCATGCCCGCTGAGTACCTATGACCGTTGTCGGCTCACTAGCCTGCTCAGCCTTTGTTAGTTCCACGATGTGCACCTGGCCTAAAGTATGATTTCCTAATGCCTAACCTCCCTACGGTGCTGCTCTAGTCACCAGCCACTGACCCCTCATTTGGGTCCCGCTATCTTTGCCACGTCCTTCGTGTGTAGATGAGCCTCATCTACCCTCACTGGGTACCGATCCCGAATCGACCTTGGATGCCACCGTCTGTCCTGGTCCCTGCCTACCAGTTATCTGAGAAGTCTTCTTGTAGAACCTCTCCAGATGTCCAACCTGTCCATATGCCCGACACTCCTTTGGAGGCTTATCGCACTGAGTCCGAACATGCCCTGGATGCCCACACTAAAAGAAAACCACTGATGAACTGCCATGAGGTAGTCTAGCTGAGTCCATGGCTTGACTGCCCTATTGGAACTCATCCCGACCTCGCTTCCTACTATCTAAACCATCACCTGAAGTCGCAGAACAGCTCAAACGGGACATATCCATCAAATTTCCCTCGGCTATGAGCACTTGATTCATTGCCTTCGAGAACGAGGCCAACCTGAAGATGTTTACCTGCACCTTAATGGCGTGTCGTAATCCATCTTCGAAGCGCCTCACCCTCGAGGTTTCATCACTTACCATACCTGGTGCAAAGCGAGACAGCTCAGTGAAGGTAGCTACATATTCCATGACAGACATGTCACCCTGTTAGTGGCTCAAGAACTCCTAAGATCTCTCTTCCCTTAGCATCTCCAGGAAAAAGTGCTCGAAAAACCTATCCTCAAAATCCTTCCATGCTAGTCCTTCGTGTCTGTGAGTGTAACATCCCCAAATGATAAAGGGTTAAATGACTAAATGATATGACTCATGTCAACAAGGTGCACCTTCCTTTTCGGGAGCCTACCTGATTAGAACTCCACAGTTAAGCGTGCTTGGTCTGGAGTAGTGATCAGGATGGGTGACCTCCTGGGAAGTTTCCCAGGATGTGTGTGAGTGATGACAAAACACACTGGAAAGGACATGTGTTGGCCTGTGGGGACTTTCATTAGTCAGATGACCCGTTCGGGCATGTGTGTGAGTGATGACAAAACACACTGGAAAGGACATGTGTTGGCCTGTGGGGACTTTAATTAGTCAGATGACCCATTCGGGCATGTGGGTGGACCCTGGGGTGGGCCCCACGTGCGGGGGCAACTGGTGGTACCTGGTGGGCCAGGACCTGACGGCCATGTTAAGGTGGGGTGCTTGTGCTGTCACTAGGACCCGGTTGTCACATTGTGCTATCACTGGGACCCGGTTGTCACATTAATTTTCACATAAAAGACATATTTTAAAGGTATTTTTTCATTTAATTTACATCATTGCTTTGTTTTGGGGGTTTACCTAGGTTTTAGGGAGGAATAGATGAGTATTCATGAATTGGGCCAAACCGTGAGCCCAATTTCAGATTAAAAAATAAATTTTGTATCTTCTATAACTTTTTCATTTTTTAACATTTTTCATCCATTAAAATTTCTACTTGACCTCCCCTAACCTATTAACACCACCAAGGTAATTTGGAGCTTTTAGAAATCCATAACCAGGGTTTATTTGGGTTTTTATCTAAGGGGTTGGGCCTGCCTGAAAGCCCAATTCCTGTTTTAAAAATAAATTTTGATTATGTTATATCTTATTCATTTTTTGGGATTTTTCGGTGATTCCAAGTGGAGCCCAAGACCACTGAACCCAGCCGCGCGATCCTTCTCTCTCCCCCCTCTTTGGAGCTCTGGTTTATCGCGATTTGGTGCCGAACTTCATAGGATTGCTCAAATCGTCCAGATTTGAAGAGGTAAGTTCATTCCTTCATATCTCTCTCAATTTTTACTCTTTTTCCCCCATTAAAATTTCTAAATGATCTCCATATCCTTGTTCGAACCTCACTTAAAGGTTTGAGTATTTTTAAAATCAGATACTGGTATTTTTGGGGGAGATTTCTACAATATATTTTAAGTAATTTGTTCTCCTTCTTTCTTCTTTCAATTTGTTTAGGGTTACATCCAATTTACTTAGGGTTTATTCCCTTATCATTGAGGTTACTAATGTCCAGGGATTAGGGTTTAAACATTAGGGCTTTATCTTGTGTTTCATGGTCTGAAATTCTGGTTTTAGGTCTGGTTTACCTTCCTTGAGGTGCGGCTGTGGTGCGTTTGAGTTTTCGCACAAAGGGTTCAAGGGTTTCCTTGGTTTTGGTAGGTGATTCCATTTTGTGTGCAATTTTTGTGAATTATCTTGTTGTGTTCATGTTACCTTAATGTTTATTTCCCTTGAATGTTTCTGTAAAAAATGGTTTTAGTTGCATTTATAATGAAAATGAATTTTAAGTTCCAATTTTTGGTGAAATTGGGGGTTTTTCATTCAAATATTTCATTGGTTCATTTTGGGCTGACCTATAATTACTTAGTTGATTTTATTTAACTTTATTATGACTGAAAATCATGTTTTTAATGTTTATTCTTTTTTTTTGTTGCTGTGAAAGTTTGCTTAAATGGTGTTTGGGAAGCAAATGGGCTTTAAGTGCCATGTTTGTGTGAAAATGGTGGTTTTTAAAAGATATAACTTCTTGGTTCACATTGGGCGGCCCCATAACTGAATTTTTGGTTTCATTAAAGGGTATTGAACTGAAATTTTGTTTTAATGACTTGAAAGTGTTCACATAGTTTGCAAAGTGGATACCTTAAAGAGCTTTGGGTGCAAAACAATGTGATGTTTTGAGAGGTTGTTTTATTGAAAATAAAATTATTTTATTGTGTGTTTTAAATGGTATAAAATGTATGTAGCTACTGTAATATTTGTTTGTGACCAGTAGTGAAATTTTATATGAAAAAGGATGTGTTTTGTTTGCTGAAATTGTTTGAGCACAAAAGGGGAAGCCCGGGTACCCAGGTGGGGCGGATTTGTACTAGTACGGCTAGTGGATCGGATGGGTTTTGTCCCTGTTCCACTTAGCATTTGGATAACGAAAACTCTAACTAAAATATGTGGATTGGGTACCACTAGGTTATGGTTATGTTCCCTACTAGTGGATCGTGCACGAGAACGAATTTTTCTATGGTTACTCTACACTGAGGTACGAGGTACATAGGGCCCGAGACAACCTAGTGCTTAGGGGTGTTACCGATTTTGATGCTCATTGGATTTGTGGTATTTACCCTTGTTGTGGGGTGTTTTGGCAGTACTTTACAGTATCTCACATGTCTATTTAATGTGTTAACATACTAGAATTCTTGGATTGAAAACTGTTTTCATTTGAAAGTTGCATTTCTTTGAATTTTAACACTGTTTCACCTTGTGTATTAAAATTGCTTGTTTTGTTCACATTGTATTGCATGATCTTTCGAATCATCTGGTGGTATCCTATTGGGATTAGGATCACACCCTACTTACACCTCTTGGGTGTAAGTAGACCTGCTTATGCTTGACTCAGGTAAAGGGAAGGCTAAGGGTGATGGCGGTTCAGGGTGTTAGTCCCCATCGTTGGGGTGGAGTTGCAGAGAAGTCTTGCGGGTGATGACCCCCTTGCCGTGTGGATTCCATGGGGATGTCTTTATGTTGTCATTATTTGTTTTTAGACCACTTTTAGTGTCTTTAAAAATATGTATTCAGTTCTGGTTTTTGTTTAAACATATTTTGGTTTACATTTTTTAGATTCAGTTTATTGATTGTTTTTAATGTTTTATGCCTTCATATTCGGGTAAATCGTTCCCAAACAAAAATAAATGATACCCGGGCACTTGTGCCAGCCTGTGGGGATAGGGAATGCCCTTTGGGTCATGTCACGGGCTAGGTTTGGTGCTGGTTTTGGCGGCGACCAGATTCGGTTCGTGACAAAATGGTATCAGAGGAAGTTTGCTCCTTGGGTCATGTTATTTGGGGAAGAGTCAGCATAGTCTGGAGATAGGATTTTTGGGACTTGAAATTTTAGTCATGGGTAGTGTGCCTGTCCAGCACACTTCATGACGGGATTCAAGTCACCATGGGTAGTATGGATTTATCTGAGTCCTTTGGTTTTCTTGGTTTAATGATGACTATGGGAAATGAAAAGAGAGTTGGGTGAATAATCTCAGTGAGCTCGCAGGGCCTGGCAAGCCATGTGGAGCTGTGGATATTTCCCTAGAATACTCTCTATGATGATGAAGTGATTGAAATATGTCTTCCAACCATATGTCCAAGTCACCCACCGAAACTAGTTTCCTCTCACATTGTCTTGTGTCTCTTTGTTTTGGAATCTTGGAAACTTGTTTTTTTAAGCAAAAAAAATGACTTCACTTTAAGGAGTGTGAATTTTTGTGAAGTTATTTTCTAGTAAATTGAAAATGGTTATATGTTTTTTTAATGCCTATAAATGAAATTTCAGAATTATTTCAAAAGGGTAAATTATGTGTTTACACCTCTTTTGAAAGTATAAACTATGTTAATTAAGGTTTTGAAAATATGTTTCTAATGGAATTTTTTTTTAAAACTGTGGAAAAGTGTTTTGGATTGAATTAAGTGTTCTAGAATTTTTGTGTGGGGGTTGAAGATGGATTTTGGGTTTGGTGACTACTGAACAAAAAAAATTATGAACGTTTAGAACCTTTTCTTGAAATGAGAAGAGTTGAGTTCTTAATTAAATGGAGATTTATGAAATAGTGTTTTTCATGAAATTAGAAGTGTTTTGAAATGGGTTGAAATGTTTTGAAACAATTTTAAAAGGCATGAATATGTGCTTTTATTGAATTATGCATTCTTTTCTAAATTTTTTTGTGAGATGAAAAATTGGGTATTGATATTATGGTTAGTGTTTTTGAGAAAGGAAAATTGTGGTTAAAGTTTTTATTTTAAAAAGAGGAAAGGTTTGATTTTTGGTAATTGGTGCTCTCAAGGGTGACCACGTGCATAGGTTTATTTGGGAATATGGATGGATATGAGGTGGGTTCCCAGTGTGGCATGTAGACATGCATGTGTGAGGCTCATGAGATACCATTGGTAAATACACAACCCACCAACACTGTTTTTTTTAAATAATTTTTTTGAAGGAAAGTGTTGTGTTTTGATAATGTATGGTTGGGAGGTATGGATTATGTGTTTTCAGGATTATTATTGTGGGATGTTTCGAGTTCAATAACCCCTCTTGTTTGAACAATGTTTTGGTTTGGTGTTTCATTGATAAGTTGGAATGAAGTGTTGGTCAGTGGTCTCTTTTGAGGAAAAGTTTGGGAGGCCAATGTGGTGGCTCCCATCATGTGTTCGGTTCAGGTTTGTGGTCTTTTGTGACCAAATGACCAGATTGGTTGGGTCCTTGGGTTTTTCTGTAGGCTAGGGTATGCCCCCATAAAGTGTTAATGTATGATTCATGTTTGGCCTATGGTGATTCACCGTTGGATGATCCTCCAGTTGATCAACATAAGGACATTATTCTTGAGGTTTGGAGATTGTGTTTACCCCTCTTCTTTTTCAATTATGCGGATCCACCTATAGTGGGAGAGTGTTTGTGGGAGGTTGAAATAGACCTTAGTTTCTTATGTTTCCTAAGTTGTCTAAGGTCAATGAAGTTCAGGGTTGTCGGTGTAGAATGATGTCTTAAAGGGCCTCTGGGTCTTTCGTCAGTCTCATTGAAGCAAGAGTTCATGTTAGGCCACCGGTGTGCAAGATCTGGCCAAGAGTGGCTATTATGGACACTTGCTAGAATCATGTGCTATTTTGGACTTAGTACAAGGTCCCTCTCTTTGTGTTTTCTTTTATCCACAATGGTTATGTTCGATGATACCTTGCGATGTCATGTGTTCATTTGAATATAAGGGTGAAGATTGTGAAATCTTATGAGAGTCACTATTTTTTGTTGGATGTGTGTCTCCCTATAGGAAATTCTAAATCCTATGTTCTAGAGGAATGTGTTTCTATATGTCCTTTCATTCTGCTATTTAGCATCCGAAGAAAAAAAGGGGCGATGTGTGTGCATCCTCTAAGTTCTTATTTTGGTAAAATTATGGGTTGGGGAAAAGTGGGTTTGAAGTGTGTCATGTCTCAATGAGACCATCTGAGATTATAGTATAATTGTTTTTTGAACTGGAAGAATATTTTCAGTTTAGGGGAAATCCTAGAGTCGTTCAAACTTTTGGTCAAGGTCATATCCTCAATATGAAAGATAGGAATAGTTTAAACCTATGGTGTCGCCGTCTTGTTCCAATTTCTCAAATTTGGTGGAAAGAGGTTTGAGTACCTTGTTCCCATGTCGCACCCTGAGTTGTTTTTTTCCCCTTTGGGGTCCCTTGTGTTTTTTTAGAAAAGTTTAAAATTTGGGTTAGGCAGGTTGAAGTGCATAGTTTGTACGTGGTTAAAAGTAACCATGTGCCAACCCAGGGGACCGTGTGATAAGAGATAGTAGCTACTGCATGGTCTCCTCACGTCCATGATCCTTGGCCAAGGAAACTGTGTGAAGTTTCCTCTTTGGACAGAATGATCTACACAGTTAACTCGCGGTTTCCCAAACCTGTGAACCAACTGTGCGGCCATGCCAGCTCCTTAAAATTCTGTTGTTTTTGTTGTTGTTATCCCATACTATTTAGTTAATATGGTTGGGTTTTGTTTGGGGTATACCCAAAATGGGACTCATTTAAGTTTCATTGGAATAATTCTGATATTAATCTACCCCTAATGCTGGGAATTCCGTTTGAGGCCCCCTGTTAGTGTCTTGATTTTTTCTTAAGGAAAGTTGTGTTCATTATTATGGTGGGGAGACCCATCATGGGTATCGTGTATGTTCTCTTGGAAAAGGAATAATTTTAGTTTAACCCTTATGATGGGGAGACCGTTCGTTCCTTCCCCAATTGTTATCCTTATTCTATCTAAGAAAATTGAGTTGTCCCTGGTGGTGGGATGTCCAGATTGGGTCACCCCGTACTAGTGACTCAGTTTTCTCCTTGGTGTATTCTAGGTAGTAGGTAGTATCGTTCAAGTCTATCTATCCAAAAATTTGTTACTTGGGTAATTTTGGGTTTGGAGAACACCCAATGGTTTTTTTTACGTAATGTTGTGGTAGCGTTATTCGAGTTTGTTGTTCGTTTCAAGTGGGTTGCTTGAGCGTCGTCTTGTAGTGTTTGAGGTGTTTTTTTTTGGGATGTGTTTTTAATGTTTTTCATAATTTTATGTAAGTGGGGTACTTTTTGGTTGGTGAGAGTATTATCTTCCTTCGTTTGATCAACTGGAGATGTTCGTCCTTTTTGAAGCGGGTGAAAACGTGGCAAGGAAGTTTGTCTTGGTCTATCGTTTGGGCTTTGCTTTTGCATCTGGTCTTGTTGTGGCATTCCGGGGGCGGAATGCTTTATGGTGAGGAGAATTGTCACATAAAAGACATATTTTAAAGGTATTTTTTTATTTAATTTACATCCTTGCTTTGTTTTGGGGGTTTACCTAGGTTTTAGGGAGGAATAGATGAGTATTCATGAATTGGGCGAAACCGTGAGCCCAATTTCAAATTAAAAAATAAATTTTGTATCTTCTATAACTTTTTCATTTTTCAACATTTTTCATCCATTCAAATTTATACTTGACCTCCCCTAACCTATTAACACCACCAAGGTAATTTGGAGCTTTTAGAAATCCATAACCAGGGTTTATTTGGGTTTTTATCTAAGGGGTTGGGCCTGCCTGAAATCCCAATTCCTGTTTTAAAAATAAATTTTGATTATGTTATATCTTATTCATTTTTTGGGATTTTTCGGTGATTCCAAGTGGAGCTCAAGACCAATAAACCCATCCGCGTGACCCTTATCTCTCCCTCCTCTTTGGAGCTCTGGTTTATCGCTATTTGGTGCCGAACTTCATAGGATTCCTCAAATCGTCCAGATTTTAAGAGGTAAGTTCATTCCTTCATATCTCTCTCAATTTTTACTCTTTTTCCCCCATTCAAATTCATAAATGATCTCCATATCCTTGTTCGAACATACATTAAAGTTTTGAGTATTTTTAAAATCATATACTGGTATTTTTGGGGGAGATTTATACAAGATATTTTAAGTAAGTTGTTCTCCTTCTTTCTTCTTTCAATTTGTTTAGGGTTACATCCAATTTACTTAAGGTTTATTCCCTTATCATTGAGGTTCCTAATGTACAGGGATTATGGTTTAAAAATTAGGGTTTTATTTGTGTTTCATGGTCTGAAATTCTGGTTTTAGGTCTGGTTTACCTTCCTTGAGGTGCGGCGGTGGTGCGTTTGAGTTTTCGCACAAAGGGTTCAAGGGTTTCCTTGGTTTTGGTAGGTGATTCCATTTTGTGTGAAATTTTTGTGAATTAGCATGCTGTGTTCATGGTACCTTAATGTTTATTTCCCTTGAATGTTTCTGTAAAAAATGGTTTTAGTTGCATTTATAATGAAAATGAATTTTAAGTTCCAATTTTTGGTGAAATTGGGGGTTTTTCATTCAAATCTTTCATTGGTTCATTTTGGGCTGACCTATAATTACTTAGTTGATTTTATTTAAGTGTATTATGACTGAAAATCATGTTTTTAATCTTTATTATTTTTTGTTGTTGCTGTGAAAGTTTGCTTAAATGGTGTTTGGGAAGCAAATGGGCTTTAAGTGCCATGTTTGTTTGAAAATGGTGGTTTTTAAAAGATATAACTTCTTGGTTCACATTGGGCAGCCCCATAACTGAATTGTTGGTTTCATTAAAGGGTATTGAACTTGAATTTTGTTTTAATTACTTACAATTGTTCACATAGTGTGCAAAGTGGATACCTTAAAGAGCTTTGGGTGCAAAACAATGTGATGTTTTGAGAGGTTGTTTTATTGAAAATAAAATTATTTTATTGTGTGTTTTAAATGGTATAAAATTTGTGTAGCTACTGTACTATTTGTTTGTGACCAGTAGTGAAATTTTATATGCAAAAGGATGTGTGTTGTTTGCTGAAATTGTTTGAGCACAAAAGGGGAAGCCCGGGTACCTAGGTCGGGCGGATTTGTACTAGTACGGCTAGTGGATCGGATGAGTTTTGTCCATGTTCCACTTAGCATTTGGATAACGACAACTCTAACTAAAATATGTGGATAATGATTGGGGACCACTAGGTTATGGTTATGTTCTCTACTAGTGGCTCGTGCATGAGAATGGATTTTTCTATGGTTACTCTACACTGAGGTACGAGGTACATAGGGCCCGAGACAACCTAGTGCTTAGGGGTGTTCCCGATTTTGATGCTCATTGGATTTGTGGTATTTACCCTTATTGTGGGGTGTTTTGGAAGTACTTTACAGTAGCTCAAATGTCTATTTAATGTGTTAACATACTAGAATTCTTGGATTGAAAACTGTTTTCATTTGAAAGTTGCATTTCTTTGAATTTTAACACTGTTTCACCTTGTGTATTAACATTGCTTGTTTTGTTCACATTGTATTGCATGCTCTTTGGAATCATATGGTGGTATCCTATTGGGCTTAGGATCACACCATACTTACACCCCTTGGGTGTAAGTAGACCTGATTATGCTTGAATCAGGTAAAGAGAAGGCTAAGGGTGATGGCGGTTCAGGGTGTTAGTCCCCATCGTTGGGGCGGAGTTGCGGAGAAGGCTTGCGGGTGATGACCCCCTTGTCGTGTGGAGTCCATGGGGATGTCTTTATGTTGTCATTATTTGTTTTTAGACCACTTGTAGTGTCTTTAAAAATATGTATTCAGTTCTGGTTTTTGTTTAAACATATTTTGGTTTACATTTTTCAGATTCAGTTTATTTATTGTTTTTAATGTTTTATGCCTTCATATTCGGGTAAATCGTTCCCAAACAAAAATAAATGATACCCGGTCACTTGTGTCAGCCCGTGGGGATATGGAACTCCCTTCGGGTCATGTCACGGGCTAGGTTTGGTGCCGGTTTTGGCGGCGACCAGATTCAGTTCGTGACAGTGAGCCTGAACCTGCACATCCCACCAACGCTTTTCCAGTCCTCTCAACATGTACATCGCCAGCTTCCCCCTCTGCCATGGAGCATCTCGAGCTACTCTAAGATCATATGCATGCTCTCTATCTAGTTTTCAGCAGCCTGTAGACCACCCTCACCCTAAAAAAGCGGTGGGTGCTGCGACTAGAACTCCCACGTCAGATATTCCATAGAGGGATTTATACCCTATGCGCCTCTATCAATCCCTTACAAGACACATACCAGACTAGATTGGAGATGATCGTCGAGCCACGGCTCGAATGCTTCCAAACCCAGCTGTTTCTTAGCCTGCACTAGATCCTAAACCTAATCATGTCCCTAATCCTATACCTGTAGCTCATGCTCTGCCTATCCCATAGGTGTTTGAACCTGATCATGCTCCTGCGACACTGTACCATCACCCGCTTGATGTTCCATCGAGTCGTCTAGGAGAAACTCGGTGAATGCCATAAATGGTTAGACATCACACATATATAACAATATATATATATAACAATATATATATATATAACGCTAATAAGGAAAGCAGTAAATAGGAAGCGCATAACAACTACTCTTACTCTCCACCACTGTAACCATGACCCATGGCATCCTGGACTCATGGCCTCCTTACCCGCCCTCAATAGAGCCAAGTATAAAAAGTGCATTGGGCCATGCCCGTCCCGACAACCATTGTTGCCTCAAACCGACGACCAATTCACCCAATCCTTACAGCCACACTTCCTCAAACCGATGTCCAGGACACCTAATCCATGTGATCAACATCACCTCAATCATAGTACATGCCTGATCATATACGAGCCAGGCCCAAATATCATGTCACATGCAATTTTACACAATTTAAAGCATGGAATATTACAATGCAATAAACAAGAAATTCTATCAAGAATTTCACCTTTCACATTTCAAAAGCATCTATAGCATGAAAATTGATATTATTCACATGGTATTATCACTTCACAAAGCATACATTCAGTTATGAAATTGAAATACCCTAAAAAGTTTCCTATCAAAATACAGACAATCACGCCTTGCCATACCGAGCCAAGGTCCAATTCTCCCTTACCGTATCGAGTTAAGGATCACATATTAAAACCAATAATATCACACACCAAGTAATCCACCAAGGTAAAAATCATATAAATAGTAATCTGAGAAAAATCTAAACAGCAATTCCCACCCAAGGTAACATGGTTCATCACTCGTACCTGGGGCTACAGGCACCCAAGAACAAGCTAGAAACCAAGTTCCAATAATAACATGTCTCCATTCTACCATATCCCAAATAGTAATCCAATATAAATAAAAAAGGAAGTCTCGATCTCATTAGTAGTAAGTCAAAAGATGCTATTAAATCCCTATCAAGAAAAACCTCCTTTGATACAACTTTGTAACGTCCCGGCCCGAACAGCTACCCAAATAGTGTTAAACGGGCCAGGTGTTACGGACCTTAGGTACATCTCCCTGAACGCCAAAGGCTACCGACTAACAGTGAGGGTGAAAACAGGTGTAGTGGGGAGGCTACACCCTCTTGGAGGAAAATAAGGTATTGGTCTGAGTATAATAATACAACCTACAATGGTAATAAAGACTCTGCAGACTCGAACTAGACCTGCATAGCAAAAGCACATCCAAAAATAGATAAACAGCGAAAGCAAAATATAAACAAGATAAATGGAAGATAAAAAAACAGCATGCTGAACACCCCTTATAAGAACTACTGAGACAAAAAATCATGCATCCACAGCTGGTCATACATGTCAATAAATAATGGCACCCATGGCTAACCAACAATAGCTACAAAATAAAGTAAGCATGTTGATACAGGAAAGAAGAAAAACAAAGTAAACTCCATCTAGGCATGACCTTAGGATCCATGCCAAATCTCCATGCAATAGATAATATGATCCAACTCTTGAAGATGATCTCTTTCCTGCATGTAAATCCATAAAGTCTATACACATCCCGAAGGGCCCGTGTAGGGTGTGAGACGAATCTCAGTAGGATATCACCTAATGGTGAGTACCTAGTATAGGTGTTTAAGCAGACATGCATCTATAAGGAAAGTAAACAGTATAATGCACAATGTAAACACAACCTTCACTGGTGCTCAGCAACCACCATGGAGTGTCACATGTTTCAGCCAATGCTGGAATCTCAGTCACGTAACCCAGCACTATGTGCCTCCTAGCACCATGTGTCTCAAGTACTGACGTCCCAAAGGCATACCCAAATAATAGTAACCTGTCACCATGTGCCTCCTGACACCTCGTATCTCAAGTATTGATGTCCTGTAGGCACGCCCAAACAATAGTAACCTGGCACCATGTGCCTCCCGAAACCGCGTGTCTCAAGTATCAGCGTCCCATAGGCACACCCAAACAATCTGGAGGCTTCTCACCTTCCACGTGGATTCCACAGCAAGCACCCCCAAACCATAATCACCTAACCAGAACTACAGAGGCCTCTACCCTCATGAGTGGTCAAAACCACCTCATCAGAGTCTACCTGTGTGCATACGACCCAAATCACGGGTGAGCGGTAATCACCAAATTTAGAACCCAAACCACAACATCTTAGGCACCTCATGACCCTACGTCCATGTCACTCAGAATTCGATGATCTTGTCATCCAAGTAACCCGGGTCATGCCCAACCTGACAGTCACACTACCTCAATCTGACATCCACGACGCCCAATCTCGTGGTCAAACCACCCAAATAATCTAGGTCAAACCCAACCTGTGATCAACATCACTCAAGGATATATGGGTCACACCCAACACAACTCAAAGGTTCCAGCATATGCAATATCAAGCATTATATATATATAATAAAAAAGAATCACTTCAAACAGGAAAAACAATTTAAACAGTTGAACTGCACTAGCCATGTGTTGTCCCATACCAGTACTAAGGTCTTGAAAGCCTCTAATAAACTTAATCATGCTTAAATAGTTTAAACTCAGTAGTTTAATCAAAATAATTCAATTATAACCATTTTGGCACCCCTGGCCAAAATGCCCCAAATGAGCAACGACCTCTAACCCAGCCTCGCTCAAGCATAACAAGTTAAAGGAATTCCCAACGGCATCCCATAAGGTATACGGTCAATTAAATATAAAGAAACATGGGTCTTGCTTAATACCCATCATTGCGCTAAAAATCTGCAAGCCCCAAATGACCACGAAAACACAAAACAGGGTATACACCACCTACCTTAGACTCGTAGACGTAGGCACATCCGATATTGAGCTCCAATTCAAAGCCTATCTTCGTAGATCTATATTTCCATCAAATTTTGTCAAATCTACTTGGATGGAAACTACGGTGTGTGAAACGAAGGAACAAGAATGAAATAGGGTGTGCGGGTTTAGCCTTCCTAGTGCGATCCCGCAGCCACTGACGGATTGAAGAATGAATGTCAGATGAAGAATCTCGGAGAATAAGTTTTCTTTGTGTCCCATAGTGACACAGTCTGAAAACAGGGAAGAAGACATTTTTGAAAATGAGACGTGATGTTCTCCCATATAAACGAATAAAAATAAAAGTACACGACATGTATTAAGGACTACACGCCGTGTAGTAGCTTGTCTGTACTCCGACTTACGTGGTTTTCCAGGTCATCACACAGTTTTAGACGCATCACATGGGTCAACACATGGCTAGGACTCAGTCGATACACAGAAAGTAAAATACACGGCGTGTTAAGTAACACTACACGCCATGTAGTAGATTCTTTTTACACAGTCACCACATAACATGTACTTAGTCAGTATGTGGTCAGTACCTGTCTAACATACACACAACGTGTACTTGGGAGTACACGGCGTGTAACCTGGAAATTTCCAGAACTGCCCAGTTTTCCCCCTTTTTTCTAAACAAACAACGTAAAAAGAAAAGGAAAAAAGAAGACTCGTACCTCAAAGGAAGAACCTGGTTCTTACACTTGTGGTCTGGGAGTAGCCATCACCTCCCATGCCAACCTGCCCACGTCCTACATATGTGATTTCACCAAACATTCTGAATCACTCTCCAATGGAGTTTCCACCCCATTAGTATCAGTCTCTTTGCGACTTTCCACCTCATTAATTAAAGCACCACGACCAGCCTTGACCCTCTTCATTGGGAGAGGAGAAACAATCTTCGATTCCCCCTTTCTATTTTTTGAAGAGTTCTGTTCTTCACACATCTGTGAATCCGCATGCAATTGTGCTTCAAGCTCTGAATTAGAGTCACCAAGTTGTTTCTCACCAAGAGCTTCAATTCATGCCATAAGTGCGTCACTAAAGGAAGCACCAGCCTTAACAGTTTCCTTGCCTTTAGCAGGATCTGGACAGTGGGCAGCAGTATGTGCAACAACAGATGCAGCAACCCTTGAGGAGATCAGATTCAGAGAACCCCCTTCTTGAACCTCTCCCATCCCAACATTTTTAGGGCCTTCAATGGGTTTTTGTCGTTTGAATTGTTTGAAACATTAATTTTCATCATGTCCTCTAGCAATACAAAAGGAACATGAAATAGACCTTCTCCAATTCAGATTGTCATGACCAATGACTTTGCAATCCATGCAAAACTGAGGAAGTTTTTCATACTCAATGCTAAGCTAAAACTCATCTTCATCAATTGAGAGCATCACCTTATCAACCAGCATGAAACTCAAATCAACTTCAACCAAGAGATGACCAAAATGGTCAAACCTAACCAATTCTATCTCCTTATCTTTTTTTATCAAAACGCCAATTGTATGTGCAATGTCATATAAAATTATAGGATGTCATAGTACCCAGTTAAGCCTGTGTACCTTGATCCAAATCTGGACAAAGGAGTTGCAGACCGTCATTGGACTGAAGTTTTGATTCCACTCCCATATATGATGAATACCTGGTTTGAAGGATATCGATCCAAAGCCCCACACTCACATTTTCATCTAATTAAAAGAATAATTGGTGTTGTTAAATAATAAATTTTATTTTGAGGATAATTAAATTATTTTTAAGATAAAAAACACCCTAAATATCTGAGAGGCGCGCCACCGGGTCATCAATTTTCCATGGTCGGGAACCCCTAGGTAGGATAAATCGATCAATAATGAAATGTTTGTCTTTTTCCCTGTTCCAAGATCGCATCTAGATCCGCTTTCACGTGAGCCACATTGCCCTTTGGGCGAAGTCCACCAACAGCGGAGTTTTTGTGGAGAGAGAAAGTTTGAAGCGATGGATCTGCATAAGTCTCACCATGAACAATCCTACTCTCTTTACATTCAACAACAAAATTGTGGTTGTCAAAGCGCCCGCGAGGAATAAATATCTTAGTCAGGGAGGGAGGTGACGAAGAAGCCATAACATCGGTGCTCTAATAAATATAATAAATATATATAATTATAAATATAAAAAATATATTTATTATTTAAATATATTTTTTTATAATTATATAAATACCTTTTTCAAAACATTATATATATATATATATGAATTATTAAAAAATATATATTAATATATCATATTTATTTATAATTATATAAATACCTTTTCTAAAACATTATGTGTGTGTGTGTTTGAATTATTAAAAAATATATATTAATGTATCATATTTATATTAATTATATACATGTGTTTTTTAATCAATGTACATAAATAAACATTGTTTTTGAATATAAATATAATAATTATATATATATTAATAATATTTTGTATTAAAACTTTTTATTAGTGCTCAGAAAAGCGTTGATAAATGCCCATCTTTATCACCGCTCAAAAAAACGCTGATAATGGGTGCATCTTTATCAACGCTTTTTTTAGACCTAATAAAAGTTGCATTTATGGGCGCCTTTAGTTAGCGCTGATAAAGGTAACCCTTTTATCCGCGATTTTATGTTTAGCATTGATAAAAGTCAGCACTGGGTAATACGCAATATGTGGTAGTGCACATTTGTCGTCATTCGATCGCCCAAAGAGGCGCAGCTTAGTGGATGTGTCTTCGTGACGGTGTTTGGAAGGTCTCGGTTTCGATGTTCTCCGCACACATGTAGGTAGATTTTGGTTTGTTTATTCCGTCTCCCGCACGAATGTAATAATTAATAACAACCATAGACACCTCCACCGTCCCATGCACTATCAATTTTTTTGTTGTTTATTCCCCCTCGGTGACAAGTAATAATAGTACATTCAACATCACATTTTCTTATTCATCTTTTTTATTTTTTTATGATATTGTTTGACAATCCTAATTATAACATAGGATATATGGACAGCCGTGATCACACATTGATAAATATCATACGATGCGTTATCTATTTTTAGATGATAATCCCAATTTTTAATTTAAAAGATACTAATAATGATATATAATATCATGGATTAATAATAAAGGGCAAAAAATCTCGTTTCAGAACTTATAATCAGCCAACAATAACACATTCAGATTTAGAAAATAATTTTTTATTAACGATACAAGACATGGTGAAATGAGATGAAATAAAATGAAATTTAATGTTCAATTATTTGAGACTTAGATGATAAATAAAAAATAAATGAAATATTACGGTTATAATTTTTATATATTTGATTTTTGACTAAATTTTGTTCCATTATTTAAGAGTAGCCGACATGAGTGGTGGGAATCTGATAATGGTGAGGAGCACGGGCGCACCGACGCGCACGGCAATACCCCACCAGACGCTTGGCCCCGCCCCGCCCATGTTACTGACTGACATTTGTACCACAGGACTCGTGCGAATTATTTAATTTGAATAAAATACTGCCGACAAAGGAACATAACAGGACACAGAAAATTTGATATTAATTAAAAGTAATGACTAATTAATATTAAGAGGCGTTTAATAACATTTTGTTATATCCATATCATTTGTTTTTTCAATTTAATATCTATATCAAATAATAAATGTTTAATTATTAATTAAAAATATTGACTAAATATATATTTATACTTAATATGTCATACAACAATTTTACCCTTACATAATTAATTCAACTTTATAGACACACACATACACAAATGATAAATTGTTAATATTATCATTTTAGATTTTTATTTATTAGTATTTAATATTTAATATATACCATGATGTTAATTATGAAGTTTTATTCATTTTTTATATTTTTATTTAATATACACTATTTATTACTTTTTAATATATATATATACACATATTATTTTATTCATTTTTATTATTTATTTCATTAATAACTTTTTAAATATTTTAGAAATTTATTCTTTTTTATTTTTTTATTTTTTTAACATTTCTGTAATTTTTTTCATTTTTCATATTTATTTATACATATTTATTGATTGACATTTAATTTTTTCAATACATTTATAATTTACATAATTAATATATGTAATCATTTTCATTTTAACATGTATTCACTTTTAATTTTTTAAATTTTATATAATTAACAACACTCATTCATTTTTTAAATATTTTTTCAATCTATTCATTTTTTAATAAAATTTCACTCTTTTTTATCATTTATTCATTTAATATTATTTATTCATTAATAATCTTAAGTATTTTTTTAAATTTTTTATAATTTATTCATTTTTAGCATTTATCCGTTTAATATTTTTATTATTTATTCATTGTTAATATTATTTTATCCATGATTATTCATTGATATATTTAATATAGAAATATATGCATATTGATATATATATATATATATATATATATATATGTAAAGACTCGAAATTTTCCATGTATTTTTTTTAATTATATGAAATTATTATGAGTCTGAAAAAATTGACGGCGCGTGATTCCGAGACCCGGTGTGCCCAAAATGAATTTCTGAACTTTTTTTCTCGGGTACGTTAAGTTAACATGCGAGCGAAAATTTGTAACTTTTGAACCGGTACTTGGAATTGAAATCTGAGGACATCGTTGAACTCGCAGCGCCGATATTCGGTTAAGGAGACCTTCACCTCGACCGCAGTAGGTCGAGGGTGGAAGTTGGATTTTTCGGTTTTTCGTGGGAGAATTGAAAAAAATAAATAAACAACTTTTATTTTATTTCTTGAAACCTCTCATTTGAATTGGGGTGGTGGAGACCATCCGAACCTTTGTAACTCTTGGAACCCCCCAATTGAAGAGCCAACATTAATTGATCATCAACTTAACCTAACTTAAATGAGAAGGGCTCTTCACCTCTCCTGGGTTGGGGAAATTATTGACAAACCAATTTGGTGGAGAACTCTCGAAGGAAGAACATTCTCCAACGAAGAAGATTCTCCAACGTAGAACGACCTCCGAACGAGGAACGGGGAACCAATGTTCGAGAAGCGCCGACACATCACCTTCTTCCTCACGCCATCTCCAACGAGCAAACGAGGTAGGGGGTTTATTTTTAAAGTATGTTAAATATCTATTTGTTGATTCTTCATATTCTTGATTCTCAACGACGATGGCCGAACAAACGCAATCATCGATTCGCACATATACAATGATCTTTTCTATTCGTTCTTTACGTGTTTTTCACGCGTTCTTCATCGTCAAATAATTAAGCGCGCTAAAAACACAATGTTTCGTTGAGCGCGACATATGGATGCAGAGATCTCGACACGAGGATCGTGAATATGCAGTTGTCACATTTTTCGGGCTTAGAATGAAGCTGTGGTGGCCCGCGGAAGAGGGGGGCGGGCGAAATGACGGCCGACCGCGTGGAAGAAGGGTGGCGCACGTTTGCGCCGCTGATAGAGGAGGAGGCCGCGGCTGTCGAGCCGCGGCGGCGCACCAGAGGGTGACCAACACCCGACCGGCCGCAGAGGCAGCGGCGGCGCACGCCAGCGCCGCTGGAAGGGAAGCCGACCAAACTTCCGGCCGGCCACATCACGCCGAGCAGGACCCACTCCGACGGGTCCCGCGTGCCAGCAGGCGGCACCACATGGCGCCGCTAGGTTGGCCAAAGCCGAACGGTCTATTGGATCGTTCGGAATTCCGGGGGGCGCCTTTCCCCTCGGGTAGCGGCTAGGGCGGGGCCCGCCACGGCGGACCGCACCTAGCCGGGCAAACCGCACCCATCCGAGCGAGCCGCACCAAGCGGGCCGCGGCACCGGGCCGGGCACGCCGCGACCCAGCCCATTCAGGTCGGACCCGGCCGGCTCGGGTCGGGTTGGGCCGGACCCGAGCCCATTTAGACCCAGATATGCCTTTTTGGCCATATATTGAGAACCAGACGTCCATTTGACGAACCGTCTGCGGTACCAGAATCGTTGGATCAAGACGGTCCTTTTGGTATACTCCACTTGATTTTTGAATAAAGTTGGAGTACGACCGGGTTGGATCAAACCCGAATCCAACCGGGCCATCGGAACGGAAACGCTAATAACTTACAGACCAAACATTCGATTGACGCGTCGTCTGTTGCGTTGATACCCTTATGACATGATAGTATTTTGGGATACTTCTTCGTGGAACTTCGTGGCAGTTGAAGTATCGACCTATGGCTTGAGGAGCGGATCCTCCCAGAATCAAACGTGCTTAGTGCGGGTACCCTATGGCTTGTTATACTTGAAGCATCTTTAAATCTTGTGTCAGCCATCTTCAGATCCTGTGTGGGTCATCTTCGGATCCTGTGTGGGTCAACATCTACGGATCCTATGTGGGTCATCTTCAGATCCTGTATGGGTCATCTTCATATCCTGTGTGGGTCAACATCTACGGATCCTGTGTGGGTCATCTTCAGATCCTGCGTGGGTCATCTTCAAATTTGGTGTAGGTTATCTTCGATCCTATGTGGGTCAAAAACAGAGCTTCTCGACGAAGTAAGATGATCTAACAATACTGCTAATCATCTATACTTCCGCACTTAAGTTATAGCTGGTCTGAGCTGAGTCTTTACTTTTGTGGTACACTTCTATGTGGTGATACCTTCGTGGTATTCTTCTGTGTGGCGTTACCTTTGTGGTACATACCTTCGTGGTGTTACCTGTGTGGTACTTCTACCTTTGTGGTGTTACTTGTGTGGTACTTCTACCTTCGTGGTGTTACCTTTGTAGTATTCTTCCCTCACGTGTGAGATGAGTATATATTGATAACTTAGGTATATGTATAGACATATACCTAAGTAATGTTGATGACTATTGCTTCATGCTTTGAGATTGAGGTTTTTATTTGTGGTTTATCCTTTGTGGATTCTGAGAGAACTTCGGGGGTCTTGGGGTCCCTACAGAGTATTGTTATACTCACCCCTGCACGGGCTATGCCTGCACCTTGCTGTGTCTTGTGCAGACGACATACAGCATGATCGAGGCTGAGGGTGCCAGGACTGGAGGCTGCTCGGAGGTGGACCATTAGACGAGACGTACCGCAGAGACGATCGTTTGAGAGCTGTACCTACCCTTTAGGTAGGATCCTTGGCGGGTGTTCACAAGAGCTATTTTCAGTTTTACTTGTACTTTCCAGTTGGGCATGTATTCCGGCCCCCTTTACTTACCGTACTCACTCTATTTACTATATAGTTTACTTTGTGCTTATATCTTGCTGTGTGCTTGGATTGTGTGAGTTTGCAGGTTAAAATGCAATGTATTCCCGGTTTTAGGGATATGTCTTTCCGGTGCTAGTCGTCAGCCCCTGAGCTATGTAAGGCGAGCTTGGGGTAGTCACAGCACGGTCCCCGGGGGATGGGTCATGACAAATTGGTATCAGAGGAGTCGGTTCTACCGAAGAACTTGGACTCTTATATTTTAATCGGCAATAGTGTTAAGTGTTATGAGTGTGGTTATCAATTTGGGGAATCTAATGTTGGTGTGGCGACCGACGTATCCATACACCAGGACCCTGACTTCTGATTTCCGACTCAGTTCACGAAAACACTGATTGCGTGTGTGTTTTTGAAAAGTTTTCTTTGTGATCACTTTTAATCAACTCACCAGGTATAATTTTTTGACCGTGGTGCACTTGTTTATTTTCAGGATGCCTCCATGCAGACAGTCAGCCAGGGTTCTGGGTAGAGTATGCGATGACAACCCACTAAGCGACGAAGCTTTGGTACAGGGCCCCCTTTTGAAAGTTGTACCATCGGGCGGTGCACCAGCAGCACCACTACCCGTTGGGCAGCCGATGCTACCAGCCCCAGCAGTAGAGAGTGCACGCCGATTGATCGCGTTGTACGAATTCCAGCGCCAGAGGCCACCGTGGTTTTGGGGTGAGACGGATCCATAGGCGGCTGAGGACTGGCTGGAGGCCGTGGTTAGAGTTTTTCGAATGGTAGGGAAACCAACTGATCTCATGGTGATCCTTACCCCCAGTCTTATTCAGGCAGTAGCGGGAAAATGGTGGAGCTTGATGCTCCAGGTTCATGATGATGTGACTCTCATTTTTCCAGACTTCGAGAGTCCTTTTAGGGTAGAGTTCATCCCAGCGACCTTACGCTCAGTGCGTATACACGAGCTTCTCCACTTGCAGTAGGGAAACATGATCATGGCTCAGTATTCAGCGAGGTTCACTGACCTCTTGCGCTACTCCACTGACATGGTGTGAGACCCTTTCTTCAGGGACTGGACCTTCAATCATGGGCTCAGACTGGAGATTAGAGCTTCGATGATTTCTCTCAGCATCCCAATGCAGGCGGGGGTATTAGAGCGAACACTCTTAGTGGAGAGCTTCCTTGCTGAGCAGTCACTGACAACAAGACCCACCACCAGACGTCACGTAGCAGAGTCATCTGCAGCTGGAAATAGACAAATAACACAGATGTCCAAGAGGACCAGACCTATAGGTGGACGACCGCATGATACAAGGTCGGTTGTGTGGGGCTCTTGAGACAGAGCGGACAGGCGAGGAGCAGACAGTGTTACTCGTGCGGCGGGCAGGGTCACATGGCTCGTGACTGCCCGACCCGCCGTACGGATGACCAGAAGACGATCAAAGGACCGCCTAGGCAAAGGAAAAGATTCGATCGAGGAGGTCCGCATGCAGCAGGCAGACGTGGCAGAGGAGCTGACCGTGCAACAGGCGATGAGCGGCGATTCAAGGTTCTACCACCACCACCTCCAGGTGGTCCACCCCGACCACAGGGAGCAGGTGGACAGGGACGAGCTCAGCTCCAGGCAGTTGAGGCATATGACCATGGTGCTCCAGAGATGATTCGAGGTACGATCTGTGTCTACTCCACCTTAGCTGCAGTACTTATAAACACAGGTGCCAGTCACTCTTTTATTGCCACGACCCTCGTTCGGAGCTCGAAGATTCTGGTGGAGCTGTTAGCTCGATCCTTACGGCTAGAGACTCCTATGAGAGATGATTCGATGATTACACACTGGTGCCGGTAGTGTGAGCTTACTCTAGGAGGTGAGATCTTCGGCTGAGATCTTCTAGTAGCAGCGTCGAGGCCTTGTGATGTCATCTTGGGTATGAATTGGTTATCTACAGTCCATGCTCAGATCGACTGTATTAGGCGCAAAGTGCGGCATGTCCATGAGGATGAGACCAGGTTTTCCTTCACCGGTGAGAAGGGAACCTTTGCAGCACAAGATGGACTTACCCGGAGAAGGGTGCAACCAATCAAACATCAGTTGGCTAGCTTTACCCTCGGAGTGGTTTATGTTGAGAGTCCGAGCTATCCTGTAGTGGTGGACCAGTACGCTGATGTTTTTCCTGATGATGTTTCAGGTCTACCTTCTCACAGAGAGGTGGAATTTTATATCGACTTTTACCCCGGTACGACACCGATATCTACACCAGTATATCAGATGGCTCCCGCGGAGCTTCGAGAGCTGTGAGTGCAGCTAGAGGACTTGCAGAGTAAGGGGTTCATTAGGCCCAGTGTTTCTCCTTGGGCAGCCCTGATTTTGTTCAACAAGAAGGCAGATGAGAGTTTGAGACTCTCTGTGGACTAACGGTGCTTGAACCAGGTGACTGTAAAGAAAAAGTACCCACTACCGAGGATTGATGATCTTTTTGATCAGTTGAAGGGAGCACAAAAGTTTTCAAAGATAGACCTCAGATCAGGCTATCACCAACTCAGGGTACGAGATGAGGATGTGCAGAAGACAAAATTCAAATGTCGGTATGACCACCATGAGTTCTTGGTTATTCCATTCAACGTGACCAATGTCCCAGTAGTGTTCGTGAGACTCATGAATATAATCTTTCATCCATGCCTCGATCGCTTTGTGGTAGTCTTCATCGACGACATCCTGATATACTCAACTATGGAGGAAGATCATGCATCTGTAGATAGTTCTGGACACACTCCAAGAGCACCAACTTTATGGTAAGATCTCGAAGTACCAGTTCTGGATATGAGAGGTTCACTTTCTGGGGTACGTCATCTCGAAGGATAGAGTTGCGGTGGATCCAGCAAAGATTGAGGCTGTGCTTTCTTAGGAGCCACCCAGGAGTGTGACGGAGGTACGAAGTTTCCTGGGTCTGTCCGGTTACTACCAGAGGTTTGTGCTTGAATTTTCCAGAGTTACGGCACCCTTATCAATGTTAACGAAGAAGGGGTAACCCTTCGTGTGGTCAGAGAGATGCCAGCGCAGTTTCCAGGAGCTGAGGAAGATACTGACGAGTGATCCCATCTTGAGGCTACCAGAGGAGGGTGTTGGGTACGTAGTCTACTGTGACGCATCAGAGACCAGACTTATAAGGCCCCATCCTTAAACCTTACTTAATCTTGAGTTATTACAAGATTACACATTGAGGATCTTTTCAGGTTTAGAGTTTTAGAGAATTAGATCATAAAACTTGCATTACATTCCACATATAAACAAAGTGGTTACATAAAGATAGTATTATTATTTCCCATCAATGGAAACATATTTAAAATAAAACATGGATTCTTTCTTGACACTTCCTTGACACTATCATCATATCATGTACCTTTCCCTTGACCTGTGAAAAACATTTCAAAAAAACTTGGGATGAGCATAAAAAGCTCAGTAAGGGTTATAAAAAAATATGGAAAGGAAACATGAGTTCATATATAATAAGAATGAAATAATACTTTACCCATAAAACATAGGCACTTTAACATACCTCAACAAATCATGAAAAATTCATAGAAATCATAAGACATAAAAGGTAACTTGAGGCATTCATAACATTCTTACGTAGGGAGTAACCCTTTTGGTTACGTTTGGAATACCCATCACAGTATATTCCCTAAATCTCTTCGGAGAAACATTAATGTTTCACTCCTTCACATTACCCAATTAATTGGAGAGCTATATCGGTCTCACCCACCCTTAGTTTATCACGGAACCACCTGTCTTCATAATAATGCCCAAGAACCTCAGCATAATCGTATCACATAAAACATGCATATAGGAAACATAACATTTCCACCTTTCAATCACAAGATATAAATATAACACATTGATATAAAAACATTATTAAAACCATTTTCAATACTAAAATAAAAGAAAATTAAAACATGGTATTTATTTTTCTTTTTTAAAAAAAAGGTATGGCTTGTAGAGGAAGCCAAAACTCAAATAATGGTCACGGCGGCAGAGAAGTCGTTGTCACTGCATACGTACGAAAAAAACATTCCCTTTTGTCGTTTAGTAAACGATTCGTATAAAAAAGATTCCTTTTGAATAAATGTAAAATTCAAAGGGGTTTATACACCATATAAAAGAAGGTTGTGTATAAAACAAAATATGCCTCAATGAAAGGAGATTGAGACGAAGTCCCATACCTCGGGTCCGACTTGACTCGATCGTTCTTTAATGTCCTGAATAATAAACTTGAGTTAATTTCTACTTTCTTAAGAACCTTTTTCAATTTCATTATTCCTTTTATATCACTTATTTCTATGTCATGAACACTATGTAATTATTTAAGTTAACAACGGTCGTTTTAACGATCATTGGTACTTGAGTAAAAAATAAACCCTTTATAATTACAAGTTGTTCATGTATCCATTATATCCAGAATTATAATCATGATGTATATATCATATATATCCAGTATATACATTCATTTATAATATTACATAATCATTTAGAGGTAAGAAATGAAATTCACCATTCATGGAGACAGTAAGCCGTACGTACGCATGAACGCTACTTTCATTTCTATTTTGTATTTTATAGAATGGAATCATAATGATATAAAGGTATATTATAATTCCAGTATAATATCATATATAATATCATAGTTCCATCCTTTATACATCCCACATATGGTATTTAACGAATCAAATCACTTTGAGGGGGCGGTAGTCCGCACTTCCTTAAATGAAGATATCGCATTTACCCATAATGGGAACCATAAAGGTATGCCCAAAATAAAAAATACAGAAGCTTAAGGAAAAAATAAACATATTATATATCATATATAAATATAGTGACATCTTAATGGCCACCTTTGAAGGTGTTAAAAGAATTTTGAACAATCATCGTTTCGGGAGGCATAAATTCACCATCCACGGAAACAGTATGTCCTTTAACCATTAGATGTAGGTGTGTGTAAGTGTAACTAGAATCCTTCTTATAACAACATACTAGTATATTGAAGATACTGGAGTTGTTACAAAATAAATGAATAAAAAGAGTTTAGGGGGTTGGAGAAGCAAAATAAAACAAAAGGACTCAAGTGAAGACATTACCTTAAAATCGGGTAACTCCCTTTGGTTTGAGCTCAAAGGCTTCCTTGGGAAGACTTTTGCCCAAAGTGAGGCTTTAAGGAGTAAGAGAGGGAAGTGGAGAGACAAAATTGGTAGGGGTTGGCCGAGCCAAAGGATTTGGGAGTGTGGGTAAGGAGGTAGAGGTGGGGGCCTTTTATAAGAGGAGAGGAGGGGCACTCTTGGAAAGTAAAGAAATGTTACTTTATTTGAAAATGATTTTCGGATTCAAAAGGTCCCACATTGATATAATTAGAGGGTAAGGTGATAAGGGTTTGAAATCCACCCATACAATAGGTTTTGGACATGTGTAGGTCATAGATTTTACATTATCATTTCATTTTATTTAAATCCTTTATTAATGAGGTAATCGCTGCATCATCATGATGTCATAAATAATTTAATTTATTTAAAGTCTAAAAATTATGAAAAAAATACTATGATGTAGGAAATCTTTTTAGATTTATAATGAATATTTATAGTCCAAAATATCATTTATTTAGACAAAATTAAAAATATTTTACTTAGGTGATACATTCTTTGTCACATTTAACATTCTTTAAAAATAAAAAGATAAAAAGTCACTTTCTCACAAAAGTGATTCCATTGGGCCCCCAAGTTTGGAAAAAGGCATCCCATGGTTGGCCATGAGACAACAAGTATCCTTAGGACACATGTTGTGGTCTTTTTGTATTATTATGATATCATTTTATTATCTTTAACTACCTGATTACTCATTAATCAAGATAATTAAAGATAATTACCATCGTTACTATTCATAATGTCAAAAAATAAAAGAGTCTTAATTACATAATTTGTAACTTCTGATTCCAAATATGTAATCCATTTTACCAAATTCCAAACACATAAATTGCAATAATTGATTTAAAAATAATTCCCGTTGTCAAAACAAATAGCGGGTTTTTTTAAAACAATATCTATGAAAAGTTTGGCATTAGTTTATGATCAATTCCAAAATGAAATTAATACTAATGACCACCATTGGATTAAATGGTAAAAATATATTCAGATTACACTTTAAGAACCATTAAAAGGATAATATATCCATATAATTAAATTAAATGAAAAAGCAGTTTTGATGTAAAATGCAGTATTTTTTCATTATTCATTAAAAAATGAACATTGTCAGAAAAATACCAAAAATTTATCCAATGTAAATTTCAATTTCCCAATCATAATGAATATGTTTATTTTGACAAATATAGATTTTAAAATTGTCAAAAGTTTGATTTAAGAAGGGTTTGTCATCAAAAGGCAGTAAAACAATCTTTTAAGAATATTAGTGTATTCAATGCATAAGATTGTATTTATTTTCATTTTAAGCCTCTAAAACACTATCTTAATCATTAATATACATAGATAAAAATATCTATTATTCATTACTTACTTGGGATGTTACATCCTTCCCCCCTTTAGAAAATTGTGTCCCCGCAATTTATTTACTTATCGAATAAATGAGGGTACTTATCCCTCATTGCATTTTCAGATTCCCATGTTGCCTCTTCCATCATGTGGTTTTTACACAAAACCTTTACCTAATTAATCACCTTATTTAGTAACACTTTCTCCCTATGGTCAAGAATCTGGACCGGTTGTTCCTCATATGTTAGGTTCTCTTCCAGCTGAACTACCTCTGGACTCAAAACATGAGATGGATCTGGCATATACTTTCTCAACATCGAAACGTGAAAAACATTATGTACCTGAGATAAACTCGGAGGTAAAGCCACCCGGTATGCAACTGATCCAACTCTCTCTAGAATTTCATATGGTCCAATGAACCTTGGACTCAGCTTTCCTTTCTTACCAAATCGCATCACACTTTTCCATGGTGAGACTTTGAGAAAAACATGATCACCTACCTCAAAAGATAGATCCTTCCTCCTGTTGTCCGCATAACTCTTCTTCCTGCTCTGAGCTGTTCTCATGTGTTTCTGAATCAGCTGAACTTTTTCTGCCATCTCTTCTACCAATTCAGGTCCCATCAACTTCCTTTCACCCACTTCATCCCAGAAAGCTAGAGTTCGACACCGCTTCCCATATAACGCCTCAAATGGTGCCATCTGTATACTGGAATGAAAACTGTTATTATATGAAAATTCAACCAAAGAAAGATGTTGGTCCCAACTTCCCTGATAATCCATCGAACAAGCTTGTAGCATATCCTCCAAGGTCTGAATTGTTCATTCTGACTGCCCATCTGATTGAGGATGAAATGCTATACTAAAATTTAATTCAGTACCCAACGACTTCTGAAGGCCTTTCCAAAAGTTAAAAGTGAACCTGGGATCACGATCAGATACAATGGAGAGGGGAACTCCATGTAACCTGACTATCTCTTTGAGATACAAACGGGAAAGTTTATCTAGGAAAAAAGTATCTCGTATAGCAAGGAAATGAGCAGATTTAGTCAAGTGATCAATAATAACCCAGATTGCATTATTACCTTGATATGTCTTCGGTAATCCCACAACAAAGTCCATGAATATATTCTCCCATTTCCATTATGGCACTAGTAAAGGCTGAAGCATCCCTTTCGGTAACTGCCGCTCTGCTTTAACCTATTGACACGTCAAACACTTCACAGTAAAATCAGCAATATCTCTTTTCATTCCATCCCACCAGTAATACTCCCGAAGATCTCTGTACATCTTAGTACTGCCAGTATGAACTGAAAACAGAGAACTATGAGCTTCACATAACAACTCTCTCTTCAACTGTGAATCACAAGGCACACACAATCTCTTCCCAAATCTCAAAACACATTCATTATCAATGTTGAATTCAGGCAACTTACCTTTCTGAACCAGCTCTACCTTTTTCTGCAACTCACTGTCTTTCTTCTGTGCTTGCTTGATTCTATCTGATAGAGATGATCTCACTGATACCTGAAACAAAATAGAAGAACTTCCTGCACCAACAACTTCTATTCCAAAGTTCATCAAATCCTTAACCAAAGGATCACGTTCCAAACGCAACATTTCTAATGAAGCATTACTTTTTCGACTCAAAGCATCAGCCACTTTATTTGCTTTTCCTGGATGGTAATGAATTGTACAATCATAATCCTTGATTAATTCCAGCCATTTCCTCTGTCTCATGTTTAACTCTTTTTGAGTGAATATATACTTTAAAATTTTGTGATCAGTATATATTTCACACTTTACTCCATACAAATGATGCCTCCAAATTTTTAAAGCGAAAACAACAACAGCTAATTCCAAATCATGTGTAGGGTAATTTAACTCATGAGTTTTCAACTGTCGTGAAGCATAAGCAATTACCTGATCATTCTGCATTAGGACTCAACCAAGTCCTTTCAATGAAGCATCACTGTATATAAAAAACTCACCATTCCTGGAAGGTAGTGCCAAAATTGGAGCATTCACCAATCTTCTTTTCAATTCCTGAAAATAATCATCACATTCTTTTGTCCAGATAAACTTAACACCCTTCCGAGTTAGCTTAGTCATTGGACTAGATAACCGTGAAAAATTTCTAACAAACCTTCGGTAATAGCCTGCCAAACCAAGGAAGCTACGAATCTCAGTTACATTTGTGGGTCTTGGCCAGTCTTCCACAACTTTTGTTTTTGCAGGATCAACATTTATCCCATCTTTAGAAACAATGTGACCAAGGAAAGAAATTTGTTGCAACCAAAACTCACACTTGCTAAATTTTCCATACAGTTTCTTTTCTTTTAAGGTTTTCAAGATAACCCTTAAATGTCTTTCATGCTCCTCTTTACTTTTAGAAAATACCAAAATATCATCAATGAAAACCACCACAAACTTATCCAAGAACTCATGCAAAATTCTATTCATTAAGTCCATGAATACAGCAGGTGCATTGGTTAGCTCAAAAGGCATTACTACAAATTCATAATGGCCATATCTTGTATGGAACACGGTCTTCGGAATATCTTCTTCCTTTACCTTCAGCTGATGGTACCCCAATCTCAAGTCAATCTTTGAAAAATACTAAGGTCCCTAGAGCTGATACAACTTCATTTGATGGCCCGACATCTGCTGAAGTAGTTGCAAAGGATTTCACCACCCCTTTCTGCTTGTAGTCTAACTGCTTCCCATCACTCAAGCTCTTTGTCGGACACTCGTTTTCATAGTGACCCATATCATTGCACTTAAAACATTTCACTAACTGTAAATAAAATTTGGTCTTACCTTCACCTTGATCTTTTTCAGTGCAATCACGAGCCTTATGTCCCATCTTACCACATCGGAAGCACTATCTAGAATTCTGAAGACATTCCCCAGCATGACTTTTTCCACATTTATCACAAACTGGAAACTTAGATTTCTTACCATCAGACTTTTTTGAATAATTCTTCCCTTTCTCCTGCCACCTTGGTCTCTTCTTCTACTGGTTGTTATAAAACACTTGATCATTGGAAAACTCCATTTCCACCTTCTCAGCACACCGAACAAGTTTTTCATAACTTTTAAACTCTCGAGAAGCTAATCCCTTCGATATTTTGTCTTTAATCCCGAGTAAAAACGATTGATTTTACTATCAAGGTCTCAGATAAAATTTGGAGCATACCTTGCCAATCGAGTGAACCTTTCTTCATAGGTAGCCACTGAGTCTTCCTCTTGCCTCAATTCCAAGAATTGTTTTTCCATCCTAAGTCGAACAGCCTTAGGAAAATACTTTTCAAGAAACATGCCTTTGAATTCATCCCTGACGAGAGCATCAATCTCATCAGCGTCCCTGATATTTTTAACCATCGACCACCACTGATCTGCTTCACCCTCCAAACAGTAAATAGCAAGACTAACCTTTTGATTGTCTGAACACCCCATGAAATCAAAAATCTTCTCCAGTGCTTTAATCCACCCTTCAGCTAGCACAGGGTTAGATGATCCTCTGAATGATGGGGGATGTTGCCTCATGAAATGTTCCACCACTAACATGTTCCTTTGCGGTTGATCTGGATGATCTTGTGTATGGATACCACCGCCATTTATCGCTTGAGTCAACTACGCCATTGCTGGAACAAACTGTTCAGTTCCAATTCCGACCATCTCAAGTTGCTGATTTGGAAGGTTATTTCCTTCTGCATGCCTTCCTAGCACTGCTTCCCTGTTTCTTCTGCGAAAAACCATTCTGAACAAACATGTCTTAGATGAAGTAACATGGTAATCTTCAAATACTATATCACTTCAATTTGACCATAAAAAAATTTGGATAATCATTTAATAGAATTCTAACTCCTAAAGTTATCTAAACCGACCTCTGATAACAACTATAAGTCCCCAGCCTTAAACCTTACTTAATCTTGAGTTATTACAAGATTACACATTGAGGATCTTTTCAGGTTTAGAGTTTTAGAGAATTAGATCATAAAACTTGCATTACATTCCACATATAAACAAAGTGGTTACATAAAGATAGTATTCTTATTTACCATCAATGGAAACATATTTAAAATAAAACATAGATTCTTTCTTGACACTTCCTTGACACTATCATCATATCATGTACATTTCCCTTGACCTGTGAAAAACATTTCAAAAAAACTTGGGATGAGCATAAAAAGCTCAGTAAGGGTTATAAAAAAATATGGAAAGGAAACATGAGTTCATATATAAATAAGAATGAAATCATACTTTACCCATAAAACATAGGAACTTTAACATACCTCAACAAATCATGAAAAAATCATAGAAATCATAAGACATAAAAGGTAACTTGAGGCATTCATAACATTCTTACGTAGGGAGTAACCCTCTTGGTTACGTTTGGAATACCCATCATAGTATATTCCCTAAATCTCTTTGGAGAAACCTTAATGTTTCACTCCTTCACGTTACCCAATGCATTGGAGAGCTATATCAGGCTCACCCGCCCTTAGTTTATCATGGAACCACCCATCTTCATAATAATGCCCAAGAACCTCAGCATAATCGTATCACATAAAACATGCATATAGGAAACATAACATTTCCACCTTTCAATCACAAGATATCAATATAACACATTGATATAAAAAAATTATTAAAACCATTTTCAATACTAAAATAAAAGAAAAGTAAAACATGGTATTTATTTTTCTTTTTTAAAAAAAAGGAATGGCTTGTAGAGGAAGCCGAAACTCAAATAATGGTCACGGCGGCGGAGAAGTCGTTGTCGCCGCATACGTACGACAAAAACATTCCCTTTTGTCATTTAGTAAACTCTTCATATAAAAAAGATTCCTTTTGAATAAATGTAAAAGTCAAAGGGGTTTATACACCATATAAAAGAAGGTTGTGTATAAAACAAAATATGCCTCAATGAAAGGAGATTGAGACGAAGTCCCATACCTCAGGTCCGACTTGACTCGACCGTTCTTTAATGTCCTAAATAATAAACTTGAGTTAATTTATACTTTCTTAAGAACCTTTTTCAAGTTCATTATTCCTTTTATATCACTTATTTCCATTTCATGAACACTATGTAATTATTTAAGTTAATAACGGTCGTTTTAACGATCATTGGTACTTGAGTAAAAAATAAACCCTTTATAATTACAAATTGTTCATGTATCCATTATATCCAAAATTATAATCATGATGTATATATCATATATATCCAGTATATACATGCATTTATAATATTACATAATCATTTAGAGGTAAGAAATGAAATGCACCTTTCATGGAGACGGTAAGCCGTACGTACGCATGAACGCTACTTTCATTTCTATTTCGTATTTTATAGAATGAAATCATAATGATATAAAGGTATATTATAATTCTAGTATCATATCATATATAATATCATAGTTCTATACTTTATACGTCCCACATATGGTATTTAACCAATCAAATCACTTTGAGGGGGCGGTAGTCCGCACTTCCTTAAATGAAGATATCGCGTTTACCCATAATGGGAACCATAAAGGTATGCCCAAAATGAAAAATACAGAAGCTTAAGGAAAACATAAACATATTATATATCATATATAAATATAGTGACATCTTAATTTCCACCTTTGAAGGTGTTAAAATAATGTTGAACAATCATCGTTTCGGGAGGCATAAATTCACCATCCACGGAAACAGTATGTCCTTTAACCATTAGATGTAGGTGTGTCACTACAACAAATGCCGATCCTAGCGGCGGTTTTTTTCCGGTTTAGCGGTGGTTTAAACCGCCGCTATATTGTGTGGCGGCGGTTTACAAAAACCGCCGCTAAGTTTGGCGTCGGCAATCTATTAGCGGCGGTTTTTTCGATTCCGCGGCGGTTTTAGAAATGTGTCGTATGTCCGTCATTTAGCGGCGGTTTTTCTTCATTTAGCGGCGGTTATATGGGTATCTTATTTAGCGGCGGTTTTAACCGCCGCTAAATTCAGTCGTTTGATGCGCCTATTCTGCGGCGGTGAAAACCGCCGCTAAATATCAACATAATATATTTAGCGGCGGTTAAAACCGCCGCTAAATTCTGCCCAGTTCATCATTTAGCGGCGGTTAAAACCGCCGCTAACGGATTCCCGGTTATTTAGCGGCGGTTAAAACCGCCGCTAAATGCTCACAGGTATGGCATTTAGCGGCGGTTAAAACCGCCGCTAAACGTTGAACTGGAAAAAAAAATACGTTGCATCTGCTACACCACTGCCCCACTAATTTATCCATCATCATTCATTTACTAGGATTTACCATTTCAAGAATTCCATAACTACTGAGTAACTAACAAGACAAGACACAATGTTATAAAATTCAAACACATCCAACCCACAATTTTTGCATCACAAATCATCACCTTATCCATAATCCAAACTCATAAAGTAACCATAACCATAATTCCATCTATTATGCAAACTATCAAATTAAATCAACCTCACAAGAAAAGGGAAAAGACAATGATTCCTTGTTTACAGATAGGAAATTCAATTACCATAAGTAAAGACATTATCATTTTAATGTGAGGTGATTTATCAAATTAAATTTTAGAAACAATAATAATTTCATAGAAGTAAAAACAATTCATAATAAACAACAACCAACACACATTCATAGAAAAGCAATATCATGAAAAACCTAAAGCACATTTGATATCACCCCTTCCCATTAATTTTAATATATCCAATTAATTATTTTCATTAGGAAATATCTTAACTTCCACCCAAGATGAAATAGTAGTATTATAATATCACATATTTAAAATAGTAATGAGGGAACTCAAATATCCTACCTTAATTAGAGATTTAAGGAGAACCATAATCGCAACAGAAGAAACAAAGGATCAAGTTTCACTAGGATATAAGAGAAACCCACCAAAACCTATCCTCAGAATCCCATCACCCAAACACACTCATAACTCAACCAAAAATATAGGGGTTCTCAACAATAAACACCCAAAATATTGGGAATAATAAAAGGTAGAAAGGAAAGAAGAAGGAAACTTGAATAAATGGAACTCAATTATCCACAATCCAAGAGGATAAAAACATTAAGAGAGATGGTAAAAGGTAATCAATGGGATTTGGTGTTATCCAAATATCAAATTAGAAGAAAGAAAATCAAAATAAGTCCATATGTGCCTTCTATTTATAGAGGAAATCCCAAATGGGTTCTCCATAGTGTGGAGACATCCCAATATGCTGTGGTCTCCCTTGGTTAAAGGAGATCTAAGTCACCCATATCTCTTTCCTGCCTTTCATGTGTTTTTAAAAAAAATTGACCACCACCATATCCTAGAACATGGAATGGACCAAGGTGTGCTGGATCCCTCGATTCCCTCCATGAACATCCACTATGACATAACATAAAAAGATTGGTTGTTTTCTCCTCACCACACCCAAGACCACGACATGGTTAAACCTAGCTCCCCGTGCTACACAGGTGGTACCCAAAAGTGAAATGAACAATATAATTCCCTTCACCGTGCATATTCTATTTCCCATGTTACACAGGGTGGTCATCCATTCACCATTCCCAACAACATAACCAACCATACCATTTCACTCTTTGTGGTGTATCCTAACATCACACAACCATCTCCATAGACAACCTACAAGAACCAATGGCCAAAACAACCATCACCACAACCAACAACATGGAATGGTGACCCTTTGAATGCACATAACTCTCACTAAGACTCTAAAACACCTCTAAAATTCCTTTTAGTAGAAACAAGACATGGAAAAATGTAAAGGGAGTGACTTTTGAATTCTGGACCCTCAAAACAAAAATCTATTAAACAATTATCATCCTTGAGAATCAAAACAAAACATAAACACATCACAATGTAAAAGTATACAACATCCAACACAACTCATAGAATATATACACAAAAACAGATGAATGATGTATATTTTTATCGGAAAACAAAAAAAAATTGGTGTTTTATTCACCCATAATGCAACTAGGTCAAAATTAATGTTCCCAAAAAATCCCACAACTTATTGAAATTCAATTCCAGATTTCCATCGATTAGGGGATTGAAAGTCATTTTAAAGAGAGTTTAGGTAATGGAGGGATTCCATATTCCTCCCAATAATGATGATATGAAATAGGAATTACATTCTAAACAATTAATTATGGTATCATGGGGAGTCCTAAAACCTCATCCATGTACAATCATTCTTAATAATGTATTTAACTGGACTCCTTGATTTCTATATAATGTTATGAAATCATTATTCAATATATGATCACATATCCTCCCTAATATTGGGGATACATTGTGACCATCACAATTTTGACTTCCACCCACTTCCAATTGGTATATAATGATTTCATGAATGTACACATCTAAGAACTAGTATATGAATTCATAGATCATATATATTGTGAGCCCCATTTATATATCTTCTTCTATTATAACACTGAATGATATAACCACAAACCAGATGTATTCAAACCTATGAGGGAAGGATGTATTCAAGATAACCTCATCATTCAACCACCTCGGGTGATTTTTAGACCATATATCAATCATAAAAAACCTATCAGATTCCTTTAAATGGTGTAATATATCATCTACAATTAAAATGGGTAATAATTCTTGATTTTATGATAATTAAACATTAATTACTCCAAACATAGTCTCAGAATACCATCTTAATACATAGAGAACAACACTAGAGTGCTAAAAAGAAATAATTTTCAGCAAATGAAATGCTTTTACTACAAACCAACTGTTATCATACTTGTTCAACACATCAACAATACTACTACTCATCATCTGATGCTGCATCGTCACCCTCTCCACCTTCATCTCTACCACCTGCTGCCACCTGTAAGAACATTATATTGAAAATTAAATATTGTTGCATATTTATAATAAAAATTAAAACCAATAAAAGTTTGCAAACTAAATGATTTTGATTTTTTTGTGATTTACCTGCTCACCACTACCCGATGCACTACCACCGGGGGCATATCTGCTCATATGCTAACGTATTTCAAGCAACTCTTTCTGCAAATCAGATATCTGATTCCCCTGCTGGTGAACTGTGTTTCGTAGAGCAGACATCTCCCTCTGAGCATCTTCAGGTATGAAATGACTATAACCAGGAGTGGATGAGGCCGAAATCCCTGATGGCATGCGAAAGACCTCAGATGGTACGGGTCCCAAACCCATCCCGCGCACTCTACCAGGATGCTCCTTCCCAAGGACTTGACCAACCGGGTCATCCTGGGAGACTGAGTAGGATTGCCCAGGATTGGCATCCCATTTTTCTTTAATTTTTACCTATAAATCAAATATCAATATATATTAACACAGTAAAAACTGATATTAAGTTATTATAATAAATAATTGACTTCATACCCCAACTTCTCTGGCAGGTTCATTAACAAAACTTCCATCTGTTTTTTTATGAACATCCAGCCACAGTTCTGTTCGGGATGCTTCATGCCCTAAACTCTGTGACTGCATTAAACAAAGATAAATCATCAATCAAATATGTTAAATAGATAATATTATCTTATAAATATTTAAACTAATTAAAAGATTACCAATGACATTCGGCTTCTTGAAAAGCTTTTTGAACCCGCAGTGTGCGGGATTACCTGCTTCGCCCGGTTTGAAGCATTCTTTCTTGAGAGATCCTGAAATAAATAAAATTCAATTTAATAGTATTGTATTCAATGTCTATCTCCTCTTTATGTACATTTATAAATGTAAAATGAGGATAATATAATAATATATATTTCAATACCATCCGCTTCTCATCACGATGTCTATCGACAAAAACCTTCCACTGTTCTTTCGGTACCCCACTGGGTATCTTCTCATACATCTGCTGCACGGTCAACGAAGAATCGTTGACATCACACCACAACCTCCATTTGAAATCTTTCCATTTTTTTCCAAGATTTTTCAATGTCCACTTCCGTGCTATCACATCAGCAACGGTAAAGTGGAAGAACATCTGTATACAGAAATTCATTTTGAATATATTAGTAAAATGACATTCAATTAAACCATAAAGTAATAAAATTACCTTTATCTGAGAATCATAAACTTCATTTTTCCAGTTTGGAGGCATATGCCTCCAATCATCATACGAAATAGGCAGGGAAACGGGCTCCGCTGCCAGCTGACCTATAATCTGACCAAGTAAACCTGCGGCGTCATCCGTCGGGACCCCATAAGAATCAAATGGCACCACTATCTTCTTGCCATGCATGTTCCAAACATCAGAACTTTTTATGTCTCTTTCCACGGTTTCATTGTCTTCATCTGCAATGAGCAAACAATTACTATAAACAAAATGCAATAAATTTATTTAATTAAAATTTGTACCTATGACTGCGACCCTCCAGAATGTCCGTGATGAACTGGAGTGGGCGTGTCGCTGCCCCGCTGCTGAAGCTCCTGTAGGGGGAGGCGATGACTCATCCCCTAATGAGGCATCCACTGATGGTGTCAGAGATGGTGCAGGGGGAGATGATACTGTGGGGACAGACGGATCGTCATCTGTCGCAGAAGAAGAAGGAATAGTGTACCGCTTCTTCCTTGGCATTCCTGTCATTTAATCAAATAAAATTAAGTTCAGAATATATATTTCAAAAAATTCATGCAGAAAAAAAATTAAAAATGATAATAGATGCCCAGTATTAACAAACAATATATATATAACAATGATAATGAATGACTATAGAAATGAAACAAGTAGTTGCTGAATGAATAAATAATTGTACATACAATCATTTTCCCCTTCAATCATGTCGGTTTCCTGCTCCATTGCTTCATCCACTTCATTCATCCTTGCTAGACCAATATTTTCAATATCATGATGGACAAATAATTCTGCTTCCTGTTGTTGATGAAATTCAATTGCAGAGGTCAAATCTTCCACTTCATCACCCATATCATACAAATCTCTTTGTATTACGTGAGTAACTACACTCCACCCTTCATCCACAACATCATTCACATAATATACCATTTTTGCCTGCGATGCTAAGATATATGGATCATGCAGTTCACGATCACCAACATCCATCAAGCGAGAGAAGTTTACAGAAGTAAATTGCAATGAATCTCTTTTAACACCTCTGATAAAATCGACCCATTTGCATTTGAATAAAACAACAGAAAAATACCCGTGGTAGTTTAATTCAATAATATCATGCAGCTTTCCATAGTATTCCACTTCAGCAAATGTAAAAATACCACTATTCTGTGTTTTCAAACCCACTTCTCGATCGACTGTACGAAATCTAAAACCATTCACATTATAAGCGTTGAACTTTCTAACTTGTTTTATAGGACCTCTAGCAAGAAACTTCAAATCTTCTGAAAAGTCAGCTCGAGTATCAGTATTCATGATCTGAAAAAAAAATATAATTTAATAGATTTGCAAATTGTATGTGTCAAAGTAATATTCGTATTTATTGCAATATTTATAAACTTACACGTCATGCAAACCATTCTACCAGCTCTTTATTCACAGCTTTCGTTATATCTTTTTCATTTCGTGTTCGGCTTCTCATTCGTCTCTTTGTTTGTATCCTCAACTCTTCAATAAATGGATCTGCAATTTCACTATTCAGCAGCACATATCTATGTGCCTGTAATAATTCCAATTCTGTTAGTGTCGCGTATGAGGTCCTCCCAACTGATCGGCCAATAGCAGGAAATATTTTTGATTTCTGATGCATTTGAGATTGAGTTGATGTGTCGTCAACACGTCCAACTCGAGTAAATCTTGTCTCAATATCATCCAAATATCTGGAACAAAAGGTGAGACACTCCTCGGCCAAATAGCCTTCAGCAATAGAGCCTTCTGGTTGAGCTTTATTTCTCACGTATGCTTTCAAATGCCCAAGATATCTGTGAAAAAATAATAATAATATTATGCATTTATTTAAATGCCAAAAAATGTTTACTTAACTGGAAACATATAAATAAAATACCTCTCAATTGGATACATCCATCGATAATGAACGGGGCCTCCTAATTTAGCTTCATCAACCAAATGCACAGTTAAATGCATCATGACAGTAAAAAACGATGGAGGGAAGATCATCTCCATTGCACAAAGGGTCAATACAAACCTCTCCTGTAGGTTGTCCAGCTGAAATGGATGTAGAGCTTTCTCACATAACTGTCTGAAAAATGTGCAGAAATGGAGTACAACAGCAGTAACTTTTTCAGGTAATAATGTACGCAATGCCAATGGTAGTAACTGTTGTAACAAAACATGTGAATCGTGACTTTTCAATCCATATAACTTACGATTCTTCAAGTCAACACACCTCAAGATGTTACTCGAATACCCATCAGATACCTTCACATTCTTTAAAATTTGAAGGAACGTATCTTTATCCCTATTTTTCAATGAAAAAATGGCCGGAGCATACTTTTCATTCTCATCTGGCCAGAGATCACGTTTTATGTTCATTACTTGTAAGTCTTTGCGAGCATTGAGATGATCCTTCGACTTTCCATGCTCATTAAGTAATGTGAAAATCAAATTATCACATACATTCTTCTCAATATGCATCACATCAAGATTGTGGCGCAAAGAATTAAATTCCCAATACGAAAGTTTGAAGAATATACTTTTTTTCTTCCATTGTTGCGTTCTGATTTCACTTGACGATGCACTTCGCACTCGTTTTCCGCTATCATTCAAATGATGAACCTTCCCAAATTCTGTTTTAACATTTTCAAGCTGTGTCAATATTTCAGAACCGGTTAACAACTTTGGAGGTGGTCTACGATCAATGCAACCATTAAATTTTGATTTGTTCAGCCGAAATCTATGAGATGCATCAAGAAATCTTCTATGGCACAAGAAGCACCATTTTCTACTGTGAGGTAGCCGTTTGGGCTCGAAATCAAAGTTACAAACGGGACAAGCCAAACCCGTATAAGTGTTCCAACCAGATAAATTCCCAAGCCCAGGGAAGTCACTAATGGTCCACATTAAAGCAGCATGCATTTTAAACATTGTTTTAGAAGAAACATCAAATGTCTCAACACCGTTGCTCCATAACTCCTGCAATTCTTCAATCAAAGGCTGCAGGTATACATCAATATCATTTCCAGGCATTTGTTTTCCAGGAATAATCATCGAAATGATAAAAGATGTTTGTTGCATACACATCCACGGAGGCAGATTATAAGGGATCAAAACAACTGGCCAAATGCTATAACTCGTACTCAAAGTCCCAAATGGGTTGAATCCATCGGCAGCCAATCCCAATTGAACATTCCTAGGATCAGCTGAGAAATCTGGATGTAATGAATCAAATGTCTTCCACGATTGGGAATCCCGTGGATGTCTCATTAACCCATCATTGTTATTATCTACAGCATGCCACTTCATGTGTTCGGCGGTTTTTGATGACATGAATAATCTTTGCAATCGAGGCTTCAAAGGAAAGTAACGCAAAACTTTTGCAGGTGTGTTCCTTTTCTTCTTCTCCGTGAAATTATGTTCAGTCATACTTCCAACATCACCCTTTGACTGCCATCTAGAAGAAGAACATTTCTTACAATTCTGTCTACTTGAATCCTCTCCCCAGTAAAGCATACAATCATTGGGACACGCATGTATTTTTGTATAATTCAGACCAAGCTTGTTAACAACTTTTTTCATATCATAAAACGATTCTGGGATTTTTGCTTCAGGAAATGCATCACGAATCAATTCCAATAACATGGACATTGCCTTATTTGTAATTCCACATAGACATTTGATATGGTACAACTTCAGTAGAAATGAAAGCTTTGAATATTTCAAACACCCACTATACAACTCTTGATTTCCATCGACAACTAAATCATGAAATGCATTTTCCTCACTGAAGTTTTCCCTTACATTTGGCTCCACAGAATCAAGAGGATCCAATGATATGTTACAATCTTGATCTGCTTGTGTTACAGTCTCAGAAACATCACTTGTCACGTTTCAATTTGTAGCACCCTCTTCTGGTTGTTCTGATATGTTTTGATGCTCATAGTGGTGTCTTGCAGTGCCGAATGCATCATTTATGAGGTTTTGCATTTCATTTTCCATTGTCGAAGAACTTGGGACCTCATTCTGTGGATTAACATCAGTCCTCAATCTTTCTGTATTGTTTGATTCTCCATGCCAAATCCAACACAAATATTGCTCAGGGAATTGCTTCAGTATTAAATGTTCATAAACTTCATCTCTCTTCAACCATGTTCTAAATTTACATTTAGGACATGGACATCTTATTCTCCCTTCAACGGATCGATTAGAAATTGCAAAATCTAAAAACCCATTCAAACCCTTAACATATTGAGATGTGTTCCTCGGTAATGTGATCCAGCTTTTATCCATGTATATCACAATGTGCCTACACAAAATATACGATAGTGTAAGATTACAGAAACATAATATAATAAAGATGAACCATTGGCCATAAAGTATGCATAATATAATAAAGATGATTCATTGACCACATTTACCATTTCAGACCAACTGAACAAGTCTGGTCCATAGGAGACAGCGTCAACACCTCATTTAGGAGCAATAAGAATATCGGGATACACACTTATCATAACACCATCGATCACACATTTATGTTGCCTCAAACAACACCCCTTTGATGTGTGATCGAAACTGATCATAATGCATTTTAAATCAAGTTAACTACATTCACTGAAACCATTTTCACAATGGGTAATGTTTGTTTTATTGTTCTAGGGAAATCTAAATGGCCACATTTAAGTAAAATTTAGAATATAATTCATTTAATCATGAGCCCATATAATGTGATCCATAAAAAGGATCCTATTTATCTTTCTAGGATAACAAAAAATACACATCATTGTAAGCGTCCATCAAAGGTGATCCATATGATGAAGCCTTTGTATCACTTTCGGCATGGTGTAAAGCCTGAACTTTTGAGATCTTCCCATGTATATCATGTAGGGGTCTGATTGTCTCTTGTGGAATGGTATAAAAATCTATCCCTAAAGAAGGTCACTCATCCAGAGAATCAGGATCACTCCTTGGTAGATATGTAATATGCCTCATTTTCCAGTATAGGGCATTTTATAAAAGAATCAAAGTATCACTATTGGGGTATTCATAAAACAAGTAACCTATGAGTCCATTCATGGAGTTCAATATATGGAACCAAAGTATATCTCAAGGAATACATAACTAATTTGATGAAGGAGCAGTGAACTCATATTTTTCCATGGATTACATCTTTTACATGACTTATTGAGGACAAAAATTATTTATAGTGGGGAGTTTGTAAGATCCTATTACTGATCTATCAGGTATTTTTTTATCCTCTTCATGGTTTTCCTTTTTTCCATTGTCTGTAAAGGACTAGGAAGGAATTGGTAAGATACCTAAAATGGTGAAGTCAGATATTTGTTGTACTTTCATCTTTAACCAGCTTTTTCTACATGATTCAAAAGTCTTTCACACTCTATAACTAGGTTACACACCGTGGAACTATTACTAGATACAAGTCATGAAAGGGTATTCATGCTGTGAAAGTTTACACCTCGGGAAGAGTGGTTTCACATCGTAAATTTTAAAATAATGGATTTTTAATTCGAGGTGAAGGATTTTTCAACATACTAGAACACCATGGATTTCACAGCAGGTAATAGTATTACACATCATCAAATAGCCCTCGTTTAGTTTTTAAAATAGGTGAGTGGCTATTTTGGTTTCAGTTCTTTTCTCTAGGACCTTGGATCCATACCTAGAGATCTTCTCGGGTTATTTTGGGAGACTATGCTCCATCTAGATTAATCCATTCAACATTGGATCTTTTATTATATTCGTGGCGCATCTCTCTAGGTAAGAAATATTTCTGATTCTTCGTTTCTCTTGATAATGGTGGCACCCTAGGGTAATATTATCAGATCTGGTGGCCTAAGTTTTTGAATCTTTTTGTATTATTCTAGATCCTTTGGGAGATCTCATTATGGAGGCCATTCCTTGGTTAGTTGTGGTGTGGTGGATGTCTGTTCTTGAGGTATTTGTTGTTTTCCCTTTCCACCAACCCCTTATTTTCTAATTTATATCAATATTAATGTTTTTATTATATTCTAGGGCCTTCGTTTTCATCATTGGGTTTTCATTGTTGGTGGATCCCATTACGGGAATGTGTGACTTCAGCTTTGAGGTAGGTGGTTCCATCTCTAGCCTATGATAATTAGCCTAATTTCTCTTAATTTATAAGTTGATTTATCAAATTGGAATGACTATTTTCATTTGTTTAAGAAGGGGTTTTTGAGAGAAATTTTTTTCCATGATTTTTGATAAATGAAAATGAAATGGGTACTTTTAAAATATTGAAATTGATTTGTGAAAATGATCACTTAGGTTACCTTGGGTACTTAGGTGGAAGGTTTATCTTGTGTCCATCATCCATGTTTTGTGATTATTAGGAGGTTTTCTCATGGGTATTTCCTTGTTTTCCTAGTCCCATTGTTCTAGGGGACAACTTAGCATTTTCGGGGGGGGTTTACTCATGGGGTATTCCTCTTCTTCCTAGGCATGTGTTATAGGAATTGTATTGTGCACATGATTTATTATGGTATAATTATTATTCTAGTCTAAACTATAGTGTTACTTGGTATTTATGCCTCTACTGCTTATTTTATTTTGTACTGATTTGATTTCTGAGTTATAATTGATATACATTATGTACCTACTTTTGTTTAGAACTAGGAAAAAGGGAAATGTTTACCCATGTTTTCTATAAAATTTCATTACTGCTTATCATTCCATGTTATCACCCAGTAGACTCCAAGAAAAACATATCCTCATCGATCTAACAGTTATTCCAAGGTTCAAGTTTCTAAACTACTAGACTAGAAAATCCCTAACAGAGCCACTAATGATGTGATTCCTTAAGTAAACTAAATCACATCACCCCAAAAATAAAACCACACCAACCACTCCAATTGGATCATAGAAATGGTCAAAAAAAGTTGGAAGAACCCATAATATGAACACTCTAATTTCATAATAGATCTTTTTTGGAGGGGGGGATCACATCAAATAAACTAAAGCATAGACTCTTAAGTATTTGTTTCCCCAAAATCACACCAAGATATCCCAAAACATCCTAAATGGAACATCACATTCTCCTATAAATTCTTTTAAAACAACAAAATTCACAATAAAATAAAAAAACCATTCTCAAAAAATGCATTTTCCAAAAATAAATTTTTCAAATAACACATGTTCTTGTAAAAGAACCAAATTGCATACATAAATCCTAAAACATTATCAACCATTTCTTGATACCACCTAAGATACTCAAATCTCAATATTTAATTAATGTAAAAAACATTTACTATATCAATTTCATTAAATGAAAATAGTCTGTTTTTCAAACCCCCCATGGGGTTCCAAATTCTTTTAAAACTGAATTGGTTTTTAAAAGAAAAAATTATTATAGAAAACCAATTCAAATGATTTAAAATAAGAAAAAAATCCCAATAATTTTCCAAAAAACAGAAAATTAGCAAACAAATCCCAAAGTATTCCTATCAAATTAGAATGATTTTCCATAAAACACTCATTTAAAAAACACACATTTCACACAACAATCACATCAATTATTATCTAAATTCCTAATAAAATCAATGGTTTTAAAATATTTCATCAAACCAAGCACATTTTACAAACAATTTATATGGGATTGATTTATAACCAAAAGAATGTTTTCTAGGGAAATCTATTTTTTGATGCACATTAAATGATTTTCACAGCACATCCACAAACTGAATATCAAAGAAACAAAATAATACTAAAAATTAATCCAAATATTCAAATATAACACAAGACCTACCATAACCATAATCTCTATCAAAATTTTCTATATTTCAAACCTAGTTAAATGGATACATACCTGGAAAAGACGGGTTGCCGGAGATGGAGGTCACGGGGTCGCCGGAGACGGAGGTTGCGGAGTCGCCGGAGGTCGCGGGGTCGCCGGAGGTCACGGGTCGCCGGACGGTTGGGGGTCGAGGGTTGCGGGTCGCCGGGGGGGTTAGGGGAAGAAGGGAGGGCGCGAGGGTTTGGGGGAAAGATCGGGGTGGGGGTAGGGAAGGGTCGCGACTGTTTTAAAAAATTTCGGGTTTCGCGGCGGTTTATTAAAAACCGCCGCGAAACCTTTCGGCGAAAACGTTTAGCGGCGGTTTTGTGAACCGCCGCCACAAAACCGCCGCTAAACCCGGTTTTTGTTGTAGTGTGTGTAAGTGTAGCTCGAATCCTTCTTATAAAAAAATACTAGTATATTGAATATACTGGAGTTGTTACAAAATAAATGAATAAAAAGAGTTTAGGGGGTTGGAGAAGCAAAATAAAACAAAAGGACTCAAGTGAAGACATTACATTAAAATCGGGTAACTCCCTTTGGTTTGAGCTCAAAGGATTCCTTGCGAAGACTTCTGCCCAAAGTGAGGATTTAAGGAGTAAGAGAGGTAATTTGAGAGACAAAAATGGACAGGGGTTGGCCGAGCCAAAGGATTTGGGAGTGTGGGTAAGGAGGTAGAGGTGGGGGCCTTTTATAAGAGGAGAGGAGGGGCACTCTTGGAAAGTAAAGAAATGTTACTTTATTTGAAAATGATTTTCGGATTCAAAAGGTCCCACATTGATATAATTCAAGGGTAAGGTGATAAGGGTTCGAAATCCACACATCCAATAGGTTTTGGACATGTTTAGGTCATAGATTTTACATTATCATTTCATTTTATTTAAATCCTTTATTAATGAGGTAATCGCTGCATCATCATGATGTCATAAAAAATTTAATTTATTTAAAGTCTAAAAATTATGAAAAAAATACTATGATGTAGGAAATCATTTTATATTTATAATGAATATTTATAGTCCAAAAGATAATTTATGTAGAAAAAATTAAAAATATTTTACTTAGGTAATACATTCTTTGTCACATTTAACATTCTTTAAAAATAAAAACATAAAAAGTCACTTTCTCACAAAAGTGATTCCATGGTGCCCCCAAGTTTGGAACAAGGCATCCCATGGTTGGACATGAGACAACCAGTATCCTTAGGACACATGTTGTGATCTTTTTGTATTATTATGATATCATTTTATTATCTTTAACTACCTGATTACTCATTAATCAAGATAATTAAAGATAATTACCATCGTTACTATTCATAATGTCCAAAAATAAAAGAGTCTTAATTACATAATTTGGACCTTCTGATTCCAAATATGTAATCCATTTTACCAAATTCCAAACACATAAATTGCAATAATTGATTTAAAAATAATTCCCGTTGTCAAAACAAATAGCGGGTTTTTTTGAAACAATATCTCTGAAAAGTTTGGCATTAGTTTATGACCAATTCCAAAGTGAAATTAATCCTAATGACCACCATTGGATTAAATGGTAAAAATATATTCAGATTACACTTTAAGACCAATTAAAATGATAATCTAACCATATAATTAAATTAAATGAAAAAGCAGTTTTGATGTAAAATGCAGTATTTTTTCACTATTCATTAAAAAATGAACATTGTCCGAAAAATACCAAAAATTTATCCAATGTAAATTTCAATGTCCCAATCATAATGAATATGTTTATTTTTAAAAATATAGATTATAAAATTGTCAAAAGTTTTATTTAAAAAGTGTTTTCCATCAAAAGGCAGTAAAACAATCTTTTAAGAATATTAGTGTATTCCATGCATAAGATTGTATTTATTTTCATTTTAAGCCTCTAAAAAACTATATTAATCATTAATAGACATAGATAAAAATATCTATTATTCATTACTTACTTGGGATGTTACAAGACTCGGATGTGTCTTGATGTAGGAGTGAGCAGTGATCGCGTATGGTTCTCGACAGCTGAGACAACATGATCAGAACTACACTACCCATGACCTGGAGTTAACAGTAGTAGTCTTCACCTTGAAGATGCGGTGACATTACTTGATGGGAGAAAATTTTACAGTCTAATCTGATCACAATAGTCTCAGGTATATCTTCTCTCAGAAGGACCTGAACCTGAGACAATAGTGTTGGATTGAGTTCCTCCAGGACTATGACTTCGAGATAGTCTATACTCCTGGGAAGGAAAACGTAGTAGCAAATGCACTCAGCGGGAGATATGGTATACAGTTACTGAGTGATGTGACAAAGCATCTAGCCGCTTTGTGGATATCCTATATGGAACGAGATGGAGCAGCTTATCTTCAGTCTCTGACAGTCACTCCCCCACTTCTTCAGCGAGTCAGAGAGGCACAGCTTGTGGACACTGACTGCGAGGAACGACGTGCTCAGATATCCACAGGACATGCACCTGATGGATTTTCTAAAGGTGGGAAGAATGTCATCCTCGTTAGAGGGCGTACTATGGTACCAGTGGCGCTATGAGAGGAAGTGTCGAGGGAGTTCCATATGTCCCCTCCAACGGTACATCCAGGAGTGGCGAAGATATACCAGGACCTCCAGTGTCAGCACCGGTGGTTGAGAATTAAGAAAGAAGTGGTAAATTTTGTCTCATGGTACCTCACTTGTCAGTAAGTGAAGGCAGAGCATCAGGTTCCAGCGGGCTTAGTTCATCCACTAGAGGTGCCAGAGTGGAAGTGGGATGGAATTTCCATGGACTTTATGATAGGACTTCCACGCACGTCCAAGGGACATGATTCCATCTAGGAGATCGTTGAACGAATCACCAAGTCGGCCAACTTCCTACCTATTAGAGAGCATGGTTCAGTAGAGGGCTTGGGATGCCTCTACGTGTAGAAGATTGTACGGCTTCATGGAGTGCCCTCGACGATTGTCTCCGATCATGATGCATGTTTTACTTCTAGGCTATGGAAGGGGTTGTAGGAGGTGTTCGGGTCTCAGTTTCGATTGAACACTGCCTTTCATCCTCAGATGAATGGTCAGATAGAGCAGACCATTCAGACCCTTGAGGACATGCTGCGTGCTTGCGTCCTTGATTTTGGCCGAAGCTGGGAGGATCACTTTCCCTTGGCGGAGTCCGCGTACAACAACAAATATCACTCCACCATTGGTATGGAACATTTCGAGGCTTTGTACAGTCGGCCTTGCAGATCAACTCTGTGCTGGACTGACCCCAGAGAGTTAGCACTCGTGGGAACGAAGATGGTACGGGCTACCATGGAGAAGGTGTAGGTCATCCAGGAATGGATGAAGACTGCACAGAGAAGGAAAAAGTATTATGCTGACAGAAGACAGAGACCTCTCGAGTTCGAGGATGGTGACCATGTCTTCCTACGAGTCTCACCTCGACGAGGTTTGCAGAGATTTGGCCGGGGCAGCAAGTTATCTCTGAGGTTCATCGGACCCTTCCAAGTCCTCGGTAGAGTTGGAAAGGTGGGATACCGCCTAGCTCTTCCCCCTCAGTTGCATCAGGTGCATGGTGTTTTACACATATCCGAACTGAGGAGATACATACATGATCCTTCGCACATCATTGACTGGGGCGAGCTAGACATCGACGATGGGGCGAAGTTTTTGGAGGTTCCAGTGGAGATTGAGGATCGACAGGATCGAGTCCTTCGTGGGAGGTCGATACCTCTAGTGCACGTTCGTTGGTAGCACATGAACCTCCAGGAGAGCACATGGGATCGTAAGGCTCAGATTCATGCTCAGTACCCCCACTTGTTTTCCTAGTTTGTGTTGTGGATTTCGGGGACGCAAAACCTATAGGTGGGGAGAATGTAAAGCCCCATAATTTTCCATGTAATTTTTTTAATTATATGGAATTATTACAAGTCTGCAAAAATTGAAGACATGTGATTCTGAGGCCTGGTGTGCCCAGAATGAATTTCTGAACTTTTTTTTCAGGTACGTTCAGTTAACATGCGAGCGAGAATTTTTAACTTCTGAACTGGTACTCGGAATTGAAATTCAAGGACACCGTTGAACTCGCAACACTAATATTCGCTTAAGGAGACCTTCACTTTGACCGCATTAGGTCGAGGGTGGAAGTTGGATTTTTGGTTTTCACAGGAGAATTGAAAAAAATAAAATAAATAACTTTTATTTTATTTCTCAAAACCCCTCATTTGAATTTTGGTGGTGGGGACCACCCGAACCTTTGTAACTCTTGGAACCCCCCAATTGAAGAGCCAACATTAATTGATCATTAACTTAACCTAACTTAAATGATAGGGGCTCCTCACCTCTCATGGGTTGGGGGAAATTGTTGGCAAACTAATTTAGTGGAGAACCCTCGAAGGAAGAACATTCTACAACGAAGAAGATCCTCCAACGAAGAACGAACTACGAATGAGGAATAAGGAACCAATGTTTGGGAAGCGCCGATGCATCACCTTCTTCCTCATGCCACCTCTAATGAAAAAATGAGGTAGGGGGTTTATTTTTGAAGTATATTAAATATCTATTTGTTGACTCTTCATATTCTTGATTCTCAAAGACGATGGCTGAACAAACATGACCATCAATACTCACATATACGATGATATTTTCTATTCATTCTTCATGTGTTCTTCGCACGTTCTTCATTTCCAAATAATTAAGCACACTAAAAACACAATGTTTCGTTGAGCGTGACATATGGATGCAGAGATCTTGACCTGAGGATCACGAATATGTATTCGTCACATTTTTCGGGCTTATAATGAAGCTGAGGTGGCCCGCGGAAGAGGGTGGTGGCCATAACACTAGCCAACCGTGTGGAAGAAGGGCGACGCACATCCGCGCCACTGATAGAGGAGGAGGCCGCAGCTGTCGGGCTGCGGCGGTGCACCGAAGGGCAACCGACACCTGACCAGCCACAGTTCGAGCAAGCGGCGCACCGAAGGGCGGCCAACACCTGACCGACTGCGGTTCGAGAAGACGGTGCACCGGAGGGCTACCAACACCCGACCGACCATGGTTTGAGCAGGAGGCATACCTGGAGGGAGGCCGACACCCGACCGGCCGCGGAGGCAACAACGACGCATGTCGGTGCCGCTGGAAGGGAAGCCGGCCAGACTTCTGGCCGACCGCGTCACGCCGAGCAGGACCCGCTCCGGACGGTCCCACATGCTAGAAGGTGGTTCCACATGGCACTACTGGGTTTTCCAAAGCCGAATGATCCATTGAACCATTCATAATTCTGGGGGGTGCCTTTCCCCTCGGGTAGCGGCTAGGGCGGGCCTCGCCACGGCGGACCGCACCTAGTCGGGCAGACCACACCCAACCGAGTAGGCCGTGTCCAGCAGGATGGGCCCTCTACGGCCTAGCCCATCCGAGTTAGACCTGGGCTGGGTCGGTCCGATCGGGTCAGGCCGGACCCGAGCCCATCTAGAGCCAGATATGCCTTTTTGGCCATATCTCGAGAACCGAGTGTCCTTTTGACGAACAGTATGTGGTACCAGAATCCTTGGATCAAGATGGTCCTTTTTGTATAATCCAATTGAGTTTTGGATAAAGTTAGAGTACGTTCGGTTTGGATCGAACCCGAATCCAACCGGGCCCTCGGAAAGGAAACACTAATAACTTACATACCGGGCGTCCGATTGACACGCCGTCTGTTGTGTTGGGACCCTTATGACATAGTGATACTTTGGGATACTTATTCGTGGGACTTCATGGCAGTTTAAGTATCGACCTATGGCTTGAGGAGAGGATCCTCCCGGAATCAAGCGTGCTTAGTGTGGGAACCCTGTGGCTGGCTGTACTTGAAGCATCTTCAGATCTTGTGTGGGTCATCTTTAGATCCTGTGTGGGTCATCTTCAGATGTTGTGTGGGTCAGCATCTACAGATCCTGTATGGGTCATCTTCAGATCCTGTGTGGGTCATCTTCGATCCTATGTGCGTCAAAAACAGATCTTCTCGACGAAGTAAGATGATCTAGCAATACAGATAATTATCTATACTTCCGTACTTAAGTTATACCTGGTGTGTACTGAGTCTTTAACTTTGTGGTACACTTCTGTGTGGTGATACCTTCATGGTATTCTTCTATGTGGTGTTAACTTTGTGGTACATACCTTAATGGTGTTACCTATGTGGTACTTCTATCTTCGTGGTGTTACCTTTGTGGTACTTCTACCTTCGTGGTGTTACCTTTGTGGTATTCTTCCCTCACGTGTGAGATGAGTATATATTGATAACTTAGGTATATGTATGGGAATATACCTAAGTAGTATTGGTGACTATTTCTTTATGATTTGAGATTGAGGTCTTTCTTTTTGGTTTATCCTTTGTGGATTCTAAGAGACCTTTTGGGGTCTCGGGGTCCCTACTGAGTATTGTTATACTCACCCCTACATGGGATACGCCCGCACCTTGCTGTGTCTTATACAGAAGACAAACAACATTGATCAAGGATGAGGGTGCCAGGACTGGAGGCTACTTGGAGGTGGACCATTAGACGAGACATACCGTAGAGATGACCATTCAAGAGCTGTACCTACCCTTCAGGTAGGATCCTTGGCGGGTGTTCACAGGAGTTGTTTTCAGTTTTACTTGTACTTTCCAGTTGGGCTTGTATTCCGTCCCCCTTTACTTACTGTACTCACTCTATTTACTATATAGTTTACTTTGTGTGTGTATCTTTCTATGTGCTTGGATTGTGTGAGTTCGCAGGTTAAAAGGCAATGCCTTCTCAGTTTTAGGGATATACCTTTACGGTGCTAGTCGCCAGCCCCTAGCCTATGGAAGGTGGTCTTGGGGTAGTCACGACACGGGCCCCGGGGGACGGGTCATGAAAATATATATATATATATATAATTGTTCCTTAAATATATTTTCTATAATAAAAAATATATATTTACATTTAATAATTCCTATATTTATTGAAAGTGAATTTTTAATTAAAAATTAATATTAATTAAAAAAATTGACATGTTAATATCAAGTAATGAACATTTAATGTGAATATTATATAAATGTCATTTGTTTTCTCAATTTAACACATATCAAACTTATGTTATAGACACACACACATTAATTTAACACACACACATTAATTTAACACACACATATACGTAATGAATACAATTTTATATAGAAAGACACACACATAATATTTTTGTAATTTATTCAATTTTTAATATTAATTTTAGAATCTTATTTATTAACATAATATATTTAATATATTATGTTTTCAATCTGTAAATTTTATTCATTTTTTATATTTTTATTTTATATATACTATTTATTACTTGTTAATATTTTTTATAATTTATTCATTTTTAACATTATTTATTCATTAATAATATTAAATATAATTTTAACAATTCTACAATTTATTTATTTTTGATTTTTATTCATTTAATATTTGTGTAATTTTGTTAATTTTTAATATTTATTTATACATGTTTACTTGTTAACATTTATTTTTTTTAATATGATTGCAATTTATATAATTAATATGCGCGCGCACACACACATATTTGATTTTTTAAAATAATCTATATAATTAATAAAGTTTATTCATTTTTTTAATATTCTTACAATCTATTGATTTTTTCAATTACTAGATTTCAATATTTTTTAACATTCATTCATTTGATATTATTCAATATTATTTATTCACTTAAAATGTTAATTATTCTTTACTTTTTTAACAATTTATTCATTTTTAAAATTTATTCGTTTAATATTTTTATAATTTAATCATTTTTAATATTTATTTATACATATTTATTCATTAACACTTAATGTTTTTAATATGGTTGTAATATACATATTTAATATGTATTCATCTTCATTTTAATATATATTAATTTTTATTTGTTTTAATAATTTATATAATTAATAATACTTATTCATTTTTTAATATTTCTGAACTCCATTCATTTTTAGTTATTAAATTTCACTCTACTATAATATTCATGAATTTAATATTACTTATTCATTAATAATGTTAATTATTTTTTACTTTTTTTTACAATTTATTCATTTTTAATATATATTCATTTAATATTGTTGTAATTTATTTTAAACAGTTTTTATCAACACTTAAAAAAAAGCACTAATAAAACCCTTATTAATCTTTTAAAACCATCTCTAATAGAACCCCACCCACTCTTTCCCTTCAAGCTCTTACAGAGCTCAACCTCTTCCACCGCTCCCCCTCCAACTTCTCAGACGAATCAACCATCTCAAAACTGAAGGTGTGTCCATCCATCCAACGGCCCGAAGGCCTTCAAATTTTTATTTTATTTTAAATAGAAACCCCTTTTAAGGGATGAAGGGGGAACCCGAACAAAATTCAAGGACATAGGACAATCACGACCCGAAGGTCTAGAGATACAACCCAACCCGACAACATGGAGTTACCCCTCCCCAGCATTTGATCATGAAAATCCCTCCACCGTTGCATGGCTGTACAACAAGACAATGTCCTGTGTCAAAGCACAGGCCATATCCGATGGATGACGCCATACCCTCTCAACTTCCAACTCTATAAAGCGTTGCAAAGATGAAAGACAAGCTCTGAAACCTCCTCTAGGAATTGCAACATGAGATCAGGCTCAGGTACATCTCTAATCCAACAGACCACGTAAAGAACCATTATAGACAAAAAATATTCAAAAGAGAATACGAGAAACACAATACTAGAATCAATGCCACAGAAGCCCACCGATCCATGGGGCACCTCCGAAACCACATGCAACAACCTGAAGAGGAAACCCAAGGTATGTAATTCTTTGTACTTATTTTTAGTTGATCTTGCATAGTTTCAGAATTTTTAGTTATTCTTTTCCCATTTACCATACCACCAACATTCCCCTTGGTCTATCGGTATCGCAGTGTCTTGACCCAGTGGAAATGATCGAGACCATTGGGTTTTCGATTACTCAAATTTTATACAGCTAATTACTTCATGGTTCTTTATTTGACCATGATTTTCAAAGGTTTTGAATACTCAAGTTTGAGTGTTTTTAATTTTTCAAGTCAAGCAGTGGATGTTTCAGGGTTTTCTTCACAAATTTTGGCCTTAAATGACTTACAAAATCTAAAAATATATCTCTCATATTTTTCGACTCTATTATAAAAATTCCTATTAATTTTAGGGTCAAACAGTACGTGGGTGTTTTGAAATGTGATTTTATATATAAAACAAAATGATTTTCAATCTGAAATTGGAATTAATAAGTCCAATTTAAAAAAATATTTGAATCAAAATATAAAAAACAGTGAACTTCTCAGTAACCCCCCAATAACAATACCAATTTGATACTACGAATTTTATCAATAAGTCCCAATAAAAATATTTTTTACTTAAGAATGCAATATAATTGTCATAAGTTGTCTCTCAAGGAGGTTGATAATTGAGTTCTTTGTCACTCAAAAGATTAATTGATTCAAAATGAATATAATTGGATATATTGAAAATGAATTCAGGATGTAATTCACAATGGTGATTTTTATTGGAAAATGAGTGTGAAAACAATGGGTTTTGAAGAATGAAAAACAAGTGAAGGAGTGATAGAGAGTTAAAAATATAAGAATTCATCTTTTGAGGAAAGTAAGAACTAGATTTAGAGTAGTGAACTTAAACATTTTCAAGCTACAGGGTTCCTCTTCTCAATTGTCTGAAATATTTCTTTCAATAATTGATTTTCAGTAATTAATACATGATTACAAACTAAGAACTGATATGGTTAAGATTGAAGAGATTATTTACTGTAATCACAATGATAATTATCTTTCTTTCAGTCAGATTGATTAAGTAATCAATGATCACTGATAAGAAGAGTTCAATGGAATATTAGCTGTGCTCACAACCTTGAATGTTGAGAAATTTAAATAGTTTGTAAATAATTAAAACCATTATTATTTAGTTTTTAATTCTCAAAATAGCATTCAAAAAGCAATAAAATTTTAATCAAACATATTCAATCAAATGAATGGAAGATAAAACATCAATTAAATTGTTTGGGAAGAAAGAAAAAACAAAAAAAATTGTTCAAAAACATGAAAACATTCCCAAAATAAAGAATATGAGAGCATGTAAAAGATAGTTGAATATTTCACTTGAGTTCTCCCAAGTATAGGTCACCAGAGGTTTATCCAAACATGGAAACACAATAACTTCTATCCTTTTTGTCATTACAACTTTTGTTTTCATTACTTCTTTGAGTGTCCAAAGTGAGTACAAAATTTTTTCTTAGGAAAATAACCAAATTTATTAGAATTATAAATAACTTTATCCATTAATTATGGAGGTTTTTTACTTCTTTAAAACAGAGGCTTTATATATTTACACACAAATATGTTTAGACACACGCATATACATAATTATATATTTACACTCAAATTTTGATACTTTGTTTACATATCAATGTATATATACATTATATGCATACCTTATGTGTATTTATTATTATTTTGTACAAAATGAATATTTTTGAATCTAATAGGATTGATATGAGTTGAAAATATATGGATGATAATCATATAACAAAGGAGCATGAGGATGGAGTTAAAGTGTTCATCAAGTTTGCAATAGAGCATGCATAAAAACCTTCTCAAATCCATTGTCTGAGTTTACGTTGTTATTCAAGATGAATTCATCTAAAAGAGTTTTAAGAACATTTTATTTTTCATAGAATAGTTAGAAATTATAAATATTGGACTAAACATGTGGAAAAACCAAATGGACATACTGACTAGGATGATACTTCAATTTATGGATCATTTGAAATGAATACTAGTGTAAATAATGATGGAGATCGTTAGGAAGAAATGATAATGACAATTGAAGATGACCTTCATGATTATCCGAAGTTGTTTGAGAAGTTAAATAGCTACACAAAGAGACCATTATATATTTATTGTACTAAATATACAAAATTTTCAACTGTACTGAAGTCATATAATTTGAAATCTGGCAGTGGATGGAGTGACACCAACTTTACAAAACTACTTAGTCTCTTAAATGATATGCTACAAAAAGAAAATGAGCTCCCTTTTCAAAAATATGACACTAAATTAATTCTACATTCAATGGACATTATATTTGAAAAAAATACATGTCGGTACAAATTATTTTATATTTTTTCACAAGGACTATGAATTACTCATAAATTCCCTAAGTGTGAAAAAAATTGATATGAGAAAGATGAATCAATTCCATTGAATTTTTCATGGAACTTTCATATCATTACAATGTTTAGATGAATATATGGATGTTAGGAAAATGCAATAAAATTTACATGATACATAGATACAATAATTGAAGATGAAAAACTACATCACTCTGTGGAAGAAAATTGGATATGAGTGTCCTAAATTTGGCAATGTGTAACATCCTGTGTTTTGAACTGGGCAGGGATTTTCTAAAGGAACTTATATTTTCAATTTGGTGGATGGGAAATTCTTTAAACTAAGTCTCAGAAAATAATTATGTGATTTGGAACAATTAAATGTATTATTTTTAGACTTGTTTTAAGTCCCAATAGGTGCCTCAGGAATTCCATTGAGTTTTGGGAGCATCGGACCCCAAAACCTCAAAATCGTGAGAATCTGGTTGGGGTGCACGGTTTGTATAAAACAATGAAAATCACCAGGAGAAACTGTGTAGCTGATATAGTGGAGTTGGAGGTATCAAAAATTTTGTCCAAAATGTGTGAGAGGATCTGCACGACCGTGCGCCTAATTGAAGGTTCTTAACAAAGGGGAAATGTACAGTTTGTGCATGGTTCCCCAAACCGCGCACATGAATTGTGTGAGCCCCCACTTGGGTAGAGGCTCAAGCACGGTTGGCGCATGGTTTGGCCAACCATGCATCCAAACCATGCACCTCATTTAAAGGGGATACAATTTTTCCTTCTCCCTACCTTCTTATTTATTTTCTCCTCCTCCTCTTCTCCTTTTAACCATACACAACCTCCCATGGATCTATCCCTCTCCTCCTCTAGGTATGAGGATATATTCTTCATACAGACTTTGTTTTGAGCACTGATCATCATTTTAGAAGCCTATCAGTGAGCCTACAACTCCTCTTTACACCTTTATTTGTTTATCTTCTCACCATCTATGTTATTTTGGTGTGATATAATTTTCCCTATTTCTAGGAATTTTATATGTTTCTTCACTTTTCTCATGAAATAACTTGATTCAATCCTCTATAATGGGTGAGTGGATCTTCCTAAGCATGAGGTATGTAGTACATAGTTTTTACCTCAAATTATCATTTAATTATAAAGTACCCCATTGTGCCGTGTTCTTGTATTTTCATGTGAAGCCCCTTAAATGTGAAATTTAATTCATAGAACCTAATGCCCTAATTCTAGTATTTCTTTCATATTAAATTGGAAATGTTTATGGTCATGGAACTCAAGTTTAAACCACCCTTAAGGGTGTGCCCCTTGAATTCCTCTAATTAAGTAATTATTTTCTAATAAAACCCCTCATTGAGGTGTGATGTCTTATAAAATGTAATGAGTTGATTAATTGGAATGTGGAAGGGTGAATCCCTCCACTATATTTTATCTCCTAATGACTGAACCAATGCCTAAGGGGTTGAAGCCTTATCTTATTGATTGAACTTGAAGATTCGTGTGTGGTATGCATGTTAGCATGGAATAATTTATACCTATTTCATGTATGGTGTTAACTAATGTGGAAAATTCACCCAACCCTCATATTTCTGATGATGGAATGAACGAAGTAATGAAACTAATGTCATGTATTGAAATGGTAAGTGGGAATGACCCTCTTTATTTGTAATTGACTTGTGTTGTGTCATGTTTATAAATATGTACAATATAATTATTTTCAAATATATTTTCCTTGACTATTAAATTAAATGGTTCAAGTTAATTAAATGATGGTGGGTAGAAAGGACACGCTACATATTGAATATTTATAGATATGAAATATTTGGTGTGTTACACCCATTTTTAGATTGGGTTAAGTGGTTATAAATGCTTATAGGTATTTCCTTATGTTATAATATTATTAGACCATCAATAATGGTCAGTAAAAAATGGTCAAGGGACTTGTTGAGCATGATGTTTCATGCTCCCTTACTTTGGGTGTTGGGTATGGAATCTCACATCGTTTATATAACTTGGATGATGGGAATGACATTCCATGTTCCTTTGCATCAGGTTCTGGGCATGACAACTCACCCCATCATCTTGGGTGATGAGAAAGATTTCTCACATTCATATGAGATTCAGAGCTAGTACCCTTGTTGGAGCCTATATACCATTAGACTAGTTATGGATGCCTAAGTTATGCCCCAGGTCTAGCTAGCACATAGTGTCCACATATATGCCTATATATGTAATCATGTATATAGTGTATATACATGTATACATATTATATATGATCATTTATATATATACATATACATATGGATACACATAGTAACTGAGACCAGACTTATTCTGACTTAGTCCAAAGTAGGTATGGTCATCTAGGTGTCCTTGAGGAACTTGGGTCCAACTTGTTATGCTTATTTATTCATTTATCTTATCTTTATTATTATCTATGCACAATACTATATTTATACTCACAGTTTGGATTATATTTAGACACCATTAGTGGTGGCCTACAGAGTATATCTCACACTCTGATTGGGCCGCCATTACACTGGGGTACCCAATCAGACCACATGTTCACAGGTTCATGGATTATTTATTGTGTTGTACATTATACATGGGAGATTAGGAGCACATGACTAAGTGATTACTCAGGATTCTAATAGAGTTAGACCTTAGGGCTTCTTATTCATTTACTTTATTTATGCATTTTACTGTATTGCCTTCTACATCTTCTTGATTTTACCTCATAACATCATCGAGACATGCATGCATAGATGTATATTTGGCATTTTCCAAATCTCATTTTATTTTAGTTATTATATTTATCTTCTGCTGCTCTGTCGTCTGTTTAAATTGCTTCCACTATTGGTTGATTTATTATTTATCTCTTACATCACTATTCCACTCTAATCATGAGGGTATATTCTCACCACCATACCATCATTATACCCTATCTACTATTTAGAAGCCTCTGGAATATGAGGAGGTGAGCTTGAGGGGATGTGGTGATCCTTTTGGTTACTGGTTTCATAGTTAGTCGGGCTGGGATGTTACAAAGTGGTATCCAAGGTGTTTTATTTCCTATTGTTTTATTATTTTTGGAAATGACAGATAGGAGACTAGGAATGTGTTGGTTCTTGGTAAATAATCATGTCTGGGAGTGATCAAACCACGCATGGGGAAAATTTAGGGATGAGATTGTTGTTCTTGATATTCATTGTTATAGTTGATTATGATTTCACCTTGAGCGATTGACATACCTTACACTACCTACTAATTTAGGAAGTTTATATTATTATACCCTTATCTTGATATGGAAAGGATGTAGTATTACATGCATCATGATATGCACATAGAGATTCACATGCTATGCATATTCCATGACATTTAGATTGCATTTCTAGCCTACTTAAGATTTATTGACATTCCTTGGGTGTTATTAGCATGCCTGTTATATACCATGTTAGGTATTTTAGTAACATTCTTAGTTTTATAACTTCTTAGGTATTCTATTAACATGATAATTTTTATAACATGATGTGAAAACTATTTAGTGCATTTGACTTTATAGCACGCTTCTGTGATTTATTTATCATGCTTTGCCTATATACCATGCTTTAGTGGTTTCTTGCTTATGGTAGCATAAACAGTTATAATTTTAATATAAATTTAGTTATTAAAGTTCCAACATCAACCTAAAAAGTGATATCCTACATAGATTTATGGTGACATCTTCATCAACCAATCCTGACATGTTTGAGTTATAGACCATCGGTCACATGGGATGAAAGTTTTATAGTTGTGATTTAATGGGGGACCAATAGAAATTTATAAAGTGTATGGTAATCTTATAAATTAGAAAGGGAAACCCATATAATCCAACCATTATATACAACCTTATGATATTTATAATTCAAAGACAAACTTAGTTGCAGTTATATAAATTCCATTTGTAATTTATAAGGAAAAGTACCCTTATAACTTGGGAATGGTGATTCACCTAACTAAACCATGGTAATTATATATACAAGTATAAAAAAATTTAAATCTTATCAGAAATGGTTTTCTATTTGAAGGCTTGTAACTCTATCACTTGGGAATGATGACCCATATGATTGAATCTTTAAATGCACAACTGGACCCAAGTTGGTTAGTTGGGGCATGTTTATTATGAGATAACCCACTAAGGGTGTTTGAAACTTAGTAATTAAATCAAATTTTTTGGTTTATGGACCCAGGTTGGTTATGATGGGACCCTTATAGGTCACCTTTATTCCTGATTGATGGTACACTTGTACATTTCCTTATCTCTTATGTTTAGTACTTAATCCCATGGGGGTATGTTTAAATTATATAAGATGGTTATTTAAAGTGTATGTAACCACCTATATGGTTTTACATATAGATTTATGGTGTAATATTACTTGATCAGTCCCCTCTCTAGTTTACAACAACCCTACTATATGCTTTTAATCTATACTAATATTAGGTGTTAGTTAATTAAAATTACAATTACAACCTAAATGAAGTTTTCCTATATATATTTCAATTGAAATTTTATTTAACTGATCCCAATTGTGAGAACCTTTTGAATAAAAAAATAGTTAAAAGGAATTTATGTGATAATTTTTCTAATTATGATTGTATGTTAGTAAAATAAATAATTCTTAAAAGGAAGTTTGATAAAACTTTCCTATGTGCCTGGTAGTGTTCGATAAATAAAGGTTCTAAGTACGGTTTGCCTCATAATCGATACTTGATGTTAAATTGAACCTTTAAAATTATTAAATAATTAAATGTAAATTAAGGTAATGAATTAAAATGGAACCTTAAGTGGTGTACTTAGTTTTAACCCTTGAGTTGGGGTATTTTTAGTGTTCCTTGAGCCTTGCTGTAGAACAAGAACACAAATTTTGCCTGTAGGCCTATATAACTTTACTTAGGTTGCATTGAACCTAAATGATAGTCCCTTAAGCTTAGTGACTTTTTAGGTGTGACCCCCTTGTAAGATCGAGAATTTATGGTTTGGTAAGGGGATATCCTAAGTTAGGTAGTTCCCTCAGAACTTTAAAATATTTCTAAGTGCTTACGAATACTTTCAGACATGTGGTACTATTCAGGTTCCATAGTCCTATGTAGGACTCTTAGTTTCTAAAGTGAAACCTTTTTTTTGGACTGGTGGTCATTTAGTATTTGACCCTTTTTATGGGCATGAACAACATGTAATGTTTAGTTTTAGTGAGTTATACATGCCTAGGGCATGGTTAGCCGCTTAGGGGGTTGTGTGACCCTTCTATCTTCTTCAACGTTGGATTAATTAGTACGTCATCATTCAAATTAATATTATTATGGGATAATATGAATTTGGGCTAATTATTTTGACATGCCACCAGATACAAAAAATTCATAGGGTCGATAAGACTATATATGATGTTAATGATTTTCCATTTTTTGGTGAAACCTCATGGTAGTGTACATTGATACATGTGGTACCCATCAAGTTGATAAATGATATGGAGAACCGTATGAGTTCAGTGGTAATAATTAAGGCCTTGAGCTGTTATGCTACATTCATAGGTTATCTCTGAGGTAGAGTGATATGGGAATTAGAGAAAATTATAACCATACCAATGTATGGGATGGTGTCATAAAAGGATCATGTGTTTTGACACACTGGTCAGTTGGTTTTATCTTTTACACCTAGTGCTATGGCGTGTGTGGACATAAATTGGAAGGAGCATCATGTGTATGACAAAGATAATTTTGTCCTAGTGCACTTGTAAGTGGATAGTATGTCTCTCCTTTTGGTTTAATGATTGTTGAAGTGTGTTGGACACATCCATAAACCACGATTAGTGGCTGATAGAGCATGTTCCATGAAAAAACATTCCATTTTTAGCAAATAAAATTACTAGGAAACTCCTAAGGTGCAGAGTGTCACTTCAGTTCTGGTTAAATATTTCCTTCCAATAAAAGGAAGACAACCAAGAATGACCATTTGAAAATGGTCAGTGATTATTTTAATTTCACTTGAGGAGGGTGAGCTTTCAAATGTGTCGGTACTAATGAGGAAGCATGACAATGATATGGTTGGCAGTAAAAGCAACCTTCGTAAAAACTGTTGGTCATGGATGAATTCTAGTTGTTGTGCTTGACTGATCACATGGTGCCTTGGGTGGTAAGGGCATAGTGGCCATGTAATGATGACGCATAATCAAATGAAGTTGAGATTCTTAAAAAAGAGTCAACTGGAGGTGGTTTGACTATTCTTCCTTTGATTTCTAGGCTACTGGTTCGAAACCATACCAAGAACTTCATCCTTGAGTCAGCGAGAGTTTCTTGGGTCCTTTCTTGGAAATCATTCGAGCCCTCTTAGTGAACTCTCAACTTAATGAAGATAATTTAACCTATATTGAAATCATCCGAGTACACCTATAGAGTTTCAATTATATTCCGCACTAAATTTAAATGTCGTTGGTCTTGGTAAGTGAACTCCATGAGAGTTACGATTCAACAGCGTGGTAAGTTAAGGGGTATAGTTAGTCCTGTGTGATAATTGGATTCCTAAGTAGGAATGCCTTGGAAATAATCATAGACACCATCAATTTTCCTTTCACATGATCTCCAGGTGGACACCACTTTGGGATTAGTCTACGTTCTTGAGATAAGGATGTTTTGGTAGTGTACCAAAATCTCACTTGTAAACATCGGGGTTTGGACTACATTGGATGAGCTCCTTGGAATATTTTTATGATACCAAGGCTACCCCAAAATTCCATTCAGTCTCATATGGGATGTTTTAAGGGTGGTGATACAAGCATGTAGAATCAGATATACACCCATGCTCATGTAGAGGCGCAATAGATTAAAGTGAAAGTTTAGGCTTGAGAAATAATTGGAAGTCAGAAATGAGCTTCAGTGGATGAACTCGATGTAAACATGAGGTGCATTAGGAAAAGACATCATGTTTTGGGTTTTATTACACCAGTCGTATAAGCCGAGAATTTTTGAAAATAGTTATATAGAAGTGGATCGACTTTCTTTCTTCTTTTTTTGGTAAATGCGGTTGTGGGGAACCATTTTAGGCATGCTGTCAGGTTAAGATGAGTGTAGTGTAAATGTTGGTAGTGCCTTTCAAGGAAATATTGTTTGAATAGTTTTGTCTTGGTGAATTGGAATTTGACCATTTCAATCAAATGAGGACCATATGACATCCTCAGAAATTATTGGGTTTCCTAGTTGAAAATAATCAATCTAATAGAATCTTTAGAATTATTAGGGAGTGCTTTTATAGATGATTCAGATGATAGTGATACCGTGAATCAGAATTTACCTTTAAATGATATAACCTATAGTAAAGATCATCATAGTCTGGGTGATTAAAGAGACAATGATGTGATTATGTATCCAGTTTGATGGTATCGAGTAAGCATTGTCTCGATGTTTCAATTCAGAATGTGATCATTGGATTGAGTTTTTATGGCTTATGTACTGTATGGTTAAAGGAATTATTGGTGGTGCATTGGGAATTGGAAATGAAATGTGCTTATTTGGAAGAAAATTCTCGACCTGATTAGGTTGATTATTGTATTAATTGTTTTCCCCAAGGATTCTTGGGGATGATAAGTTCTAAGGTGGGAAGGTTGCAGTGTCCTGTGTTTTGGACCAGGTTGTAATTTTCTGAAGGAACTTGAATTTTCAGTTTGGTGGATGGTATATTATTTAAACCAGGCCTAAAAACATAATTACAAGATTATGAACACTTAAATGTGTTATTTTTAGACTTGGTTTAAGGCTCTATAGGTACCTCGAGTGTTCTTTCATGTTTTAGGAGTGTCAGACCCTGAAACCTCAAAATCAGGAGAAGCTAGCAGGGGTATAGATTTTGTCTGAAAACATGAAGCCCACCAGGAGAAACCGTGTGGATGATCTAGTGGATATGGAAGTCTCACGCAGTTTTTTCAAACCATGTGAGAGGATCCACATGTCCATGTTCCTAATTGCAGGTTCTTGATAGAAATAAAATACATGGTTTGAGCATAGTTTCCCAAACTATGCACATAAACTGTACGAGCCCCAACTTGGGTAGAAAGGCACATTGTTTGTCCAACCGTGAGTCCAAACCATGTGCCTCATTTAAAGAGGTAAAATTACCCTTACCCCTACCTCATTATTTATTTTATCTTCATCTTCCTCTCCTCTTACCCACATGCAACATCCTCCCATGGATCTCTCCCTCTCTTCCTCTAGGTATGAGGAGATATCCATCATCCAACCTTTGTTTTGAGCACCGCTCACCATGTAGAGTATCAGTGAGTCTAATACTCCTCCTTCCTCATTTTTTTATTGTCTCACCGTTAAAGCTATTTTGGTGTGAGCTAATCACCACATTTTCTGGATGTTCATCCATTTCTTCATTTTTCTCTTGAACTAGCTCGATCCGAGACACGATAATGGATGGGTGGACCTTCTTAATCATGAGGTAGGTAGTACACAGTTTTTAAATCAATGTATCATTGAATTATAAAGTATTTTTGTGTTTCTTACACCTTTATGTCCATACGATGCCCCTAAAATGTGAAATTTAATTTGCAGAACCTAATTCCCTAATTCTAGTATCCATTGCATATTAAATTGGAAATGTTGATGGTCATGGAACTCAATTTTAAACCAACATTAAGGGTGTGTCCATTGAATTCCTTTAATTAATTAATTGTTTTATAATAAAACCCCTCATTGAGGTGTACTATCTTATAAAATGTAATGAGTTGATTAATTGGAATGTAGAAGGGTATATACCTCCATAAAATTTTATCTCATAGTGACCAAACCATCACCTAAGGGGTTGGAACCTTCTCTTATTGATTTAAATTGATGATTTATCTATGGTATGCATGTTATCATGGCCTAATTTTTACCTATTTTATGTATGTTGTTAACTATTATGGACAATTCACATGGAACTCATATTTTTGATTATGGAATGAACCAAATAATGAAACTAATAGCATGTATTAAAATGGTAATTGGGCATGAACCTCTATTTGTACTTGGTTTGTGTTATGGAATGTCTATAAACATGGCCACTCTAATTATTTTTAAATGGGGTTTTCTTTATTATTAAATTAAATGGTTCAATTTAATTAATTGATTGAGGGTTTTAAGGGTAATCCAGATATTGTATATTTATAGATATGAAATCTTTGGATTGTTACACCCATGGTTAGATTGGGTTAAGTGGTTATAAATTCTTAGAGGTATTACCTCATGTTATAATGACATTAGACCATGGATAATGGTAAATGAACAATAGTTAAGAGACTTTTTGAGCATAGAATTTCACGCTCCCTTATATTGGGTGTTGGGCATGGCATATTACAAAATTTATATTACTTGGATGATGGGCATGATGTTCTACATTCCTTTTCATCAGGTGTTGGGCATGGAGACTCACCCCACCATCTCAAGTGATGAGAAAGATGTCTCACATTCATATGAGATTCAAGTATAATACCCTTGTTGGAGCCTATAGATTATTAGACTAGTTATAGACTCTTGAGTTACGCCCCGAGTCTAGCTGGCATCTAGTATCCATGTATATTCCTATATACATCCTCACATATATAGTGTATATACATGTATAAACATTATATATGATTACTTATATGTATATACATACATATGGATACACATGGTAACTGAGATCAGACTTATCCCGGCTTAGGCCAAAGCAGATATGGTTAGACAGTTGTCCTTGAGGAACCTGGGCCCAACTTGTTATGCTTATTTATTTATTTATCTTCTATTTATTATTATCCCTTCACAATGATGTATTTATACTCATAAATTGAATTATACTTAGACAACACTGGTGGTGTCCTACTGAGTATATCTCACACCTTTCTCAGGATTCCATTGCATTGGGGTACCTAAGAAGACCTCATGATCAAAGGTTCATGGATTATTGATTGTTCTATGCATTGTACATGGGAGATTAGGATCACATGAATGAGTGAATACTCAATATGATCATGGAGTTATCCCTTAGGTCTTCTTGTTCATTTTCTTTATTTATGTATTGTATTTTCCATCCTACTGTATCTTCTTTCTTGTACCCCATAGAATCATCTGGACATGCATTCATAGATGTATATTTGGAATCAAACACTTATCATTTTATTTCAGTTATTATATTTATATTTTCATACCATGTAATCGGTTTAAATTTCTTATGTTGTTGGTTAATTTATTATTTATCTCTTATACAACTGTGATAATATAATCATGAGGGTATAATATCACCACCATAATATCATTAAACCCTCACTTATAGTTGATAGCCTATGGAATATAGGGATGTGCATTTGAGGCCATGTGGAGACTATTCCGGCTATTAGTTTCATAGTCAGTCGGGCTGGGACATTACATAACAATCCACGATATCTCATAATTTCATTCTCAACAGATGGAATAAATCTATTTTGGGTAAAAATAATTACTTGTTAGTTATAATAAAAAGATATAGATGAGGTGGGTGGGGGTGAATTGTGGATTTTCAATAATCTAGGTAGATTCAATCTTTTATCCTTATTCATGATTTATACAAATATGCAGTGTTCTCTTCTTTAAGTAAGTTGAGAAGTGAAAAAATTGAGAAGAAGAACACAATGATTTTTATAGTAATTCAGGGCACAAATATCCCCTAGTCCACTCCACTAACACTCTCTTAATGAGCTTGGTGATTTTCACTAGGAAAGTACTCTTATCATAAGATCATAACAACTGAGTATAGGTAGATGACATCTTTATAATAAAAATTTTACAGGGCCTTATGGTTCTTTTACATGGAACTACAAATATCCACACCTTAGTTTGAGAAGTCGACACTCCACCATGACTGAGTTCGAGTAAGAGATACACTAATAAATCAATAGTAATTGATTTGATTAAAAAAATAGAATTTTATCACAATTATAATAATAAATGACCAAAAATGAATATTCTCCTTCAAAGATAAAAGTTTTCAATAAATAACAACTTTCAAGAGATCCTGGTTGCAAATGATCTTTAATAAAAATAGTAACAGACAAATAACACTAATAACAATAGATCAACAATTTACATAGTGTAATATTAAAACATGTATATCTCCAAAGTGTAGATATTTTGAATAAATGAGATGTTCATTCTTATTTTATTTTTTGGTAGTGGTTATGTATTAAAAAAGATACCACTCCTATAAATGATATCACTCTTTGTATTTAACAAGAGAAACTTGACTTGCTTTTGTTTGAACAGATCCAAGAATATCAACTGATTAATCATGATCATTTGAATTTAAAACATTCAAATAAAATCACAATTTCCCTTATCAATAAGAATGATTTAATCCATTGAATATGAGCCTTTTAATTTTTTATAAAACATATTTAAATATATATTTACTTCCGATAAGACCATTATATAAAATGTGGACAATATCTTGAATTTAAAACCCTGTTATTAACCAAGTAAAATGTAGGGTTTATCTTAGTAGAAATAAACTCCAAAAGTATGGTTGAAAATGTATGGTTGATTACAAAAATAGGATTGATGAACCATACATTTATTATTCAAATGTTGGGTTGCTTCCAAAAGTAGGGTTCTTGATCCATACTTTTCCAACAACATATGGTTCATTATCTATACATTATATTACAAATGTTGGGTTCCCAAACCATATATCCTGCTTACAAATATAGGGTATGAACATTGTTTCTAGATTATTTTAAAAACATATCTATAATACTTTAGAAAAAAATTTAACCCATAAATAAAACAAATTTCTTAACAAATATATTCTTGAAAAATACTTAAAGTAATTTCATTAGTAAAAAAACTAGGGTATTTGTGAGTATAAAAATTAATAATATTCATAGATTATTGTTGAAACAATACATACCCAACAATCTCCCCCTTTTTGATGATCACAAAACCCTTTAAAACAACTTATAGAAAATATAGGAAATATAAACACAAATAAAATAAAGTATTTAAATTCATTTAAAATAGATGAATGGTAAGTATTTAAAGTCCCATTATATCCTTGGTAAAAATATTAATATTAATATTTTGTTTACCCAATTTTCTCCCCCTTTTTGTGATATCAAAAAGAAAGTAATAGAAAATGATTTGTAACACATTTAATATAGAAGATAACTATTAATGAATATTATGATATTATAAGATAGAAATGATATCTATTCAGGTATTTAGAGATGGACAATAATAATAATAAATTAATAGAAAAAATGTAAAATATTAAATAATTTCACTAAAATATGTTTTTGATTATAATAAACATTTGGCTAAGAAAGTTTAAGAGGAAATATTGGTTGGGGGTGAAGGTTATTTTTTAGATGAGGTATCATAGGGAGGAGAAGCTCTAACAACATGATGAAAACCCTTAAGTTCTACGATCATTCCTCTAAAATTATGATTAAACATATCATACCACTATTTCATCAAAATCTTTGATCCCTAACCTACTTTAAAAATTTCAACCAAATTGACTTTAAAAAACTCATAAAAATTTTCTTTAGACTAATTTTTTTGATAGCACCTCACTTTACTGATTGAGAATATGTCTAATACCAGGTTCATATGATGTTAATTCATCAACATGATCTTTCTGATTGTATAACAAAACATGAAGAGGAGATCTATCACACTGAAGATTATGAAGTCAATCATTCAATACCAAAAAAACTGTAGTAATAGATCCAAATCTTCTTATTAAATCTGGAGAAGCTGGATGGGAAGAAGTTGAAGCACTTGATTGACTAGATATACTTCTTAACTATTCAAACTAACTTCCCAATAATTTCTTTAAATATCTAAAATATATCTAAAATATATCTTTGAAACTGATTATACTTTCATATTTCCAATCTAACAAGATATTTATCTTTGAAAGGAATTGAATCTCATCTAGAAATAGAATTGTCTCTGAGAGTTTGCTGTTGAACCTGAACTGATTCCAATTATCCTCTTAAAATAATTGATCTTTTCAAATATTTCAAACATTTATTAGTAACCTATAGCTCACTTTTCAATTTATAATCTTCTTATTTTATTTGATTAAGCTTGATAACTAAATCTCCAATTTGATCATTAAGAGAATTAGAATATTCTTCTTCTTAAAGTTTTTCTAGTTTTACTATTTCAACTACAACTATGGACTGACCTTTATCTTTGTCACTGGAAGATAATGACACAGTTTCATGAACTTCCATCTTCTCACCAGATTCAAAATCATCCTTTTCCAAAGATTCTGCAATAATAGATATAGTTTGATTTTCAATTAATTTAGTAGTTTCAACTACTGATGGTTGTACTTTCTCACCATATTGAGAATTCTCCACAACATTTTCTTCTTCATAAGATTCTTGCTCATCTCTATTCTCATCTTGATTTTCTACAGGATTAGTTAATACTCCTAAAACACTGTTTGTTAAACTTCTCTAGTTGCAGCAACTTCAACTTATGGATCTTGAACTTCAGGTTCTACACTTTTTTTGGGTCCTGTGAAAAGAAACTCAATGTTGTATTTTTCTGAGGGTTCTTCATAAGAATGATGAATATTTCTTGTAAAAGGCGGGTTAAAGATATAAACCCTGAGTATTTTTTTTGTTGTTTAAAAAACATTCTATATTACTGATTCCCCAACTTCTTCACCATGAAATCATAATGATCTATATGATTTTTTTTCTTGATCCCATTGAGAATTAACACCAAAAATTTATTGGTCATTAACACCAACAAGCATCAAGTTTCCTTTTATTTTGCTCTAAAATAATCCGAATTTTCTTAAAGTTACAACATTAAGAATATTACTATAATGAAAATTAATGCCTAGTTGGATATCACTAATCCTATTATTTAGATACAAAATCTTAGAAACAATCCTTCCAAATTAATAACAAGAAATCCTTGCTTATTTCTGATAGAAATGATATATATACCTTAACATATATCTAATTAAGTTCAAATTGATGTCACTTAACATCAAAAACATCATATACATATCTAAAAAGATAAATTTCTATAACTCAACAATTCTTGTCACTATTACAGACTAAATTAATTTGACCATCACATTCTAGTTAACTTCAAGATCTTTTAAAAACATATTTCTAACCAGGTTTGATCCAAAAATAAAAGACATAACGTCTTCTGATTTATGGTTTTCATATTTAATGGATCACATATCAAAGTGAAAATCCCCTTCACTAGGACACTAAAAAATCTTTTCTATATATATTAAAGAAATGGAAAACTCTATACCATTTAACTTTGAAATGAAAACAACCATTGTGCCACAAAAAATGAACTGGTCATTTTCATAGAACTCTTTTTCTTCTCTATCAAACACAAACTTAGTATTTTCTCCATTGAAAATAATTTCTAACCCTTTAAAGGGTAGAGTTTTCTTTAATAGAATATTCATATTAAATAACCATTTAAAATCACTAACTTTGTAACATCCCAAGAATTTATGAAATATATTCTTTCAAATTAATTTAAATTATTTGATATATTGCGTTACACACAATACATAGTTTAACTTGTGTCACATGCAACACCAAGTTTATCTTGCATTGCATGCAACATCAAAACCCTGACCAAATAAACTTCCAAAAAAAGAGTACTCACTCTTCCCATGATGTAAGAGAGACCTCCTAGTAGTGTTTACCTTTTTATATTTACAAGAATGCCACTCCTCCTCTACTACAAAAGGGTACTCACTCTTCCCACTTATTCACACTTATAAATCCTTTTGGATCATCAAAAACCTGACCAAATAAACTACCAAAATACATAATATAATTTTATAAGACTCAATTTTTTTTTATAAATATAACTAAGGAAGTACTTTGGTGCAAACCAAAAGGAGTTACCCAAAGAAGAGACAACGCTCTTCAATGAGAACTTTTGTTTTATTTCATTATACACCCCTTAAATTGTTTTTATATCATGATTATATAATAACATTAGTATCTTAAATATAATTATATATTTTTATGTTAAGTTTGAGACCTATATATTCACATAATTCTATCAAATGGGATACGAAATCATCGTTCGTGTGTACGACAGACTACTGCCTGACAAACTGATGTCGTTCGTTCTTCCATTACCACCTATCAAGGTTGGGATAAATTATTTACATACTATTTTTATATGATATATATTATATTTATGATTTATTTATAAATTTTTAATTATTATATAACACATACCTTCATGCTTTCCATTTTGTGGATATATGATAACATCGTTTGTAGATGTGTGGACTACCGCCTCCTCAGAGCAATGTGATTCATTCACGCTTTACATAAAATGTATTAAGGATGGGTTTAATAAACATATGTGATATAAATGAAATAAATATGATATTTATGACATAATTATCCTTCTGAAAATATAATATATCACTTTCTTTCTTATCTTTTCAGACACTGAAAAAGTGATAACATCGTTTGTGGACGTGTGGACTTCCACCTCCTCAAAGCGATGTGATTATTCTTTTTTCATCACCACATCACAAGAATAATACATATAAGTATATATAATTAAATAATATGTTATTTATGATATAATTATAATTATTTAAATATAAATGTCACATACCTTCTTTACATAATGATCATTGAAAAATGAGAATTTTACTCATGCGTACGTATGACCTACTGTCTCTGTGATTGTAACGTTAGTTCATTTTTCATAAAAATATTCCATGATTGGTTTTAAATAAAAAATTATGTTTAAATATTTTTATTTTTCATTATTATTATTCTATATATGTTTAAAAAAATACCACAATGACCTTAGTTAACCAACTAAGTCTATTTTGACAAATAAGCTAAATATGGTCAAAACACATGACTTAAACATAATTGATTAAGTGATTGTATATAACATAATAATAAGTGAAATAAAAGTAATAATAAACTTGAATTTTTTTCTAAATAAAGTAAATAATTAAAAAAGTTTATTATTCAGGAAGATAAAGAAACACGTGACAAGTCGGATTCAAGGTAAGTGACTTTGTCTCAATTTCCTTTCATTGAGGAAATTCTTGATGTTATGCACCTTTATTGTTTTATAAGGTGTATATATAGACTATTTGATATTATATATAAATAGTTTTTGTATTATCATTATATTTAATTTTTTGTTTGATGTTATAATTTAATGGGGTTTACGATTCAAGTGTTTCCCATGTGATAAGGAGCTTTTCTTTGAAAAATATATATCATATTTTAACATTTTATTTCAAAATCTATTTCTCTTCCATGTAAATTATTTTAAAATGATATTTGAAATTTTTTATATGAACATAAAAGATTTATAATTTTCAATTTATGTCTATTTTACTTTATTTCAAATGTTTTCAAAAGGAATCATTTTTTACATGTTTTAAACAGAACGTTTTGACAAAAGACAAGTGAAATGTCATATTTTTAAAGTACGAAAACAGAAAAATTTCATGAAATCATGAATTTATTTTATTTCTAGATTACTTTGAATTACTACATGTTTTATTAAATGAAATACCCTCCTTTTATTAGGTAATTTTGGTATTTAAAATTAGTTTTCAAAGAAAATGGTGTTTTGGTATTGAAAACGGGGTTTTAAAAGAAAATGGAATTTTTATCCAAAAGTGTTTTTCATATGAGTTTAAAAGAGTTTTTCAATGTGTTTTATGATTAAAGTGTTTTCATGATATAGTAATTGATAATTAAATGAAATTGGTGAGACCGATACAGCTTATGCGAATGGTTGATCCCCATTATAGCTCACGAGTGAGCCCGATATAAATTATACGAAGGGTTGATTCCCATTATAGCTCATGAGAAATGGGTGAACCTGATATAGTTTATATGAATGGTTGAGCCCCATTATAGCCCAGGGGTGAGACCGATATAGGTTATACAAAGGGTAATTACCATTATAGATCTTGAATGAACTGGGTAATGATAATGTTGGAAGTTGACTATATGGTTATTCCAATTAAAAGGGTTTTGAAAGGTTTTTATAAATATGATTCTCTAAGTAATATAAAGGAGTTTTAATTACATGATATAGATTTTAATGATTTTCTTTTATTAAAAGGTGTGTTTATTTTCATTTGAAAGTGTTTTATTTAATATGATTATAGAACTTTAAATATAAAGTTAAATATTATATGAGTTTTCATGTGTTCAATGGACTAACGAGTTTCCTTATTTTTGAATCCCTTGCCAAGATTTGTACTCATCCCACATTTTTAATTGATTTTCTTAGGAATTAAGGATGGGTAAGGGAAAGAAACAAGTCAAGCTGAAAGTTTTGGATATTTTCTCTGACAATAAATCATGATTTATTTTAAAAGTTTTATATTATGGAAAAAATATATACTAATCAGAAGTCTCCAATTTATATTTTATGGTTTTCTTATGTATGAGTTATGGACTAATTATCTAAAACTATAAACCTAAAAAGGTCCTCAAAGTTAAATAAAGTAAATTAATAGCTAAATTTCAAGATAATGTAATGTTTAAGGCTGAGGCTTTACAGTTTATATCAAAGTATGGTTTAAAAAAATTTAGAGGTTAGGATAGTGTTAATATAACACCCTTATAAGATTTTAATTTATAGTTAAGTTGAATTGATATAGAATTTTAAGATTCTAAAGTTTCTTTATCTAAAATATTTCTATTCAGAATGTTTTTCCATTGATGAAATAGGAAGGCTATAATGTTAAGGAATTAATAGGAAAACATCCTTCCAAATCAGTATCCTGAGATGGTTGGAATTGGAATAGAATATTTTGTTGTAGTGATGGATCAATTGACATAATCTATAAATGGTGGTGGTATGCATGCTAGATAGAAACCTAATCTACCATGAAGTAACATGTCTATAGTATATCATTTCATTAGGTAGAATCCTTCACAATTCAATGAATCATTTGACCAAGTGGTATTCGAAGGATAGATCAATACCCTGGAGAAGATATTTTAAGTCATGGGATGTTCAGAATTTCAAAAGGTAACTATTTACATCCATCATTTTAAAGGTGAAGCTGATCGATGGTGGAATTTGGTTAAGAATACTAGAGAGAAAGATGATCTTGATTCCATGGAATGGGAATCATTTAAGGATATTTTCCTTGAGAAATATCTCCCTAAGGTTGTTCAAATATGGATGGAGAAATAATTCTTAGAGTAGAGGAAAAAGGATGAGGATTTTGTGTCCGTATATGAATAAAATTTTACAAGGTTATCCAAGTATATATTAGGTTTTTTTTTCAATAAATTTATTGTAAAATTAAAATATTTTACTCAAGATTAAAAACAAGACTATGAAGATCATTAGATTAATGATAATTTAAAAGTTATGATAAAGTTTTTCATTGTGCCGAAAAAGTTAATATGGAGTTTTCTAACACTTATGTGCCATGGGATGACAAGAGTAAGAAACAGTCAAGGTGGAAGGAAATGGATAAGAAACCAACTAAGAATTATGTAGGTAAGACCAAATATTATTCCAAATGTGGTAAAATAAAATTTGTTTAATTTATGTCAATATTTGTAAAGTGTTACTGGTGTGATAATTTTGGTCACAAGATTTTTGACTGCAATGAAAAGATCCCTGGACAATCCAAGAATGAGATAATAGATAGCCAGCCAATAATAATATTCTTTAGATACAATGAGTTAGGAAATTATGATAATGTGTTCCCAAAGTTACTTACTTATGGTATAAATCATCATTATTAGAAACAAAAAGGTGTGGTAAAATCATTTGCTGCTATTGGAGTTGATGTTGGCCCATCTATTGAAGTGATAGAAGTGCCAGGGAGTTTAGTATTTTTGTAATTTTAACCATAATCTTAGGGATTTAGACACTCCTTCTGAGGTTTTAAGTGATGTGATCATAAATTGATTAAGGAATTTTTGGGAGATGTTTAGTTGGTTTTATGTTTATGTATGGATTTAGTTTAATGAGAAGTATGCCTTTACTTTTGGACTTGATTTTTAAGGTATCGATAACCTTTAGGGTTTATATGATCTTTGATGATTACGGTTATTTTTAGAGATGTTCATCATATTTCTAGGAATGTTGTGAGAAATAAATTTTTCTTATAAAATAGAAATATATCAAGTAAGTATATTTCCTTAAATTCTTAAATGGTTAAATAATTATTTAACTCTAGGAATTGGATCTTGAAACAGAATAATTATTCTAGAACCTTTAATTTTGATCAAACAATGGTATTTTATATCATTATAGATTTATGGTTTTTAGGCCCTTAACTTTACATTGATCATTCACTTTCTTGAGATCAATGACCTCAACCACTCTCTATAATTATTTAGGTTTTTCCTCATTTCCTGCATATGTTCTTGCTATGTAGAATCCTAGTTATGCATAACATTGTACGACCTTTATGTTTCACCCTTACCTTTTTAAGGGATGCTTTATTTATTTAATTTTAATGATGTGGGTTTCAATTAAATAATTCTCAAAATGTTAAACCTTTGACAACCAAGATGAAATTCAGGGGAGAAATTCATTTTAAGGGGGGTAGGATGTAACATCTTGAGATTTTTTGAAACATATTCTTTCAAATAAATTTAAATTATTTGATATATTAATTTACATACAATACATAGTTTATATTTAAACACACACAACACCAATTTTATCTTGAATTTCACGCAACATTGAGTTTCTTTGATGACTTCTACTACACACAAGACCGAGTTTTATAGGGAAACAATATACTATTAATATTATCATTTCACATGATAGTTACCAAATATAATTTGGAATGAAAATAATTTATGAGGTTAAATAAATCATGAAAATATAATTTATATATTTTTACAAATTAATTAGACATTAAAATATAAACCAATTGAATATAAAGGATTCATTTTTATGATAAACTATTTTTATGACCAGAACAAAATTTTATCTTAATAAATTAAATAAATAAATATTAGTGAAAGATATTAATAAAATTTAAATGTTATATATTTAATCAAATTTTTTTAAATTCATCCAATAAGTTTGATTGTCTTAAGATAATAATAAATCCAATTCTAAGCATAAAAGCTGTATTTTTCTAAAAGGCAGTTTTACCGCCCTTTAATGACACACTTGTTTTAAACTAAATTTGGGAAAATTTATAAATTTTATTTTAAAAAATAAATTTTATTTTTGAAAGTGAAATATAAAAATATACTTTTTGTTAATTTTTGGTATTTTTTTGAGAAGTTTTATATTTTGATGAATATTGAATAATACTGAATTTTAATTGAAAAAAAACTTTTATTTAAATAATTTAGAATGTTAAATTATATTTTTAATTGGTTTTAAAGTAAAATTATATCAATAATCCATATATTAATACAATTTATTTCATCATAATTATTTTTATATTTAATTTAGATATAAAAACTTAGTAAACTTTTGAACATTTTTATTTAAAAAACTTTCTTTCTCGTTCCGTTCGCAGGATTAATTTTAAATGAAATTCCGCCACTTATGTCATTTGAAATTTAAAAAATGGGTTCAATATCTTTAATAAGAATAATTTATAATTTATATTAAGGTAAACTTATTGTTTGACCAAAATATTAGTGAAAACAATTAAAATTAATTTCAACGATTAAGGTAAAAATGATTTTACTTAGTGGTTATACTTTAATATTAAGCATACAAATGACCTATACACTTATCCAATTTTTTTTTTATGGAAATATTTAAAAAATTAACCCTATTTTATCTAAAATATTTCATTATTTTTGGCAAATTATGTAAGGTATACCTCCCAATAGTGTTTTCATTTTTGTATTTACAAGAAAGCCACTCTTCCTCCACTAATAAAGGGCACCTGATATCCCCACTTCTTCATGACTCTCAATCATTTTGGATCATCAAAACTCTGAAAAAGTAAAATAAAAAAAATACTTAATCTCATATTATAATCCTAACTTTGGTAACAAATAAAACCAAGGAAGTCACCAAAAGGAGTTACCCGAAGAAGAGGTAATGTTCTTCAACCAACACTTTTGTTTTATTTCTTTATCCACCCCTTAAATTATTTTTATATTATTCTTATATAATAACCACAATATCTTAAATATACTTAGATATTTTTATGTTAATGGTATGAATTAAAACTTCACACACTTCCATCAAATGGGATACACAATCATCATTCGCATGTACGACAAACTACTGCCTCATGAACCGACGTCATTTGTTCTTCCATTACCACCTTCCAAGGCAGGGAATAATGATGAGAATACTATTTTTATATTATATATATATATATATTATATATATGATTTATTTATTATTATGGAATTATTATATAACACATACCTTCATGATTTTCATTTTTTGTAAATACGATAACATCGTTTGTGGACCTCCTCCTCCTCAAAGCGATGTGATTCATTCACGCTTTACATGGAATGTATTAAGGATGAGTATTTTAGTACCCTAAATTTCTGGTAAGTAACCATTTATTTGTGGTTTTAAGGATATAAAGTATAAAGGGGAAATTTGGGAGAGTTTGCTAATCTTTCAATAAGTTTTGGGGAAAAAATGAGAGGCACACGGGCTGCGCACGGTTTATCCAAACAGTGTGGGAATAAAAGTAAAAACTATGCACAAGAGCAGACTCGAGGCATAGAGATTTGACATGGTGTTCACACGATTAGGGATACCATACAAGGAGTCCGTGAGAGGGTCTGTCTAGACAGTATCTAATGCACGATTAGCACACGGTTTGTCTAACTGTGCAAACTAACCGTGTGCATGTTTAAATTGAGATCCTAAAAAAGTGGATCTCAAACGTTTTTTCCTATAAGTGGATATTTTTTGCTCTTAATTATCCATAAATAGGTATTTATTTTCCTTTAAGGTATAAGAACCTCTCCCAAGTGATTTCGAGTCAATATGAAGGCTTCCCTTGGCGTTTCAAACCTGGATTCTTGAGGTATGTGATCGTTCTTCATCATTCTTGATCGGTTTCTTAGATCTACTTAGATATACTTCTCCTAACTTATTTGTTTCTCATATATACAATCTTTATGGGTATATATATGAGTTTTTATTCCAAATAAGTTGATATTTGGTCTCGATCTTTCTAGGAGAAGAGATCTAAGGAGGTTCCATAAAGAATCAACCTGGGTTTCTTAAGCGTTTTTTTATGTTGTCAAGTTTTGTCAAAACCTTTGAGGTACGTGGATTATATCTCAACTCCAATTAATATAAATGATGGTAATGATTTAAAATTTAATATATTTTGTTTAATTGGTTATTATTTGGATGTTTAGAAATCGTTGGAAACCCTTCTTCGAGATGGTTTGGCAAATTGGGGAAATCTGAAAAATTGGGTATTTGAATAAAGTGCTCATGTTCTTAATTTTAAAATAGAGATTTTAAAATGGGGATTTTATAGAATTTTAGTATATGGTTTGGATTATATTCTTTCAATAAAAATTAATGTTTTATTGAAATGAAATTAAGGCTTTGAAATTGGTTTGTTCTTTGGTTTTCAATAAAAATACACTTTTATTGAAATAATTTGTTTTGGTGATTTAAAATGGTTTGGAATACAAGGGGTTATGTCAGTTAATGTTCGACATGCCCCTAAATAAAGGAAATGTACCATTTTGGTACAAGGTGCGTGACCCTGGATCGGGGGCATGTGTCATTGGGACACAAGGTAATTGGACAAGAGACCTCTCATGAGTATGGAACTGTCGAATGAAGCAAGAATGTGTGGGTGTGTTGTGAACTATGGAATGGGTATGCCAAAATAATATATCATAATTTAATTATAAGATTTGATTAGTTATTTTCTAGAAAATAACTTGATAAAAATTGGTTTCATTTACTTTTGTTTGATCTTGGTTATAATTGGTTTTCAAACTTTTTTATATTTGATTATAAACTATTGTGGTAAGTTGTTTTATATAAGATGTTTTATATAATGTGAAAACCATTCTATCCTAATGGCGTGAGTAGGAAATTCATTGGGGGAAAACCTATTAATTTATCTACTCTCCCCTTCTTTGGAACTTTGGGGCTTTTGCAGATGCTACCTTCTGGGACTTGGGAAAAGGTAAAGCATCACACTTCTTTATCACCATGCTGGGATACTTTGGACTACTTGGTGATGTTGGAGTATTGATCTTGTGGAGCATGGAGTCTTATTATTGTCTTGGAGTTTATTTGTTGTCTTTCCTCTATTTAATTTGATGTTGGTTTTTAGTCCTCTGTAGCATACCTTGGTTGGTTGTTTTAAAGAGAATTATTTGAAATGTCTTAGTTTATTTCATGCATCATTTAGTGAGCTGTTTGTGGATGGGTTTTTAGGTTGTTGTCTTTAGAAATTAATGGGTAAATTATCCCCCGCCTACTTTGAAACCCACTATCATTTATTTCCATCCTTTGGTGTCTTGGGGATGTTTCTTAAGGCCCGATAATAACTCGTTGTAATCTCAATCCAATGGGAATTAGTGGGTCTTTACAAATGGTATCAGCTTTTTCAGTACTTGTTTAACAAGTAGTCAACAGTATTCTTGGTCTTGGAGTTAAAATTATTTCTTGTCTATTCCTTGGGTTGGAATATTAGAAATGGGTAATATTGTTGGAACTTGAAATGTATAGCATAAAAGAAAGTAGATAACCCCTTTATGCTGAAATTCAAGTTACCAAGGAGTTGGGTACATAACTGTTTGGAGAAAATTATAGGATTTTAAAAACCTCATTGTCATAGTTTTAGCCAATGAGATGAGCATGGAATTTATTGTAGAGGAATGACTTCCCACTAGGAGTTCATACATCATTTCGAGTAATGATTTATGTTGTAAAAAAAGTGTTGATTTTTGAAAAAGTATGAAACCATTTTCAAATGAAAGACTTTGAAAAAACATGGTTGATATATTTTGAAAATGGTTTGATTTCCAAAACCAAGAATGAGTTTTTTTTTTGAAAATGTTTGAACATGTAAAAATGTTGTTTTTGAAAAACAATGTTGTGATAGTTGATGTGATAGAATTTAAAATTCTAAGCCATTAGTTTCTAGATAGTGAGATTAACGGAGTTTGTTGTTGGTTTAGAAAATGGAACCCAATAGGTGCCGTTGAAACCAACCCGAAGAAGCTGTGGAGAATGTGGTGGCACCTGAACCACATGTGAACCAAGAGCTAGTTCAGAGTATTGTCCAAGATTTTCAAGTTGTGGATACGGGGAACTGGAGGGATGATCCAAGGCATGTGGACCACTCTATCCAGTTCATGAAGTAGAATCCACCAATTTTCAGGGGTGATTTTGAACCTAAAAAGGCAGAGGTGTGGATATGCAGGATCAATTGCATCTTCGAATTCATCGACACACCGAAAGAGATCAAAGTCAAGCTATCCACGTACATGATCTAGGATCTAGAACATCATTGGTGGGAACTAGTACTGCATGCTAAAGGGGATGAAGGCCATACTTGGAAGGATTTTGAGGATTTGTTTAATAAACAATTCTATCCTCATGCATTCAAAATCCAGAAAACGACAGAATTATTTATCCTAAAGTAGGATAATATCTCTATCATTGAATATGAAATTAAATTCATGAAATTAGTGTACTTTTCACTAGAAGTTGCAGCAAGTGTGCCCTTGAAGGCACGAATCTTCAAGTCAGGGATAAGGCAGAAGATTCAATCGAAGATTACAATGTTCTGTATTACTGATTATACAGAGATGAGGAACATAGTGACTGTGGATGAACATGATATCTCAATATCTATGATAGGAGGTATGATGATACCTATAGGGAATGGTGGGAACTCAAATTCTAGGAGCAAGTAGAAAAGGGGCACCTATTTCGAAGGTGGGAGTGGAAATCAAAACTAGACAGATGGATCAGTGAACCTTCCTCCATAATCCAAGAGAAAAGCAGGCTGTTTTCAATGTGGTTCATTCGACCATATAAAGAAAGAGTGTACAACACAACCTAGAGCATGTCATAACTATAAGAATATGGGGTATCTTCAATGCTATTGTCACAGTGCTCTAACTTTAGGTGCTCAAGACACTTCTCAAGCGTTGCGATCATCGTATGATTTGAAAAAACGAGGAAAACAGAATCAGTCTTGTTAGTAGAGAGAATATATATATGGTGATTCTAGAAATATCATGACTCCTCAACTAGGGAAATATTAGCAAGTAAACAAGGATAAAATATCAGCAATGAAGGAATTGTATGGAGCTAAGTAGATGATTGTCGATGATCAGGCTGGACCATCTACGGTGAGAGGTACGATTCTTTGGAAGTCTACCCCTGTGAAAGTTCTCTTCGATACTGGTGATTCAAATTTTTTCATTGCTTCTCATTATGTTTATTTTCTACGTTTAAAGTTGGAAATGATGTCTTCTGTTTTAAAACTACAAACTCTTGCCAGTGAAAGGGAATGTCAAGCCTTTGTGTGTAGAGAATGTGAAATAACTGTTGACAGAGATGAGATGAAATGGGACTTCTTGATGTTTGACATAGATATCTATGATGTAATCCTAGGTATGGATTGGTTGAAAATGTTTAAGGCTCACATCAACTGTTATAGGAGAACAGTTAGTTTCATGACTGAGGACGGCATCGATCATCTCTTCATAGGAGAGAAGATGATAAATAATGGTGAAAATATCTTTTTGGAACCGATGGTGGGAATGATATCTTATCAGTTGGAAATGTTGAATTTGGAATAAATGTAATAGATCGAGGAAAATAGTTTTCTAGTAGTTTTGGATCAATTTACATATGTATTTCTTGATAAATTCTCAGGGTTACCACCTATAAAGGTCGTAGAGTTTACAATTGATCTCCTTATAGGGACCAGTCATATTTCCCTTCCTTATTATAGGATGGTACCAACAGAGTTATGGGCATTGAAAGTGTAGTTAGAGGAGCTAGAAAGCAAGGGGTTCATTCTTCCAAGTACATCTCCATGGGAAACACTGGTCTTGTTTGTGAAGAAAGAAGATGGAACTCTTTGGATGTGTGTTGATTATTGTAAGCTGAACCAAGTTACGATAAAGAACAAATACCCACTTACATGCATTAATGATCTATTAGATCAATTAAGGGGAGCTCAGTGGTTCTCTAAAATTGACTTGTGATTAAGATATCACCAATTGTGAGTTCAGAAGGAAGATATTCCAAATATATCTTTCATAAGAATATATGGTCACTATGAATATGTAGTCATGAATTTCGGTCTGATGAATGAACCAGCGGTCTTTATGGATTTGATGAATCATATATTTTAGAGATATATGAATTATTTTGTTGTGGTGTTTTTGGATGAAATCTTGGTGTATTCAAAGACAAGGTCTAGCCATGAGGAACACTTAATAACAATGTTACAAATCTTGAGAGATTACTGTTTATTTTCCAAATTATCAAAGTTTGTTTTTTGGATACAGGAAGTATGTTTTCTTGGACATGTCATTTCTAATAAAGGAATTTATATTGATGCTAAAAAGATATAATCTATTATCTTGGGGAAACCACTAAATAATTTCTTCAAGATACTAATCTTTCTTGGTTTATCTAGCTACTACCGATGCTTTGTGCATGATTTATCATGACTAGATTTTCCAATGAAAACTCTGAAAAAGAAGAATTCTCCATTCCAATGGATATAGAAATGCCAAACGTATTTCTAGGAACTGAAAGTACATCTTACATCGACACCAATCTTGATTTTTTCAGAATCAGGACAGTGGTATGTGGTGTACTATGATGCTTCGGGATCAGGGTTGGGTTATGTTCTCATGCAAGGAGACCATGTCGTGGCTTATGGTTCAAGGTAGTTCAGGGTACATGAGAAGAATCACCCAAAACATGATTTTGAGTTAGCTATAATCATCCATGCCTTGAATACGTGGTGTCATTATCTCTTTGGTGAGAAATTTACTATGTTCACAGACCAAAAAAGCTTGAAACACATTTTCTCAAAGTGAGATTTGAATTCGAGGAAAAGGAGATGTATGAAGTATTTATAGATGTTTGAATTTGACTTGATGTATAAACTAGGAAAAGGGAATTTATTGGCAGATGCATTGAGTAGAAATCCATATGCTCAGTTGGTGAAATAATCTTTAGATGAATGGCAGTTGATATCGATCCTAGTTGACATGTATGTGAAATGTGAAGACCGAGGTGATGTTGTGATTTTATTTTCATCTATGCTTGTTCCTAATTTGGTAAACATGGTCAAAGAGGCACAAACACCTGATGAAAAATGTCTAGTTATGAGTTTAAAACTCAATGGTGGGGAGAACATTGTGGACTGAAAACTTGATGGGAGTTCAGTTTTGTATTTTAGAGAGCAGATGGTTGTACCTATGAATTGTAAGGAAAAACACCTTCATGATTACCACCATTCAAGATGGGATGTACATCCAGAAACTTATAAGATGTATAAGGTGTTGAAGGCGCAGTTTTGGTGGAGTGGAATGAAAATGAAGGTGGCCGAGTTCATCTCGCGGTGCTTAACTTGTCAGCAAGTTAAAGCCAAGCATTAGAGACCAGTGGGTATATTGTAGTCTTTACCTATCCCAGTGTGGAAATGGGAGTAGATAATGATGGATTTTATTATAGGTATTTCAAGAATGGTTCATAAACACGATGCCATATGGGTGATAGTGGATCATCTTACCAAGTCGGTCCATTTCATTCCAATTCACGAAACTCATACGGTGGAAAATCTGTCCAAAAACTATATCTAAGAAGTGGTAAAGAGACATGGAGTACTAGTTTCAATTATCTCAGATAGAGATATGAGGTTCATGTCTCATTTCTAGAAATATTTATAGAAATCCCTTGGCACTCAGTTAAATATGAGCACATCGTATCATCCTCAGACGGATGGGAAATCTGAACAGATGACACAGACATTGGAAGACATGCTGTGGAATTGTGTAATGGATTTTGGTGGCTCATGAGAGGAGAAATTACCCTTAGTGGAGTTCTCATATAATAATATCTATCAGGCCTCGATATATATGGCACTATTTAAAGCACTATATGAGAGTCCTTGTCGTTCTCCACCGTGTTGGGTGGAAACAGGTGAGACTTCACTAGTTGGGCTGAGCCTTGTGCAAGAAACAACATAGAAGATCTAGTTGATTGGAAAGATGATGGAGACAACTCAGAGTCTTCAGAAATCTTATGTGAATCATCATCTAAGGCCGTTGTCATTTTCCTTGAGTGATCATGTGTTCTTGAGGATCTCTCCAAGACATGGACATCGTCATTTCATGAAGAAGGTCAAGTTATATTTTAGATATATTGGTCCTTTCAAGATACTGGAATGGGTGAGAGAGGTGGTATATCGGTTGGAATTACCACCATAGTTTAGTTTTGTGCATAATATGTTCCACATATCTTAGTTGAAAAAGTATCATCCTGATCCTGACCATGTGATCAGATGAGATCACGTTGACCTAGAGCTGGATTCTTTATTTATACATATCCTGGTACAGATTATGGATAGGAATGAAAAAGTATTGCATGAAAAAAGCATAAATCTAGTGTGAGTTTTATGGAAGCATGATCAAATTCAATAATAGACTTGGGAACATGAGAATGATATGAAATAGCAATGGCCAGAACTCTTTTAGAGCAGCAATGGTTTTCTACTTTACGAGGATAGAAACATAGATGGTGGGGAGAATGTAGTACCCCCAGTTTCTCGTATGTAACCCTTTCTTTGTGGTTTTAAGGATATAAAGTATAAAGGGGAAAGTTGGAAGAGTTTTTTAATCTTTCAATAAGTTTTGGGGACAAAAAGAGAGGTGCATGGGCTGCGCACAGTTCATCCAAACTGTGCAGAAATCCTAGTAGAAACCATGCGCAAGAGTATACTCAAGGTAGAGAGATTCGGCACAGTGTGTGCATGGTTAGGGAGACCATGCGAGGAGTCCACGAGAGGGTCTTTCTAGACAATAGATAATGAACGATTAGTGTACGATTTGTCTAACCGTGCGAACTAACCGTGTGCGTGTTTAAATTGAGTTCCTAAAAAAGTGGATCTCATACGTTTTTGCCTCTAAGTAGCTATTTTTTTCTCCTAATCAGACATAACTTCGATTTTCTCTTCCTTAAAGGTATAAGAATCTCTCCTAAGTGATTTAGAGTCAATTCAAAGGCTTCCCTTGGTATTTAAAACCCGTATTCTTGAGGTATGTGATCGTTCTTCATCATTCTTGATCAGTTTCTTAGATCTACTTAGATCTAATTCTCATCTATTCTTGGTTTCTCATATATACACCCATTATGGGTAAATGTATGTGTTTTTATTCTAAATAAGTTGATATTTTTTCTTGATATTTCTAAGAGAAGAGATTTAAGGAGGTTCTGTGAAGAATCAACCTAGTTTTTTTAAGCGTTTTTCGTCCGTTGTCAAGTTTCGTCAAAAACTTTGAGGTAGGTGGCTTATCTCTCGACTCCACTTAGTAGAAATTATGGGAATGATTTCAAATTGAATATCTTGTGTTTAATTGGTTATGATTTGTATGTTTAGAAATCTTTTAAAACCCTTCTTTGAGATGGATTGAAAAATTGGGAAAATCTAGAAAATTGGGTATTTGAATAAAGTGCTTGTGTTCTTAATTTTAAAATAGATATTTTAAAATGTGGATTTTATGGAATTGTGTAAAAAGGTTTGGATTATAAGTTTTCAATAAAATGTAATGTTTTATTTAAATGAAATGATGGGTTTGAAATTGGTTTGTTCTTTAGTTTTTAATAAAAATACAGTTTTATTGTAACAATTTGTTTTGGTGATTTGAAATGGTTTGACATACATGGGGTTTTATGAGTTAATATTAGTCATACCCCTGAATAAGGTAAGTTTACCATTAGGGTACAAGGTGCATGACACTGAATTGGGGGTGTGTGTCATTGGGACACAAGGTAATTGGACAAGAGACCTCTCATGAGTATGGAACTGTCGAACGAAGCATGCATGTGTTGGTGTGTCATGAACTATGGAATGGGTATGAAAAAATAATAAATCAGAATTTTTTTATAATATTTTATTAGTTATTTTTTCAAAAATAACTTGATGAAAATTGATTTCATTTACTTTTGTTTGATCTTGGTTATAATTGGTTTTTGAACTTGTTTATATTTGATTATAAACAATTGTGATAAGTTGTTTTATATAAACTATTTTATATAATGTGATAAACATTATATCCTAGTGGTGTGAGTAGGGAAGTCATTGGAAAAAACCTACTGAGTTATATACTCATCCCTGATTTGGCACTTTGGTGCTTTTGTAGATGCTACCTTCCAGGACATGGGAAAAGTTAAAGCATCACACTTCTTTAGCACCATGTCGTGATACTTTAGACTACTTAGTGATGTTGTATAATGGATATTGTGGAGCACATAGTCTTGTTGTTTTCTTGTAGTTTATTTTTTTCCTTTCCATTGTTTACTTTGATATTGGTTTGTCTTCTGCTGTAGCATACCTTGGTTGGTTGTTTTAAAGAGAATGATTTGAAATGTATTAGTTTATTTCATGCATAATTTAGCGTGCTGTTTGTGGATGGTTTTTCGGGTTGTTTTCTTTATAAATTAAATGGTAAATCATCCCCCACTTTCTTTGAAAACAACCGACATTTATTTACAGCCTTTGGTGTCTTGGGGATGTCGCTTAAGGCCCAGTAATGACTCGTTCTAATCTCAATCCAACGGGAATTAGTAGGTCATTACAAGTTTAATAAAAATATGTGATATAAATGGCATATATATGATATTAATTACATAATTATCTTTCTGGAAATATAATACATTACTTTATTTCTTACCTTTTCATACACTGAAAAAGTGATAATTTTGTTTGAGGATGTGTGGACTACCACCTCCTCGAAGCAATGTGATTCTTATTTTTTCAACACTACATAGAAATAATGATATATATAAGTATATATAATTAAATGTTATGGAATTTATGATATAATAATCATTCAATAAAGATAAATGTTACATACCTTCTTTCCATAATGATCATTGGAAAATGAGAGCATTAATCATGAGTACATATGGCCCACCGTCTCCATGATTGTAACGTCAGTTCATTTTTCATAACCATATTTAATGATTGTATTTAAAAGAATAATTTATGTGTAAATATTATGATTATTTTATGTTTATTATTCTAGATATGTTTAAAAAATGACAGTATTGACCTTAGTCGACCAACCAAGTCAGCTTTGACACGTAAGCTGAATATGGTCAAAACACCCGAATTATACTTAATTGATTAAGTAATTGTATATTACTTGTAATAAGTGAAATAAAATTAATAATAAACTTGAAAAATGTTTTAAATTAGATAAATAATTAACATAATTTTATTATTCAGGAATATAGATGCACACGTGACAAGTTAGACTCAAGGTAAGGGACTTCATCTTAATTTTCTTTCATTGAGGCAATTCTTGATGTTATGAACCTTTAGTATTTTATAAGGTGTATATACATTCCGTAGACATTATATATCAATAATTTATCTATTATAAAAATATTTAATGTTTTTTATGTTATTATTTAACGGGGTTTACGATTCATGTGTCTCCCAAGTGATAAGGGGGTTTTCTTTGAAAAAAATTGAAGTTCCAAGGATCGAATGTCAACTGGGAAGGGGGGTTGAATCAGTTGATATCTTTTTATAAGTTTCAAAACTTTATGAAACTTAACCCTTTAAACCTGTTAAGATTTACTTTCTTATCAACCTTTAGCAAGTAACCCAATCATGCAAGAAAGGTAAACCAAGAAAAGCACACAAGAATTACAATGTTCAGCCTCAATAAGAGAACCTACATCCTTGCCATAACCACTCCCGTGGGTCTATGGAAATACACTATAATGAATAAGTGAATACAACTTGTGCCAAATTTCATTGGACACCTTATATCTCTCGATAGGAAAGATTATACTGACTCCTGTCAGTTTACAATGTTTCCTTAAAGAACAATTGAGCCAAACATATGAAAAAAGACTTTGTCAAGCTGCTCCACAAAATGCTCACTCCGAATCTTCAATCCAATTTCTTGGATCTGATTTTCTGAAACCGAACTTCTCAGCAAGAAAACAATGACTCCGCAAAAGCTCACTCCGAATCTTCAATCCGGATTTCTTGAATCCGGTTATCTGAAACCGGTCTTCTCAGCAAGGAAACTATGACTCCGCAGAAATACCCACTCTGAATACTCAATCTGAATTCCTTGAATCCAATCTTATGAATCCAAATTTCTTAGCAATATAATAATGATTCTGTAGAAATGATCACTTCAAAAACTCAGTAAAGATTTCTTGAATCTAGTTCTATCAGCAAAGAAAAGACGACTCAACACAAAAGCTCACTCCGAATTCTCCAGCGCTTCGCCTTTTCCGCGTGTGAAAAAAGTTGTAAATGAGTGAATGATCTGAGCACATATTTATAGGCAACTCAGAAAACAAAGGCGGGAATCTTGAAAAACTTTGCCGCTTCCTCAAATCTCAAAAACTCCACAAATCTCTCGCATATAATCTTTAATCTTTGACTTATTCAAATCTCCTTAAATTTCTACGAGATTTATGAAAAGTTGAAATACGGGTTTACTTGAAATCTTCATATCTTTCATAGAATGATAAGGCTAGATCTTGGTTCTGATTTTAGGTTCAAAAAAACTAGTTCAGGAAAACTGGTTCAGGAAAACTAGTTCAGGAAAACTGGTTCAGAATTGTAATTCCAAATTTCTGGCTCAGGATTGTCATTCCGAATTTCTGGCTCAGGATGTCCACTCCGAATTTCTGGTTCAGTAAGTCCACTCCGAATTTTGGTTCAGGAAGTCCACTCCAAATTTTGGTTCAGGAAATACACTCTAAACTTCTGGATCAGCAAGTAGACTTCAAAAATTTGATTCAACAAGTAGACTTCGAAAATCTGATTCAGCAAGTAGACTCCGAAAATCTGGTTCAGCAAGTAGACTCCGTAAATCTGGTTTCAGCAAGTAGACTCTGAAAATCTGGTTCAGCAAGTAGACTCTGAAAATCTGGTTCATCAAGTAGACTTCGAAAATCTGATTCATCAAGTAGACTCCAAAAATCTAGTTCAGCAAGTAGACTCTGTAAATCTGGTTTCATCAAGTAGACTCCGAAAAATTGGTTCAGCAAGTAGACTCCAAAAATCTGGTTCAACAAGTAGACTCTGAAAATCTAGTTTAAGAAATAGACTCCAAACTTCTGGCTTGGGTAGAATCCTATTTTCTGGTCAGATAGACTCCGAAAAACAGGTTCAAAAAAACTAGTTCAGGAAAACAGGTTCTGAAAAACTAGTTCTGAATTTCCTCAGAATTTTCCTTAGTGAAAAAAACCTCAATCCTCTTCACCATTTCTTCAATAGCTTTTATCATGAAACTTTTCATGATGTGTGAGAACTATAAGATCATAATAGCAACGTTTGATTTGTTTTAAGAAAGTTTGAGACACTTTCTTAACTTCTGACTTCTCATTATTCAACAAAATCTTCTTTAAGAAAATCTTCAGTAGCCAACAACTTCAACTTTCTGTAACTCAAAACCATTCTTCAACAAAAAGATTAGTTGTCAACAAATACAAAATTTTTTTTAAACAAAACACCACAAAGGTTCTTCAATCTCCCCCTTTGGATTTGTTGGCAACCCTGGTTAACAAGTTTTCACCTCACAAGAATTTCATCTCTCAAAAATGAATTTTACCAAAACATAGCCTTTCTAAAAAGAGAGTGTCCTGACACCACACTACTGGAAAAAGTAATGTTTTTGAAGGATTTCCATACCTCGGTGACAAGCAAATATTGTGGACATGTAAGGGTAAACTTCACCTTACTCAAACTCCCCCTTAACATTTATTTTTCTCATTCTAACTTTTCTTTTACTCTCTGATTTTTCTTTCTCACTCCCCCATTATATGATAACCACTACTTTAGATTCATAAAGAAAACTTACTCTCCCCCATTGTCAACATAATCCAAAGTATGGTGGGGGATACTTCCTTATGAGTTTTTAGAAAGTCATGGGAGGATGCTGAACATGGAGTTGCAACCTCAGCTCAAAAAACCTCTCCTTTGACATTGCTTTTGTGAAAATATCAGCAATATGATACTTTGTCGAAATATATTCCAGCAATATTTCTCCAGCAACAGCTTTCTCTTTTAAGAAATGATACTTTATATCAATGTGTTTTGATCTTGAATGTTGAACAGGATTATTGGAAAGATCAATGGCACTTTGATTATCACAAAGTATCTTCAATGGTTTAGAAACATTCACTTTCAAATCTTCCAGCTGAACTTTCATCCACATCATTTGAGTAAAATCCTGAGTAGCTACAACATATTCAGATTCAGCTGTACTTAAAGTTACTGAACTTTGTTTCTTCCTGTGCCAACTCACGCAGCATTCCCCTAAGAAAAATGTTCCTCCTGATGTTGATTTTCTATCATTACAATCACTAGCCCAATCAGCATCAATATAACCATGAAACTTCATCTCATTGTTTCTCCTGTATAACAACCCATGTGAAGTTGTTCCTTTAACATATCTCAGAATCCTCTTGACTTCCAACATGTGTGATTCTTTTGGATTACTTTGATATTGGGAACAGAGAGTTACAGTATAAGAAATATCAGGCCTTGAAGCTGTAAGATAAAGAAGACTTCCTATCAACTTTCGAAAGTCTTTCTGATTCACACTATTCCCTGACTCATCTTTGCTCAACTTTGTACTCACTGATATAGGAGTTGAAACTTCCTTTGATTCTTCTATCCCAAACTTCTTTAACAATTCCTTGGAATACTTTTCTTGGGACAAGAAAATGTAGTTTGCTTGTTGATGAACTTGTAATCCAAGGAAGAAAGTTAATTCTCCCAACATTGACATTTCAAAATTTTCCTTCATTTCTTCAGCAAACTGTTCACAGACCTTTTCTTCATCTCCATCAAAAATTATATCATCCACGTAAATGATTACAATCAAAGTTCCGGAGTTGATATCTTTAATATACAAGTTTCTATCAACCTTTCCTTTAGAAAAATTCATCTTTCTCAAATAATTTTTAATCTTTGAATACCATGCTCGTGGAGCTTGTTTCAGCCCATATAAGGCTTTCTTCAATTTGCAAACTTTGTTTTCATCCTCATCAAGCAAAAACCCACAAGGTTGTTCAATGTTAAAGTCTTCCTCAATATCACCATTTAAGAAGGCAGACTTTACATCCATCTGATAAACCTTGTAATTCCGATGAGCAGCCACTGCAAGAAACATGCGAATAGTTTCCAACCTTTCAATAGGGGAAAAGGTTTCATCAAAATCCACACCTTCCACCTGGGCATATCCTTTACACACAAGCCTCACTTTGTTTCTTGTAACTTCTCCATGCTCATTCAATTTATTTCTGTAAACCCACTTGGTTTCGATAACATTCTTATTTGCTGGCCTTGGAACAAGTTCCCATGTTTTATTTTTCTCAATCTGATCCAGTTCTTCATTCATATCATCCACCCATTCTTTATGTTTAATAGCTTCTGAAACTGATTCTGGTTTAACTTTTGAGATAAGGGAAGTCTGATCTTCTAATTTCAACTTTCTTCTTGTCTGAACTGGAGACTTCTGATTCCTAATAATATTTTAGGATTCAACATGTTTTCGTAAGGTAGGGAAACTCACATCTTCCTTACCAACATCACTTTCTTCCCCATGTGGCTCATCTGAGTCACTTTTACTCTCGTGGGAATTCTTTGATTTATCTTCCTCAATATTATCAACAAATTTTGTGAAGGAACTTGGATTTTCAATTACCTTCACATCATATGAGTCCACCAACTTCTGTAAATGTTTGTTCCAACATTTGTAAATTCTCCTATTTGGTGAATAACCCATAAATATTCCTTCTTCAGCTTTCTCATCAAACTTTCCTAAGTCAATATTATTGTTTTTGAGCAAGCATGGACTTCCAAAAACTTTGAAGTAATTAAAAGAAGGCTTTTTGTTATACCACATCTCGTAAGGAGTCATGTTGGTTTTTGGTCTCAACAAGCATCTATTTTGAACATGTACAGTAGTGATAACAGTTTCTCTCCAGAAGAATTTTGAAAGTTTGTTTTCTGATAACATACTTCTTCCCATTTCAACCAAGCTTCTATTTTTCCTTTCTACTACTCCATTTTGTTGTGGAGTATAGGGAGCACTATACTGATGTTTGATACCATGCTTCCTTAGATAAGTTTTAAAATCATTGCTTGTGAATTCGGTACCATTGTCTGTTATCAACTTCTTTATAGAAACTCCCAATTCTTTCTCAACATCTCTTCTGAATAATTTAAACATTTCAATAGCCTCTGACTTATGCTTCATGAATATGACGTTTGTCATCTGAGTGAAATCATCAATAAAAGTGATAAAGTATAAATATCCTTTTGTTGATTGATGTCTCATCGGCCCACACAGATCAGAATGAATAAGCTCAAGTGGTTTGTAAGATTGAATCTCAACTCTTTTATGACTTTTGTTAGTCATCTTTCCTTTCTGGAAAGTAACACAAACATCTTCATCTCTTCTTTTCAGTTCTGGAAAATTTCAAACAACATCAACTTTAGAAAGCTTACTCATGTTCTTATGCCCCAGGTGGCCAAGTCTTCGGTGCCACAACTTGTTTTCATCTTCAGCACTCAAATAATAAGAGTTATTGGATTCTCCAATTTGAAATAGATTCGCACTGGTTCTTTCTCCTTTTGAAATCACTTTTCCATTTTTCACACTTTTGATTACACAAGAATCTTTTCTGAAAATAACTTCTTTTCCATCATCAAAAAGTTGACTTACACTAAGTAAGTTATGTTTTAGCCCACCAACAAGCAAGACTTCCTTAGATTTCAGTTTCTATGGTTTAATATCTGCCGTTCCGATTCCCTTAATTTTTAAGGAACTATCATTTCCAAAAGTAACTGATCCTCCATCATGAATTTCAACATGCTCCAAGATTTTTATATCACCTTTCATGTGTGAAGAACAACCACTATCAAGAATCCATGGTTTGTTTCTCGTACTTGCTTTTAAAGCTATCTCAACAACAAAATCTCTCTCATCAACCTTCTTATCTTCAGCTTTCTTTTATTTCATATCATAAGAAACTTGTTCTGGAAGAAGAGTCATACATCGTTCGGCATGATGACCAGACTGATCACATCTTCCAAAAAATTCTTCCAAACATTCAAATTGATTCTTTGTTGGAATGTTTCTGACATCTTGAGAATTCACCTTTTCAACTTTCTTTGAATACGGAAGGTTACTCATTCTTCTTTCGTTATTTCTTCCACTTTGCTCAAGCCTTCTTCCGGGTAAAGATAAATTGTGCCAGAAATTATAAGCTCTATGGCCATACATTCCACAACACCAGCAATAGCCCTAAAATCTTTATTTTCTATTAAAGAAAGATCTTTATTTATAGAAACTTTGTTGAGGTTGATAACTTCTTTCATCTCTAGGAGACTCAGGATGTAGGCCATCTCTTATTTTGAGTGAGTTTTCAATTTTTGTAGGATTGAAAGGTTTCTCACATCCTTTCTCCACCCAAGTTTTAATGATACTTTTTCCATAACCTGAAATGTTAGAAGAATTAGATAAAACGTTATTTTTTATAGGAGAAGATTTCACCTGATTCTCATGATAAGCCTTTCCAGTAGTCTTGGAAGTCTCAACTTTTAATTCAGTGGCTTTGTGGAAGTTTTCATTCATCTTCCTTAGGGAATTTTCGGACTCAATAACTTTTGATTGAAACTCGTTGACCTCTTCTTCTTTAATTTCCAGCTTCTTACTAAGATCTTGTATCATCTTTCCTTGTTCAGCAATTCTAAGTTTGTAACTTAAAATTTCTTGAATGTATTCATCTTCCTTCTTGGTAACATCTTTAATTCCATCACGAACTTCTTCATTATTTTTCTTCATCACATGAATTTCTTTCTTGAGGGATTTGTTTTTCTCCATACATGCAAGAAGTTCAGATCTTAGCCGATATTCTCTGTAAGATTCTTCACCACCTTCTTCACTTTCTGAGGAAGCATTTGTTTTCTCAACTTTTGCAATAGAGGTTCTGAATCTTTCTCTACTTTCATCTTCTGAGGAATCATTGTTAGATGATTCAGATTCAACCTTCTTGCTCAACATACTTATTTTCTTTCCATAAAACTTCTTCTTGAGTTCTTTAGAACTCTTATCTTCTTTTTCATTCTTGTTATACTTATTCCATCGAGTATTCTCATTAGAAACATCTTGATATTCTACAACTTTCTTCTTTTGGAAATTCATAGAAAAGTGCTCGATTCCACCGCACTCAAAACATTTGAGAGGAATTTTCCCTCCATATTTTCCTCTTTCCCTTCGATAGTTCTTGGATATGAGAGACATGATTTTTTCATTCAACTCTTCATCTTCCTTATCAACAGACTCACAAGGATCATCTTCATCATCATCTTGGATTTTCATCATTCTCATAGCTTCAAAAGCCATTTCATCTTTCATATTCTTCTTAAATATAGGAGCTTTCCTCATTTCATAAGCAAGAAGAAATTTATACAGTTCATCAAGAGATAAATCATCCTTATCTTATAAAGCTGAAATTTTAGAATCAAACCTGTCTGGAAAGTATCTCATAAGTTTCTTCGCAATTGTAGAATCTTCCAAGTCTTCTCCGAATCCCATGATGTTGCAAAAAATTTCATTAACTCTGGTGAAGTATTCATCAATTTTTTCGTCATCTCTCATCCTGATGTCTTCAAAATTACTACGCCGGATTTGTAGCTTGGCTTCCTTGACTTTTGTGTTTCCTTCAAAAACACTTTCCAGCTTGTCCCACATGCCTTTTGATGTTGTGAGACCCATCACCTTCTGATAGACATTTTCTGATAAGGACATGAGAATAGCATTCCTAGCCTTTCCATCAACTTCTATTTTCCTCTTGTAGGCAAATGTCATAGGATCATTTTTCTCAGTAGGTGGAAAGCCAATAGTGGCAACATCAACAACTTCAAGGCCTAGAGATAGGAGATAAGGAATCATCCTATTTTTCCATCCATTATAATTATTGCCATTTAATGTAGGAATTCCTCTACTGTTGACAGAATTGATATTCTCCATGATAAGGAAAAAGGAACAAGGGAACCTCCCTCTGATACCACTTGAAGTTCCAAGGATCGAATTTCAACTGAGAAGGGGGGGGGGGGGGGGTTGAATCAGTTGATATCTTTTTATAAGTTTCAAAACATTATGAAACTTAACCATTGTAACCTATTAAGATTTACTTCCTTATCAACCTTTAGCAAGTAACCCAAGCAGGCAAGAAAGGCAAAGCAAGAAAAGCACACAAGAATTACAAGGTTCGGCCTCAATAAGAGAACCTATGTCCTTGCCATAGCCACTCCCATGGGTCTATGGAAATCCACTATAATGAAGAAGTGAATACAACTTGTGCCAACTCCCGTTGGACACCTTCTATCTCCTGATAAGAAAGATTATACTGAATCCTGTCAGTTTACAATGTTTCCTTAAAGAACAATTGAGCCAAACATAAGAAAAAAGACTTTGTCAAGCTGCTCCACAAAATGCTCACTCCGAATCTTCAATCCAATTTCTTGGATCTGATTTTCTGAAACCAAACTTCTCAGCAAGAAAAAAATGACTCCTCAAAATCTCACTCTGAATCTTCAATCTGGATTTCTTGAATCCGGTTATCTGAAATCGGACTTCTTAGTAAGGAAACTGTGACTCCACAGAAATACCCACTATGAATACTCAATACGAATTCCTCGAATCCGATCTTCTGAATCTGAATTTCTAAGCAAGATAATAATGATTCTGTAGAAATGATCACTTTGAAAACTCAGTACGAATTTCTTGAATCTGGTTCTCTCAGCAAAGAAAAGATGACTCAGCACAAAATCTCACTCTGAATTCTCCAGCGTTCCGCCTTTTCTGTGTGTGGAAAAAGTTATAAATGAGCAAATGATCTGAGCACATATTTATAGGAAACTCAGAAAACAAAGGCGGGAATCTTGAAAAACTTTCCCGCTTCCAAAAATCTCAAAAACTCTGCAAATATCTCGCATTTAATCTTTAATCTTTTACTTATTCAAATATCCTTAAATTTCTCTGAGATTTATGCAAATTTCAAATACGGTTTTACTTGAACTCTTCATATCTTCCTCAGAATGATAAGGCTGGATCTTGGTTCTAATTTTTGGTTCAGGAAAACTAGTTCAGGAAAACTGGTTCAAGAAAACTGGTTCAGGAAAATTGGTTCAGGAAAACTGGTTCAGAATTGTCATTTTGAATTTATGGATCAGGATTGTCATTCCAAATTTCTAGCTCAGGAAGTCCACTCTGAATTTCTGGTTTAGGAAGTCTACTCTGAATTTTGGTTGAGGAATTCCACTCCGAATTTTGGTTCAGGAACTGCACTCCGAACTTCTGGATCAGCAAGTAGACTCTAAAAATTTGATTCAGCAAGTAGACTCTGAAAATCTGATTCAGCAAGTAGACTTCAAAAATCTAGTTCAGCAAGTAGACTCCGTAAATCTGGTTTCAGCAAGTAGACTTCGAAAATATGGTTCAGCAAGTAGACTCTGAAAATCTGGTTCAGCAAGTAGACTTCGAAAATCTGATTCAACAAGTAGACTCCGAAAATCTGGTTCAGCAAGTAGAATCTGTAAATTTGGTTTCATCAAGTAGACTCTGAAAAACTGGTTCAGCAAGTAGACTCCGAAAATCTGGTTCAGCAAGTAGACTTTGAAAATCTAGTTCAGTAAATAGACTCCAAATTTCTGGATTGGGTAGACTCCGATTTTCTGGTCAGATAGACTCTGAAAAACAGGTTCAGAAAAACTAGTTCAGGAAAACAGGTTCTGAAAAACTGGTTTCGAATTTCCTTAGAATTTTCCTTAGTGAAAAAAACCTCAATCCTCTTCAACATTTCTTCAACAGCTTTTATCATGAAACTTTTCATGATGTGTTAGAACTATAAGATCAGAAAAGCATCGTCTAATTTGTTTTAAGAAAGTTTGAGACACTTTCTTAGCTTCTGACTTCTCATTCTTCAACAAAATCTTCATTAAGAAAATCTTCAGCAACCAGCAACTTCAACTTTCTGTAACTCAAAAAAATTATTCAACAAAAATATTAGTTGTCAAAAAATACAAAAAAATTGTTAAACAAAACACCACAATGGTTCTTCACAAATCCTCTTTTAATGTTTTATTTCAAAATATCTTTCTCTTCCATGTCCATGTTTTTAAAATGAAATTTGAAATGTTTATTTAGAAATAAAAGATTTATAAATTTCATTTTATGTCTGTTTTACTTTATTTCAAATTTTTTCAAAAGGAATATTTTTACGTTTTTTAAACAGGACTTTTTGACAAACGACAAATGGAATGTCCTATTTTTAAAGTATGACGACAACAACCTTTTATTCCATTATGAATTTTATTTGATTTATATATTTCTTTTAAATATTACATTTTTTATTAAATGAAAACCCATTTTTACTTTTATTTGGGGATATTTGTATTGAAAATTTCTTTTCAAATAAAGGGATGTTTTGGTATTGAAAATGGTTTTTAAAAGAAAATGGTATTTTTATCCAAAAGTGTTTTTCCTAAGTTTAAAAGAGTTTTTCAAAGGGTTTTATGATGAAATTATTTTCATGATATGGTACTTGATCATTTTATGAAACACTAAGACCGATATATCTTATATGAAGGTTTGAGCCCCATTATAGCTTACGAGTGAGACCGATATAGCTTATATGAAAGGTTGAGTCCCATTATAGCTCTTGAGAAATGGTTGATCCCGATATAGATTATACAAAGGTTTGATCCCCATTATAGATCACAGGTGACCTTGATATAGCTTATATGAATGTTAATCCCTATTATAGACATATAACAAATTAGTTAATGATAATGTTGGAAGTCGGATGTATGGTTATTCAAATTAAAATTGTTTTGAAAGGGTATTATGAATATTATGCTCTAAGTTTTCTAAAGGAGTTTTAATTGCTTGCTATGAGTTTTAATGATTGTCTTTAATAAAAATATGTGTTTTTTCCTGAATGGCCTGAATCCCTTCATTTTTTTATTCATTTTTTATAATCCCCCTTTCAAGGGTTGAAGGGGAACCCTAACATTATATTTCCTGTAGGCTTCATGAAATTAAAGGACCTAGTGGTCTTAAAGGAATACATCCTATAATACGACTACTTGAAACTGCCCCTCCCTAGCATCTACCTTGTGATTAGCTCTACACCTTTGCATGGTTGTTTGTCTAGATTTCTTGTGAAAGGATGCACATGCCTAGTACCAATGATAAGTGCCATACCCTTTCATTCTTCCAAATCTGATAGCTCTTCTTTGGTGAATAAGCCTACTCTAAATCCTCTTATAGATCTTATTCCTTGTAGAATTTGTTTGGTTGCATCTGCACATCAGGTGGCCCAAAGGCCTTGAGGTGGCCTGAAGGCCTTAAGGTGTACCAAAAGCCTTACTGACCCTAAGGTCCGGGTGGCCCGAAGGCCTTAAGGACTCTAGGACCAAATTGATTCCCCAAAGGTGAATAGTTCAGGCTACTACAATACCAAATAGTAACTGCTACAATACTGCTACATTACCGGAAATATGCCTCTGACCAGAATCAAACCTAGGTCTCATGCTACACTTTCACGTGAAAGTGTTTTATTTCATATGATCATATATATTTAAAGATAAAGGTAAAAATTATTTGAGTTTTCATTTGTTCACTGGACTAACAATTTTCTTTCTTTTTGTATACCTTACTGAGCTTTTGTGCTCATCACACATTTTTAATTGATTTTATCAAGAATGAAGGATGGGTAAGGGAAAGTAAAAAAGTCAAGTTGAAATTCATAGATATTTTCCATGAAAATAAACCATGCTTTATTTTAAAAGTTTTATATTATGAGAAAAATAGATACTAATCAGAAGTGTCCACTTTGTATTTTATTATCTTATTATGTATGATTTATGACCTAAATATATGAAATTTTAAACCTAAAAATATCCTCAAAGTGAAATAAAGTAAATTAATGACTAAAAATCAAGATAATGTATTGTTTAAGTTAGGAGCCTTACATAATTTTACTTGGAGAACTCATCATTCAGTTCCTATAGAGCATTGGCGCTTTGATTTTCTCGGTAGGACTTCATTTTTCCTCTTGGTTTTTTCCATTACTGAAAATATGAAGGTTTGAGGTTTAGATTTTAGGGTTTCAAAGGAAAAAACAAGATCACTAAAAGTTTAAAGGGTTTAAAAATTATATTAAGAGTGTGAGAGAGAGAGTTTCTCATGGTCTTCGTTGATGTTAGTTGGTTTCCTGAGCCAAATACTTAGAGTAATAATTATTTCTTTTAATTTTGGAAATACATGTTTTCAAAAATGAGTATTAAATCCATAATTTAATAAAGAATACATAAAATAAAAACCAAACAAAAGTAATAAAATTATTTATACAAAATTAAAGATTAAAATTAATAAATTTTTATTTAAAATTAAATATACTTAACTCCCCCTTAATAAATTCAAAACTATAAGTGGGAGTGGTTTAGTGAAAATATCTATAAGTTGATATTAATTACTTACAAATTCTAAATATATATCCTTTTTAGAACATGATATCTTATAAAATGATGCCTTATATCAGTATCCATAGTTCTAGAGCAACTTATAGGATTTTTCAAAATATTAATTACACTTGTATTGTCAAATAAAATATAAATATTACTAAAATATAGTCAAAAGTGAAATAGTGTGTGTTTCATCCACAACCCCTATGCATAGTAATTTACAACATATATATATTATACCTCATCTAATGATAGAGAAATCAAATTTTGTTTCTCACTTGACCATGAAACTAAGGACTTCCCTAAAAAGTGAAAGGTTCCTAATGTACCTTTCCTATCTAATATACAACCTCCAAAATAAGCCTATGAATATGATATTAAATTAAAATAATTTTTTTGGGTAAAGTAAATATTGAAAAATATTTCTTTTTAAATATCTAAAAAATATTTAAACATCATTAATATGGGATTATTTTTGATTTGATTGAAATATTGCACATAGAAAAATAGAAAACATAATGTCTGATATGCTAGCAGTAAGATATAGAAAACTTTCAATCATACCTCTATATAACTTCCTCTAAACTAGTTTTCCAACTTCATCCAAATCAAGTCTTATATTGGTACACATGATAGTTTCATAAGTATTACTATTTTCTAGTTTATTTTTTTAATAAATCAATAATATATTTACTTTGATTTAAAAAATTTCCACAATACTTTTGGTAAATTTCAAAACCCATAAAGAAATTTAATTCTCCCATTAAACTCATTTCAAATTTATTTTTCTTAAGTTTTGGAAAATAATTACAAATATTTTTATTTGTTGAACCAAAAATAACATTATCTACATAAATATGTACTAATAATATACTAGAAAAAAAATTTCTTAAAGAAATTAGGATCTTATCATCCTATATAAAATATATTTTTTAATAGAAAAGGGCTTAATCTTTAATACCAAGCTCTAGATGCTTGTTTAGGGTCATAAAGAGATTTAATAAGTTTGAATACTAAATTTGGAACATGAATATTTTCAATACCTGGATATTATTCAATATAAACTTCCGCCATTAAATATCCTTTTAGAAAAGATAGTTTTAAATCCATCTAATATAATTGAAAATTTATATATGATGCATAAGATATAAGGATTCTAATAACTTATAATCTTGAAACAGGTGCAAATGTTTCATCATAATATACTCCTTCTTCTTAATTATATCCTTTAGATACTAATCTATTTTTATTTCTAGTAATTGTTTCTTTTTAATCTTATTTATTTCTAAAAAACTAATTTCCTCCTGTTATTGGATGATTATATGATGTTTCAACTAATTTCCAAACTTTATTTCTTCTAAATTGGTTAAGTTCTTCTTACAAAGCTATTATCCAAATTTTATCTTATAATGCGTCCTCTATAGTTTTAGGTTCTAATTGAGATTGAAAGGAATAAAATTCATCTAGGTTTCCCACATTCCATCTAGTTATTATTCCTATATCTAGGTCTCATATTATAGTTTCTAAAGGATGATTCTTTAAAGTTATAGGTTATCTAGGAAATAAACTTTGAGTTTCACCAATTTCATGTTCTTATGAACTTGAATGAATTTCATCTATTTTATTTTCAAAATCCTTTTTAGGAGATTCACGTCTCATGCTGTTTAAGGAATCATCAAGTTTATCTGTTTGATTTTTAATATGGTCAAAAGGGTTACTTCCATCAAACTTCATATGAACAGATTATTAGACAATTATTTAATTTTTATTATACACTCTATAATCTTTAGAGGAAATATAATATCCAAGAAAAATTCCTTCATCAGCCTTTGGATTAAATTTATAATTTTTTTCCATTATATTAAAGATATGCACCTTGCATCCAATCACTTTAAAGTATACAAGATTAGGTTTTCCATTATTCTATAGTACATAGGGTATATTTTTATGAAGGGGTCTTATTAGAACTCTATTCATGATATGAAAAACTATGTTCATATCTTCTTCCCAAAATTAAGTAGGAAGACTATATTCATTTAACACAGTTGTTTCCAATTCTCCAAAAGTCTTATATATTCTTCCTAAAATTACATTTTGTTGATGCGTTCTTAGTATAGAGAAGGTGTGTTTAATATATAGTTCTGATAAAAGAGAATTAAAATATTGATTCTCAAATTCTCCATCATGATCACTTCTCAATAAAATTATTTTAAAATATTTTTCATTTTGAAAATTTTTACAAAAGATTTCAAAAATAGAGAAAACCTCACTTTTAAGATTTAGAAAATAAAACCAAGTAAATATTGAAAAGTCATCAACTATAAAAAAATATATGATCTTCCATCCAAGATTTATACTCTAAATGATCCAAAAAAATCCACGTGGATAAGTTCTAGTGGTTTGAATGTAGAAACTTTGTTAATATATTTGAAGGATGACTTGTGTTTCTTTGCAATTTTTCATGCAGCACAAAATCTTTCTTTATGAAATTTAAGACTAGGAAAATTATAAACTAAGTGTTTCTTAGATGATTTATATAAAGAAAATATATTACAATGTCTAAGTATCCTATTCCAAATCCACAATTCATTTTACTTAATAGTTAAATAATTCACTTTTTTTTTAAATAAGGAATTAAGATGCAAATTATAAACATTTTTAGTTCTGGGTAATCTCAATTTAAGAAATTTATCTTTAAAAATAGAGTAGAAATTATTATATAAATCAACATAAATTCCACCATCACATAGTTAAAATATACTTATAATATTGTTCTTCAACCCTTTAATATATAGTACTTTGTGGATAAAAATTGATTTTGGATCTTCAACTAATCTAACTCCAAATATTTTACCTTTAGCATTATTACTAAAGGTAACTAGCCCTCCATCTAATTTTTCTAATTTATGAAAATTGTAAGAGTATCCACTCATGTGTCTTAAGTAGACACTATCCATATACCATGCAATTTTTTTGTTCCTATGACCTTTCTCCTAAAAAACATTATAATTTTTTTGGTACCAATATTTTCTTGGGTCTAACTGTGTCGGAAAGCAAAGATCCAGGTAACCATATTTAACTTATTTTTAAAAAATTTGTAGTACATGCATCAGAAATATATATAGAAATTAATGCTTTTTAATTACACTAATTTGGGGATTTCTTAAAAAGAATCCATTAGAATAATGTTTCTTAATTCCATAATAAAAATAGGTGAATCTTTATTTGTTTTTATTTTTAGAAATATGTACAAAATAATTTCAATATAATTTTTGATTTTTTCCATTGCTTCATATTCCATATTTTTTAATTTTTACAATTTTTTCCAAGAATAAAATTTAAAGATTCTTCTCATTTAAATAATATGCTATAATCACTTTTTAATGACTCAACTTCATCTTGTAATTATTTTATTATGTTTTCATGAACAACATAGTTTGAGGTAGATTTTTTAAATTATTATTTTATTTTTTGGTATTGTTTTAACACAACATATTTTTCACATAAAATAGTACTATGAATATATTTTAGTGATTTATTATTTTTTTACTAAATATTCATATCTTTCTTTAATCATAGAGTAGTAAGAACCAAATTTATTATTAAAGAATATTTCTAAATTAGAATCATAAAAACAATAGGATTGTACTTCATCTTCTTACATAGCCATAAAGTACATATTTTCTTTTATAATTTTTGTATATTTCCTTGAGTTAGATTTAGAAGAGATGTTAGAGCCTTCAGATACACTCCAAGTAGCCTTTATATTTTTTTTCCTTTTCACCCATAATTAGTTCTCATCTGATTTTTTATTTCATTATTCTCCATATTTTTCTTTTCATCCTTTAACTACTAGAAAATAGGTTTGATATGACTCATTTTATTATATTCATATCATCATAATCCTTTACATACTCAATCACCTTTCTTAAAGGACTTCTTAGAGACTTTCTTCTTCTTATAAAATTTTCTAAGTCTTATGGCTAGATGAGTTGGTTCCATTTCAGAATATGAACATTCTAAATCATGTGAGAACATAATATATTCTTTTTATTTATTTTCATTTTACAGAGAAGTAAATTTAAGGGTGGTATTTCATCTTTTTATCACCTCATGTTATTTAGATTTAACTTTCATTTTTTTCTTCATGAATCATTAAGGTTCTGACCAATTATTTCATTATCAAAATTTAAACTGGTTTTAATTATCGTATAATAGTAGATATTACATTCCACTTAGAGGGTAAAACTCTAGGTACTTTTAACTCCTGATATAGTTTTGAAATTGAATTTTCTAAGGCAGTGAAACCATTGACTATCTCAATAAATATTTCATTCATTTGGGTGATGATTCCACTATCATACATTCTACAAGTATTGAATTTTTGATTTGCAGTATTTTAATTTTAATTGTTTGACATTATCAGTTCCTTTATAGGAAAAAAATAGTTTTCCACATCTCATAGGTAGTAGAACATTGCGGAACTAAACTAAATTCATCTGGGCCAAATATAAATATAACAGCATTAATTTCTCTTGAATTGACATCTAATTAGCTTCTTTAATAGCATTCATACAGATTGATAATCTTCATGTAAACTTTGAATCTAAGATTTTTCAAATATATAATCATGTGATCTTTCCAACATCCATAATTATCACTATTAAATTAAGGTGAATGGATCATTTGCATACATTCTTTTAGTTATGTCATTGACATCTCTCTCTATATAGACCTTTTACTTAAGCATTTTAGAGCTTATATATCTTATTCAAAAAGCACTACTCTGATTCCAATTGTTAGGTCAAGATAATACAAATATACTTAAGATGGGGGGGGGGTGAATTGTATCTTTTCAATAATATAGATAGATTCAAACTTTTATCCCTCTTCTTGATTTATACAGATATGCAACATTATCTTATTTAAGTAAGTTGAGTATAAAAAAACAATACAATGATTTTTATAGTGGTTCAGGGAATAAATATTACCTAGTCTACTCCACCAACACTCACTCAATGATCTTGATGATTTTAACTATATAGGTCCTCTTATCACAAGACCTTAAAAACTAAGTATAGGTATTTAACTCCTTTAAAATAAGGATTTTATAGGGCCTTCTGGTTCTTTTATAAGGAATTGAAAATATCCATAGCTCAGTCTGAGAAGTTGAAACTCCTCCATAATTGATTCCAACCAGCCAATACTCGAATAAATCAATAATAATTGATTTGATTGAAATAATAGATTTTTCTCATAGTCATAGCAGCAACTAAAAAAAAAATGGATCTTCTCTTTTAAAGATAAAAGTATTCAAGAAAGAATATCTTTGAAGATATCTTAGTTTCAAATGATCTTAAATAAAAAGAAAAATAGAAAAATAGCAATAGTTATACTAGATTAGTGATTTAGACAACACAATATTGGATTAGTGGTAAGCACCCCGTAATCCTACATGAAAAATGGGGGTTCAAAACCCATTAGGTGTAGGTACTATAGCAGTACTGTAGCAGCGGTGGAACTGTAGCAGCAGCGGGTACTGTAGCGGTGACAGGTCACTATAGCAGTGGCATGGTACTGTAGTAGCAGCGAGTACTGTAGCAGGTGGGTACTGTAGCAGTACTATTCACAAAATGGGCTTTGGGCCAAAAATTTGGGCCTACGGGCCATTTAATGGGATAAATGCCCACTGGGCCTTCAAGCTATGTAATGGGTCTCCCTCTACCTAGTTAAAAGAGGTCTTTTCATTGATTTAATAATAAATGAGGCTTTGGCCCCAACCTTTAAAAAAATGTATGTCTCCAAAGTGAAACTCTTTTTGAATAATAGAGACATTCAGTCTTATTTTATTTTTGGAAGTAATTCTATATTAAAAAATACACCAATCTTGTAAATGATATCACTCTTGGTATTTAACAAGAGAAACTTGACTTGCTTTCGGTTGAACAAATCCAAGAATATCTCCCAATAAACCGTGATCATTTGGAATTCAAACATTCAAATAAAATCATAGCTTACCTTAGAAATAAAAACAATTTAATATAATTAATATGAGCCTTTTAATCAGTCATAAAATAGCTTTAAAGAGATATTTAATTCTAGAGAGACTGTTAAGAAAAACATAGATAATATCTTGAATTTAAAACTCCACCATTGACCAAGTAAAATGTAGGATTTCCATACATAGAAATAAATTACAAAAGTATGGTTGATAATTTATAGTTTATTATAAATTTAGGGTTTTTGAATGATATATTTATTATTCAAATGTAGGGTTACTTCCAAATGTAGGGTTCTTGATCCATACTTTCCCAACAGTTAAGGGTTCATAATCCATATGTTTTATTCCAAACATAGGGTTCCCAAACCATACATTCTTCTTACAAATGTGGGGTATGAATAGTATTGCTAGATTACTTACAAACATATCGAAAACACTTTAGAAAAAAACTTTAACCCATAAATAAGATAAATTTCTCAATAAATATTCCTTAAAAACACTTAAATCAATTTCATTAGTAAAATAAACAAGGGTATATGTGAGAATAAAAATCAACAAGATTCATAGATTATTTTTGAAATAATATATCCTTAACAGTACTCATAATACATGGATAGTTATTTTGGTAAATTATAACATCCCACCATGGTTATTCATAAAATAAAAATACATTATGTTATATCTGCTTCTATATGGACCAAAACAACCAGGTAATGATATTGATGTCTATTTTGATCCATTTATTGAAGATCTAAAATTGATGTGGGATACAAGCATTAAATTATATAATGGTTATAAAAGTGAATATTTTACATTGATAACCATTTTGTATAGGATGATAAATGACTTCACTACTTATGGAAATTTGTCAAGCTATAAAATTAAAGGAATGTTGGGGTATCCAATTTTGGAAATAGGTACATACTCAATTATGTTGAAACATTACTACAAGAACATGTTTTTAGAACATTGTAAATTTTTACCCCAATGACATAAATACTAATCATGGACAACATCATTTTATGGAAATATAGAACAAGGAACAACACCATATCCACTAATGGGTGATCAAATGTTTGATAAATTAAAAGATATTGACATTGTTTTTGGTAAACCCTTTTCAAAAAACCTTATTAAATTAGATTGAAAAAAGAGATCAATTTTCTTTGAGTTACCATAATGGAATTTTTTGTACATCAAACATTTTCTTGATGTAATGCACATAGAAAAAAAGTATGTGATATTGTTATTGTCACATTACTCAATATACTAGATAAAGCAAAATATAGAATTAAGGCTGGGTTAGACATGATTGACATGAGTATAAGGAAAGAGTATGCACTAGTGAAAGGTGAACTTTTCTTCTTCTAATAGCTTACACTCTATCTAGACAAGAAAAATTTCAATTTTTCAACTTCCTTAATGGTGTAAAAGTTCTATAGGGATATTCATAAAATATCAAGAATATTGTTTCAATGACTAATTTGAAGTTATAAGGTCAAAAATCACATGACTGTCATATTTTAATACAATATTCAATGCATGTAGATTTATATTTCATTTCCCCCCAAAATACATGACATACAGTAACTAGCCTTTAATTTTTTTTTCAAATCCATATTGAGTTATATTATGTGAATTGGAGATATTATTCCCACCATAATTATTTAATATATTGGTTCACCTAATGGTTCACTTAGTTTAAGAGATTCAACTATTTAGTCATGTACATTATAGATGGATGCACACCATTGAATGATATATGACGATTTTGAAAGGGTACATCAAGAAATGAAGTCATCCAGAGGGTTGTATTGTATAATGATATATTATTGAAGAATATATTGAATTATATACCAATTAACTATCGTATGTTGACAGCATTGGTCTCCCAAAACCTTTCCACAATTGATAATTTATATGCAAAAGGATTTCTATAAGAGATCTTGTTAAAATTACTATTACAGAGTGGGAGCAAGAAAAAATTTAAATTTTACATAATAGTGTATAGTTTTATCTATACATTTAATCTCACAAAGTAATTATTATACATTTAAACCCATAAAGATCTGAAATATGGATATCAAATACACATAATCAATAGTTTATAGGATGGTTCTGGGATTATATTTATAAGGAGTTATCTGCTAATCTAAATTCGATTTCCAAACAACTTCGATGACTAGTGAGAATACCAAACATAAATTTATTATATTTTAATGCTTATATTATTAATGGATATACATTCTTTGTGAATGTGAATTTCAGTGTATAAGAAAATAATGAAAAACCATTCATAATGTAATCACGGACAATGAAATTATTTTATGTCCCATATCTAGAAAAAAGTAATTGGTCAATTTTTCGGTTTGTGACTAAAACAACTATAGGGTTAGATGAAAATTCAATTGAGGATGAACCATTCATTGGGAGATCAAAATCATTTCATAGCAGTAACAATGTAGATAGTGTATTATACATTAGAGGGGACCATAAGGAGGGGATTTAGATACTCGATAGAGGATCCAAATGCCTTCAACCTATAAAGAATAAAAGAGAGTCTAATGAAAAAGTTAAATTATTTTTTATTATACAATTTTTTCCTTATAATATTATGTGATCTCTATTACATTTACATAATCTAAATTAAATGTTTAACTAATCATGTAGATAATGAATTCTCCACATGCTGATGTTACCAATCCTGAGGAAGAAAAAACTATCAATGCTAAAACTTAGGAATTTTCAGGGGATAAAAAACCTGTGGAAGAAAAAAAAGATCGGTGTAGCATCACCATGTTAACTAAAGTTATTAAGGAAAGAATCAATGGTATAAAGTTTGAGATTGTATGGAATCAATATGGAAAACCAATTGACCCTAACCAGTAAATTTTTATTAGTAACATTGGGGTGGCAACTCGAATTCATGTACTAATTGATATAGATATGCTGCATAATTTCATGCCTATATTGAGGATAACCATTTGAGAAAATATTAGGGTAATGCTATGATACACTTTCTCTATTTAACAAAAAACTATATAATTAAATATTGATTTAATTTTCATTATCCCTTTTAGAGTTCTTTTACTTTAGATCATTATCATAAGAAATTTATGTTAATAGTCACTATAAAATCTCATAGAGCCTTTCAAACCCTTTTAATAAAGAATAATCTTTGGGATACTGAGGGGAAAGTAAACCTCCACACACTAGCTATGTATGAACACATTATAAACCATGAAAAATGGATACATTTCATTAGTCTCCATGATAAGGAATCATTTCAAGTGCATTGTAATCAATAATATTTTATTTGAAATTATTTATTTTATCCACTTTGATTCAAAATTATTAATTTATGAAACAACAAAGGAGTTATGAAAATAAGAAGCATGCATTAAAACAAATGTACAACAAAATTAAAGAAATATTGGGGTATACTTCACATGAAAAGAAAATTCTATGCATTTTTGAATTTATAGTAAAAGTTTTATGTGATCTGAAAAAATATTTGTTCCATTATTTATATACATATTGATCAATTAGATTCCAAATCCACTTCTATCCCATGTTATGTTCTATGGAAGAAGGCTCATGTAAAAAGTGAGGAAACTAGTAGATGAATATACAGAAGAAATATGAAAATCATGTGTATATATGACATAATAGTAATTTGTTATGATTTATAAAAGTATTACTTAATTTTTTTATTTATTTTTGTATGTTTTTATATAGTTTAAACATGGGAATTGATATCGACTATCCCAAAATATTAACTACTTTTAGTGGATTTGAATCATCCAGAACAATATGGCCGTGTTATAGGTACAAGTTTTTGAGTGTCACCAAGAGTATATTTTTAGAAGACAAATTCATTAGTAGATATATATTAGATGATGAAAAATATAAATACACAAATAAATTCTTTAAAAGATATTATTATCTGGTTTGGTTTGAAGGACCAATAGATGGGCAAGGTTTATGGTGAAACAATAGTAAAAAAATGATCAATACATGAAGATCCACATGAACCCACTAGATTTGGGGCCAACCATTACCCTCAACCACTTTCCTTAATTAAATAAATCATTTTTATCATAACACTATCTGTTAAATGTGGATCAAATTACTATCGATAAACCTGTATTAATAATTTTTTTTTGGAAAAAAATGTATGTGATTTATTTCTATCAGCACCCACCCATCACCTTGTTGTGAGGGGTACATTATATCCAAGGATACATGATACATAATAAAAAAATCACAAAAGATCATATGACTGTGGGTATTGAAGTATCTCATAAGATAAGCACCAATATGCTATTCCTCTTGATGATCTGGATGTCAACATAGTTGATAATGCTATTGGAAATTTTGTAGAATAATTGTTTGATCTTATAAAGATACATGGTGATAATTAGGTATGTATTTATACTATTTTTTTTAAAATGAATTGCCTTTAATAGTTGATGAAAAAGGTCTTAAATAAGGTATGATATTATAGATAGACAAAAAAAGGGAAACAAAAGGTCAGATTAAGAAAATCTTATGGATCAACCAATAAATCAAAAGGATCTTTCGAGAGTACCATCACCCCACTAATTCCACTATCAAATATACTAATATTTCAAGTTCATGTGGGTAAAATATTCAAAGATATAAATGTTTCTTAAACTAAATATAAATAATAAATATTTATATTCCATTATAGGAATGACTGGAATCAAGAATATAAATTAAATTATCAAGTTTTAATGTCTAGGAGTCTCACTTTTGAATGCATACATCAGTTATATTTTCATATTCAGTTTTTCCAAAAAATAAATATACTATTCTCAATATAGTAATGACTATTTTTATTCTCTATAGGTGTATATATTATCACCATATAAAGGTAAAACCATGTGAATAAAAATTTAGACTCATTAATTCCACTATCATTTGTATGCAAGAATTTAATTTGAATATGGAATAAATTGATAAAAAAAAAGATGAACTAAGAGTAGAGTTTGAATTGAAAATAATAGATAATAGACTCTTCTTGATGCTTAAAATTCATGTTAAAACTATACAATCTAATCATATAAAATATATGTTTATTTTATTCATTACTTATTTGTTTTTTAAGAAGTGCTGGATGCTCATCACACTCAATTATGAAACATTGAATGTTTATTTTCTAGTTCCAAAGAATGTATTTTCAATAAATCGACCACACATGGTGCCCATTGTGAATTTTTAATGCACCACAATCAACATTTTATAGATACACTTAAAATTATATGTTTTATTTTATTTTTTAATGATAATTTTGTTCTAATAGAGAGATATATAAATATCATCTAAATCATGGTATAATTTTGGTGACGAGACAAAATAAGCCTATGTGTTTCTTCATAGGAAGATAGATTAATGTATATTTAGTAATATTTACCTATAAAAACATATTTCAAAATAATTTACATAATTTTTTCAACATTTCTAAAGTGTCTAAAATAAAATAATGACAAAGATTGTGTATATTACATTTAAAAACATATGAAAGATATCATATACCATCAACAAACTAGCGCCATTGAAAAGGTATTTATGAAGGGAATTTCAATTTCATTTAAAAAATTTATTAATCATTTATTTTTCTATATTTTCTCAGTACTACTAGAACTATCAATAGTCTATAAACTCAAAATAAGAAATAGATTCATTTAGAGATGAGTGGTCAGAGTACGCGACATCATAATTTTTGTTGACATCAAGTTAAGGTGATTACCTATTATGTTTGCGATTTAATACAATATATAAACTTAAATATACATTTAGGATTTGAATAATTAGTATTATAATTATTATATATTATTTTTCCTAAAATAAAATTCATGTAGTATTAGAAATATGTTGGTTATATTTTTATTATAATCCTATAATTACAATTTTCATCCAAACATTTTTCCATATTTTATCCTCCTATCATTCTAAAGGAATTTGAAACCCACTATAGATTTTCTACCCCTCTTGAGAGAGGCTACAAAGTTAATGCTCCTACACCTATGGTTCCTCCTACTAATAAAAATAGTATGAAATTTTTTATTGAGGGTGTTGTAAATTTATTCGGTCATCATGGTAAAATATTTAAGGACTTCTCCAGATAAAAATACAAGTCAAACAATTTATTTTATTTTATTACCATAGGATATGGCCATGATTATTGTGCAAGGAAGAACTGGGAGGAAAAAATCATCTTTATAAAAATAAAAAACTTGATAGAAAATCATTTTAGAATATGTTGAACATTAAAATCCACATACTTATTCCACAGATGTAGTCTAACTTCAATTCAACCTTTTAGATATATTTACAAAACCTGCATATCATGTGACTAACTCAATATTCACACTATTACTATAACTTTTAAATACTTTTAAATGGTATATGCTCATTCCCTAATTCACCATGGATTTATTTTCAATTTTTCACTAATTTCATTCCTTTGGGGGTTAAGTTAAGTTTCTATAAACTACAATACCTTTTGGCGATGACCCTAAAAAGAAAGAAATATTTAAGCTATTTATTAAGGATAAGTATCATCACAGATGCAGTTGAGATAATGGTGAGAGAGAAATGGGTCAAGGATCCTTCTACCCACAAATCCAAATACATCTTACCAACTACTAGGGTATAGTTTACCCCAACAGTGTAGTTATGCATAGATTAAGTTTGTTTTTATTTATTTTAGGTAAGGTTTATTCCTTTTGTTTCTTGGTTTTTAGTATTATATTAAATATGGTGCTTCCTTCAGTCCAAGCATTGCAGGTTGACAAAGAAAAATATTTATCATCACACCCCGATATTTCTTGGCTCCAGGTTCTCATGCTAAGGTTTGGGCTGGGTCTCAGTTTAAATTTTTTGTCGTTTAATAATTTTACTGGGTCTCAGACTCGTGGACGGTCACCATGCGGTTTGCGGTAACCGCGCAGTGGGCCTAGGAGTCGTGAAATTTCTCATTATTATTATTATTATTATTCTTATTATTATTTATATTATTATTATTATTATTTATACTATTATTATTATTACATTATAATAAAAAAGGAAGAAACCCTAACTACCCACGGTGCCCCCCTTTCTCCCCTTCTCCTACGTGAGCATGCTCCCCAACCTTCACCTCTTGCCCCCTGTGGGGTCCCAGCCACCCTCACCTCATGCTCACCAACACCCTCCCTCACCTATCATCCTGATAACGACCCTCTTCCCTTGCTCCCTTCCCCTCCACCCAACCTCTCACTCCGATCCCGACCCCGTCTCCATGCTCCTGCCCTCCACGCCCCAACCACCTCACCCCTCTCCCCCTCAGCACACTAGGCCTCTACCTCCGGCCCTCCGCCTTTCTTTCCCCCAGCAGCCAACTCCTAGCCTCCTACGCTCTAGAAAGGCCACCTCAATCCACTTGACCATGCCAATGCCACTCCATCTAGCCACCGCCCTCGAACCTACATGATCTGGCCTCACCCTTCCCTGCTCTGGCCAGACAACCTCCCCTCATTTCCGGCAGTCTCTGTCATGCGATCCGACGACAAACTCCCACTCCTGCTCCGACCGACGCGAGTTCTTATATCCAGAGACCTCACCGGTGGTAGTTTTATTTCATTTTTTAGTGTTTTTATTTAAGATGTACAAACCCCAACATATCGGGTGTTTATTGGCATGCTTTTCTTGTTGTTTTAGGTGTGCAATTGGTGTACAGGAGGTTGTTTTCCTTCTGTGGAAGCAACATCGTGGTCGTACGACTTTGAGTGCTTCCAGTTCCATTAGAAGACCTATGTGCATATAAAAAATTATGTATATATATATATGTGTATATCATTTATGTGCTTATTCCCTCATGGTGTGGAAAATATGAGCATTGGGAAAAGGGTATACATAGATATATATAGGGGTATGTGCGCACAAGCGGATGAATGCTTGAGTTAAAAAGAACCGGATGCCAAGAATTGTCTTGGGCTACTTGAGGCAGGTGAATATGCATTTTCCTTTCCAAATAAGTCCATTTAATGCTTGTGTGTTTTTAGTTAATTCTTTTACATGATTTTTATCTTTTCAAAATAATTGGTCAATATACTATAGTGTTTTCAAGTTAGTTGGTTTTGTTAAAAGTAGTTTGTTATAGTGTTTTCTATTTTGTGTAATTTGTTTGATCTATTTATAAATATTTTAATACATTTTTTGAGTTTTTTATAGAATTTCTATTAAATTGTTTGGGTTTCTTATAAAATTATTTATACTTTTTTTGTCCTGCTTATAAAATTTTTCATAAACTAGTTAGCTTGTTATAAAACTATTTATAAAATGGTTGGGTTGTTTATATAATTGCTGATAAAATTTTTGTATTGTTTTATGAAGGTGTCATCATTTTAGAGCTTTGATGGATTTTTATGGAAATGGTTTTCTGTATGTTTAGAAAGGATAAGGGCCCTTTTGGAAATTGTGAAGTGTTTGGGTGTGTGTGTTTTCAAAACTCAAGGGCCCGTTTAACACTTTCATATGCTTTGTGTGTTTTATCTTGGCTTAAAAAGGTACTTGGGAACTTTTTGGTAAATTCTTGGTGTAAAGGCCCATTTGGAAATATTTATGTAAAAGTGGTATTTGTTGTTTGGAAATGATTTTGGCGTGTGTTTCATCTTTCAAGAGGGATTTTTAGTGTGTATCAATATAGAAGCTTTGGGGTGTTACTTAAAATGGTTTTATAAAGTGTTTTAATGGTTTAATAAATTATAAAATCGGTGAAAAACTTGTTTGGAGGATGTTTTGGGTTTTGTATGGTTTTAAAAGTGGGCTTTAACGTGTCGTGCGTTTTTGTTGGGTTTTTCACACCAAATGTTAGTTTTGTTTTCCGGTTGGATCTTAAATATGGTTTATGATCTTTAGAACTATATTTTGATTTTTATGAGTGTAATTTCTTTGCAAGAAAAATGATAAAATGGGTTTTAAAATGGGTTTTCATGTTAAGTGCTCGATGTGAAGCCTCTTTGGCCATTGTAAAAATGTTTAGAACTAAAGTGATTTGTGTGTCTGGTTATTTATAAAAGTATGGTTTTGCAAAAATGTTTAAAGGACTGGTTGGCGTCTTCGAAAGGGTTGTTTGGAAAACCCCCTTGGGTTTGGTCACTTTCCTCATAATTTGATCATGAGATAAGAGGGTCCTCTGTATGGGCATCCTTTTGAGAATATTTATTTTAAGGCATGATACTAACCTTGAGGTGGTCAGGTTAGTTCTATATTGGGTAGAGAGATTGGTTATATATATATATATATATATGGATTGTTTGTTTATTGTGTGGCACACCTCCTTTTGAACATAGCATAGAAAGCTAGCATAACAAGGGGGTTTACTGAGAACGATTGCTATAATGAAAGTTCACGTACTGTTCAGTGGCCCATAGTAGGTGGATATTCAGGATTATTGCTATGGGATTGGGCCCCTAGGTATGACCTGAGAAAGGGTGGCCGAGAATTAGGGCATTTGATTCTATTGTGAGTGGCATGCTACTAGGGATGGAGTCATAGGTATTAGTATGTTCTGGTCTTCCTCCGAGTTCCTAGGTTTTCTATGATCCTTTGATACGAGCACTATTAGTACCATTTCCATTTATGTGTTTGTATAATCATACCCTTGAACTTGGTTTTTGTTTTTTCTTGGAAAAACTTTGTATGTATGGTTGGTTTTAAAAAGGATTTCAAAGTATCTATTTTGGAAAAGTTTGTGTGTTCCCCTCTTTATTTATTTTACTTGTTTTTGAATTATAAGGGCAATGGAATTGTGATTGTTAGTTTTCAAAATTCATTGTATATATGAAAACCATATTTTTTTATAACTATAGTTCAAAATAGTATTATTGGTCTATTTTAGAATTGGAAAATGCATGGATTCCATGGTTCACTTTTGGCATCCCTACTAATCATTTTTATGCTCACACCTATTCTATCATTTCAGTTGCAGGTTCCCTTTGATTAGGTTCTCTTTGCTGGATTTCTCATTATTAGAGCAAGGTCGGCCTTTGGTTGTGTGGTGACCAAGAAGGTCATGTGGAGGTATGTGTGCTTTTACTTTCTTTCCACTGCTAGTTTTATCTTTATCTTCACTTTTTATTTATCTATTTATCTCTTGTTCATGGTCCAAATCATTCCCAACAGTTAAATTTGATTCCCGACACTAGTTTCTAGCCCATGGGAATCAGGAACTCCCTTCAGGACATGTAACAGACTAGCTTGGGTGATCAGTTTAGGGTCGAACCGGGATGGTTCGTAACAAAATGGTATTATAGGAGGCCCTTATTATTTGGAGTGTCTAGTAGATGAAGATTAGGGCTGTCAGGACTCAGGAGGTAGGTATGGGAAGGGCATTGTAACGCCCTGAACCTAGAAGCCCAGAGTTGGTGCATTATTTTAATACATTGTCATGATCACAAGGGATCAAATCCTGAAAGACTGATCAGTTTAATAGCCTTGAAAGTACTAGATACATTCATAAGTTTTACATTACATCAGGAAATAAAGAAAAACAAAATTGTGTTACCCTTGAACACACTCATATCCTTGGCCTATCCCTACAGGTTAATCATAATTTTCTTCTTCACATCCTAGGAAAAATAAAACATATAAAGTGGTGAGATCAGATGCTTAGTAAGGATAACAATATAGCGGAAACTTCATAAATAATCATAAACATATAAGGCAATATATAAGACTAAAGCATATGCCTTTTAAACTTAAACATCAGCATAATATGGAAAATATAAATCAAATAATTCCATTTACTTATTCACATGGATATTCTACTAGTCAAATAATCACATGCAATATCAATAGCCAATTTCATAATAATGGAATGCATAATGCCAGACTTCATAACCACACAGTCAAGGCTTTTTTCCAATAATAAAAATAAGATTTTGTCAAGGCCTTGTTCCAAGGCACTAGTTTGTCTCATGAGACCTACCGATGCATCGAGGAGCTATAGCAGGCTCCACCCATCACTTACTAAGTCCAATGCATTCCTCATATGAAAAGGTTTAAACATAACATAAATATTCATATTAAAACTAGCATAAAAAATGTCAATACTTTCTCCATAAACCATGAATGGTATAAAAATAACACATCCATGGTCAAACATATCACAAAACCTTCAATACAATATGGAATATTTTTATCATAATTAATCAAACTCTATCAAGAATAATATCCCATAAAGGATGTTGACATAGTTGAAAATGATCAGTAAAAATCTTTGAGAGAAATATCCCCTTTTCATGAAATCATTTAAAAGTCATATAAAGGAATTCATTTAAAAGATAGATTTGAATAAAAGTATCCCATACAACTTTGAAACTTTTGAAAGGAATTAACATTTTAAAGCATTCATGTCCATATAAATAAATCCTTAAAACCATTTTGAAAACATGTACATTAATGAGAAAGGTTTAGAAGAATAAATCATTAAAACATTTAAAACGATGTTTTAGTAAAAATTACCTAAAAAATAATTCCTTTAAAAACTCTTTTATGAAACATGTACATGGATAATAAATATATCCCAGTAGATACTTACATAAAAACAACCTCAGATAATAAAGAGATTGTGAAATTAACCCTTACCTTGCACTTTCCTTTGGTCGAGGGTATGATTAACATCCTATATAATTACCATAGTATGTTATTAAATATTACCAAAACCATATTCATATTTATTATATCATACATGATTCATTTATGACTTTATACTACCCATTAAATAATAATTTCCATGTTAAATTAACATTTTGGGTAATAATCGCTTTCTTTATCGTACGTGTTTTAAATTGTTATTCTTGATCTTATCATTTAGATCATGATTTAAATACTTATAGAATATAAAACTTGATTTATATATTTTATATATTGAGAATATAAATCTTTATAATAGATAGATATATGAAATGGAAGGCATCGTTTATGGAGACGGTAGGCCGTACGTACGCATAAACGCGGTTTCCGTTTTCATATCGTATTGAACGAAAGTAAGTGAATAAGATATATGTAAGAAAATACATAAATATATATATATATATACAGTAGAATTATTATTTCATGTATTACATAATTATTAATAATATATATTTTTATAATCATCGTTGAATAGTGAACGTGGGAATGAATCTAATCGCGTCGTGGAGACGGTAATCCGTACGTACGCACGAGCAACAATATCATTATATTGATGGTAAAATCGTATGTAATTGGATGGTATATCATATATAAAGAATATTTAACATGTTATATTTATTATTTACATCATTTATACTCATTATTATACCCATTCAAATAATGAAGTGTTTGAATAAAAAACCACACCACGACTTGGAGACGTTAATCCGTACGTACGTACGTATGGTGACTTTGTCATTTATAGGATGGATAGAATAACGAATATGGTTGTAACATATTTATAATGACATCATAGTATGTAGGAGGTACTGGAGTTATTATTTTGGTATGAAAACAACAAATAAAGTGGAAGTGGAAGAAGAAAATAACTTGAGAGAGGGTGGTGAAATTATTACCTCTTCTTCGGGTGTTTTCTTTTGAGTTGATCAAAAGGGATCCTTAGGTTGGATTTATGGTCCAAGTAAGGACTCTAGGTTTATTTGATGGAAGTTGGGAGGATATTTGGGCAGGTTTTGGCCGATCCAAATAGCTTTGGAGGTGTGAAATTAAGAGAAGGGGAAGTACCCTTTTATAAGAGAGGTGATGGTCACTTTAAGAAAAGCTTGAAATATTATTTTATAATAAAATAATTTTCGGTTTCTAATGGTTAAAAATGATTTATTTCAAGGATAAGGTGGGTATGGGTCTAAAATATCTCATTAAATAGGTTTTAGATAGGTTTATGTCACCATATTAACCTTATCTTTTATATTTAAATCTTAGTTAAATAGTTTGACATTTACCATGTCTCTTTGTATTTTTATATTATATGGTTAATAAACATACTATAAACTACAAAGAGAACCCAAAGTGGTTCATTATTAATATATATAACCTTATCTAATTCATTTGTACTAACCATATATTTTTAGGAATATTATATCAATTAATAATAAGTATTTGTTTTAAAAACCCAATTATGTCAATTTTGACACTATTTAGTATTTGATTTTTTTGAAAGACATAAAAAATTTATCACTTAGAATAAAATTTATTTAATCAATACTAACATGTAATATTAACCTATAAAATTAGTGTAATTTATCAGAAGTCTCAATTTACTTTTATTTGGATATGTATAATATCAATTATTTTAATATTTCATTAATAAGGTAATTAATGCATCATCATTATGTCATAAATAAATTAAATTATTTAATGTATAAGAATTATAAATAAAATAACATTATGTAGGAAATATTTTTATCTTTATAATGAATATTTATAGTCTAATTTATCTTATGTATAACCCTATATTAAAAATGGTTTAGTTATTAAACTTTGAATTTAACACTTTTAACTCTTCTTTAAATAAAATAATAATAAATGTCCTAATCTAATCCAAGTGGACCTAAAGGATAATATTTTATTCCTAAGGTTTTTTGGTCAAATTACACTTATCCAATATAATTATGACATGTGTTAGGGTAATTATATTATCATTTTTACCTTTAATTACCCTATTTACTTTTAACCGTGGTAAATAAAAGTTAAAAGTAACTATTCAAAAAAAATTATTTTAATATTATTAAATCAAATTTTACTTACTAATGTCAACCATGTCTCTCAGATTTCTGAAATTCAACTCACAGAAGCGATAAAATTAAGTTTTATGCAAATTTGCTAACGTGCCTAGAAGGTGGGTAAAAGACGTTAAAAAAATTCAATAAAATTTTATATATCTATTTTTTTTTAAAAAATGACTTAAATTAATTACATTGAAATAATATAGATAATTATTTATCTATTTTGACTTTAAATAAATTTAAATAAAATAAATAATTATTTAAATAAAAATTTGATTTTAAACAAAAACACAGTGTTTTTCACTATTCATCAAAAAATTGAAAGTTTATAGAAAAATACCAAAAATTTACCCTAAGATAATTTTGATATTCCGAATTCAAAATTTAAGTCTAATTTACCAAATTCAAAACATAGAATTTTCATTTATTAATTTAAAATTAATTCCCATTGTCAAAACCAAAAAGTAGGTTTTTAAAAAGTAAAAACTATCAAAAGATTGACATGTGTTTATGTCAAATTTAAAAGTGAAATTACTTATAATGACCTAAATTGTATTAAATGATAAAAATATAATCTAATTATACTTCAAAACCATTCTAATGCATAATTTAACACTATAAATTATTTCGATTAAATTTTTTTTTTTCAATTAAAATTTAGCATTTTTCACCATTCACCCAAATATGAAAGTTATCAGAAAAACAACAAAAATTTATTGAAACAAAATATTTATGTACCTATTCTAAAGAAGAATTTAATTTCATTAAATTGAATATATAACAGTGTTAAATATTGGTTTTAAAATGGGTTGGCCATTAAAAGGCGGTAAAATTTCATTTTTTGAAAAATACTTATTTTATCTGAAAAAAATGAATTTGTTCTTATATTATGTCTATGAAACACATAATATGGATTTTAAAATTATATAGTGTATATAAGATTCAAAATTCAGTTAATACTATTCATAACCACTTTTTGAATGGTTAGTTTGGTAAGTTGTGGTGCGCTCTAACTCAGTATTGCGTATAGCGCAAGCTATTGAATTAATTTAATGAGATAATGTACTATGAAATCTTGGGGTGTTACAGGCATCATAAACCCTCGCTCATTCCGAACCTCGAGTTGCTAGGGGTAAATCTGGAATTGAGTCCTTGTCTCGTTCTGGTTTGTTTTAGATTGAGGGATGACAACGGAGGCAAGATGATGTTACATCATGATTTCACATGAATTAGTGACCCATGTGAAGACCAAGTACATGGTTTAAGTTCCTCCTAGTCTTTGATGCTTACTTGGGGCATGACCCACTACCATGTCGCCAGATTAAGCGTGACTACTAGTCTCTAGCTCTAGTAGTTGGATGCAAGTTGAGTGTCGTATTGGGTTTAGTTGGTGTAAGTGAACTTTTGAAAATGAAAAAGGGTTTTTGAAATGAGAATGATTTATTTTAAATTGATTTAAATTCATTAAATGGGTTTTAAAATCAAAATCCATTGGTTTAAAAAGCTGGTGTTTGCATGGAATTGGTATAGAAATGGTTTGAGTGCAACCTCGGGTACTCTTTATGAATGTTCGCACATGTGAGGGAATGAATGGGAAGTGAGTGTTGATGTGTATGGATGAAATCAGATGAAAAAATGTTCAATGGTTCATGGGACTACTCGGTGCTTACTTGGAATTAAAGGCTTGACCTTGTTTTTTTAAAGTGAATTTAAAAGGGAAAATGATTTTGGAAATTAAATTTGGTTTTAAAATTGGGTTTGGTATTTGGAAAGTGGCCTTGAAAGAAGGAGGTTTTGAAATCTAAAATGAAAAGTGAAATTTGGGTTTTGTTTGTATTTGTTTAGTTTTTGAGTCAATCATTTTGGCTTAGGATGTTACTTTTAATTATACTTTGATTTGATATTGGTTTCAGCTTGGTGTTTTATATGTTTTTTAGTAAATTACTCCCATAAAGGTTCCCAAGGTTTCTAATAAGTCATTCCCATTTTTTGGTCCTTCTCATACATTTCCTATCCTTCATGGTGATCGAGGTCCATTAGAGGCAGTAGAGTGGCTTGAAGAGATTGAACGTGTCTTCAGGGTATTGGTAACTTCCGATGCTGTCAAAGTGTGTTCCATTTTAGGTCTGTTCTAAGGTATTTCTTTGGATGAATGAGAGTTGTTTTTCCTACTAGCACTGCTAGTTGGTATGACATGGGATGTATTTAAATCAGTCTTCATCCAATGGTTCATACTTGAAGAGGTGAAGATAAAGAAAAGGGAAGATCTCATGCATATTCAACAAGGTCAACAGACAATGAAAGCTTATGTATACCATTTCAAGGAACTTGGGTCCTTTTTTTTGAAGATAGCATCATAGGATTTGATAAAGACTTATCTCTTCATTAGGGGTGTTTTTTGAGAGATCAAGGAGCAGGTACTCCCTTCTTGGGACCATCGTTTTGAGAAGTTGGTGGATGAGGTGTTCTTAGCTGAGTTGGTCTCTGAAGTATAGATAGTTGGAAATCCAGCGTATTCAGTTGCTCATGAAGGTTCCAAATCTAGTGAGCAGGGTGTACCAGAGGGACCTATTTCTAAATATTCCTCTGTAGTGGTTCTGACTTCCAGTTCTTCAGACCGTTTAATGATGTGCCATTTGTTTGAAAATTTAGGGCACATGAAGCCATCATGTTGCACCCCTCCGAAGACGTGCCATCGTTGCAGGTGTTTGGGTCATCTAGAGAAGTTCTGCAGGAATCGTTGCATAAAGAAGATGCTATGACCAGAGAATTCCAATGCCTAATTGTGAGGTAGGATATTCTTCAACTATCATATCCCCAACCACAGGTCTTGGGGTGAAGCTTGCACACAGTCAGGATTTTCCGGGGGTGTGAAGCCTCAGTTCGGATTTTGTGTTCCGTTTTGGAAGTGGAACATTTAAAGTCTTTTCATTCTAATTTTTCTACTGTTAAAGTTTTAACATTATTGTAAGTTCATTTTTTCATCATGAAGTTATGATGGACTCGTTCTATTGAAATCCAACATTTCTGTTTGTCTGATTATATTTTTTTGAATCGTGCATTTTTCTTAAAAGTGTGTTGGCCCTTGTCTGGGTTGATCTTGGTTTAGCTATGTTCGTTTGGATATGTAAGTTCCTATGGATGAATCAATGTTTGTGGTTATTATCAGGTTCACTACTTAGGGTATGTTCTGCTCAGAGGTTTTTCTCTAGTGTTTGGAGTTTTTGGTTTGGGTCGAGAGTGCCAAGTTTCAGAGGAGGTGTTGTTCATTCATGATATAGAAGTTATTTTGGATCGGTTGGAGTTCCCGCGTCGGCCCCCATCCTAGGGTGGTATGTTTGGGTGTTACAATTCTGCACTAGTTGAGTTCTTATGGTGGGGAGAACCCTCTCATGTTTTCCCATTCTATTGTGTTGTGGTTTCTTTCAGTTTTATTTAGGCATGGATTCTTGTTTTGTCTATTGTTTGGTTATGTGGCTTTCTAGGGGTAGAAAGTGTCTGTGGTGGAAAGAATTGTCACACCCCAACTTTTAAGTTTATTTTTATTTTACTATTTCTTGGCTTTGGGTTCTCATTCCAAGGTTCAAGCTGGGTCCCAGTTTATAATTTTTTTCGTTTAACAATTTTATTGGGTTTCGAACCCGTGCGCAGCCACCATGCGGTTGGCGGTAGCCGCGCAATCGGCCCAAGAGTCGTGCAATTTCTCATTATTCTTCTTATTATTATTAATATATATTTATTATTATTATTACTATTATTTTTTATATTATTATTATTATTTATATTATTTTTATTATTTATACTATTATTATTATTATTACATTATAATAAAAAAAGAAGAAATCCTAACTACCCACAGAGCCCCCCCTTTTCCCCCTTATCCTATGCGAGTACTCTCCCTGGACTTCGCCTCTTGCCCCCTGCGGGTCCCTTCTTCCCTCGCCTCATGCTCCCCATCACCCTCCTTCGCCTATCACCCCGGTAGCAGCTCTCTTCCCTCGATCCCTTCCCCTCCACCCGACCTCACCCTCCGATCCTGACCCCGCCTCCGCGCTCCTTCCCTCTGCCCCCAACTGCCTCGCCCCTCTCCCCCTCGGTACACTAGGCCTCTACCTCTAGCCCTCTACCTTTTACTTCCCCCAGCATTCGACTCCCAGCCTCCCACACTCCAGCAAGGCCTCCTCCGGCCACCTAACCAAGCCAGCGCCACTCCAACCAGCCACAACCCTCGACCCTCCTTGATCCGGCCTCACCCTTCCCTACTCTATCCAGATGACCTCCCCTCATTTCTGGCGGTCTCCTTCGTGCAACCCAACAATAGCCACCCACTCCTGCTCTGGCCAGCATGAGTTCTCCGGTCTGGAGACCTCACTGATGGTAGTTTTCATTCTTTTTTCAGTGTTTTTATCTAAGCTATCCAAACCCTGACAATTGGGGTGTTGATAAGTGAACTTTTCTAGTGCTTTTATGTGTACGATTGGTGCACAGGAGGTTGTTTTCCTTCTACTGAAGCGGCATCATGGTCACATGACTTTGAGTGCTTCCAGTTCCATTGGAATACCTACACACATATACAAAGGTATATATATATATAGATGTGTATATACTTTATGTGGATATTCCCTCATGGTGTGGGGAATAAGAGTATTGGTTAAAGGGTATACATAGATATATATGGAGGTATGTGCGCACGAGCAGATTATTTCTTGAGTTAGAAAGCACCGGATTCCAAGCATTGTATTGTCTTGCTTGAGGTAGGCTAATCCACATTTTCCTTTATGAATAATTCCATTTAATTTTTTCTTGTTTTTAATTGATTCTTTTACATGATTTTCATCTTTGCAAAATAATTGGTCAATCTGCTATAGTGTTTTCAAGTTAGTTGATTTTGTTAAATTTAGTTTGTTATAGTTTTTTCTAGTTTGTGTAATTTGTTTGATCTGTTTATAAATTTTGTAATAAACTATTTGAATTGTTTATAGAATTTATAGTAAACTATTTGGGTTTCTTATAACATTATTTATACTTTGTTTGGCCTACTTATAAAAATTGTTCATAAACTAGTTAGCTTGTTATGAAACTGTTTATAATTTGGTTGGGTTTTTTATATAATTGTTGATAAAATTTTTGGCTTGTTTTATGAAGGAGTTTTCATTTTAGAGCTTTGATGGATTTTTATGGAAATAATTTTCTGTGTGTTTGGAAAGGATAAGGGACCTTTTGGAAATTGTGAAATGTTTGAATGTGTGTGTGTTCGAAACTCAAGGGCCCATTTGGAACTTCCATATGATTTGTGTATTTTAGCTTGGCTTAAAAAGGTACTTGGGAATGTTTTGGTAAATTCTTGGTGTAAAGGCCCGCTTGTCCATATTTATGTAAAAGTGGTATTTGTTGTTTGGAAATGGTTTTGGCGTGTGTTTGGGCTTTCAAGAGGGATTTGAGTGTGTATTGATATAAGAGATGTGGAGTGTTACTTAAAATGTTTTTATAAAGTTTTTTAATGGTTTACTAAATTATAAAAGGAGTGTAAAACATGTTTGGAGGATGTTTTTGGGTGTGTATGGTTTTATAAGTGGGTTTTAACATGTCATGTATTTTTATTGGGTTTTTCACACCAAATGTTGGTTGAGTTTCCCAGTTGGCTCTTGCATATGGTTTATGATCTTTAAAACTATATGTTGATTTTTATGAGTGTAATTTCTATGCAATAAAAATGATGATAGGTGTTTTGAAATTGTTTTTCATGTTAAGTGCTCGATGCGAATTCTCTTTGGCCATTGTAAAAATGTTTGGAACTAAAGTGATTTGTGTGTCTGGTTGTTTATTAAAGTGTGGTTTTGTAAAAATGTCGAAATTCCCGGTTGGAGTCTTCAAAAGGGTTGTTTGGAAAACCCCCTTGGGTTAGGTCTCTTGCCTCATAGTTTGATCATGAGATAGGAGGGTCCTCGGTATGGGACTTATTTTGAGAATATTTATTTTAAGGCATGAGACTAACCTTGAGCTGGTCTGGGTGGTGCCATATTGTGTACATATATTGGTTATATATATATATATGGCTTGTTAGTTGAATGTGTGGCACACCTCATTGTGAACATAGCACGAAAACCTAGCATAGAAAGGGGGTTTAATGAGAACGATTGCTGCACTGGAAGTTCACGTACTATCCAGTGGCCCATAGTAGGTGGATATTTGAGATTATTGCTATGGGACTAGGCCCCTTGGTTTGACCTAAGAAAGGGTGGCCAAGCATTAGGGCGTTTGATTCTATCATGTGTGGCATGCTACTAGGGATGTAGTCGCAAGTATTAGTATTTTCTATCCTTCCTCTAATTTCCTAGGTTTTCTACTATCCTTTTATATAAGCACTATTAGTACTATTTCCCTTGCTGTGTGTGTAGAATCATAACCTTGAAGTTGGTTTTGGTGTTTTCTTGGAAAAAATTTGTTTGTATGGCTGGTTTTAAAAAGGATTTCAAAGTATTTGTTTTGGAAAAGTTTGTGTGCACCCCTCTTTATTTCTTTTTCCTATTTTTGAATTATAAGGGAAATGGAATTGTGATTGTTAGTTTTCAAAGTGCATTGTATATGTAAAAACCTTATTTTTTTGTAACTGTATTTGAAACTAGTATTATTGGTCTATTTTAGAATTTGAAAATGCATGGATTTCATGGTTCACTTTTGGAATCCCTATTGAGAATTTTTATGCTCACGCCTATTCTATCATTTCAGTTGTAGGTTCCCTTTGTCCAGGATCTCATGGATTTCTCATTATTAGAGCAAGGTCAACCATTGGTTGGGTGGTGACCTGGATGGTCATGTGGAGGTATGTGTAGTTTTACTTTCTTTCCCCTGCTAGTTTTATCTTTATTGTCAGTTTTTATTTATCTGTTTATCTCTTTTTCGTTGGAAAAATCATTACCAGTGGTTAAATTTTGATGTCTTACACTGGTTTCTAGCCCATTGGAATTAGGAACACCCTTCGGGACATGTCGCAGTCTGGATCGGGTGACCGGTTCAGGGTCGACCCAGGATGGTTCATGACATTTATCATTGAAGAAATGTTACCCAAAATGGTATGAGTTTCAATGGAATCCTTATGCTATTTTATGCAAGATCTTTGATATTAATGACCCTTATCTAGGGAAGGTACCTCCATGCTCCTAGAAAAATCATTTTAATTTTATGTTTTTCTATCTTCTGATGAGTTTTTAAAAATGGTTTTGATACATTAGGAAAATTTTCCATAATTCATTTTTTATGTGTAGGAATTGAATTCACATCAATTAAACACACAATGTTATTGGTATGTATCAAAGAGCGTGTTTTCACATTAAAAGTTTCATTTTAGTCTAAAACATTCATCACATATCCAAAACATAGAAAAAGAGTTCATATTGTCTTGAATATTTTAAAAAGAAATACATAGTTCATTTTTGGTGTGTGGGAATTGTCTGCATGTCAATTTGATACACAATGTATCCAGTATGACTCAAAGTGTATGTTTTTAATATAAAAGTGTCATTTTAGTTTAAGACACACATCACATTGTCAAAACTAAGAAAATGTGCTTGGATTATTTTTAAAAAGTAGTAAAATGATACAAAATTCATTTATGACATGTTGGAGTTTACCACACATCAATCTGACACATGATGTGGATATATGACTCAAAGTGCATGTTTTCACATTAAAAATCATCATTTTACTCTAAAAAATGATTTATATAGAAAAAATAGAGAAAATAAGCTCTTATTGTCTTGATTATTTAGTAAAATTATCTACAATTCATTTTAATGTGTAATAATTGACCATACATAAATCAGAAACACAATGTTCTCAATAGTATTAAAAGTTCATGTTTTCGCATTAAAAGAATCATTTTAATCTAAAACACACATCACATTGACAAAAACAAGTAACAAATATTGAATTGTATTAAATCATTAGGAAAATGATACATAATTCATTTTTTGAATGTAGGTATCAACTACGCATCAATCTAGCACGTGATGTGGTAGGTATGACTCAAAGTGCATGTTTTCAATATAAAAGTGTAATTTTAGTTTAAAAAATTTATTTCATTATCAAAACTAAGAAAAAAAGATCGAATTATATTCAAAATATAGGTGCATGATCCATAATTTATTTGTTACATGTATAAATTTACTTCATGTCAATTCAATACATAGCGTGGTCAGTATGACTCAAAGTGCGTGTTTTCACATTAAAAAAGTGTCATTTTACTCTAAAACATGGGTTACATAGTGTAACGTCCCAGACCCGGATGCCACTAGAAACGGTGCCCCGATCCCGGTGGGTCACAAGGCCTCAAGCACATATCCCCAAACACTATAGGATGCCGACTAGTAATGAGGGCCTAGGTAAGTCAGTGGGGAGACTATTCACTCATTACCAGAGTATCACAATGGAAGTCAAATATATACAATAGCGGAAGCAAAATAAACTGCAGACAACTGAAAGCAAGATAAGCAGACGGGGATACGTAATAATAACCAAAAGTATTTCATATAAAAAATGATGCATATGGTACAAGTATCTTGAAAACAACTAGAATAGTATGTGACAATACAATACAAGTATCTCAAAATGGAAAAAATACCAAAAAGGTATCCTTGCATCACAAGCCTCAGCTTGGTCCTATGATCCCCTGATCCAAAGACACAATCAACAACCTATACTAGGGTGATTTCCCCTACCATCACCTAAAACCATATAATCTATTTGGGTCCCCAAGGAGGCCCAAATGGGGTGTGAGATAAACATCCCTATAGGCAACCACTCAGGTCTGTACAGTTCTAACAACAATTCTACAAAGGTTCTAGAAAGTGGAAACAACTGGTAAGTAAGTGCATATGCCCATGGCATAATTCTACTATAAAGTAAAACTAAATAGCCATCAAGGCTACCTGCAAAAGAGAGTCATCTCCTAACCATGAAGCTATAACCAAGTAATAATAAAGTCCCACGACCATGCCGTACATCCATCTGTATCTTGTAACCCACAACCACACTATATAAAGAAGTCAGTAATCCACAACCACACCATATAGTGAAGTGTAGACCACAAAGGCCAGATCCAAGGTTTCAGTAGACCAAGGCATCCAAGTAATTAATTCTAGACCATGGAGGGACGGATCTAAGGATCATGTCCAATGCATCCCATGAAGTCCCATGGTCATCCCTGGTGGAAAATCGGTTAGGCACTGGTTGGGGTCCTAGGAGCATGGAAATATCAAGTCCTACACAAACCCAAAGAAGCTAGATCCATGGGGTAGCAAGGCCTAAGGCATCCCAGAGAATCAAGACCCAAGGGGAAGATTCAACCCAAGGCGTCCACTACCATGTTCCATATCCATAGAGAGCAGTCGATGACATCTTTCAAACCATTCAAAAATAATTCAAGCATTCAAATTAAACATTAATTAACATGTGAGTATACCCACTCACGTCAATAAGAAAAATCCATGAGTATACCCACTCATGCAAACCATTTATCAAGCATAGGGGCCTACCCTTCCATATAATCTATTTAACATGCCATTAATAATTTACATATAGGTATACCCACCCATATAAACACATTTCCTTTAATCCAAGCTATCAAAATAGGTATGGTTTCATAAGATATCAATATGCAAGGTGGTAGTACATCTCCTAAGAAATCTATTCAAAATTTGAAGGCATCTAAGGGATTACTCTAACTATTAAAGCACAAGCACACACCCCTTGGGTGGTTTAAACATTCATAAATAGGTTAAAACCAAAAGGTATACCCCATGAGTGACCTTGAAACGAGCAACGAGTGCCAACACACCTAAACACAACCTATGTTCAACCTCACTAGGTCAAACTACAACTACTAAAATCTACTCACTCAAAAACTAAACGTCTCCGAAAAGTTCAAAGAATGTAATATCAACCGAACACCTAGAAAACACCAAGAAAAGATTAAATAAAGTATAGACCACGTACCTTGCCTCAGTAGTAGAAAACACATCCAGTATCGAGTTTTGATTAGTCCTGGTTTGGGAGAAATTTGAAGAACAAATGAAGAACAAAATATCAGGGAATATGATCCTAAATCCAAATAATACATTCATTGTTTTGAAGAATCAAGAATGGCTCAAAAGGAATGTATCCCTTACCGATCCGGACCCGTTGAGATAATTGGAGATAAAAATAGAAAATAAAAAGAATATCAGACTCAAATCCTATCTTAGGCACCAAAAGGGGGAGATACAGGAGGCCCTCTATCCGTGGGAGAAGAAAACCGTCTTTGGGTTTTAAAAAGAAAAATTATTTTAAATTTAACAAATTAAAAAAAACACACAGCAAGGGTCGCATAGTTTACCCGCATGATTTCCCAAACCTTACAGAAACCATGCACACCTCGTTGTCTATCAAGGGGAACTTCGCATGGTTACCCCGCACAGTTTGACTAACTATGCACAAACTGTGCGAAATCATATGTTAAGAACCTTTAACTTTTAAGACATCTCACACGGTTTACCTAAATTGTGCGCAAGCCATGCGAAAACTATGCACCAGGTCATTTTCAGCCCAAAATTTGGTTTTGGCCTCTGAACAAGCCCCAAACACCTCCAAAACACCAGTGATCAAGTTAAGCATTCACATAAGGTCATAAAACGACATTAAAACTGAAAATAAAAGGATTCGTATCTTGTACGGAAACCTAGGTTCTTACAATCTTCCCCCCTTACAGTAATTCATCCTCAAATTGATTTATGAATGGTTGTCAAGATTCATCTGAGAACAACTCCGGCCACTGAGCACATATGTTGGCCTCCCTCTCCCAAGTCTCATCCTATAAACAACCATACTATCATAGAACTAATACTAGAGGAACTGACTAGCCTTTAAGAACCTTCGTGCTCCTATAAAAGATATGGATCTAATGATCCTCAAATGATACATCAACCTAAAGCTTAACCTCATCATGCTAAAAAACATGATACAGTTCTGAGTGAGAGTGGTGCTACTGGGATACATAGAAGATGTCGTGCATGAATCGGTACCTCTAAGGTAACTAAAACTGATAGGTAACTGACCCGACTCTCTCCAGAATCTCAAACAGTCTGACATATCTCGGTGAAAGTTTACCCTCTCTTCTAATCTACCCGTGTCCCAGCCTTGGTGAAACACGTAAGAAAACCTGATCCTCGACCTTGAACTCTAGAGGGCATCTGCAGTGATCATCATATTATTTCTAATGAGATTGTGTAGTAGCCATCCATTTTTGAATCAAATGGACATGATTAGATGTATCCTGCATGAGATGCGGTCCCAGTAAATCTTTCTCTACTACCTATAACCAGCATAAGAAAGAACGACATGGACTACTATATAAAGCCTTGTAAGGTTCCATCTGTATCGTCAGATGATAACTGTTATTGTAGGAAAACTCAACTAGGGGAATGTGCCTCTCCCAAGAGCCCCCAAAATCTAGGACTCATGCTCGAAGCATGTACTCTAGAACCTGTATCGTATGCTCTGACTGGCGATTACTCTGAGGGTGGTATGCTATGCTCAAAAGCACCTGTGTAACCAGTGACCTCTGAAAAATATGCCAGAAACAAGATTTAAAGCAGGCATCCCTATCTGAAATGGTAGTGCGTGGGACCCCATGAAGTCTTACCACCTCTTGGATGTACAACTTTCTAAGATCATCAACACTGAAAGTATCCTTTATCGATAATAAATGTGCGATATTCATAATCCTATCAACAATAACCCACATATCATCATTACCTTAAGGCGACCTCAGAAAACAAGTCACAAAATCCATCGCATCATCATCCCATTTCTACTACAAGATGGATAAATGCTATAAAATACCATCTATTCACTGATGTTCCACCTTCACCTATTGACATGTGAAGAACCTCGTAACAAAACCAGCTAACTATCTTTTCATTCTAGACCACCAGTACTATCGTTACAAGTCACAGTACATCTTGGTGACCCCAAGATTCACTGCCCAAGTTGAAGCATGAAACTCCCACATCAACTCCTCATGTATGTCCACTAAAACCCAGAAAAGTCCGTGGATACATAGGATCTCATCATCACCTACCGTCCAACCAGGAGGAGGGTCCTCACTTGCCACACCTTTTCTTAGAACTAGGACTTATGAATCCGATAGCTGCCTTATCCTAACTCTGTCCAGCTGGGTAGAGGTAATAGCTAAGGATGAAAGAAACTTCTACCCCTGTCTGTCGTGCACCTCCAAATGAATCTTAGAGAATAACTCCATAAGCTGCCACTTTCTACTAACCTGCTGCACTTCTTGTATCCGAGTCCTCCTACTCAGTGCATCAGCTACTGTATTTCCCTTATCAGGCATGTAGGTAAGCTCAAAGTCAAAAAACTGCAGATACTCCAACCACCTTCGTACCTAAAATTCAGATCACACTATGTAAAGATATACTTGAGACTTTTATGGTCAGTGTACCCCACAAAACACTCTCCTAATAAATAGTGCCTCCAACATCAAAACACATGAACAACCACAACTAACTCGAGATCGTGCATAGGGTAATTCCTCTCATGAGGCCTCAATAATTGAGACCCATACGCCACTACTCAATCTCCCTACATCAGAACTGCCCCCAGACCAATACCTGAAGCACCATAGTACACCATGTATCTCTTTCCATGCTCTAGAAGTATTAGGACTGGTGATGAAATCAACGTCCCTTTCAGCTCCGAAAAGGCTGTCTCACAAGATTCCGACCACACAAACTTCACACTCTTATTAGTAAAGACCGTCAATGACACTGCTAAGTGTGAGAAGTCCTGTATAAAATGCCTATAGTAACTAGCTAGCCCCAAGAAACTCCATATATCAAAAATTTTCTTGGGATGTTCCCAGGAAACTACAGCTCTCACCTTCTCTTGGTATACTAACACTCCTATATCTGAGATTATGTAACCTAATAAGTGAATCTAATCCATCCAAAAGTGGCACTTTTCAATCTTAGCATATAACTGATGCTCTCTCAGTGTATTCAAAATGATCTCAAGATGGTTGGTATGGTTGTGTCGATTGTGAGAATACACCAAGATATCATCCAAAAAAAACACCACAAAATAATCCATGTAAGGATGGAACACTTGGTTTATCAAATCCATGAAATCCTCTGGAACTTTCGTGAGACCGAACGACATAACAAGATAATCATATAACCCATACATTCTATGAAAGACTATAAGTGGTATGTCTGTAGTTTGAACATGCACCTGGTGATATAATGACCTCAAGTAGATCTTTGAGAACACTCTAGCTCCTCGAATTTTATCAAATAGGTCATCTATCCATGGAAAGGGATATCGGTTTTTAACCATCAGTTGGTTCGGTTTCTGATAATCCACGTATAGCTTAAGAGTTCCATCTTACTTTTTTGCAAAAGGACTAGAGAAACCCATGGATAATTACTGGGTCTGATAAACCCCTTTGCCTCTAAATCCTCTACCCACCTCTTGAGCTCCTACAACTCCATCATATCCATCTTGTACAGAGTAATAGATACCGGTGAAACTCCTGGAACTAGCTCAATGGAGAACTCCACCGCTCTCTTAGAAGGTAAACCAAAAAAGTTGTTAGGAAAGACGTCCCTAAAGTGATCAACCACAAGAGGAAAGTTTGCTTGACTCATTCCCTGACCATCCAAAAACAAACTAGCAATCTGGGCTGTCATCCTGCCAAGACCACAATGCTCGGGTATAGATCTGCTCTCTTGGACATCCTATTAACCCTTGTGAATAAACATTTCACCCTTTGGTGATGTAAAATTCACCATCCGATGATAGTAGTCAACGTAAAATAGATAATCTATGAGTCAGTCCATTCCGAGAATGACGTCAAACCCTATCATCTTGAGGACATAAAGATCCTAGATGAAGTGACACCCTCCGGCCTTAAGGGGACACTCCATAAACTGGAACACATCACTCATATTAAATCCCAATGGTGTTTCTAGTGTCAAATCACCTTCATAATGAAAAAAACAATCCCAAGGATCTTTACTAATTGTGTAGAGATAATGCTGTGAGAGGCACCTATATCAAAAAGAGCACATTCAATAGTAGAATCTAATAAAATAATACCTCTCACTATAGATGGTCTAGGATCCTTATCCGGTTGGGTCTTTTTCACTGCACAAGCCTTTCCTGTACCACAGCCCTGTGACCCTGCCTGGATACCCTGAGCTGATCTGCCCTGTCTCTGAGAACTCAGTGTATGGCTACCACCACCAAGACCACCACTGCTTTGTCCTGACCGGCCTGCACTGCTCCAGCTCCTAGCCTGGTGTGGATATGAAGACCCTTCTCCTGAACCTGACATTGGAGTTGACCCCCTACCACTCGAAGCTAGAGATAATGTCCTACAAATCAAATGCATGTGCCCCATCCTGCTGCAAGCTTGTTACTTGACTGGGTCATGGGCGCACTAATTTTTCATGTGGCCTCCCTTACCATACTGATGGAAAAACAAAAAGCTACCGGAACCCACAACCTAACTAGAACTCCTGTCATAGGAAGCCTGAAAACGGAGCTTCCTTCATGAATATGCAGATCCATTGGGGTGAGAAACATCACTCCCCTGTTCTGTACCCCCATATTCCCTCAGGTTTCTCCCTATAATCAGTGTCTGATTCACAATCTCAGTAATAGAAGGAAACCAAAACATGTTGACCTGAGATCTAATTGCATGTCAGAGACCTTCCTTGAAGTGACTCTCCCTTGAAAACTCATTAGTAAGATACATCAGCGCAAAACACTGCTTCTCTATAAAGCATGCCGAGTATTTCATAACAATCATCCCACCCTGATCCAGATGCATAAACTCACTAGCCCACTCTGCACGCAGAGTCACAGGGTAAAAGTAGTCGTAGAAGTGGGTTTGGAATTCATCCCAACCCATATTCCATAGCCCATAAGCCTGGTTCAAAATGTCACACCAGTGTTTTGCTGCTCCACGTAGCATGTAAGTCGTGAGATTGAACATCTACTGCAGAGGCATATCCAGATGCTCTAAAATCACTAATGTGGTCTCTATCCATATCTATATAGCCTGTGGTCTACCATCCCCTAAAAATGTTGGAGGATGCTACTACTATAACACCTGTGTCAGCTTAGCCATAGTCAAGGTTGGCTATGGTGCTCCCTGGAAAGTCTACATATAGTGAAAGAAACCCTCGCAGAACTGTGCCTCAACACCTATGTCTAGAACAACCTCAGGTGCCATAACTTGCACTATAGGAGGTCAATTGGTAGGCCGTAGCCCACTGTCTCTATAGTATGGTCATCACCTCCATCACGACGTACCACTGGAGGTCGTCGTAGTGGCATGTCTCTACAATGCCAAACACATGCCTCAGGAAAGAACAACATCAAGACACAAAGATCAAAAGCGTAGAAAAGGTCAAAACCCTCTTAGTAACCAAGTCAAACCCATAGTCTACTACTAAAGCCAGGATTTCATTAGGAACAACCAAAAACTCACCAGAAACTATGCCTCTCGGCCACTCGAAAGTCGGGTCTAGGTCAATTCTCTATCTACCATTCAAGTTTCTATTTCCATTTCACATTTAGTTTAGTCAGGAAATTCCAACAAGGGTTTACCAATTCCTAAATCCATGAGGGCCCATAACACCTCATGAACCTAAAACTTTGTTCCCATTCAAACCGTAGATGTAACAAGTTCATTTAGCATTTACATTGCATTGGTGCATCATTTCACAATTCATAAGAGCCCATACTCCTTATGGATTGAAAGATGACCTCACACATTTATCTACTACACCCAACTAACACAACAACATGCACAACTATCACGTCAACTATCACAGTATCCTGTAATATCTAATGCATCCTAGATGACATGGAATAATTCATGGAATGTGATTCTAACAAGTGTCTATATGATGCATAAGATGTAACACCCTCATCTCATCGGGTTACAACTAAAATAGAACCCACAATTGAATCAATTGTAATAATATAAATCAAGTGCGTCACCCAATGGTAAAATCAAATCAACCGTAATAGTAAAAATCCAGAAAATCAGAACTCAATTCAAGGAAAATTGGCTTTTCCTTGTACATGGGGTAGCTACTCCCAAGCACAATTTATTAACAAATCCCAATTACTTCCTATCCTTATCTAATGTTGACAAACAGTAAGTCAAACTAGAAAAGAAAACCCCTTTGATACCACTTTGTAACATCCCAGACCCGGATTCCGCCCGAAAGAGTGCCTCGATCCCAGTTGGTCAGAATGCCTCAAGCACACCTCCCCAAATGCTAGAGGCTACCGAATAATAGTGAGGGCCTAGGTGAGTTAGTGGGGAGACTATACCCTCATTACCAGAGTATCATGGCAGAAGTCAAATATATAAAATAGGAGAAGCGAAATAAACTATAGACAACTGAAAGTAAGACAAGCAGACATGAATACATAATAATAACCAAAAATATTTCATATAAAAAAATGATGCAGATGGTACAAGTATCTAGAAAAAAGCTAGAAAAGTACATGGAAATACAACACAAGTATCCAAAAATGAAAAAAGACAAAAAATGTATCCTAGCATCGCAAGCCTTAGCTTGGTCTTATGCTCCCCTGCTCCAAAGTCACAATCAACAACATGTACTAGGGAGCTTTTCCCTATCCTCACCTGCAACCATATAATCTATTTGGGTCCCTAAGGAGGCCCAAATAGGGTATGAGACAAACATACGAATAGGAAACCACCCAAGTCTATAAAGTTCTAATAGCAATTCTACAAAGGTGCTAGCAAGTGTAAACAACTGATAAGTAAGTGCATATTCCCATGGCATAAGTCTACTGTAAAGTAAAACTGAAAATCCCTCAATGCTACCTGCAAAAGAGAGTCATATCTTAACAAGGCATGTATAACCAAGTAATAAGCAAGTCACATGACCACACCATACATCCATATTTATCCTGTAACCCACAACCACACTGTATAAAGAAGTCAGTAATCTAAGGCCACGCTGTATAGTGAAGTGTAGACCCTAAAGGCCGAATCCAAGGTGTCAGCAGACCAAGGCATCCAATTAATTAATTCTAGACCATGAAGGGCCAAATCCAAAGAGTATGTCGAAGTCATCCCATCGAGTCCCATGGGAATCCCTAGTGGAAACTCAGTTAGGCACTAGTTGGGGTTCTAAGAGCATGGTAATACCAAATCCTACATGAACCCAAGCAAGCTAGATCCATAGGGTAGCAAGGCCTGAGGCATCCCACAAAATCAAGACCCAAGGGCCAGAGTCAACCCAAGGAATCCACTACCGCATTCTAGATCCATGGAGAGAAGTCCATGGCATATATCAAACCATTCAACAAGCATTCAAGCATTCAAATTAAACATTCATTAATATATAAGTATACTCACTCACATCAAAAATCACGATCCATGAGTATATCCACTCATGCAAACAATTTATCAAGCATAGGGTCTTACCCTCCCATATAATCCATTTATCATTCCATTAATCATTTACATATATGTATACCCACCCATATAAACACATTTCATTTAATCAAAACTATCAAAATAGGTATGACATCACAAGATATCAATATTCAAGGAGTTAGTACATCTCCTAAGCAAGCTATTTAAAATATTAAGGCATCTAAGGGATTCCTCTAACTAGGAAAGCACAAGCACACACCCCTTGGGTTGTTTAAATTAGAATAAATAGGTTAAACCCAAAAGGCACACCCCATGGGTGACCTTGCAATAAGCAACGAGTGCCAACACACCTAAAAAGAACCTATGGTCAACCTTACTAGGTCCAACTACAACTAATTGCTAAAAAAAAGACCTCTCTGGAAAGTCTGAAGAATGGAATATCGTCTGAATGCCTTAAAAACACCAAGAAATGCTGAAAGAAAGTACATACCACCTACTTCGCCTCAGTAGTAGACAACTCATTCAATATCGAGTCTTGATTCATCCTAGTTTGGGAGAAATTTGAAGAACATATGAAGAATGGAATATTAGGGCATATGATCCTAAATCCAAATAGCACAGTTGTTATTCTAAAGAATCAATAATGGATAAAAAGGAATGTAGGCCTTACCGATGCAGATCCATAGAGATAATTGACGATCAAAACAGAAGTCACATGAAAGATCAGGCTCAAATTCTATCTTAGGCACCAGAAGGGGGAGCTACAGGAGTCCCTCTATCCATGGGAGAAGAAGACCCTCTTTGGGTTTAAAAAAAAATTATTTTAAATTAAAAAAATTAAAAAAACACATAGCAGGGGTCACATAGTTGACCCACACGGTTTCCCAAACTGTGCAGAAACCATGTGCACCTCACTGTCTAGCAATGGGAACTTCGCACGGTTACCCCACAAGGTTTGACTAACTGTGCACAAACCATGTAAAAGCATCACTTAAGAACCTGCAACTTTTTAGACATCTCGCACGATTTACCTAAAATGTGTGCAATCCATGCCAAAACCATGCGCCAGGTCATTTTGAGCCCAAAACATGGTTCCAACCTCTGAATAAGCCATGGACACCTCCAAAACACTCGTGATCAAGTTAATCATTCACATAAGGTCATAAAAAGGCATTTATACTAAAAATAAAAGGATCTGTACCTCATATGGAAACCTGAGTTCTTACACATAGACCAAACTAAGAAAACAAGATTGGATTGTGTTTATAATTTAGGAAAATGATTCATAATTCATTTGTGACATGTATGAATCAACCTCATGTAAATCTGACACACGATATTCTCAATAGGACTCAAAGTGTGTGTATTCACATTAAAAGTATAATTTTACTCTAAAAAATGCATTACATTGATAAAATAGAGTAATATAGATCATATTATCTTTAATATTTTAGAAAATGATATATAATTTATTTTTGGTGTGTAGGAATTGACCAAACATCAATTTGAAACATGATGTGGCCGGTATGACTCAAAGTGAGTGTTTTCAATAGAAAAGTGTCATTTTATTTTAAAACATGTGTCACATTTTCAAAACTAAGAAAAAGGGATTGGATTGTTTTAAAAATATATACAAAATGATTAATAATTCAATTATTACATGTTAGAATTGACCACACATCAATCTGATACATGATGTGGCTTGTATGACTCAAAGTGCGTGTTATCACATTAAAAAAATTTCATTTTACTCTAAAACACGTGTCATATAGGAAAAATTAAGAAAACGATCTTGGATTTTGTTGATACTTTAGTGAAACAATTAATAATTCATTTGTGACATGAAATAATTGACCACACATCAATCTGAAACACGATGTTCACAATAGGACTCCTTGTGTGCGTTCACAATAAAAAATATAATTATAGTCTAAAATGAAATTTAAATATATGAAATTGATAAATGATCTCATATTATATTTATAATTTTGAATAATTATCCATAGTTTATTTGTTATTTGTAAGTATTTACTGCACATCAATTTGACATGTAATGTGTCTGGTATGACTCAAAGTGCATGTTTTCACATTAAAAGTGTCATTTTACTCTAATTTTTTTTTCACATAGCCAAAACTAAGAAAATTATCTTAGATTATATTTATACTTAAGAAAATGATCCATAATTCATTTTTGACATATAATAATTGACCGAACATTAATCCAACATATGATGTGGGCAGTATGACTTAAAGTTTCCACTTTCATAGTAAAAGTGTAATTTTAGTCTAAAACACATATCACATAGCCAAAAATGAGTAAATGAGATCATATCATTTTGATACTTTAGTAAACTAATCCACAGTTTATTTGTGATGTGTAGGAATTGACTTCACCTCCACCCGACACATAATGTGGTTGGAATGATTCAAAGTGTGTTTTCAATATAAAAGTGTCATTTTAGTCTAAAAAATATGCCACATTGAAAAAATTGAAAAAATTATTTTATATTACATTGAATATTTAGGAAAATGATACATAATTAATTTTTGGATTGTAGTAATTGATCCCATGCCAATATGACACATGATGTGGCCGATATGAATCGAAGTGCGTGTTTTTAATATAAAAGTGTCATTTTAGTTTAAAAATAGTGTCACATTGTAAAAAAAATGAGAAAATGATCTTTGATTTTTTTAAACTTTAGTAAAATTATCCATATTTTATTTTTTTGCATAGTAATCAGTCACACATCAGTCTAACACGCGATGTGGACGGTATGAATCAAGGTGCATGTTTTTGACATTAAAAGTGTCATTTTACTATAAACCAAACCACATAGAAAAAACATAGCTTATATTGTCTTGATAATTTAGTAAAATGATACATAATTTATTTGTGATGTATAGGAATAAAGTTCATATCAATCCGATGCATCATGTTTCTGATAGGACTCCATGTGTGTGTTTATGATAAAAAATGTCATTTTTTCTAAAACATGATTCACATAGAAAAAACCAAGAAAATGAGCTCATACAATCTTTATAATTTAAGAAAAATATTCATAATTAATTTTTGAGATATAGGAACTGACCACACGTTAATCTGACACACGATGTGAATGGTATGATTCAAAGTTCATGTGTTTTCACATTAAAAGCATCATTTTACTCTAAAACATGAATTACATAGAAAAAACCAAGAAAATAAGATTTTATGGTCTTGATAATATAAAAAACTTATCTATAATTCATTTTTTATGTGTAGGAATTTATCTCACATCAATTTGACACACTATGTAGCTGGTATGACTCAAAGTGAGTGTTTATACATTAAAAGTATCATTTTACTAAAAAACAAATGTCACATAGCTATAATCAATTAAATGATCTTGGATTATCATGATACTTTATAAAAATGATCCATAATTAGTTTTTGATATACATGAATCAAAATCAAATCAATCCAATACATGATATGTTTGGTATGACTTAATGTGCATGTTGTCAATATCAAAGTGTCAATTTAGGCTAAAACACACGTCACATAGACAAAACCAAAAAAATGAGCTCTGTTTGCCTCAAATATTTAGAAAAGTGATACAAAATTCATTTTGGATTGCATGGATTAACCAAAATTCAATCTTACACATGATGTATCTGGTATGAATCAAAGTGCATGTTTTTGATATAAGTTTGAATGGAGACCCCGGGTAGAAGGTGCGAACCACATTCACATCTGGTGTACAAGATATAATAACTAATAATATAATTAATGAAATTAATAATATCAATAGAAAACAATAAAAAATAACTAATTAATATAATTAATAATTAATAATATAAATAGTAATATAATTATTAATTAATAATGTAATTAAAATATTAGCAATTAATGATATAATTATTAAGAACCATTTTAGTAATTAAGATAATTAATAACTGATAATATAATTATTATATTCATTAAGTAACAATATAATTTATCATATGTAGATTATATAAAACTAAAATTATAATTTGTTTAATTTTTTATATTCTGTTACTAAAATAAACATTGGTTTTATTTCAGGTAAACACTTTTGTACAGAGGTTAATAATTATAAAAATCCAATTATAAGAGATTTATTTTTGTATATTAGGGTGTAATTTATTTGATTGATTATAAATACACATCAATGTAAATATTTTTTATGGATTTTTAATGAATATTCTGTCTTAAAATGATGGTGCAATGTAATATTTGTATTCTAATCTATTTTTTAGTAATATTTGTATTCAAATATGGTTAGACTTTCTAATATGGATTTCTATTAAGGATATCATCGGGCTGTAGCATTGAAGCAGTTGCTATGACCTTTAGTAGTGCTAAAATAAAGTGTTGATAAAGACCACCTTTATCAGCTCTAAGATTAATCATTGAAAAGGGATTCATTTATCAGTGCTTTCCTTAGTGCTGATAAAGTCCACATGTTTTTAATGTAAATTATAATGTCATCTCTTTTTAGCACTACCAAATCCCATTTATAGCATTGAAAAAGGTGGTTTCAGTAGTAGTTTCATATTTACCATGACATACATATTTTTTAAACGAATAAAAAGTATATTAACTATCACAGAATACATCAATATTGTAAAAAGATAGTTAAAGTTTATTAATTAAACTTTAAAAACATAAATATTATTTAATAGATTTTATTAATACAATATATTCATCTTTGGTGGTGGAGAATCCCACTACTAATTTCATATTTAATTTCCAAGAGACAAGACATCCACATGAATTAACAACATAATTTATAATATACTTTATACTGTTTATATTTTTATTTCAATATAAATAAATATTGTTGAGAATTGTACACTAAAGCATAGAACATGATGTAATGAAATTCACCACAACATGGTATATTCCTTCCCATGGTTCTTTGTGAATTTTTTATTCACCATTTATGTAATTGTTAACTAAATCATTTTTTTAATTTTGATATGTTGGGGTTTTTATAGTTTTCTAGGATCTCTATGATCTATTTATGAGGATTTACCATGCAACTAGGGTTTATTTTGCCTTTGATTTATCCATGATACTTGTTAGGGTTAAAATAATGTACCCCCTGATGGCCATTCTATGTCTGCCATGTGTCTCACCATGCTATTATAGAGATATACCTTTTGAGATACCTGAGTGATTTATTCCATCCATGCATCCCTCTTCACAAATTGATCCTATTCCACTATCATTACACATGAGGATCCCTAGTTTATCAATTGGGAAATTCCTCTCTATTAGAGGAAGATTACTAGTCTTGGAGATCTTTCTTCACTGATAGAGAGGATCATGAGGAGTGATAACCTGGTTTTCATGTTCATCACTGAAGGTGAAGGTTTTGTAGCTGTTCCCTGGTTGGCTGGAATCATAGACTTGTTTTTGGAATCTTTTTGATGATTCATGTGAATGATTTTCATGGGAAATATGTTAGTTCTTATTTTTGAACCCAGAGATTTGGTTAGAGTGCAGGTCTTGGAAAACAGTGTTGGAATCAGATAGTGGCACTGAACCACGATTAATGGATTAGGATAATTCAGAATCGATGAACGATATATGAAACACTAAGAATAGAGACTTTTATGGTGATACAGGACCCCTGATAAGGGGTCTTAGTTAGTTTTTACCTCTTTGTTGGTTCTTGAGACTTGTACCTACTGTACTTCTAACATGGAGCATCCTTCCTATTGTACTTCCATTTTTTAATTTCCTCTCTTTTAATCTTTTTTTCTTGCATAGTAAAACCTATGTTGATCATTCCCCATGAAATATGGCCAATTGGATAAAGTAAGTAAATCCTTTTAGTCCTCTATTACATTCACCTTTATGTTTATTAGACCTTGTTAAATGACAAACCATGCTTCTTAAATAAATGAAAATCTAGTTAAAATATGGTTTTGAATTATATAGTTTAAAAATAAGCCTTTTGTTTTTTTGTTAAGCCCATTGAAAATATTTATCAATATGTTTTGATATTTTTAAAATTTGTATTTTAGTTTTATAAAATTAACTAATTATATTATGTTTATTTTTAGTAATCGCTACATGCTTCTTCCATGTTACTTCTTTGCTACTTCTAGATTCACTATGCATTTGAATCCATTTTTTGGTTAAAGAAATTCATACACAAAATTTTGTGTTTTAATTATCATGTTTGATTATGTTTTTAGTGGAATATGTATGTACACAATTTTTATTTCAAGGTTTGAGAATTATTGAAATCTTGTTTACTGTAATTGACACATCTATATGATTTGTTCACTACTGTAAAATCATTTTTCATTCTTGGAATCATAGAATATATTTTTTAATATATTAATGTTTATTTTCTTCATTATCCATTGAAATGGTAATATAATTTTATTTTTATTTTTTAGGATTTAATGAACCATAACTATACCCAACAAGATCTTGGTGTTTGAATGGGGGTTGTTTCATTAAAAAAACCCCCAACAATTAGTACCATATCTAAATTAGACATAATTTTTTATCATCAAAATGAAAAATTTAATTATTTTTTTCTTTAGATGATTTAGTTTGTGGAGTTTACATTTCAACATGATTTGACATTTTTTTTCTAGATCATTATTCTCTTTTGGATATTATTTTACAATCTACTATGATTATTGTTTACTTTCTAGTTTTAACATTTTTTTCTACCTATTTGAGAAAGTTGAGACCTTTTGTAGGTGTTTTATAGTTGGGTCTCAATTTATGGGTAGGAAGGGGTGAGTGTGAGTTTGACCTGGGAGAGATTTTCTTGGTTAGTAGTGAGGTTTGATGTCAGGGTCTTCTTATTTATTTAGTCTCTTGTTTTCTTCCAATTTTCCTTAGGAGTGTTCTGGTATTTATCTTTGGGATTGTTCCTATAGTTTTTGTACTATTTTGGGTGTAATATCTTGGTGTTGATAAATTGAAAGTGGTTATTGGACTTGGATAATGTTTAGAGTGGAAATTCCATATGAATAGGTCCAGTGATGATTGAGCTTCATCGTGGTTCTATCAAGGTCCCCCTAGCAGCATTAGTTGGTTATGAGATATCCTTAGGAAGCCATATTTAAATGGTTTTTCTTTATTAGTTGTTAGATGTCCTTGGATCTCTCATTTTCCTCATGAGTTTATAGAATACCCTTAAACCCTTGGTATTACTTGGGATTTGTAGTGGTACCCAAATGTTGAGAAACTTCTCATGTTATCTAGGTTTAGGTACCGAGATCCCCTTATGTGGAGATTCTGGACCCTTATTTAAATGGGTTTGTCTTTTTTTTGGGTATAGGTGCATACCAATGTTTTTAACATTCTTTGTGTGTTTATATCATTTCTACATGTTATATTATTGGATAGTCATGGTTTAATGAGTTATTTTGTGTAAATTTTATGAGATGTTTTGTTTTTCTATGATTCCTTGGAGGATGAGTACTTTTGGGTTTACTTCTTGCATGTGGGTACTAGTTAGATGGTACCAAACTTCCTCATTAGCATGATCATAGAGGGCGACTCATGTAAGTGGAGGTATGTATTCTATTTATGTTTAGAATTACTTCATTTTGAAAATGTTTATCATTTTTAGAAGGTCATTAAATTTGGTCAGCGTGTTTCATGTTGATGCAGGTCGAGGGATAACATCATTTTTGTACCCTATAGTGGTTTATTATTTAAGATGTGGTTCCCATATTGATGATGATTGGTGATCCATAATCATCATGTGCTTTAGGATATTAATTTTCAAGGTGGATATTATGTAGTACGGTTTATTATTAAATTATGATAATTAATTTTAATTATGAATGTGGAGAATTTTGAATTTAGTATTCACCATTTTTTTGTAATTATTAATTAGATTTCATTTATTTTTTTAATTTGAATTGTAACACCCCAAGACTTTACAATATTTTCCTTTTATAATATATTTAATTTTTGTTACTATATTTACTTAAGCGAAACACCGAGTTAATATTATGTTACACACAAAATAAATTTTAGCTTTCTCTACACATAACACCAAGGTTATCTTTCATTACACGCATGACTAACTTTCCTCGATGGCTTGCGTAATACACAAGACTGAGTTTTACCGAACAATAATATATTATTAAAAATATTATTATTTAACATAATAAGATATAGAAGAGTCTTTGAATTGATGGTTATGAATATTATTAACTAAATTATGAAAATATATACTTTAATTCATTGGCTATAAATTAATTATAAATGAATATAATAACCAATTGAATATAAATGGTATGTTTTTATTTTTATGCTCACAAAGATGTTTTATCCTAAAAAATTAAATTAATTACAACTATTTAATGATATTAATGAAATATATGTGATATATTCATTAAAATATTTTTAATATTCATCCAATTGATTGTATAGGCATAAGATAAGAACAAATCCAATTTTACACATAAAACTCTATATTTTTAAAAAGAAGTTTTACTGCCTTTTAATGGAAAACCTATTTTAAGTACAATTTTTCAAAATTTTATTGATTTTATATGTCAAAATAATCTTCATATTTTAAATTGTAATATAAAAATTATATTAGGATAGATTTATAATATTTTTATGTGAATTTTTATTTTTTGATGAATAGTGAAAAAATTCTGAATTTTAATTCATAACTGATTTTTCATCTAATTTATTTATAAGGTTAAGTTATATTTTAAATTGTTTTTAAAGTTTGGTTAGATAATTTTTTATTATTTAATCCAAATTAATTCATTTTAATCTATTTCACTTTCAAATTGGATATAAAACATAGCAAACTTTTTAATGTTTTTACTTTAAAAACCTGAATTGTTGTCACATCTATATGATTAATTATAAATTCATTTATTCCACTTATGTGATTGGAATTTAAAAAAATGGATTCCTTATTTTAAATCAGAATAATTTATAATTTATAATAAGTTCAACTTAGTTTTTGATTAAAAATATTAGTGAATGTAATTAAAATTAATTACAACGATTAAGGTGAAATTAAGCTTAACATGGGACTAAACCTTAAACTTAAGGGACACAATGACCTAGAAAATTTTCCAAAAGTCATTGTATAGATATATTTATACCCTATAATCCATTGGATATAATTTTTACCATTATTGTATCCACTTTACATGGGAAAAACGTGGGTTGAATTCCATTTTCAAAAATTTACAAGAGTGCCACTCCTTCATTATAAAAGAAAAATCATCCCTCCCACTTCCTAACTCCTCTCAAGACATTTTGGATCAAACAATATCTACTAAAATAGTTCATAAACATACATATAATCATCCTATAATATTCCCATTATTCATAAATCCATCCAAGGAATCTCTTTGGTGAAAACCAAAAGGAGTTACCCAAATAAGAGGTAACATTCTTCCTCAAGATCCTGTTTTATTTTCATTTTACACCCCTCAAATATTATTATTAAATGATTATATTATAATAAAATAATAATAAATATAATTATATGTTTTTAATCTAAGTTTTTTACCTACACTTACACATAATTTCTTCTAATGGGTAATGAACTTACCGTTTATGTGTACGACGACCTACCACCTCACGAAATGATGATTGTTTGTTTTTCATTTAACACCTTTAATGGTTGGAAATTATGATGGATAAACTATTTATATATGATATATTATTATTATTATGTATTTATTCTTCTTTATTTATTTTATAACACATACCTTTATACTATACATTTTGTGTAAACACTATAACATCATTTGTGGAAGTGTGGACTGCCGCCTCCCCAAAGCGATATGATTCATTCACGCTATACATGGAATGTATAAAAGATAATTTTAATTAAAAATATGTGACATAAATTAAATATATATTATATTATTTAAATAATTACCTTTATGTAAATATAATATATCATTTTCTTTATTACCCTTTCACACACTAAAAATATTTATAACGTCGGTCGTTGATGTGTGGACTATCGCCTCCTTGAAATGATGTGCATCATTTTACATCACAAGAATTATATATATAAGTATATATGATTAAATAAAATGGTATTTATGATATAATTATCATTCTATAAATATATAATATTATTTACCTTCTTTCCATAAATATCATTGAAAAATGAGAACGTTACTCATGTGTACGTACGATCTACCATCTCTATGATTGTAACATTAGTTCATTTTTTATAACCAACTTTAATGATTGGTTTCAAAATTATAATTTATGTATGAATATGATAATTATTTCATAATTATTATTTTTGATATGTTATATAATGAAGCCTTTGACAATAGTTGACCTACCAAATTCATTATTGATACATAAACCAAATTTGGTCAAAACACCCGATGTAAACTTAATTGTTTAAGTAGTTGTATAAAAAATGGTAATAAGTGAAATAAAATTAATTATAAACATAAAAAGGTTATTAATTAATTAAATAATTATCATATGTTTATTATTTAGGAATATAAATACACACATGACAAGTCAAACTCAATATAAGCGATTTCATCTCAATTTACATTCCATTGAGTCTTATTTGTTGTTATGCATAAATTCACTTTTATATGGTGAATATACTTAAAATTTGATATATTATATCATGAATATCCTTATTCTCATGATATTATAAGTTTCATCTAATTTCATAACTTCATAGTAATTATTATTCAAATGTTTTAAAGTGGTCTGGGAGAATTTGGAATGTTTAAATAATATTTTCCTCAAGAATGTTCTTAAAGATTATATTTTCAATCTCAATTCCTTTTGTGATTGTTAAATTTCCATTGAAACAATAATTTTACTGTATTAATTTTTTATTGGGAATTTCCTTAAATATTCATATTCTCATATAATGCATATTATTATTTCCTAAACCATATATCATTTTTTACACAAGATGTTCACTTTGAAAATTATTTGATTAACTAGGGAAATATTGATAAAACCAAATTCTTTATTCAATAAGGATATTTGATAAGGAATATTATTTATTTTGATTATTTAGTATGAGGAATAATTTGGAATAGTGATGAAGTTTTGGGCTTGGACTTTATATATTCCCTCGATGCATTGATAGATTCTCATGAGACAAATAAGTTGAACAAATTAAATGGGTTTCTACCATAGTTTTAAACCATCTAGTAAAGAGTATTGATGGTATAGGTTTTCATGTTCCTCAAAGATGATGTCCAATAATTAATCATTTCCTTTATATAAATTTCAGTTATTATTGTTATTATCCATGAGGTTTTCATATGATAAGATATATGGATTCATTTTCATTCTCAGTTTATTGATTAAATGACACATGTTTTCAGTTTCTTACCTTTCCATATTGATTATGCCTTATCTAGTTATTTGAATGGAATGAGTTAATGAGGGAACTTTAATTTTTTCTTGGATTTCAAAATTTTCAAAATAAAAGTGGTATTATTTTAAATCAGAGTAAATATACTAGGGATCTTTTAAAACATTTTGGTTTGGACAACAATAAAGGCAGTGATACACCTATAAGTACCACCTATAAGCTGGATGCTGATGAATCTAGTAAACCATTGGATCAAACCAATTACAGAGGTATGATTGGGAGTCTGCTCTATCTTACTGCTAGCAGACCTGATATTATGTTTAGTGTATGCATGCGTGCTCATTTTCAAGACAATCCCAAAGAATATCATTTAACTACTGTTAAAAGTATTTTTAAATATCTCAAGTATACTAAAAACTTAGGACTATTTAATCCAAGAGGACAATAATTTGATTTAATAAGTTATTTAGATGCTGACTTTGCTGGTTGAAAGTTAGATAGAAAGAGAACCTCTAGAACATGTCACATTTTAGGCAAGTCACTAGTATCATAGTGTAGTAAGAAACAAAATTCTATTGCATTATCTATTGCTGAAGCTGAATATATAGCTGCTGGTAGTTGTTGTGCTCAAATTATGTGGATGAAACACACTTTACTAGAATATGGATATCAATTAAAGCATGTCTCTATAAATTTTGATAATACAAGTGCTATTAAAATCTCTAAAAATCCAGTATATCATGCTAGGATAAAGCACCTTGATGTAAGACATCACTTCTTAAGAGATCATTATCAAAGAGGTGATATCACTATTGAATTCATTAGCACTGAACACCAATTGGATGATATATTCACAAAGACTTTGAAATCTAAGAGGTTAAATTACATTAAACATGAGTTAGGTATGATAAACAATTAAGGTTAGGAACTTAACCGATAGACCTCACCAATAGAACTCACCATTGGACCTCACCGTTAGAGCCTCACTGATATACCTCACCGTTAGACCTCACTGTTGGACCTCAACATTTGGACCTCACCGTTAGACCTCACCATTAGACCTCACCGTTGGACCTCACCGTTTGGAACCTCACCATTGGAACCTAACCGATTGTCGACTTTTTCAGGACTTCACGTTATTTTTTCTTTTTTCTACCAGAATCTAAAACATTTTCTGTATTACTTATTTTTTTACATTATTATTTTTTCGATCCCTAAATGATAAAAATAAAGAATACAAAACATTTCGATCTAATTCTACTCTCTCCCTAACCTCTTGCTCCCTAACCTAAGAACCTCGGCTTCTACTGAAACCCTTGAACCGCTCCAGATTGAAATGGAAAGGTTGAAGCGACTGTTGGTTAGTGATGAAGGAGATGCACCAAATCCAAAAAGATCTCAAGATGAGTCGAGTAGTAGAAGCCAACCAGTAGAAAAGATGATAAATTGACATCTTTATAAGAGGAAAATTATGTTTGAAAAATAGCTAAGTTTCAAATGGTTGCGGACGAGGAGATCTTTAGTGCTGAAGGCACTTGAAGCTCAAGGCTAGGTCGTATGATTTTCAAAAAACAATGGACATTATTACCCGAATTTAGTGGAGGTGTTTTATGAGTTTTTAAAATTATAACAGACAGAGAATGAAAACAGAATGTCTTCTAGGTTAAATGGAGTAAGTGTTAACTTCTCCTCTTTTGAATGGTTTGAGTGTTTGAGAGTACCACATGAAGGGATTTTTGACTACTACTCAGGAGTGGTGCCTACCACTAGTGAGTTCTTCTATTATGAAGAAGCCTTATCCAAACTGATAGGGAATGGGATCCCTAAGAAAGTCATTATTTCTAAAATGGAAGGAGAAGACAAGTTTCCATTTAAGTTTGTTCAGCATGTCTTGAGTCCCAGGAGAGGGGACTTTGCTACCTTGAAATATCAGGACATATTTCTTCTGTATCTGTTGAAACATTGACAAAAGATAAATTTTTGTAGGCTGCTGATGATTCAATTAGAGGATATGACAAATCCCATTTCCAAGTCCAATATATTGTTTCCTGCGATATTGACATCCTTGATGTTGAAGGTAAAAGGAGTTACTGGAAATAAGGAGGAAATAGTTGTAATAAGGTACAATTTCTGCATTACAAAGGTGATTTGCAAGTTGATGAAGATAAATTAGAACACTTGGAAAAGAATATGGGTGCATGATGAGGTTATGATATATGAGGAATTCAACCCTATTACTCATCCTACTAGGCCTAAGGATAAGAGAGATCCTGGTCTAAATCCAGATGAAGTGGAACTAGTATATTCAGATGATAAAGAAGAAGCTTCTATTGTGTAAGAAAGAGAGGATTATCCTATAGATGACAGGAGTAATCCTGAAATTCCCTCAAATCCTCATGCTAATACTGTATCCTTTGGTGAGCCCAATCCACCAAAGAGATTTCCTAGAAGGTAGACAGTCCTAAGGGACAATGATGATGAGGAGAATAGTGAAGAAGAAGGGGTAGAAAATGTCTTAAAAGACATTAGAGAGACCTCAGATGAGGTTGAGGACACTGAATATAGTCATTATGACTTTGAGACTGCTACTGATGCATGTGAAGAGGAATGTCTAAGTCTCAGTCCCATGATAGGGCATACAGAAATGGTTGAAAGTGTAGATTAAGAGGTTACTGATTCAGTTGAAGCTAGAATTACAATGGTTGTAGTTGAATATTTTTTAGAGGAAGTGGTAGTGGACCCTCCTATTGATGAAGTTTATCAATGAGGTATGGTAGAGATGGATGTGGTTGCTCAGAAGAATGCTCCAAGTGAGTTGGAGAAACCTGTTTCCACAGGTTCAGTTGCTACCGTTCATGGGATAGAAGACTTGTCAGAAGACCCTGGATTTGTGGTTTTGGGTTTAGACTATGAAGATTCTGATGATGACCAACCTATCAAAATTCCTCCCATTCTAGCAGTTACAGAAACTACTATTGTGCAGCCAGTAGTACTTCTTCCTCGAGACTATGTGAAGAAGGAAGATTTGGAATCATTTAAGTCAAATTTGAAAATACACTTTGATGAGAAATATACTGAGATAGAGAAAAAAATAGCTCACAATCAAGGAATCATGAAATCTGTAGTGGAAAGACTAGTTTCTACCCATCACTCAGCCGTGATACATGAAGTAAAGGAATGTTAGAATCAAGTCAGAGTATTGGTAGATTCTATGGAATCTGTGAAGCAGTCTATTACCAATTTATAATCCTATACGGATTCAGGGGCTTAGGTGGACAAAGATCTTAGATATGTTAAAATTATGGTTCAACAAATGGACACTGTGTTTTAGGAATTTAAGAAGTCTATGGAGACACATGTGAGTGGACAAGATAATGATGTGAAGAGGCTGATCAGTGGGCTGACCAAATCCTTTAAGGAGACAATGGATTTAACTATAGAACCTCTGTGTGAATCTGCTTCATCTTTAGCTGCTCATCCTGTTGATCTAGAAGCTTTCATATCGGTTGTCCAAGAAGAATTGGAGAAGTTTTCTGGTGCAAGTACCTCAAAACCTCATTCCCTGACTTTGGTTATTTCCACTACTAGATAAATTCATAACAATGTAGTAAATTACTTAAGGGAAGCTACTAAATATCAGAAGGCCATAAGAAAAAGTTTATTCCTACTAAAAAAGTGTGTATAATAAGCATCAGATGGATAGTCACTTTAAGATGCTATTGGAAAACTTGGGAATTCCACCAGTCACTCAATACTTTAAGAATCAGGTTAACAGGCTTAGAGAGTTGACTCCTACCTTATAGAGATTCATCGAGAATAAGGATGACTTTATATCAGCCTTGGAGAGAGGAGGAAGTGTCATTATGGATTTTAGAAATCTTCTTTTACCCTTCCTCCATGTGGAGTTCACTCCTATCATTGTTCTTCCAGCATTACCTTCTTCATCAGCTTCTTCAGGATCTACCAGTGTTGCACCAATGATGACTCCTGTACAGGACATCATAAGATTGACCCCTATGATTCCTCATAGATCTACTAACTACAGGTCTACTGATGCTTTTGTTGTAGCTCCTCCAACCCTGCTCATTGCTATCCCTAAGCCTATTCCTCCATCCTCTAGACCTGACTCCCCAGCTTCCAAATGCAAATATCCCTTAGACATATATGGTGTGGATTAACTGTGTGATGTCTTATTTGATAGGGATCAGTGTAATTTTTTTTTGTATCTTGTATTATTGTTTCATTAATACTAAAATCGTATTTTGTGAATTTTTGTCTTATATTATTTTTGTTAATCACAAAGGGGGAGAAGTTTTAAGTTTACTGGATATTTTCATATATATGATGTCTATTTTGGTGAGAAGTTTTAATTTCCCCAAAGTTACCCAAAGGGGAATAAGTTTTTAAGTAAGCTAGAATCTATGCATATATATATACCTTTTTTTCCACAACAACATGGTTCAGTTTTAATTATAAACACCTCTGAAGATATTAGGAAATGTGCTTAACCCTAATTGAGAAAATACTAACATAATTTGTGATTGTAAAAAAGGGGGAGATTTTTGGAATCACCTATTTTGATAATCCCAAATCATGTTTCATCTATGTGATAATCATGTTTTTGTTCTATGATAATCGTGTTTCATTTATATTCCTAGTGTTTATCAAGAAATAACCATATAATTTTAATCTCACTGCTCTCTTATTTAAGTTTATAGTGAAAAATTTATTTAAGTAAAGGTCACCAATGAAATGTCACCAATGTAAAGGTCACTGATGAAAGGTCACCGATGCAAAAGTCACCGATGAAAGCTCACCGATGAAAGGTCACTGATGAAAAGGTCACTGATGCAAAGGTCATCGATGCAAAGGTCACCGATGCAAAGGTCACCGATGCAATGGTCACTGATGTAAAGGTCACCGATGCAAAGGTCACCGATGCAAAGGTCACCGATGAAAGGTAACTGATGTAAAGGTCACTGATGAAAGGTCACTGATGTAAAGATTACAGATGAAAGGTCACCACTGAAGGTTACTGTTGAAGGTTACCATTGAAGGATACCGATGCACACCTACTTTTGAAGCCTACTATTGTGAAGACTATTGTTACCTGTCTATTGATTCTTACCATTCTATACTTTGTCAAATTTTTAAAATTATTATAACGGTCATATTTGGTAAATTTAATGCTTCTAACATTAATTAATGCTGATTGTAGACATATCAAGAGACCGTATCTGGGGACAGTATGAGGTATGAGGAGGATCGCACATGGTCTACTTATTCCTATTATTGAACCTCAAATATAAAGTGGAGACTAAGGAAGATAAGGATGCACGTATAGAAGAAAAGAAATAAGAATACATGAGAAAGAGATGATCGAAGAGAACTAGGAAGAACTATTCGATCACTTACATTGTGAACCCAAGAACTTTAAGAAGATCATTTCTAGAGAACAATTTCAAGGCTACCTTCTGTGCTTCATCAACTCTTGATCAAAAAAAGAAGCAGAATACTGAGTTCCTGAAAACTAGAACCTGGAGTTATGACACTCTGTTTTGAGGACAACTTCTAGAGACATACTCATACTAAAAATTATTTATTCCAAGGAGTCAAGAACTAAACTAAAAACACATAGATCTTTCTCAAATCAATCTCATAATATTATATCTACTATGTTATTTTATTTTACATTTTTGAGAAGTGTATGTGTGTCTGTTACACACGCTGTCTCCTATGATTTAACTAGAGGATACTGAAAAATCCTCACATCAAATTTCACCTACATTTTGTTTCCCATTTATAACTATGGAAGAGACCATTTGTGGTCTGTATTTTTTGTTTTTCCCATGAAGAACTGTGGTAGAGGGTGTCAACCCTGGATGGTTTTTGAAAACTATTTGTAAATCCCGATACAGGCTGTGTATCAAATTTATTATTAATATAAACTGCTTGGTGGTAGGTGATCACCAAGTGAAGAGGATTAAGTTTCATCTTGAGACTGAGCCTCTTGTTTAATTCTACTGTGTATTATATTTTGTGACACTCTGTTTTATCTATTTTCCTCTTCTCATTAATTGCTAAAATAGAATTTTTTTTGCATTGAATTTGATAGTTAGTTTTGGTTAGTGTGTGTATATGTTTAATTCAGTAAAATTGTTTCAAAAGTTGAAGAAGTGTTTTCTAGGAATTAAACTGATGAATAATCACCCTTTGAGAAACCTGTTGACCAACTAAACATTTATATCTCTACTGCCTTAATTAACTTGGCCATTTTCAAAATTTGGGGTTATTAAGAATAAAGTTTTTAACAGAAATTTTAAGTAGGAACTCAATTCACCCCCTATTTATATTCCACTCTCACCAACATTAATCATTTTCACTTTGTAATTGGATATAAAATTTAGCAAACTTTTGAACGTTTTTTACTTTAAAAACACGCATTGTCGTCCCGTTTGCAGGAATGATTTTAAATTAATTTATACTAATTATGTGATTGTATTTTGAAAAAATGTATTCTAAAATTTTAATCATCATAATTTATAATTTATAATAATGTCAACTTATTTTTTTGTAAAAAAATATTAGTGAATGTAATTAAAATTAATTACAACGATTAAGGTGAAATTAAGCTTGACAAGGGACTAAACCTTAAACTTGAGGGAAGAAATGACATAAAAACTTGTCCAAAAGTCATTATATGGACATATTTAGACGTTATAATCCCATTTATTTAATTTTTACAATTATTGTATCCACTTGACATGGGAAAAATTAGGGTTTAATTCCCTTTCCAAAACATTACAAGAGTGCCACTCCTCCTCCACTATAAAAGGGTCCTCATCCCTTACACTTCCTCACACCTTTAAAGACACTTTATATAGATAAAAATCTGATAAAATAGATCCTAAAAATAAATACCCTAATTTTATAAGGCTATCCTTTGGAATAAATCCATCCAAGAAAGCCCTTTGGTGAAAACCAAAAGGAGTTACCCAAATAAGAGGTAACATTATTCCTCAAGCTCCTTTGTTTTATTTTCATTCTCCACCCCTAAAATATTATTATTAAATGATTATATAATAACAATAGTATACTAAATATACTGATATGTTGTTATTATAAGGTTTCTACCTACACTTATACACATTTCCATCTAATGGGTAATGAAGTTACCATTTATGTGTATGGAGAACTACTGCCTCACGAAATCATGATTATTCATTTTTTCCTTTACCACCTTTAATGGTTAGGAATTATGATACAAAAAAATATTTATATATGATATATATGATACTTATTATATATTTATTCTTATTTAATTCTTTTATAACACATACCTTTATACTTTCCATTTTGTGTAAACACAATAACATCATTTTTGGAAGTGTGGACTACCACCTCTCCAAAGCGATGTGATTCGTTCATGCTATACATGGAATGTATAAAGGATGATTTTAATTAAAAATATAAGACATAAATGAAATATATTTTATATTCATGACATAATTACCTTTCTGTATATATAATATATCATTTTCTTATTATCCTTTCCAGACACTAAAAAAAGTGATAACGTCGATCCTGTATGTGTGGACTACCGCCTCCTCGACACGATGTGATTACTTTTACATCAAAAGAATTAAATATATAAGTATATATGATTAAATAACATGGTATTTAGGTTATGATTATAATTATGGAAATATATAATTTTACTTAACTTCTTTCTATAATTATCATTGAAAAATGGGAACGTTACTCATGCGTATGTACGACCTATCGTCTCCATGATTATAACATTGGTTAATTTTTCATAAAAATATATAATGATTGGTTTCAAAATTATAATTGGTGTATAAATATGATAATTATTTCAAGAAAATTATTATGGATATGTTATATAATGACCCCTTTGACCATAGTTAACCTGCCAAAGTCATTTTTGATAGATAAACCGAATTTGGTCAAAACACCCAACGTATACTGAATTGTTTAAGTAGTTGTGTACACCATGATAATAAGTAAAATAAAATTAATGATAAAGTTTAAAAGTTTATGAAAAAATTAAATAATCAACATAATTTTATTATTTATGAATAGAAAGACACACGTGATAAGTCAGACTCAAGGTAATGGATTTCATCCCAATTTATATTCTATTGAGACTTATTTTTTGTGATGCACCAATTCACTTTTATATAGTGTATATAATACCATTTTCATATATTATATCATGAATATAATTATTGTCATGATATTTTAAGTTTCATTTAATATCACACCTTAATGGGTATTATTATTCAAAAGTTTCAAAGTGGCATGATACACTTTGAAATGTTTAAAGAATATTTTCCACAAGAATGTTGTTAATGATTATCTTTGAAATATCACTTCATTTTGTGATTTTTAAATTTATCTTGAGAAAATAATTTTATTGTAATAATTTTTCATTGGTAATTCCCTTGAATATCCATATTCTCATAAAATGGATATTATTATTACCTAAACTGTATATCATTTTTACATATGGTGTTCACTTTGAAAGTTATTTGATTAACTAGGGAAATATTTATAAAACCATATGATTTATTAAATATGGATATTTTATAAGGCACATTATTTATTTCTATTATTTGATATGAGGAATTATTTTTAGTTGAAATGATGGGTAGGTACCAAACTTTATATAGCCCCTCGATGCAACAACTGGTTCTCAGAAGACAAATAAGTTGGCCAAATTAAATAGTTTTTTATCTATAGTTTTAAAACTTCTTATGAAAGGTCATGACGGTATAGGTTTTCATGTGCCTTATAAATTACATTTAATAATTAATAATTTCCTTCATATATATTTTAGTTATCATTGTTATTATCTATGTGGTTTTCATATGATAAAATCTATGGATTCATTTTCATTCTCAATTTATTGATTAAATGGCATGCGTTTTCAGTTTATTACATTTCCATATTGGTTATTCCTTATCTAGTTATTTGAATGTAATTTGTTATACGTTATTTACCTTGACATGTTGATTTATTCTCATTGATTCATTATTTCTTCCACTTAACTTACCCTTACTGAGAATTTTATCTCACCCTTGTTATATTTCCTTTCCCCAGGTTATGAAGAATAATTTTTTAAATGAGTTTCAAGGATGCAGTTAATTAATATTTTTTTATGTATTATGTTTTATTTCCTATTTACCAATATATTATGGGTATCATGTATGTAACCTGGTTTTCCAAAACTACTGAACTATTCAGTTCCTTGGGATTTGAAGCTTGTATCTATGCCAATGTCATAAAATAATGCACTGTCTCTGGGATTCGAGGGTCGGGGCGTTACTTTAACATGTTGGGTTTTAAATACTTTTGGTCTCTCTATGAGAAAATTATGAGTCTTGATCATGTGGATACAACTTTTTTTCATTTTATTTCTCTATGATATTTATAAGGGTTATAACTATGTTCCTCCCCTATTGACCATTCTCCCTCTGCTGCATGTCTCACCAGGCTATTATAGAGATAAACCTTATGAACTACCTGATAGATTTTTACCATCCATACATGATTCCTCATTAGTTTCTCTTATTATGTTATAATTAAATGTAGGGGGTCCTGGTTTATTATTTGTGTGATTTCTCTCTTTTAAAGAGAAATTCCTGGTCTTGTCTATCTTGCTTCATTAGGAGAGTGGAACAGGTGGAGTGGTGACCTGGTTTTCTTATTTATCCCTGGATGAGATGTTTTCAGGGATGTTACTTCATTGGATATCATTGGATACTTGTTATCCTCATCATTTTGATGTTGTACACAAAGGATTTTAGTAGGGAAGCTATTGGTTCTTGTTTTTAAGACCACATGATGATGAAACATGGTTGGATCATAGGTCTTGGAAAACGGAGTTTGACTCATACAGTGGTAAAGAAAATGGAGTAGTAAATGAGATGATTGAAAATAGATGATGGCTATGTGTAGCTATTATCATGGTGGCTTTGAGAAAGTAAATATTAGACCTCTGGTAAGGTGGTCTTGGTTAGTTTTTTACTATTTTTTGGTTCTTGAGACTTGTACCTACCATGTTCCTTCTGTGTAGCATTTATCACATTATGTTACCATTTTTTTCTAACTTATATTGTAATCCTTTATTATTGGATATTAAAAATCATGTTAATACTTCCCTATACTCATAGACCAATTTTTTGAAGCACATAAATTCTATATGTCCTCTACTGATTTCCTCTTTCAATTTCTTTGACCTTGTAAAATGCCAAACCCTACTTCTTGAATAAATATAAATATGTGAAAATATTGTTTTGAATTATATAGTTGAAAAATAATTTGTTTTTGTTACTATAAAAAATGTTAAAAATATTTATGAATCATTTTTTTTATTTAAAAAATTTATTCTAGCTTTATGAATATATCATTTTATGTTACGTTCTTTTTTGGCAATCACTACATGCCTCTGCTATGATACTTCCTTGATTCTTTGAGATTATTTATGCATTTGAATCTATTTTTTTGGTTATGGAAATTCATACAGTGAATTTTTAATTTTAATTATCATATTTGATTTTGTTTTTTAGTGGAATATTCATGTACATAATGTTTTCTTCATGGTTTGAGAATTATTTCAAGTTTGTTTGTTGTAATTCCTACCATCATGTGATTTATTAACAATTTTAAAATTATCTATCATTCTTAAAATATCATAATATATTTTTGAATATATTCATATTTATTTTTTGACTAGTTATGGAATTGGGATTATAAATATTAGTTTTTAATTTTTAATTTTTGGGTTTTAATTAACTATAACTATACCTAATTGGATATTGACAGTTGAATGGGGAATTATGTATCAATATAGATCCCAAAATTGATATCAAATCCAAATTGGACATAATTTTATGTCATTAAAATTAAAAATCAAACTATTCAATGCTTTAAATGATTTAGTTAATGGATTTTACATTTCAACATGCTCTGAAGTTCATTCATATAGGTCGTTTACTCTTTTTTGAATATAATTTTAAAATATTCTACGATTGTTGTTTCCTTACTGGTTTTCCCCTAATTTTTTGCCTATTTGAGTCTGTTGATTAATTTAGTTGGTGCATCCTAGTTGTGTATCATGTTATGTGGTAGGAAGGGGTGAGTTTGAGGTTATCCAATGTGAGAGTTTCTTGGTTAAGAGAGATGTTTTTTGATATAGTATTCTAGTGTCTTTAGCATCTTTTGTTCTACCTATTTACCTTAATAGTGAGTCGATATTTAGATTTAGGTTTGTTCCTATGGTTTTTTTCCTGGTTTGGGTTATTTATATAGGTGTTGACCTATTAATAAAGGTGACTAGACCTAGGGAGTGTTTAGAAAGAAAGTTTCATGTGGATAGGTTCAACAATGATCAATCTTCATTGTGATTCTTTAGGCATGTGTCTAGAAGTGTTGGGTTGTTCCTAAATATGATTAAGAACCTAGAATTGGATATTTTTTTGTTGGTCAATAGCTAGATAACTTTGGATTCCTAGTATTCCCAATAGGTTAAAAGACTATCCTTATGACCCTTAGAATAGAATGAGATTTTTTTGGAACTTGGTTGTTGAGGAATTTCTCTTATTGGTTGAGATTAATCAGTTTTATCCCCTTAAGTGAAGATTCTAGACCCTTATTAGGATGGTTTAATGATTTTTTTTGGATTTATGCAGATACTAGTGTGATTTTTCTATTCTTGGTGTTCTTATTCTATTATCTTAGATTATATGACTATATTGTTTTTTGGTTTATTGAGTTTTGTGAATATTCTATGATGTATTATTTTATAATGTTTATTTTAAGGATGAGTATTGATGTATTTTTTTCTTGTGTGATGGTATTGGTTTTCTAGTACTAGGATTCATTCTTAGCACAATCTGAGAGGGTGAATCAGGTAAGTATAGATATGTGTTATGTTTATGTTTAGAATTCCTTAATTATGATCCTGTTTATCAATTTTAAAAGGTCATTAAATTTTAGAAATGTGTCACATTGATATATGTTGGGGGATAACATAACTATTGTACCTTGTAGTGGTTTCCTATTTAGAATGTGGTGACTAGACTGATTATGGATGGTGGTGTGAAATCATAATGTGGTTTAGGATTTTAATTTTCATGGTGAATATTATACAGTATGATTTCATAGTAAATTGTGTAATTACATTTTAATTTACAAGGTGTAGAATTTTGAATTTTTTGTTCAATGTTTTTTGTAATTGTTAATTAAATTACATTTATTTTTTAATTTTAATATTCTAAGTTTTTATACTTTGTGGGGATCTTAGTAAGCTATTTATGAAGCTTGATCATGTGGCTAGGGATTGTTTTTCTATTTATTTCTCTATGATATTTGTTAGGGGTGCAACTATGTGCCTACCCTATTGGCCATTCGCCCCCCCATGTGTCTCACTAAGATACTATAGAGCTAGGCCTTGTGAAATACCCATGCAATTTACTCTATATAACCATCCACAATCACAACTTTCTCCTATTCCACCATCATTGTACATAAGGGTTCCCAGTTTTGATATTAAAGTGTTTTTTCTCTCCTAGAGGGAGATTCTTGGTCCTTGAAATACTTCTTTATTAATATCGAGAATAAGGAGGAGTGGTGACATGGTTTAATTATTCATCACCAAAGGATAAGGTTTCGGGGCTATTCCCTGGTTGGCTAGAACTGAAGACTCGTTTCAGGCATCGTTTAGATGCTTCATGCAAAGGATTTTAACAAGGAAACTACTAGTTCTTATATTTAAACTAGAAGGACAGAGGAATCTAGTTAGAGAATAGGTTTTAGATAGTTAAGTTATAATTGTAAATTAGAATTAAACTTGGAGTTGTAGAATAGGGTGATTTGAAAATGATGATGTTTATGTGAAATTATTGGTATGAAGGCTTCAAAAAAGCTGATACTAGAACCCTAGTAAGGGGGTATTATCTATTTTTTACTATGTTGGTTCTTGTGCCTTATAACTACTATGTTACAATAGTGTGGTATTCATAGTGTTATGATAATATTTTTCACTCGCCTTTCTTATACTCCATTTTTTTATCATAGTAAAACCTATATTGATACTTCCCCATGCATGTAGGTTAATCGGCCAAAGCATTTGAATCATTTGTGTCCTCTAATGATTTCCACTTTCTGTTTATTTGACCTTGTTAAAAGTTGAACCCTACTTCTTGAATAAATATGAATCTAGTTTAAATCTAGTTTTGATTTCTATAGTTGATAAAGAATTTGTTTGTGTTGCTGTTAAGCATGTTGAAAATATTTATGATTTTTTATTGTTTTGAAAATATATATTCTATTTTTATGAAATTAATAAATTATTCAATGTTCATCTATGGTAATCACTATATACTGCCGCCTTGTTACTTCTTTGCTACTTTGAGATAGTTTATGTTTTTGAATCTATTTCTTTTTGTTTCTAAAAATTCATACATTGAATTTGAAATTTTAATTCCCATGTTTCATTATGTTTTTAGTGGAATCTATATGTACGTAATTTTTCTATCATGGTTTGAGAACCATTACAGGATATTTTGTGCAAATTTCCACTTCCATGTGATTTTTTCACAACTGTAAAATCATTTTCCACTCCTAGAATCATGGAATATATTTATGAATATATTTATGTTTATTTTTTTTCATTATTTATTGAACTAAGAATATAAACATTAGTATCTGATTTTTTATTTTTGGGTTTTAATGAAGTATAACCATACCCAATGGGGTCCTAGTGGATGAATGGGGAGTACAACATTAATGAATCCCCCAACATTCTTAGTTCCTGGTCACGGTACATGTGAATAATTATATATGATATCATTAAACTAACATTATCATTCTCATTATCATGTTTATTTAGGCTGAATATAAATCACATAATGATGTTTTGTTTTTTAATTATATGGTGGAGGGATAAAATGGGTAGGATTATGGAACACCTATCATGGGGTGTGAAGAATATATTATTTAGTTTTCCTAGTGAAACACACTAGCTTACCAGGGTGATCTCTCTTGAGGGGATTTTGTAGTCAATAACTAACTATTTATATTTCAATTATTATATTTTTTTTATTTTAAATATTTTAGGAAAAATATTTTTTTTGGGTTTTGATTTTATAATTAAATTCTAAAAATACAATAAGTAATGAAAATGCAGAGATAATGTAGTTAGTGAGAAAGAACTTAGTACTAGATTTGGTAACTCATGTTCCTTCATTATTAATTATTATTTCCTAAATTATATTTGATAAAATATCCCACTATACATGGAATACTATCATTTAATTTGAGTGTGAGGTTTTTCATGCCCCAGAGAGATCTTTGACACACAAAACCACACCTACTCTAATGATCAAGAATGATGGAAACCCCTCAACCGAGAGCATGAAAATTTTAAGAACCGACTCCACTGTACGCCATTTTATCCATTAAACATACTCTACTCCACTGTATGAAGATAATACTAAAGATAAGAGAGGTAATATTGATTTTTTCGACAATAGAAATGAGTTCAAGATTCATTACAAAGAGTGGTGGATGACCACTGCACCAAACCAGATCACTCCTTTCTCCCTCACCACAAGTAGAATAAAAAATTTAAGAAATAAAGAGAAATAATTCAGGAACATGATATAAAACTCCCCCAAGTCAAATCCTTGGTTCTTAAACTTATCATTGTGAGTGTAGGTGATCATGATGAAAAGGAAGATATATATATAGAGATATATTTTAACACCAATAGATTTTGGAATATATTTATCACTAAATTAACACTTTGTTCGATAGCTTGCTTCGCATGAAAAATCGAACTAAAACAATCCCTGACATATTAGATGAATATTATAAGATTAATAAAACATATAGTAAATAAAAAGATATAAATAAATTAAAATTTCTTACATTTAGAGGATAAATAATTAATATGATTTAATATAAAAAGAAATGTTCTTTCTAAAATAATTATTTAAAGTATTAATAAATTACATCAACCAATTTTAAATGATTATTGTGATAAAATATGATATTTAAATATAATTAATTATATATTCAAATTATTTAAAATATAAATTGGTGTGGAATAATATCAAGAACGTTTGATGTTCAAATAGGATATTTTTAAATAAAAGTAATTTTTCTTTATATTTTGTATTTTTATTTAAAAGATAAATTTATAAAATTAGAATATAAATTATATAAAATTAATATAATTTTTTATTTTAAGTTGTTAAAATTATCTTAGTTTTATTTTTTTTAATTTTTATGAAATAATTTTTTTATTTTAATAGTTAAAAATACAATTTTTACTAAAATCACAGCGTTTATGACTATATCAAGAAGTACGTATAGCTTAAAAACTTATAAAAAAATTTTCATGCTAAAATAAATATTTAAGGATTAAAACTATAAATTTAAAAATAATGTTATTAATTTATAAAACCCATGTTTAAACTTTTATTAACTTAAGTAATATTTTCCAATAAAAGATTTTTCATCTTTTCTTTTAATTAAATATTATTTTGATAAAATTTCGTTTTGGATTTATTTAAAATACTAATAAATTTTATTTGTTTTATAATAAACCATTTTGTATCATGAAAATATTATAAATTGATAAGTTTACCCTACACATAAATTTTAATCTTAAAAACACTCTTTTTTCTAAAAAATGGGGGTTTTCTACGTTACACGCGTTAATTTTAGAATTAATTTTTATTACACATAGAAATTTTATATAATAAAATGGATATTATATTTTTAATTATTAGGTTCAATTTATATAATAATACCTATTTTTATTTTTAGGATTTAAATGTAAATTATTTTTGTAAAAAATAGTTACCATAATAAAACAAAAATGGTAAACATAGAATTCTAAGAGTAAAGAACTTAATTTTTTTAGAACATTTGTAAAAATTAATGGTTGAAATTTCACTAACTTTATCTCATCATATACTCCATTATTGTTCATTTTGGAGTCTTTTTGACTTGTGAAACACGTTTTATCTTTATATCTAGTTGAAATAATACAAAACATCCATTCTAACCACTTATAAAAGGGACCTATCAGCACTCATTTAATATAACCCTAAAATTTTATTTTCCTTATGAAACTCTTACCTTTTCCTTTAAACTATAATCCTATTGCTTTTTATTGAGCCTATGTTTTAGTATGTACATATGAGTCTTTCAATTTTGATGAATTTTGAATTTTTGAATTTGCAGATCGTCCAGATTTTGAACTAGGGTTAAAAATAGAATTATAAGAGATAAATTACCTAAGAATGTGTTTTTAGACATGAAATGGGTCTTGATAGGTATCCCATAGGTTTTGGGAAGCAGTAAAGGTAACCTTGGGTGGATATAGTCTATAGTCACCAATTAGCCACAAGCTATTCTCCTGGGTCCACCGGATAGCCGGTGGCCTTATGAGAGGGGGGGGGGGGGTGTCACACCCTAGTTTTTAATTTTATATTTTATTTTTATTTATCATTTTTCCTTTTAATTCTCCTTTTATTTTTTTATGTTTCAGATTGAAATTTTGAGTTTCAGCCTATTTTTCTTCAGTTGCATAGTTTAAGAGCACGATTAAGGGGTAGCTGTGCGAGACCCTAATGCTGAGTTTCTTTCTACTTCATTTTATTCTTCCATAGTTTATGTTTCATGGGTTATGTACAGTTTTATTCAAACTATGTGGCACCTCAGAGAAACCATGCAGAACCTTGGGTGTCTTTGTATAAGGGCTCATGACTTGAGCCCAATTAGTCTAAAGTGTATAGTAAGTATTCACATGGCTCTATAATTTTTGACAGAACCAAGTTTCATGGTTTCCTAAACCTTGTGGACAAACTTTGAAGGTGTCAAATGAGTCTAGTAAGGGAACATGGTTTAGGAAACCGTGTGGCCTAACCATGCAAAGATTCTAGGTTCTTTAAAAATGTAAAATTATTATTTTTCCCCTCTTAGTTAAAACCCTAAAATGCCTCCTCTCACCCTCATTTGGTTCATACAACCTTAGGGGATCTCCTCCCTTCCCCTCCTCCTCACATGGTGATTCTAAGGGATTTTTCAAGTTATTGGGGTGATTTCTCATGGTATTCTCCTCCTTTCTTCTCCCTCTTTCATCTTATTCGATTTTCTCTTGAGTTCCTATTATTACTTGGTCTCTTGGGTCTATGATTAATGTTTTTTGGTTTCAAAATTGGGATTTTTATGTTATTAATGTTTCTATTGGATGCTATTTTCCTCTTGGACCCTTGTGGGGTTGTTTTGGGTTCTCATTGTCGAAGTGCTTGTGTCTTAAGGTAGGTTTCCATTTACATTTGATATTTAAATTTAAAAAACATTGTTTGATTGAATTTTATGAATTTATTTGATAATAATTATAGATGTATGATTTTTATAATAATTTTTTTATATGAAATGAGGTGAATTTCCCCTTATTTTCTATTGAATGAAAGTGGTTCAATAAACTTCATGCTTTAAGTGTTTATCAAAATGTATGGTTGGCTCTTGTAACGGTGTTTTAATTTGAAAATATATTTCCAAATGGGTATTTGGTTTTACAAATGTTGTGTTGAGTTATTTGGAAATGTTTTTTTAATAAAATAATGGAAGAGGCCCAATTTAAACTTTTAAATCAATGGTTTTTCTTAAAAACTCCCTTGGGATGTGTCTTTTTCCTTGATGGATGCTAATGGTAATGAGAGATCTTTAGCATGGGAATTCCATTATTTTTTATGGTGGAAGGCAAGGAGATATTCCTTGGGTTATTTGAGGTTGATTTTTGGTTGTGTGGATTATACGGTGGTTTATACTTGTGATTTGTGTGTGGTTGATTTACTTACCTCAGCCCCACTTTAGACTTGATATGGTAACTTGAAATAGATAGAGGGTTATTTGAGAATGTTTTTTGCACTAATTTAGGATTACACTCTTGATATTGGCCCTAAGTATGGACTTTTATCTTCTCTGGGATTATTCCCCTCGGTTAGGACAGATAGGGTATGACTGAGCATAAGGGATGTTGGATGCATCAGGCACTCCGAGATGATGGATATGAGAGTAGTATGTTCTAGATTATTACATGATCTCCTAGGTACTCCCATGTTACCCTAGCAATAATTTATCTACGATGTATAATTTAGGTGCCTCATTTGATTTGGTCTCTGTTGTAGTGTTTTTCAATTTCCCCTGTCATGTGATTGTTTCTCTTGCTCTATTATGTGGTGTACCAATTTGGTAAAAGAGTGTTTTTGGTTTTCAAATGTTTCATGAAAAATCTATTGAGAAAAATGTTTTCATAACCCTCTACCCTACAAAAACATCATTTTCCTCAATTTCCCTATCTTTTTAAAAAATTACCAAACTCCCTTGTCAAAAAACCTATTTAAAATGAATGGGTTAATGGACCATATTTTGTTTGAAAATAAATGTATGAAAAACCTATGCTTGTATATTGTATTTCAGACCTGTATTAAGTGAATATTTTATTTAAATGAATTTAATTTGGGAATATATTACTTGGGAATGCCTACTGATTTTTTAATACTCACACCTATACTTCCTTCTTGTTTTTATCCTCAGGTGAATGTTCTATATTGGTTTCGATTTCTATTGTGTGATGTCAGTTTTTGGGTTTTGTGAGTGACCCGTGAAGTCACACATAGATCAATTAGGTAGTTAGGTTTTGTTTTATTTTTTAGTTTATATGTTATTGTTATAATTATTTATATTTATATTGTGATTCCATTTTATTAATCCACTGATTTTTATATATATATAATTTGGGAGAAATCATTCCCACTATCCATTTTTGATTCCCTTGGTTCTTGTCACCACCATGAGGAAATCAGGAACGTGCCTCAGGGATTTCACGAGTCGGATCAGGTGACTGGTCTAGTGTTTATTCATGTTGGTTTGTAACAAAATATTATCATAGCCTAGGTTCCTTAGTGGACCTAGATTTAAGTGTGCGATTTTTTATTTTGGTTTCAAAGGTATATGTAGTAGGGAAATCAGAACATGGGGTGTGGGTATGAGGAAGTGAATTTCTAAATTTTTTTATACTGAACCTTGGAATACCATGGGAAGTGGGGTTTTGAGTTTTGTCTTTTAATTTTTAGTAATCATTTTGCAATGAAATGAGAGTTTGTCTAGTGGTTTATGATGAGCTCACATGGCACAAAAAGCTATGAGGATCCTAAGTACATGGTCCTAAAATACTCTTCATAATGGTTGTGTGGTTGGAATGTAGCTTCCAACCATATATCCAAGTCACCCATCTACACTATTTCCCCCCTCATGAGTCTATTTTGGGTTTCCCTTCTTTTCAAGTTAGTTTTTAAAAACCTTGTTTTAAATTATGAAATCTCAGATTTTTAATGTTAATATTTTAGTTTTTAGAAATAATAAATGGTTTATCAGATTTATTCAAATAAAGTTTTGGAAATTTGTCTTTAAATAAAATTATTTTTGATGATATAGGTTTTTAATTAAATTATCTTTAATAAAACAATGTTTCTTTTAAATTGAGGAAGTGGTTTAAAAGGGAATGGTTGGATTTTTTAGTGGAAATTAAAGTATTTTTGGTAGAATTAAATGACTCAGAGTGTGGGATTTTAAAATGGTTTTTAATTTAGTGGTTAATAAACTTTTTGAAAAAAGTTTTGTGGAATTTTTTGGTCCATTTATTTTTGATTTGGGTGTTTATTTGTGACGAGTTATTATTTTTGAGTTGGTTTTGACTGAGTTATTGGTTATATTATTGTTTAGAGTATCCCCCACCACAATTCTATGGATATTTGAGGTGTATCTATAATTGGTTCACCATTAGAAGACCCTATGTTTGATCAGCACAAAGACTTACTTATTGAGTTTTATAAGTTTAATCCTCATCCCTTTTATTGTTAAGATGATCCTTTTGAAGTAGAAGAGTGGATGAAAGAAATTGAGAGAATATTTGGTTTCCTTGAGTTTCTTGAGCCTCTAAAGGTAAAGTTTACAACATTTATGATCAAAGGTCCAAGCTGTATGTGGTGGAAGTTGGTCATTAGAACCAATCTTTAGTAATACCTCACATGGGATTTTTTCAAGACTTCACTCATCCGACAATACCTCTTTGAGACTGTGAAGATGAAAAAGGTGGTAGAGATGTGCTACCTTCACTAAGGTGAAGGATTGGTGTTGGATTTCATTCATCCTTTTATGGATCTGATTCCTTGACTCTTGGAGTTGGTTGTGGGTGATTCTATGAAAGGTTAATATTTTGATAATGGGATTCATCATGATATATAGTATAAGGTTTCATAACTTAGTCTAAACTCCATTTTCGATGTAGTAAAGAAAGCTATTCTGGTTAAAGCTATATTAACAGGAGTAATTGAGGTTTCCAATATTCCTCCAATATTTGGAAGAAATGAAGGGGATTACAGTGAAGATATCAATAAGTGGTATGATGCTGGTCATTCTAGTGGTATAATTAAGAGGCATTCTTATATTTCATAAGCTTTTCCTAGGAATGAGACCCCAATGTGTCACCAATGAGACAAGAAGTGTTACAAGAAGTCACCTTGTCCAAAATTACTAAACACCCTCCATACCTATGGAAAACTGGGTGACATGCAATGGTTTTACTGAGGTGTTTCCACCAAGTGATGTGGAGGTAGATCCACCCCTTTAGAGGACACTCCAGGCTTTCTTTAAGATTATGGTGCTGATATAAGTTCAGTTCAAAGATTCTATTATTATAAATTTTTCTTTCTTTGTAGTGGTTGTATCTTGTAGTGTCGTATTTTTTTCATATTTGGAAAGGATATTGTGTATCTATTTAAAATATATATTTAATGGGAATGTCTTTTGAGGGATTCTGAATTTCATCATCTTGGTGTGGATCATGTTCTCTTGCATGTCTTGTTTCTGTTGTCTAGTTATTCATAGGGTTGTGTGTGGTTGTTATTGTTTGATGGTTTAATTTTGATGGGTGGTGTTGGTTGGAAATCCAAAAAGAATTATAAAATGATGGGGAGTCCACCATGACATCCCATGTTTATTGACTTAATAATTCATTCCTATCTTATTATTTTATTTTTTTCATTTAGAGAGTTTTCAGGCAGTCGCCCTCGGCCTCCTGGGTTGTTTAGTTTTTGAGATTTTCCTCTCCTTGATAAATGTTGGGCCCTTGGAGTAGGCTCGATGGTTTTGGTTATGGTAAGGTGTTTGAATTATGGTTTGAGGTTTTTCATTTCTTCTTGGGGACTGTTTTAATTACAATGGATTTCTTTAAGAAAGAGGTGTAAGTTTTTTTTGGTGGTAGTTGAGGTGTTCTTCGGTTTGAATAATTGGGTTGGATGGGTGAGTGAGTCTTTGTATTTAAATCAATCAACTAGAAAATTTGATGATTTATAGGGGAATAAAGTATAATTGTGGGGATAATTTTCACACCCCAGTTTTTAATTTTCTATTTTATTTTATTTTATTATTTTTCCTTTGGATTCCCCTTCGATTTTTGGATGTTTTTGATAAAAATTTTGAGCTTTGATATGTTTTTCTTTAGTTGCATGATTTATGAGCACAATTAAGGGGTAATCATGAGAGACCCTGATGAAAAGTCTCTTTAAAATTCATTTTCTTCTTGCATGGTTTTTATTTGATGGGTTGAGCTAGGTTTGATTCAAATTGTGAAGCTCCCAAGAGAAACCATGCAGATCCTTGGTTGTCTCTAGATGAGTGTGCTCAACTTGAGCATGGTTATTCCAAACTGTACGACAAGCCTGTACATGTATCTGTAATTTTTGATAGAACTAAGTCTCATGGTTATAATACGGTTTACCAATCTAAGTGTACAAACCATGAGGGTGTCCGGTGAGCCTAGTAAAGGGAGCACGGTTGGCACATGATTTGGGAAACCATGCGGCCTAACCATGCGAAGTTCCCAGGTTCTTTAAAAATGAGAAATCCCTCTTTTCCCCTCTTAGTTTTTAACCCTAAAATTCTCTTCTCTACCTAATTTGGTTCATTTTACACTACGGGAGCACCTCCCTTATTCCTCAATCCTCCCCTCCTCCTTCCATGGTAATTATAAGGAATTTCTCCAAGGTTTTGTGGTGATTTATCAATGTATTATCCTCCTTTCATCTCTCTATTCCCTTCCATCTTCTATTGATATCCTCTTATTACTTGGAATATTGGGTATAGGTTTCATGTTTAATTGGGTTTAAATTGTGGGGTTTTGTGTTTTTAGGGTTTCTCTTGGATGCTCTTATCCTCCTGGACCCCTGTGGGGTTATTTCGGGTTCTCGTTGTCAAAGAGCTTGTGGATTAAGGTAGGTTTCCCTTTTCATATGGCCTTTAAATCTAAGAAAAATTGATTGATTGAATTAATCACCTTTAATTTATATTAATTAGTTATTTATTATTTTTTAAAAAATTGTTTGATATGAAATGAGGTGAATTTCCCCTTTTTTTTTATTGAATGAAATTTTTTCACTAAACTTCATGCACTGAGTGTTTTTCAAAATACTCAGTTGGATTTTGTAACAGTGTTTTTATTTCCAAATGGTTTTCCAAATGGGTATTTGGTTTTAGAAATGGTGTGCTTGGTTCTTTGTAAATGGATTGTTTCTAAAATAGTGGAAGATGCCTGATTGGAACTTTTAAATCAAATGTTTTTCTTGAAAATTCCTTTGGGATGAGTCTAATTCCTTGATAGATGCCAATGAGAATTAGAGGTCCTTGGCATGGGAATTACCTTATGTGTTAATGGTTTTATAGAAAGGGGATATTCCTTTGGTAATTTAGGGGTAATGTTTGGTTTTATGGATCATGTGGTGGTTTATGATTATGTTTTTTTATGGTTGATTTTCTTTGTTCACCCCCACTTTAGAATTGACATGGGAACCTATCATAGCTAGAAGATTATCCAAAAATATTTTTCTCACTATTTTGGCATTACTCTCTAGATGGTGGCCCTTAATATAGAATTTTCTCTACTTTGGGATTGTTCCCCTAGGTTAGACCAGGTAGGGTATGACCAAGCATGAGGGATGTTGATTGTATTAGGCACACTGTAATGATGGATCTAACAATAGTATATTCTAGATTATCCCTTGAGCTCATAGGTACTACCATGCTCCCCTAGAAATTATTTTTCTTCGGTGGATAATTTAGTTGCCTCATATGATTTGGTCTCTTGTGTAGTGTTTTTCCATTGCCTCTATTGTGTGATTGTTTCTCTTTCTCTCTTTTGTGGAGTACCTCTTTGGTTAAAGACTATTTTTGGTTTTCAAATGTTTCTTGAAAAATGTATTGAGAATTTGTTTTTCATAAACCTCTCCCCTTTACAAAAACAACCTTTTACTTAATTTACCTATATTATTAAAAACTTCCAAAGCCCCTTGTTGAAAAAAATATTTAAAATGAAGGGAGAAATGGACCGTGTTTTTTAAATGAAATTTATGAAAATCCTATGTTTGTATATTGTATTTAAAACCTTTAGTTAGTGACTATTTTATTTAGAGTAAATGAATTTGGGAATAGATTACTTGGGAATACCTCCTGAGTTTTTAATACTCACACCTATACTTACTTATTGTTTTTAGTATCAAGTATAGGTTCCCGATTGGTTTTGATTGCCATAGTGCGACGTCGGTTTTTGGGTCTGGTGAGTGACCCATGAAATAACACGAAGATATTTTGGGTTATTAGGTTTGGTTTTATTTTTAGTTTATGAATTTTTGTTCATGTTGCTTTTATTTATATTGGGACTATATTTTTTTATTATGCTACTTCATATATATATATATTTTGGTAAATATATTTCCCACTATCTTTCGCTGATTCCCTTAATGATTATTGTGACCCCAGGGAAATCGGGAATGAGCTTTGAGATGTCACGGGATGGCTCAGGTGACTAGTATAGGGTCAACCTAGGTTGGTTCATGACAGGGGGGATGAAATTCTTCCCACCCAGATTTTTAAGGTTGAATCCCCCTTTTCTCTCCCTCCTATTGCGTTCATGAACAGAGGGACTCCTCCACACCCCTTTTCTTATTAATTTTATTTGGTTTTGTGTTCTTGGGTCTTTTCATCAGGGGATCAAGGTACAATCTGCTCTCATTATTCCATTATATTCTATACCTCTTTCATAATTATTTGGAATTGATTTTAGTTTAGGGATTCATGGATATTTTATGAGTGAATGGTGTAATCGACCATTTTCAATGGGGATTTCATGAAATTTAGGGAGAGGATGTCCCAAGATAGTATTCTCCTACCTTCACTAATAATTTCTAAAAAGGTACATATCCATTGAAATTTTCTTAAATTTTATTGAAAACTAAATTTAAATTCTTATAGAATCACTTCAAGTGGTTATGGATTTGTCCTGAGTTGGTTTGAGGACTCCGATGCGAACCTACCATAAGTGGTTGGTCCCAGTTTAAATGTGACAAGGGGGTCCATGACACATGGATGTGGGTGGTGGATAGATAATCTTTCTTTGAAATTGTATGAGTCTTAGAGATCCTAGTAAAATAATTCTACTTATATAATTAAATGATAAATCTTCATGTGAGGTGGGTGGTCCTTCGTACTTGCCCTTTGGTTTATAATTTTCTTAGTAGCATGTGGCATGTGGTCTCTCCACCTTAGGTGATAGACCCTAAAGTTGAATTAATTATTAAATGAATGAATTGGATTACTTAATTAGTTTTTTAATTAAAATATTGATTTAATTAAATTTAAATGCTTGTAATTAGAATATACAAGGAATATAAGACCACTATGGATCCTTGGACTCTTAACGGATTCCTAGATACCGATGGATGGGGGTTCAAATTATCAAAAAGGTCCCTATAACCCTCAAAATATCTAGAGAGGTGTGTAAATAATATGATAATTCAACAAACCTTAACATAGGTTCCTATAGTGTCCTCACTAAAGGGTTTCTTGGTGACTTGGAATAAGTGTCGTGTGTTTGGTCATGTGTGAGTCTTGATTAAACCATAGAGCCTTTGGGTAGGTTTAGTGACCCTAGGGTGAGTGATCCTTCCCCTTAGGGATGTGTTTAGCCTAAGTGGATACACTATAGATAGGATATACTTAGTTTGGGTGTGTGGACCAACTTAGGATGACCTTGAGTTTTTATATGGTCTAGGAGCCATCTCATTTGAACTTTATCAATGCAGCATAACCCATGTGGTATGTGAGGCCTTGTTTATATCTATGAAACTACCGAGAGTGTGACATCCCTCATGAGATGTGTTAGGACCCGATTGATACACTTGATACTAAGGACCCATAGTATGGATACTTTATCGTGTAGTGAACCAGAGGACCCCCATAGGCACCCTAGTGATAGACTGGACCTGAGTGGGTACATTCAGCTTGGGTTGAGAAGGCATGGATGTAACCTCAAAACACATACCTAATGTGTGATCCTGAGGAGATATGGGTAGTGGGGATTATTATTGTGGTTAATTTGGACCTCATAATTTATTAATGTTTTATTTATTTCATTTATAATTATAATGCACTTATGGATCCCCAGATATATTACACGGTATTTTAATTCAGTGCGTGATACAATACGATGAAGATTATACTGAAGATTACCAGAGGTGATTCCTAGGATCTGGTTTTTAATATTTATATGATATGATGATATTGATATGGATGACTAGATGTGCTTCCCAGGATCGGGATGTTGAGCCACATGAAGAATGCCTGTGATGTCAAGATTCAACCTCGGGTTTTTATGGGACACATTGGACACTAAGGGTACCTAGGTCACTTAAAATGTCTTGAATACTGTAGTTAAATATTGTGAAACTATTATTATCATGAATATTAATGGATTTCTAGGTTACCTCTAGGATCCATCCAGTTAAGCATGATGATTTACATGTATCTGATTGGGATGCCCAGGATGCCTGGGATTCAAATGGTTGACATGGTGACATGGAGATGACTATAATGAATTATTGACACAGATGATTGAGAATTGAATTCATGAAATTCATTATACTAGAGTTTTGAGATATTTCTAGGATTCATAGGATCTGGTTGGTGATCCTTTTATGACATGATGTTTTATCTGTTGAATCCAAGTTTTAGATATGTTGGGGTTATACCCTAGGATTCAATGTTATTTTTTGTAGAGGCATGTAGAGGGATCGTGATGCAAGAATTCCATCCCTCTATGGTGATGTAATATGCTTAGATACACTCTGAAACTATCCAAAATAGGTATGGTAGGTCATGGCCATGGACCTATGGTCCAGTATTGGTTTATTTATTTATTTATATATTACAATTTATTTATTGTTTTAGTTGATTATGTCACATGTGTTGGAATTGGTGCCCTAGAACCAACTTCTATGCACTTTAGGATAACCTATATTCATTTTTTTTGAATATTAATAAACTTATTGTCACATAATGATTGTTCTTATTCGTAACATAACATGTGACAATGTCCTAAGAGTAGCTGTCGCACTAAAAGGTCATAGTAGTTCCACGCTATGATGAGAACCTAGAAGTGCCATGATAGTATTCTTAAATATATGTTATATAGCTAGATGAAATAATTTTAGGGACATAAATGATACAACCTATTAGGGGTGGATACAAATTGGGCTTTGAGGCACCTTCTCATGGTGTAAAACATTGGTAATATCTAGTGTAGGATTAATAGAAAAAGACCCACTAGTAGGAAATCCACATTTATATGTGCCATTGGATGTTCCTATCTATGAATATGTGTATTGATCATTAGAATTTGAGATTATTATTAATGGATATTATTAGTCATGTACTTTGATGCATTGATGAAGAACATGGAAAAATATATATGTGGTGAGGTATGATATGTTGGGTGCATCATGATTAATATTTCATTAATGAATAATGTGAGAAATGATTTTTACCTTTTATTCTTTAATGGAAGTTGATATCTCAGTCCCTTTGATGGAAATGACATATCCTAAAAAAATCCATTTCCATGGTGTTTTATAGGCAAGTTCAATTTTTATAAATTCAAAGAAAGATACATTGATCATATAGGTTGATGAAACCTACATGCAACCTGCTTGATTAGAGATATTGAGATAAAGTAATTATATTACATAGTAAGTGTCTGCATAAGGAATTATTTCATTTTGGCATTATCTTCGTTCTCTATGGGTGACTTGACATGTTGCTAGACGCTAAACTTGGACTTTGGGATTCTTTGACTAATGCCACCGATAAAGAGGCCTAGAGGGACACACACTAAATGTATCTAGAATCTCAGTTAAATAATAATATTATTTATTATTTAACAAGTTTAATAAATATTATTCCCATAAGTGTTTTAATAATTATTCACGTTTACATGATCACATATATCCTGTTACTAGTTATTTGAGAAAATATTTTGTGAGCATAATTTTTAATAAATATTTATTTTATATTTAGTGAATATACTATTTATTTATTTATTATCAAATAATGCAGTGATATTAATTTATTAAATATATATTCATTATTCAAGGCTTGATAAATATTGTGGAGGAATGAAAAACCAAGTTTAATGGTATGGTGATAAATAATACATATATAGCATATTATTTGAATAAATAATATTTTATTTAATTCTCTAGTTTAGCTCATGTTAATAAATAATAATAATGTTGGTTGGAGTGAGTAACTTAAGAGGGGGGGGTTAATTGAGTACCCAATAAAATTTTCTATTCAAAATGGATTAAAAATATTCCCCCAATTAATTTAAAAATAGCCCAGTTGACCAAAACAATAGTTTATTTTAAATTATTATATTTCAAGATATTTATCCTAAGACTGATTAGTTCTCAGATAAAATAATATAAAATAATAGTTAATCCTTTAAAATCAATTTACTTAACCAAAATTTTATAAAAACACTAATTAAGGTTAACTATCAAAGTATTAATTTTGTTTACAGTTCAAAAATAATATTCAGATTTAAAGAATAAATTTAATGTAAAAAAATAAAAATAAAAAATCATCAGAAATTTGAATACAAGAGGTGCAGTCTCATGTACTTGGTGATCACCTTCCACCAAGTAGTTTATATATATAAACAGTTTGACCGATGACCTGGATCAGGTGTTTCAATAGTATACAACTGTCCAAACCAAACAAGGCCTATTCCACTATTATCCATGGGAGTACAACAAACAAAAGGTCACATAGGACCTCAACCACAGTTATACATAGGAGTATAAATGATAAGAAATTATTTGAGAAGATTTTAGAGTATCTTCCAGTTTGTAGAAAGAGACAATGTGTGTGAAAATAAACAAAGTATCACACACTTCTCATAATGTAAAAATAAATAATAAAACTATGAAATCTAAAAGTATGAAGGGATAGAGATGATCATTTTGTTATGAAATCTATCTCTTGACTCATTGTAAGTGTTTGGAAATTTCAACTCGAGTTAGGATCTTGAAACTATTGGAGTTGGTTCCCTAGAACCAACTTATTTAAACTTTATAATAAACATGTCTTCATGGTTTTGAATATTAATAAACTACTTATCACATCATGATTTTTCTTCTGTGTTACATAGTATTTGATAATGTTCTAAGAGTATCTGTCGCACTAAAATGTCATAGCAGTTCCTCATTATGATGAGATCCCGGAAGTTCTACGAAACTATTATTGAATAAATTTTCTATAGTTGAATGATATTATTTGAGGGACACAAATGATACATGCTATTAGGGGTAGATACTCATAGGAATTTGAGGCACCTTCTCATGGTGTATGCCCTTGGTAATATCTTGTAGGATATTATGATAATGAGACCCACCAATTGGAAATGCACATTTATGTGTCATTTAATGTTACTATCTACAGATGTGTCTGTTGGTCCTCAGAATTTAAGATTATTATTAATGAGTTTTATGAGTCATGTACTTTGATTTATTGACAAGAAACATGATAACAGATGTTCATGGTGAGGTAGGATACGTTAGGTGTGTCACGAGTAATATTGCATTAATGAATAATGAGTGAAAGGATTTATCCCTTATATTATTTAACAGAAGTCAATATCTTAGACCCTTTGATGGAAATGATATAGCCTAAATAAATCCATGGCCATAGTGTTATATAGGCAAGTTCTATTTCCATAAAGTCAAAGAAAGTGATATCAAGAATATAGGTTGATGTAAATGACATTCAAGCTACTAAATTTGAGATATTGTGATAAAGGAATTATATTATATAGTAAGCGTTCTTATGAGGTGACATGTCGTTGCAAAATTAACTTCTTTGTCTATGGGTTCCTTGGCGTGTTTCTAGATGCTAACCTTGGACTTTAGGCTGTTCCACCTAATGCCACTGAGAAAGAGGCCTAGAGGGTCACACACTAAGTGTGTCTAGAATATTAGTTAAATAATATATTATTAATTATTATTTAACAAGTTGAGTAAATATTATTCCCCCACATGGTTTAATAATTATTCATGTACTCTTGATCATAGTTATTCCATCACTGGTTATTCGAGAGAATACACTGTGAGTCGAATATTTCATAAATATTTATTTTCTATTTAGTGAATATAATATTTAATTATTTATTAGTGAATAATGAAGAGATATTTATTTAATAAATAAATAGACATTATTCAAGGCCAGATAAATATTTTGGAGGAATTTGAGATCGAGTTTAATGGTCTGGTGAGAAATAATAAATAATGAATATTGTTTAATTAAATAATATTTAATTATAATTATCATTTTAAGAACCTGTAGAGAAATAATAATAATAATAATAATATTTAACATTAGGTAATCTAGGATTAAATAAATAAAAAGGGGTGCTTGTGCAATTATTTTATTTTTAACATAGCAATATAAATACCCAATTATGTTATTTTCTCAATAGAGCTAATTAATTTTGTTGGATGTGCACAACAATCTTGTAAAATCCTCTCAAGATTAGAGATCTCACATTCTCTAATAACTCTCCTAAGAATGGCGAACAATCATCCTTAACCAGATCAAAGAGAATACTTTGGAAGCAATTCTCGAGGTGATCAAGGTAGAGGACACAAGCACAAGGATCTTCCATACTAGCACCTGAATACTCCTTCGACGACATATTGAGATTCTTGGAACCCATTTGGATCACTTCTAGAGGAAATCTAAACTTGGTTTATACAACACAACGATGGTGCTCCATAGATCTGTTTCCGAACTCATCAACGAAAAAAGAATTCCTTAGGGGTAATTCTTTTTCTAATTAAATTAATGATAAAAAATATGTGATGATCTCCTATCTCTCCAGTTCCAACATGATTAATTTTGTCTATATTTTATTCATTTCCATTTATCATGGAGATTAAACATCATATAGATCTTGGATTGATCATCAATCATAACAAAAATCAATGTTGGGCACCGCCCATTGCATGATTCTGCTACGCCCAGAACCTAAAAGTGGTATTAGAGCGTGCACATAATTTTTTATAATTATTGAAAAATCATTAGTGATTTACGCATTTATAATTTAGTTTATAAGTTCAAGTTTAATCGTTCCTTTAATCTAAATTATGAGACCTGTTTCTTCCTCATACATTTCTCATAGATCTAATTGATATGATTAATTTTATGATTAAAATAAAATTGAGGAACTCATCCAGTGGTGCCAAGGTTTCTGAATTGACAACACAAGACTGCATGCCATGTAACCAGAGTTACATTCCATGAAATAAAGTTCAACGCATTAAGATTTTATTCGAAAATCAATTCGATATTATGTATTGATTATTGTATTAATTACACCATTTAATGCACTACGTGTTGACAAGAATTAAATGGAACATGGTTATCTAGACTACACACTGTGTGGTCCATTGTACATGATTTGTATTCCCTTAAGGTGAGAGATGAGCCATGTATTCTATACACAACCTACCTTAATGGTAACCATGTAACACAAAGTTAACATGGCATGTGGCCCATTGGACACACCGTGTACTAGAATTTTTTCGAGATAAATTTTACATGATGAGTCTCTAAGAATGTGTCTTGTATAAGTGGTAAGATGTGTATATTCCGTTTATATTAGATCTACATTCCATGTACTTATACCAAGTTACACAGATTTAAAATTTATTTATTTTACTATGTAAACCTTGAGACATGTACTTGTTTGTGGTCATAAAGATAGGAAACACCATGTGATGGGCTTTAATATACATAAATATTAAATGTTTAGTTAATATCTACGTAATGTTAAGATCTGTATATAGTGTATGAGTTGTATTTAAAGTTGTTACTCTATATGAATTTAAGCATAACACATGACCAAAAAATCATGTAATTCGTGAAATCATCCACGAAGTACATGTTGTGAAAGTATGTGATAAGTTGTGTATGCCATATGTCACAAGAGTAAATTAGTATAAAAAATAATACATTTTGAGAAGAATCATATGGGTATCTACTGTGTTGCCTCCAAGGTACATTTATGAAAAAAGTTAATTTTAAATTAATTTATTTAATTTGTTTAAAATTATAATGGATGATAATCTCAAAGAAATTTAGATAATAATTAAGATAAATTTATTGATTAATTAAAGATAATAATCAATAGATTCAAGTATGATTTGTCTTAAATAATAATGATTAAAAATTTAATTCTAGTTTTATTAGTTTCATAATTATTTTCGTGCATGTGGATGATGATGAGCTATACCAAAAATTTTGTATGTGATTGGTTTCATTTAATTTATTATTCAATTAAAATTATCAGTTTGTGTTCCTTCTATCCTCATTATTATGTAGGGTATGCATGCCAATGGTATATTTTATGTGAACCCCATTTCCCCTCACCTGTATGTGAGTAAAATGCATATATAATGGATAGAGCTATAAATATAGTGAAGGCGGTTCATATTCAGAGTTGTGATGAAACTAATCTAAGAAGATACAAAGGTGGACAGGTGGAAAGATGTAAACACGAACCTCAATTAGCTCAATGTGTTTCTCTCCTAGGACACTGATTTTTTTATCAACCGCTAGATAAACTAACCATTAGTATAATATCATGATCATACCATTTATTTTATTTCTGTCAAGATGCATGGTTATTTCATTATAAATGTTTTTTTGTGATCACATAATTAATAAATTAACAAGCCTGCAAGATGGAACTGAAATAAACTAGATTATGCGTAAATATTATCTAAGACATGATTAATCACTTAATTAATCCCACTTAATATTAACAAGCATGTGATAAAGATAATAATTGGTAATTTACACTTAAAATGAAAAAATCACTCAATAAAATACTAAGTTGGTATAGCCTTCCATTACTTTGGTTAGAATCTAACCATAGTTCAAAGTTCTTGACCAACCATAGTTGGGGTGCTTTTAATTATAGGGAAATTCTAACATGGGGTTTTGGGTTGACTTAACTTGGTTCACATCAAGGGTTGAATACTAAAGTTGGACTTGGTGTAACTGAGAGGAAAGGGTTGAGGAAATATAAATTAATGATTTTAGGATTGGGGAGTCCACTCAGTAGATCAAGGAACTGTGATTTAATGCAGTTGGAATTTGGAATGACTACTTAAAACCATTCGAGTTTCTTGACCAACCAAAGTTGGGGTAATGAGGAGGGGAATATGGAATATTACCACCAGAATATCCAAGCAATAAGATATTCTGAAACTAATGGTGAGGGCTATAGGGTTTCAATAAAATAGTGGGTGACTAATTAATATAATATTTACTTATCTGTATAAATTTTACAAGATAATGTACTAAAATACAGCTTATCTTATTTTATAGAAACATCAATAAAATGAATTTAAACATATAATTGTGATCCACACTTGATAAGGAAAACCTTCTCACCGGAACACATTTCCAAGAGTGGAAAAGGTGTCTATGTATCATTCTTCTCCATGAAAGGAAATTGTATGTGCTGGAGGAACCTTTACTAGTTGTGCTTGGAAATGAGGCAAGTGATGAAGAACTATATGTCTATGAGAATTTTTTTAATAATGCTACAGATTTTTAGTGCTTCATGACATCATCCATGTCTAATGATATTTTGAATAAATATGAGGATATGGATGTCTATAACATGAAGTCTCAACTTCGGAATCTCTATGAAGAGAATGTGAGACAAGAGAGGTATGAGATCTACAATGCTTTGTTCACAACTAATCTTTGAGAGGATGTACCAGCTAGGACTCATGTAGTAAATATTATCAGATACATTGAATGCCTAGACATCTTAGGGATTAAATTCCCACGTGATTTGACTATAGGTATCTTACTTTCATCACTACCCAAGACCATATCCTAATTCATTGTGAATTATAATATGAGAAATAAGGAGAAGAGTATTTCAGAACTTTTGACCATGATTATCCAAGTGGATAAGGACATGGGGCATGATAAACCCATGATCCTTATGGTGAACAAGAAAATAAGAACAAGGAAAAGGGGCCCAAGACTTATAAATAGTCTAAAGATCCCGAGCACTATCCTTCTAATAAGAAGAAGATCTAGAAGCAGGGCAAGGAAAAGGAAGCAGTTTGTTTTTCATGTGGAAATCTAGGTCACTGGAAGAGGAACTACACCCAAAATCAAGGGGAAGATAAAGGTGAGTTATTTTTCGAGTGATATATTTATATTTCTACAAATTGGGTATTAGATACAGCTTATGGTGCTCACATTTGTATCCAAATACAGGAACCAAGTATATTCTGAAAGATTACTAGAGGAGAAGTGGATCTGTGAGATGCCAATGGTGCAAGGATGGATTCTCTATTCATTGGTGACTACCAACTTTCATTTCCAACCTAAATGATTTTGGTTTTAAGATATTTTTATTATGTACCTAAAATTACCAAGAATATAATTTCTATGTCATGTTTAGACAAAGATGAGTTTATTTTCAAATTTGGAAATAAAAGTGTTTTATTTTATAAGGGAAATATATGTTATGGTATGACACATTTAAATAATGGTCTTTATGTATTAAATTACAAAAAAAAGTGTTGGAAATTGATAACGAATCATGTTCACATGACTCCTATAACACCCAGCAGTGGAATCACCATCTCGATCATGTAAACGAGAAGCTTTTGACAAAGATTTGTCAAGATGGTTATTTAGACTCTTCTTAGATAAAACCATGTGATAGATGTCATGCTTTATAGAAGGAAAAATGACCAAACCACCATTTGGTGGGTAGGGTGAAAGGCCACAAAACTTCTAGGATTGGTACACACTGATGTGTGTGGACTATTTCTAGAAAATTCTAGAGGTGGATATTCTTACATCATTACTTTTACTGATGACTTGAGTAGATATGTATATATCTACTTGATGAGGTATAAGTCCAACTCCTTTGATAAATTCAAGGAATTCAAGAATGAAGTAGAGAATTAGCTTGGTAAGAAGATAATGTAGCTTAGATCAGATCGAGGTGGTGAATATCTTAACCAAGAGTTTATCAAATTTCTACAGGAGTTTGAGATTCTATCTCAAATCACTCCAACTTATACACCACAATGGAATGGTGTTAGTAAAAGGAGGAGCCGTACCTTGTTAGATGTGGTAAGGTCATGATGAGTCATGCAGATATTCCATTCTCCTTTTGAGGATATGAATTAGAAATTTCATCATACACATTAAACCAAGTACTAACTAAAGTGGAAAATGGAATTACCTTTAAGATACGAAGTAGAAAGAAACTCATTTTATCACATACACATGTATGGGGTTGCGAGGTGTTTTTTTAAGGCCTTCTCAGGCAACAAACTAGCACACCGAGGCAAAAAATGTATCTTTATAGGGTATCCCAAGGAAATAAAGGGATACTATCTATACAACCCCTCAGAAAAGAAAGTTACTATCTCCATACATGCCATCTTTCTTGAGAGGGAGAACCTTCTAAAAAAGGATAGTGGGAGAAAGATTGACTTCGATGATGTTGATGCTCAATATACAAAAGAGTTGGTATAGGAATATATTGCACAGGTCCCTATGGAAGAAGTAGTTTTTGAAACACAAGTTCTACATAGGAGCATAAGATAGGTAAGAGAACCAAAGAGATATGGTTTTCTGGTCACTGAGGATGGTGAATCATTATTGGTTACCAATGATGAACCTCTATCCTACGACGATTTAGTATAGAGATCAGAAGCTACAAGATGTCTAGAAGCTATGAATTCTGAGGTGGATTCAATGTATTAGATCCAAGTTTGTGTTTTGGATGATTCTCTAGTTGATGTAAATCCTGTTAGATACAAGTGGATATTCAAGATGAATCTGAACATGTAAGGTAAAGTAAGTACCTATAAAGCAAGGATAGTGGCTAAAGGGTTTGAACAATGTCATGTAATTGACTATGATTAAACCTTTTCACCAGTTTCCATGTTTAAATCCATTGGAATAATAATTAATATAGGATATTACCCAGTCTATGAGATTTGATAGATGCATTTCAAAACTTCATTCAATAATGGGAACCTTTAGAAATATGTCTATGTGAAAAAACCATAAGGGATTCTGACTTGAGGTGATGCTGAAATGATTTTCAAGTTGTAGAGATCCATTTATGGATTAAAGAACGAATCTAGGTCATGAAACATTCGTTTCAATGAATCCATAAAAGAATTTGGTTTCATTAAGAATGAATGTGAGACATGTGTTTACAAGAGGTTTAGTGGGAATGTGGTTTTTATCCTAGTAGTATATGTTGATGACATATTACTTATTAGAAATGACATACCAGTCTTACAATCTGTTAAGGATTGGTTAAACAAGTGTTTCTCCATGAAGTAATTAGATGAAGCATTCTATATTCTAGGGATCAAGATCATTCATGATAGATCCAAGAGGCTTCTTAGACTATATCAAAGTACATATGTTAAAAATATACTAAAGATGTTTAGTATGGAACAATCCAATAGGGGATTGGTTCTAATGTCACATTATTTATATCTTTCTAAGAAAATGTGTCCTCAAACACAACATGTGAAAGATAGAATGAGTAAGATCCCATACACTTTGGTGATAGGATCAATCATGTATGCCATGTTATGTACTTGACTTGATGTTTCCTATGCAATGATAATGGTAGGAAGATATAAAGAAAATCCAAGATAAAAACATTGGACTAATGTTAAGGATATCCTTAAGTATCTGAGAAGAACTAAGGATATATTCCTAGTGTATGGAGGAGATGAGGAACTAGTCATCAATGGTTATACTGTTGATAGTTTTTAGATAGATTAGAATGATCTAAAGTCGAAATTAATATATGTTTTCTGTCTTAACGGAAGAGTTGTGATCTAGAAGAGTTCAAAGAAAGTAGTTGTCGCTGATTCTAAAGTGAAGTATTAGTATATAGAAGATTTTTATTTATCCAAGGAAGTTGTTTGGATTCAGATCTTTGTCCAGGATCTTGATGTGGTACCCAGAAGTAAAGAACCTATCACATTGTATTGTGATAATACTGTAGTGGGGGATCTTGAAAAAGATCCAAGGCCACACCAATAGACAAAGCATATAATTCGAAAGCATCAAATTTTGAGGGATTTCTATCATAGGGGAGAATTTTTAGTGAGAAGATTACCCATGAAAGAGAACATATCGGACCCCTTGACTAAAGGTCTATCTCAACATAAGTATGAGTACCATGTGAGAGCTAGCGGACTCAAGGTTGTTAGCAGTTGGATCTAGTGAAAGTGGGAGTCTATTGGAGTTGGTTCCCTAGAACAAACTTCTTTTTACTTTATGATAAACATGTATTCATTTTTTTGAATATTAATAAACCACTTATGACATCATGATTTTTCTTCTGAGTGACATAGTATGTGATAACATCCTTAGAGTATCTATCGCACTAAAATGTCATAACAGTTCCCCACTATAATGAGAATCTGAAAGTGCTATGACACTATTATTTAATAAATTTTCTATAGCCGGATGATATCATTTTAGGGATAAAAATGATACATGATATTAGGGGTGGATACTCAAAGTACGTTGAAGCACCTTCTCATGGTGTACACCCTTGGTATTATCCAATAGGATGTTATGAGAATGAGACCCACCGGTAAGAAATCCACATTTATGTGTCATTGAATGTTCCTATCTACGGATGTGTGTATTGGTACTTAGAATTTAATATTATTATTAGTGAGTATTATGAGTCATGTACTTTGATGTACCGATGAAAAACATAATAAAAAATTTTCGTAGTGAGATAGGATACGTTGGGTGTGTCATGAGTAATATTACAATAATAAATAATGCGAGAAATGATTTATCCCTTATATTATTTAATAGAATTTAATATCTCAGTACCTTTGATAGAAATGATATAGCCTAAATAAATCGATGGTCATAGTGTAATATAGGGAAGTTCTATTTCCAAAAAGTCAAAGAAAGAGATATCGAGCATATAGGTTGATGACACTGGCATGCCACCTGCTCGATTTGGGATATTTTGATAAACGAATTTTATTACACAGTAAACATTCTTATGAGGTGAAATGTAATTGTGGAATTAAATTATTTCTCTATGGGTTCCTGGGCGTGTTTCTAGATGCTAACCTTGGACTTTAGGTTGGTTCTCCTAATGCCATTAAGAAAGAGGCCTAGAGGGTCACACACTAAGCGTATCCAAAATCACAGTTAAATGATATATTATTATTTATTATTTAACTAGTTGAATAAATATTATTCCCACACATGGTTTAATAATTATTCATGTATGCTTGATCACATCTATTTCTTCACTAGTTATTCGAGATAATATATTATTAGTGGAATATTTAATTAATATTTATTTTCTATTTAGTGAATATAATATTTATTTATTTATTAGAGAATAATAAAGTAATATTTATTTAATAAATAAGTAGACATTATTCAAGGACTATAAATATTGTATAGTAATGGAAGACCGATTTTAATGGTCTGTTGAGAAATAATAAATATTGAATATTATTTAATTAAATAATATTTAATTATAATTCATAAGTTAAGTGAATGTTGATAAATAATAATAATATTATTATTATTTGACATGGGGTTTTTCTATGATTATATAAATAAATAAGGGTTCTTGTGCAATTATTTTATTTTTAAACTAGTAATATAAATACCCAATTATGCTATTTTCTCAATAGATCCAATTCATTTTGTTGGTTATGCACAAAAATCCTAGAAAATACTCTCAAACCTAGAGAGGTCCCTTTCTCTAAGAATGTTCCTAAGAATGACGAACAATCCTCCTCCACCATATCAAGGAAAATTCGTTGAAAGTGATTCTCAAGCCGATCAAGGCGGACAACACAAGTGCAAGGATCTTCTATGCTAGCAACCAGAGACTTCTTCGGTGATGTCTAGAGATTACTAGAACACCTGTGGATCACCTCTAGAGAAAATATACACTAGGTTTCTTCAATGAAATGATGGTTCACTAAAGATATTTTTTCAAACTCATCAACGAAGAAATAATTCCTTAGAGACAATTATTTATCTAATTAAATTAATTGTAAATAATATATGTTGATCTTGTATCTCTATAGTTTTGGCATGGTTAATGTTTTCTATATTTGATTAAATTACGTTGATCACAATGATTAAACATCATATAGATCTTTGATTGATCATCGATCGTGAAAAAAGAAATGTTGAGCATCACCCATTGCACACTTGCACTACCCCAGGAACCTATAGAAACTTCAGTAAAATAGAGTGTTGTGGACACTTCCATTATTGACTAGATGAAGGCACTAGATGTCTATTGTGATTTTTCTTCAGTTGAGTAGAGCAGGATGAAACATGCAATCTCTTATTTTTCTTGAAATATGATTCATTTCTATTGTATACTTATAAAAAACTTCAGTGCATTTATTTCCTCTATTCATATATTCCATAGGGGAATCTATTTCCTTTATTAATAAAAGAAACATAAATAACATCCACATGCATCTGAATATCCTTCTTCCTTGTACAACATGTTTGACACACTCTTCAGGGAATTATGTCAATAATAAATGAGACAATCATTAAAATATATTTAGAATTAAAATCCATAATATTTCTATTAGAATAATTTAATTAAAAATATATAAGTTTGAAATAGTGGCAGTGTCTTGGTATGGAGATGTGTCATTGGAGGTTCCAGTCTGGAAATGACTCAATCTGACAGTGTCTTAGGGTTTGCTAATGTCTCTTTATATTGGTGACACAAAGTTGGAAGTGTCTTTTATTGAAGTTATGTCAATTCTGTACTTAACCAAAAATTCCATGCTGGTAGTGATTCATCCTTCTAGAGGGGAATCAACTAACGGTAGGTCAGGCTGGTGGTGTCTCATACTTTAAAAAAATTATACCTTGGTAGTGAATCATCTACAGTGGTTTCATATGTGAAAGTGTCTTATTTCAGGGATTTTCCACTTTTCCATGTCGACGGTGAGGTATTTATGGTGATGATATATATTTAGCGGTTAGATATGTCCAACAGTGTGTCTCAACTTCAATGATGACTCATAATTATGAAATTTCACCACTTGTCCCATATTATAAAATACCTATAAAAAAATAAAGCAAATTAATATGATTAGAATCATGATTTTTTGATCATTAAAACAAGGAGGTCAAAAATCTCCCTCTTTTTGATGACTAAAAATCATGGCTTTAAAAGTAGTATAAATTTTGATATCAAAGGTAAAATAAAAACAAATCAATACATATCATTCAGATACTATCAAAGATAAAGGACAATATATGTATATAGGTTAAATGAAATATATAATATTCTCAAAAATTAATATCCCATAAGAATTAACCCCATTTTGGGGTTATAAAAAGGTAAATATTAGAAAAATAAAATAGTAAATGCATAATAAATAAAGATTAATATCAGAAGAATAAATCATGATAAAAGAAAGTCAAAGGTCATTCAGAAAGGCTTAATAAAAAATTTATTTTAATAAAATTTCCCATAAAAATAAAATGTATAACACAAAAAAACAATCAAGGCTAGAAATAAGGGTCCATAAAAGATTTTTCTTTTCCCTAGGATTTATCTTGATCTAAGAAAGTTGGTGCAACAGGGTTTGAAAGAGCTATAGGAAAAGTCGTTGGAACACGAGGTGGGATTCTAACTATAGCTTGAGTCCGTGACTCTATAATAATAACAAGACTGAGTTGTCTCATAGATTATGTGAAATGAAGAGGTAAAGGTTGGAATTGGGCATGCATAGGTGAAGTAAGATCCCTGGTAACTCTTGGTCTAAGAGATTCTTGTGTTATAATAAGAATTGCTTCCTGATCCACAATAGTTGTGCCATGTATATGGAGAAATAGTTTTATAAGATTAATGAAAACCATTATTATTTGAACACCTATATCCATGGAACTAAATAAATCTCCTTTATCTTCCATAAACCTATTTAGTACTGGATTAATCTCTTTCAACTATCTGACTTTCTGCTTAAAGTCTTGATTCATATGTGACATCTGTAAATTCTAAGCCAAAAACTTGAATTTGGAACCCATGGAATGCTTAGTATAAATTCTTGAGAGATAATATTTGATGTATTTGGTAATTTTTTCTATGTTAGCATTCATATCCTTAGTACAAATCCTTATAATCATGTGATCAATCTTAGTATTATGCCCAAACTTCCTCAAAATTTCGAAAGGAATGATAGGTTCCCCACTTGAAGTTCCACTGGTCACAACAGAAACTTCTTCTCTAACCATGATTTTGATCAAATCAATATAAACATGAGGAGAAGTAGTTGAAGTATCAGAGGATTAATCTTTAAGTATTTGAAAACTTTCATCCAAAGAAGCTGTAAAAGAATACTTTAAAGCTTCAAACATATATTTAACTAATTCAAACTCATTATTTATCCTCTTATTCTAAATCTCAATATCTTGAATGTGATATATCATTTTTGGGTTGAATGTGGTGAATGAAAAATTCAAACAGGTACCAGGTATCATTCTCACTTACTTTAGTGAATAAAGGAGCTTGAATTTTAAAAAACTTTTCAAAATCTGAAAAAAATTTCTTTCCAAAAGTACCCAAGTCACTTCTTATGACTACATCAATAGTATCAGTAGGGACTAGAGTAGTAGGTTAAAGTTCCCAAACAGAATTAATTTTTTCTAATAGTCTAGAAACATCAATTTTATTGACCATAAATACCTCATGATCTCTTCTATTTCAAATATCATGTCCACCTTCCTTTGGTAGACTCAAAACTTTACTAGAGAACTTAACCCATTCTTCTGACATAGGGTTGATTAATCTCTTTGAAATCTCAAAAAAAAAAAAACAGGTACAACAGAAGGAGGTATTACAAAAATAGGTACAACAGATAGTTCAACACTTCTCTGACCATCTGGACCCTGTCTAGCTATAGTCTTCACAATGGTAGCAAGGATATCATATGATTTCTAGGCATCAATAGTATCTAATTCAACTTCCAAATTCCTATCAATAGGAGGATCATCATATAAATATTCAAACACACAATTCTTAACAATAGGATCATCATTAGATATACCAACCAACTTTTCATCACTGGCTAGCTCAAAATAAAGAATCTATTTTTTTTGAATTCTCTACCACATATTATTCCAAAGCATCCATAAAAAATATCTATTATACCATAACAGAGTTATAAATAATATTCCCATTAGCAACACCAATATAACTAGCTTAAACACATGGGGTTATCCCCCCCTCATCAAAATCTTCTTCCTCTTTAAAAACTGGATCCACTTCTTCATATAAATCTGGTATCTCTATAGACAAACTATTAGAAACAAGAATTTCTAAAGAAATTTCTATATATTTTATTATGATTTGTCCAACTAAACCATTACAGTTAGAATCATTATCATCAGCTTCTTCAATATCACCATTTTCATCATCTCTATTTCAACCACCATTTTCTTCATTTTCATATTCATATTTTGAGATACTTTTTTATTTTCTCTTCTCCAGAAACCTAAGTTTATTATTAATCAATTTTCAAAAACTTTTCTCTTTTGGTAAGTCTTCTAGGTGGGCTAGGATCTCCATATGTGATAGGTAGAGATTTGGGAGATAGGTTGAGGTCACTCCCCTCATCAACATAATATTTCTATTTTTCTTATCTTGAGGTAGAAACCTATTTTTCATCCTTATCTGAATAATATACAATCTCATCAAGTTTTAGACTAGGTATAACAGGATCCCTTGTCCCAGATGGATGATCCACAAGATTAAAATCCACATACAACTTCTCACCATCTACTACCCACTACTTCCTCTAGGGGTTCCAGCTAATTCTCATCCTTGAACATATTGATTTAGAAATACAAAAACCACTTAAATCTATGATAGAATCTTCATTTTCTAAAACTAACCCTTTATCTTTTAACAAGGATGAAATTATTTTGGGATAAATAATGGATTTAGATAGAGAAGCACGCTTGATCATTTCTGAAAAATGAACCATAAGATACATACACAGATTGATCTTATATCCCCTTTTCATAAGATATAATAAGTAGATATCCTGATACCTTAAGGTGGAAAAATCAACTTTTATGGGGAATAAAATGTGCTGTATAAACTTGAAGAGAAGTATGCATTCCCCATACAAATCAAAAGCTATTGGTCTTCTGGTTATTCTATCACAAGTTAGTTTAGTTAAAGAATCTTCAATTATAAAACCATTCAAGAATGAACTCTTGACATCCATTTGATAAATCTTGAAATATTGATGATCTTCATAGGTAAGTATCATTATAATAGATTCAATATTGGAAACCAGTGAAAAGGTTTCCATATAGTCTATTCCTTCTTCTTGACTATAACCTTATTCAACAGGTCTTTCCTTGTTTCTAACTATTATGCCTGACTCATCTACCTTATTTCTAAACACAAATTTTGTTCCTATTATTAATATATCATTGGGTTTATATACAAGTTCTCACACTTTGTTTATTTTAAATTGATTAAATTTTTATTTCATTGAAATCTCCTAGAGTTTATAATTTGTGGATTCATTAATGTTCTTAGGTTCTAGTTGAGACTAGAATGCTTGATTTTCAACCTGATTTCTAAGATAAGCTCTTATATGTGTAAATATATCTATATATCCTAAAATATAATATAATGGGTGATACTTATGGTTTCTAACAAATCTAGAAAAATTAGGGCTGGTCACTTCAGGATTTTATAAAGTTTTGGGTTCAAGAAGTTATTGAAATAATTTAAAACTGGATGATTTTTATGGCTGTTTAACAATAGAATATAATGGTTTTGAATTTAAATTCAAAGTTGATAAATAATCCTCAAGGTTTTCTATGGTGGTAGTAGGATCATGTGGATATGCTTCATCAAATTTTACATGAATAAATACTTCCATAGTTTTATATTTTTTATTGAAAACTCTATATGCATTACTAGAGGTTGAATAACCTAGAAAAATTCCACAATCACCTTTGGAAAAAAATTTGTCAATATTATACTTAATGTTAATAATAAATACATTGTAACAAAAAACTATAAAGTAATTAGCTTTAGGATACCTATTATTCCAAGTATCATAAGAGGTATTCTTCAAAATTGGTCTAACTAAAACTCTATTTATTTTGTAGCTGGATTTGTTGATAGCCTTTTCCCAAAAATAGACAAGTAATTCATACTCATTTAACATAGTCCGATATATCTCTTATAAAGTTCTATTTCTTCTCTCAACAAATCCATTCTTAAATGGGGTCCTAGGATCAGATAAGTTATAAGTGTATCTATTTCATGGGAAAAAAGATTCAAAATCTTGATTTTTCAAAATCATGGCCATGTTCACTTCTCAAGGTATTAATTCTAAGTCAAACTAGGTTTTCTATAGATCTATCACACTTGGTGAAATAAAAACAAGATTCACTCTTGTGATATAGAAAGAACACCCAATTATACCTTAAAAAGTATTTTAATAGGAAATAGACATAATTCTTCCCATTTTAATTATAAAATCTAGATGGTTTAAATAAATTCACATAAACCAACTAAAGAGTTAGAGAATTTGATATTTATTTCTTTAATTTAAAATAAACTTTGATCTATTTCTATTTTTATAGGGGTTACAGAATTTTTCATTTGGGAACTATAGTTTTGGTAGATCACTGAATAAACCATTCCTAGTAAGATTCCCAGGTGAGTGTATATTTTAGTGGAATAGTATTCTATGAAAAATCAAAGATTATTTATGAAAATCACTCATATAGGAAACATTTTGATAAGTTTAAGAATTAAAATCAACAACATAAACATTATCATTTATTAAAGTAGTAAAAATTAAAGCATTATTAGAATCATAAAAATTGAAAGCATCATTATAAAATTTAACACAAAAACCATCATCACATAACTATGAAATACTAATCAAGTTATATTTCAAACCATTAATAGATGATACTTTAGAAATCAAAATAGAATCATTATTACCAAATTGGACAAGGCTGATGATTTTCCCTTTAGCATTATCACCAAAGGTGAAAAGACCACCATCATCTTTAATAAGGCTCTTAAATCATGAATAATATCCTATAATATGTCTTGAACAACTTCTATCCATGTACCATAGAATTATACGTTACGTCTTCAAATAGTTTTCCTACAAAACAAAATTTATGCAAGAAATGACTTTGGTACCCATATCTATTTGGGTTCAGAGATATTAGTAATTAAAGCTTTAGGAACACACATTAGTTTTATATGTTTCCTATAAATATACTAAAGACTTTTTTAAATAAATAATTTATTATTTGTTTAGAAAAAAAATTGGTAGAATAATTTTATAGTACGAACTTTGGATCCAAAGTGATTTTTTCTACTATACTTTGTCTAGGTTGGTATCCAATACCAGTAACATATCTTGGTTCGAATTTATTTTCCAAAATTTATGTGATATTTTATTTAACTCTGGTGAATTTTTCTAAGTATTTATTTAGTTTCTCATTTGAAAACTTAAGTTCAGTATTTTCTCTTAATAGTTGATAATTATTTTCTTTTTCAATTGACAGATCAGATTTCATACTGGCAGTTAGAGTATGTTGTCTTTTAAGAACATTATATTTATCTGTATGATCATTAAAATCATCATCCATCATAATAAAGTATTAAAACATTTCTTCCTTGGTCATATCATCATTAGTTTGTTCATTATTATAATTATAAAAAATATGTACAGATGATGTAGTAGGTAATGTAGATACAATAATTACCTCATTTATTTTTTTTCATAAAGAACATGTCTGCGCTATCTGATTTCTATTCAGGAGATGAATCAGAATCACTGGAGAAATCTTTTAAGGAACTCTATATTTATTTCATGGCCTTCTTATGTATTCCATCCTTTTCAACATGTCTCTTTTGTACTTCAACTTTGGATAGTCAGCCTTTACATAACCTTTCCTCTTATACTCATAACAAATAATCTCATTTTCATATTTCTTCCAGTATTTATTCTAGGTTCCCTTAGAATAATATTTTACTTTTTAATTAGGATTTCTGAAAAAATTCATTTTCCTATAAAATTTCCTAAACCTTCTGTCTAGATGAGCCATCTCCTCATCACTATCTATATGTGACTTAATGTCACTTGAACTTGATGCATGAACTTTCTCGTTTTCCTTTTGTTTTTATGGATTAATCTTAAAGGAAAAAATTTTTATCTTTGGATCTTAATCATCTTCTTAGTTTAAATTTAACTCTTCTTCATAAATAATCAGTTTAAAAATCAATTTTTTGACAGGTATCTTGATGGTATCATAGAATTCTCTAATTGACACAAAAGTGAAACTCTGTCTTTTAGGTAGACATCCTAACAACCACATGATTTGGTCCTTGTCTGATACAGGATTACCAAGTGAGATCATTGTGTTCAAAATATAATTGAACCTAAGGTACATGTTAGAAATAGTTCCATTAGGCTTCATCTTAAAGTTATCATACTTAATATTATATGTGTTAAGTCTCATGTCCTTAAAATTAGTTGTTCTCTCTTGTAAAATAGATAAAGTATCCCAAATTTCTTATGCATTTTTGCAAGTGGATATTCTATTGAATTATTCATCTCCTAAATCATAGTATAGTGCATTCATAGATTTAAAATTATTATTGTAATAAATCTTTGTATCATCATTCAGATTCTTTCTAGCAGTAGCAGGTATATCATATTTATCTTCTATAGCATTCCAAATTTCAAAAACCATACTCTCAATGTGCATTTTCATTTATATTTTTCATGAATAATTTATACCATTGTAAAAGGGAGGTATATTTATAGCATAACCTTATTATCAAGAATCCAATTAAAGAACTAAATTTTGAAATGATAGAAATTTAATATCTTTAAATCTTAACAAAAATCACAATTGCAAAGATTTTGAAAAACATTGATACTGAAGATTAAATCATACAGTACAAAATGTTGGTTGGAGTGAGTAACTCAAGAGGGTGGGTGAATTGTGAACCCAATAAAAAATTCAATTCAAAATGGATTAAAAATATTCCCCCAATTTATTTAAAAATGACCCAATTAACCAAAATAACAGATCATTATAAATTATAATCTTTCAAGTTATTTCTTAGAATATTGATTAGTTATATAATAAAATAATATATAATATTACTTAATCCTTTGAAATCAATTTACTTATCCAAAATCTTATAAAAACACTAATTAAGGTTATTTATCGAAGTATTAATTTTGTTTATAGTTCAAAAACAATTTTCAGTTTTAAAGAATAAATTTAAATTAAAATAAAATAAAATGAGCATAAAAAATTTGAATACAAGAGGTTTAGTCTCAAGCTAATACTTATTCCTCTCTACTTGGTGATAACCTTCCCCCAAGAAGTTTATACAAATAAATAGTTTTATCCACAACTTGGATAAGTTTTTTAAGTTTATAAAACTATCTAGACCACATAGGGCCTCTTCCACTATTATCCATGGGAGTACAAAAAACAAAAGGTCACATAATACCTCTACCATAATTATATGTGGGAGTATAAATGATAAGAATAGATTTGAGAATACATGATAGTATCTTACAGTTTGTAGCTAGAAACAATGTGTGTGAAAATAAATAGAGTATCACACACTGATCAAAATGTAAAAAGAAATAAACAAATTGAGAAATCTAAAAGTATAAAGGGATAGAGATGCACAATTTGTTATGCAACATAGCTCTTAACTCATTGAAAGAATTTTTAAAATTCATATCTAGTCAGGCTCTTAAAACTTGATTAAAACAGTGTGTCGTGGAAATTTTTTTTCTTGACTGTAGGAAGGAGCTGGATGTGCATTGGGCATTTTCTTCAGTTGAGTAGAGAATGATGAAATAGTTAAGATCTTCTTGTTCTTGAAATATGATTCTATTCTATCATATAAGTGTAAAACCCTTAAGCACATATATTTCCTCTCTTCATATACTTCACGAGGAAGTCTATTTTCTTTATTAATAGAAAAATTATAAATAATATACACATGAATCCAGATATCCTGCTTCCTTATACTATATGTCTGACACACTCTTCAATGCATTCTATTGATCATTTAAGAGAAAATCATTAAAATATATTTCTCATTAAAATCCATAATATATTTTTTAATAATTTAATTCAAAATAAATAAGTTATAAATAATGGTGGCATCTTGGTCTAGTTGTGTGTCATTGGTGGTGTCACTCTAGTAGTGACTGAATCTGACCGTGTCTTAGAGTTTGGCGGTATCTCCTTATAATGGTGACACAAAGATGGAGGTGTATTGTACTTGCGATATTTCAATTCTGTACTTAGAAAAAAGTTCCATAGTGGTGGTGATTCATCTTTCTGATGGGTACTCCTTTGATGACATGTAAGACTGGCAGTTTCTCATACTTTAACAAAATTATACCTAGGCAGTGACTCATATACAATGGTGTCATATGTGATGGTGTCTTATTTTATGAATTTTCTATTTTTACATGTTGATGGTGAGATATTTCTGGTGGTGATATATGTTGGGAGATGTGTCTCAACTTCAACAGTGACTCATACATAAGAAATTTCATCACCTATATTAGATTATAAAATAATTAAAAAAAATTAAACACATTAATATGATTAGAATCATGATTTTGTGATAATTAAAACATGGTGGTCAAAATAATAATAATAATTTTATTGAAATGGGGATCCATAGGAATCAAGAAAGATAATAAGGGTACATGAACAATTATAATTTTCTAACCCTAGCGGTATATAAACCCAATTTTTTTTTATCATAGCCATTTTCATTTGTTGTGCACAACACATGGAGAGAATTCTCTCGAATCCCTAGAGAGCTCCCTCTCCAAGAATGCTCTCAAGAACAGAGAGAAATCCTCTACCACCACCACTATCAAGTCTAGAGTGATCAAGAGAACCTTTATTAAAGAAATTTTGGGGGATTCCAAAGATGAATGATGAAAGTATTAGGATTTATAGGGATAACACTAGGATATTGCTATGGTGATGTATGAAGGGCTGTAAAACAAATATGGATAACTACTCGAAGGAATCTAATATTTATTCCTATAATTCAATGATGAAATTATGTAGAGATGTTTTCATATCCGCCAACAAAGAAATAATTTCCATTAAGGTAATTCTTTAATTGTTAAAACTAATTATAAATAATATGTTATGATCCTATACTTGGTTCTGGAATTCTTAGTCATGAATAATTATTTGATTCAATTTTGTTGATCATGGTGTTTACCATCATGTAAATACCAGATTGATCATATATTATAATAAAAATATGTGCTGGGAATACCCCATACAGTGCTTCCACAACACCTGGAACCTTTAAGTGGTATAAGAGGGGCCACATAATTATTTATAATTATTTAAATATCATTTATGATTTACACATTTGTTGTTATTTTTCAATTCTAGGTAAATAATTATTTAATTTGAATTGTGAGATCTGATATTTTTTCTATTTTTTATAATAAATATAATCAAATAAATTAGTTATATGAATAAAATAAATTTAAAGAACCCATCCGGATGTGTTAAGGAGTCTGTCTGGACAACACAAGAGTACATTCCATGTAACCTAGAGTTATATATAGTGTACCCTTGTTTAATGCACCCTAAATTAATTCTAAATCAATTCAAGCCATGTGCATTTATTATATGTGGTGTGTATTTAAATACACCACAGTTTTACCAGACCAGCCTAGTGTACAATCATCCGGACTACATGCTGTGTAATTTTTATACACGACGTGTAGTCCATTAGTCAAAAAATGGACCATGTATTTCCGTACATAACTTACATGAATGGTGATTGTGTAACTCAAATACCACATTCCATGTAGCCCATGTACACACTGTATACTATAATTTTCTATTTTACAATTATACACCAAGTCCCTAGGTATGTTCTATGGATAGTTGGTGAGAATAATACACATTGTGTAGATGGAATGTACACACCATTTAGTTTTACCAAATTACATAGAATTAAAAATTAATTTATTATTCTGCTCAAACATTATAAAATTGTGTTTTGTGTGGTCATTAAGTTTATATTACAAATCATGTGATGGGTTATATATATATATATATAAATTTTTAATTAATTTCTATATAATGTTTGAAACTTCATATCGTGTATAAATCATAAAATAGTTATTACTCTACGTGCATTGAAACGTAACAGGCTATGTAAATATCTTTTGTTTCATGTGGTCATTAAGTTTATAGTACACAAAATGAAATTAAATGACAAGAATTTTAAGCTACATGTCACAAGAGTAAACTGTATATGATACAATGGATAGTTCAGATGGATACTACTGTGTTACCCAAAAGGTACATTTTTTTGTACATAGTTAATTTTAAATAAATTTATTTAATTTGTTTAAAATTATGATGGATGATAATATTAAGAATGTTTTTATAAAAATTAATATAAAATAACTAATTTATTAAATAATATAATTAATTTATTGAATCACGATTTATCTTAAAAATAATGATTATAATCGAATGCTGTTTTATTAAATGTGTAATTCATTGCATGTTTGTGGATGATTATGAGAATAGAACAGACCTTGTATGTTATTGGTCTATTTTAGTTTATTATTAAATTAAATTGATGGCTTTTTCATCATCCCTCCTTTAATTATGTAAGGTCTTGTGAGCCCATGGTTTATTTTATGCAAACCCCTTAACCAATCCTTTGGTTCCCTTCACCCGTGTGTGAGTAAAATAATATAGATTGGATGTAGATTCCATGATAGTTGAGGTTGTTCAAGTTCAGAGATAAGGTGAAACCAATATAGGAGAGATACATAAGTGGACATGCGTAAAGATGAAACACAAACTACAAAATGGTTCAAGGCGTTTCCCCCTAGGCCAATAGTTAGTTTATCATCTCCTAGATAAACTTATAATTAGTTGAATATCATAATCATACCATGCAAAATTTTTATTTCTATCAAGTTTCATGGTTATTTCATTATTTATTTTATGTTTTGATCACATGAATTAATGAATTAACGAGCCTGAAAGATTGAGTCAAAAAAATTGGATTATGGGTAAATTTTATCTAAGACATAGTTAATCACTTAAGTAAACCCACTTAATATTTACAAGAATGTAGTAAATATTGAATAGAAAATTAATGAATAAAGATAAAATACCAAAATTATATATATTAATTAATTATATACTTCCAATACTTAAGTTAAAATTAAACCATAGTTCATAGGGCTTGATCAACCAAATCTGGGGTGCATTAAATTATAGGGGAATTCTAACTTGATATTTTGGGTTGACTTAGCTTAGTTCACATCAAGGGTTGACTACTAAATCATGACATGGTCTAACTTGGAGGAAAAGGTTGAGAAAAACCATTTTTAAGTATTTTATGATTGTTAAGTATAATCAACTGATCAAGGAACTAAGAGTTAATGTATTTGGAATATAGAATGCCTACCTAAAACCCTTAAAATTGCTTGACTAGCCAAAGTCAAGATAATGAGAAGGGGAATATGGAACCTTCCTACTAGAATGTATGATAAATGAGATATTACGAAGGAAATGGTGAGGGATATTTGGTTTTTATTAAATAGTTTGAGATTAATAAATATAATATTTATTTATTTGTCTAATTCTATCAGATATAGTAATATAATTTTTCTCTTCTTATTTGTGAAAAATTCAATAAAAATGACTTCAAACATATAACTATGATCCATACTTGAGAAGGATTACATTATCGCATGCAAAAATTTATAAGAGTGGAAGAGGTGCCTATGTGTTATTATCCTACACTATAAAATGGAATTTTATGTTCTTGAATAACCTATTATAGAAGAACATGGTAAAGATCTAGTGAGGAAGAGTTATGTCTATCTGAGAAACATTTTAATGATTCCACATATGTTCAGTGTTTCATGCTATCATCCATGACCAATGAGCTTCTAAAGCAACATGAGAACATGGATGCATATATTATTATGTCTCAACTTTGGGATCTAAAAAAAATAAGGAAAGATAAGAGCGATACAAGATCTCTAATGCTAATTTTTATAGCTAAGCATAGAGAGTCAGTGCTGGCCGAGCCTCATGTAATCATGCTTATTGGTAAAATTGAATCATTAGAAATCTTAGTGATTAAATTACTATATGATTTGCACATATATTTCATAATTTATTCAATATTTAATACCTTCTCTAGTTTTTTCTTCAATTATAATATAAGAATAATGAGAAGAGTATTTCAAAACTTTTACTCTGATTTTCCATGTGGAACCGAACATAGGGTGTGATAAACCTATAGTTATTATAGTGAATAAGAAAAAGAAGAACATGGTAAAGGGTCCCAAGACTAATAAAATGTATAAATCTCCTAAGCACCATCCTTATAATAAGAGGAATATCCATAGGTAGGGAAAGTAAAAGTAAGTAGTATATTTTTTTATGTGGAAAGCAAGGCCACTGGAAGAAGAACTATACCCATAATAAGGGGAAGATAAAGGTGTGTTTTTTATCAAGTGTAATATTTCAAATTTACACATTGGGTATTAGATATATCTTGTGGTTCTCACATCTGTATCCAATTACAAGAACTAAGTAGATTCCAAAAGATTTCCAGAGGATAGGTGGATTTACGATCTTCAAATGGAGAGTGATTAGCTTCTATAAGAATTGGAGACTAACACTTTTCATTTAAAACTAGAATGATATTGGTTTTAAGAGATTTCTATTATGTACCAACTATAACCAAGAACATAATTAATATTTATGGATTATATGAAGATGGTTTTATTTTCAAATTTAAAAAATAAAAGTTGTTTCTTTTATAAATACATCATATGTTATGGAATTTCACATTTAAATAATGATCGTTATGTATTAAATTATGAAAACCAAGTATTGGAAATAGATAAAAAATCATGTTTTCATGACTCATATAACACCCATCTATGGAATCACTGTCTTGGTCATGTAAAAGAGAAGCGTTTGAAAAAGCTCTGTCAAGATGGCTATTTAGACTCTTTTGAGATAACACCACTTGAAAGATGTCATGCTTGTTTACAAGAAAAAATGACTAAAATACTATTTAATTGAAAGGGTTAAAGGGCCAAAAATTTTCTAGTATTGTTACACACCAATTTGTGTGAACCATTTCTAGTAGAAGCTATAGGTGGGTATCCTTACTTCACAACTTCTACTAATGAATTGAATAGTTAGAGATATATCTACTTGATGAGGTATAAATTTGAGTCCTTTATGAAATTCAAAGAATACAATAATAAAGTAGAGAATCAACTTGTAAAGAAGATAAAGAATATTTGATATGATCTAGGTGGTTAATATCATAACCATGAGTATATTAACATTATATTGGAGTTTGGGATTCCATCTCAACTCAGTCCACCTTACACAACATAGTGTAATGGTGTTATTGAAAAGAGTAACCATACCTAGATAGATATGTAAAGGACAATAATGATTCATACAGATATTCCATTATCCTTTTGAGAATATTAATTACAAAAAAAATACACACTAAATTGTGTACCAAAAAAATTGGAAAATAGAATTACATTTAAGTTATAGAGTGGGCATACAACCATTCTATAACATACACATGTATGGGCTTGTGAGGATTTTGTTAATGAATTCCCAAGAAATAAACTATAACCCTAGGGCTCAAAGTGAATCTTTATAGTACCTACTAAGAAAATAAAGGGATAATACCTATACAACCCCTCAGAAAAAAATTCATTATCACTAGGCAAGCTATATTTCTTGAGAGGGAGCGCATTCTCAATAAGAATAGTGGGAGAAATCTTGAATTTTATGAAGTTTATGATCAAGATACATAAGAGTTGGTACGATTACATATTCCATAGGTCCTTGTGGAAGAAGTTGTTCTTGAAATATAATTATTTCATATGATCACCATAGAGGTAGGAGAACTATAGAGATATGGTTTTCTAGTCACTAAAGATGGAGACTCATTATTGGTTGACAATATGAAAAGATGAAATGTTGGAAATATTCCATGAATTATAATATGGATTCCATGTATTAGAACTAATTTTGGGTTTTATTCAATCTACTAGTTGATGTCGGACCTATTCGGAATAAATGGTAATTCAAGAGAAAACTGGACATGGAAGGTAGAGTAAGTACATATAAATCAAGGTTAGTGGAAAAAGGGTTTAAGAAATATCAATTCATTGACTATGATGAAATTTTTTCACCATTTTCCATGTTTAAATCCATTAGAAATCTATTTTCTATAGAATCTTACCATGAATATGAAATATAGAATATTTATTTCAAAGTATATTTCCTTAATAAGAGAATTTAATAAGATTTCTGAATGAGAAAACCTGAAGGGTTTGTGACTCCAAGTGATACTAATAAGATTTTTAAGTTACAGAGATCCATTTATAGATTAAAGCAAGAATTGAGGTCATGAAACATTAGATTTGATGAATCTATAAAAGAGTTTGGTTTCTCTAAGAATGAAAGCGATCCATATGTTTATAATCATTTTAGTGGGAATAAGGTCATTATCCTAGTAGTATATTTTTATGACATATTACTTATTGGGAATGAAATACCAGTCTTATAGTCTATTAAGGACTGGTTAAACATGTGTTTCTCCACTGACTTAGGTGAATCAACCTATATTATGTGGATAAATATAATTTGTGATAGAACCAAGGTGATTATTGGACAAATTAGACATATATACATTGACCAGATACTAAAGAGATTTAGTGTATAAATTCCAAGAGGGGATTGGTTCTAGTTTCACATGGTAGACATATTTCCAAAAAATGTGTCCTTGTACACAATAAGAGAAAGAGAGAATGAGTAAGATCCCATAAAACTTGGTGGTAGGATCAACCTTGTATTCTTTGTTATATACTACACTTGAAGTTTTTTACACATTAAGTAGGGTTGGTAGATATCGAGATAATCTAGGTGAACAACATTGGTTTGCTGTTAAGGCTATCCTTAATTATCCAGGAAGAATGAAAGGATATGTTCTTGATGTATGAAGGATACAAGGATATATTCATCATGATTTATACTGATTCTAGTTTTCAAATAGAATAGAATGATATGAAGTTATAATAAGGATATGTCTTCAGTCTCAATAACGGAGCTATGAGCTGGAAGAGTTCAAAGAAGCCAATTTTTTTTGCTGATTCTATAGAAGAGTTCAAGTATATGGAAGCTTATGATGTAGCCAATGAATACATTTTGATTCAAAACTTTATCCAGGATCTTTATGTGGTACCTAAAAGTAAATAACCAATCACATTGTATTTTGATATTAATGTAGTGGTGGATCTAACAAAATATCCAAGGTTACACTTACAGAAAAAACATATAATCCAAAAGTATCACCTCTTGAGAGATTTTTCTTTGAGGGTTGAAGTTATTGTAAGTAGATTTATCATAGAATAAAATGTGATAGACTTATTAACTAAAGTTCTATATTAGTATAAGCATTAGTATCATGTGAGAGATAATAGACTAAAGCTTTTTAGTAGTTGGCTTTAATACAAGTGGAAGTCTGTTGTAGTCGGTACCCTAAAACAAACTTATGTGTACTTTATAATAACCTATATTCATTTTTTTGATTATTAATACACTTATTATCACCTCATGATCGTTCTTCTATGTAAGAGAACATGTGGTAATGTTCTAAGAGTAGCTATTGTATTGAAAGGTTATAGCAGTTCCCAACATGATGAGAACCCAGAAGTGATAAAATAGTATTCTTAAATATATATTCTATAGCTGGATGAAATAATTTGAGGGAAAAAAATGATACAAGCTATTAGGTGTGGATAATAATAGGACTTTGAGGCACCTTCTCATGGTGTACACCCTTCGTAACATCGAGTGTAGGATATTATGAGATCAAGACCCACCAGTAGGAAATCTATATTTATACATGTCATTGGATATTCTTATATGTGAACATGTGTTTTTATCCTTATACTTTAAGATTATGAATAATGGATATTATTAGTTGACTACTTTGATGTATTGATAAAAACCATGATGAAATATGTTCTAGAAAATATAGTATATGTTGGGTCGGTCATGAGTAATATTTTATTAATGGATAATGAGAGAAATTATTTTTCTATACTATTATTTAATGGAAGTTTATATATCTAGACCTTTGATGGAAATGATATTTCCCAAATAAATCCATGTACACATGTTCTATATGCAAGTTAAATTTCCTGAAATTCATAGAAAGTGGCATTGATAATATAGGTTGATGGAACCGATATTCGACCCACTTGATTAGAGATATCATGATAAAGAGATTATATTACATAGTATGAATCTTCATGAGGTATTATGTTATTGCGACATTAACTTCTTCCTATATGGGTGAATTGAAATGTTTTTAGATGCTAACCCTGTACTTTGGGCTTCTTTACCTAATGCCACTGAGATAGAGGCCTAGAGGGTCGCACACTAAGTGTATCTAGAATCCCAATTAAATAATAATATTATTTATTATTTAAAATTTTGAATAAATATTATTTCTACATGTGGTTTAATAATTATTCATGTTTTATTGTTTACAGATATTCCATTTCCACTTGTTTGAGAGAAGATTTAATATTTTTTTTATTTAGTGAACATAATATTTATATATTTGTTTTTAAATAATGCAGTGATATTTATTTATTAAATAAATAATCATTATTCAAGGCCCAATAAATATTGTGGGGGAATGATGGATAGAGTTTAATGATCCATTGATAAATAATATATATATTGAATACTACTTGAATAAATAATATTTAATTTAATTTATGATTTTAGAGCATGTCAGGAAATGTTATTATTATTGTTATTATTGACATGGGGTTACTCATGAATTAATAAAGATGACAATGGTTCATGCATAATTATTATTTTATAACCCTAGTGGTATTTAAACCCAATTATATTATTTTATTTAGTGTAACAATTTTCATTTTTTATCCACAACGACACTCAGAGAGTATTCTATCAAAGCCCTCCAAGATCTCCCTCTCTAAGAACACTCTCAAGAATGGAGAGTGATCCACCACCCCTTACACTCTCAAGTCTAGAGAGATCAAGATAATCCTTATTCAAGTGATTCTCAGGGTGATCAAAGAAGCATGGCACAAATGTTTGGATCTAACATGCTAGCACCTGAAGATTCTTAAGACGACATACCGAGGTTCATGGAACACATGTGGATCACTACTGGAGGGAATCTACTCTTTATTCATATAACTTAATGATGAAAGAAAGTAGATACATTTTTATATCCAGCAACGAATAAATAATTTCTCCCAAGGTTATTATTTAAGTGTTTAAATTAATTATAAATAATATGTGATGATCCTATGTTTGGTTCTAGTGTTATCAATAGTAAATAATTATTTGATTCAATTACTTTGATGACAACATTTATCATCATGTAAATCTCATACTAATCATCAATTACAACAAAAATACCAGTTAGGGATGCCCCATTCAACACATCTGATATGCCCATAACCTTCAACATGAAGATATCACTGCATCAACGGTATATATGGGGATGTACTAGTGGTTCCATATAGAGTTTTGTACTCACACCATGCTTGGGATTATATTGTGCATGGCTACCCAAGAATACTCACTTAAGGTCCAGTATTATGTGTTTGAGATAGAGAAGCCTAAGTGGGAATAGAAAATTATAGGTGAGGCCTATAGTTAGGGGAATGAACTATTTTCTACTCTTATTTATTATGTTTATTTATTTTTTATATGTTATTGGATCAGTGGAAGATCTATATTTCATCTTAGTATGACCTTTTTAGTCTCTACTTATTTCAAATTCATTATTCTTATTGGATATGATTATTGTTTATGAATACTCTGATGTGATGATGTGGATATAATTTTTTTCATTTATCCATTACTACACACTCTGATATGGGGGTGTAGTATATCCATGGTCACAAAAAATATCCACACTACTAGTTTTTATCCTCTAGTATATGATGAGGCATTTTTGAGATCATGTAACACCACTGGCCCAATTACTATTCAGAGTGATCTAGGATGGGATGTTACAAAGCAGTATCAGAGTTATATTTCTTTTTTTTATATTTGGGACTCGGTAGTCATGAGATTTAGTAATGTGTTAGGGATTATTATGGATATCAGGCTAGTGTGTCATGAACACCTATCCTTGTAAGAAGTCCGAGTTACAAGGGTCCTGGGATTAATTCTCTTGGTATTCATGGTTATAGTTATGATATTTTCACTTCATATTATTCACATGATGTTTGAGGTTTATAATTTATGTTGGATTTTGGATCTTGGCCTATAGAGGAAAGAGGAATATCATGAATCATGAGTAGATATATAGGATCCACATGATATATATTCCTTCATGTGTGTGGTTATCAATGATGAGATTCTCAACTATTTAATGTGACAACAACAACTCATACATCATTTTTCCTTGTAAGTTCATGGTGGAATTATACTTAGCCATACCATCATATATATATATATATATGTTTGTGATGGAAGTTCATGTGGATCTATGATGAGACACTTGATGATGATAAGGATGATATATTACCATGTGCATAGGAGGTGGAATGACCATATTAGGTCGATGTGGGCATTGTAGGTTTTAATAATAAACCCGTTCAGGATTTTTTATCGGTTCAATTATTTAAAGTGCCAGTCACTACCTATATTATGTTTTAACCATATATATTGTAATGAAATTATACTTAACAGAGATAGTAACTTCAATTACCATGATACAAATAATTTAGGATAATTTATTTGGTTATGGAAGTGATGCATGATGAGTTGTGATCCTTGAGGGGGTAATCTTGTAGGTAAATTCTTGGTGTAGATCAGTGACCTAATAGGATAATGAATTAGCATGAGGTACCTAACCAATGTGTATATGAGACCCTAGAGTGGGAATTTTCATGGATATTTACTTAGGTTTGAGATTTAAATTGGAATCTCCCCCTGAATTGTGGTAATTTGTCTAGACGGGATGACCTAGTGAACCTTGAGATGTGAATCAATATTTTAAGTGAGTTGGTGCATAGTTTTGTGAGATGGTGACCTATGAGAGGGGTTAACTCATGATTTTGAATGCCTTATAGGTGGAAAGATATGGTAATGTTCCCTAGGTTTAAGATCAATGCATGATATGTTCTATTGTGTATGTGGTATGGTCATGGTGATGACCTAGTATTCTTTTTCATGGAAAGAACCTTGAGTGATATTTATTAAAAACATGAGGCACATGGAGTGCCTTTATGTTGAAGCTGGTTTTCTAATGAAAGTACCATTTGATTTCCTATCCCTATAGTTATGAATGTGTTTCTAAGTGTTGTGAAAGTGTGATTGGACAATTTTGTTTTATTATGGAGCTAGGTGGAAGCTAAGTGTGGTCAGACCATATATGGACACCTGTGGTGTTGAGATGATTTCATGTAGCGGGTGATGATGAGAAATTTCATAGAATTAGTTAAGTGATTGATTTTTAAGATAATTAACTTGGGGACCCTTTGTTGGATGGAGCTAACATTCAGGAGGAGTATTGTTAGTGGTTTTGGGGTTGATCCCTATAATATATTGGATGTCGTTACTTTATATAAAAATCATCAATGATACCACACGATTAATGAAATATATGTTCCATGTATCATGGTAGGTTTATTTTTGATGATGTGTGACTCATGAGATAATGAACTGGAATTTACAAATCGGGTGGAACTAGATCGTATGCCCACTATGGTTAGAAGAGATTGAGGTGACACACACTATTTATACATGGGACATGTTGGATTTTAAAATCTATGAGTGACCATTTTAGGGATAGGGGATGATGGTATTAATGAAATGTTTCATGCATATTTTACCAGGAGTTGATGATAAAGTAAAAATCTGGTCATGATAGATGGTACATCAAAAATGGATTAGGTGTGGTGGTATGGTCAATTTGATTCAAATATAGTAAGGTATTGACAGGATGATGACTGTGGATTAGGAGTACCACTATATGTGTGATTGTGATCAAACATTATAAGGTTGATCTATATAGTGGTTGTGGGGAGGTGAACCTCATTATGAATTGAATTTTTATTAAATCCATCGGTGTAATGATCATGATTTAGGAATGAGAAAAAATCTTGTTTCATGATGGAGCTAAGGTTTGTGCATTTTTTCTTGTGTATGACAGTTGAGTGTGGTGATGGTTATGATACGGGCCATGGATATTGGGATATTTGATCTAGTAATATGATGACAAGGAAAAACCTATTATAGAGAGTGGGATTTAGATCATGGTGATATGACCCTCACATGAGAGTGATCATGGATCCATGAAATCAGCCTTTGGGTAGTCGTTAAAGTTATATAATACTAATTATTATATGGAGACAAATTCAAGTAGATTCACTAGTGTATGCTGGGTATAAATTCAGGTATGATACCTAATGACGTTTGAGAGTTTTCCTTAGGCTTGAGATAAATTAAGATAATCTATGCATGATTGAACTGAATATGTGCTAGTAATCATGGTATGGTACAACACAATGGTGGTTCTGTACTGTTGATGGTTCAACCATGGAATTTCACTGAAATTAAGGTATAGAATTTGGTGGGAATATTTTAATGATCATAGGGTGCCTCTAGGAGTAGGAGCATTGGTATTGAGTATTTTGGTGATGTCCCAATGGCGGAGGCTGAGAATTTTCAATATAGGTTAGCCAAGGGAGGTCCAACCAATGGTTTAACATGTAGTTGGATGTGGTGGGCCACAAACCATATCAAGTGAATCATTTTGGATATAACGGGTATTTTTTATAAATTGGTTGGATCTTTTTTAAGAAAATCTTACATGACCGTGCTATTTTTGGATCATGGAAGAACATTCATTTTTTTCATGGGAATGGGAAGTTAATGTTGGAACTGATGTTGGACAAGTGGTTTCATATGTTTTTGGGTGATGATGTCAGAAACTACATTTGAAGTGTTTTATGAATACCATCATCATGTTTTGGAAGACAATTCCAATTGTGGGAAGGCACCATGGTTTAGAGTTAGCTTGTGAGTTAGGTAATACAGTGGTGATCGCCATGGAATGGGTGGTTAATTGGACTATGAGACATTCATGTCTCAAGGTATACATTCTTGGATAAGCATTTTCTTGGTAATTAAATAAATAATTATGAGTGTTAGCTCAGTTTTGGTGGTTTATCCACCATATGTTGGAACTGTGGTTTAGAGACACATTGGGTATTTAAGGATAGAATGTGATGAGTTGGTCATGAATTAGTGACTCGAGAAGGTCATAGACAATGATAAAATTCTCTTCGTGAATTATATGTTATAATAAGTTCTATAGTAGGTATATTTTAATACCTCATACATATAGAAAAGTCTTGAAATTTGAACGATTTTTGAATTTAAGATTAGTGGATGGGTGAAATTTTGAACATAGTTTTGGAATCTAATTCCAAGAGTTAGAACCCCTCAAACATGTGTTTTTGGACAAGAAATAGAATCTAAGAGTTATCCCAAATGGTTAGAGAATCATCATAGGAAACCTAGGGTGGATTTTCTATAGGGTGGTTACAATATAAAACCCCTGACTAGCTAGTGGGATAGACTGTGGGCCTGCTAGCCTAGTGGATCCATTATCTAGTCAACAACCTAGTACTAGATGGACAATTTACTTTTGAGGTTTAAAAATGAAAATTACTCCCTCAAGTTGTTTAAGGGAGTATCCCCTGTTTTGATCTCTCCTTCTACACATGGTCGGAAGGCCTCCACCCCTCCCTTTTTCTTCTTCCGCTAATTTTGGGTGGTGTTCTTGGGAATTTTCATTAGTGGATAAAAGTACGCGATCCTATACTTGTTCCATTATATCCTCTCCTTATTTTTTTTGGGTTTAGAATTGATTATGGTTTATGGATTCATGGTGATTTAACTAGAAAATGGAGAAATCATACATTTTTAATATGCATTTCATGTAGCCTTGCGACAAGACATCCTAAGAGAACGTTCAACTACCATCACTCATAATTTGAATAAAAGTAAACCACCATTATAATTTTCTTAAGGTTACCTTTAAAATTAAAATGAAATGATTATGGAATTAGTTTTAGTGGTTAGGTATTTGGCTTAGGTTTGTGTAGGGATTCTGCTGAGGAGCGATCGTAGGTTGTTTTTTATGGTTCTGATGTGATAAGGCTATATAATTCTCATGTATATGGGAGGTGTCCATATGATATTTGGTAGAATTTATATAAGGATTGGAAAGACTAATAAAATATCCAACAAAGAGAATGAAATGGGAAAGCTTCATGTGGGGTAGTTAGTCCTTAGTATACGACATTTGGTTTACTCTTTACTAAGTAACATGTTGTATGTGGTATATCCACCATAGGTGATCAAACCTATAGTTCAAAAAATGGTTAAATGAATGAATTGAATTTCTTAATTAGTTTATTAATTAGACTATTTATAAAATTAAATTAAAATTATTTCAATTAGACTACATGAGGAATCTTGGACCATTGTGGATCCTTGGACTCTATTGGGATTCCCAACCGTCGAAGTATAAGGGGCTAAAATAATCAGATAGTTCTCTATAACCCTCAGACTACCTATAGAGGTGTGTCCAAACTATGATAATGTAATTAAAATTATCTTAGGTACCTATAGTGACATACCTAGAGAGGTTCTTGGTGACTTAGAATAAGTGTCCTATGTTTGTCCATGTGTGAGCCCTAAGGAAATCATAGATCCTTTGGGTAGGTTGAGGGAACCTAGGGTGAGTGATACTTCCCATTAGACATGTGTTTATATTAGGGGGATACACTATATGTATCGTGGAATTGGGTTGGGTGTGTGGATTGACCTATGATGACCTTGAATTTTTAGATAGTCCATGAGTCATATCCTTCGACCTTTTTTGATGTGCCATAATCCATATGGCCTAAGAGTATGTGATTATTTATATGACACTAACGAAGAGTGCGCCGTCCCTTGTGACATGGGTTAGGATGTGATTGAATCAATTGATACCAAGGACCCCCAATAGGGTTCCTTTTCCATGTAGTGACCTAGGGGACACCTGCAGGTTCTTCAGTGATAGACTAACCCTATGTGGGTGCGTTGGGATTGGGTAGAGATAGGACAAGTGTCACCTTAGAACCCGTACATAGCAAGTGATATCAAGGGGATATGGATAGTGGGGATGATCCTAGGTGTTCAAAAAAACCAAATAATTTATTTATGTTTTGATTATTTTATTTTTATTTACGAGGCACTTATAGATTCCTAGATATTCTACCTAGGATATGTCCTATAAGCGTGATACCATAGGATGATGGTGATGTTGGAGATTCAAAAATATACTTCCCAAGATCTATATTTTTATCCTTATATGATATGATGATATTTATATGGATGATTTTATGTGATTATCAAGATCTAGAAGTTGAGCCACATGAAGAATTCCAAGAATGTCAATATTTGATATCGAGTTTCTATTAGACTCCTTGGATTCCAAGGGTCCCTAGGATTCCAAGAATTTATAGGATTTAACAGTTAAGGCTTGTAAAATTATTATTATCCTGATTATTTTTGGTTTCCTTGGTTACCTTTTGGATTCATCCGATTGATCCTGATGAACTACATGTATCTGATTGGGATACCCATGATTCATGGGATATAACTAGTTAACATGGCAACATAGATATGATTCTAATCAATTATTTTCTAGGATTCCTATTAATAAAATTCAATCCATTTATTATATTGGAGTTTGCAGATATTCCCAAGACAAATTGGATCTAGTTTTTGAGAATTTTATGACATGATATATTTTCCATTGATCCTAAGTTTTTGGGATTCCTGGGTTACAAAAAAGGATACATTGTTATATTTTATAGATTTTTGTATGTGGGATCTTAAGGTTGGTATTTTATCCACATGTGGTGATGTATTATGCTCAGAGAAACTCTGACATAGGGTGAATTAGGTATGGTTGATCTAGGTCACAAACCCAATGATCGAAGATGGTTTATTTATTTATTGATATCATATATTTTATTTATTATTTTTAGATGAACATGTCACATGGACATATAACAAAATTTATAGTATGTATGATACCATGCTCGTTTTTCACTACTATGTTTTCTACTCATACATTGCTTGGGCCACCATTTCATGTGGGTACCTGGGTATACTATCACTTGGTTATAGGCACATGTTGTTTTGAGACATAGTATTATGTGTTTGACATGAAGAAGCTTGAGAGAGACCAGTATATTAGAGGTGAGAGATGGACTTGGGGTCATGTACTCTTTTCCAATTTTATTTCTTTTGTTTATTTATTTTTTATATATTATCATATCAGTGGGATATATCTATTAAATTACAGCATGAATTTTTGTGTATGTAATTATTTCACATTCATTATTATTATTGGATATGATTATTTATTATTTTAAATCCAATTTGATGATGTGTATGTTATTTGGTTATTTATCCGTTACTGCACACTCTAACATGGCGGTATAGTCTCCCCATAGTTACACCCTAAACCCCTATAGCTAGTTGTCAGCCTCTAGTGCATGGGGAGAAATGCCTAAGGTCATGTGGAAATAATGGTCTGGTAAATATTTAGAGTTATATGAGTTGGGATGTTTCACTATAATCATACCTTATTAACTCAAGACCTCAATTTCCAAGGATTCTTCTAAGGGAAATCCAATGTCCTCAATGCGCGTAATTATTTCCCTTTATTTATTTCTTTCACATGTTTTTATAATTTATATATAATTAAATAATTTTTTTTAAAAATGTTATTTTTATAATGGAATAACTAATAACCGCATTTCCCCTTTTCTATTATGAAAAAAAACCCATCATTGGTGCGTTGTGGAGACTACCACCTATACAAAGTGATGACAACTGTTTTTCACCACCACCTTTATTCACTGATTATAAGGGTAAAATTGAAGAATCAATGTTACAAATATAATATAATTATAATTATTAATGTAAAATTATAATCTATATTCTTTCCCTCTCATTCCACTAGAAATAAAAATGTTAACAGTGTATTCTACAGACTACCACCTTTTTGAAGTAACATATCTCAATTTTTATCTAGTTTCCCTCTTATTTATTAATATACCTTAGAATACAATTCAAAAACTTATAATTATATAAATAATACCATTATCATTTTTTAATAATTATATTATTCCAAAATAAACCACTTTCAAAATCGAAATCATCCATTAATTATGGTATATTTTTGTTTGGGGTTGTTTAAAAAACTATTTAAACAATGATGTAATATGATATAATGTATGACAATGAAAACATAATTATTGATAATATATGATTTAGATAAGTAAATAATGATTTTATTTTTTTCATGGAGTGCTAAAGTTAATATTGAAGTCATTAATTAAGATACCAACATCCCTTTGTTAAAAACCACTAAAACATGCTCATCATCGATTTCATATTTAAGGAGTGTAACTATAAATATCATAGAATGAAATTATGAAATTATAAATAATTATAAATCACTGATTATATTACCTTTTATAATCTTGGAATTATGAACTGTTTAGAACAATTAAGAATAAAATTTCTGTTTTAAAAGTAGTTAAAAATGATGAAGATTACTCAAAACCAATATAAAAAATAGATAATAACTAAATAATATACCTGTAGATAATAATTATAAATTAATTTTATAAAAGGTAATGTATATTAATAAGTTTATGAAATATAATATTTAGATATCTATTTTTATTATATAGGATATTATAACAACTTTGACTAATCATGGAAATAAGGTAAGAGTTTATTTTCTCAAAATTTTACCCCTTGAGGTATATTTATTATTATACAACATATTTTATTTGGAATGATGTATCTACTGAAAATTTAATATTTTTATCATGTTCCACTAATTTTTCATGTTATTTAATGTTTCATTTTATATCATATCTATTAAGGGGTTTTAACTTGAAATTTTCTAAGGTTGTAAGGTGTTGTTGTCTCAAATTCATTTCTTTGAGATATATTTATATCATGCACCTAGTTTTTTTTATATGGTGTATTTGATATCTATTTGATTTATTAAATAATAAAATACCTTTAATTTATGGTATAATAAATTCAATTTTAATCTCTCTCTCATTCAAGGGGTTTTGATTTAAATGTTACTTGAGTTGTAACAATTTTCTCAACTCAAATTCTTTACCCTTGAGTAATAAATTCTCTACTTAATTAAAATATTATAGGAACCTTTCATCCTTACAATTATATTTGTCAATAGAATTTATTTTTTTCTCTCAATAATTTACTCCTTTTTATTAATATCATATTCCTTGATGAAATACCTTATCAAATAAAATTTTAACAATATAAATTGTTGAACCCTCTAGGAATCTAGTTTCTTTATTATATTTTGATAATCCCAATTATGATTATTTGTATTTTGTTAATCCCTAGTTGATAAATGGTTAAATAATTATTTAGGAATCTAGCTATTTAGTTGATTTAAGTATTGTTCTATTGTTCTATGTTTAAATATTAGTCTTTCGGTTACTGAATGTTTGTACACTCTGACTTAACCTATTCTGCCAATAGAATGCTTAAATAGAACAGAGCTACCGATACAGTTAAGTCTACCGCTATGTGAGAGATACCGATACAGACTAGTCACCGTTACATATAAGAGCTACCGTTACAGACAGTAGCTACCGTTACGGACTAGCTACTGATACAGAACAAGTCCACCGATAGAGTTACAGTTACAAGCTCACCGGTACTCAAGTCTACCGCTACATCGAAGTCGACCGCTACCGATACAGAGCTACCGATATGTTGAAGTCTATCGTTACATCAAAGCCTACCGATACTCGAAGGTCACCGGTATGCAAGTCTACCGATACAGAAAGGTCACCGTTATGCAAAGCCTACTGATATGCGAAAGCTCACCAATACAAGAAAGTCTACCGCTACCAATGCAATCAAGTCGACCAACAGAAAGCTTACTATTACAAATGAAGTCTATCGATGGAAAGGCTACCATTACACAAGAAGCTACCGATACTCAGACCTACCTATACACAAGGCTACCGATATCCAAAGCTATTGTTCCAGAGACAGAACCCGATGCTGCTTTAATTTCTTTTATCATTATTTAATTTAACCAACGGTCATATCAGGTATATTTTAATACATTGAAATTTATTTAATGTGTGTTGTTGGATGTCAGGGAAACGTACCTCGTACCTACAAAAATTAAATCATCTTTTGCCAGAGCTCGTGCTTTAAATAAAGGAAGTATGTGATACTGAATAACGAGAGGAATGAATAGATGAATACATAGAGACATACATACCACGGGTGTGCTGGAAGAACAACCAAGTGTGAATGCAAAGAGATGACTGAACTTACTAGAAGCTCACACACATTTCTGCATATTAGAGAAGAGCTAAGAATGAAAAAGAGAACATCAACTCAAAATCTTCATCGACTGTCTCTACACCTGGAAGTCAAGGAAGCAGACGACACTCTGTTTTCCACACAGAAACTAGAAGAGGACTCAGAACCAATTCTGATCAATCCAAAGAAGTCCAGAGCTTCACTGCAATCACTAGATCCATTTCTAAACTCTACATCTCTGCTCTGTGATTCATTATTTTACATTTCAAGCAGTGTGTGTTATCTTCTGTATTTAACACACACACACTATCTCCTGTAATTTAACTGGAGGATCTATAAATCGTCACTCAAACTCCTGCATCTTTTATTTCCCACTGGGATAGTGGTAGAGGTCATGTGTGACCTGGATAGCTGGTTGCTGTTATTCTGTTTCCTACGAATAACAGTGGTAGAGGTCTTGGACCTGGATAGTTGTAAACTGTTGTGAACCTCGATCCAGGGTTTGGATCAAATTTATATAAATTGTTGAGAAGACTAAGTCTCGGCTTGAGACTAAACCTCTTGGTTATATCTGCTCTTCTATATCTTTCAAAGTTTTTTTATTCCCCTGTTAATTACTTTAAAACCAAAACTGTTTTAAAGTCACTTTGATAATTAAACTCGCAAGTGTTTATATTACTTGTAAATCAGTAAGTTAGTTTCAAAAGTTAGTCAATTCTTCTGATTTGATTAACTGGGAAATAATCAATCCTTTGAGAACCTAACAGAACCTTTACTTTGATATAAATTCACTACAGTTTAATTCAGTATTTTATTTGGTGTATTTTAAGACAATGTTTTTAAAACAAAAATTTTAATTGGAACTCAATTCACCCCCCTCTTGAGTGTCCACTCCAACCAACATTTTGTATCAAAGGGTTGTTTAAAATATTTTGTACTCTATTTTTCAACTGTGATTTTAGTTGTATTTTAAAGTTCTTAAAATTTCTATTATTTCTAAATTTTAATCTCTTTAAAATCTTTGCTTTAAGTAAGTTATCATGGATAACAGACTTGAAGGTTTTTCTACCAATAGACCACCATTTTTCAATGGCACAAACTATGCTCAATGGAAAATCAAGATGAAAATTCATTTAGAGAGCATGGGTTTTGATATTTGGACTGCTATAAAATCAGAATATAAAATACCTACTACTGTTAGATCTACTTGGAATGAAGCTATTAAGACAACCTACAATAATAATTGTAAAGACATGAATGCTCTGTATTGTGCTTTAGGAGATGAGGAATTTAATAGAATATCTGCCTGTAAAACTGCTTATGAAATTTGGGATACCTTATCCGTTTCTCATGAAGGAACAACTAATGTTAAGGAAATGAGATTGAACACTTATACTATTAAGTACGATAATTTTAAGATGAATCCTGATGAACCTATTTCTGAAATGTATGTCAGGTTCAACGAAATTGTCAACCCAATGAATTCTCTGGGAAAGGATGTTCTATCAAGGGAATAGATCATGAGAATACTAAGATGCCTACCTGAATGATGGAGAGGAACTTCTGTCTCAATTAGAGAGTCGTGTGATATTGGCGAACTGCCAGTCAAGGAATTAATTGGAAAGTTGATGATGTATGAAGAAGAACTCAAGGTGAACAAAGAAGATGATGATGAACCAAGAAGGAAGTCTGTTTCTTTCAAATCTTCAACTTCAAAGAAGAGGATAAGGAGAAACTTCAAGCTATAAACGAGTGTTCAAGCTGTGAAGACAGTGAAAGTGCTTCTGATAGTGATGCTGAGATGGCTCACATTGCCAGAAGGTGTAAGAAGTTCTATAGGAAGAAGAAGTTTTTCAGAAAATCAAATTATAAAAGTAAGTACGACAGCAAGGGTCGTTGGAAAAAGGATTGGAAGAAATCTGACAAATCAGATGAAGTTGTCTGCTATGAGTGCAAAAGGAAAGGACACATAAAAGCGGACTGTCCAAAGCTGAAGTACAAGAAGAAGTATGAATACAAGGACAATAAGTATAAGAAATCCATGAAGGCTACTTGGAGTGCTTCTGAGGATATATCCAGTGAATATGAAATTTCTGAAACTGAACACAAAAATAAGGAAAATATGTGTTTCATGACAAACATATCTGAGGTAACAGCTGAAACTTCTGATTTAAATTCATATTATTCTGGAGATGATTCTGACTCAGAAAACATGTAAAAATATGAACTGTTTGAATATTGTGATATGTTAGAAGAAACCTGTAATGAGATGAAAGACAAATACAAAAGTTTAAAGAAACAATATGATTTAATTATTAAACATAAATCTGATCTTGATATTGAAATGGAAAAGAATGCTCAGTTGATTAAAGAAAACACTGAACTAAAATTATCTAATGAGCAACTCAAGAAAGACTTAGGGAAATTTACCAATGGAAAAGATACTCTTACTCAGATGATAGGTAAGCAAATATCACCTAGATACACTACTGGTATAGGATACCAACCTGGACAAAGGAAAATTATCAAAACTAGATTCATTCCTAAATCTGGACAGAATACTACTAGTTCTAGTTCTGGACATTTATATGCTTCAACTAGTTATATTCATAGTTGTGAATATAATAAGGTTTACCTTTCAAAATCTGTTGATTCTACGAAGTTTATGAGACCCATAAGATAAATTTGGGTACCTAAAGTTTTATTGGCCAACCTGTCTGGACCCAAGAAGATCTGGGTACCAAAATCATTTCCTATCAATATCTGTTTTGTAGGGAACCTTCTTAAAGAGCTCCTGTAGAAAGACTTGGTATTTGGACAGTGGATGTTCAAGACATATGTCAGGAGACTTCTCGTGCTTTAAAATCTTAGTCAGAGTTGATGGAGGTTTTGTCACTTTTGGTGATAACTCAAAATGAAAAATCATCGCCTTAGGCCAGATTGGTAACACTGACTCAGTATTAATTTCTAAAGTTTTATTTGTTGATGGACTTAAATTTAATTTGTTAAGTATTTCTCAGTTATGTGATGATGGTTTTTATTTTAAATTTGAAAATGATTCTTGCAATGTTTTTAATTATAAAAATGTTTTAGTGTTTTCTGCTTTAAGAAATGAAAATGTTTATGCTGTTGATTTAAATTCTTTAGCTAAGCAGAATATTACGTGTTTAAATTATTTTCAAAAAGAGTCTTGGCTTTGGCACAGAATATTAGGACACATCAATGTACACTCACTTAGAAAACTTGCTAGGAAGAACTTAGTTAGAGACCTACCCAAACTTGAATTTCCAGTAGACAAAGTTTGTAATCCCTATCAAAAGGGAAAGCAACATAAAGTTTATTTTAAATCAAAGAAAGAAGTGTCAACTTCTCAACCTCTCGAGTTGGTTCACATGGATTTATTTGGGCCTTCCAGAGTTTCTAGTTTAAATGGGAATCACTATGTCTATGTTCTTGTAGATGACTTTTCTAGGTATACTTGGGTATATTTTCTAGCTCACAAAAGTGAAACTTGTTCTTTCTTTGTAAAATATTCCAAGTCTGTAGAAAATCTTAGTGGACTTAAGATCAAAAATTTGAGAAGTGATCATGGTCGTGAGTTTGAAAATCATGAGTTTGAATCCTACTGCTCACACAGTGTCTATAGTCACAATTTCTCTTCCCCTAGGACACCTCAACGAAATGGTGTAGTAGAAAGAAGGAATAGAAACCTTCAGGAAATTTCAAGAACCATGCTAAATGAGTATGACATACCTGTTTATTTTTGGGCTGAAGTTGTAAATACAGCTTTTTATGTTATCAATAGAGTCTTAATCAAACATGTTCTTAAGAAAACCCCTTATGAGTTGTGGAACCATAGGAAACCTAAGGTTAACTACTTCAGAGTATTTTGGATTCAAAGTCTTTATTCTTAATACTAAAGATAATCTTGACAAGTTTTCACCAAAGAGTGATGAAGGAATTTTCCTAGGTTACTCTATTTCTAGTAAAACCTATAGAGTTTTCAATAAGAGAACCAAGTGTGTAGAAGAATCTGTTCACATCAAATTTGATGAAATTGATCCACATGAACCTAAGACCTCTCTTGAAAATCTTGAAGATGATCTATCTGTTTTGAACCTTAATGATAAAGACAGTGGACCAATAATTAAAACATCCAGTTCTGGAAATTTTCCAAAACCTGCTTCTGTTGAACCTCAACCTGTAGATGAACCTGAAATCTCGAGTCCTACCTTTTCTAGACCAACTAGGATTCTAAAGAACCATCCGTTAGATGCTGTTGTAGGTAATTTAGATAGAGGAACACAGACTAGAGCTTCTCTAAGAAATCAGGTTGAACATCAAGCTTTTCTTTAACAGTTAGAACCTAAAAATATCAATGATTCTATCAATGATGAATTTTGGGTAATGGATATGCAAGAAGAACTAAATCAATTTGAAAGAAACAAATTCTGGAAATTAGTAGAAAGACCTAAGGACACTATAACCATAGGCACAAAATGGGTGTTTAGAAACAAAGTTGATGAATCTGGAAACATCATTAGAAACAAAGCTAGGATAGTTGCACAAGGTTACAATCAAGAAGAAGGAATTTAATATGAAGAAACCATTGCTCCTGTAGCTATATTAGAGGCTATTAGGATCTTACTTGCTTTTGCATCACATCTGAGTTTCAAGTTATATAAAATGGATGTGAAAAGTGCTTTTCTAAATGGTTTTATAGTTGAAAATGTTTTTATAGAACAACCACCTGGTTTTTCAAATCCTCACTTTCAAAATCATGTTTTTAAACTTTCTAAAGCTTTATATGGTTTAAAACAAGCTCCAAGAGCTTGGTATGAAATACTTACAAATTTTCTTATTTCAAAAGGATTTTCAAAAGGAATTTCTGTTCCCACTCTTTTTATAAAAAGGATTTCAAAAGATGTTTTAATAGTACAAATCTATGTTGATGATATTATTTTTGGATCTTCTAAAAATTCTTTATGTACTGATTTTTCAAAGATTATGAAAAATGAGTTTGAAATGAGCTTAATAGGAGAGCTTAAGTATTTTCTTGGTTTTCAAAATTTTCAAACTAAAGATAGAATTATTCTGAATCAAAGTAAATATACTAAGAATTTATTAAAATGTTTTGGGTTGGATAGTATTAAGGGAAGTGATACACCTATGAGTACCACCTGTAAATTGGATATTGATGAAACTGGTAAACCTGTTGATCAAACTAATTATAGAGGTATGATTGGGAGTTTACATTATCTTACATCTAGTCAACCTGATATTATGTTTAGTGTATGTATGTGTGCTAGATTTAAAGCTAACCATAAAGAGTTAAACATACTTGCTGTTAAAAATATTTTCAAATATCTAAAAAATAATGCTAATTTGGGATTGCTTTACCCAAAAGGACAATCATTTGATTTAATAAGTTATTCGGATGCTGACTTTGCTGGATGCAAGTTAGATAGGAAAAGAACTTCTGGAACATGTCACTTACTTAGAAAGTCCCTAGTATCATGGTGTAGTAAGAAACAGAACTCAGTTGCATTGTCTACTACTGAAGCAGAGTATATAGCTGCTGGTAGTTGCTGTGCACAGATTCTATGGATGAAACACACTTTACTGGACTATGGATTTAATTTTAAACAAGTTTCAATCAACTGTGACAACACTAGTGCGATCAACATCTCTAAGAATCCTGTGTCTCACTCTAGAACCAAGCACATTGATGTTAGACACCACTTTTTAAGATATCATTATCAAAGAGGTGATATAACACTTGAATTTATAGGCACTGAACTTCAATTAGATGAAATTCTCACTAAGCCTTTAAGTTCAGAAAGATTAAGTTTCATTAGACATGAATTAGGAATGATAACTTACCCTTAAAACATTAGAGAATCCTCACTGTTAGAAACCTCACTGTTAGAAACCTCACCGTTAGAGAAACCTCACCGTTAGAGAAACCTCACCGTTAGAGGAACCTCACCGTTAGAGGAACCTCACCGTTAGAGAAACCTCACCGTTAGAGAAACCTCACTGTTAGAGAAACCTCACTGTTAGAGAATCCTCACTGTTAGAGAATCTTCACCGATTAGAGAATCCTCACCGTTAGAAGACCTCACTGTTAGGGGACTTTACCGGTACATATCGCGCTGTTTTAAACTTCTTTAAAGTCGAGACATCGGTTTTTTTATATATGATTTATTTTATTTGTGGATCCTAAATGATATTAAACTGAGTCTATATTTCACTCAATCTCACCGTGAACTCGTCTGTTCGAATCCCTCCAACCTAACCCTCTCAAGACACAAAACCCTAAACCTCGAATCTGTAATGGCCTGCATCACGAGACCCCAAGTCACTGATGGGAGTGATGAACCACAATCGAAAAGACAGAAAGAAATGAATGCTAATACCAGTGGAAGTGGAAGTGGAAGTATATCTTGAAGGAATCCAATAAACCTGCATCTCTCAAAGCGAGAAATTGTCGTTGAGAAAGAGGTGTGTTCAGAATGGCTCATGGAGAGCAATTCCTTGGTTCTTAAAGTTTTAGAAGAACAAAGTTGGACTGAGTGCTTCGCGAACAACAACGTACCTTATTATCTAGGACTGGTGAAACAATTCTATGAATTCGTTCGTTTTGAGAAGACTAAAGAAGAAAGCAGAATGATATCTTTGGTAAATGGTCAGGAAGTATCTTTTACTTCAGTGGAATGGGCTAGGAACTTAAGAGTTTTGCATGAAGGAGATTGTGCGTTCTACTCAAAGTCTGTACCTTCGACCAGCGATGTGTTTCAATATGAAGATGCTTTGCTGGAGCTTATAGGGAATGGGACCCCTAGAAAGGTGATTGTTGCAGAGATGGCAGGAGAAGATAAGATGTTGTTTAAATTTATTCAGCATGTTGTTAGTCCTAGAAGAGGATATTTTGCTACTTTGAGATTCCAAGACATATATCTGTTATATTTTCTGAAGAACAGTGTGAGAATCAATCTATGTAGATTGATTATGATTCATATTGAAGAGATGACTAGACCGAAGTCCAAATCAAATGAACTGTTTTTCTCAAAGCTAATTTCTGTGATGCTAAAAGTGAAAGAGGTTGCTGGACCTCAGGATGAAATGATAGTAGTTAAGGATAACTTCTGCATCACCAGTACTGTCTGTAAATACATGAAGGTCAGTTGGAATCCTTGGAGAAAATCATGGGTGAATGATGATGGAAAAATTTATGACAAGTTCACTCCTGTGGATCATCCGTCTAGACCAAAGGATGTGAGAGATCCTTGTCTTGGATCAGATGAGCCAAAACCGGTCTACAGTGATGATGAAGCTGAGGAGGAAGAGACATCAGTAGAAGAAGGAGGAGACCCAGACTTACCCCCTAGTCTTGTGCATCAAGTTATCTCTTATGGAGCAGCTAGCCCTCCAAAAGAACTACCAAAGAGAGAAACGGTTTTGAAGGACAATGATACAGAGACTACAAAAGAAGGAGAAGAAGCATGCCAGTATGTTGTCAAGGACACCTCTGAGGAGGATGAGGCAACTGAATCTGATCATGATGTTAATGGAGAATAGGAGGCTGATGGTGAAGCAGATGATGAGGAAAATGTTGAAAAAGAACTCAGTTTGAGTCCTCTAATAGTCAGTACAGTCAGAACTGTGCCTGATCAGGAAGACGTAGCAGAAGCACCTATTGATGAGAGAGTCATTTATGACTCAGAACAAATGGCTATTGAATCAGCTGCAGTTGTAGAGGAAATTGCAGAATTACCTCAGGAAGAACAGTTGGAAGAGATACCTCAGGAGAATGTTCCAAGTGAAGGGGAGAATCCTGGCTCAGTATCAGTGCTATATGACATTGAAGGTTGGACATAAGATACTGGATATATGATTCTTGGACTTTGTTATAGAGATTAGGATGAGGATGACCAACCCCAAAAGGAATCAGTTACCTTACCCACTGTGGCTGAAAATGTGGCAACCAAGGTGGACCTTGAGTCCTTAAAAGCTGAATTGAAAGAAGCAATAAGGGAATCAGTGGCAGATATGAAGAAAAGTATGGTTGAAGAGATGAAAAGCATGGATCAATCCCTCGAGTTATCCATTGGATGTGGTGTGTCCAGTCCTGTGAAAGAAATGATGGATGAACTTAAAGTGTGCCACACTCAGATTGAGAGTTGGACAGGAGCTGTAGTTGCCTTGAGACAATCGATTGCTTCTCTGACTACCATGCATAGATCTCAAAATCAAGTAAACTCTGACATTCGATATATCAAAGAAGTGGTCAAGAAATTTTTGGAAGTTTTTGAGGCCTTTAAGAAGTCAGTAAAAGAATATCTGAACAGTCAGGATACCCTTGTTTAGAAGGTAGTTAGTAGTCTAACTCAATCTTTCAAGGAGACAGTGGCCTTCTCCATGAAACCTCTTCCCTCATCTAGCACAAGTATGAACCTTGACCAGATCCGCACTATTATTCAGGAAGAATTGTCTAAGGCCAGTCCCAATGGTGCATCAGATACTCAGATTCTTGCTACCATTAGGGAAGTTAGTAGTTTTGTTCGTGATCACCTGCGGGCAGCTACTACTTCTCAAGAGGCAATCAAGAATAAGGTGGATGCTTATTTTGAAAAGTTTTATACCAAGCATCATATGACCACCCATTTCAAGATCTTACTGGAAAATATGAAGTTGCCTGCAGTTACCCAAGCCTTTAGAGAATAGGTTAGTAAGCTCAGGGAGCTTACTCCTTCTTTGGACAAATTCATTGAAAATAGGGATGATTTTGTGTCTGCAATGGAGAGAGGAGGAAGCATTATAATGGATTTCAGAAACCTGTTGCTGCCCTTCCTGCATGTGGATGCCACACCAGTGATTATACCTCCTGCACTTCCTGCTTCTGCCTCTGGGATTACTCCTCAATTGACTCCAGTTCAATCCATCAGGAGCTTGACACTGATGATCACTCGGAGGAGCTCCGATTTCAGATCCGGTACAGTTTCTGTAGCTAAACCACCAATTGTGCCTTCAGCTATTCCGAAACCCTCTACTGACCCTGCACCTGAAACCTCTGCTGATACTAAGGGAAAGACACCTGTTCCAGAGGGGGATTGAGTGTTTCTAGATCTTTTTTATGGGATTCACTTGTATTTTTTGTTCTGATTTTACCAGTTTACCTTTTGTATATTAATCAAATTCCTCTTCATTCTCTACTTTACTACATTTCTATTACTTTGTCACTTATTCTATGCTAATATTTATCTTTTCTCTACTACCCTTCTTTTTGTTAATCACAAAGGGGGAGAAAATGAGAAAATGAGAAAATGAGAGAAAATAAGAAATAAGACCTAAGAGTTAACAAAGGGGGAGAAACACATAAAGGGAATGAGCAACTGAGACTTGAGGAACTAAGCCTTAAAAGGGGGAGGAATATGGAAGTTTTGTTCTGAACAAAACAAAAGAACCTTTTCCTCTGATGCTAATTTCTTTTCCACTTTTTCTTTTGATACTATTTCAATTTTCTTGGCATAAGTTGTGATTATCAAAAAGGGGGAGATTGTTGAACCCTCTGGGAATCTAGTTGTTTTATTATATTTTGATAATCCCAATTATGATTATTTGTAGTTTGTTAATCCCTAGTAGATAAATGGTTAAATACTTATTTAGGAATCTATCTATTTAGTTGATTTAAGTATTGTTCTATTGTTCTATGTTTAAATATTAGTCTTTTGGTTACTGGATGTTTGTACACTCTGACTTAACCTATTCTGCCAATAGAATGCTTAAACAGAACAGAGCTACCGATATAGTTAAGTATACCGCTATGTGAGATCTACCGATACAGACTAGTCACCGTTACAGATAAGAGCTACCCTTACAGACAATAGCTACCATTATAGACTAGCTACCGATACAAAACAAGTCCAACGATAGAGTTACAGTTACAAACTCACCGGTACTCAAGTCTACCGCTACATCGAAGTCGACAACTACCGATAAAGAGCTACCGATATGCTGAAGTATACCGTTACATAAAAGCCTACCGATACTCGAAGGTCACCGGTATGCAAGTCTACCGATACGGAAAGGTCACCGTTATGAAAAGCCTACTGATATGCGAAATCCCACCAATACAAGAAAGTCTACCGCTACCAATGCAATCAAGTCGACTGACAGAAAGCTTACCATTACAAATGAAGTCTATCGATATAAGAGTTACTGATGGAAAGGCTACCGTTACACAAGAAGCTACCGATACTCAGACCTACCGATACACAAGGCTACCGATATCCAAAGCTACCGTTCCAGAGACAGAACCCGATGCTGCTTTAATTTCTTTATCATTATTTAATTTAACCAACGGTCATATCAGGTATATTTTAATACATTGACATTTATTTAATGTGTGTTGTTGGATGTCAGGGAACCGTACCTCTTACTTGCAAAAAGTAAATCATCTTTTGCCGGAGCTCGTGCTTTAAATAAAGGAAGGATGTGCTACTGCAAAACGAGAGGAATGAATAGACGAATACATAGATACATACATACCATGGGTGTGCTGGAAGAACAACCAAGTGTGAATGCAAAGAGATGACTGAACTTACTAGAAGCTCACACACATTTCTGCATATCAGATAAGAGCTAAGAACGAAAAAGAGAACATCAACTCAAAAGCTTCATCGACTCTCTCTACACCTGGAAGTCAAGGAAGCAGACGACACTCTGTTTTCCACACACAAACCAGAATAGGACTCAGAACCAATTCTGATCAATCCAAAGGAGTCCAGAGCTTCACTGCAATCACTAGAGCCATTTCTAAACTCTACATCGCTGCTATGTGATTCATTATTTTACATTTCGATCAGTGTGTGTTATCTGCTATATTTAACACACACACACTGTCTCCTGTGCTTTAACTGGAGGATCTATAAATCCTCACTCAAACTCCTGCATCTTTTATTTCCCATTGGGATAGTGGTAGAGGTCGTGTGTGACCTGGACAGCTGGTTGCTGTTGTTCTGTTTCCCACGAATAACAGTGGTAGAGGTCTTGGACCTGGACAGTTGTAAACTATTGTGAACCCCGATCCAGGGTGTGGATCAAATTTATATAAACTGTTGAGAGGACTAAGTCTCAGCTTGAGACTGAACCTCTTGGTTATATCTGTCTTCTATATCTTTCAAAGTTTTTTTTATTCCGCTGCTAATTACTTTAAAACCAAAACTGTTTTAAAGTCACTTTGATAATTAAACTCGCAAGTTTTTATATTAGTTGTAAATCAGTAAGTTAGTTTCAAAAGTTAATCAATTCTTTTGATTTGATTAACTGGGAAATAATCAATCCTTTGAGAACCTAACAGAACCTTTACTTTGATATAAATTCACTACAGTTTAATTTAGTATTTTATTTGGGGGATTTTAAGACAAAGTTTTTAAAATAGAAATTTTAATCGGAACTCAATTCACCCCCCTCTTGAGTGTCCACTCCGACCAACAGAAATAATAAATCCCTTTTTTTCCAATAGATCTTTCCTCCATGTCCATATTTTCCTTCCCACCAATGTCCTCCTATATTTTTAAGAACTCTAATGGGGGTTACGTTATATAATCTTCATGATTATCTTTACCTATTTTAAATAATAAAATATAATACTCTTTTTAAAATGTGGGTTTTAAAACAAAACTATTTCAAAATATTAAAAAAAGATGTTATATCCTTTCAAAATAAAATGTTTTATCTTTCACTACACATTTATTTTGAAAAGTTTTATATATTTTCATGGATATATTATTGAATTTTATTTTTCAAATGTAAATTGTTTCTAATTTATTCTCTTTATGTTTTTGAAAATAACTTTTGAAAGTGTCCTATAACTTCACCTTTTTTATGGATAATTTAAAAATTTCTTCTAAAATATATTTTTAACACTTTCATTATAAATTAATATTTATATGACCTTTTTTATTCTATATAAAACATTATTTATAAATTTTCATGGTTTCTAAATTATATCATTTTTATCTTAGTTTTTTAAATTATTTCTTTTAAAATTATTTCAAAATATTAAGGATGTTTCTTATTTCAAAAGTCATTTTATAGAACTCCTAAGAAGTGATTTTCATCTATGAAATTTTCCTTCGACATATCTTATGCTTTATCAAGTATATTCTTCAAATTATACCATCCATATTTCTTATTTTTAGGTGTTATGAAATGTTATTTTCTATGATAGAAATGATTGATCATTGACTTTTTCATGGCTAGTTGTTAAAAGTTTATAAACCTATGTTTTCCAGTGACTTCCTATGTGAATACCCTATTTTCCATCTCTTTGATTAAAGGTTTTTCACCTATATTCCATACATAAATTGATTGGGGACACTAATGACTTAACCGTATACCTTTTATTTATATAGTGTAAATATAATATGATATATTATCTTGATTAGAGGGTATATACCTATAAAGTTACTAAATAAATTTGGATACTCATTTATTTTACACTGATATATCATGTTATGATTATAAATAGAGTTATTAATTATTTCCTTATATTATTAAATTTAAAATGGATATTAAACCAATTTTCTTTCCATTGTTTTTGTGTGATTATAATTGATTTTTTATGGCACACATATGTAAGGAGGATGATGGATGTAGTCATATTTCACCGTCAAATGTATTGGTTTAAGTTTATTTCTCATGAGATATTCAGTCATGGAAATAATGAGTTTGTTCACATAGGCATGATCATAACAAGTTTACTCATAAGGTTTTATTATGCTTATGGTTGTGCTATATCTCAAAGTTTGTTTCATATAATTACACCTTTCTAAGTTGTTTCTTTTTTAGGCTATGTTATATTCCATGTTTATAGCACTTTTATAAGATATTTCAAACTTTTTTGTTATGTCATGCCCTATTCCATGATCTAAAATATATTATTTATTAGGTATAACGTTCTTCTATATCCTAATTATACCTATATTCACATATTATGATCATTTATGGTCTTTTATTTTTATATATTATGTGTACCCTTACTGAGAATCTAATCTCATGACTTTCTTATGATTACATTCCCTAAGTTATGAAGATGAGTGTAACCTATGAGAAGTCTAGAAGGGAGTATATTATGGTTCAATTATGGATAAATGTTCAAAATATTACAAGATAAGTTTCTAATGTAATTGGTACTCACATGAACTAAACTAGAATGATATTAGAATTTTGCGAGATTATTATGAGATATAATAGTAATGTTATTTTTTTGCATGTTTAGCATGTATAAATTCACTTGGTATCAAAGATAATTTTTAAAAGTATGTGTTTTTAGCACCAGACTTGGGAATGAGGGTATGAGGAACTTGGGAGAGAGAGATAGATAGAGGGTGAGGGAGGAAGGAATGAAAGGAGGAAGGGAGGGAGGGAGGGAGGGGGATAGAGATATAGAGGGAGGGGGGAGTGAGGAATAGAGGGAGGGAGGGAGGGAGGTATAGAGAGAGTGATGGAGATAAGAATGGAGAGTGTGAGGGAGAACAATGTTTTTCCAATAATTAAAATGAAATATAATTGAAATAAACAGAAAACTATAATCTATAATTTAACCTAAAACTCATAATACATGAACCTCCTTATAAAAACGTGAATAAAAACTATTTATCAAGTCAAGGAGAGGTTCAGATCACTGATTACAAATTCAAGATTTGAAAAAATAAATTCAAAGAATATCATTATTTTTATGCCACATGGTTAGACCTACAAATGACCCAACTAAATGCTACTACCATTTAATCAAATCCTAATAATCATGTATTCTATCTTTTTTCAAAATATAATCCCAATATAAGCACGGATAAAAAGTCAAGTCCTGATTATTGAAGTAATATCTAGATTGATGGATCCAGTATAACTTTGTATTCTTAGACTATTATTGTTATAAAAAATTATGATCCAACATATGATATTTAAAATATATATATATATATATATACATTTGTGTATATTTCTCTAAACAAAATTCAAGTTAAAATTTGGCACAAAGAAAAGTCTATAATAAAAATACTAATGACATTTTATAAGGGAAAATAAGAATTTCCATACAGTTTCCAAATTCATATTCAAATTGAATTTTTTTTAAATAATCACTTAAAAATTATGGATTTACCAATTAATATCAAATATGAACAAAAAAACTTTAAGATATAAAATTAATCTATTTTTTCAAATCAACTCAAATTATTCCTTTAATCTGAATATATGACCATTACCCATAAATTAACAATTTTTATGGGATCTTAAAATTTAAAATCTGAGAGAAAAATATATAAAAATTGAATCTATAAATTTTTATTTGAATCACTTAACCTTTAAAGGACCGTGGGGTTTATATTTCTTACAATAGTTAATCACCTCCTTCCCTACCTCTATACTACCCCAACCTTCTTCCAAGACCCTAAAAGAAGCTCGATGATGTGAACTGACCAATATAACCACTGAAAGAGTTTTAGAGATATGTCTAACATCATAAAAAAACAAAACTCTAAAATACCATTAAACATGGAATCTATATATACATTTGTAATGAATAATAAAACAAATAATAAGAATGGTGTACCTTGTTGTGTCAAAGACAAACATTGTCTTCTGTTTAGAATATCACAATATAATTTACTAAGATATTAATTTATATTTAATCTGTTGCTTCAAATATGATTTATGTATAATATGAAACCAATAAATGAAATATCAATAATTTAATTTTTTATTAAATATTTATTATTCTAGGATTTATGAAAATATAATAATATAAGTAATTTTGAAATTCTAATGATTTAAGATCTTATAAAAAACTAATTGTAAGATCACTCTAATAGTTTTTAATAAATTCATTTTTAGTTATAGAGAGACACTTATGGTTGTTTTAATTTAGAGTATTTTCTAAAAGAATTTTTATATGAGGATTAATTTTAAAAACTCTTAGTATTTCTTACTGTACCTATTTTTTTACCAATTCTTCAAGATTAAGGGATATTTTTTCAAAAGACCAAAAAATGTTTCCCGTTGTATAACTGGGAATACTAAGCTTAAAATTTTAGAAGTGAGGAACATTTGAAATATATATGATCAAGGTATTCTTGGGTATTAGAAGAAAAATACAAGATTCTCATTTATAGAAGTAGATACCTTTTGAAAAGACTAAAATCAAGGATATCTTGAAACTAGTCTTTGTTTCCCTATTCACTTTGGGTTAAATTTAAGGTTTTCAATAATGTAGTTTTGGGGTACTTGAATTACATATCAATACTCCATATTTTTTTATTTACACCATCCTTAAAAATTTATTAATTTCCTTGGTAGTAGTGAAATACCTCCAGTTTAATCATAACTTCGATTACTTGGATTTACTTTGTTTTTACTATGATTATTTTTGTTGGTATATTAGGAATTAAATTCTCATTAGTTTTAAAAATTTAGTGGGTTAAAATTTATTAGTTGGTTTTACTATACTTAAAACCTTTCTTATAGTGTATTTTATATCTACACCCAGGACCGATATTTGGTAGGAGATATGGTGTATTTTCTTGAGACTGAGCCTTAATTAATCCATTTATATTTTCATTACTTTATCAGAATTTCAAATCTATCAATTTAATTACACTAAAATATAATTACAAAAGGTTTTTTTATTGTTGGAATTAATGTTAGATCTATGAATAATCATATTCCTAAAATAAACCTATAGTTGATGGAAATGATTTTGAGATCTGTTATGATTAAATGGAAACATTTTTTATTAATACTGGTGTTTGAAAATTTTCTAATGCTTATAAATAATTTATAAATTATTGATAAAGAAGTTCCTTAATATAATAGAGAATAGAATAATGAATCTCAGTTTAATTTAAGAGTTATAAATTCTATTTTATGTTATGTTTAGAGGAATATATATATTCAAGTTTCATGTTTTGAAATAGCATGTGGTATCTGAAAAATGTTATCAGTTACTCATTCCAGAACATCAAACATTTTTGACACTAAAAGATTTATGCTTAGAGTACATTACCATTCATTTTATTTTATTTTTGTTGAATCCATTTCTGAAATTCATAAGAGATTAATTAATATTATGAAAAATCTATAGTTACTTGGAGAAAAGTTATTATTGAATGATTAGAATGTTGAGAAAGTTTTTGAAATTTTACCAAAGGAGTGGGAATCATAAATAACAACAATTGATGATACTAATAACATAAAAAACTAATAATTTATGATCTTATTATAACTATTATGAAATATTAAATTCATTTAAATAGAGATGTGTAAAAAGAGAAAAAGAAAAATGGAGTTTCTTTAACAACTACCAGAACTTCAATTTCTAGTGTTTGTAAAATGAGTATATATAAAATATGTTTAAGAATTCTTTTTGGTGATATTGAATTCAAACCGAAGGATAGTGAACTTGCTAATATGTAAAGAATTATGTTAAAAAATAATAATTTTCAAATATACCATTTAAAAGAAATGGAAGAAAAAATGATTCCACATAACTTATTTTCTATGAGTTAAAAAAGCTAGTCCATATTCAACATGATTTCCTTAAGCTAAATAGGAAAGAAACAAGTTTTTCTAGAATATATCCTAATAATAAAATAAATTAAAGTCTAAAATCTATGTACATATAGAGTTTGAGAGAACGTGACACTACTTTTGATAGTTTATCGTAATATTGAGATAATAGTAAAACAATATTATCTATTTTTTTTCAAAATTCTAAAATGTGTCTTATGAGAAAGTTAACTGATGAAGAATTGTGAATAAAAAACTAGATTCAAGATTTTTTTACGATTTTGAGGAATAAACTGATGAAATTTTTTTAACTTGTTCACTTGATGATGAGAGATACCTGGAAACTCTTGAAGAAATTATAACATATATTGTTGAATGTGAAAAAATGTATTAGAAGTTGTATAAAAAATACAATAATTTTAAAGATGATATTTATGAGGGAAAATTTAGTTTTGTGAAATATAAGGATAAGTTTACAGAATATAGAAAATAGAATAATAAGAAATATAAGACAAAGTAAATGATTTTAAAGATAACAACTAATTTTAAAGGAAAAACCAAAGTTAATATATTGGAAATTTTTATTAAGTTAGATGACCATGATATAAAAAGTGATAAGAAAAAGAAGTTAAATAGTGTGAATTTTAGTCAAGATAAAAGTGAATTCATTAAAATGAAATTTGAGATTGAAATATTGAATGATTTGCTGACTAAGTTTACTATTGGAAAAAATAATTTGAGAAAATGTATTGAAAAATCAAGACAAATAGATCTACATCCAATTTGGTTAGTAAAACCACTATAAGTTCAAGTTATCATTCAAACTATTTCATGCCTAACAAAGAACCATTTTTTAATTTGGGTCAACTTAGAGGACCCTGAAATTAAAATTATTCATTAAATAGATTTCAATAATTCAGGAGAACATAAGAATTTATTTCAATTGAATTTTCAACTTATGAGCATCATAAAACTACTCAAATATGGGTTTCAAATATATTATTTGAAAACAATTCTAGACTAAAATTGGTCTATCTTGTAAATACTTTAAAGCACTGTTATTGAATGTTGAATATCTATTTCTTATGACTTGTATGTATTTTTTACCTTCACTAGAAAAAAATATCTAATGTGTTTCATGTTTTAAGCAGTTTCAATATTTTTTTTTGTTTTTATTTTTAAATATAAAACTAAATATCTCTATTTATGGTGTGTTTTTATTCTTGTTTTTTACAAACTTTTTAAAAAATATTCTCTATAATTCTAGATAAATGATATTTATTAATTAAAATATAACTAGAAATATCTTTAAAATCAGACGATCAAGCCATTTAAATGGTATATAACTTCTAGGTTATTCTAACTGATATTCTCTAATTCAAAAGGGTTTTAATGATTTTTATTATATTTGTAAAATTTCATTTTCATAAGCATAAAACCCTAAATTATTAATCGAAGTAAAAATAGATAAAAAAATTAATTTCTCAAATAAAAATTACAACATATTTTTTTACAGGAATCAATCCTAGTCTTTTGTTCATAAGGAATCACGGGTCACCATCTCAGAATATCGAATGTTTACTAACACCTATAAAATGTGTGAACCCATAGTTCATTGGACACATTCACCATGAATTAGTAGAGAAGATCTTTATGTTTCTCAAAAGTCATTGTTTTTCTACCGTATTTGCTATGTTATCAGCATGTGATATAGATATGAGGTAGAATATAAAATAAATTATTATTTATTTGTATCTAATTAATAAGTTTGAGATATTTTTTAAAATTATTATATAATTCCAAGTTTGGAAGAAGTTGACCCTATCAACTGAAGAACATGCATGGTACTATCCCCTATTGATAAGGGTGTTCTATAATTCTACAATTTTTTTTGAGTTTAATGAAGTCATTTTTTTCATTTATTCTATTTATTATTAAGATTAATTTGAATATAAATATGCATTACTAATTTAATAAAGTTCTGTTCAAGGGAGAATCATGTTTTTTATATCATAAATAACCTGAGTCTCATGGATTTTTCATAAAAGATAATGAGGAGAAGATCCCATTTCTTATAAAAGAAAAAGTTCATGACATAGTTCATTTAGGAGAAAAAGTATGCATAATATTCCAATGAATAAATTATTTCTTACTTCCAAGAAATGGTGATATAGACACTATAAAAATACAAGATGTTTACATCCTCATGAGTATCTAAGAGTTTAATATTGTAAAGATAATTTGGCCATACATTGAAGCTATTAGAAATGGTTTGGTAAAGTTGAAAATTTTAATATATGGGAGGATTATCAATAAGGTTCTAATAAATATATTAAAAGAAGAAAATGTTGATAATGAGGCATATCCTGATAGGAAAATAATTTTTTTTTATAAATGCTAAGATAATATAATGGATTAGATTTCTCTATAACTTCAAAGAGAATATGTCTATTGGAAAGTTATTAGTAGATACTTATACCGATATGTGATGATCTATTGAGGGTGATAACAATTAAAAGGGTGTAAAAACATTATATAATTGAAAAAAACATATGTTCTTTGTAATTGATAAATTTATATAAAATAAAAGTTTAAAAGCCAGAGAAAGTGATGTTCAGAAAAAGAAGGATAAAAAATAGAAGATCTAAAAAAAAACTTCCATAAAATTAAGGATTATTAAATAATTTCATAGGTTTCTTGAATATCATAATGGGTTATTGGAATAAAAATAACAAATAAAGAAGACATAGCTTTAGGGAATCCCTACTTTAGATTAGAAAAATGAGGCAATGATATTAAGAGAATAAACTCATCAGAAGTTGATAGAGGATAAGAAGAGAAAGAAATATTCTCCTAACATTATAGATCCATATCTTGTAAGGGTAATTGTACCCAAATTAACTATTTAATAACATTTTATTGAAAAAGAACCATTGAAAATAATTTTTTTACTGTGAAGGTAAGAGGAAAGAAGTTGCAACAAAAGCACCAAAGAAGTATTCCACTCTTTCATAACATAATCAGGAGGATAGAGAGTTAGATATGAAATATATAAAATTAGTTTCACTCGAATTTATCTCAACAATAGTTAATCTTGAAAAATAGACTGATTTTTTTTAAAAATTCCACCACTGGTAATAAGATAACACAAATAGACATTATTTATTAAAAAACGTGGTTGAAAATTATCTTAAGAAGAAAATCGATGATTTTTTAAAAAAAAAATACTAAATGTTCAAAATATATTTCCCCAATTGAATCATTGGTTCAAAAATATATAGGTTAAACTTCACCATCATCTAAGAAATCAATTTCTTCAAAAAATAGTTTAAGGCCTTCATCATCCGATTCATCCAAAGAAGATGGGGAAGTCACAATGTAATTAATTTAAAATAATTTGATGATTCAATTGATATTGAGGGGTGAACCCCTAACAAAGATGAAGTAGTAGAATTTTATAGAGAAATGAATTTATAGAATTAAAAATTTGATGGCTATTTAGAATCCAAGACATCCATGTCTATTTAAAAAAATTGGATGAAAAATGGATGATCACTTTGAGTTTTTCAAAAACGTGGATAATGTCACTAAGTTATTACCCTAACTATGTGTAAAATTTGATCTTATTGAATGAAAATTGGTTAGATTTAAGGAATCCAAAAGAAAAAATCAGTTATTTGGATCAGTAGATGATGCCAATAGAAGTCTGATAGTTCTCAAGGAAATATGTGAACTACATGATTAGAATCTGAGAAACTTTAAAAAGTATTCAAAATATCAAGATAAGAAGATTGATTTTATTAATGAGAAAATTTTATTATTAATTTAGGGTTATGAAATTCTATGTAAAATATTATTTGAGTTTTAACACGTTTCTAATGATATTATAGAAATGATTGATGAGAATTCCACTTCTATTGAAGAGTTAAACAGTCCAACAGTAGTTCAAAATAAGCAGATAGTTGTGAAAAGTTAAAAATTACAAGATCAGGAGAAAAATATTCAAATGTTTTAATCTCTAGAAGAGTACTTGGAAGGGTTAAAATATTATTTGGAATCCCAAGAGGAAAAATTTTAAAATAAATTTGTTGAAAAATATAATAAGTTCAAGTTATAGGATGATATCCGTACAAAAAAATTAAAGTATATTAAGAAACATAAGCATATGATTAAAAAATCATTTATTTGAGATTTATTTTCCAAATATCATTGTTTTTTACATTTACTAAATCCTTGATTAATTATTTTATAGAATTATTATTTCTTGTTGTTAGTTTTATGTATATAATTCCTTGGTTAAGTAAATTTTATTATTGAAAATGTGCACATAATATTTTTTTGATTCTGGATTTTTGGTTTAAAGTTACAAAAGTATAAGTTTCACCACCATAATCTCTTTCATATTTTTAAAGGGGTGTTGGTCGGAGTAGAGTACTCAAGAGGGGGGTGAATTGAATATCTATAAAAATTTATATTTAAAAAGTATTCTTAAAAAGGTTCCCCAATAAATTTAAATAAAACCCAGTTAATAAAAGTAATACGATTATGAAAGTTTGACTATTAATATAACTTCTTAGAATATTGATTAATTCTTAGTAATCTTAATATTAGTTATCAATATTACTTTTTAAGGTATTCTAATAAGGAAAAACAATTATAACTTCTTTCCAAGATTAACTATCAATGTAAATTTAGTGATTTTTTAATTTTACTATAAAACAGAGTAAACTAAATTAAAAAACACAGCAGATATAAAACAAGTGGTTAAGTATTAAGCTAAGACCTAATCCACTCCACTTGGTGATCACCTGACACCCTGAAATTTACAGTAATAAACTCGATCCACACCCTGGATTGGGGGTAAATAATAGTGCACATGACTGTACAGGTCACATGACCTCTTCCACATTTCTTCATGGGTATGAACTATCAAGTCACACAGGGACCTCTTACACAATTATCTGTGGGAATAAACAAGGGTACAAAGACGTAAGAGGAACAATATATTGTATCCTCAGTTTAATTAACGATATAGTGCATGTTTTTATACAGATGCACACACACTTATTGAAAGCTAAAAATAGTACAAAATAGATCAAAAATGATGAGATAATTATAGAAGTGCTCTGAGTGTTAGTCTATAGAGCTCTGGACTTCTAGGATGAAGCAGATGCATGAATCAAGTCCTCTTACAAAAAATAGAGTATCTCAAGTTAGCTAAATCTAGATCGTGTTCTTCGTGGAGTTGATAGTGAGAATAATGTTCTCTACTCTAGGATTTGAGTATGCTTCATGTGTTCTTCAGTAGGGTCGAGTTACATGTGTCAGTTCTTATTTCAAGAATGCTCATGCTTCTTCGTAATCGCATACCCACTTGTTTCTATATCGCCTTTTTGATTCTATCCAATCTATTATTTTTATTCTTAGAATTTATGTGTTGGATCTGACATGATGCATGTTTTCTGCACCTCGTACCTTGTACTATTAGGTGATATGTCTACAAAGAAGCATTAATTATGTCAGTTTATTTAAAAGCTTCAAAGATGACCATTAGAAATTAAATTGAAAAATGAAAAAATAGATTAAGAATGGTGTAACAGTCTGTCTGGAAACAATGTCACATATAAGCGGTGTCTCCATGAAATAGTGTCTCATTCTTTGTCTTTTAGCGGTGAGACAATTATGATTACACAGTTTTATAGGGATCAAGAACTGGTAGCACAGATGTGGTTTTAGGATCACAATGTCTGGTAACGCTATCTAATTCACGGCATCTGATTCACTATGTCTGGTCACGGTGTCTGGGTCACGGTGGCTAGGACACGGTGTCTAGTCATGGTGTCTTGGTCATGGTGTCTGGGTCACGGTGTTTGGTCACAATGTCTGGGTCATGGTGTCTGGGTCACAGTGTCTGGGTCACGGTGTCTGGTCATGGTGTCTGGACACAGTTTTTTCAGACTTAGCCAAATATCTGTATACAGAATTGAATAGTGATATTCATAGAATGGATTAGATTTAATCATTTATCAGGGAAATCCATTATAAAACAAACTCAAAATAGTTTACAATCATTAAACATATCACTTAAGATCTTGGATATGTTTATGTAAATCATAAAGAAACTAATCATCTATACACATGATTTTAGATAGATTAAACAAGATTAACAAGATTTATAGAATGTATCAGATTTGTGATTATTAAAACATGATTAACACATGAGGATTCTAACAATATACCCCTTTTTGATGATCAAAAATCATGTGAGTGAGATATCTATTATTAGTGAATGTGCCACTTCCTTAGTTTGCATTTAGAGTACAAATTTATCCCCCTTTTGGGATTATCAAAAATAGTAAAGAAGAAAATAAGAGTATAGATAAGAAGAGTTCATAACAAATTAGATAAAAATGTGTCATTACAAATAATAAGCAACAAGAATACAAAAATCATCTCTATCAAAAGATAGTATTCACTTTTATTCAGCACTGTCTTGTCTTCTCTTTTCTCTTGGTAGTGACATCAGAAGAAGAATCCATAGAAGTAGAGGTGGAAGTGGAAGAAGGGAGTGAACTAGTGGACAGATAAGGTAAAGGGAGACCTTCAAAAACAGAAGGGGCCAAGTTAGGTGCAGTAGAAGACTGAGGCAATTTTTGATCAAGGATAATTCATCTGATCTGACTTAGATCCTGGGAGACAGACATAAATGTAGAGGCAAGGGCAAAGTATGAGATGGTAGGAAAATCAGATCTTATGGGTGCAGCTACAAGAGCCACAATAGTAGTACTTTGGACATGAATATAAGGCCTCAAAATCTTGATTAAGTCAGAAATAATCTCTCCACCATACTGCATGGATTTCTAAAAGTCATATTTTTTTTCTCCATAAACTTATCCATCAAAGGAGTGAAATATTTGATCTTTTGGACCTAAGTTTTGAAATCTTGAGTGACAAGAGGGATTCTTAGATTCTCTATATGGTACTTGAAATGATTGGTCATGTCATGATTTAAGAAGATCCCATTGAAGTAGAAGTACACCTTCTTAGTAATCTCTTCCTCAGTATCATTTTCTATTTTTGGAATGATTTCTCACCAAATCAAGAACTCTGTCACTGTTCTTGAAAACTTCAGATAAAGAATATTTGTCAAAACCATTGACCATAGCCTGAATTTCTTCTTTGAAAACTGTTCTAAGTAGATCACCATCCAAAGAGGGTTTAGATAATTATCCAGAAGTACGAGAAGTAGTAACATAAGAAGTAAGGGACTTCATTTGATTTAGAACTTTCTAGAGACAACCCTTATACTCACTAATAAACTTGTTAAGACCAATAAAAAGCTCACGTATCTCTTGAACAATTTGATTATTTCTTTCAGCTACCTTGTTAGCCAAAGATGTTAGATTAGGTTGTATCCGGGAGGCTACTTCCTGTGGAATCTAACTATCAATATCCTCAACAGGATGAGAAATAGGTTCTGATCTTAAGTTCATCACTCTCTAAATTTTTTCAACCATACCTCTGAGAGTCTTTACTTCATCACTGAGCTATTTGTTCTCAACTATAACTTCTTGAATCTCATGAAGCAACTTGGTTTGAATCTTCCATATGATCTTTTCCAATAATAGGGTATCATCTCTTTCACATAAATTGGTTACAAGATCCAGTTGGGTATTCCTAATATTTTCAACCCCATCCAATAGGGTAGCTTTAAATGATTTCAAATAATCTTTACTCACCATGTTTGAAGGCTCTTGTGAAGGTTCAGAAATAGGAGCTCAGACAAACTCAGTTTTCTTTTTTAGGTATAACATCAAGAGAAGATACTGGTTTCAATTGAAACACATTATACAAATCGATACCTTTAACTATGTCTTCCTGGGATACATTCACATCAAAATAACTAGGGAATTTATACCATGTATCCACTGGTCTTAGATCAACTAGATTAGGGACATCAATAGGTTCCAGATTTAGGGACTGCTCCCCCTCAATAGGTGCATCTTTCTCAGGACAAAGAGATTGAGATCCTTGATCTATTTCCAAAATTTCATCCCTAATACCCTCACCCATTTTCTTTCTAGCCAAATGAAAAACTTTCTCCATTCTCTCTTTAGTAGATGGAATAATTTTAGGAACAAATTGTTCCTATGGGTGTTCTTCAAGAGCAGCTTCTTGCATAAGAGAAATATCTTCTTCTATATACTATTCTATAATATCCTTTTCATTTACCTTAGAAATATATTCTTCATCAGCATCAGGTTATTCTTCTAAATCAGTAACTTCTTTAGCAACAGACATTTTCTTCTTATTTAAGTCTTGGAGAACAGGTTCACTGTCTTTCTTATACAGAACAATTTCCCCTATAGGTACAACAATCTATTCCTATTCTCCCTCATCAGAATACTCAACAATCTCATCTGGTTCCAAACCAGGATTAGAAATGTCTTTAGGTCTTTAAGAGTGTTTCACTAGATTGAAATTTTCATAAACCCTATCATTATCTTCCACCCATGATTTTCTCCATGTATTCCAATTGATTTTAATTATCTTTTCTGTAACTTTGGAAAGAAAAAACTCACAATCCTTAAAAACTTCTTCATCTGGTCCAACCAAACCTTTTGCATGAATCATAGATGAGATGAGCCTTGAATAGAATAGGGAGGTTAACTTGGAGGTTGTCTTGATCAACTCACACATATGAAGTATAACACATTTTCATAGTTTGATCTTATGGTCATTATTCATAAGGTGTATCAAAAATACATCTAGATATTTGAGTATAGAAAATTCACCTTTTCTAGGGATAATCAAGTTTTGAACAAATTTAAACAGAAGTCTAGTTTCACTATCCAGCTCAGCAGCTATGGCTCTTCGCTTTGTTTCATTTCCAATTAATCTTCCTAAAGATTTTTCCAAAAAAAAGAACTCACTTGTAGGTGGAGGAACTATTTGGTATTCCTCACAAATACCCTCATGAGGTATCCTTAGGCATGCAGCCCATAACCTCAAAGAAAACGTGCAACCCTAGCCCTTGATCCAACTTCTCACAACATAGCCATCTTCTGTATCAAAAGAAAATTGAACATACTAATAAAACTGTGAAAATATATTTAGGTAAATAGTCCTATCCTCTTTTGGGAACCAATCTATCCATCCTTTCTCTCTGATTAATTTCAATACCAATGACTTACTTGAAAGAATCCACTTAGGGTATATATCCTTTTCAGGTACCACTATTCTATCTACCAGATTCGGATTCAAAGGACCTTCAGGTGCTAAATTTGGTGCTATTTTTATATTCTTCTTTGATCTTAGCTTCTCAGGAGTTGACGATGATAGAAATTTCATCTTGGGCATTCAACAAAGGTTTGAGAGAGAGAGAGAACCAAAGGGCTTAGAGAGGGGTTACTGTTTGAGAGAAGAGATATCGAGTAAAGAAGGGAGTTAAAATTATTTCTTTTTATCATTTAGGGATACCAAACATCATGGGATAAAAAATGCGGGAAATTAAAAGGGTAAAATAATTAATTACCATAATACGGGTTATAATATATAAATAAAATAATAAAGCCTCTTTATGGTGAGACTGTAATCGACTTTCATGGTGAGACCGTAATTGGATTTCACGGTGAGACCATAACTGTGTGATTTCTAAACTGTGCGATCGTATTGTTTGAGATAGTAAGTGAAAAATAGTAACTGAGAAATAGTGGCTATGAGACCGTAAACATGAAATAGTAAGCTATGAAACATGATACTTACCACTTAATATTTATCATTCCCAATTCATGTATTTTTTAATCTATTCTTTCAGAATTTAATGGTTTGGTGAATATATCAGTGAGATGATATTCAGTTTTAATAACTTCCAAAGTGATGTCATCTTTTTGATAATGATATCTCAAAAAGTGATTTCTTACATCAATATGTTTTGTCCTAGAGTGTGAAACATGATTTTTTTGAGATATTAATAGCACTTGTATTGTCACAATTTATAGTAACTTGACAGACTTAATATCCATAATCTAGTAATGTGTGTTTCATCCACAAAATTTGTGCACAAAAACTACCGGCAGCTATGTATTCAGCTTCTGCAGTAGATAATGAAATAGAGTTTTGTTTCTTACTATACCATGATACTAGCGACTTGCCTAAAAAGTGACATGTTCTAAAGGTGTTTTTTCTATCTAACTTGCAACCATCTAAGTCAACATTAGAATAACTCACTAACTCAAATGACTATCCTCTAGGATAAAATAGTACTATATTGGGTGTATGATTGAGGTATTTGAAGATTCTTTTAACAAAATTTAAATGAGATTCCTTAGGTTTTTCTTTAAAGTGAACACAAATATAAACACTAAATATAATGTCAGGTTGTCTTGCAGTTAAGTAGAGTAATATTCTAATCATCCCTCTATAAGTGGTTTGATCAACATATTTTCTATCTTCATCAAGATCCAACTTACAAGTAGTACTCATTGGAGTGTCACTACTTTTAGTTCTATCAAAACCAAAATGTTTTAGAAGATCTATAGTACATTTTCCTTGATTTAAAATAATACCATAATTATTTTGAAAGATTTTAAATCCAAGAACAAATTTTAGTTCACCCATTAAACTCATTTCAAATTCATTTTTCATCATGTTAGAAAATTCAATACATAAATATTTTTTTGAAGATCCAAAGTTAATATCATCTGCATAGATTTGAACTACTAAAAAATCATTGGAAATTAGTTTTATAAAAAGGGTAAGATCATATATTCCTTTTGTAAAACCTTTTGAAATAAGAAAAGTACTTAATCTATCATACCAAGCTCTTGGAGCTTGTTTTGAACCGTATAAAGCTTTTGATAATTTAAAAATACGATTTGTAAAATGAGAATTTGTAAAACCAGGGGGTTTTACAATAAAGAAATACTCATCTATATAACAATTTTGGAATTCACTTTTAACATCCATTTGATATATTTTGAAATTTAGATGTGCAGTATAAGCAAGCAGAATTCTGATGGCTTTAATTCTAGCAACTGGTGCAAATGTCTCTTAATAGTCAATTTATTCTTCTTGATTATAGCCTTGTGCAACCAATATATACTTGTTTCTAAATATGTTACAATATTCATATACTTTATTTCTAAACACCCATTTAGTGGCTATGGTAAATGTGTCTTTGGGTCTTTCAACAAGTTTCCAAACATTGTTCCCTTTCAAACTGATTAAGTTCTTCTTGCATATCCATCACCCAAAATTCATCTTTGATATAATTATTAATGTTTTTAGGTTCAAGTTGTGACCAGAAGACTTTTTGTTCAACATGATTTCTAAAATAATCTCTAGATTGAGTTTCTTTATCTAAATCTCCTATAAAAACATCTAAAGGATGGTTCTTAAGAGTTCTAACAACTATAGAAAAAGAAGGACTAGTTATTTTAGGTTCTTCAATAGGTTCACGATAATTGTGACTTGAATCCAAAGAATTTACAGAATAGGTAGTTTTCACATATTCCTTCATAGTATGGTTAGAGGATTTTGAATTAATGTCCAGATTTGACACATCATTCTCCAGGTTTTCTGGAGTGGTCTTAGGTTCATGTGGATATGTTTCATCAAATTTTACATGAACATATTTTTCCTTATATTTAGTCATTTTGTTAAACACTCTATAGGATTTAATAGAGATTAAATATCCTAATAATATTACTTCATTACTCTTGGATGCAGATTTTTCAAGATTGTTCTTAGTATTAAGGATATAGACTTTTCAACCAAAATATTTTAAGTATCTTACTTTGGGTTTTCTATTGTTCCATAACTCATATAGAGTTATTTTAAGAATAGTTCTAATCAACACTCTATTGATAATATAGCATGCTTTATTTATAGTTTCAGCCCAAAAATAAATAGGTAAGTTATATTCACTAAGCATGGTTCTATCAATATCTTTCAAGGTTATATTTATTCTTTCCCGAACTCTATTCTGTTGATGTGTTCTAGGGGAAGATAAATTATGACTATATCCATTTTGTGAGCAGAAGGATTAAAACTCTTGATTTTCAAACTCACAGCCATGATCACTTCTTAAGTATTTAATTCTAAGTACACTAATATTTTCTATAGTTTTGGCATATTTGGTAAAATGATAGTAGACTTCACTTTTGTGAGCCAAAAATAAAGTCCAATTATATCTACAAAAGTCATCTACAAGAAAATAAAAAAAGTGATTCCCATTTAAAATAGAAACTCTAGATAGTCCAAACAAATCCACGTGAACCAAGTTGACACTTCTTTATTTGGTTTAAATGAAATTTTGTGTTGCTTTCCCTTTTGACAAGGATTACACACTTTATCATTTGGAAACTCAAGTTTGGATAGGTCTTTGACTAAAATTTTTCTGGTTAACTTTCTAAGGGAGTGAATATTATAGTGTCTTAGTCTCCTATGCCAAATCCAAGAATCTTTAGGAAATACAATTAAACATGAATCATTTTGATATTCTAAAGAATCTATGTTAACTGAATATACATTTTCATTTCTTAATGAAAAAACACTAATTCATTTTTAGAATTAAAAACATTGAAAGCATCATTTTCAAATTTAACATGAAATCCATCATCACATAGTTATGAAATACTAAGAAGATTATATTTGAATCCATAAAAAAAAGTACTTTGGAAATAAAAAATGAGTTAGAGTTACCGATTTGGCTGAGGCTAATAATCTTTCCTTTGGTATTGTCACTAAAGGTGACATGTCCTCCATCAATTTTTGTTAAATTATTGAAGTATGAAATTTCTCCTGTCATGTGTCTTGAACACCCACTATCTAAGTACCATAAGATTTTAAAGGAGATCTTTAAGTTTCTTTCCTACAAAATAGTCAGATAAAAACATATTTTGGTACCCATAACTGTTTGGGTCTAGTAATATTAGTGACTAGTGCTTTAGGAACCCATATCTGCCTCATAGGATTCCTATAAGCATTATGTAAAGTTCTTGAAAAATAAACTCTATTTGGTTCAGAAAATTTTGAAACAATAGAGTGTGTATCATAACTTGAACTAGTTGAATGTTTTCCATAACTTAGAGTAAATCTGTATGTCCTAGACTTAGAAACAAAATTAGTTCTTTCAAAATTTCTTTTACCAGGTTGACAGCCAATGCTAGTAGTATATTTAAGAGCAATATATTTATGTAGAATTTGTACCAAGGTATCTTTAACATTTTTAAACCTTTCAAGATGCATTTTAAATTACTCATTAGATAGTTTTAGTTCACTGTTTTCTTTGGGTAATTGAGAATTTTTTCCATTTCTGTAGTAAATTCAGATTTAACAATTGAGGTAAGAGCATGCTGTTTTTTTAAAGATTTGTATTTATCTTTTAGTTAATTTCATTTCACTTAAAGAATATTATAGAATTCAAACATTTATTTATTATAAATATTTGCAGAGTCACTCTAATATGTATAATAATAGAAATTGCGTACATGAGATTCCAGTGTTACCTCAGATGTGTTTGTCATAAAACACATATTGGCTTTGTTAGCCTATTCATCATGTGAAGATTCTAAGTCACTTGAACTATCCTTAGAAGCACACCATGTTTCTTTCATTTCCTTTTTATACTTTCTATCTTTGTCCACATTTTTTTTGTACTTGAGCTTGGGACAGTCAACCTTTATATTTCCCTTTTGTTTACTGTTTCCTCTAGAAATGGGGATGAACTCATTGGTTTAAGGTTCAAACATTCCAATCGGTTTCTAACGGGTTTTTTTGTAGAACCAGAAACATCCAATGATTCTATATCCATTTGGACCTACTTTCCAAATGTAGGTGCTCATTAGTTCTGAACCGACGAGGCTTAATAATTTGCATTGGTCGAGAGGATGGGAGGTCGGACTCATCACACCTTTTTGAGGGGAATTATTGTCTACTCTGAGACTCTCTTTATATATTTAAGTTATGTTAGTGAATCCTTATTAAGTACCAAGTTTGAAAATGATCTTTCCTTTATATCTAGTAATCAATGATTAGTATGTTTGAGATTTAGAGAGTCTTTTATATGTATTCGAGGTTCTTCATTGATATAGAATAATATGTATTTGTTATAGATTATTAGTCAATGGTATCCTTCAATGCATTATATAAAAATAACTTGGTCATTATGGTAACCATACTGGTTTTAAAGCCACTCAGCGGGGCACTTGAAGTTTATTGTCATTCAGAAGGACATGGATTATTTTAGAGTTTGGTTCGTACCCGCATATGGGCTACCTATGTATCCTTGTTTAGAAAAGGAATCAGAACCCACGTAGTTTGAGTAAAGAAGTATGAGGTCTATTTATGATTGATGGATCAAAGAAAGATGTCATAATTACTTTTACACTCTAAGCTCACGTGAGTCATGATCGGTGTGAGAAACAAGAGGTATTGGTAAAACCTGACAATAGTGTCATGAAAGATGTAATCATAATAAATGATGTGGGGCTTATGTATGTATGACTACCCAGATAGATGAAGATTAGGATTTACTCTAGGGAAGAAACCTGGGAACAAGGTCCATAAAGGTATATATGCTTTATGGAAATTTGGATACTTAACTTAGGACTTAATCCTGAGAAGGATTCCCAAGTTAGAGGGGACTTACGATTTGGTTTTGTTCCTGAGAAGGAAGCCTAAATTAAAATTAAATTATAACTGGGGATTACTCCTAAGAAGGAGGCCCAGGTTAAAGGGACTTGTGACTCGGGATTACTCCTAAAGAGGATGCCTAGGTTAAGAGAACTTGGACTGGGGATTACTCCTGAAAAGGAGGCTCAGGTTAAGGAACTTGGGGATTACTCCTAAGGAGGATGCCCATATTTGTGAATTTGAGATTAGGACTTACTTCTGAAAAGGAGGCCCAAGTTAATGATCCTCTCATCTTAAAGGATGAGGTTGAATGAATGAAATATCTAACCTTAGTGACATAAAGCGATGTAAATCACTAGGTTTTAAGAGATATTCTACAAAATTCCTTTCAGATAAGGAATCCAATCAAGGAATCATGCCATAAATGGCTTTGAAGATGATTCTGAAGGCTAAATCTTAAAGAGGATTTGTATATTTGAATAAGAGAGGTTAATAGGCAGGAGGGGCACCCAAAAAGAAGTAGGCGCACAGGTCCTGTTGGGGCGCGCAGGTACTGGTCACGTAGGTATACTTGCACGACACATAGGTACCTTCATGATGGTCAACCCTTTGGGAAATACTTGGGCGAGGCTTGGCTCAAGCCCTTAGTATTACCCCTAGAGGCTTTAAAATGATTGGCGCGCAGGTTCTATTGAAGGGATAAGGCGGCGCGCAAGTGTCTTCATTTCCCTGAAGGGTTAGACACTTAGGCATGCAGGTGTTGATAAATTTCAACACTTAGGCCTTGTTCCCCTTCTTTAGATCTTCCGTTCTAGGTAAGAAATTACCTTAGAAGTGTTAGGATGGCTTCGAGAAGAGACTAGGGCTCCGAGAGCTCAAATTTGAGTTTCTGGATTTTTCCTTTCAATGGGGGGCCTACAAGGGGTATTTATAGGCTACTGAAGACCCCATGTAAAAATCAAATAGGGCGCACAGGTCACCTGCGCACCCAATATGTGGCTCACAGGTATACCTGCACGACAATGATGAAACCTGTGTAGCCCATCTTTAACCAAATACTTCTTTATACCTTTGTCAATTTTTGATATTTCTTCAAAGGATGAATCTCTTTATGCTAAGGTATTTCCCTTTTTCAGTTGTTAGACTCTGTGACAGAAAGGAGAGTCAACAAAAGTCCCCCCTCAGAGTTGGATCTGAAAGGAATGAGGATGTGACTCTGAGGTAAAAAAGAATACCAAGGAAGGGCGGCACACAGGTTCTGAGCACACAGAAATTGGCATGCAGGTGAGAGGTGCGCATGCTTCGGCGTGCAGGGGTGCAGCTTGGCCTATAAATATGCACCTTATTCTCGCAAAAAGAATACAAGTGTCAAACATTTACACTCTCACCATGCAGGTTTCTTTCGTCATGCAGCTTGCCGATTTTCCGCGGTTTCATTGCTTCTTTTCTGTGTCGCGCTTCTGCAGAGTTATTTTGACCTTCACGGTGATACCTGCACGCCAAAACCTGCGTGGCACAGTTACACCTGCGCGCCAACTTTGGACTTGAGTGCCTTAATTCCTTATACATTTTTCGAATTTCTTCACAAATTTTATGAAAAAATAACTTACTTAAGAGTTAATTTATTCTACATTTGTGCATATTAAATGGCTCATAGAAGAATTGGAATGGCTGATGAACTGAAGAGAAAGTGGATTGATGATATGATGAACATTGTTGGCCATGATTAATCTGATATATGCAACAAAACTCTTCCAGATTTGGCCAAGTATTTGAAGAAGTATCATATTAACTTTTCATAGAGCATCTTCTTGCCTCTGTATGGGCATGGTCATCTGCAAGATGCCAACATTCCAGAGGTAAAGAACTATCTCCCACATTCTTAGTTTCATAATTACACTAATTTTGCTTCAGAAAATATCTCAAGTGGTGGAGCATTCGTAAACACTGGAATAGTGGAGAAGGCTTATATGATTCATCATAACCCTTGTGTACCCGATCTGAAACCTCACAAGCCCGAGCTGCAACCACATTGTTATCCTTCAATCTTCTAAAATTCTCAGATGGATCAATCCAAAGGCTGGAAGAAGAGTTGGGACTTCCGTCCTAGAGGAGGTGTGAAGCCAACTTGGATGTGGGTATATTGGGTGCAACAAACCTATGCAGAGTTTGTCGAGGATTTGAATGAAGCTACGATATATGAAGCTGTCTGGGCTGGACAGACATATATCTATAGAAATGATGAGTTTGTGCTGTAGCTAATCAGCTGCTGGAGCCTAGAAACGAATTCTTTCCATCTAAATCATGGATAAGTAGGCATCGGTTTGTGGGATGTCTACAAGATCTCAAGGGATCCAATTCTGGGTGACATGTATGATGAATTCATCTCCCCAAGGTGACTTGGAACGATTATGATAAGACTCCAGCTTTGGATTGGGAGTTATTGAAAATATTCTACAAGCTCAAGAATTCCAAGACCTCCAAAACTCATTCCAGAAAGGATATCCATATAGAGGAGTGGATGGATATGTTTCTTACTAAGAAGAAGGGGGAGTGAACCACCTGTACTCATCCCACTATTTTCCCCAAAATAGAGAAGAGGGGTGCTCCTAACACATTCTGGCCAACTCTAGAAGCAGGAGAATTTGATAAGTGGGGGTACCGAGTGGATCAAAGAATCCAAAAAAAAGACATGTCTGGTGGGTTTTTTAGCCTTGTGGCTCAGTGTTTATCTTCTTCTAGTTATGGATTCAAAGGGAGGTTTCAGGTCAGGGACCTTCGTTGTGGAAGCCAAGTTGGATGAGAATAAAATGGTTGGGTTGGCCACCCCCATTTTGGTGAAGATTAACAGGAGCTTACTCCATGTCTTTATGGATAAGTCTCCTTTGAGAATAGCAGGACCATTCCAAGTTTTGTGGGGAAGGATCACCACTCATTTTAGGACATATAATGTATAAAACAAAGTATAGGTTCCTGGAACATCTTTCAGACCATCAGTGCATGCATTTTCTAGAGTTGCTTCATTAGATCTCAAAATATATGATATGAAGGTGAGACTGAGCATGTACAAGGAATTCAATTTATTTCCTTATGGAAACCCGCCAACTGGGATGTTTTTTGATGATGGAACAACCGGCCTAGAATTTAGGCCGTACATACTGTCTTGTAGAGATAGTGTACTGGCCACCCGGATTGACAGAGAGATTATATGCGAGGCCTATGCTCCATACATATTTGTACGCCAATTAAAGTGTCAGCAGTAGACTGTCGTATCCCCTCCTATGCATGTCAGGTCAGATAAGCATCCGATGGTTGCCCGAAAACTATGGTTGCTGACATCTATGGAGAAGACCAGGGCAGTGTTTGATCTACCAGTTCATAAAGCAGCGAGTAACTTGACTACATGGTATGTCGAGAACTGGATAGTATCATACCCTGAAGAGGTGCTGAATCATCCGGTTTATTAGGTGGGAAAAAAGAAAAGAACTGTAGAGAAAGAAACCCTTCATCAGGAAGGTGACACTTCCCCACCTAGAACTGATTCACCAGATTCTTCACCCAGGGTTGACTCAACGGATTACCAAGATGGGGATGATGAGGTGCAGTATGTGTCAAAGTGACCTCGTTCCAGATATAATCCCCCTATCAGAATCAAGAGACCAACTCCATCAACTCCTAGTGAGTTACTTCATTGGGGAAATTTAATCACCATTACTTTATAGAGCAACACATATTATTTTCTTATCCTTTATCTGTAGTTGTAGGAGTTGGGAAGAAGCTGAAGTCTAAGATTGTAGGACCCTCCTTGCAGCTTTCTGGTACACATGCTGAATATCTACGACCAGAGGCTGTCCATACATGGTGAAGTTTATATTTCGATGCTGAAACTGCCTGGTTGGATCTGTACGAGGGGCTACAAATCCCAGGAATAGGGAATCTTTAGGCTTCTACAGATATCCGTTATAAGGATAACCCCGATGAAGTGTGGTCTTACATAAGAGAGATGGAAATGATCATATATTCCACCAATGATTCCATTCCTGTCACCAAGCAGGTGAAGGAAATGATAGATCATGGCGCCACTGAGGGGACTGGTGGTTTCGGAGATGAGGAGTGGCACAATTACGTGTCTCCTAAAGATGTAAGTCTCTTTCATTATTTTTCTTTGCAACTTGATTCTAGTTAAAACTTTGTTACTCAAGGAAATTAATTTCTTCATCCTTCATCTTGCAAAGAAAAGAACTACTGAGGTTCCTTCACCACAGTATAGCCCTGGTGGTACTGCCATCGGGGCTGCTGAAACTTCTCGTGAGTCGGGTGAAATATCTCTAGGCCAGTAAGCCATGGACAAGGAGTTAGATATGGATTTTCATTCTCCAATTCTAGTATTTGGAGATGATGATGTCATCACTCCCAAAAAGCCAAAAAAGAAAAATCATTGAAGAAAGAAGTCCACAGCTAAACATTTTATCAGTAGTGGTAAGTCCTTCGGATAGTCATGAGTCTTAACCCATAAAATGATTTATCATACTTCTTGGGATTACATGGTCTTCATCAATTTCACCTCTGAGGGAGAGAACTAACCCTCCTTTGAGGATGACAGAGGGTGCTGGTGAACAATCACAAGTTCAGGATGACTTGGCTACTCCTGGAGAAGAGCCAACGTCTGTTCCCAGTATCCCTCCTTCTGCTATTGTAAGGAGAGAAGAGCCTTATTCTAGTAAATTAATAATGCTTCATAAGATGTTGAATGAAAACATCAACTAAATTCCATTCTGTGATATTTTAGGTTCAACCCCTGTACCGGAACATTTAGCGGCCATTGCAACTGACGCCACAATTTTATCTGAAGACGATGTCTGGGGTTAGAGGCCACAAAATGAGGGTCACCAAGAAGATGTATCGAATGCTCCCACTGGTTAGACTAACTAGGAATCTGAGATAACATTGGATGAAATGATGGAACATGGTGCATATTTTGAAGATTTTTTAGATCATGTTAAATTAACATGTAATTTAGATGATTCTGGACACGAGTGTTATCCTTCGTCCTGTTAAAATAACTTCTTATTACATATCTGAAAATGATTGGTTCAAATGTGCAGTTCCATCTAAACAAGCTGCTGAACTGCCAATGCCTGAATGCGGTACAGAAAAACCTACTATTGTAGAGACACTAGATCAAGTGGAGATGAACCTAGAAGATCTTCATGAAATTCATCCAGAAAATCCTATTGAATCTAGGAAAGATGGAGAGGAGCCTTCTCATTTTTTTGATCTACCGTTGGGTAAAGGATAACAATATTTGCGACTGTACTTAATTTGCAAGACATCCAATCAAATTTTGTTATCCTTTGAAACTAACCAAAGATTTAAATTGATTATTCAGGGCCATCAATTTCAGTGTCTAGATCTGGAGGTGAAGCCTTAGCCTTTGCCCTAATGTGAATAGAAATTGAAGTAACACAGGTCAGGGGGGAAGGAATAGAATAGGTCACTTCCATAAGTGCATTAGTCCTGAATTATATTCCCCCCTGTGACCGTGATGCTGAGTCAGACCCGGAAGTACAAAAGGGGCTCCAATTTTCACGACGCAAGGTATGACAAAACATATGGAAGATCATATCTGAAGTTCCTCTAGAATAGCTGTCATCGAAGATCCCCCGACTGTTATCCCTATTCATTATGTTGGGACTTGGCAGTTTTGGATATCAAGAGATCCATGCCGCGGTAAAACAACTCATCTTAAGAAGGGAGCAAGAGCAGAAGTACCATCAAGATTTGACCAGAGTAAGGATGTCAGCCAATATCAGCGAATTTGAGGCTACGGTGTCCTGAGCTGAGGCTGATCATGTTGCCAAGTTAAAGGAGATGAAGCATAAGATCAAAGAGAAATTTGTCCAGTAGATGCACCTTCAACAACTGTTAGATGATGTTACTGGGGAACTTGACCAGATTAATAATTCACTAGAAGGAGTTCAAACGAATGGTATGAAGTCCATTGCAGATTCCAAGAAAGAACTTCATCAAGCTAAAAAGAGTGAAGTTGGTCGAGTGCATGGGATTCAAGTGGCTGCTGATGAAGTTCGGGATTTCGTAAATCAAATGAAGAATTATGTTGACAACCTTTTTTAATTCTTGGAAAAGAGAAGAGACTCCATTATGTGGATGTCCTTCTAACTTTTGTGCATCAAATGAAAAACACTTTCATCTTCAATCATTTGTGCATGCATTATTTTGACACCTTATTTAAATTTTTACCTAAGCGAATGGGCCTAGTAAGCATAGTTTGATTTTTTTCTAGGATTATTATAAATAACCCTACAAACTTTGAATCTTTAATTTATCAGTATTACCTAAATCATACGAAATGTATGCTTAGTGAGTTGGGGCTTGACTTTTGTTCAGATTTCCCTAGTCTTTTGTGGGCAGTTTAAAGTCATGCACATCGGACATAAAAATGCTAATGTTTACAGTCAAAATAGCTTTGACCGAATGGATTAAAATTGACTCAATTCCTTGATAATTTATCTGAAAAAATATTACCATATTCAAGTATGAGGGAAAATATGTAAACTATGACTTAATAAATTTTGAATATAAGGAATGATATGAAAAATGGATAAAAGTCATTGGAAGAAGTATTTCCCAAGAATGAAGTTACCACTATTTAACAAACCTGTTAGGGGGTTGAATTATGCAGGGCCGCTTAAGGTAATTGGATGCATAGTCAAATACTAGAATCTTTTGGATGACAAGTATATTATGTAGACTACTCATGCAAGGCCGCCTAAGGGCACGTGCTGCGTAGTTAGGCAAAATAACTCTCAGAAATTTACTTTTCTACTGCTAAAAATCTTGGGAATGTTTATGGTGATTCAAATTTTTCAAATCATAGAGTTTGCTATATGGAGAGAGGTACTTGAATATGGAGAGGATATTTCCAATCAAGATTGTCTAATAATTGGATGAATGTCACTCCTATGAAGTTCTGACCCAAACGTAGGGAAGGGAAATATAAACCATAGATTTGAATGCTTTCAGATCATGAAAAAGTGTATGGGACAAATATGTTAAGGATGGATATTTTCTGCGGATCCCTACATATTTTAGTTAATACAACTAAGGACAAAAGAGGTTTTCTTCCCAAGAATGAAGTTTCCATTATTTGACAAACCTGTTAGGGGGTTGAATTATGCAGGGCCACCTAAGGGCATTGGCTATATAGTCAAATAATAATATATTTTGGCTGACATGTCTGTTATGTAGACTACTTATGCAAGGCCACCTAAGGGAACGTGTTGCATAGTCAGGCAAAAGAATTCTCAAGTATCAGACATTTTGGGATCGTAAGTCAAGAAAAGGGTTATGGAGATCTGTAAGTATTTAAGGTTAGGAGTATGACACATGAAAATGAGTATTTTCCAATGCATGTAGGAGATACACAGACCAATTATAACCATTCATGTTGTGGCTGGGTCCTAAATTGAGATGTTGGACTTCACTAAATATCTAATTAGAATGAGAATCAAGAAAATGTAGTTCTTGAAATACAATTTAACGTCATGTGGGACGAGAGTATAGGAAATATTAGTTTAAGGTCATAGAGGTCGGATCAAGGGGGAATTTTTAGCCAAGGTACTGAAAGTGGAATTTGGGGTTAGGCCCAAAGACTTGGGGCTAGATTCAAGGGACGCTCGAACGTTCCTATGTATCCCATAAGGATGGGAATCAAGACGCATGTAGTTCTTGAAATACCCTCTGTATAGATTTGGTTCGTACAAGTGAAGGGTTAAAGGGGACTTTAGTGCAATGATGGTTTGACCCAAGATAAAAGGTTCGGGCATTTCCTTGTTTGCACGTAGTCTTTATAATATAACATGATTAGAGATCAATGTAAATATTGATTCCCTCTCAGGTGACAGTGTTAAAGAATGTTGTATTTTATTGTCGTACAGGACAAAAGTGTGAATAGTTTAACGTCATATAGCAAGGACGATGGTGAACCAATGTAAAAAATATTGGTTTGGGGGACGGTTCCATGAATCAACATCGTATGAGATGGGGATGAACCGATGTGAAGAGATTGGTTTTGGGATTGAACCTTAAGAGGTTGCCTACGTACCCAGCCTAGAAGATAAGGATCAAAGTCCGCATAGTTCAATTGAAGAATGAATTGGTGATCAAGTTGTTTTTGAGAACAATGACCTAAAAAGAAAGTGTTGGGACTTACGCATGGTTAGCAGCCTAGAGAAGTTGTTATGGTTTAAGTTTACTCTAAGATCACATGAGTCATACTCGGTGTGAGAAACAAGAGGTATTAACAACCCTAACGATGCACAGTTTAACGTCATGTTGGACAATGGGGGACTATGCAGTTTAACGTCATGTAGTAAGGACAAAAGAGGGTGTTGTATAGTTTAGCGGCATGTAGCTTGGACGTATGGCTATGCAGTTTAATGTCTTGTAGTGAGGACAATGGGGACACAAATTAATGTCATGTTGGACGTATTAGGGACTTTTTCACAGTTTAACGTCATGTTGGACGTAGAGGTGTACAGTTTAACTTCGTATAGCTAGGACAATGGTTATGCAGTTTAACGTCTTGATAGACATAAGGGACTTCTGTACAGTTTAGCGTCATGTAGCTAGGTTTTCACAATTTAACACCATGTTGGATGATGGCACAATTTAACGTCATGTTGGACGAAAAGGTTCACAATTTAACTTCATATAGCTATGACGATGGTTATTCAGTTTAACGTCTTGCTGAAGGACAATGGGGACACAATTTAACGTCATGTTGGACCTATTGGGGACAATACAGTTTAACGTCATGTTGGACAATGGCACAGTTTAACGTCATGTTGGACGATGGTGCGAATAGTTTAAGGTCATATACATAGACCAGAATGATGTATTTGTGTTATACAAAATACTTATTTAGAAATATGGCATTGTTTGGAGTAGTGATGAGTTCTCCATCCATTGAGATTAAAGAATAAGATCCATTGGAGTAGACCTTATGTATTGAGTACGGTCCTTCCCATTTTGGCTCAAGCTTGGGAGGTTTCTTTCCTGGTATCATTGGATTTCTGAGAACTAATACCAATTATCCCTGAATGAATGAATAAAGATGAACTTTTTTGTTGAAATCTTGTGCTATTCGATTCTGATAGACTTCTAAGTGATGCAGGGTGCACAATCTTTTCTCATCTAATCGTTATAATTCATCCAATAGCTTTTGAGATTGTTCATCTATAGATAATTGATCAGAAATGGATACTCTAGGCGAAGGTAATTGAACTTCAATGGGAAAGACTACATTTCTTCCATATACCAATGAATATGGAGTCGACCGCGTTGCAGTGCGGGTGGTGGTCCGATAAGCCCATAAAGAATGAAAGAGTTTATCAGGACATGACTTTTTATCTTTATCTATAACGACCCATACTTTACATACATTGTTATTACTTCAAAATTGAAGCACACTTATTACAACATATAACAAAACCAGGAAAGGACCGTATAGGTATAGTGTCTTTAGAAATTGGGAAACATAAACAACTGGTTCATAAAGCATCTACACTGTCTCCCATTTATTTCATCATATCTATAGTCCCTTTTGGCATATCTTACTTAATGTGATTCTTCTTGACCTGGGGAAAGAAAACATACAAAAGGGTGAGCTCAAATGCTAAGTAAGGGTAAACAAAAGAAATATCAATCACGTCATATTCATAAGAACATAACATTTTGGAAATCTTAACCTGCAAAAGAGAGCATAATTTCATAACATGGGATAAATCATAGTAGTGAAATGTAATCCCAATAATCATAACATAAAACATGAAACTTTGTGTCATACACACATAATCATAGAGAATCATTTCTTGTTAGTCAAGACTCATTGCCAAGACTATATTAGTGGACAAAGTCCATTTCTGAACAGAGTTCACTCCTCGTTTCAGTCCTGTTTCACTGAACCAGTTTAACCTGCCGTTCCAGCCATGTCTATCTCATGAGATATAAAATCTTTACCCAATTCATTGGAGGGAGATATATGTCCCACCCATCTCATAATGATACCATTCTTATGTGTGCCAGAAAATCATAAACCATACATCATAGCATAACCCATGAAATAAAAATGGGGATCTTAAACATCATGACATCATAAAACAATTCATATAAGATAAATGAATTCATAAAAATAATTCCATCACAACATAATCAAATCAATGTAATAATAGGGATAGAAACAGAGCCCTTTATTATCTTAGATGGAAAATAATTTTGATAAAACACTTGAACTCCATTCTTGAGGAAAATATCCTTTCTACTTCAAAAACACTTTTCCTTTCTTAACATGTCATAAAATTCTAAACTAAAAGAAGTTGATTAAAAATAAACTTGAAAACTTGTAAATGAATCTTCTTGGAAATAATGTTTTCAAAATCCATTCATGCCGTATAAGTTAAAAAAAACATTCTTCTCGTACTTTTGTCAGAAAAGTAAAAAGTACCTCGTATGAAAAACGACAAAAGATTCCTTTCGTATCTTTTATTAAAAACTCACCGAAGGGTAAAATTGGATATAAACTATTGTAGAAGGATATAAATATTACATATTTAGGAAACATGGATGTGGATGATAAAATACACCCCGGTAAATACCAAAGTATAAACAATCTCGGATAAAAATGAGATTGTGATATTTCCCTTACCTTAGGTACAATTTTCTTCGTATGTGTCCAAACCTCCTGTATAATTATTTGAATAATGTTATTGACTTATTCCAGAATCATAATTATTGTTATGATATCATATATGGTCATATTCTTAGGTTCTTAGAAGTAATATTTCATTGCTACTTGTTATTCGGGTGTTTATAACTTTTTGATCTTATGCGTGTTTTGTCGAATAAATTCTTATTATTCTCTTTAGGTTATAGATACATCATTTCCAGAATGGTATTAATGTAATATATATCATATTTATTCATTTGATTCATTTATATAATCATTATATAATGAAGATCATGTAGAACGAATCACATCACATCGTGGAGACGGTATTCCGTACGTACGCACGAGCGATGATATCGTTCCCATGATCGTGGAATTGTATTGGAGTGTATTTATACTATTTCAGAATCAATATCACTTTATAATAATCATATATAGTAATTATTTACACCATTATACCCATACAAGTAAGGTGGTGGTGGAAAATAGATTACACCACAGCATGGAGACGGTATTCCGTACGTACACACGCACAGTGATTTTGTTTTCCGTAGGATGGATAGATGGTGAAATAGGGTTGTTTAATACATATAATAACATATCAGTATATTATTGATACTGATGTTATTACCTCATAATGAAACAACTATGGAAGAAGAAGTGGAAGAAGAAATAAAGATGAAAGAATCGGTAACAAACATTACCTTTTCTTTGAAGCGCTTCTTTGAGACGTCCTTTTAGGGCACTAAAATTGGTCTTTGAAGAAGACCAGGACCTCTAGTATGTCTCTAGGGAAGTGGAGAGAAGAAATTGGAAGGGGTTGGCCGAGAATGAAGGCTCAAAGTGGTGTGAGGAAGAGGGGGAGGAGGTGCCCTTTTATAAGGGAGGAGAGGGGCACCTTTGGAATAACTAAAAATATTATTTTATTATAAAGTCAAATTCGGTTTTTAATAGCTCAAAATTTATATATTTATAATATAAGGTGGGTATAGGTCGAAATAATCTCATCAAATATAATTTAGACAAGTTTAGGTATCAATTTTAACCTTATCATTTAGATTTAACTTTAAGTTAGATAATTTAACCTTTACCGTGTCTTCTTGTTTTCTTACACTATAAGGTTAATAATCTTACTATATCAAGCCAAAAGAACACAAAGTTGTTTATTATTAATATATATAACCTTATCTAAGTCATTTTTCCGAACCTTAGATTTTTAGGAATAAAATAAAAATTAATAATATAATATTTGTTTTAAAAACTATTTTATGTCAATTTTGACACTATTTAGTAATTGATTTTTGTGAAAATCATAAGAAAATTATTAGTTCGAAAAAATCTAATTAAATCAATAATAACATGTCATATTAACCTATAAAATTAGTGTAACTCATAAAAAGTCTCAAATTAGATTTATTTGGGTATTTATAACATCAATTATGTCAATATTTCATTAATAAGATAATTACTGCATCATCGTTGTATCATTAATAAATTAGATTATTTAATGTCTAAAAAATTTAAATAAAATACCATTATGTTGGAAATATTTTTATATTTCTAATGAATATTTATAGTCGAATTTATATTATGTATAACCCCATATTAGAAATGATTTACTTATTAAACTTTGATTTTAACTATTTTAACCCTTCTTTAAATAAATTAATAATAAATGTCCTAATTTAATCCAAGTCGGAATAAATGGTCATATTTTATTCCTAAGGTTGTTTTTGGTCGAATTACACTTATGAAATAGAATTATGACATGTGTTAGGGTAGTAATAATAACACTTTTACCCTTAATTACCCTATTTACTTTTAATCGTGGTAAAAAAAAGTAAAAAGTTACTATTCACCAAAAATTATTTTCATCTCATTGAACCACATTTTATTCCTTGATATTAACCGTGTCTCTCAGATTTTCTAAATTCCACTTACAAAAGCGGTAAAATTAAGTTTTATGAAAAATTTAGTTTTTTTAACTACCACTTAGTGGTTTCACTATTCATAAAAAATTGAAAGTTTTCAGAAAAATACCAAAATTTCACCCTAGGCTAATTTTGATATTCCGAATCCAAAAATGAAGTCCATTTTGAAAAATAAAATTTATAAAATTTCAAATAGTGGTTATTACTATTCATAACGGCTAGTTTTAATAATATTTTAATAGCATATTGTTGTTTAGTGAAACTCGGTATTGCATACGACGCAAGCTATTGAGGAAGGCCGCGGTTGCGTGTAAAGCAAGCCAAGCTAGTGTTGTGTGTAGTGAAATATTCCTTTGATAAAAACAAAATATTTCTCATAAAAGTACCGGGTGTTACATTCTACCCCCCTTAAAATGAATTTCGCCCTCGAAATTCATCACTTTGTAACAAAAAGATGAGGATACATCTCCCTCATCGTATCCTCAAGCTCCCATGTAGCTTCTTCTAATTGGTGGTTCCTCCATAAAACTTTCACCAAGCGAGTGGTCTTGTTTCATAGGACTTTTTCGCTACGATCCAGAATCTCTATTGGCTGTTCTTCATAAGAAAGATCTTGCTCCAGCGGTACACCTTCTGATCTGAGTACATGTGAAGGATCAAGTATGTACTTTCTCAGGAGAGATACATGGAACACATCGTGAACTTGAGAGAGATTCGGTGGAAGCGCCAATCGGTAAGCTACCTTTCCAACACGATCCAGTATTTCGAAAGGACCGATATATCTAGGGCTCAACTTCCCCTTCTTTCCAAATCTCATGACTCTCTTCCAGGGAGATATTCGTAAGAACACTTTATCACCCACTTCAAACTCTAGGTCTTTTCTTCGGTTGTCGGCATAACTTTTCTGTCGACTCTGAGCTGCTCTTATGTGTTGTTGAATAGATCTGACCTTTTCTACCTTCTCATCAACAAGATCAGGTCCTAATAGCTTTCTTTCCCCAACTTCATCCCATCAAGTTGGAGTCCTATATTTCTTTCCATAGAGAGCTTCATAAGGATCCATATGAATACTGGAGTGAAAGCTATTATTATAAGAAAATTCCACCAAAGGTAGGTGTTGATCTCAACCACCTTTGAAATCCATAGAGCAAGTTCTCAACATATCTTCTAGAGTTTGAATTGTTCTCTCAGACTGACCGTATGTCTGAGGATGATAAGCAGTGCTGAAACTCAACTCTGTATCCAGAGTATGCTGAAGACTTCGCTAGAACTTTGAGGTAAACCTCAGATCCCGATCAGATATAATAGAAAGTGGTACTCCATGCAATCATACCACTTCCTTTACATATATCCTAGCAAGCTGATCCAGAGAGAAATCCTCTCTAATAGCGATGAAGTGTGCCGACTTTGTAAGATGATCAACTATGAACCAGATAGCATTATTGCCTTTGGATGATTTAGGAAGTCCGGTGACAAAGTCCATAGTGATGTTTTCCCATTTCCATTCTGGTATGGGTAATGGTTGTAACATCCCCTTAGACTTTTGTCTCTCAACTTTAACTTGCTGACAAACCAATCATCGAGAGACATATTTAGAAACATATCTTTTCATTCCATCCCACCAGAAGTACACTTTCAGGTCCCTATACATCTTCGTGCTTCTAGGATGAATAGAGAATGAAGAACTATGATCCTACTCCAACAGCTCTTTCTTTAATTCAGGGAGGGGAGGAACACAAACCCGATTCCTGAACTTTATTATCCCATCACAATCAAGGTTGAATTCAGGAACATTTCTCACCTTCTTTTGTAACTCGGCATCTTCTTTTTGTGCCTCTTTAATCTTTACATGTATAGATGGTTGAACATTCATTTGAGAAAGATACGATTTTCCCCCTTCCATTATAATTCCAAGATCCATCCTTTGTAAATCCATAAATATTGGATCTTTTTTGATCCTCATCATGGACAAACTGGCATGGTCTTGTCGACTTAATGCATCCGCCACCTTGTTTTCTTTCCCAGGGTGGTAATGAATTGAGCAGTCGTAATCCATAATCAGCTCCAACCATCTTTTCTGGCACATATTCAGCTCCTTTTGTGTGAAAATATACTTTAAACTTTTATGATCAGTATAAATATCACACCTTTCACCATAAAGTTAATGCCTCCAAATCTTTAATGCAAATATTACTGCAGCTAACTCCAAATCATGAGTTGGGTAATTTTGCTCATGGATTTTCAACTGTCGTGAGGCATAAGCTATCACCATATCATTTTGCATAAGAACACACCCCAATCCCTTCTTGGATGCATCACTATAGATCACAAACCTTTCTCCACTACAAGGCAGTGTGAGCATAGGTGCACTGGATAACCTTCTTTTCAACTCCTTGAAATTATCTTCACATTCCTCCATCCAGAAAAACTTTACTCCTTTCCGAGTCAACTTGGTGAGTGGATTAGATAACTGTGAAAAATGTTTCACAAAACGACGATAATATCCAGCCAAACCAAGAAAACTTCGGATTTCAGTTACTGTTGTTGGTCTCCACCATCTTTCGATAACCTCTATTTTTGCTGGATCCACAGATATCCCCTCTTTTGAGATTATGTGACCCAAAAATGAAACTCTTTGAAGCCCAAATTCACACTTGGTAAATTTGGCATAAAGATTCTCCTTTCTCAGGGTCTTCAGTATAATTCTCAAGTGATCTTCATGTTCTTCATTTCTCTTTGAATATACAAGAATATCGTCTATAAAGACTACCACAAACTGATCACGATAGTCTCTAAAGACTCTATTCATCAGATCCATGAAGATAACAGGGGCATTAGTAAGACCAAATGGAATCACTATAAATTCATAGTGTCCATACCTTGTACGGAAATCCGTCTTTGGTATATCCTCCCTTTTGACCCTTAATTGGTGATACCCTAAACGAAGATCAATCTTGGAAAAGTATTGAGCTCCTCATAGTTGGTCAAATAAGTCATCAATGCGTGGGAGAGGATATTTGTTCTTGATAGTGATCTTGTTAAGTTCTCAATAATCAATGCAGAGTCTCATTGATCCATCTTTCTTCTTAAAAAATAGAACAGGTGCTCCCCAAGGTGATGCACTAGGGCGTATGAATCCCTTATCAAGATTCTCTTGGAGTTGCTTCTTCAACTCCTGCAACTCAATTGGGGCCATTCTATAAGGTGTCTTTGAAATAGGAAAAGCACTAGGTATGAGTTCTATTGAAAAATCAACTTCACGATTTTGTGGAAGACCCGACAATTCCTCCATAAAGACATCGTCAAACTCCCGTACAATGGGCATATTCTTAATCATGAGTTTCTCACCAACCATTTGAGATAAATAACCTTCATTTAGTGGAATCAAGACTCATAAGATGGAAGAAATTTCCACTGGAAGGTTATGTTCATCCTTGCATCGATAGACAATCATAGATTGATCTGGAATATGAAATGTGACTTCCCTTCTTTGGAAATTGATATGAGCTCCATAAAAAGAAATCCATTACATGCCAAGAATCACATCAAATTCCACTATAGGAAGGATCACAAGATTTGCAGGAAGCACTTTCCCACAGACATTAATCGGAGAAGAATTATAAACTTTTGATGTGACTGTTGTGCCATTAGGGGTTGTCACGGCTAACTCAACATCTAATTGTTTAGGTAATACAGTGATATCCTTATAAAATTATTCAAAAATAAAGGAGTGGGTGGATCCAGAATCAAATAAAACATTTGCTACTTTAGAGTGGATGGTAAGTGTACCTTCCACCACATCGTTATCGTACTCCACATCGCTGATATAAATTGCATGTGACTTTCCTTTGTCATTAGACTTAAGGGTTTGTTGACATCGACCATCATCTTCAACCCTTGGATTTGGGTATTGATTGGCATAATGCCCCATCTCCTTGCACTTGAAGCATTGAAGTGTATTAGGTTCATTCTGTGTATCCCTTCCTTTTTTTTACATCATTAGACATCTTCTTCCCATCATTGTGGCATTCAAATGCCTGATGACCTTCCTTTCCACTTTTGAAACATTTACTTTTCCCTTTAAGACAACTCCCTCCATGTTTATTTAGACACTTTGAGCATAAGGTAAAGATCATCTTCTTTTCAGTGTGCTCTTTAGATTTTCCTTTGAATTCCATTTTACTCTTCTTATCAAACCCATATGACTGATGGGTTACTCCAATCTCCATCTCGACTTTGAGAGTACATCGAACGATTTCCTCATAGATATTGAAGTCCCTTATGGCTAACGCCCTTTGAAGACTTGGTTTTAAGCCACTAAAGAATCGATCGATCTTACTCTCAGGTTGGATAATAATACCAGAAGCGTACCTTGCAAGTCTTGTAAAATTTGCTTCGTAGGTACCAACGGATTCATCATCCTTTTGCTTTAGTTCAAGAAACTCCTTCTCCATATTTGTTTGAAGAATACGAGGGAAATAATTATTGAAAAATAAGTTCTTGAACTCGTCCCATTCCATAGACTCAATTTCATCCCTTTGCCTCGTATTCTTAATAAGATTCCACCATTGATCAGCATATCCTTCCAAACGATACACTAATAGGATGAATTTATCATGTTCAGAACATTGAAGAACTAAAAATATCTTTTCATTAGTACTAATCCATTGTTCAGCAACTAATGGATCGGTAGACCCGCTGAATGAAGGTGGACGCTGCCTCATGAAGGATTCAATAGAATTTTTCTCCTTACATTGCTCGTTTGGAAGTCCTGCATGATTCATAGCTTGAGAAAGTTGTGTGAGCATGGCTACAAGATTTTTCATTCCATCTCCCATAACGTTTGGTTGCTCAGGGGGACAATCATTGCATTTCCCGTCGCATTCTGCATTAACACGGTTCCTTCGAGTTCCAGCCATTGACTAAAACCAAGAAGAATAGTGTGAGAAACACTAATTATAATAGGAAAACCACATAATCAAGAATAAAATTTCACACTTAATTTCTTATCCTAGGTTATTCATTTCCATTTCTAAAACACTAAGATTGTGTTCTATGCTTAGACTTATCCTTAGGGTTCTTACTAAGGCTTTCACATCCAAGTTTCCAAAGGTTGACTATACCTTTCCTCTGATACCAACTATAACGACCCATACTTTACATACATTGTTATTACTTCAAAATTGAAGCACACTTATTACAACATATAACAAAACCAGGAAAGGACTGTATATGTATAGTGTCTTTAGAAACTGGGAAACCTAAACAACTGGTTCATAAAGCGTCTACACTGTCTCCCATTTATTTCATCATATCTATAGTCCCTTTTGGAATATCTTACTTAATAAGCTTCTTCCTGACCTGGGGAAAGAAAACATACAAAAGGGTGAGCTCAAATTCTCAGTAAGGGTAAACAAAAAAAATATCAATCACATCATATTCATAAGAACATAACATTTTGGAAATCTTAACCTGCAAAAGAGAGCATAATTTAATAACATGGGATAAATCATAGTAGTGAAATGTAATCCCAATAATCATAACTTAAAACATGAAACTTTGTGGCATACACACATAATCATAGAGAATCATTTCTTGTTAGTCAAGACTCATTTCCAAGACTATCTTAGTGGACAAAGTCCATTTCTGAACCGAGTTCACTCCTCATTTCAGTCCTGTTTCACTGAACCGGTTAAACCTACCGTTCTATCCATGACTATCTCATGAGATATAAAATCTTTACCCAATGCATTGGAGGGAGATATAGGTCCCACCCATCTCATAATGATACTATTCTTATGTCTGCCACAAAATCATAAACCATACATCATAGCATAACCCATGAAATAAAAATGGGAATCTTAAACATCATGACATCATAAAACAATTCATATAAGATAAATGAATTCATAAAAATAATTCCATCACAATATAATCAAATCAATGTAATAATAGGGATATAAACAGAACCCTTTATTATCTTATATGGAAAATAATTTTGATAAAACACTTGAACTCCATTCTTGAGGAAAATATCCTTTCTACTTCAAAAACACTTTTCCTTTCTTAACATGTCATAAAATTCTAAACTAAAAGAAGTTGATTAAAAATAAACTTGAAAAATTGTAAAGTAAGCTTCTTGTAAATAATGTTTTTAAAATAAATTCATGCCGTATAAGTTAAAAAAAACATTCTTCTCATACTTTTGTCGGAAAAGTCAAAAAGTACCTCGTACGAAAAACGACAAAAGATTCCTTTCGTATCTTTTACTAAAAACTCACCAAAGGGTAAAATTGGATATAAACTATTGTATAAGGATATAAATATTACATATTGAGGAAACATTTATGTGGATGATAAAATACACCCCAGTAAATACCAAAGTATAAACAATCTCGGATAAAAATGAGATTGTGATATTTTCCTTACCTTAGGTCCGATTTGCTTCGTATGTGTCCTAACTTCCTATATAATGATTTAAATAATGTTATTGACTTATTCTGGAATCATAATTATTGTTACGATATCATATATGGTCATATTCTTAGCTTCTTAGTAGTAATATTTCATTGCTACTTGTTATTCGGGTGTTTATAACTTTTTGTTCTTATGCGTGTTTTGTCGAATAAATTCTTGTTCTTCTATTTAGGTTATAGATACATCATTTACAAAATGGTATTAATGTAATATATATCATATTTATTCATTAAATTCATTTATATAATCATTATGCAATGAAGATCATGTAGAACGAATCACATCACATCGTGGAGACGGTATTCCGTACGTACGCACGAGCGATGATATCATTCCAATGATCGTGGAATTGTATTGGAGTGTATGTATACTATTTCAGAATCAATATAAATTTATATTAATCATATATAGTAATTATTTACACCATTATACCCATCCAAGTAAGGTGGTGGTGGAAAATAGATTACACCACGGCGTGGAGACGGTATTCCGTACGTACGCACGCGCGGTGATTTCGTTTTCCATAGGATGGATAGATGAAGAAATAGGGTTGTTTCATACATATAATAACATATCAGTATATTAGTGATACTTATGTTATTACTTCATAATGAAACAACTAAAGAATAAGAAGTGGAAGAAGAAATAAAGATGAAAGAATCGGTAACGGACATTACCTCTTCTTTGAAGCGCTTCTTTGAGACCTCCTTTTAGGGCACTAAAATCAGTCTTTGAAGAAAACCAGGACCTATAGGATGTCTCTAGGAAAGTGGATAGAAGAAATTTGTAGGGGTTGGCCGATCTTAAAGGCTCAAAGTGGTGTGAGGAAGAGGGGGAGGAGGTTCCCTTTTATAAGGGAGGAGAGGGGCACCTTTGGAATAACTAAAAATATTATTTTATTATAAAGTCAAATTCGGTTTTTAATAGCTCCAAATTGATATATTTCTAAGATAAGGTGGGTATAGGTCGAAATAATCTCATCCAATAGATGTTAGACAAGTTTAGGTATCAATTTTAACCTTATCATTTAGATTTAACTTTAAGTTAGATAATTTAACCTTTACCGTGTCTTCTTGTTTTCTTACACTATAAGGTTAATAAACTTACTATATCAAGAAAAACGAACCCCAAGTTGTTTATTATTAATATATATAACCTTATCTAAGTCATTTTTCCGAACCTTAGATTTTTAGGAATAAAATAAAAATTAATAATATAATATTTGTTTTAAAAACTATTTTATGTCAATTTTGACATTATTTAGTAATTGATTTTTGTGAAAACCATAACAGGATGATTAGTTCTAAAAAAGATAATTAAATAAATAATAACATGTCATATTAACCTAGAAAATTAGTGAAATTCATAAAAAGTCTCAAATTATATTTATTTGGGTATTTATAACATCAATTATGTCAATATTTCATTAATAAGATAATTACTGCGTCATCGTTGTGTCATAAATAAATTAAATTATTTAATGTCTAAAAATTATAAATAAAATACCATTATGTTGGAAATCGTTTTATATTTATAATTAATATTTATATTCGAATTTATCTTATGTATAACCCCATATTATAAATGATTTACTTATTAAACTTTGATTTTAACTATTTTAACCCTTCTTTAAATAAATTAATAATAAATGTCCTAATTTAATCCAAGTGGGCCTAAATGGTCATATTTTATTCCTAAGGTTGTTTTTGGTCTAATTAAACTTATCCAATAGAATTAGGACATGTGTTAGGGTAATAATAATAACACTTTTACCCTTAATTACCCTATTTACTTTTAACCGTGGTAAAAAAAGTGAAAAGTTACTATTCACCAAAAATTATTTTCTTCTCATTGAACCACATTTTAGTCCTTGATATTAACTGTGTCTCTCGGATTTTCGAAATTCCACTCACAGAAGCGGTAAAATTAAGTTTTATGAAAAATTTATTTTTTTAACTACCACTTAGTGGTTTCACTATTCATCAAAAATTGAAAGTTTTCAGAAAAATACCAAAATTTCACCCTAGGCTAATTTCGATATTCCGAATCCAAAAATGAAGTCCATTTTGAAAAATAAAATTTATAAAATTTCAAAAAGTGGTTATTACTATTAATAACAGCTAGTTTTAATAATATTCTAATAGCATATCGTTGTTTAGTGAAACTCAGTATTGCGTACGACGCAAGCTATTGAGGAAGGCCGTGGTTGCATGTAAAGCAAGCCAAGCTAGTGTTGTGTGTAGTGAAAGATTACTTTGATACAAACAAAATATTTCTCATAAAAGTCCCGGGCGTTACATTATCCACCATCTTTTGTAGTATATTTTGAAGAGTCTTATTGAAGGCTTCTATCTGGCCATTGGCCGCTGCATAATACTGAGATGAATGATTGGATTTGATGTTGTATTCTTGATACAACTTCCTTACCTCGGATGACCAAAAGTTGGTGCCATTGTCTGTCAATATGGTATGAGGGACACCAAATCTGGTAATGATGTTAGACTTGATGAAGCTAACAATTCATTTAGAACTAACTTCTTTAATAGGTATTTCCTCTTCCCATTTGGAAAAGAAGTTAGTAGCAGTAAGAATATACTTAAACTTCTTGGCTGTAGCTGAAGGGTAAGGTCCTACTACATCCATTCCCCATGTGGAAAATGGCCACTAGTATTTAGCTGTATGCAGCAACTCTGGAGGTTGATGAATGAAGTTGTCACTTACTTGGCATGAATGACACTTCTTTGTGAAATCAACACAATCTTGTATCATTGAAGGCCAAAAGTATCCAAGCCTTAGAATTTGATCAGATAGTCTATGTGCAGACTGATGGGCACCACAGACTCCTGCATGTACTTCTTTCATGACATCCATTGTCTCTCTACCATCGATGCATCTGAAGAGAATTCCATCAGAACCTATTTTGTAGAGAATTGTTTCTAGGTGATCTGGGCTGTCATAAAGAGTAAAATTGACCACACGTCTCCAAAGTTGTTCTTTCCTGACTCTATCAGGTGGAAGTGTTCTATTTTGAAGGTATTCTCTGATAGGTGTCATCTATCCCGTAGTATGACCATATGATTCAGGAATGAGACTAATTTCATTGATTTCCTCTATTCTATTTTGAACATACGGTGAAATTGTACGACGGTGGGAAATACTGATGCTTGTCTCGTCCTGATTTGGATCTTCCAGAGCTGTTGCTATATTAGACAGTGCATCAGCTTGGGAATTTTGTGATCTCAGGACATAAGAAAATGTCGGTTCTGAAAGAAATTCCTCCATTAACTCTCTGACTTAATCATACAAAGGGATTAGTTCTTCTTTTCTGATTGCATAATCCCAATTGACTTTTTTGATTACTAGGTCTGAATCACCTTTCACCTTTAAGTGATTCACTTGTTCTTGAAGCACCAACTCCAATCTTACTATGAGAGCTTGGTATTATGATTCATTATTTGTACCGCCTTCTCACAATAAGAAGGAATAGGGTAGCACTGCCTTTTTCGGGGAAATGAGCACAATTCCTAACCCAACTTTTTTGAATTTAGGATCTTCCATTTTCCTCCCTGTTGGACTTCTAGAAGCACCATCAAAGTACATTTCACATATTTGAAGATTATCTTCAATAGAAAAGACTTCTCCATCAGGAATTTCAATATCTAAAGATGTATCTTCTACTGAAGGATGTTCAGAAAGGAAATCAGCCAGATCTTGGCCCTTTATTGCCTTTTGAGACAAATACTAGATATCAAATTGCTGCAAAATAACTGCCCACCTTGCTAGACGCCCTGTAAGCATTGGATGACTAAGGATGAATTTGAGCGGGTTATTGTGAGATAACAATTAGAGCTAATGATGTTGCAAGTAGTGTCTCAACTTCTAAACTGCATAGATTAATGCTAGGTAGCACTTCTCAATATTTGAATATCGGGTTTCTATTTGAAGCATATTCCAACTGAGATAGTATAGGCTGTTTTCATTCCTAGCATCATTCTTATGGGCAAGGAATGCACCCAATGATCACTCTAAAGCTGTCACATAAAGAATCAGTGGCCTTCCTTCAATAGGTGGCATTAATACCGGTGGAATAAAGAGATATTTCTTGAGCATATTGAATGATTCTTAACATTCTTCAGTCCATTGTTAAGTTACTCCCTTCTTCATCAATTTGGTGAAGGGTAAAATTTTTCTTGCCAAATTGGCGATGAAACGCCGAATATAGGCTAAGTGTCCTTGAAGTACTCTCAATCCCTTTAAATTTTGAGGAGGTGACATACCAAGGATTAAATTTTTCCTCTCAGGATCAACTTTGTTGCCACGATGGCGTACAACAAAGCTGAGAAATTTTCCTGAGGTTACCCCAGAAGCACATTTTAAGGGGTTCATCTTCAAATTATGTTGCTGAAGTTTGTGGAATATGAATTCTAATTCATCCAAGTGATTAGAACGTTGCCCGGATTTATCCACCAAATCATCCACATAACATTCAACAAATTTACCTAAAAAGGGTTTAAAGATACGACACATGACACATTGATATGTTGCGCCTGCATTCTTCAGGCCAAAGGGCATTACGCGATAGCAAAACACACCCTGAGGGGCTCTAAAGGCTGTAGATTCTTCATCTTCTGGATCCATTCGGATTTGATTATACCCAGAATATCCATCCATGAAGGAAAGTGCTTCATAGCCAGCTGTTGCATCAATTAAGAGTTCTTTGATCAGAACTAGAAAATCATCCTTGGGACAATGCCGATTAAGATCTATGAAATCAATGCAAACTCTAATTTGTCCTTTCTTATTTTTCACAGGGACAATATTAGCCAACCATTTGGGATATTGAACTTCTCTGACAAAGTTAACTTTGATAAGCTTATCCACTTCAGCTTCAATTTTGGATGCATAAGTTGGGTGTGTTCTTCTTGCGGCTTACTTAAATCTTCGACGTTCTTATGGAAAACCTAAATGATGAGTAGGAACATCAGGATCAAGCCCTGTAATTTCTGTATAGTTCCAAGAAAATATACCTCAGTTTTTCTTCAAAAATGAAATATAAATTTCCTGCTCTTCAAGAGTCATGGTCGCACTAATTAAAGTGGGACACATATCTTTTTTTGTACCCAGATTTATTTCTCTAAGTTCATCCATAGTGGTAAAGATACCCTCCTCAAATGCTGGATGAGTGTCCCTAAGATCTTCATCTTCTTCTTCAACATGTGTTATTTCTTCGGTTTCTACTTGCATAGTAGATGAAGAAGAAGAATTTCCATGATCAGAAGAGATGTTAAAATTTGAACATCTTGAAGTAAAGGATCCTATTTCTGACCCTATTGACGATGAAGGGTCTTTCTTGGGTAATAGAGAGGAGATGATGGATTGAGAATCGACATCATAGTTCACCTCTGACATTGCTATAACTTCTTATGGCTTGGTTGGCAAAGTATAGAATTGTTGGATTTTAGGAGATGAAATAAAGACATCTCCATTTGAGATTTCATCATTGCTTGGTGAATCACCACTTTCTCCCATGCTGGCTAGCTTGATTGCTGTAATTGACATTATGTAAGTTTCCATAAGAGTATTTGGATTAGGGTCTATCCTGTCAATTTGACTGATAGGTAACACATAATCTGTACTCACATGTATGAATGGGTTTAATATAATCTTTTCCAAACCATATGGAGCATTAACCTTGGTAACCTCCTTTTTTGGGGATTTCTCCTTACCCTTCATGTGATAGAATTCCGCCTCAATGTATTGAGATTCACATGTTTTGAAGGGGGATTTATCACCATACAATGTCCCAATTTGACCATTGAAACAATATTTGATACATTGATGGTATGATGAAAGTATAACCGCATGTTGATGTAGCCAAGGTCTTCCATGAAAAACGTTGAAGGCTGTATTGTGATCAACAACCATGAAATCTGAATTGGATAAAAGGTCTCCAAACTGAGTTCTGAGTGTAATCTCCCCCAATGGTTCTTTTTCATTTTTATCATATCCTTGTAACATCAAAGTATAAGGATAAAAATCAGATTCTGTGAGGCCCAACCACCGAAGTGTACGAATGTGGATGATGTCGACTCCTGAACCATTATCAATGAAATATCTTCAGATGTCTACACCATTGACCTTTCCAGATAAGTACAAAGGTCTAATATGTCCATGAACGACATCATCTTCATCTTCATCTTCATCTGTAAAAGATATCACTGCATGGTATTCTGCAGGACCATTCTCAACATGGTAGACTTCAGCCGCAACAATTTCAGTTACAAATTCCTGAGGACTTGACGAATCCTCAATGAGTGCCTCCCGAAGATCCTTTGATAAATTCAAGGCCTCCAGAATTGATAACTTGTCTGGTACTTGGGCCAAATTTTTCAAGACATTATATTTTTGATCCAAAGGTCTGTGTTTTCCAACAGGAACATGTGGTTTCGTAGGTGCTTAGAAGTTGATGCTTTGGATGTAGATGCTTCCAGTATCGGGGTAGGAGTTGGAAATACTCATGGCTTTAGAATATTTGACCGATTAGATCTATTTACTTGCTGAGAGGAAGAAGGTTGAACTTCTAACCAATCCTCCAGAATAACTATGCTAGGACTGAATATGCTATTGGCGGAAGAATTTTCCTGTTCTTGTTGATCCCGCTGAAGGGCTCTGCCATAAGTTTCTGCTGCATATACAGTTCTAGAAGGGGTAGAGTTGGAATAGTGGCTTCTGAGATATCCACATATTCCTCTGTATCCCAGACCTCTGGAACTCCCTCTAATTCTTCTGTTTGATACAGGGAACTCAGGCTTATCAGGATTGAAACTATGACTGGAAAAAGGATCTGTTAATTGAATCATGTTAACAGAACCAAAGATCAACTCTTCTTTGGAGGAAGAATCTTCCTGATTATCTAGTTTAGGCTGTGCCATTTGGTGGGGCGGTGCCCATGGCTTCGAATTAGATGACATAAAATATGCCAGAGTCAAAGACAACTTGGGGTTTGACATGATCTCATCTTCTTCTGACTGTTCCTCTTTCTTTGAATTATGCTGTTTCTTCGAGGATTTTCCCTCTGATGAAGAGGGTTTTTCTGTGGCATTCATAGAATAAGACACAATTGGTTTTTTCAATTGTGTTCACAAAATGGCATGAGTTCGGTTGATCATTTTCCTGACCATCCAATCATCATATTTTTGCACATTTTTGTTTTTTACTTCTTGACACTCACCTTCTTCCTCTGGATTTGTAGCAGTAGCACATGCTACCTGAGCTAAAGAACCTTTCACTTTGACTTGTCCCAAGTCCACCATTTTTTGCTTGAGGTCTTTGAAGACAAAAAAAATCCTGAATGGGATACCCCAACATCTGATGAAATGGGAGATAGTTGGGACGGTCTTCATGTCCTTCCTTGTTCGGCCTTTTGGGCCTTGTAAATTGAACCAAATTATTTTACAGAGCCGAAATGAAGTAACTAGGAACTTTTTCATTTCGGAAAGAGTAAACTTTGATCTTAATATCCTCAAATTGCTTCTATATTTGATATATTTGATCATATTGATGAAAAGGCCTCTTTTGTTGACGCTCAGGAGGCGGAGCCCTTCGATAAGATGAAGGTTTTGAAGTAGAAGACGGTACAGGTGCTTGTTTAAGAGTAACTATAGCAGTCTTTTATTTACCCATTCTCCTTCCTGGAGCTGATGGAATTACACGAGTTTTATCCTTAGTCTTCATAAGAGAGTCCTCAATCTGCTGAGTGATCAAAGTAAGGTCTCGAAACCCTTCTTTGTATTTCACAGGGATCAACAGTGTGCGTAACTCATCATGCAAATTTTCCACACAGATTGGGAACAATTCCTCCTGAGAGAGTTCTAAGATTAGGGAATATGTTAATCACTTCTAGCGAGCAATGAAATCCAAAACTCATTCATTCTCCCTTTGATTATAATTTTTAAGATAAAAAACTGTTGTATTTGGAAACATTGAGCTGAATTGAAGAATAAATTGTTGACGTAGATCTTTCCATCAGGTAATTGACCGGGATTGAAAGCTTGTATACCAGACAAAGTCAGGCCCTTGTAATAACTGTACAAAACACCTGAGCTTAACTGCTTCTTTTTGCTGAGGGGTTCCCATCATAGGATCACAATGAGAAACAAAATGTGTTAAGTATTTCTCTGGGTCTCCCAAACCATTAAATATTGGGAATGTGGTACTTGAAAAATTTGATGGGGGATGAATTTCATCAACCCATTCAGGGTAAGATCTCTTTTCTGGTTGAATTTGAGCACGTTTTCCCTCAATAGATTCCAAATGAGCTGTTAATGACTCAAGAGTAGTTATTAACTTTTGAGAAACATCTGGTTGAGATTGCACCTGAGTAGGTGCAATAACTGGAGTTTGGACAGATGTGGTAGCTGGTACTGCAACTGATGGTATCACCACCGATTGTTGTTGCGCATGACCCATAGGACTAGACCTATGAGGGTGTCTTAGTAAAGGAGGATACTCTTGATCCATCTCAGTAGCTACAACAATTTCCCTTGGCTAACTGACTCCAGCACACTTAGGAGGAAGACTAACTTGAAGTAGTTCTGCATTCAACCTCCTTAATTCCTTCACCTCTTCTTCTTGTTGTGTGAATATTTTCTCTAGTGATAGTGATTGGCCTTTTCTAGAGGAAGGGTATGTAACCTGATTCTTTCCATTCTCCTTGTTAGATGCCTTTTGGAGAGGGGGAAGTTGGTTACTTGATGGAATACCTAGATTCTAAGTAATCCTTCGGTTTCATGTACGCACACCTTATTCATTAGTGTCTGTGTGTACAACTTCTTAAGAAGGAATTTATTCATCTGATCCTTATGAATAAGCCTCATCTAGGGGATCAACAACAACGACATTGATGACATTAATTGATGCATAATGCATTTCATCCCTTCTATCGACATTTCTGCGATACAGTCTTTTTTCTATGTCCTTGATGAGACAATACCTTTTGTTGATTTGATCCCTCAAGAACTTCTTGATGAACCGTAATTTGGAGGGAACCTCCTGATAAATCGGATCTATGTTCCTCTTGTGGATTCTTCCATAATCTAGAGAAGACTCACTTTCTCTGAGGAAGAGATTGGGGATTTGAAAAAGTCCCCAGTCTGGTGGACTGGGGCTGTTGCTGCTGTTCCTGCTCAACTACTCAAATCCTATTTGTTGATTCTGAGGGTTGGGTTAAAAGAGTCCCCAGTCTGGCAAGATGGGGTGGTTCTTGAGCTTCTATATCTGAGACTTTCTTAAAATCTTTCCTAATCTTACGGACTTTAGTCTGGAAATTGGCTAGATGCATCAACCTGCATCCACTAAAATCACCTGGCTCAAATGAACACTGGATGATTTCTGACACTTCTGTCACTTGATGATGTGCATGCTCTAAACGAGAAGCTTATATGATATTCTCGTTTGCCTGATGCAAGAGTAATTTGACAACTTGTTCTCTGTATGCCTGATTTTGAGAAGAACTAGTTGAGGCTTGTTCTTGAGCGAGCCTTTGATTACAAACAAAGCCAATTAGATGTGGCCGGCCATGGGCAATAACATTGCATGAGACCATTTTCAGCGGGCTTTGTTGGCTGGAGAGTACAGTGAAATGTATTGCTCCATGTTTAGAGACCTGAAGCTTGACGTACATGGACATTACATTACTTTTGTGGAATACTTAATACATAAAAAAACATACACCAAAGGACTGTAATAGTTTAGTGTCTTTGGAAACTTGGAAAATAATATTCTAATCCTGGTGAAAGATCTTCAACATCTACCATAAAGATCTTCCCCTTTTGTTTTCTTACCTTCAACCTTTCTTTAAATCATGGGGAAAAGAAAACATATAAAGGGTGATCTCAAATTCTCATTAAGGGTAAGCATGGAGAAAATAAAACAAACCTTATACATTTGAACATAAAAACATGAACATAATGTTTAAACATCGAAATATTGAGAAATGACATAAAACATGGCAGTACATAAGACATAGATCCTAATAGAACATAAATCATGATAAAATATATTGGGAATAAAACTTGTAATTGTGGAAAAACATTAAGCACATGATATTATTTCCATGGTAGCCAAGGCATTGCTGTCAAGACCATCTTAGTGGACAAAGTCCCTTTCTGAATCGAGTTCACTCCTCGTTTCAGTCCTGTAACACTGAAACAGATTAACCTACCATTCTAGCCATGACTATTTCATGAGATATAAATCTTTACCCAATGAATTGGAGGAAGATATAGGTCCCACCCATCTCATTATGAAATCATTCTTACTTGTTCCACAACATAAACATAAATCATTCATCATAACCCAAAGAATAAAAATGTGTTTCATAAACACCATCCCATCATAACATAATCCATATAAAACAAATGGATATCATTTCATCATAAGAAAAGTGAAACCATGTAAATCATAGATAATTTATACTTGAACCATACACACATGAAATAATGTCATCTTAGATGGAAAATGGTTTTGATAAAACAATTGAAATGAATTCTTGAGGAAAATATCCTTTCTTCTTCAAAATCAATTTCTTTCACAAAGCGTCATGAAATTTTAAAAGAAAAATATTTTGTTTAAAATATTTGTGAAATATTTTTGAGGAAGATTCATGAAAACAAGGCTTTATAAATCCATAAAAATCCTTTCATGCCGTATAAGTTAAAAAAATCATTCTCCTTGTACTTTTGTCAGAAAAGTCAAAAAGTACCTCGTAAGGTAAACAAAAGAAAGATTCCTTACATACCATGTAGTAAAAGCCAAAATGGGTAAAAAGGAAATTAAACATACATAAAAACAATTTTAGAAAACATGTACATGGATGATAACAATAAACCCAGTAAATACTTATGTATAAGCAATCTCGGATAAAAATGAGATTTGCAAAATTATCCCTTACCTTATGTGAAATATGCTTCGTACGTATCCAAACCTCCTCTATAATGATTTAAATAATGTCATTGACTTATTACAGAATCATATTCATTGTTATTATATCATATATGGTTCAATTATGACTTTATATTACCCGTTCTTTTGTAAATTCATGTTAAAGTAGCGTTTTGGGTAAAATCGTTTCATTTGTCGTTCGTGTTTTAACTTGTAATTATTCATATGATTACTTAGATCATGATTAATTAAATCCAGAATGTAAAACATTATTTATATATAATATATATTCAGAATATACATATATATAATAGATCGATAAATGGAAAGAAATACACCGTTCATGGAGACAGTAGGGGCCGTACGTACACATGAACGCTGTTTTCGTTTCCTTATTGAATTGAATGGAATTAAGTAGATGACTTACATATATATATAAATAAATCCAGTAGAATTATTATGTCATATATTTCATGATTACTTATTATATATACTTTATAATCATTTTTGAATGGTTAACATGGAGAGTGAATCTCATCGCGTCGTGGAGACGGTAGTCCGTACGTACGCACGAGCGATGATATCTTTACCATAATTATTTAATAGAATTGGAGTGGATGGTATAATATATCAGAATAATTATGATGTTATAATAACCATATATAGTTATTCTTTACACCATTATACCCATCCATGTAAGGTGTTGATGGAAAAACAGATTACACCACAGCGTGGAGACGGTATTCCGTACGTATACACGCGCGGTGATTTCATTTTCCGTAGGATGGATAGAAGGTAAAATTGGGTTGTTTAATATTTATAATAACCTATATGTATATGAGGGATACTGATGTTATTACTTCATAATGAAACAACTAAATAAGAGGGAGTAGAAGAAGAATGGAACTTGAAGAAAACGGTAGAAGGTATTACCTCTTTCTCGAAGTGCCTCCTTTAAACTTTATCTTAGGGCATTAGAGTTAGTCTTTTGAGAAGACCAGTACCTCTAGTAGGTTTCTAAGGAAGTGGGGAAGTGAAATGGACAGGGGTTGGCCGAGCTTGAAGGCTCAAAGTGGTGTAAGGAGGAGAGGGAGGAGGTGCCCTTTTATAAGGGAGGAGAGGGGCACCTTTGGAATCCTCAAAAATATTAGTTTAATATAAATTCAAACCCCACATAAAAACCTCCAAAAATGACTCCATTCAAATATTATATGAGATAGGGTTGTAATATAATCAAACAATCAAATTTAGACATGTTTTGATTTTATTTTAATCCTTATCATTTTGATTTATCCTTATTTAATCTATTTATGTTTATTTGTGGTAATAAAATTCTAAATTTTAAATGGTTATAAATAATCACTTATGTGTCATTAATTTTCCATAATTGGATAATTTATTCCATTTTAGACTATAAAAATTTCAATTTATAATTTTTAAATATTTTTGGGATTTTTAAAAAATTTAATAATATGTTATTTTTATAAAATAACAAGTGTCAATTTTGACACTATTCATTTATTTGAATTTAAATAAAATATACACAGAGGATATATTTGAAATAAAATATTTAATATATTCCTAACATGTTAAATTTGTCTAGAAAATTCGTGAATCACATTAAACAGTTCATATAATATTTATTTTAATATTTTTAAAACCATTTATTTGGCATATCTCTTAATAAAATAATTAGTACAAGATTTTTGTATAATTATTTAATATACTTATTTGTTGCATAAAAATTAAAAATAAAATCCTTTTATAACGATAAATATCAAAGATTTTATAATAATAATTGTACTCTAATTTATCATCTTAAAATAACAACATGTAAATTTTTATCTTTACTAAATTATGAAAGCGACAACTTTGGAATCATTTAAAATAAAATATAATAAGTGTCATAATCACCTTAATAAGTATCCAAATGGTCAAGAATTCAGTGATTGGATGATTAGGGTTTATATATACACTAATAATAAGTTTTTTGCAGATTTTTGGGCCTTTTGATATGTATTACTATTTCAATAAAAACTATATTATTGATTTTTCACTAAATAAATAATTTCTGCATCATTAATTTATAAGATAATAAGGTAATTAAATAACTCTTAAAAATTATAAATAAATTACCATGATAGAGAAAAAAAATATATTTCAAATGAGTATTTATAACCAAAGTTATATTCTGTATAAAGTTATATTAAAAATACTTTAATTATTAAAGTTGAGTGAGACATATTTCACTTTCCTTTAAATAAAATAAACTAAAGGTCTTAATCACCTCCAAGTGGGTTCCAATGGATTCCATTTCGACCCAAATATGAATTAGGACAAAATATAAGCATCAAATTATATTAAGACAAGTTTTAGGGTAATTTTATAATATTATATTTACCCATAATTACCCGATTTACCGTTACTATGTTAAATAAAATTTACCGTAGTTACTATTCATAATGCCCAAAAATAAAAAGTATCTTATTAACACAATTTGGACCCACTGATTCCAAATATGGAATCAATTTTTCTAAATTCAATATACAAAAGTTGCAGAAATTAATTTAAAATTAATTCCGTTGTTAAGAAAACGTGTTTTAAAAGTTATAACATTGAAAAAGATTGAAATGTTTTTACCTATGAATTCAATATAAAATTAATGTTAATGATATAAATTATATTAAATGGTAATAATATATTCTATTTATACTTTAAAACCATTCAATATTATAATTTAACCATATAAATTATTGCGATGAAAAAAGTTGTTTTTAATTAAAATATAGCAAGTTTTTACTATTCATCAAAATATGAAAGTTACCAGAATAATATGAGAAATTTATCCAATGTAAATTTTTATTTCTTGATTCCAAATAAGAATTTTATTTTTTCAAATTGTACTTATAAACATGTCAAAAACTAGATTTAAAGTGGGTGCGCCATTAAAAGGCGGCAAAACTGCATTTTTTGAAAAATACTTATTTTACCCGAAAAATTTATTTTGTTCTTATACCATGTTCTAGAAAATGTGTAAGATAAAATAATAATGTTATAACATTCAAAATTTATTTAATACTATTCATAACAGCTAGTTCATAATAATATTATAATAATATATCATTGTTTAGTAAAACCTGGTATTGCGTACAACACACGCTATTGAGGAAGGTCGCGATTGCATGTAATGCAAACCAAGTTAGGGTTGTGTGTTGTGAAAGAATCCTTTTTTGTTTCATATAACAGAATCCAACCATATTTCATTTATACATTGAATATATATATATATATATATACACTCAATGTTGCGTAGAAAGACTCTTATCAAAAGAACTTGAAATTGTGTATAACACAATCTAAGAATAGTGTTGCGTATACTGCAAGCTAATACGGTGTTGCGTATAACACAAGATAATCTTGTTGTATCATAAAACACATGACATAAAATAAATTAAAAATAATACTTCTCATAAAATATCGGGTTGTTACATTCTACCCCCCTTAAAATGAATTTCGCCCTCGAAATTCGTCGGGGTTATACATGGTTTTCTACTTGAAAGTTTCTTTAATTGAAACCTACATCGTAAAATGAAATACCAAAACTTAACTTTAAAAACTAAAGTATGAAACGTAACGGTTACCCAAATTAACTAATCACTAGGTTTCCACATAGGAGAACATAGGTGAAAATATGGATATGGAAGACAAATCTAACCATCATGTTCTGATGAAGAGTGGTAGAGAACATGGCTATAAAAAATCCAACAATCACAAAGCCGAAGATTTGTGATGATCTAAGGTACCATCTGATTCATCGGATATAAGGGCACTAGGACAACATTTTTGGTTTTCAAGATCATTCCCCTAAAGTTGATGAATTAAAAGAAATACTTGCATGATTTTGGTACAATATCACAGTTGTTCGTGAATTGAACAATTTACACTTCATCCCTTAAAGAAATGAAGTTGAATTTGTTACTCGTGATCTATTAGCAGATCATGTGATAGAATTATGGGTCATTCCATCTATTTCAAACAAAAGGTTATAAAAAGTTATAAGTCCATCTTATGGTTAGATTAATCGTATATGGTTCCAAAAATAAAATTATACTTCATATATAATACCGCTTAATAAAATAAAACTAGTTTCTACTAACTAGGGACTTCCTGTAGGCCAATGGTAGGCTATAAAGGTCAGTCGCACCTCGATTGTGGGTTCGATTCCCACAGCCTTGTTCGACGTGATGGGTTGTTGCCCGTCCTGCAGGTTGTCCATTTTCTAAAACTACATTACTATAACATCCCATCAATAACATTGAAAAAAGTTCTATCCTTAAACAATAATAACTTATGTCCGACATAATCCATTCCAATCTTTAGGCTTATTTAAAATACTTCGGTCCAAGCTCATAGTATAAAGAAAACAATTACTAAAAAGGTTATCTACCAAGAATGTGAATACAAGCATTTATCCCACATATATCATAAGATATATCTTGTTGGTTGCATTCCAAACACATGACTACCTTAGTCATATATTCTCTTGAAACATAAATTACCATATAACCTTAGTGAAAACATGAATACTGTCAAAAGGTAACTCTTTCCACATACCAAAATCCCAAAAAAAATCTATATAATCAAACCATAATATCACTTAGTCCTTATATCAGTCATGAGCTCATGAATACAATCAAACATCTCATTATCTTCTTATCCCTTCCTTATGCGCATATCATCTTATTTCCAAAAATATCTGAATAACCTTCCATGGTTACCGGTACCATTCAACATATTCTTTCAAATACTTTAGGAAAAACAATAGTGTAACAATCCTTAGATGATTCTATATTCCATAGTACCATACATTATTCTTTGTAAACATAAAATCATTCTACTAACTTCTTAAACCACTGACTGAGCTTCATCATTTCTTTCATCTCATGTTTCATTTGTAGTCTCTTCATCATCATCCACATAAATACTACTCATATGACCATGCTAATTCTCTTCATGAGATTTTCCCTTTGGGCATTGGTTTGCATAATGCCCATACATTCCACATTTAAAATATCTAATCATTGTTGATGTCGTAGAAATACCATTATCCTTGTCCATGGTGTTAACTAGACCTTTTCCTTTACACTTACTGGCTTTGTGTCCTTCTTTTCCACGCCCAAATAATCTTCCAGTTCCTTTGAATCAATCTCCCCGATGCCTCTTCCCACATGATTTACATGAGGTAAATTGAACATTCTTTTCTCTATGATTATCATGAAACTCCATCTTTCTCTTATTATCTGATTCGGGAAACGTACCAAAGTTGAGATTATTGATCATATCATGAGATTGCTGATTAGGCATAATAAGGATGTTTGGACTTCCAAATCCCATTTCATTTGGTTGCTCGTGAAGAATATCATTCCATTGTCCGTCATATCCTCCATTATCATGAATCTTCCAGTTTCCAACCATTTTCAAAAACCCAAAAAGAATAGTGTGAGAGGAAAAAATCATACTAGCTAAAACAACACAGTAAAGGGAGATTACCTTCCATATCTAACATATTAGGTTAAATTCAAATATCGTTACCATAGTTCTAGGACTATATCCTATATGTATACTTATCCTTAGGGACATCTCTAGACATACCTTAGAAATATCTCTAGGGATCTCACTAAAGTTTTCGCATCCTAGTTTCCAAAGGTTAACTAAACCTTTCCTCTAATACCAACTATAGAGACCCGAATCTTGACGTACATGGACATTACATTACTTTTTCGGAATAGTTAATACATACCAAAAACTGACACCAAAGGACCGTAATAGTTTAGTGTCTTTGGAAACTGGGGAAATAATCTTCTAATCGTGGTGAAAGATCTTCAAAATCTCCCATAAAGATCTTCCCCTTTTGTTTTCTTACCTAAAACCTTTCTTTAAATCCTGGGGAAAAGAAAACATATAAATGGTGAGATCAAATTCTCAGTAAGGGTAAGCATGGAGAAAATAAAACAAACCATATACATTTGAACATGAAAACATGAACATAATGTTTAAACATAGAAATCATGAGAAATGACATAAAATATGGTAGTACATAAGGAATAGATCATAATAGAACATCAATCATGATAAAATAGCTTGGGAATAAAACTTTTAATTGTGGAAAAAAAATTAAGCACATGATATGATTTCCATGGTATCCAAGACATTGCTGCCAAGACCATCTTAGTGGACAAAGTCCCTTTCTGAATCGAGTTCACTCCTCGTTTCAGTCCTGTAACACTGAACTGGATTAACTTACCATTCCAGCCATGTCTATATCATGAGATATAAATCTTTACCCAATTCATTGGATAGAGATATAGGTTCCACACATCTCATAATGAAATCATTCTTACTTGTGCCACAACATAAACATAAATCATTCATCATAACCCAAAGAATAAAAATGGGTTTCATAAACATCATCCCATCATAACATAATCCAAATAAAACAAATGGATATCATTTCATCATAAAAAAATTGAAACCATGTAAATCATAGAGACTTTATACTTGAACCATACACACATAAAATAATGTCATCTTAGATGGAAAATGGTTTTGATAAAACACTTGAAATGAATTCTTGAGGAAAATATCCTTTCTTCTTCAAAATCCATTTCTTTTCACAAAACATCATGAAATTTTAAAAGAAAAAGATTTTTTTTAAAAAAGTCATGAAATATTTTGGAGGAAGATTCATGAAAATAAGGCTTTATAAAACTGTAAAAATCCTTTCATTCTGTATAAGTTAAAAAAACATTCTCCTCGTACTTTTGTCGGAAAAGTAAAAAAGTACCTCGTAACGTAAACAAAAGAAAGATTCCTTAAATACCATGTAGTAAAAGTCAAAATGGGTAAAAAAGTCATTAAATATACATAAAAACACTTTTATAAAACATGTACATGGATGATAACAATAACCCTAGTAAATACTTACGTATAAGCAATCTCCGATAAAAATGAGATTTGCAAAATTATCCCTTACCTTAGGTCCGATATGCTTCGTACGTATCCAAAACTCCTGTATAATTATTTGAATAATGTTATTGACTTATTACAGAATCATATTTATTGTTATTATATCATATATGGTTCACTTATGACTTTATATTACCCGTTCTTTTGTAAATTCTTGTTAAAGTAGCATTTTGGGTAAAATCGTTTCATTTGTCATTCGTGTTTTAACTTGTAATTATTCATATGATTACTTAGATCATGATTACTTACATCCAGAATATAAAACATGATTTATATATAATATATATTCATAATATACATATATATAATAGATCGATAAATTGAAAGAAATACACCGTTCATGGAGACGGTAGGCCGTACGTACGCATGAACGCTGTTTTCGTTTCCTTACTGAATTGAATGGAATTAAGTAGATGACATACATATATATATAAATAAATCCAGTATCATTATTATGTCATATATGTCATGATTACTTATTATATATACTTTATAATCATTCTTGAATGGTTAACATAGAGAGTGAATCTCATCGCGTTGTGGAGACGGTAGTCCGTACGCACGCACGATCGATGATATCGTTCCCATAATTATTGAATAGAATTGGAGTGGATGGTATAAAATATCAGAATAATTATGATGTTATAATAACCATATATAGTTATTCCTTACACCATTATACCCATCCATGTAATGTGTTGATGGAAAAACAGATTACACTACGGCGTGGAGACGGTATTCCGTATGTACGCACGCGCGGTGATTTCATTTTCCATAGGATGGATAGAAGGTGAAATGGGGTTGTTTCATATTTATAATAACATATCAGTATATGAGGGATACTGATGTTATTACTTCATAATGAAACAACTAAAGAAGAGGGAGTAGAAGAAGAATGGGACTTGAAGAAAACGGTAGAAGGTATTACATCTTTCTCGAAGTGCCTCCTTTAAACTTTCTCTTAGGGCACTAGAGTTGGTATTTTGAGAATACCAGTACCTATAGTAGGTTTCTAAGGAAGTGGGGAAGTGAAATGGGCCGGTTTTGGCTGAGATTTAAGGGTCAATGTGGTGTAAGTAGGAGAGGGAGGAGGTGCCCTTTTATAAGGGAGGAGAGGGGTACCTTTGGAATCCTAAAAAATATTAGTTTAATATAAATTCAAACCCCACATAAAAACCTCCAAAAATGACTCCATTAAAATATTAGATGAGATAGGGTTGTAATATACTCAACCAATCAAATTTAGACATGTTTTGATCTTATTTTAATCCTTATCATTTTGATTTATCCTTATTTAATCTATTTAAGTTTATTTGTGGTAATAAAATTCTAAATTTTAAATGGTTATAAATAATCACTTATGTGTTGTTAATTTTCTATAATTGGATAATTTATTCCATTTTAGACTATATAAATTTCAATTTATAATTTTTAAATTTTTTTGTGATTTTTAAACAATTTAATAATATGTTATTTTTATAAAATAACAATAGTGTCAATTTTGACACTATTCATTTATTTGAATTTAAATAAAATCTACGCAGAGGATATATTCGAAATAAAATATTTTATAGATTTATAACATGTCATATTTGTCAAGAAAATTCGTGGAGTATATTAAACAGTTCATATAATATTTATTTTAATATTTTTAAAACCATTTATTTGGTATATCTCTTAATAAAATACTTAGTACAACATTTTTGTATAATTATTTAATATACTTATTTGTTTCATAAAAATTAAAAATAAAATCATTTGATGAAGATAAATATAAAATATTTTATAATAATAATTTTACTCGAATTTATCATCTTAAAATAACAACATGTAAATTTTTATCTTTACTAAATTATGAAAGTGACAACTTTGGAATCATTTAAAATAAAATATTATAAGTGTCATAATCGCCTTAATAAGGATCCGAATGGTCAAAAATTCGTCCAGTGGATGATTAGGGTTTATATATACACTAATAATATGTTTTGTGCAGATTTTTGGGCTTTTTGATATGTATTACTATTTCAATAAAAACTATATTATTGATTTTTCACTAAATAAATAATTTCTGCATCATTGATGTATAAGATAATAAAGTAATTAAATAACTCTTAAAAATTACAAATAAATTACCATGATAAAGAAAAAAATTTTATCTTTCAAATGAGTATTTATAACCGAATTTATATTCTATATAAATTTATATTAAAAATACTTTAATTATTAAAGTTGAGTGAGACATATTTCACTTTCCTTTAAATAAAATAAACTAAAGGTCTTAATCACCTCCAAGTGGGTTCCAATGGATTCCATTTCGACCCAAATATGCCTTAGGACAAAATATAAGCATCCTATTATATTAAGACAAGTGTTAGGGTAAATTTATAATATTATATTTACCCTTAATTACCCGATTTACCTTTTACTATGGTAAATAAAATTTTCCGTAGTTACTATTCATAATTCCGAAAAATAAAAAGTAACTTATTAACATAATTTCGACCCACTGATTCAAAATATGGAATCCATTTTTCTAAATTCAATACACAAAAGTTGCAGAAATTAATTTAAAATTAATCCCGTTGCTAAGAAAACGTGTTTTAAAAGTTATAACATTGCAAAAGATTGAAATGTTTTTACCTATAAATTCAATGTAAATTTAATGTTAATGATATAAATTATATTAAATGGTAAAAATATATTCTATTTATAATTTAAAACCATTAAATATTATAATTTAACTATATAAATTATTGTGATGAAAAAAGTTGTTTTTAATTAAAATATAGCGTGTTTTTACTATTCATCAAAATATGAAAGTTACTATAATAATATGAAAAATTTATCCAAAGTAAATTTTTATTTCTTGATTCCAAAGAAGAATTTTATTTTGTCAAATTGAACTTACAAACATGTCAAAAACTAGATTTAAAGTGGGTGTGCCATCAAAAGGTGGCAAAACTGCATTTTTTGAAAAATACTTATTTTTCCTGAAAAATTTATTTTGTTCTTATACCATGTTCTAGAAAATGTGTAAGATGAAATAATAATGTCATAATATTCAAAATTTAGTTAATACTATTCATAACGGCTAGTTCCTAATAATATTATAAGAATATATCGTTGTTTAGTAAAACCCGGTATTGCGTAGAACACACGCTATTGAGGAAGGTCGCGATTGCGTGTAATGCAAGCCAAGTTAGGGTTGCATGTTGTTCAAGACTCATTTTTTTGTTTCATATAACAGAATCCAACCATATTTCATTTATGAATTGAATATATATATATACACTCAATGTTGCGTAGAATGACTGTTATCAAATGAACATGAAATTGTGTGTAACACAATCTAAGAATAGTGTTGCGTATACTGCAAGCTAATACGGTGTTGCGTATAGCACAAGATAATCTTGTTGTAGCATAAAACACATAACATCAAATAAATTAAAAAGAATAATTATCATAAAATATCGGGTTTTTACACCATGAACACCCCATCCTCTGATATGAATACCAGATGGGGCATTGGAAATTAACTGGGGAAATCTTCTTAGTGCACCAAGGCATGAACACTGAAGGGCTCTCTACTGCTTTTCAGCCTTCAGATATCGAGAAACTGAGAGAGAGGCCAAATCAATTTGGTGTTGTAACCCTTCTATTATCTTGACATGATTTTCATAATAATCATAAGATAATATTTTATTTTTCAATTGAAAAAGAGTTTTCCACATGTTGAGACGAATTTATTGAATACAATATTCCGTCACCATCTCTGGAATGTCATACTGAGAGTCAGCCAAATGCCAAAACATGACTAGCACTTCACCTTTCTCCAGTTGTTTTCCCATATTCTTCACTTCATCTTTATCATTAGATGAAGATTTTTCTACCTGATTAGACCAGAGCAGGTTCTTTATTGTTGCTTAATTAGATTCAACAAGATTGGTATAGAATTCACTGATCAAACTAGAAGATGAATGAACCAGGGGTGGTTCAGATAATGACCTACACCCTGGGTTATCTTCTGACTGAGAAAGTATTTCACCTGCTAGCAATAAATCATCAGACATGACTGACTTCACATTTGAAAGTCCCTCAAGATAAGAGGGCCTTCTCGTCACTACATTGTACATTGGAGCATTTTCCAGGAAATGTGAATTTCTACTTCAGAGAGGACTTTCGTAGCTAAATTCATCATCATGGGGAGGACCACCATGGTGGGTTATAGAAAAAGATGAAACATTTTTCTCCTTGGTCTTCTGGCCACACAGAGGGTTCTTTTGGCTCTCATCTGAAGATGATACTTCAAGATCGACCGAACTATTATGAAGAAAGCCTTCATGAGGAAGTGTATGATAGAGACCTTCAGAATTAATGTTCCCACTATTGGGAAATGAGGGAGTAGAATCTTGAGTTGCAATAGATAAATGTCTGAGTGCATCAATAACTTCAGGATCGAGTAAGGACTTATTACAGATTGGCCCTTGATTTCTTGACTGTGTTGGATGGGTCTTTTTCATAGACACCTTCTTACTCACTTTGGGAGCCACATGTTGACAAAAGTGGTTATTATGGGCAGGTGTATCTTTCTGCTCAGGAGAAATAGTCAGGTTAGGCTGATTATCTCCATTCAAATTAGGTGTATGTGCCTGACTTGGTTGTCCGTATGACATGAGGGATTATGCCCCACAACCCTCTTAGACTGGAACAAAGGTGTGTGTCTGTTCCGGAGTGATATGTTGATATGTCACTCTACTGGTAGGGATAGATTTGCATTTCTTTCCCTGTGATGTTGATGAAGTTGTTATAATATTCTGACAGGCATCCAGAATGTGAGCAGGGATTTGATTTTGCTCTTTCACCATTGTCAGAATGTGCTTGGTGACTTCAGCTGCCAGAATAGGGATATATGTCCATTCTGTGCTTGGAGAAGGTGTGTGTTTCTGCTTTTTTCCTCCTTTTCCTATCAGTAGATTCTGATAGTACTCATGTGTGGGGGTAGAGAGTTGATTCTGCCTCTTATTTGTCATTGTGGCTTTCCAATTGACTTCTCTGGGTGTTACCAAACGAGACTATTGGTAGGTTTGATCAATACTAGCAGGTGTATGTGCCTGCTGATTGTACTCCGCCAAACGTGGTTGATGAACTTCCTTCAATATTGGCAGACGAGGCTGATGGTAGGATTGATGAGTGTAAGCAGGTGTATGTGTCTGTTTACCAGTTGTCAACACATTGGGTTGTAGGGCTTCATCATATGTAGTCAGACGAGCTTGCTGACTAGCTGATGATTTATAAACAGGTGTATGTTCCTATATATAGTACTCTGCCAGAATTGCCAGACGGGAATGGCGTGCTGCTGCCAGATGAGTCTGCTAGACAACAGAATTAAAACGGACGGGTGTGTGTGCCCACTCATTGCTTTCCACCAAGTTATGTTGGTGGACTTCTCAAAAAATGGCAGAGATAAGAACCTACTTACTGTTGACCAGATTTCACCTTTGGCGGTTCTCCTTGCAGACTCGGGTCTGAGGAACCTGATACGAACCCCTAGAGGCAATACCCTCATCATATTGAGGGCGCACTGCCGCATGAGTCTGGTGGTGATTGTTGATGGGAGACCTCGGGAATGACTCCTGTCTCCTTGAATTAAGGCCTTCAGTGACCTTCGAATTCACCTCCCCAGAATATGGGATGGACCGGTGATTGCGTTCCGGGGATAACGACCCGAAACGGTTGGAAACGGTGGTTGGAACCACCTATTTCTTGATCACTGGTCGTCGCTGTCCAGACAACCAGGGTGAATTATTTACTTGGAGTGCTTGTCCCGCGGCCTCCAAAGTCGTAATGGTATCGTGTTGACGGTATTCCTTAACCAGTGCATTTGATACCGAGTGTTAAAGACGCTGAGTAAGTGATGTCGTCCTCAGAGAAGACAAAGATCCAGCAGGAGTAGTAGTATAGGTATTCACTGTAGAGGTATTCATAGGAGTGAACTTTAGGGAAGCCATTTCTGTAACGCAGAAGATCTTGGAAAAGAGTTCCAGTTTGATATAACAGAAATAATCAAGATTAGTTCGGCCACTAAATCTTTTGGATGAGTACATATGTTATTGATTGTTTTGTTGGGCCTCTCATTGAGTTTAAATAGGGGCCTAACAAATAAGTAAAACATCATTTTAACTTGGGTAAGGATTCACGTCGGGTTCACCATTTTCTGTTTCCTATAGAAATGGGGATGACATCATTGGTTTAAGGTTCAAACATTCCAATCGGTTTCTAACGGGTTTGATCATAGAACCAGAAACATCCAATGATTCTATATCCATTTAGACCTACTTTCCTTAGGTAGGTGCTCATTAGTTGTGAACCGATGAGGCTTAAGAATTTGCTTTGGTCGAGAGGATGGGAGGTCAGACTCATCATACCTTTTTGAGGGGAATTATTGTCTACTCCAGGACTCTCTTTATAGATTTAAGTTATGTTCGTGAATCCTTATTAAATTACCAAGTATGAAAATGATCTTTCCTTCAGATCTAACAATCAATGATTAGTATGTATGAGATTTATAGAATATTTTATATGTATTAGAGGTTCGTCATAGATAGAGAATCATCTGTATTTGTTAGAGATTCTTAGTCAATGGTATCCTTCAACACATTATATAGAAATCTCTTGGTCATTATGATAACCATACTGGTTTTAAAGCCACTCAGCAGGGCACTTGAAGTTTATTGTCATTCAGAAGGACATGGATTATTTCAGAGTTGGGATCGTACCCATAGATGTGCTACCTATGTATCCTTGTTTAGAAAAGGAATCAGAACCCACATAGTTTGAGTAAAGAAGTATGAGGTCTATTTTTGATTGATGGATCAAAGAAAGATGTCATAGTTACTTTTATGCTCTAAGATTACGTGAGTCATGCTCGGTGTGAGAAAAAAGAGGTATTGGTAAAACCTGACAATTGTTTCATGAAAGATGTAATCATAATAAATGATGTGGGGCTTATGTATGTATGACTGCCCAGATAGACGAAGATTGGGATTTAATTCAGGGAAGAAACCCAGGAACAAGGTCCATAAAGGTGTATGTGTTTTATGGAAATTTGGATACTTAACTTAGGACTTAATCCTGAGAAGGATTCCTAAGTTAGAGGGGACTTATGATTTGGTTTTGTTCCTGAGAAGGAAGCCTAAATCAAAAGTAAATTATGACTGGGGATTACTCCTGAGAAGGAGGCCCATGTTAAAGGGACATGTGACTAGGGATTACTCTTAAGGAGGATGCCTAGGTTAAGAGAACTTGGAATGGGGCTTACTCCTGAAAAGGAGGGCCAAATTAAGGAACTTGGGGCTTACTCTTAAGGAGGATACCCATATTTGGGAATTTGATATTGGGACTTACTTCTGAAAAGGAGGCCCAAGTTAATGATCCTCTCATCTTAAAGGATGAGGTTGAATGAATGAAATCTCTAACCTCAGTGACATAAAGAGATGTAAATCACTAGGTTTTAAGAGATATTCCACAGAATTCCTTTAAAATAAAGAAGGAAACCAAGGAATCATGCCATAAATGGATTTGAAGAGTATTCAGAAGGCTAAATCTTAAAGAGGAGATGTAGATTTGAATAACAGAGGTGAATAGGCAGGAGGGGCACCCAAAAAGAAGTAGGCGTGCATGTCCTGTTGGGGTACGCAGGTACTGGTCATGTAGGTATACCTGCGCAATGGTCAACCCATAGGGAAATACTTGGGCGAGGCTTGGCTCAAGCCCTTAGTATTACCCCTAGAGTCTTTAAAATGATTGGCACGTAGGTTGTGTTGAAGGGATAAGGCGGCACACAAGTGTCTTCATTTCCCTAAAGGGTTAGACACTTAGGCGCACAGGTGTTGATGAATTTCAACACTTAGGCCTTATTCCCCTACTTTAGATCTTCCGTTCTAAGTAAAAATTACCTTATAAGTGTTCGCAAGGCTTCGAGAAGAGACTAGGGCACCGAGGGCTCAAATCTGAGTTTCTGAATTTTTCCCTTTCAATGGGGGCCCACAAGGGGTATTTATAGGCTACTGAAGACCCCTGGTGAAAATAAAATAGGGCATGCAGGTCAACTGCATGACCAATATATGGCGCGCAGGTATACCTGCACGACCATGATGAAACCTGCGCGGGCCATACTTAACCAAATCCTTCTTCATGCCTTCATCAATTTATGATGTTTCTTCAAAGGATAAATCTCTTTGTGATAAGGTATTTTCCATTTTTTTAGTCGTTAGACTCTGTGATGGAAAGGAGCATCAACATTTACACTCATAGAAGACTATCTCATCAAACTTTTCACTTCTTTTACAATCTTTCTTCCATATTCCTTTTTGATCATATCTTCCCTTGAAGTTAGGCTTTCTGAAAAATTTCTTCTTATTCTAAAATCTATTAAAGGTTTTGGATAATTGAGCCATCTTCTAATCACTGTAAGGTAATGATGTTTCATTTCTGGAACTTTCTACAGAGAATTCCAATTTTTATTTCTTCTTGTGTTTAGAGGTGGTGGTATTGAACACAACTGATTTTCATTTGGGTTCATCCTCCTCTTACATGTTGACTTTCAACTCCTCTTCACACATCATTGGTTTTCCAATGAGTTATTTTATAGGTGACTTTCTTAAGTCGCATGATTATCTAATTGAGATAGAGGTTCCTCTCTATCTGTTTTGTAGGCATCTGTGAATCCTCATAAACTATTCTTTAGCAGTGACTTATCTTCCAAGAGAAATCATTTTTTGATAGTTTCATTGAACCTGAGATACATGTCCAAAATAGGCTCATAAGGTTTCATTTTAAAGTTATCATATTTGATAGTATAAGTATTAAGTCTCATTTCTTTCCCACTAGAAGTCCCTTCATGTGAAACAGATAAGGTATCCCATATTTCATGGGTAGTTTTACATAGAGAAATTATGTTAAATTCCTCATCTCCTTAAGAGAAATATAAAGCATTCATGGATTTAAAATTATTATTATAGGTAGTCCTGGTAGGGTTATCCCAAGTAATTATATCAGTAGAAGGGATCTTATACTCATATATAATTGAATACCAGATTTCAAGGCTCATACTTTCTAAATGCACTTTCATTCTAATTTTCCATTGAGCATAATTGGTTCCATTAAAGAATGGTGGTCTTTTTGTTACAAAACCTTCCAATATATTATCCATGATAAATAATTACTTTTAAAGAGCTAGAAATTTAGAATTAACAGAAATTTACAGATCTTTAAAGTACAACTAAAATCACTGTTGAATAGGGTAAAAAACAGAGTCTTAAAAACAAGCTCTGATACCAAATGTTGTTCAGAGTAGAGTACTCAAGAGGGGGGGTGAATTGAGTATCTATAAAAATTTCTGTTTAAAAATTATTCTTAAAAAGGTTCCCAAATAAATTTAAATACAACCTAGTCAATCAAAGTAATACCGTTATGAAAGTTTGAATGTGTAAATAAATTCTCAGAAGATTGATTAATTCTCATTAATCTTAATATTATTTATCAATATTACTTTTGAAATTATTCTTATAAGTCAAAACAATTATAATTTCTTTCCAAGATTAATGATCAAAATAAATTTAGCGATTTATGAATTATACAATAAAACAGAATAAACTAAATTAAATAACATAGCAGATATAGAACAAGTGGTTCAGTCTCAAGCCGACACCTAATCCACTCCACTTAGTGATCACCTGCCACTAAGTAGTTTATATTAACAAAATTTATCCACACTCTAGATCGGGGTAAACAATTGTTCACAGAACTATCTAGGTCACACGACCTCTTCCACAATTCTTCATGGGTATGAACTATTAGGTCACACAGGGACCTCTTCCACACTTATTCATGTCAAGAAATAAGGGTAAAAATATGTGAGAGAAAGGATGTCTTGTATCCTTTAGTTTAATATAGGAGACAGTGCATGTTTTTATACAGAGAGACACACACACTACTCAGAATCTAAAATTAATACACAAGAGAGAAAAAATGATGAGATAAGGTTAGAAGTGATATGAGTGTTTGTCTATGCAACTATGGATTTATTGGATGAAGTAGATGTAGGAATCGAGTCCTCTTACAAAAACAGAGTATCATAAGTCAGCTAGATCTGGTTCGTGTTCTACATGGAGTTGATAGTGCGAATTATATTCTCAAATCTATGATTCGAGTATTCTTCATGTGTTCTTCAGCAGGGTCGAGTTGCATGTGTTGGTTCTTCTTTCAATAATGCTCGTGCTTCTTTGTTATCACACACACACTTGTTTCTCTATCGTCCTTTTTCTTCTGGACACACTGTTCTTTTTATTCTCAGAATGCATGTGTTTGAGCTGCAAATATGCATGTATTCTGCACCTTGTACCTCATATTGTTAGGTGACATGTATACAAAGAAACATTAATTATGATAGTGTATTTAAAATCTTCAAATATGACCGTTGGAAATTAAATTGAAAAATGAAAAAACTGATTAAGAACGGTGTCACAGTCTATTTGGAAATGGTGTCACATAGAGGTGGTGTATCAATGAAATGATGTCTACTTTTTTGTCTTTTAAACTGTTATGATGGCACGGTTTTATAGGGATCAGGAACCAGTAACACAAATGTGGTGTTAGGATCATGATGTCTGGTCACAGTATCTGATTCACAGTATCTAATTAATGGTTTCTGGTCATGGTGTCTGGGTCACAGTGTCTAGGTCATGGTGTCTGGGTCATGGTGTCTGATCACGATGTCTAGTCACAGTGTCTTGGTCATGGTGTCTGGGTCACGGTGTCTGGTCAAAGTGTCTGGGTCACGATGTCTGGTCACAGTGTTTGGTCATAGTTTCTGGTCACATTTTCTCAGACTAATCCAAATATCTGTATATATACTTAAACAGTTATATTCATAGAATGGATTATACTTAATCATTTATCAGGGAAATCCATTATAACACAAACCCAAAATAGTTTACAATCATTAAAAATAGTACTTAAGATCTTGGATAGGTTTATATAAAGTATAAATAAACTAATCACCTGTACACATGATTTTAGATAGATTAAACCAGATTAACAAACTTTACATAATGTATAGTATTTGTGACTATTAAAACATGATCAACACATGAGGAGTCCAATAAGGAGAAAATTAATATTTTTTCTTTTTATATGTTTTTTTATTTTGTCATTTTTATTTTTGATAAATCACAAAGTGGGAGGAATTTTATAATAATTAGCGAAAATATAAAACATATTCTTTATATTTAGGGGGAGAATATATTTTTTGTCTATTTTTCAAAAAGGTTGAAGTTTTTCTATGTTTATTATAATCTATAGAAATCATTGAAATTATTTTAAAAAAAAATATGATAGCGTCAATTTTTACAAACATGTTTGTGCTTTTAAAAAAGGGGGAGATGAACACTAAAGGCATTATTATATCATAAAACCTTTAATTATTAATATTTCATTTATTGGTTTCCTATTCTTCATACATTAAATATATAGTAACAAAATAAAGCTAAATCAAAATCTTAAACAAGTGTATTGTGATTAAAAAAAAATATAATGTGAATCTTTGACTAAAAAATCTCCCCACTCTTTAAAATAACAAACACATATGAAGAATTTGAGGATATCAAGATTTTAAAAATAAGTACTTCCAGTTATTTCCATAGATCCAGATGAACATATAAAAACATCCCCACTTTTTTTGAAAAATAGACAAAAAATATATGTCCCCTGTAAATATAAAGAAGGGTTTTTGAGACTTTACCTAATTTTTCAAAAACACCATAAACCTCAGATTCTATCTATAAATTTGGAATTAATAATAAAATCAAGAACAAGAATAGTGTACATGTCACTTGTCACTTTGAACAATTCATGCTTTAAATAAAAATTTGTTTGAGAATGTAGAGAAGAATCCAAATGGCTATTTCTTTTGGAGGTATCCATGGATTGTGGGAATCACACAATACTTGGGTAGGATTTCCCTTTATACATATTCTTCCAGAACCTTGTGTTTAAATAATAGATACAATGAGATCTTGATGAACAATTGAATTTGAGTATTTCTATATAGAATTTTAATATAATGGGATTATACACCCTTGTATGAGATTCAACCAACTTATATGAGCTTCCAAGAAGTCAAACCATTTTTCCAATATTAATTAGATCATTTCATAACCATTCCATGAATTTTAATACTTTTAAATTCTTAGATTAATCACCCCATTAATTTTTCACTATTTAAAAAATCATGCGAGACTTTAAAAATCCTCACTTTCACCATTAAATGATTGATAAACATGTGTGATAGTATTTAAAGTAAATTTTAAAAGGATAAATCACATTATCACATTATACAACAACTTTTATGAACATATCCCCATGGCATAGTGAATTTCACTATGCAATAGAGCATCTTAGAACCAACCATGACATACACTATTCCATGGTTATAACTATTTTATTGCACAATTACATTAGTATCCCACTTGAACTAAATACTTATAGAATTTTCACACTTTCACCTTATGTCACATCATGTGCAAAAACTTATGAAACCATATCCAAAATTACTTTTTGAATATATCCAAAATTACTTTTTGGATATCTCCAACACTCATTTTGTAAATTCTATAATAAATTCACCATTTATAACATCATATGAAATACCTTAGGAATATTCATCCATATATTCATTCAGATACCCACCAAAACACTTTTAGGGTATCACTCAAAGTTTCATAAACCTGATCCTCATTTGTATGAATAGAAAGTGTGACTCCACGAACCTTTGTAACATTGAGAACTATTAAATTTTTTTAAATACATAAATGTGATAAAGGAACAAACTCTAAAAAAACATCAGTGATATACAAGCTACTAGGGATTTGGCATGATCTCCGTCAAACACTTGTATTACTATAACTGTGTCCACTAATGAAATCATATGAAAGTATGCATTTTAATGTGACACCTTTTTTTCCAATACATCAAGTAACCACAATATATATATATATAATCTCAATCTCGTATAACTACTTACTCATTATCATTTTTAGAGTATATTCTTACTTGGTCGATGGATATGTCACATGTCATTCCCCCTTAAGGATAATAACATTACATTCCCCTCATACAATAGATAATAAAATCACATGTCTTACCTTGGTATGAATAAACACTTCCTTATTTTATCTCAATTGAGGGAACATATTTCATACTCTACATTCAATAGGAAAAATAACATCATAGTTAAGGTTCAACTGATTACATTATAAACAACATACCCAACCACCCTTGATTAATTAAGCCTCAAGGCTTGGGTAATAAAGGTATGAATGTATAAAGGTTCTCATTGTAACAAGCCGAGATTTTATAAGATATATTATTTTTAATTTCTTTCATATATTATATTATACACTACACCAAGATTAGCTTGCACTATACGGAACACCGCATTAGCTTGTAGTACATGCAACACTATTCTTGGCTTGTATTACACGCAATCGTGACCTTCCTCGATAGCGTGTGTAGTACGCAATACCGGGTTTCACTAAACAACGATATATTGTTATAATATTATTATGGACTAGCCTTTATGAATAGTATTAACTAAATTTTGAATTTTATAACATTATTATTCATCTTACATATTTTCTAGAACATGGTATGAGAATAAAATAAAATTTTCGGGTAAAATAAGTATTTTTTAAAAAATGCAGTTTGGCCGCCTTTTGATGGCGCACCCACTTTAAATCTAGTTTTTGACATGTTTATAAGTTCAATTTTACAAAATAAAATTCTTCTTTGGAATAAGAAAATAAAAATTTACTTTGGATAAAATTTTCATATTATTCTGGTAACTTTAATATTTTGATGAATAATAAAAACACGCTATATTTAAATTAAAAACAAATTTTTTCATCGCAATAATTTATATGGTTAAATTATAATATTTAATGGTTTTAAAGTATAAATAGAATATATTTTTACCATTTAATATAATGCATGTCATTAACATTAATTTTACATTGAATTCATAGGTAAAAACATTTCAGTCTTTTGCAATGTTTTTACTTTTAAAACACGTTTTCTTAACAACGAGATTAATTTTAAATTAATTTCTGAAACTTTTGTGTATTGAATTTATAAAAATGGATTCCATATTTGGAATCAGTGGGTAAAAATTATGTTAATAAGCTACTTTTTATTTTTGGGCATTATGAATAATAACTACGGTAAATTTCATTTACCATAGTAAAAGGTAAATCAGGTAATTAAGGGTAAATATAATATTATAAAATTACCATAAAACTTGTCTTAATATAATTGGATGCTTATATTTCGTCGTAGGAAATATTTGGGTCGAAATGGAATCCATTGGAATCCACTTGGAGGTGATTAAGACCTTTAGTTTATTTTATTTAAAGGAAAGTGAAATATGTCTCACTCAACTTTAATAATTAAAGTATTTTTAATATAAATTTATACAAAATATAAATTAGGTTATAAATACTCATTTGAAAGATAATTTTTTTTTCTTTATCATGGTAATTTATTTGTAATTTTTAAGAGTTATTTAATTACCTTATTATCTTATACATTAATGATGCAGAAATAATATATTTAGTGAAAAATCAATAATATAGTTTTAATTGAAATAGTAATAAATATCAAAAGGCCCAAAAATCTAAAAAAACTTATTATTAGTTTATATATAAACCCTAATAATCCACTGGCCAAATTTTTGACCATTTTGATCTTTATTAAGGCGATTATAACACTTATATTATTTTATTTTAAATGATGCCAAAGTTGTCACCTTCATAATTTAATAAATATAACAATTTAAATATAGTGATTTTGAGATGATATATTTTAGTAAAAGTATTATTGTGAAATTTAATATATTTAGCTTCATCATAGGATTTTATTTGTAATTTTTATGCGACAAATAAGTATATTAAATAATTATTGAAAAATGTTGTAGTAATTATTTTACTAAGAGATAAACCAAATAAATGGTTTTAAAAATAATATAATAAATATTATATGAACTATTTAATATTCTTCACTAATTTTATTGATACATATGACCTTTTATTAATCTATTAAAGCTTTTAGTTCGAACATATATTCTGTATATATTTTATTTAAATTCAAATAAATGAATAGTGTCAAAATTGACACTATTGTTATTTTATAAAAATAACATATTATAAAATTGTTTAAAAATCACAAAAATATTTAGAAATTATAAATTAAGATTTTTATGATCTAAAATGTCATAAAGTGTCAAATTATGGAAAATTCACAACACATATGTAATTATTTATAATTTAGAATATTATTTCCACAAATAAAATTAAATTGATAAATAAGGATAAATCAAGTTGATAATGTTTAAAATAAATTCATAACATGTCTAAATTTTATTGGTTGATGAGACTACAACCCTATATCATCTAATATTCTGATATGAGTCATTTTGGAAGTTTTTAAGTGAGTTTGGGATTTAATATAAACTAATATTTCTTATATTTCCAAAGGTGCCCCTCTCCTCCCTTATAAAAGGGCACCTCCCCCCTCTCCTCCTCACACCACTTTGAGCCTTAAAGCTCGGCCAAACCCATCTCAGTTCACTTCCCCACTTCCCTAAAAAAATCATAGAGGTCCTAGTATTTTTCAAAGACTAATTTTAGTACCCAAATAGGTGATTTCAAAGAGGCATGTCAAAGAAGAGGTAATATCCGTTTCCTTTTCTTTAAATTTTCTTTCTTCTTCAACTTATTCTTATTTAGTTGTTTCATTATATTGTAATAACATAAGTATCAATAATATACTTATATGTTATTATAAATATGAAACAACCCCATTTCACCTTCTATCCATCCTACGGAAAACAAAATCACCGCGTGTGCGTACGTACGGAATACCGTCTCCACGGCGTGGTGTAATCTGTTTTTCCACCAACACCTTACATGGATGGGTATAATGGTGTAAAGAATAACTATATATGGTTATTATAACATAATACTGATTCTGATATATTATACCATCCACTCCAATTCTATTCAATAATTATGGGAACGATATCATCGCTCGTGCGTACGTACTGATTACCGTCTCCACGACGCGATGAGATTCAGTCTCCATGTTAACCATAATGAATGATTATAAAGTGTATATAATGAATAATAATGAAATATATGACATGATAATTCTACTGTAATTATGTATATATATATGTATGTCATTTATTTAGTTTCATTCAATTCAATAAGGAAACGAAAATAACGTTCATGCGTATGTACGGCCTACCGTCTCCATGAACGGTGTATTTCATTCCTTTTATCGATATATAATATATATGTATACGATGAGTATATATTATATATAAATAATTTTTTACATTATGTAATTATTTAAATCAGGATATAAGTAATAATATCAATAATGACAAGTCGAAACACATACGATAAATGAAATGATTTTACCCAAAACACTGCTTTAACATGGAATTTACAAAAGAAAGGGTAATATAAAGTCATAAGTGAAACATATATGATATCATAATAGTGAATATGATTAAGTAATAAGTCAATGACATTATTTAAATCATTATACAGGCGGTTCTGATCCATACAAATCATATCGGACCTAAGGTATGGGATAATTTTGCAAATCTCATTTTTTTCCGAGATTGCTTATTCGTAAGTATTTACTAGGGTTATTGATATCATCCATGTCCATGTTTTATAAAAGTGTTTTCATGTATATTTAAAGTTCTTTTCACCCATTTTTACTTTCACCCATGGTATGGAAGGAATCTTTCTTTTATTTACCCTACAGGGTACTTTTTTGACTTCTCCGACAAAAGTACGAGAATAATGTTTTTTTAACGTATACAGCATGAAAGGATTTATACAGTTTTATAAAGCCTTATTTTCATGAAGCTTCCTTCAAAAGATTTCATGACTATTTTCAACAAAATCCTTTTCTTTTAAAATTTCATGACATTTTGTGAAAAGAAAATGATTTTGAAGAAGAAAGGATATTTTCCTCAAGAATTCATTTCAAGTGTTTTATCAAAACCATTTTTCATCTAAGATGACATTATTTCATATATGTATGTTTCAAGAATCTTGTCTCTATGATTTAATTGGTTTAACTTTTATTATTATGAAATGATATCCATTTCTTTTATATGGATTATGTGATGATGGGATGATGGTTAAGAAACCCATTTTATTCGTTGGGTTATTATGAATGATGTATGTTTATTTTATGGCACAAGTAAGAATGATTTCATTATAAGATGGGTGGGACCTATATCTCCATCCAATGAATTGGGTAAAGATTTATATCTCATGATATAGAAATGGCTGGAATGGTAAGTTAATATGGTTCAGTAATACAGGACTGGAACGAGGAGTGAACTCGATTCAGAAAGGGAATTTGTCCACTAAGATGGTCTTGGAATCAATGCCTTGGCTACTATGTAAATAATATCATGTGCTTAATGTTTTTACACAATTACAAGTTTTATTTACAAACTATTTTATCATGATTGATGTTCTATTTTGATCTATTCCTTACGTACTTCCATGTTTTATGTCATTTCCCAAGATTTCGATGTTTAAACATTATGTTTATGTTTTTATGTTCCAATGTATATGGTTTGTTTTATTTTCTCCATGCTTACCCTTAATGAGCATTTGATCTCACCCTTTTTATGTTTTATTTTCCCCTGGATATAAAGAAAGGTTTTAGGTAAGAAAAAAAAGGGAAGATCTTTTTGGGAGATGTTGAAGATCTTTCACCACGATTAGAAGATTACGTTCCAAGTTTCCAAAGATACTAAACTATTACGGTCCTTATGTGTCTGTTTTTGTTATGTATTAAGTATTCCACAAAAGTAATGTAATGTCCATGTATGTCAAGCTTTGGGTATATACAGTTGGTATCAGAGGAAAGGTTTAGTCAACCTTTGGAAACAAGGATGCGAAAACATTAGTGAGATCCCTAGAGATATTTCTAAAGTATGTCTAGGGATGTCCCTAAGGATAAGTATACGTATAGGATATCGTCCTAGAACTACGGTAACGATCTTAGAATTTAACCTAAGATGTTAGATATTGAGGGTACTCACCCTTTACTATGTTTTTTTCCCTAGCATGATTTTTTCCTCTCACACTATTCTTTTTGGGTTTTAGAAAATGGCTAGAAACAGGAAGAATCACGATAATGGAGGATATGATGGACAATGGAATGATATTCTTCATGAGAAACTAAATTAAATGGGATTTGGAAGTCCAAACATCATTATTATGCATAATAAGAAATCTCATAATATGATCAATAATATCAACTTTGGTAGGTTTTCCGACTCAGATAATAAGAGAAAGATGGAGTTTCATGATGATCATAGAGGAAAGAAAGTTCAATTTACCTCATGTAAATCATGTGGGAAGTGACATTGAGGAGATTGTTTCAAAGGAACTGGAAGATTATTTGGGTGTAGAAAAGAAGGACACAAATCCAGTAAGTGCAAAGGAAAAGGTTCAATTAACACCATGGACAAGGATAATGGTATTGATACGACATCAACAATGATTTGATGTTTTAAATGTGGAATGTATGGGCATTATGCAAACCAATGCCCTAAGGGAAAATCTCATGAAGAGAATTAGCATGGTCATATGAGTAGTATTTATGTGGATGATAATGAAGATACTACAAATGAAACATGAGATGAAAGAAATGATGAAGCTCAGTCAGTGGTTTAAGAAGTTAGTTGAATGATTGTATGTTTATAAAGAATAATGTATGGTAATATGGAATAAAGAATCATCTAAGGATTGTTACACTATTGGTTTTCCTAAAGTATTTTAAAGTTTATATTTTATGGAACCGGTAACCATGGAAGGTTATTCAAATATTTTTGTAAAGTAGATGATATGTGAATAATGAAGGGATAAGAAGATAATGAGATGTTTGATTGTATTCATGAGCTCATGAATGATATAAGGACTAAGTGATATTATGGTTTGAATATATAGATTTTTTTGGGATTTTGGTATGTGGAAAGAGTTACCTTTTGACAGTATTCATGTTTTCACTAAGGTTCTATGGTAATTTATGTTTCAAGAGAATATATGACTAAGGTATTCATGTGTTTGGAATGCAACCAACAAGATATATCTTATGATATATGTGAGATAAATGATTGTATTCACATTCTTGGTAGATAAGCTTTCTAGTAATTGTTTTCTTTATACTATGAGCTTGGATAGAAGTATTTTATATAAGCCTAAAGATTGGAATGAATTATGTTGGACATAAGTTAGTATTGTTTAAGGCTAGAACTTTTTTTTCGATATTATTTCTAGAATGTTATAATAGTGTAGTTTTAGAAAAAGGACAACCTGCAGGACGAGCGACAACCCATTACGTCGGAGAAGGTTGTGGGAATCGAACCCAAAACTGAAGTGTGATAGGACTTTATTTCCTACCACTGGCCTACAGGAAGTCCCTGGTTAGTGGAAACTAGTTTTATTTTATTAAGCGGTATAATAAATAAAGTATAAGTCCATTTTTGGAACCATATACGATTAATCTCACTATAAGATGGACTTATAACTTTTGGTAAACTATTGTTTGAAATAGATGGAATGGACCATCATTCTTTCACATGATCTGCTAACACTTCCCAAATAACAAATTCAACTTCATTTCTTTAAGAGATGAAGTGGAAATTGTTCAATTCACGAAACAACAGTGAGATTGTACCAAAACCATGTAAGTATTTCTTCTAATTCATCAACTTTAGGGAAATGATCTTGAAAACCAAAAATGTTGTCCTAGTGCCCTTATATCCGATAATCAGATGGTACCTTAGATCATCAGAAATATATGGCTTTTTTATTGTTGTCTTTTTCATAACCATGTTATCTACCACTCTCCATCAGAACTTGATGGTTAGATTTCTCTTCCATATCCATATTTTCACCTATGTTATTCTATGTGGCAACCCAGTGATGTGTTAATTTGGGTAACCGTTATATTTCATACTTTAGTTTTTAAAATTAAGTTTTAGTATTCCTTTTTACTATGTGGGTTTCTATGAATAGTAAAGATTTATAACCCCGACGAATTTCGAGGGTGAAATTCATTTTAAGGGGGGTAGAATGTAACAACCCAAGATTTTATAAGATATATTATTTTTAATTTCTTTCATATATTATATTATACACTACACCAAGATTAGCTTGTACTATACACAACACCGCATTAGCTGGTAGTATACACAACACTATTCTTGGTTTGCATTACACGCAATCGCGACCTTCCTCGATAGCGTGTGTAGTACGCAATACCGGGTTTCACTAAAAAACGATATATTGTTATAATATTATTATGGACTAGCCGTTATGAATAGTATTAACTAAATTTTGAATTTTATAACATTATTATTCATCTTACAAATTTTCTAGAACATGGTATGAGAATAAAATTAAATTTTCAGGTAAAATAAGTATTTTTATAAAAATGTAGTTTTGTCGCCTTTTGATGTCGCACCCACTTTAGATCTAGTTTTTGAAATGTTTATAAGTTCAATTTGACAAAATAAAATTCTTCATTGGAATCAGGAAATAAAAATTTACTTTGGATAAATTTTTCATATTATTCTAGAAACTTTCATATTTTGATGAATAGTAAAAACACACCATATTTTAATTAAAAACAACTTTTTTCATTGCAATAATTTATATGGTAAAATTATAATATTTAATGGTTTTAAAGTATAAATAGAATATATTTTTACCATTTAATATAATGTATGTCATTAACATTAATTTTACATTGAATTCATAGGTAAAAACATTTCAATCTTTTGCAATGTTTTTACTTTTAAAACACGTTTTCTTAACAACAGGATTAATTTTAAATTAATTTCTGAAACTTTTCTATATTAAATTTAGAAAAATAGATTCCATATATGGAATCAGTGGGTCCAAATTATGTTAATAATCTACTTTTTATTTTTGGGCATTATGAATAGTAACTACGGTAAATTTCATTTACCATAGTAAAAGGTAAATCGGGTAATTAAGGGTAAATATAATATTATAAAATTACCCTAACACTTGTTTTAATATAATTGGATGCTTATATTTCGTTCTAAGGCATATTTTGGTCGAAATGGAATCCATTGGAACCCACTTGGAGGTGATTAAGAACTTTAGTTTATTTTATTTAAAGGAAAGTGAAATATGTCTCACTCAACTTTAATAATTAAAGTATTTTTAATATAAATTTATACAGAATATAAATTCGGTTATAAATACTCATTTGAAAGATAATTTTTTTTTATTTATCATGGTAATTTATTTGCAATTTTTAAGAGTTATTTAATAACTTTATTATCTTATACATTAATGATGCAGAAATTATTTATTTAGTGAAAAATCAATAATATAGTTTTCATTAAAATATTAATACATATCAAAAGGCCCAAAAATCTGCAAAAAATTTTTATTATTAGTGTATATATAACCCCTAATCAACCACTTGCCTAATTGTTGACCATTTGGATCCTTATTAAGGTCATTATGACACTTAAATTATTTTATTTTAAATGATGCCAAAGTTGTCACCTTCATAATTTAATAAATATAACAATTTAAATATTGTGATTTTAAGATGATAAATTCGAGTAAAAGTATTATTCCGAAAGGTAATATATTTATCTTCATCATAGGATTTTAGTTTTAATTTTTATGCAACAAATAAGTATATTAAATAACTATAAAACATGTTCTAGTAATTATTTTATTAAGAGATAAACCAAATAAATGGTTTTAAAAATAATAAAATAAATATTATATGAATTATTTAATGTTCTCCACTAATTTTCTAGACACATATGACCTTTTATGAATCTGTTAAAGCTTTTAGTTCAAACATATCTTTTGAATATATTTTATTTAAATTCAAATAAATGAATAGTGTCAAAATTGACACTATTGTTATTTTATAAAAATAACATATTATAAAATTGTTTAAAAATCACAAAAATATTTAAAAATTATAAATTAAGATTTATATGGTCTAAAATGTCATAAAGTGTCAAATTATGGAAAATTCACAACACATATGTAATTATTTATAATTTATAATATTATTACCATAAATAAAATTAAATTGATAAATAAGGATAAATCAAGTTGATAATGTTTAAAATAAATTCCTAACATGTCTAAATTTTATTGGTTTATGAGATTAAAACCCTATCTAATATAATCTTTGGATATGAGTCATTTTGGATGTTTTTAAGTGGGGTTGGGATTTAATCGAAACTAATATTTCTTATATTTCCAAAGGTGCCCCTCTCCTCCAATATAAAAGGGAACCTACTCCCTCTCCTCCTCACACCAATTTGAGCCTTCCATCTCGGACAACCCCTGGAAATTTCACTTCCCCACTTCCCTAGAGACATCCTAGAGGTCATGGTCTTCTTCAAAGACCAATTTTAGTACCCTACGAGGAGGTTTCAAAGAGGCGTGTCAAAGAAGAGGTAATATCCGTTACCTTTTCTTTCAATTTTCTTTCTTCTTCAACTTATTCTTCTTTAGTTGTTTCATTATATTGTAATAACATCAGTATAAATAATATACTGATATGTTATTATAAATATGAAACAACCCCATTTCAACTTCTATCCATCCTACGGAAAACGAAATCACCGCACGTGCGTACGTACGGAATACCGTCTCCACGCCGTGGTGTAATATGTTTTTCCACCAACAGCTTACAAGGATGGCTATAATGGTGTAAAGAATAACTATATATGGTTATTATAACATAATACTGATTCTGATATATTATACCATCCACTCCAATTCTATTCAATAATTATGGGAATGATATCATCGCTTGTGCGTACATATGGATTACCGTTTCCACGACGCGATGAGATTCATTCTCCATGTTAACCATACATGGATGATTATAAAGTTTATATAATTAATAATAATTAAATATATGACATTATAATTCTACTGGATTTATGTATATATATATGTATGTCATTTATTTAGTTTCATTCAAATCAATAAGGAAATGAAAACAGCGTTCATGCGTACGTACGACCTACCGTCTCCATGAACGATGTATTTCATTTCTTTTATCGATCTATAATATATATGTATATGATGAATATATATTATATATAAATAATTTTTTACATTCTGGAATTATTTAAATCAGGATATAAGTAATAATATCAAGAACGACAAGTCGAAACACAAACGATAAATGAAATGATTTTACCCAAAACACTGCTTTAACATGGAATTTACAAAAGAACGGGTAATATAAAGTCATAAGTGAAACATATATGATATCATAACAATGAATATGATTACTTAATAAGTAAATTACATTATTTATATCATTATACAAGAGTTTCAGATCCATACGAAGCATATCAGACCTAAGGTAAGTGATAATTTTGCAAATCTCATTTTTATCCGAGATTGCTTATTCGTAAGTATTTAATGGGGTTATTGATATCATCCATGTACATAGTTTATAAAATTGCTTTCATGTATATTTAAATTCCTTTTTACCCATTTGACTTTTACCCCATGGTATGGAAGGAATATTTCTTTTATTTACCCTACAAGGTACTTTTTTGACTTTTCGGACAAAAGTACGAGAAGAATGTTTTTTTAACGTATACGGCATGAAAGGATTTTTACGATTTTATAAAGCCTTATTTTCATGAAGCTTCCTCCAAAATATTTCATGACTATTTTAAAAAAAATCCGTTTCTTTTAAAATTGCAAGACATTATGTGAAAAGAAAATGATTTTGAAGAAGAAAGGAAATTTTCCTCAAGAATTCATTTCAAGTGTTTTATCAAAACCATTTTTCATCTAAGATGAAATTATTTCATATGTGTATGTTTCAAGTATCATGTCTCTAAGATTTAATTGTTTTCACTTTTCTTATTATGAAATGATATCCATTTCTTTTATATGGTTTATGTGATGATGGGATGATGTTTATGAAACCAATTTTATTCGTTGGGTTATTATGAATGATGTATGTTTATTTTGTGGCACAAGTAAGAATGATTTCATTATGAGATGGGTGGGACCTATATCTCCCTCAAATGCATTGGGTAAATATTTATATCTCATGAGATAGACATGGCTAGAATAGTAAGTTAATCCGGTTTAGTAATACAGGACTGGAATGAGGAGTGAACTCGATTCAGAAAGGGACTTTGTCCTCTAAGATGGTCTTGGCCGCAATGCCTTGGATAATATGGAAATCATATCATGTGCTTAATGTTTTTCCACAATTACATGTTTTATTTACAAGCTATTTTATCATTATTGATGTTTTATTTTGATCTATGCCTTACGTACTGCCATGTTTTATGTCATTGCTCAAGATTTCGATGTTTAAACATTATGATCATGTTTTTATGTTCCAATGTATATGGTTTGTTTTATTTTCTACATGATTACCCTTACTGAGCATTTTAGCTCACCCTTTTTATGTTTTATTTTCCCCAAGATATAATGAAAGGTTTTATGTAAGAAAGAAGGGGAAGATCTTTTTGGGAGATGTTGAAGATCTTTCACCACGATTAGAAGATTATGTTCCAAGTTTCCAAAGACACTAAACTATTACGGTCTTTGTGTGTCTGTTTTTGTTATTTACTAAGTATTCCACAAAATTAATGTAATTTCCATGTACTTCAAGCTTTGGGTCTCTATAGTTGGTATCAGAGGAAAGGTTTAGTCAACCTTTGGAAACTAGGATGCGAAAACGTTAGCGAGATCCCTAGAGATATTTCTAAGGTATGTCTAGGGATGTACCTAAGGATAAGTATACGTACAGGATATAGTCCTAGAACTATGGTAACGATCTTAGAATTTAACTTAAGATGTTAGATATTGAGGGTACTCCCCCTTTACTATGTTGTTTTACCTAGCATGATTTTTTCCTCTCACACTCTTCTTTTTGGGTTTTAGAAAATGGATGGAAATAGGAAGATTCACGATAATAGAGGATATGAAGGACAATGAAATGATATTCTTCATGAGAAACCAAATGAAATGGGATTTGGAAGTACAAACATAGTTATTATGCCTAATCAGCAATCTCAAAATATGATCAATAATCTCAACTTTGGTAAGTTTCCTGACTCAGATAATAAGAGAAATATGTAGTTTCAAGATGATCATATAGGAAAGAAAGTTCAATTTCCCTCATGTAAATCATGTGGGAAGAGGCATCAGGGAGATTGTTTCAAAGGAACTGGAAGATTTTTTGGGTGTGGAAAAGAAGGACACAAAGACAGTAAGTGCAAAGGAAAAGGTTCCGTTAACACCATGGACAATGATAATGGTATTGATATGAAATCAACAATGATTAGATGTTTTAAATGTGGAATGTATGGGTATTATGCAAACCAATGTCCTAAGGGAAAATTTCATGAAGAGAATCAGCATGGTCATATGAGTAGTATTTATGTGGATGATTATGAAGAGAATACAAATGAAATATGAGATGAAAGAAATGATGAAGCATTGTCAGTGGTTTAAGAAGTTAGTGGAATGATTGTATGTTTATAAAGAATAATGTATGGTAATATGGAATAATGAATCATCTATGGATTGTTACACTATTGTTTTTCCAAAATTATTTGAAATAATATGTTGAATGGTATCGGTAACCATGGAAGGTTATTCAGATATTTTTGGAAAGTACATGATATGCACATAAGGAAGGGATAAGAAGATAATGAGATGTTTAATTGTATTCATGAGCTCATGATTGATATAAGGACTAAGTGATATTATGGTTTCATTATATAGATTTTTTTGGATTTTGGTATGTGGAAAGAGTTTCCTTTTGACAGTATTCATGTTTTCACTAAGGTTCTATGTTAATTTATGTTTCAAGAGAATATATGACTAAGGTATTCATGTGTTTGGAATGCAACCAACAAGATATATCTTATGATATATGTGTGATAAATGCTTGTATTCACATTCTTGGTAGATAACCTTTCGAGTAATTGTTTTCTTTATACTATGAGCTTGGACAGAAGTATTTTAGATAAGCCTAAAGATTGGAATGAATTATGTTGGACATAAGTTAGTATTGTCTAAGGCTAGAACTTTTATTTTTCGATATTATTTCTAGAATTTTATAATAGTGTAGTTTTAGAAAAAGGACAACCTGTAGGACGAGCGACAACCCATTGCACCAGACAAGGCTATGGGAACCGAACCCACAACTGAAGTGTGACACGACTTTATCACCTACCACTGGCCTACAGGAAGTCCCTAGTTAGTGGAAACTAGTTTTATTTTATTAATCGGTATAATAAATAAAGTATAAGTCCATTTTTGGAACCATATATGATTAATCTCACCATAAGATGGACTTATAACTTTTGATAAACTTTTGTTTGAAACAGATGGAATGACCCATCATTCTATCACATGATCTACTAACACTTCACGAATAACAAATTCAACTTCATTTCTTTAAGAGATGAAGTGGAAATTGTTCAATTCACGAAACAACAGTGAGATTGTACAAAATCATGTAAGTATTTCTTTTAATTCATCAACTTTAGGGACATGATCTTGAAAACAAAAAATGTTGTCATAGTGACCTTATATCTGATAATCAGATGGTACCTTAGATCATTACAAATCTATGGCTTTTTTATTGTTGTCTTTTTCATAGCCATGTTCTCTACCACTCTCCATCAGAACTCGATGGTTAGATTTCTCTTCCATATCTATATTTTCACCTATGTTCTCCTACGTGGAAACCTAGTGATGAATTAATTTGGGTAACCATTATGTTTCATACTTTAGTTTTTAAAATTAAGTTTTAGTATTCCTTTTTACGATGTGGGTTTCTATGAATAGTAAATGATTTATAACCCCAATGAATTTCGAGGGCGAAATTCATTTTAAGGGGGGTAGAATGTAACAACCCGATATTTTATAAGATATATTCCTTTTAATTTCTTTCATATATTCTATTATAAACTACACCAAGATTATCTTGTACTATACACAACACCGCATTAGCTTGTAGTATACGCAACACTATTGTTGGCTTGCATTACACGCAATCACGACCTTTCTTGATTGCGTGTGTAATACGCAATATCGGGTTTCACTAAACAATGATATATTGTTATAATATTATTATGGACTAGCCGTTAGGAATAGTATTAACTAAATTTTGAATTTTATAACATTATTATTCATCTTACATATTTTCTAGAACATGGCATGAGAATAAAATAATTTTTTTGGGTAAAATAAGTATTTTTAAAAAATGCAGTTTTGCCGCCTTTTGATGCCGCACCAACTTTAAATATAGTTTTTGACATGTTTATAAGTTCAATTTTACAAAATAAAATTCTTCTTTGGAATTAAGAAATAAAAATTTACTTTGGATAAATTTTTCATATTATTCTGGTAACTTTAATATTTTGATGAATAGTAAAAACACGCTATATTTTAATTAAAAACAACTTTTTTCATCGCAATAATTTATATGGTTAAATTATAATATTGAATGGTTTTAAATTATAAATTGAATATATTTTTACCATTTAATATAATGTATGTCATTAACATTAATTTTACATTGAATTCATAGGTAAAAACATTTCAATCTTTTGCAATGTTTTTACTTTTAAAACACGTTTTCTTAACAATGGGATTAATTTAAATTAATTCATGCAACTTTTGTGTATTGAATTTAGAAAAATGGATTCTATATTTGGAATTAGGGGATCCAAATTATGTTAATAAACTACTTTTTATTTTTGGGCATTATGAATAGTAACTACAGTAAATTTCATTTACCATAGTAAAAGGTAAATCGGGTAATTAAGGGTAAATATAATATTATAAAATTACCCTAACACTTGTATTAATATAATTGGATGCTTATATTTTGTACTAAGTAATATTTGTGTCGAAATAGAATCAATTGGAACCCACTTGGAGGTGATTAAGACCTTTAGTTTATTTTATTTAAAGGAAAGTGAAATATGTCTCACTCAATTTTAATAATTAAAGTATTTTTAATATAAATTTATACAGTATATAAATTTGTTTATAAATAATCATTTGAAATATAAAATGTTTTTCTTTATCATGGTAATTTATTTGTAAATTTTAAGAGTTATTTAATTACCTTATTATCTAATACATTAATGATGCAGAGATTATATATTTAGTAAAAAATCAATAATATAGTTTTTATTGAAATAGTAATACATATCAAAATGCCCAAAAATCTGAACAAAACTTATTATTAGTGTATATATAAACCCTAATCATCCACTTCACGAATTTTTGACCATTTGTATCCTTATTAAGGCGATTATGACACTTATAGTTTTGTATTTTAAATGATGTCAAAGTTGTCACCTTCATAATTTAATAAATATAACAATTTAAATATTATGATTTTAAGATGACAAATTCGAGTAAAAGTATTATTTTGACAGTTAATATATTTATCTTCATCATAGGATTTTATTTTTAATTTTTATGCAACAAATAAGTATATTAAATAATTATACAAAAATGTTGTAGTAATTATTTTATTAAGAGATAAACCAAATAAATGGTTTTAAAAATAATAAAATAAATATTATATGAACTATTTAATGTTCTCCACTAATTTTATAGATACATATGACTTTTTATGAATCTATTAAAGCTTTTAGTTCGAACATATATTCTGTATATATTTTATTTAAATTCAAATAAATGAATAGTGTCAAAATTGACAGTATTGTTATTTTATAAAAATAACATATTATAAAATTGTTTAAAAATCACAAAAAAATTTAAAAATTATAAATTAAGCTTTATATGGTCTAAAATGTCATAAAGTGTCAAATTATGGAAAATTCACAACACATATGTAATTATTTATAATTTAGAATATTATTACCACAAATAAAATTAAATTGATAAATAAGGATAAATCAAGTTGATAATGTTTAAAATAAATTCATAACATGTCTAAATTTTATTTGTTGATGATATTACAACCCTATATCATCTAATATTAATATAGGAGTAATTTTGGAAGTTTTTATGTGGGATTGGGATTTAATATAAACTAATATTTCTTATATTTTCAAAGGTGCCACTCTCCTCCCTTATAAAAGGGCACCTCCTCCCTCTCCTCCTCACACCAATTTGAGCCTTCAAGCTCGGCCAAACCCTGCCAATTTCACTTACCCACTTCCCTAGAAACATCCTAGAGGTCCGGGTCTTCTTCAAAGACCAATTTTAGTACCCTAAGAGGAGGTTTCAAAGAGGCGTGTCAAAGAAGAGGTAATATCCGTTACCTTTTCTTTCAATTTTCTTTCTTCTTAAACTTCTTCTTATTTTGTTGTTTAATTATATTGTAATAACATCAGTATCAATAATATACTTATATGTTATTATAAATATGAAACAACCCCATTTCACCTTCTATCCATCCTACAGAAAATGAAATCACCGCGCGTGCGTACGTACGGAATACCGTCTCCACGCCGTGGTGTAATCTGTTTTTCTACCAACACCTTACATGGATGGGTATAATAGTGTAAATAATAACTATATATGGTTATTATAACATAATACTTATTCTGATATATTATACCATCCACTCAAATTCTATTCAATAATTATGGTAATGATATAATCGCTCATGTGTACGTACGGATTACCGTCTCCACGACGCGATGAGATTCATTCTCCATGTTAACCATACATGAATTATTATAAAGTTTATATAATGAATAATAATGAAATATATGACATATAAATTCTACTGGATTTATGTATATATATATATATATGTATGTCATTTATTTAGTTTCATTCAACTCAATAAGGAAACGAAAACAACGTTCATGCGTACGTACGGCCAACCGTCTCTATGAACGGTGTATTTGATTCCTTTTATTGATATATAATATATATGTATATTATGAATATATATTATATATAAATAATGTTTTACATTCTGGAATTATTTAAATCAGGATATAAGTAATAATATCAAGAACGATAAGTCGAAACACATACGATAAATGAAATGATTTTACCCAAAACACTTCTTTAACATGGAATTTACAAAAGAGCGGGTAATATAAAGTCATAAGTGAAACATATATGATATCATAACAATGAATATGATTATATAATAAGTCAATGAAATTATTTAAATCATTATACAGGAGGTTCGGATCCAGACAAAGCATATCAGACCTAAGGTAAGGGATAATTTTGCTAATCTCATTTTTATCCGAGATTGCTTATTCGTAAGTATTTACTGGGGTTATTGATATCATCCATATCCACATTTTATAGAAGTGTTTTCATGTATATTTAAAGTCCTTTTTACCCATTTTTACTTTTACCCCATGGTATGGAAGGAATCTTTCTTTTATTTACCCTACAAGGTACTTTTTTGACGTTTCCGACAAAAGTATGAGAAGAATGTTTTTTAACGTATACGGCATGAAAGGATTTTTACGGTTTTATAAAGCCTTATTTTCATGAACCTTCCTCCAAAATATTTCATGACTATTTTCAACAAAATACGTTTCTTTTAAAATTGGATGACATTTTGTGAAAAGAAGATGATTTTGAAGAAGAAAGGATATTTTCCTCAAGAATTCATTTCAAGTGTTTTATCAAAATCATTTTTCCTCTAAGATGACATTATTTCATATGTGTATGTTTCAAGTATCATGTCTCTATGATTTACTTGGTTTCAATTTTCTTATTATGAAATGATATTCGTTTCTTTTGTGTGGTTTATGTGATGATGGGATGTTTTTTATGAAACCCATTTTATTCGTTGGGTTATCATGAATGATGTATGTTTATTTTGTGGCACAAGTAAGAATGATTTCATTATGAGTTTTGTGGGACCTATATCTCCCTCCAATGCATTGGGTAATGATTTATATCTCATGAGATAGACATGGCTGGAAAGGTAAGTTAATCCGGTTCAATAATACAGGACTGGAACGAGGAGTGATCTCGATTCAGAAAGGGACTTTGTCCACTAAGATGGTCTTGGAGGCAATGCCTTGGCTACTATGGAAATCATATCATGTGATTAATGTTTTTCCACGATTACAAGTTTTATTTACAAGCTATTTTATCATGATTGATGTTCTATTTTGATCTATGCCTTACGTTCTGCCATGTTTTATGTCATTGCTCAAGATTTCGATGTTTAAACATTATGTTCATGTTTTTATATTCCAATGTATATGGTTTGTTTTATTTTCTCCAATCTTACCATTACTGAGCATTTGAGCTCACCCTTTTTTTGTTTTCTTTTCCCCAGGATATAAATAAAGGTTTTAGGTAAGAAAAAAGGGAAGGTGTTTTTGGGAGATGTTGAAGATCTTTCACCACGATTAGAAGACTACATTCCAAGTTTCCAAAGACACTAAACTATTACGGCCCTTGTGTGTCTATTTTTGTTATGTACTAAGTATTCCGCAAAAGTAATGTAATGTCAATGTACGTCAAGATTTGGGACTCTAGACTCATGTTAAGTATCTCTCCAACCTTTGGTATGAGAACATATAACAAGAAACATTCACCCCTAGTATATACCCACCAATTATATCTATTTTATTAAACAAAAGGGAAAAATATTATATTGACTTATTCATTAATAACCTATCACTCATGATGTACCCAATGTATCCTAATTCATAATGAGCACAAGGAATCATGGTTTTGGGAAATATATAAAAGTAAGTGAATCATGATATGAATTAATAATAATCTAAAGTCTAAGTATCATTAAACATGTTCAGAGAAAGTAATATCCAATGACATATAACATGTGGAACTTCTATTGGCGGGTCTATTCTCATAACCTCATCTACTAAAGATTACAAGGTTTAAACTTCATATGATGAAGTCTCATATGATTATGAGTATCAATAAATATATAGTCAAACGTACTCTATACCCCATCAAATAATGTTGCCTGAGAATAGAACATGTGTTCAAGAATATTGTCATTGAACTTAAAATATCACATCATTGTGGGGAACTGTTATGTCCTTTTAATGTAATAAATACTCTAAGAAAATTATCACTTGATGTTATGCATATTATAAATCATCATGTGATAATATGTACAATTAATATCCTAATATTTGAATATCCTTGTAATTGAATGTACAAAGTAGTTAATTCTAGGGTATCAACTTTAACAGACACCAACATTCACTAGAGCCAATTGTTAATTGACTTGTCAGTACTCACATGTTAAACATAATTATACTATGATTGGATATAGCTGATGTTTTTACCATATTATTCCATGGACAGGGTTGGTATTTCCTCACATATTTATAAAAATATTCTTACTAAGACTATATTGACATGATAAAATCCCTCAAGTAGTGACCTCCCTAAGTAGTCGTTTTTTGTTCCATTTTTAGAAACTTTATATCTTAGATAATGTAATGACCTGAAGTTTTATAAATTAAATTCCATTTTTAAATGAATAAATATATTATTAATTAATTAAGTTATATAAAACAAAGGAACTAATTTGGTTATTTTGGATAATTATAAGTTATATCCTTTTGGATTTAAAAGACTGTTAAGCAGAATAACCATTGATCATATTGCCATTGTACAATGACCATTATGATTATTATATGTTAAGGGTTATGATAAATCTAATAAATAAATATGAAATAAGTGATGTCCTCAATTATTAGGATTATACACTATGAAGCCCATTTATCAATGATTATGAGAGAGGTGGGATCACTAGTATTTTCCCTTGAATAATCTAAGTTCAGATTCAATAATTAAAGCACGAGTGAAACTATTTATGGGAGAAGTTCAAGCTTATTAAGATCATAGAACAAACCATGTTCATCTAACCACCCTATGAAAGTGTCACTATCACACACCTTACCCTTAGGGAATACACTGGTATATTAAAAAGTTATGTATCTATACCCTAACAATATTATTTTTTATATTTTTTAAATAAAATAATGATTATATTTATCAATTTTTTTATTACTTTATAAATTATTAAATAAAGAGTTTGATAAAAATTAGATTTTAATACGATAAAACCAAAATTATATTTTTGGGAAATGTATAGTTTCAATCAAGACACTATTTTTAAAGAATTCAAGAATTTGTGAAATAAATGTTATTTTAATAAAATATTATTTTTAAATAATATTTATTTAAATATAATTTATAATATAATTTTATAAATTCAAATGTAATTTTTATAAGGGTCAGAAAAATGGCATCGTCGTAAAACCGATATTTTTCAATAAATTTGGATTTTTATTTAAAATAGTAAATTCTTATATTTAGATATTTTTTTTGATAAAATAAATATTATTTTTAAAATCATCATGTATGAATTATCCAATGGTGAATTTTTCATAATTTTCTAAGATAGTCGAATTTTTGGGTAAAAATTAAACATGATATAAATATATTATATGTATTATGACATTATAAAAGCCCAAAATTGATGTAATAAATACTATAAAGAGTAACCAATATCAAAATTATGTTTCCCCTTTAAAATAATGTGTTTTTAAGTTATTTGATTAATTTTATAAACCCTTAATGAATCCTCCAAAACCTATATTATATTTTAAGGTTTTAAAATTAAATATTTATGAACATGACTTACATCCACATCACCCAGGGTATTATTTTAATTAATTATATTATTATCCTTATAAAATATTCATTAAAAATCCTATTATGTATAAACGATCAGCAAATACCATGCAAAGGTTTGTGGTTTTTATTATTTTTTCATATAGAGTCTAAAACCTAAGTTTAGAAATTAATAATGATTTTCTCTCCTTTTTTCTATAAAACCCACCCAAAATTCCATTATTATTCACTAAAACCCTTAGATCATGAATTTAGTCTTCTTTTCCCTCTATATGTCCCTTCCAAGTGTTCCCAATCTCTTAATAAGATCATCCCAAGCTTTTAGAAGCACCCTCTCAAGGCAAGGGATCCTCTCATTCTCCTCTTTATTCAATCATATTCTTTATATTATGACTTTTTGATTTATAATTTTTCATTACAGTATATGTTTTTACACATCCATATTACAATCATTATTTTTTAAAATTTATGATAGACCCCTTTCACTCTCATTAAACCCTTCCATGAATCATTATGTACCTTTGTTATGCTCTCAAAATTATCCTGTGATTTTCCATTCTAAACACTTATGTAGTGAATGATAATCCCCATTTCCACTAAATGATAGTCAAATATATGTACCAATCCATAATTTATTTTTTAATAACATTTATGTAACCCACAATCCTTAATCGTGGGATTAAAAGTGATGAAATACATCCTTATATTTCCTAATATATGTCATACACTTATGCATGTACATGATATGAATGTGATGGGTGAGACCAAAATTATATATCCCTCCAATACATTGGGTAATGTTTTTATCTCAGGAGATATAATGTATGGTTCATGGGAGGACATATTATGCACACTATGTTAATATTTCTCATCATTTATCCTTGAATTATGTTTATTATTTCATGTTTTATATCATTACCACATTCCCTTGTTTCCTTTATCTTATCATCTTATATCATGATTTTATATAAAGGTTTATGATTATCACCCTTATTATGTTACATTTATATGACTATAGACTCATATATAATAACTTACCTTATTCTATACTTTTATTTTTACCTTATTGGGCTTTATAGATCATCTCTTTCTTATGTACATCCCTTGGTTATACCATACAGTTTTAGAAGAGAAATTAAATTTTAAGAGCATGTTAAGGATATTTAAATAATGTTGTTGTACACATGTTTTAAGTTATCATGTTATATACCTAATTTACCAAATACACTAGGAATCATGATCTTTTAAGATTGTATTATGTCTACATTTATGTAATAAATCATTAATTAAGCTTTATTAAAATATGGGTTGTCATAGTTGGTATTAGAGGGAAGTCTTGTTAGTTTTGGGGATTAGGATTATAAAAACCTTGTGAATTACATAGGGATCATACTAAACATAGGAAAAAATCTCTAAATTTCATTAATGTATAAATTAAGTGGTTCTCAATAGAATAAATCCCTATCTATAAAATAAAAGTGGATGTGGTTTTGGAACAATTGTACTTAGGGGTAATAACCATAAAAAGTGCACATTATAATTTAATAGATCACCCCTTAGTGCACTAAAAAGAGGCCTTGCTACACACATAGCTTGAAAATCCTAATGGATATGCTTTTTTAAATTCACACACTTCTTATGAACCATTATTAATGGAATAAAAATCCCCACAATATTTTTTGTTAGGAAATAGATGATGGATAACTGATATTTAAACCTAGAATTTCATGAGTTAAAGAAAATATTTCATTTACAAGTTACCCTTTTAATATTCATGGATTATGATTTATGTGTTTAATATTTTAAAAATTCTAATCCTTAATTTTCCCTTTACTTTAATCAATGTATAGAAATAGGAGAAACTAATTTAACAACAAATGTGAAGGGCCATCTGATGATTTCCCAAATGCGGTGACCAATATAATGGGATCAGGAGTCTTAAAATTCATGAATTTTTTTCTCAATTATCTCATGTTTTGAATAGAAACTTGAATAAGGAGGAACACCCACATACCCATAAGAAATTTCAAGTTTCAATTAATAACTTTATATGAAAAACACCTTCAAATTTCAGTGGATAATAGAATCCCTTAATCATGAAATATTGGATCAAATCCATTGAAAATATATTCTCTATACTTAAATTATATGAAAAAGAGAATTTATTCCTTCCCATTTATTGTATATAGGGATAGGATGATCAATGGTGGACATTGATGAAAAATAAAAAGGATAAGGATGAGATTGAAGAAATGGAGTGTAAGGAATCTAGAAAATGTTTCTGATAAATATTTTCCATGCACTCTCTGACTTAAAATGAAGATGGATTTCCTTAGCCTCCGGAAAAAGGCTGAAGAATCCATCAGGGTGTATGTGGTGTACTTCAAAGGAATTTCATGATACACCTTTGAATTTTTTATTGACCCAAAAATTAAAGTTGAATGCTTCTTAGGTGGGGCATAAATCCAAGTATATGAAATGGTTTGGTGATTTGAGACTTTGATAGCTATGGGGAAATTATCTGATGTGACCTCAAAGTTAAAATGGGGATCAATGAATCTCAAGGGTTTCATCAGTTTAAATATTAGAAGAAGATTATAGTTTTTATTCTGGTGGTATGATGGAGATATATCATGGGTGAAATAAAGTATAACATCCCAATTTTCAAAATTGTGGGACAAATCATCCTAGAGACTGCCTAAAGTGGATAAGGAAATACTTTAGGTGTGAGAAGGAAGGGAACCTAGCTAGTGATTGTTGATGAGAGAAACCCACAAATGTGATGAAAGAATGGAATGACCTAGTCGACCCCAACCTATTCTCCAATGTTTCTACTATAAGGAATAAATATATAATGAAAATCAATGAACTAATCCATGGGTTTTCAATGAAAACCACCAACAAAAACCACAAAGGCTTTGAGAATAAGGGTGATATTATTCAATCAAAACTACTGAGGTGGATCTTGAAAATGAAGTGGTGAAAGGTATTCTAGTTATTAATTTAAGTATAGTTAACATACTATTTTATTATTGTTATACTTATTATTTCAAATCACTCAGGTTTAGTTTAAATATTCAAGAACCACCTCAAAACATGAAGATGAGTTATCAGTGAAGATGAATAATGGGTCAATTATTGCATCCCAAGAATATAAATCAGACCCTGTGAAATTTTTCGGTATTAATTTTCATGAATACATTATGATACTCCATTTAAAAAAATTAATTTCTATTCCAAGCATGGATTTCCTTTCCTTTTATATAACTAACATAAAGTAACAATAGAAGGAAATCAACTTATGTATCCAAAATTCCCCTTCGATTCTATACAAGTGAAAGAAGGAGGGTAAATATTTTTTAATATCATTATCTCTAGAATGGATGTTATTTACTTATCAGAAAGTGTATATGACTCAAATGATTGATCCTATGTAAAAGACTATCCTTGATGACATTCCCATTGTAAGGGAGTTCACAGATGTGCTTCCCAAAGAATTTCCCGATATTCCTCCAAGCTGAGAGGTTGATTTCTCAATTTAACTTATACATGGAGCTTTACTAATATCCAAGAATCTATATATAATTTCCTTTATTGATCTTGATGATATAGAAAAGAAACAACAGGAGAATAAGGATAAATGGTTCATGTGCTTCACCATGGGGTGAACCAGTCCTTTTTATCATGAATAAGGATGGGCCAATGCACTTCTAAATTTATTATCATAATCTCAATAGGGTCATGATAAAGAACAAGTATCCTCTAACATAGACTAATATATCATTAAATAAACTAGATGAAGCCCAATACTAATCCTAGATGGATCTTCAATTAAGATATTATCAAGTAAAGGTGAATAAAAAGGATATCCCTAAGATTGCTTTTCATAGAAGGTACCACTCTTAGAAAATTAGGCTATATACAGTGTTTATAATTGTGTCTATATTCCAAGAAACCATGGATATATGTAATGTCCATGGTTTGGATGATTGTGGATCCTATTGGCGTGGAAATAGGGCCACAAGTATAACCATGATTTCAAACCGTGGCTATAGACATATAGCCACAGTTTAAATTGTGGCTCCATGTGTATTTCCACAGTTTCCACCATAGCTATTAGTCTATTTCCATAGTTTGAAACCTCATCTATTAATAATCCTATATAAATCTATATCCATAGTTTGAAATTGTTTAAATATAAAAATATCCATGGTTTATACTATGGATATATACCTATATCCACATTTTGAAATCGTGGCTATCGCTTCTACCACACATTAGTATATCCATGGTTCCTAAATGTGGCTATAGGTGTACTTCCATGATAGAAATTGTGGCCATTGGTCTATTACCATAGTTTAAAAATATAGCTATATACTTCTACACCAAACAAACAAAAATGAAGCTTCCTTACCACTATTATTAAATTGAAAAACACCATAATAAAATAATTCAAAATATGAAGAAACAAATAGACAACAAAATAAAATTCAATATAATAATAATAAAACCAAACAACATGATAAAATTTAACATATGAATCACCCAAAAATATTACTCACTTAAAAAGTGAGCCTCAATATTAGTATCATCATAAACATGATAATCCACATCGAAACCTTCTATAGAAACACCATAAGCACCTCTCACACCATTTGCATCATCATCATCATGGGCATCAACAATGATATTGACAGCAACATCGACATCAACATCGACATTGGCACTGTTGTTGACATCAACATAAAAATGAGCATATGAATATACATAAATAGAATTCACCATCATCAAAAACGAATCATACGCTAAAGAAACTTCTGGTGGAAGTGCATAAGAAAGAGCATACATAGCTTTCATCATATGTTCATTTATCATCTTTTTACATTGAGTGTCTTCTTCTGATTTTTGATTTTCTGGTTTTATTATAGCATTCATTTGTTCCTATATGACCATACCAACACTAGTAATCAAATAAAATATATTGAAACACCAGTATCTAGATAGTAAAATATTATTCCCTATTGAATAACACACTATGACATGATGTTCATCTCCTAATACCTGATTTAGATGATCATTTCAAGCCCCGATTGTCGAGTAATTTTTCTAACAATGCCTCCAAATAAATCTGTTGATTGATATATAACATAAATTAAAATGATAAAATAATAAAAATAATTAAATTTAGTTAAAATAAAAGAAATTTATATATACTTAAAATTGTCTCCTAGGTGTCACTATTTACCATTGTACCATCTCTCATTTTCATGCTGTTACAAAACAAGGTTGAGAGAGGAACACGACCCTCGATATTCAATGCATTTTTTAGTGAAAAAAAAAGAAATAAAGTAACATTATAAGTGAATATAATTACACTAAACCAATATGAATTGAATCATATTGATCTTTTTAAAATTTATTTGAATAAATAAAATTTACACAAAAAAATTTGAATTATAAAATAAAAATTTATACAAAAAGAAAAAACCAAATAGAATGAATGAGATCTAATTTAAATTATAAAAAAATGTGAATATACTATTGATATGATTTAAAATTTTGAAATAAATAAAATTTAAAATATTTACATTCTATAAAATGATACAATTCATTTTACTATACTTCTAATCATAGTATGAAAAGTTGTGTTACCAACCACCTACTTTAATGTATATTTGTCTTGAATTACTATCACATAACATGATTAAAAATGAATTAATTTCACATGATTTAATTGGGAATTAATTTGTTATATATGAAATTATTAACATAGATAACATGTATATGATTTATAAATTGTAAAAATGATGTGACATATTCCCTGTTAATTATTTCCAATGCTATGTTAAGAATGAAATTCTTAACAATTATTTAATGGAATGCTAAAAATTATTATATTATGAGGTGTTTATTCTTTAAACACATGTATATAGTTAAATATCATACTTTTTTAAATTTATAAATTGGATATAATACATATTATAATTCTCCAGTAAAAAAATGAAACATTTAAAGGATATTACCAATAATCATGTAATTCCAGAATTATGCTTTCCATTCAACATGAACATGCTATGTAGGATCTCATAAATTATTTTATTTCATGATGATTTAACCATATATTCTGTAAATATAGTTATTATATGATTAATCATGTATTGATGATGTATTCCTTATGCATGATTCTTGAATAACCAATTGATCATGCTTTGGTGACCTTGGTTGTGATGAATTTGTATGATAATACTATTAAAATCCCATCTTGGTTGGACATTGTTGAGAAATGGGAACGAGTTTCCTGGGGATATAGTGGAAATTATTATGGTGATAACATGATTAATTATATTATGAACAATGGAATTGTGGATAACACCGAGTGGTCAAAATGATTGAAATATTTGATTTATTATTTGATTATTTCTTGGTGATTTATGGTTTTGACTGTTTTACTTAGTTATGATAATGTGTTTTCTTGAACCATGGTTATTTTTCTATAAATGATATTATTTTACTGGAATATGTGATAACTTTAGAATTTTATGTGGAATAAATTCATACCATCAAAACATCATCAATATGTTTAACAAGAAAAGAAGAAATAAGAATCTTATGATATGGCCTTAATGAAATTTGAGTGGAAGAAAGTACCAATATTCCTTTGTGGAGATTCTATTAACAAAGAAGAGGAACAAATAGAATAGGTTGAGGTGGAATTTAAATTACTAAGGGGTTCTGATTGGTTCTCGGTCACAATAGTAAATGGCTAGTTCTAAAAGTTGGTTAAAGATGGTAGAAGATGAAGTGCGAAAGTTTGGATGTGATGCTCTTAGATAGATATATTGAGATGTTTTAGAAGTATATTATTTATTTTGTTATGATATATTTCTGTATAATGGATCTTCAGGAGAGTAAGTAGATAGATTAAATAATATAATTTAGATAAACACTACTAAAATCTAATATTTTTTGAAGATTCATTAAATAAAAAAATATAATAATTTTACACATAGATTATAGAATAAAAAAAATTAAATCATTTAGATGCTGGTTCCAAAAAAATATAGTAATAATATGGAATGTTTCTCACATAGGGAGTTTCACATGGATTTCAAAATTTATAGCACCATTTTCTCCCTTTGAAAATGAGGAAAGACTCACGGAATGTATTGTAATTCAATCCATAATAAAAGTAACATTCTTAAATTAACATTACACATGATAAAGGTAATATTTTGACTCATATTTTAACGGTAAAAAAAAACTATAACATGCTATAAATTATTTAATTAATGATAATTTAAAACCAGTTAGGATGAATAAAGTCAATACCAATTAAAGGCATGATAAAAGAAATACATAGTATATAAATAAAAAATTTCAATATAAAAAAAATAATTCAACTCCAGAATCAAGTGAATTAATTTTCAAATTTATTCCATTAAAATTAGAGAAACCAGATTTTAATTCCATTGAAGGACCAAGATAAATTCACAGTACTCTAATTCATGGAAATTAGAGTAAATTTTAGCCTATAGAACAAAGGAAAAATCAACTAGGGATTGGTGATAAATATCAACCGACATCAAAATAGAATGATAATGGAATTGAAATTATCATGGTGAAATTTGAGAGCATTTAATCCAAGATAGATTGAAATTAAGAAATAATGTTAGACACTATCTAAAAACGAAATATCACAAACAAACCATATAAATCATATTCTATGGAAGAGATGAAGTAATAAGTGGAATACTTCTAAAAAAATAAGTTTAGGGAAAGATATTAATGATTTTATGGATATGAATTAAAATCTTAAACAATCATATGAGTGTGATTTTCAAGAATAATTACATCCTAATAAAAGTGAAAAAATATATAATAAAGATGTGATATTTTTTTAGTAGAATTGGAATACATTAGAAAACCTTTCCCCATAACTAGAAGAGACTTTAAATCGACTCAAGTGGTTTACATTATCCTTGAATGCATAATTAAAAATTAAAAAGTCTATTATACTTATATAAAGAATAGAAAATCTATTTCCTAAGAAGGAGGATATGAAGGAAAGATAGATGTCTATGACGAGGCTAAAAATAAACGGATCACAAATGAGTTTTAAACCAGTTGCATACAAAACTCTAGAAATAGTCTAGTTTTTATATGATTTAATCATAACATCAATGGGATATGTAATAATAAGTAGAACCTATGAAATATTATACTAGTTTGTAATAGGATCAACAAAAATAAAGTAGGTCAAAGTATGAATAAGATAAAAGGAATGATTCCCTCATAAGAATAAATATTAATGTATAAATAAACAATAAAATAAAGGAATATGAGAATAGTTGTTTCCAAAAACATAAAAATATAAAAAGACAAACCAATTTTATAGAGAAAAAATATATTTAAAGGCAATAAATCTATATTTCAATTAAATGATGTTGAATATTTTAAATGTTAAATTACTTATGATTTCTCATGAGTTGGGAGTGAAGTGTACCCAAGAGTGTGAATGTATTTCATTGTACTTTTATTTAATTTATTTTTATAATATTTATACTATAAAAAAGAAATTAGATAATTGAATTAACATAAATGAAATAAGTAATTTAAATTTTAAAAATAATTTTCAAATAAATAAATGAATATATATATACATATATAAATATAAATTTAACTAATACCTTAAACTCTGGAATCTTCCAATATCCAATCATCTCTCTATATTATGATATTGGGAAACCATGAATGATTGGTATTTATTCAATATTCACATCAACTCTCTCTTTTCAACCAACATACAAGTTATAATTTTATGATCATCACATATCACACAATTCCATTAACCTTGAAACCTTGGCATTTTTTCCATCAAGAAAATTTATTGGAGTTGTATTAGAAATAATATTTGTTAAGAAAATATTATGTGAGATTATAGAATTTTTTGGAGTCATATCGGGCACAATTTTAGGTATGTTTTGAAGTTTTTAGGTGCCTTTGCTTTTGATTAGTGGCTTGGGGTGCATTTGGGTGAATTTTTAAGAAAAAATAATGGACAGTGGGATGTGCATAGTTTGCGCATGGTTTGAAAAACCACGTGATTAATATTTTCCAAGCGTGCAAAACTGGATAGAGTGATCCGCATGGTTTGCACAAAGTTTGAAATACCATGTGGCTAAAATGTTCCAATTGTGAAAACCTGGAAAGAGAGGTCTGCATGGTTGGCGCACAGTTTTCCCTAACCGTGCACCCTTTCCCTGGAAACCGTGCATGTGGATTTAATTATCTGAATATCCATTTTAAAACCACCTGAACCCCCGAGACTCCCATATTTTGACCTTGTCTTGGGATTGAAATGTTTTAGGTGATCCTAGAGCCTTCTGAAGGGATTCCAAGGCGATACGAACATTGTTCTTCAAGATCAAAAAAATAAAATTGAAGATCCGCTCTTTTCCCAATAAGTGGATTTGATCCAGTTGCTTCTTCTATTCATTCCTTTATATTTCCTTGATCTTTTTAGGGAATATCTCCACTGTTTCCATGGATCTAAAATTATGAGTTGAGATCTAGATCTATGATTGTGGATCTAGATCAATATTTTCAAGATATTGATGCCTTGAATCTTAATTTTGGTTTAGAGATTTAGATCTGAAGTTTGATAGACGACGTTGTGCTGCTCGGATTTTGGGGATTTCTTTTGGGCTAACATCCATCAATAAACTGAGATAAGTGGTCTAAATTTAACTCCCATAGTCGTGGATTTGATATGTGAATGCTAGTTTATGATTTTATAGCTTCCCTTGATAATTTATTTTATAAATAGGAGTAATTAGGAATGTGGAATTGACTTGGGATTTCCTTGGTGATTGATTGATAATTGAATCACAAAACAAAGGAAGGGTGGTTTCCCAAATAGAGATTTGTTTTGGATATTTTTTAAGGGTTGAGATATTGTAATTGAGATATGAAATTTATTGTGATAATATGTTTAATTAGGGGAAAATTAATTATGAATTTATGTTTGGCTATGTAAGATAATTAATTGTGAGAATTAATTATGTGCCATGATGTTGATCAAAGATAATTAATTGGGAGAATTAATTATGAAATGTTGATATTTTATATGGATAATTAATTGTGAAGAATAAATTATGGAATAATAATTGTGTTTATTGATTAATTAATTGATGAATTAATTAATGGGTTATGTGATTATTAAATTTTTGAGTTAACTAATGGACTTTGAAATATATAACTAATCATTGGATTAGTAATTTAATGATGTGGATTATTCTTGTGAATTAAAGAATGATTTAATGGATGAGATTTTTGTGGTGCTTGGAATGGAGTTCTATAATGATTAGAAGTTGGGACTTATACATGGCGTTACTCCACAATACTTATCCAAGATTGAGATATGACCTACACTTAATGAGATTTGGGAGTGCTTCAAATGCTGTTCAACACCAAATAAATGATAATAATGAATGATGATTCAAATGGGAAACATGAATTGAAATTGAGACTAAAGTGACGATTAAAGATTAAATGAAAATGTGATAACTGTTTAATTATGAATTGTAGTTTTTGGTTCATAAAACTGCATACACTATTATTTGACTGGACTTGTTCAAGACTCCTTTGGTGGTGTCCTACTGAGTTTTGCTCACACCCTATTCATCCTGCCTGATCGGCACCTGAGTAGACTTTATTTTTGCAGGACATGATAAGGGAAAGGACTTGGGATAGGTCACCATTTGGGATTGGAGCATGGGAGAGGGAACCAAATGTGGCTTGGGACCCACTTGAGAGTCATTGTGTCTATTATTTTAGTTGCATTGTAGACACTTTACATTCAAATTTTCATAGCATGTTTTACCTTTTAGTTGTGTATTGCATTCCCTTATTATGAGTATCATATGACATGGTATTTTTTTGGTTATTATATGCTTCCACAATTGGTTATTGTTATTTTATTCCATTGGTGTTTTATTCTGATAAATGAGGGTAAGGTCTCCCCAAGACTGACTTACCATACCCTCGCTACAAGTCGGCACCCTCTGGCATACGGGGAGGCACGCTTGAGGGCATGTGGCCAACCGGCTCGGGGCATCGTTTAGTGGAACCTGGGTCAGGACGTACCAAAGTGTTATTAGAGAAGTTTTATTTTCTTTCTTATTATTTTTTCTTACTATTTTGGGAAAGGTAGACATGATACTAGGAAGAGTCGAGTCTTGGTAATGAGCTCGTTCATGGGAGTTGCAAACCCATGTACGGGGAAAAATCCGAGTACTTAGGCTAGGATTGTTGTGATTTTTTTGTGACAATTGGATATTATTTCCCCTTGGGTGATACACTTGCGGTGTGACGTGATTTTTTTTGAAAAATTGTTGAATTTTGATTCGTGGAATAAATCGGAATGATAGTTGAGTCTACATATATCATTTTAAGCACTCAAGGTTGTTGTGACATGCATCATTCTAGACCCTCATGGGAAAATGGGTTCTGGGTAAGTTGTTGAACTTGAACTAGGTTTCCTTATTGTGAGATAGAAATAATGATGCAAAATGAGAATAAATGAGTTTCTAATGAGAACCTAGGTTGATTAAATGAGTATGATTAATTAATTAATTGTTAAATTAATTAATTTGGGATAGTGTGATTAATTAATGGTTGAATTAATTAATGAGAATGAATATACCCTTATTAACCAAGACCTAGGAGTAAGATGGTTATGGGTTGTTATAAGGCCTCAATGTTGACTGTGTGGTGAGAAAATGAAAAAATGACATGTTGAAACTTTTTGTGTTAGTTTCTTCCCTTATATAAATGTTATAAAGTTGCGTTATGAGACCTAAGGTGTATTTTTGGATTTTTAGAGATATGCCTCCACAATGCTTGTTGAGGGAGAGACCGAGGGGTATGGTGTGGAATGAACTTCCAGACAGGGAACTTGAGGCACCATTGGTGAAAGATGAGGAGGAAGGAGAATAGTTTTGAGGGAACTTTGCTCGTTTCATGCAATTCATGAAGGGAGACCCATAGCAGGTTCTGAAAAGCATGTCAGAGTTGACAAGGGAGTTTCAGCTGCAACACCCTTCTACTTTTACTGGAGAGGGTGAACCTGAGGGACCTGAATTATTTATTGAATCCATAGATATGATACTTGAACATTTGGAGAATCCGAATAAGGGGAGTGTCATGTTGGATGCTTATATGATAAGGGGTTCAACTAAGCACTGGTGGGACATTCAGGTACGATCTGGATAGACTGATGATATGTTATGGAAGGACTTTCTGAAGAAGCTCTTGGAGCATTTCTATCCAGAGAAATTTTGACAAGAGAAGTCTTCAGAGTTTATGCATCTGACCCTAGGAAGCATGTCCATAATAGATTATGCTGAACATTTCATAAATTTATAATGTTTTTCTCCAGCTTTGGCGGTAGATAAGGATTATTTGGAAAAACGATTTCAGGATGGACTTTGGTGTGAAATTATGTCCCAGGTGAATATCTTTAGTCTGAAGAAATTCTCAAACGTGGTAAATCATGCTCACATTTCATAGGGGAACCTGAAGGAGGATTCCAATACAGGATAGATAACTATCACTGGACGATCAGGGAGTGTGCCTTATGAGAGCAGGAAGCACCATTACGAGAAACTTAATTGGGATAGTGGAAAGCAATATGGAAAGTTAGGAGGAAAATTTTTACAAGATCTTACTCATGTGCTTTTCCACTAGTGCAGTAGGAAGGGACACTATCATACACATTTTCCTCGAACACAAGTGGAGTGCCGTTTTTGTGGAAAGATGGGAAACCTACATAAGTTTTTCAGGAAGAAGCGGTAGGCTGGTGCTGAGGGAGTAGCTGATCAGAGTCAGAGTGTGGGAAGGGGGTCTTCTACACCATATAGGTCTGCCAGCTGGAGTTTTACTGAAAGAGGAGGTAGAGGTAGTGGATGTGGCATTTCAGGGTTTGAGTGCTAGTATCAGTAGAGTGGAGCTTCTTAGGGGAGTTAGATGACACCACATGTAAGAGGGGAAGGACAGTTACATGTAGTGTAGCCTACACTTATAGAGAGATAGGTTGGGCCATCGACAATGAGAGGTACTATTCTAGTTGTTTCTACTTTAGCTAGTGCCTTTTTTGATACCAGTGCCTCTCATTCCGTTGTATCTACAAATCTTTTTAATAGTTTGAGTCTGGAGGTGGAGTCCATAAATAGGGTGATGAATATTGATAAATAGTTAGGAACATGGTCTTGGGATATCTGTTTATGCTTGGAATGTTTTCTAGAGATTTGATAGTATCATTTTCTTTGAGCTATCTATGTCCTTGATATAATAGGATTCGATATAATTATGGGTAAGGTCTGGCTAGCTATATACCGAGTCCTCAAATATTATTACCCTAGGAGAGTGACCTTTGCATCTCCTTAGAGTGACCAATATTTCTATCAGGGAGAATGAGATATCCATGCAGGCTGAGCTGGGCTAATTACTCAGCAATTGGGAGAGTTCACAGACCGAGTTTCTTGTATTTTGCTGGATGATGAGAGTGGTAGCTAAGACGTCCTTACACCAGTAGTATAACTGTTTCAGGATGTCTTTCCTGAATACTTTTCAGGGTTTCCACCTGAGAGAGATGTGGAATTCACCATTGAGATCATGTCGGGGGCTGAGCTGGTATCTATTCTACCTTACAGAATGGTACCGACTGAGCTTTAAGAGATCAAAACGTAGTTGGAGGAGTTAGAGGATAAAGGGGTTATCTGTCCAAGTATGTCACCTTGGGGATCACCATTTGCAAAGAGGGCCGAAGTGAGTTTACAGTTGTGTTTCAATTAACGAAAGTTAAATATGATGACTGTGAATAACCGATATCCTCTTTCGCATATCGATGATTTGTTTGACCAGCTAAAGGGGGATTGTGTTTTCTCATAGATTGATATGAGATTACGGTATCATCAGGTGAGAGTTCAGACCTCTGATATACCAAGAACTAATTTCATAAGTAGGTATGAACTTTATGAGTTTGTTGTTATGCTGTTTGGGTTGAAAAATGATCCAGAAGTGTTTATGGATTTGATAAACATGATATTTCATCCGTACTTAGATCAGTTTGTGGTGGTGTTTGTGGAAAAAATCTTGGTGTAATCTAAGACTCATGACGATCATGCCCATATCTTGACATCGTCCTGGGTATACTAAGAGAGAATCAGATATATGACAAGCTATATAAATGTATGTTTTGGATTAACAGGGTACACTTTTTGGGGCATATCATCTCAGAAAAAGGTGTGGAAGTGGACCTAAAAAAAGTGCAGGTAGTGATTTATTAGGAGTATCCCAAGATTGTTTTTGATATATGAAGCTTTTTGGGATTAGATGGTTATTATAGGAGGTTCATCTAGGGATTTTCATGATTGGCAGCACCACTTTTAGGTTTGAAAAAGAAATGGGTAAAATCATTGGAGAATGATTTTCAGGAGTTGAAGAAGTGCCTGACATCAGAACCAATTTTGATCTTACCTGAATTGGGTGAGGAGTACACGATGTGTTGTGATGCTTCTAGTATTGAACTCGAAGCTGTGTTAATGAAATGGGATAAAGTCATTTCTTACAGGTGTCCGAAATTGAGACCATATGAATGGTATTACCCTACTCATGGCCTCAAGTTGGTAGTAGTGGTTTATGGTCTTACGTTTTGGAGAAACTATGTTTTTGGTGTAAAGATTATAGTTTTTACAGATCAAAAAATCTTGAAGTATATATTTTCACATCATGACTTGAATATTCAGCAGAGAATATGGGTAGAGTATATGCAGTCCTTTGATTTTGAATTGGCATATACACCTGGAAATGGGAATAGTGTGGTTGATGCATTGAGAAGGAAAACTCAGACTCAGTAGGTATATGGGTCGAGTGTAGAGTGGAAGATGATGACTTTTCTGGCAGAAATTCATGTGGTAGTTCCTGAGATCTGGGAGAGTGTAGGTTCCGGGCGCAGTGGAAGCGCGTTGGTGGGTTTTCCCAACTTTAATTTTAATGTTTAAACAACATTTAATCTGAGATCCTTCACGATATAAAATGCTGAATCTTCAGAATGGAACGAAGTACGAAAAACTTTAGAGGGAATCCCGGAACCATAGAGATTGGATCATCATATGTTGGTTATAATTAATTTAATTAATTCACAAGAATTACCTTGGTGGAATTCTTTCTTCGTTGATGTCTCCAGTCACTATACTGTGATCTGTCGTTGCGTCGTAGAATCCAAGTGTAGGATTCCTCTAGCGGTGATCCACACATGTGCCACATATCTCTGGACATTGCCGAAGGGATCTCCGGGTGCTAGCGCGGAAGAACCTTCGCTTGCGATTTCCGCTTTTGATCGCCTTGATCTCTCAGTCTTGAGAGCGTTCTTAGAGGAAGGAGTTCTTTTGGGCTTGAAAGAATTCTCCAGAATTTTTGTGCACAATGATTCTTTTATGGAAAAGTGTTGGGGTTGTGAGGATATTTATAATTGGGTTTGAGGTTATAGAGTTATGACAATAAATAAATTCATTACGCGTTTTATTTATTTCATTAACTCTTATTGAAAACCCCCATGTCGAATTATTAATTACTTGACATGCGCCCGGACTGATTAAAATAAATATCATTTAATAAAACAATATTATATCATCAAAATCCTGACTGGAAAAACTACACGGAATGTAATCATTAATGCACTGCGTGTACTCATATTCTATAAAACTACACGGCCTGTATATTTAATATAAAAGGCTTGTACTTTTATTCTCCACTTCCCTTTATTTCCTCCACCACATTTATTAGACCTTGAGTAATAGATATTTATTTCTTAAAGAAATATAACTGTATCACTTGATAATAAATATTATTTCGTCCACAATAAATTCTATTGAATAACTAGTGTCAAAATAAATGTGATCAGGAATACATAAATAATTATTAAACCACAGTCTGGAATAATCTTTATTTAACATGTTAAATTAATATTTAACGGAGATACATGGACACACTTAGTGTGTGACTCTCTAGGCCTGTTTCTCAGTGGCATTAGGTGGAGCCTGCCTAAAGTACAAGGTTAGCATCTAGCAATATGCCAAGTCACCCATAGAGAAATAATTTAACGCCGCAATGACGTGTCACCTCATACGAACTCTTACCGTGTAATATAATCCCTTTGTTATGATATCTCGAATCAAGCAGGTTGCATGCTAGTGTCATCAACCCACGTGCTCGATTATTCTTTCATTGAATTTCTGGAATCGAACTCGCCCTTACCTTACCATGTCCATGGATTTATTTAGGCTATATCCATTCCATCAAAGTGACTGAGATATCTACTTCTGTTATGGAACAGAAGGGACAAATCCTTTCTTTCATTATCTATTAATGCAGTATTACTCGTGACACATCCAACGTATCCTACCTCACTGTGAACAGTGTGTCGTCACAGTTTTCGTCAATACATCTAAGTGCATGAGTTGTAATACCCATTAATAATAATCTTAAAGTCTAAGGATCAATACACACGTCTGTAGATAGGAACATCCATGAGACGATGCCTCAAAGTTTTATGAGTCCTCACCCCAAATGACCTGTATTATTTGTGCCCCTCAAATAATATCATCTGACCAAAGAACATATATTCAAGAACAGTGTTATGGCACTTCCAGGTTCTCATCATAGCAGGGATCCGCTATGACCCTTTAATGCAACATATATCATTAAGACATTATCACATGCATTGTCACACATAAGAACTATCAAGATGTGACAAGGCTTTTATTAATGAATAAATTACAAATTAGTTGGTTCTAGGCCACAAACTCCAACAGACTCCCACTTGGACTAGAGCCAACTGCTAATTTCCTTTAACCCACTAGCTCTCACATGATATTCATGCTTCTGCTGGGATAGGCCTTTAGTCATGGGGTCCTCCACATTCTCTTCCGTGGACACTATGCTCACTGCAACTTCACCCCTTTGATAGAAATCCCTCAAGAGGTGATACTTTCGGATTATATTCTTTGTCCGTTGATGTGACCTTGGTTCTTTCTCAAGTGCCACCGCTGCAGTATTATCACAATACAATGTAATGTGATCTTTACTGCTAGGAACCACATCAAGATCCTGGACAATATTCTAAATACATAAGTCTTCCTTGTATGCATCAAAAGCCACTATATATTTGTACTCTTCTGTAGAATCGGCGACAACTAGCTGCTTTGAACTCTTCCATCTCACAGCTCCTCCATTGAGACAGAAAACATACCCAGATTGTGACTTTAGATCATTATGATCTATCTGAAAACCAGCATCAACATACCTTCTGATGACAAGCTTCTTGTCTCCTCCATACACCAGGAACATATCCTTAGTTCTTCTTAGATACTTAAGGATAGTGTTAACAGCAGTCCAATGCTATTCTCCTGGATCTGCTTGATATCTACCTACCATGCTCAGTGCATAGGAAACATCAATACTAGTACATAACATGGCATACATGATGGATCCTATAGCTGAAGCGTATGGGATCTTACTCATTCTATCTTTCTCTTATTGTGTCTGAGGAAACATTTTCTTAGAAAGATATAGGCCATGTGACACTGAAACTAATACCCTCTTGGATTGTTCCATACTAAATCTATTTAGTATCTGGTTAATTTATGTACCCTGACTTAATCCAAGCAGCCTCTTGTATTTATCACGAATGATCTTGATCTCTAGAATGTAGGCTGCTTCACCCAAGTCCTTCATGGAGAAACACTTGTTCAACCAGTCCTTAACTAATTGTAAGACTGGTACATCATTTCCAATAAGCAATATGTTGTCAACATATACTACTAGGATAACGATCACATTCCCATTAAACCGCTTATAAACACATGGCTCACATTCATTTTTAATGAACCCAAATTCCTTTATGGATTCATCAAATCGAATGTTCCATGACCTGGATGATTTCTTTAATCCATAAATGGATTTATGCAACTTGCAAACCCGTTTGGCTTCACCTGGTGTCACAAACACTTCTTGTTGTGTCATATAGACATCTTCCTGATGGTTCCCATTAAGGAATACTGTTTTGACATCCATCTACCAAACCTCGGAGTCATGGTAAGCTGCTGTGGAAAGTATGATTCTTATGGATTTAAACATGGAAACTGGCGAGAAGATTTCATCATAGTCAATTTCTTGATGATGTATGAACCTTTTAGCCACTAGCCTTGCTTTATTGGTACTAACTTAACCTTCCATGTCCAACTTTCTCTTGAATACCCATTTGTTTCCAACAGGATTTACATCAACTGGCTCATCAACCAGAACCCAGACTTGGTTCTGATACATGGAATCCATCTTAGAATTCATAGCTTCTAGACATCTTGTAGCTTCTAATATTTCTACTGCTTCCTTGTAGGAGAGAGGTTTATCATTGTCCAAAAATAATGATTCACCATCCTTGGTGACTAGGAAACCAAATCTCTTTGGTTCCCTTACCTCTCTTGATCTCCTACGTAGTACTTGTGTTTCTGGAACCTCTTCCACGGGGACCTGTGGAACTTGTTCCTGTAGCAACTCCTATGTATATTGAGCATCAACTTCATCGAAGTCAATCTTGCTCCCACTATCCTTCTTGATGATGTGATCCATCTCAAGAAATATGGCTTGTATGGCGACAATCACTTTCTTTTCTGAAGGTCTATATAGGTAATATCCTTTCGTTTCCTTGGGATATCCTATTAAGATACACTTCTTGCCCCGGGGAGCTAGTTTGTTTCCTGAGGAGGCCTTAAAAAATGCCTCACATCCCCATACACGTGTGTGAGACAAAATGGGTTTCTTTCCATTCCATAGCTCGGAGGTATTTCCATTTTCAACCCTAGTTAGTACTCGGTTTAATGTGTATGCTGCAGTTTTTAATGCATATCCCCAAAAAGATAATGGAAGATCCACATGACTCATCATCGACCTCACCATGTCCAACAAGGTGTGGTTCCTCCTTTCACTAACACCATTCCACTATGGTGTATAAGGAGGAGTGATTTGAGATAGAATCCCAGACTCCCATAGAATATCGATGAACTCTTGGTTTAGATATTCTCCACCTCGATCCGATCGAAGCTTCTTTATCTTCTTACCAAGATGATTCTCTACTTCATTCTTGAATTCGTTAAATTTCTTTAAGGCCTCTGACTTATACCTCATTAAGTAGACATAGCCATATCTACTCAAATCATCAGTAAAAGTAATGAAGTAAGAATATCCACCTCTAGCTTCTACTGGAAATGGTCCACACACATCTGTGTGTACCAATCCTAGAAGGTCTGTGGTCCTTTCACCCTATCCACAAAAAGGAAGATTGGTCATTTTTCCTTGTAAACAAGTGTGACATCTATCAAGTGGTTTTAGCTCAGTAGAGTCTAAATAGCCATCTTGACAGAGCTTTGTCAAGCGCTTCTCGTTCACATGAATGAGACGGTGATGCCACAACTGGGTGATGTATGAGTCATGTGAGTTTGTTTCTTTATCGATTGCCAACACTTGGTTTTCGTAATTTAATACATACAAACCATTATTTAAATGTGTCATACCATAACATACGTTGTTCTTATAAAATAGACAAATCTTATTTACAAACTTTAAAATAAATCCATCCATATCCAAACAAGATACATAAATTATGTTCTTGGTAACACTAGGTACATAATAACAGTTTTGTAAAACCAAAATCATTTCAGTCAGCAATGAGAGGTGGTAATCGCCAATAGCCAACGCAGCCAGCCTTGCACCATTGGCAGTTTGAAGATCCACCTCTCCTCTGGAAATCTTTCTAAATCTACTTGGTTCCTTCATTTTAATACAGATGTGAGCCCCACAAGCTGTATATAATACCCAATGTGTAGAAATGGAAATATTACACTCGATAACGAACACCCCTTTAGCGTCCCAATGCTTCTAGGTACAGTTCCTCTTCCAGTGGCCCTTCTTGACACATGAAAAACATACCGCCTCCCATTCCTTGACCTGCCTCTGTATCTTCCCCTTCTTGGAGAGACATTGCTCGGGGGCTTCAGACCGTTTATAAGTCTTTTGACCCTTTGCCTTTTCCTTCCTTTTCTTGTTCACCATAAGAACTGCGGGTTTGTCACGCCCCATGTCCTTGTGTACCTGGCGAATCAAGGTCAGAAGCTCCGATAGACTCTTCTCATTTCTGCTCATGTTATAATTGACAATGAATCTAGAGAAAGTCTTAGGAAGTGATGATAGGATGAGATCTGTATGCAACTTATCCGGGAATTTAATCACTAAGATGTCCAGGCATTCAATGTTGCCAATAAGCTTGAATACTTGAGGCCCAACTGGCATATTCTCTCCAAGATTAGTTGTAAACAAAGCATTGGACATCTCACACCTCTCTGTATCGCCTTCTCTTGGTATAGATCCTTAAGGTGAGACATCATGCTATACGCGTCCATGTTTTCATGTTGCTTCAAGAGCTCATTGGACATGGCCGATAACAGGAAACACTGGACATCTGAGGCATCATACATGCATTTCATAGAGAGAGATAATTCCTTATCAATGGCCTCTTTCCCAGGAACAACTAGATTATGCTCTTCCAACACATACAATTTCCTTTAGTGGCAAAGGATGACACGTAAATGCCTTTGACACTCTTGGAAATTAGTGCCGGTGAGAAGGTTTTCCTTCTCGAGCATGGTTAGAAATGATATGTTTGAAGTCATTTTCTTTTCATTTCTACAAATTAAGATGGGAAAAGGTTTTTTAATTTATTACAAAACTGAGACAAATAAATAAATAAATACTTATTAGTCTCCCACTATTTTTTCGAAATCCAATAGCCCTCACCATTGACTTCGTAATATTTTGTTTCCTGAATATTATAGTGGCAAGGATCCATATTGCCCTTCACATTAACCCAAATAGGGTTGTTCAAGAAACTTGAAGGGTTTTAGGTAGGCATTCCAAATGAAAACTGCATTAACTCACAGCTCCTTGATCCACTGAGTGGACTCCCCAATCCTGATATCCTTTTATTTTGGATTTCCTCAACCTTTGCCTCTTGGTCACACCAAGTCCTGCTATGGTAGTAAACCCTTGATGCGAACCAAGACAAGTCAACCCAAAACCTTAAATTTGAATTCCCCGATAATTGAAATCACCCCAACTAGGGTTGGTCAAGCACTTTGAACTTCCTTGAGATTCTCATCCATCATAATTTTAAACAAATAAATTCATTTAAAATCATCCTTGTACGTAACCTGTACCTTTGAGGCAACCTAGTGAATTCCCGTTCATTATGCAGATGTTAATGTAAACACATATATATATAAAACACCTATCATGTGTTGTGCCTCAGCTTTATGCCTACACCATGGTACACGTATCAAGGGTTTGTATAATATAATAATAAATTTTAATAAATCTGCATAATTTTGGTGAGTACATGACATGTACTTCCGACTACATGGCGTGTACTTTTCTTCACCGTCCAACTGAAGTACATGCTCGTGGATAGGGCGTGTTAATGTACTTCGGAAATTTTTTGAGTACACAACGTGTTCTATGGGACACACGCCGTGTAGTTTCCGTGTTACACGGTTTCTAACCGGGAAAACCGTGTACGAGGTACACGGTCCAACCTGAACCCGAAGGGACTAAACGCCGTGTTCAGTTGGACCACACAACGTGTAATCCGGAAACCGTGTGCCACTTGTTCCTAGTCAACACACGGTGTCATAAATGACATAGGTATACTCCAATACATGGCCTGATTTTGCGGATCAGTCAATGCATTGAACCTAGACTACATGGCGTGTACTTTCGAATACACACCGTGTATTTTGGTGTTGTACCTCCATAAACGTTTGGATCCTCCATATGAGTTCCTCTAGTTTATTTTAAACAAAATTAAAAGAATTTTTTTTTCTGTGAGGTGAACGAGAAATGAGGGAGGAGGAACAAATTTCAAGATTCAAATTTAAAGAACAATTAACATGAATTGAAACAACTAAATTACTTAATGTGTATATCACCAACAAAAAACTAAATAATTATAATCAATGATATAACCCCTCTGATACCACTTGTAGGTTCCGGGTGCAGCGAAAGCGCGTTGGTGGGTTTGCCCAACTTTAATTTTAATGTTTAAACAACGTTCAATCCAAGATCCGTCATGATATAAAACGCTGAATCTTCAGAATGGAATGAAGAATAAAAAAATTAATAGGGAATCCCGGAATCAAAAAGATAGGATCATCATATGTTGGTTATAATTAATTTAATTAATTCACAAGAATTACCTTGGTGGAATTCTTTCTTCATTGATGTCTCCGGTCATGATCCTGTGATCTGTTGTTGCGTCATAGAATCCAAGTGAATGATTCCTCTAGTTGTGATCCACACATGTGCCACGTATCTCTGGATGTCATTGAAGGGATCTCCGGGTGCTAGCGCGGAAGAACCTTCGCTTGCGATGTTCTCCTTTGATCGCCTTGATCTCTCGGTCTTGAGAGCGTTCTTGGAGGAATGAGTTTTTTCGAGCTTAAAAGAATTCTCCAGAATTGTTGTGCACAACGATTCTCTTTTGGAAAAGTGTTGGGGTTGTGAGGATATTTATAATTGGGTTTTAGGTTATAATGTTATGGAAATAAATAAATGCGTTACATGTTTTATTTATTTCATTAACTCTTATTGAAAACCCCCATGTCGAATTATTAATTCCTTGACATGTGCCCACACTGATTATAATAAATATCATTTAATAAAACAATATTATATCCTCAAAATCCTGACTGGAAAAACTACAGGGCATGTAATCATTAATACACGGAGTGTACTTTTATTTTCCACTTTCCTTTATTTCCTCCACCACATTTATTAGACCTTGAGTAATGGCTATTTATTTCTTAAATAAATATAACTGCATCACTTGCTAATAAATATTATTTCGTCCACAATATATTCTCTCGAATAACTAGTGTTGAAATAAATGTGATCAGACATCCTTAAATAATTATTAAACCACAGTCGGGAATAATCTTTATTTAACTTGTTAAATTAATATTTAACTGAGATACATGGACACACTTAGTGTGTGACCCTCTAGGCCTCTTTCTTAGTGGCATTAGGCGGAGCCTTCATAAAGTCCAAGGTTAGCGTCTAGGAACACTCCAAGGAACCCATAGATAAATAAGTTAACGCCGCAATGATGTTTCATCTCATACGAACTCTTACTATGTAATATAATCCCTTTGTCATGATATCTCGAATCAAGCGGGTTGCATGCTAGTGTCATCAACCCACATGCTCGATTATTCTTTCTTTGACTTTCTGGAATCGAACTTGCCCATACCTTACCATGGCCATGGATTTATTTAGGCTATATCAGTTCCATCAAAGATCCTGAGATATCTGCATCCGTTATGTAACAGAAGGGACAAGTCCTTTCTTGCATTATCTATTAATCAAGTACTACTCGTGACATACCCAATGTATCCTACCTCACTAGGAACAATGTGTCGTCACGGTTTTCATCAATACATCTAAGTGCATGAGTTGTAATACCCATTAATAATAATCTTAAAGTCTAAGGATCAATACACACGTCCACAGATAGAAACATCCAATGACACTATGAAATGTGGATTTCCTACTGGCGGGTCTCGTTCTCATAATATCCTCCTGGATATTACCAAGGGCACACACCATGAGATGGTGCCTCAAAGTTTTATGATTCCTCACTCCTAATGACCTATATTATTTATGCCCCTCAAATAATATCATCCATCCATAGAACATATATTCAAGAACAGTGTTATGGCACTTCTGGGTTCTCATCATAGCAGGGATCCGCTATGACCCTTTAATGAAAAATCTATCCTTAGAAAATTATCACATGCATTGTCATGCAGAAGAAAAATCAAGATGTGATAGTGATTTTATTAATGAATAAAGTACAAAGTATTTGGTTCTAGGACACCAACTCCAAAAGAGTGGATGACTCTAGTTTCTATAGTATTGGAGTCTACTCTCTTGAGACGGATCAAGGACAAGAAATATGAGACTCCAGAGTGTTTGGACTTAAGTGAAGGCCATTAATCTAGGGAGACACCTTCAAAATATATAATAGATGTGGATGATATCATCTATGTGAAAACTCAAGTTGTTATACCTATGATTATGCAAGAGGAGCTCATGATGGAATTTCATGCCTCAAAGTGGGAAGTACATCCTGGGGTGAAAAAAATGTATTGTGACCTAAAATGACAGTTTTGGTTTCCAGACATGAAAAAGGAGATAACAGGGTTCTTAGCAAGATGTTTCACCTGTCAGCAGGTGAAGGTGGAGCATCAACGACCTGGAGTCTTATTACGGCTGTTGCCTATTCCGAAATGGAATTTGGATGACGTGACTATGAATTTTGTGGTAGGAATTCCAAAGACTCTTAAGAATAATGTTTCTATTTGGGTAATTTTTGATTTACTAATGAAGGTAGCACATTTATTTTCTCTTAGGGAAACATTTACAGTAGAGTAGTTGGGATAACTATATTTACGAGATATAGTTTGTTTTCATGGGGTTCCATAGACTATAGTTTCAGATCATGATTCATAATTTACTTCACACTTTTGGTAGGGCTTACAGAAGGCACTTGGTATAAAATTTTGGTTAAGTACGACCTTCCTCCCACATACAGATGGGTATTTGGAGCATACTATTTAGGTGTTAGAGGATATACTGCAAGCATGTGTGCTTGACTTTGGTGGTTATTTAGAGAATACTTGGATTTACTAGAGTTCACCTATCATAGTAGTTATCAGGAAAATGTATATATGGAACCATATGAGGCACTTTGTGGTAGACCTTTTATATCACCTCTATGTTAGTTAGAGGTGGGTGAGTCAAAGCTGTTGGGACCGAGTCTCATTTAGGAGACATCGAAGCTGGTACAGTTGATTCGGAAAATTATGGCTACAACTCAGAGTAGGTATAAGTTTTATGCTGATAGATGAAGATTACCCCTAGAGTTTACATAGGGTGACTATGATTTCATTTGGGTTTCACCTAGATTGGGTCACCACAGGATACAGAGGCAGGGCAAGTTGGGGCCTAGGTTTGTAGGACCATTTGAGGTGCTAGAGAGAATCGGACCAGTAGCATACCGATTAGCCCTCCCACATAAATTCAGCACTATGAATGATGTTTTCCATGTGTCACAACTAAATTGGTATCACCCTGACCCTTATCATGTGATTGATGTGGAAGAGGTTGACCTCGAGATTGATGTGTGCTTAGAGGACCATCCGATACGTGTGTTGGGTTGTAGTGAGAAAGTGTAATGGGGAAAGACCATGCTGTTAGTTCATGTGTTATGGAAATATGGAAATTTTTAAGAGGAAACTCAGGGATAGGAAGCAGACAAGATGGCTCAATAGCCCAATCATTTTGGCTTAGAATCTTAGAGAAGTTTGGGAGTGGAGGTTGAGGATGAGGTATTATAAGGTGGGGAGATTTTAAGATCCCAAACTTTTCTGGAGGCATCTCAGGCACATTTTTAGGAACTTTATGAAGTTTTTAATTACCTTTTCTTTGGAGTAGTGGATTTGGCTGCGTTTGGGTGAACTTTATAGAAAAACTAACAAATAGTGGGATGTGCAAGATTTGCACACGGTTTGAAAAATTGTGCTATTAAACCATGCCAAGCATGAAAAACATGACAGAGAGGTCCACATGGTTTGCGCATAGTTTGAAAAACTGTGTGGCTAAACCATTCCAACCATGAAAACATAGATAGATAGGTCAACATGGTTGGTGTACAATTTTCCCTAAAAGTGTGCCCCTACCCCGGAAACTGTGCACACAGATTTAATTATCCTAAAATCCTTTTTAAAATAATCTGAACCCTCGAGACTCCCATATTTCAACCTTGGATTGGGCTTGGAAAGTTCTAGGTGATTCCAAATCCTTCCAGAGGGATTCCAAGGTGATTCGAACATCATTCTTTGTGACCAAAATACCATATTGAACATATGCTCTTTTCCCGATAAGTGGATTTCAACCTATTGCTTCTACCATTCATTCCTCTATGTTTCCTTGATATTTTCATGGAATATCTCCCCCATTTCCGTGGATCTAAACTTATGAGTTGAGATCTAGATATGGGATTGTGGATCTAGGTCTAGATTTTCAAGATCTTGATTCCTTGAATCTTAATTTTGATTTAGGTATTTAGATTCAGAGTTTGATCGATGGTGTTGTGCCGCTCAGATTCTGGGGATTTTTGTTGGGCTAATATCCATCAATAAACTAAGGTAGGTGGTCTAAATCAAACTCCCATAGTCTTGGATTTGATATGTGAATGTGATTTTTTGATTTTCTAGCTTCCCTTGATAATTGATTTCCTAAATTGGTGTAATTAGGAATGTGTAATTGACTTATGATTTCCTTGGTGATTAACTAATAATTGAGTCAAGAAACAAATGAAGGGGGGTTTCCAGAATAGATATTTGTTTTGGATATTTGTTATGGGATGAGATATTGTAATTGAGATATTGAATTTATTGTGATCAGATAATTAATTGGGGGAAAATTAATTATGAAATGATGTTTGACTATGTAAGATAATTTATTTTCAGAATTATTTATGTGACATGATGTTGATCAAAGATAATTAATTGTGATAATAAATTATGACATGTTGAAATTTTATATGGATAATTAAATATGAAGAATTAATTATGGAATGAGAATTGTGTTGATTGATTAATTAATTGATGAATTAGTTAATGGGTTATGTACTTTGTTAATTTTGAGTTAACTAATGGCCTTTGAAATGTTTTACTAATCGTTGGATTAATAATGGAATGATGTGACTAATTCTTGTGAATTAAATAATGACTAAATGGAAGAAATTTTTATGGTGATAGGCATGGCGTTCTAAACTGATTAGAATTTGTGACTTGAACATGGCGTTACACCCCAATAGTTATCCAGGATTGAGATATGGGGTGATAGGCATGATGAACTGCACCGAATAAGATATGGAGTGATAGGCATGAAAACCTACACTTAATGAGATTTGGGGGTTATTGACATGACGTTCAACACCAAATTAATGATAACAATAAATAATGATTAAAATGGGAAACATGAATTGCAACTGGTCATAAAGTGACGATTAAAGATTAAATGACAATGTGATAACTATGTAAGTATGCATTGTATTTATTGCTTCATAAAACTACGTACATTATATTTTGACTGAAATTGTTTTAGACACCATTGGAAGTGGCCTATTTAGTTGTACTCACACCCTATTCGGGCCACTTGATCAACACTCAAGTAGACATTGTTGTTGTAGGACAAGATAAGGGCAAGGACCTAGGATATGTCGCTGTTTGGGATTGGAGAATGAGAGAAGGAACCAGACATGGTTCAGGATCTACTTGGGAGTTGTTGTGTCTTTAATTTTAATTGCACTGTAAACACTTGAAATTTACATTGTCATATCATGTTTTACCTTTCAGTTGATTATTGTATTCCATTGTTTTGAGTATCATATAAAATGGTATTGTTTTGTTTATTATATGATTCTTCACTTGGTTATTATTGTTTTCTTTTGTTGATGGTTTATTCTGATAAATAAGGGTATTGTTTCCCCAAGACTGACTTACAATACCCTTGCTTCTAGTCGACACCCTCTGGCATACGGGGAGGCACACATGACCATATGTCATTCTTTATTTGGTATCTAAATTCCCTCCAACTTTTTGGTTGAATATAAATTATATTTTTGTGTATATAAAGTGTTCCCATAAATATTTTACATTCCTTACCATTTTTACTAATTATAGTGCTATTCTCATTGTACCGAACCATGATCTGCATGTGTATATTCCAGAACTCTCGCATTTTTGTGTGACATCATTATCTGGTAAGGGATTAATCTAATCATGAAAAATAATTATTAAATGAAAATAATATATATAAATATATCATTAATAAACTATCTATAATTTTGAAACACATACCAGTAGATAGGGGATCTGTTGAACCCTGAAGTGCTGTATCTAGAGGAGGAGGGAGAGTATCCTCTATGGTAGGTGGGATATATATAGCTAGAGTACATTGTATATTCAATGATGATAAGTATACTGATGTAGGGAGAAATCATGAAGGATATCCCTATATAGATGAGAGTGGATTTGGATATGGATATCTTGGTGGGATATATGACGGAGCAGTGCCCTGTATAGTGGATGGTGGGAGTGGGTAATTAGAAGGGATGAGAGCCTAAGAACTACCAACCTGTGTGGGTGAGAGTAGAAAAGGATATGAAAAAGGTGGGTATGGAAAATATGTAGATGGAATAATCAAAGGATTACCTCTTGGTATCTTAAGTGGGATGAATGGAGGATGAACTTAATGAACTGCTAGTGATTGAAGCGGCATAGTGGTAGGCTGAACCGTAGAATCAGTCATACCAATACCCCCTGCCATACTGTCAGCCTCCATAGAAAAATAAAATAATATTCTTGATTATGTATCCTAAAATAACATGGGTGATAAAATAAAATAAACAATAATAAGTTAAACAATATGAAAGAATATAACATCCAAAAAGAAATGGTACTTATAGTGGTGATCATAGGAGACATGCCTAAATCTCTAACATGTTGTTCATTTCTCTATATTCTTCTCATTCTAATGTCATTATAATAATAAATTTTGACCTAAAGATTTAAAATAATATTCTAATATAAATATAAATAATGAAAATGTTAAATAATACATTTTTTTGACTTAAAAAACAAACTAGAAGATGAAAATTCTATTTAATGCTAAGAGTTATCATCTTAAAAATAATAATTTTATTACATTTTGATATTCTGTCACCACAATGTAAACTCATTTTAAATTTTATAATTTTAATTAAAGATAATTCTTTATTTAATAATAATATTCATATTCTTGGTATGTGTATTTGTATTATTTATATGTATGATCAATAATATAAACATTTATAGTATCTGAATTATTCTTGGTAGGTTTACAAATAAAACATAAAACAAGAACTGATGAGAAACATCATTGAAACATCATCATTATAAGAATATTATATTACCATAATTACTAGAAGTTGTTATATATTAATATATTTCACTTCATTAGTATCATCTTTACTAAATCATCATTGTTGTAGCATGCCACTTTTATAGACAATATTAGTATCAAAGCCTTACATTTGTACCACATTCAATATTATTAGAAGCATTACACTAATAATGATTAAATATTTTCACTTTTGGAATCTTTAGTAACACTATTACATTATAAGTTCTTATACATTTACATTATAATTGGATGTATTACTGTAGAATCGGTAACACTTGCAGTGTTTACACTAATAATGCTTATAAGAATAAAATTACACTAGAAGTTTTTTACAGTAGCTGTACCATTTCTTACTTCAGTTGCCTCTATAGAGGTATGATATAGAATCCCCCTACTAAATAACACCATAGATGGGATTGGAACCCATGTAAGTGACCATGTGGAAAGAGAACCGAGGAAGGTTACATGGGTGACCACCTATGTGTGAACATATAGGTTCAGTGTTTTCTAAATTGGATGGAATTAGGTTCCATGATGTATCTCCCATGTGAGGCATTGAGGGATGAGTATGAATCAATTTAAATGAATATAAGGATTTTAATTTCTTCAATATGGTAAGAGTCTCAGGGTTGGGCATGAATCCAAATTGAAGAATGTTGGGAACAAGTGTATTTTTCCCTAGATAGCCTATGAGTTTTTTTTGAAGATTAATTTTTTATTACTTCTCTTTGGTTATTGATTTTAAAATAACTAAAAGGATAGTTTTTAGGATTCCTGGTTGTATATGACTATTCTTTTTGTTCTCATTATCTTTAGAAATCCATACTTCACTATACATTGTACTTCATATAGAAAAGGGTTTCCTTTTATAAAAGAAATTTATTCTAAAAAATAGAAAATTAGATTTTACACTCTTTAGTTTATATATTCACATACACAATCTTATGTTTATGCATTGTATTTTTTAGAGTATACCTTCATTTTAATGCATAACTTCCATTCAATAACTTTATACTTTTATTCATTTAAATATTTATTCTTGGATGCATTTATATTCATTTCTTTTAAGTTCTTTATAAGAATATCTATTCTAAATAATTTTTTTAACTCCTTATGAAAACATTGAAATTAGGAAGAACTACATTAAAATAAATCAACATATTGTAAGGAAGATAGGCTAGGACATATGGTAAGTGTGAATAAAAAATATTCTCCAACTAAATAAGTTTGGATGCAATTATTTTATAATATAATGTCATTACATATTTTATCGATTAATCTTTATAGTAGTATTTTGTTGATAGACCCATTAACACACTCACTTTAGCTATACATTCATGTATTGACACAAGTTATTTACAATATAATAAGAGAATATAAAATTTTAATAATATAAATGAATTTTCTTGTACTCACATGAACATAAAATGTTTTAAATGTTTTACATAATCATAATTTCTAGAACATGGTTTTTTGTTTCTATCTTTTGTGTACTAATTATATACTAATCACAATTAATGTATTACATTAATGAAATTATTTATGATCATCCATTATTTAAGGTAACCATATAAATTTAGTTAATGGAATAAATTTTATTATACCACCAAATAGAATGGATAAAATGTTTAGTTTCTAGATAGAAAATATTCCCCCAAATTTTAACTTAATCAAATAAATCCATTAGACTTAAGTAATTATTTTAATATATATATTATTTATATTAATATTAAAGTTACTTTTTTATATTTGATTCATATTAATTATACTAAATAATATTATTAATCCACCCTCTACTACCCATACTCTTTAAACAAATCATACTTTTCATTACAACTAAACATCACAAGAATGACCATTTTTTCCTTTTACCATTAGGCTTGAATTTTAAAACTGGTCAATAATTCATAAAAAAGTATTATGTATAGTCTAATGTTTTCTATTTTTAAATTATAAGAACCATTTCACAAAAAATATAATTCAATAATTCAACCCAGTTAGTAGATTTGGCATGTAGTAGGGTCCACTTTTTTAAACATATTGATATTAACATTATTTAAAGAAAACTTTTCTTTACACATAATTGTTAGATATGAATTTAGTTGATTAAACTACCATGAATATTCATAATAGTTTCATATATAAATTATATAATACCATGTTTTCCAATATATAGAATATACATCACATAATTTTTGGAGATTTATACCCAAAAAATCAAGTATATGACCTGAATTTTAACTATATTCATGTAGATTTTATATGAGTATTAAAAGTAAACATTTGATACATTATTAAATTTGGACCTCTTATCAATGTTTTGAAATTCATAATTGGAATAAATAAAGTTATTTTCATCTGATGATACTATTTTTTTATTTGATTATAAATACCATATCTGATGTTGATGCATTGGTGGTTTAGTATAATTTGTTGTAGTATATAGTTAGTAATATACGATTCTGTATTAGCCATCTTCATGTATTATTTTTGATATAGTTTTAGTTAGTTTCCCGTTTTAATTTTCCTTTCCATTAGTTAAAATTTGGGCCAAATTCTTTCATTGTACATAATAAAATGTCGAAACATATTATGTTTTAATTACTAATGACATTTTTAATTTTTTATCAGGATAATCTATTGTGATAATTTCACAATTATGATGCACCTGAAACTAGATTATCTTACTTTCAAATGGACCTTTAATTCACAATCATTAAATTATTTACAAAAACACATAATATACTATACAATTTCATGAGGAGAAATACTACATAATTTGATATCATGTTTGAAAGTTTAAAAAAACACATACAACATTGCAATAATATCAGTTGAATACTTACAAATGTGTCAAAGCAATGTGTTCTCAGTGACAATTAATGGTTCAAAATTTGTTATAAAAATTGAATTATATAATTCATAAAATGAAAAATTTAAGTAAATATCGACAGTTTAATCTAAAAAATAATTATTATCCATGCCTTCGTCAACAATATATCTAGGAATGACATCAAAAATAAAACCAAATTATCTTTTAAGGGTTCAGTTACATTAAACACCTGTATAGCTTGTGATGAAAGAATATAAGGTTTATTTGTATTAATATGATAGTTTATATCAATCACTCTAAATACACAGTTATCTATATGAATGCCTTACCATGAAATTGAATCAAACCTCCTGCATTTCATTATTGTGACATAGTCATGCACATAGTAATATAATAAGAAAATTCTTTTGATAACCCCATAATATGATATATTTTTGGATTGATGTTTCTTATCTGATGCACTTGCATAATAATTTTTTGTGGCACTTATCATGACACCATCATACTACCTTTCCTTTTTTTGTTTCACAGATATTTATAAAAAAATTTAAGCTACTGACGACCGCTTTCTTACAATCACGTACGATACTATTTGGAACAAAGGAAAATGTTCTTATTTCATTCGATACACCATTCATAGGTAAAGTTATAACCGAAAAGACAATAACATCAAATATTAAACAGATACCTATGATTATGTTATGAAAAAGGAAATATATTACCTTTCACTTTAACCAAGAAGTATATTATTTTCTATGAAATTGTTCCCTTCTCTTAATAGATAGGGAATAATGTCTCCTTTTTATATTTTCTAAATGTTCTATACAAATATGAAATATCTAAAATTTAAAAATCTATTAAGAAATCACACAATGAAAAAATGAATATTTATCAGTTTACTTACTTGATGTAATCATCTAGTATTCCAAAATTGAATAATACTATATGATGACACATTCCCCATTCTTCCCTGCTTAAACCACACAACGAGTATGATTCAGACATCCCCTCTATTGGTGAAGTGAAGGAAATATAGGCTCAATGAGATCATATTTCCCATATTCAATTCTCATTAGTCGATTATACCACATAGTGAAATTATCCAAGTATGGAAAACATAAATACATTCATTCTTATACTAAATATACTTTCACAATAGAACATTCAGGATGATATTTATTTAACACATACTATTTCTATGTAAAAAAAATTCTTTCTATCAGATACATCTATCGACATGAAACTGGACCACCAAAAAGAACTTATTTTTTAAAATGATCAATTTTATGTAAGCTACATTTGAAAAAATTTGGTGGAAATTTTTTCTCCATGTCTAAAAGAGCAGTTGATGTATCCCTATACAATTTCTAAACAAGAATTTTTCTCAGTCTTTTTACACAAAGGTCTTGATAAAAATAAAATAAATTAATCACAACAATTCAAAATTATGTGAAATTAAATGTCAAATGAAAATGGAAATAAACTCATTTAACAAGACATGGTAATCATGGGTTTTAGGAGGTTTTAGTTTTACAGCTCATGTATTCAATTATTTCAAAATATTACTTGAATAAACATTTGGTACCTTCAAAATATCTAAAACCTAAAGAAATTTCTTTTTATCCATCTTTATCATTGAATAATAGGATGGGTAATTTCCACTTATTTTGAATAATTAAATTAGTATAAAGTCTTTCTATTATACCCCAATCTATCAAATCATGACATGACCACAAATTTTCTTTTGTTTTTATCTTGACATTTAAAATAGTAGCAAGAAAAATATGACAATTTTTTCTTGATAATCATTACATTTAAAAAATGACGCAATATATTTAATTACCAATATGAAAACTCAATAAATATAATATTATTTCTATAATTTCTATAGTAATTCAAATTAATATTCCTTAAATTTATGATATTGTAGGATGAAATTGATTAATGTAGATGCTCAATACAAGAGGGGTGGGGGTGAATTGTATACTTTAAAAATTCATTTAGAACCTTTAAAGTTAAGTTTAACAAGTTCAAACAAACATTAAGAAAACCCATTGAAGAAACCTTTTCTTAAAAGAAAGATTCTACCATAAAGAGAATAGAATTTGTAATATAATAAGAGTAACAAAATTAGAAAGTATAAGAAATTTATACTTTCTATCTTTAACAAAGTTAAGATTATAGTGGAAATAAAACAACCTGAAATAGAAAACAAGTAACTACAAGATTATTTTAACCCAAAGATAAGGGTATCCAACAACCTTGGATAAAGGTCCCTTGATTTATACTTTCAAGAAAGTCTGTCTTACCCAATCCCAGGTAAGCCCTTAATCTGAAGATCGATATCTGTCTTGATGTACCCACAAGCCCTTAATTTAGAAGGAAACCAGAACCTCCGTCTTCCAAATGTAAAAGCCCACGATCAGTACGATCAGAGTCTGCACAAAGAATGTCTGAACAAGTTGTTCACACCAGAACAAGTTGTTCACGACATCCACAAAAAGCACTAAGAGTTGAAAGAGACCCTCTCTCTAGAAATCATTTCAAAGATTTTTCACATGTGTCAAGTTCATCCACCCTCTGTTTAGTTTATTTTTTGCATCGTTCAAGTGAAATTTTATTTAAAGGAAAATCTTTCTAGCGGTCAGCTCCACTTCAACCACCATTTTTTTCTTAAATTTGGTGGGACCTGGACACATGTCAAACATGCAACATTTAGTTTGTAACAGATTGTACGACATCGTTTCAAGTAACAGAAACGATGTTAAATTAAAGATGAGCATTATGTAAGAAAACAAGGAATCCGATAATATAGGAATGATACATTAAACAACTTTAACATTATTAAGAAAAATAGATTCTTAAGAAAAAGTAAATCGGATTGTGAAACCAGTATCTCATTTGTTCCAGAATTGGAATCATAAAATCAGAATCACTTATACATCGGATTCGGTATCATAAAGACGGTATCACTTTTACACTAGATTCAGAATCATAAATATGGTATCACTTATATACCAGAATCATTATCATAAAGATGGTATCACTTATACACCAGAATCGGTATCATAAAGACGATATCACTTATACACCGGAATCGGTATCATAAAGACGGTATGAAAAATCTATAAATATAATCAGAATGGAAAATCTCAATGATACATCTGTAAGTATAAAAGAATGACAAATCGTAATGAAACATCTATAAGTATAACAGAATAAAAAATCGTAATGATACATCTCTAAGTATTACAAAATAAAAATTCTGGAACTTAAGAAAAAACATAACTTAATAAAAACACAGAACATAAGAAAAAGTGTTTGTGATTTTCAAAACATAAAACCATAAGGAATGGAGAAGTCATAAGATAACCTTATTGACTCCACAATCTCCCCTTTTTTGGATATCACAAACAACTTTGCTAAGTAAGAATATATTGACTTAGATAAACAAGTATGAAAAACTTATCTTCCCCTTTGAATGAGATTTCTGATGAATACAACTAACTCCCCCTTAGGTTATGTTTCCCAAGGATCATATTCTTGATCTTTAGTATTTGGATTTCTTTCTTAAGAAAATAACCCCCCTTATATAAACAATTCTTTTTAAAAAAACTCCCCCTTAGGTCATTATCCTTTCTTACCATACTCTCTCTCAATATATTTTCTTCCTTTGAGATCTTAATTAAATTCTTCCTTTAAATAAATTATCCCCTTTGTGATTTTCAAAAAGAGGGTAAAAAATGGAGTAGTATAATATGTACCTGTAAGGTTAAACAATTATATATTTGAAAACAAAAGAAAGATATGCAAGAAGCTTCTTAATGAAATTTTGTAAATAATGTTTAGATTACAACAAAACATCGGAATTTCAAAAAAAAATCATCCATCATTATTCTTCTCAGATAAAATTTTCTTTATCAAGGATTTAAGTTTCTTCACTTCCTTATGATCTTCTTCAAACTTCTTCAACAAGATCTCCGGATCCTGATTCTTCTTTTCTAATGACAAGATTCTTTCTTCTTGAGAAGCCACCTTTCTCTCTAATCCAGCTCTAACTCCCTTCTCACTGCTTACATATCGGGCAACAGAATTGAGTTGACTAGACTTCTCAGAGATTGATTCCTTGACCTTGTTGAACTCAATTTCACAAGTATTGAAAGCTCTATTTGTTGAATCCATGAAGACACCAAACCGTCTTAGCTCTTCATTGATTGTTTTCGTATGGTTAAAGACTTATATTACAAGTCACCTTATCAGCTTTGTAATCAATAAAAAGATTACTAAAGTCTTCTTGTTGCTTGAAAACCATGTTTATAAGAATATTGTTTGATTCCATCTTTTGATTTAGCATTTCTTACATCATGTGACTCCGAGAATCTATATTTGCAAGAAACAGAATGGTGCTGGCCAAATTTCTTAAAGATAGCTTGAAAAAGTAATGTCCAACAGATGATGAGGATTCGGAACCTGAAACAACTTTCCCTTTCTGAGATCCATTTAGAGTTAAGGAAACTGATTTTTCTATTCTCTTAGTGGTCTTTTGAGGAATTTCTTTTTTGGATAAGGAAACAAAAACACTCTTAACTCTGAAAAATTTTTGAACTGGATATTTTTCATCAGATACTTGGATAACATTAAGATCTAGTTGTTCATCTTATTCCTCTTGAAACTCTTCTTCTTAACCACCTTGATGATAAACATTTTCTTTCTATTCTTCTTCCACTTCAGTTTATACTTGTTCTTCTTCTTCAACTTGTACTTCTTCATCAACTTCTACTTCTACCTCAACTTCTACTTCTTCAAATTGTACTTCAACTTGTTCTTCAGAATCAAATTTAGAGACTGAACTCGCAGGAGTTCTAATGTAGTCTTCCACTTCCCTTAAAACATCATCATAGTCTTCTTGAACTATCTGATCTTCTATTTCCTGAACAGGTTCTGATAAAGATAGAAATTTCTTGGATTTATGGATTTTCGGACTGATAACTAGTTTCTTATGAACAACTTTAGATTCCTGTACTTGTTGAGACTTCTTTTCTAAAGCTTTTATAAGAGACTAACATACACGATCTTCCAAATATTTCTTCGTCTATAACTTATCCTTCTTTTCTTTATCAAGATTTTCAGCTTGCTGAAGTTTTAAGGCCTTAGCCTCTGTAGGATTTAAGCCAAAGGAAGGATCTCCTTCCTTTATGGTAGCTTCCATTTTTCTCCACTTTGTAACTATTGCATCATAATTGGATTTTGGTTTCTTTGTAGGAGGAGGTTTTGATACCGGGACATTAGGAACTAGTATAATTATGCTAGGTTCTTCCTATTTCCTTTTCTTGGGTAACGATTTTTAAGACTCTAGAACATCACCTTTGTTTTGGAAAATAATTTCTTCAAAAGTTTTGGATTCTTGTAAAAAATATCTCTTCATCCTCCTTAGAGTGTCATCACTGATCAACAAAATATTAAAAGGATTTGAGACTGATCGGCATGGGATATTCATCTCTTGAAGGCAAATAACAATTATCCTGGAGATAGTTGTCGGATACATAAGAATTTGAGTTCTTATGGATCCACCTTTTATTGCATGGATGGTGAGAGAGATTTACTTCACAAAATTGATCTTCCTTAAGTTGATGAGAAAGTCTAGCATAATGATATCACATATCTTTAGAGAGTCCATATCTCCTTTTATTGGTATAAGAAATTATTGCATCCAGAGAGCTACCATCTTGTGGTTTATTAAAAGATTCGTAATCTTCAGATTCTTAACATATCTGAGACCGAGAAAATGTAGTGCTTTGTATTTTTGAAAATAACCTTCCTTCTCAGGAAGTATTTGAGAGCAAATAATAGCTTCCCCTTCATACGGAATGTTAAGAACATTTGCTGCCTTCTTATAGGGGACTGTATATGTCTTATAATAACATTTGAATGTAAACAGATCCTTACCATCCTTTTGGAAGAAAGTAACAGATTCATATAAATGAATAACCAAGTTAGGATAAACCAGATCCTAACTTTTCTCCTTAGCCACACAAAAACTTTCCCATACATTATTTATTATCACCTTAGAGATAAAGGAGTCATATTTTACAAATAAGTTAGGGAAAATCAACCTTTCCCTAAATATTGAACAATCCTTTATTTCCTTTCTAGTTGGCACGTGGTCTGCTGAGGATTCAGGAGTCATTCAGGGTGATAGAGACAAAATAATCGGAACAAAAACTTTGATGGTAATAGAGCTTCGGAACAGAGATCAGTAAGGATGGTGCAATTCTTATAAATGAGGCACACCTTATATAGACAAGGATATGACCATTCAACTTCCATAAGAAAATCAAACGACTGAAAAAATTGATCTGAACTAATGGTTGAAGATGATAAAAAAATATAAATTCTGATCTTTTTTCGTAAAGTAAACCGGAATTTAAAATTTTGAAAAACCATCAACTAAAACATAATATAATAAAATAAAGAGTAAGAAAGATTTACCTTTTGTAATACTCTGAAAAGTTTTTCGATATTATAAGAATTATCTTTAATGTTTTAAAATCTGGGATTCCAATACCAAAATTTCTAATACTAAAAATTACAATACCAAAATTTCCAATACCTAAATTTAAAATACCAAAATTTCCAATAAAGAAAGATAAATTAAAAAAAACTTAATAAAAGAATAAAACCAATCAATCATATGCACTCCCCCTAAAATAATTAGTAGTTTAATGTTAGGATATAATTTAAATAAGAAGTAGATATGAATGATTACCTTACATAGATCATTCCTAACTTCTGTTTAATGTATTCAAATCTATCAGAAGATAATGACTTTGTAAAAATATCAGCAAGTTGTTCTTGCATTCCGATAAATTGAACAATAATATCTCTTTTAAAGTTATCTCCAAAGGTTAATTTTACACCTTTAGTCTTTAAAATCTTTTTGAAATAGTCTTTGTGTCCAGTCATGTGCCGAGAATATCCACTATCCATGTTCCATATGTTGTTGGTACTTCCTTCATTGACCTGAAAAAGAAATGTTATGTTTTCTCAATCTAAACATGCTTGGATCCAGAAATGTTATATAATAAAAGTTTGGGTATCTACATTTGTATAGAAAAGTAAGCTTTATGAAACCCAAGATATTTAACATAATTTAAAGAAAAGTTATTCTTCTAATGCCCACCACTTTGACATATTACAAAAAGGGTCTCTTGGAGGAACAAAAAAATTGTTTCTAAAAATAGGTTTTTCATGAGAATAATCTAATCCTTGATTATTACCATGAGGTTGGATATGAGAATACATCTTTTCAAAATATTCCTTACCAGAAGTAAAATTTGCAATAAGTTTATTCAAATAATTTTTTTAGACTTTTTGTCTTAGGGCTAAATTCCAATCCTCTGGAATAATAGACTTAGAGTTAAGTTTATCCTCTAAAACATCTTTTTAAAAAAATAGATTTTAAGATCATTATAAAGATTATTCTTCTCAAAATTAGCTTCCTCAAGTTTCTTAGAAAGATTTTCTAAAACATCATTTTTCTTATCAAGATATTTTTAAGATCTGAAATTTCTTTTGTTAAAATAAATTCTCTAGAATTTGCCTTGTCATGTTTCTTAGAAACATTACAATTTATTATCTCTAGCAACTTAGAAAATATAGAAAATTCCTCATAGGAAAGAAAATCATTATCATTATCTAGTGAAGAAGATTCTTCATCTGAATAAAAATATTTATCCGGAAAATTTTCACTCAAAGACATATTGGTTAAGGATTCAACAGTTCGTACCTTAGCCATAAGACATTGATTTTGAAATGGAGCTCGGGCTATTAAACCAATATTTTTTTGTTCAGAAGATTCATAATCTGAATAATCATTAGAAGAATATCCATCACTAGAACTCCAAGTGTCATTGGATTTTTGGATTTTCTTATGCTTTGATCTATATAAATTCTTCTTGTTTTTCTCATAATTCCTATCCTTCTTGTCTCTTTTCTTACATATGGGACAATCAGGTCTGATGTGACCAGTTCTTCTACATTCATAGAATGTCACTTATCCATCTTTATTATCTTTTCCATATTTCTTCTTGTATCTATATTGAAAGTTATTTTTCCCAACAATATTGTTCATCCTCCAAGCAAGATTTTCTAACTCATTTTCTGATGTTTCACTTTCACTAGATTCATATTGAACAAAAACCTTCTTAGATTTAGATATTGTAACTCTCTCAGGAGTCTTGGATTTCGTATGATTTGATGTAGTTGTAAAAGCAACACCTCCATTTACATTATTCTTCTTAATATTATCATCATCTCTCTTCATTCTGGTTTCAAGTTAAAGAAGGGTTCCAAACAGTTCATCAAGAGAAATCGATGTAACTTTTCTATTATCATCTATAACTATTCTCTTGGATTCCTATTCGTTAGGCATGATGTCTATAATCTTTTCTACAAGAGATTCATCATCAAAACCTTTCTCACCCATTGATTGTAAGATGTTGATAATAGTCATGAATCTTTATTGTACCTTACATACGAGTTCTCCATAAGGAAAGAAAAAACCGTGATACTCGGCTCCGAGCATAGCTCTTCTAGTTTCGATAACTTTGGAAGTTCCAAAGTGAGTTAATTCAAGATTCTTCCAAATACTATATGCGGATTCACAGGATGAAATTTGGATATATATATATTTCTAATCCTGGAAAAAACCAAAGTATTACATACCTTAAAGTTCAGATGGTATTCCACCTTTTCTGGCTTAGTAAAGGTTCTAAGTTCCTTATCAGGAATCTTATAATCTTCAGTTAACATAATGTAGTTGTCTATACTTGTGTTTATCACAAAGGTCTTCATTCTGTCTCTCCAATACTCATAGTCATTTCCATCAAATATTGGCTGTCTAGTAGGATTGGGATTATCTAGAGATCCAACATGAATTCATGCCATACTAAAAGGAATTTCTTTCCACATAACTTATTAGAAGTAAAAGTTTATAATCAAATAATAAAAAGAAAACTTGAGAAAGAAAACTTATATGTGGATATAAGTATTTCATAGATCTCCTCTGATACCAATTGTAGGATCGAATTGATGAATGTAGATGATCAATACAAGAGGGGGGGGGGGGGGTGAATTGTATACTTTTAAAATTTCTTTGGAACCTATAAAGTTAATTTTAACAAGGTTAAACAAACATTCAAAAAACCTCTTAAAAAAACTTTTTCTTAAAAGAAAGATTCTACCTTAAAGCGAATAGAATCTGTAATATAATCAGAGTAATAGAATTAGAAAGTATAAAAAAGTTATACTTTATATATTTAACAATGTTAAGATTACAATGGAAATAAAACAACTTGAAATAGAAAACAAGTAATAATAATATTTTTTTAACACAAAGAGATAGATATCCAACAAACTTGGATAAAGGTTCCTTGATTTATACTTTAAAGAAAGTCTGTCTTACCCAAAACCAGGTAATCCCTCAATCTGAAAATCAGTATCTGTCTTGCTATCTCTGCAAGACCTCGATTTAGAGGAAAATTAGAACCTTTGTCTACCAAGCTCGGAAGCCCACGATCATCACGATCGGAGTCTGCAAAAACCAAGTCTGAACAAGTTGTTCACACCCGAACAAGTTGTTCATGACATCCGCACGAAGCACTGAGAGTTGAAAGAGCCTCTCTCTCTAAAAATCACTTCATAGCTTTTTCACATGCATCAAGTTCATCCACTCTCTGCATTGTTCATTATTTTCATCGTTCAAGTGAACTTGTATTTATAGGAAAATCTTCCCAATGGTCGGCTCTGCTCTAATGGTCATTTTTTTCCTTAAATTTTAGAGGGACCTAGACACGTGTCAAATATAAAATGGTTAGTTTGTAACAGATTGTATGACATTATTTCATGTAACAGAAACAATGTTAAGTTAAAGATGAGCGTTATGTAAGAAAACTTGGAATCCGATAATATTGGAATGATACATTAAAAAACTTCATAATTATTAATAAAAATAGATTATTAAGAAAAACAAAATCAGATTGTGAAATCGGTATCTCATTTGTTCTGGAATCAGAATCATAAAATCCGAATCACTTATACACAGGATTCAGTATCATAAAGATATCACTTATACACTAGAATCAGTATCATAAAGACAGTATCACTTATACACCAGAATCAGTATCATAAAGACGGTATCACTTATACATCAGAATCAGTATCATAAAGATTGTATCAATTATACATGAGAATTTGTATCATAAAGATGGTATGAAATATCTATAAATATAATCAGCATGGAAAATCGTAATGATACATCTGTAAGTATAACATAATGACAAATTGTAATGAAACATCTGTAAGTATAACAGAATGAGAAATAGTAATGATACAACTGTAAGTATAATCGAATTACAATTCCAGATCTTAATAAAAAAATAGAACTTAAGTAAAAGATAGAACTTATGAAAAAGTGTTTGTAATTATCAAAACAGAAAACCATAAGGAAAGGAAAAGTCATTAGATAACTTTATTGACTCAATAGATATTTTATTTACCTTTTCCAAGAACATAATTCAAACCATCAAGTTCTTTAAAAATATCATTCCCTGACATTCATTGAGGCGTTTCATCTATCTTGGTAGCATTATTGAACTTTTTCCAATTTTTGTAGTATGGACGATCCAATGGTATAAATCATCGATCCCCTATGAATATGAAAGTTCATTGAAACTTTAATATTTTAGAGTGTGTATTTTTCATATAAATAGGGTAGGGTAATTTACCTTTTAAACTCAAAGTATAAATCATTTCTATGATCACTGGGTCCAGATATTAATATACTCATGATAGTAAACAAATTCTTCATACACATCCAAGAAAGAAAGTTATATATGTGATTTATAACATGATAAGTATTGTGTGTAGAATGAATTTGGAGAAATAAGTTGAAACCTTCACATAATAATCCCAATATAAATTTTTTAGATCATCTTCAAAATCAGAATGTAACCTACCAAATTTCTTCCAAGATAACTCATCCGCATGATACACTATTTTACAATTATTCTTATTTTATTCATCTTCATTAAATCTCATATTTATTGTCATTTTTATGACATAACAAGTTTTTGAATCCTAGAAATTAAAGGGAAGTGCCAAATCACTTTCTATGGTATGTATAATTGAGTTCTATCTTCAATAGTCTTCTAACTTGATGTATCAAACTATTTAAACCAACTCAACTCTTAATTTTCCTTCTAGAATAGACAAAAATCTTTAGTGTAGTAATGGATCTTACTAGATAAAAATAAAAAATTTTCAAACAAATTTTATTCCATGTAATCATTTTATAGAATACATTTATCATTTTGTAGTAAATACATAATAAATGTAAGGATATATTCAACCATAATATTACTAAACCCATATATTTCTTTCCCATGATATAATTACATTACAAACTCAAGTTTTATTATTTTTTATATGCATGATATACTGGGGTATTCACATATTCCATCATCTTTCTAACACTCTCCATGTCATAAATCTGATCAACACACAAAAACATTGTTCTAGTATTCATTTCCTCTTACACTGGTCTACATGAGGAGATGGATTTAGAAACAAATGGAAAATTATTTGAAATAAAAAATTTCATAAAAATCCTTTCATCCAAATCAATGTCATTATCCACTTGTGATTTTTCTTTTTTGTGATATGACACATGATATTTTTTTGGAAACCATTCTTAGTGATATGGTAACTCATTTCCTCATGAGTTAACCAAGGTTTTCTAGTATAATCAAAATACAGGCATTGAATTAATTTTCCATCTGAATCATTGTTGAATGAAAAGTCCAAAAGGTATCACAACTCCTTCTGAAACTCATCAATGATATGATCAACATTGTACATCCAACTTCTATACATTCTATGAAAAATAAATATGCATTAAATTAATAATCTATAAAATGAATTAATTTCATATGTATTTTTTTAAATAAAAATTAATCATCAATAAAATGTTTATAAATAATAATAAAAAATATCTTAAATGGAAAGTAAAATAAATTATTACATGTTTTTAAATTTTAATTTATTGTCAATTTTATTTTCATAATCTGCATTATTTATTTATTCATTGTTTTCAAAGATGTTATAGTACAACTTGATCAATGAAATTTTTTTGAAACTATTTTATAAATAAATATTTTTGTGTTAATGTATTCATTAAATATATATTTTTGGAATGTCCTACTTAGTTCTTATACTCAACCCTACATGTACACATTCTTAGGATATCATATGTTTTTGACTTCAATCTATTTTTCATTTACATTATATAATTTATATGTTTCTCTAATGAAATAATTATGGTTCTTGAATTATTGGCAATGTCGTCAAAGGAATGTAGTGAAATATACCACAGAGGCCTCTTGGGGATGTGGTGTGAGGCGCATCACGATGTGCATGCCTCTCAAAACTAAGGTGCGTCCCATTACATAATTAAGCATGGAAAATTTTCAAAAATATTTTAAATTAAAAAAACATAAATTCTATACGAATTATACAAATTGAATATGCATAGTTTTTGGGTCTATGTTGTGTATTTTTGGGGCTCTGTCGTGTTTTTTTAGAGCCTTGTTCAGTTTTTTTATTAATACATTAAATAATATATTTAATGTAGTTACCCACCCCAACTCTTTTTTCTAAAAAATTATCCCCTATTTCAATCCCTTTCACCTTAATTTCCAGTGTTATCACCACCGATTTCGACCCTTCCAGGGCCAATTTTTAGAAATGAGCACAATATTTTTTCCGTGGGCATGCCTTTGGGCCTCTTATGATGGAGCGGAAGGCATGAACGTTTGGTATGAATCCACAAGGTTGCAACACCTCACCAGTGATGAGACACTGCAGGTGTACCTCACAACTCCTCTCGCTAAGGAACGTGCCTCATTATATTATATAGTTCCTTAAAAAATCATTATCAAAATTTAATGATTTAGAAACTAAAGACTTTAATCCCATGATAACAATATTTTAGTTACTCAACCCATCAATTACATACTTGATTAGAGTAATAAAGTTTGATTAGTATAAATTATGAATCTCATAATTGTTAGTGACTTTATCATCCTTAATTTAAAAGGAGTTAAAAATTATCACATAATAATAAAACACACCCTTTCCGGGTTCCTATTCAAGGGAGTACAAATAGAAATTATTTCTCTTTCATTAAAACAATTTTGTAAGAACAATAATTTCATCATAGTAATTTGTATTATACAACGATTCACTTATATTTTAAAAATTCATGTGTTTTTAATAATGTGGATTGGTATGTTCCACCTAGACTATATAAGTTATTTATTTATCAACCCTTAACCAGATCAAAGTTAGTGTGAACATCTCAAATGATTTTAAGGTTGTGAATGATTCAAGTAAAGATATTTTTTGAGATGAGAGTTGGTTTTTGATTTTTAAATTCAAAATCACAATAGAGTGATTGTGGAAGATACTTCTATATTAAAATAACATGATGATTTAATTGAATGTATAGAATAATTGAGTAGTGAAGAAGGTAAAAACACCCAAGTATATGATAAAATCAAATTTCATTTTGATTCAAAAAAATTTATAAAGTATTTATCCTTATAAATTCAATATTTAAGACATACATGATGGTAATATATGATAATTTTTCCATAAAGTGTTCCACTATATTTATTCTTCTAATTCCAGGCTCAAAGACTCATCTGTTTAAAAGGATATCTTATTAGAAGAAAAAAGGAATTTTTTATGATCTAGAGGAGTGTTTTTTATTTTATTTTGTTGTTCAGTTATTAATGGTAAGTATAATAGGTAATACTTAGTAGAAATAAATTCAGATAATTTTGTTGGACTTTGGAAAATATATTTTTTAATAATATTGACAAGTTATTCTGTATTGTGTGGAAGCACATCATTATTATTGAGAGAAATTTATATTCCAAAGATTTGAAAAATAATCTATTCCAATTATTAGCAATGAATGGTGGTAGTCAATTTTATTATAAAACATGACAATATAACATGATGATGATATTCCCATTCATTTTTAATAATGATCATAGTAAATCACATTGTTTATTATGGTTGTGTTGATGTGTTTCTTTAACAATGTCACTAGATAGTTGAATTACAATATCTAATTTAGTATATAATAAGAAAGGATATAACTCATCATCTTTATTATCTTCTTAACCTAATATGAAGGATGATTGGTAGAGAATCTAACATATTTTTATTCATTAATTAAACCTCTCTCTTAGATATTACATTTTGTATTACATCACTTAAATTATTGTGAAAATTTAAATAAGTTTATTCCATGCCTACCTTATTTTTTTGATTTAATAGAGAAATTATAAGAAGATAAGTAGCTACTGCTTTGAAGTAAATATTAAATTATTTCGTTTACTTCATGTATTTTTTAGCATTAAGCGCAATTATTTATGTTAGAATAACTTAAAAATATCATTTCCCTAATAAGGGGTAAAAGTTATCATTTTTTTAAAACTTTATATTCCATAGAGGATGGAAAAAATTCCTCTCAAACTTTATCTTCCAGATCAATCATCTCAGTAGCCACTTAGGATGTTAAAACTAATTTTCACCATCAATATGTGCTAGTAATATATATTTTCATCTTGTTGAGTAAAAACAATTCACTTAAGGATTAAAATTCTCATTTATAAAATATACCCTTAATTTAAATATTTTCATAACCAATAGATTAGGTTTTCAAGAGGGGTAAATATTGATAGATCATTACATATATATAGATAACATATATTAACAATGATAAAATTAATGTACTAATCTCTTTGTAGAAATACTTGTGTCACAATATTAATTTTTTAAGACTATATTTTTTTAAATAAATAGGAAAAAAGGTCCTTATAAAAATTTAGTATTATTTTTGATTAGGTGATGTAACATTCCATAGAATCATTATCTATCATAGGAATGATTAACTAGATCACATAGTGAGGGAATATTCATTCATTATCCTAAATATTAGAGAACCTAGTTAGCTAGATAGATAAAATGGTCCTGAAAAATCAATGCATTGTGTTTGAAAAAATTACTTTAACTAAATCAAGGGGAACTAGTAGTTTTCATTTTATGTTTTCACAATAAATATTTTATGATTAACTAAATAAATCAGTTAATGATATATGTTCACCTCACATCATTAGTCATAAAAACCATACAGTCTATTCTATATTTTATATTAAAATAGATTTTAAAAGCTAAAATTTCCATATATTATTAATGCTTAATAATATTTCATGTTATGAACTAAAATAACATCTCGTGGAATTAAAAATTTTGTGTATAACCATAATGGTAAATGGATATATAAAAAACATGTTATGTGGAGGGGATTTCCCTTCTACTCCAAAGGTATTCCATATAGAAACATTAAAATCTATAGACTGTTGACGTAAAATAATATGATAATATCCAATGAAAAAATATATAATTATCCATTAAAATATTAAAAACAATTACATAGATAAAATAGATTTATAGAATAAAAAAAATACATAGAGAAACATTTTATGTGTATTGGGAATGGTTTTGGATGCTATGTTAAAGATAACATCATCATGTGATTGAAGGACACCATTTCCTAGAATTATTCAAATAAGGATTTCTAGAAAGTGATAGTAATCTAATATATTCATATTCTAGAGAGTTATTGATTAAAAATATACCAGTAGAATCTAATTTAACCATAAAATAGTTTTACCAAAACCCATAATCATTTTAAACTATACGAATTGTATCAAGATGAGTATATGAGGTAAAATATATAGAATATCCATTACAAAAATCTAAACTTTATAAAATAAATATTTTTTTTATAAATGTGTATAATTAATAATAAGTATTAATTTACTCCTACAAATTTTTGTTATGTATTTCCTTATCAATAAAATTTTATTAATCAATGTTATATAGTTCATGATATATAATTTTGTGGTGTAGAAAAAAATATATTGATCAAAACAATAAATAATGAACTAAAAATGATGGTGGGTGACATTACATGATCAATTTGTATTTGAAAATAAATCCATGATATAATACATTTACAAAAAAATTCAACACCCTTTACCATTCAAAAAAAGTTTTAAATAAGAATATCAAAAAACTTATTGTCCACCATATTATCAGCAAAGGAACTCCCACTGAAAAAAATTCATTAATATCATAATGAAAAAATCATACTTAACTAGTCCCTAACATTGGTGATAAATAATTATTCTATTACCACATAATATGGGAAAATAATTAAGACAAATAGAATAATAAAATTTAAAATTATATTATTCAATTAATTAGAAGAAATTAGTCAAACATGGAATATAATTCAATGATATAATCACTAGAAGACAAGTAATAAGTGAAATCACTAAGAAATGCATACATTGATAAAAAAAATAAGGAAACCGCAACACAATAGAATGTATAAATAAAAAATAATCAACGCAAGAGGGAGGCATCTAATTCAAAAAAAATGTAGGGGTTGGCCCACACCTATACTACTCATGGAAGGTCTCAACTGCTACTCATATGTGGTATAGTCATAGAAGAAAAATGGATTGGATGATGCACTGAATAGTAGAGAAATCGACTGAAACACTAGTGCACATTCCACTTGTTAAATGAATAGGTTTTGGTCAACACACTAAATGGAGTTTCAATGCATGATGGGATGGAGGAGAAGTGGAATGAATGATGAAGAGTAAGGGAGTAATCACATAAGGTAATGAGGAATCACAATGAAGGGTATGGGAGGAATCAAACAAAGGTAAAACAAAATAGGAGGTTTCATGCGAGGATGGGAAGAATCTCAAGGAAGAAGACTTGCATCACCATGGGTAGGAGAAGAGAGCTGCATGGGAGATGAAAAAAATGAACCATATTTCCATGGTTTTTATTAAACTATGGATTTAAATTATGTTATATCCATGTATTTAACTGAACGATGAATAAAAATTAAGCTATATCCATAGACCTATAAAACCATGGCTATAAGTGCATGACTATAAATCATTTTTCTTAGTGTACGAGCATTATGAGTTCATAGTGATTCCATTTGGACTCACTAATGCTTCAGAAAGTTTCATAGACTTATTGAATAGATAATTTAGGGATTACCTCACTAAATTAATGATAATATTTATAGATAAAATACTTATTTACTCAAAAATTAATGAAGAACATTTGGAGAATTTTAATGTTGTACTGAGGACCTTGTAATAATAAAATTTTCATGTGAAGTATTGTAAATGGTAGTTATTTATGGGAAAAGTAACATTCCTGGGGCATGTTATCACTAGTAAAGTGATATCTGTAGATCCTTTAAAAATATTTGAAATTGAAGGATGGACTAGATCAACATCAGTGATCAAAATCCATCTTTTCATTAGATTATCTAGGCACTATCATCAATTTTTAGAATCTTGTCAACATTTTCAATCACACTAAATAAGATAACCTGGAAGGGAGTCAAGTTTCTCTAGACTGATGAGTGTGAGGAGAGATTTAATGCATTGAATAAGAGGATAATTGCTATAATTGTACTCACATTACCCACCATCAAGGAGGTATTACTGATAATAATTATTCATTTAAAAAGGTATTGGGTTGTGTAATCATGCAGTATGGAAAATTAATAGGCTATGTCTCCTACCAATTAAAGATCCTTGAATGGAACTACCCAAAACATAATCTAAAATTTCATTTAGTGATCTTTACAATGAATATTTTGCGACATTATCTATAGGGGGATAAGTGTGACATATATACAGATCATAAAATCCTAAAGTATATATTCACACAAAAGTAAATCAATATGACCCTAAAAATGTGGTTAGAGATGATTAAAGACTATCATTATTCATTATATTACCATCCTATGAAGGGAAAAAGTGACAGATGCTCTGAGTAGAAATGATACTATAACCCTATTCATGGAGAGGATTTCTAGGGATCCAATATTTTTGGACATGCAAAGCATGAACATGAGAATAATAAAAGTAATTTCATATTTACTTTCTCAAACAACCGCTCATCCATCCATTCTCAAGAGGATAAAGGAGGCCTAAAAACATGAATAGGTACTGCAGAAAAAGGTGTAGAATATTTTGGAGTTAAACTTGTCTAAATATGGATTTATAAGGTTACTAACCCAGATATGTGTCCTATGAAAAAAAAACTAAAGAGGTAACTTATGGATGATTCACATAACTCATACTACTCAATTGATCTAATAATAACTAATATATATAGAGATATAAAGAAAAAATTATTATGGGATAACATGAAGAGGGAGATTTTAGAACTTGTATCTCAATGCTTGGTATACCAACATATCAAGACTAAGTAATAGAAGCTTAAGGGTATGATGCAACCATTCCTCATACTAGAATAGAGATGAGAAAACATAAACATAGATTTCATCATAGGACTTCCCAAGACATTTAATGAAATAGTACCATCAGATGAAGATCTAAGGTTTTACTTGAGGTTCTGGAGAAGACTTTAGAAGGCACTAGATATAGAGTTGAGTTTTAGTAATTCTTGCCACCCTCAGATGTGTAGTCAATATGATAGAACAATTAAAACTCTATGGAATATGATATGATCATGTTCAATGGATTTTCAAGGATGTTAGGATCAATACATTCCTTTAGTATAGTTCACATATAAAATCATTTTACATTCTAGAATTCAAATGGAAACTTATATGGATATGTATAGGAAACAATGTGAGACTCTTCCATGCTGTGATGAATTTGGAGAGCGGAAGCTGATAGGAACTGATCATGTCTAAGAATTATAAAGAAGTTTTAGACCATTTAATATTAGATGAAATCTGTATAAAGTCAAAAAAAATCTATGTGGATAACTATCAATGAGATTTTAAGTTTGAGGTCAGAGATAAAGTGTTTCTTCACAAATAAACATGGAATAAATTCATATGATTTAGGAAATATGGAAATATTAGTCCAATATACATCATCCCATTTGATATCCTTGATCATAAAGAAGCTGTGAACTATAGTATTGAACTCCCACCTTACCTATCTCAAGTAAATTAAGTGTTCCATATATTACTCTTGAAGATGTACAAACTAGACCCCTAACATGCACTGAATCTATAGATTGTATCACTGTAGAATGATCTTTCATATTAGGATAAGCTGGTGAAGATATTATATCATATAAACAAAGTTTTACAAAACATTAAAAATTATCTGGTCAAAGTAATATGAAAGAACCAGATGTTTAAGGAGGCAACTTGGGAACTAAAAGAGGTGATGGAATAGAAACATCCTCATCTATTTTCGTGTATGAGATAAAATTTCAAAGGGTAAATTTTTGAAGGGGGAAGAATGTAATGACCCAATTTTTAACAAACAAAATTTCTTTTTCAAATGAATAAATGCATTATTATGTAATGAATTTATAGAAAATACATGCACTAATTTTGTAATTTTAGACCATTATAAGTTATATCTCATTAGATTTAAATGAATTTTAAACATCATAACTATTGATAATATATCAATTGTATAATGACTATTATTATTAGTATATATTAAGGGTTATGATAAATCCAACTAAAAGCGATGAAAGAAGCAGTGGCCATGACCACTAAGATCATACCCTATAATGCCCATTTTTTAGAGCTTCTAAGGGAGATGAAATCACTGGTCTTTCCCCTTAACCAAGGCCAAGATTATATTTTATAACTAAAAAAAGAATAACCATTTATGGGAGAATTTTAATATTATCGAGATCATGACCCAAACCATGTTCACCAAACCACCCCAAGAAAGTGTGAACATCGCACACCTTACCCTAAGGGAATATGATATGTGTATTTCATGCATGTTTTTATGGTATTTTAATATTGTATTTTATGTAATTTAAATTATTAATATTTACAATTGTTGGACTATTTAATTTCTTTTATGTTTTATGGTAGGAAGCAATGAATCTTGAAAATAAAATAAAAAGAGGTTATATTTTGGTCTAAAAAACATTTTGTGCGGCGAACGAAGTGAAATGACATGAAACAGAAAAATTGAAGATGCATTGGACTTGGAGAATTTAGAAAAGGACATTTTCATGTCATGTAAACATTACATGACAAGCGTTTTTTAAGGGAATTTATTTTTGGAATAGATACTCCAAAATTTGTGAGTCCTTCTCTTATAGTGAAAATTTGAAAATTAGACGATGTTTAAACTTTACACATCATGAAAACATCTGGAAATAAAAAATTAAATGTGTAGGAGGATGAGGATTGGATGCAGATAATTATAAAATCACCCCTTTAATACACCTTTTGAGACATCTTAGAGAGAGAAATATGGACGAATTACTACTGGACTAGAGCACACCCACTATAGAACCCTGCTTCCACCTCTCTATAGGATTTTATTTATTATTTTATACATCCTATCATGGCTAGAATTATGGGGTTATTTCTTTATGTAGTGGCATACATGATGAATGAGGATTGATCATATGAGGTATTTTATTTTGGGTTTCAATTTTTTTGGGGTTTCATATTGGTTCTTCAATTATTTCCCTTCCATGATTCCTTTTTGTATGACCATTGTGAGTGGGGTTTGGAAGTGAGTTTGATTTTTTTCTTTCTTTGAGCATGAATATTTCCTAATTTGAATGAATAGTTTTGTTTAATGTGAGGTTTAGGGTTTATACTTCCACTATGAACATTGTTTTTGTCTCTACCCTATTTTTAAATTTGGTTTTGGGTTACCCATCCTTTGTAATCCAAAGTACCTAACCATGAGAAATGGAGAGTTTGGGATGAAGGCTGTTTACTATGACCATTGGACTCGCAAAGAACAAATTAAGATTACTACATGATTGTTAGTTGATTATTTTAGACCTTTTCATCCCATGAACCTGCATTCATTGCTTCCTACCACCTTTTTTATATTTTATTATCCCACATTCTTCACCAATCACATGCTCATTAGTTTAGGTTTAGTTTATTTAAATTAAAAATAGTTTAGGTCTGTTTTATTCGATTAGTATTTTATTTAACCATATTTATGTGGGTAAAACCTTGGACTTGATATTCCTATATTACCCTTCAGTTTAGTGGATTGTTAGTTTCATGTTACAATTTTTTTTAAATTCGATAATCCTATAGGAAATAAAAATTCCCCATGGGATATTAATTTTTTGGATTCATTTACAAGGATAAGAGGAGATATTTTATTAGTTTAATAATGTAGAAAAATTATTTTCTCATATTTTCTTTATTCTATTTTTATTTTATGATTTGTGTTTATTTTTATTATTACATTTTACCACACTAAGTATTTTTGGTTATGATGGGGGGGGGGATACAAAACGAAATAAACACCAAGGATAGGTTATCCTTACTACTGTAAGATACATAGTAGCTACTCAATGAAGTTAGACCATTGAAAAATCAATCCAATGAGTTCCCATAACCATACCCAAGCTTTAAATATGCAGCACCCCAAACCCTAATACTAAATTTCAAAGATATAAACCATGAGAAAAGAAGAGTGAATAGAACAGTAGAGGTAAGTAACAATTCCAAAAATGATATTTATTTTAACCAAAATTACCTTGACTTTTTAGGTTTAAAGGAATATAGATATCTTTCTGAATGACTTGAGTGAGATGAAGCACAATTCAATAAACAATAACAAGATAAAGAAACATGAACAAATAAGAAGAAGAGATATTGACTGTTGAGATGCTACAAATGTTTCTTTAAAAACTAGGACCATAGATAAAGGATAAGGAAGGAGAATAAGAAGAGGAAAGGACATATTCTACATTTATCACAATATTTTTAGAACATCAAAGTGTTACACATGTAGAAGAAGAAGAACCTGTTACACCCTGCACTAACTACATAGAGGAATAAAAAAGTAGCAATAAAAGAAGAAATTGATAATCTGGCTATGGAACCTGATGTTATCATTGAAGAAGTTCAACACATGAAGTTAAAAGTTAAAAAAGAATAAGTTTACTATGTTTGGACTGATTCTGAAATATTTTTTTTGTGATACTCATACTATCCAGACTCTGATCAATACCTCTAAGTTTCATGTCAATTTCAAGGAGGAGAAGCTGAGATGCGCTATATAGAGTTCATAGTGGGAATTGTTTGAACATGAGATGATTTACTCTATACCACACTCCAATCAACTAACCAAGGCATGGTCGAGGTAAATGACCATTAAAAAATAGAAGTTTCCTAGAGGCAACCAAATTTTGTATCAATTTCTAAAAATTTAGATTTATTAATTTCTTAGGATTTAATTTTATATTAGTATTTAATTTATATTCCCCTTATCTTTTTGAGAATATTGTTAAGGACAATAATATCATTTATTTCGGTTTAATTTTCAGGTCAATCAAAGGCACTGGTAGTAGTAGGAGAATGAATGAAGAGGATTTTATAGGACCATTGCACACTCTGAACACTATTCATGTCATAAAAACCAAAGAGTAAACGCCATAAAGAATATACACATAATTAATATGGTTTAAGAAAATTGAACAATCGATTTCAAATAGTCACTTCAAGGGGAAAAAGCATTTAAATTATGTGATTTTCTACTGTATTCCCCACATTGATATTAATTAGAGATTTAATTGAAAATTTCATACATGTACTTTATTCTTTGTCTACTCAATAGAACTAGGATACCTAAACTACCCTGTATAATTACCATACTATGAATTTAAATTTATTTATCAAAGTATTTGAATGAAAAAAATGTAGAAAAAAATTTATTAGGGATAAGAATGTGGATTAATATTTTCCAAATCATGATTTATAGAAGCATGTTAATTTTAGTAAATGGTTTTTTTTGAAATTTGGACATGATTTCAATTTCTGATATTTTTTTTCATTAATTTAATTATCCATATGCATTTCCATGAGTTGTTATCCCAAAAATCCATCTCATTCCTGATACATCCTCAAAGACTAATATTTTCTATTCTTTATATAGAGTATTTCTTGAGAAACACGGGCATGATCTATTCTAGTACTTATTTTCATCTTATCAAAGCTATGATTAAAGTGGATCAATTTTGATATGACCGAGGCATTGTATTTTTTCCCTTTATCCTAGGAACCTCCTTAAATTAATCCTTTTCAATCCCATAGAATATATTAAAAACCTTTCTAGGTAATTATATATGTTACATGTGTATCTTATCCATTATTACATTCCTATGAATATGTTTCATGATATTTAAAAGAATAAATGTGGGGTAAGGATTTTATAGGGTGTAACAAGATATACTTTAATGAGAAAAAATTAATGGGGTTTATCTTGTGATTTATTGAAAGGGAATGTATTTTCTATGTAATTCATTATTCACCCCTCATGCTAACAAAATTTGAAAAAAGAAGAAAAAATGGGTTGTGTCTTGGGAAGATAAACCTCTCATGCATTATGATTTTGAGTTAAAACTCCCTTGTGCCTTTTTTGTTCACATAATTTACCTAGATATATTAAATTCTCAGAGTCATTTGATCCTTAATGATGAAGCCCTCATGATTACTTGTGATCTCTATCTTTATATTGTGTAGATGTGATATAACTTGAATTCCTATGGTAAGTGACATGTTTTTGAGGTATATGATAAACACTTTTTATAATTGTAAACTGATGATGAGTGAACAAATTAATGTGAGGTAAACTAAAAATGTAATACATATTAAAAATGAATGGAAAAATTAAAATTGATCATTGAAAAAGATTGGTTGTTTCAAAGGATAAAATTTAAACACTTGATTGAATTTTTTCTTTGAAAAATAAGGTGTTTATGAATTCTATTATGTGACACTTAAACATTTTATTTTAAATTTGATAAATCTATTTATTTTTAAATTGAATTTAAATCATGGTAGAGTGAATTCCCATTGTAACATATTGATATTCCATCGTTGATGAACATTCTGACTTCAAGTGTGGGGGTATTTGATATGTGTATTTCATACATGTATTTTATGGAATTTTAATATACTAATTTGTGTAATTTTAATTATTATTCCTACAAATTCTTGTACTATTTAATTTATTTGTGTTTTATTGAAGGGAAGAATGAATATTATAAAAGAAATAAAAAGAGGTGATATTTTGGGCGACGCAACATCAGAAAATTGAAGGTGTAGTTGAGATGGGGAATCTGGGAAATGAATTTTTACATAATGTAAACATTACATATTGTTAGTTTTTTTGGGAAGTTATTCTCAGAATAGATATTCTGAAATTCACGATTCATTTTCATGCAATGAATATTATAAGATTACATGTTGTGTATGTTTTTCACATCATGAACCCATTGAGACACAAAAAATTAAATGCATAGGAGGTCAAGGGTTTGACACCAAAACATATAAAATCACCCCTCAACCATGCCTTTAGAGACATCTCAAAGGTAGAAAGATAGATAAATGACTTTTGGATTGGAGCACACCCACTGTGGAGTCCAGCTTCCGCTTATATCTAGGTTTTTATTATTATTTTCTAAACCCTATCATGGCTTGCATGAGGGGGTGATTTTTTAGTTTTAGGTATTAATAATCAATATGTATTGATTTTATGTTGTTTATTTTGGATTGAAATTAATGTTGGGTTTAATATTGGTTTATCAATTCTATCCCTTACCTAATTCCTTTTTTTGCATGACCATCATGAGCATGGTTAGGAAGTTGGTTTTACTTTTTTGTTTCTTTGAGCATGACCATTTCATGATTTGATTAAATAATTTCACTTAATATGATATATAGGCTTTATACTTACACCATGAACATTGGGTTTTTATCTTCCCTATGTTTTAATTAGGTTTTAGGTTACCCATCCTTTCCAATCAAAAGTACCTGACCATGAGAAAAGGAATGTTTGGGATAGAGGACATTTAATGTGACCAATGGACTCACTAAGACTAGATTCAGATGACTGTATAATTTTTAATTTATTATTTAATAATTTTTCATTTTATAAACCTAGATTCATTTCTACCCGACACCTTCTTTTCTATTTTCTTATCCCATGTTCTTAACTAATCACATGCTCATTAGATTAGATTTAATTTCTACAAATAAAAAGTAGTTTAGGTTTGTTTTTTTAATTAATATTTCCTATGAACCTATCTCTATGGTTTGAACATAAAACTTCCAATTCCTTTACTAACCTACAGTTTAGTGGTTTTTTTTATGTTGTAAATTTTTAAATTCAATAACCCTGTGGGAAATAATGATGCCCCCGGGCTATCAGCATACAAAAGTGTAATAAGTGGTTATGTATCTTGACCAAAACAGTATAAATTTATATATTTTTATTAATAATAAAATAATTATTTTATTTATACCTTTTTATTATTACTTTATAAATGAATAATAATTAGTTTTATAAAAATGATATTTTAATATGATAAAACTCATATTGTATTTTTTTGAAATATATAGTTTCAATCAAGACACTCTTCTTAATGAATTCAAGATTTTTTGAAATAAATGTTATTTAAAAAAAATAATATTAGTAAATAACATTTAATTTTTATATAAATTATAATATAATTTTATAAAGTCAAATTTAATTTTTATAGGGGTTAGAAAACTGTTAGCGTCTTAAAAACCATAATTTTTCAAGAAATGTGGATTTTGATTTAAAAGTGTAAATTTTTATATTTAGAGAATTATATTTATAAAATAAATATTTTTTTCTAAATTAGAATTTTAAAATTAGTAACTATTGAATTTCTATAATTTTCTGAGATAGTCAAATGTTTATATAAAAATTAAATAGGGTAGAAACATACGATATGTATTATGATATCATAAAATCCCAAAATGATGTAATAAATACTATAATGGGTATCCACGCACAAAATTATTTTTCACATTTAAAATAATGTGTTTTATAAGTTATTTTATTAATTTTATAGACTATTAATGAATCCTCCAATAATTATATTATATTTTAAGGCCTTAAAATTAATTCATTATGAACATAAATCACATCCACATAGTAAGGGTATTATTTTGATGAGTTTATTTATTATAATTTTAAATTATTGGAAACCAATCATATTTGGTAGAAAATATGATAAAAACCATGATATGGTTTTTGGTTTTTATTATTTTTTCATATGGAGTCCAAAACCTATGTTTAGAAATTAATAAAGAACTCCCCTCTCTTTTGTTTTAAAAACCCACCCAACCTCCTGCTCCTCTTTACTAAGAACCCTTTTAGAAGGAATTTAATCTTATTTTCCATCTCTAGAGACCTCCCAAGGTATTTCCAAGATTTTATGAATCTCTTCCTAAGCTTTTAGTAGCACCCACTCAAAGTTTGGGATCCTCTCCTTGTCCTCTTTATTCAAGCACCTTATTTACAATATGCCATTTGATTTCGATTTTTTCATGTTGGGATATGTTTTTAAACATACCTATCAAGTTTATTACTATATAAATGTGATCAAAGACCCCTTACAATCCCATTAAACCGTTCTACGAATCTTTATATACCCCCATTATGTTGATAAAATTATCATGTGATTTTATATGAAAAAATGTCTATAGTTTATACCCATCTCCATTTCAAATAAAGTGTATTAACATAGATGTACCTATAATTAATTTCTCCGGGAATTCCATGTATGTAACTGATGTACTCCTGTCACAGGGCATGGAAAAATAAAATTATTTTACTAGTGCAACACAGTGGCTCACCAGGGTCGTCACACTTGAGAAGATTCTCAGTTTTTTCACTCACTTAATAAAAATCACCTAACCTACTTATTTTTGTTGTTTTTATTATTTTATGAAAACAATAATAAATATTTTTTTGGTTTTTAATTTTCTAAAACAATTACATGATATAAAAATATAAACTATCATGAAATCCTAAACAAAATGAGTTATGGAAAAAAGGACTTGGTTTTGAGTTTGGTTTTGGGTTCAATCATTATTATACTTTATTTTTTTAGATTTTAGTTTGATAATCTAAATATGAAATATCATGTTTGAACATATATTATTTATTTATAAATTATTAAATCTCAAATGCATTAATCACTCTAAATTCTACCTTCTTCTTTAATCAAGGTTAGTGACGCACCTTGGTCTAGGATGATCCATCTTTCAGGATCCAGCTCTATCGATGTTCTTTCATCCATTGATTATTTAAACTTAATTATGTTAAGATATAATCAATAGATAGAGAGAAAATATATTAAAAAAATAATATAATTAGATTCAGTTGCAGTCATTGGGGTGGGGGGACAATCTCCACATCAGAGACATTCTCCTCACCCATTCATGTTACTCAGATATACCAAAAACATAAAATGAAATTTAAGAAAAATTCAAGAACGTTTTGACCTCCCATCAAGCCAAGCATTGGGTTTACCCTATCATCATTGAGGGTAAAAGATCACAATGGTGGAAAGATGGAAGATAATAAGAAATAAAATAAAATAGAAGAATTAAAATAAAATTAAGAACGATGAATGAGGAAAAAGAAAAAAATTATTTGGAATTGGGATGAGAGAGAGAGGAATATCAGAATAAGAATAAACTTTAGGAAATAAATAAGTAAAATAAAATATATATAATGTTAAAATAATAAGAATATTAATAATAATTAATAGAATAAGAAAATTAAACTAAGAAAAATAAGAAGAAAATAAGAAAAAAATAGGTTAATTGGGTGGAAGAAAAGATTATACAAATGCATGAACTAAATTTTTTGATAGAATTAATTTAATTTAAAATTAAAATAAAAATAAAAACTAAAAAAAAATAAATAAAAAATGAAAATATAAAAAACATCAGTATCATCCCAAGACCTTATCTCGGTGGATTATTGTTTACCTTAGGTGTCGACTGATCCCTTGGAAAGGACGGATTAACTCATTTATATATGTAGGAGGAGAGGACCTTCGAATCCTTAAATTAGGAAGAAGTCCCCAAGATCCCACAATAGTCTCCTATTTGAAATCAAACTCGCCGCGGGTGTGATAAATGAAAATTTTGTAGATGGTGGGTGTTTAAAATTTCTTTGTGGATTGAGTTCCACATGGGGAAGGAGATTTATTTGGCATATTTAGGGTTCATGGGATGTGGAAGCAGCTCCATGTGGATGGGGCACAAGGGAGTGCCTTGGTGACATGGTGGAAGTATCAAGGGGGCCTATATGGAGTGGTAATGAGAGCGGTAGATCCTTTTTATTCATCCAACCTTTGGAGTGACCAATTTAAGTCATGATTTACTTTGTGATTCTCAACCAAGGATTTATAAGAGATCCATGGTGTTGGGGTGATGATAGTGAATATGGACGGGGAACAGAATTATCTAGTTTTAGTAGTGGTGGCCCAGTGGAGTGCAGTGGTGGGGTGATGCCAGGTGGAAGTGTAGTGGTGGAAGAAGGTGGAGATTGTGCGCGATCAACAGAAATGGAGAGGTGACATAGCAATAGGAGGCAATGGAAAGTGTCAAAGAATGGTTGAAGTAGCTTCCTCGTTTGAAAAGAGTATCATATCCATAGTGGAGCATGATGGGTGATGAGTTGAGGCATAAAGTGGAGTCAGGGCAGTGGAGTTGAGCGGTAGTGGAGGAGCTGAGGTAGAGCATGATAGAGCATAACAGAGCACGAAGGAGATGTTGTCCCACATCGAAATGCCAAAGAAAATGAGAGCCTTTATAAGGATTAATGAGGGAGGTACTAGTTATATTCCTATTGCAGGGATGGGATACCATATGACACTTTCACACACACCTGTGGGATACGACACATACAGCCCATGTGGGCTTTCAAATAACCCTAATCTCCACATAGTTCACCACCCGCAGCCCACGATTGAATGGGATTTAATCCCCCATGTCCAAACCAGCCCGTACAGACCTTACTTATGCCATTATTGGATTTCAAAACGTTTTTAGGTTTGTCTTTGAGGATTTCCAACCAGGTTAAGGGACTTCCTAGGGCATGGACCAATTTTTTAGAAAAATTATTTAAAAATAGATAAGAAAAATTCAAAGTATAACTAGGATTCATAAATATTTCATAAATAGGATTCAAAAATAAAATCGACATTCTTTAATCCTTTTCAAACCATTTTCATTACTTCCATTTAAAATTTACACTTTTTAATAAAACATTGAAAATTATGGGTTTTGTCATTTAAAATCATCCTCAAATAATTAGATTTTGTTTAAAAATATGTATCAAATTTGTGTATTTCAGTTACCCACACTCCTAAATCATAAGATTAAAAGTGATATATCCTTATATTGTATGAAATATATGGAAATATTATTCATGCACATGATATGAATGTGATGAGTGGGATTGGAATTAAATATCCCTCCAATGCATTGGTTAATGTTTTTATCTCCTAATATTCCACGTATGGTGCACATGAGGTTATCCTATTAACCTATGTCATGATGTATTGATGATTATTCTTGACATATGTTTATGATGTTATATTTTATATTGTATCCACATTCCCATGTTTCCTTTATGTTATCATCTTATATCATGTTTCAATGTTCAATTTTATGATTCTCACCCCTCTTATATTACCCTAACATACCTATTAACTCACAATAAATTCCGTACCTTATGTCATTCTTTGGTTATTACCTTACTATGCTTTATAGATCACCCATTTATTTTGTACGTTCCTATGTTATCCCACACAATTTTAGAAGAGAAATGTAATTTTAAGAGTATGTTAAGAAGATTTAAATAATGTTGTTGTACCCATGCTTGAAGTTATTTTTTATTTACCAAAATTATCAAATACACTTGATATTACGATATTTTAGGATTTAATTATGTGCACCTTTATATAATAAATCATCAATTAGGGAGTATTAAAATATGGGTTATTATATCTAATACTATATTCAAACGTAATCATAAAAATAATAATATTCTTATTGTTACTATAACCCAAAATTGGAAATTGTTGTTTCTAAACTAATTCTGAAGATACATCAAAAGACACGATGAACTTGGATGTTGTAGATATAGAAACCATAGGTTGTAAAAAGTTTTTCTTGAATAATACCTTATACTTACAGATATCCTAGATCAAATTGACTATAAATAAAACTAATTTTGTATCCCATTGATCACTAGTTTTACCATTTATTTATTTAATAGGAACTCATCCAGATCTACTTTTCAAGTTATATCATATATTTCTAATAATAAGTTTTTGTTTTTCTCCTCATTATGTTTGATATTTACCATCTATGGACCATTAATAAGTAATATCAAACTTAGTATATATCATGATATTATGAAATATATTCCAAATTACTCTTATTAATATTTATTTCTTTTCATAATTATCTCCTCATGTTCCCACACTTGTTATCCAAAAAGATTATACCACGTGACATGGGAAAAATTCAGTTAAGAATTTTTCAATTAAGTATTTTTTTAAAACCTTATCAATATATTCATTCTGACTAGATTGAAAAGTCATATATATATGTCTATATATTTCATTACCTAGAAACGTGGTTTCTAATTCAAGTCGTAATTGCAGAAATACATTCCTTGGTGTTAGTAATAAGTAAGACTAAGTAACTGTTTTCTATATCTAATCAGCATATCTATTTTGAAAACTATAGAACTCCCACTATCCTTTATAAGAAAGATAAAACTTCTTCATTACAAAGAAATATTCTATTATCAGTATGTTTTCTTCTACCCATTAATGGATTTATAAAACTTTCATATATTATTGGTGTCACCAATCCTTTTGATTGTGCTATATAGTCATCTTCTATAGAGTCTCTATTATGGAAACTGGCCTTGAGATCCAATTTACCTATATAATGATCATATAAAATAACTATGACAAGTATAATTAAAATGGATTTATCATGATGATTAGTATAAAGCTGTTAATATAGACCATTTCTAGATATCAATTAAACCTATAAATAATAAATACAGATTTATTGGTATAATCATTACCATACATGTATTCTTTTTTTCTTAAATACCCTCTTGTGGTATCAAATCAAGAAAAACACGAGAATAACAAATCCCTAAATTTCTATCCATATAATTAATTATTTAATTTAAAAAAACATATTAATTTCATCTTATTTACAATTAATACATCCTTATTGGATTTATTAATCTTATGAATAATAAATCACCCACAATTGTGAATACCAAAAGATTATTTTTGTTTTTAAGTATCCTAAAAAATATGTGTCTCTAGAAATATTTCTCCCACTAACCTATAGTGGAGTATAGTTTTCTAATTCTAAATCTTATACATCTTGACACTATACTTGATCAAAGTTTTTTTCTCCCACTATTTATTTCAGATATGTGATCAATATCAAGGAAAGTGGGTTGTCTATTTACCATTATTCTTTTACCTAAATGGTTATATAGGTTAAAAACTTTAGTTTCTATAGGTTATCCTATAAAGATACACGTATCTCCTTGAGTTGAAAGTCTTTTTCCCCAAAGATAGAATAAAAAAATAGTTCACAACCCTAAACTTGTATATTTAACAACATAGAACTATTTACATTACAAATCCATATCAGATAATATTTTTCGCTTTTTTTAGCATCATGGTTAGATATTTAAATTATATTTGTAAAAAAATTCCTTGGAAGAAACCATGGATGATTTTTGATATATATAATAATTTTCATCGATTAATTTTATTACCCTAATAAATTTTATGTATAAGTTAATATTAGTTTGGGAATACTTTCACTCTATATATAAATAATCAATGAATAATTGGTTAAGATATACAATTAAAAGATCACCAAAAGTAATCTATATCCTTTACCAAGTGTATTAATTACTCCACTGAGCATTCTTAACTTTTTTTAAATGAATATCATGAAGTATATGAATTTATATCTAGCCTCTCCATTGAATATTTTATGTGTTATTGTTCTAATAAATCAAAAATATTTGCAGAGTACCTTTATTTATAAATGTTTCTTTTCTTAATAAATGATATTTTAGTTTTTTAGTATACCTAATAACTTATCTCAAAAGAGAGACTAAAAATCCCTTATAGATATAAAAATTCCAACTATTATGAATTTTATTTTATGAAGATTTATCATTATATATTTATTTATTCTTAGACTTATATGTATATTCATCATTAATTGAAACTTTTGGTGATGTGAAAATAAAATTACTCAACTATTAATTAGGTTAGAATTACCTAAACAATAGTCATTAGAAATATGAAACAATATCTCGTAATATCTAAAATTTAAAAAAAGATAAATGTTTTAGTATTTCTCAATGAGAAACTATAGTTTAACATGAATCCATTTGGAAATCATGAAGTCATGTAGTCCTCTATTTCAAACTTATAATCACCCTTACAAGTCCCCATTAAGTTTAATGGTTAAAATACTAAATGTTACTACCAATGTAAACAAGGTGAAAATTTCTTTACATGAGTCTACCAGATTAAAACTCCATAGTTAAGAATCCTTGGATGAGGGTCGTGATTAGGATGGGAGACCTCCTAGGAAGTTTCCAAGGGTGTGTGCAAGTGAGGAAAAAATCCACTGAAAGAACACGTGTTATCCTTTGAAGATATTCGTGAGTATAAATACCCATTTGGGCACATTATTGGGCCCAAGGAGGGGAAAACACGTGTCTGTGGGGATACTTGGGTGCCTGTGGGGCCCAGTTATTACATTGGTATTAAAGTAGGAACCCAGTCGGAAGTACAGTGGCATTTCCTAAGTTAAAATTAGGGTCCATAACAATGAGGTTGTGCTATAAGGGGGGGGGGGGAATGTAACAGCCTATAAATTTAACGGTTTAAAATACTAAATGTTACTACCCATGTAAATGAGGTGAAAATTTCTTTTCAAGAGACTACCAAATTAGAACTCCACATTTAAGCATACTTGGATGAGAGTAATAATTAGGATGGGTGACATCCTAGGAAGTTTTCAAGAGGGTTTTTGAGTGAGGATAAACCATTCCAAATGAATATGTGTTGGATTATGGGTATAGTCATTAGTTTGATGACTTGTTAGGGCATGTGGGTGAGGCCCAGGGAGGGGAAAACATGTGTCTATGGGGAAAATCGGGTTTCTATGGGGCCCAATTGTTACAACCCTTCTTCAGCTCCTTAAAGAACGTATATTACATCATGTAATATTTCTATACTTTATTAGTACCTATATTTGAATACAAATTTGTGTATAGTAATATTGTATTTTATTACCTAAGAAGTTGAATAAAATTATAATGATGAATGTACATGAAGTATAAAAAACAGTTTACTTCCACTTAAATTCATCACAGTTCTTCTTAGAATGAATTTTATTTCCACATGAAAATAAAATATCCATTTATTCATTTATCATCCTTATAATCCTTTGTATTTTACGGATGTTGTAAAGAGACAATTGAATTTAAATTTTACATGATATTTTCAACCTTTTCTTTCAATTTAACTCTTCCTTAGAATCCATTGTCTCTTTGAAGGATGTTGTAAAGAAACTATTGAATTTAAATTTACTATGATATTTTCAACCTTTTCATTCAATTTACTGACCATAAGGGGAAATTAACCATGTTCTGATTAATCTTTATCCACTTGGTGAAGTATATTCAAATGTTTCATAAGAAACTTATCCATACAGTTCATCCTAAAATTATTAAAGAGTATGGAGAAACATTGTGGTGAGGATGATAATTTGAGACTAATGGATAATTTACTATACAAATGGATGACTGAGTTTACTAAAAGATCTATATAACATAGTATTTTTATGGAGCGATCCCTAGATAAGGAATCCTTTTTTACACTGATATAGTGGAGTTATTATAAAATTTATCTTAAGGCTTCTATTCTCCTCCTAATGTGATAAGATATAATATAATATGGTATAAATATCCATATACTTATTTTTCATCATTAACTATTAGAATAAATATGATAAAATGAAAAAATGAATATAAGAGGTATTCGCCATAAATCTCTAGAAATCTCACTTTTCACCTTCACTTGATTGGAGAGGTGGATGATTATAAATAAGGTACTCGAAAAAAAAAATTTAAACATTTAGGTAGTAGTGTAGAAGATAAAAAACTTTATTACTATTGTAAGTTTTTGTTAGTGGGGATATGGTCTTTTTATTGAAATTATTGCCATGATATTGTGGTTAATGAACTTTATATTGTCTATAATAATTAAAAAAATATTATTTTTAATTTATCTTGATTTTAAAAATTTGTGAGACTAAATCATTTAATCATCTTATTATCCTCAAACTATTTTATCAACTCCTAATAGTCCTCACCATTAAACTCAAAATGTCTTATCACACGGAAATTATAGTGGTAGGGAACCATGTTTTATTTCTCATAACCTAAAATTTGGATTTATGAGTTAATTTAAAGTATTTAGGTAGGTGGTCTTACCAACTAGTATCTTACATCTATTTGATCCATTGAGTGGATTAAACAATCAAGAAATCCTGATTAAAATTTCACCAACACATTCCTTTAAGTTGCATCAAGTTTTTCTTTGGTATTCAAAAATTGATTCTAACTCAGTTAAGTTAAACTAAAACCTTAGTTAAGACTCTATAATAATTAAAAGTACACTAACATTAGTCCAATATTCAATTTGAACTATGGTTTCATCTAAAATCTCACAATGGAAGAAATTTATGACTTAATATTTACTTGAGGGACTTTGTTTTCTTTTTTATTTTTTTTTGTAGTTTATCCTCCACAAATCTTGTTAATATTATGTGTACTTTACGTAATTAATTAACCATGTTTAGAAAAAACATGTACACATTATCCATTTACTTTAATTTATATTTCATGTCTCTTTTATCTTATTTTATTTGATTTCATTTAACATCATATAAACATACATCACAAAAATATTACATTATATTTGAAATAAATAAATAAATAAATAGACTTGATAATGAGGTTTCTAGTATTATATTTATTGAGAAGATGATAAATCAATCTATGACCCTAATTCATTGAATTAAGATTGGCTCAAGTTGCAATCTTACACCATTGAACTTTGTGTATTCTTGGTTGGTTACACCTTATATCGTGTTATTAATTTCCTCCTCTCCTTAGTGTTCCATAATTTATATATTTTACTCATCTTTAGGTGAGTGTAACCCTTGGTATGGGATGCATAGAATAAACCATGGACATGTAGGTCTTGTAATATAAGGTTTTGAGGGATGAAACACATGCCATTATAATTAATTTAATAAAACTTTATCACATAATAAAATACATTAAATTATATTAAATAAAATAGAAACCTAACACATACATTGGTTGATCAATCTTAGGTCCAGTCACATACATGCAAGGACATTACATTCATATAAGCTAACATTCATTTCAAATTGTATTATTAATCATGATAAATTTTCTCATGGACTAATAATTAATGGTATTATTAATTAATGGTATTATTTATATTAATTATTAATCATTGTAATCATATAGATATATAATATTATCATCCAGTTTAATTTTTTAAGTAAATTAATTTTATTGAAAACTAATTTAGTTCATAACATGTACTTAGAGGCTACACGACGCGTACGCATGTGAACTACAAAATGTTTCATTTGGCCATGTACTGTATACATGAAATGATATGTAGCATATATGACATGTTATATAGATACATGGTATGTAGTTCCATATTTCAAGTTAAGTATTCAGAAAAACATGTATGACAGATGTTAACTTATGTAGAGTGTGCCACTTTAAATGTTCATGTAACGTACACGACATGTACAATGACCACAAATCGTGCAGTTTCAAAATTTATGCTGAAATTAATTAGTCGTTTAATATTATGAAAAATACAATCACATGACATATTTTCGAGATAAATAAAATATATTTTAGTTTGATATTGAAATTATTTTTTATTGTACATAATTAATTTATGCGGTGTACAACCTATTTTAGTGATCATTCTTTATAAATGGGTATGAATTACATGATGTGTATATTGGATACACAATGTGTAATTATATATAGTCCTACCATATTAAATTAATGGGGATTCAATGTGTAATACATGAAAGTTTTGAGGTTACACTTTAACACTCTACCTTTTAAAAGGGAAAACTATGTTCAATAGCGTTTGTGACACACAACACCAAACCCGAGCAAACAACGATTATTTAAATATGATCATTTAGCCTAGACATTAAAGTGGAGGGTATGAATATTATTAAATAATTTATTAAATTTATATAAATTTCCTACTAAATATAAATTTATTTATAAATTCTAATTAAACAATCACTCAATTTCAAGAAAATCCATTTTATTCATCGAAAATATATTTTCTTCAAAAAATGATTTTTATGCATTTTTTGTTAGTAAATATTATAATTAATTTTATGGAATTTTGGAAACGTAATTTTATAAAAGTAAATTATTATTTTTAATTATAATGTCAATATTAACTGATGGTGAAGTTTTAGGATTTTTTGGAAAATATTACCTTTTCAATGAATATTGGAAAATACATATTTTTATAAAATTATCATCTCTTTTAATAAATTAATTAAATTAAAAGTACCATAAATATTTAAATTTTATTTAAAATTAACATAATTATTATTTAGTTATATGAAATTCAATTACTGCAATTAAATCATCCTTATACCGATTTTTTTGTAAGTTTATTTTTAGGTTTTAAAACAAATGTTTTTTCTCAGAACTATTCTAAAGTGCATAATGATTCTCTATTTTAAAATAATTAAAATAAACCATAATATTGAATAATTTAAATGAAATTTATAGATTATATATCTATAAATATGAATATAAATTTATTTATTTATTATTACCTGTCATATAGTTAATTTGAGATCATATTTTCCTTAAAAAATGCATTTTTTGAAAAACTGTTTTTTCGACACATCTGTGAGTTTAATTTTAAATTAAATTATGATTTTTTTGTGTTAAATTTGGAAAAAAATATTCCATATTTTGAATCATAATAATTTATGTTATCTAACAAGTTCATCTTAATTTTTTACCATAATTAATAGTGAAAATAGTAAAAAATATTTACAGCGGTTAAGGTAAAAATATTTTTATCAGGGGTTAAACTAAATACTTATTGGTTAAAAATAATCAATTTTATTTAATTCATATTTTATGGTCATATATGGACCTTAAATATTCAAGTTTTATATAATGGTCCTTTTTGGATACTTTTTTTCCATGAGAAAAACATGGGTGTAATTATTTCTTTTCATAAATTCCATGTTTGTCCTCTCCCCCACTTATAAAATGACACCCTTATTATATATTTTCAACACATCAAAAACCTATTATTTTAGAAAATAACTGACCAAATCACTTAATTAATTCCCTCCCTCATCCTAGAATCCTTTCTTTTATTAAAAATCTTACCTAGAATGGCTTTTGGTAAAAACCTAAGATGTCTTCCAAAGAAAATGAAATGTCCTTAACCAAGTGTTTTTATATTCTCCCAACTAATTAAAAAATTATTAAAAAATTATGATATAATACCCTTGTTATATTCCATATATTTATTTGTTTTTATTTTAATGGCATGACCTACAACCATCTCCTTCTCCATCAAATGGGAAATGAAACTGTTGATCCTGTGAACAGAGGACTACCGCCTCGTGTACTGATGTTATTCATTTTACATCACCACTTAGAAATACAATATATAATGATATATTTAATGTTTATATATATTTTTTATGATATAATAATACTTCTAGAATTATAATATCACATTCTTCATCTTACTTTCCATTCCTTAGGGAATAAAATAACATTGCTCGTGTGTACATCAGACTACCGCCTCACGAAGTGATGTGATTTGTTTTTCACCTATGTTTTAAATGTAAGGTAATAAGGATTAATTTAATGTTTATATTTTTTAATAATGAAATTTTAACCATTCAAGAATAGTATTATACCATATACATTCTTACTTTACCATTTATTGAAAATGATAACATTGTTTGTGTGTATGGTGGACTACAACCTCATGAAGTGATGTGATTTGTTTTTATTAACAAATCTAATGGATGGTATATATAAGTGTATTTAAATAATTAATATTAAATTTAAAACATAATTATAATAAATTAATGATAAAATAACACTTACCATCTATCCATTATGATCTTCAAAAAAATGGAAATGTTACTCATGCGTAGGTATAACTTAGCATCTCCGTGATTATAACATAGTTCATTTTTCATAAGCATATTTTATGATTGGTTTGGAAAGTATAATTTATGTAAAAGTGATAACTATATCATAGTTACCATTCTAGAAATAACTAAATAATAATCTCTTTGACCTTATTCAACCTACCAAAGTGATTTTTGACATATGAGATGTTTATCTTTAAAACTTCTGACATGAAATTAATTAGTTAAGTAATTTAATGTAACATGATAATAAATAGAATAAAAGGGATAATAATATTGAAATTTTATCTTAATAAATTAAATAATTAACTTACATTTATTATTTAGGAAGATGAATAACATGCATGATGAATAAGACATGAGGAAAGGTATCTCTCTAAACCACCCTTTCCTTCAGGTTATGAACCTTATCGATCTAAGTAAATTTATATATCTCTTTAATGTTATGGGATTATTATAAATTATATATATATATATATATATATATTTATCTCACAAATATACATATCTTATTCACCCTTCCCTTTATGGGGTAATACATTCCTTATCATCATTTTTCAAATGCGTTCATTATGAAATTTACTTTGATTATGATATGAAGAAAGATTATGAAAACCATTTTCTTTTAATGGGTAATTATTATGTTATGACTTATGATTGATTTCATTTATGTGTAACACATAGATCATGAAAATTTTATGATTTTTGTTCCCAAATATCACTTCAATTAATTGGGTGAATCTTTTGTTTCATGATGTATCATGCATGGTATTAGGGAGTAAAACTAATACATTATAGGAATTTGTAAATCATGTGATATTATCTATGAATTTAGACTCGAATCATGTTTATTTCATGTTATATATTATTTTCATATTTCATATGATTTCATGAACTTATTATAACATTTCATTTATTTTATACTTCCTTGCTATTACTCATGATCCTTCTATTCTATGATATCATATTATACCTTAGAATCACACATTATGTTTTATTATCATGTTTATTCCTTTATAGGGATTTTTAAACGGACAATTTATTTATGTATTCCCCGGGTTATCCTATGCAGTTTTAGGAGCTCAAATGGATTTTAGGAGCTCACTATGGATAATAAAATAAATATTCCATGTTTAAGTTCCTTTTAATGTAATATGAACCTAGTAATTCAAAAACACTAGGACCTATGATCTTAATGGTTGTATTTTTTGGATGTTTTTGTTTACAAATCATGAAATAGTATGTGTAAAATATGTGGGTCTCTGTATTTATTATTAGAGAATTTTTTTATTAAACATTGGAAACTAGGATGACAAAACATCAAGTAGGAATATAGGGACAAGTATAAGGACAAGTATTTGTATAATAAAATATCTTGTAATTTTTGTTAATTTTAGAGAGAGTGGTTTTCAATAAAATACATCCCTATCTAGATACTACAAGTGGATGTTTCTCTAGAATAAATGTACCTAGTGGTAATAACCCCAAAAAGGGTTTATTGAGATGGAATCAATCGTCACCTATTATATGCCAATGGGATTTTCTGCCTACCTGGTTTGACACTCTCAGGGGATATGATTTGGAAATTCATAAACTCTTTACAAAACATTATGAATGATTTGAAGACATTGTTAGGTCTGAAAACCTATTAGAAAACATCACCATGTATAATTTAGATTGAAACCTATATTCCCATAAATTAGGACATACTTATCATCCATAAGTAATTATTTTTAGGTTTATAAGTTCAACTTTATTATGTTAAATTATAGTCATTATATGTTTTCATTTGTTTTAGATAACAACATAGAATAGGAGAATCTTGTTAATAACCAACATGATAGGCAATGTGATGATTTACCCAATGATATTCCTAACCTTATGGGAGCGTGATATGATAATTTCATGAAATTACTAGCTCAAATATCTCATGTTATGAATAATAGAATGAATCATGTGAAATACCCTACTACACCTAATAAGGATCAAGTTGCATTCAAGTATTTTATACAAAAAACACCCCTAGATTTAGTGGATATTCTAATCCCCTCATCACTTAATAATGGATTAACTACATTGAGATGATACTCTTCTTCCTCCAATTCATAGAGAAATAAAAAATTGTGTCTTCCATTTATCAAATTGAGGGAGAAACTGATCATCGATGGACACTAGTCTAGAGAACAAATTCTAAATAGGATATTGATTCCATGGAATGGGAAAATTTAAAGAAAATATTTTTCAATAAATATTTTCCTTGAAATCTCCATCTAAAAAATAGAATGGATTTCCTTTGTCTGAAACAAAATGAAGATGAGTCTATCTAGGTGTATGAGTCAAAATTCACAAGGTTTGCATAGTTTGCATATGGATTTTTTATGAGCACCGAATGTAAGGTGGATAGTGTCTTTAGTGGGTTAAAACTGAGTCTATGAAAATATTTGGTGATTTGAGACTTTGATAGCTATAAATTTATTTTGTGTTGTTCCCTAAAAGTTTTGATGAATATTAGTGAATCTCAATGGTGTAATGGGATTAGATAGAAAAAGAATAAAATGTAGTTTTTCTCAGGGGTATCAATAGATAGATTTCATGTAGGAAAGAAAACCCAACATCCCACATTTCAAAAGTGTGGGAAGAAGTATCCTGGAAAATACTAGAGGAGAACCAGAAGATGATTCAAGTGTTGAAAATATGGACAACAAGCTAATAAGTGCTGAAGGGAAATGAAGAATCCAACTAATGAGAAATAATAAAATAAGGTTTAGATCAACACTATGCCCACTTTATAATTTTTTAACTATAAGAAACATGGGATTTATGCAATAAAACTCTCTATGCTAAGGGTTTTCAGAGACAATTAGGGAGATCAAACTCCAAGGAAGAAAGGCAGATCATATTGTATCACTACATTTAAGGTGGATGTTGATAATGATATGGTGATAGGAACTATTGTTATTCATTAAATAATAGAAAATGTACTTTTTTACTCTAGATCTATGAATTTATTTATATCTTTCATGTTTATTATAATTGTTGAAAAACCTCCTCAAAACATGGGGTTTGAGCTATATGTGAGAATAAAAAATAGAGAAATCGTTTCATCCCAAGTATAAAACTCCCTCAATTCAATTTTTATGGACATAATATTCCATAAAATCTTATATTAATGCCTTTAATGGAGTTTGATGCACTTTTGGGAATGTATTACCTATCCTTATATAAATCAAACATCAACTGTCCTGAGTGGGAGATCACTATTCATGTCCTAAGTCATCCTCCAATTCTATATAAATGTATGTAGTAGTAAGAATCTCCCATATAATCTTTGATTAAAGCATGGATATTATTACATTATAAGAAATCATAATTAAATGAAATGATCAAGATAAAGGAGAGAATCATACTTAAAGAAATTTCTTTTTTGAGGGATTATACCAATGAATTCCCTAAAATTTTTCATGGTCTTCATCTTAACCGAGAGGTAAATTTATCAATTAAACTTATACTTGGATCTATTCCGATATCAAATAATCTCTATAGGATGAAAATCTTTGAGTTGGAAGAGTTGAAGTATTTATAAGAGAATATAGTAAAGGTTTTTATATGCCTAAGAGCTTCTCCATGGGGTGCACCGGTCCTCTCCATCAAGAAGAAGGACGGATTACCTCTAAATTTATTATCATGAACGCAATAAAATCATGATAATGAACAATTATCCCCTACCACAGATAGATGAATTTTTCAATGAACTATGTAGAGCATACTATTTCTCTAAGGTGTTCCTTTGATGAATATATCACCAATTAAAGGTTAGGAAGGAAGATATTCGCAAAACCACATTTCAAACACAGTATGGAAACTCTGAGTTCAGAGTGGTTCCTTTAAAACTCACTAATTATCTAGTAATATTTATGGAATTGATGAATAGAGTATTTAGGGATTACCTAAAAATATTTTTGGCAGTATTTATGGAGGATATTTTGATTTACTAAAAAAGCATGGAGTATGAGGAGAATTTGAATAATGTTTTAAAGGGTTTGTTAAAGGAGAAGATATATGAAAATTACTGTAAATTTTATTTTTGTATGAAATAAGTATCATTATTGGGGAATATTATCACCAACAAAGGGACATATATGGACCCTTCTATGACAAAGGTAATCGGGGAATAGCCTAGAACATCATATGTAATGGAGATCCATAGTTTTCTTATACTATATGGGTATTATCGATGAATTTTAAGGAACTTAATATGATTTTAAAATCTGCTAACTAAGTTAAATTGTAAAGGAGTAATGTTTTTTTGGACCAGTGAATGTGAAGAGAGATTTAATGATTCAAAAAGAAGGCTTATCACTACACTAGTACTTACACTATCCTGAGGTGGGTAACATTTTTTGGTTTAAATAAATGCTTCAAATAATGGTTTGGGATGTTTACTAATGAAAAATGATAAATTTATATCCTATTAATAAAGGAATTTGAAAGTTTATGAGAAGAACTATCCCTCACATGACCTAGATTTGGCCGCAACAATATTCACATTGAAGATATGATGAAATTATCTCTATGGGTAGGAGTGTGAAAACTATATAGATCATAAGAGTCTCAAATATAAATTCACGTAGAAGGATATTAACATTAACAATGAATATTTTTAAGGTGATCGAGGGCTATGACTACTCAATCGATTACTATCTTGGTAAAAAAACAAATGGGTAGATTCTCAAAGTAGAAATGACCTAAATTTTTTATCAATGATGATAATTAAAAAAGATATAATATTATTAGAGTTAAAAGGAAAGGATATGGTAAAAATAAAATGATATTTATCCTAAATTTTGAAATAACTGCTCAACCATCTATTCATAAGAAGATTAAGGTGGCCCAAAAAGATGATGAGGTGCTACAGAAAATGGTAACAAATATTCTTGAGTTTAACTTTGTTGTAGATGAAATTATAAGGTTTGGAACCTGAATATGTGAACCAAAAAAACCAGATCTGAGGAGGGATATTCTAGATGACATGCATTATTCATCCATCTATATTCATACGGGAATCACTAAGATATATAAATATCTAATGAAAAACTTATAGAGGGATGACATGAAGATGGATACTACAGAATTTTTATCTTGATTCTTGGTATTCCAACAAGTAAAGGCCAAATGAAAGAAGTCAAAGGGCATAATGCAAGCATTTAAAACAACACTATGTAAATAGAAAAACATAACCATGTATTTCATAAAAGTAATCCCTTGGAAACCTAAATTCAATAACACCATTTTGGTGGTAGTTTATCTCTTTATAAAGTCAGTACATTTCGTTGCCACCAAAGATGTGTCCCTTATTGACCAACTCACTAATATATATATAAGGGAAGTGTTAATATTGTTGAAATAGTGGGTGCCCTAGACCAAACTTTGTATTACTTTTGATTACCATATCATGTGTATAGTAAGATATGCATGATGATATCTTACAATTATAGTGAAGAATTTTTCTACATCCACTATAATAATGGTAATGTCGAAAGGTTAATTGTCGTGTCAATAGGTTATAGAAAATCCCAAGCTATAATGCGTAACTCGAGATATAATGACATTGATCTTAAATATATGTTCTATAGTCGAGATATATCTTACTGGCTGGACACAGTAGATGTCTGACTATCAGGTGCTGGGGGCTCATAAGCATTGAGACTTCTTCTCATGAAGTTCGCACTTGGTGATCTATAGTAGTGAGATCATGAGGACAGACCAGTCAATAGGAACACCACATGTTTTGGGTGTCATTGTTTGTTACTATCTATGGACATGTGTATTGGTCTCCTGAATTGAGACCATTACCAATGTATATCATTTAATTATGTACTTTGATGCAAGGTGAAAACCATGGCAGTAATGTCATGGCGAGGATGTTTGTGTTGAGTGCGTCATTGGTGGTATGATGTTGGTTGAATGGTCAAAAAAGGATTTGTCACTTCCAAGTTTAGGAAGTTGTATATCACAGGCCCGGTTGATCAGGATGGTGCCGCCTTCATAAGTCTTTGGCCAAAGTAGTAGAAAGGCAAATACACCCGGATAGATCTACAAATAATAAATCAAGATAAGGACGATGACACAAGAGTGCGTCCAGCTTTATGAGATATCAAATGACAGAGAGACTATAGTACACAGTCAATGTTCGTAGAATGGTAGTCGTTGCTATAAATATCCTTATCTCTTTAGGGGCCACAATGAGTTGCTAGACTCTGCTGTTGGTCTATGTATTTTATTCAATACTATCGAGATAAGGGCCTAGAGGGTCACACACAACATCGTATTCAAGAATCTGCCCTATTCAGTTGAATAGGTATATGGATATAGTGTGCCCCGCCACGGGGTCCGAGCGTTGTCCAAGTTGTCGATCACCAACTGAATTAAATAAATTCATTAATATTCAAGTTATGAATATTTAAGATTGAATTTATTTAATGTATTTATAGGTTTAGTAAGTACGATAAAATATTAATCGAATGAATATTATTTTAATATTCAAGGTTCATTTAATATTAAGCGGGACAACGAGTCGAGTTAAATGGATCAGATTTTATCATGTAATATATTTCATATATATTACAAGTATGTGATAAATTAATAAATAATATTGGTGCAGTTAAGTTCGTCAAAAATTATTTATTTACTAGACGTTGACATATACGGGGGCCGGGGAACCCAATCGGGTATTTCTCAACATCTCTATAAATAAGAGAGGAGGCTCTCTCTCTTGGTGGTGCACTTCACTATTGAAATGACCCAAAATTTTGAATAAATCTTGTTTCCTAATTTTATGTGTTATTTTATTTTATTTTTATACTCAACAAAAATGTTTCATTTGATAACATGAGTATAATTAAAATGAGACCATTGGGTTTTGACTGTTATATGACCATTGGTCAATATGACCATTGGAAACTAAACTTTTTGATTTTTTTCTCTAAATACAAGTAATATTGGTTAATTATTATAGAAAGAAGATTCGATGGCCTCACCTAGTAGTCTTGGACCGATCAAAGCCCATCTAACAGAACTTGGGAAGGAGGTAGCACCACTGGGCTTTGCTCTGGACCAAACCCAAGTCGACCTTCATCGTGTGAAGCTAGAATGAAATCGCCTTCGTGAGAAGTTCAACCTGATAGAAATTACTACTCGTGCGATGTTGGCCGAGCCTCCCTCAGATTCTCTCACCTTAGCACACCTTACACTTAGGTCATATGCTGGCGTGATAAGGGGCTATTTAAGGAGACCGTAACTCCCTTGTGTAATCCTTTGTTTTCAATAAAAATTGGGATTTCTTCTTATGATAATGTTTATTACTTTTCAAATGTCCAGATAAATATAGTATGCATATTTTTGGTGAATTTTAGAGAAAGGATATTTTAAAAAATGGTTATGTAAACCTTAAATAATTAAAAATGTGTAATGATTTTCAAAAAATGGTGTTTCACAATTATGTTCAGTACAAAATTTAGAGTCTAATAAGATCAACATATTTTTTGATGAATAGTAAATTATGAATAGTGATTTTATGCTTAGGATTAGTAATGTGACCAAATGGATTAGTAATCTCACTTAATGAAAGTATTAATATAATCTTGGCACCTTGATTAAGTAATATGATTCAATAAAATGGTTAAATAACAGTTTCATAAATTATTATTCAAGTATTAGTTTTTTCGGGTGAATAGTGTTTTTAAATTAAAAATTAAATTAAATATATTTAGAAAATTATTTTTATAAAATGGATTTCATTTTTGAACACAGAACATCAATATTATGTTAAGGTAATTTTTGGGGATTTTTCTGAAAAAAATGAATTTTCGGTGAATAGTGTATTTATTTAAAAAATAAATAAAAACTATTTAGAAAAATATTTTTATAAAATGGAGTTCATTTTTGAAATCAGAGCATTGATATTTGGTTAAGGTGAAATTTTGGGATTTTTATGAGAAAGTTGAATTTTCAGTGAATAGTAAAAATACAGTTTTAGGGTTTCAGTATGTTTAATGACATCATAACTGTGTCATGATGATATCATGAGATATTTTATGGGTTTTCTGACCATAGGTGATGAATTATTGTATGGGGGGCTCCATGTGGCCTAACTCCATGTGAAATACCCTGGGAGAGCACATGGTTTTGAGAAAACCACTTTTGAGGTGTCCCTTGGCCATTAATGCCTTGTCCCCTCACTTTCCCTATAAATACCAAGCCATCCTCTCATCCATTTCGACTCCCCACTCTCCCCCAACGAAGTTCTGGTCTCATTACCTCCCAAGGAGTCCTCCCAAGGTGCCCCCAAGCCCTCAAGTTCCCAACCATTGAGTTTTAAGAGTTACATTTTAAGGTAAGAGATCCGACCCCTCTCTTTCTTTTCAAGTGATCTCTATTATGTCATTTCTTTTATGCTCCATTTTCTTATGCTAGAGGTTGTTCTTTTATATTCATTATACTGTCCGTTTTATGTTCATATGATGAGAGACCCCCACTTACTCTCATCATTTCGTTTTTTTTGAAGTTTAAGTGACTCCGTTAGGCTGCTGAATTTTTAAGGGATTCTTTCACCCTTCCCATTTTTCAATGTTCTACTTTCATGTCAAGTTTCTCAAGTTACTTTTTATTATTTTGGGGTATTATATCTATATATATCATAATGAACTTTTATTTTCATATGATGAGAGACCCTATTTGATCTCATCAATTCATTTTTTTTGAAGTTTAAGTGGCGCCGTTAGGCTGCTGAATTTTTAAGGGATTCTTTCACCCTTCTCATTTTTCAAGTTCTATTTTCATGTCAAGTTTTTCAAGTTCCTTTTTATTATGTTGGGGTATGGTCTATATATCTATCTTACTGATCTATTATGATCATATTATGATATACCCTATTTGATCTTGTCAAATCATTTTTATTGAAGTTTAAGTGACGCAGTTAGGCTGCCGAATTTTTATAAGAGAAATCTTATTTTTGTCTTACTTCCATGTTTTTCATTTCAAATGGTATGTCCTTAAAATTTCATTACCATGATTCATATCCTTTATATTATATCCCTATACTATTTTTATAGATCATTTATGAGTGGGTGAACCATGTCCCCTTTCTTTTCAACGTTTTCTAAAACCCTGTAACATAGCCGTTATGCTGCAGAATTTTCATCTCAAATTGTCTCTATGTTTTTCTCAAAATTAGTTTATGTTATTAAGTGAATTATCAAAGATCTTATTTCTACAGGGGTATTCACATATATATAAAAATTTTCCATTTTAAATTCTGGGATTTACATACATGAAACCCACTTTTCCTTTCCGTGGGTTTAAAGTGACATAAAGATCATGTCTTTAAAGCAGTTTTTAAAACGTTATGATTATGAAACAAAACCCATTTCTTTTATGCTATATGGGTTGTTTATGAAATGATTGATTATGATATATGTGGCTCACATGATAATAAAAACATATCAAGGGTGTGCCCAGATAGCGCTCCAATGCATTGGGTAAAGACTTAATCTCTAGAGATGACCTTTTAGACTAATAACTTGGTGAATAACCTTGGTAATTTTTAATGACACCTTGGGGATGGAACTTGGTGAAACGAAATAATTGTCAATATTAAATGTTGTATTCACATATTCAAGTTATGAAAAATTTTATTTTTATTATGATATATCTCATGATTTCTTTCTAATGCCTTAAAGTTCTTTTCATGACCATATTGAAGTATCTCAAGTTCACATGTAAAATGTTTCTCTTGTCTCCCTTACTGGGCCTTCTGCTCACCCTTTCTTTTTATGTATGTCCCCAGGTTATGAGATGTAGTAATGAACCTAGTATGAACATGAGGAGAATCCTTTCAAGTGTTTAAGAAGAATGTTTTATGTTTTCAAGTTTTAAGTTCCTGGTTTCCAAGACACTAAACCTTAAAGATCCTCGGTTTTGTAAAATGTAATGAAAGTTTATGTGATAAAAAGGCAAGACTTTATAACTATTTATTCTTTTACGTGGAATGAAAAATTGAGATCCTCTCTCTCCTCCTGCTTCTTAGAGAGAGAAACTCTTGATCCAAGATGCTCGGATTGTGATCTCTCTTCTACATTGAAGGCTTCTCGATGCGGTGATCGTTAGGACGTTGAGAGCATCGTTGGATTGCCGCGCTAGCACCTGGAGTTTGACGATCGACATTCCAGCGGATTTTGGAGCGCGTGTGGATGATCTAGAGGGATCCTACTTTGGATCCTTTGAGCGATGATTGCCATCGGCTAGTAGTAGTCGACCGCACCTTCAGATTTGAAATGGGTACGTTTTAATTTTAATTTTGTCCTATTAATAATTTACGCGAGATCCTCGAACCTCTCCAGGGATCGGATCGTCGACAACGACAAGTTCCGTCGTTCCGGTGAAGAAAATTTTAATCTCCCCGGCCCACTGGATTTTGCTGCGGGCCCGAGAAACCTAACATTGGTATCAGAGAAGGAACATATATTTTTTGAGCCAAAGAAAATTAATTTGCATAAAATTAAGTAGGGTGTTCAAAAATGGTCCCAGCGGTTCAAACCGCGCTTCGATCCGATCTCAAACAGACAAGATACAGTTAATTTAAATTTTTGGATTGGATCAAATATGCAGTTTAATCTCGGGTACTATTTTATTTCATCCTATTAAACTGATCATGTTTAGATCGGTTCAATGGATGTAATTAAAATTTTGAAAATTATAATTTGAAAAATTAAATAATTTCCACAATAATTCTATTATTTTAGTAATAATTATTTTATTATTATAATAATGTAATAATAATAAATTATTATTTTATTATAATAATTTTATTATTTTTTAATTTTAAAGGCTATTTAGCCTTTAGAAAATTTTGGTGGAGACTTACAATTGTAAGAAGACTCTTTTTAAAAATTAAAAAGGGAGGAGGACTTGACTTCCTATTAAAAGGAAGGGTATAAAAATAATAATAATTTTTTTTAATTAATTTAAAGGGGAGACTGAGCGGTGGTTTAACAAAAGAAATTTTTTTGGAGGGGTCTGCTGCGTGAGGTTAGAAGCAGAACAAAAAAAAGGCACTTTCAAGGGGTTCAGAGCAGACCCCCTCCCTCCTTCCCCCCGCGGCGCAATGCAGCGCCACCGGGACACCACCTCGGCGCGACGCCCAGCCCAGGGGCCGCTGCACCCCTCCGCCTCTGTAGAAATCCATTCCCACAGCCTAGCTCTGGCCGCCCAGCCTCCACCCAGCTCATGCCCTGGACCCCCTCTCCTCATCACATCGTAGCATGGGCCGCTGCTGACCCCTCTCTCTGCTGCGCCTCCTCCCCGCGCGACGCTCTGTCCAGGCCAGGGCCGCCGGACCCCTCTGCCGGTGCCTCACCTCTAGAACGACCGCTCCTCAGGCCAGTGCCGCCGCCTGCCCACGCCGCACAGCTGGCTCGGCCAGCCGCCTCCCCCTCTCCTTGAAGACCCGCACAGTGCACTACCCATAGCCGCTGCACCCCTCCGGCTCCGCATGCCGCGCTGCATGGACCTGCTCCAGCTGGCGCACAAGACTACATCGACCCAGCACCGGCCCGTCACCCCTCCTTCTATTCACCTCTCGGGCCGCCCCGTCTAGAGCCGCTCCGGCCACACCAAAGGCAAACAACCCACTTTAGGTGTGGGTCTCTCCAAAGATGCCCTCGATAGTCCCGGTACAGCCCCGCACCCCTCCGCTGCCAGGTACCGGTAAACAGCCCGACCCGTTTTATCCCGTAAATGGCTTGGACCGTTTGGTCAAATTCAAAATGAATTTAATTAGAATTGCATCACCGTGAAATGCCAAGAATAGGCATTGCATGGCCCAAAATAGGTTTGTGCGATTTTAGCATGACCCGCTTTGGGCCTTCTTGGTGTTCTAGTACCTGTTTTTTCCATAATTAATATAATTAATTAATATAATATAATTAATTAATTATAATATTAATTTATGGTTTAACCAATAATAATTTTAATACCCATATGAAAAATTAATTAAATTTTATTATTAAATTGAACTAAGTTAAATTAATTTAATTTTGGTGTTAAAATTAAATTAATTTGCGCATCGATGATTAATTAAATTATTTGAATTTATTAATTCATTGAATTTAATTGAATGAACCCTCGTACTTAATTATTGAATTTCAATTTTTATCACGCTTTATTTTTACCCGTCGTCTGGTCTTGAGCATCTCCCCTTGTATGTCTGCATTTAATTATTTTTAATTAATTATTTAAATGCGTGCGATGCTTGTAAGTTAATTAAATAGATGGTATGCTCATTATCTTTATTTTTTGGTTAAAATGTATAAGGGCCTGCACGCCCAATTTATATGACGTAAATTTATACTCGAGTCCCCCTCGCTTGCGTTTGAGTATCTTTGTACTTCAGATAAAGACGACGAGCAATGTGGACCCTACCAAGACGAGGCAGAGCATGTTGATCAAGACTATGCAAGACAACACATGGACCACGCCAAGAAAAGGAGGTACTCCAAGACGTGACGTGTACCCCGCCAAGACAGGGCGATGTTCCAGATGCGAAGAAAACATACAAGACAAGGGGAAAGCGACATTTTTAGTCAAGCTTAGACTTAGGTACGATGCCCTTAGGTCTTTTAGATGCTCAAGAACAGTCGGGTATTGGTTTACCTTTATGAATTTATTTATTATTTTTTGCATTTTAGAACAGTAGGAAAAATGCATACAATAATAGATAATAAAATGCATAAAGAAGCGGCGTATATTTTTCTATTAAAGTTCAATTGTGAGCGTGACAACATAGATGAGAAAGTTTAATAGAAATGGATCACATTCGTCAAGAGAGAAAACCAATAAAACCCTCAAAGAAAATATTAAGTCACAAACATTCTTCCATCATTCAAGTTTGAACATAACCTTGTGTTCGAGGTGCCGGTTCATGCCTAAGCTAAGGGTGCCTCTTACTACCGGGGAGTTCTTATTTGTATGGTGGGTCAACTTAACTAAAATTGCAGCAAAGATATAGACTTATCTAGTTTGTTGTTATTTTAGAGGCAAGAATTGAGTAAATCATTAAATGATTTTTGAAGCTGGGACTTCACTCAACAGATCAAGGAACCGCGAGCTAATGCGGTTGGCTAGTCAAAAGTCGACCTTGGACCCTCCGAGTAGTGGAGTATCCCTAGCTTGTATACTATGGGGGAGGTTCGGGGATCCTTGCCACTAGAATACTCAAGATTATTCCGATTCTAGTACAGAGGGTTCCTAAAATTCGAAAAATTAGTGGGAGACATTTAATGATTAAATAATCAGTAATGTCAGATTAGGTAATCACATAAAAGTACAATCTGCTAAAGTATATTTGTAGATAATGGCAAGCAATACCATAATAAAACTGCGATAAATGATGGACAATGTTAATGTCCAAACAAGCACAAAATCCCAAATGTAGTATAGGCGCTTGCGCACATTACTACCATGATGAAAATTCAAGGTGCTTGTGTCCCAACCTGTTAAGCCACCTCAGGAAGAGAGGGTGTAAAATTGCTTTCAAGAGACTCTTGAATAAAGCATATAATGGTTCTGCGATAATGCTATCATAAAAGTCTGATGTTAGTTGCGGCTGCTACATCATGACATGGATGATGTAACACGTAGTCTCATCTCCAAGATCCTTTTGAGGAGAAAGCGAAGAAAGGTATGAATGTGATGATTGCACCGCGATTGGGTAATGTGAAAGATAGTTCACAATCTTTCATGTCATCCCATTATTATACCTTTTACACCCAATTACTCTAGTTTCATTTAGAGGTACAAAAGAACGATATAGAGTAAGCGCTTCATTACCTTTATGGTAATATTTTCCATGTAATAAGAATATTGGAGATAACACCATCTTTTATTCTTATATAGAATACATTGAATGACAAAGCGAAAAGGCTTGTGTAAAGTTATTCCAAATGGAACCTTCGTCATGTCTTTCAATAAAAATGGATGGTTATTTAACCAGAGTTTATTGGCATTACATAATGAAATAAATTCATGGAAGTTTAAAAACTAAAATACAAGAAGCAAGTACCCACTTCTCGTTTAGTTTATATTCATCAAATAAAGGTGTTGTTTTCTTGAATACTTATTTGGTATTAAAATACAATATGATTTTCACATATATGAATTGAAATACAATAACCAAGTAAGTTGAGAAACATTACTAGAAGTAAAGTGTCTTCTTCAAGCAGTTGAGAAAGGGTGATTCCTAAGTCAGCGGGGAGAAACACATAACTTCTAATTTCCAAGTGATTGATTCAAATTGAACAAGTTGTGGAGTATAACCAAAAAAATTTATCTCATGTGCCCATTTAGACATGATGAGACATTATTCCATGTTTTGGAATGAATGTTGTTTGAGGTAACATACTCAAAAAATAGTTCACTACTATTTGAATCAATGTCAATACATGATGAATATAAAATGTAAGATCTACCCAGTTGTAAAAATGTGATTATTTGTCTTGTAAAACTAAAAGCGGATGTCAACTATATACCCAGTATGGTATTTAGGCTCGGCACAGCTAAACTGACTGAAAACTAACATTTTTATTGAATAAAAGAGAGTACAAAAAGACATAAAATCAGACAACAAAAACAAAACAGGGTGAAAGAGAATCATGGGGGCCGAAAAAAATGAAAACCCAGAGAATCATTAATAACAAATCTCACTCCCTCCTTAGGTAATGAGCCGACATTTAGGAAGATAAAAAACTTTCAGCTGGATGTGCCAGAGACGCCAGGAAGTCTGCAACTTGATTCCCCTCCCGCCAGGTATGAGTGATCTCCGCTTGAGTTCCCAAAAGTTGTTTGCACTTTCTAATGAGGTATGAGACATTCCAAGGAAAACATACAGGGCCAGAGAGTGATTTGAAGAGTATGAGAGAATCTATCTCCACCGCCTTCAGATCGATGCGTCGCTGGCCACAAAGCTCAAACCCTGTGAGCATCGCATGCACCTATGCTTTCAGAACATCGCCCCTACCATAGGAGGCCGAGAAAGCCGCTATCACTGACCAGTTTGGGTTCCTGATGAAACCTCCTCCGCGCATCTCCCCCAACTAGGGATCCATCCGTATTCATCTTGAGACCACAGTGGAGCGGACGCCAGCGGACCCAGTTCCCCTACCCCGAGGCGCCATCCTGATTGGAGAGGAACTGATTCGAGACCAGGCCCCTCACTGATGGTGCACCATGATAGTCTGTGGCACAACTAAACACCTATGGTATTATTGACACCATTAGTTTATGCAAAGAAACCTTTGGAAATAAAGGTATGCCACAAAGCATTCCAAGGTTAGTTCAACAAGACAGTGAGAACTATTCCAAAGAAAGCAAGAGGTAAAGATACTTCATAAGTTTTCTTTAAGTCATTAAGGAATATTGAAATATAATTTTGGTCAGAAGATATGAGTTGCTTTGGATCGGAAGTCCGAATAATATCTTGACCAAGCAATCATCGATCATGATAATGTAGCATGGAGTAATTCCTAAATGCATGTTACCTTATCTACATCACCGTGTTGACGTTCATAAGGATGACTGATGATAAAGTATTTCATATTAACATTGATCAACAAACATGTTGCGTAGAGAAATTCCTAAACACATATGTTACATATCAAAGTTATGATGTAAGTTACATCAATGTTGCAACTTGTGGAAACATCCATCATATTTCAAAATGTGATTTGAAAATAACAGTTTAAACCCATAACTAATATTCCAACTAAAATGACAAATAGATTTCATACGAGTCATAGTATGATGGAAATCCATTATTTCATAGGACATGTTTAGATGCAAAACGTTTGTTAGGATTTGAACAAACCTGCACCAAGTTAAACATGTTTTTCATCTAAGATAATTATCTTAACAGTTGCTTAAGATATTACCCAAATCCCTAAGATAGAAAAGATGTAGTCAAGTATTAGACTACATTTCTATACAAGGGTGCACATCTCTATTAGAGATACTGGGAGCTGAATTGATTTGGACTTAGTCAATGCTTGAGATGCACAAATGGTTGGCATAGGGAACAAGTTCCACAAGTACATGTGGAATAGGAATGTTCCAGAGACACATACTACATAGGAAGTATGAAACCATGGTGATGGTTTTATATTCACTGCAATTGGTGATATATTATTCATTGAGAATAATAAATCCTACAAGTAAGCAGTATACGAAAACAAGCTATGATTGAAAAGATCAACTAAAATTCAATAATAGATTCCATGTATCAAATTTCAAAGGGGCTTATATATTGAATACTACGGTGGGTATTCAAATGAAATGATACATGGATGGTACATGTATGGTACCAATAAGGCTTGATTGGTTATACCAAGTTGGTACGGCTAAATCTATTAGAATTTTACTTGTCATAGATGAACTTTTATGATCATTTTAGTGGTCATTGGATGTCAAGATCATCTTTCATGGATGATGAATATACGACGCAACCAGAAAGAGATGATGACATCAAATGATGCCAATAAGGGTTGAAAGTTACTGAAATCCAATTCTAGATTAAAGTAAGCAACAAGATCTTAGAACATTCATTATAAATGAATCTTTTCCTTGTGTCTACCAATGGTTAGTGGGAGCGCCATTGTTTTTCAAATGATATATGTTTGGAAACATATGGAAAAATATATTTTAATATTATATCTAGATAATATCAGGTTAAAAGCAATTATCTAACGACTGACTTTGAGTAGAAACCTAAATTTTTGGTAACAGGATCCCCTAAGGTAGATCTAAAGGTTACTTAGTCCTAGACAATCATACATTGAGTGACATTGTATTGAAAAATACAAGTTGAAACAATTCAAGTTCAGGATTGTTGCCAATGTCACATGGCTTAATCTCTTCAAGATTATATGTTCAGAACATATGAAGAGATTAAAGTTGTGAGTTGATACCATATGATTTAGCGATGGATCAATAAAATATGCCATATTATGTAAAATAATTGATATTTCCAGGATATAATTTATTATAGGAAGATATCAATTAATTCCAGGAGCACTGCAAGTGATGCAGTCAGAACTATCATCTTGTACTTCGGTAAGTACAAATGATATGTAACTGGAATATGGAGAGGAAGGTATACTAGTTATGGTGGGACACATATTAGTAGTCCTTAGATCAATTTGATCTAGTATCGCAGTTAGGCAAAGGAGATGAGCGAGTCAAGATCATAAAAGCCTATGGGGGCCATACCTACAAATACCGAGCACATTGCAGCTTCTAAGGTAGTTAAGAAGCAGTTATAAATCGTAAAAATTTGTCCCAGTTCATGGATTCACACCTAGTGAGAAAGGTATTATCATAATAAGAATTAGGATATTCTTACTAGCCAAGTTGTTATGTAATGACAACAGACAAAAGTAATATACTCGAAGATACCTTATTTTGAGAAGTTTTACTCAAGCATATGAGATATCATATAGAAGATATTCCACACGACAAAAACATGGAAGACCCAGCAGTTAAATCCATTACTCCACAGAAGCATGATATTTATCATGTGAGTAGATAACAAGTTTAGTTTGCATGTTGGCTCTAGTGAAAGTGGGAGTGTTGAAATAGTGGGTGCCCTAGACCCAACTGTGTAGTACTTTTTATTACCGTATCATGTGTACAGTTAAATATGCAGGATGATATCTTACCATTATTGTGCAGAATTGTTCTTCTTCCACTATAATAATGGTAATGTCCAAAGGTTAATTGTCATGTCAAGAGGTTATAGAAGATCCCGGGCTATAATGAGAACCTCGAGATACAATGACATTGATCTTAAATATATGTTCTATAGTCTAGATACATCTTACTGAATGGACATAGTAGATGTCTGACTATCAGGTCCTGGGGCCTCATAAGCATTGAGACTTCTTCTCATGAAGTTCACACTTGGTGATCTCTAGTAGTGAGATCATGAGGACAAACACGTCAATAGGAACACCACATGTTTTGGGTGTCATTGGTAGTTCCTATCTATGGAAATGTGTATTGGTCTCTTAACTTGAGACCATTAACAATATATATCATTTAATTACATACTTTTATGCAAGGCGAAAACCATGGCAATAATGTCATGGTGAGGTAGTTTTTGATGAATGCGTTGTTGGTGGTATGACGTTGGTTGAATGGTCAAGAAAGAATTCGTTGCTTCAAATTTTAGGAAGTTGTATATCTCAGGCCCAGTTGATTAGGATGGTGTCGCCTTCATAAGTCTTTGTCCAAAGCAGTAGAAAGGAAAATCCATCCGGATAGATCAAAAAATAATAAAGCAAGATAAGGATGATGACACATAAGTGCATCCTGCTTTATGAGATATCAAATGACAAAGAGACTATAGTACAGAGTTAGTGTTCGTAGGATGGTAGTCATTACTATGACTATCCTTATCTCATTAGGGGTCATGATGAGTTTCTAGAGTCTTCTCTTGGTCTGTGGATTTTATTCACTGCTATCGAGATAAGGGCCTAGAGGGTCACAGACAACAGCGTATTCAAGAATCCACCATATTCAGTTGAATAGGTATATGGACATAGTGGGCCCCGCCACGGGGTCCGAACATTTTCCAAGTTGTCGATCACTAATTGAATTAAATAAATTCATTATTATTAAAGTTATGAATATTTAGGATTGAATTTATTTAATGTATTTACAATTTTAGTAAATATGAGAAAATATTAATCGAACAAATATTATATTAATATTCAAGGTTCGTCTAATATTAAGCGGGACAACGAGTCGAGTTAAATGGCTCAGATTTTATCACATAATATATCTCATATATATTACAAGTATGTGATAAAATAATAAATAATATTGGTGCGATTAAGTTCGTCAAAAATTATTTATTTAGTGGATGTTGAAATATACGAGGGCCGGGGAACCCAACCGGGTATTTCTCTGTGTCTCTATAAATAAGAGAGGAGGCTCTCTCTATTGGTGGTGCACTTCACTATTCATTCTTTTACATGGAATTAAAAATTGAGAGCCTCTCTCTCCTCCTGCTTCTTAGAGAGAGAAACTCTCAATCCAAGATGCTCAGATCGTGATATCTCTACTGCATCGAAGGCTTCTCGATGCGGTGATCGTCGGGATGTCGAGAGCATCATCTTATTGCCGCGCTAGCACCTGGAGTTTGATGATCGACGTTCCAGCAGATTTTGGAGTGAATGTGTACGATCTAGAGGGATCCTTCTTTGGATCCTTCAAGCGACGATTTCCATCGGCTAGTAGCAGTCGACCGCACCTTCAGATTTGAAATGGGTATGTTTTCATTTTAATTTTGTACTCTTAATAATTTACGCGAGATCCTTGGACCTCTCTGGGGCTCAGATCCTCGGTGATGACAAGTTCCTTCATTCCGCCAACGAAAATTTTAAACTCCCCGACCCACTGGCTTCCGCTGCTGGCCCCAGAAACCTAACAAAGATTACATGGAGTTCCACTCTCTATCATATATGATTGAGATCCAAGGTTTACCTCTAGTTCTTAAGAAACCTTAAACAAGTGTTGGATATACAACTCAGTTTCAGTACTGCATATCACCCTCAAACAGATGGTCAGTCTGAGATAACTATTTAAAATCTAAAATATATGTTGATGTATTTTTCAATATATTTCAAAGGATGTTGGTATCAGTACCTTCCCCCAGTAGAGTTATCATTTTACAATATCTTCCATTCTAACATTCAAATTACACTTTATAAGGCTCTGTATGGGAAGTAATGTTAGAATCTTACATGTTGGGATGAAGTTGGGAAGAAGATCATGATGGGTCATGATCTTTCCTAAGATATGGTAGAGAAGGTTCATACCATTTAGCATCACCTATAATCTAAGAAAAGTTGATAAAAAATATATGTAGGTAGTCATCGATGAGACATGATGTTTGACGTCAGAGACAAGGTGTTCCTCCATATATCACCATAGAAAAATTCACGAGTTTCAAAAAGAAGGGAACTATTAGTCCTATATACATTATCCATTTTTATATCCTTGACCATGTCGAGTTAGTGTCTTATCCATTAACACTCCCACCAAACCTATCTCAAGTACATTATGTGTTCCATGTATCCCTATTGAGGGAGTACACAGAAGACCCCTAACTTTTATTTAACTAGGAGGTAATACCATTGGAAAATACCTTTTATATGAGGAGAAACTGGTGAAGATCTTTGATCACAGAGAGAAATTTGTATGAAATAAGATAGCTAACCTGTTCAAAGTGTAGTGGAGAAACCACAAGTTTGAGGAGGCATCCAAGGAACCAGAAGAGGTGATGAAGTAGAAGTAACCTCACCTGTTTTCACCATAGTATGTAATATAAAATTTCAAGGGTGAAATTATTTAATGTGTTAATAATGGAACAAATTGAGTTTTTTAGAAGGGAAAATTGTGCCCGATAGCATATGCGATACACAACACCAAACCCAAATGAACCATGATATTTAAAATATAATCATTTTAACCTATCCATTAAATTGGAAGGTATGAATTGGATTAAATAATTTATTAAATTTATATAAATATTCTAATTATATAAATTTACTTAGAAATTATAATTAACTAGTCACTCAATTTTAAGGAAAGTAATTTTGTTATCAAAAATAGGTTTTCTTTAAAAAAGGTTTTATTTCTTTTTGTGAGAGAATGTTATAATTAATTTCTTGAAATTTTATAAATTTTATTTAAAAATATTATCATTATTTTTAAATCATCATATCGGTATTAACTTATGGTGGCATTTTGGGTTTTTTCAGAAAATATAACTTTGTTCAGAGAATAGTGGAAAATACCGATTTTTATAAAATTATCATTTATTTTAATAAATCATGTAATTTATAATTAACATTATTATTTTAATTTTATTTCAAATTAACAAAAATATTATTTAGTTATATTAAATAAAATTAATACACTTAAAGAATCTTTATACTAGATTTTATTATAAGTTTATTTTTACGACTTAAAACACATTTTTCATAAAACTATTTTAAGGTGAAAAATATTTATGCATTTTAAATAGTAAAATAACCACTATCAAGGAATGATTTATATGAAAATCATAGAATATATATATATATATATATCTAAATATTAATTTAAATTCATTTAGTTAAGATTAACTTTCATATAGTTAATACGATATAAATTTTTCCTTAAAAAATGTATTTTTTGGAAAACTGGTTTTTCAACATGTATACATGTTTAAGTTTAAATTAAATTATGCCCCTTATTTGAGTTTAATTTGAAAAAATTGATTCCATATTTGGAATATACATAATTTATATTATCTATTGATGTTAAATTATGTTTTTACAATAATAAATTATGAAAATAATAAAAATTATTTACCACGGTTAAGGTAAAAATGGGTTTATTGGGGGATTTAACTGAAAATATAAGGGTTAAAAATGACCCCAAATGTAGTACCCCAACTCATTTATCCACTTGAATAGTGATTTAGACAGATTTCCACTGGCCTTAGGTGTTCCTCCCCATACCCTAAAGGGTACCGACTAACAACGAGGGTGTAAAGGGGTGATAGTGGGGAGACTATACCCAATCGCGATGATACAACAATGGATATATATATATATAATGTGAAAATAAAAATAAACAAATAATGGACTAGTAAATTGACCATAACAGAAGCACAACATACAATAGCGGAAGAAGTAATAACAACACCAACAGAATAGATAAACAATCCAACATGATATTTTTAGCTAATGAAATAAAACATGAATACCCAAAAATTCATATAGAAATAAGAAAATGTGTCATGGATGGTCGACCTCAGTACATAGAAATACATTAGCATTCTGATACCAAAAAGATAACAAAAAACTGTAGCTAAGGAAAGAACCCATTGTCCCTTTCCATCCATCCCATGTTAAACAACCTAACACCATGGTATAGCTCTATATCCCTAACCCTTATCCATTCGTAAAGCCATAAAATTTACACGTACCTCAAAGGGACTATGTTGGGTGTGATAGAGAATATCAGTAGTCCACCACCAACGTTTGACTATCATACATCTATGATTAAGCATATGTATACTAAAAATGTAAATACAAAAATATATGTAAGTCACATAAATAAAAATTATTCCCTTGTTACCAATAGCCATAAAGAAGTAATTCACCTACTTCACCCAACACCAGAAACCTATAGAGGATAGGATCCTTAGACTAAGACCAAGGCATCCCTGATGTAATTGATGCCAGGTGAATCATCATGTTCCACCTCTAAAAAAATCACCCAATCCCATGTGTCCACCGAAACCTCTTGTCCAAGTCAAGTCACTGAAATCCCTAAGGAACTCCCAAGTAATAAGAATCTGGTACCTCAGACACCTACTCAAAATCACTCATCATCTTGAAGCCTGATGCCTTAATGCACAATTATATCTATCCTCTAAGTCACAAAATCATCGTATCAATATCCAATGACCCAAGGAATGAAGATGTATGTCCACCAAAATGATACTATCCCAATGAACTCAATTATATATATCCTCAAAACCAAACTAATGGTCTTAGCACTATCAACCTATGGATCCTCATGATCACCATGGATTTCTATGACAAGAACCTCCAACCATTTCACTAAGACACAAATAACGGAGGCCTCTACCCACATGAGTGGTCAATACCACCTCATCACTTGAGTCCCCCTATGTGAGCATGACTCCAAATGGAACATTAACTAACACAGGTGATCATAAATCACTAAATATGTCCCTAATACACAACTAATAGAGTCCTATACTGATAAAAGTTTTCAACACTACCTCATCATAGGAGTCTTACTTTGTAAAACTGACTCTAAACAGTGCATCATCCAACATGAGTGAGAGGTAATCACCAATCAAGTCCCTATTCCACACTGAATCTTTCATCTCATGCCCCTGTGACCACTTAGGTCATCCAATGGTCAACACCATCTAATATTACATGATCCTCGCTCGTAGCTAGATGAAATCATTGACCCATCCTGATGACCAAGTTTCACAACCAGTGAAAAAAATCCCCCGAATGCCTCAGTCCATGCCCATCCTGATGATCATATCACATCAAATTATATGACCAACACCATCTCAACCCTTAGATAAATCCTGTATATTTCCCATGGAACTCAAAAATCAATATAATTAATTAAAAATAATTCAATTTAATTAAGTAAAGAACACTGAACTAAGATGAAAAAGGTCCATAACCACTCACATGGCTCAAACCATTTTTAGAATTAATGAGCGTTCCCATAAGAATCTCCAATGGGTTTAATTAATTAATTAGATGAAACCGTTTAAATTATAAGGTCTCTCTTGGTCAACATAACAATGTTCTGAAATAGGAACCCCTAAAACATGCACAAAAACACAAATAAATATGAGAAACTCCAACATTGTGTTGGAAGACATCCACTCATCCAATCATATATACCAATTCAAGATGTTTTGGAAGAAATCGACATTTTAGATGAATTCCCTAAAAATAGGGTAAAATAGGTCACATGGATTTAGTGATTCATGAGGTGAGATCAAAGAATAATAGAGTAAAGAGGATTCAAGTTCTTGATAATATAGATCCAACACCATAGATAAATAAAAAAACATAGGCCAGATGAAGAGTTCAACTCTCTACTTTGGGGAGAAAAAAATGATTCCCCCTCTACTCTATGCAACCAAAGGAGGAGAAAGAATGAGAATAGAAGTAAAAACGGGAGAGGGAAAAATATAATTTCACACTTTTAATGGGTCACATGGTTAGACCCAATAGTTTTAAAAAAACATGTTCCAACTATGCGAAACCCACTTCCTTAGCTCTAGGCTCATATGGTTCATGAACACTGTTTACCAAACCAAGTGTACACTATATGTGAGACCTCTATCAGAAACAGAAAACCTTGGAACATGATTGTGTGTATCCTCCTTCATAGTTTAAAAAACTGTGTCTATTAAACCCAGAGGGCCACATGGTTACTCTTTATTGGCTAAACGGTTTTTTCAAACCATGTGTCCCAGTCTGCGCACCTTAAGAACTTAGGTTTTCAGCATCCGACTCACCTAAAACCCGACCAAAACCTTGAGACACTTTAAAGGAATTAATGATTATCTTAAAAAAGGTGTTTGGTAAAAGAAAAAATTATAATTATTTTCCATTGATCAAGAAAAGAGTTGGAACACCAAATAAACTCTAAAAATTCAAAACAAGTGTGGAATTCAACCCACTCCAAAAACCTAGGATGTTGCAATATCACCACCTTAACATAGATCATCCTTGAGCAATAAAATACAAATACAAGATGGTATCAAAAATACCCATATCTATAGAATTAACATGGACCACCCTGGTCAAAAAGGTATAGGTCAACTACTTCATGGGCTCACCACCTTAGGAGTTACCTACCCCAGTCACATCTTGACCCAAAACATAAACAAAAATGATGGTCCACTAAGAATACTCAATCTTAAAGTCCTCCCATGACACATCATCACTCCTACACCTCATCAAGTTCCCTGATGTCACACTCAACAACCATCATGTCCCACATCTCAATAGATACTGGCCATGTGTCCATGTCTCACATGACACCTATGAGGTCCTACATCTCACTATATGATCAAATTAGTCCTAGTGTCTAATACCTCAATCAACTCCCATATCACATTGATTCATAGATTCCACCACAACCCAAAATCCATGCACCCAATGTTTCTCATAAAAGATACAAGTTCCACGCACCTTAGATAAATATACAATGAATAAGAATAAATTCCAACATACTAACCAATGTCTGGTTAGTCCATAGATACACCCCGTTTACCTTGTGCACCCAAACTAAACATGAATATAAAAAGGAAAAGGAAAAATAAAACAAAAAGAAACACAAATACACCCACAACTTACCTCTAACCATAACTGGATCACCAGTATTATCTAACTCTGGTAGATCTATTCCATGATACTTTCTGGATGTCAGACTACCTAAAACCTAACCTCTCCACAACAAAACAAAATCCACCAGCCATTGATCCCACTACTGGGTATTGTTGTCTCTGCTATTCCATCCACATGTACCTAACCCCCAACTATCATATCCTAGTACCGATTCCAGTCTGATCTTCTAACCCTCGTTCTGCCCCGATCATGGATAGGAAACTATCCTTGAAGGCTTCCCGTTGAACCTCTCGAGATGCTCAACCTAACTGCATTATTGATACTCCTTTGGTTCCCAATCACACTACATCATCACAAGATGCAACTGCTCACACTGGAAGCACACCATCAAAGATCCACTCTAAGGTGGCCTACTTGATTCCTTGGCCCAATTACCCTACCGAGATTCCTCTCATCCCCGCTTCCTTCCATATGAACCATCGATATTGAAATCACGTAATACTATCACCTGGTTAGAATAAGATTAGTTTTTTAAGTTCCCCTTCACCATGAGAACTTGATTCATCACCTATGAGAATGAGACCAACCTTGATATATTTAGCTTCACTCAAATGGAATTATATAAACCATCCTAAAAATTTATCAAACTCAAGGTGTCGTCACCCACCACACTAGCTGTGAAATGAGATATCTTGGTGAATTTTGCTGCAAAGTTCTTGATAGAAAAGTCTTCCGATTGTATGCTCAAGAAATCATGTGTTCTTTTTTCCCATAGTATATCTCGAAAGACGTTTTCAAATAACCTAGCCTCAAAATACTTCTAGGATAGTCCCTCATATCTGCCTTCTTGGACCCGCATGTCCCACCATCACTTTGAAAGTCCCCTAAGCATGTTGGTAGCTAGCTTCAACCTCCACCCCGAGGGTTTCTTAAGCTACTTGAAGATCATCTTCCTTGACTCGATCTAATTTTTATATTATTGTGGTCTTACCTCACCCTAAAATAGCAGTGGATTTTACAATTGTAACTCTTGATTTAGATACACCATTTAAGGCTCTACTCCCTGGGTTCCCCTATCAATCCCCTGTATGACACATACCCGACTTTGTCTAAGCTACTCATATATCCATGAACCAAATTCTTTCAAATCTAGTGGCCACCCCACCTGTACTAGAGCCTATACCTAATCCTGTACATGCCGATCATTATTTTCATGACCCTCTGAGGCCTCATATCGACCCTTAGTGGTCTCAACCTGTGCTCGCTCGAGAGAAACCAAACCATATCTCTCTCGACACTTCATTGGATTCTTTTTAGGTGGAATCCCACTAAAAACCAATATAATATTCATATATCCACAATATATATATATATATATATATATATATAATTTATATAGGGAAAGAAGTAATAGTTAGTGAAATCTCACAACCCTTACCCCCCCATAGAAACCATGTCTCATGACATATGGCCTCATGGACACATACCTACCCATATAAGAGCCATGTATCACTCATACCTTAGGCCATGCTCATCCCGATGATCAATATCACCTTAATCTGAGGACCATGTTTCCAAAAATGGTGATCAAAATCACCCCATAGCATCATCTATGCCCACTCCTATAATATCCAAACACATATATATAGACATCACATATCATAATAAATTTCCATAACACATGAATATATATATCTTATACATCCTACATGACTATAAAAGAATAATCAATAACCCCTTGCCATACTGGGCCAAGGGTCCCAAAAAAAACCCCTTATCATACAATTTCAAGGGTCTCATTCCATAATAGATAACAACAATACCCAAGTGTAACACTTGAGGTGGAAATAATATCAACTATAAAATGAGAAAAATATAATAGAAATTCCCACCCCATGAAACTTGGTCCACCTCCCACACATGGGGCTGCAGGCTCCCTAACATGAGATATAAACCCAGTTCCGAAAACATCCTAATCTTCAGTATATCACAACCCAAGTATTAAGACCAAAAAAGAAAAGGAAAACATATGATATCATTAGTATCCAACTGGATGACACTACTAATTTCTTGTAAAGAACTTCTCTGATACCATTTTTATTTCCCTGAACCATTTAGCCACCCAAAAAATGATTTGGTTTTAGTTCCACTGGCCTTATTCATGCCTCCTCGTATGCCAAAGGCTATTGAATAGCAGCAAGGGTGTAAAGGGGTTATAGTTCAGAGTCTATACCATTTGGTGATGATATAATAATGGTTATATATATATAAATATATTTATAAATAAGTAGATAACAAAAACAAAGAGACACTAGACTAGTAACTTGATCATGGAGAAATCACAACATATAATAGTGGAAGAAATAATAACATTTGTATAAGAATATATATAAACACAAACATGACATTTGTAGCTACTAAAATAGAACGTGCATACATAACAAGTCAAAATGAAAATAAGTAGATAGGTCACTAATGGTCGAAATCTGTACATACATATACCTTAGCCTGCTTATAACAAAAAGAAAACAAAAGCAAACTGTTAGGGCCAATAGGGGCCTATGTACCCTGAGAGGGGGGGTGAATCAGGGTATGGATATTCTTTTCAAAATACTTCCTGCCCCACTGGATCTTGACCTCTTTGTTACAAGGGTCACTTTGTTTGCTCTTGTGTGTATACTATGTTCAGTTCTTTTCAAGTTTATCTGATGATAATGCTTTGAGTGCAATGCAGAGAAGCGACCAGGCAGACACAGCGATTTTTACTTGGTTCACCACTAAGGGCTACGTCCAAGGAGCATACGCCGACAAGTTGCCGGTTCGTACCAAGATCCACTAACTTCACTAGCTGTGGTTTACAATGTTCGGGCTAGATCACTTCTATGCCCAGGCTCACTGCCTTTACAATGTTTAGGGTCAGCTCACTGCTTTCCCAAGGGTCACTCCCTGTTTCTCTCTCTCTGGCTCACTGCCGGTGGAGAGGATCACCTTCTTCCTCTTCCTAAGCTCACTGCTCTTGGAAGGGAATCCAAACACAGTTTATAGACCTGTAGGTCTCTTCATTTCCATGAAGGAATGCATCTTCCTCTGTATGTAGATGCTCTGTTGAAGTCCAACTTTCACCCGCAGATGAATCTCACTTTGCACCGGATGTACCGGGCAACCTCAATTTTTACGCGCAACCCTTACGGTGTCTTGCGCGCAATTTCTATGCTTTGCGCGAAATTCCTTTTTCGCGCAACCTCCAAATTTTACGCGCAGCTTGGAAACTGCCTTGCGCGCAATTCACTGATTTTGCGCGAAATCCACTTTTCGCGCAACCTTCCTTTTACGCGCCAACTCAAACTTTCTGCGCAGCCTTTGCTTTTCGCGCAATCTGACTTTACGCGCAAACTTTAAGTTTACGCGCAACACCCTTTCAAACTTCAATTTCGCGCACCAGAGCTCGGGTATTTTCTATGTCTTGAACTCTACTGAATGGAGGAGGGTCACTTCATATTTATAGGCAACATCGACCCCGCGCGAAAAACCCTCCTTGAGCGCGTAATCCGCTTTGATCTTCCACGCACAAACATTTTCCGCGCACTGCTCCATAATTTCGCGCACCTCATGCCTTTGCCATTTTACGAGCTTCAGACCTTGTAACACCTCTTGCGCGAAATACTTCATCCGCTATTTCGCGCGCCACTTCAATTTTCCGCGCACACCTCCAAAATTTCGCGCGCCTCACGCCTTTACCGATTTTCAAGCTTTCGGCCTTGAAACATCTTTTGCGCGAAATACAATTTCGCGCAACCCGCTGTTTTGCGCGCCACACTTCAAGATTTCGCGCAACCCTCTAGTTTTGCGCGCCACGCTTAATTTTTCCGCACACCTCCTTCATTTCTCTTTCCTCAACCTTCGCCAACAACATATCACTCCATTTTCCATTGGCGATTTTCAGGCCCAAAAATTTGGCAAACACTGGAAAACGGCGCCACCTTGTACTGCTCTTTTGTACCGCCTCCAGATCGTCCTTTCCTTTGTCAAAGTTCATTGTCAACATGGAATGTCAACAACTTCTCGGGAACTCGACAATTCTCCATGGAAACCTGCTTTGTCAACAAACACAATCAACCCAAGAATGCTGCAATGTTACCTTGAGGGATTTTTGCCCAACAATCTCCCCCTTTGGGTTTGTTGACAACTCTTTACAACTCTGCTCAGAAATATTTTCTGCACTTTGATACCTCACTGAGTCTTCTTCCAGCTGCTACCACCATTCGCCTCTTGCGATTATGATAGCGTTCAAGGATTCACTTAACATGTACTCTAAGCCCACATGAGCAATGCTCGGCGTGAGAAACAAGAGTAGAATGAAAAGTTCATCAATGAATCACTTCATGTCAGACCCCAATTGTCGATTCCACCCTGATACCAATTCTTAAAAGAAAAAACCGGTTGTTGAACCACACTGATACCAATTGGTGAATTCTTAAGTTGATACCAATTGTTGATAGCTGGACACTGTCTCACACCATTCCAACACCACTGTTCTGCTTTTATCACGATCCTCAGCTGTCGTGATTTCTATGATTTGATCGATCACGTCTAGCATCGTCAGATTTACAAATCTCTCCCCCTTTCTAATTGCTCCCCCTTTCTGGCTGCTCCACCTGTCAGCTTCTCCCCGTATCAATTATGATTTATCAAATCTCCGCACTATTTTCTCCCTTGAACAAACACTTTTCTCCCCCTTTGTCAAGCACTTTTCAAGCACTTTTCTCCCCCTTTGTCAACGAACCCAAAGGTCACGCCTTTGTAGTCTGTAACATAGTAGAGAACACATATCAGCACATTAGGGAAAAACACACCATACCTCGGGGAGAGGGGGGGGGCCCACATCCACACTATTTCAAGTGCGGGGAAGCGACTGAACTCCCAGAGCTAGTCGATGCCTCTCAAAAGTTTCCTTGGGTAAGGCCTTTGTCAGAATGTCTGCAACCTGTAGCTCTGTAGGCACATACTCCAACTTCACGATGCCCTGCTCAACCTTCTCCTTGATGAAATGATACTTGATCTCAATGTGCTTTGTCCTGGAATGATGGACAGGATTTTTGCTAAGATTTATAGCACTTGAGTTGTCACACTAGATTCCGATCGGAGACTTCACTTCAACTCCCATATCTTCAAGCTGCTGCTTCATCCACAATAATTGTGTGCATGCTTGAGTGGCCGCTATATACTCAGCTTCTGCGGTGCTCAATGAAATGCAATCTTGTTTCTTGCTTAGCCAAGAAATACACAATTCACCAAGATAGAATGCACCACCTGATGTTGATTTTCTATCATCTGCTGAACCGGCCCTGTCTGCATCAGTATATCCCAATAACTCTTTCTGAGATTTGTTGTTGTAGGTCAAGCCAAAGTCCACCATGCCCTTGATATACCGAAGTATTCTTTTCACTGCAAGCATGTGACTTTTCTTGGGATTACTCTGATATCTCACTGCTTGGCATGTGGCGAAAACAATATCAGGCCTTGTTGCGGTTAAGTACAACAGACTTCCAATGATTTGCCTGTATTCTGTGATATTAACTGCCCTGCCACTGTCATCTTTTGATGATTTCGTCCAGGTAGAAACCGGAGTCTTCATCTCCTTGGAATTTTCCATTCCAAATTATTCCAAAGCATCCTTGGCATACTCGGATTCAGAAATGAATGTTCTATTCCTGCCTTGTGTAACTATGCTTTATCTGATCTTCCAAATATTATGTCTTCTTCCTTGACCAGCCTCACCATCCTTTGATTACTATTGTTGTTGAAATAAAGATTGTAATCAAATCCCCCACACTGAAAACCAATCTTCTTCAAATACTGATATAGCCTTCAGTACCATTCTCTTGGGGTGTATGCTTTGCACACCAGTCGTGCTTTGTTTCGAATCTTTGTGCCATCTTCGTTTGTCTTGTCTAAATAGACCCATTTTGTCCTGATGACGTTTTTATCATCTGGCCTCAAAACAATTTCCCAGGTCTGATTCTTCTCAATTCTGACCTATCTATTCATTCATGGCATGATCCCAGTTTTCATCTTCAGCTGCATCAGCAAAGCATTTCGACTCAACCTGAGATAGTAATGATGTCTGCTGTAGTGATTTCATTCTCTTTGTCTGAACTGGATCTCACTGATCGCTGATGATAGTCTGCCTGTCAATTTCAGCTCGATTCTTTGTATTTTGTGCAGATAAGGATTTTACATCCTTGTACTCATCATCAGTATCTTATTCTGAGTCACCCTCAGCCACTTCTTCTCCCCCTGTGTTGCTTTCTTCCTCAACACTTTCGTCAGGAAATTGTTCACTGACTCATTTTTCAGTGGCTTCATTTCTTTCAGCTACTTTTCGCAGCTTCTTGGTATCCTGAAAAACAATCAGCTGATACCACAATGTTAGATCAAAATAAATAAGCATGAAATGCTTGATCACTGCTGCTTCTCCCATAGTATGTCTTCTCTCAATAGACAACACTTGAGCTGGGTCATCCAATTATTTCCTTGACGGATCTGGCATATGATTTTGTTATCAAATGCTCCCCCTGTGTTACACAACACTTCTATCTGGTAGGCCCAACGGCAGAGACCCATAATCATTCTTCTCCACGTGCACCATTTATACTAATCTGGCACTCAGCATCGATCCATTAACCAAATCTCTAAGCCTACTGAGTTGGAACTCGGTGTAGGAAACAAGAGATAGAGTTAATAACACAAACACTTCCTATTGTTCTCTGTTGCTCCATTTCTTCATCAACTCTAGTACCTGATTTGAATCAATTGAAATTCTAGAGCAAATCACTTCTCCACTTCGCATCCTTAGATGCCACTACCCCATGGATCGTATCTCCCTAAAACCTGAAACACATGAATCATCAGTTAATAGCATTTAAATATATAGGGAGAGGGGTATCTTCCAAATTCCTCAAGATGAGGATTGTGGTTGATCCTGATGGGTCAACCATTTGATTCTTTCTTGAAGAGTATCACACTCTTTCCTTGCTTCTTCTAGCTGCCTAGCCAACTTCAACTGTTCTGGCCATATGACTAGGCATTCTTTTCTCACATTCTGAGGTTTAGACCAACTGGTACACATTTTGGTCTTTGATGTTCTACTGAAATTCCATTTCCCTTGATTGTTTCTCGGTGCAGGAATCTCCTTTCTTGTCATCTTCCCCGTCTTCTTTGTCCATTGCAGGGATCTCCCTTTTTCTTCCACTTCTCGTTGCGGGGCGAATTTTGAAATGCATTCTTTGCTTATCTGCCTTTTATCAGATTTATGAGTCGCCACCCTATTTTTCATTGGTGGTGGGTCCTCCATTGAACGTTCATTCTTCTTTATCACAACTGGAGTAGATCTCCCCTTAATCTTCCAGGTTTGTTCACATTCTCTCCTTGAGAGTTGTTGTGAGCACGCTAGAGGAGGTGACTGATACAACTTTAGTTCAGCTCCATGTGATTTCCCCGAGGCTTTAAGCCTATTCTTCTCCTTACCACTTTGTCTCCCAGTACAGGCTTCTTTCTTGTACACTTCTTGTGGTGGAGATCTCTTTTCTTGTTCCTTTCCCTTTCCTGCTTTCTTCTTACTGAAATGTCTCGCCATGTGCCCATAGTGAGAACATATAAAACATTTTCCCTCAAAGACATACCTCATTTCATCATCTCTCTGCTGAGATGTTGATGCCCCTTTATTTCTTCTTTTGATATTGGGCTCCTGAGCTTCCTGACACATACTCATTGTGTGTCCCATTCTTACGCAGTAATAGCATCTAACATATGCTTTCCTCTGAGAGACTCCTCTCTCTGATTTCTCATGATACTTCTTCTTATTCTCAGATTTAGTAATGTCTCTATTTTCACACCCTGAGATGTATTCCAGAGCCTCTGAACAGAAGCTTGATGTGTGGCCATGAATCCCACAAAAATAGCACATGTCATCACTTCTTTTTGTATCTGTCCTTTTAGGCCTATCTCCAGCACCTATAGGATTTCTTTCCCATCTAGAACTGTTCATAGCTCTCTTTCTATCTTGCACGGGAGGGGATTCATCAAATCCGATACCAGCTTTTCCGAAACATGCTGGTCTTTGAGCTGAGAAAATATTCTGTTGTTTCTCTTCAGAAATAGCATACCTATTCTTCATTTTATCATCACTTGTCGAAGGATGATCAAATAGCAAGTGTAAGGCATCCTTCATTTTTGGCATTCCTTTAGCATTAGATTTTTCCACATCCTTCTTTACTAATTCTAGATCCTCTTCCAACTTTTTAATCTTCGTCTCCCTTGATTCAAGTTGGACATCCAGTTCTTTCTTGAGAAGCTTCCCATTACTCACCTCATCTTCTAGTTCCTGTGTGAGCTTTTCCACCATTGCACTTTTCTTCACTACTTTTAATTTTTCCTCAGAAACAGATTTAGAGACAGATTCATTCTCTTGTTGAAGGCTTCGATTGTTCTGAACTTCTTCAGACAACTGTGCTGCTAGATCATCATTTCTAGCTTTCAGATTCTGTACTTCATCTGACTTTTGATTCTCTTCATAATCATCAGCCTTTTGTTTTCCTTTCATTTTAGCCAGCTTCTGTAATACCTCACCTTGAGAATCATTCTTCTTTGTTAGGTCAGTAACTATATCGATAAGCCTTTGATTTAAGCCTCTTAGCTTGTTGACCTCAGTTTCCAAAGCATTGATCTGTATGCCTTTAGAATTAATTTCTTCAGTGGATTTCTGATCCAATTCTTTAGTCCCATGGACAACTTCCACCTTTTTGTTCAGGCCATCGATCTCTCTTTTATGTTCTTCAACCTTCAGCTTATACTTACTAACGGATTCTGAGTTCTCTGATGTTGATAAATTAAGTTTCTGAATTTCTTCCATCAGCTCAGATTTCTCTTCTTCCTGCTGCTGCATATAGAGTTTGGCATCGCGAACAATTTTGTTAGCTTTCTTGGTTTTGGCCCTCCAAACATCTATCTCTTCCAGAGCAGCCTCCAACTCAGCTCGCATATCAATTCTTCCTTCAATTTCTTCTTCTTCATCGTCAGTGGTTCCAACGTCACTTGGAAAGTCAGGTTCTTCACTCATTCCATCAACATCTTTGAATGAGTAAGTATTTTTGTTGTATGATTTATCCAAATCATTTTTCTGTTCACTACATGATTCTTTCAGTAAGCTATTTGATTCTTTTATTTGAATCACACTTTTTCCAAAAACACTTTCACACTGAGGGATACCACCTGACTTCTGATTCTTCTTTGAAGATTTTCTTTTTCCCATGGTAGACCGAGATAAGCGCAAACAATATCTTCAACAACACAGATCGACTACACAAAGTTGGAGCAAACAAATCTGATAACAACAACCTTCGCTCTGATACCAATTGTTAGGGCCAATAGGGGCCTATGTACCCTGAGAGGGGGGGTGAATCAGGGTATGGATATTCTTTTCAAAATACTTCCTGCCCCACTGGATCTTGACCTCTTTGTTACAAGGGTCACTTTGTTTGCTCTTGTGTGTATACTATGTTCAGTTCTTTTCAAGTTTATCTGATGATAATGCTTTGAGTGCAATGCAGAGAAGCGACCAGGCAGACACAGCGATTTTTACTTGGTTCACCACTAAGGGCTACGTCCAAGGAGCATACGCCGACAAGTTGCCGGTTCGTACCAAGATCCACTAACTTCACTAGCTGTGGTTTACAATGTTCGGGCTAGATCACTTCTATGCCCAGGCTCACTGCCTTTACAATGTTTAGGGTCAGCTCACTGCTTTCCCAAGGGTCACTCCCTGTTTCTCTCTCTCTGGCTCACTGCCGGTGGAGAGGATCACCTTCTTCCTCTTCCTAAGCTCACTGCTCTTGGAAGGGAATCCAAACACAGTTTATAGACCTGTAGGTCTCTTCATTTCCATGAAGGAATGCATCTTCCTCTGTATGTAGATGCTCTGTTGAAGTCCAACTTTCACCCGCAGATGAATCTCACTTTGCACCGGATGTACCGGGCAACCTCAATTTTTACGCGCAACCCTTACGGTGTCTTGCGCGCAATTTCTATGCTTTGCGCGAAATTCCTTTTTCGCGCAACCTCCAAATTTTACGCGCAGCTTGGAAACTGCCTTGCGCGCAATTCACTGATTTTGCGCGAAATCCACTTTTCGCGCAACCTTCCTTTTACGCGCCAACTCAAACTTTCTGCGCAGCCTTTGCTTTTCGCGCAATCTGACTTTACGCGCAAACTTTAAGTTTACGCGCAACACCCTTTCAAACTTCAATTTCGCGCACCAGAGCTCGGGTATTTTCTATGTCTTGAACTCTACTGAATGGAGGAGGGTCACTTCATATTTATAGGCAACATCGACCCCGCGCGAAAAACCCTCCTTGAGCGCGTAATCCGCTTTGATCTTCCACGCACAAACATTTTCCGCGCACTGCTCCATAATTTCGCGCACCTCATGCCTTTGCCATTTTACGAGCTTCAGACCTTGTAACACCTCTTGCGCGAAATACTTCATCCGCTATTTCGCGCGCCACTTCAATTTTCCGCGCACACCTCCAAAATTTCGCGCGCCTCACGCCTTTACCGATTTTCAAGCTTTCGGCCTTGAAACATCTTTTGCGCGAAATACAATTTCGCGCAACCCGCTGTTTTGCGCGCCACACTTCAAGATTTCGCGCAACCCTCTAGTTTTGCGCGCCACGCTTAATTTTTCCGCACACCTCCTTCATTTCTCTTTCCTCAACCTTCGCCAACAACATATCACTCCATTTTCCATTGGCGATTTTCAGGCCCAAAAATTTGGCAAACACTGGAAAACGGCGCCACCTTGTACTGCTCTTTTGTACCGCCTCCAGATCGTCCTTTCCTTTGTCAAAGTTCATTGTCAACATGGAATGTCAACAACTTCTCGGGAACTCGACAATTCTCCATGGAAACCTGCTTTGTCAACAAACACAATCAACCCAAGAATGCTGCAATGTTACCTTGAGGGATTTTTGCCCAACACAAACTCTAGTTGAGGTAAAAAAAGGTCCCTTTATATCTATTGCATGATAAAAATCCCAACACTAAGGTCCATCTCTAGAGCCTGAACCCTTACCTGATCACAAAGACATAAAATCTACACATGTACTGAATGGACCATGTAGGGTGTGAGAAAGAATATCAGTAGGACACAACCACCAATGTACACCTATATTAAATCTACGATTAAGAAGGTTTATACTAAAAAGTTAAATAAAATAATAAATGTGAGTCACATAAATAAAAATGCATCCCTTGTTCTCAACAGCCAAAAGGAAGTAATTCACATGCTTTAGTTAATGATGGATAACTATAGAGGAGAGGATCCCTAGCCTAATTACAAGGCATACCTGATGTAAATCTACCTAGGTGAACCCTTAGGTTACACATCTAACAAAATCACATGGAACCATGTTCCCACCGACACCTCATGTCCAAGTCAAGCCACCAACATCCCAAAGGTACACCCAAGCAATAAGAATCTGATCCCTCAGACCCCTACTCGAAATCACTCATCAGTTTTAAGCCCGATGTTCTAAGGCATAGTGATTTATATCCTCTAAGTAACAACACCATTACATTAACAACCAAATTCTTGAGTAATGACGATGTCCTCCCTCAAAAATTTTCCTAGACTAAAAGCCTGAGGTATGGAAAGCCCGAGTCCCCAACTAATGGTCTCAACACCATCAACTAATGGATCCTCACCATCCCCGTGGCTTTCTATGGAAATCATATCTAACCATTTACCTAATATGAAAATAACAGTGGACTCTAACCACATGATTTGTCAATACCACCTCATCATCTGAGTCCTCCTATGTCCACGCGACTCCAAATGACACATTTTCCAACACATGTTAATGAAAATCACCAAATTAGTCCCTAATACACACCTAAAAGAGGAATATACCTATACAAGAGGGAAATAACAACCCATCATCTGAGTCCTCCTATGTGAATATGACTCCAAACAGCACATTGGACAACATGGGTGAGAAAAAATAACAAAATAACTCTGTAATCCACACAAAATCTGGCACCATAATCCCATCATAATGATCGTATCACCTCAAAACATATAACAAATTCCTTATAAATCCTTAGAAAAAGCCTATATAGTTCCCATAGAACTCAGAAATCAATATAATTAATTTAAAACAATTCAATTTAATTAAATAAATCTCCCCATCCTAAGATGCACAAAGTCCCAAGCTACTTACATGACTCAAACCATTCATAGAATTAAGGAGAATTACCATAGGCATCACCAATGGGTTCAATTAATTATTTAAATGAAACCATTTAAATTATACTATCTTTCTCTATCAACACAATTGTGTGCTCTAATACTCACCCTTCAAACACTCATAAAAACCCAAAGAAAAATGAGCAACACCTACCTCATATTGACAGATGTCTGCTTTTCCAATCTTAGCCTCTAACTTGAGACAATTTGGAATAAATCAAGTCTTTTGATGAATCAATTGAAAATTGGGTAAAAATAATTGTGCAGATTTAATGATCCTTGAGGAAAGATAAAAGTACAATATATTCAAGAGGATTCAGAGGATTATCTATATGGATCCAATATTATCGATGGATCGAATATAAGATTGTGAATAAATATATTAACACTCTAACTAGGGGAAGAAGAAAAAAAATGACCCCCTATGCTCTACATGAATAAAGTAGGAGAAATGAGGATAATAGAAGAAAAATGTGTTGAGGTAAAAAAGGTGATTTCAAACTTTTAATGGGTTGCACGATTATCATGCATGGCTTGGTAAATTGTGTGCCAACCGTGCGACAAAAACCACCCAAGAACCATGCTTGCGTAGTTCATGCACATGATTTACCAAACCATGAAAAAACCATTCATGATACATCTTTCAAAAACTATAGACATGGCTACATTTCCATTTGACCCCTCCTATATGGTTTGAAACACCATGTAAAATAGACTTGGATGGCTACAAAATTACTCCTTAGGGACCGTACGGTTTGTTTAAACCCTGCGCCTCAGTCTGCGCACCCTGGAAACTTGGTTTTTTTGGGTTATGATGCTCCCAAAACCTAACAAAAAACCCAAGAAACTTTATGATAATTAATTATCATCTAGAAAAAGGTCTTGGGTCAAATGAAAACATATTATTACATTTCATTAATTAAGAAAAGTGTTGGAACACAAAACTCCAAAAATTAGAAATGGGTGAGGAATTTGACCTGCTAAAAAAACCTGGGATGTTACAAAAGACTCATATAATTCCAATTTTATGGTCATATATAGACCTCATATCTTTTAAAGATCTAATATTTTCTATTTTTATCTATGTTTCATGAGAAAATATGGCTGCAATTCTTTATTTTTAAAAATCCATGTGTGTCATCCCCACCACTTATTAAAGGATACCCCTATACTATTTTTTTTCCAAACATCCAAAAACCATTGGATAAAATTATACCATCCCAAAAAAATTCATTAATTCTCTATAATCATCCCATAATCCTTTTTGTGACCATAAATCTGACCTAGAAAAGATTTCAGTGCAAATCTAAAGAATTTGTCCGAAGAAGATACAATGTCCTTAACCGAGAGTTTTATTTTATTCATTCCTAAACCTCCTTAAATTATTTTTAAAACATGATTATATTATTACCTAATTATATTACATATACTGATATGTTTTTATGTCGAGGTAATTACTTACAACTATCTTCTCCTCCCTCAAATGGGAAATAAAAAATTTGATTGTTTGTACGATGGACTACCGCCTCACGAACCATTGTATTTTGTTTTCCAACACCACTTATAAAGGATGGATATAATGATTTAATTAATGTTTATATTTTAAATTTATGATATAATCATACTTATTTAAATATAACATCACATGATCCATCTTACTATCCATACAATTGGTAATATGATAACATCATTCATGTGTGCGGTAGACTACTGCCCCACAAAGTGATGTGATTCGTTTTTCACATATTCTTTACATGAAAGGTAATAAGTTAAAATTTAATGTTTATATATGATTAAAAAGAAATATTATACAATAAAAAAATATCATATAATTTTTTTTACTTTACCATCCATTTAAAATGATAACATCGTTCGTGTGTATGGTAGACTACCGCCTCACGAAGCGATGTGATTCATTTTTATTACCACAATACATGGATGGTATTTGTAAGGTAATTTAATGAAACAATATGATATTTATGATATAATTATCATATAAAAAATAAAAAATAATCCTTACCTTATTTCCATCATGATCATTGAAAATGGAAATGTTCGTCATGTGTACGTATAACTTACCGTCTTCTTGATTGTAATGTAGTTCATTTTCCATTAACATATTTCATGGTTTATTTTAAAAGTATAATTTATGTATAAAAATGATAATTATGTAATTATTACCATTATTTAAATGATTTAATAATATTCTATATGACCTTATTCAAACTACCAAAGTGATTTTGGACAAATCATCCATTTATCATTAAAATAGACGATGAAAAATTAATTGGTTAATTAATTTAGTATAACATGATTATGAATAAAATAAAAGGAATAAAAATATTAAAAAATTATCTTATGTAAATAAATAAATAACCCAAAATTATTATTCATGAATATAAATAAAACACATGATGAATTAGACATGAGGTAAGGTATCTCACTAAACCACCCTTTCCTTCAAGTTATGAATTTTCTCTCTATAACTCACTTTATATTTCTCTTTAATGTTATATAATGATTAAAAATTCTATATATATGTCTCCCAAATATATAATTAGCTTATTATACCTTCTTTTTATGGCTTAATTCATTCCTTATGATCAATTCTCAATTGTATTCATTAAGAAATTTCTTTTGATTATGATATGACGCAGGATTCCACAACCCATTTTATTTCCATGGGTAATTCTTATGTATTTCCAAATTATTGATTTTATTTATGTTTCAAACATAGATCATGATAATTTTATAATGGGTGTACCTAGATAGAGATCCAATTCATTGGGTAAATCTTTACTCTCATGAGGCGTCATGTATGAGATTAGGGTGTAAACATAATTCATTATCAGACCTTGTTCACCATGTGATATTTTCTAGGTAGTTATCCTTGAATCATGTTTATATGATGTTATATATTTTTACACATTTTTTAATGATTCCATGATCTTATGAAACCATGTTCTTTATGTAATTATTCATTGAAATTACTCACGATCCTTATGTTCTATGATGACATGTTATACCCCTGTATCACATGTTATATTTTCTTATCATTTTTATTTCATTAATATAATTTTTATATCACCCATTTATTTAAATATTTCCTATGTTATCCCACGTAGTTTTAGGAGATCATATGGATTTCAGTAGCTCATTATGAATAATAAAATAAAGATTCCGTGTTTAATTTCCTTTTGACGTAATATGAACATAGTATTCTAAAGACATTAGGCCTCATGCTCTTTGCGATTACACTTATTGAATATTTGTGTTTATAAATCATGTAATAATACATGTAAAAGAAATGAGTCACTATATAAATGATGTGTATTCCATTTACATGCCTTTTAATTCTATCTGGACTGTGTTTCTAAACATTAAGTCCTAATATGGAATGTAATAAATTGACGATGCATATTTGACAACATGGTTTCTAAACCATATTAGAATTCAATAAATGCATGCTAAATACATGGTGTGTAATCCCTAAATCTATGTGCTAGCTATTTCTGATCAACACACGATGTTTAAAGGTGATAAATATTCCTTTACATGACAAACTATGTTCATCATTGTCATGTACTAGCAGGGTGAATATGGGTCAACCAAATATTTATAAAGGTCACAAGGTTTGTAGTCCCATATTATACTTATAGAATATATGGAATCTTTGGATAGAATCTCCATGTGTTCTTCAACTATTCTTGGACCATTCTTGGTTATACGATAGTAAATGAACATGAAATCTCGAATTTTTTGATTATGAATTAAAATAAAAAATAAAACCAACTAAATAATTATGGTAATTATCAGTAAAGAATTAAATAATTACAAATTTAAATGTTACCAATTTGATACCACCTAGGTTATAGGTGTTGCAAAATCTGGTTGGGTCCATGACCAATGATTATTTTTCATAATTTTCAATGAGTGGACCATAAGAAACTGAAGAAGAATGATACATATCATTATTATAACTGAAGAAACATAGATAAAGTGTAATTTATCTAGAGATATTATATTTCATGTCAAATTTATGATTAATAAAATAAAAAGAGAAATACATCTTCCTTTTAATTATTTCTTCGAAGAAGATATTGATGATACAAATCCTATTTGTGATGTAACATTGTTTTACTATGAGGATAAAAAGTAGAATATCACTAGCATTGATCCACACATGATTATTGATCTTGAGAATGTTGTCAATGAATCTTTGGGTGCTAGCTTAGATAAATCAACTACTTTACATTGTTCATATTGATTGAAATAACTGATCTTTCGATATCAATGATAACACCTTTTCTTATCTCAGTTTGAGAGAGAGAGAGAGGGGAGATATGTGGAATATTTATCACTCTTGAGAGAAACCCTAGATTGGGTCTTCTCTAATAGAGAACCTAATAGAGAGCATTAGCGTGAAAAATAAAAATTGAGTTCCACTAATGCTTACCCTATAAAATGATATATGTCATGAATATATATATCTAGGGTATTAATATCGATAATTTCACAAAATAACCTTTTTTTAAGGTAATGTATTGGTCAAAGACCAAGACTCAATTTATTAATAATAAAAGAGGAAGCTAAAAAAGTCTGAAAGATGGGATTTTATTACAATCTATTTCATAAAGAGGCAGAAGGTCAGCAGACAGATTATCAAACCACGTAACACCCCGGTTGATACCTTTATTAGTGAGGGCACTGCCACCATATTTGCTTCCCTGTAGGCTTGAGTGGTAATATATCTGATATCCCAAAGGGAGTCCATACAGCTCATCCAACGAGAGGTAAGAGTCCAGGAAAGATGGATCACACCATTCCAAATTGCTTTGACAATGGAAGTAGAGTCGCTTTCAATCCAAATGTTGTTCCATCCCTTCCTTTGAACAAACCCAATTGCCTGAATCACTGCTATCATCTCAGCTTCTAAGGAAGTGGTGCTGGCGCAACCTCCATAGAAACACCCATGACAGTGACCCAGATAATCCCTGCAGACAGATCCAAAACCTACTGGACCCAAGTTCCCTTTCAAATCTCCATCAACATTTATTTTGATCCACCCCGGAATAGGAGCTTTCCAGAAGACCTAAATTGATTGACACTATTTTTTGTAGAGGCCAACAACCCAGAGACGTCTGAGAATCACAAATTCCTCAATAGAATTGTTGCAAAAGGAATTTTGAATCAAAGCAACATCTCTGATAGTAGTGAGAATTCTCGAACGACCTACATTGAGATTAAGAGAGTGCCGATTACGAATAATATCATTACGATCATACCAGATAATGTGGATGATCTCGACAACAGCTACAAGAAAAAGGTTCTTGATTTTATTTGAGGTGTTGAGCTCCACACAACATCTAAGATGAGTAATAATTGAGTCAGAACAAATCCATCTACAATCAAACATGTCAGTAATAAAGTTACAGAGAGCATCAGTAGTAGCACAGGATAGGAAGAGGTGATTGGTATCCTCTCAATGCTGATGACACATATGACATTTGGAGAAAAGTTGGATTCCAAAGGTTTAGAGGCAGACCACTGTAGGAAGAAGATTATGAGAAATCATCAAAATAAGATTAAGTCTAGAATGCTTGATCCAAGCATTATCCAAATGTTTGATCCACCCAAAATTATTTTCATATGAAGAAAAGTTTTGATTAAAGAAACTTTTAAAATCCAAGATACCATTATGAGAAGGTTCTTAAACAAGGAAATCATCAGCATTAATGAAAGTATGACGGTCAACCCAAGGCATAATAGACTCCGAGAGACTGGGCAAGTTGTCATTCATCACCTCCTGAATAAAGAGATTTATGGTGTTCAGAGGAGAGTGTAGAGGCAACATGGAGATCTGGGGGGAGCTAGACCAGTTATCAAGCCAGAAGTTCAAAGAGGAATTTTTACTGAACAACCATTTAGAGTTACGCATAATGTTATGAAAAGAGTCTCCAATGGAGGGCCAGATAGAGGAGCTGAAAAAACTCAAGTTACCCTTTTAAGATTATCTAAGAATCTTTTGCGTAGAAACTCAATGGCCTTAGTATTATGATTGATCAAGTTCTAAGTGAGCTTGGATTGAAGCACATCATTAAAAATTTTGATGTTCTTAATACCAAGGCCCCCCTTTTCCAACGGTTTGCAACACGTATACCAAGGGATAGTGAAAAGCATACGCTCAAGAGTGCTGCCAGTCCAAAAAAAGTTTTTAATGTAACCATTAATTATTTTAAGAAGAGAGGCTAGCCATTTGTAGATCATTAGGGAGTAAAACATTTTGGAGATAATGGTAGATTTAACAAGGCAAATCTGGCCAGCCATGGACAGAGATTTCCCTTTCTAGGAAGAGAGTTGATAAAGAATATGATCCACCACAGAAGCAAAATACACATCTTTAGGTCTTCCCAAAAATAAGGGAACACCGAAATAAGTAAAAGGTAAGATACCTTCCTTAATGCCATGGATTTCAATGATGTTAGTTTTATGGTTGGTAGGGAAACCTTTTACAAAGAAAATAAAAGACTTGTTCCAGCTAACAGCTTGACCTGAAACCTCCTCATAATGAGATAAATCATTCTTAAGATTCAGGATTTTTTTTTGCTACCATTAATAAAGTGGACAATTTCATCTGCATAAAGAAGATGGGTCAGAGCATTAAGGCTTCGAGAAGCTTGGATCGGTTTCAGCTAATTTTGAGAGACCAAATTATCCAGAAGTCTGCTAAGATAGTCTTCCGCAATGGAAAAAAGGATGGAAAATAAATAATCTCCTTGTCAGACACCCTTGGAACATTTAAAATACCCTTTAGGGGAGCCATTGACAAGGACAGAAATAGAAGAAGATGTGAACAAAGAGTGACTCCTATTAATAAAGACCTCATTAAAACCAAAATGACAGAGAACCTTGAAAATGAAGTTCTAGTCAATGGTATCAAAGGCCTACCTAATATCAAGCTTAATGGACACATTGCCTCCTATTGAAACATTATTAAGCACATTGGTACATTCAGAGGTAAGGAAAATGCAATCCTGGATGGCTCTTCCTTTGATGAAGCCAAATTGGTTCCAAGAAATTATTCTGTTACAGAGAAGAGTGAGGCAATTACCCAAGATCTTAGTAATAATTTTATAAAGATATTTTTAAAGTGAAATATTCCAGAATAAATTAGTCTCTAAAGCATTTGCCACTTTAGGAATCAAAGTAAAGAATTGAGAGTTGATACCATGAGGGAGGTAAAAATGAGAAAAAAAACAAGATTACAAACATCAAAATGGATAACGTCCCAATGTTGTTGATAAAAACCATTATTAAAACCTTCTGGACCCGAGGCACTGTCAGGATTAAGAGAAAATACAATGTCTTTAATTTCATGATCAAGAGGGATTCACAGAAGTGAACGATTGTCTTCCTCATCAAAAAGGTCAGGAATAATATTAGGGATGAGGTCATTGTTAATGGGTGGACCATTAAATATGTTTTCAAAGTATGAGACAACATGATTAGCATTGGCCACTTCAGAGTCCAAAATAATGCCATTATCCTTGAGTAAAGAATGAGGTCTAGAAACATTCCTAATACATTGCAAGGCATTATAAAACTTGGAATTTCTATCCCCATCAGTAAGACATTTCATTTTTAAGACTTTCTTACGTATGTTGTCTTTGAGAAAAAGCAGGGAATTAAGTTTCAAAGTAATGTTGATTTCATTCTGGGGGACTAAAGCAAAATCAGTATTAGTGGCAGTGTTTTGAATGTGATTGAGGTCTGCCTCCAACGTGACAATGTCTTTATCAATTTGTTTAGATTTTGTCGCACACCAACTTTTGAGATTTTGTTTGAGATGTCTCAGTTTAGTGACATAGGAAAAGGCATCAGAGTGGTGGCTCATGGAATCCCAACATTTTTTGATGAGGGTGGAACAACCTAGATCTGTGGACCAAGCATTATTGTATTTAAAAGGAATGTTGGGTTTGGGTTGTTTAGGTAGAAGACTCAGAGGAATTGGATGATTGTCTGAATTTAATCTAGGTAACGTAGTACTGGAAATGGAGTTCCAAGCATCCAGAGTTGGGATGTTCACAAAAGCTCTATCATGTTTTCTAGCTATAGTACTATAGTAATGATGACGATACCAAGTGAACTTAGCACCTGTCAGATTGACTTTAATTAGATTACTTCCTTCAAACGCAGCCCTAAACTCTCTAGAATCAATGTGAGAGTGTGTTGGACCAATTTTTTCACTTTGTGAGAGAATAGCATTAAAATATCTTATGACTAACAATGGGTCATTCATGGTGGGAGCCATCAGAAAAAGGTCATGCCAAAGAGGTAGACGTTCCTGATATATATTCTTAGCATAAATATAAGAACAAAAAATATGCAGAACATCCAACTTAAAATCACAAGTAAACAGTTCATCAAAAAGATTAAAGATCTTAATATTTTGCAAAGAACTAAGATAGAAAACAAAAAGGGAATCAATAAGAGAGTCATTCTTGCAAGCACCTAGAAAAGAATATCCAAAAGAAGAAAAGTGCATATATTGTCTGGTAAAACATGTTTTGGGCTCCGCAATAGGAAAAAGTTTAGGATTATGAATTGAAACAAGTATTTTAAGAACCGCAATGGTTCCAGGGTTTGCTACTCCCTGGTAGTTCCAAAAAACAATATCCATTAACAACTGGTTCTGGAGCGAGTGCTCCTCTTCTTCTTTTTAGAGCCTCCCGAGCTTTTCTTCCTCTTAGATCTTCTAAGAGTAGAGGATGAAGCTGGGGTGGAATTCAAATCATGTTTACCCAATAAATCAGTATATTTTATGTTATCAGTAATATATTTTTTAGATAAAGAGTCATGTTTGTCTGAATTATTGTTAACTGGGTTCTTAACAGGTGTATCATTTGATGCACCTGGAATTTGTGGAGCAGTAGGAGATAAGGGCAAGAATACTGCCCCACTGGAGTCCATACCTGAATTAGCTTCTAGGGGAATATGAGTACCAGGAAGTGGAATAGAGGTCGTATCCAAAGATGCACTCAAAGAAGAGAATTCAGATACTAAAGCGATAGTACCTGCACTGTCGAGTATAGTCAATGGAGAAGTAGTGTCGACAGGGGCCGAAGATGGAGAATTGTTTGTACCTGCATTATTTTGAACTAGAAACGTAGTAGAAGGAGATTCTGAGTTCAAATACTTACCTGCTGAGACACAGATAAGAGAAATCAGAGAACCATGGATAATATCATTAGTAGATGAAGAAATTCCCATTTGTATCTATGCGGACTGTCCAACATGCGCTGGCTCTTAAGAAGATTTATCTAGCTCAATCTCACATGTGTCCAACATGATTCTTTCAATATCTTCAAGAAAAAGCTGCTCCTGCTCCATGCCTACCTCCCCCTAAAATTTTTCGGCCCATGAGGGGTTCGAGGATTCACCCAGCACCATAGGTTTCCAGACCCAGACATCGAAATTTTTTTTCAGAGGCACTGGATTTTCAGAGCTCCTAACTTTTTTCCTCTTCTTCGTCTTGACCTCGGTCCATCCATCATCAGTTGAAGGGAGAACTTGGCTTTTATCCACTCTACACTTCTGAAGCGAATGTACCACAATTTTGCAGAGCTCAGAGTATGGTGGAATCATCTCGCATTCGACCCGGATCTCTGCTTTGTGCTCGTTGGTATTGAAAACAATGACTTAAGGAATTTTGGCCGCCATATCCACCTCTATCATCACACGGGCATATAATCCTAGATCCGCGTTTAGAGTCCGTTGGTCGATTTTGAGCGGCATCTTGATGCAAGAAGCCGTGTCATTGAGAATTTTTGGGTGCCAATAAAACCATCTAAGACTATGAAGCCGTACCCATATTTGCACCAAAGTGTTGCGAGTATTGTGAGGATTGAAGTTCAGATCCCAGTATGAGATGCAAAGAGCCCCAGGTTTGAGCTGAAGGTTCCCCATCCGCCATACACAATCAAGATCCTCCTACGTATTCATCAGAAAATAGATGTATCCTTTTCTGATTGGAACTAATTTCCAATCGGTGAGCCCCCAAATGCGAGAGATGCGAAGTTTCATATCTGTTTTTGACCACAGTTTGTCACCCTTAAGGTTCGAGATTCGAGCCACAACATCGAACTTATAGAGAGATGATATTTGTTGCAGTGCATCCGGATCAGCATCAACCGCATAATGACCATCCTCAAGCTTCTTGCAAAGAGTGGTCTTCAAGGTTGAAGAAATGTTGTGGTCAAATCCTTTGAGGGCCTCAACAAAAGATATACCTCTCAGTTTGTCGAATGGAGGGGGTTCGACTTCGAGATATTTCCGCACGAATTTGATTTATGCCTCTGGATCAAAACCCACCATTAACAAGAGAATGATTGAATTAATCAGCTTGGCCAAGAATTGTGAACCGAGAAAACCCTAGGGTTTGATGTGGTTTTGTCGAGAGCTCCAGAGCACATTTCCATACTATTTACCATCCTCATCGTTGCCCACACAAATAACCATTATTAAATATTAAACTCTATATATTACCCATGTTAAAAAATAATACTATTTCATGTGGAATTTACTAACACAAAAATTTGTTAAATATCAATTTATCAAATAAATAAATTAATATTTGTTTAATGATATTTAATGATTTTATCATTCCCAATACCGAGTGCTTGAATCAACCAAACCATCCTCCTCAAAATTTACCAAAACCTAAATAAGAGATATTGAACAAATAAATATTATTAATTTGAAAGATAAATGAATATTACTTTCATGGTATTGTGAATGAATATATATTTTAATATCTTTATAACTAAATAAATATTATTCATTACCTTTTAAATAAAACAAGAGATAAATAAATATTCTATTCAGAAGATTTGAGGAAAAATATTTATTTTAAAATTCAAATAAATAAATACATATTAATTTAATAAATAGATATTTATTTAATGAATAAATAAATACTATTTATTATCTTATAAATAAGTATTCAACACACACACACACACATAGATATAGATATTATAATTCAAATATAATTGATTATATAATATTTATAATTAGGAAAATTCTGAATAAATATTATTCCTAATTCAAGAGAATATTATTTATTCTAAGTGTTAAATTAAAATAGAATTTAACTAAGATCATGAAAATACATAGTTCCTAATACTCTATGTTGCTTTCTCAACGAAATTTTTGGGGTTTCCTGAATTCTATGTTTTGCATCTATAAAAACATTAAGGAATCTATATATAATATTGTTACTGTAACGTCCCAGATCCGGGTGACATGCAATGGGTGCCCCGAACCCGGTTGGTCACATGACCTCAAGCGCATTTCCCCAAACTCCAGAGGCTGATGACTAGCAGCGAGGGGCTAGTTCTGATAATGGGGAAACTATGCCCTCATGTTTCAAAGTGTAGCATAGTGGAAAAGATAAATAACATACAACAGCGGAAGTAGTAAACAAAATACAACTGAAATGGACAACTGAAGTAAAAGAGAACCAGCAGTCATATATATAAGGATGTAGCATGTCACTAATTCTATGGAAGCATCCATAACAGGATACACTGTGATACAATACAATACAACTCAATGTACAAGGTACAACCAAACAAAACAAAGTAGAGTAAATAGAACGTAGTAGCATCATAAGCCTAAGCTCGGTCCCATGCTCTCCTACTCCTCTTCTATAATCATGTACTTGTATAGGAACCCTTTCCCCTATCGATACCTGCAGAAATGTAATCTATTTGGGCCGAAGACATGACCCAAACAGGGTGTGAGAAATAAATCTCAGTAGGCAACCACCAATGGCCCGTGCCCAACTGCCAGTGAAAATGTGCAACAACAATGTGCAGTAGTAAATGCAATAAACTAAGTAGTACTCAAAAGTAACTGACTCTACCAGTTATATTACCATTTTAATATCAATTTAACCACTCCAAGACTATACTTTAACTTGGAAGGTATAACATATGAAAATCACCACGGTGAATATTCATGATAACACTATCCTCAGACGTACAATCCTTACCCTCAGGTAATCAGAATCGAAACCCACAGGTGTCTACCCAAATGCATAATGAATATTTCCCACATGTGTACGAGGTGTCGCCCACAGGCATAGAAACTACTGCCCACAGGCGTAGAAACTACTGCCCACAGGCATGGGAAAGATTTCCCGTAGGCTAAACGAAACACTACCCTCAGGCTATATAAGTAACCAGGCCCAACCCAACACATAAGCAATAAATTATATACAATTCCTCTCAAGGAAATTAAAAGCATGATAAAATTCATGGTATACCCATAGGTATTTTGGAAAAATGGATAAACAGAGGAACGCACCCCCGGGGTGGTCTTGGATCCAAGCAGTAATCCCAAACAATATTTTTAACTTATCAAAAGTTTATCTATGCAATTCTAGATAACATCCAGCAAATGATAAATCCATACGACACCCCAAACTTGGGTTCGTAGCAAAACGGTACAAAAATTCAACTCAAAAGCTGGAAATGAACACCATAACACCTACCTTGATCTCCTCTGATCAATATACGCTAACGACGCCTCTCGAAATGACCAAAAACGACATAAATATGAGATAAAGGAATTCTTGTTCAAACATAAATAACTTCCCTTAAAGGAATAATTGGTAAGAACAATGCAAGGAGAGGGGATGGATTACCCGTACAGTCCCAACGTGATTGACGAAGGCAGATTCGGATTCCCAGTGCGCGATCGGGTGATCCTCCAATGTTCGGCTGTCCTCCCGAGCTCGAAATGGCAGTTTTTCCTCCTCTCTCGAATGAGGAGGCTACTTCCTGTTTTAAGCGAAATTTCACGACTACACAACATTTACTCTCAAGTACACGGCATGTATTTTTCATTTTTTAAACTGTTCCCCTGGCGACTTCTTTCCACCACAACACTATTCATCTCTCGACATGAGTACACGATGTGTATTCCTGAATACATGGGGTGTACTGTCGCTCAGCTAGCAGCTGCCTCTGCCGCCTTACTGTTCACATGCTGACTGATTACACAGTGTGTAAATACCGAGTACATGGCGTGTAGTCTATTTTTACACCCTTCATCACCGACAGGCCTACACACCCTGTGTACTCATCCCACATGGCCAAAGTACACGGCGTGTGGAAAAGTACACGATGTGTACCCACAAATTTCGGATTTCCCCCCATTTTTGTTATTTTCTCAAAAAAAATTAAGGGAAAAGAAAAATAAGAAAACCATACCTCAAGAATAAGAACCGGGTTCTTGTAAACCTCCCCCCTTAAAGCAAATTTTTCCCCGAATTTCCCTTCCACGGGTGGTGAAGATAAATATGTGAACAACTCCGGCCACTGAGCACGTACGTCAGTCTCCCGCTCCCATGTTTCGTCCTGCACTCAGCCATGCTGCCATAACACCCGTATGAGAGGAACTAGCCAACCTTGGAGAACCATCATGCTACTATCAATAATACGAATCGAGTTGTCCTCAAGGGATGCATCGACCTGAAGCTCAACCTCCTCGGGATAACATACATGAGATTGGTCTGAATGATAACGGCACAACTGAGATACATGGAAGACGTCGTGCATGGTCTGGTACCTCTGTGGTAACTGAAACCAATAGGCAATTGACCCGACTCTCTCTAGAATATCAAACGACCCTACATACCTCAGTAAAATTTTACCCTGCCTCCTGATCCGCCTGTGTCCCATCCTCAGTGAAACACACAAGAAAACCTGATCCCTAACCACAAACTCCAAGGGTCATCTGTGGCGATCATCATAAGATTTCTAACGAGACTACGCAGTAGCCATCCACTTCTTTATCAACTGAACCTGCTCTGAAGTCTCCTACATGAGACTTGGTCCGAGTAAAGCTGCCTCACCTGCCTCCATCCAGCACAAGGGTGATCGACATTGCCTAGAATTTAAAGCCTCATAAGGTTCCATCTCAATAGTTTCCTGAAAAATATTATTATAGACAAACTCTACTAGGGGTATATGCTTCTCCCAAGAGCCCCCAAAGTCTAGGACGCCTGCACACAAAATGTACTCAAGCACCTGTATCATACACTCTAACTAGCCATCGGTCTAAGGGTGGTAAGCTGTGCTCAGAAGCACCTGTGTACCCAGTACCCTCTGAAAACTTTTCCAGAAACAAGATGTAAAATGGGCGTCCCTATCTGAAATGATAGAATGAGGGAACCCATGAAGACGTACGACCTCTCAGATATATATCTTCCCAAGCTCATCAACAATGAAGGTCTCCTTGATTGGAAAAAAGTGAGCTACCTTTGTGAGTCTGTCCACAAAAACCCACACAACATCATTACCTCAAGGTGACCTCAACAACCAAGTCACAAAGTCCCTCAGGACATCATCCCATTTCCATTACAGAATGGGTAACTGTTGTGACAGTCCAGTAGGCCACTGATGCTCCGTCTTCACCTACTGATAGGTGGAACATCTCGCAACAAAACCAGCTATCTCTCTCTTTATACCCAGCCTCCAATACTGACGTCTCAAGACACAATAAATTTTTGTAACCCCAGGATGAAATTCCCAAGCAGAAGCATGAAACTCCCGCATCAAATCCTCGCATATATCCCTTGGAACCCACACTCGTCCATGTTAACGCAACACCTCATCATCAGCTATCATCCACCCAGGAGGAGGGTCCTCACTTGCCACTAACTCCCATAGAACTAGGACTTCCAAATCCATTATTTTTCTCATCCTCACTCTATCCAGAAGGGTAGAAGTCACAGATAAGGAAGAAATATAGGTTCGCCCGTGACTATCGTACACCTCCAAATGCATCTCAGAGAACAAATCCATAAGCTTTTACTCATCACTGGCCTCATGAACTGCCTATATATGAGTCTTCCTGCTCAGTGCATCAGCAACTGCGTTACCCTTACCAGGTGTATAGGCAAGATCGAAGTTGAAAGAATGAAGGCATTCTACCCACCTTTGATATCTCAGATTCAGGTCACGCTGGGTAAAGAAATATTTGAGACTTTTGTGGTCTGGGAACACCACAAAATGTTCTCCCAAAAGATAATGTCTCCAACAGCGTAACACATGAACAACTTCAACCAACTCAAGGTCATGCGTCAGGTAATTCCACTCATGTGACCTCAACTGCCGTGACCCGTACGCAACTACTAGATCATCCTTCATAAACACTGCTCCCAGCCCAATACCCGATGCATTACTATAAACTGTATAGCTCTTCCCTTTTTAGGAAAGTATCAGGATTGGTGATGATTTCAACCTTCCCTTCAGCTCCTGAAAGGCTGTCTCATAAGCTTCTGTCTAATTGAACTTCACACCCTTCTTAGTCAAACCCGTCACCGACGCTTCTAGGTGGGAGAAGTCATCTATAAATCACCTGTAGTAACCAGAGAGCCCCATGAAACTCCGTATCTCAAAAACATTCTTAGGATTCTCCCAAGAAACTACTGCTCTTACTTTATATGGGTGCACCACAACTCCTACCTCTGAGATGATATTACCCAGGAAGTGTTTCTGGTCCATCCAAAAGTGGCACTTTGAGAGCTTAGCATATAGCCGATGCTTTCTTTGTGTACTCAGTACGATCTCAAGATAGGTGGAATGGTCATGTAGAGTGTGAGAGTACACCAAGTTATCTTCCACGAATACTACCACACAACAATCCAGATAAGGATGGAACACATGATTCATCAGAGCCATGAAAACTGCTAGCGCGTTCGTGAGTCTGAACGGTATAACCAAGTACTCGTATAGACCATATATACTCCGAAAAGCTGTAAATGGTATGTCTGATGGTCTAATGAGTAACTGATGATATTTGGATCTCAAGTTAATCTTCAAGAACACTCGTGCTATCCAAATTTGGTCAAAAAGATCATCAATCCTTGGTAAGGGATATCGGTTTTTGACCTTCAGCTGGTTCAGCTTCCGATAATCCACAAAGAATCTAAGGGTATTGTCTGCCTTCTTCGCAAAGAGGACCGGTGAACCCCATGGAGAAGTACTGGGTCAGATGGAACCCTTTTCTTGTGACTCCTATAACTTCCTCTTGAGATCTTGAAACTCAGGTGTAGCCATCCTATAAGGAGGAATGGACACCAGTGCCGCTCTTGGAACATGGTCAATAGAGAAATCCACCTCTCGATCTAGAGGAAGACCTAAAAAGTCGTCTAGGAAGACGTTCTTGAAAAGATAAACTACTAGAGGAAAATACTTCTGACAAGTCCCCTGATCATCTAGATACAAACTCACAATCTAGGCTGTCACTCTACCTCACCCACGATGCTCAGGTCCAGCTCGTCTCACCTAGACATCCCATTCGCCCTTGTATAGAAACTCTCCACCTTCTGGTGACGTGAAACTCACCCTACGACAATAGCAATCCACAAAGTCTTGGAAGGGTACAAAAAAGTCCATCCCAAGAATGAAGTCATAGCTCTTCATCTCCAAAACATAGAGGTCCCATAGAAAGTGACACCCACCAACCACTAGTGGGTACTCCCTGCACTAACACACACTCGCCGTTCTAGTTCCCAACAGAGTTTCTAGCGTCATAACATCAGAAGAAGAAGAAACAAAGTGACCAAGGCTCTCCACAATGGGAAAAGATATGAATCTATGTGTAGCACCCGTATCAAAAAGTACAAAAGATAAAACAGAAGCTACTAGAATAGTACCTCTTACAGTAGAAGGTCCAGGATCCTGCTCTTGTTGGGTCTGTTGCACTGCATATGCCTGCCCAGTGCCGCAACCTTGCGACACAGCCTGGCTACCCTGAGATGACCCACCCTTCTACCTCTGAGATCCTGGTGTCTTCTACCATGGCCACGACCACCATCTCTGCCTGAACACCCGAGCGTATTCCAGTTTCTCAACTAGTAGAAAGCTGCTAGTCCTACTCTCGTATGTAGAGTCTGCACAGAACCCCTCTCACTAGCCACTGGTAGAAACTCCCTACAAAAATGCTGGAGATGATCAATCTTGCAGAAATCTCGGCACTCCATTAGGTCCAGTGGAAACTGAGGTCTTTTGTGCCCCTCTCTACCACACTGGTAGAAAATGACCTGGACAATTGGAGTATTCTTCTGGCTAGTACTTCCACCATGAGAGAAGTCCATCTACCTCTTCCTCTTACTGGTAGAAATAGTACCAGAAACTGGTGTCGAACCGCCCTGGCCCACACCACTAGCTTCCCGCAGGTTCTGCTCTGTAATTAGTTCCTGGTTGAAAATAGCATACATGGTAGGCAACCCTGAAAATGTTCACCAGCACTTGGATGTCACACCGTAGACCATCCTCAAATTGTCGACCCCTCAACATCTCATCACCCACCAGAATGGGTGCAAAACACCGAAGCTGGGTGAAGTGAGAAGAATAATCCATCACTGATATGGGGCCCTGCTACAGATTCATGAACTCTCGAGCTCGATCTGCCCTCAGCGTATCTAGGAAGAAGAAGTCATAGAAAACTGCTTGAAAATCTCCCCACACCATGTCTCGGTGATGCTCAGACTGGGTGGTACCATACCACCACCTCTTGGAGGAATCACACAACATATAAGTAGCGAGACTGACCCTACTCCCAGGAGTCATCTCTAGATGCTTGAATATTGTCTGCATTGAATCTAGCCATGACTCCACACCCTATGGTCCAACATCCCCTGAAAACATAGGTGGATGCTGCTGCTAGAATATATGAGTCAGCTCTGCCATGGATTTGGCAACCGGTGGTGCTCCTTGAAAGGTTTTCATGAACTGAATGAAGCCTTCATGGAACTATGCATCCACGCCTATGTCCGGTATAACGGCTGGTGCCACATCTGGCACTGCTGGAGGTTCCATCGGTAGCCCATGGCCTACCACCTCTGGAGTAAAATCGTCGCCATTCTCTTGGCGAACGACTGGTGGTCGTCTCGGAGGCATGTCTCTACAAATTCAAAGGCACACCTTAGATCAAGATTATAAAAGACTGAAAATGAAGAGACCAAGAAGGGAACAGGAGAAAGAAAGCATTCAAGATTTACAAAACTTGACTACACAGTGTTTTATCACAGGCCATCCACATGGGCGTGTACTCTAGCTAAACCTGGTCGTGTTACACCCCAAACACACAGCATGTATTCAAAATAAACGGAGTGTACTTGAATCTTTTTTCCCTACCCGAGTCCTTCTACACGGCTAAGCCAGATGCTCTCCTAAAACAAAACTACATGGTGTGCCCCCGAGGCACATGACATGTACTCTACTAGCTTCCATCGGCCTGTGTTGTTTGTGACACGACCTGTGGACCTAGGTCACACTAAACGACATGTTCCAAAATGACACGACGTTTTCAAAGATGCCCCAGAACGACACGTGTTTCTCACTACACGGCTGACTACATGGATGACACTACACGGTGTGTTCCAGGTAGACACAGTGTGTACTAGGAAAGATAATACCAACCCGTGTTGTTTGTGACACGGCTGGGTACCTGGGTCAGACTACACGGCATGTTCATGGTAGAATCAACTGTATGTATTAAGGTTTCCTCCTTCCATGTTTTTAGTTACATGGGCGGACACCGGGTCGAAACTACACGGCGTGTACAACCGGTACATGATGTGTTCCCCCCAAAGATTCCCTTTCCCGTGTCTCTGTCCACACGGCCTATGACACAGGGAGAGACTACACAGCCTGTACTGAGGGTACACGATGTGTACTTAAAAAGTTTTCATTTCTTCTTGAACAGAAGAACACATGGCATGTGTCCATAGAACTACACAACATGTATGCTTGGTTTTCCGGACAGTAAGCCTCAGAAACTACTCCGGAACCCAGAAAAACACGAAAAAAACACCAAAGTGCCAAATTACGTTCCGTGAGGGCCCATACTCCCCGTGAATCAAAGCTTGGCATCTTATACATGTTATAACAATGTAAACTCGTCAATAATCCACCAAATTCCGGTCATTGAGGGCCCATACTCCTAAAAAAACCAAAGTTTGGTGATCATTCTATCAACACCTCACACAACAATACCCAATCAAATAGCAGATATTTATAAAAGCAGCTATCACAACAACATGATTTTCTGGAACAACAACTATCACAACAACATGAAATTTCTAATGAACCTACATAGCATGAAAAGAATTCATGACATGTGATTTATAGCATGTGCCTAAATGATGCATGAGATAGCATACCCTCATCCCATCGAGTTTCAACTAAATAAAACCCGGTATAAAAATATAAACAGCACACCACAAGTGCATCACCCAATGGGGAAAATCAAATCAACTGTAAAAGTGAAAAATCAGAAAAATTGCAACACGAGGTTAATTGGATTTTCCCTGTACATGGGTTAGCTACTCCCGGGCATAGCTTATTACCAACTACTATTTCCCTCCTATCCCTGACTAAGGCTCCAAACAGCATGTCAAAGAAAATAACACCTTTGATACCACTTTGTAACGTCCCAGATCCGGGTGCCATGCAACGGGTGCCCCAAACCCGGTTGGTCACATGAGCTCAAGCGCATTTCCCCAAATGCCAGAGGCTGCCGAATAGCAGCGAGGCCCCAGTTCTGATAGTGGGGAAACTATGCCCTCATTTGTCAAAGTATAGAACAACGGAAAAGATAAATAACATACAAAAATGAAAGCAGTAAACAAAATACAACTGAAATGGACAACTGAAGTAAAAGAGAACTAGAAATCATATATATAAGGATGCAGCCTGTCACTAATTCTATGGAAGCAGCCAGGACAGGATACACTATGATACAATACAATACAACTCAAAGTACAAGGTATAGACAAACAAAACAAAGCCGAGTAAATAGAATGCAGCAGCATCACAAGCCTAATCTCAGTACCGAGCTCTCATAATCCTCTACTACAATCATGTACCTGTATAGGGACCCTTGCCCCTATTGACACCTATAGAAATGTAATCTGTTTGGGCCAAAGGCATGACCCAAACAGGGTGTGAGAAATAAATCCCAGTAGGCAACCACCAAAGGCCCATGCCCAACTGCCAGTGAAAATGTGCAACAATAGTGTGCAGTAGTAAATGAAATAAACTAATAAGTACATCAAAGTAACTAGCTCTACCAATTATATTGCCATTTTAATATTCATTTAACCATGCCAATCCTGTGCTTTAACTTGGAAGGTATAACATATGAAAATCACCACGGTGAATATTCATGATAACACTATCCTCAGAAATACAATCCTTACCCTCAGGTAATCAGAATCGATACCCATAGGTGTTTGCCCATAAATATAACGAATATTGCCCAGAGGCGTAAGAGGTGTTTCCCACCGGCATAGAAACTACTGCCCATGGGCATAAAAACTACTACCCACATGCATGAGAAAGGTTTCAACATGCTAAATGAAACACTTCCCTCATGCTATACAAGTAACCAGGCCGGGCCCAATACATAAGCAAGAAATTATATACAATTCCTATCAAGGAAATTCAAAGCATGTTAAAATTCACGGTATACCCATAGGTATTTTTTCCAAATAGCTAAACAGAGGAACGCACCCCCGGGGTGGTCCTGAATCCAATAAGTGATCGCAAACAATAGTTTTAACTTATCAAAAGTTTATCTATGCAATTATAGATAACATCCAGAAATGACCACAACCATAAGAAACCCCAAACATGGGTTCGTAGCATGACAGTACAAAAATTCAACTCAACAGTTGGAAATAAACACCAGAACACCTACCTTGATCTCCTCTGATCAATATACGCAAACGATGCCTCTCGAAACGACCAAGAATGACGTAAATATGGGATACAAGAATTCCTGTTCAAACACATATAACTTACCTTAGAGTAATAATTGTTAATAATAGCGTAAGGAGAGGGAAGGGCTTACCCATACGGTCCCAATGTGATTGATGGAGGCAGAATCAGATTCCCGGTGCATGATCGGGTGATCCTCCAAGGTTCGGTCGTCCTCCCAAGCTCCAAACGGCGGTTCTTCCTCCTCTCTCGAATGAGGAGGCTACTTCCTATTTTAAGAGAAATTTCATGACTTCATGGAATGTACTCTCAAGTACACAATGTGTACTTGTTATTTTTTAAACTGTTCCCCTGGTGACTTCTTTCCACTACGGTACTATTCATCTGTCGACATGAGTACATGACGTGTATTCCTGAATACACGACATGTACTGTCGCTCACCTGGCAGCTGCCTCTACCACCTTACTGTTATCCTGCTGAGTGATTACACGGTGTGCAAATACCTAGTACATGGCGTGTAGTCAGTTTTTACACCCTTCATCACCGACAGGCCTACACGCCCTGTGTACTCATCCCACACAGCCAAAGTACACGTTGTGTGGAAAAGTACATGATATGTACCAACAAATTTGGGATTTTCCCCATTTTTATTATTTTCTCAAAAACACTTTAGGAAAAATGAAAAGAAGAAACTCGTACCTCAAGAATAAGAACCGGGTTCTTACAGTTACAATGAAATGAAAACAACCACATACAAACAATCACTATGTAATATAATCCCTTTGTTTTAATAACTCTAAATGAATAAGGTTCAATACATGTGTCATCAATATATATTCTTGATTTATCTTTCTTTAAATATTTTAAATGAACCCATAAATCACTATCACCATTGAATTCTTATTTCATGTCTCCATTCTAATCAAAGGGCCTAAGATATAAACTTATTTAAATAGAAGGGATAGATCATATATTGACTTATTCATTAATGACATATCACTCATGACACACCCAATACATCTTACTTTAATATAATCATAGGTTATCATAGCTTTGGGAAATACATCAAAGAACAAAAATCATAATATGTTTTAATAATAATCTCTAGTCTAAGGATCATTACACACATTCACAAAAATAAATATCCAATGAAATACAACATATGGAGTTCATTTTAGAGAATATATTATTATAATATTCTCTATTAGATATTTCCATGTGTGAACTTCATGAGATGAAGAATAATCTACAAATCAGCATCACGAACCTAATATTCAAACATACTCTACATCCCATTAGAGAATGTACTGTGACAATAAAATATGTATTCAATAATATTATCACAACAATTCAAGGATTTCATCATAGCGAGGAACTACTACGTTATATCGATGTAGAAAATACTAAATTTTTTTATCATATTGATTTTATATAGAAGAATAATTATCATGTGAAAATATTTTCAATTCATATTTTGATCTAAGAGAATCTATGTAATAAAAAGTACAAAGTTGTTGGTTTTAGGGATCAAACTATAACATAATGTTCATTTCATTGAATAGATATTCAATTTACCATAATTCACAAAAATAAAATTTTATGACTTTAATATATTATATTAAATAATTATATATATTTATAAGTTCATTAACATGATAGTTCTGTGAACCTTCCTATAAATTTTTTCCTCAAGATCATTTTGGAAACTAATGTCACTCTTTACATTATTTCTCTGACAACACATACTAAAATACTTAGGAATATAAAATGATACTATACTATTAATGGTAAATAAATATAACTCATTATATATATATTTACTATCAGACTTTAAACCCTGTTAGGATTTTGAGTAATATTCACATTAAATGCTGACAAAAAAATATTTTATTTTTGTATCCATGAGCTTTTATAATTCCAAAAAATACTCCCACTAGACTATAAGAAACCATATTACTTTAGAATATGATGATAACACACAAAAAATATTTCATTTTTTCAAAATAAAATTGATTTCCTCATAGTGGAAATATTTTATAATTAAATTACTTGCCACCACATCTTACATGACATTATAGGTTCTTGGATTATTCTTATAAAAATAATATTTTATTATTTAAAATATGATAATGATGATGATGGAATCATATTATTCATATTTTAACAAAATTGGATAATTTTTTTCTAGAAAATATTAATTTTATCCTCATATTCTTTTTAAAACATGTTATAGAGTTCAATGAATCATAATCCATGTGTATAATACAATCAACTTGTTTATTCATTTAAAAAATATTTTTTATAAGAATATCTTGTTACATAAGAGAAAATAAATTAGATCCAAAATAAACATCCTTTAGTAAAATTCATACTAGATTTGAATTAATTCTCATATCCAAGTCTTTAATGTGTAAACTTTGTTCTCCATGATAAGAAGTAAACTTTAAGTTTCATCCTGAAAAAATTTACTTTCTTAAGGTGATTTCTATATAAAATTTATGCCAAATTTGAGTTTTTTTGGTAAATGTGTGACAGTTGTGTTTACAGGGAGTTCGAGAGGTCTTAGGAGAATTTTAGGGATCATATGACTAAAAATGTAGAAAATATAAGTTAAAACATGGGGAGCCTGGTTAATATAGGGTTATTACTAATAATTCAACATAGCCATGTAGAAAAAGGTTAGTTTATAGTTCTCTTAATCATACTCGTTGTTTAAAGAACCTATACAAAACTTGAATTAAATTATAGGGGTTTTTTAAACAATTGGCACATCGTTTACCTAAATGTGTGACCTAACTCTATGAAGTAGGGTTAATAAAAATGTGACAAACCACTTGATTTGTGCATGTCTTAGTAACCCATGAAGTTAGACCATGCAAGGAATTTTTTTTAGATAGTGAGAGTTGCATGATAGGCTCATGAATTGGCCAACCAAGCGGGTAAAACTTGAAACCTACCCATTGGATTAATAGTATGAAAATTAATATAGTTTCCCTATAATTTTTAATACCCTATACTCTATTTTCTTCTCCCTCACAAAGATAATAGTCCTTACACTCACCCCTATTCATTATCGTTCCATTATTCTTAGAAAATTTCCCTTGTTTCTCTATTGAATCAACTGTTATTTGTTATGATATAAATATTTAAGTAAGGATAAATATATGTATTTGATATTTCTTGGTTTATTTCATTATAAAGTGGTCTCACACCATTTATTTCCTATTATAAGGTTTTATTATTTATTTAAAATTGTCCCAATTTTATCCCAAATCAATGGATCATTTTCAATGAGTCAACTTATGTGAGTGTAAGGAATGTGGTTCTTAAAATATCCCTAAAATATTACTTTGTTTTCAAGTGTATATATTGGGAGGTCCCACCAAGATAATATGAATTTGAACTAGAAATTAATTATATGTCTTAATTCAAAAATTAAAATTGAATAATGAATCCATTGAGATGGAAATGGCCCATAAAGAGAAGGCAACTAAATAGGTTTCCTTGAAAATTATTTTGGCTCATGAATATATTAAACTATGGGATGAAACTAAAAATGGTTAGACTAAATTATTATTGGAAATTAGTGAATGGTTAATGATGACTTCATAATTGGTAGTGATAGTTGGACAAGAAATTGATAATGATATATTGATAGGATGTTAGATTAGGAATAATGAATTAGGATTGAGTGACCCCTGTTGAAGGGTAAAACTAAGAAGAGTTGTCTTGAATAAAAATTATAATAAAGAATGTATAATTATATTTTATGAAATAAAATGATTAAATGTGAGTGGATTACAGTCTTTGTTACTAGTATGGGGTTTCCAAAGGGTGGTTCTCTTCTGGTTCTAGAGATTTTGTTCTATTTGGGTGGGTTTTTAGGTTTTGATATGGGAATATTTCCCTGGGAAAGATTTGTGTTCTTGAATGGGTATGTTTCCTCAGGTGAATTTTTTCCCAAGATGGGTATATTTCCATGTGTTATAATCGTGTTATTTTGATAACTATATTTTCTTTGTTTTGTTACCATTGTTTGGAGACATCTGGGCTTACATTTGGAATGTGTGGTTGCTCCTAGGTGTCACTGTAGAACCTTTGGATAAAATATAATATATATACATTTAATTCATGAATCCATTATATTTTTGGAACCACAACATACACTTTACTTAGAATGGATATGTTTATAGAGACTGTTGGTTGAGGCTTACTGAGTCTTACTCACATTTTTCATGGGCCATAGTTTATACATAAGTAGAATTTAGGATTCTTTGATAGGAAAAGTGGAATTACCCAATGATTTAAGTTCATTTTATAGTTATTATAGATTATAATAGATATAACTTGGCTAGGATGAATAACTAGTTTGGTCGAGTTTCTCTATTTTTTCATTTTTTTTATTTTTTGATTTGGGTGTATGATATCTATTTTTATTGTATAAATTTCCTAATAACTATATTACCCCAATATTATTATATCATGGTATTTGTATATTATTCATTAGAAATTTCTTGAATATATGTTCCCTTTATCTATTAGAGTGTATGATATTATATTATTTCTACCATTATTATTGCTATGATGATAGGGTATAGTGTCCCCACAATATCTTTATGGACCCTTGTTACTAAGTGGTATGATTTAGAATATGAGGAGTCAACCTTGAGGTCAAATAGACCACCCAGTCCATTTATTCTTTATTGATCTTGTCTAGGGTCACTACAAAGTGGAATTAGAGCCATTGTTTTGCCTGGTGATTTGGGTAAGGTCGAAAAGGGATAAGGAATTGTTTAAACTTATTAAAAAATAATTTCATGAGAGTAAATAACCAATATATGAGGTAATTACTTGTTTCCCAGGATGATATTACTATTTTGGTGTTTGTTTAAACTGTTGACCCATTTCAAATCATGTGGCAAATAAGATTTTAAAATTTATATTTTATGGGGTTTTATCTCATGGTTGTAATGGAATGAAGTTGTGCGTACATGCATCCTAATAGACACATAGTATTCACGCTATAAAATCCTACCCTTAACCCTTTGGATTGGGAAGAGGCTGAGGTTCTATTTACATCCTGAGGGTACTGAAGGTTGGGAATAAATTTCCATAGATTATAAGATCATTGGGGTTGATTTTTTATGTAACATAAAAAACCTATAAGAGATAATAATATTACAAAACTACGATACTATATGATATATATAATTAAACTTGATAACTCAAAATCTAAGATAAATAGATAAATAATAGTATTAATAGAAAGTAATATACAATATCTCTTAAAACCAAAATACATCTTGATGCAATGATGCCAATGTGTAATCACTCTAAATATCCAACCCAAAAATCTCCGAGATCCTAACAACCCAAAAAATCCCATAACATCATGATTCCCCACTAGATAAATATGAAACCATCCCCTTACATGTATCTTGATAAAAAAGTTTTTCATATGCACCAAAGTGCATATGCTGGGGGTGATTGTATCAACTTATTAGAAGATACACCACAATCTTCCCACACACCCCACTAAGATCATAAAAATGAGAACAATTTATATAAAACAAGAAGGAGTATGAAAATAGTTATCAATATAATTTCATATAAAAGTCAGAAAGATTCATATCAGAACAATTTATATAAATAATTTAACAGGATTTCCATGATCAAACCATCTTATAGAAAATAATTATTTATAAATAGTTTACATTTTTCTTCCTCTTAAAATACCCATTCCATATACTCACATACACATGCATTCATACAAAATGAAAATCTGAATACTCATGATCAATAACTCATTTTCCATACCAATTCATCACTTTTTCATGCACCAACATTCTTTATTTGGCATAGGAAACCATGTAAAAATCAAAAAATACCCCTCATAATATAACCATGAACACCCAAAAACCCATTTATTCCAAATACTTACCAAAATATACTTTCATTGAACATTGTTTATTTTAATAATTCAAACAAACATGTCATTTTCATCTTTCTAAAACCTTTATTTTAAATACCTATAACAAGAGAGTTTTATAAAAACATTCATCAAGGGGTTTAAAAATGAAAACATAATAAATAGTTTTATAAATATAAATCCTTAAATTTATATAATAAGTGGAGAGAGAGAAACCTCTTACCTCAAAACGGTTTTTGTTTAGGAAGCGATTCACAATAATCTAGGTAGATCTGGGTTCCTCCTTATTTTTCTTCAACATATCCAAAATAAATCTCATTAAAAAATGATACAAACCCAATATACATATATGATAGATCCAATACAAGGTTCTTTGTATGAAAATATGAGAATATCAAAAAGAATAACAATGATATAGAGACTTACCTTTGAATTCTAGATGCAACGTAGAAAGATCTTTTTAAATTGGCCTCCTGATCGAAATGAATCAAAACAATACCCTAGAGGAGGATTGGGAGTTGAGATCCTAGAATATGGGATGAATAATGAGGGGTTTTAGGAAGTTTTTGGGTTAAAAATACAATTATTATATTTAGGTAACCACAATTCATGGTTTTTCAAATCATGCATCTATTTTGTTGGAGACATTGTCTCAAAACTCCCAGCTCAGATAGTTTGTCTATATGGTTTAGCAAACCATGCATAAAACTAGTGAAGAACCTTTTTCCCATGAATCATTGTTACTATGGAAATCTAGAATTTCTAATTTGACCATGATCTTCCTCTTATACTTATCCATCCACCCACACAATTACTTAAGGATTTCACATGGTTTCCCTTAATAATGAACCTTCTATATAACTTCAAAAATTATTTAATGACTCTATAAAATATTCTAGAAACTTCTTGACACTAATAAAAACCAAAACATTGCTCAAAAATACATAAAATAGTGTCAAATACCATAAACTAGGGATTTTACATTCTCCCCATCATTGGGATTTCCATCATCAGAAAGTTAGATATTGGTGTTGATTTGGAAGATCTTTAACCATTACTCTAGTATAAAGTTTTTTCTCTCCCATGTCTCCTCCTAGATATGAAAATACATCCATGATACCAAAACTAAACTAATATATTTTAAATTCAAGTTCTTGTCTCATCTTTCTATAATACATATTAATTCATGAAAAAATTTAACATTTGAAGCATGATCAATATGATCCCATCAAATCACATGTTCAATGTCAGGATGATACTTCTTAATTTGATATTCACATGAAAAATTATAAACCAAACTGAACCTTTTTGGTAAATCCTATAAATTATCCACATCACCAATCCATTCAAGTATCTAAAAAGGTCCACCATATCGAGGAGAAAATTAACATTTTTACCCAAACGATGATAACCAACCATTGGAATACCCTCAAGTAAACATGACCCCAATAAATACAATATCTTTTTATGTCATTGATCCATATAAGATTTATAAATAATCTAGGTCACTTCTATTATTTTCCTGATTATCAAAATAATCTTTGTCATCTCAATCATTAATCTAGGTCCAATTAGTGAAGTATCTCTTCTCTCTACCCATAAAAGTGGAGAGAGACATGGATTTCCATACAATGATTTAAATGTATATATATGTATCATGTCATGATAAATATTTTTATATGAGTACACTAATAAAGGTAAATAATCCCCCCATGAGACAGTGAAGTTGATTACCCATCCCTGAGTATGTCATACCATTTCTAGATTGTATGTTTTGACTGCCAAAATGTTTAAGGATGATATTCCATGATCATGGTTAATTAAGTTCCACATTATTACTATCACCATATGAATAAATATGTAAACCTAGTGTATTAATTATATATGATCGAAACTGGTACATCATGTATTTGTATTGAATTCCTAGATATAAATATTTTCTAAGTTATCTACCATATTAAATTCTCGTATTAGGATGAAGTGAAATAACATTATGTGTTGCTCCACATTCACCTAGACATAATCATGATTCGAAATTTTTCTCGATAAAACCATGAAAAATTCCGTAGTTATTTTCTCCCACTTCTATATTGGAATAGGTAAGGATAAAAACATTCCAATTCAACTTTTATGTTCAGACTTGACCTGTTCACATGTGAGGCATTTGGAAACATATTCAGCTTCTCTTCATTTCATAACTGATCACCAAAAAAGGGTCCCTAATGCCTTGTACAAATTTTAGATGTATGGAAGAATAAACCATTTTTAATGATGATAGAAAGAAATAAGATCTTCCTGATAGGATTCAGGAATTATGATTCAATCTCAAAAAAATAGCACCATGTTCCCATATTCTTTCCATATGACAATGGTATCCCCACCATTGGCTTTTGACCTCATGGTTATATAATTAGGGTCATATTTTTAAGCATCCTCGAATTTATCAACCATAATAGGAACATGATACATTGGTAATAATACCACAACAGTATACTTTTAATCACAATCCAGATGCCTGAAAAAAATCACTATTATAAACTTACACCATTCAAAATATTCTTTAGCCAACAAATTATAGTACTTTTAACTTAGATCATCAGACACTAAATTCCATTTACATAGTTTATAAACCAATTCATGCTTGAACATCTAATAAATAAATTAATTTTTTACTTAATCACTTGAAATGATTTCTAACACTCTTCAATCCATTGGAATATAATACATTTCCTTATCAAATCTGTCATCAAAGTGGAAAAAAAATTTATGAAGAAAGTGATGATAATAACATGCTAAGATGAGAATGCAACATATCTCAAAGAAATTATTGGGTGGTTTCCAAGGGATAAAATCTTCAATATTTTCAAGATCATCCAATGTAACTTTCTTAGAAATCACATATCCAAGGAAGCATACTTCTTATTTCCAAAAGTCATACTTAGAGAGTTTATCATAAATTCAATGTTCTGTAGGATGATTAATACTATCTCCATGTTTACTTCATGGAAACTTTTAGTCATAGAATACACCCTAATTTCATTAAAAAATAGCATAACAATTTGTTAAGATACCTTTAAAAGATATTATTAATCAATTCCATGAAAAATACCAGTGAATTAATGTATCCAAATATAATAATAAGGTATTTATCTTGACTATATTGGATTTTAAATGAGTTATTCAAAACATCCTACTTCCTAACCAATTATTAGTGATACCCCAATCATAAATTAGTTTTAGAGAACTATTTGGATCCCTTAATTTGATTAAATAGATCATCAATTAATGGGGGAGGATACTAGTTCTTTATTATAACCAGATTTTGCTTATGATAATTAATGAAAAGCTAAAGAGTACCATCTGTATTCTTAACAAATATAACCAGAGTAACCCAAGGTGATGTTCTAGGTCTTATGAAACCATAACTTTGTAACTCTTTTAATTGAACCTTCAATTCACTTAGTTTAGTTTTTGAAATCCTATAATATGTAAGTAAAATAGAATTATTCCATGGTAGTAGATCAATGAAAAACTTTAGTTCCATTTTAGGAAGAAATACAAAGAAAGATTAAGAAAATGAATGGGATATCAATTTACTATATTAATAAAACCTCTTATTCTAATTACATAAAAAATTTATAGTGTTACTTATTTCAATTGATAATATATAATACCTAACATCAGTACTAAAAGTCATGGTGTAATAGAATTTAGATCCTAATATCCCTTATAGTGATATACCACTCCATAATAAGATATAAAAATCCCAAACAAGGTATAAAAATAAAAGTGGTATTTGAAAGAAATAAAACAATACACTCCTATAATTATATCAATATTTCCATCTACAGAATGGAAAAATTCCAAGAAAATAGACACACATAAATATCAATAGAGCATGCCACACTTCTAAAGCCTATATAATCCCATTTATCAAGATTTTTTTGGATTCTCATAACTTGAGGAATAATATCCACATGAAACACCATATGATTTATGACATGAGAAGTAATAAAAGAGTGTGATGTTAAAAATATTTCATAAGAGTTGAGTTTAGAAAAATGGTACCTTTCAAAATTGGAGGACCTGCTTGATCCTCTATTTGTATATTCTATGCACCATAAAAATACCCACTAAAACATATTGAATAATCTTTGATTCACTACTATTATGATATCAACTGCTATATCGAAGATTTCCTAAAATCACCTTGACCTCGTTCATTTTGGGGCAAAGAACTATTTTTACGAGATCATCCCATTTGAGCATAAAAGGATTTTGACACATTAGAGCCATTTTTACTAGTTTCCCTAGAGGACATAGTACAATATCATTTCATGTATACCATTTTACTATAATTGCAATACTTATGAGAAATTTTTTTTTTAAATATTTTTGTATGCTCCAGTGACCCACATAAAAAGACAACTTGGTATGAAGATACAACATAGAAGATTAGAAATTAACCTGATCAATTGGTTATCTAGTACCATGTTTCCCTAAGGTTATGTTTAACTTTTATTATTTCTTCCACAATTTTAGTGCCCACTAATTCCTATATAGGTAAAAGTGTTACCCACACTATAAGTTGCTATGATGTATTTTTCCTCCACAATTTCTCTGTTGACAATCTATGTATAATTATCAATAAAGAAGATGACTAGTTTAGAGTGAATGTGTGGTCATATCCATAAATCCAAGATGAATTATTTTAGTTACTTATTATCAGTGACTATTGTAGAAATTTATCTAGCTTCATGAACTTAGATAGATACTCTATGATAGACATATTCTATTTCTTGATAGTAAAGAAATTTCTCATCTTTGTGATCTTAATGGCATGTGGGTAGAATTATTTATTCAAAAATTCTGCGAAGCCTATATAATAATGGACCTAGTGTCGTTTAGATTGAAAAAATTTATCCCACCTTAGCCTCTCAACGTCTTCGAGTAAGTATACAACAATCTTTACCTTGATATCAGCCAGGGTTCTTAGAAAATATAAGATACTGTATATCTGACTGAGCCCTACCTCTGCGTTTTCTTATTTCAAATCATCCTGAATGTTTATTGGATTTTGTTTTTTAAATCCCAGTGATAAATTATCATGGGATTGTTTTTAAATCTAATTTCCCCTATTAATATCTTAAAACGATTGAAGTATACTCTTGATGAGTTTCTTATTCACATGTGGTTAAAGTGGAACCACATTCTCATCCACATCAACCTATTGATTTCCCAATCATCAAATTGGTTCCATCTATCTATAAACACAACCAATTTCCAATTACATACTAATTTACAATTAAACTAAATCTGTAGGATATTAAAAACAATAACAAACCAAATCATAATAAAAATATTTCAACATGTTCCAAACAAACCAATGTTTTGGTTACCATAGGTGACATCCCAAGACACCATAGGCTATAAATAAATTCCAAGGGACTAAAAGATAATTGGGGGATGATTTTACCTTAACAATAAAAACTTATTAGAGAAAACAATATAATCAAAACTGTGATACTATATGTTGCATGAGAGTAGAACCGACAATTCAAAATCATAGAAAAATAGATAAATCAAAGTAGCAAAAACAATTAAGATATAATATCTCTAAAAAACAAAAGAGACCCTGATGTAAAGAAACTAATGTGGTATCACTCCAAATATCCAACCCAAATATCTATAAGATACTAACACCTCACCCAACCCCCAACATCATGATGCTTCGCTAAAGAAATATGAAACCTTACCCATATCTGTATCATAATAAAGAAGGTATATTTATGCACTAAAGTTAATATTATGGGGTGAGTATGTCAACTTAGTATGAGATTTTACCAAATATTCCTAGAAATTAAACTAAGAATAGAATAAGTTAGAATAATATATATCAAAATGATATAGAGTATGAAAACAGTTATCAAGAGACTTTCATATAAAAATAGGAAAGATAAAAATCAAAATCATTTATATCAAAATCATAATTTATAAATCTTTCCCTAATCAAAAAAATTTATAAAACAATAATTTTTTTATAATAAATGTACCTATTCTTTACTATTGTCATACCCATTTTTTATAATCATTCCCACATAAATGCATCTAAGATGACAATCCAAATACTCATGATTGATAAATCATCTTCCATTCGAATTCATCACATGGTCATGAATTCACGTGGCCTAGTTGGCAATGGAAACCAAGTTTTAATCCAATAATTACCTTTATAATGTAATCATGAATACACAACAATAATTGAATTCCAAATAATCTCTAAAACACAATTTATTTATACAATATTTCTTCTAAAAACTTCAAGAAAACATGCCGCATTCATCTTTCTAAAACCACGAACTTAAATCCACATAACAAGAGAGAGTTCAAAAAATATTTCATTAAGGGTTTTACAATAATAACATATGAAAATATTTTATAAATTAAAATCCTTCAAGTTCTTGAAGTAGTGGGGAATGAAGTAATTCACCCACCTCAAGTGGATTTCCATTTACAAAGTGATTCCCAATAATCTTGGTTGTCCCATGATCCTACTTCCTTGCATTCAACAGATGAGAAAAAATCTCATCAAAATATGATCCATACCCTTTATACATCCATGAAATATCTAATATGGACCTTTAAAAGATAATATGGGAATATCATGAAGGATAATGACGATATGAAGGATTATCATTGATTTATACTTTCAATGCCCCAAGATCCTTTGGAATTAACCTACAGATCAAAAAAAATCACAAAAATCACATAGAGGACGGATGATGGTTGATATCCTAGAGAAAATGGGGAATCATACATGGTTTATGGAACATTTTTGGGTTAAAACACCTATATTAATGTTTAAGTAATCATTTCACATGGTTAGGTCACACAGTTTACCAAACTATGTGCTAATCATGAAGGTTCCACCATTTGAAAATTCCTATCTCATAGGTTTTTTTTCACAGTTTATAAAAAAATATACCAATATTGAAAAATTCCTCCATCCCATATCACATAGTTACCAAGGGAATTTGAACAGTTTACACTAACCATGCTCCAATCATGAACCTCCTCCTATACTTATTCATCTCGTTTCATGGTTACCTATGGAATTCACATAGTTTCCCCTAATCATGTTCCTTATATAATCCTTCCAAAACTCAAAAAATCTCCCCAAAACATGATAATACTAAGACCGACTAAACTATGGATAACAAAAAACTGAAATATCATAAAATACCCTGAACCAGGGTTGTTACACACACATCATTTTCATGATTACCCATGATTGATTGACTTTATTATTATAGGGTAAACAATGTAAAGTGTTAGGAATGATTTATATGTTGTTTACCAATAAAAATATGTGCTATCATATTACCAAACACAATATTATGTGGTTGAAATATCTTTACATGATTATTTTTCTTTATTATTATATGGAGGTAGTTGAATAAAATGCATATTACAACTTATAAATAGTTATCCTCTATAAATTTTAATTAAAATATCATTTTATTGAGCATAAAAAATAAAATTATGATTGAATTGAAATAGAAATTGGTGATAAGTTTTATTATATATTCATGAAATAGAAAATTTATGCATATGGTTTTAACCCTATAGTTGGGTAGATGAAGATAGAGTGAGAGTGCCCGAGTTATGAGGTTCTTATATGGTGGAGTGATAATGGTAGCAAGAATCTATACCTATTATGACTTTCTAAAAAGTATAATTTCAATAAATACTATGGTAGAATCTTCCAAGGTGTGTGTTTGAAATTATAATTAAATGAATCTATGTTAGTCTCCAGTTATGTTCTAGGAGGGTGGTGATGAGAATTCCCTATAGCTAGTGGGGCCAGATACTCCTACAATTATGGGAAGAGCAATGAATTTTTAGCTACAAGAGATCTTTCTATATATTATACAATTAATGAATAGAGAGAGGATCCAAGATCCATTATAATGATGTTTGAGCTGACCAAATTTTTTTAGCTACAACATCTACCATTTGTTTATTGGTAGGGAAGTCCCCAAGAGTATTAATTTTTTTGAGTCTATTTAGATGATTTTCAATAAATTGGAGACACCATAAAATATGTTATTGAAACTTATTGTCTATATTATTTATAGACCATCAAATAAATGGTGGGATATTTGAGTCTAGGAAGAGAAACCTATGGGACTATTATAGAAGGAATTACTGATGAGGATATTTGATAAATTATATCTGAAGACTATGGGAGAAGAGATGGCCAAAAATTTATGCATTTTAAATAGAGGGTGATGTTAGTCTTGGTATATTTATCTTATTTTACTAATCTATAGTGCATCACCTCGATGTTCCCGGAGGATTAGTAGCCAGAGATAAGTGTTTTGAGGATTTATTGATGTTTGAGATATGAGTCTAAGTGAATGTTTTTCATATTCCATCATTTTAAGAGGTCATTAATAAGTACTTGATTAAAAAGAGAAACGAGGGTGAGGGAAGTGGCTCTGGTTAGTCAGCTTCTTCCATGGGAGTCAGTAATGGATCTTTAGAAAGAAGGAAACACCATTTTTAGGAGTCACACTAGGGATGTGGTGGATAGAGCTATCCTGGTAATGTCGTATCTCTTCCTTCACATGGAAACTATCTTATTGAATGATATCAGTTGGGAGTAATGGTCCATACTCATTTCCAGTGTACCTGACCACCACTTGAGTGTTGATTTTTATATTAGATTAGGAAAACTGTAATTTTTTTATATGAGGGACCAGAGGTTAATGAGTGGTAGAGTATCTAGATGAGTTCATGGATTGAGATTTGGACCAACTACACCATGAATGAAAGGTAGGTAGAGGACCAATTTCCATATTGGCTGAGGAGTGGGACAAGGTACATTGGGATAAGACCAGTAGTACCAATTGGGTAGTGATTCACACGGAATATAGGTAGGGTCCTAGCTTTGAGGTGTATACCAATTACTATTTATCCTACTCTCACTAGTCAGGATGTTAGACCATCGATTATATGAGTCATGATACCAGTAAATTCCACTATAGAATTTTCCCCACTTGATATGGTTTTATCATATTAATTTATATCATATATATTTTTGGATGGATTGGGCTTTACTATAAAGTACCTATATAGAGTGATGTCTATAGACATGTGAATGGGAGATATATTGGAGAGAATTCACTACTGTATAGAATTCACCCTTGAGATTGGAGGGTGTAAATTTATCTGGGATCTCTTCACATCAGAGATAATTGGTTTTTATCTAATTCTTAGGATAGACTATTTAGAACCACACCAAGACCATATCAACTATTACCACCAATGAGTGTCTTTCACTTCTCCTAATAGTTTTAGTTATGTACATATTAGGAGTGGGATATTTGGGAAGGTAATGATATACCCAATCATCATTATTTATGTTAGATTATGGCATTTGATTCTAGTCTATTATTAAATTATTGGGAAATTTAGTAGTTAGTCTTCCCTATTATTGTTTATAATTTCAAGGATTACTTTCCTAATGATTTCTTAGAATTTCTACTTAAGAGGGATGCATGGTTTACTAATGAGCTCATGATTAGGGTAGATCCTATCTAATCTATACCTTAAAGAATTTATCCCATAGAGTTCATGAGATTAAGGATCAGTTGGATGATTTAGAGGTCAAGAGATTTATATGGATGATTATATATTTTAAGATATCCTCAATTCTATTCACTAATGAGGTGGATGTCTCATTGAGATTATGTGTTTATAATTAGAATATGAACCAAGTAACTACTAAAAACCCTTATCCAGTTCGATATATAGACATTTTTCTGATCATCTGAGAGGCGATCGAGTCTCCTCTAAGATCAAATTGAAATCATGTTTTTTGGATTAGGTTATACCAAATATGCACAAGAGGGGTGTGAATTGTGTATTTTACAAATTTTTCACGAATCATGATGAAGACCGAGTCTGTCCATTTATCTTTATCTAATTTTTTATGCAGTAGAAAATAAATAGTTAAAGGACACAATTATGTATAGTGGTTTGGGGAATAAAAGGCCCCTAGTCTACTCCACCAATGCTCTACTCCATGAGCTTGGTGATTTTCACAATCTGGTCATCTTATTAACAGACCGTCCACAACTGAGTGTAGGAATTTGAAACCTTTATAAGTTAAGGCTAAAAACAGTGCCTTATGGTTCATACACAAAACCGAATACACAACTTATTAGTGGATTCTAGTTACTCAAAATAAAAATAATATTTTACTTAAAATATTTTCCAGTTGATCTTCACAATTGTAACAACACACAACTGATATTAGATAGATCACTGTCTTCAGAAAAGTTTTTCTTAAGATAAGGACAATTCTGAGTCGATCCAGTGGCAATATATTTAGAAATAAATTCATAAACTCTAACAAAAATGGATTCATGAAAGATATTTGATGTAGAAACGGTGAAACTTCAACTTGTTTCTTCTTCTTCAGAAAAAAAGGTTGATAGTTATTAGTAGTAACAGATCTTTAAATCTCGAATAACTCTGTAAAACTGTAGTCGTGAAGAACTAAAGATCTTTTTATATATTTTCGTGATGATTAACCACCTTCTTTGTAATAAAAAATATTATAGATATGTATAGAATAATGATGAGAATTTTTCTTAAAAATTCAGATCCACAAAAGTCACCTTCAGAATCATGATATTCAAATATTTGAATAACAGAGCAGTCGTAACTCCCCTGAATATTTGGCATGAAAATAACCTCTAAAATTGATCCTTTGAATCATAAATAATTGGATTTGAATCTGTCAAAGACTTTCTTTAAAACCGAGCTTTGAATTTTTCTTAAAATGTTCCTAATAATCTGTATGAAGACCGTTGCTCAATAAAGTCATATTTGAATCTCCGTTGCCAAACGTAGGGTTGAACCGCATAGCATACATTCTATGAATGTAAGGTTCAAAACATAATTTTCACAACGTAATTTTGATAATGTAAGGTTCACAATGTATGGTTGAAAACATAAGATTCACCACATAAGGTTGACAACATAAGGTAGATAACTTAAGGTTTACAACAGAAGATTCATTATAAAAGTAAGGTTGATGATCTATACTTTTATCAGCTTCTAAATGTAATGTATATGATCCATAATTTTTTATAAAACATAAGGTTGTTTTAAAAAGTAATTTTTATGGACTATACTTTTGAGAAACACACATAATGTTCCATACTAACGTAGGGTTCTTCTTCTATACTTTTTTGATATCCCGAAATTAAGGTTCCTTCCAAATGTCATGTTCTTCTTCCATACTTTGGTCTATAACGTATTGTTGCTTGACCATACATTTCTGATATACCTTAAAGTAAATGACTGATTCCATCCTTACCCTACGCTCCTCAACAAAGGGTATGAATAGTGTTTCTAGAACACGTGAAAGTGATTTCCAAACATGTAGAGCCTGAAAAGTGTTTCCAAAACATGCTAAAATGATTTCTCAACACTTTTTCAAATATTCCACACAGATTAAACAATTTAATATTATTCCAAAATAGAGAAATAAGTAATATTAATTTCCTAAAATATACTCAAATTAAATTTATTAGAATAAAAAATAAGGGTATTTGTGAACATCAAAATCGTTATAAAGAGGTAGAGTATTGTTCTCAACGATCTCCCCTTAATAAAATAAATTGTTGTTGAAAAAAACACTTTCTCAACAATGTTAAAACCAGATGAGTTTGAGATATTCAAACATACCTTATACTACCATTATAAGTAGGTATGGCTTGTATGGGTATTTAGTGATGTTGTTATTCCTGATTTATGCACCAGAAGTATTTATGACCTGGATTAATCTGGTTTTATTTACGTACTTTGAAACATTAATTGTCATTTTTTACAACATACTCAAATACTAAAAAATTGAGGCAAGAGAATAAGTTAAATCTGGAGAATATTTTGTGTACACTTCATTAGCATTGACTATATTCAATGCCCTCTAAGTGAAACTTCTGGAGAGACAAAGTAAGCTTCTTGGTTTATTTTATATCTAAGGCAGGAGATAAGGAAAACCTTGAGAAGTTCAGGGAAGTTATTTCTTGGGAGTGGAATAAAAACATTTTTGATATACACAACCATTTGGGATTAACTAGTTATTATTTGAGGTTCATCAAAATTTTCTCTCATTATAAATTTCGAATGAAAATCATAATAAAAAAGAGAGTGAATTTTTTTCTAGTTTGACACTTTTGAGAGTGATTTTAAGTAGATAAGGGGAATATTGACTACAACACTAATCTTGAACTTACCTGAGATGGGTAGGGAGTACACCATGTATTATGATGCATCAGGGATGTGGCTGTTAGTATTATTTATGTAGGGATGTTGGTTGGTCATGTATGGCTCTAGGTAGATAAGGTATCATGAGAAGAGTTACCCTATAAAGGACCTTGAGCTAGCAGGATTAGTACTTGACTGGAGATATTAGAGGCATTACATTTCATGGAAGAGATCTTCAGTGTATACTGACCAGAAGGGCCAAAAATATATCATCAAATAGTGGTACCAAATCATAAATAAATATGCATATAGAATTTATATTTTTTTATTTGAGCAGGATTATACCCCAAAAAATTGTAATGTTATTATAGTTTCCCTGTGCAGGAAGACATAGACTCAGTTGGTCTAGGAGTCCATTTTTGAGTGGCAGTTGATGGCCCTATTCATTGGGTGTGCATTTGGATGTTTGGGAGTACTAGTATTGAGTAACCATTATATCCATATCCATTAATCCATCACTTATCTACACGATAAGGATGAGGTGATAATCATATCTTGAGTGTTTATCTATGAGGAATATACAATATTGTTGGGAGTTTCCACTAGATTGGACCCTTGACAATGATGAGATTATTCATGTAAATGGTTGTGTATTGCCTTCTATGTGCATGTGTAAAGAAATGATTAGGAAAAAACATGCCTAAAATTGGGATGTTAACTCAGGTTTGATAAGATCTATCACGAAATTCATAGAAAATACTTGTTTCCCGAGATAAAGAAGGACAAAATGGGTTTTGTTATGTAGTGCTTGACCTATTAGTAGTTGAATGTTGAGTATATAAAACCTATTAGAATCCTATATTTGTTATCCATTCCTGAGTGGAAATGGAATTAAGTCACTATATATTTCATCATGGCGTTATTTATGACACTCTAGGGTAATAGAGTGGTGTGTGTGATCATAGATAGGTTGACTAAGGTGTCTCATTTTCTACCAAATTGGGAAACCTTTTCTATGTTTGATCTAGGTAGACTGTATTTTTGGGAGATAATTCACTTTCATGGGTTACTTAAGATTGCAATTTTATGTAGGGATTCCCATTTTACATATCGTTTTTAAGGGATTGTAAAAAGTCTTGGTATATAGGAGAATTCAAGAGATACCTATCATATATATATGGACTAGTAGGTTGATTATACTATTAAAATCATAGAGGACATGTTGTGAGTATACATCTTGGATTTTAGTGGTTACTTAGAGAACCATACAGACCTTGCAGAGTTCAACTACAATAATAGATCTCATATTTCTATACATATGTCCCCTTATATGGTTCTATATGTTAGATTATGTCATTATTCTCTATTCTAGATGGATGTTGGTGAGTTAATGATGATCAGATTGAGTTGCATATAAGATACATGAGAGCATGTTTAGTTGAATCAATAGTGGATGGTGACCTCCCTAAGTATGTAGAGATCGTATGGAAACTGATGATGAAAATATCTTATGTTCTTGGTGGGTTATCACGTGTTCTTAAGATTGTATCCAAATATGGGACACCATCATGTTTGGAGGATGGGGAAGCTAGCACCCAGGTATGTGGGGGCTATTCAAGATAGTGTAGAGGATTGGTCATGTGGCATAACAATTGGACTGATGAATTTTAGAGGAGGGTTTAGTTAAAATAGGGGACCGAGGTGAGAAGGATATTCATGGAAATATAGTTCCTTTGGTATGAGTGTTATAGAAGTACATGCATATCTAGGAGGATACATAGAGGTAAGAGTTGGAAAATCAGTCTGAGTGGCTAGACTTATTTTTTGTTGAGGCTCAATGATATTTGGTATTGAAACTCAAGGGAGAAATTCCAAATGGTAGGAAGGTTATAAAACCTAATACTTTCTTGAGGTGTATTTCCATTTATACTTTTACATACTTTTGTTTCTTTTCTTAGAAAATATGTGATGATCGTTTTTATGAGGAGTTTGAGAGGATCCATGTGCATCTCAGAGGTTTGAGGACAAAAAATATAGAAAATTAAAGTTAAAACATGGGGTGTATTGTTATAATATGGTCAGTTATATACACCCCAATCATATGGAAATGAAATTCTGGTTCATGGTTCCATTAACCATGTGAGTTTTTAGAAGAAACTATGAAAAACATACTATAAATTATTGAGGTGTTTCACACTATTGGAACATAGTTTACATAACCATGTAGTATAACCACATGAAGTGGGATTACTAAAATATTGAGGAAATGCATAGTTCATGCATGAATTGGAAAATAATTTAAAAAACCATGAAATTTATTGTTCCTTCGATAGTGGGATCCACATGGATGGTTCATGGTTTGGCCAACTGTGTGATCAAACTATGAAACCTATCAATTTGATTAAAAATTAGAAAATATATATAATGTCCCTATAATTTTTAATTCCCCAAACCCTATTTTAATACCCTTAAAACTTATAAAATTCCCCCCCTATACAATATTATTTCTCCTTTAATTATTATTGTATATCCTCCCTTGTTTCTCCATGGAATCAACCATAGTTTTTTGCGATAATAAGCTCGAGTTAAGGATAACTGTTCGTATTTGATATTTCCTGGTTTCTTTCACGGTCAATAAATATCCATCCATATATTCCCTATTCCACGATTCTCATATGATTATTTTATTATAATTGTTTGATCTTGAATCATTATAAATTTTACAATGATCAGGATTCCACATGTCTAAGGAATATGATCCATAAACTATGCCTCAAGTTTTTCTTCATTTTTAAGTAAATGTGTTCTATTTTCAAGATAGATTATATTGAATTTTACCTAGAAATTAATTATTTGTCCTAGTTTAATAAATTAAATTTTAATAATTTATCCCTTGAGAAAATATAGACCCCTAAAGAGATGTTAACCTAAGATGTTTATTTAAAAATGGTATTCATTCCTGAATGCAATAAACTAAGGGATGAAACCAGAAATGGTTAGCCTAAATTATTATTAAAAAATTGTGAATGGTTAATAATAAAATTTTAAGTGGTAGTGATAGTTGTAAAATAAATCAATAATTATAAATTTACAGTATAATAAAAAATGTATAATAAATTGGTAATGAGTGGCATTTGGTGAAGGGTAAAACCTAGAAGGGCTGTCTTTAAAGGAAATCATAAATAGAAATTGATATTAAGATTTTATGAAGTGAAACAATTAAATGTATGTGTATTGATGTCACAGTTCTTAGGATATTGTTTCCTATGGATGGTTCTAATATGTCTCCAAAGAGAGTGTTTTCTATGGGTGGGTTTTCAGGTTCCAGTATGGGCATATTTACTCGGGTGAGTTTCATGTTCCGAGATGGGTATATTTCCTTGAGTGACATTTAAATTTTTGGATGGGTATATTTCCTTGGGTGGTAATCATCTTTTGAGGATGGTTATATTTTAATCTGAAACGGAATAAGGAAGGTATGGTTGATTTCGGGTATCACTATGAACCCCATGGATTAATGATGTTATGTATTTATTTATTTTTAATTATTACTTAAGTTATATATTTTTACCACAAAATTCACTTTACTTAGACTTGATGTATTTATTAACAAAATTAGTGGTTTCCTCTGGGGTATTAATCACACCTTACTCAGGTAGATATTGGTACTCAAGTAGTATTTATCCTTATAGGAAAATATAAGGGAAATACCCCTATAATGGATGGTTGAATGGCTAGTTAGGATGAGGTATGGGATATGGGATCGACCAATGACTCAGAACCATTTTTTGGAGTTTCCTAGTTTTTTCCATTTTTTTTATTTTTGAATATGGGTGCATGTGATCTGTTTTTTATATATGACTTACCTAACAATGATATTACCCTCTCTTTATTATAAAAGGGACATGAATATTTATGTTATCACTAGAGTGTATGTGTTTTCTATTTATCTATCAGGGAGTGTGATATTTTACTATTTCCACTATTATTAGTAGTATTATATGTGGTTATAGTATCCCCACAGTATCTTTAGGGGAATTAATCAAAGATTTTTGACCTTTGGTATTAGGGTAGGTGTGCTATATGTGATATAGACTACCTGGTATGATTACAGTCTAGTGAGTTGGTCTGGGGATGTTACACAACTATAAAATATTTAACAATATTGAACTCATTTATATTTAAATTAATTTTAACATATATAGTTGGAATTATATATATTTAAAAATATAAGAATTGATTTATATAATATCATACATGTCATGGAATCTATATTAAAATTTTTATAACCCTTTAGATACTTTTTACATTTCCATATCCCATGGATAGGATTCCAACAATAGAAATAATTACCTTTATTTTTAATTTTTCCCTTTAGTTTTGAATACTTTTAGTGACTATTGGAAGGTTCAAATTTCAACCTCAAAATAAAACTATTATACTATTGGAACGAAATGTTACCACCTTTAACTATTAGTACAATACTTGAACTTAATCCTCCCATTTCCTGCTCAGTTATTCTTAACGTATTTAGTAGCTCAGGTGAAATTTTCTTAAGTTTATTCATATTATAATTCAAAATTAACTTATAGAACCTTTCTTATAATTTTTTCATAATGAGAACAATAGTTCGTTCATAATCAATAGGTGATGACAATATCTCCATGTCTCTAACATTCCTAATAATATTGAGTAAAAGAGTTGATATTTAATTAAATTATATCATATTACATTGAAAACTTTCTTTAGAAACATCATATATCTGAATTCTAGATTGGTCCAGATATAAAATTTTCGAGTTATCAATCATCCCATAAGCACCCATGGTTCCATATTGATTATATATTTTCGGATCCATAGATGCATTAAACAATGGATAAATATAAACAAAATATCAATTATATTTATAAAAATATTCTTCACATCTGTACTTACATTGGAATGCATTTTCTTGGGAATTGTATTCTTTAACACATAAAATTTATCTTCCTTTATAAGAACTATCCTCAATTTTGAATATCCTAATAAAAAGTTACTTCCATTTATCATATCCTTTTAAAATACTGATCTCAAATTCATATTGGATGATTATTATTCCATTATATTTACAAAAAATCTTTTATAATATGAGTATCATATTTTACATACATTTAATATGGAATTTTATTGAATGCAATCCTACTAAAATGTTTACAAATTTTAAATTTCCATAATATTAACTAGTGGGATAAGATCCATATTTCAGAAATTTAATGACTATGACTTAGCTTGAAACTTACTACAAAGATACATTTGTAAGAAATCATCCCAATCACATCATACATGACTCTTAGATAGTTGAGTGGAGAACTATTTCACTTATTTATCATATGGATAGACTCAACACTATTCCTATGATATCTTAACTCTTAAGGGTTATCAACTATGTGCAAGCAAATAAAATGAAAAAAATAGGCACCCAACTCTTAATATCATCTCATTAATTTCTTTCCTAATATAAGAAAATCAAGGGACATCTCCATTAGTGTGAAACTATATTGTTGGATATTGAAGGTGTTGAAAAGTGTTCTCTTTGTAAAGATTCCTACACTTAGGATTTTTAAGAGGATTTAATATCAGAATATTATCTTATATTATTAATTTTCCTTTCATGCATTATCACGACCCCCACCCACCAAGGATCCCCCTCCTAAGATGACAATGGTTAAAGGGAGATAATGACCCCCGAGTCCCGCCTCCAGTAGGCCCCGGGGTGGAGACTAGCACCAAGGGTACGAGTTTTCACAAATATGGGAGTCATTACCCCTTTTTTATTATTTAGTATTGGGAAATAGAAAAGTCAACCACCAAAAAGGAAAAAAACAAGTGTATATAAATAAACCCAAACCAAGCCCACATGCATGTTTAAACAATTTTATAACAAGGTGCAAGTATAAGAATGCTCAAAGTACAATACCAAAAGAAAACAAGAGAACAACAACTTGAAAAACTCCAACTGTCCGACTATTAGGGTCCCGCACGGCCCTGGTAGTCCTCCTGGAAACCTAAAAGTAAACATAGGGTGAGCATACAAGTGTACTCAGTAGGGAAAGCTAAAGCTCTCGTGCACAAGTGGGGAGACATCCTAATGTCCTGTGAGAACAATAAAATAAACCTAGCAAGAAATTCTATCCACCCAACCTCACCAGCCACACTCGCCAAAAACACAATCAGAACAGGTAGTAGTATATAAGAACAAGAGTATTGGGTACCCCGCACCATTTCCCTTTAGTTAGCTACTCCTCCTAACGGCGAACGTCCTGATGCTGCCACACTCTCCCCGCCCGCACACACCTGGGCCTCACTACCACGTATCCCACCCGCACACACCTGGGCCTCACAACCACGTATCCCGCCCGCACACACCTGGGCCTCACAACCACGTATCCCGCCCGCACACACCTGAGCCTCACAACCACGTATCCCGCCCGCACACACCTGGGCCTCATAACCACGTATCCTTCCCGCAAAAACTTGGGCCTCATTCCGAAGATTCTTGGGAAACAGTAGAACCTGCCCGAAGTGTCTTGGGCTAACGCCACCCCATTCGAAACCTACTTGAAGAGTCTTAGGTGTAAGGTCGCCTCAAACTATCACAACCTAGGGGAGATGGAGCAGGAAGGAGCTAGTAACTAAGGGAAAAACACCCTCTCCAATGAAATGGGAGTGTTCGTCACTAAGTGCTCAACATGGTTGGGGTGCGATAAAACACAAAATATACAGATATATATATATATACCAACCACACAGCCCAACCTGTGGCTTCTAAACAGAGAAACTGAACACGTGCCTCGACACTGCTACTACGAGCATCCATACAACAAACAACCCCAACCCCATTTAGGTTTTCACGTTTCAGCAAAATTAGTTTATTTAGTTCCTTAAATATTGGGCAACTATCCACAACCAAGCACATCGATCATTCGTAAAACATATCCCTGCCATCTACCAATCAAGTTAGGAAAGCACACGTAACACAACCAAGCCCCCTCTTATCAACCAACCAACCCCATTGATTATTAATCTCATTCCATTTCCATGACCCACCATTTATTAACTATTCCACTTTTTATTTATTATTCACAACCCATAGTCCGTTAAAATTCAACCCATCCCCTTAGCCCCACTGCCAACCACCATAACCACAATCACACCGAACCCGTACATCATTATCCCTTTAATACCATTTATTACAGCCCCACTACCCATCACTAACACAACATTCATACCAACCCACAACAAAGCCAACCACAGCCCCGCTGCTCACCCTATCCACGACAACCCACAAAACACCCCCATCACATGCCACATATCCAAGCCAACACCCACATGTTCATTATTCCATTTTGTTTAACTGGTGTGATCACACAAGGGTTCCATATTTTAAACAGCCAACTTTATATGATTAACCAATTTCCGCATTCCACAAAGTTCCATCCACAAAAATGGTATAGAAAGATAGGGAAACATTTAATTGTGCAAGAAAAGGCCACCAACGACTGTGATTTTCAGTAGGCATAAGCTCATTCAATTCAAAACATAATATCACAGGATATAAAGTTACGACAATCACAAACTTCCCAACCCCATTCTTTAACCAGTTATTATCTTCATTTAATCGGTTCAAATGTGTTTCACGTAAACAAGAGGACACCCACCCTGCAAGATGCACAATTTAGAGAGACGAAGGTAAGATCCCTACTTCAATAGGTTCTGATTGCAACGCTCCCCCGGATCAACCTTAGAAGACATCCGTCGACGTCCGTCACTTCTGTCGGGTCCCATAAAAATCTCCTCGGGTGGATTTAGGAAAGGAAAGGCCAAAGGAAAGACACCATATCAAAGCTCGAAAGATCCACCTTGTTGTTACGATCCCGTGTCCACTGACAGATCATAAATCGGAGCTCGGATGGAGAAGTTATGGAAGAAAAGGAGCCTTCGAGTCTCTTGGGAGAGCTCTGCTCAGAGGAAAGGGGAGGAGAGGAGTGAGTTGAAAGGAGGGGGGACCCCTCCTTTTATAGGCGAGAAAAGGAAAAGTACACAGTGTGTACTCGGTTATTTTTCACGGTCTCCATGTGGCTTCCAACATGGCTCCATGACCGTTGACTGGTCAACACACGGTTTGAGGGTAATACATACGCGGGGAAAGACTACACGGTGTGTACTCATTTATTGCACACGACAAGGACACGACTCCAAAACGGTACAAGACCGTTGACTGGTAACGCGTACGCGGGGAAGGACTAGACGTCATGTAGAACTGGACACATGGAGTGCACCCATTATTTCACACCGCACGGACATGGCCTGCGACACAGGGTATACCCGGAAAGGGGGTACATGGCGTGTACTCAAACTACACGGCGTGTAGTTTCAAAATTCTAGAAAGTGTGGGAAAAGTCCATTTTACCCTCCAGAACACTTCATGACCCTCTTTTTCCCAAAGGAATGGGCCGGAGAGGTCCGAGCCATTACATCAGACACCTCTTAAAACATTCTCGTCCCCGAGAATTCAAAAACCAATTCAGAGGAACCCGACAAGATACCTCTTAGGGTTCTCGTTATAACAGGAACCCAACCAACAAACCTAATCATATGTGTTAGAAATTCCTTCTCCTATGTCAAGATATTATCCGCTTTAGGCGGCACTGACTCGCCTGCACGGGTTTAATCGCATCGTCATTACTGCATCTCAATTAGGAATTCGGTCTTCCAACTTTCATACATTAGGATTTTTCAACTCGCACTACCCCCAACACCACATAACCAACACACTGCCCGAACACGTGGGTTTGGGAAATTCCTTCTCCTATGTCGAGATATTATCCGTTTTAGGCGGCACTGACTCGCCTGCATGGGTTCAATCACATCCGCATTAATGAATCTCGATTAAGGGTCAGGTTTTTCCCTTTCCCACACATCCGGACATGTTACCCATTACCAAGGAACAAGGAAACAAAAGGTCTCACAACTGACAAGCCAAGCATTCCATATAACAAGGGTACATAGTACTACATCAACACAAAGCTCAGAAGAACAAGGAAAAAACACAAGTCAAAAAAACTCCGGGTACTGAGTGTGCATCTGGGTCTCCCACTCCCAAGTGCTCTCCTCGAGGCCGCCATGCCTCCACAACACACGAACCAACAAAATGGTTCGTCCATAGAGCATCTTCTCTTTACGATCCTCGATCCTGACTGGTCGTTACTTGAAGGTCGCGTCGTCTCCCATATCTAGCTCTCCCCATTCGATAACGTGAGAGTCTTCATGTAAGTACCGATGAAGCTAGGAGATGTGAAAGACGTCATGAACCTTCTCCAATTGAGGTGCCAGGGCTAGCTGATATGCCACCTCGCCAACTCGCCTCAGCACCTCAAAAGGTCCGATGAACCTAGGTGAGAGCTTTCTCCCTTTTCCAAACTTCCGCTGCCCCCATCGAGGGGAAACCATCAAGAACACATGGTATCCCACCTCGAACTCCAAGGGTATCCTCCGACGATCAGCATAAGACTTCTGTCGGTCCTGAGCCCCTTTCAACCTCTCACGTACAAGCTGGACTTTCTCTGTGGTGCTCTGCACTACCTTTGGCCCAAGAGCACCTGTCTCACCAACCTCTTCCCACCAAATGGGTGAATGACATGGTCTTCCATACAAATCCTCATACAGTTCCATGAAAATAGTAGAGTGGAATCTATTGTTGTAGGAAAACTCTACTAAAGGCAAGTGTCATACCCATGATCCTCCGAAATCCAGAACGCATGCTCACAGCATGTCCTCCATCGTCTGGATAGTCTGCTCCATCTGCCCCATCGGTCTGGGGGTGGAAAGTAGTTCTAAGGCATATCTGGGTGCCAAAAGCATGCTATAACTATAGAGACCCGTATCTTGACGTACATGGACATTACATTACATTTGTGGAATACTTAGTACATAACAAAAACACACACTAAAGGATCGTAATAGTTTAGTGTCTTTGGAAACTCGGAACGTAATCTTCTAATCGTGGTGAAAGTTCTTCAATATCTCCCATAAAGGTCATCCCTTTTTTCTACCTAAAACCTTTCTTTATATCCTGGGGAAAAGAAAACATAAAAGGGTGAGCTCAAATGCTCAGTAAGGGTAAACAAAGGAAATATCAATCACATAATTTTCATAAGAACATAACATTTTTGGAAATCTTAACCTGCAAAAGAGAGCATAATTTCATAACATGGGATAAATCATAGTAGTGAAATGAAATCATAACTTAAAACATTACTCATTGTGGCATACACACATAATCATAGAGAATCATTTCTTGTTAGTCAAGACTCATTGCCAAGACTATCTTAGTGGACAAAGTCCCTTTCTGAATCGAGTAATCCTCGTTTCAGTCCTGTTTCACTGAACCGGTATAACCTACCATTCCAGCCATGTCTATATCATGAGATATAAAATCTTTACCCAATGCATTGGAGGGAGATATAGGTCCCACCCATCTCTTAATGAATCCTTTCTTATGTGTGCCACAAAATCATACATCATTTCATAACCCATGTAATAAAAATGGGATTCTTAAACAACATGACATCATAAAACCATTCATATAAGATAAAGGAATTCATAAACATAATTCCATCACAACATAGTCAAATCAATGTAAAAATATGGATAGAAACAGAACTCTTTATTATCTTAGATGGAAAATAATTTTGATAAAACACTTGAATTGAATTCTTGAGGAAAATATCCTTTCTTCTTCAAAATCAATTTCTTTTCACAAAACATCATGCAACTTTAAAAGAAAGAGATTTTATTGAAAATAGTCATGAAATATTTTAGAGGAAGCTTCATGAAAATAAGGCTTTATAAAACAGTAGAAATCCGTTCGTGCCGTATAAGTTAAAAAAAACATTCTTCGTACTTTTGTCGGAAAAGTCAAAAAGTACCTCGTACGACAAAAGATTCCTTTCATACATATTACTAAAAACTCACCGAAGGGTAAAAATGGATTTAAACAATTGTAGGTGGATGGAAATAATATTACATTTTGATGAAACATGGATGTGGATGATAAAATACACCCCAGTAAATACCAAAGTATAAACAATCTCGGATAAAAATGAGATTGTGATATTTCCCTTACCTTAGGTCCAATTTGCTTCGTATGTGTCCGAACCTCCTGTATAATGATTTAAATAATGTCATTGACTTATTACAGAATCATGATATCATATATGGTTCACTTATGACATTATATTACCCGTTCTTTTGTAAATTCCATGTTAAAGAAGCGTTTTGGGTAAAATCGTTTCATTTATCGTAGGTGTTTTGACTTGTTGTTCTTGACATCATTATTACTTATATCATGATTTACTTACTTCCAGAATATAAAATATGATTTATATATCATATATATTCAGTATATATATATATATAATAGATAGATAAATAAAATGAAAAACACCGTTCATGGAGACGGTAGTCCGTACGTACGCATGAACGCTGTTTTTCTTTCCTTATTGTCTTGAAATGGAAGTAAGTAGATGACATACATATGTATATATATATACATAAATCCAGTAGCTTTATAATGTCATGTATTTCATTATTATTTCTTATATATACATTATAATCATTCTTAAATGGTTAACATGGAGAATGAATCTCATCGCGTCGTGGAGACGGTATTCCGTACGTACGCACGAGCGATGATATCATTTCTATAAATATTGAATTGAATTGGAGTGGATTATAAAATATATCAGAATCATTATGATGTTGTAATAACTATGTATAGTTATTCTTTACACCATTATACCCATCCATGTAAGGTGGTGGTGGAAAATAGATTACACCACGGCGTGGAGACGGTATTCCGTACGTACGCACGCGCGGTGATTTCTTTTTCCGTAGGATGGATAGATGGTGAAATAGGGTTGTTTCATACTTATAATAACATATCAGTATATGAGTGATACTGATGTTATTACTTCATAATGAAACAACCTAAGAAGAAGAAGTGGAAGAAGAAATAAAGATGAAAGAATTGGTAACGGTAATTACCTCTTCTTTGAAGTGCCTCTTTGAGACCTCCTCTTAGGGCACTAGAATTGGTCTTTGAGGAAGACCAGAACCTCTAGGATGTTTCTAGGGAAGTGGAGAATGGAAAATGGCAGGGGTTGGCCGAGCTTGAGTGCTCAAATTGGTGTGAGGAGGAGGGGGAGGAGGTGTCCTTTTATAAGGGAGGAGAGGGGCACCTTAGGAATTCTTAAAAATATTAATTTATAATAAATATAACCCCACTTAAAAACCTCCAAAAATGACTCATATTCGAAGCTTAGATGAGATAGGGTTGTAATCTCATCAACCAATCAAATTTATACATGTTTGGATCTTATTTTAAACCTTATCAATTAGATTTAACTCTAAGTTAAATAATTTAACTTTTACCGTGTCTTTTTGTTTTCTTTCACTATATGGTTAATACACTTACTATAACATGCCAAAAGAACCCCAAATTGTATATTATTAATACATATATCCTTATCTAAGTCATTTGGCCGAACCGTAGATTTTTAGGAATAAAATAACAATTAATAATATAATATTTGATTTAAAAACTATTTTGTGTCAATTTTGACACTATTTGATATATGATTTTTTTGAAAGTCATAAAAGAATTATATATTCGAACCAAATTGATTAAAGCAACACTAATATATCAGAGTAACCTAGAAAATTAGTGGAATTCATAAAAAGTCTTAAATTACATTTATTTTGGTATTTATATTATCAATTATGTCAATATTTCATTAATAAGATAATTACTGCATCATCTTTGTGTCATAAATAAATTATATTATATGCTGTCTAAAAATTACAAATAAAATACCATCATGTAGGAAATCTTTTTAGCTTTCTAATGAATATTTATAGTCGAATTTATCTTATGTATAACCCCATATTAAAAATGATTTACTTATTAAACTTTGATTTTAACTATTTTAACCCTTCTTTAAATAAATTAATAATAAATGTCCTAATCTAATCCAAGTGGGCCTAAATGGTCATATTTTATTCCTAAGTTTGTTTTTGGTCGAATTACACTTGTCCAATAGAATTAGGACATGTGTTAGGGTAATATTAATATCATATTTACCCTTAGTTACCCTATTTACTATTAACCGTGGTAAAAAAAGTAAAAAGTTACTATTCACCAAAAAATTATTTTCATCTCATTGAACCACATTTTAGTCCTTGATATTAACCGTGTCTCTCGGATTTTCGAAATTCCATTCACAGAAGCGGTAAAATTAAGTTTTATGCAAAATTCCGTTTTTAACCTACCACTTAGTGGTTTCACTATTCATCAAAAATTGAAAGTTTTCAGAAAAATGCCAAAATTTCATCCTAAGCTATATTTCATATTCCGAATTCAAAAATGAAGTCTATTTTACCAAATTCATAACATAGAAGTTGCATTAATTAATTTTATAATTAAATCCCGCTGTTAAAACAAATAGCGTGTTTTTTAAGAAACAAAATCTATCAAAAGATTGACACTTGATTATGTCTGGTTTAAATGTGAAATTACAAAAAATGACCAACATTGTATTAAATTGTAAAAATATATTCTAAATATACTTTAAAACCACTCAAATTAATAATTTATCACTATTAATTATTTCGATTAAAAAAGTTGTTTTTAATTATAATTTAGTAATTTTCACTATTCATTAGAATATGAAAGTTATCCGAAAAGTACCAAAATTTCACCTTAGGCTAAATTCGATACTCCGAATCCAAAAATGAATTCCATTTTGAAAAATAAAATTTACAAAATTTCCAAAAAGTGGTTATTACTATTCATAATGGCTAGTTTTAATAATATTTTAATAGCATATCGTTGTTTCGTGAAACTCAGTATTGCGTACTACACACGCTATCGAGGAAGGTCGCGATTGCGTGTAACGGAAGGAAAGTCAAGGATGCGTATTGTGAAAGCTTCTTTTTTTGTAGCGTACAACACAAGACATTAATGAAATTAAAAAGAATATTTTTCATAAAATCTTGGGGCGTTACATTCTACCCCCCTTAAAATGAATTTCGCCCTCGAAATTCGTCGGGGTTATAAATGGTTTACTATTCAAAATTTTCTTTGATAGAAACCCACATCGTAAAAAGGAATACCAAAACATGGCTTTAAAAACTAAAGTATGAAATGTAACGATTACCCAAATATACTAATCACTGGGTTTCCACATAGGTGAAAATATGGATATGGAAGAAAAATCTAACCATCATGTTCTGATGGAGAGTGGTAGAGAACATGGCTATGGAAAAGCCAGTAATCACAAATCCATAGATTTGTGATGATATAAGGTACCATCTGATTCATCAGGTATAAGATCACTAGGACAACATTTTTGGTTTTCAAGATCATTTCCCTAAAGTTGAAAATTTGCTTAGAATAAATACTTACTTTATTTTGGTAAAATATCACTTTTGTTCGTGCCTTGAACAATTTCTACTTCATCTCTTAAATAAATGAAGTTGAATTTGTTATTCGTGATGTGTTAGCAGATCATGTGATAGAATGACAGGTCATTCCATCTGTCTCAAACAAAAGGTTAGCAAAACTTATATACATAAGTCGATCTATAGTGAGATTAATCATATATGGTTCCTAAAATGGACTTATACTTCATATATCATACTGCTTAATATAATAAAACTAGTTTCTACTAAACAGGGACTTCCTGTAGGTCAGTGGTAGGCGATAAAGGCCAGTCGCACTTCGGTTGTGGGTTCGATTCCCACAGCCTTGTCCGAAGCGATGGGCTGTCGCCCGTCCTGCAGGTTGTCCTTTTTATAAAACTATATTACTATAAAATCCCATCAATAATATCGAAAAAACTTCTATCCTTAAACAATACTAACTTATGTCCAACATAATCCATTCCAATCTTTAGGCTTATCCATAATACTGCAGTCCATTCTCATAACATAGTGAAAACGATTACCAGAGATTTAATACCATCGTTGATCCCCATATATCATAAGATATATCTTGTTGGTCACATTCCAAACATTCAAAGGCCTTAATCTCGTACTCTCTTGAATACCCATTGAACCTTAGTGAAAACTTGAATGCAGTTAAAAGTTAACACTTTACACATACCAAAATCCTCAAAATTATTTATACTCAAACCATGATATCACTTAGTCCTTATATCAATCATGAGCTCATGAATACTATTAAACATTTCATTTTCTCGTCTTCATTATGCGCATATCATCTTATTTCAAAAAAAATATCTCAATCACTTTGAATACCACATCAATAAATATTGCAATACTCAATGATACAACATTATTTTGGAATCCCATTACATAAACACTTAATCATTCCACCACATCGTTGTCATATTCAACATTTCCAATAGTGATCGCATGTGATTTCCCTTTGTCCTTTGCCTTCAGTGGTTGCTCATGTTGATCATCACTAACCCTTGGATTAGGGCAATTATTAGCATAATGCCCCATTTCCTTGCACTTGAAGCATTGAAGTGTTGGCAGTGCGTTCTCTGCAGTGTTTGCTTTATCATTAGAAACCCTTTTTCCATTACTTCGACACTCAGCTGCTCGATGACCTTCTTTTCCACACTTAAAATATTTTCTAGTCCCTTTTAGACAATCTCCACCATGCTTCTTTCCACACTTTGTGCATAAGGAAACATTCATCTTCTTTTCACCATTATTCTGAGATTTCTCCTTGAACTCCATCTTTCGTTTCTTGTCAAAACCATGAGATGGATATGTAACACCAACTTCCATTTCTACCTTGATAGCACAACGCACAATTTCTTCATAGCTACTGAAGTCTCTTATAGCTAATGCCCTTCGAAGACTTGGTTTTAAGCCACTGAAAAATCGATCAACTTTACTTTCAGGTTGGATGATAATTCCAGAAGCATACCTTGCAAGTCTTGTAAAATTTGCTTCATAGGTACCAACAGATTCATCGTCCCTTTGCTTCAGTTCAAGAAACTCTTTCTCCATCTTTGTTCGAAGAATACGAGGGAAGTACTTATTGAAAAATAAGTTCTTGAACTCGTCCCATTCCATAGAATCAATTTCATCCCTTTGCCTTGTATTCTTAATAAGATTCCACCATTGATCAGCATCTCCTTCCAAACGATACACTGCTAGGATGACTTTATCATGTTCATAACATTGAAGAACTGAAAATATCTTTTCAGTAGTACTAATCCATTGTTCAGCAACTAATGGATCAGTAGACCCACTGAAAGAAGGTGGACGCTGCCTCATGAAGGATTCAACAGAATGTTGCTCCTTCCTTTGCTCGTTTGGAAGTCCTGCATGATTCATAGCTTGAGAAAGTTGTGTGATCATGGCTACAAGATTTTGCATTCCAGCTCCTATATCGTTTGGTTGCTCAGGGGTACAATCATTGCATTTCCCATCACATTCCGCATTAACACGGTTCCTTCGGGTTCCAGCCATCGTCTAAAACCCCAAAAGAATTGTGTGAGAGGCAAAAATCATGCTAGGGAAAACAACATAATAAAGGGTTAGTACCCTCAATATCTAACATCTTAGGTTAAATTCGAAGATCGTTAGCGTAATTCTAGGACTATAACCTATACGTATACTTAACCTTAGAGATATCCCTAGACATACCTTAGAAATATCTCTAGGGATCTCACTAAAGTTCTCGCATCCTAGTTTCCAAAGGTTGACTAAACCTTTCCTTTGATACCAACTGTAGAGACCCGTATCTTGACGTACATGGACATTACATTACATTTGCGGAATACTTAGTACATAACAAAAACACACACTAAAGGATCGTAATAGTTTAGTGTCTTTGGAAACTCGGAACGTAATCTTCTAATCGTGGTGAAAGTTCTTCAATATCTCCCATAAAGGTCATCCCTTTTTTCTACCTAAAACCTTTCTTTATATCCTGGGGAAAAGAAAACATAAAAGGGTGAGCTCAAATGCTCAGTAAGGGTAAACAAAGGAAATATCAATCACATAATTCTCATAAGAACATAACATTTTTGGAAATCTTAACCTGCAAAAGAGAGCATAATTTCATAACATGGGATAAATCATAGTAGTGAAATGAAATCATAACTTAAAACATTACTCATTGTGGCATACACACATAATCATAGAGAATCATTTCTTGTTAGTCAAGACTCATTGCCAAGACTATCTTAGTGGACAAAGTCCCTTTCTGAATCGAGTAATCCTCGTTTCAGTCCTGTTTCACTGAACCGGTATAACCTACCATTCCAGCCATGTCTATATCATGAGATATAAAATCTTTACCCAATGCATTGGAGGGAGATATAGGTCCCACCCATCTCTTAATGAATCCTTTCTTATGTGTGCCACAAAATCATACATCATTTCATAACCCATGTAATAAAAATGGGATTCTTAAACAACATGACATCATAAAACCATTCATATAAGATAAAGGAATTCATAAACATAATTCCATCACAACATAGTCAAATCAATGTAAAAATATGGATAGAAACAGAACTCTTTATTATCTTAGATGGAAAATAATTTTGATAAAACACTTGAATTGAATTCTTGAGGAAAATATCCTTTCTTCTTCAAAATCAATTTCTTTTCACAAAACATTATGCAACTTTAAAAGAAAGAGATTTTATTGAAAATAGTCATGAAATATTTTAGAGGAAGCTTCATGAAAATAAGGCTTTATAAAACAGTAGAAATCCGTTCGTGCCGTATAAGTTAAAAAAAACATTCTTCGTACTTTTGTCGGAAAAGTCAAAAAGTACCTCGTACGACAAAAGATTCCTTTCATACATATTACTAAAAACTCACCGAAGGGTAAAAATGGATTTAAACAATTGTAGGTGGATGGAAATAATATTACATTTTGATGAAACATGGATGTGGATGATAAAATACACCCCAGTAAATACCAAAGTATAAACAATCTCGGATAAAAATGAGATTGTGATATTTCCCTTACCTTAGGTCCAATTTGCTTCGTATGTGTCCGAACCTCCTGTATAATGATTTAAATAATGTCATTGACTTATTACAGAATCATGATATCATATATGGTTCACTTATGACATTATATTACCCGTTCTTTTGTAAATTCCATGTTAAAGAAGCGTTTTGGGTAAAATCGTTTCATTTATCGTAGGTGTTTTGACTTGTTGTTCTTGACATCATTATTACTTATATCATGATTTACTTACTTCCAGAATATAAAATATGATTTATATATCATATATATTCAGTATATATATATATATAATAGATAGATAAATAAAATGAAAAACACCGTTCATGGAGACGGTAGTCCGTACGTACGCATGAACGCTGTTTTTCTTTCCTTATTGTCTTGAAATGGAAGTAAGTAGATGACATACATATGTATATATATATACATAAATCCAGTAGCTTTATAATGTCATGTATTTCATTATTATTTCTTATATATACATTATAATCATTCTTAAATGGTTAACATGGAGAATGAATCTCATCGCGTCGTGGAGACGGTATTCCGTACGTACGCACGAGCGATGATATCATTTCTATAAATATTGAATTGAATTGGAGTGGATTATAAAATATATCAGAATCATTATGATGTTTTAATAACTATGTATAGTTATTCTTTACACCATTATACCCATCCATGTAAGGTGGTGGTGGAAAATAGATTACACCACGGCGTGGAGACGGTATTCCGTACGTACGCACGCGCGGTGATTTCTTTTTCCGTAGGATGGATAGATGGTGAAATAGGGTTGTTTCATACTTATAATAACATATCAGTATATGAGTGATACTGATGTTATTACTTCATAATGAAACAACCTAAGAAGAAGAAGTGGAAGAAGAAATAAAGATGAAAGAATTGGTAACGGTAATTACCTCTTCTTTGAAGTGCCTCTTTGAGACCTCCTCTTAGGGCACTAGAATTGGTCTTTGAGGAAGACCAGAACCTCTAGGATGTTGCTAGGGAAGTGGAGAATGGAAAATGGCAGGGGTTGGCCGAGCTTGAGTGCTCAAATTGGTGTGAGGAGGAGGGGGAGGAGGTGTCCTTTTATAAGGGAGGAGAGGGGCACCTTAGGAATTCTTAAAAATATTAATTTATAATAAATATAACCCCACTTAAAAACCTCCAAAAATGACTCATATTCGAAGCTTAGATGAGATAGGGTTGTAATCCCATCAACCAATCAAATTTATACATGTTTGGATCTTATTTTAAACCTTATCAATTAGATTTAACTCTAAGTTAAATAATTTAACTTTTACCGTGTCTTTTTGTTTTCTTTCACTATATGGTTAATACACTTACTATAACATGCCAAACGAACCCCAAATTGTATATTATTAATACATATATCCTTATCTAAGTCATTTGGCCGAACCTTAGATTTTTAGGAATAAAATAACAATTAATAATATAATATTTGATTTAAAAACTATTTTGTGTCAATTTTGACACTATTTGATATATGATTTTTTTGAAAGTCATAAAAGAATTATATATTCGAACCAAGTTGATTAAAGCAACACTAATATATCAGAGTAACCTAGAAAATTAGTGGAATTCATAAAAAGTCTTAAATTACATTTATTTTGGTATTTATATTATCAATTATGTCAATATTTCATTAATAAGATAATTACTGCATCATCTTTGTGTCATAAATAAATTATATTATATGCTGTCTAAAAATTACAAATAAAATACCATCATGTAGGAAATCTTTTTAGCTTTCTAATGAATATTTATAGTCGAATTTATCTTATGTATAACCCCATATTAAAAATGATTTACTTATTAAACTTTGATTTTAACTATTTTAACCCTTCTTTAAATAAATTAATAATAAATGTCCTAATCTAATCCAAGTGGGCCTAAATGGTCATATTTTATTCCTAAGTTTGTTTTTGGTCGAATTACACTTGTCCAATAGAATTAGGACATGTGTTAGGGTAATATTAATATCATATTTACCCTTAGTTACCCTATTTACTATTAACCGTGGTAAAAAAAGTAAAAAGTTACTATTCACCAAAAAATTATTTTCATCTCATTGAACCACATTTTAGTCCTTGATATTAACCGTGTCTCTCGGATTTTCGAAATTCCATTCACAGAAGCGGTAAAATTAAGTTTTATGCAAAATTCCGTTTTTAACCTACCACTTAGTGGTTTCACTATTCATCAAAAATTGAAAGTTTTCAGAAAAATGCCAAAATTTCATCCTAAGCTATATTTCATATTCCGAATTCAAAAATGAAGTCTATTTTACCAAATTCATAACATAGAAGTTGCATTAATTAATTTTATAATTAAATCCCGCTGTTAAAACAAATAGCGTGTTTTTTAAGAAACAAAATCTATCAAAAGATTGACACTTGATTATGTCTGGTTTAAATGTGAAATTACAAACAATGACCAACATTGTATTAAATTGTAAAAATATATTCTAAATATACTTTAAAACCACTCAAATTAATAATTTATCACTATTAATTATTTCGATTAAAAAAGTTGTTTTTAATTATAATTTAGTAATTTTCACTATTCATTAGAATATGAAAGTTATCCGAAAAGTACCAAAATTTCACCTTAGGCTAAATTCGATACTCCGAATCCAAAAATGAATTCCATTTTGAAAAATAAAATTTACAAAATTTCCAAAAAGTGGTTATTACTATTCATAATGGCTAGTTTTAATAATATTTTAATAGCATATCGTTGTTTCGTGAAACTCAGTATTGCGTACTACACACGCTATCGAGGAAGGTCGCGATTGCGTGTAACGGAAGGAAAGTCAAGGATGCGTATTGTGAAAGCTTCTTTTGTTGTAGCGTACAACACAAGACATTAATGAAATTAAAAAGAATATTTTTCATAAAATCTTGGGGCGTTACAATAACCCCCTCCAGACTCGTGAGGTAAACCGAGTATCCCGATCCGAGATGATAGTCTTTGGAACTCCATGCAACCGCACAACCTCGTCTACATACCTCTGTGCTAAGGTACTCACCGAGCCTGACTCCTTAATTTCTAAGAAGTGATCTGATTTTGTCAGTCGATCCACCACCTCCCAGATAGCATCATAACCACCCTGAGCTCTGGGTAGTCCTGTGACGAAGTCCATTGAGATGTCATCCCACTTCCACTCGGGGACATCTAAAGGGTGAAACAACCCATTGGGAACATGGTGTTCAACCTTCACTTGCTGACACACCAGGCATTTAGCCAAAAACTCCACCACTACCCATTTCACCCCGGGCAACCAAAACTGTTCCCTCCGGCCTCTGTACATTTTCGTAACTCCTAGATGTATCTCCAAGGCTGAGATATGGAACTCACGGGGAACTCCCTCACACATTGCCTCCGGAACAAACAACCTTCCATGGAAAATCATCTGATGTCGGCTATCCTCTGACCATCCCTCAGGAGCGTTCCCCTGATCGACATGATCCCGCATCACTTCCTCCTTGGAGTCCCCCCACTAAGACTCTTCCACCTACCGCAAAAAGGAGGAATGCACCGTCATCTGAAACAAACAGCCTATAACACCTTATACCCTACCATCCAAGTGGAAGGAAGCCAACTCTCCCATCACCTTCCAAGCATCAGTGGATTCCCAAACTACTTCCTGATGTGACTTCCTACTCTGGGCATCAACCACAACGTTGCCCTTACCTTTGGTGTAAGAGATATCGAAGTCATAGTGTTGTAGAAACTCGACCCATATCCGCTGCCGTATGTTCAGGTCACGCTGGTAGAAGATATAACACAGGCTCTTGTGATCTGAGAAGACCACAAAGTGCTCCCCAAAGAGGTAATGTTGCCACAACTTCAGTATGAACACTACTGCTTAAAGCTCTAGGTCATGGGTGGCATAGTTATGCTCATGAGGGCGTAACTGCCTAGACCCATAACAGATCACTCCCTTCTTCTACATCATCACACACCCCAGACCAAGGCTAAAAGCATCAAAAAACACCTCATACAAAAACCCTTCCTCTGGAAACCTGGGTACGAGAGCACTTACCTACTTCTCCTTTAGGTAGTCGAAATCCTTCTGACATTGCTCGCTCCATAGGAAGACCTGGGTTTTCCTAGTCAAAGCTGTCAATGGAGAAGAAACTCGAGAGAAGTCCTAAATGAACCTCCGATAGTAACCTGCTAACCCCAGGAAACTACGAAATTCTGCCATGCTCTTGGGTGCTGCCCATGAAACAACTGCCTCCACCTTCGATGGGTCCACTGACACTCCATGCTGAGACACCACGTTTCCAAGGAAGTGTACTTATCGTGTCAAGAACTTACACTTCGAAAATTTCCCATAAAGATCGTGGTGTCAAAGGACTTCCAAGACTGCCCTGAGATGCTCAACGTGCTCCTCCTCTGATCTTGATTAGATCAGGATGTCATCGATAAACACAAGGATGAACCGGTCCAGAAACTCTCGGAAGACAAAGTTCATAAGTCCCATGAACACAACCGGTGCATTCGTAACTCCAAACAGCATCACTAGAAACTCGAAGTGCCCATACCTACACCAGAAAGCTGTCTTCGAGATGTCACTATCCTTTACCCTCAGCTGATGATATCCAGATTGTAGATCAATCTTGGAAAACCAACCTTCACCCCTCAGTTGGTCGAAGAGATCATCTATCCTGGGAAGGGGGTAACTGTTCTTGATCATTACCTGGTTCAACCTTCGGTAGTCTATGCATAGCCTGAGACCACCATCTGCCTTCTTCACGAACAAAATTGGAGCACCCCATAGCGATACGCTGGGTCGAAAAAAACCTTTCTCCATCAGATCATCAATCTGAATCCGCAACTCCCGCAACTCTGAAGGTGCCATCCGATAAGGGGCCATCAAAATCGGACGGGCACCAGGCTGTAAGTCTATCCCGAACTCAACATCAAGTCAGGGGGGGGGGGGGGGGTAGAGTCACAAACTCCTCAGGAAAAACATCGAGGAACTCCCCAAGAACATCCGGTACATCCATCATCTCTATATCAGCTGGAACCACTGATTACCCACCTAACAAGGAAAGGAGAGGCTTCACATGCCAGCTTCCCACCTGATAGATCCTCTCGCCAACAAGAGATACGCGCTGCCCATCCATGTCGAAGAACACGACTCTTCTCTGGAAGTAGTCAATAATGACACTAATAGAAAACAACCAGTCGATGCCTAGGATGACATCGTATGGCTGCATCTTAAATAGAAGAAGGTCCCCACTAGATCGATGTGGTCCCAATGTCAGCCCACATCCCCAGAAAACACAAGATACGCTGGTCTGGCCTCCAACTGGTGTACTCAATACTAGTGGTATGGAAAATATCTCTATGTCTAGTCCCAAATCGTGGGCTATACCAGGTGTAACAAAGGAGTGTGAAGCTCCTGAATCGAACAAAGCAGAAACAAGAGTGCTGAACAAACAAATCATACCTCACACCACCTCTGGTCCTGCTGGAGCTGTCAACTCTGCTGCGTGCAACTGTCCACACCCAGCTCCTCTACCTCTCTGATGTCATCCACCTCCCGGACCACGCCCTGGTCAAGGTCCTTAAGGAGCACCCTGAGGTTGGCCTCCTCCCGAAAAGTCTTCCCTTAGAGCAGCATGGTCCTGCTGCAGCTGGAAGGGCCTTGCTGGAAACTGGTGCTGCTGAGGTGGGTGCTGAACTTGCCCACCTCCATCGTACTGAGCTCGGGTCGGGCACCGACTCTGAACGTGCCCAAAAACTCCCCAAGAAAAATACTTCGGTCCTGGGCTCGTGAAAAAGGGATGAGGAACCGAAGATTTGAACTGGAACTGCTAGGGCCTGCTCCCCACTGGCCTAAACCTGGAAGGTCCCATCATAGGTATAAGGCCCCAGCCTTAAACCTTACTTAATCTTGAGTTATTATAATATTACACATTGTGGATCTTTTCAGGTTTAGAGTTTTATAGAATTATATCATAAAACTTGCATTACATTCCACATATAAACAAAGTGGTTACATAAAGATAGTATTCTTCTTTCCCATCAATGGAAACATATTTAAAATAAAACATGGATTCTTTCTTGACACTCCCTTGACACTATCATCATATCATGTAACTTTCCCTTGACATGTGAAAAGCATTTCAAAAAAACTTGGGATGATCATAAAAAGCTCAGTAAGGGATATAAAAATATATGGAAAGGAAACATGGGTACATATATACATAAGAATGAAATCATAATTTACCCATAAAACATAAGCATTTCAACATACCTCATCAAATCATGAATAAATCATAGAAATCATAAGACATAAAGGTAACTTGAGGCATTCATAACATTCTTACGTAGGGAGTAACCCTCTTGGTTACGTTTGGAATAACCATCACAGTATATTCCCTAAATCGCTTCGGAGAAACCTTAACGTTACACTCCTTCGCGTTACCCAATGCATTGGAGAGCTATATCGGGCTCACCCGCCCTTAGTTTATCACTAAACCACCCATCTTCATAATAATTCCAAAGAACCTCAACATAATCGTATCACATAAAACATGCATAAAGGAAACATAACATTTCCACCATTCAATCACAAGATATCAATACAAAACATTGATATAAAAACATTATGAAAACCATTTTCAATACCAAAACAAAATAAAAGTAAAACATGGTATTTATTTTTCTTTAAAAAAAGGTATGGCTTGTAGAGGAAGCCGAAACTAAAATAATGGTCACGGCGGCAGAGAAGTCGTTATCTCCGCATACGTACGACAAAAACATTCCCTTTTGTCGTTTAGTAAAACGCTTCATATAAAAAATATTCCTTTTGGATAAACGTAAAAGTCAAAGGGGTTTATACACCGTATAAAAGAAGGTTGTGTATAAAACAAAATATGCCTCAATGAAAGGAGATTGAGAAGAAGTCCCATACCTCGGGTCCTACTTGACTCGGTCGTTCTTTAATCTCTTGAATAATAAACTTGAGTTAATTTATACTTGTTTAATAACCTTTTTCAAGTTCATTATTCCTTTTATATCACTTATTTCCATGTCATGAACACTATGTAATTATTTAAGTTAATAACGGTCGTTTTAACGATCATTGGTACTTGAGTCAAAAATAAACCCTTTATAATTACATGTTGTTCATGTATCCATTATATCCAGAATTATAATAATTATGTATATATCATATATATCTAGTATATAAATGCATTTATAATATTACATAATCATTTAAAGGTAAGAAATGAAATGCACCGTTCATGGAGACGGTAAGCCGTACGTACGCATGAATGCTACTTTCATTTCTATTTCATATTTTATAGAATGGAATCATAATGATATAAAGGTATATTATAATTCCAGTATAATATCATATATAATATCATAGTTCCATCCTTTATACGTCCCACATATGGTATTTAACGAATCAAATCACTTTGAGGGGGCGGTAGTCCGCACTTCCTTAAATGAAGATATCGCGTTTACCCATAATGGAAACCATAAAGGTATGCCCAAAATGAAAAATACAGAAGCTTAAGGAAAACCTAAACATATTATATATCATATATAAATATAGTGACATCTTAATGGCCACCTTTGAAGGTGTTAAAAGAATGTTGAACAATTATCGTTTCGGGAGGCATAAATTCACCATCCACAGAAACAGTATGTCCTTTAACCATTAGATGTAGGTGTGTGTAAGTGTAGCTCGAGTAATTCTTATAACAAAATCCTAGTATATTTATGATACTGTAGTTGTTACAAAGGAAAAGAATAAAAAGAGTTAAGGGGTTGTAGAAGCAAAATCAAACAAAAGGACTCAAAAGAAGACATTACCTTAAAATCGGGTAACTCTCTTAGATTTGAGCTAAAAGGATTCCTTGGGAAGACTTCTGCCAAAAGTGAGGCTTCAAGGAGTAATAGAGGGATGTGGAGAGCCAAAATGGGTAGGGTTTTGTAGAGCCAAAGGCTTTGGGAGTGTGGGTAAGGAGGTAGAGGTGGGGGCCTTTTATAAGAGGAGAGGAGGGGCACTCTTGGAAGGTAATGAAAAGTCACATTATTTTAAAATGGTATTCGGATTTAAGAGGTCACACATTGATGTGTTTCTAGGATAAGGTGATAAGGGTTCTAAATACACCCATCCAATAGGTTTTGGCCATGTTTAGGTCTTAGATTTTACATTATCATTCCATTTTATTTAAATTGTTAAATAATGAGGTCATCGCTGCATCATCATGATGTCATAAATAATTTAATATATTTAAAGTATAAAAATTATAAAAAAAATACTATGATGTAGGAAATCTTTTTATATTTCCAATGAATATTTATAATCAAAAATCTGTTCTTTATAACCCCATGTAAAAATTGTTTTAGTAAAACATTTCATGTTTGTGTCATTTTTACTTTTACATTAAATAAAAAGTTATTTATGTCATTTCCCAACCAAAGTGGCTCCATGGGTCCCCAAGTTGACCCATGTATTGTCTTGGTCGGCCATGAAACATACAATGAGGGTAGGACATGTTTCAAGCTCATCTCATTTTATTAAAGCATTATTTTTACCTTAAACTACACTAATTACCTCTAATCACGATTAAGAACTTAAGAGTTACTATTCACCAAAAAATTATTTTAATCTTATTGAACCAAATTTTACTTCTTAATAGACACCCATGTATGTCAGATTTTTGAAATTCAAAACACAGAAGTGGTAAAATTTCATTTAAACAAAAAATCAGTTTTTATAAGTACCACTTAGTGGTTTCACTATTCATCAAAAATTGATGTTTTCCAGAAAAATACCAAAAACTCACCCTAAGCTATATTTGATATTCCTAATTAAAAAATGAAGCCTATTTTACAAAATTCAAAATATATAAGTCACATTACTTAATTTAATAATTAATTCCCGCTATCATGACAAATAGTGTGTTTTTATGAAACAATAAGTATCAAAAGATTGACACCAGTTTAAGTCCAATTTCAAAGTGAAATTAATTTCAATAACCACCATTAGATTAAATGGTAAAAATATATTCTAATTTCACTTCAAAACCAATTAAAAAGACAATATAATCATATAAATAAATTAGATTAAAAAGCAGTTTTGATGTAAAATGCAGTATTTTTCACTATTCATTAAAAAATGAACATTGTCTGAAAAATACCAAAAATTCACAAAAAGTAAGTTTTGATGTCCCAATCATAAATAATAAGTTTATTTTGACAAACATAGCTTATAAAATTTTCAAAAGATAGATTTAAAAATGGTTTTCCATCAAAAGGCAGTAAAACAATCTTTTAAAAATATTAGTGTATTCCACGCTTAAGATTGGTTTTATTTTCATTTTAAGCCTCTAAAACACTATCTAATTCATTAATAGACATAGATAAAAATATATATTACTCATTACTTACTTGGGATGTTACATCCTTCCCCCCTTTTGAAAATTTCATCCCCACAATTTATTTACTTATCGAATAAATGGGGGTACTTATCCCTCATTGCATTTTCAGATTTCCATGTTGCCTTTTACATCATGTGGTTTTTCCACAAAACCTTTACCTGATTAATCACCTTATTCCGTAACACTTGCTCCCTGTGGTCAAGAATCTGGACCGGTTGTTCCTCATAAGATAGGTTCTCTTCCAGCTGAACTACCTCTGGACTCAAAACAAGAGATGGATCTGGCATATACTTTCTCAACATCGAAATGTGAAAAACATTGTGTACCTGAGATAAACTCGGAGGTAAAGCCACTAGGTATGCAACTGATCCAACTCTCTCCAAAATTTCATATGGTCCAATAAACCTTGGACTCAGCTTTCCTTTCTTACCAAATCTTATCACACTTTTCCAATGAGAAACCTTGAGAAAAACATGATCACCTACCTCGAAAGATAGATCCTTCCTCCGGTTATCCGCATAACGCTTCTGCCTGATCTGAGCTGTTCTCATGTTCTTCTGAATCAGATGAACTTTTTCTGCCATCTCTTCTACCAATTCTGGTCCCATCAACTTCCTTTCACCCACTTCATCCCAGAAAGCTGGAGTTCGACACCGCTTCCCTTATATGGCCGCAAATGGTGGCATCTGTATACATTAATGAAAACTGTTATTATATGAAAATTCAACCAAAGAAAGATGTTGGTCCCAACTTCCCTGATAATCCATAGAGCAAGAACGTAGCATATCCTCCAATGTCTGAATTGTTCGTTCTGACTACCCATCTGATTGAGGATGAAAAGATGTACTAAAATTTAATTCAGTACCCAACGACTTCTGAAGGCCTTTCCAAAAGTTAGAAGTGAACCTGGGATCACGATTAGATACAATAGAGAGGGGAAATATATGTAACCTGACTATCTCTTTAAGATACAAATGGAAAATTTTATCTAGGGAAAACGTATCTCGTATAGCAAGGAAATGAGCAGATTTAGTCAAGCGATCAATAATAACCCATATTGCATTATTACCACGTGATGTCTTCGGTAATCCCACAACAAAGTCCATGGATATATTCTCCCATTTCCACTCTGGCACTGGTAAAGGCTGAAGCATCCCTTTCAGTAACTGCCACTCTGCTTTAACCTGTTGACAAGTCAAACACTTCACAGTAAAATCAGCAATATCTCTTTTCATTCCATCCCACCAGTAATACTCCCGCAGATCTCTGTACATCTTAGTACTGCCAGGATGAACTGAAAACGGAGAACTATGAGCTTCACATAACAACTCTCTCTTCAACTGTGAGTCACAAGGCACACACAATCTCTTCCCAAATCTCAAAACTCAATCATTATCAATGTTGAATTCAGGGAACTTACCTTTCTAAACCAGCTCTACCTTTTTCTGCAACTCACTGTCTTGCTTCTGTGCTTGCTTGATTCTATCTGATAGAGATGATATCACTGATACCTGAAACAAAACAGAAGAACTTCCTGCACCAACAACTTCTATGCCAAAGTTCATCAAATCCTTAACCAAAGGATCACGTTCCAAACACAACATTGATAATGAAGCATTACTTTTTCGACTCAAAGCATCATCCACTTTATTTGCTTTTCCCGGATGGTAATGAATTGTACAATCATAATCCTTGATTAATTCCAGCCATCTCCTCTGTCCCATGTTTAACTCTTTCTGAGTGAATATATACTTTAAACTTTTGTGATCAGTATATATTTCACACTTTACTCCATAAAAATGATTCCTCCAAATTTTTAAAGCGAAAACAACCGCAGCTAATTCCAAATCATGTGTAGGGTAATTTACCTCATGAGTTTTAAACTCTCGTGAAGCATAAGCAATTACCTGATCATTCTGCATTAGGACGCAACCAAGTCCTTTCAATGAAGCATCACTGTATATAAAAAACTCACCATTCCTGTAAGGTAGTGCCAAAACTGGAGCATTCACCAATCTTATTTTCAATTTTTGAAAACAATCATCACATTCTTTTGTCCAGATAAACTTAGCACCCTTCCGAGTTATCTTAGTCATTAGACTAGATAACCGTGAAAAATTTCTAACAAACCTTCGGTAATAGCCTGCCAAACTAAGGAAGCTACGAATCTCAGTTACATTTGTGGGTCTTGGCCATTCTTCCACAACCTTTTTTGCAGGATCAACAGTTATACCATCTTTAGAAACAATATGACCAAGGAAAGAAATTTGTTGCAACCAAAACTCACACTTGCTGAATTTTCCATACAGTTTCTTTTCTTTTAAGGTTTGAAAGATAACCCTTAAATGTCTTTCATGCTCCTCTTTACTTTTAGAAAACACCAAAATATCATTAATGAAAACCACCACAAACTTATCCAAGAACTCATGGAAAATTCTATTCATTAAGTCCATGAATACAGCAGGTGCATTGGTTAGCCCAAAAGGCATTACTACAAATTCATAATGGCCATATCTTGTATGGAACGTGGTCTTCGGAACATATTCTTCCTTTACCTTCAGTTGATGGTACCCCGATCTCAAGTCAATCTTTGAAAAATACTGAGCTCCCTGGAGCTGATCAAACAAATCATCGATATGAGGCAAATGATATTTTTTCTTAACAATTATGTTATTCAAGGCTCTATAATCAATGCAAAGTCTCATTGAACCATCTTTATTTTTAACAAATAAAACAGGAGCACCCCATGGTGATGTGCTAGGTCGAATGAAACCTTTCTCTAATAAATCTTGCAATTGCTCCTTCAACTCCAAAAGTTCAATTTGAGCCATTTGATAAGGGGGTTTTGAAATTGGCTTTGCATCAGGAACTAAGTCAACAGTAAACTCAACATCTTGATCTGGTATTATTCCAAGCAACTCATCAGGAAAAACATCAGGATACTCATTTACCACTGGCACATTATTAATCTGAATAGTTCTTTTATTTTCAACGATGTGTGCAAGGTAACATTCATTTCCATCTTTTACAAGTTTCTTGGCCTCTTGATAAGTTATCAACAGTAAGGGTTCATTATTGTACACAAACTAAAAGTCTTTCTGAAAAGAAACTTTTTTAGCTCTACAATCAATCTTAGCATAGTAAATAGAGATCCAATCCATACCTAGGATAACATCAAACTCTACTAGAGGTAGAACAATAAGGTTTTCAAGTAGGTTTTTTCCACAGATAAGGATAGGAAGATTCTTATAAATTCTTTTTTCCTCAACATTTCCCCCTGGTGTTTTTACCAAAAGTTCAGGAGTCATTTCTTGAGATGGTATTCCCATTTTACTAGAAAAGGTTTCAGAGATGAAAGAATGTGTAGACCCTGAATCAAACAACACACTGGCATAATCTGAAAAAACAAACAAAGTACCTGATACAACTTCATTTGATGGCCCGACATCTGCTGATGTAGTTGCAAAGGATTTCACCACCCCTTTCTACTTGTAGTCTAACTGCTTCCCATCACCCAAGCTCTTTGTCGGACACTTGTTTGCATAGTGACCCATCTCATTGCAATTATAACATTTCACTAACTGTAAATCAAATTTGGTCTTACCATCACCCTGATCTTTTCCAGTGCAATCACGAGCCTTATGTCCCATCTTACCACATCGGTAGCACTTTCCAGAATTTATAAGACATTCCCTAGGATGCCTTTTTCCACATTTATCACAAACTGGAAACTTAGTTTTCTTACCGTCAGACTCTTTTGAAGAATTCTTACCATTCTCCTGCCACCTCGGTCTCTTCTTCTATTGGTTGTTATAGAACACTTGATCATCAACAAACTCCATTTCCACCTTCTCAGCACATCGAACAAGCTTTTCATAACTTTTAAACTCACGAGAATCTAATTCCCTTCGATATTTTTGCTTTAATCCTGAGTAAAAATGATTGATTTTACTATCAAGGTCTCGGATAAAATCTGGAGCATACCTTGACAATCGAGTGAACCTTTCTTCATAGGTAGCCAATGAGTCTTCCTCTTGCCTCAATTACAAGAATTGATTTTCCATCCGAAGTTGAGCAGCCTTAAGAAAATACTTCTCAAGAAACATACCTTTGAATTCATCCCAGTCGAGAGCATCAATCTCATCAGTGTCCCTGATATTTTTACCCATCGACCACCACTGATCTGCTTCACCCTCCAAACGATAAATAGCAAGACTAACCTTTTGATTGTCTGAACACCCCATGACATCAAAAATCTTCTCCAGTGCTTTAATCCACCCTTCAGCTAGCACATGGTCAGATGATCTTCTGAATGATGGGGGATGTTTCCTCATGAAATGTTCCACCACTGACATGTTCCTCTGTGGTTGATCTGGCTGATCTCATGTATGGATACCACCGCCATTTATCGCTTGATTCAACTATTCAATTACTGCAACAAACTGTTCAGTTCCAATTCCGACCATATCAGGATGCTGATTCGGAAGGTTATTTCCTTCTGCATGCCTTCCTAGCACTGCTTCCCTGTTTCCTCTGCGGAAAACCATTCTGAACAAACATGTCTTAGATGAAGCAACATGGTAATCTTCAAATACTATATCACTTCAATTTGACCATAAAAAAATATTTTTGGATAATCATTTAATATAATTATAACTCCTAAAGTTATCTAAACCGACCTCTGATACCAACTATAAGGCCCCAGCCGTAAACCTTACTTAATCTTGAGTTATTACAAGATTACACATTGAGGATCTTTTCGGGTTTAGAGTTTTAGAGAATTATATCATAAAACTTTTATTACATTCCACATATAAACAAAGTGGTTACATAAAGATAGTAACCTTCTTTCCCATCAATGGAAACATATTTAAAATAAAACATGGATTATTTCTTGACACTCCCTTGACATTATCATCATATCATGTACCTTTCCCTTGACCTGTGAAAAACATTTCAAAAAAAAACGTGGGATGAGCATAAAAAGCTCAGTAAGGGATATAAAAATATATGGAAAGGAAGCATGGGTACATATATACATAATAATGAAATCATACTTTACCCATAAAACATAATCACTTCAACATACCTCATCAAATCGTGAATAAATCATAGAAATCATAAGACATAAAGGTAACTTGAACCATTCATAACATTCTTACATAGGGAGTAACCCTGTTGGTTACGTTTGGAATACCCATCACAGTATATTCCCCAAATCTCTTCGGATAAACCTTAACGTTACACTCCTTCACGTTACCCAATGCATTGGAGAGCTATATCGGGCTCACCCACCCTTAGTTTATCAAGGAACCACCTGTCTTCATAATAATTCCCAAGAACCTCAACATAATCGTATCACATAAAACATGCATAAAGGAAACATAACATTTACACCTTTCAATCACAAGATATCAATACAACACATTGATATAAAAACATTATGAAAACCATTTTCAATACCAAAACAAAAGAAAAGTAAAACATGGTATTTATTTTTCTTTTAAAAAAAGGTATGGATTGTAGAGGAAGCCGAAACTCAAATAATGGTCACGGCGGCGGAGAAGTCGTTGTCGCCTCATACGTACGACAAAAACATTCCTTTTTGTTATTTAGTAAAACGCTTCGTATAAAAAATACTCCTTTTGGATAAACGTAAAAGTCAAAGGGGATTATACACCGTATAAAAGAAGGTTGTGTATAAAACAAAATATGCCTCAATGAAAGGAGATTGAGACGAAGTCCCATACCTCGGGTCCGACTTGACTCGGTCGTTCTTTAATCTCCTGAATAATAAACATGAGTTAATTTCTACTTGTTTAATAACCTTTTTCAAGTTCATTATTCCTTTTATATCACTTATTGCCATGTCATGAACACTATGTAATTATTAAGTTAATAACGGTCGTTTTAACGATCATTGGTACTTGAGTCAAAAATAAACCCTTTATAATTACATGTTGTTCATGTATCCATTATATCTAGAATTATAATAATTATGTATATATAATATATATCCAGTATATACATGCATTTATAATATTACATAATCATTTAGAGGTAAGAAATGAAAAGCACCGTTCATGGAGACGGTAAGCCGTACGTACGCATGAACGCTACTTTCATTTCTATTTCGTATTTTATAGAATGGAATCATAATGATATAAAGGTATATTATAATCCCAGTATAATATCATATATAATATCATAGTTCCATTTTTTATACGTCCCACATATGTTATTTAAGCAATCAAATCACTTTGAGGGGGCGGTAGTCCGCACTTCTTTAAAGGAAGATATCGCGTTTACCCATAATGGAAACCATAAAGGTATGCCCAAAATGAAAAATACAGAAGCTTAAGGAAAACATAAAAATATTATATATCATATATAAATATAGTGACATATTAATGGCCACCTTTGAAGGTGTTAAAAGAATGTTGAACAATCATCGTTTCGGGAGGCATAAATTCACCATCCACGGAAACAGTATGTCCTTTAACCATTAGATGTAGGTGTGTGTAAGTGTAGCTCGAATCCTTCTTATAACAAAATCCTAGTATATTTAGAATACTGGAGTTGTTACAAAAGAAAAGAATAAAAAGAGTTTATAGGGTTGAAGAAGCAAAATCAAACAAAAGGACTCAAAAGAAGACATTACCTTAAAATCGGGTAACTCTCTTAGATTTGAGCTCAAAGGCTTCCTTGGGAAGAATTCTGCCCCAATTGAGGCTTCAAGGAGTAAGAGAGGGATGTGGAGAGCCAATATGGGAAGGGGTTGGACGATCAAAAGGCTTTGGGAGTGTGGGTAAGGAGGTAGAGGTGGGGGCCTTTTATAAGAGGAGAGGAGGGGCACTCTTGGAAGGTAAAGAAAAGTCACTTTATTTTAAAATGGTATTCGGATTTAAGAGGTCCCACATTGATTTTTTTCGAGGATAAGGTGATAAGGGTTCAAACTACACCCATAAAATAGGTTTTGGCCATGTTTAGGCCTTAGATTTTACATTATCATTCCATTTTATTTAAATCGTTAAATAATGAGGTCATCACTGCATCATCATGATGTCTTAAATAATTTAATTTATTTAAAGTCTAAAAATTATATAAAAAATACTATGATGTAGGAAATATTTTTATCTTTCCAATTAATATTTATAATAAAAAATCTTATCTTTATAACCCCATGTAAAAATTGTTTTAGTAAAAAATCTCATGTTTGTGTCATTTTTACGTTTACAATAAATAAAAAGTTATTTTTGTCATTTACCAACCAAAGTGGCTCCATGGGGTCCCCAAGTTGACCCATGGATTGTATTGGTCGGCCCTGACACATCAAATGAGGGTAGGACATGTGTCAAACTCATCTCATTTTATTAAAGCATTATTTTTACCTTAAACTACACTAATTACCTCTAATCGCGATTAAGAACTTAAGAGTTACTATTCACCAAAAAATTATTTTAATCTCATTGAACCACATTTTACTTCTTAATTACAACCATTTATGTAGTATTTTTGAAATTCAAAACATAGAAGTGGTAAAATTTCATTTAAACGAAAAATCAGTTTTTATAAGTACCACTTAGTGGTTTCACTATTCATCAAAAATTGATGTTTTTCAGAAAAATACCAAAAATTCACCCTAAGCTATATTTGATATTCCGAATTAAAAAATGAATTCTATTTTAGAAAATTCAAAACATATAAGTCAAATTAATTAATTTAATAATTAATTCCCGCTATCATCACAAATAGTGTGTTTTTATGAAATAATAAGTATCAAAAGATTGACACCAGTTTAAGTCCAATTTCAAAGTGAAATTGATTCCAATGACCACCATTGGATTAAATGGTAAAAATATATTCTAATTTCACTTCAAAAACAATTCAAAAGATAATCTAATCATATAAATAAATTAGATTAAAAAGCAGTTTTGATGTAAAATGCAGTATTTTTCATTATTCATTAAAAAATGAACATTGTCTGAAAAATACCAAAAATTCACACAAAGTAAATTTTGATGTCCCAATAATAAAGAAGAAGTTTATTTTTACAAACATAGCTTATAAAATTTTCAAAATATAGATTTTAAAATGGTTTTCCATCAAAAGGCAGTAAAACAATCTTTTAAAAATATTAGTGTATTCCATGCGTAAGATTGGATTTATTTTAATTTTAAGCCTCTAAAACACTATCTAATTCATTAATAGACATAGATAAAAATATATATTACTCATTAATTACTTGGGATGTTACAACAGGAGACCTGATGCTGACTGCCTTCCCCTTTGACGAGCCTGGCTGGATCCCCTCTCGTGGTGCACCTCCCAGCGAGTGCATCCTCTCCACAACCTCTGCCTTCTTCTGTACCACCAAGTACATCGGAAGGGTGAAGGGGGTGACAGCATACTAAAGCGAAGGACGAAGATCCTCCTCCAAACGTCTCACCCGAGACTCCTCATCGGGAAAGAGATCCGGAGAAAAGCATAGGAGATCCTTGAACTTGATCCCCAACTCTCGTACCGACATACTCCCCTGCTGAAGGGAGAGTAACTCCGGCTGCTTCTCCGCCTTGATCATGGAAGAAAGGAATTCCTCTCATAATTCCTTCTCAATGTATGCCCAAGGAACCTATGCCTCTATCCCTCTCCGAGGTAGAGTGTCCTCCACTATCGCGTCGCACCTCTCAGCTGACTGACTACTAGGGGAACCCAATACTCCCTCAGAGCATGGATCAAGTTAAAAGTGATCCCTAGCTCCTCAAGCCACCCCTCAGTCTCTGTATCCAAAGTTATACCCTCGTACTTCTTGAGGGTTTGTCACTGAAAAGAACAGAGAGTCTTCTACCACTGGCTATCTTCCTCCTCTCGGTCAATCCTCAGCTGATTGACCGCCTGAATCTGCTGGGCCACGGCCATCTGAGCCACCCGGGGATGACGTCCAGGTGCCATAGCTGTATGGTAAACAAGAATCGCCTAAGCCCAAGTAGTAAGGAAAACTCAAGGTTTTATTTTATCATTTTATTTCAATTTCATTCCCAGAACACCCAAATCAAGTAGAACACAATCATGATGATGCATGTACCTTCCCTAGGGTCTCTACCCTATAATCAATGTAGTCTCACTTGGTCATTCGGTAGGCTGAGAGTCCTTGCATCGGATCACAGGGGGCCCTAAAATCCTGTTTCCTAGCCGGTCTTCCCTGGCCTATGTCATGTACCAAGATTGACTAATATTGTTACCCTACCATCCCATGCAATCCTCACTGTGACTAACTCCAGACTCCCTCCTATCTCTCAACCATCACCTATGATACTATTCTGTCACGACCCCCTCCCACTAAAGATGCCCCTCCTGAGCTGACAATGGTGAAAGTGAGATAATGACCCCCGAGTCCCACCTCCAGTAGGCCCCGGGGTGGTGACTAGCACCAAGGGTATGAGTTTTCACAAATATGGGAGGCATTACCCCCTTTTTTTATTTAGGATCGGGAAATAGGACAAGTCAACCACCAAAAAGTAAAAAAACAAGTGTATATAAATAAACCCAAACCAAGCCCATATGCATGTTTAAAAAATTTTATAACAAGGTTCAAGTATAAGAAAGCTCAAAGTACAATACTAAAATAAAACAATAGAACAACAACTGCAACAACTCCAACTATCCGACTTGTAGGGTCCCGCACAGCCTTGGTAGTCCTCTTGGAAACCTGAAAGTAAACGTAGGGTGAGCATACAAGTATACTCAGTAGGGAAACCTAAAGCTCTCATGCACAAGTGGGGAGACATCCTAATGTCCCATGAGAACAACAAAAGAAACCTAGCAAGAAATTCTATCCACCCAACCTCACCATCCACACTCACCAAAAAAACAATCACAACAGGTAGTAGTATATAAGAACAAGAGTATTGGGTACCCCGCACCATTTCCATTTAGTTAGTTGCTCTTCCTAACGGTGAACGTCCTGACGCTGCCACAGTCTCCCCACCTGCACACACCTGGGCCTCACTGCCACGTATCCCAGCCACACACACCTGGGCCTCACAACCACATATCCCACCCGCACACACCTGGGCCTCACAACCACGTATCCTGCCCGCACACACCGGAGCATCATCCTGAAGATTCTTGGGAAATAGTAGAACCTTCTCGAAGAGTCTTGGGCTAAAGCCACCCCATTCAAAACCTACCTGAAGAGTCTTAGGTGTAAGGTCGCCTCAATCCATCACAACCTAGGGGAGAAGGAGTAGGAATGAGCTAGTAACTAAGGGAAAAACACCCTCTCCCATGAAATGGGAGTGTTCGGCACTAAGTGCTCAACATGGGTGGGGTGCGATAAAACACAAAAGATACATATATATATATATACCAACCACACACCCCAACCTATGGCTTCTAAATAGAGAAACTGAGCACGCACCTCGGCACTGCTACTATGAGCATGCATACAACAAACAACCCTAACCCCATTTAGGATTTAACTTTTCATCAGAATTAGTTTATTTAGTTCCTTAACTACTAGGAAACTATCCACAACCAACCACATTGATCATTCATAAAACATATCCATGCCAGCCACAAATCAAGTTAGGAAAACACAAGCAACAAAACCAAGCCCCCTCTTATCAAACAACTAACCCCATTGATTATTAACCCCGTTCCATTTCCATGACCTACCATTTATTAACTCTTCCACTTTTTATTTATTATTCACAACCCATAGTCCGTTCACATTCAACCCATCCCCACAGCGCTGCTACCAACCACCATAACCACAATCACACCGAACCCGTACATCATTATCCCTTTAATACAATTTATTATAGCCCCAATGCCCATCCCTAACACAATAATAACAACAACCCACAACCAAGCCAACCGCAGCCCCACTTCTCACCCTATCCATGACAACCCAAAAAATACCCCCATCACATGACATGTATCCAAGCCAACACCCACATGTTCATTATACCATTTTGTTTAACCGGGGTGATCACACACGGGTTCCAGATTTTAAACAGCCAACTTTACGTGATTAACCAATTTCCGCATTCCACAATGTTCCATCCACAAAAACAGTCTAGAAAGATAGGGAAACATTTAATTGCACAAGCAAAGGCCCCCAACGACTGTGATTTTCAGTAGGCAGAATCTCATTCAATTCACAACATAAAAACACAGGATATAAAGTAACAACAATCACAAACTTCCCAACCCCGTTCTTTAACCAGTTATTATCTTCATTTAATCGGTTTAAATGTGTTTCACGTAAACAAGAGTAGACCCGCCCCACATGATGCACAATTTAGAGAGACGATGGTAAGATCCCTACTTCAACAGGTTCCGATCACAACGCTCCACCGGATCAACCTTAGAAGATGTCCGTCGATATCCGTCACTTCTATCGGGTCCCGGAAAAAACTCCTCCGGTGGAAGTCGGAAAGGAAAGGGAAAAGGAAAGACAACAGATCAAAGCTCAGAAGTTCCGCCTCATCGTTATGATCCCGTGACCGCTGACGGATCATAAATCGGAGCTTGGATGGAGAAGTTATGGGAAAAAAGGAGCCTTCGAGTCACTTGGGAGAGCTCTGCTCAGAGGAAAGGGGAGGAGAGGAGTGAGTTGAAAGGAGGAGGGGACCCCTCCTTTTATAGGCGAGAAAATGAAAAGTACATGGCGTGTACTTTATGATACATGGCATGTACTTGTTTATTTTACACGGTCTCCACGTGGCTTCCAACATGGCTCCGCGACCGTTGACTAGTCAACACATGGTTTGAGGGTAACACATACGTGGGGAAAGACTACACGACGTGTACTCATTTATTACACACCGCAAGGACACGACTCTAACACGGTACACAACCATTGACTGGTAAAGCATACGTGGGGAGGGACTGCACGACGTGTAGAAATGGACCCACGGCGTGCACCCATTATTTCACACAGCGAGGACACGACCTGCGACACGGGTTATACCCAGAAAGGGGGTACACGACGTGTACTCAAACTACACGGCGTGTAGTTTCAAAATTCTGGAAAGTGTGGGAAAAGTCCATTTTACCCTCCAAAACACTTCGTGGCCCTCTTTTTGACAAAGGAATGGGACGGGGAGGTCCGGGCCATTACATGCATGCATATAGTGATTTAGTTTGGAATAAAATTCATTGCACCAAATCAACATGTTCAAACCATACTGATGTGTAACTCTTTATATAACTAATAGCTTGTGTTACAAACCCAAACTATAATATGACTATATCTATATATATCAAAATGAATCCCACGAATAATATATATGAATCCATTTCATATAAATCATTATAATCATATAAAATAAATAATATCCTCAAGAGTAAGGTATGAGATACAAATAACTAATCACCACTTAACTAGACAAGAAAAACGCCTCTCTTCAAGAGAGTCACTTGACAGAATGTACCTCTACACAAAGATACTTTAATCAATATAGATTTAAATATCATAATAATTCTAAAAATTAATTTGTATAAATCTTAATTAACATATTAATTAAATGTTTTAACCTAATACTAGAAAAAGTAAATGTAGAAGAAAACTAAATTGAGACATACCTAGAAAGTAACACCTTAGATGCATGCAAGACAATTTTGAAGTTGTTTAACTCTTTAAACTGAATAATTCATCAAAATTAATAATATAAAACTTTATATTTATGAATAAATATGTGAATTAATACAAAAATTAATAATTCATATATGTAAGACTGAGATAAAAAATTATGAACAATTCATAAATAAATTATAAACTCTTTATAATTTTGGCGTAGAGAAACTTGAAAAATTCACTTTTATCCAATATAAACATTTAATATTATATTTAAAAGGGTTTTTATATGAAATAATTCATTTTAAAAATATGAGATAACTTATAAACACTTTTATCATTGAATAATAACATTTCAAATTTATATAAAGAATTTATAGAAAATAAATATCAAATATTTGGTTTTATTTAAACCATTGTCCGTTCAAATATTCAAAACTTCATTTGGAATGGAATAAATAATTTTCTAGAACAAGGTATTAATATGAACATATTATATGGTAATTTCATAACTATTTATAAGTTAATATAAATACTTTTATATTTAAGCTTATTTAATTTTTAAATATTTTATAAATTATAAAACCATATAAATGCACTTTACACCTTGATCTTATCTATAAAAACGTTTTTTATATGATTTAAAGCATCCTTTTGGATTAAATGGGGTCTTTAAGGGTCCATGATAGAAGAGGATAATGTTCCATGGTTCAACAGGATTACTAATAAGGGGAGGGGTGAATAAGTGATCTTTTTTTATGAATTCTTCTTCTTTGATTCAACCATTTTAACTAGCTAAAGTCTCAATCCCTCATATTTAATTACCCAACATCACCTTTTATGCAACATTAATAAATATATAACAATAGATAAGGATTTACAAGGTTCATCCATGAAGAGATAATTTTTATGGTAACTACTTATACACATTGGTTATAGATTAAGCACTATATAGTGAAGTGGTTATAGTAATTTGTCAGACACCTCACTTGAAATATTAAATATGATTGGTTATACACCTCAACCACCAAAAAAATACAAAAATTATTATATTACAAAATCAATAACTATATCAATGTTTGGTTATATTATATAACCATTTATTTATCAATTATTAGTTATACACCTAAATAATAAGTCTTTATACATTCCTAGTTATACATGCAATACAACATCTCCTCTTTATGGTTCATTAATAATTAGAATGATCTCCATCTTACCCTTGATTTCTTTTACACCACTCATAATGATATTCTTCTATGAGATTATAAGATTTTATTTTCCCATGTACAACTACAATTCTATACACCATGACTTTTTTATAACATGAACATCTAGCTTTCTTACTATTTTGGATCTCTACACAATATCATTATCATTAGTTCACTAAATACTCATGCATGTACGTATTTTGTTAGAAAAATCTTCAAGCTTCAGTATATTCTCTTTTTTCCTCATTATAGTAGTGTATCATGTTGTATGATTATTATTTTATAAATTACATACTTTAAGAAATTAGTTCCCACATTTACTTCAAAATTTCAATACAGTATTTCCTCATAAAATAATATTTTCATTCTTTAAAGAATTACATAATCAATGATCTTCTCAAATCATTCCATGCTCATATAGTCCACTTGCAATATGTGAACTATGAATTCAAATACAACTTCACATATAGTAATTCACTACTTATTATGTAGAAATCATCCAAATTATACATGTGATGAAAATTTCTATAAGTCATGTGAAAATTTAAAGATAAAAATATTATCTCATTAATATTTACTCAAACTCATCAGATAATTTACTCATGAGGTAAATTGGTATTTATAGGAAAATATTCACATGATTAACACATGAAAATTATAATAATTATGATTATTCCCTTATAATATGGAGAAAAAAAATAATTTCACCTCTGTTTTTCATAGTGTATGGACACACCTATGTGTGTAGGAACCACATTTATTGGGAATTGTATGCTCTCACACACCCTCATCATGTAATCACTACAATACCACATACTAAATTTTCACTATCCTCTTCTGCATTGTGAAATATACTTCCCATGGTGACCCCCATGTACTACATGATCACACATTGTCCACATGATAAATCTTTCACCATGTATTCACCTCACCCACACCACTTACCATTTGATGAATCATATACAATTCCCCTCACATGACCATCCTTTGTGTATCCCATGGTATCCTGATTTATGACTATAGGGTATATTCACATTTTCACATGAACCATGTGAAATCACATTTGTAAACTTATTTTCATGTGGAAGCCTCATGTACCATCATCATCTTGTTGAAGCCTCCCAACCTACTTACTCCTTTGTTTTCTGGCCACATGATAACCTAAAAATTTGACCACATCTACAAAAAACCTTGTGTATAAACTTTATCCCATTTTCTGACCATATAGTGTCCTTATATATCCCATCACACAAAGAGTTCACGATCCTTATAACATTGTTTATTATTTGAATTCCAAACTTGGATTTAACTCAAATAGTGCTATGTTGAAGATATTAATCTCATCTACATGGTGTGAGAAACCCAACATGAGGAAGGGAGAGGATGATGTGCGTGATTTCATTTTTATTTCAGATGCACACCCATTTTTAAATATCATGCATTGTGAAAAGTACATGATATAATTGAGACACCCACCCCAAAAAAATTATTGAGAGGTAACATGTTAATTATCATTGTTGCTTTATGCACTGGATCAATGAAGACTGATTGGAGATGGTGTTATCCTATGTCCTCATGTGTCAAATAATATATGAGAGGATAATAAGAACATTTCCCTACCTAAAAACACATTAAATTATATGCATGCACACAAATGCACCATCCACATACTGGTTCTCACTGTGATTGTTCACCATAGATACTCTTGACAAATATGGTCTTCAATCTTGGATGAATATACCTCAATGGATGTATTGATAGCTTATACTATCTCATCTTGATGAGTTGGAACATATTTTTAAAAACATCTGACTAAAATAATTTATCCAAAAATTAAACTTCAAGACATATTTCCTCAATCTATTTGTATTTATTCTCCCCCTTAATTTTATTTAAAATGAACACAAGGAGTTTCCCATTATCATTCTCACTCATAAATATCACATGAAACTTTTTGAATATAATGGGCTCATAATAATCACTTATCATTTTAATTGATAAAAGTTCATAAAATAAAACCATATATACTTTTGAGGATGTATCTATAACAATCCTTCTAGAATCATTAAATCCTCATTAAATTTTCTCATTTTTATAACACATATTGGAATCTTCCCATCATAATTCCATTCAACGTTGTTGAAAATAAACACAATTCACCAAATTGGAACTTCAATATTTCTCTTTGGATTTATTTTAAATACCCCCAAATATCTTTTATATCAATATTTATACTATTATTTCCCCCCTTATTTATTATGAATAAAAATGACATGAAGGGGTATTCTCATTTCATATTTCTTATTCAAAACACATTCTTCTCATTACATAATCTAGAATCATATGATTCAATTTAGAGACTGAAATAACATAAAATGTTTTCTTAGTTGAGTGCCTTTATCTAGAAAAATTTAAGTCTACATGGGAAACCTTGGTGTATAATTTTTTTTGTATTACCATGGGGATAAATTTTGTCTATACACAAACATCTTTGTGATAAAAAACATAGATAACTCACTCTTAATATTTTAGGGTTACTCAAACTATCAAATCAGAAAATATATTAATCATACACTCATATATAAAAACACATTATAAATTTCAATTTCAAAACATATGGCTACCCATTATTATCTCAACATCAACTCCCAATTGATAATTATTTCTAAATTATTTATAATGGGGATATGTGAGTGATTTTCATAACTAATATTTCAATTTTAACAAAAATGTTCAGAAATTCCATAATCATTGTGTAGTGTAGATTTAACTAATTCAACTTATCTTTTCTCCCCCTTTGAGAATGCATCCATATCCATCAATTCCTTATATAGTAGTACAAGAACATACATATTATGGAATAATTAGTTCCATATTTTTTCCTCAAAATAATTAATTGAGGTGATAGTTTCATCTCTTAATTGTCTATTTTTTATTCATTTTGATAATTGAATGTGAAGTGTTATTCTTCTTGTTAACAACCTTCTTAGTTTTCATGATTATATTTTCTCCAAGAATAGTTTCTTTATATGGAGATTTATTCTACACCATAGTCATTATTGCAAATTTTTTGCATCCTTTTTGAAAAATTTTCTTGAACTTCTCTTCTTAGAATGGTTGGATTACCATACAGTGCTTCATACTATTCCTTTCACAATTACATATGTCACACACATTTCATTGAATTTTCAAATCACTAATTATAGATTAATTCTGAATCACTTTATCCCTCTCATAATGTGACACCAACTTCTTATCTAGTTTCAGTTGGTCTGTAAAAATAGTTAAGCACTCTTTCTTTGATTTCTCAAATTTCTTGGGTGCCTCACACTTTTTTTGGATAACTTAAATATATATTAATTTCATTATTTATAATTTTGAATTTTCTTTCCTTTAACATAATAGGTAACAAATAAAGGTAATTTAGTCATTCGTTCTTCAAATTTTGGACCTACTTATCATATATGCCAAAAATTTCATCTCTATGTTAACACTTGTTTTATGTTTCTAGGTTGGTAAGATTATTGTTCACCACTTCCATTATTTGAGAACTTATTCTCATATTATCCCCATAGTTTCCACCCTGATTCATGCCTCAATTATGGAAATTACAAGCTATACTGGAAAGAGCAGGCCTTGTGTCTATATCTACTATACAACCAAAAAAATCATCAAAAAATAGATCTTTCAGATTGATAAAAGTTTTGTTTATAAAATTATTACTAAAATAATTCTTCAAATCTAGCCTTATATTACCTAGGGGAAAAATATCTTTCAATTTTCATCTATCTATTTTATTTGGAAGAGATAACATTACTTTCATTATTATTCTAAATTGGTTCTGAATCATTTTCAACACATTCACTTTTTATAAATAATATATACATTTTAAAACTGATTGGGTACATATTTACCTTGTTATATTAAACCATTATTATCACCAACTTGAGAAGACTCACCATTAACATTAGTTGACTTAGTGAAGTAATATCTACCCTCATTTATCTTATTTTGGGCTACTAGATAGATAGTTTAGTTCCTAGATAACTCTTCCTACTTTTGAGATAGTTTCTGCTCAATATAATTTACCATATTCTTATGCTCAAATACCTTTAATCCATTGTTATTACTCCCACTAACAACAATTATTTTATTTCTACCATTCTCATCCTTTTTAGCATCCAAATTCTCATTTTTATTTACTAGTTTTGTATTTTCTTTTCTTGAGTTATGTGTTGTTATCTAGAGTTTTATCCATTATAAATATATCCTATTTTCTTCATCATTATCACTTCTTGAAGAATCAAATTTTTTTTATTAAAATTTTTCATAAAAATTTACTTTATCAAATAAATAGTCACTTGATGATGAATTGTATTATTCATACTTGATAATTAAATTTATTGTCCTATTGATGAAATACCTCTTTTTATTTATCTATTTTCTAGTTTTAGAGTCTTATTTTCTTTATCATTTGAATCTGTATCAATAACCTTATTTTTTGGGAAGTCATTGGTAAAGTGTATTGTACCATCACAATTCCAGTACTTTAGTGATTGTTTTCCTTTTCCATTACACTTTACTTTTATAAAACTTTTCTAAAGAATAGAAACAAATCCTCCCCATCATCATCTAAATGAATTGACACTATAACTTCTTTATTTATGAATTTTTCTTTTCTCATGGCCTTAAAGGCCTTCCCACCTTTTCCTTTTTCTTGAAAGACAAATCCTTTATCATTTAATATGATATGAGAATTTTATGAATTTCATTAGTGGAGAAATAATTATATCCCTATTAAGTCTAAACCTTGTGATAAAATATGTCTAATAAATTTCTCATATTATTCTTTAAAATGGTAGGATCCTATATTTTCTCACCAAATACTTGATTTTTTTGACTTTTTCATCCAACCTATTGAAATGATATTTTATTTTCTCATCATTATTCATTTAAATATTTTAAAATATAATCCTATAGACTTGTAAATAAGATTCCATAAATTTTATATTTACTTTATAATAAGTTATAAACTTTTCCTATATATTTGGTGGCTTGAATTCCAATGAATTTTGTGTAGGACATTTCAAAAAGAGAAATTAAAATTTTATTCTATCACTTACCAAAATTATAAATGTTTCTCTTATCAAATAGTATCATAGAATATTCCTTAGTTATAGGTGGAAATCCAACTATTTTAGCATCTCAAACTTCTAGGATAAGTGATCGGTGGTAGGGTGAATCATATTCTTCAAACTATGATAGTTACTACCATAAAATGTAGGAACATTCCTACCATTCATTGAGTTTATATCCTCTATTATCAACCATATTCATGGATCACTTCGAGGGGACCTTATCAATAATACCTCTTTAATTTCCCAGGTATGATATGATCACTGAGAGGGGAAGGAGAGAATTAGTGATCTAATGTTTAAAAATTATTCTTATTTGATTCAATATTTTTTATTAGTTAAATACTCACTCCCAAACTTCTAATTACTCTAAATCACCTCATACATAACAAAAATAATTAAAGCACCACATATATGGATTTATAATGTTTGACCTTAGATACCTACTCCTTACTACATCAGGTTATAATCTCTTTTTCTAGATTCATAAATATATGGAAAATTGGATATAGAAATTGGTTATATGATGTAATAAAAATCTTCTGCATGATTTGTTATACACCCCAAACACAAATGATAACCATTACTGGTTATACAACCCAATCAATAAATATAACCATGACTAGTTATATAGCCTTAACTATTCTTCAACAATGATTTATTATACACCCTAATTTTAATTATTCATCCATGTATGGTTATAATCCTTAACCAAACATCGTATCTTTAATGTTGATCCATAATAAAAATGATAAGTGACTTGATCCTAGTTTGTTATACACCATTGATAATTATATTCCTCCATAGGAATAGAGGATCTGGTCCACTCAAGTGCACCATTAAATATATACATTAGGACTTCTCCACAACATGAATGTATGGATTGCTTAGTCTTCTAGATATTTAGATGAAATTGTTTTCTTCATTTCACTGAATACTCATGCATAAAATTATTCAGTTTTAAAAATATTATGGCTTCAGTATCTTCACTCTTTATTCAATACGACATTGTATCGAATTCTTAACTTATTTTTTCCCAATCACATGATTTTTGAAATTAGTTCACACAAATGATTCACAATTCCTTTGCGTTATTAATTCATACAGAAATATTTTAATTCATTCATGTATTATATACTCCAGGATCTTATCATATCACTCTGATATCATTTAACATAGTTTCACTTCATATACCATGGATTCTAATCCAACTTCACATAAGGTAATTCATTACCTTGTAAAAAAACCACCTTAAAAAGATATGAATGATAATGATTCACATTAGTATATGAGAATTAAAGGAATAAAATATTATCTTATTAATCATCACTTAAACTCAGCAGTTAATTTCCAAATTTGGTAAAATTATATTTATAGGTTACTATATATGTGATTAGAACATGATAATATTGATAATAATAGTTAGTCACTAATTAGAACTTGATGAACAAAATCACATCACCTTTATTTCACATACTTTATGGCGGTAAGTTACATGAGCATGAAATAAATTCACCATGTACTGCATGCTTTCACACACCCTCATCGCATTCTCCCCATAATATAACATACTATATGAACAAGATCCTATTTTACCTTGGGAAATATCCTTCATATGGTAACCCCTATTTATTTAATGATCACATAATATCCATACGATCAATCATTCACTGTATACTCTACTTGCATGTACCTTTTACCACTTAGTTCGTCACATTCCATTCTCATTCCAAGTACATAATTTGTATATCACATGACATCCCACCTTATGATCGCATGGAAAATTTACATTCAGGTATGAACCATGCGAACTCACATTTTCAAATTGATTCTTGTATGTTAGCCTCATATACTATGTTCATTGTGTAGTAACCACACAATATTCTTAATCCCACTCTTTATGACCATATGATAACTACATGACTTGACCCTATGCATAAAAAATCTAACATACAAACCTTGTCCTTGTTTCTGAACACCTGGGGTCTTAATGGCTTCCATCAAATATAAAGTACATGGTCCCCATCCATTATTTTATATTTCAACTGAATAACTTGTCTTGAACTCACATGGAACTTGGTTTATGGTACTTATCTCATCCGTTTAGTCTAAAATCCTGATGTAAGGAAGGAAGTAAGTTACATGGACAATGTATTTTGATTTAATGCATGCACATATTTTTAAATATCAATCACTATGAAAATTATGTGATATAAATAGAAGTCCGAAATAGAATAATTCTGTTGGAGGTTTCACACTAATTACTATGGCTTCTTCAAACACTAATATGATGAAGAATGATTAGAGATGGTTCTCTCTTATTAACTCACATGAAGGCCCACATGTGTGAGGATAAACACCACTATGATTTAAGTTCCGACTAGTGCACTCACATGTGAAAACACTTATGAACTAGACATGCACTAGATCTGATGATGCTTTTTTACTAGTTCTGCTCTTAGCCAGGCTAGTCTCTAATCTTGGTTTGCTGTCCCATAGAGGATGGGTTGGATACTTAGATTGGCTAGAATTGTTGAGTTGTAACATATTTTTTAACACTCCCTACTAATATTATTTCAGAAAAAATACAAATTCAAGGAGAATAATTACTCAATAAATTTTTATTTCTTAACCACATTAATTTAATGTAAGATGATCACAAGGAGATTTTAATTTTCAATTTCACTCATCAAGATCACACAACTCATATATAATATAATAGGATTATAGTCATCAATTATCTTTTTCATTAATATTAATTTAAAACTAATCGTCAAATATAATTTTGAGGATCCTTATATGAATCATCATCACCTCATTAATTATTCTCAATTCCTTAACATTTATGGACATCTTCCCATCACATATTTAGTCAACCATACTGATAATTAATACAATTTATCCAATAGGCACTTCAAAGGATTTAAAAATCTTAACAATAGAAAATATTTTTTTTATTTTAAATTTCCTTAAATATTTCTTGGATAATAACAATGTTTCATGTCATTTTTCCCACTAAAACACCATGACCCATGAACCTTTTAGTGGTTATTTTAAAACACCATATCGTTTTGACCTGTCCCCATGCCATTACTACATGAATCTTGGTAATCTATTTCAAGTATTGTATAAAATTAATATTTATACAATATATGATTAGATATATATAACATTAAATACATATAATATAATATTAAACCTCATAAGGATTTAATAAGTCCAAAAACACTAGTTCTATGACTTAGTGAGTCCTCATAGTGCTGTTTGACTACAAAAAAGAAACTCCACTAGATAATGATATTTGACAAGATCATACAATACTTTATTTTCTATAATTTTAATCAATGTTTGTAATTATTGTTTTTATTTGGACTATGTTATATTCTATTAATATCAAGAACTAAAATTCCCAATTTTATGAGATACATGCTGTGTTCTTGAATTATTAATAATGAAAATTGGTGTTTTGGCTTTATCTATTCCATGGAATCTAGAAAATTTATTTTTTTTCCGATTTCATGATCTATTTGAATTTTAAATTAAAAATTGATGGAAGAGGATTTGATACAATTGAAAGGTTTTAGTGGGGCATTTAATTTCCTAAATGCAGTAGAAGAATAACTCCAGAACATTATAAATCCCACAATCTATCTATATGTTTAGAATGAATAATAAAATGAAGAATAAGAATGGTGCACCTTGATCCAATCAATATAGCCTTTCTAAAATTAAAACATGCATTTGATCATGATAAATAAGAATAAATTGAATGAATCTTTCCCTTCAGAGGTATCTATAGGTCATGTGAATCACTTAAAACTTGGGTTGGATCTCCATGTTCAGAAGCATGAAACTTTTGAACACCAAAAATATATCCTACATAATTTACAAGGTGGAAACTATGAAATAGAATGAACATGTGCATAATATTTTCTATAACCTAAAATAATTTTCACAACTAAGTCATTACATTACAAAGAAAACAATCAATATGAACCAAACAAGAACTTCTAAAAGAAAATGTTTGAATAAAATAAATGGGGGAAAATAAAAAACAAACATAATAATTTTATGTGTCTTGAAATTATTCTTCTCTACAAGGGCAACACTAAAATAATTTTATTCAAGGATCATAATGCAATTGCAATCATTGTTTTCAAAGTACAAAAAATGATCCATTATACTATTTGTAACAGAACCTAGATGGTGTAACCAATTCCACCATCTTCCGATCTCTATAGAGAGTATACCAACTAATATATGGTATTTTGAATTATCCCCTTTCTTTTTCAAATACTTCCACCACCTTAACTATTACTTTTTTATAATAGTTCACGCTTCTATAAACTAAACAATTTTATCCTTATATAACCTTATAAATACTCAAACTTATTACCTTTACAAGAAACTTGCAATGAAAACCATTAAATAATCATCATAAGAAAACCTTATGTAATTCCTTTCCATCTTCACACTTCCCCCTTCAAAAATTTTATGGTATATCCTGATTGATTGCTTCGAAATTTTCATTGAAACTCCTCCACGTCCATATTTGATTAGAAACTAAACTAATAGAATCCCATATTTTAATGGACTTAATTCCCTATTTGGAAAATGGTTTTCCCCTGGATGTGCCAAATAATATTTTAATTTAGAATAATATTTAGGATCCACTATAGAGTCCTTCATTACCATATAAAAACATTATTCTACTCTTTAAACAGCCTTTATTGAAACATGGTTCCTCCATAATGATTCTTGTTGTCAAACCCGGCCAAAAAACAACACCAAAAAACATTTAAAACTACATCTATAGTTAATAAACTAATCAGATTATGAACATTATCTATCTCATATAGATTCAACACTTTATACTATAAAAACTATGAAATGAGGTGATACTTTAACTAAATATACTTTTTTCTAGAATGAAACATTGAATTTTTAGCCAAGTTAGTCACACTTAATGAATCATAGAACAATATTCCAGTATCCTACCTTCTTTCTATGATCCCCCAAAACCCCCTTCAATCAAATAATCCCCTTATCAAATTACACTAATTCAATCGAATCCAATTACATTATTCAAAGAAAAACTATCTATTAAAGATTATAAATCCAATTCACAACTATACCTCCAAAAGTGAGAACATAGCATACAAAACTCTTCCATGTATCTGAATCACTATCAATGTATGAGTCTATAATAAATTATATTTATTCATCTTTATTGAAACAAATAAATATACTTTCATAAATTTTGATATAATGTAGAATCCTCTTTATCGCATCTCCGTGTTCACTTCCCAGATTTTCCATGTACTTTCTAAATACTACCACTACTTAGGAAATGTATTGTCATGTACACTCTATGGAATACATCATGATTTCTACTATCAATGCATAAGGTACTTTTTCAATGCACCCAACCTCATCCACCATTCATAGTTTCTTCTATTTCTTCAAATTAAAATGTATGGCCATGGTTGTGGTAACTGGTTTTGATTCCCTATATATGAATCATTCCAACACATTTCAAATGTAGTCAGTCCGAGTTAAAAGAAAAGGTTCAAAAAACTGAAGTATCTGAAAATCTACATACCCAAAATCCACTTATTCCAACTAAAATTATTTATCTTGAAAATTTTGGATAATTAAACTTTTAGCTCATCAATTATTTCCTTTATTAGACGAGTGATAAGTGTGTCATCAATATCGAGAATTAATATTATATAATTCCCATCATTGAATACCTTATGATAAAAGTAATGATCCATATTTCTCTATATGAAATCATATTCCACCATAAAGTATTTTAAATTTTAGTTCCACTACCTAGAAATTTTCTTCAATATGTAAAGTCTCTATTTCTACTTTCAGATAAGATCCCTCTTCCAATTCTCCATTAAAACCTTTGGTCACTATATATAAATATCTTTATCTAATTATACACGAATAAAACATGTCTTCACATATACATACTTTATATTTAACCCTTAAATGGATTCCATTCTATGTACCATCTGAATATTTATGTGTTTAATAATGAGAGAAAATATCTCAGAAAAATTTACAACTTTATTTTGTTGAATCCCCTTCAAAAATGCCTTGAATTGTACCTCAATATACCATATACCTCCTCCTTCAATTTAAAAACCCATTTATTCTCAATGAAATTCTTCCCAATATGTATTTTCACTAGCTCTCATGTTCCAAACACATGTAAAGAATCCATTTTATCCCTCATCAATAACTCCCAATGATTCAAGTGATTTATATCCATATCATTTTATGAGATCTCAAATTCACCATCATATATGAGTATAAAATAGTGTAATACATTATATATATTTTCATTTGGTTCAAAGTCATTTTATATCTACATTGTTGATCTATTTTCACTAATCCTTCAAGAATTACCAATTCCAGAACTTTATCTTCTAGAGCTCTTACCTGAGATTTTGAAATTTCTAAGATCTACAATACTTCCATTTTTGAAAGAAATATTAGAACATGGATATATTTAAAACATTATTCAAGATAGTCTAGTGTTTTTTTAAATATTGTATTTCATGAATTAACTAGATAATCTATAACTTTTGGAAATCTATTCAGTTGAACCCTCACTTTTGATGATATTTTTATCTCATCAGAAATATTCGTCCCATTTAAATCATTTAAAAATATCTCTTAATTTAATTTTATATTTTATCCTTATAAAACCTTTTGGGAGTTTTTATTATAGATATAAAATCAAAACTATTAATTGATAAACCCTACAACATAATACATCCTGACTTAGCCTCTAGACTTTAACTTTCTTTAACATCAATTTGTATTCAAGTGAGTGAACTAAATAATTTTATATGGATAAGTTCATTATTTATTCTAGACCAATAAAAATCTATAATTTCCTACCAAAGAAAAAATTATGGACTCTTTTTTGCTATACAGGGAGCGTATTTCTTAGAATCCACTGAAATCACATTGGAAAATCAAACATAAAATCCCATTCTTCTTACATGCTATATAAATTATTGATTTATCTTCTCCATGACTATTATATTTATGAGTAATTGGTATATTCTTATCAAACTTCATCACCATCATTAAGAAGAAATTATATAACTAGTTACTTGTATACTTTACACCATTATTAGACCTCAAAAACATAAGTCTGGATTTGGTCACATTTCCACCATGGATGCCCTTTAGATGATGGATCTTGATACTTCAAAGTTATTCTTGGGTTTGAAAACCCACAACTTAAATTTATCATATTTGATGATGGAAACATATAATAGTGAACCTCCTTGATAATAACGCTGAGCTAGTCTCCTATACATTTGTATAAACCATCTCTCACTTCAGATTATGTTGTGTGTTTCCATCCATTTATAATTACACCTTTTTATACGTTCAATTGATTAATTCTTAAAATGTTTCATACTCTATGATTCAATTATTAAATATTATATTAGTAACTAGGAATTTCATCTAATTATAACTAAAGTGACCAAGATTTTAATTCCAGAACTTTGTTGAAGTTATATTTCTAGGATTCATTACACCTTAAAAAATTATTACTGCATATAACATTGTATCCTCCACTCCTTTGGATACCCCCATGGAACTATGTATAATTCTAGATACTCTATCCAAAAACACTGCATAGAAACCTATGTCCCTTCTACACCCTATGGAAAATATTTTCTTCCTTAATCCAAGTATGTGACATGCACATTGGAACTTTATAAAACTTATATTCTTTGTCTGTGTGGAAACATAAACCTTTTCCAAAACCATGAGTTCTCCATTATCCATAAAATTTACCTCCATAAATATTCTCTAAGTATAATTATTCATACTTCTTCAATTAGATATTGAGTAAAATAAGTCTTCATATTCTATTTTCAAAAACTGAATTGGACTAACAACACTCAGTATTAGACATCTCAAGTAAAATTATATAGGATTTTTGGATGAACTTTTGGAAGAATATATTATAGAATTTACCCTTCACTCATTGAAATATTTCTATAGATTTAATTTCTTCTCAAAATTCAAACAAATCGGACCAACATTCACTAATGAGGTGACATAAAAAACATAAATAAATATTACATAATTTTCTATTAAAACTTAATATATTTCATAATTAATTGTGACTTTGAACCATGAAGTTTTATTGTCTTTGGGTACTAGATACATAATAAATCTATTTCATGAAATATCATCAAAATATCCCACAAAATTATTCTCTCACTGTATCCTTCTTAAACATATCCAACTTAAAACCTTTCTTCATAACTTAGAGAAAATAGAAACATAAGAAGGTGTGCAATTAGATGCTCAGTATGGGTAAAAATGAGGGATATCAATCTATGATCATATGAATGCATATAATAATCATAATGGTATTATATCATGAACATAACTTACTAAGTTCATACCTAATTAGTCCTAGATTATAAATTATGAGTCATTAAATAATGCTTTAACATTTCAAAATACATGATTCATAAGAGTGTGGAATCATAACTAATAAGTTATGAGCCATGAGATAATATCATACACATAAGAACAAGTCATAGGAATTGTGTCATAATAATAATCAGAAAAAATAATCTCATAAGTCTAGGAACATTTTGAAGACGACCATCACATAAAATAAAAATTCCCATAGTGTATTGGGTTTACTCCCCACACACAGTTTATCCCAGGAATAGGTTTACTCCCTATACTCTTTTAATATCTTATGAGATACCAATCACTACCCAATTCATTGGAGGCATATAGTAAACCGAACCATCACATAAAGGAAACTATACTTACATGTACCATAATATCATAAGAACATTCATCAATTCATCATAACATAATTTGTGGAAAAGAAATGGATTTCACAAATATTTCAACACCACATAATAATAACCCATATAGAGAAAGAACAAGGTCAGTATCATTATATCATATCATCAGGAAATAATAATAAAAATAAATGGATGTCTATATAGATGAAAAATACACTGAAAATCACATTTTAACCATTCTTAAAAATCATGAGAAAAATAAAATTTTATTTTGATAAAATTTTAAATAAAAATTTATTAGAAAGTTGAGATAATATTTTTTTTTGAAAATAACCTTGGAAAATTATAATAGAAGCTTTAAATCATTAAGCAGTCAATATGGTGGGAAAATTAGTTCATGTGATAAATGTTAAAACAAATATTAATCTCAAACATTTTTTAAAAAGTCATAAATAACATGTTTAGAAAAACATTGTGAAACATTTTTTTAATCCTTTGAAAAAAAAGTAAAATATTATTGAAAAAGATTTTAAATAATCACTAGTTCTAATAAAATAACATTCTTGATATCATTTTAATGAAAATTTATATGGAAGAAAAACTTATATGCTTGAAGAGAAAATATGGTCAACTATTATTTGAAACATTTTCCTGATATTTTTAAATACCAAAGAGATAAGAATGTAATAAAAACCTAAAAAACCCATTAAGAACCACAATAGAAGAAAATATATGGGTTTTAATATATATAGAGCATATAATCCCCCAAAGGAGATTAAAGCGTAAACAACCCCGATTAAAAATGAGACTGAAAAATCAAACCTTACCTATAGTCTTGACATACTTTATAAGAACTCTTAAGATCCTTTATAATAAAGTTATATTTATTATAAATCTATAGTAGATCCATATTCTTACTTATATTACAATATAACATTCCATTATAATTTTTGATTACTTATTTATTAATAATTATTCCCTAAAATGAATATAAGGGGGGTCATCTATTCCATTAATACGAATGTTTTGGTTTCATGGTTTGAATCCTTGCACCTTTTTCACTATTTCATCTTATCTATAATCCTAATCATGTTATAAGTATAATATTTATTCAATATATAATCTTTTAAAATCATTCTTATAATGTCATGATAACAAATAAATTACATCACTTCATGGAGTGGGGAGTATACACATAGAAATGTTCACTTTTATCATTTATATAAGTATGGGAAGTTTAATAACCTGATGTTTTAAAATAATATTATATTCAAAAGAATTTTCAACACACAACACTGAGTTTAAATGAACCAAAATATAATATTAAAATATTATTATGTGTACATGACTATTATAACCTAGATATTAAATTGATGGGTATGAATAATATTAACTTATTTATGAAATATATATAAATTTTATTCCCAATATAAATTTATTGATAAATTCTTAATAATTAAGCACTAAACTTTTAATTAAGATATTTTATTCTATAAAAAATAAGTTTCCTTCATAAATGATTTTTATTACTTTTTGGGGGAAAATGTTATATTTAATTTATGGAACTTTTAGAAATATTATTTTATAAAATTAAAATAATCTTTGAAATCATTATATCAAAATTAACTTATGATGAAATTATGGAATCCTTCTGAAATGTTTAATTTTTCTATGAATAGTTAAAATATCCAATTTTTCAAATACTATCATATTTTTTCATCAAATAAAGTAATTTTTTAAGTTCAATTATATATTTGATTTGGTATTAAATTTAAACATAAACTATTTTATTTATAATAATCTAATTAAATTTTTTTAAATCATAAATTTTCATGATTTGACATAAATTTATTTTTATGCTTAAAAAATTCAGTTTTCTACAAACTGTTTTTAAGTTAATGAAGTTTATAAATTTTAATTAACATAAATAAACAATTATAAAGAAATATACGAATGAAATAAATATTTTATAATTATATTTATATGAATTACTTTTTATAATGGTTATTGATAATCATAGAGTTAAAATAACATCATTTATTTCATGAAAAATTCATTTCTTCACAAGCCGTTTTAGACCCATTTTGTGGGTTTAAATTTAAATTTAAATTTTCAGATTTTATTGTTTTAATTTTATAAATTTAACTCAATATTTATAATAATAACAAGTAATATTAGTTAATAATTTTATCTTAATTTTTTTAATATTAATAGTAAATTTTCTAAAAACACTAGTTACCCTAGTGAAAACCTAAAAGTGAGTAACCTTAGAGGTAAATGAAATAAAATGTTTAAACCATTTTTATTTTTAAGGGTGGATTTTTTGTTGAACATATAATTCTTTAAATACATTATTTAATGATTTTTGAGGCACTTGAAATGTGGGTGACATCCCATTATTGAATAGTTTTGTGTATTTAAAAAAATTCCACTCTCTCTAACTTATATAAGGGAACCATCTCTTCTCTCCTCTATACACTTAATAAGCCATTTTGTTTAGTAAAAAATAACTAAAATCCATTACAAACATTACTAAACACATCCTATATGCCTTTTTGTGATAAAAAATCTAATAGAGTGTGACTTTAAGAATAATCCTAAAGAAGTGGTCCAAAGACGAGGTACCTTTCTTAACTGCACATCTTTGTTTTATTTCTTCTTCTAACAACTTCAAATATTAATCAATATTGATGATATAATAACATAAATATTTACCACATAATTATAATTTATTATTTTAATAGAATAACGAAAATTAATCTCCTATTCTATCAAATTGGAAACAAAACCATCATTCATGTGTGCGGTGGACTTCTGCCTCACGAACTTATAAATTCAACTTCCATCATCTCCTGTCACAGATCTTAATGATGATATATTTATTATTAATATATTATAATCATGTTAAATTAATAATTTTTTACAATTAATATGTCATAAATCTTCTTACCCTTCCATCTATTGAAAAATGACAACATCGTTTGTGTGTATGACGAACTACCTCCTCGCAAAGCGATGTGATCCATTTTTTATTACTGAATCACATGGATCGTATATAAAAGTGTATTTAAGGAAATAATATTATATTTATGATATAAATATAATTATTTAAAGATAATAAATAACACTTAACTTCTTTCAATCTTCATCATTGAAAAATGGAAGTGCTACTCATGCGTACGTACAACCTACCGTCTCCATGCTATTAACATAGTTCCTTTTTCAAAACCAAATTTCATGGTTTGTTTTTAAAATATAATTTTTGTATAAAAATAATAATTTTTTTATGAATATTATTTTGGAGATGATGTAACAATGTCCCCCTTGACCTTAGTTAACACACAGATGCCGTTTTGAAATTATGAACCGAGTGTCCTCCAAACACCCAACATGGACATAACTAAATAAGTAATTAAAATATACAAATTAAATGGTTTAAATATAATGGTATAAAAATTTAAATGGTTATTAATATAACAAATAATTGAAATTTTTTTGTTATAAATAACATTAATTACATACACGACAAGTCCAGACTCATGCCAAGGGATTTCTCATCTCACTTTTACTTCCGTGAGACATAACCATATTCCCCACTTTGTGTGGTGTATATAATGACCATTTTATTATTATATATAGAATATATTTATATTAATTGTATATATGGTATCATTTGAATTTAATTATTATGAGGTTTATGATACAAAATTTACAAAACTTGTACGAGTTTATTTTACAATATAATCATCATTTTGTATTGTTTATATTTAAGTCTCCATTGGACAAATTGTTTAGTATTTATATAATAAACCCAAAATATTTTCTTTTATTATAGTTATTTATGAAATTTTAATTTAATATTACCATTTTAATATCTTTGGTATTTCAATTCTTGAGAAAATGTTTTTAATAAAAATGACTATATTTATCTCTTTGGCCAAAAATCATTTTTCTTTAATATCCATATTTTCCAAAAATATTTTATAGAGTGTTTTTAATATTATCCAAATGATTTATTAAAGAATTTTTGAACCATTTTTTACCTTTTTAAAATAATTTTAAAGGAATCTTATTATGATTTATAAAATGAGGTTCTTTTTAACCTTTTTACAAAATTATAAAAGGAATGTTTTTATTCAGCATGGGTAGAATTACAAACCATTATGACAACTAAATTATTTTAATAAACCTTTATAATTTTATATGGTTATTTATAAATAAATTTTTTCTATTTTAGTTTTTAATTATATATATTATGAATAAGTGGTTTCAAAGTGAGAAGGGTATTTTCCCCATGAAAAATTCCATGTAATCTTTTAAAGATATTTTCATCAATGATGATAACATTTGATACCATGTGTTGCTTCTAAATTATGTTTATATGTATCACACACAAAAACAGATATATATATATATATATATTTATATATATATATCATATTCTACATTAATTTTATGGAGTAATATATTCCATATGTTTATCTCCCAAATGACTAAATTATGAAATTTCATTTGATTTTGATATGGGACACGATTATGCAAACCATTTCTTTCCTCAGGTAATTCTTATGTTTATGCCTTGGGATTGATTTCATTTTTATGGAAGAATAATCATGATCATGTTATTATTAGTGTGAATATATATTTATCCAATTCATTGGGAAAATATTTTGTTTCATGAGGTTCCATGTATGAGACTTATGAGTAAACCTAATACATTATGATACTTCTTCCAACATGTGATATTGTCCAACTAGTTAACCTTAACTAATTTTTATGTCATGTAATATGTTTCTAACATATTCCTTATAATGACCTAATCTTATAATACCATTTTTATGGTACGCTACTACGTTATTAGTCTTGATACATCCTTTATATGATATCATGTGATTCTTTTGACTCACAATTTATCCATCCTCATAAAGTTTATTCCCTTATAGGGCTTCTTTGATAACCACTTTTTTTCTCTGTATTCCATAAGTTATTCCATGATGGTTTAGTATATTTAAAGGATTTAGTATCTTATTATAGAGAATAAAATAAATTAGTTTTGTTTTAATCTTACTTTTATATATTATGAACTTAGTTTACAAATACATTAGGACTCACGATATTTGGATTGTAATTATTGGATATTTATTTTTTTAAAAAAGAATAATATGTATAAATGTCTTGGTAAACTAAAGTGGGTATCATAGAAAGGTATATTTATTTTTGGGTTATTAGTACAAGAATAATTAATTGAAACTATTAGGGATAATTATTAGGAGAAGAAAAAGTATAAAAAAATATCCTAGAATTTTAGTGAAGTATAAAGTGAGTTGGTTCCAAGAAATTACAACCCTGTAATGATACTATAGGAAGATGTAGATCTAGAAAAGTTGTAACTAGGGTAATAAACCAGATAATGGAGTATTGATATAGAATCAATCATATCATAGTGTTTGACAATAAGCCTTTCTGCACAATTTCTTTGACACTCCCAGGTGATATGTTTTGGAAATTCAAAAACTCTTTGAAAACCATTATGAAGGACTTAAGAAGCAATTATGTAAAATAAGACATAATTAGAAACATTAACATGGATAAACTAGACTAAAACATGGAGACTAATAAATTATTATATTCTTATCATTTATAAGTTATTTATTATTGGCTTATAGGTTTTTATTTTTTAGGTTATGGAATTATCATCTTATTTATTTTATTCATTTTAGTAAAAATAGGGAAACATGAGAAATCATTGCAACAAACATTATGATGTGAAATGTAATGATTTCCTTCTGAGATAACTAAACTAATGGGAAGGGAAGTCTGAAATCTTATGATCATTCCAAATGATTTATCTCAAATTATGATAAAAAACAAGAACATATTTTAAATTCCAAACTCATAAAAGAAGATAAGGATAAAATATCATTAAAGTTAAAGTATTAAGATAATTAATAAAAAAGATTATATTTTATACACGATAAAAATGTTGTAAGATGCACCATGGATAATGAGTTAAGGGAACTAGAAGATGATTTATGTGTGAATAATGAGGGTAAAAAGAAATTAATTTCCAAAGAAAAATGAAGAGTTCAGTTAACAAGATACAAGGAAATAAAGTTCATCCTAAGGCACCACTAACAATTCAATGCCTTAGATACGGGGAACTTGGTCATTGTCTAAGTAAAATCCCTAATCCAAGGATTAATTCACAGTGGAATATGTTAGGAAAATCATTGAAGTGGAATGATTAAAGCTTTTAGGTGGTGGAAGACTTGAATGATGTCATAAAATAATTTTTATCAATGGTAAACTAGTTATAATAATTATAAAACATCGAAGGATTATTCTCGAGTAGTTTTTAATTAATAATTTAAAAGAATACTATTAATGGTACTAATTGCATAGAAATGTGATTTAATGGTAAAGAGATATTTTATGAAAAAAATATTTAGGATAAGATAATATTTTATATGTTCTTTATGTTGAGTTAATTATAGTTAATTAAAATAAATCTTATTTTGTGTAAAAGAATGAGTGGATAAAAAACCATAGAGGTTAACAAATATAATTTGACAACTAATTTTATTTTTGAATATGTTCATAATATTCATCAGAAATTTATTATATCAAGGTGAATTATGAACATGATTATCACATTTGTTCCCACAGTTTTAAGAAAAATACTACCCACAAGTTGGGTGAAAACATGTTACATCTGATATGGATGTGGGGATTAAACCCAAACCTAAAGGGAGAAAACAGTGTATCACCTACCACAGGCCTACATAATGTACTTGTTAGTATGAAATTATTTTTACTTAAATATTTCAGTGGATAAATATTATGTTTTTTTGGGAAACATATTTTTAAGGTTAAATATTTATAATATTTTTGGATTTTTAGGTAATTAATGATATTTTTGAAAATTATTCACGGGGTTGAGGTATATATAAAACTTATTTCTAATATGCAGTTTTCCAAAAAGACAATTTTTGAAGAAGACCATTAAATTTTTGAATGCTATGATTTTTGGGGATGTAAGGTTCTAAAATTATTTAAGTTAAAATTTGTATTTAGGGATTATTATGAAGGTGTGTTCATATTGGGAATTATGGAACATTATGATAACCATTATTAATTTTTGTTAATATTAAAAGACAATATGAATATCTGGATATTGTTTTTTGGAATCTTGTGATCCATTAGAAGTTAATTTTAGTGCTTCTGGCATGAAAAAATCTTCTTATATACTCATCATTTGGAGAAATATATGAGATTGTGGGAAAAAATGATTAAATTTTTAAATAATAAATTTTAAATAAATAAATTTTCTTATTTAATTAGTCTAGCTGGTAAAAGAACCCATAAACATTAGGGAAAGGATCTTGAAATGAAAATATTATTCATTTTTGATAAATTTATGATCTATTCTCTCTTAAAAAAGATGTATAACATTATTTCCTCAGTGGATATTATTTCCAAATACATGTTTTTATTTTGCACAAATATTTTCCTATATGGAAATTTAGTTATGTGAGGACTTTATTATTTCTCTTTCCCCTGATTTAAGAGGAATTTTTATTTAACTTTTTACAATGTGGGTTTTCTAAAAATGCATTTTTTAATTCCAAACTCATGATTACTGAGCATAAGTTAAAATTGTAAGGTTGAATTTTTTTTAGGGGGTATAATTTACCCTCATTATATTTTTAGGTAACACAATGTTCGACAGAATCTTCAACACACCAAAGTATGTTTAAAAGTACCATGATATAATATTATAATATTATTATTTAAATGTGATCGATATGAACTAATATTATATTTAAAGGTATGAATAGTATTAAATGACTAATGAAATATATATAAAACTAATAATCAATAAAACTTTAATGAAAATTTTTAAATAAATCATTACTCAACTTTATATAAAATGTATTTTATTCTAAAAAAAATACATTTCATCTAAAAATGGTTTTTATTAGAAAATATTAAATTATTTTAGGGAAATTTTAGAGATTTTTTTAAATTATATCTTATTTTGAATCCATTATTTCAAAATTAACTTAGGGTGATATTTTTTCATTTTTGGAAAATGTCTAATTTTATAGTGGGTAGTGAAATCCTTTAATTTTTCAAAAACAATATTTTTTTCATTAAATAAACTAGTTTAAAAGTTACTTTAATTTTTGGATTTTGTATTAAAGTTACATATGAACATTTTTATTTATAAAAATATAAATAATTAATTTTTAATCATTAAATTTCATGATTTGGCATAAATTTATTTTTATGCTTAAAAAACAAGGTTTTCTGCAAAATGTTTTTAAGTTCAAAAAGTTTACCCAATTTCATTAATTTAAATAACCCTTATTAAAGTAATATTTTATTGTAATTAATATAGAATAAATATATTTATAAGAATTTCAATTATTATAAGGATTATTTCTATTCATATAGTTAATATATGATTATCCATTTCTTAAAAAATGAATTTCTTGAAAAACCATTTTCTGGCATGTTTTGTGGTTTTAATTTTATATTTAATTATATCATTTCAATGATTTGAATTAGATAAAATGGATTCCATATTTTTAATTATCATGATTAATAGAAGTTAATAAGTTCAACTTAATTTTTTATATAATTAATTCTAAAAATTCTAAAAAAACTAGTTAATGTGGTGAAAAACTAAAATAGTAAAAGTGAGTAACCTCATAGTTAAATGGAATAAAATTTATAAAAAATGATTATTTTTGAATGGTAGAAGTCTAAATAGAACATATCACTCATCCAATAAAATATCTATAAATTTTTGATGCATTTTACATGAGAGTGACTTCACATTATTGAATAGTTTTTAGTATTTACAAAAATTCCACTCCCTCTCACTTATAAAAGGAAACCTCATCTCCTATCCTTTACACACATAAAAAGACGTGTGGTTCAGACAATGCTAATCCAAATACCATCTATACTTCCCTACCCATGTCCTAGAGAGATGTTTTTGATTATAAATCTAGTATATGGAGTGTTTAGTTATAATCATAAATAGGTGGTGCGAAGAAGAGGTGTCGTTCTTATCCAAACATATTTATTTTATTTCTACTTCCACCTCCATCAAATATTACTCAATAATGATGACATAATAAGAAAATTATATAACATAAAGAAACATGTTATTATTTTAATAGAATATCCTATATACATATATGCTTCCATAAAATAGAAAATGAAACCATCATTTGTGCGTATGGTGGACTACTGTGTCGTGAACTAATGTAATTAATTTTCAATTGTCACCTATCAAAAATGTTCATGGTGATGTATTTAGGGTGTATATATAATAATCAGGACATATAAATCATTCTATAAAATAAAAATATCATATTCCTTCTTACCTTACCATCTATTTGAAAAAGATAACATCATTATAGAAGATACCGAGATCTTGAATTCATCATTGAGTGTGATAAAGTGGCAATTCACATACTATGATTGGAATTATTTCCTAGAATCCTTATTCCTAGTACACACTAGTTTCAGTAGATAAGAAGGATTCAACAATTTCACCGAATATATACTTAGTTGTACCATCCCTCTCTATCCTAGAAAGGGATAGAAGAAGTCACAATTTCTCATGAAACACCACCATAGGTCAAAAAAATATCAGTCCCTGCTAAGAAGACACTTTATCATCACATACAATTAAAATTGAATTTAGAATAATTATTCAGCTAAATCCCATTATCCAGAATTCAAATTATGGTGAAAACATGAAAAATGAAAACAAAATAGACTCAGACACCATTCTTACAAAATAAACATTGCCACTATAGTTGAAAATAATCTAAATCTATATCTTGATTAATATCAAATTCCACTATATCAAACATGATTTCTTTGATACTAAGATAATCATCAATAATTATCTCCTTGTTATAATATCTTCCAAAAGAAAACCTTTCTTGTTCCTCAATCCAAGGGTAGAATTCCTCGTTGTATCCTTCCTTAATAACATGAGTGAAATTTTAAGCTTAATTCTCCCCTATTTATCCTCTTCATCTAAGGAAGATTACACTTCATCCAAGGGTGTGGTGAAACCCTCTACATCATAAGAAGCAGAAGCAGATGGATTTTCATTAACTACTACATGTGGAGGGATATTGGTTTTCTCCATTTGAATCCCAGAGGATCTAGTGATAATGGTTCTCTCCAACATAGATTAATCAATTCATTTTCGAGTCTTCCTAAGATGTGGAGTGATAAAATCACAAGAATCAATAAAATGTTTCTTACCTTTTTTGGCACTCGAGTGTTGATATTCATCCTAAATTTGATGTGCTTTCTCATTATCATCATGATTAGAATCCCCAAAATAGAGCAAGTCTCTTGTGACATATCGTGATTGGTTGTAAAATATCCTAAAGTGTCTATAGTAGGTTCATCATTATTTACTGCATCCACAAACTAAAAGAAAAAATCAACTTGAGTGCAATAAGGCTATACTTGGTAGGAATCCAGGGTGGGTGAAAAAATGAACAAGACCTTAGAATTAGAGGGTTCAACTTATTCATTAGAATCATTCTATCTTTCTCAATCCAAACTGATTTACCTTTACTCAGTGTAGGTTTATGAATGTTACATTTCCTCATGGGGATCTTCCCAAAGCCAAAATCTCCAATAGAGTTTCCAATATATAAGCAATTAAAGCAGTATCTAGGTATGTTTTCATAAACCACTTGTTGGAAAAAACTAGAATGACCATTCTGGATCTAGATAACTGAAGGTTGTTTGTAAAAAACAGATCTTAATTTTAAGTATGGATATTGATTTTGGGTTGTTTTGTGAAAAAAAGAACGAAATGCAGATTTTCCTAGTACACACCATGTACTTACATGTACACACCATGTACCTAGTTTCCGTGTTCAGCCGCGTACTGGCTGTGTAATGGATGAGTATAGGGATTTGTGGTGACTTGGAAGACTGCTTATGTTAAGGTATAATTAAGGATTCTATATGGAGTGTAGTTTTAAAGATAATACCATGTAGTTTTCTTTTTTGTTTGCTATATCATAATGGGGTCGCATCTCATATCTGTAAACATCTTCTTATAGCCGTGGTTCATACAGGAGCATGACGGAACGGCCGGTGAACTCCAAACCCCTCCCCATTCTTCTTCTAAGCTCCTATTGAGATATAGTCATGTGCATTGGAATCCCATTGGTTAATTCTCAAAACCCCTAGAGCCTTTCTTCCCAATTCGTTCTCTCTATTGAGTTATTCATGGTTCAAAGTTTTTCACTTTTTTATAGATCTATGCTGATATAGGCCGAATCAAGGGCCCTTGTTCAAGTATATCGATCGTATGACATTGAGGTTGGTTGTTTGTGCCTTTCATTTGGTAGTCTTGGATTATATATTCTTAAAGTGCAACATACCAACTTTTGGGGTATTTATTAATTTGGAATTTAACCATGTTTATCAACTGATATATTTATTTAATTGATAAAGGGTAGTTTCTTATGTGTAAGGTTAGGTACCTTGTATATGGGACACCCTGTGGGTGCATTTCCCTTGTTTTATTGTTTATAGTCATTTATTCTATAATGTTTGTTAGGCCTGCCTTATTTTCCATGACTTGTTTGGTTAGGATATAGTTACTGATTATATGAAATTCCTGTGATATGCATTGTGAATGTTGACCAAGGGGGATTGGACTATGAGAGATTCCCAAAGGGGATAGACCGTGAGAGCATCCTAGGTGGTCATCTATAATTGATTAAGTGAATGTTGACTCAAGGGATTAGACCATGAGAGCTTCCTCAATGGTTGTTGATAATTGATTTATGATATGTTAGACTAAAGGGGTTAGACCGTGAGAGCTACCTAGGTGGTTGTTTATAATTATTTGATAGATTAATAGACCAAAGGAGTTAGACTGTAATAGATTTCCCAGAGGGTTGTTATTAAATGAATTGTTGTTATGTTAGACCCGGGGTATTAGACTATGAGAACTTTTCCAATGGATCATTATTGAATAATTGAATGATTGTGAAGCATCTTCCAAGCCAAAGCACACGCATGGATTTAGTCTTACTTGATTGTTTAGATGGTCTTATGAGATTTATGTTTTGGTTAATTTATACGGGGGATACTAAGATTAGGGTAGATCCCAGGGTTACATGATTTAAAGGATGAATAATAAATGTTAAATGAATATAATTGAAAACTGTAAGACCATTTACTTTTGAGTACTTCCTAGTTTATTGCTTCATTTTTTCATATTACCAATTATATATATTCACTTACAGTTAGGCATAGATACCTTGGTGGTTTCCTACTAGGATTCATCTCACACCCTGTTTGGGTCATGCTTTTAGACCCAAACATATTATATTATTGTAGGTATAGATAATTCCAAGCACCCTTTTTCATCAGGTACTTTATTTCTATTGGATATGGAAAGCATGGGACCATGATGAGGCTTGCGATGCTACTGGAGTTTACTTGTTTCTTTTTTACTTTGGTTTCTGTATTTTAGTCCAGAATTGTGACTTGTTTGGCTATTTTCTTAGATACATATTCCATGAATCGTATATATATATTGAGGCTTCTTTTGGATTTACTTCCTTTCTTCCACTGTTATTCGTATTTGGTATTATTACTTCTGCTACTGGTTACCATTTTTTCCACTGTGTATACTATTCCAATAAGGGAATAGTTTCCCCATTATCAAAACATATCCCTCGCTTCTAGTCAGAAGCCTTTGGCATTTGGGGAAATGCACTTGAGGTTATGTGACCAACCCGGTTCGGGGCAACTTTGGGCCGCACCAAGATCCAAGATGTTAAAAAGTGGTTTCAAAGGAGTTTTCTTTTGTTCTTTGTCTTATTATTTGGAGAAATTACAATGGTATATGAAGGAAATGGAGTTTAGTAATTACCTGTTCCTGAAAGTAGCTACCTCATGTACAGGGAAAAGCCAAGTTACCGTAAATATTGAAATTTTTCTAGTTTTTCAATTGTTATAGTTGATTCGATTTCACCGTTGGGTGATACACATGTATTGTGAAATTATCATTAATATTATTTGAAGTTTTTTTGCTACAACCCGATGATATAAGGGTATTCCATATCATGCATCATATATGAACTGGTTAGAAATCATATTCCATGCATTCTTGCTATGACATTTAGAGAGAATTACTGATTGCATGCTGTTGTGATAGATCTTTTGATATATATGCATATTTTTTTGATAGATTCTATGATCTAAAACCTGATCTTTTGATAGGGTATTGGTATATGTAAAGTTTCATTGTATAGAATCGATGATTTGGTCCCAGAGGTGTTATGGGACCTCTTGGAATGGAAATTGGCAGATCATGTTTGAGCATTAATGGAATTCTGTAAAGATATTATATGAATATGGATTCCAAACATTGATTCAAAGAGAGTATGGTCTTTCATAGGTCGGAAGCATGGCATGCCTTGATTAAATTTTATTATTTTGGGGTTCCAGATAAGTTTCAGAGGCGTACTGTCTGGAAAACCTAGAAAAAACGGCATGAAATGTTATAAACACACACCATGTGTTCTTATGTTCCGGATGAAATAAATTTTATTAAGTACATGCCGTCTAACGTATGTACATGTTATGTAGTTTTTGACCGTGTGACTGATTGTATGAGAAGAGACATAGGGCTGGTAAACTTTTGGTAGAACACACCGTGTACTGGGAGTACACGGTGTGTTGTAATCGACCGTGCGTCTTGTTGTGTGACTAACGATATGGGGGATGAGATTTATGTTATACACACTGTGTCTATAGTGTGAACTCCATGTAGTTTTACACTATTAAAACCATGTATTTCTATCCATGTATAAGTACTTGGGTAGTGGGAATATTCAAGTACATTCTATTTCTCAATAGGAACATGCTGTGTGTATAGATGTTACATGAACTTGTTAAACGAGGTACACACCCATGTTAAGGATTAAGGGAACATGTTGTTTAGTGGTTCTACACACCTTATAACCATCTTTTGAATTTTTTTTGAATTTTATCCTTATACTATTCCATTATTTTATGTCTAAGTTTTATTTTTTGATAATATCTAAATGAGGAGTGCACTTGACCTTGCAGATTCATGACAGAAAGACGTCCTCCAGTTGTATGCTAGGAACAAGGTGTTGATCAAACACCAGATATGGTAGATCAAGGACTACCAGTAGATCCTCCCATAATTCCCCATATTGGAATTTGCTGTTATATAGGATGTAAGTGCTAATGCATAGTTCTATGAAGGATTTTTGAGGATGATTTAGACCTTTTAGGGAGAACCACATCCTGCCCCGAATATGACAGAGTTGACTTGGTATTCTAGCTACAACATCCTCAAACTTTTCCGAGGATGGAGGACCACATGATACAGAGTCATGGTTGGATTTCATGCTTTCTATCTTCAAGCATCTGGAGATGTCTCTTAAGATGAGGGTGAAGCTCGTGACTACATGCTACGTGATTCCTCCAAAATATAGAGGGATATTATCTTATAGGTGGGAAGTCATCAGGATATGACTTGGGAGGAGTTTCAAAGGACCTTCTAAGATTACTTCTACCCTGAGATGTTGATGGTCGACCGAGCTTGAGAGTTCATGAATTTGGAGGAGGTCTCTCTTTTAATGACGGATTACTCTTCTCCCTTTACAGAGCTTCAGTGGTTCACACATGTTCTAGTGGGTGACGAGTTCTTAATGGCTAGGCAATTAGAGGATGGTTTCAGGTACAACATATGATTACAGGTGAATGTTTTTAGGTTGACTTAGAGGATTTATATAGTAAATTAGGTGCTGATTACAGAGCACAATATGAGGGAGTTTGGATTTGTGATCCTAGGCAATTCAACATTGAGGGCTGGTACACCTTCGACTGATAGCAGGATGCACCATAGGGGGCTTTCATGTGGTGATTATTCTAGTAGAATGGATGTTTCTTCAGGTATCTTAGTGGTGTGATAGAATTGAGATAGGAGTAGGAATAACAGACTACATTGCTCAAAGGTCCCATTCGAGTGCCGATATTGCAGTACGATGGTCCACATTCAACATTTTTACATGAAGTTCTCACTAGAAAAGAGTAATAGGGGATCTATTATGACTCCACGTTCTGGAGAAGGACCATTGGTTTCTCATTAGTTAGGTAATTAGGGTTCATCAGTCTGAGGAGGTGGTCATGGTCGTGGTATCTAGATGATAGGTTTTCAGTGACAATAGGGCGGTTCAGCTTAGGGTATCTAGGCAGGGTCGCAAGGCTGTGGTGCAGGTTAGAATTTTCTGATGAAATAGACCCAGAAAGAGCAGGATCCCAGACCCTCTATGGTTAGACGTACATTCTAGTTGCATTAATTTTAGCCTCTTTTCTTTTTGATATAGGGGTTTCCCATAGTTTTATACAATTTTACTTTATAGAGAGCCTTGGGATATGAATCTTTACTTCTGATGATGTTATGATGCTAGACACTCCGTTGGAGATTTGGATGGCTAGTGTATGTCGGTGGAAGGATTGCCCCATTGAGGTTGGTGGGTGTCACTTCTTATGGGACCTTTATGTCATAAAGATGACATGCTTCGTTGTAATTCTTGGAACAGAATGGTTGGTTTCATTTTAGGAATTTTTTACTAGTATCACTGTAGGGTAAGTTTCATGTCATCAGAGGGGGGAGAATATTTTCTTCAAAAGGGTAAATGGGATGTATATACGAGCAGAGCAAAACTTGTGAATCATGGGTTGGGAGTAATTACAATCGATATTTCTAGATTATATCTGGATAACCAGGGGAAAAAATTTATGGACTTTCCTCCAGTGGTGGATCATTTCATAGATGTATTTCCAGATGACTTTTTAGGTTTACCTCTATAGAGAGAGAGGTTGATTTCACTTTTGATCTTGTTCCAGGAGCGACACTAGGGTCTATTCCTCTTTATATGATGGATACACTAGAGTTATAGGAGCTCAAGAAGTAGTGAGAGGAGTTTCAGGCAAAGGGTTTCATCCGACCCAGTACTTCTCCTTGGGTTTTGCGTGTCCTTTTTGTGAATAAGGTCGATGGTACCCTCAGAATTTGTGTGGATTATCAGAAGCTAAACCAGTTGATGGTCAAGAATTGATATCCCTTATCTAGGATTTATGATCTATTTGATCATATTTGAGGATCCCGGGTATTCATAAAGATTTACATGAGAACTGGTTTTCATCAGTTGCACATTAGACTATCAGATATACCTCTTACAGCCTTTCGGAGTTGGTATTGTCTATAAAATTATTTGGTTATGTCATTTGGTCTCACAAATGCGCTAAAAATTTTCATGGAAATGATGAACTGAGTGTTCCATCCTTGGATTGTTTTGTGGTAGTCTTTATGGACGATATCTTGGTACACTCTCACACTCAACATGACCATTCCACCCATCTTAAGATCATTTTCAGTACACTAAGATAGCATTAGTTATATTCTAAGCTCAAAAAATTCCACTTTTGGATGGATCGGATTCACATCCTAGGTCATGTAATATCAGATACTCGAGTATCAGTAGACCCATAGATGGTGAGAGTGGTAGTTTCTTGGGATCATTCAGAGAATGTCTTTTAGGTATGAAGTTTTTTACGGATGCTTGTTTACTACAGACACTTTATTTAGGACTTTTCACACATCAATGAGCCACTGATGGGCCTAACTAGGATGGTTTCCAAGTACCTATGGACATTTTCCTACAATTCATCCTTTTAGGAGTTGAAAGGGAGATTAACTTTAGCACTGGAAATGATTTTTTTAGAACCAAGCAAGGGTTACACTGTGTTCTACGACACATAAGGTATCAATTTAAGAGTAGTGATAATGAAGGGAAAGGATTTGTCTCATACGGGTCTCGGTAGTTGAGGCCATATGATAGGAATTACATGATGCATGATCTCAAGTTGGTTGCGGTTGTGCATGCTTTGCACTTTTGGAGACATTATCATATGGGAGAGCATTCTGTGGTATACACAGACCAAAAAACCTCAAGAATAACTTTACTCAATGAGATACGAATTTGAGACAGTGAAGGTGGATTTAGTACCTTCAGTCTTTTGACTTTGTGCTTTCCAACATGCTTGAGGAAGGCAACACAGTGGCTGATGCGTTGAGCAGGAGGAGTCAGATACAAGCAGTTCATGGGGCCAGCAGTGAGTGACATCTTATGGATATGTTCTCTGAGATGAATTAATATGTGAATGATAGATAGGGGTAGATATTTATTTCTTCTATACCTATTAGCACTACTCTATTGGATTTAGTGGAAATGAGGCAGATTTCAGATTTCGAAGACCTATTCCTACGAAAGAGCTTGTCAGGTGAGGACCGTACTCCTGGGGGAACCATAGGAGAGGATGAGGTTTTTCATTTTTATGTGTGCATATGGGTGTTAGTAGACATACGTGAGAAGTTTTTTTGATATTTTCATGCCTCATTATGGGTAGTTCATCCTTGTGTCACCAAGATGTATCAATATTTACATCATCAGTATTGGTGGATAGGTATGAAGAGGGATATAACCCGTTTTTATGAGATTTTCCACCTATCAACAGGTGAAGGTGCATCATCTGTGAGTGGTAGGAATATTACAGCTCTTACACATTCTTGATTGGAATTGGAATACTGTCTTTATGGATTTTGTGATAGGTTTACCTTAGTTTCATCAAGGGAATGATACGGTTTTGGTTGTTATCCATAGGCTCATGAAAGTTTCACATTTTCTATCAATTATGAAAACCTTCAGTGTTGATGGGCTTGGAAGGTTTTACATTTGAAAGGTAGTATGTTTACAATGAGTTCCACACTCTATTATTTCAGACAGGGATTCCCAGTTTACTTCTTGTTTATGGCAGGGACTACATAGGGCTTTGGGTACACAAATACTTTTCAGTATATCTTATCATCCCCAGAGAGATGTTCAGTCCAAGCACAAAATTTAGGTTTTGGATGAAATGATTCGAGCGTGTGTTCTATATTTTAGGGGATCTTGGAAGATACACATACCGCTAGTGGAGTTTTCCTACAAAAACAGTTTTCAAGCAATGATTCTTATGGAACCTTACAAGGCTTTGTACGATAGGCCATGCCGATCACACCTATGTTGGATAAAGGAAGGAGAGGTAGCTATGTTGGGACCACGTCTTATCCAGGAGACCACTGAGTAGGTGGATTTGATTCAGAAGAGGATGTCTACTGCACAGTCTAGGCCGAAATCTTATGATGATCGATGGAGATAACCTCTCGAGTTTGACATCAAAGATCTGGTTTTCCTTCAATTCAGACTGAGGTCCGAACACAGGATGATTAGGAGATAGGAGAAGCTTTCACTAGGATACATCAGGCCCTTTTAGGTTTTGGAGAGAGTCGGGCCCCTTGCATATCGATTTTAGTTACCTCATAGGTACCAGGATATGCATGATGTCTTTCATGTTTCTCAGCTATGACGTTACTTTTCAGACCCATCTCATGTTTTTCATCCCAAGGAGGTTGAGTTGGAGGTGAATGGATACTTTAAAGATCACCCTATTTATATTTTGGATCAAAACATGAAGGTTCTCTATGGATGGTTTGTTCCTCTAGTATAGGTGTCCTGGAATCACGAGTGAGTGCAGGATGATACTTAGGAGAGAGAGGCCGATGTGCGATCGTAGTGCCCAGAGTTGTTCACATATTCTTATTCATCACCCTTTGAAGGAAAATTTGGGGATGAATTCCTCTAGGGGGGATGTTTGAAAGAACCTAGATCTTCATTTCAGGTATGGATATTGATTTTAGGTTGTTTTGAGAAAAAATGAAGAAATGCAGATTTTCTTAGTACACACCGCGTACTTCCATGTACACGCCGTGTACCCGGTTTCCACGTACAACTGCGTTTGGGGTGTGTAATGACCGAGTATATGGCCGTGTCATGACCCACCAAACCACTTAAGTCAGGGGATGATTAAAGCTACTACACATCCTGTATTTTTAAAAAACATTACATGTAGGTTTCTTTTTTATTTGATATATCCGAGTGAGGTTTCATCTCATATCTGAATCCATGTTCTTTTGGCCGTTGTTCATACAAGAGCATGATGAAACTGCCAAAAAACAACATATCCATACCAATTTCTCATCTGAGCTCTGATTAAGACACTGTAGAGTGAGTTGGAATCCCACTAGTGAGTTCTCAAAACCCTTATAGCCTTTCTTCTTGATTCTTTCTCTATATTGAATTATTAAAGGTTCAGTTTTTTCCACCTTTTTGTAGATCTATGCCAATCTAGGCCGATTCAAGGGACGATGTTTACGTATATTGATAGTACGAGTCTTAGGGAATTTGGGTCATCAAAGTCCTTCAGGAATCAGGTCCTTCAAGCCACAGAGAGCATAGAGTATCCCATTTCCCACATAGCAGGCCTCAGAAGAGGATTAGAGCAAAGAGTATCTATCACCAAAATAAAAACTAACCAAATTGGAAGGATAAAAGGGTATGGAAACCACCCTCAGGACCAGGAACCATGTAGCTTTGTACGGGGCAATGCTAGTCGATCAAAAATGGAAGGTGGGTAGTTAGGAGATCAATGATGCAGAAGCTGGGGATGCACAATTCTAGTGGGTTGGGCCTATGGGACATGTAATGGGAATAGTTTTCCTTTGGATGTTCAGGTCATGTATTGGCCTTCGGGGCATGTTGGTCATTGTGCCTTGGGCCTACGGGTCATGTAAGGGTTCCCCTTAAACCCTCAAAATTGGGATAATCAATAATAAATAAATAGATGGCCATTGGGGCATTCATTATTAAGTTATATATGCCAAATGTTCTGTATACCCACATTTGGGTTATTGATTAATTTGGAATTTAACCATATTTATCACCTTCTATGGTTTATTTAATTGATAAATGGTAGTTGCTTATGTGTAAGGTTAGATACTTTGTTTAAGGGACACCCCGTGGGTGTATTTCCCTTATTTGACTGTGTATGACTGTTTGGTCTAGAATTCCAGTTAGAATTACATTGTTTTCCATGCCTTGTTTAGTTAGGATAGAGTTACTAATTATATGAAATTACTATGATATGCATTGTGAATGTTGAAAAAGGGGGATTGGACTGTGAGAGATTACCAAATGGGTTAGACAATGAGAGCTAACCATGTGGTTATCTATAATGGATTAAGTGAATGTTTACCCAAGGGGTTAGGCCTTGAGAGCTTCCTTGATGGTCATTGATAATTGATTGATGCTATGTTAGACCAAAGGGGTTAGACTATGAGAGTTTACCATGTGGTTGTTTATAATTTCTTGTTACCTTAATAGACAAAAGGGGTTATATTGCGAGAGCTTTCCTAGAGGTTCTTTATTAAATGAATTGTTTTTATGTTAGACCTTTGGTATTAGACTATGTGAACTTTCCCAAAGGGTCGTTATTGAATAATTAAATGATTGTGAAGCATTTTCCAAGCCAAAACACAAGCTTGGATTTAGTCTTACACGATTGTTTAAATGGTCTTATGAGACATCTATTTTGGTTTCTTTATACGGGGATACCAAAATTAGGCTATATCGTAGGGTTAAAAGATTCAATGGATGATTAATAGATGTTAAATGAATGTTATTGAAAACTATATGATTGTTTAATTTTGAGTACTTCTTAGTTTATTTCATCATTTTTTTCATATTACCTATTATATATATATTCACATACAGTAAAGAACAGATCTCTGGGTGGTTGCCTACTGGGATTCGTCTAACACCATATTTGGGTCATGCTTTTCGACCCAAACAGATTATATTATTGTAGGTATAGATAAAGGAAAACACCCTTCTTCATTAGGTTCTTGATTTATATTGGAGATGGAGAAATTGAGACCAAGCTAAGGCTTGCGATACTTCTAGAGTTTAATGGTTTTATTGGTACTTTGGTTTCAACATTTCTTTCCAGCATTGTAACTTGTATTACAGTTTTCTTAGATAAATATTCCATAAATCATATATATATATTGTGGCTTATGTTGTATTTACTTCCAGTCTTCAACTATTATTCCTATTTTGTATTATTTCTTCCACAATTGGTTACTATTCGTAATCTACTCTGTATACTATGGCAATGAGGGCATAGTTTCCCCATTATCAAAATTTGGCCCATGCTACTAGTCGGTAGACTCTAGAATTTGAGGAAATGAGCACGAGGTTATGTGGCCAATTAGGTTTGGGGCACCTTTGGGTGACACCTTCATCTGGGGCATTACATAGGTATTGCATAAGTTCAACCTCAACACACACATACACACACACAACTGATGTACTTGTGAGGTTTTGAGTAGTAGAATCTAGTTAATGGTGTCCCTTATTAATTTATAAATAGGTATGTGGGAAATTTATTTGAATAAGTGAAATGAAAAATTTGGGAATCCTAACCAAATAAGGGAAATAAGGGATTAAGTGCTAAAATCAAACAAATGGGACCATTTTAAAACTTTCATAGAGTAGAACCCAAAAATCCCAGAACCTATAGAAAAAATATAATAGTAATTAATATCAGAGGAGAAATGAATTACAACATTTAAATACTAGATTAGGAAAATTTTAAATTCAAAAAATCCAACGGATTTGAAAGATTTTCATAGGAAGTTCAGTGAGGGATGACACTTATTGAATTTACCAATAAGAACAAATCTGATATCAGAAGAAAGAAATTTAACCTTCTCATTTAAAAATTAAATGGTCGTGTAACCTATATAATGGAACTTCTTAGGATGAAATAACTTAGTAGGCATTAGAGGGACATCATGATCAATAGTTATGACATGAACATTCACTGCAATGACATCCACAAAGCTTCATGAGTCGAAAGATTTAGGGCATTATCCTTGTTTATCGCCCTACATTTATCTCAGCCAATATATGGACTTTATGGTATATTTAAGTGTATTTAAATAAATAATAAGATATTTATGATAAAATTATCATTCTATATATATAAAATAATACTTAAATTATTTCTATCATGATCATTGAAAATTGTAAATGTTAGTCCTGCGTACATATGATATTCCATATCATGATATTAACATAGTTGATTTTTTATATTAATATATAATGGTTGGTTTTTAATATTGAAGTAAAAAAATTATAATAATTTCTTGACTATTATTCGAGAGATTATGGAACAATGATCCCATTGGAAAATGTAAGAACACCGATGTTGTTTTCAAATTATGAAATGAGTATCCTCAAAACACCTAACGTGGACATAACTGAATAAATAACTAAATATGTCATTGAAGTAAATGAACTAAATGGTTCAAGTATATGGGATTAAAACTAAAAGGGTTCATTATAAAAAAAATTATTTATATAAGTTTATTATATAGGATATAAAGTATATACAAGATAAGTCTAGACTCGAGTTATGAGATTTTTCTTATCGCTTTTACTTTTGTGAGACAAATTTCATATTTACCAGTTATTTCTTTTGTGTGGTGTATATAATGGAAATTTTATATGTGATATCATGAATTTCATTATATTCATGTTATTTAATTTTTCTTTTTAAGTCACTTCTTTCATGGGGTTATGATTCAAAATTTACAGAGGTGGTAAAAGTTTATTTCACAATCTTTTTATTATTCTCGATTAATAATTTTTAAGTATCCATTTGATATTTTTTAAAATATTTATATCTTAAATAAAATTTATATATATTATCCTCTATTAATTCATGAACTTTTCATGTAATAGTAAAATTTTTATCTCTTTGGAACTTAAATTTATTGTGAAAATGTTTCTAAGAAAAGATGGCTTTGTTTTCCTCTTTGGTAAAAAATGAATTTTTATCCATATACATGAATCCAAAATAATACTTTAATTAATATTTTTAACATTATCATTTTGTAATGAATTGTTTAACCATGTTTTAAATTTTAAAAAAATGTTTTGAAATGAATCTTCTTGTTATTTTCTAAATGAGTTACTTTTTATCCTGTTTAGAAACATTGTAGAAGTAATGTTTTTTATCTTATATGACATGTATAGAATTAAATATCATAATTGAAACTAGATTATTTAAATATTAATTTATATTTTTATGTTTTTATTTTTAAATAAATAATTTTTTACAATATTGCATAAATTTTTTGATTTTGAATAAGTCATTTCAAAGTGAAAATTTTATTTTCCTTAAAAAATCTTCCTTGTAATATTTTAAAGAAATTTTCATAAATGAAAGAAAAATTTGATGATATTGATCTATTTTATATTATTTTTATATTAATTTCATATATATATATATATTATTCTCCCATACTTTTAAAGTGTAATACATGCATTATGTTCATCTATTAAATAATATCATTCAAAAATTTACTTTGATTGTATTGTGAGACAATATTATCAAATCCATTTCATTCCTTATATGATTCTTATATTTATACCTTATGATTGTTTTCATTTTGTGGGAAAAATAATCATTATCATATTATTATGGGTGTACCCTTGTAGTACTCAAATTAATTGCGTAAATATTTAGTCTCATGAGGATTTATGATTGGGATTATGGGGTGACCCTAATCAATTATGGGACTTTTTTGACTGTGTGATATTGTCTATAAAGATAACCTTGACACATATTTATGTAATTTTATTTGTTCTTTCCAAATTTCCTATGATTATAGGATCTTATGATACCATTTTCTATATGTTAAGATCCCATTTTATTACTCTTGTGGCTTCCCTTTTATGATACTATATTATATTTTTGACACACATGGTATGCTTCCTTATAAAGTTTATTACCTTAACAAGAATTTTAGCTCACCCCCTTTGTCAGAGTATTCCCCAGGTTATCCCATGCATCTTTGGGAGATCAAAAGGATTTAGGATATATTATGTAGAAAAAATGAAGAAGTTTTTTTATTCTCACTTTGATGTGTTATGAACCTATTCTTCTATGGACACAAGGCCTAAAGATCTTTGGGTTACAATTATTGTATGTTTATGTTAAAAATACTGGAATAATATGTGTAAAAGGATTGATTTTCCATATAAAGGATGTAGAAAGTTGATATACCATTAACATAACAATATTTCAATATGTTAATGATAATAATTTTTTCATGTTTGTATTTCTATAGAATATTTCTATTTGGTTAAGGAAGAAAGAAACTAAAAATAGATTGGTGAATACAATTACCTCTTCTTTGGGAAACATCCTTTGGATGACACCTTATGCTTTAAAAGGATGATATTTTAGGAAGAAAAGTATATCTAAAACGTGGGGATGAAATTTAGAAAGATATTTTAGATGATACTGAAAAACTAGAGGAATTAAATTATGTGAATAAGTGAAGGGAGAGAGATACCTTTAATAAGTGAGTTGGGTGACACTCTTATAATTAATAATGCCATATTTAAGTGCATGTAGCACCAAGGAAACCCAAATTTAAGGACAAAATAAGGCTGGTTTGAAATAAATTCAACCAAAAAAATTTATCTTAGTTTTATATATATTTTATGCCTTATATATATGATTTACCCCAACTAATTAATTTAACCCTTACTATGGTGACAAAGTTTTACCGTGGTTACTATTAACATTGACCAAAAATGAAATTAAACTATATAAAAAATTCAAAAATGTTGATTAATAATATGGAAACTATATTATCAAATTCAAATACTATAATTATGATAAATTCATCTTAAAATAAGTGTGAAAAAGTTTATGAAAAACTGTTTTTTGAAAAACACATTTTCAAGAAAAAAATTGAATTTTATCAAATTTTATTCCCAATATATACTATTATATAAATGATAATATTTTATTAAATATTTTATCTAAAAATTTAATTATTATAAATAATAAATAACCCTTAATTTAATTTATTATGATAAATAAACATTATGTGTAGAAAATCATCTTTTAAGAAAAACATATTTTTTTTACCTTCAAATACATTTATTTTAATTTCTACCAAATTTTTAACCAATAAATTAATTTTTTACATATTATAAAAATAATTTTTCATAATATAATACTATTAATTAATTTTTAAATAAATCATATGAGGAAAACAATTCTCATAAAAACATATTTCAAAATAGTGCTTTAGAATCAATAATATTTTTTAGTGAATTAGAAATTATTTTTGACAAGTATATTTAATTTAAATACCATATATTATTATTATTTATATAATGCATAATAATTATTCACAAAAGTTCATGGTTTTTACTTTACTATCTATCAAATTTATTTATTTACTTTAGAGAAATATATTATTAAATCTATGGGATTTACTGCTGAGATACTCATGATCAATATTCTTCTTCCTTTTCCTTTTCTATGAATCATTTGGGATACAAAATTCCCCTGACCTTCTAAAATATATATATTCATGTTAGATGTTTTAATATCTTTTTGATGAAGTTACTCATTCAAAATAATAACTCTAACATCCACAAACACCATGTATGGATTTATAATTGAGTTCTCATCTAAGTAACCATCACCACCAATGATTCCAAGAGCGTTGAACGTAACATTAGTTCCCTCTCCAAGTTTATGAAATTCACTTTAATTAATTCCATTTGAATTTAGATAATGTTAAAGTCATTAATGAGATCATCCACAATATTTAACCATGACATCCTCATTCCAAATAACCTCTATAAAAATTACTCATTATTCATCATGGTTGGATTCTCATAAACATAAATTGGGATATTTTAGTTTTATAAATTAGTATTAAAATATAAAATGTTATAATCCACATTTCAAGAAAATGAAATAAGGATAAAACTTGGTACTTTGATATCTAGCCTCTTTAATTCTTAATTCTGAATCTCTTCTATATTAGTACCTATCAATAGAAGATCTTAAACTTTATATATAAGTATATACTTTATTTTCATTCCAAATAATGAAAAAAAATATTCTATTGAACATATATATCTTGAACTTTTCCTCATACAATTCCATTAATTCTAGAAATAAATTAAATATCATTAATTTCTAGAACACCTAATGAGTATTTAGAACTAATTGTCAGTATTCTTATACACATTCGAGGGTAGAATGATTCTTTTAAATTGAGCTTTGAAACACCTTTCCTAGGGTCCAGTAATTTGAAACTCTACAACTGAAGTTCTAATACCACTTCTTAGGTTTGACTAACCATATAAAAACTAAAAATATATCCTATATAACATACATAGTGGATACAAATAACCTTAATGAATCTATATACATGATGTAAAAAAACATAGAATATAGGCCATGCGCAGGTCACTGTACCACAATGAATATCTTTCGAATGAACCAATTTTTTTTCCAAAAGAAGCTGGTTAAATAAATAAATGCTAAAGAATAAACAAAATATTTTTTCATTTTTTAGACTTTATCCTACTCCATACTATAAATGATATCATAGTTTCATTCTAGGATTATAGGGTGACTACAATCTATGTAAGTCATGAATAAAAAAATAACCAGTTCTATTATTTTTAGCAGAACCCATATGGTGTAATAGGTTCCACAATATTCTAATATCCATAGAGAGTTTTATAGAAAATATATGTTTTTTTGGGCATCCGTTTTCTTGATCAAATAATTGAACTACCTTAACTTCTCTTTATAGTGTATAGTGAACGATTACTTAAAATATGTTATTTTATCCTTACATAACCTTCTAAAGAATCATACATATTCAATTTGATGTAATACATAAAAAGAATAATTTATAAATCATTAGATGAAACCCCTACATAATTCCCTTAAACCTCAACACTCCATACATTAGGCTTGTAAAGGTATATTTAGATCTCCTACTTATAACTTCCAAATTGTTGTATACCTATCTTTAAAACTTTGAAACTTTATAAATTCTTCACCACCATCTCCATACATGATAAAAAATTAAACACCCATGATCTACCCTTTTTTGTATATTTAGTTCAATTTTTGGAATTTTTTTACATAACTCAACATAACACTCCCTCTATTCATAGTCTACTAGAACCTTGTATTCAATGAATTGAGAGAATGATATATTGATGAATTTTATAGTTTTAAAAGTTTTATAAATTATTTTTATATAATATAATTTAACATAGTTTCATAAAATTAAAACCACTTATATATATTCCATTATGTACTCAAACCATTCAATTAATATTGATTAGTGAATTCTGTAAATATTATATTCATTTAAACACTTTGAAACACTCAACATAGTTAATTAAATTAATTATTAACCTTTAAATAATCATAAAATATGTATATACTACTCAAATATATTTTTACATGATGAATAATAAAGCCCGATATCATTTTGAGTATCCATTTGAAGGATCTTGCATTTTATCAAATTATATGATAATGTTATAGACCCACTAGGTAAAATACATTGGGGTGGGGTGAGTTAGGGTATGAAATATTAAATCAACTACTCATTTTTATCTTATTTAATCATTAAAAAAACTCTTATATCTTCTTCTCAAAAAAATATATAAAATAAATTAAAAGCGTGTAAGAGAAACATCAATTTTACTTGGTTCACCCTAACAGGGATGATTCAATGAGAATAAAAAGAAAATTTTCTAGTATACCTGAATCACTAAAGTTAACTACTGTTATAATGTTTGGAGTGGGATCATAGTCCCTTATTGTTTAGAAATACTCACTTATTTAAATCTCATTACACTCTCTGTTGAAGTCCACTCACTGTTACAATATTAAAAAACTTTTGATAAGTTGGATCACTTTTGATTACATTACAAATGGTATTTCATGGATATCTTCTTTCATCAAAATGATTAATTTTAATTTACGATAAATTTTATAGTCAATTACCGTAATGTTTTTACAACTTTTACTTTCATGAATCATTTTCCAACTTTAACACAAATTTGAAGTTTTCATATAATAATTTACTTTTGTAAAACTACACAAAAATTCATGATACTCACTTATTTATAGATATATAATCTCCATTATTCATGAAATGGATTCGAATGTAAATTATTTCATGTAAGAAATACATTCACACAAGTCTTATAAAAAATAGATCTATCAGATCCAATTATTTCTCTTCAGAAATAAAAGGTGTAGAGACAAATTCATAGGAGTGACCTACCATTATCATAACTCTACACCATTTATGAAACATCACATTCCTAAAAAATGAAACCTCTATTGATTATATTCCCATACAACTAATCATCATTACATAACATCTCTTCTTCATGCACTGTGTTCTCACAACTCCATGTTTCATGAATTTTACAAACTTTCAACAAAATATTCCCTTTAACATATTATCATTGAGGTGTATATGAATAATTATGTTCATTAAAATTCCCCCATTTTCATGAAAATTTATATTTATGTGAAAAGAATTCATTTTCTATAAAATTAAATTTGTTCCTCCCCCAGAATATTTCTCCCAAATATTTAGTAAGCACTGGGAAATGTGTCCACTTTTTACAACTACCTTCTTCAAAAAATTCTATCCTTTTTGAGAGCCTTCCCTTGATGAATTCCTTGTGATATCCTCTAATTTGGAGTCTTTTCAACATTATTTTTAAAAAACAACCCTCTTTCTCAACTAAAAAATCATAAAAACTCTAAACCAATATCTTGAGGTATTTTTTCCAATAATCTCCGCCTTTGGGTTTGTTGAAAATAATTTAAATTCCTTATCATTCTATTGAAAAACAATGGAATACCTACTTCCTGAATCACCATTTTATTTTTTTTAGCCTAAGATAGACAACTCCATATAGTGATCAAAGAAGTTCTCAACATGTACTATATGACCAGATGAGTTAAGATTAGTGTGAGAAACAAGAGTAATTTGTAAATTTCATTAATTAATCACATTATTATTGATAACACTTATTGAATATTAATCGAAACTAAATGTAAACTCACAATAAGCCCTCAAAACTACTCTACAAACTAAACATGATAAATTCATACATCAGGAACCCAAAGACCACTCCTTTTATGATTTTTTTTTCAATGATGGAACATGATAAACATCACTAAATTTAACTACCACATTTAAAAATTTCATTTTCGTTTCTATATATAAATTCTCTTCCCCTTTAATAAATTTACTCGTTCTTATTTTTGGGTTGAGAAATATCATCTCACTACTTGAATTTATTGCTCCCCCTTTGTTAGTAATCCCAATGGTCACTGATTTTCGGTCTAAAACACATAAAGGAAGAGTTATTAGTACATAGGGAAATTTTTAACACACCTTGGGGAGTTAGAGTTCCACATCCACACTTTTGTATTTGTTTGGGGTGGGGGGGGGGGGGGTTAAATGGACTCTGTGTGATGTTAAATTACATTAGAATTATTATTTTGGTAATTTATTTGTCATGATGTATAGGAATTTCAATTCTTTAGTAATATACTCAAATTTCACCGACACATTCTCCACATTCTCATTTATAAGGTAATATTTTATTTCAATGTGATTTGTACTTGAGTGATGAAAGTTGGTTTTTTACAAATTGACATCACATGAATTATTACAATTCATTCCAATTAGAGGCTTCACCTCAAATACCATGTCTTTAAGTTGTTTCTTTATGCATAATAATTGTGTATATTCTTGATAAGATGCAATATATTCAACCTCTGGATTTATTATAGAAACAAAATATTATTTGTTTCTAAGTCAATAAATGCATATTATTCTATGATAAAATGAACTACTTGATTATTTTAATTTCTTTCATCCATCTAATTATATCAAACATCATTTATATATCATAATAAATCTTGATCAAATATTTCACTATAAAACAAACTAAAATCCATTATTATTTTGATATTAAGTATTCTTCTTTTCACTATTAGAAAATATATTTCTTGGATATTTTTTTTGTACCATGACCCTAGGAATGTAGAAAACCCAATATCAGGTTTTTTCATTGTTATATACAATAATATCCTAATGATATATTAATATTCTATGACATTGAAAACATTTCCATCATCATATCTTGAAAAATTCATCCAGATTGCAACAATATTTTTCATATACTTGGAATGATCCATTATAAATATTCTTATAATGACTTTGGAATATTTATATTGAGATACGAATGTTTTATTACCTCCATATAAATCAAATATACCAAGAAAAAATATAAACTCACTAATTATTGACATTTAAAGCTCACACTTCAAGAACTTTGAAAAATGTTTTCACTGTTCTTAATTTGATTCACTAAAAATTATGTCTTCCACATATATTAACATTATAATCCTTTGATCAATATCATTTTTGAAAAGTAGATTGTGATAAACTCCACCAAGCTTGAAATAGGTCTTTTTGAAATACTGATCAAGTCTTGAATACCATACTCTACGCGATTTTTTCATTCCATAAAGTTCTTTATTGAACTGATAAACTTTTTTTTTTCATTTTTTTAGAAAAGAAAATCATATGGTTGTTTTATTTACACCTCTTATTCTAAAATTCCATTTAGAAATTATAAATTAATATCTATATAGAATAACTTGAATTTCCATTACACTTCTATGGATAATAATAGTTGAATTCTCTATAACCTTTATATAGGTTTAAATATTTATTTTATATTTATTACCTTGATATGGAAGTACCAATTTCACACTATTCATTTATTGTTTTGAATCCCATTTTGCATCGTCATTTAGTTTGTTATCGAAGATCCAATTAAATTCGCCGATTTTTTTTTCAATCAGTCTCGAAACAGTATTCCATGTTTGATTCTTCTCAATTTTTTCATGGATTTATTTATTTCCTAGACATAATATTAATAACATAAAGATTCTACAAATCTATTTGACTCTAATTGAGATAAGGAATAAATTTTTCATATAGAATTCATTATCACTGTCTATACTAGTGTTATCAGATCATTGATTATATTCTTCCTATCAATTGTAGCTCATCTTTTTGGCTATTATGTAGGTTTTTATCTAACTTCATCCTACTAATCATTAGTGTTGATTTATAAATTTTACTCAAGTCCTTGGGCTCCCCCTCATCTTCTTAACTCTTCATTAATATCCTAGTTAATCTTCTAACTATTTTTCTAAATATTCTATTTATTCTCACTTTAGTGACATCATTGATTAAATATTCTTTCCTAGCCAGTTAATAAAGCATTTATATTATTTTATCTTTCCTGAGTAGCTAAGGAAAATTTCTTCATATCCACAAGACTCAAACTTAGTATGTTTCTCTTTATTGATAATGAAACAGTTACTTCTTAAGATTTAAAATTTATTTAACATTATCTTCTTTTTATACCAAAACTTGTATATAGTATTTTATTACCTTGAATATAAAAATGATCTATTAGAAATATAGACCAATTTCATTATTAGTTTCCTCTAAAAATTATATGGTAGGTCATTCTTGATAAGAAATGTTTTTGACATGTTGTTTATGAGCCAAATTATCTTCTCAACCAGGTTATTTTTCTATAGAGTTATTAATGTAAATACTTGGTTCCATATCTTAAATTTTTGGAGACAATCCTCCACCGATATGTTGGTGAAATTCATGTCATTATCTGTCTAAAATTTACTAATCGTTTTCCAAAGTATCTTTTTGGCCTCCCTCTGATACTATGTAATGAAACTGAACACCTCATACTTGTGAGTGATGATGATTATCCATTCCATATTACTGTAATCATCAATAAAAATAATATAATATGTCAGCCGATAGATATCTGTTGGGGTCATTAGTCCACATACATCAACATACAAAAAATCAATAATTCTTTTTTACCTTTCTCTTCTTCCTTATACATATATCAAGAAATATTATCTTTTTTTGTAAACATTTAATGTGTTTATATGATCCCATTATGTCCCAGGTAAATCTTAAGATCCACCATTATTTTCTAGATCTTAGCAGAATTTTTAGCTCATATTCTTAAACCACTTAATAGAAATAATTTTCTCTTCTTCATTTTATAAAAATTACAAATATTGTTCTCAAATAATAAGGTAGAGATTCCACTTCAAAGGCTTCCCTTTCATACTATAATAAAATGTAAATATTCTTATTCCCAAGATTAACTTTCATAACAATTTGATAATATTTTCCCTTTACTTTAAACATATTATTTGTAAATTTTATTTCCTCTCTTGATTCACATAGTTGAATAAAACATAGCATGTTGTGACTGAGACCCTTAATAACCAAGAAATAGGAATGTCTAATTTCATTTCCCCTAATTTTGATTTCTAAATACAATAATCTTTATACATTCATTGTTTCCAAATATAAAAATACCTTCCTTTTTATACTTGATACCCATTACAAGATCCTTATTTTCGATAATTTACGATGTGCACCGATAGTCAAGTATCTATACGACAATAAATTTTGATGATTTGAGGGTAATATCTACAAGATATACCTTTTCAAATATTTTCTTTGGGATATATGTCATCAAATTCAATCTTGGTGTTGAATGGCATTCATTATTTTCTTCAAAATATAATAGAAAAAACTATTCTTGAAAATATGAAAATAAAATTTCCAATTTAATATCTCTTGATGATTCATTATGAACCTCTATATGAACATTTTATGTATTTATTAGAATATTATTCCGCATTATCAATGAGAATTACATCGTCATATATCAGGATCATCTACACAAGAAATAATGACCATAAAAAAATTCTTGTAATTTTAAACTCTACCCGTCTACCCATGTTTCTCTTTTTCAATCCATTGCCTCTTGGATATGGAATAAATATATTTAGAATGTACCATATTCACAAAACAATAACACTTGATAATTGTTCTATTCTTGTGTATAACATTGGTTATCCATTCTGTTATATTGGTATTCTTATTTTGGGTCATACATAAAAGAACCTTCAAATTTTAACTAGGTGCATATAGAATGGAATGAAATATCATGGTTTGTTTCAATCAATCCCCATTACATAATTGTTATTATGATGTATCTTTTTATTCTCCAAAAAATTATTTTCTTGTTTTACTGGATGTCTATTATATACTTCGATATTTTCCATGTCTTGAATTATTTACATCCCCAATGTCATACAAGGATGTAAGAGTCTCTCATTATCTTCTATGTTTTTTTGTATGCTGACAATTATCCCCTCAATCTCTTCAATAATTTTGACTTGTCCCTTTACAATGTTATTCAAACAAGTGGTAACCTTGTATTTTTATTTGTATTTGAGCTTATAGTCAGAAACCTTCTCTGATATTTTCATATTTTTTGGATTTATGTTTTTTAAAATAATTCTTCAATTCAACCTCACCTCCTCGTACTATTTTATATATAGTTTGGCATCATGAACCAATATGTTGGATTTCTTAATTTTTGCACTTAAAATTTCCATATCTTCAAGATAAACGTCTAATTTTCCATGATGATGAAATAGATCTTCCACTCCCCCTGTCATCATCACTGTCTTACTTTTTATGAAAACTATCTATAATTACTAACAAAGAATCTTCAATGTAAACTTTACAATAAACAATATATTCTGCCTAATTTTCTTTTAGAAACCTATTTTCTTATTAAAGAAGGTTCTTTTTATTTAATAATTTTTATTTCATATTTCTATTTCCATTCACATTGGATAGAGTTTTCATTATTGAAATTTCATCATCATCATTATCATATTTAAACTTCTTGGGACACTATTCTAAAAGGTTCCCAACCATTTTTCACTAACATTACATGAGTGGAAATTTTACATTAAACTTTACCTTATTCATTTATATATATATATTAGTAAAGGAGTGACATGAATTCTTCCACCTCTTCTTACTGATTATCTTCCATGGTATGTATCTTCAAATATTTTAATTTCACCTCCTTTGACATCACATTTTACATAACCTTGTTATTACTATTACAAATCTCACATTATACATTAGTGATATCAAACTATAAATTGTTATCTAAATTGGATATTTTCCCCAGAGGATAGATACTTTTGGATTGAACTGAGGTGGAAATATTCTTAGGATTCACATGAAAATATTTATAACATAGAAGTTTTCCCTGAGACCACACATGTTCTCCATAATTACATTCACCTGATTGATGAAGAAATTAAAAAATACATTTAGATGCATCTAAAACTAATCATACTTATTCCAAATAACATTAAAATATTATTCTTGTACATTTGAGTTTCCATTATAGATATATATAATATTTTACTGCATGGAATTTGGGGATTTAACCAACATAAACTTCATATATATTTTTTTGAGAAACATCCTACTAATGAATTGATTCCAATGAAATCAATATACAGTTCCTTATAATCTTCTTATCATAAATCCTAGATGTCCATACCGAACAAAATACTATGCATATAATCTATATACACATCCATTCATAAGGACCAGAAGTAGTATTGTGTCTGATTCTTCCATAGTTGAAAATTATTTCCTTCAAATATCATAATCCCTCTATGATTATATGCTTCCATTACATATACTAAGTGAGAAAACCAATGCATTTAACCTTTATATTTGATAAAAATTATTGAAATAACAAGGATAAAAACCATAAGAGGGGGGGGGGGGGTAAATCATAGTGTGAAAAATTAAATCAACCACCCCTTTTGATCTTTTTTCATCATTAAAAAAATCATCTTTTATCTTATTATCATAGAAGTAAATAAACTAAAATAAAATAATGAAAGAGACCCAATTTTTTTTGTGGTTCAACCTAACCATGATAGTCAAGGATCATGAAAAGGAAATGTTCTAATGTTTTAGAATTATTAAACCAAACTATTGTTATAATGTTCAGAGTGGACTCACTGTCTCTCCTGGTCTAAAACTACTAACTTGATAAAATCTCACTACAATCTCTACTAAAGTGTACTAGTTGATCATTTGATGGAAACTTTTGGTATGTTCAATCATTTTTGGTTACACCAGAGTTATCATATAATGAAAATATTCCTTTATCTAAATAATTAGTTGAAATTTACCATAGAAATTATAGGCAATCACCTAATAGATTTCACACCTTTTCCTTTCATACAACAATTGTATAACTTTGGACAAAATTATGAACATTCACACTGTAACACCCCAATATTATTATGGTAAGTCTCATTTTAAATTCAATTTCTTTGATAGTTTACATCACATGCAATAGAGAGCTTAAACAAACAACTAAATATTATTATTTAAATGTTACTATTATAACATAGCCATTAAATTTGCAGTTATGAATAGTATTAACTAACTTATGATAATATATGTTTTTAAAAACCTAATATGATTTCAATTGTTTCTAATTAATTATAAATTAAAATATAATCCAATTGAATATAGATTATTTTTTATTCTTCCAAAGGAGTTTCATCTTAATAAATTAAATTAACTACAATTAGTAAATTACATTAATGAAATATATTTGTTATATATTAAATCAACTATTTTTGATATACATCTACTATATTTTATAAGTATAATATAATAACATAACCAATTTTACGCATAAAAACCTATATTTTTTCTAAATGTAGTTTTACTGCCTTTTAATGGCGAACCTATTTTAAATCCAATTTTGGAGACTTTTATAAATTCTATTTGAAAAAATAAAATTTTAATTTTTAATTGGAATATAAAATTTTTCTTTGAGTTAATTTTTGTTATTTTTATGATAAGTTTCAGGTTTTGATGAAAAATAACAAAATATTGTATTTTAATTGAAAATAGTTTTTTCGTATAAAAAATTCATAGTGTTAAATTATATTTTGGATTGGTTTTAAAGTATAATTAGGTATATTATTTATAATTTAATCTATTTTATGTCATTTTAATGTATTCCACAATGAATTTTTATTAAAAAAAATTTCAATCTTTTGAACATTTTCACTTTAAAAACCTGTTTTCTCATTTTTTTCAATGGGATTAATTTTAAATTCATTATTGTAATTTCTATGTTTTTGATTTAAAAAATAGATTCAATATTTTTAATTAGTGGTTAAATTTTTTTAAATAGGTTTATTTTGTTTTTGGTCATTATAAATAGTGACGTTATTAATTTTCTATTAACACGATTAAAGGTAAATCGAGTGATTAAGGGTAAAAATTATATTATAAATATAAAAAAATTACCCTAACAGTTGAAAAAATTTCATTTGATGAGTGGGTTTCAACCAAAATAATCCTTAGGATGATAATATAATAATTTTAATCCACCCGGATGAGAGATGTACTTTATTATGTTTTATTTAAAGAAAAGTCAAAGATGCCGAACTGATATTTTTAATAAATATATCATTTTTAACATAGGGTTATACAAAATTTATATTAGACTATAAATATTAAATATGAATATAAAATATTTATATTCATCATTATAGTTTACTTTTAATTTTTATGAAATAAATAATTACATTAGAAGGCTTATACAATGAGGATGCCGTAATTATATAATTAATGGATATATCAAATAAATGATATGAAAAATATTTAAATAAATATAATTTGAGATAATTAATGTCACCCAAAATTTTTATAGATAACTTTTACATATTAGTTACATGATAGAAGTTTTTTATGAAGATATATATTTTTATAATATTTTTAAAAATTCAAGTAATTAATAATATCAAAATTGACTTTAATGATATTTTTGATAAATAATAATTTATTAAATGATATAAAATACGTAAAAATGTAAAATTTGGAAAACTAATTTGGATAAAGTTTTAAATATCATAAATGACTCATTTAGGGTTATTTTTGATTTTTATAGTAACTATATTAACCTTTAAAGAGTAAAAATTCATGTTTTAATGATAAAAGATAAAAGGTTTAAATATGGGTTAAAACTAAAGGATATGGGTAATAATGGGACCTAACCTTGTCTAAAAATTATTTTTGGAGGATTTAGACCCAAAATAATATTATTTTAGAAAAAAATTACTTATTATACATTTTAAATTAGAAATTTATTTATATTAATTTAATTATTTGAGAGTTTCAAAAAGTAATACTCACCTAAATTATAAAAGGGAACCTCCTCTCTCACTTTATCATACCACTTTTGGCCCTCTAGATCAACGAAGCCCTACCCAATTCTCCTCAAAACATCCTTAAACATGTTTTGGAGTTCATGTTATTCTAAAAATACTATACCTATATCCCTTAAGAAGAGATCTAAAGGGAGTCCTCCAAAGAAGAATTAGTCATTTTTACCAACATATCCAAGTTAATTTCTTATTGTACACATTCTTCATAGTTTTTTCCATAATAAAGTAATAAATATAGTATCATTTATATTCTAGGATATTTTAGGGTTATGGGACAACCATCTACCATGATATATCCATCATACGAAACACGAAATGAGTAACTGTGCGTATATATGACTTACCATATCCACACTGTGGTGTAATTTATTTTTCATCACCACTTTATTTGGTGTTAGAGTTGGTGGCCTAGAACCAACTACTTTGTACTTTATGATAAAATTGTATTCATGGAATTTAATTTTAATAAATACCTTATCATATCTTGTTTTTTCTTATATGTGACAAGGCATGTGATATTCTCCTAAGGATGGTTGTTTCACTAAAGGGTCATAGCGGATCCCTACTATGATGAGAACCCAGAAGTGGCATAACAATATTCTTGAATATATGTTGTATGGACAGATGATGTTATTTGAGGGAAAAAATAATACAGGCCATTAGGGGTGAGGGCTGATAAAACATTGAGTCACTTTATCATGGTGTATGCCCTTGGTAATATTGAGGAGGATATTATGAGAACGAGACTCGCCAGTAGGAAATCCACATTTTATAGTGTCATTGGATGTTCTTTTCTACGGATGTCTGTATTGGTCCTTGGACTTTAAGATTATTATTAATGGATATTAAAACCATGAACTTAGATTTATTGATGAAAACTATGATGACACACTGTTCGCAGCGAGGTAGGGTATGTTGGGGGCTTCACGAGAAATATCACATTAATAGATAATACGAGAATGTATTTGTACCTTATGTTCCATAACATAAGTTGATATCTCAGGACCTTTTATGTAATTGATATGACCTAAATTAATCCATTTCTATGTTGAGGAATGGGAAATTTCCATTCCAGGATGTCAGAGAAAGAGTAATTGACCACATGATTTAATTAAAATAGCATGCAACACGATTGATTCGAGATACCGAGACAAAGGGATTACTTTACTCGGTAAGGGTTTGTATGAGGTGAGATTCCATTGCGGTGTTAACTTTTTTCTCTATGGGTTCCTTGGTGTGATATTAGATTCTAACATTGGAATTTTGGTAGGATCCACCTAATTCCACTAAGAAAGTGGATTAGAGGGTCACACTCTAAGTGTTTCCAAGTATCTTAGTTAAATATTCATTTAACAGGTTGAATAAAGATTATTCCCATTTGTGGTTTAATAATTATTCAAGGATGCCTGATCCCATTTATTTCGACACTACTTTTTCAATAGCATATATTATGGGTGAAATAATAAATTTGATAGAGAATAATTCAGTGATATTTATTTAAGAAATAAAAAGTCATTATTCGAGGTCTAACAAATGTTGTGGAGTAAATAAATAAAATGGAAAAAAGTACACACCGTGTATATTAATATACATACCATTTAGTTTCTCTGGGGATTTTTGAGAAATAATATTTTTTATTTAATTAAATAATATTAGGTGTAATTCGCTCGGTGCATGTCAAGTGATAATAATATTCAAATGTTATTATTAGACATGGTGTCTTACTAAAAATTAAATGAAATTAATAAATTCCTTGGGTAATTAACTCATTTTTATTATTCTAAGTAATATAAATCCTAATTACATTATTATCATTAATACTATCCATTCTATATGGTTGTTCACAATGGATATGGTGAATGATCTCAAGTCAAGAAAGAATTCCTTTCCACCATGAATGCTCTCATGTTACAAGAGATATCCTCCTCCACCAAATCTAGTAGAGCGCTTTGGAAGCATCTCTCAAGGCGATCGAAGGAAAACATCGAAAGAAAAGGATCTTTCATGCTATCACCTAAACATTACATCAGTGACATTTAGAGAAATGTGGATCACATGTGGACCGCCACTAGAGGAATCCTACACTTGGATTTTATGATGCAATGATAGATCACATTGGATTGTGACCAGAAACATCAATGGAGAGAGAATCCCATCAATATAATTCTTTTCTTCTTAATTAAATAAATAACAACCAACATATGATTATTATCTCCATGGTTCGAGTACTTCCCTATTTACTTTTCGATATTCATTATCCTCTGAGGATCCGATGTATTATTATTGTGAAGGATCTTGGATTGATGGTTATTAATGGTAAAATTAATGTTGGGTGAACCATCCACATGCTTCTGCTTCACCCAAAACCTAAAAGTGGAATCAATGTGTGATCATATCATTGATTATAATTATTTCATTTTTTTGATGATTTACACATTTAATAATTTAGTTAATTCAATTCAATTTAATCATTCTGTAAATATGAATGTTGAGATTTGTTCCTCCTCTTTCATTTCTCATTCACCTGACAGAAATGATCCTTTCTTTTATTTTTTTTAAAATAAAACAACTTAGGATCTCATCCAGATGTTCCAAAGGTTCCCGACCATATAACACCAGAACACATGGTGTGTCATTTTGACTCACACGCTGTGTATTTAGAATCACACGACTTGTATTCCTCCTCACATGATGTGTAGTCAAGGTTTGATGCATCGGGACTGGTCCACCTAACCAAGACATGTGTTTCAGTTTATCTTAGTATTTTTGACTCCATGTGTTGACTAGGAATAGGTGTAATCCTTTAGGATAGGGTTGGACAGTGTACCTTGTACAAGGCTTTCCTGGCTAAAGACTGTGTAACACAGATACTGCACGACATGTGGCCCAATGGACATGCTATGCACTCCAATTATTTCAGAAGTAAATCTACACACTTTATCCTTAGGAATAGACTTCGGATGGAAAGTGAACGATAGTACATGCCATGTAGTAGGAACTACACACTATGTACTCATCCAAATTACGCATTTTTATTAAAAGTTATTATTATATTATACAGATTCTTGATATGTGTACAATGGTGCAGGTGTAAATATGGGGCACAACATGTGATAGGTGTTTTATACATATGTGTTTAATTTAGCATTTGCGTTATGTTAGTTTCTACTCATTGGGTGTTATGAACATGATTTCACTGAGTTTCCTCCAAGGTACAAGTTGTAGACAGAGATAATTTTAAATGAATTAAATTATATAAAATTATGCTCGATGAGAATCCCAAGGAAATTCAGAAAAGGGTTTAAGATAAAAGGATTGATTAATTAAATATAATAATTAATTGATTCGAGGGTGATTTATCTTAAAAAATAATTATTAAAGAATTGAATGCTAGTTTTAATTATGCATAAATATCATTTCATGTATGTATAATCATGATCTAGACCAGGACCTTTATATGTGGATGATTTCTTTTAATTTATTTATTTAAACTAAATTTGTTGGCTTGTGAGTCTTCTCCCCATTAATATGTAGGGCCTGCGTGCCCAAAGTTTCTTTTATGTAGAACCCTATGTTACCCCTCAACTACATGTGAGATAAATGAATATGTAATGGATTGATCTCCCATGCTAGTTGAGGTAACTCAAGTTAGGATCCAAGGGAAAACCCATCCATGTCTCTAGGAATGTGAATGCTCCTAATCACCTTTTTTATGCTGGTGAAATCATTATTTTCCTTCAGGGTGATAAAAGGAACATTCTTAACCTCAAAACTGCTCTCTCACAGTCTGAAGATATTTCTATCCAAACCATTAGTTGGAAAAAATCCCACATCTTCTTTGGGAAGAACTTTCCTCCCAATAGAAAATGTAACATTATCAGGGACCTCATTCCGAAAGAAGTTACACTCCCTTTCACTTATCTTGGTGTTCCTGTCTTTTGGTGAAGGCCCATTTCTGGAGAATTTTCGACTTTTGTTGACCAAATTCTAAACCATATTTCTTTTTGGAATGGTTAAACTCTTTCCATGGTAGGAAGGACTTGCCTTGTTAAATATACTATTATTTCCAATATGGTTTACTCCATAATGGTCTCCAAATGTCCTGTTGGTATTATTAAAAATATGAATATCACTATTAAGGATTTCATATGGACTGGTAGTACTCTGGAAAGAAAACCTGTGACTATTCCCTGGTCAACCTATTCCAATCTCTTTCAGAATGGTGGTATTGGTAAAAAAAATTAAAATTATTTAATGAATCCATTTAGGATAGACTCACTTGGAACCTTCTTCAAAAGACTTCAGATTCTATTACCTTTATCAAAAATAGATTCCTTGAAAAAAAGGTGGGAAATTATAATTTCATTAGTTCTTCCATATGGCATACCATCCAACACTCCTTCTGCAATATTATGAATAATTATAGATGGATGGTCTCCAGAGACTCCTCCACGAAATTCTGGTTGGATAACTGGACTAGCACGCCTTTAATATATATGATATATTCTGATCATACTCCTGAAAAAATAAATATCACTATCAAGGATATTTTAAACTCTCAACATGATCTCCTCCCTAATACTATTTTTAATGTCATTGAAAACTAAACATTAACTTACACTGATGATTTCTTAATTTGGGAACAATCTTATATTGGTATTCTTAACTATAAAAATTTCTACAAAAATTATTGTTGTAACTATGATAATGATTATAGCTGGCTCAAAAATTTAAACAAACCTTAGATTAAACCTTTGATCTTAAATCTATTCTAGAATACCACTCACAACAGAGTCCTCACTGAAAATTGCATCCAATATTTTGGAATCTATCTTCTCTCTAAGTGTAAAATCTATTATCAACACAGTGAAAATAAAAACCACCTCTTCCTTTATTATGTTACTGTTTATGAAATTTGGAACTATATTCTTGAAATTTTTGATTGCAGATGGATGATTCTTAACTCTGTCATAACTCAACAAAAGAAATGTACAGAAATAGAAGGATTTCAAAAAATTAGGAATCTCTTCCTTTCTATAGTTGTTGAGCTCCACCATGCGATCTGGTATGATTAGAATTCTATTATTCATAACAATTACTGAATAAATCTAAATGCAGGTCTAATTTGGATCATTATTGCTATACATACAGATTATTTGTTGCAAAGGAGACATTTCCACAACACCATGCACAACTTTGGAATCTTGAAGTGTCTTCAGATTAATAGAAATTTCTGTCAACCACATCGCACTTACAAGGTGTTCTAGAGATCCCCTATCCTTGGATGAATCAAAATAAATATTTATGGCACCTCCAAGGGAAACCAGGGAACTAATGGGTGTGGTGATGTCTTCATAATTCACCTCAGTTAGATTCTTGGATGTTTCATGGGTAATTGTGGCATTGTCTCTACCCTTGAAGCTGAGATGTTGAGTTTGATACATGCCATTTACTTTTCTGAGATCACTGGTTAGAGAAACCTCTGGATTGAAAGTGGCCCGATGACCATCGTACAAGGGATTTGGAATGGAATAACTCATCTTTCATGGCTGATTACTAAACTTTGGATGGAATGTTATCGTTTTCTTATCGATATTAACTATATCATCACACTTGTTTACTGAGAAGAAAACACGGTTAAAGATGGCCTGGACAACATGGAAGTAGATGAAGACATTACATAGTTTTAAGATCTCCTCACTGATCTTGTTTCATTTCCTGAAAAATATTGTAACATGATCCCATATTTTTGAATCCTGTAAACTTGCTTTTAATAATATTTGTCCTTTGGTCATTGTTTTTCAATGCATCACCTTCAACTAAAAAAAATCAAACAAGGATGCAAGATGAAACTAAAATAAGACATTCTTGTGCATAAATATTATCCTATACATAGTTAATCACTTAATTATATCCCACTTAATATTAAAAAAAATATAAGAAAGATAATAAAATAGATATTAACATATATAGATAAAATTCCTCAAGGAAATATTAAGTCAGTATATCCTTCCATAATCTTGGTTAGAATCAAACCACAGTTCAATGTGCTTGACCAACTCTAGCTGGGATGCTTCAATTATCAGAGAATCATAATTTGAGGTTTCAGGTTGATATGACTTGGTTCATATAAAGGGTTTACTGCCACAGTAGGACTTGGTGTGACCAAGAGGCAAAGGTTGAGGAAATCCAAAATAAAAGGATTTCAGGATTGGGGAGTCCACTTAACGGATTAGGGAGCTACGAGTTAATGCAGTTGGCATTTGGAATGCCTACCTACAACCATTCAAGTTTCTTGAACAACCCTATTTGGGGTAATTTTAAGGGAGATATGGGTCCTTGCCACTAGAATATTCAAGCAACAGAATATTCTGAAGTCAAGGGTGAGGGATATTGGATTTCGATAAAATAATGGGATTCTAATAGGTATTTATTTATTTATTTTTCTTAGTTTTATCATGATAAAGTACTAAATATCTAACCATCTTAATTTGTAGAAATTTCAAGAAAAATGACATCAAACATATCATTTTGAACTATACTCGAGAAGGAAAACCTTCTCACCAGCACCAATTTCCTAGAATGGAAAAGGTGTTTACATGTCATCCTTCACCATGAGAGGAAATTGTATGTGCTAGCGGAGCCTGTTCTAGTTGCGCCTGGAAATGAGGCCAGTGATGAAGAAATATCTATCTTTATTAAAATTTTGGATTGTGCCACATATGTGCAGTGTTTCATGCTATTGGCCATGTATAATAATATCTTGAATCAACATGAAAACATGGATGTGTATAACATGATGTATCACCTTAAGGATCTCAATTAAGAGAAGGTGAGAGAGGAGAGATATTAGATCTCCAACGCTTTGTTCACAACTAATCATGGAGATTCTGCACCAGATGAGACTTATATAGTCAAGATTATTTGATATATTGAATTCTTGGAAGTATTAGGGATTAAGTTCATGGATTAGTTGCATACAGATCACATACTGTCATCACTTTTGTATACCTTATCTAGTTTTATTCTCAACTACAATATGATAAACAATGAGAAGAGTCTATCAGAACATCTGACCTTAATTCACTAGGTAGATAAGGACCTATGGCATGGAAAAACATTAGTACTTATGGTGAATAAGAAGAGTAAGGACAGGGAAAAGGGTCCATGTATTTATAAATCGTTAGAATCCGTCAAGAACCACCGCTCTAAGAAGGGTAAGATCTAGAGGAAGGGAAAGGAATGGGAGGTAGTATGTTTTTCATGTGGAAAGCCAGGCCACTGAAAGAGGTACTATACCCAGAAGCATGGGGATTCTAGTGGTGCATTTTTTATGAAGTGTAATATTACTATTTATACACACTGGGTTTTAGATACAGCATGCGGGGCATGCATATGTTTTCAAATTCCAGAACTAAGTAGATTTGGAAAGATTTAAAGAGGATATTTGGATCTTAGAGCAGTCAATGGCGTGAGGCTGACTGCATTGGCCATTATTGATTACAATCTGTCATTGCCTACTGGGATGCTTTTGTAACACCCCGACCCTAGTTACCCAGAGTCGGTGAAATATTACATAACATTGGAATGATCACAAAAGATCAATTCTCGAATTACCGATTAGATTAGTAGCCTTGGAATCACTAGATACATTCATAAAGTTTACAATACATCATAAAAGGAAAAATACAACAACATAGTCTCCATATCCCACACTCATAACCCCTCATACTATCCCTGCAGGTCAATCATAAAATACTTCTTCACATCCTGGGAAAAATAAAACATAGAAAGGGGTGAGATCAAATGCCCAGTAAGGATAACAATATAGCGGCAACTTTCTTAAATAAGTATAAACATTTAAGGCAATGTATAACTAAAACAAAAGCCTTTTAAACTTGAACTTCAGCATAATATGGAAAAAATAAAATGAAATAATTCCATTTACTTATTCACATGGATATTTTACTAGTCGAATAATCACATGCAATATCAATAACCACTTTCATAATGATGGAATGCATAATGCCAGACTATCATAACCACATAGTCAAGGCCTTGTGCCAAGACTAAAAATAATATTTTGTCTAGGCCTTGTGCCAAGACACTATTTTGTCTCATGAGACCTACTGATGCACCGAGGAGCTATATCGGGCTCCACCCGTCACTTATTAAGTCCAATGCATTCCTCATATGAACAGGTGTAAACATAACATAAACATTCGTATTAAAAATAGCATATGAATTGTGAATACTTTCTCTATAAACCATGAATGGTATAAAAATAACACATCAACAATCAAACATATCACAAAACCTGCAATACTATATGGAAGTTTTGTATCATAATAAATCAACTTCAAATAAGCTTAAAATCCATCAAAGGATGTTGACATAGTTGAAATCAAAACTATTTGAGAGAAATATCTATTTTTTTGAAATCATTTAAAAGAAACATAATTAAAACATTTACTTTGAAAATATTCTTATAAGCTTGTAGGGGAAGCTTCTACTATTTTATAATGGCAGAAAATAGCCGCACCTGCTGTATAAGTTAAAAAAAGACATTATTACCTTAATTTTGTCGAAAAGGTTAAAAAGGACCTTGTTTGGAAAATGACAGAAAGATTCCTTTATAAAACTATTATAAAAAGTCAAAAAAGGGTATAAATGACTTTAACCAATATTATATAAAATATTAAGAATTATTTGAAATACATTTTTAAGAAACATGGATGTGGATGATAAAGACGTCCCAGTAGATAATTACGTATAAACAACCTCAAATAATGAAGAGATAGTGAAATAAACCCTTACCTTGTACTTTTCCTTGGTTGAGGGTAGGTTAAACTCCAGTATAATGGTTAAATAATTGTTATTAAATTATAAAAGAATCATATACATTAATATGATATCATATATTATCTTTTAACATTTCTTTGTTAATAATATCTTAGTATTATCGTCGTTTCGGGTGTTAACTTACTCATTTTCTTTTATATGTTTTGTTACATAAGACATGTTTGTTATGGATAGGCTGTATCCTATTCATATCTAGAATGATATTAAGTCTTTAATCATTATTTTTAATCATAAAATGAAATTTATTCTTGAATGGATACGATAGAGAATGAATCTCATCACGTTCGTGGAGACGGTAGTCTGTACGTACGCACGAGCTACAATATCATTCTTTTGATATTAAAATAATATATAATTGGATGGTATATCATATATAAAGAATCACTATCATTTTATGTTTATTATTTACATCAATTACACATCATTATTATACCCATCCAAATAATAATGTATTGAATAACAATTACACCACGACATGGAGACGGTAAGCCGTACATACACACGTATGGTGACATGTCATTCAAGGGATGGATAGAATGCTGAATATGGTTGTACCATATTTATAATAACATCATTATATAGGATATACTTGAGTTATTATTTTAGAACTGAAATAACAAATAAAGAAGATGTTGAAGAAGAAAGGAACTTAAAAGAGGGTGGTGAAAATATTACCTTTTCTTTGGGTTCTTCCTTTTGATTTGATCAAAAGGGATCCTTAGGTTGGCTTTCTGATCAAAATAAGTCCTCTAGGTTGAAGTGAGGTAATTTTAGAGAATATTTTCATAGGGTTTGGCTGATACAAAAGGCTTTGAAGGTGTGAATAACTGGTTAGAAGTGACGTCCTTTTATAAGGGGGAGGAGGGGCTCTTTAGAAAAAACATAAAGTATTATTTTATAATAAATTTATATTCAGTTTCTAATGGATCTAAAGTAGATTATTCAAAGTCTAAGGTGGGGATGGGTCTAAATAATTTCAACCAATATATTTTAGATAGGTTTGGTTCATTATATTACCATTATCTTTTACTTTTAACTCTTAGTTAATTTGTTTGACACTTACCATGTCACTTTGTATTTTTATATTATATAGTTAATAAAATTACTATATACATCCAAGAGACCCCCAAGTGGTCCATGAATAATACACCTACCATTATATAAGTCCTTTTACCGAAACATAGAATTTTAGGAATAGAATATCAATTAATAATATAATATTTGATTTAAAAACTGTTTTCTGTCAATTTTGACACTATTGGGTATTTTGTTTTTGATAAATTCATATCGGCATTATTAATTTAAAAAAAATTCATATAACCAATATTAATATGTCATATTAACCAAGAAAATTAATTTAATTCATAAAAATTTCCAAATTACATTTATTTGGGTATTTATAATATCAATTATCTTAATATTTCATTAATTTGACAATTAATGTATCACCATTGTGTCATAAATAAAGTAAATTATATAATATCTAAAAATTATAAATAAAATACCATTATGTATGAAATATTTTTATATTTCTAATTATTATTAATAATCTAATTTATCTTATGTATAACACTATATTAAAAATGTTTTAGTTATTAAACTTTGATTTTAACTCTTTTAACTCTTCTTTGAATTAAATAATAATAAATGTTCTATTCTAATCCAAATGGACCTAAATGATAATATTTTATTCCAAAGGTTGTTTTTGGTCGAGATACACTTGTCCAATAGAATTAAGACATGTTTCAGGGTAATATTAATATCATTTTTACCCTTAATTACCCTATTTACTTTTAAGCGTGGTAAATAAAAGTAAAAGTTACTATTCAAAAAAAATTATTTTTATCTTATTGAACCACATTTTACACCTTTATATTAACTGTGTCTCTCGGGTTTTCAAAATTACACTCACAGAAGCGGTAAAATTATGTTTTACATGAATTTCCAAATTCTCCTAGGAGGCGGGTAAAAGACAGTGAAAAGTTCAATAAAATATTTATATATCTAAAATTATTCTAAACTAACTCCAATGAATTACATTGAACGTATAAAGGTATTATGTATATATTTTGACCTTAATTGAATTTAAATAAAATAAATAATTATTTAAATAACAATTCGTTTTTAAACCATAACTTAGTGTTTTTTCACTATTTATCAAAAATTGAAAGTTCTTAGAAAAATACCAAAAATTCACGCTAGTATAATTTCGATATTCCAAATCCAAATATTAAGTCCATTTTTAAAGATAAAATTTATAAAATTTCAAAAAGTGGGTATTACTATTCATAATAGCTAGTTTGATTGGCTGTGGTGTGTGTTAGAACTCGATGTTTCATACAACACACGCTATTGTATTATTCAAAGAGAAACGTATCGTAGAAGCTCGGGGTGTTACATTCTCCACTCATTCAAATAATTTCGACCTCAAAATTTCTAGAATATTACTGCATAAAAATACTAGGGTGATTCTTCATCATAAGTTCCTCAGGTTCGCACGTTTCCTCTTCCATTTTATGGTTTCTCCAAAGAACATTTACCAGACAAGTCGTCCAGTTTCTCGGCACTTTTTCTCATGTATCAAGAATCATGATGGGTTCTTCACAATAAGACAGATCGAGTTCCAGTTCTAATTCTTTGTAAGTGAGTACATGCATTGGGTCAGGCATGTATTTTCTCAACAATGATATGTGGAACACATTGTGAACTTTGGAGAGACTTGGCGGCATTGCCAAATGGTAAGCTACAACCCCAATTCGTTCTAGAATTTCAAAAGGCCCGATGTACCTGGGACTCAATTTGCCCTTCTTATCGAAAAGTAAAACTCCATTACATGGATATAACTTCAAGAAAACATGATATCCAACCTGAAATTCCAAATCATTCCTTCGGTTATTGGTATAGCTCTTCTTCCTACTTTGAGCTGCTTTAATGTGGTTTTGTATTACCTTAACCTTTTCATCGTTTCCTCCACCTATTTTGGGTCTACAAGTTTTATTTCACCAACGTCATCCCAACAGGTTGGTGCATGACATCTCTTTCCATATAACGCTTCATATGGTGCCATCTGAATACTTGAATGAAATCTATTGTTATAGGAAAATTCTACCAGAGGTAAATATCGATCCAACGTACCCTGGAAGTCATGTGAGCATGATCTCAAAATGTCTTATAAGGTTTGAATAGTCCATTTGGATTGTCCATCTGTTTGAGCGTGGTAGGTAGTGCTCAAACGAAGTTCAGTATCCAAGGCATTCTGAAGACTCTTCCAGAATCATGAAGTAAAACTGGGATCATGGTCAGAAAAAATTGATTGGGGTACTCCATGAAGTTTCACAACATCATTAATATATTGCCTTTCTAGAAGTTCAAGTGGTAGATCTTCTCTTATAGAAAGAAAATGTACTGATTCGGTAAGATGATCAACAATGAACCATATTGCATCGTTCCTTCTAGGAGCCTTTGGTAGTCCCATGACAAAGTCCATTGTGATATTATCTCATTTCCACTCAAGTATGGGAAGAGGTTGCATGGCTTCTCCAGTCTGTTGCCTTCCAGCTTTCACTTGTTGACAAATCGTACATCTTGACACAAAATCAGCAATCTTCCTCTTCATGTTGTTCCACCAAAAATATTCCTTCAAATCACTATACATTTTGGTTCTCACAGGGTGAATAGAGAAATTGGAACTATGAGCATCATCCAACAATTATCTTTTTAGATCAGGTATATCGGGAACACAAAGTCTCCTCCCAAATTTCAAAATTCCATCTTCATACACAAAGTCACTCAATCCCCCATCATTCACAGCTTTAATCTTCCTTTTAAACTCTTCATCATCAGCCTGGGAACTCTTTATCCTTTCTAGTAAAGATGGTTTGGCAACCATTTGAAAATGTATTGATGTTTCACCTTCCATGGTGATTCCCATATCCATCTTTACAAGATCCATGAAAATAGGATCCCTCTCAACTCTCATCTTGTTCAAAACACCGTGATCTTTTCTACTCAAAGCATCATCAACCTTATTTTCCTTCCCCAGGTGGTAGTGTATGTGCAATCATAATCCTTGAGTAATTCAAGCCATCTCCTTTCCCTCTAGTTGAGTTCTTTCTGTGAGACAATATACTTCAAACTCTTGTGATCAGTATAAATCTCACATTTCTCACCATATAGATAATGTATCCATATCTTCAAAGAAAATATTACAGCATCTAACTCAAGATCATGAGTAGGATAGTTTTTCTCATGAATTTTAAACTGTCGTGATGCATAGGAAATAACCCTATCATTCTACATAAGGACACAACCAAGTCCTTTATTCGATGCATCACTATAAATAACGAACCCCTCATTCCTTGATGGTAGAGTCAATATAGGATCGTTGACTAATCTTCTATTCAGTTCTTCGAAAAATTCTTCACATTATTTTGTCCAAACAAATTTAAACCCTTTACGTGTGAGCTTTGTTAATGGGTTAGCCAATCGAGCAAAATTCTGGACGAAACATCGATAATAACCTGCTAAACCAATAAAACTTCATACCTCAGTTATACTCCTCGGTGATGGCTATTATTGGACTGCTCTTTTCTTAGAAGGATCAACATAGATTCCATCCTCAGAGACAATATGGCCAAGAAAAGAAATATCCTGAATCCAGAATTCACACTTGCTAAACTTTCCATATAATTCATGTCTTCTCAGAGTCTTCAATATAATACGCAATTGATTTTTATGATCTTTGTAGCTTTTGGAGTATAACAAGATATCATCAATAAATACCACTAAAAAGTCATCAAGATATTCCTTGAAAACTCTATTCATCAGATCCATGAAAAAAGAGGGTGTATTAGTCAGCCCAAAAGGCATTACTGTAAACTCATAATTCCCGTACCTGGTTTGAAATGCTATCTTCGGAATGTCTTCCTTCTTCCTACACAACTGATGGTATTCAGATCGAAGGTCAATCCTTGAAAAGTATTGAGCTCCATACAGTTGGTCAAATAAATTATCAATGCGAGGTAGGGGATACTTTTTCTTTATTGTTATAGCATTGATCTCCCTGTAGTCGATACATAACCTCATAGATCCATCTTTCTTATTAACCAAAAGGATAGGGGCTCTCCATGGAGAAACACAAGGGTGAGTAAATCCATTATTACTCAATTCCTATAGTTGTTTCTTTAGTTCCACTAATTCCACAATGGCCATTCTATAAGGGGTCTTCAATATGGGCCTTGATCCAGGAATTAAATCAATGGAAAACTCAATTTCTCATTCTGGAGGATGTCCAGGTAAATATTTTGGAAACACATCTACATATTCTTTGAAAATTGGTACATCCTCTATTTGAACATTCCTTTCCTCACCCACAGTCATTTCATTATCTTCCTCCCCAATAATTGAATTTAGTTGAGCTACTGGGGGTAAATCTAGATAAGAATTAGGTGGTGATGATTTTTCTCTAAAAATAAGGTGTTACTTATCATCATCATAAAAAATAATCACATCCTTCTTCTTGCAATAATTTTTTGCATCGTGGTCCAAAATCCAACCCATATCGAGGATTATATCAAATTAAATCAGGGGTATGATGATGTGATCAGCGGATAAAGAACATTTATGTGCTCTAATGGGAACTAATTCATAGAACATTGTAGCAATGATACTTTCCTTAGGAGTTTTGACTAACAACTCCCGTAATAAATCAAATTTGAAATATCTAATTTTCTTATCAAACTGGGAAGATATGAAACAATGCGATGATCCAGAATCAAATAATGTATTTTTTAAACATGAGGCAACCATTAAATTACCTATCACCACGTCTTTCGGAGCTTCTACCTTAGCAGTAGTGATAACATAAGTTTGTCCTTGATCCATTGCCCTTTTCTGAGGTAAGTTTCCCTGACACTTTGGACATTTATTTTCATAATGTCCCATCTCCCTGCAATTGTAGCATTGAACATCAGTAGCTTCCTTCTTCCCCTTGCAATCACGAGCTTGGTGGCCCTTTTCACCAAACTTGTAACAAACTACCATTCCTTTTAAGCAAGTACTGGGGTCTTTCTTCCCATATTTACTACATGATGGATATTCAACTTTTCCCTTCTTACCCTTATTTCCATTTCTAAATTGATCCATAGATCTCTTCTTCTCTTGCTTTGCTTTGAAGTCCTAAGAGTTAGAGAATTCTTTTTCTATCTTGATGGCAGATAAGACAATATCTTCGTACGATGAGAAGGATTGTGAGACTAATGCTCAGTGAAGAAATGATTTTAACCCATCAAAGAAATGATCAATCTTACTCCTTGGGTTATGTATATAATCTGCTACATGACTCACTAACTTTGTAAAGTTGGCCTCATACTTTGCGACATTCTCATCCTCCTTTTGTCTTAGACTCAGAAATTGTCTTTCCATATCTGCTCGATGGTCAGGAGGAAATTATTTTTCCAAGAAAAGCTCTTTGAACTCCATCCATTCCATATTTGATACTCCATGATCTTCCTTCGTGTTTTGAATCAATGACCACCATTGATCAGCATCTCCAGTGAGGTAGTAAACTGCCATGACATCTTTTTCCCTTTCGCTACTCCCGAAGGCATGAAATATTTTCTCTAATGAACTTATCCATTGCTCAGATACCAATTGATTTGTACTACCATTGAATGCTGGTGGTTTTTTCCTCATGAAGCGATCTGACATTGCTCTTCCACGTTGTGGATCAGGGTGCTCCATACGAGTAAGGTTTTTATTCATTACCTGAGTGAGTTCTCCCAGTATGGTGATTAGCTGATCAACACCAGTTGCATCACCAGCTCCATAATAATTATCTTGAGTAGGAGGGAAATCCCTACACAGAGTGCGTGCATTGATATAGTTTCCATTTCTTCTACTAGGTGCCATTTCTAAACAATTTCATAAACTAGATCAGTTTATGAATCAAAATATACAATTCCATATTTGTAAAAAACTTAAAATAAATTGAACTATTTATGGATATAATCCATAATCATAAAATGTTTTCTTTTAGGAAGTATATACTCATAAACCCTTCATAATGGTTTGTAAAGAAAATGATAATTATCCTAAGCATATCCCACGGGAGTGTCGTAACCAAGAGTGCAGCAAGGACCGTTGCTGTGCACCAGTTCCCGTTCGAGTCTAGCTCAAAGTGGTGTTTTCAGGTTTTACCCCTTTGTACATCTGTGCCAGAGCCGCCTCTACCTGCTCGTATCCAGACAGGGATGTATTTCTCAGAAAACTCACAAAATCTCTACAATACCAAAATTCTAGGAAGTTCTTCGACATTAATCCTCGAAGTCCATCTAAGGCCTATGTGATCTAATCAGAGTTTATCTAAATATAGCTTCAAAGGTTTGTACTAAACTTCTTCTGATACCAACTGTAACACCCCGACCCCAGTTACCCAGAGTCGGTGCATTATTACATAACAATGGCATGATCACAAAAGATCAAGTATCGAAATACCGATTAGTTTAGTAGCCTTAGAATTACTGGATACATTCATAAAGTCTACATTACATAATAAAATGAAAACTACAACAACATAGTCTCCACAGTCCACACTCATAACCCCTCATACTATCCCTGTAGGTCATTCAAAAAATACTTCTTCACATCCTGGGAAAAATAAAACATAGAAAGGTGTGAGCTCAAATTCCCAGTAAGGATAACAATATCGCGAAAACATTCTTAAATCGGCATAAATATTTAAGGCAATGTATAAATAAAAAAACACCTTTTAAACTTGAACTTCATCATAATATGGAGAAAATAAAATGAAATAATTCCATTTACTAATTCACATGAATATTCTACTAGTCGAATAATCACATGAAATATCAATAACCACTTTCATAATGATGGAATGCATAATGCCAAACTATCATAACCACAAAGTCAGGGCCTTATGCCAAGACTACAAACAAGATTTTTTCAAGGCCCTGTTCCAAGACACTAGTTTGTCTCATGAGACCTACCAATGCATCAGGGAGCTATAGCGGGCTCCACCCGTCACTTATTAAGTCCAATGCATTCCTCATATGAACAGGTTTAAACATAACATAAACATTCGTATTAAAACTAGCTTCGACATGTCGATGATTTCTATATAAACCATGAATGGTATAATAATGACACATCCACAGTCAAACACATCACAAAACCTTTAATACTATATAGAAGTTTTTTATCATAATAAATCAACTTCAAATAAGCTTAAAATCCATCAAAGGATATTGACATAGATGAAATCAAAACTATTTGAGAGAAATATCTCTTTTCTTGAGATCATTTAAAAGACACACAACTAAATAATTTACTTTGAAAATATTCTTATAAGAATGTAAGGGAAGCTTCGATGATTTTATAAAGGCCAAAAACAGCTGCACCCGCCGTATAAGTTAAAAAAAGACATTCTTACCTTAATTTTGTTGAAAAGGTTAAAAAGGACCTTGTTTGGAAAACGACGAAAAGATTCATTTATAAACCTCTTATAAAAATTTAAAAAAGGGTAAAAATGACTATAACCCATATTCTATAAAATAGTAAGAATGATTTGAAATACATTTTTAAGAAACATGGATGTGGATGATAAAGAGGTCCCAGTAGATAATTACGTATAAACAACCTCGGATAATAAAGAGATTGTGAAATAAACCCTTACCTTGTACATTTCCTTGGTTGAGGGTAGGTTAAACTCTTGTATAATGGTGAAATAATTTTTATTAAATTATACAAGAATCATATACATTCATATGATATCATATATGATCTTTTAACATTGCTTTGTTAATAATATCTTAGTATTATCGTCGTTTCAGGTGTTAACTTACTCGTTTTATTTTATATGTTTTGTTACATATGCTGTGTTTGTTATGTATAGGTGGTATATTATTCCTATCCAGAATGATATTAAGTCTTTAAACATTTTTTTTAATCATCAAATGATGTTTATTCTTGAATGGATATGATGGGGAATGAATCTCATCACGTTCGTGGAGATGATAGTCCGTACGTACACACAAGGGACAATATCATTCTTTTGATGTTAAGATAATATATAATTCGATGTTATATCATATATACAGAATCATTATCATGTTATATTTATTATTTACATCAATTACACATCATTATTATAACCATCCAAATAATAATGTATTGAATAACAATTACACCACGACGTGGAGACGGTGAGACGTACGTACACACGTATAGTGACATGCCATTCAAAGGATGGATGGAATACTGAATATGGTTATACCATATTTATAATAACATAAGATTATAAGAGATACTGGATTTATTATTTTATAATTGAAATAACAAAGAAAGAAGAAGTTGAAGAAGAAAAGAACTTGAAAGAGGGTGGTGAAAATATTACCTCTTCTTCGGGTTCTTTCTTTTGATTTGATCAAAAGGGATCCTTAAGTTGGATTTCTGATCAAACTAAGGCCTCTATGGGGAAGTGAGGGGAGTTGATAGAATATTTGGGCAGGGGTTGGCCGAGCCAAAAGGCTTTTATGGTGTAAATAATTGGTTAAAAGTGTTGTCCTTTTATAAGGGGGAGGAGGGGCTCTTTAGGAAAAACTTAAAGTATTATTTTATAATAAATTCATATTCGGTGTCTAATGGATACAACGTATATTATTCAAAGTCTAAGGTGGGGATTATTTGAAATCCTTTCAACCAATAGAATTTAGATAGGTTTGGGTTATTATATTAACATTATCGTTTTGTTTTAACTCTTAGTTAATTAGTTTTACACTTACCATGTCACTTTGTATTTTTAAATTATATAGTTAATAAACTTACTATATACATCCAAGAGACCCCCAAGTGGTCAATTAATAATACACCTACCATTATATAAGTCCTTTGTCCGGCCCTTAGAATTTTAGGAATATAATATCAATTAGTAATATTATATTTGTTTTAAAAACTCTTTTATGTCAATTTTGACACTATTGGGTATTTTGTTTTTGATAAATTCATAACAGCATTATTAATTTGAAAAAAAATCATAGAACCAATCTTAATATATCATATTAATCTGTAAAATTAATTTAATTCATAAAAAGTTCCAAATTACATTAATTTTGGTGTTCATAATATCAATTATCTTAATATTTCATTAATTAGACAATTACGGAGTCACCATTGTGTCATAAATAAATTAAATTATTTAATGTCTAAAAATTATAAATAAAATACTATTATGTTGGAAATATTTTTATCTTTCTAATGAACATTTATAATTGAATTTATCTTATGTATAACCCTATATTAAAAATTGTTTAGTTATTAAACGTTGATTTTAACTCTTTTAACTCTTCTTGGAATTAAATAATAATAAATGTCCTAATCTAATCCTTGTGGACCAAAATGATAATATTTTATTCCTAAGGCTGTTTTTGGTCAAGACACACTTGTCCAATAGAATTAGGACATGTGTTAGGGTAATATTAATATCATTTTTACCCTTAATTACCCTATTTACTTTTAACCATGGTAAATAAAAGTAAAAAGTTACTATTCACAAAAAATTATTTTTATCTTATTGAACCACATTTTACTCCTTGATATTAACCGTGTCTCTCAGATTTTCGAAATTCCAATCACAGAAGCGATAAGATTAAGTTTTACGTGAATTTCCAAATTCTCCTAGGAGGTGGGTAAAAGATGGTAAAAAGTTCAATAAAATATTTATATATCTAAAATTACTCTAAACTAACTCTAATGAATTACATTGAACTTATATAGGTATTATGTATCTATTTTGACCTAAATAAAATGTAAATAAAATAAATAATTATTTAAATAAAAATTCGTTTTTTAAACTATAACTCAGTGTTTTTTCACTATTCATCATAAATTGAAATTTTTCAGAAAAATACGAAAAATTCACCCTAGTCTAATTTCGATATTCCAAATCCAAATATGAAGTCTATTTTGAAAGATAAAATTAATAAAATTTCAATAAGTGGGTATTACTATTCATAATGTCTAGTTTGATTGGTTGTGGTGTGTGTTAGAACTCGAAGTTGCATACAACACACACTATTGTATTATTCAAAGAGAAGCTTACCGTAGAAGCTTGGGGTGTTACAAATTTTGGTTTTACATAACTGTTATTATGTACCTAGTGTTACCAAGAACATAATTTCTATATCATGTTTGGGTATGGATGGATTTATTTTCAAGTTAGGAAATAAGTGTTTTTTCTTTTTTAAGCAAAATCAATGTTATGGTATGACACATTTAAATAATTATTTTTTATGTATTAAATTACAAAAACCAAGTGTTGGAAATCGATAATGAAAAAAAATCACATGACTCATACAACAACTAGTTGTGGCATCACCGTCTCAAACTTGTAAAGAAGATGGTCTTTACAAATCTCTACCAAGATGGATATTTAGACTCTATAGAGATAAAACCACTTGATAGATGTCATGTTTGTTTATAAGGGAAAATGAAGAATCCGTCATTTAGTGGACATAGTAAAATGGCTATAAAGCTTCTAGGATTGGTATAAACGGATGTATGTGGACCATTTCTAGTAGAAGCTAGAGGTGGATATTCTTAAATCCTTAATTTTAGTAATAATTTGAGTAGATATGGATATATCTAATTAATGAGGTATAAGTTAGAGTCGTTGCAGAAATTTAAAGAATTCAATAATGAAGTATATAATCATCTTGGTAATAAGATAACAAAACTTTGATCGGATCGAGGTGGAGAATATCTAAACCAAGAGTTCATCGAGCTTTTATGAGAGTCTATGATTCCATCTCAACTCACTCTTCCTTATACCCCATAGTGGAATGGTGTTAGTGAAAGGTGGAACCACACCTTGTTGGACATGGTAAGATCGATGATGAGTCATGTAGATCTTCAATTATGCTTTTGGGGATATAAATTAGAAACTAAAACATACACATTAAAATGAGTACCAACTAAGGTGAAAAATGGAATTCCTTTAGAGTTATGGGATGGAAAGAATCCCATTTTTTTGCACTCACATGTATGGGGATGTGAGGAATTTGTTAAGGCCTTCTCATGAAACTAACTAGAACCCCTGGGCATGAGGTGTATCTTTATAGGATATCCCAAGGAAATGAAAGGATATTACCTATATAACCCTTCATACTAGAAAGTGACTATGGCCAGAAAAGCATTATTTCTTGAGAGGGAGAACATCCTCGAAAAGTATAGTTGGAGAAATATTGACTATGAAAATGTTGATGCTCAAGATACATAAGAGTTTGTACAAGAAAAAATTCTATAATTCCCCATAGAAGAGGTTCCAGAAACACAAGTACTACATTGGAGCTCAAGAGAGGTAAGGGAACCAGAGAGATTTGGTTTCCTAGTCATCGAGGATGGGGAATCATTATTGTTGGACAATGATGAACCTCACTCCTAGAAGGAATTAGTAGAGAGATCAGAAGCTGTAAGATGGTAATAAGCTATGATTTCTAAGATGGATTCCATGTATCAGAACCAAGTATGGGTTCTGGTCGATGATCCAGTTGATGTAAAGCTTGTTGGATACAAGTGGATGTTCAAGAGAAATATGGATATGTAAGGTCAATTTAGCAACTGTAAAGCAAGTATTGCAGCTAAAGGACTCAAACAACATCATGAATTCACTACGATGAATCCTTATTTCTAGTTTCCATGTTTAAATCCATATGAATCATACTTTCTATAATATCTTACCATGACTATGATATTTGGAAGATGAATGTAAGAAAAACATTACTTAACTGGAATCTTCAAAAATATGTCTATATAAAACAACCAGACGGATTTGTGACCCCTAGTGAAGACAAACATGTTTGAAAGCTACAAAAATTAATTTATTGATTAAACCAAGCATCTAGGTCATGGAACATTGAATTTGATGAAGCCATAAAAGAATTTGGGATCATTAATAAAGAATGTGAGACATGTGTTTATAATCAGTTTATTTGGAATGTGGTTGTTATCCTATTAGTATATGTTGATGACATATTACTTATTGGAAATGGCGTACCAATCTTACAGTCAGTTATGGACTAGTTGAATAAATGATTCTCCTTGAAGGATTTCGGTGAAGAAGCTTATATTCTAGGGATAAAGATCATTCGTTATAGATCCAAGAGGCTTCTTGGAATAAGGTAGGGTATATACATTGACTAGATACTAAATAGATTTAGTATAGAACAATATAAGAGGGGATTGGTTTATGTGTCACATGGCCTACATATTTCTAAAACAATGTATCCTCAGACACAACAGGAGAAAGATAGGATGTGTAAGATCCTATACTCTTCGACTATATGATCTATCAGGTATGACATGTTATATACTAGTATTGATGTTACCTATGCACTAATCATGGTAGGTAGATATCAAGAAGATCCAGGATAACATCATTGGCCTACTGTAAAGACTATCCTTAATTATCTGAGAAGAACTAAGGAGATGTTCCTGGTGTATGAAGGTGATGAGGTGATTTTCATCAGAGGGTATGATGTTGCTGGTTTCCAGACAGATCAGAATGATCTGAAGTCACAATCATGATATGTTTTATATTTGAACGGAGGATCTATGAGATAGAAGAGTTCAAAGCATCTAGTTATCACTAATTATACAATAGAGTGTAAATATATAGTGGTTTATAATGCATACATGGAGGACATTTGGATTCAAATATTTTTCCAGGATCTTGATTTTGTGCCTAGAAGTAGAGACCTTGTCACATGTTATTATGATAATACTACATCAGTGGATCTTGCAAGATAACCAAGGTCACATCAATGTATAAAAGAACACTCTACGAATGTATCACATCTTGGGGGATTTCTATAAAAGGGTTGAAGTTACTGTGAGAATAGTGTCCATGAAAGAGAACATGGTGGACCCCATGAATAATGTCCTATCTAAGTATAATCATGAATATCATGTGAGAGATTGCGGGTTAATGGTTGTTATCAATTGGCTCGAGTCCAAGTGGGAGTCTGTTGGAGTTTGTGTCCTGAAACCAACTAATTTTTACTTTATAATAAACTTATATTCATGGATTTGAATATTAATAAATACCTTATCACATCCTGATTGTTCTTATACATGAAAATTCACATGATAATGTCCTACGGATAGTTATTGCACTAAATGGTCATAGTAGATCCCAACTATAACGAGAAACTGGATGTTCCCTAACACTATTCTTGAATATATGTTATATGGAGGGATGGTTTTATTTGAGGGACATAAATAATACAGGCCATTAGTGGCGAGGAATCATAAAACATTGAAACACCTTCTCATGGTTTGCACCCTTGGTAATATCCAGGAGAATATTATGAGAACGAGACCCGCCAGTTGCAAATCCACATTTCATAGTGTCATTGGATGTTCCTATATGCGGATGTGTGTATTAGTCCTTGAATTTAATATTATTATTAATGGGTATTAAAAATCACACACTTATATGTATTGATGAAAAATACAATGAAACACTATTCAGAATTAGGTATGATATGTTGGGTGCGTCACAAGTAATACTACATGAATAGATAATACGAGAAAGGATTTCCCCTTCTCTTCAATAATTGAAGTTGATATCTCAATTCCTTTGATGGAATTGATATAGCCTAAATAAATCCATGTCCATGGTGAGGAATGGGAAAGTTCAATTCCGGGAGGTCAAAGAAAGAGTAATCTAGAACATGGGTTAATTATACTAGCATGAAACCCGCTTGATTTGAGATATCGAGACATGGGGATTAAATTACATGGTAAGTGTTTGTATGAGGTGACACGTCATTACGGGATTAACATATTTATCTATGGGTTGCATAGAAAGTTTCCAGACGATAGCTTGGGACTTCAGGTAGGCTCCACCTAAGTTCACCGAGAAAGAGGTCTAGAGTGTCACACACTATGTTTATCCAAGTATCTCAGTTAAATATTCATTTAAAAAGTTGAAAAAAATATTATTCCTGATTTTGGTTTGATAAATATTCAATTATAGATGATCTCATTTATTTGGACACTAGTTATTAGGCAAAATATGTTATGGGTGAAATAATATATTTATTCACAAATAATGGAGTGATATTTATTTAAGAAATAAATACTCACTATTCAAGGTCTAATAAACGTGGTAGAGGAAATAAATAAAATGGAAAAGAAAAAGTACACACTATGTATATTAATATACATGCCATGTAGTTTTTATGGAAATTTGTGAGAAATAATATTATTTATTTAATTAAATAATATTAGGTGTAATTCACTTGGTGCATTTCAAGTGACAACAATAGTCAGATCTCATTATTATATGTGGAGACGTACTAAGAATTAAATAAAATGAATAGATTCCTTGGGTAATTAATTAATTTTATTATTTTTAGTAATATAAATCCCAATTACATTATTCTAATTTAGGATTATCCATTATCTGTGGTTGTGCACAAAACATCTGGAGAAATCTATCATGCTAAGAGAGAATTTCTTTCCTCCCAGAATGATCTCATGTTATGAGAGAGATCCTCCTCCACCAGATCAAGGTGATCGCTTTGGAATTGGATCTCAAGGCGATTGAAGGTGGAGATCGTAAGAGAATGCGCTTCCAAGGTAGCACCCGAAGATCCGTTCGACAACGTCCAAAGATACATGGAGCATGTGTGGATCACCGTTAGAGGAATATTAAATCTTATAGATATATCCCAATCACATAAACTCGTGGTTTAATGTCTTTTACGTTTATCTATATAAGAATATTATTTTGTAATACTTGTGAACAATTCTCCGTAATCAAACTCCACTATATTTCCCTTCTATAACTATCATAAGTTATAATCATATTCATCACATGGGGAATTAAAAACATAATAATGGGGTGACATAAAACACTCTGTATGAGAAAAAATATCAAAGATCCATAAAGGGGTCAGCTTATCATAATTTTAGACAGTAATGACCACTTGAGAAATATTTTATTGAAAGAAACATGGAACAATAATACTTGACCACATGTCATAATTCAAAGTTATATAGTCTTAATTATCTAATATATAACAAGGGATAAGTGTTTGGAAATATGAGGCAATAAAAATGATCTATGGGGAATAAAAAAATAAACTAACATAGGAATAAGGCTTTCATAATAACATAGTAAATGATGACATTATGTACATAACCTTTTGAAATTATGTCTGGGCACAATCATTGTGATAATAACTAACCACACATAAACTCACACTCACACTTTATAATCATAATTAAACATAGTATTAATTACAAATAATAAATATGGGTATAAATGAAAACACATACACTCACAAACAATCATTTTGAGCACAACTAAGTGCACTTATAGTCATGCACAATCTTTGTGATCATAACTGATTAAAATTATTTAATCACACAATATTTATGAGAATATGTAAAAATAATTATAATCACATTTAATCTTTTTTAATCCTAAATAAATATATTTATACTCATCCATAATCTTTTTAATCATAGATAAATTTTCTTATAATCATTAAAAATCATTGTGAGGATAGCTAACCACAATTTTATCCAAATATAATCTTTATGAGCAAAGATAACCACCCTTATTTTGACACATAATCCTTGTGATCATCATTAAAATCACATATAATACAAAAATAATTTTCATGAGCATATATTTCCATAATTATACTCACAAAAAATTCCTTATCCACTGAATTTTAGGGTGATATAATACCCCGCTCATCACAAAATAATTATCCAAACATATGCATGTAAAGAGAATTTTAAAACACTCACTTATAAACATAAATTACTAATCCTAAGTGAAAAATATGGGTATCAAGAAAACATACATATAACATTTAATGAGATATATTTTGAAAGAATTTGCGTGGTGGAATATTATTATCCCCAGTTTAACATAAGGGAAACAAGTACATTTACACAGATGAAAAATTCCTTTTTTAAGATATTTGAATAAGCCCATTGAAAATAAGTGGAAATATCCATTTTCTTTATAAAAATAATGATGAATAAAATTTATTCATAAAACCATCTTAAATAACTGAAAGGAATATTATTTTATAATAATGTTCATAATTGAAAGAGAATGTATTCACTTGGGAAAACATTAAAAGTTTATTTGAGAAAATATTCTCAAGATTATCATAAAATGATAAAATTATGAGTCACTTTCAAAAGTTACATTCAAAGTATTGTCATGATGTTTTTTTTTCAAACAATATTTCGATAGAAAAATCAATAATATATCCTTTTAAAATAAATAAAGGTTTTTGGAGGAAATGTGGAGTGAAAGATAATATAAATGAATGTGAAGATAAGGAAACACTTTTAAATCATTTAAAATATATTTATTAAAAATATACATCATAAAAGGGAGCATAAAATTTCATTTTAAAAATTGATAAAATAAATAAAATGGTTATATGAAATAATAAGAAATTTGGCTTTAAAATAATAAAGAAAAAATTAGTGAGAAAATCAAATATGGATATCGAATAAAGAAACATCATTTAAAGTGGATGTGAATTATTCTTAACATCATCAAATTTTAGAAAGTATTAAATCCATTAAATAATAAATTTTGTATGGGATAATATAACTTCTAAAAATTACGGTGGAATGTAAATATAACTTCATAATAGTTCATAAGAGAACAATCTTGTAAAATCTCAGTAAAGAGAGATTACCCATGACTCAAGAAACAAAAAGTTGAGTCAAGAAAAACCCCTAAAAAATTTAGTAATAATTAAAATAAAGATTATAAGGATGTATTAATCATAATAAAATAAAAATAACAAGAAATAAACATTATTAGTAATAATATAATCCGATAGAATAATAATTTCACCATATAAAATAATAAGTGATGCATAATAAAAACCCATTCCTTAATGAATGGATATTGAGATTGAAACCATTAACTTTACTCTTAACTTTTATAAAAGATATTTAAGTCGTGTATAATAAAAATAATAATATTAATTAACTATTTTAGAAATTTTTTCAAGTCTAATATCAAATATACTCTTTATTAAAAATCATTCATTATTCATTCATTAACGCATTAATGTTTATTTTCATAATTAGATGTTATAAATTTCAATATTTTCTTAATGGTTTTATAATGGAAACATCTAACCCCCTTATTTAGTAATAAATCCATAATTACTAGATTATAAATTATAGTTAAATAATTATATTTTAATGATTTCTGATTCCACATGTTAATTTGATAGAAATTATGGGCATGGTCCACAATACTGTAATACATGATGATAATGTTTTGGATAATTTACCGACATCAACAGACAAGATTATAATGATATTTAAATTTTAGGTCAATTTTTGAGAACCATATTCATGAAATATATAAATCTTTAATATCATATATATTTATCAAATATATTTTATAATCATCCGTTTAATGTGATAATACAAAACAGAACACTTTTCTCATAGAGGTGGTAGTCCACACTTACACATGAGATTTGTTCTCGTTTTGCATAGAATCAAATGAAGGTTGGAATTTTTAATATATTCATAATACAAATAATGTAATTAGAATCTTGTTTATTCAATAATTAAAATTTTTGGACCATCTATGTGAGGTTGTGATGAGAAATAAAACATATCTTTCTTGGAGGTGGTAGTCCAAATGTATGCATTGAAACGTTTTCATTTTTCTAAGGAAGAAGAGTGAATGGTTGGTAATGTTTATTTGAAAAAAGTAAAAACATATAAGTATATAAATAAAACTTAATTCACCATATTGTAATTTTTAATAGAGTAATAGATTAGAAATACTAATAAGGAAAAATACTAGAGAGTGATTAGTACCTACGTTAAGAATTTGAAAATTCTCTTGAAGTACTTCTTGGAAAAAGATGAAATAATCCAAATTCTTGTGACTAGAGGATTAGGTATGTTAAATAAGATTAAATGTGAATTAAATGATCATATTTTCAAGGTAAATTTAATTTATTTAGTGTATCTGAAGGGGTGTTGGAATGACCCTTTTATAAGTGAAGGGAATGACATTTCTGCAAATATATCCTCTTAATATAAAAGGAAAACATGTTTCACATGGGAAGTGGATTCTAGAGTGGAAAAAATTGATAAGAGATAATATTTGGTCTGAAAAAACATAAAAAAAAACAATTTAGATACTTTCTTATTACATGTTTTATCTCTTTTAAACATGGTTAAACTCTTCTTTCCTTAATTTAACTTTATCGTGGTAGCTCCTTTTTTATCCTCGGTAGTTAATTTTTAAGACTAAAAATAAAAATAAAACCATTAAATAATATGAAAATTCTTATTTAAAATTTGAATTTATTTTATTAAATATAATTTCTAATAATTAGAAAAACTAATTTTAATATTATCAAACATAAGGCATATAAATTCCTCTTTATAAAAAGTGTATTTTTTAGAATAAAAATTATTTTTTTGGAAAAATATCAATGTTATAAATCTATATGGAATTAATCTGTTCGTTTTTAACCAAATAATAATTTTGTGGAAATTAAATCAAGATAAATCCAAGTTCCACCTTTTCGATACCTAATTAAAAGGGATGAAAAAAATTTGTTTCTTTTGAAATTAATATTACTTAAGTTTCTAAATGTTAAATATTTTTTTTAAAATTAAACATAGTATATTTAAAAGAATAATTTTAATACTTAAGTAATTGTTTTTGATGAAAAATGATTCATGAGTTTTGGAGTCATATTTAGTTCATGATAATGTCTTAAAAGCTATTGTATAGGTATACACCATAGTTTTCCCCATTCACCTAAAAATCAAATATTTTAGAAAAATCCTCAAAATTACATTTTAAGATAATATCAATATGATGTGTATAAAAATTTATTTCATATATCACATTAAAGTTATTATATTTGAGATTTTTTTTTATTTTAAACAGAAAACGTAAAAATATAATGAAAATTGTTTTTATAGAAAAATAACATTTTAAAATATTAACGACTATTTTTATTATTCTCTATCAATTAATAAATATATTGATGTTAATATATTATTCATATGAAAAAAAATATTTTATCCATAATATAGTAATTTTCTTAAAACAAAGTGGAAAAATAAAATCTTATAAAAAATACACATTTAAGAACAAAATGATCTTAACAGTTATTTTGTTATACAAATTTAATTTCATTAGTCAATTAGTAATAAAAGTTTCCTTTATTTTCCTTTATAAAGATATTTCTTAATGCGATCAACATTATTTGTAATGACCAATTTCTAAATAACATTAAAATAGTTACATTTATATTGATAAAATGTGTTACAATTTATTTTGAATAAATTTTTCTTGTGAATTATGCTATTTTATATCATATTTATTTTACATGGAAATTAATACTAAAATCTCTTGGTGTTACATTATTCCCAATAAATAAATTTTATCATCACAATTTCAATCACAAATCACTAATTAAAAATATATATCGGTATCAATAAGACAAAAATGACTTAATATAATTATTATAGTGAGATACGAACCTCCCAAACTCAAAAAAGACTAGAAAACTTATATACTCCTCTTAATAGAAATATCTCTTAAAGTGATATTTTTAATCATTTGATAAAAATACCATTATTTCAGTAAAAAAAATATACTCATGTGGATATATCTATATAATTTCCTAAATATAATCAAATTTAAATAATATTTACAGGTAGACGATTTCTATAATTATTAGAATGAGATGCAATAGTCATTCAAAAAGATGTTTTATTTTATAATAAATTCACCAGGTTCATGATTTAATGTACTTAGAGAACTTCCAAGATACACCGGAGTACCTAGATTCAAAATCCAACAAGACATCCACAAATACGATGTGGAGGGTAGGTGTACCTTAATTATCAAGGTTCACTTCGCTAACAATACCTTCTTTAGCTGTAGTTATGGAAGTGGATTTCACATTGGTGATAGAGCTTATTGATGCTTATTATTCTCGTAAAACCTTATATTATTTCATTTGTTTTCATAATTCATAAATCCCATTAATTTAAATAATTGAAGTGTGGGTGGATCATTAATTGGATCCTTTATAGCCTCTATTGTATTGACCAAAATCTTCATATCTCTTCGATAATCATGAGATTGATGGAAAATAATTTCACCCTTGAATCATTTATTGGTAGTTTTAGACACTCTCTTGGGATATTATTCTCATATTATTAACATGTATGAAGTTGGGTAATCATTCCACTATGGTATTCATCCCTAAAACTTCTATGAAACTTCACCCTTATATCCATTAGAGATTCATGGATATTTTTATGATTCTAGTTGTTAAAAATATATTGAGATAGTTGGGTAAGAATTGTAACACTATATTATATCGCATTTGTTTTCTCATTTGGCAAATCACCAAATTGTCTATTTCTATCATTGTCAACTCAGTTCCGTGAGGCATCAAGCATTACATTACATAAGGGAAAGATGAGGTATTTACATTTATTAGGGGGAAAAGGATACATTACCAAGAAAATAAAACAACACATTAATGTAGGGAAGTATTCAGTGGGGAATGAACTCAAGACCTCAGTGATACCCACTGGGGAAGATACTACTAATCCTCACCTAGAGAGAAAAGCGAATTTGGGTTATGAGAATAATTAAATTAAAAAACACGAGGAGATAAACTATAATACAATAATTAATAAGTCACAAATTATATTTATAAACAAACATAATAATATATATTCTTTATTAAAGGTTCCCATAGCCATTTTCATTTTAATTTCTCTAAACTAAATATATTCAAATCCCTCATAATGGTTTATAAAGAGAATGAAAATTACTAAGGAATATCACTCAAAAGAGTTAAACTAGGTGTATAGTTAGGCCTCTAATTCCGGGAATATTTAAAGTATAGTTAATAAACAACCAATATTTTTAGTGTAATTACCCCTAAGTGCATCTGTGTAAGATCTTGTATCCACTTGAAGTATATAAATGGTGATTCCATTTATAGAATAGTGCCAAATCAGTATTTATTTAATTTTAAGGATTTTATCCTACAGGTAGAAATATCAATAGGGTTTTCACCAAATTTATCTCATTATAATCACAAAATAACTGAACTAATCTTAAAAAAAACTAAACCGTACTACGATACCAACTGAGAAGCCTAGAAATTCACCACCCCATGTCTAATGTTAAGAACAAACTCATTATGCATAATATTTTATAATAACTAAGGAAACCCAATATTAACAAATATTTGTATTAAAAAAATTCATATGTTTAACATTTTTAATCACAAATATATCAAAATCATGGGAAAAGAAGGTTTTTTTCTTTGAGGATATCTTACATAAAAAAATTAATTTACGATACTTGTAAATATTTCTCCATAAAAAAACCATAATAGACTCCCATATAGTTTTAAAAAAGGTAAATAAATATTCGTAACCTAGAAATGAAAAAATAATAAAGTGAGAGATCAAAAACTTAGTGAGGGAAAATATATATAAGCATGCCTAAAATTTTCAATTTGAGAATTTTTGATAAAAACAAGAGAAGATGAGAAAACTTTGATTAAACTAAACATGGAACAATAATAGTTGAAGAGAAGGTATAATATAATGTTATATAATCTCAATGATCCAACAAAAAACTTTAAAAAATGGTGTGAAAACATGAGGTAATAAACATGATCCATGTTGAATAATAAAGTAATATGAAATTGAAATGAATATTAAAAAATAGAATTCTAAATTATGAAATTATGGGCATAGATATTGATAATAATATATATATTCAGTCATTGTGAGCATATATAACCACACATATACTCACACATAGTCTTTATGAGCATAGCTAACTGCACTTATACTCACAAAGAATCATTGTGATCTTATCTTATTGAAGTTATACTCACTTAAAATTTTTCCATGTATATATAACTGTAATTATACTCATGAAAAATCATTGTGATCATATCTAACCACACTTATACTCATACACAATCATTATGAGCTTATATAACCAAACTTATACTCCTTCATAATCTTTCCTAGCATAGTAAAAAAATCTTATACTAACATAAAATATTTATGAGCATAGATAATGATACATATTCTCATACTAAATCCTTATGTTCATAAATGACCACACTTATACTCAAAAAAATAGTTATGAGAATAGTTAACAATAATTATACTCAAGCCCAATACTTGTGTGCATAACTCACCTCAATTATACTCATGCAAAATATTTGTGAGTATTGCTTACACCATTTATACTCATACATCGAGTCATTATATAATGAGGTAAAATATATAAACAATCCATTATAAAATGATATAGTGCACCAATAATTAAATAATAATCATCCCACCATATTTCTACCAAGAGAACATGAAAACATTCATATTCCAAACCTCATTTACTAATCCCATAGAAAAGACATGGGTATCAAGAAAAATTTCCTAGAAGCTTTCATATGCTATCCAAATAAAGAAGTTATATGGTTCCATAAAAAATATTACAAGTATTACCTATGTGCATTAAGGATGTTGATATAGATGAAAATTCATTTTTAAGATCACTGGATAAATCCCTTGAAAATAATAGAAAATATTATTTTATTTTTAAAATAACTAACAATTAAATTAATTCTACTTTTTTTTAAAATGTAGAAAGGAATATTCATTGAGAATAATGGTAAAAGTGGGAAAATATTTTATTTATATATAAACATGTTAAAAATATATTTTAGAACACATTTCTAACATTATCTTTAAAATATGAAGTTATGGGACACTTCCAAAAGTTACGTATATGGGGTTGACATGAAGAATTTCTTTGAGACATTATTTGGAGTGAAATATAATTAAATTATCCTTTCAAAATTATAATGGGATTTTAGAGGAAATAAAGATTGAAGGATAAAGTATTCAATAATGAAATGAAGAAAAAATATTTTATTGTTTCAACACATATTTATTGAAAACCCACATTATAAAGGTGAAAATTAGACATAATTTAGAAAATGGATAAAGATAAATACAAAGTTCACATAAATTATAAATAATTGGGTTTCAAAATAAAATGGATAACTTGGTAGGATGAGTGAATATAGATATGGAATAAGATGATATCATTTAGAGAGGATTTGAAATATTCTTAACAATATTAAATTTTATAAAGAAGATATCGAAAAAAGGATATTTTTTAATGAGATAATTTTATTAACATAAAAATATAAAGTAATGAAAACATAATATCATCATATTTTAAAAGATTTTTTTTTGAAATATTTTTATAAAAAAGAAATATTTATGACTCAATATAATAAGTTGATTTAAGAAAGAACCCTTACAAATTTGGTGAACATTGAAGGAAAATAATTGGGAGGAGAGATTCAAGAGATGAATTATAATTTACATGAAATGAATAATAATAATAATAATATAATACAATGAATTATTATTTACACCACATAAAATAGTAATATGAGGAAAACATAAAAATATTCCGTAATGAATGGATGTGATTCCATCTGATGAAGGAATGAAGAAGATTGGCATCAACCTTGCTTCGTGTTGTAAGTACTGTAAAAACAAGAGGGAAGAAACCACGAGCTATATCTTCTTCGAAGGGGAGTGGGTGCAAGATGTGTGGAGCTCCTTTGGTGATTTCATGGCTCTCCATTCAACTCATCATAGAGACCTTTCGTTCCTGGAGAGGTTGTTTCAGGGGACTACAAATAAAGGTCCTGAGAGAGCTGCGAGGGAAGTTATCCTCAGTGATGGATGCTGGTGTCTCTGGAAAGCTCGGAACAATGACAGATTTGAGGGGTCTTCCTCCACAGGTCCGTCTGTTATTATGATAACCAAGATATTATTGCTTGATATGGCCATACCTGTTGATAATTGGTGTGAATCTCCCTCATTCCATATCCTGCAGACCTGCACTCCTTCGGCCAACCCTCCCATGGACAGAGCACGAGGCCGATGGGTTAATTGGGTTCCATCAACAAATGGATTCAAACTTGACACCGATGGATCATGCAATGCAGGTGCCATGAAGGGTAGTAGAGTAGTTTTTAATCCAAGAGGAAGTGTTTTCCATGCTTTCACGGTGCACTATGGTGATGGCAGTGCTCTTCAGGAGGAGGAGAATGCAGTTCTCACAGGGTTGAATCTTCGAAAACAAAAGAATATTGTTTTATCTGAGGTGGAAACAGACTCAAGGATAATTCATGATTCCCTGTTGGGAAGAGGTACTACTCCTTGGTTAGTGCTTTACATTATTTGTAAATTCAACCAGCTTCTCAACAACTAGTCTCGTATCACCCATGCCTGGAGAGAGGTGAACAAAGTTCCGGACTTCTTCGCCTCTCTCGCAGCCCCAGGCTCCTCCGTCTCCTGCCTTTCCAATGCGATCTCCCTTAAGTCAGAGGGGTTGAATCTCATCCGAGGGGATTCCCTCGACCTAAACTATTTCCGAAACCCTAATCTGGGGTCCTTTTTTGGTCTTTTACCCCTGTTTGTGTTCTCTTTCCCTTGATTAAATATATAATGTTAAGTAGGATTCATGAGTGTGTTGATGTTTATTTTCATCATCATAAGTTAGTAATTTAGATTATTTCATAAAGGTTTTATAATGGTGACATTGAATGACATTATTTTATAACATGTTAATATTTATTATTTTTGAAAATATTTTTAAATCATTTTATTTCAATTATTTATGCATGCACATGTTCATTTTAAGAAAACTCTGGGCATAGTTTGTGAGAATAGAACCCATGGAGAGCATGTTTCTAGAAATTTATTGATATCAACAACTTACTTTATAATGATTGATAATTTTTATATCATAATGTAATAATCATATTAATTAAATATATTACTCATTAACATATTATATATTTAAAAACTATATTTTATAACCATGCATGTGTGATGGAAATGAAAAATGGAAAACATCACTCCATGGAGGAGGTAGTCTACACATACACTTGAATAAAAACATTCTTTTCCATATAATAGAAAGAAGGTAGTAATTTATTCATTTTTAAATAATAATAATAATGTTATAAATAATATATTTTATAAATAAAATCCCCCTATTGATGATAAATGAAAAATAAAACATTTCTTTCTTGAATTTTGTAGTCTGTATGTATGAGTGACATAGTTTTTATTTTTAAAAGTAAAAGTGTTAATAGTAGGTAACATTTGCTACATAAACATAAAAAAACATTAGAATATAATAAATAGTAACTTTATAATGATTTAATAATGAGATAGTTAAGGAGTAGAAATAATGATTAAAAAATATCAAATATTTTAATTTCTTATACTGTGAATTTAAGATTTATCCTGATGTACATCTTGGAAATAGAGGCCTAATGCCAAATTGTAATGACTAGAGGCTTATAAAAGTGAAATAATATTGTAGGTTAATTAATATGGGTAAATTAATTTTTGAACTTTAAATTTTTAGAGTGATAATGAAGTGTTGGTAGTAAAAACCTTTTATATGTGAATATAATGAAATATTTGTAAATATAACCTCTTAATATAATAAGAACACAATCTTCAAATAGAAAGTGGATTCCAAAAGTAAACTATAATAGAAAGTAGACTATGTTTATTCTAGAAACACCTGAAAAACTCAATTGGTTACTTATTTTTAATTTTAATTATATCTTTTAGAATTGGTTATACTCTTTTTATTTTAATTTTCCTTTAACATGATATGTCTATTTTTAACCTCGTTAAATAATTTTTTTAATAAAAATGAAAATAAAATCAATAAATAAATTAGACATTATTATTTAAAATATGAAAATAATTTTATAAAATGAAATTTATCTGAAGAATATTTTTTTTAATTTTAACAGACATAACATGTAGAAACACTTTTTACAAAAAGTGTTTTTTACATTTAAAAACTATTTTTAATGGTAAAATTATAATTATTTTTGACTTGATTGACATTAATTGGTTTATTATTAATACAATAAAATTTTTATAGATTTAAAATAAATCAAAAATAAAATCAAACCTTTTTCAAACTTAATTAAAAGGAATATTCCAAAAATAGTTTTTATTGACATAAATACTACTTATGCTTGAAATTTTTTTACATTGGTTTTCTAAACTCAAGATATTATTTTTAAATAAATCATTTTAATCCTTAAATAATTTTTTATACATGAATTTTATATAATTTTTAATGTCTTACCCTTTTTATGAAAATGTTATAAAAGTTATAGTATTGGTATAAACTATATTTTTCACAATTCATCTAAAAATATACTATTTAAAAAAATCCAAAAAGCTGATCTTAAGATAATATTGATTTGATGAATACAAAAATTAATTTCATTTTTAAAATTCAAATTATAAAATTTTCAGATTTCAATTTTAATTTAAAACATAAAAAATATAATGAAAAGTGCTTTTATTGGAAAATAAAATATTAAAATATTAATTGTTGTTATTGTTCTTTTTTATCAATTACTAACTATATTTATTTTAATAAATTATTCATATCAATAATATATTTTATCCATAATTAATTTTCTTTCTTAAAATAAAACACAAAAAAGTATAACTTTCAAAAGGATACATTTCTAATCATTAAATGATCTTATTATTTATTCAGTTATACTAATTGAAATTAATTATCACAATAATAAAAAATTAAACTTTAATTTTATTTATACATATATTTCATACTGTGGTTAAATTTTTTATACCCACCAGTTTGAATGTTACATTAAAATAGTTATATTTATTAGAATAAAATGTGTCACAATTCATTTTGGTTCGGTATTTCGTGTAAAACAAGATATTAAACATAATATTTATTTTAAATAAAAATTAATAGTGAAATATAATGGTTTTGTATTACCAAATTTTTAATTACTACTCACTAATGAAAAATAACCAAGGGTATATATTAAATAAATATGTCTCAAGATAAAATATCTAATGAGATACGAAACTCTCTATGTTAGGAAAGAATAGAAAAATTATATTTCCTTTCAAAATAGGAATATCCAAAAAAGTTAGTTTTTATTAATCATTTGATATAAATAACAATATTCTAGTAATTAATAGGGAATTAATGTAGAGATATCCAGTCCATTTCAAAGATCACATCAAATTCATCAAAGACTTACATGAAGCATATTCCCATCAACATCATCTTGAGATATAATAGTTATTCCACTGAAGGTTTTATTTGATAATAAAATTATTAGGGTAGTGATTTAATGTTATTAGAAGAATTACTCAATATAATAGGATGTCTTGATTAAACTACAACAAGATATTTGAAACTACTAAGTAGAGGATAAGTGTTCCTTAATTATTATGATTCACATAATTATTGTGACATACTTTATATATTGTGATTGAGTTGGTTTTTACTTATTCCAATGGTTTTGTAGGTTGTCTATGGATATTATCCCTATTAAATTTTGGATCAGTACATCAATTTTTATAATTGAAAATTTACTTTCATTTGAAGAATTGAAGTATGAGTGAAGCATTAGTTAAGAAATTTATACCTCTTATTATTTTGGATGAAGTATTCATCTATATTCGATAATCATGAGCTCAATGATCAATCCTTAAAAACATAAAACATTTTATTTTTTTCCTTTAAAACATTTCCTTGGGTGATACATCCAAAACCTATGACATGTTGAACATTAATTATTCCTTAAATTTTTAGTATTTATCCCCTAAAAATCTATGAAAATAAATATTATCTTCTTCACTAAATCTAGTGTATTTATTTTGTTCTTGTTTCTAATAATAACTCATCATAAATGAGTGGAAATAGTCACATTATTTTTAAAACAAGATTCCATCCAATTTGGTTTCTCATTTGGAGAATCATTGTAGTTTTTATTTATCCTATTGTTAACTCGATTCCTCAATACCTCAACCATTACTTTACATAAAGTAAAGTTGAGGTATGAGAATAATTAAATTAGTACATGTGAAAAGGGAAAAAATATAATCTTAGAAGGGATAAATCATAAATGAAATGTATAACTAAAATTTGGAATCTTTGCATCTCCATCTTGGTCAATAATACACGTTTTTCCATTATGTTATCTAACTAAAATATATTCAAACCCATCATAATAGTTCACAATGAATATGAAAATTAATAAGGAATATCCCTAGAGAATTTCAAACCTATAGATCAGTCATGAATCATTTTCATGAGCCAATTTAGGATCAATTTAATACCTAATAATCCTTTTTAGGGGTTTTACCCTGAGGTGAATCTATGGTAGACTCTACATCCATTTGTATTATCCATATTGGGATATCATTTCTAGATTAAGATACAATATTTTCTTTAATAAAATTATATGTTGGTATCTTACTCTTAGTATTATCCTTTAGGGTTTCAATAATGTTATCCCTTGTTAATTAAAAAATTACTATACTAATCTCCATAAATAACTAAACCATGAAATGATACCAACTAAATCACCCAAACCTATAATCATAGGTTTGGGACTAAAACACACTCTTGATCCTTAAATTTGATACTAACTAAAATGAACCATTATAAACATATATTTAGTTCATATAATTTTCATAAGTTGAATATTATAACTCAAAAATATATCACAACCTTAGAAATTGATGGTTTATTATTTTTAGAATATATTATATAAGAAAATAAATTTTGAAATACTTGTGAATATTTATATTTAATCAGATCAGATTAGACTCCATTCTAGACTTATCCTAATTTATATTCATGTTCATAACTCAATGAATGGAAAAATAATAAATTATAGGGATAAAATTATCAGTATGGGAAATAATATTAATAAGGAATTAATGATTTAACTTATTATCCAATGGGAAAACATGATAATGGTGGAAATATCTGATTAAAAAAACATATAACAATGATATTTAACCAAAATGTATTATATAAAGTTATGAAATCTTAATGATATAACATATACCATGAAATAAGATTATAGAAACATGAGGTAATAAACATTATCCTTGGGGTATATCCAAGGAAAATAACACAAAAATGTTTTATATATAGTCACATAATAAATTATAACATTATGGACATAGTTATTCAAAATTATGTCAATGCATAGTAATTATGAGCACAGCTAAGCACACTTATAATCATGAAAATTATTTTTGAGAATATTTAATATCAATTAAACTCACACACAATCCTTATAAGAATATATCAATACAGAAATACTCTTTAGTAACCATTGTGATCCAAGCTAACCACACTTATACTCACACACAATCCATTTAAGCACAGTTGAACACACTGATGCTCATAAAAAACCTTTGTGATCATATATAACCCTACTTATAATCTTAAAACATACTTGTGAGTAGAGAAAATCAAAATTATACTCAAGAAGAATCTTTGTGAGCATGGCTGACAAGAATTATACTTACACATAATCAATATGCACATAACCATACAAAATTAAATTGACAAAAAATCATTATGGGAATAACTAATAAAACATTTAAAAATGAACAATCCTTGTGATAATATCTATCCTCACTTATAGTCATAATTTTTATGAGTATAAATAAGCAAACTTTTAATCACACACTATAACATCCTGATTTTTTTTAAATGAAGCACAATGCACAATGCTCAATATCAAATAATATATACCACATAGTGCTTAAACAAATGACTAAATATTATTATTTAAATGTGATAGTTATCACATGCCCATTAGAATGGAAGAAATGCATGTGATTAAAAAAATTATGAAAAAATAGTTTAAACTTGTTTATAAATTTAATAAAATGGACACCAGTTAGTTATAAGTGAAAATAAAAACAATTGAATATAAAGGATGTGTAAAAAACCAATTTTTTTGACCATAATAATATTTTATTTCAATGAATTAAATTAATCACTATAATTAAATTATATTAATTAAATTTATATGTTATATATAAAATTTTATATTTTCTAATTTCTCCATTAATTTTGATAGGATTAATATAATAATTAATCCTACATTAATAATAAGAAGCTATATTTTTCTAAAATTTAATTTTCCAGCTTTCTGATAGCGCCATTATTTTAAAATGAATTTTTAAAAATATGGAAAAATTTATTTTTAAAATATAAAATTTATTTATAAAAAATAAATATTATCAATATCTAAGGGAAAGGTTTTGTTATTTTTCTGATAAGTTTTATTTTTTTTGAATAGTGAAAAATAATGCATTTTATTTGAAAACTACCTTTTTTGTAATTTATTTATATTGTTAAATTATATTTTAGATTAATTTTAATTTATAATTAGTTCAATTATACATAATTAAAAACAATTTAGGTCATTGGAATAAATTTCACATTGAAATTGGATATACAAACATTTCATCCTATGGAACATTTCACTTTCAAACCCCACTATTTCATTTAGTCTATAGGATTAATTTCCAATATATTTTTTGAAATTATGTGAATTGAATACGGTAAAATGGATTAAATATTCAGAATAATAAGGTCTAAATTAGGTTGTGAGGTCAATTTTGTTTAGGGATAAAAAATTTACTATGGTAAAAAAACAATTACCGCAGTATAGGTAGAATAATGAAAAGGGTTAAAGTTAAAAGGTAAATAATTAAAATACCTAAAAAATACAATATTTAAAGTGTTTTTGAGGTATTTTTAGAACCTAAATAGACTTTGAAACATTAACTTTCATCCAATTTCATGTAAATTTATTCCACCTCAAAGTGGTTGGATTTAATTATAAAATTATCATTATCTAATCACTTAAACCCACCCCTCCCCATGCATAAATACCACCTCTCACCAACCCTTTTCTCCTCACAAGAAATTATTCTCCTAGAATATATTACAAAACATATCCTAAAAAATCTACCCAAATCTAGGTACTTTTGGTTTCACCCATGTACCAGTTCTAAGGTCTTCAATAGGTTATTCAAGGAGGTGATATTCAAGTGGAAGTTTTCTCAAAGCACCTCTCTTATTTTCTTTTCTTCTTATATTTTTCTCCTCCCCTCCTTTATCCATAATGTAATTACAAATACAGAATATTATATGTAATGATGTTTTATGATTCTTATTTAATATTTTATATTCATCATTTTTATTACATCCTTATATTTAGGGAAACAAAACAATTTTCCAAATTATGGTTATTAACCATCTCTGTGGATAATGATTTTTTATTTTACATTACCATCTTCATAGCTGGTGATAAAAGTTTTATTCAGGTAAAATTATTCTAAAATAGTTATATTATAACATATTTTATGTTTTTAACTAATAGAAACTCATGATATTAAATAAATGTAAACTTGTTCAGGGTTTTTTGAAAAACATCCAAAATAAACTAAACATTTACCATTAACATTCTATAAAATAAGTCATACTCATACACGAAATAAAAAATGATATATGGGGATATTGATACTTTTTTATTTTCATTAATAATATTTCATTACACTAACAGTGTTTTAATTCATTTTTTAAGGACATGCCTAACTATACACAAATGAAAATATCCTGAAACCATAATACGAATGCACCCAAAACCATGAAGTAATGATATATTATTGTTTAATAGGTCATAAAATGTTATAAAATCATCAGATAAGGTACTATAAATATTATAGTTCATTAATAAGTTTTTAACATTATTTAAACCATTACACTGGAGTTTAATATATGAGAAACTGAATGGATGCATGAGGTTAGTGATTTCTTAATATAGTTTTCATTTTTTGGGTTAAACTTATTATTCTTGTTTATATCATGCTAATATTATGCATGAAATGAATTTTAAATATATTAAGCTGTATTTCAACTTTTTATGTGTATTTTTAGCAGATACACATATTTTATTTTTTTGATTTATGATCACATCCACGATATGATATTTATAGTGGACTCTTCAACTAAAAGACGTCATTTTAAATGTTTTGATGATTAATTTTATAATTATTTATATTTAGTGTCCATGTTTTTAAAATAAATTTATCAACATATTTATATGGACATGATTTTTTTAAATGTGAATTTTATAATTTCTCTCATATATTTTCAAAAAGAGATATTTTTATCATTTTATGTAAGGGAAATTCTTTTTAAAGTATTATTTAAAGTTTCTTTTTCAAAAATAATGTTTTTATTAGATGTATTTCGTGAACTGAGTTTCCCAGTTTCATGTTTCTTAAATGAATTAAAGCTTCATTTACATATTTAAAATTTTACATTCAAATAAATTGTTTATATTTTTGAGCGTACGATTTTGTAAAAATGGAAAGTTATTTTAAAATAGGAATTATATTTTACTCCGTAATGTATATTTTATGCAAATATATTTATTATGATTATTTCATGGTTCTTTGGAATTTTTTATGAGGATGGGTGGTTCTATGATTAATCCAGTGTGGGTGAGCCCGTTATGGATTTCTAATGCCTTGTGTAGTAGGATAATCTTATCTGATTAGGTTTATCATAATAGATTATATAAATAATATTGTGATGATTATTCTAAATGTAACTATGATGGCCACTACCTGTGTAATCGAGAGTGATACAATATTTTAAATAGTGATACGGAAAATGAAATTTGAAGTTACCATTATATGATTAATAATTATTTTTCATGAAAATCAATTTACTTTCAATGGGAAAGATATTGATCTTTTTGAAAATAAGATTCATTTTTTTGAATATAAATATATGTTTTTTTGAAAGTCTTTTTTTTTATTTTTACTAGACTAATGTTTTCCCTTTATTTATGTCTATTATTGTAATTTTTATGCTCATCAAATGTTTTTAAATGTTTTTAGAGGATTTAAGGGATAATAGAGATAATGATGAGATCAATGGAAAATTTTGATGATCCTTCATGGAAAGAATTATTATTTAATTTTTTAAGACTTTTTTTATGGAAGAAATGGATATATGGTATACGTGTCCTATTATTATATAAGGATTAATTTTGTAAGGGTTGGTCCTAATTTCCTAAAAATATAAAACTAAAATATTATCTAGAATGTAATATTAATGATAATAGTTTAAAATCACTAGAATATGTAATGTTTAAGGTTGGGATCTTACAGTCGATATTAGAGTAGGGTTTAAACAACTTTGGTGATTAGTTTGTTTCTTTGTTTTGTTTTTTTAAGAGTTATAGATATCATCATGGGGTTTCATGTTTAAGGATGATTATAACCACAAAGTCTTTGATACCCATTTAGTGTTTTAAAGTGATGAATCTCTAGGATATTAAAAATATTTCAAGTGATTGGATTTATAAACGATGTGAATTTAGGTACAAAGGATTTTATGGTTAAAGTATTATAGAGTCTTTATGGGTAATTTATTAAAATGGACCATTTCATTTCAATATTTCATGTTTTAATTATTTTATTATCTATATATTAAGGATCACTTATCAATATGCAATGAAATAAATATTTCACAACCTTCTTATCCCTTCCATATGATTTGATTTTCAATATTATTGCAAAAGAAATTTCAAAGGATTTAGATATCTTTCTGAGTATTCAAATCACATATAAGAATCTGATTGAATTTTCAAAAACCTTTTATTTTATCCAAAAGGTTTATGAGACATATTTTTCATTTGATTAATGATTACATCAATAATTCTATTTTTTATAAGGGACATTCATTAAAAAATTATATTTTTAAAATTTCAGTAAAAACTATCTTTCTTTTCCATTTTCATGTTTCTAAAACATATTTCCATTTTTTAATATTCTCTATTGAATGATTAAATTAATCTTTACTCATGTCTGAATTTTTACAAAAATGATTGACATGCATATTTTTTCATTTTCTAAATGACGTTCTTTGTGAATTATCCAATAAAATCATGGAAGTAATTACTTTTTTACTTATACAGTATGAGCGGCATTTTTCACCCTCATTACACCTTAATCCCATAAATCTTCCTTTATAATATTAAAAAATATTATAAAACAATTTTTTTTCTATTATAATTGTGAGATTTGTTTTTTAATATATAAAGTATATAATCCTAGATAATTTTTTCAAGTGATCCGTCAAAATTATTGTCCATTTAAAATATATTTTTTTGTTACTTATGATTTAATTGGGATATCAATAGAAATATGACATCTAGATTTAAGGTATGCTTTTTTTTCAAAGTATGAAACTTTTTTTGTTTGATTTAAATGAATTATAAGGATATAAGTCATATATTTGATATTAGGAATGATTCCCTAAAGAATTAGATCACAAAGAATCATTAATGGTCTAAGAAGAAAATTGAATGAAGGATGTGTTTATGTATTGAGTTTTCAAATTTATGATAAAGAGTTATTTTATAAATATTATGGGAATCATTTAAAAACTAATTATTTTTTAATAATTGGCTTGGTTTTTACTAATTGGAAAATATATGTTATATTGGACCAAAACTATTGTAAAGTGGTGAAAAGGTGATAAATTTTGGGCAAAATTTATTGAGTTTTGATAAAATTTTGAGCTATATGTATCCCTTATGTGTCCCTTAAGTATTCCTTGTGTTTATTGAGTTTTAAGTTTTGATTTTTGGTTTATATAATCTTTGAATTTGAGGTAATTATTGGTTCTAAATTTTGGGATGAAAAATGAATGGTATGAGAAAAACACTAAGGTTAAATATTTTAAGGTTAGTTTTTGGGGATGTGTCTGAAATTTTTATAATTTTATAAATATTATATTAGTATATATTTTGAAAGTGGAAAATGCATAAGATGAATGAAAACTCATCATGTCGGGAAGACCACAAGAATTGAACCCACAACCAAAGGGTGACAAGGGAGAATCACATACCACTTGCCTATGTGATTTATTGGTTAGTACGATATTTTTTCTTTTTAATTAAAAAATTTTATTGATGAAAAACAAGTCTCTTTTGGAAACATATGGTTTATCCTATAAATAACTATGGAATAGAAAAAAATGATTTGTTGATTAAGTGATAAATGTTATTTTGTAATACATACACCATTTTTGCAGCCTTATATGGTTAAGGTAAATATAGTACCAAGGGATTTTATTTCAAAAACACTAATGAAAAAATGACCTATACCCACAGTTCAAAATGTTGGGTATAGCCCTGAAAATCATGGTTATAGGCTATACCCACTGTTTTTGGAACCATGGAAAACCGAGGCATCAGGATAGTTCCCTAGCCTATAACCAAGGTTTTAACAAATACGGGTAATTATTATTTTCCACCATGTAAAAGCCATATTTTTTCCTGCCACACTGTCAAAGACTTACACCCATGGTTTTAAAAATGTGGGTATAAAAATTTCAAAAAATGCAGCCGCATGGTTAAAACCCTCAACTTTTATTTATAATTCAGGATGCTTTACCACCCACACTACATTAAATAAATGTATATATATTTATATTTTTCTATATATATTAATGAATTCCCATATTAAAAAAAAATAACCTCACGAGTTTCGATCCCGCGACTCTATCTTCATATTTACAACGTTAAACGAACCCACCAAAAACGATTCTGTTGAAATATATCTATATTTATTTTAATATATTAATATCACTCGCTGTATTTGAAAAAAGTCACCAATGGTATTCCATGCTGTGACCCAATGAAACATCAAATAGAGCCTGGCTAACTCATCTGTGGAACTTATATATATATATATATGTATATTAATCCAAACCGTGGGTATAGGCAGGAAAACTATGGGTATAGGTTTTCCCACCAAAGATTTTTGGTGTCCAGCTGAATTTTTTTACTGCCATAATGTGGGAAAGCAATACCCACAATTTTAAAAACAATGGGTATAGGTCATCGAAAAAAATCTTATACCCTTGGTTTTGGAAAAACCGTGGGGGAAAGGCCATGAAAAAAGTGACTATACCCACAGTCTTGACCAAAACTGCAGGTATAGCTATGTTCCCCACGTTTTTCTAAAACCAAGGGAATAGGTCTTTAAAAAAAACATATACCCACAATTGTTCACCAAACTGTGGGTATAGGTGACTTATACCCATGATTTTTGAAAAACCATGTGTATAGGTTTCCATACTACCCTTATACCCATAGTTTTTTAAAACCGTGGGTATAAGGAAATTTTCTTGTAATGAAATAATGTTTGAACAATATTTTGGAAGCATATATGATTTACAGTGATTTAGAATATTTATGGAAATAGTCAGCATATCTTGGAGTTTATCTGATTAGGGAGATTACATTTTGGTATGATAATTTTGGATTGAATGATATATTTTTAATATTAATGTTTTCTTGGAATACTCTATGATAAACACCATTTGATTTTTATGTTTAAATTTAATTGTATAATATTTTTAAGAATTTTGTGGATATTTAAATTTTGAATAATTTATGTTGAACATTGGGAATTGCAATAGAATTTTGGAGATTAATATAGTTTTTCATCATATAATGGTTTAGTTTTTTGTAAAATTAAATTATATTATACTAATAATATTCTTTTTGGATAATACCTAAAGAAAAGAATAATATATAGTCACACTCATATGGATTTTTTGATATGTAAGTGTTGATTTTGATACTTCAGGCATGAAGATTCACCAGGAATACACTTTGATTAGAGAAAAGATGAAATTGTGGTGAAAATTGATTAAAGCATGAAATTATAATTTTCAATTATGTATGTGTCCTTATGTTTTTATTCTAAATATTAAAATAATTCCTCAATTTTAAGAAAATTATTTTGAAACAAATAATTTATTCATTAACATTTCTCAATGGCCTTCTAATCCATCACTTATTTTTTGTTTTTTATGGTTAACCTTCCCATGATGATGTTATATATAACTATATATTAGTAATTGAGAGTTAATTTTATCTTATATTTCCATTTTTTCCTACATGTAATCCTAGTATTTTTTATCTCTGGTGATCTTCATACTTTACATTCTCATTTATCAAGAGGATGTTTTATTGATCTTTTTTACAATGTTGGATTTCTACAAAATTATTCTGAAATTTTAATCCCCTATATTATTTTACCCCAAGTTCAAATAGAGTGGACAAAATTTATTATGGTCAGTGGGAAATGTAACATCCCTTGATTTTTGAATGAAACTATATGTTCAATATCACACAAGGTACAACACATGAAGCTTAAATAAATGACTAAACATTATTATTTAACTGAAATAGTTATCACCTAGTTGTTGGAATGGAAGAGATGAATGATATTTACTAAATTAACAAAATATAGTTTAGATATGTTTATTGAATTAATTCATTAATTAATAATGAATTATAAATATAAATAAAAAACAATAGAATATAAAAGATGTGTTTTTATAAAAAAACTATTTTAAGGCTATAATGAAATTTTATCTTAATAAATTAAATTAATCACTATTAGAAAAATATATTAATTAAATGTTTATTATATATATATATTCATGTTTTTTGAAATTAATCAAATATGTTTGATAGGATTAAGATAAGAATTATTCATCTTTTAAGCAAACAAGCTATATTTTTCTAAAAGATAATTTTGCTGCCTTTTGATGGAGCTCCTGTTTTGAAATGAAAATTTGATACTTATAATTTATTTTTGAAAAAATAAACATCTTTTTTGAAATAGTAATATCAAAAATAAATTAGGGCGATTATTAAGTATTTTTGTGATACGTTTTATTTTTTGATGAATAATAAAAAATACTGCATTTTATTAGAATTTTTTTTGTCTAATTTATTTATATAGTTAAATTATATTTTAAATTTTGTTTAAATTAGATTAAGTTCAATTATACCTCAATAAAACAAATTCAGGTCATTTGAGTCAATTTGAAAATGAAATTCGATATTAAAACATTTCAGGTTTTGGAAATTTTCCCTTTTAAAACCTAAGTTTTCTTTTTTGTCTATAGGATTAATTTTCAATAGAATTTTGAAAATTATGTGAATTGAATTTGGTCAAATGGATTTCATATTTGGAATCAAAATGTAAAAAATATATTTTAAGGTAAATTTATTTTTTAGGAATAAAAAATTTACCATGGTAAAAAAATAATTTGTCGCTGTATAGGTAAAATAATGAAAAGAGTTTAATTTAAAAGGAAAAGGATTAAAATACCTAAAAAACTAAAAAATTTAATGTTTATTATGATATTTCTCAAACCTGAACGTATTTTAAAACATTAAATATCATCCATGTTCATGGAAATTAATTCCACTACAATGTGTTTGGATTTAATTATAGAATAACTATTATTTAATCTCTTAAAGCCACCCCTCATGAAGTATAAATAACTACCCTCACCACCCCATTTCACCTAAAAATGAATAAAGATCCAAAAATCAATTAAAAAACATATAATACTCACTATATCCAGGTCTAAGTGCTTCTGGAATCAGAAAAATAAAAAATCCGAGGTCCTCTGGGGTCCTCTAAGGAGGTGATATTTAAGATGTAATTTCATTTCAAAAAACCTCACTTTTTTTTCTTCTTCTATTTTTCCCTAAAACTTATTCATACATTAATTAATGATATATATAGATATAATAATGTATATATTTTATTTTTTTTCTTATGGAATAACTTATATTATTCCCATTCATTATCTTCTCTTATTCAGGAAAATGAAACCATTGTCTAAATTACGGCGGTTAACCGTCTCTGTAGATCATTATTTTTTGTTTTCATTTACCAAATTAATAGATCATCAGAAAAGTATAATTATGGTTAAATAATATTTATATAGGTATATTATAACCAATTAATTATCTAGTAACTAAAACATAATCATAAGACTAAATAAAATGAAACTAGTTTGCAGTGTTTAAAAAAACCACAAAAACAATCTAATCATTTTTCATTAACATTATATCAAATGAATTATCCTTATACCCGAAATAAAAATGATTTATGGGACCATTAATACTAATATATTTTTGTAATAACATTTAATTACACATCTGTAGTTTTAATACCATTTTAAAAGACTGATAATAATGATACAAAAATGAAATGATCATGAAACCATGAAATAGACACACCAGTAACCATAAATATTATTAAATATCTTTATTTAATGGGTCACAAGATGTCATAAAATCAATAAATAAGGTATTATAGGAATGAATATAGTTCTATGAAAGGTTAATAATACTCTTCGAACTGTTATAAAAGTGGTTAATGCATGCAGAACTAAAGGGAAATGTGAGGTAAGGGATTTCTAAACTAAATTTATATTCTTTGGGTTAAAATTCCACTTCTTGATTATGTCATGATAATATTATGTGTCAAATATATTTTTAATATCATAATTTGTATTTGAAAATTTTTATGTGTATTTATAGTGGATGCACATATTTTATTTATTTGATTTACGACCACTTTTATGATATAATATTTATAAGGAAATATTTAACTAAAAGACCTCATTTTTATTCTTTAAGGATTTATTTTCTAAATATTTATCTTCCACGTACATGTTTTTAAAATGATTTTATGAATTTATTTATATAGAAATGAGTGCTTTAAAAAAATAAAATTTTGTAATTTCACTCATATATATTCACAAAGGGATATTTATAGGTTTTTATGTATGGTACAATATTTTAAAAACCCTCTTTATTGTTTTTTTAAAAAAATAATGTTTTTATTAAATATATGGAATGAATAAGATTTACTAATTTATTATAGCTTAAATATTTTGAATGTTCTTTTACATGTTTAAAATTTTGTTTTTAAATAACGTGTTTATATTTTTGAGTGCATGGATTTGTAAAAATGAAAATAAATTTCAAAATTGAAAACTAATTTTACTCAAGAATGATTCTTTTATGAAAGATTTATATTTTATGATTTTGTTATAGTTTTTGGGATTTTTTTATGAGATGGGTGGTTATTTGAAAAAATGAGGGTGGTTGAGGCCGTTATAGATCTATAATTCATTTGGTAATGTGATAGACTAAAACTATTAGGTTTTTTCTAAGAGATTATAGAAATAATATTTTGGTGATTATTCCAATTGTAACTATGATGGTTACTCCTTTTATAGACGATAGAGATACAATATTTATAAAAGTGATATGTAAAATTCTGTTCCCAGTTAACTCCTTATATTTAATATGCTTCCTATTTATTTTTCCTGAAAATATATAGATTCTAAAAGTAATATATTGAAAATTTTTAAAAGATGTTTTCTTTTTCAAAATAAATGCTATGTTTTTATGAACATGTTTCGATTTATTCTCACTAGACTAATGTTTCCCTTCTTTTATATCCCTTACTGACATTTCTATTCTCATTCCATGTTTTTAAATGTTTTTCATAGGGTAAATGATGAGTATGGATGCAGATGAGGACAAAATGATATTTTTAAAGATATTTCCTAAAAATAAAACATGTTATATTTTAAAATGGATTCCTTTGGAGGAAAAAATGGATACTTAGTATAAGTGTCCACATTTAATTGTTGGATTTACTATGTAAGGGTTTTCCGAAAACTATAAACCTAAATGATCTTTGGGAATGAAAGAAACACAATACTTATTTAAAATCACTAGAATATTTAATGTTTAAGGCCAATTATGTACACACACAAAGTCATTATCTTATATTATACAAATCCTCAAAGAATTTATTATAGGGTGATATAGGTCCCCACTAGTTACATAATTATCCTACAAACATATGTATGTTAAATAAATTGAAAATATTAATATTCAAAATATCACTTAATTATCCCCTGAAAATGATATGGGTATTAAAACAATTCTATAATCATTTCACAATCCATCCCGTGAATGAAGTTGGATGGTGGAATAAAAAATACCTCTAGTGTAACATTAGTATAATTAAGTATTTAAACATAGATGGAATATACCAATTTAATATCATTGGTTTAATGACATAAATAAATAATTAGAAATATCCCTTTTAATTTTAAAATAATTAAGAATTAAATTTAATTGTAAATATGTTGTAAAATATAAAGAGGATGATTCATTGATAATAGTGTTTATAATAGTTAAAGAATTAGTTCACATGGTAAAACATTAAAAAGTGTTTTTAGAATTTTTTTACTTTATCATAAAAAGATAAAGTTATGGAAAACATTCAAAAGTTACTTTCAAGGGGTTGACATAAATGTTATTTTGAAAAACTTTTTTGGAAGGTAATCTAAAAAATGGAGCATTGGAAAATACATTAATATTTTCTAAATGAAATTTATAGTGTAACATAACTTATACATTTGTGAAATGAAGGAATAAAATTTATATTTTTTTAAAAAATACCTTTATTGAAAATATATATTGTAAAATGGAAAAAAACTTCATATAAAATAGGAATAAAAAGAAATATTATGTTTATATGAAATAATACATAATTGGGTTTCTTAATATGAAGGAGAACATTGTTCGGAAGAGTGAATAAGGACATGGAAGTGAAATAACTCATTTGGTGTGGATGAGAATTCTTTTTAACATCATGAAATCCATCAAAGATTTTTTTTTGATGTGACAATGAAATTACATAGAATTAAAATAGGAATGTAAATTTAATATTATAACATGTTAGAGTAAAAAAACATTTAAACATTATTAAATAAAGAATAATTATGACACAATTAAATAAGTTATGTTAAAAAACCCCTTATAAATTTTGTAATAATTGAATCAAAATAATAAGGAGGGATTCCATAAGATTTCTTACAAATACCAGGAAGGAAACATTAATAATAACAATATAATCCAATTGTGAAATAATTACCCCATTTAATATAAGAAAAAGTTCATAACATTAAATCACACCTCAATGAATGAAAATTGAGATATAAACCCTTATCATTACTCTTGAATTCCTTGTATGTGATTTATCCACTTGTTTAATAAAAATAATCATATTAAAACCCATATTCATATCTAATACCATTGTTACTGTTTAATCATAAACATTTATTATTTTATCATTATCTCATTAATGTTTATTTTTATCATCGAATGTTACTAAATTTAATTTTTTCGTAAAGGTTTTATAATAGAGACAATGAACTCGATTATTTAATAGAAATATAATTTTTAAAAGTCTATAAAATCTTTTTAAATAATTTTATTCCAATGATTTATGCATCCCCTTGATTATTTGATAGAAACTATGTGCATGGTTCGTGAGAAAAAAATACACAACGAGCTTCTTTTAGGTAATTTACCAATACTAATGGATTAATTTATGATGATAATTAATGTTTTTTCATACATAATGAACTATAATATTTCCATGTATCACTCTTTAATATCCTATAAATTCATAAAATATATTTTATAACCCTACATGTAATGAAGTAAATAAAAATGGAACACGTCATTTCATGGAGGTGACAGTTCATACGTACACATGGTAGATGTTTCCATTTTCCAGATAATATAAAGAAGGTAGGACATTTTTTCCTTTTAAGGGTCCTAAAAATGTTATAAATATCAAATTTATTCACTAAATACCCCCCTTTTAACCATCCATTTAAACATGTGATATAAAATTAAATCTATTATTCAAAGAGGTAGCGACGCATATGTATACAAGATGAGAATTTCATTTTTATAAGGTAAAGGGTGAACTATAGGTAATTTTTATTCTATAAAAACAAAAAACATATTAGTATATAAAAAATTATGATGTCATAATTTTGTAAAAGGTAATATAAGTTTAGAGGAGAAATATTGATAAAGAAAAATATATAGAGTGATTAGTAATTAAGTTGTGAATTTGAATATTCTCGTGAATTAATTTTTGGAAAGCAAGGACTTCAGCCAAATTCTTATAAATGTGTGACAAGTTTGAAACCCAATGTAATGTTTGTCACGTAATCCCCTTTATATGATTCATCAATCTAAAAGCTTCTTCTTTATTAATGTCAATATATCAATAGAATAAAATAAATATTTCTTACTCCATTTGTTCTCTCTCTTTTTTATAATTTTAATTTATTTTTTACAACTATTTTTAGAAGAAATAAAGGCAAATTTAATTTCATAGAATATTGTGAAATTTATTTCCCAACATTTGATGGCTCTAGAATACATGTTCTTAGCTAGTAAATTTTCCTTCTAAGAGTATCTTGAACTATATATCCCCTTATAATCATGGGAGGAAATTATTATCTAAGAAGTTTTTCGGGAAGATCCATCAGGTATTGGGAAAAAAGGATCACTATATTATATAAAATCAAAGTTCTATCTATTTTCACTAGAAAACATTTTTACAAAAATAAAGTAAAAATATAAAAAAAATATAGAGAATAAAAAATAATTGTTCACTATTTTCTCTTGATATATTCACCACTCTTATGGATAAGTGTTTGTATGGATAAAACATTTAAATGATATTATGTGAGAAAAAAATACATTGAGTGTCACACTCGTACGTCATCCATAGTTCTTTAAAAAGTCAAGTATCTGATTTCTATCTTTTTTTTCATATTTAAACAACCCAACTAAAACCTTAAAATGAACCATGTCAATCCCTTATAACTAAAACACTCTTTTTACACTTATAAGTATAGAAGTCTGAATAGAAACAAGATTATGTGAATCATGCATTCACTTAAGAATGATAAAATCCTCATAACAATACATTGAGTGAATAGAGATACATTTTTTGGATGGTAGGTACAAAATATTCATGGGTGGAGTAAGATATTAATTGAAATTTTGTAAATAGAAAGAAATTGGTAAAATTAAATTTATATAAGAAGCATTATATTTCCACATATTTGAGAATTAAAAAGTTATGATGATTTTTACATGAGAAGTTTGGTTTAAAAATTGTATATATTATTTTCCCAAGAGTGAAATTAGAAAGTGTGGGGGAGTGAAATGGATTTATTTTTTAATATATTTTTATAGTTTTTTATTTGTAATATCATGATAATTTTCATATTTTATGTCTATTTGTAATTTTTTTGTTTGTTTGGAGTACTTTTATGTTCATATTAAAAATGGATTAACATTGAGATTTTATTTATTTAATTAATTTTTTGTAATAAAATCCCATTTCCATTATCTAATTGATTATTTTTGATGTGCTAGAAGGAAAAGTAATCCTAGATTGGGCATGTATATAATTAAACTTGTTTTAAAACTAGTTCTATAATAGTAAATGAAAAGGGGTCCAAAATACATAAGATTAGAACTTTATACCCAAATATTGATTTTAATATTGGTTGCATGAGATTAAATTTATATGTCTAAATCCCATGTATGATTAACATATATATTTATAGTATTAAACAAAAATTATTGAAACCCATGTAGAATTAACTCAGGGCATGTGACAATGACATATGAATAAAACATTGTTATTGAAATGGAGAAAATGAAAATATGTACAATTAACAAAATAATTCCAAATATCATATAATATTTACTTAAATTTTTCTAGGGGTAGTAAGATATTATTCAATTTATTTTTATATGGTATACATAAGACTAATTGTAACTTGGGTAAGATTAAATCATAACCCTATCTAGTCAGTTATGGTTTTCCCCTGAAAAAAATAAAAAAATCTAGTTGTTGTACATGAAAGAATAACCTAGGTTGTTAATGAAAATGTCATTCCATGTGGTTCACATGTACACACCAATGATAACAAGATGGTACCTCTATAATAAGTGTCCAATTTAATTATGTAATGTTTAATTAAATGAGACTCATAGAAGAAGATCTATAATATAGAAGAAGAATGCACTAAAAACCTCACCCACATGATTTTTAAAGAGATAAGTCAATGAAGATGGTAGAGAATCAATGTAGTTGTTTATATATTCTAGCCTCAACATCTATAATCCATGATCTTTAACGAGAATCAATATTAGTTCCCTAGAAGGTATTAACATGGATTTTTATTTGTTTCCATATACTACATTTTGTATTCTTTAACTAATGTTAAATGTTTTTTCCAGCTCTTTATTTTGATCTTCTATACTCAAGGCTATGCCAATTACCTTTATTTTGGTTTCCTATTATTTTATTTTGTATTATAAAAATATTATATCTCTCTAATTACTTGAGTTCTGGTATATAGTAGAACTGGTGATCAAGTGATGATTGTGATTAAATTTTAACCCAACATGGCTAGTGGTAGAATCATTCTTGGTAAAAGAGTGACCCTATCTAAGTCTTATGAGACAATGGCCTGGATGCATTGGTTGTGTTCTGTTTTATTTCATGTTTATAAAATATTATTAGTTATTGTGATTATACATATGATGGAAGTTAATAAAAGGGGTATATTAGGAAAGATTATGATGGAATGTTAAGGAAGTGTTATGTTAATCTTGAGAGTATTTTCCTTTCAACAATGTATTATATTACATGTTCTTTATTGGAATTTATTTTCATTTTCTAATTAATTATTTTTAAATTTGATACTCTCCATTTTTTGATTTATTAGTTTTAATTGTTTTAAAATTAAATTTGTAAATGAAAAAAAGGAGTAATGTGTGTAAGAGATACAACTTCCCCAATTTAGTTCACCAACAATGAAACTGAAAAAACTTCTATATAACACAAGTAATCCTCTATATATGTCAGAGGCTACTAACTATTGGTGAGGGTATTAATATTTATGAATATTTTTTTAATGTTTTGATATTTTGATTCTAAAGGGTAGAAATTAGGAATTTGATACTTGAACTTGTGGGGTTTTATGGTAGTGGTAGGACAGAAGAGGTAGGTATGCTTTATAAGGTTATTCATCTAGAATCAAGTGGAAAGTGATTATGTTAGAATAATGGATCTATGAATGTAATGGATCACACGGAAATCATTTTGATGAACCTAGATAAGGAATTTTTGGTTGTTTATATCTAATATATAAGAATTATCATAAGGCTATATATGATTAACATTAAATATTCAAGAAAATATAGTGGTTGAGGTGATGCAATATATGTGAAAACTGAGGTTTCTATGATTAAAAATTGTCTCCCCCAAAACATCATAATATTATAGAACTGATCTCATCAGTTGGGACCTATAATTAATCAGTGTGGTGGGTCATTTATTAAATGGAATGAAAAGTAATGTAATAACATTATATTGAATCCTTATTACATTATTATTAATATATTTTTTGTGTTCTCCCATTAATCTAGAGTAAAATATAATCCATATAATTTATTATTTTCTATCATTTTGTTACTATATTCTTGCGTACTTATTCCATGAGTTGTGAGTGTTGGAATGTGGTGATTTAATATGATGAATAAGGTGTTTTTGTCTTCTTAGTTTTGGTACATTATGTTTGGGGTTTATCTATTTTTGGTAGTTCTATAATTTGTTTATTACTTTTAGTTCTTGTGGGTTACTCTTGGGTATGGTGATTTGATTCCCAATAAGTGGTATCATTGTGTTTGGTTCAACAAAGCTTAGTACAGTTGAAATTTTCCTCTTAGATAATTTTCTTTTTTTCATGTAATTTTGTTTTAGTAGGAGTTGTTCGTTACAAATGTAATGGTGTTATAATAAGGCATAATACAGATTGAAAACTTTTATGGGACGCTATTTGGGTTCTAAAGTTCGTAGATGGTGGATTATCATTTCTATAATCCATATATATTTAATTTAATGGGTTAATACTAAAATAAATGAATAAGTAAGAATTATAAATTATTGATACGATAAAACTTATTTTTATATTTATTTTATTGGAATCGAATATCTCTTATAACATATATGAGGTGAATAAAATTGTTGAATTGATGAAGGATCGACATTATTGAATTGATGAGGGTTCTACATGATATATAAGAGAACCCAAAAAATGAATAAAATGTTTATTATATAGAAGTTATTTCACATGAAAACATAAAAAAAGAAGTATAACAAATAATCATATCAATGGGTTCCGCATGATTCGTAGCCAATTGGAATTGATAGAAATAAAGTTATAGATCTATTGTGGGATTTGTTGATACTATCATCTCTCCCAAAATCATGGGCTTCTATTATTACCATATTTGTTAATTCTAGAAGTAATAATGGTCTTGTGTGTGAGGATTCCATAATCTGATTTTGGATAAAATAATTAGGTGAAGGAAATTTTAATAACCCCATAGAACAGTGTTCAATGCATAAGTTATATTATGTTCCCTTTAATAGAAATATTGGTAGAATGTTTAAGGTAAGAGGGTTATATTTACTAGAAAATAAAATACACATGGATCGATATATTTGAATTTTAGTAATATGGTGTATCTAAATAAAGATTATAGGGATCATTGAGATAACTCTAGAAGAAATTATTCCATATGTTCTGTAAACAATATAGGTAAAGGAGAAATTTCATTTTTTAATTAGTTTAAATACTATATTAGATTCATTGATTATTGACTATAGAGCATCATTTTATTCTACATTTTAGAGTGGGGACCTGGAAAAATATATTTTCAAAAGTCTCATCAAATTTATTATTATGGATAATGATTCCATTGAAATTTATAGAAAGAATATTTGAATGTCAGTATATAAAATGTAACTTTATTAGAGTTTTATAGTATTCGACACATACCCTATTTACAAAAACCATATATTTTTAATTAGACAGCTAAATGTGTTAGGATTTCATAAAATGTTTTCTAATGTATTGTGTAATATCACATAGGGATCAACATTATTAGATAGAGGTTCTAAATATGGAACATTTTATCTGAGGAAATATTGGATGGGGTCATGAATGCTTGAATGATAATCATTGGATGTTTGAAGTTATGGAATTGGTGTCTTTGGAACATAAGTGAGAAGAACATACACATCTTGGAATATAAAGATATACTAAAACTCATCCACATTGAATTTATATCATGTGAGAGCTATATTCTGGTAATGTAGAGAAATGTGTTTTTATCACAAATAAAAGGTCAGCTTTTTCTTAGAAGATAGATCATATGAATAAGAATGTTTTGGGGTGGGGTACTATAGTCTTTTATCATAGATGGTCACTACACTATGTTACATTCATCTATAATTCAACATTTAAGGCATGGTTATACTTCCTTATGAACATGTATATGTTATTTTTATTGATAATTTTACAGATAATTATACTAGAGAAGGATCCTTAAAATAATCACAAGTGATTAATGTTGAGTCAATAAGGTTTTCCTTATGACTTTTCCATTCCTTCTTGTTTTGAAAATCACAAACACCTTATCTTTAAGGAAAATCGCTTTTGTAAGGAAAAATGCTTTCTTAAGGAAAATCGCTTTTGTAAGGAAAAATGCTTTCTTAAGGAAAATTGCTTTTATAAGGAAAAATGTTTTCTTAAGGAAAAACGCTTTTATAAGAAAAATTTATCCTTATCATATTTTCATTAATATTTTTTCTTAAGTATGATTTTCGGATTCACTTTCTCGGAGTCATAAAATCATTGATATAAAAGCATTCTGTTTTTAGGATTCGATTCTGGACAAGAACTATAAGGAAATTTCATTCCGAATTCCGGATATGAATTCTGACTTTGTTCTATTCCAGATTCAGGATACGAATTCTGAAGAAGAATTCTCATTACGAATTCTAATGAAGAAATCCCATTCCGAATTCTCATTACGAATTCTGAAGAAGAATTCTCATTACGAATTCCAATGAAGAATTCTCATTACGAATTCTAATGAATAAATCTCATTCCGAATTCTCATTACGAATTCTGATGACGATTTCTCATTACGAATTCTGATGATGAATTCTCATTACGAATTCTAATGACGAATTCTCATTACGATTTCTGATGACGAATTCCTATTCCGAATTCTCATTCCGAATTCACCTATTAAATAGAATCTGATTATCATTGTTTTATACACTCTGAATTCATTCACTCCGAACTTTAACTCCGAAATTTCTATTCCGAACCTTTTTGTTAGAGTTTAAAACGATGTCGTACATTCTGTTATACTTACCTTGTTATAAAACGATGTCGTCCATTTTGTTTTAAACTAACCATTGTCTAAGTGACACGTGTACAGGTCCCTCCGAACTTTAAGGAAAATATGACCGTTGGAGAAGGAGCCGACCTTACCTATAAATAGGAGCTCATTTGAAAAAGCTCACAACGGATGGATGAACAATTTGGACTTTGTGCATACATGCTGTTGAAGTGATTTCTAGAGAGAGAGTCTCTTATTAACTCTCAAAGCTTCGTGCGACTCCGAATGTTGGTGATTACATTCGAGGGCTTCCGGGGATAGGAAGACAGAGGTGCCGACTACCTTAAAGATCGAGGGCTTTCTTGCTGAGAAAGACAGAGGTTGCCGACTACCTTAAAGATCGAGGACTTCTGTGCTGAGGAAGACAGAGGTTGCCAACTACCTTGAAGTTGAGGGCTTGCGGGGATAGCAAGACAGAGACTCCGATCTTCGTATCGAGGGCTTACCCTGGTGTGGGTAAGACAGACTTGCTTGAAAGTATAAATCAAGGGACCTTTATCCAAGGTTGTTGGATACCCTTCTCTTTGGGATAAAAGACTATTATCTTGTTACTAGTAGTTTCACTACTTGTCTTTATTCCGCTGCAATTTGTATCTTAAGGAAAGTATAACTTTCTTATACTTCCTTACTTACTCTGATTAGTTTAGATTCTATACGCTTTAAGGTAGAATCTTATATTGTAACTTTTTTTAAGTTTCAATTTCCGGAACCATATTTCCGGAACCTACTTTTGGAATCTCTTTCCAAGTTTAGTTCGGTGTTAGAGGTGTTGTGAATCTACTTAGTTTAACTTTGTTAAACTTAGTTCTTTCCTTTTCTTAAGGAAACTTTAGTTATTCATAACTAACTTTAAAGGTTCCAAAGGAATTTTTAAAGTATACAATTCACCCCCCCCCCCTCTTGTATATTGAGCATCTCATATTATATTTCGATCCTACAATTGGTATCAGAGGTTGGAAACCTCTTACTCTATACCATTCTTACATTTGGTATCAGAGCCAAGGTTACTGAAATACTTGTACTCACATACAAGTTTTTCTTGCTCACTTTTTTATTCCGAACTTTGTCATTCCGGATTATCCATTCCGAACTTTTCCCATTCCGAACTTTTTGTTTACGAACTTTTGCTACTAACAAGAGTGTTTCGAAGTTTTTTTTAGTATGGCAGGAATGAACGTTGGATCTATTGACAATCTGAATCCTACAAGGCCACCAATCTTTGATGGTAATGATTATGAATACTGGAGAGATCGTATGAAGACTTTTGTTATCAATACTGGAGTAGATAACTTTGTCATGCTTACTGGTGATTATAAAATTCCTGACAAGGAAGTCAGAACCTTTACTAACCAGGAAAAGCAAGAATATCAACTCAATTATAAGGTACGCAATACTTTATTATGTTCAATGACTAGAAATATATATAGCCAAATTTCTTCTTGTGAAGCAGCTAACTGTATATGGAAGAAGTTAGAGGTTACACACTTTGGGACTTCTAAGGTGATTGAGACTAGAAGAGCTATGCTTAGAGCTGAATATCATGGCTTCAATTTTCCTTATGGAGAACCTATCTGTAAAGTTCAACAAAGATTTATGACTATTGTCAACAGTCTACAATCTATGGGAGAGAAAGGTTTAGATGATGAAGCTCTTGTGGACAAGATAATTGACATTATGCCCAATGAGTGGGAATCCAAGAGAACAGCTATAGATGAGAACAGGAAGGTCACTCAAATTACTCTTGATGAATTATTTGGAACTCTTCTACAACATGAGACAAGAATGAAGAGAGATGCTGACAACATTAAGAAGAAGAATGGAAATGGAACAGTTGCTTTTACTACAACTTCGAATCAGATGAAAGCTAAGACTCCTGAGAGAGTAACCAGATCCAAATCGAAGAAAGTCATTTTCCAATCCGAATCTAGTGAGAGTGAAGTTTTAGAAAATGAATTAGCCAATCTTGCTCGAAGGATGAACAAGATAGCTGGGCAAAGAAACTTTCAATCCAAGTATAAGAAAAAGGATAGGAAAGATAAGAAAGATGGAGAAGTAACTTGTTATGAATGTAAAAGAGCTGGACATATTAGACCAGATTGCCCTATGCTCAGAAAGAAAGAAAGGAAGGAAAGACATTCAGAAAAGAACAGGAAGAAGTATTACAAAGCCAAAGCTAAGAAAGTTCTGAAAGCTAATGACACCTGGAGTGCCAGTGGTGGTGACTCTTCAGATGAATCTTCTGATTATGAATCTTCAGGACAGAAGAATCTTGGTCTTATAGCCAGATTACCCATTGAAAATCATTGTCTTATGGCTAAGGTACGAAATGCTGAATCATTGACCAATGTTTCTTTAAATTCGAATGATAGTAAGTATTATAACTCTTCTGATGAAGAATCATCTTCTGATGAGGAAAATACTTTACCTACTTATGAAGAAGTCTCTAGGTTTGCTGAACTTCTTGAGATTGAGAATTCCAAACTCAACAAGAAACTTGATAAGGCAAATTCTAGGAATTCTATTCTTACTAAAGAGATATCAGATCTTTCTAAAGATCTTGATAAGAAAAACGCTGATTTTGAAAATATTTCAAAAAATCTTGAGGAAGTAAGTTCTGAGAAGAACAAACTTTCTAAAGAATTAGAAAAAGTAATTTCTAATAAAAATGATTTCGAGCCTAACTCTAGTTCAAAAACTAATGATTTTGAGGATAAAAACTTGGTTGTAAAACTGAAGTCCGAAATTTTTTCCTTAAAGAAGTGTTTATCAAACTTTACCCATGGTAAGGAAAATTTTGATAAAATGTATTCTCAAATACGACCTTTAAGAAATAAATCCGGATTTGGTTATACCCAAGCAAAACCTGTTTTCAGCAACAATTATTTTGTTCCTCAAAGTGCCCCATTTTGTACTAAGTGTCAATGTGGTGGTCACTGGGCAAGAAATTGTTCCTTAAACAAAACCCAATCCTTAGGTTTTCATAAAGCTTATTTTTCTAAGAAAATGTGGGTTCCAAAAATTTTATTGTCTGAAAATCTCGGATCCAAACAAGTTTGGATTCCGAAAGTCTAACTGTGTTCTTAATTTCAGGAAAATAAAGAAAGTTCCAGCAACAATATTTGGTACATGGATAGTGGATGTTCCCGGCATATGACTGGTAACAAAAGCTTTTTTGAAAAGGTTATCAAAACGAAAGGAGGAAAGGTAACTTTCGGAGACAATGCTAAGGGAGAGATTGTTGGTATTGGTAATATTGTTCTTTTAGGTAAAACTTTGATTTCAAATGTTCTTTTTGTTAAAGGTCTTAAGCACAACCTCATTAGCATAAGTCAGTTATGTGATGAAGGTTACCTTGTGAATTTTAGGAATGATAAATGCTTAGTTCACAATTCCAAGGAAGAATTTATTCTCTCTACCAATAGGCAAGAGAATGTTTACACCTTAAACTTAGAAGACCTAAGAAGCCAAGATTTACCTTGCCTAAGTGCAATGGAGAACCACTCTTGGTTATGGCATAGAAGATTAGGACACTGTAATCTTAGGAACCTATGTAAACTCTCTAAGAAGAAACTTGTTAAGGATCTACCGGAGCTTAGATTTGATTCTTCTAAAGTTTGTGATCCTTGTCAATATGGCAAGCAACATAAATCTAGTTTTAAGTCAATCGGTGATGTCTCAACAACCGATGCATTACAGTTAGTGCACATGGATCTTTTTGGTCCAACACAAACTGGAAGCATTGGAGGCAAATACTATGTGTTTGTTCTAGTTGATGATTACACTAGATTTACTTGGGTCTATTTTCTAGCAAGGAAATCTGAAGCTTTTTCGTTTTTCAAAAGTTTTAGAGCCCAAGTTAAAAATGAGAAAAACCTTCCATTGAAAACTATTCATAGTGATCATGGAGGAGAATTTCAAAATTCTGATTTTGAAACTTTTTGTAGTAAGAAAGGTATTACTCACAATTTTTCAGCACCTAGAACTCCTCAACAGAATGGTGTCGTTGAAAGAAGAAATAGAATTCTTCAAGAGATAACTAGAACCATGTTGAGTGAATATTCTATTGCTAGACATTTCTGGGCTGAAGCTGTAAGTACTGCTTGTTATACTATAAATCGAGTTTTGATTAGACCTTTTCTTAATAAAACTCCTTATGAGTTATGGAATGGTAGAAAACCAAGACTTTCCTACTTCAAGGTTTTTGGTTGCAAAGTATTCATTTTGAATACTAAAGATAACTTACATAAATTCGCACCAAAGTCTGATGAAGGGATTTTCTTAGGATATTCCACAACCTCTAAGGCATATAGAGTTTTTAATAAAAATACTTGTACTGTTGAGGAAACAGTACATGTAAAATTTGATGAATCAGATCCTTTTGTTTTTAAAACTTCCCAACCTACATCCTCGGATGTGTTTTTAAAAACTGATTATCAACCTTTAATAGAAGAACCTTCTGATAAGGAAATTGTTCTAGAAGATAATTCTGAAACATTTACCCCAGAAGACTTTCTACCTTATGTTGATGAACAGGTTTTACAAAACCCAAATCAGGTGTTTCTTAAGAATCATCCCAGTGATAGTATCATTGGTGATGTAAATCAACCTGTAAGGACTAGAAGTTCCTTAAGAAATGAAGTAGAACATCTAGCATTTCTTTCCCAATTAGAGCCTAAAAGCACTGATGAAGCTTTAGGTGATGATGATTGGATCAAAGCAATGCAAGATGAACTAAATGAGTTCGAAAGGAATAAAGTCTGGACCTTGGTTGAGAGACCTAAGGAAACTTCTGTTATTGGAGTAAAATGGGTTTTCAGAAACAAATGTGATGAAAATGGAGTCATTGTTAGAAATAAAGCTAGACTTGTTGCTAAAGGCTATAATCAGCAAGAAGGAATAGACTATGAAGAAACCTATGCTCCAGTAGCTAGACTTGAATCTATCCGTATTCTACTTGCCTTTGCAGCATTCATTAATTTCAAACTATTTCAAATGGATGTGAAATGTGCTTTTCTTAACGGTTATGTTCAAGAGGAAGTTTTTGTTGAACAACCTCCTGGCTTTGAAGATACAAAACATCCTGATCATGTTTTTAGACTTACCAAAGCTTTGTATGGCCTTAAACAAGCCCCACGAGCATGGTATGATAGACTTACTGGATTTTTGCTTCAAAATAACTATGTTAAGGGAAATGCAGATCCAACCCTTTTTATAAAGAAAGATAAGAAAAATGTTTTGATTGTTCAAATTTATGTTGATGACATTATATTTGGTTCGACTCAGCAATCTTTGACTGACTCTTTTGCTAGTCTAATGAAATCTGAGTTTGAAATGAGTATGATGGGTGAGTTAACATTTTTCCTTGGTTTTCAAATTTCTCAAAAACCAGAAGGAACCTACATATCCCAACATAAGTATATTAAAGATCTTCTTAAAAAGTATGGTTATGACAACACTAAAAGTATAAGTACTCCCATTGGTACCTCAAACCCTTTAGATCTTGATGAAGCTGGGAAACCAGTAGATCAAACATCTTTTAGAGGTATGATTGGAAGTTTACTTTACTTAACAGCTAGTCGACCAGACTTAATGTTTTCTGTATGCTTATGTGCAAGATATCAATCCAATCCTAAGGAATCTCACTTAAAGGCAGTAAAAAGAATTTTTCGCTACCTTAAGGGAACCATGGATCTAGGATTATTTTATACTTCTGGAAATGATTTTGTTCTAAAAAGCTTTTCTGATGCTGACTTTGGTGGATGTAGAATGGATAAGAAAAGCACATCCGGAACTTGTCATTTCTTAGGAGATTCATTAGTTTCTTGGTCATGCAAGAAGCAACATTCTGTTGCACTCTCCACTGCTGAAGCTGAATATGTAGCAGCTGGAAGTTGTTGTGCACAAGTGTTGTGGATGCAACACACACTCACAAACTATGGCTTGAGTTTTACTAAAACTCAAATTTTGTGTGATAACACAAGTGCCATTGCCCTAAGTAAAAACCCTGCACATCACTCTCGTGCAAAACACATAGATATTAGGCATCACTTTCTTAGGGATCACACACTTAAAGGAGACATTATTCTTCAGTTTATCGGAACGCAAGATCAACTTGCTGATATTTTCACAAAATCTTTACCTTCTGATAGATTTGAATATATTAAATAGAAGTTAGGAATGATAACCGTAAGGTAATCTTCCTCAATTAACTTTCTGTTGAAAAATCTCCTTACAGTAATAAACTCCTTTTCATAGGAGTACATTTGTTTGTTTTTTTTACAAAGTTTTTTCAAATTTTTGTTTTCAAACTTTTCGGAATGAAAATTTCCGGAATGGACTTTCCGGAACAACAATTTTCCAGAAAGGATATTTTCGCACAGAATACTTCTGGAATGGAAGTATTCGTATTGAAAATTTCCGGAATGGAAAACTTTCGTACTGGTATTTTCATAACGGAACTTTCGTACTGAGTCTTTCGTATTGACTTTTCGTGTTTGCTTTTTTGTATTAAATCTTTCGTATTTACTTTTTCGTATTTACTTTTTCGTATTGATTTTTTTTTCGTATTAAAGTTTTCGTACTTAGTTTTTCGTATTGAATTTTTCGTAGTCGTCTTTATATTACCCATTACGAATAACTTTCCTAAGCTAATCCGAAAGGTATGATTTCCTTGCTGAAGTTTTCGTAATCATATTTTACTTGCTGGCAATTTCTTATAGTTTGTTTTTGGTTTTTTGATTTCTTAATTCTTTATTTTAATAAAACCTCAAAAAGATCGGATTCAAGCTTTCAACCGTTAGATCTGATCTCAGATCATTCTAAACCGTCAGATCAACCGAGGAAGTTGAACCGTCATCCCAATGCCTATATAAAGGGGATCCTATTTTCTCGTCCCACATCGATTTCAAGCTTTTGCGTGCTGAAGCTCTGACTCTCTGATTTAAGGCCGTTCCGAACTACAGTTTTCCAGTTCCGAACTTCAGTCTTCTCAGTTCCGAACTTCTCAGAGATTTCAGATCCGAATGTCTGCAGAGTTAGCTTCTCAAGAGATGTCTTCAACTAAGCCCATTTCTCAGTGGTTAGTCTACAGAGAGCGGTTAGTTCATCCGAATTTCTTCAGCAACTATGTTTCTATCATTTCGAAGAATATCAAGTTGAATGGCTGGGAGGATGTTGCGATATCAAAAACTGGCAACCAAGATGAAGTCTACTCTGACTTGCTTGTCGAGTTTTATGAGACAGTTGCTTTCTTCGTGGAAGATAATAGAGAGAAGTTTTCCTTTAAATCATATGGCAAGACATATAAGCTATCTTACACCAAGGCTGCAAGCTTGGTAGGGCTGAGTTATGAAGGGGAAGCTGAGTTTATCTCGCACGTTCTGCCAGACTCCTTGGGTAGTTTCAACAAGGAGAAAGCCTTAGAAATTCTTGGACTGGATGATGATAAGGCTCCGAAAATTGCAACCCTATCTACAAACTTCCGGATTCTGGAGTTATGGGTGCAAGGGCTTATCGTACCAAGAAAAGGAGACAAGGACAGCTTGAAGAAGAGTGAGATATACATCTTGGATTTTCTGATAAATCTAAGAAAGTTCAACCTGATGAAGCATATTCTTCTCAACATTGATAATTTGAAGAAGGGGAATCTGAGAGCTCAGATAGTGATGTACCCGGCAATTTTGTCGAAGCTGATAGTTCGGTGCCTAGAATCATTCAAGGTTTCTTGTAGTTCTAAGCCGAAAGTTTGCAAGATCATGTTGCTCAGTGATGCAACTCTTAAAAGGATGAATATAGCTTTTAACAAGGAGTCAGGGAAATTCATTGATCTACCGCCTCAAGCAGAAGTGACTCCGAAAGTGGCTGATCCGGAATCATCAAAGCTGGTAAGGAAGAGGAAACAGAAAGAAGTGGTAAGTGAAGCTGAGGAACCCAAGTCTAAGGAAGTCCATTCCGCACCTCCTAAGCCTAAGAAGAAGAAGACATATACTGATGAGGTTGCAGCGAAGTGGAGAGCTGACAAGGAGAAGAGGAAGGAAGGAGATCCGCAGTTCGGATTGGATCCTGCAGAGGCTAAGGCTCTGAAAGAAAAGGCTACTGATGAGCTTGAGAAGCAAGCTAAGGAAAAGAAGCTGAAGAAGAAGTTGTCAGAAGCTGAGGCTGTGCAAGCCTTGTTTATGTTTAATGAAATGGTTTCAGCAACCATTCCCGTTCCGAGATCTTTTTCTCTGGAATCTCTACCTGAGACTCCAGGAAGAAATCTTGTAACTCCGGAAAAGGCTGTTGCTACTGAGGAAGTAGAGAAAGTGGAAGAGGTTGAAGAAGCGGCTGAAGGAAGTGGTGAGACAGGAGATGTGCTCAAACAAGTAGATGAATATAAGGGAACTCCTTCGGATCACCTCTCGCTCCGAACATCTGAAGCTCAATCTTCAAAGATTCCTACTCCTGCAATGGAAGAAGAAAAGGGAGAAGAAGAAGTTACTTGTCAAGAACATATTTTACTTGATGCTTCGCAGATGGGAAACGTGGAAGCCATTGTTCAAGAAGTTGCTGATGAGGAAGATAAAATAGTTCAGGTCTCTGATAGTGAGAACATATCTCCGGAACAGGTTTCAATTCCGGAAAAACAAAAGGGAAAGCAAATTCTTGCTGATACCCCGAGTTCAGGAAAAAGTTTGAGGAAGGAAGCTGGTAGCTCTTCTAAGAGGAAGTTGGAGCTTATTGAGGAAGAAAATTCTCCTAGCAAGATTTCTGATTCGGAGTCATCATCGTTGGGGCACGATTTTGTTGTTCAGTCCTTGAAGAAGTTGGTGGGAACTATTTCAACCTTCTCCAGTATTGACTCTCGGTGCCAGATGCTCCAACATACAATGAATCAGAAAACCGACTCCGTATCCATGGTTATGGATAAATGTGTTGAGATAGAAGCCCAGTTCAAAAATTTCTTTATTGGTTACGAAGCCCATAAAAGATCGTGCAAAAGGATGACTAGCTGGTCAAAGAAGAATGTGGAAGAGATGAGGTTGCTGGATGAGTTTCAGGAGAATGTTAAGGATGCATTTCAAACCGAGGACAAGAAGTTTCATGAGATGTCTGCATCATTCGATGAGAAATTGACAGAGGAAAAGAATATTCGGAGTCAGGAAGTAAGAGATCTGAATGGAAAGCTCAACTCTGTTAATCAAAGTTGGAAATTTGAAAGGGATCATCGGATCAATTTTCTAGAAAGGATAAAGTCTCAGGAAGAGAAAATGGAAGCTCAGGAAGAAAAGTTAAAGGCTCAGGAAGAAATCATTCAAGCTCAGTCAGCAAGAATAGTTGCCTTAGAAAAGCAAGCAGAGGAAGATCATAAGGATCTCAAGAAGATCAAGACAATTCTCAAGGGGCTCATGTCGAAGGAGAAAGATCCGAAATGACCAATCCGATCTTTTTGTTGTAATCTGTTTTTGTTGCTGACATTTCAAATATAATGAAAATTGTGCTTGTTGTTTCTATTGCTGTCGTTACTAATCTTTTCAGGTACTTTGTTATTTTTTTCCATTCCCTCCAATTCTTTTTGAAAATCACAAAGGTGGAGAAGGAAAAGATCCTTAAGAAAAAGAGGAAATCTAATAAGTGCTTATCAAAGGGGGAGAAAGAAAAATACCCAAGGAGATAGAACTCTAATAAGAGTTTGTTTAAGGGGGAGTTTTTCTTAAAGAAACATCACTCCGGAAATATGAATACGATCCTTAGAGACTCAAAGCCTAAGGGGGAGTTAGTCGTATTCATCTATATTCTTAAACCAAGGGAGATAAGCTTTAATATGTTTCTTTCTTCTTAGAATAGCTTTTTCGTAAGGATGTTTGTGCTTTCCAAAAAGGGGGAGATTGTTGAGTCAATAAGGTTTTCCTTATGACTTTTCCATTCCTTCTTGTTTTGAAAATCACAAACACCTTATCTTTAAGGAAAATCGCTTTTGTAAGGAAAAATGCTTTCTTAAGGAAAATCGCTTTTGTAAGGAAAAATGCTTTCTTAAGGAAAATTGCTTTTATAAGGAAACATGTTTTCTTAAGGAAAAACGCTTTTATAAGAAAAATTTATCCTTATCATATTTTCATTAATATTTTTTCTTAAGTATGAGTTTCGGATTCACTTTCTCGGAGTCATAAAATCATTGATATAAAAGCATTCTGTTTTTAGGATTCGATTCTGGACAAGAACTATAAGGAAATTTCATTCCGAATTCCGGATATGAATTCTGACTTTGTTCTATTCCAGATTCAGGATACGAATTCTGAAGAAGAATTCTCATTACGAATTCTAATGAAGAAATACCATTCCGAATTCTCATTACGAATTCTGAAGAAGAATTCTCATTACGAATTCCAATGAAGAATTCTCATTACGAATTCTAATGAAGAAATCTCATTCCGAATTCTCATTACGAATTCTGATGACGATTTCTCATTACGAATTCTGATGATGAATTCTCATTACGAATTCTAATGACGAATTCTCATTACGATTTCTGATGACGAATTCCTATTCTGAATTCTCATTCCGAATTCACCTATTAAACAGAATCTGATTATCATTGTTTTATACACTCTGAATTCATTCACTCCGAACTTTCACTCCGAAATTTCTATTCCGAACCTTTTTGTTAGAGTTTAAAACGATGTCGTACATTCTGTTATACTTACCTTGTTATAAAACGATGTCGTCCATTTTGTTTTAAACTAACCGTTGTCTAAGTGACACGTGTACAGGTCCCTCCGAACTTTAAGGAAAATATGACCGTTGGAGAAGGAGCCGACCTTACCTATAAATAGGAGCTCATTTGAAAAAGCTCACAACGGATGGATGAACAATTTGGACTTTGTGCATACATGCTGTTGAAGTGATTTCTAGAGAGAGAGTCTCTTATTAACTCTCAAAGCTTCGTGCGACTCCGAATGTTGGTGATTACATTCAAGGGCTTCCGGGGATAGGAAGACAGAGGTGCCGACTACCTTAAAGATCGAGGGCTTTCTTGCTGAGAAAGACAGAGGTTGCCGACTACCTTAAAGATCGAGGACTTCCGTGCTGAGGAAGACAGAGGTTGCCAACTACCTTGAAGTTGAGGGCTTGCGGGGATAGCAAGACAGAGACTCCGATCTTCGTATCGAGGGCTTACCCTGGTGTGGGTAAGACAGACTTGCTTGAAAGTATAAATCAAGGGACCTTTATCCAAGGTTGTTGGATACCCTTCTCTTTGGGATAAAAGACTATTATCTTGTTACTAGTAGTTTCACTACTTGTCTTTATTCCGCTGCAATTTGTATCTTAAGGAAAGTATAACTTTCTTATACTTCCTTACTTACTCTGATTAGTTTAGATTCTATACGCTTTAAGGTAGAATCTTATATTGTAACTTTTGTTAAGTTTCAATTTCCGGAACCATATTTCTGGAACCTACTTTTGGAATCTCTTTCCAAGTTTAGTTCGGTGTTAGAGGTGTTGTGAATCTACTTAGTTTAACTTTGTTAAACTTAGTTCTTTCCTTTTCTTAAGGAAACTTTAGTTATTCATAACTAACTTTAAAGGTTCCAAAGGAATTTTTAAAGTATACAATTCAACCCCCCCCCTCTTGTATATTGAGCATCTCATATTATATTTCGATCCTACAATTAATATCAGGTAATGTGGGTGATTATAATATTAGAGAATTATAAATGTTTTTAATTAAGAAAACGAATCTAGATTTAGATGAATCTTCCCTATATGATGGAAGAAAATAGAGTGGAACTAAACAATCAAATAGATGCTCAATGATAAAGATCAGAGTGTGAGGTTTATTTTAGAGTTCCTAATGCAGTTTTGTGTTGAATGGGTCATGTTTTATTAAATAACTCATTAGAAAAAGTCCTTTCACGTCAATGGGGAAGGATATTTTTGATTATCCATGTTCTGTAAAAACTATTGATTTATCTCCTCTGAACGTTTTAAAAAGTCATCAATTTTTCTATGATGATTCCAGGAATAGGGATCGAATCTAGGAGAATTCCCAAGAATATATCAATTTTAGTTAAGGTGGTGAAAACTTTGGGTTTCATCTCTAATAAAACAAAAAAGTCAATTTTATTTGAATTTGAATTTTTTTATTAATTATTAGGTCATGTGGAAGGAAAATAACTATGTGGAAGATGGTGTTGAGAATGAAGAATAAATACAACATTTCAATGTTGATTTAAATGAAAATAGAGAATTTTTAGATACCATAGAAGTTTTTTAAAGCAAAAAATTTTAGAATATCCAACAATTAAAAAATAATGGGCCTAAGGTGGAAAGAGGTTGTTTTTTGACGTGGGAAGAAGTTTTTACTGTAAGTGTTGTCTTTTTTTTCAAATAAATGTTTTTCATAAATAATAAAATCAACTCACTTTGTATTTTTTTATCAGATTCATCATCGTATTTAGAAGTTTGGAATTGAAATGTTTATGAAAGTCCATTATATTGGGAAACTGTTTACTAGGAGAAAAGGATCAACAAACTCTCCTTAGGTCTATAAATGAAGTTGTAATCATAATTAGGTTGTGTATCATTGTCTGAATGAATCTAATCAAATTTAGATGATGCTATGTCGATCTTAAATTTTCTGTATGTCATGAGAAATTCCTAATACAAGAAGATATTGGTGAAGAAGGAGGTTGATAGAGTTTGAGATTTTTAGTCTCAGTTCATCGATGTGAGATCACCATATGAGGAATTTCATGATGCTTGTAAATATTGTTTCATAACATGAGAATATGAAGATTATAATTTTCAATCAGACCAAAAAGATACAGGGTAAAAATATTCTGATAAAGGCATTGTTAAAGAAAGATGTCGCAGAAAATGGTTCATTGGATGTGTTGTGCCACTAATCATTAAAGGAATCTTGTCACTAATTATCTGATGCAGCGAGGGATGAAAAAGGGAGTCATATGTAATAGAGGTTTTTTAAGAATATTTTATTTAATGTAAGTAGTTGGGATCGATGATAAATTGAATCAGAGAACAATAACAAAATGTATTCAACCATTTATATCATGAGGATTTCTTTTTTATCAATTGGGACTGGAGAAAAATAAGTCATGTTTCCATGATAAGTGGGCCATGAGAAAGAAGATCTTTGATATTATTTCATTAAATGGGTCAAGAGTAATCAGGAAAAATACGGTGTCTAGCATCAGACTGGAGGTGAAACCGATCAGTTAGAGTGAAGTAGAAACCGATTCATCAGGCGCAACATGACTATTGGTGCCAAAATATTTGAATAAAGGAGAGAAGAAAAAGGGGCCCCTGCGCCCTACCTCACAAATCCTCGATGCAGAGCCCCCCAAGAAACGTGGCCGCCGCAAAGCACTGGAGGCGGTAACTCTCCGCGAACGCCCTGACGCTTGTGACGCCATTGCGAAGCACCGGTGGCGGTAACTCTTCGCGAAAGCCCTGACGTTCGCGACGCTGCTGAGAAGCACCATAGGAGGTTACTCTCCACGAAAGCCCTGACGTTCGTGATGCCACCACGAAGCACCGAAGGCGGTAACACTCCGTGAACTCCCTGACGTTCGCGACGCTGCCGCGAAGTAGATGAGGCGGTACTTCTTCGCGAACCCGGTTGACCTTCGCGACCCTCCGCAGAGGAACCAAAACCTCCTTCGCTCCATGTGAGCTCTACTTCATAGTGCCTCTTGCCTATAAGTACCGAGCTCCCCCTGAGCTCTCAGGATGGAAAATACGACCTTTAGGCTTCTCAGCTCTCAAATCGCGAAGCACTCTTCTCTCTGGGAATCATGAGCTATGCGAGGTATTTTTGCTTCGAGAGAGGCCTCTGCCTTGTCTCGTTTTGATCCCCTATTCTGAGAGGTATGCCCTTCGCAAAGCCTAAGGAAATTTGAGAAGGAAGGGGATCCCCAATGGGACCAGGTAGTCACGAAGCATTTATGCTTTGTGAAACTCCCACCATGTACACGTGAACCACATGCCAAGGCAGGGTCACTGTAATTTGCGAAGCACACTGCTTTAGAGAACCTTGCTTCGCGAGGAACCTATGCTTCGTGAGGTAGTCCTCCGCGAACACTCTTCCACTTCGCGAAGAACCTCCCACTTGCACCTCTTCCCCATGCTAAGGACAAGGCAACCCACTTTGCGAAGCACACCCCTTCGCAAGTGACCTCTACTATGCAAAGCAACCGAGCTCTGCTAGGCCCCTGCCTGCGGACCCCTCTGCTTGGTAATTCCTTCTCCTGTGCAACCCTCCAAGTTTTCATGATGCGATTTCATAGTCCCCTAGACGATATCACCCATGGCGTTTCTTCGCCTAATTCTTCTTCGCATAGGCATGCTAACGACTATTTCTTCTTCGCAAAGCCACGATAACATGGACCCCTCGATGGTTCGCTCTATGACCCCCTTTCTCCACGGCCTTGCCGATTATTTCCCTTCCCCAAGGGGAAGAGGGTACCAGTAATGTATGTCCTAGGGGTGCGGAGTAAACCCACCTCTTCCGAACTGCAGGACGTTAAACTTCCAAGCACCTTGTCCTCAACACATGATGTTAAACTGTTATCTGGTCCCGTGCCTCACATGCAGGGTCCCCCTGGATGAGACATTATTTATGCCCACTGGTCTCTACGTAGATGGGATCACACCTCATAGGGGATGATATCCTCCATATCGGAGTGGCGTTTGTCCGCGGGAAGGGTGGTCATCATGGCGTAAGCCCCTAGTTCTCCTTGTGGGAGGTAACCCCATGCACCTCCATACTTCCTCACCGCTAGGGCTAGCAGAGGGCGTGATAGAGAATGAGGCACCTCCTTTCTTTGGTCCCAAATCCATCTCCCTCTACGCTCTTTCACCCTTGGGCCTCTATCCTGGAGTAAGTCCCAACACCATGGGCCTCTCAACACCTAAACCCCTCTTCGCTTCTCATAGACGCACCCTTTGTGATGTGATTGTCAGGTCTCTGATGCCTCTTGTTTCTCACATCGAGCACAACTCACGTGGGCTTAGAGTAAGCATCGACCATGACAATGTCCTCATCCAGCATGATGTTAAACTGTATGCCCTCATCCAACATGACGTTAAACTGTATTCCCTCATCCAGCATGACGTTAAATTGTATGCCCTCATCCAGCATGACGTTAAACTACATCCCATCCCACATGATGTTAAACTACACAACCTAAACTACGTGGTCTTTGATCCATGTCAAGGAATGGTATCTAGGAAGCCTCCCAAAGGTTCAATCCCACCACCAGTGGACCCCCGAGTTCACCTTCACGTCGGTTCGCTAACGAAACACTTCTTGAACTAGGAGGACATTGATCTATGTCAAGGCATCGTTATAGGAAGCCTCTATGAGGTTCAAGCCCCGTTACCCATCGGACCAAGGTCTTTCTTCACGTTGGTTCTCTGAAACCCACATCCCTTTTGAACTATGTAGTCTTTGATCCATGTCAAGGCATTGTATGTAGGAATCCTCCCAAAGGTTCAATCCCACCATCCACCCAGGCCAAGGTCCTTATTCACGTCGTTTCTCCGACACGCCCCTGTCCCGCATGATGTTAAACTGCATCCCAATCCAGCTTTAAGCCGTTGTGACCCTACCATCCAGCTGTTCCGACACCCCTTCTTGTCATTTCAACAACCCCCTTTCCTAAACTATGTGGACTTTGATCAATGCCAAGGCATGGTACATAGGAACCCCCACGAGGTTCAAGCCCACCACCCATTGGACCAAGGTCCTTGTTCACGTCAGGTTTCCGGTGTCCAACCCGAACTACGTGGACTTTGATCCATGCAAAGAAATGGTATGTAGAAAGCCTCACAAGGTTGAAGCTCAACACCCATCAGACCCCCGGTCCATATTCACTTCAGTACTCTGGAATCCATTCTGATCTACGTGGACTTTGATCCATGTCAAGGCATGGTACGTAGAAAGCCTCACGAGGTTCAAGCCCACCACTCAGTTATTCCGACCGCATTCACATCGGTTCTTCCACCATCTTGGGAAGCCTAGAGTGTAAGACCCCCCAAGCATCCATTCTGAACTACGTAGAATTTGATTCCCTACCATGGGGATACGTAGGAAGTCCCTTTGAGACTCAAGCCCATTACCACCGTCATCTCCACGACGGCTCCATTTCATTCCCCCTCCACTCCATGTAGCATTCCATCACCCATCCTTATTATTGTCCGGGCCGCCACATCCCGGTGAGATCATGTCACTCCATTTCCCTCTACAACATTTGAGAAGCTGCCCACGTGCTGGCTCCGATATTGGGGTTCCATCAAGGGGATTCTTCAATCTGATCCACTCCATCTAGTGTCCTGATCATCCCGATCCATCTTCGTCGGACGTTAAACGTACGACAAACCCTGTGTTAAGCATGGGAAGTTGAAGAAAACTTCAGATACATGCCTATGGAATATGATTCCCCGTGCTCGATGTGGGATGTCTTGGGCTACCACACCCTTGAGAAGCACTATAATAAGGGACAAAAGATAGAAACACAAATTCCATACCGTTCAGACATGTTAATGATGCCTCGACGTGACTACTCCCCCAACTTAAGGTTGCTGCCCTGACCAGACCCCTTGGAATGTCTTGACAGAAGTAGTGTAATTAACCAGCATCCATGGAAACATGGCACTGGGGAGAGTTTCATGAACAATGTATTAAATCTATGAGGAAGACCCGGACCAGGTGACGAGTTCCGAGGAGAAATCCACGGAAGAAAGAACCGACATCCCATCATACCGGTTTTGATCAAGGATATGATGTCCCTGAATAAGGAGTGAATGATGCCAGCCTTTGGAAATCTGGAATGTGGGGAAACAAAGAGTCGTGCCTACCGCGCCCAAGAGAACGGACGCACACGCCCTGAAGAATGCGTCGGAAACAGAAATGGTGAACCTGATGTGAATGAGTTGCTCCTCAATATGGAGATTAGTAGCATTCGAGACATTAGTAGATTGACGTGTCACTGGATCCAGATATCCGGCACCGGGTCCCGCCAAGCAAATAGCAGGCCTGGTGTGATACTCACCAGAATTTGGGGTAGTAGAACGTGGGGAATTACGTTCTGAAACGTTGTCGGTGTGGATCCCTCTTACTGGCCACAAAAGACGGAATGATGCTGGGGAACTGGTTGTCGATTTATTTTCCTCGTAGTGTTGATGAGTTAATCTCACAACATCTCAGGAATCAGGTTGTTGCTACAGGGACACGACCACCGCCCACCGGCCTACACAGGGGTAGGGGAAACACCGACACAGCCGCTCCATGTGATTCCACTACTGCCACAATGACATCTGCATCCACGAATGTGGGGATCCCATGCCCTACCTCCCTATCGGAATTCATCCAACGAAGGGTGATTAACAACCTTGTACGCCGTTACGAGGAGGAGGGAATAATCCCAACCCAAGATATGGCCTTCCTGGACCTGGAGGGGTCCAGGCCCCGCCGTCAACGCCGCCCTCAAGGTCCGCACAGGGAGCCCCTGCTCCCCACTCTATCATTCAATAGTTTCGGAAGCCTATCCCCCGAATACCTTAACGACTCCCTGCCTTCTGCTGATGAGGTGGGTGACGTCCGGCTTGGCCCGATCAGAGTCCCAATCCAAGGACTTCAAGCAAGGGTCCCCACCGGGCCGTGTCAGCACCACGATCCGACCTTGCGAGAGGAACAGGTAGGCGATGCGCCTGCACCCCCTGCACCGGCATTCCTGACCCGACGCCAGCGTTGGGCCCGATCTGAGGACGCCAGTCAATGGGCGTTAACGTCAACGACTTCTGTGGCCCGATCCCCCACCGAAACATATCACAAAGTCCCTGAACACGCTTATTAGGGGCACTCCTATGAGCAACTAGGATCAATGCCCCAACCACCCCACGGGCAGGCTGGGTTGACTCTCTGGATCGCAGGCCTGAGTGGTGATCGCCGTGAACAAAACCGCAGTGATGTCACCCCGTACGGAGGCCCTCCCCGTACCACAACCCCACAGAGCGTGGGCCTTCCCCACTCCAAAACTCATCATGGAGGTATGCCCCGTGCTACCCCCAACCCGAATGAAGACCTGACCCATTGCAGTGACACTCGGCGTGGAAGTCTCTCCCCTGCCCACCACACTAGGTACAAAGTTCCTCCTCCTGCCCCCGACCGTCGAGGTGAAGACGATGTCCATACGGTCCCTCTCCAGCATGGGGATCCTCCCTAAGTTCTCTCCATAGACGGAGAAGGTCCTTCTCTCCCTGAAAACCAGAGTGGTGAAGGTCAGCCTCTCTCCACCCGCACCAAGCATGGAGGACCTCCCCATGCCCCTTCCAGTTTCAATGAGGTTTTTCCTGCTCAGGTACTATTCATGGAGGTCCTCCCCATGTTCCCTTTGACATTTTCCCCGGTGCCCCTCGCACCCTGGCTGTCTCAAGTTGATTTCCTCTCTACCCTGGCACCAGAGTGGACCCGAGACTTCATGTCGGGAATCAACCTTGTCCCGAAGAGCCATCTAGGGGCAGGAGGGCGGGTCGTCGCCGCAAAAAAAAAGAATCCTAGGAAGGCCCGGACAGAGATCAAACCGACCTTCTTCTCAGATTCTGAAGCAGAATTCGACTCAGCAATGGAACCCACCCCTCGTTCCTCCGTGTCAAGGACCAGGGCAGGAACAAGGCGTGTCATCCTTGTCCTTCCAGAATTCTAAGTCCACCGGATTCCCGCCTCTCTTTTTAGGTACATCTGGGAGGTGAAAATTTTGGGAGTCCCACAGGGTCTGACCGTGCAGTCACCACCGTCGTCGCCAGAAGGACCCTCTACCTCGACCAGAGATCACATAGAGTTATTTTGGGGACTGATGGTAGTTGAGAAACAACATGACCCATCACCGGTAATTGCAATACCTGCACCAGAAGCTATGGCTATCATCCCGTCGTATCGTGAAATTGGGGCCAGGTCACCACTCTCTTTAGAGAATGGCCCGGAATTCAGCAGCCAGTCGGCTCGTTCGCCATATTCTCCGTTTCCTAGTTCACTATCCCAGTGGTCCGCCTCAGTACCGCTACTTGTTCCTCATCCACCTCCGGTCAACAAGTGGGGAACTATAGGGCCAGACCCTGAATCCGAGCCTAGGAGTTTCTGGAACATTCTTGTGGCAGATCACTTCCCAGAGAAGTTCTGGACAGTGGCAGCATCGAACTTTCATGCGTCGGAATCCCTCACCTCAAAGGAAGTTGAGTGCTTCCGTCAAACCCTATGGGTGACACACTTCAGTCTTCATTATCATTGGGTGGTGTACCCTAGGATCCAGGTGCACTTTGAGGAAATCAGAGAACAATGCCGTCTGGTCGACTTGGATGAACTCCTCGTGGCCTAGCGCCCTGAGTCACCAGGTCTCCAAAACACCCTCCAACAAAAATGCGTTCATAGTTTCCAGGTACTCTGTAAAATCCTCAGGAAGCTACCCCCCCATGTGCAAGTCCATGGCTGGGGATGGTTTGCCGCCCTCTTCTTCAGTCCTATCCAGCGGCATCCCGATTCATTATGCAACATTGAGAACATGCCCCTAAGAAGGGTTATGGTCCACATGGCTGACATAGTAGAGAAGGAGGATGAGCTGGAGTTTCTCGACAGAGACTTACCCCCTAAAGGTGTACCACAATATTTGGACCCATTAGGGAGGATTACTCATTAGTAGAGGAACCTCTTAGGTCTTCGTGCGCCCACTGAGTCGGTGGTACTCAGTCGGGCCGGTAATGGTAAAGATCACGTCGAAGCTATCAAGAACTCCGAACCATCCACCTCAGTGCAGAAGACGGACGAAGACCCCGAGAAGGCTGTGTTGCACCAACAACTTGCTGAGCAGAAGAGGCTGGTCGATGAACTCCTAGCCGAGCGTGCTATAAAGCGGCGACCCGACTGTGGTGATCCTAAGCTGGGACAGCAGGGGTAGGAACAACTTCCCCCTGTCGAGATGCCTCCGGGTAACCCTTATCATGCTACTCTCACAGACAGGGAAGAAGCTAGAACTCACGGAAAGAGGGCACGATACATCTCACCAAACCCTCTCGAACGACAAGGCAATCCGAGGAATCAAGCCCGAGTTCCCCCAGCTGCCCCGCGGGCCATTCCGCCAGTCGCTCCATGATCCGTTGAAGCCGTCTACCGTGTCGAAGATCCCGACAATGCACTCATGGTTAGGGATGCCCCTCAAGACAGGGACCCCCACTCGGATGATTCTATAGCGGCACTCATCGCCCACCTCAAGGCGTGGGAAACGCGGCAGGTGGCAGTCCCAACAGATGGCAAGCCATATCCCGCATGGGTGGATAATATTATTGCATCTTCGGGTTTTGGAAATCCCACTTTCTCGGCTTTTAACGGGACAAGGGACCCGCCACAACACCTGACCCACTTTTCCTCCAGGTGTGGCCCCATGTTGGGGACCCCAACATAGCAGGAAGCCGCCAAGCTCCGATTTTTTGTGCAGACATTAGAGGGCCCTACATTCGTCCGGTACAGCCAGCTCCCTATTGGATCACTGACCGGATGGGAGGATCTCCTCCGGAAATTTCTATATCATTTCAGTTACACCATGCGAAAGACCAGCAACACAGACCTCTTCAGGTGAAAACAAAGGCCTGATGAGCGAGTCATGGACTTTATCGCCCTATGGAAGGGGCTCACATACTCCCTCAACATGCCACTGACTCAGGATACATTACTGAAGATGTGTGTAGGTAATGTCAAAATAGAATTGGTTCCTTCCCTAATCACCCAGAACTACCCTAGGGGGTTCCGAGACTTCTCAGATAAGGCCCAACGCCTTGAGGAAGCTCTGCAACAGACTAGTCAGTCGCGTCTATTGCCCCCTGTGGTCCCCGCAAGGAGGGTTTCTAGAGCCGAGCCTGCTACGGTGGCCCAAATAGAATCCCCCAAGCAGCTAGAATTTCTGCCAGTAGCACGGGCTCCACAACCTCGCAGAGGCCCACCAGATCAGGCACAACCTCCTGACCAGCAGCGACCGCCTCAAAATCGGTAGGTTCCCCCGTGCAACGCGCCACCACTGCCTAGGTGGTTCAATCAAGATCCACCTACTCGGCAGGCCCCTACGACCCCTCATCAGGGCCAGGCTCCTAAAGCCCCCTATCTGGAAAGAAGTCAACAGACTTACTTGTTCAACAAGAATCAGGTCCCATGTTACTTTTGAAGTGCCCTAGAGCAGGGAATTATGCGCTTACCCGAGTGCAGAAGTCCGACAGAGGTGAATCTCACCGATCACCCCAACTACTGCCCCTATCGTCATATCCCAGGGAACACCCTCAAGTAGTGTTATGTGTTTAAAGACTGGCTCCAAGACCACGTCGATAATAACATAGTCAGGTTGGGTCCAACCCTGGCATAAGTGGAGGGTGTCTTCGTAAGGCTATAAAGTGGTAGCGACAGCGAAGGCGAGTAGCAGCACGTTCCTAGCCGTGAGTCCCAGAAGTACGAAGACTGGATGGATTGTAAAACAGTCACTCGTACCCATGGTATTATTCGGGCACACCTGAATCAACCGGAGCCTTCAGAAGATGCGACCATCACCTCTGTGTCGTCATCTCAGACGACCTCTTACCAGAAGGGAAAGCAGTGGCAACGCAAGAAGATGAAATGCGCTCCACCACTTCCATCATCATCATGAACTCTCGATGATTTCATGCCCCCTGATATGGGGAGCCCTCCTAGAATCCACCCAGTGGGGGATGATTCATCAAGCGACGGTCAGGGGTACACTTCGGTTAATACCGTGAAGATGGTAAATCCCTATATGACTCCCGACGAAGGGGAACGCCAGGAGAACCTCCCCAATGTCCCCAGTCGATGTCAACGTCGGCAGAGCCGCGACTACATGGGTCATCAGGGTGCATTAGCTGGCACCTCTGGCTAGGCCGTGCACGCTACTGAAACTAGACAGCAGACCCAGCGCAGAGCTGATTACGCACAACCTCCTCATCTGGTGCCCACAGATCTACCTCCAACGCCATTTGTGCTACTATATCAGGTAGAGCTGCCTCGTTCGTACTGCGGCCAATATTGCCTTGCTATAGGCCAATCTCGGTTTTCCGGTCCTCATTCGGCAGCTAATCTTCAGGACTCAACTAGCAGGCAGTGGGATGTAACCAGTACCAGCCAGCCGCTAGTCCAGCTGGTAGGGAACATCGTGTCTCCAATTGCAGAATGACCTCTTGTAAGAAGAGGTGCGCGTCTGGCCCGGAAGTATGATGTTATGAAGCACCTTGCTAGCATTCCAGTGAGTCTATCTATCCTTGAGGCCCTTCTCCTGTTGTCTAAAATGTATGAGGCACATGCTGAGGCCCTAAGGAGCCCCCTCTAGTTTGAGACGGAGGTAGCAGCTGCAGAAGCATTCCATGCCGAGGGAATTGAGAATGCCGAATTCCAGGCGGTTATCTTGTTCTCTGGTGAAAACTAAGACCCTCCCATACAGGGGCATGTTCGTCCATTATACTTCACCGGCCAGTTCAATGGCGTGGAAGTCCGCCGGAGTCTTGTTGACACGAGCTATGGGATTAACCTAATCCCAACCCAGACACTGAAAAAGATGGGTTTGTCAGAGGATGAACTAACTCCCTCCAACCTAAGGATCCATGGATTTGATAGGACCAAGAAAACCCTAGTCAGTAAGATTTGTTTGAAGGCCCATTTTTGTGGCCTTGTTGCTAGTATCGAATTCATGGTCGTCTCCTAGGACACCACATAAAATGCATTGATGGTTAGGACATGGCTCCATCTACATGCATCGGTCCCTTTATCATATCACCAATGCCTAAAATACTCCCTCAATGGTCAAGTAGGAGTGCTCCAAGGAGATGCGTCTCCTTTTTCCTCTTGTGAAGCCCGCTATCTGAACGCTGACTATTACAAGAGAAAGGATAAACAAATTCTGGCAAGTGAGGATGAACCTGCCAACGTCCCAAGTGATCCCTGGGCAGGTCTGGATGACGCGTACATCTTCCCAATACATCAGTTGGAGGCTACGACCCCCGATATGGGGTAATGCTTTGTCTTTTCAGGTACAAGAGGAATGCATGTTCCGAGGTCCAAGAAACGCCGGAAAATCACCTCATACGCCTACACCGACCAAGCTCAGGTGAACCCAGAACCTCCTACCCCTGTATTGTATTGGGACGCCAGGCTCATGGCAACGGTGGTATGTCATACGTGCCTCTTCCGCTGGGCTGGAATCAACCGGCTCAAGCCAACATGCCACTACTGCTTTGATGTCATCAAGAATGGCCCATTGGGCCGATGACTGGATGGGATTGGATCAATCACATTCATTGCTATGGTCTCAATGGCTCATGAGTCTCCTGACATGATGACCAATACCGCTCAAGCCGACACCAAGCTCCCATCAGAGTCTGGTGGCTTGGAAACGACTCCCCTCATGGAAGATTCCTCCACAAGTGGAGAAGACAATTTGGAGGATGCTCCACCCCACCTTTGAAGAAGGTGTCTCTACCACGGTCGATGAACTTGTACATGTGAACCTTGGTAGCGAAGCAGACCTGAGCCCCACATTGAGCAGTGCCTCCATGTCCCTCGAGGAGCAGAAGCAGTACGTAGACTTCCGAAAGCATCACTGAGATGTGTTTTCCTAGAGTTACGAAGAGATGCCAGGACTAGATCTGCAGGTAGTCGTCCACTACCTTGGCCTCATGGCAAACCATCACGAGTTCAAGCAGCCTCCCAGAAAGATGAACCCTTCCCACGATTCCATGGTTGAGGCCAAATTTGACAAGCTTATCAAAGACAAATTCATTAAGGAAGTCCAGTACCCGATGTGGCTAGCCAAAATTGTGCCAGTCAGAAAAAAGAATGGGAATATCAGAGTCTGTATTGACTTCTCTGATCTCAACCGCCACTGTACGAAGGATGAGTTTCCCCTCCCGGTGACAGAGTTGATGATTGATGCTATGGCTGGGTTCCAAGCCCTCTCCTTCATCGATGGGTATTCTGGGTATAACCAGATCTGGATGGCCCCCGAAGATGAGGATTACAATGCTTTCAGGGCTCCCCAAGGTACTTTTTGTTACCACGTTATGCCTTTTGGCCTGAAAAAATGCAGGTCCCACCTATCAGTGGGCCATAAATTGTATATTCAAGCCGATTTTGGGAATGTTGGTGGAGTGCTTTGTAGATGATCTGGTGGTCAAATCTCGCCAGTGCCCGGACCATCTCAAGCACCTTGAGAAAGTGTTTGGTTTTCTCTGTTCCCGCGACCTGAAGATGAACCCATTGATGTGTGGCTTTGGGGTCACCTCTGGGAAGTTTCTTGGCTTTGTTGTCAGATACGGAGGCATCAAGATCGACCCAGAGAAGATCAAGGCCATCCACCAGATGCCCCCGTGTAATATTCAGGAGCTTTGAGGTCTCCAAGGCCACTTAGCCTATATACTTTGATTCATCACGAATCTAGTTGGAAAGTTTAATCCCTTTTACCAGGTCATGATGAAAGGCTCCGCCTATGAATGGGATGAAGAGTGCCAGGCCGCCTTCAAGGAAATAAAGCAGTATCTACTCCATCCTCCAGTCCTAATGCCACCCATTGCTGGAAAACCACTGGTCCTTTATGTGACCACCCTAGAACAGTCTCTCGGCGCCCTGATCGCCCAAAAGAACAATGAGGGGACATAGAACAACCTCTACTACCTCAGTCACATTCTCCTCGATACAGAGACCAGATAATCCACCATCGAATAGAGCTGGCATGAACTCGTGTTTGCCGTAAAGAAACTACAGAATTACCTGCAGAACCATGAGGTACAGTTGGTCTCTCATGTAGACCCACTGAAGTACATTCTGAACCGTCCCATGTTGACTGGACGAATAACACGGTGGGAGGTGATCCTCTAAAAGTTCGACATTAGGTTCGTGCCACAGAAGGTTATTAAGGGAAAGACATTAGAAGACTTCCTAGCTGCCCATCCAACCTCCGCAGATCAATCCCTGGACCTGGATTTTCCTGATGAGGCAATTCTCTCAGTCGACCATGTCGTCTCATGTTGGCCAATGCACTTTTACGGTGCCTCCCGGAGCCCCACCGGTAGGAGGATCAATGATCCTAAGCTACACAGAGTGGGTCTGGGCATCTTCTTCATCACCCCAGCGCAAGCCGTTCTGCCATACTCATTTCTGTTGTAAGAAGGCTGCACCAACAACGAGGCAGAGTATCAGGCTTTCATCACTGGCCTCAAGTTGGCCCTTGAGATCGATTTTCCCCATTTGAATGGTAAAGGGGATTCCTAAATAGTCATCAAGTAGGTCAATGGAGACTATGTTGTCAGAAAGCCAGAGATCGTGCCATTGTTGGAGTGCACCCTCCATATAATAGCCTAGTTCCCTTCTCGACCAAAGGTTACCCATGTCCCTCAGTCACAGAATGGTCGAGCAGACAATTTGGCCTGCCTAGCTGTGTCACTTGCAGAACCTGAGCATGGTGATCTGATAATACATGTGGCACACTAGAGATTCATTTCCCTCGTCATCTCATAAGATGACGACAGCCCGCGGGTAAGCCATCTTACTACCGGGCCCTCAATGTAGGGAGCTCCAGGTTCTTCAGATGCAGTGGTTGAGGCCACTAATGACTGGATGGAACCTTTTTTCGAGTATCTCTAAAATGGTTGCCCCCGGAAGATCGGGCCGAGCGCGAGAGAATCCGATGTCGTGCATTGCAGTTTACCCTCAAGAGTGGTCCCAATCTTGAGCGGATCCTCTATAAGCAGGGCTTCGACAGTGATATTTTCCATTGCATTCATGGAGTCTACATTTCTCATGTCATGTAAGAGGTTCATGCCGATTTCTACGGTGCCCACCAGGCTGGGCCAAGGCTGTCCCATCAAATCTGGAGACTGGGGTACTTATGGTCCACTATGATATATGATTGTATTGAGTTTGCCAAGAGATGCCATGCGTGCCAAATTCATGCTAACTTCCTACATAGGTCTCTAGAGCCTCTCCACTGCACCAAGTACTCTTGGGCATTTACGGTGTGGGGACTCGATGTTGTGGGACCATATCTACCGGCGATAGCTCGCTAGTGTATGTTCATCCTAACCGCTACGGATTTCTTCTCCATGTGGGCAGAGGTAGTTCCACTCAAAGAGGTCAAGGACCGTTCCATCATTGACTTCGTGAGCTCCAATTTCATCCACCGTTTTGGAGTCCCTCACGCTGTCCTCACCGATAATGGCACCAACTTCCGAGCAGTCGAGCTGAAGAAATTGTACGCCAAGTACAATATCCGTTCGAACCATACCTCTCGCTATCATGAGAAGGCGAATGGGAAGATCAATGCATTCAACAAAAACCTCTCTAACATTTTTCAGAAAATGGTGGTTCAGAATAAGAAAAGTTGGTCAGAAAAGCTCCCAAATTCCCTCTAGGTGTATCAGGTGACGACTAGCAATTCCACCCAGGTGACTCCATATTCCCTGGTGTATGGGGATGAGGTCGTCCTACATATCAAGATCCAGCTTCCATCGTTACACACTACAGTCTATAACCAGCAGCTGCCGGATATGGTGGCCAAATATCTCTAGCTAAATCGGAAGCACTAGACGAGAACAGGCTCTGTGCCCTGCACAATCTGGATAGGCATCAGAATATGATTGTCAGAGCCTTCAACAAAAAGGTTCTCCTTCGCTGTTTTCTGCAAGGCGACCTGGTGTTGGCCCACCAAATGCCAATGATCCCTGGCAGGAAACCATGCAAGTTGGATCCCAAATGGGAATGACCTTACATCATTCATAAGGCTTACCCCAATGGAGCATACTCCTTGGTGACCATGGATGGTGAGAGCATAACTCCTCCCACCAACGCCAAGATCCTCAAGAAATACTTTTCCTGATCCTTAGGGTCCCACATGACCATAAACTGCACCCCTTTCCCGCATGAACATAAACTGTATGGTCCTACACGACCTTAAACTGGAGGGTCATGCATGACCCTAAACTGCACCACGGTCCCGCATGACCTTAAACTGTACAGTCCCGCAGGACCTTAAACTCTACGGTCCTTCACGACCTTAAATTTTACGGTCCCACATGACCTTAAACTGTACGGTCCCGCATGAACCTAAACTGCACGATGGTCTGGCATGACCTTAAACTGTTCAGTCCTGCATGACTTTAAACTGCAATATCGTCCTACACGACGTTAAAATACATCATTGTCCATATTGATGTTAAACTTCTCATTATTGTCATGCATGACAATAATATGCAAAATGGTCTGAGCTATATGACCCTAAACTAAGATCTCATTCGTCATCCCTGAAAGATTTTAAATTGGAAGCTGGTCAGGCCTTCCTGACTGAGTCCCAGCCTTAGGTCCCTTGGCCTTCCACGACCCAGGCTCTCTTGTGGGATTTTATGGTGTGGTGTGGAATTATGTCCTCATTCACATCAGGTTACTCGCCATACCATACACATCCCCAGATAAGATGCAGATCATCGTCCCAAATGACGTTAAACTGTGCTTTTAGAACTACGTATGGCTTGATTCCCATCCTCATGGGATACGTAGGAATGCTCAGACGTCTCGTCTTGAGCCCATCCTCGAACTCTTCTCTTTGACTATCCCCTTTGGGTATAGCTTCCTCGGAGGGTCCTTGCATGATGTGGAGTAGGATACCTTAGCCCCACTCATACGAGGATTATAATGGTCACACCTTGTGCCCACTCCCGTTATTTTATCCTCCCACGTATTTATCGCATGACGTTAAACTGCATGGCCTTCAAGAAATACATATGGATTGATTCCCATCCTCATGAGATATGTAGGAACGCCTGGACATTTCGTCTGTTGGCCCAACCCAAAATCCAGAATTCTTCCCCTCGGGCCAGGAAATATGGCAGGGAGTATGTTTTCTCCCCAATTCACGTCGAGTTAGCCTCGAACCGGCTGTACGTCTCCCTCCCTGGAGGTGTTTGTCTCTTTCGCAGATGGGTACCACTATTCTTCACCCACTCCTTGACTAGGGTTCCATCCCTTTCCCTGTCCGGAAGGGCCCCTGAATGGTATGGATGCTAGGCATACGGGATATGTTACCACTTCAGGCCAACACCCTCGAGGATGCCAAGAAAAAAGCCGATACAAGTCCCGCGTTTCGAATGTGGATAGCGGTCGATAGTCATTTGTTGCTCCCATATTAGGTCACCTTAGGGATGCTGTGTTTTGAAAATGGTCAACAGTTGTCCTGGATCATCGGGTCCACCCCAAGATGTCCCAAACATTGAGTGAAGTGGTTCGTTTTGCCCCATCCTGAAGTGACAAAGTTCTCTTTGGGTAGTGCCAACAATCGGGCCCCTGGCTGTGATTCTCTTATGGGAGTGTATGGCGTGGGGTTGGATCATGTCCTCATTCACATTAGGGTTACTTGCCTGCCATACACATTCCCTGACCGAGGCTCCATCTCAGGCCCCAAGGCCTATTCAGGCCCCTGGCCCTCATCCACACTGCAATATGTTAAACTACAAGCAGGTCAGGCCTTCCTGACCAAAGCCCAACTGTCAGGCCCTCTGGCCTTTTCAGGCCCCTGGCTCAGGTTCTCTATGATGGGAACATGCAGTGTGGTGTGGGATTATGTCCTCATTCACATCGGGTTACCCGATCTACCATACACCTCCCCGGGAGAGACACCTTATACGGCCCTCGTCCTCACTACAAGACAATAAACTGCAAGCTGGTCAGACCTTCTTGACCGAGGCCCAGCCTCAGGCCCCTTGGCCTTCTCAGGCCCCTTGGCCTTCTCAGGCCCCTTCGCCTTCTCAGGCCCCTTGGCCTTCTCAGGCCCCTTGGACTTCTAAGGCCCCTGACCCTCGTCCTTGCTATAAGACGTTAAACTGCAAGCTGGTCAGGCCTTCCTGTCTGAGGCCCAGCCTCAGGCCCCTTGGCCTCCTCGGGCCCCTGGCCCTCGTCTTCACTACATGACGATAAACTGCAAGCTGGTCAGGCCTTCTTGACCGAGGCCCAGCCTCAGGCCCCTTATCCTTCTTGGGACCCCAACCCTCTTCCTTACTGCAAGATGTTAAACTGCAAGTTGGTCAGGGCTTCCTGACCGAGGCCCAGCCTCAGGCTCCATGGACTTTTTGGGTCCGAGCCCAAGTTCTTACCCAAAGTGTACGATGTGATGTGGGATTATGTCTCCGTTCATGTCGTTTTATTCACCGTACCATACACATCCTTTATGTGGGGTTATCCCACTCCTCTCATCATCCTGCATGACGTTAAACTTCATCTTGAGAACTACACGTGGCTTGATTCCCATTCTTATGGGATACGTTGGACCACCAGAATGTCTGGGCTTTAGGTCCAACCCCATTTTATAGAAATATCCATCACACCTTGGACCCTTGGCCTACCATTACCCATAGATGAGAGTATATAACACGTTATGGGATTAAGTCCTCATTCACATCAGGCTTTTAATGACCACGCCATGTACCTCTCCCTCATGAGCGCCTTCATCGACCCTTTTCGGTGATTCACCAATGTGCTTAAGGGTACTCTGCTTTAGTATCTGGAATGTGGGTTCTGCTCGCACATGTTCTCACCCACTTTTTGGTTTTGTGTTCCACTTCATCAGGGCTGTCATCATCTCTCACACCCGAAGGGACTCCCAAGAATGACCTGGATACGATGCCTAAGGGATCTACTACTGTTACGGGCCAATGACCCTGAGGGTTTCAGAAAAAAATTTGATACAAATCCTGTATTTTGAAGATGGTCAGCAGTCGATGCTCATTTGTTGTTCCCACTTCAGGCTAACGTGATATGGAGACAATTTTTTCCGCCACGGTTAACAGTTATCCTCCATCACCAAACCATCCCCATTAAGCCCAAAATGTTGGTTACACAATTCACATCCTTCTCCATCCTCATCATGTCCAAGTAGAGTCTAAAAACTATTGATACTATTCCTCAGTGCGCATCTGCGCATTAGGGGAACAAAGCTGCGTTAAAGGTGTCCTTCGGGGCTCTACACTAACTTCCCTTTGATGGATGCTCTGGGTATTGCAATAAGGATCTTCCTACCATGTTTCCCACACCGAGTTTGACTCACGTGGGATTAGGTATTGGGTTGAGGTCTGCGCTTACTTGGAATGTTTCCATCCACCGATGGTTCGAGTTCTAAAACCGTAAACTAAGACCTCCTTAGAACAACATTTGGCTTGATTTCCATCCTCATGGGATACGTTTGAATGACCATACCTTCTGTCTATGGGTCCATCTTGAGTTCTGAAAATTCATATTATCAGTCCTGCCTTTGGGACCTTGACTACAGGACTGTGTAGCATGGTATGGGACTATTTCCTCGTTCACGCCGCGTTTGCAAAGCTGCACCACGCGCACCCCGTTCAAAAAAATTATCCCTCCTATTTCCTGTCCCACATGACATTAAAAGGAAACTTTCTAGAACTACATGTGGCTTGATTCCCATCCATATGTGATATGTAGGACCACCCTAATGGATAGACATCAGGTCCATCCCCACCTCTTAGATATCTCCCAATCTTCCAGTCACCTAGGCCCCTTGGCCTGTCCTTCTCCACGAGGGGGATATATAGGTGTGGTACAATGTTTTTTGGCACCATGCCCCCCTCTCCCGGGAATCCACCATCTATTTACCGCCCTCAAGTTGAGTCCCTAGACCCCTTACAGTGGGTTTCCCATGTGTTAAGAGTACTCTGGTCTAGGACCAACAGTGTCAGATTCAACTTGGTCAAGTTCTTTCCACATGTCAAGCTTCATGCTCCCCTTAATTTAGGCTTCCATCATCTATCACACCGGGAGGGACCCCCAAGAACGGCCTGAATACCATGCCTAAGGGCTCTCCTACCATTATGGGCCAACGTGCCCATGGGTTTTGGACAAAAAAGGTGATAAGAATCCCACGTTGCGAACATGGTGAGTGGTCGATGCTCATTTGTTTGTCCCCATTTCAGCCTAACATGATAGGATGCTGTGTTGTGAACATGGTCAACAGTAATCCTCCATCATAACGCTAGCCCCTTCAGGACTTGAATGTTGGTTGCATGATTCACATTATGTTCCACCCCATCGTGTCCAGGTGGAATCTCGACACTCTAGGCGCTATCCCTCAGTGTACCTTTGCACGTCAGGGGAAAAAAATCTGCAATACGGCATCCTTCGTCGCTCCAATGGTCCGACATCTATGATCATAAACTAAGATCTTTATTAAGGTCTATGAGCGGATCAATCCTTATCCCTATGGGATACATGGGGTCACCCGGACATCTCGTTTTCGGGTCCATCTCAGTTGCGAGATAGTTCCTCATGCCCCTTTCCTTCTTACCCCTATTTGGGCCCCTTGGCCCAAGGTCCCTATCTCGAAATTGCATATGGTGTGATGTGGGATCATGTACCCATCCATGTCTGTTATGTTTCATGACACCATACACATTCCCCGCCTAGCATCGTCTCTGCTATGTTTACGCTGCATGATGTTAAAATGCATGCTTGGTCCCATCACACGACGCTAAACTGTGACATTATCGTCCTGGCCACACGACGATAAACAACATTGCATTGTGATGACCTCTTTGTAGAGGACATCACGTTGGGTATTTGTCACACACCATTCCATTTGTCAATTCCTATCATGACTTGATTCTTGTGGTGACACCAGGGCTTGCTACCCTAGGCCTGTCGCTTCACAAAAAAAACCACTCACCTTAAAGGACAAAAAGGATCTATCAAATACCGCTTATCTTGGTGTTAGGGATAGACCCATGCAACCCTTTAAATCTCCCTATATTTTTTCCCACATTAAGGAAGACGTTCAATTCTAATTGGTAATATGTTTATTAAATAATACGAATAGATCCCCCTCAATAGAGTGAAAAATATAATTGTATTTGAGCCATTAGGTTATCACCTGGGTTATATTAATAGTTCTAAATAAATTTCTCCTTGAACAAATGAAATATTTCTAGATGGTGTAGTGGTGGTATCCTCATTACTAATTATTTAACTATTAATACTTATCATTATATCCCAATTCTTTTAACTCAGATGTTCTTATGTTGTGATTTACCTCATCCATATTCTTATTGTTAAAGTGAATTCAAATACCCTTGATGTTACACATTTATGAATCATTCCCATCCTTCCTTATTATGTATAGAAACTTCCAAATTGACCACTGTATCATTATAATAAAATTAAATTATCATAAGGAATCTCGTTATAAAGTGAGAATAATTTTTTGGCACAAAATAAATATGTTCCACCTTATTTTCATTGAAATCCTTAACATGATCATTATTCAAATAACATAATTCAATTTTTTATAAAATGTTTTATTATTAAATTAATAATATTTACAAGTGAACTTTATGTGTTTCAATATTTATTAAAAACTAATGGATATATGAACTTTACAAATATTTCCAAATACATTGGTGTAGTGGTTAGAAACTCTTATCGAAAATCAATAATGAATTTTATAAAAATATTTGAATTCATTTTTTAGGGTTTTACAAATGTTTTTTCCATTAAAAACATAGGACAGAAGTTTAACCAATATATACAAGAAAATTATTCCATGAGATTCAACTTAATAGTTTATAGATCGAGAAACAAAATCTAATTAATAATTTATTACCATTTTATACTGGAATTTTTTTGAAGGATTTTTTAGAAAAAATTTACATCTTCCACCTTTATGGTGGCCACATGCATACTTGAAAAAGTCTTCCACACACCATATCATAGTCTCACATGTACACCCATTCAAAATAATGTGTAAATTACCTACAAATTACACTATTTGACTCTTTTGAATCCAAAAAAACACCCTATTAATGTTATATGTGTGCCCTTCCAATGCCACACACAAGACAGACTGATGCGACATGTTCATCCAAAGTTATAACTGGGTTCTTAAGATGGATATGGGTGATTAACACATAAGTGTGGGCAATTAATCCGCACTTTACTATAAAATGACCCCCAAAATTCTATTTTGAGAACTAGTCTAGGCTGAGATCCACCAGAGTACATTAGGATTTATTATGTGCACCCAAGCATTTAAAAACACTCCCTTATTTATAATTTAAATCAAACCAACTGAAATTAATGGAAAATAATTTACCATCCACACATATTGGGTAGCATGAACGAAAAATTTCATGTGTGACCACTAAGAAAGAAGTGAGAAACATGATGGAACTCAGGGAAAATCCATTTGGATCTATTTTTAACCATTTTGGGCTCGTTAGGGTTTTATATTCGCTCAAGATAATTTTATTTGTAGATGTTCTTAGCCATAAAGGGCTCACCAGAGTGAAACATTTTCCTAGCCTCCATATATTTAGAATCACACAAATAATTTATGGGGTAACCAAGGTGTCATATTTTCCCAAGTTACAAAATGATATAATTCCTTAAATTTTTTTCAAATGAACTCTAAAATCCCTAGGATAGTAATTTTCTAAACTTCTAACCAAAGAGAAATATTTAACCCAACTCTCATAGACCCCATTGATTACCAAAGACTGAACCCTCACGTATTTCCCCTACCTAAGATAAGTGTGTCCATTTATCCCTTGTGTATCACCTGACAGTAGGGGCACCATTTTTTTAGGTCATATCCAAAAAGGTAGGTTTTCCTAAGACTTTTATAAGGGATTAACCTTTAACTAAATCATTATGTATTCCTCATTATGTGCTTCATACTACATATAAGTCCTATATATTCATCAGGTTCATCTAATGAAATTGTATTTATGATACTTTAACCTTTTATAATCCCCTATATGAATTCACCTGACTTATGTGTCATGTTAAATAAGAAATGGACCCTCATGTGTAAGTTTGTTGATGGACCATTTCTATGAAACATTACCTAATGGTTCTGATCATAAAACATAAACTACAAGATACAATCAATCATAGATTCATGACCTTAAAAGGAATAAAATTGATTATTTTCACGTGTTATTAAAAGTAATAATTTCCCTAATTATACGACACCAAACTATGTTCTTTTTTTGTTTACTTCACTATAATACATTTGAATCAATTTATTTTTTATTAATCCTTATATCACAACATGATATATCTCCATGGATAAATATAAACTGTAGGGTTAATCACTATATGGATTTAATCTATAACGAAATTTAAGTATTTGGATTAAATGTGAGACAATATAATCCCCATGAATATTGTCCTTTTAAATGCTTTATTGTCAATTAATTTCTTTCACAAAAGGGTAATTGGTATTATTACCCGAAATTATTTCTGGAAAATGAATTAAATTTATATAATATCCCTAAATGGGGTAAAATGACCATTTTGGGATGATTGAATCTCCCTTACCATATATTTAGACAAATATCACACTTGTTAATCTAGCCTATCATGACTACAAAAAAGAACATTTTAGAAATAGTACCGGCTTTGAATTTTTTTCACAATTTGTGATGATAATGTATATTTAGATATTTATTTACATCAAAAATTATAATGATTATATGATTTATCAAATGGATATCAAAACAACTTTCAATAATTAAAATTTTGTCAAGAATGTGTGTAAGCTCTATTTCAAAGGTTTTGAAATAAAACATGATTATTTGTAGGTTTCCAAGTTATATAAGTCTATCTGTGTACTAAATAAAACTTCATTATGATGGACTATATAGTCCCATCATCACTACTTCTGGAAGGGTTTTGGTTCTAAGGATATTTGGGATAATGGTAATAGTCACATAAAGAATGATCAATGTGATTTCTATAGTTTTTTAGGTTTTCAATTATGGTTGTTGGATTGATGCATCTAGAAAATCCTATATGTTGAGAATTTTATTTTCTAGTTATATGTATTCTAGTTTAAACTGGTATCTATTTGATGGTTGAATAGGTTTTCTTGTATCGGTAGTGTGGGTTACCATTCCACCCAATAAAATAAATTATTTTCAAAATAAAAATAAAATAAAATTCGAGTTAGTGTGAGTCCTATAGTTTAACTGATATTGTATTTTGATGAGATACTACTTATTAGAAATGATATACTGACATTCTAATCTATTTAGATGTGGTTAAGAAGATACTTTAAAATGAAATAAATTGGTTATGTAGATTATGTATGGGTATCAATATAAATAATCATATGTCAATGTTGTTATTTGGAAGAAACTCAAAACACTTATATTGGTATTGTTATAAAGTGGTTTATCCTATAGAAATCCAAATGGTGTATTTAATTGTATTATTATGGAATAAATATTCAGAAGATTCAATATAATTTAAATTTTTAATAAATTATAGTTATAATAGTCTCAGTATTCATCAAAGTATATATCATGAATTCCATGTTATATTTTGAACATGATGACCCCTATATTTTGATAAACAGTAGTCGATACCAATCCAATTCCAATGAGTTTCACTTGATTACATTCAAGAATATCATTAAGTACTTTAGAAGAAGTAAGAATATGTACATGGTCTTTGGATATGTTAATGAGATCATTTTAAAAGTTCATAGTGATGATAGTAAATACGATATTATATCACAATCTGATTTTGTGTTTTTCCTCGATAGTAGAGCTATTAGTTGGAATATCCTCAAATAAGTCACCAAGGAAGAATTGATAACATAGGAAGAAAACATCACCATATTAAATGTTTTGAATGAATATATATGGATCAATAAGTTCATAAATAACTATGAGGTGGTTTCAAGCGTTTACGGATCAATTAAGCATTAATAAAAAAACATTATAATTTCATAGGCCATGGAAAAAAATACTCACTAAAGAACTAAAAAAACCTTCTAAATTAATAATTATTTTAGAAATAATTAATTTGGAATATTTAAGGATCTATTTTGTTATTATATATGAATATATAATTAATTGTTTGAAATATACATTAACAAAAAAATAATAATGGTAATTTTAAATATCTGGGTATTAGTTATAAGTTAGATTGTAAGTAATTTTTTAAAAATATATTATGTACTTAAAATAAAGGGAATATATATTTATCAATCATTCATATGTGTTGTATTTATTATATGAGAAATGGAATTAAAAAATTCCTTTTAACTAAAAACTTTAGTTGGCCTTGATTGATAATCCTCAAAGATTATTATGGCTTGTTATGATATTTTAATATTATCATGAGTAGAGTCTTGTATAAGATATAGAGTGAACTCATGTGACAATAATTCTAGATATATTATCTGGACTAAACCAGGGAAGAATATAACATGGAATTTCATATGATCATTAATATTCATAGAGTTGTATTATTAATACAAATCCCCATTACATGAGGTTGATATATAAAATATCATATGCATAATTATTCTTTGATACCATTCTTATGCCAACCTTGAGGCTAATCTAATCAAGGGGTGGTTGGGTGTGTTGTGAATCCCAACTCTAGTTGAGTTTAAAAAAAGGTATGACTTATTCTATTGTGTGACTTTTATATATAGGACAATTTTTAAATTATATCTTAAAACCTTGAGATTTTAAAATAACACAATGATCAAAAGATTATACAACACACAACACTAATTTAAAAAAACCAAAAAATATTATTATTAAAATATGATCATGATACCATAACCATCATATTAGATGGTATGAATAAGAATACAATAATTATGTAAAATATCTTATGTTCATACTCAATAAAAATTTATTAATTAATTATTAGGAAATAAATACACAATTTTTTAGTAATGTGATTTTATTCTTCAAAAATTTATTTTCTTCAAAAATTATTTTTATAGATTTTTATGAGAAATTATTTTAATTATTTCTTATCAATTTTATAAAACTTATTTTATAAAATTAAATTAATTTTTTTAAATCATAAAATCAATATTATCTGAAGTTGAATTTCTAATATTTTTCTAAAAAGTTCGATTTTTCTATTAATTGTGAGAAATATTGTTTTTATTGAAATCTTTATTTTTATTCTAGAATTTACAAAGTAATTTTTTTTTAATTGGGTTCAAAGTAAAATTAGTTTTTAATATTTCCAATAATCCAATTAATTTCATTGGAAAAAATTGTATGATTTAATTTAGTTTGAGAACATTTTAATACTTAAAATGTATTTTTCCAAAAAACATTCACTGTATTTTAATCTTAAATTATTTTTTTGAAATTATTACAATTGAATGTTGAAATTTGGATTCAATATTTTGAATCAGGATATCATTATTTGGAAAATTCTCCACTTTTATTTTTATCATTTTAAATAGTAACCATATTTAATAATTATTACCACAATAAGGTTAAATCAGGTAATTAAGGTTAAAAATATTATGATTAAGATTATAAAATGACCCTAAATCATGTGTTAATTTTATTTTTTAAACCTATTTCATCTATATTCATAAAATATTTTAATATATGATTTTTTATTCAATGTGGCCATGAATTTTACCTTAATATTATTTTATTTAAATAAAAATTAAAAATCTCATTCTCTTTGTTTTATTATATTTAAATATTTTAAATAAAGATAAAATTATTATATATTCAGTTATAAATAGTTATTTGAAATATAAATATTTTATTTTTGTCATGGAAATTTAAATCTATATTTTTTGTGATGAAATAATTACACTAAAGGCTTGCATAATTCCAAAAAATAGATATTTTTAATAGATAAATATAAAATAAAATAAATGATGTTAAAAATACTAAAACAAATATAAATTTAAAGAGTTATAAAAGGATTAAAATGGGTTAAAACGAAAAGATAAGGATAAAAATATAAAGTATTTTTTTATAAATTTTATTTTTTGGTATGATTTTAATCTACACTAATCATATATTATAATTATATCAGTTTTTATCCATTTGAATATAAAAATTATTTTTTCATAATTTAATACATTATTAAATTGAAAAATTACCCCTCCTGTCACTTATAAAAGGAAACCTTGTATATTATTTTCTTCACAAATTAAAAAATATAGGTTCTTAAAATATATACTGAAATATATTTTTACATACATCCTCACTTTATATATTCATTGTATTGATAATAAATCCAATACTGGAAGGATTTAGTTATAATCTTAAAGTGGTTGTTCGAAAAAGAGGTATTGTTCTTAACCGATCATTTTTTATTTTATTTCTTCTTCAACCTCGTTCAAATCTTATTCAACCATGACAATATAATAACATTGCTATATCTGATATGATAAGATTTTATCATTTTAATGGAATTACCTAAATCCATATCCTCTTTAATAAAATGAAAAAAAACCATTATTCATGTGTATGATAGAATAACGCCTCACGAACTGATGTAATTCATTTTCCCTCACAACCTCTCACAGTTGGTTATAAAGATGGATTTTGTAAAAAACAAATATTTTAAAATAAGAAAATTGTGATCAAAATTTTATCAAACTTGAAACACAATGCTTAATCATCCCATTAAATACATTTCATTAAATTTAATCTCTTTGATAGTGTGAGATATATGCAACACTGGGTTTAAATAAAACATGATACTCTACTAAAATATTCTTATTTAAACATGACCATCATAACCTAGAAGTTAATATGGATGGTATGAATAGTAATAAATAAATTATAAATATTATATGTATTACACATGTATAAAATAAATTCAATTGTTATATATGGATTATGAAAAAATAAGGACCTTTTGAAAGAAAAATAATTTTTTCTTAAAAATAATATTTTTTTAGAAGGCGGTGAAGTCACACATTGAAAAAATAAAATAAAAATTAATTTTTTTCCACTTTAATGAAATTTATTTGAAGAAATAAAAATTATTTGTGAAATATTTAGTTCAAAATTATCTTTGGGTTAATTGTTTATTTTTTTGAAAAGATTAACTTTCGTGATGAAAAGCGAAAAATAATAATTTTCATTGGAAAATTATTTTTCAATTAATTTATTTAAAAAGTTAAATTATAGATTAAATTGGGTTTAATGTAAAAATGGTTCAGTTAGTTTACAATATAAAAAATTTATGTCATTTTAAAAAATTTAATATTAAATCCCAATATAAAATCTTTTTGAACTTTTGAATATTTTTCTTTGGAAGAACCACCTTGTCGATGAGTAATTGGGTTTAATTTTAAATTTAATTGTACCTCTTATGTGAATTGAATTTATAAAAATGGATTCCGTATTTTAAATAATAATATTTTATATTATATAACATTGTCATTTTAATTTTTTTCCATAATGAATAGTGAACATAGAAAAATTTAATTACTCCAGTTATGTTACAAAATAGGAAACCTGGGGTTAAACTAAAATGACAAGTGTTAAATATTACCTAAATATTTTACAAAAAACCATTTAATAAGATTTTTTAGAACTTATAACATATAATGTTTAATAATTATCCATTTATAGCCTCGTTTCACGAGAAAAACATGGGTATCACTCTTTCTTTTATAAAATTCCAAGTGTCCCCTCTCCGATACTTATCAAAGGCCACAACATATACTCCAATATTAAAACTTCAAAATACATTTGGTTTAGATAAGACCTTGTAAAATAAAATCCTTAAAAAACTTCCAACAAACTATATCCCCTATTTTTATCATAAATCCTTCATATTAAGGGTTTTGGTGAAAAACTAAAGAGGCCATTTGAAGAAGAGTTAACGTTTTTAAATGAGCATTTTTAGTTTATTTATTTTTACACCTATTTATAATATTATTCAATAATTATAATATAATAAAAATAGTATATAAAATATATAGTGATGTTATTATATTAATTTAATAACCCATATCCATCTCCTCTTCCATCAAATGAAAATCAAAATCATTAATCGTGTGTATGGTGGACTACCGCCTCACGTACTGATATAACTCATTTTCGATCACCACATTTAGTGGATGGATATAATGATAGATTTAATATATATATATATATATATATATAATATTTATGATATTATTATAATTTTTTGATTATCTAATCCCACATAACTTATTACATTTTATTCTTTAGGGGGTTATGATAACACTGCTTGTGTGTACGATGGGGCACTGCCTCGCAAAGCGATGTGAGTCGTTTTTCACTTACACTTTTCATGGAAGGTATTAAGGATAAATATGATGAAATATTTTTTATATTTGTGACCCAAAAACATCTATATAAATTTAATATTACATCTAGAATCTTACCTTCCCATCATTTGGAAAAAATAACATCGCTCGTGCATACGTGTGGACGACCGCCTCCACATAACGATGTGAAATGTTTTTTATTTTAATTTTAAATAGATGGAAATAAGGTTGGATATGATTAATATAAATATTATATATATAAAATAATTATTATTATTTAATTTTGAATTAAAATTTATTTTCCTTTTGTTCCATCTATCAATAAAATGGAAACAACATTCACGCAAACGTACGACCTATCTTCTCCAAGAACAGTGTAATTCATTTTATCTCTTTAACTTTTAAATATTAATATAAATACATATATAATGAATATATATATATATATTATATTTTTATCATGATTTAAATTCTCTAGATTACGTAACATTGATCAAATTAAAATTACTGAAATTAATGAGACAAAAAATACCTGAAAAATAAAGCAATTAACACCCGAAAATTGCAATTTTAACAAAGAATTGATAATATACGGGTCAAAAATACTATAAATAATTATACAAGGTTTAATTATTTTTAAAATGGTTATAGAATATATTTATAATAAATATATATTTATAATAAATATATATTTATTACACATTAGGTATATACATTCTGGTAGAAAATCAAATATCAGGTAAGGATTTCTGATGTCAATTTTACATCATGAAACATATGTCAGAGTAACCAATTAGTTCTATTTAGTGGTTTATATATTGACCCTTGGATATTTTATATCATGAATAACTTTATATTCATGGTATTTAATGTTTCAATTTATTTTATTTCTCTGAGGAGGATTACGATTCAAGAGTTATCAAAGTGGTAAGGGATTATATTACAATCTCATTGTTTGGTGGGATTGTTTATCTCTATGTTTACAATGATATAATCATATGATATACCTATTAATAAAATAATTATTTATAACTAACTATGGTAATTCATGAAAGTTTCATGTATTTCAACTATTTCCTTCTATTTTTTACTTAAAATGAGTTAGAAAATGTTTTTCTAGAAAATGTAGATTTATTTCCCTCTTCAATTAAAAATATTTTTCTCTTCCATGTCCGTATTTTTTAAAATTGTTTTCATTTTTTTTAAAAATTATCCAAATGATTAATTAAAAATATTTTACCCATTATTGTATTTTTAATTTTTTTTAGGAATCATTCTTTAATTTTCCAAATCGGTTATTTTCTTTTTGAATTTTTACCAAATATCTGAAGAGAATATTTGTTTTAAAGTAATAAACATGTAAATTTAATTAGCTATAATTAGTTTCTTAGATTAATTTACAATATTACTAGGAAAAGTTCAATAAAAATGTTCTTCTAAATGGAATAAATATTTTTATTTTTTAGAAGTGATTTTCAAATTGAAAAGCATATTTTCGTCAGGAAATAGTGTAATGGAATTAATATGGTGTTTGTATTAATTGACAATAAAATCAAATATTTTACCTTTGATTAACTTATAATATATTGTAATTATACTATAATTACATTTTTATTTATTATCTATGATTAGTTTTAAGGAGGAATTATTATTTTGATACCATTATCCCTAACACTCTGAATAGTTTATGATTATGTTTTTTGATTGGGGAATGTATTAACATTTAATCTGATAGTTTTTCAATATAAATTTTCATATTAATTATATTCCACCCCTTTAATTTGAGAAATTAATTGTACTTAATAAGTGTTGGGAAAAACCTTTTATAACCCATCTATGTATTGGAAGGTCTCTTGAGACAAACTAGCTTGGGTTTTTAGCCAGGATCCTGCGCATTTACAAAAGTTGTCATGTATTGAGGCCTTGATGGTATTGTTATGATGTAATTGAATTAAGATTTATATCATTATTAAATTATTTATTGATTTTAACATGATTTTTGATTATTTATAACATCCATGGATATGTTTTAAGATTATGTGATTATTTATATGGCTTTATTTGACCATTATTTATTCCTTCCATATTGCGCTCAAGTAATTGTTTAAATGGAATGCGTATTAGTTATTTATCCTAACACGTTGATTATGCTTATTTATTCATTATATATTATTCTTCATTATTTCCCTTTTTGATAATATGAGATAACCCATTTTTTTTTATTTTCCTTAGGATACCATGAAGTGTTTTGTGATTTATATACATATATATCCTAAGTGAAAATATGGAGTAATGAAAGAAAAAAATAGTTTTCAAATGATAAGATACTATTTGGTCTATTGGGATGTAATCACATGCATCCGAAAATAATTTCATAATGTAACCAATGACTCTAGGATACAAGGGTCGACTTCTTTATAGTTGGTATTAGAGAATGTTTAGTAGAAACCTTGGTTATTGTATTTAGGAAAATATGGATTAGTGAATATAGGCATATGATAGAGTTTGAGGACATGTGTATAAGAAAATCCTACTATTTTTATGAGGAATATATTTTTTATTTTTTTATAGAAATACATCACTGTATGGATACTAAAATTGGATGTGGTTTTGGTACAGTTGTACCTAGGGGTAATAACTCTAAAAAAGTGAATTTGTAATTAACTCCAAAATCGCATGGTTTCTAACAACGGGTCTTACCATGCACATAGTTTGACACTCATGGGGGAAATTATTTGGATAATTCACATTTTTTAAGAAATATGAATGATTTGAATAGATTGTAATAATGGATGATCTATGTTAAACCTATGGTGTATAAGATTGAAAAGAAGTAGTTGTGATTTAGACATCCTATAAATGACTCTATGATTTTCCCAATGTGATTATTATTTACCAAACTTTGTTTTCTTGATTTAGATAATTGATAGAATTCAAAAGAATTCTGGTTACATTGACAGTAACACCACGATATTTTGTGAAATATTTTTTTTTTCAAATTAATTTTATCTTTTTGATATTTTTCATTTCACCCAAAATTGTATATAGCTTATGAAAGCACTAAGTTATTATTGCTTTGTTAGAAACACTAAGCTGAGGTTTCACTAAAAACAACACTGGAATTAGAATACGGTATATGCAACACTATTTTTAGCTTGTTATACACACATAGGAAATTTATTTGGATACCTTGTGTTACATGTAAGACTGAGTTTATACTGAACTACAATTTACTATTAATATTTTTATTAAAATATTATTATAATTACCACATAGCCATTGGAGTGGAAATTAAAAACTATATTAACTAAATTACAAAAATATGATTTAAAAGAGAAAATATAATGAATTAATTTGATTATCAATTAGATATAAATTAAAGTAAGAACTATTTGAAAATAAAAAAAATGCATTTCTAAGAATATTATTTTTCTATGTACAAACATCATTTTATCGCAATAAATTAAAAAAACACTATTGTTGAATGTTTTAAATAAAATTTATATTTTAAATATTCAATAAATATTTTTGACACTTATCCCTTAGATTTGATAGACATAATATAAGAATGAATCCGATTTTATAAATAATAAGATATATTTTTCAAAAGGGTAATATTACCTCCTTTTAATGGAGAACCCATTTTAAATATAATTTTTGAAAATTTTATAAATTATATTTGAAAATATGAAATTATTATTTTAAAAATTAATATGAAAATTAAAATTGTTTTTATTTTTGGTATTTTTCTATTAAGATTCATGTTTTGATGAATAGAAAAACAAATATTGCATTTTAATTGAAAGAAAATTTTTCATCTAAATAATTTATAGATTTAAATGATATTTTTAGTTATTATTAAAGTATAATTAAATTAAATTTATATCTATTAATCCAATTTGGGTCATCTGAATCAATTTCACATTGAATTTGGATATAAACATGTTAATATTTGGATGTTTTCCCTTTAAAAACCCATTTTCATGTTTCGTCAATGAGATTAATTTTAAATTAATTTTAGAAAATTATATGTTTTTAATTATTAAAAATAAATTTTATATTTGGATTTATAAGGTACAAATTTAAAAAATAGGCCCCTTTTATTTTCATCCAACATGAATAGTTACTTTTTTAATTTTTATTAAAATGGTAGAGGGAAAATTTTGTAATTTAAGTTAAAAATAAATTGATATGCACTATAAAATTACACTATAACTTAATAAAAATTTATTGGATGTATATAACTCAACCCCTAAAACATAAGGATCTAAATTTAATAATTTAATGGAAATTTTTTTAATGAAAATAAATTGGATATTATTAAAATCATAGAGAGTGAAAAAATATAACACAATTACTTTTAATAAGTATAATATTTTTAATATAGGGTAAAATAGAATATATTACAGAACATATATATTATTATGAAATATAAAATATTTATATAAATTATAGAAATATATTTTTAATTTTTAGTGATGAAATAAGTATCATAAATAATTACAAAATTATGTTGCAGTAATTATTCAATTAATAAACAATCAATTAAATGATATTAGAAATATAAAATAAGTATAATTTGACTTAATAAATGTGATACATGAATTTTATGGGTTACTATGATATTTTAGGGTTTTATTAAGTGAATTTTTTATAATTTATATTATTTATTTATTTTTCTTAAAGTTAATGTAATGAATAGTATCAAAATTGACACATAAGATTCTTTATGAAAATAATAATTTATTAAATAATTTAGAAATTATAATAATATTAAATGAGGAAGAATGGTACGAAATATGGTCTAAATATCATGAATTTTCCATTTATGGTCCAATTTACACTTTATATATAAAAATTACATCCTCTTTGTATAAAAAAATTTGTTACCATAATTACAATTAAAATGGGTTAATTAAGGGTAAATCCAAATGATAAAGATTAAGATAACACCAAAACATATATAAAATACATTAGTTAATCATATTAGATCATTATAATGTCTTATATTATATTAAATATAACGTTATATGTATTTTTATTGATATTAAATTTATAATTAATTAATAATTGTTAAATTCCAAAAGTTCCCATCCGCTTTCTTATAAAATTACACATATTCTTATCTTCTAACCAAAATTTAGAACCTATTTGGGTTAAAAATATATATTAATATTCTACCAACTTACCTCACATAATCCTAGAAGCAATACAATGTGAATAAATCCAACCAAAGAAGTACTTTTGTGAAATCAAAGGGAGATACCCAGAGAAGAGGTAGGTTTCATCAATGAATGTTTTCATTTTATTTATTCCATGACCTCCAAAAATTATTATTATTCTATGATTATATAAAATCCATAGTATTATAAATATTATAATATGTTTTAATTATAATGTTTTGACCTACACTTACACACATTTATCTAATGTGTAACAAACTTACCGTTCTTGTGTACCATGAACTACAGCCTCACGAAATGATGCTGGTTGTGTTTTCCTTTATCACCTCTCACAGTTAGTAATTATGATGGGAAATTTGTTTTTATATTATATATATGATATTTATGTTGTATTTATTTTTATTTAATTGTTAAATAACACCGAACTTCAAGGTTTACATTTTTTTAATACGATAACTTTGTTTGTGGACGTGTGGACTACTGAATCCTCAAAGTGTTGTGATTCATACACACTCTACATGGAATGCATTATTGATGAGTTTAGTAAAATCATTATGATATATAGTAATTAGTAATGAAAATATAATTTTATTTTATAAATATATATGTATATATATATTTTATTTAGTTTCTTTCTTTCAAAATGATAATTAAACAGAAAAAATGGTCACACGTACTTACGAAATACTGTCTCCATGAACTGTGTATTTCATTTCATATTTCCATTATTTATATATGGTTATAAATATTTATATACTGAATATATATGATATTTATATCATTTTTAACATTCAATAAATAATTAAATCATGATATAATTATGAGTATCAAGAATAACAAGTCCAAACATATACGAAAAAATAGGGTATTACTCGAAACATAACACTCATATAGAATGGTTAATAAATGGGTTATAGAAGGTTATAAGTAAATAATATATGTAATTATGTAATTTAACATGGTTTTATAATAAATTTATAATAAACTTGTATTTACAAAACATGATATTTGAATAATTACGATGAGACTAAAAACATAAGGTATGGGATTTATGTCTCACTTTAATTTCTATGGGACACATGCCTTATACACTACTTGTTTCTTATACATGGTGTATATACTACACGTGAATGTATTTTTCTTTCCTATCATGAATATTATAGTATTTTCATATCTATATATATATTTATCATGGGGTATAAGATTCTATAGATTATAATGTGATGAGTAATTATTTCAAAATCTCATTAATATTTAGGATTGTTTCATTTTAAGTATCAATTGAGGAATAGTTTTATACCATTTACATTTTTTTAAAAAATATTTTCATGAAATTTTTTTACTCTTATACTATAGATATTTAAATTCATTTTTACACAATTTTTAATTTTCACAATACAGTTTGAAAGGAATTGTTTTTTCATTTAACAAAAGAGGTTATTTGTGAATTTTTTAAAAAAATATGACAAGAATGTTTTTTAACTTATAAGACATGAATAGAATTTTTTTCCTTAATGATGACTTAATTACATGAAGATTCCCTAATAATATCACAAAGTTATTTTCAAATATTTTTATTTTAAAAATGTGTTGCGTTTTATGAAAAGAAAACATTTTGAAAACAGAAAGGATATTTTCCTTAAGAATTACTTTAAGTGATATATCAAGGTTATTTTTAATATGAAATGTCATTATTTGATGTCAATTATGTCTTAATGGGGATATTCTTCAATGATAAAAATTCTATTATTCCAATGGTTGGTTTATATTTATGATTGAATGATATTTATGAATCTCATTTGTTTTCCATGCGTTATGTTATTATTGAACGATGTTTACGAAACTCATTTCATTTCATGGATTCTAATATGATTTCTGGTATTGTGCAATGAATATATATGGGTTTCATTAAGTGATGGTTGGGACCTATATCTCCCTCTAATTAATTAGGTAAACATTTATATCTCATCAGATATACATGTATGAAATGGGGAGTGAACCTTGTTTAGTAAAGGACTTTGTCTTCTAAGATTGTCTTAAGGGTGAATCTTCACCACTAAGTTGGTCATGGGAGTGAACCATGAATACCAAGATGGTATAGGGAGTTGGATCATATTACAAATATAATCTTGGTAGTGAATAATTTACTACTATATAAATCACTTTATATGCTTATATGTATGCCACAATTCCATGTCTTATGTTATGATCTCATAGAATATATTATTTGATTCTTTTTGAGCATATTTGATTTATTCCATGAAATTATATAAGGGTGTATAGTATAAAAGGTATGATTTTCAAATATTTTATTTATGTCCATATTCTTAATGATTATGTAATGATTGATCTCTCCCTTTTTTATCATTACCTTGTATTTGAGCTCACCCATTCTTATGTTCTCTTTACCCTAGTATATGAAAAAAGATATTAAGTATGAGATGTAAAAAAGGTATCTAGTTATGAAGAAGTAGGCGGGTGGATAAATAGATGTGTTATGAACCAGTGTATTATGTTTCCAAGTTTTCAAAGGCACAAAAATTATATGGTCATTGGATGTGTATTGTGTAATGTATTAAATGTTCTAAAAAATGATGTAATGTCAATATATATTAATATTGGGTCATTATAGATGGTATTATAGGAAAGGTTAATCATCCTTTGGAAACTAGTATGAGAAAAATATACTAAGATCCATAGGTATATTTCTAAGGATATATTAAGAAATGTATCATGATATGTCTAAATGTTTATAGATTTAAATGTAGGGGTCATGATTAAGTATCCTATAAACAATTTTTCAGGATTATCTGTCTTTCAACCCTGATAATTGTTGTTCACACAATGATTCTTTGTCTTAGTCAATAGTAAGAACAAGAAGAAATAATTTGAATATTTAATGTTTTATATGTGTAATGTGTGGCCATTCTGAAAATTGATGTCCTAAGTGGCAATATCATGAAGAGAATCAAGAATGATGTATGAGAAATGGTCATACCGCGGAGGATAAAGAGACTATAAATGAAATGTTATTGGTATGGGATTTTCTAATATTATTGTTTACATTAAATATAAGATGAATTATTATATTGGTGTTGGTTAACCTTAAGATATAATTTATATTTAATATTATCGAAAAGAATAAGATGATAAATGTTGAGTAATCGTATAAGAATACAGATGGATGATTTAAGTGTATATGTTTTGGAATTCAAAAATTATGTTATAAAAATCATGAAATATATAATTATTTTCAGTATATGTTTTTTATTAAGTATTGAAAGGAACATGTTAAATTATGATGAAGACATATAAAAGTGATTTAATTACATGGTGATTTTCAAGGGAAATAAAATATTAATGGAAAGATAACCACTAATATGTACCTATTGTAGAGATAAGTATGTTTGCATAAAGATATATTGAATATGAGAAATTAAATTAGTCGAAAATGAATACCATTGAACTGAAGTATTTTTTTTGAAAAACTAGTTCATACTATCACATATGGAGTTGATGAAATTTTTGGATTGAAGGAACATCCCCAATAATCATTGGAATAATATAGAAGTCATATTATTAATAAGGATTTATAGAAATTACTATGTTTTAAGAGAATACATGATGAAGGAATTCACATGTTTGGTTAACTATTAAGATTCCAACTTTCCATTTTTAAATGAAAGTTTTAGTATTCATTTTTGTGATTTGGGTTTCTATGAAAGGAACATTCAAATATTAATCCTTTGATAACCCAGAAGAATTTAGAGGAGAAATAAATTTTAATTGGGGTATAATATAACACCCCAATATTTTTTTATATATTGTTTTTATATTATTTTAAACTTTTTGATATTTTTCATTTCACACAACACTGAATATAGCTTTTGAAACACAATGTTATTATTTCTTTATACTCAATTCAATGTTTTACTATACACAACACTTAGATTATATTATGACACACTGAAAAATATGTTGGGATTCTATTACACATAATTCATAGTTCTTTTGGTAACTGGTGTTACACCTAAGACTGAGTTTTTACCAAACTATGTTATACAATTAATAATATTATTAAAATATTATTATAGTAACCACCAAGCTGTTTGAATGGAAATTGAAAATAATATTAACTAAATATGGAAAAACTATTTAAAAAAGTATATAAATTAATCATTTGGGTTATCAATTAGCTATAACATAATGAGAGAACTATTTTAATATAATGAAATTCATTTCCTAAGAAAACTATTTTCTATGTATAAACAAAATTGTATATCAATAAATTAAAAAAATAACTAAGGGTTGATGTTTTTAATAAAATTTTTATATTACATATTCAATAATTTTTCTTACACTCATACAATAGATTTTATAAGACTATGATATGAATTAATCAAATTTTATGAATAAAAAAAATATATTTTTTAAAAAGATAATTTTACTTCATTTTAATGATGAACCCATTTTAAATATAATTTTGACACTTTTATATATTATAATTGAAAAAAATAAACTTCTAATTTTAAAGATTAATATAAAAATTTTCTTGGTTTTATTTTTTAGTATTTTTCCATAATGTTTCATGTTTTGATGAATAGTAAAAAATATTGAATTTTAATTGAAATTTTCTTTTTCATCTAAATAATATATAGTGTTAAATTATATTTTTAATTTACTTTAAAGTTTAATTACATTAATGTTTTATCATTTTATACAATTTATTTCATTGGAATCAATTTCACATTGAATTTGATATAAAATTGTTAATCATTTGGACGTTTTTTCTTTTAAAACCCATTTTCTCATTCCGTCAAGATAATTAATTTTAAATTAATTTAAGAAAATCATATGTTTTCAATTATAAAAAAGGGATTTTATATTTGGAATAATAATTTATAAATTCAGTAAATATGTTCCCTTTTTAGCCAATATGAATAAAAATATTGTTAATTTTTTTTAAATGGTAATTCGAAAATTGTGTAATTTAAGTTAAAAAAGTGATAAGCAATATAAAATGACCATAAAACTTTACAATTTTTTTTTATTAATATAATTTTCCCATTAACATATAATTATCAAAATTTAATAATTTAAATGTCACTTTTCCTATAACTTTATTGAAAATTATTAAAATCAAAGAGAGTGATGTGATGTTACTATTAGATTTAATAAGTATAATATTTTTAATATAGGGTTAAATAGAATATATGATAGACTATATATATTAAAATTAAATCTAAAATATTTATCTACACCATATTTTTTTTTTAATTTTAAGTGATGAAATCATTATCATAAATAATTTCAAAATGATGATGCTATAATTATTAAATTAATGTAAAAATAAATTAAATAATATTAGAAATATTAAAATAAATATAATTTGACTTAATTGAGGTTATAAACATATTTTTTGGGTTATAATGACTTGTTAGAGGTGTATTATGTGAATTGTTTTGATGTTATCTTGCTATATTGATTTTCATAAAGTTAATTTAACGAGTAGTGTCAAAATTGACAGTTATGATATTTTATGAATATAATATTTTATTAAATTATTTATAAATCATAAAAATATTAAATAATGTCAAAGGATATAATATATCTTCTAATAAATCATGAATTTTCTATTTATGTATAAATTGACACTTTATAATTAAAAAATACATCCTATTAGTATAGGAGAAAAGGTTTCCGTAGTTTAAATTAAAATGGGTTAGTTAAAGGTTAATCAAAATGATAATGATTAAAATAATACCAAAACATGTCTAAAAAATATTTTTTTAAGATATTAAAACCTTATGTTGTCTTATATTTAATTAAAGTTCATTTAGGAGGTATTTGGATTGATATATAATTTATTATAAATTAATATTTTGATAAATTAAAAAGGTTCTCCTCCCATCTCTTATAAAATGGAATAACTTCGTATCATTTACCCACTATTCAGAACATATTTAGGTTAGCCAAAACATATAAAAATATTCCTCCTACTTACCACATTTCATTTTATAAGCCTTTATCTTGGAATACATCCATCTAAGTAAGTCCTATTGTGTATATCAAAAGGAGATTCCCAAGGAATAGGTAATGTTCATAAACAAACATTTTCATTATATTTAGTCCTTGAACCCCCTCAATTATTCTAATTAAATGACTATATAATAACATTAGTATCATAAGTATACTAAGATGATATTATTATATGGTTTATACCTACACTTACACACACTTACATATAATGTGTAATGACCTTACAATTCTTGTGTACTACAAACTACCTCATCACAAAATGATGTTGTTCGTTTTTCCTTTACCTCCTCTCATAGTTGAGAATTATAATGTAAAAACAGTTTTTATATTATATATATATATGATATATATTATATATTTATTTTTATGGAATTTTTATATAACACATACCTTCATTCTTTCCATTTTGTGAAAATACGATAACTTCGTTTGTGGACATGTTGACTACTGCCTCCTCAAAGCTATGTGATTCATTCACACTCTACATCGAATGTATTAAAAACGTGTTTAGTAAAATTGTATGATATATTTTTAGTATTATTTCCACTAGAATAATTATATAAAAATAAATAGATATATCTAATTTACTTTATTTATTTCAAAACAATAATTGAATGCAAACAACGCTCATGTATACGTACGACCTACCACCTGCATGAATGGTGTATTCCATTACATATTAATATTATTTATATATTATTGTTATATATTTATATATTGAATATATATGACATTTACATCATGTTATATATTATTTAAATATATAAATCATAATCTAATTAAGAAGATAAGGAATTTCATGTCAAAACATATACGAAAACAAGCTTATATTAACACTCCCATGGAATTGTTAATAAACGAGTAATAGAAGGACATAAGTAAATAATATGTTTTATTAGGTAATTTGATAATGTTATATACTAAATTTATAATAAATATATTTTTATTATATAGGATGTTTGAAAGAGTATGATGAGAGTCAAGACATAAGGTAAGGGATTTATGTCTCACTTTTATTTATATGGGACACGTGCTTTATACACTACTTTTTTCTTCTACGCGGTGTATATACTTCCAAATAACAACTTTTATGAGTCTAATATAGAATATTATTCTATATTCATATATATATAATTTTCATTATTTCATGGGTCATAATATTTTAATAATTAAATAAAAATGAGGATTTATTTCACAATCTCATCAATATTTGGGATTTTTTAATTTTAAGACTCTATTGGGGAATACTAATATTTCATTTCCATGCATTCAATAATTTCTTGAATAATTTATTTTTACTATTTTCTAATGGATGTTTAAATTAGTTTTTTCATTTTTTTACTTTTCACTATACAGTTTGAATGGAGTCATTATTTAATTTTCCAAATGAGGTACTTTGTGGGTTTTTAGAAAAAATGTAATAAAGGAATGTTTTTTAAAATTATAATGTAGGAACATATTTTTTTGCTATCATGAAACTTTAATTCTCTGAATATTATATTAAAATATTACAAGTTTATTTCCAATAAAATTATTTTCTTTTAAAATTGCATGGTGTTTTATGAAATGAAAACATTTTCTACCCAGAAAGGATATTTTCCTCAAGAATTATTAATAAGTGATCTCTCAAGGTTTTTTTTTTAATCTGTGATAACTTTATTTTATGTTACATAAGTTTTAATTTGGATATTTTAAAGGATAATTTCCCAATTATTCATATGGTTAGATTATGTTTCTAATGGAATGATATTTATGAAACTAATTTATTTTCCATGGGTTATGTTATGATTGAATGATGTTTATGAAACTCATTTAATTTTATGGGTTCTCATCTGATTTATTTTATTATGGAACTGATATGTATGGTTTTCATTATGCAATTGCAGCTATATATATCTAGCTTCAATTCATTTGTTAATGATATATATCTCATGAGATAGGCATGGATGGAATGGGGAGTGAACTAGGTTTACTGAAGGACATTGTTTGTTAAGATGGTTTTGGGAGTGAACCTTGACTATTAAGATAGTCATGGGAGTGAACCTTGAATATTAATATAGTCATGGTAGTGGGCCATGAATACCAAGATGGTATGGGGAGTGAACTCATACTACTAATATATCCTTGATTGTGATTCTTTGACTACTATGGAAATAATTTTATATGCTTATGTGTATGCCATATTTCCATGTCTTATGTTATGTTCTCATATAATATGTTCTTTTATTCTATACAAACCACTATGATTTATTACATGAAAAGAGATCAGAATATTTGATATAAAGGATATTAGTTTCCAATGTATTGTTAATGTACATATTCCTTATATTATATTATGATTGGTCTCTCCCTTATTTACCCATACATAGAAACTGAGAAAGCCATTTCTTATGTTTCCTTTTTCCCTGGATATGATGAAAGGTCTCAAGTTTTAATTGTCAAAAAGTGGTATAGTTATGAAGAAATGGGAAGGAGGAGAATAATATTTATTGTTCACATGTTTTTTTTATGTTACCATGTTTTCATAGGAAAAAAATAATATAGTCTTTGGGCGTGTGCTTGTGTAATGTATGAAATATTCCAAAAAAAATATACACTGTCAATATACGTTAATATTGGGTCATTATATTGAATATACAGGATAATGTTGTGAATATGAGAAACAAAATGGTATGATGACAAGATTGAAATATATCATGATTATGGTTAATCAGTTATCTCAAAACACAATTAACAACCTGTCACTTAACCGACTCACAAACTAACAAAATAAGAGATGAATGTAGTTAAATAAAATCTCTAGTGGTGGAGAACACAGAGGAAAGAAGGATTTACTTTCTTCATGTAAAAAATGTGTAAATAGAAACCCAAGAAAGTTTCTAAAAGGAACGTAAAAATGTTTTATGTGTGGAAAAGAATGGTATAATGCATTGAATTTCTGAGAAAAAATTAAGAGTATGGTGTAAAGAAGTAAATTTAATGATAGGGATCTATTTATAATTCACTATCGAAAATTTTGGGTACTTTAGAATTATTATTTTCAATTAACTTTTCTAATGGTTAAACCATAGTCCAAGGAATGACATTTTTTTAAAGTAAAATGGTTTACATATTTTTGTATTGGTATTCAAGAATTAAATAGTTGAATCATTTTTATCAATCGTATTTTGGTTATAATAATCATGAAGCTTAAAAAGATTCTGTTGAATTTTGGAAGCATATGTGTCCTTATTAATTGATGTGTTGTGAATACCATCATGGATTTATCAGTATAAGGTTGATAATAAGTGAAAAGCTTTAAAAAACCATTTTTATGTTTTATTTGATGAGTTTTTATCAAGATTTAGGATATTTTGGGAGGCATATAATTCAATACAACCCATTGGTCTAGTATATATTTTAGTGAAAGTGTTATTTAATTATATAATAACGTTATGTTTTTTGGGAATAAGTTTAAAGGTATGGATAGATTTGGTGTTTATATTTTATTTGATGTTTGGGTAATTATAGGTTATTACACATAAGGATAGTTATAAAAATTATATTAATATAGTTTTAGAAAAATAACATTCCACATACTGAGTGATAACCTGTCGCATCTGGAGAGGCCACAAGGTTTGAAACAAAAAAAAAAGAAATAAGATTGCATTACCTACCATTGGCAAACATGATGTCCTCATTAATATGAAATTGTTTTTTCTAAAAAGATTTTATGGATAAATGATAAGTTGATCAAATTATTTTTAATAGAATAATGATATTTAAGGTAAACATTTTATGATGATGAAATATATAAAACATTAAGGTTTAACATAAATTATTATTTGGGAAGAAATTTATTATATTTTGGGAGAATTATACTAAAGGGTTTTAAGAAAAATTATTTTTGAATGGATTAATTTTAACTTTGAGAGATACTATTGATGTAATAGAGATCAATTTATTATATTTGATAACATGTTTTAACCAAATTGGTTTTATCAAATATAGGGGGAATTTATTGTTATTATTTTGGGGTTTATGTGATATATTAGAAATTAATGTTAGTTATTAAGGCATGAAAAATTCATCTTTAATACTCATCATTTGTAGAAAAATATTTTATTTAGGTTTAAATTGATTAAAGGATGAAATTACAATTTAATATTAAGTATATTTCCTTATGTTTTCAGTCTAAATCGTTACAAAATTCCTAAATTATAGGAAAATGATCTTAAAACAAAACATTTACCAAAGTACCTTCATTTATGATGATCAATTTGTGTTTTTCATAACTTATCACTTTATGTTTTTGATTTCCCTAACTTTCTATTGATCATTCATATTATTATTATCAATGATCTCTATTACTCTTAATTATAATTTACATTTTTCTTCCATGTACATATCTTTACTTGACACCAATGTTCTCCAATTTGTAAACATAGTATATGTTATTATAAATGGCCTTTATACATACCTTTCTCTATAATCAAATGGATTTTTTTATTAAACCTATCTATAATGACAGTTTTCAACAAAGTTATTTTCAAATGTCAAACCCTTAATTATTGAGATCAAGATTAAATTAGGATGACCTAATTTATTTAAGGGGGTAGAATGTAACACCCCAACATTTTAAAAGGAAATTGTTTCTGATTCTATATGTGACATGAACCATTTATGCTAAGTGACCTCTTGAATATATTTATTTATATTTAATATGTTTTATACCTTGCGATGGACACAACTTCATGTTTAAACGAAACATGTCAGTCTATTAAAATATTATTATTTAAACATGAGCATTATAACATTGTCGTTAAGTTTTTTGTTATGAATATGAATAACTGAATTATAAAATTATATATTTTAAACATGTATAAAACAGATTAAATGGTAATAAAATTTTTATGAATAAAATAATAACTATTTTAAATAAAATGAAGTGTTTTTCGGAAAAACTGTTTTTTCTAGAATGTACTACAATCATGCTTTGTGAACTTAATTTGAAATTAGTGTTTTTTTTTTAATTTTAGATAATTAATTTTAAAAATGTATATTATTTTTTGTATATAAATTTTAAAATTATCTTTGTGTATATTTTTTATAATTTTTTTAAATTAATAAATTTTTGATGAATTGTGGAAACAACTATGTTTTAATGAAAATTGCGTTTTCATTTAAATAATTTACAAAGTTAAATTATATTTCAAATTTAAAAAAAAATTAAAATTAGATAAATTATATTACAATATTTATAATTTAGGTCATTATAATCAATTTCATATTTAATTATTATTTTAAAACTTTTTAATATTTTGAAAGTATTTATTTTGAAAAAATATCTTTTCGACGTGATTATGGGTATAATTTTAAATATAATTCTGCAACTTTTGTGAACTGAATTTGGAAAAATATATTCAATAGTTTGAAATAGGATTTGATATACTATCTAACAAGGTCAACATATTTTTTTTACCATAATTAATAGTGAAAATAAAAAAAATTACTGTAGTTAAGGTAGAAATGGGATTATAATGGGTTTAACTAAGAGGATAAGGGTTGAAAATTACATAAAACCTGTAAAATACCCCTTTAGTGGACATAATTACACCTTATAACCTTTAATGTTTAATAATGACCCATTTATTATCTTTTCATCATGAGTAAAATATGGGTATAACTTTTTCTATCCAAACATTCAATATTTGTCCACTACCATACTTAAAAAGTCCAACCCATCTCCTCCCATTTTCACATGTCCAAAGAAAATTTTTTGAAATGAACTCCCAAAATGAATTCCTTAATCCCTTACTAACATCCTTAATCCTTTAGTTTGATCTAAGGTCCATCCTAGGAATGGTTTTTGTGCAAAACTAAGGTGGTCATCTCGAGAAGAGGTAACATTCTTAAATGAGAATTTTAATTTTATGTATTCTTTAAGCTAATTTAAAATATAATTAATTAAAGATAATGTTATAAAATATCATCCAAAATATAATGATATTTTTTATGTCAGCTTTATAAACTTTTTCCATCTCCTCTTCTACTAAATGGGAAATGTAATCATCAGTCGTTTGTATAGAGGACTACTGCCTCAGGAATCGACATTACTCATTTTCCATCACAACCATTATAGGATGGATATTATGACAAATTTCACATATTTATATGATATTTATGAAATTATTATACTTTTGGAATTATTAATCCATATATAACTTCTTACTTTCAATTATTTGGGTGGATATGATATCATCGCTTGTGTTTACGATGAACTACCGAATTGTGAAGTGAGGTGATTCGTTTTTCACTTACGATTTACATGGAAGGAAGTAAGGATAAATTTAATGAAACATATGTGATTTTAATTACATGAGATAAAATCTGAAAATAAAATATCACGTATATCTTTATACCCTCTAATCTGTGGGAAATTAATAATGTCGCTCATGCGTACGTGTGGACTACCACCTCTACATAGCGATGTGAAATATTTTTCATTTTATTTTTAATGAATTGTAAAAATGATATATTTGATTAAAATAAATTATATATATAACATAAAATTGATTATATAAAATTTAAATAATATTTATTTTCCTTTTATTTCAACTGTTAATAAAATGGAAACAATGTTCATACATTGAACGACCTACCATCTCCATGAATGTTGTATTTCATTTTCATTCAGTAAATTTTATGGTTTAAAATAAATACATATATAATAAATATATATGATATTAATATAACTTTTTATAGACTATAGATGATATAACTCTGATCAGTGTAAAAGGACTAATATTACTGAACCAAAACAAACATGAAAAACCAAGCAATTATCACATGAAATAGTGATTTTATTAAATAATTATTGATAATGGGTCATAAAATAATATAAGTAAATCATATATCGAAATAATATATGATTATGGTTCTGCAATATATTTATAATAAATATATATTTATTATTTATAATGTCCAGACACGTTTGAAAAAAAATCAAATATGAGGTAAGGGTTTCTAAACTGACTTCTACTTCCATGGGACATCTGCCATATTCCCCAGTTAGTTATTTTGTGTGGTTTATATAATACCCATTTGATCTATTATATCATAAATACCTTTATCTTAAGGGTAATTAACATTTCACTTGAGTTTATTTATTTCATGGGTCTTATGATTAAAAAGTTACCAAAGTGGCAATGGTTTATGTTACAATCTCATTGCATATCCGAATTGTTTATGACTCAGTTTACAATGATGAAATATTATGATATACCTCTTTTGAAACTAGTGAATTTTATTCTCCTATGGTAATTCATGAACTCTTTATCTATTAGTACTATTTTTTCTCTTTTTTCTTATTTAAAATGTTTTTTAAAAGAAAGCTTTATCTCTCTTTTTGGTTGGAAAAACTTTTCTATTCCACATACATATTTTCAAAAAATTATTCCTAAAATATTCTAAGAAATTATAAAAATGGTTTATTAATGGAATTTTCCCAATAATTGTTTTTTACTAAAATTATTAAATGGAATATCCACGTCTTTCTATGAAGACTTTATTTTATACTTTACCAAAAAATGTGAAAATAATATTTATTTAAATATACTCATCATGTTCAAAATGTACATTTGTATTTTTTTAAAATATTTAAAATTTTACATGTTTCTATTCAATGAATGTGTTTTTTCAAATATTCTGAAAATTTTATTTTTAAAAAGTCATTATCAAATGGTAAAGTTCATTTTCATCATAAAATTTTATAATGGAATTTTTATTGTATTTATATTCAGAAATGAAAGAAATCCATCATTTTACATTGATCCTCTAGGAATATATTATAATGATACCACTATTATTATTTTTTTCTAGATGTTTTATGATAGTTTGACTGGTCATGTACAATTTTCATACCATTCCACAAATTAATCTGAATGGTTTATGTTTATGTTTATTGAGTGTAGAAGGTATTAACATTTAGTATTCTAGTTTTTCAATATAAATGTTTATTTTGTTATATTTCATCCCTATTATATTTTTAATATAGTAAACTTAGTAAATGATGGGTGGGGAAAACTATAACCCCTTGATGCATCAGTAGGTCTGATTAAACAAAATAGAATTTCTTTTTGGCTATGTATTTACCCATTTATATAATATATCTTAGAAAAAGGACTTTATAATATGGTTATGATGTACAATATTATGAATTCACTCATTATGATACTATTTATTAATTTCTATGTGATTATTTGATTACTTAAAATATCCATGTATATGTTTCAAGATAATTTGGTCATTTATATGGATTTATTTGATCATAATTTATTCTTTCCATATTATTCTTAAGTTATTATTTACATTGAATATATATCAATTATTTACATTTCTATATTGATTTTTATTATTTATTCATGACAGATTCCCCATGTATACTTACCCTTTCCGAGCATCATAGCTCACCCTTTATAATGTTTTATTTTCCGTAGGATATCCAGAAGTGTTTTCTAATTTAAATGATTGTATATCCTAAGTGAAAATATGGAGTTCTTAAAGAATTAAAATTTTGTATTTTATGTTTCAATTTTAATTTCAATTATGTATCTTGTTTACCCAAGAATTGTTAACTATTTGGTCCTTTGGGAGGTGATTGATTGTATCTATCACTAATGAAATATATTGGTCACAAGTGTTACTAGGGCCAGTTATTTAACAATTAAATACACATATATTATTTTTTAGATACTTATCATTCAAAAAATGTAATATGTCGTATAATTTTATAGCTTACCATACATTAAAAATTTATAATTTCATTAGTGCATATGTGTAGAAAACCACCTCCATGAGTTGATGTGATTCATGTTTCACCACCTCATCAAATGATTGGTATATATATGTCTATTTAAAGAAATAAAATGGTATTTATGATATAATTATAAATATATAAATTTAAAATAATACACACCTTCATTTAATCATGATCAATAAAAAATGGAAACATTACTCATGAATATATACAACCTACCAACTCACTGATTATAACATAGATCATTATTCAAAACTATATTAATTGATTGGTTTGAAAATTATAATTTATTTATAAAAATGATAATTATTTCTAAATTATTATACTGGATATGAATAAATAATGATCGATTTGACCATATTTATCCTACCAAATCCATTTCAGACATATTAGCCGAATGACTTCAAAATGTCAGATGTGAAATAAATTGAGTATGTAATTGAATATAAAATGGTATTGATTAAAATAAAATGAATAATAAAATTGAAAAATATTCATAATTAAGTATATAATTATCATAAGTCTATTGTTCAAGAAGATAAATATTGTACTTGACATGCGTGACCCAAGGTAAGGGATTTCATCTCAATTTTCTTTCATTGAGACATATTTTAATGATAGGAACCAATTTATTTTATATGATGTTCAAAAAAACCCATTTATATTTTATATTATTAATCCTTCATATTTCATTCCATTTTAAATTTAAATTCAAATTAATTTAATTAAATTGGATTTGACTAAAAAGATACTATGTTTTAAGGGGGTTCATAACTCAATTTCTCTTCATTGGGTTATATTACTTTCTCATTGTCATTGTAATTATAAATTTTTTGTGTAGTTTGTTTTGACTATTTGTTAATTTATTTATAATTGTTCTATGTCTATATATATTTAATACACATAATAAATTAAATTATTAATCCTCACCTCATCGGTATGATCATTATAAGGAATTTCATGTCAATTTACACTATATTGAGACATATTTTCTAAAAGACACCTATTTAATTTTTTGGGGTGTAAATAAATCCCCTTTGATTCATTTAACCAGAATATATATTTATTTATGATGATTAATAATTCAATTCATGTTACTCTCTCTAGAGAAAATATTATATGATAATCTGGTCTTATTTATCTTCTTGTTCGAGTATATGTTTCCTCAATATCCAAATTTACTAATATTATTTTATGAGATTCAATTTTATTTAAATAATTGACTAATAAAATAAATTTTAAATTTTCCTTGGGTTTTTAAATAATATGAAATGAATGTCTCCAATATTTTATGAGAAGGTTTCATTTTCAACATTGTTTATAAAAAACCCAAAAGAATGTTTTGTTAACTTATATGGAATCAACAAACCTTACAACCTCCCTAAGAATTTTATATTATTTAGATTATTCCATATGATTTCTATTTTAGTAAAAATAAAACTCTTATAAGAAATTTTTTCTCATCAATTTTCTTTGATTCTCCAAAAGACATGAATTTATTTCAGAACCTTTATTTATGAATAACTTCAGATAATTTTTTATCTCTTATTGATTTTTTTGTTATTAACTTTCTATTGAAACATTAAATATTTTGTGATAATTTAACGTTAAATTCCACTTAAAAATCAATCATGGATATGATTATTTTTTAAAACATATACCATTTATTTATATAGTTCTTTACTTTGAATGTTATTTGATTGGTCGGGGAGAAATTTATATTCCATATTTTTTTCACAATATGACTATTTATTAATAATTTAATTGATAATTCAATATGTGAGGAATGCATTGGAATTAAAGTTATGGGTTAATCCTTAAATTATATTTCTTATTTACGAATCAATATTTCTCATGTGACAAATCAATAAGCTGAATTTAAATGTTTTTTAGGTGTATATCTACCCATCAATTAAACTGTCTTAACACAAGGCATTGAAATTATAGATATCATTATTTATAAAATTATGACAACCAATATTAATAACTTCCATCATTTAGAATTTAATTATTATTATTTATTTTATTACATCAATTATATTATCCACGGATGAATTTTTTTCCCAATTTATTGATTAAATGACACATGTTTTTAGTATTTTACATTTACATATTAATTAAACCTCATTTACTTATGATAGATAATATTTTATGTAACTCTTACTAAGAATATATTATCACCCTTTATTTGTATTCCTTTACAAAGGATATGAAGAAGAATTCTTTAAATGAGTTCATGGATGTCAAAATTTCTATTTAGTTATGTTTATATTTTGCTAATAATGTAAAATGGACCTCATGTATGTATCTGGTTATCCAAGACAACTAAGCTGAATGATAATTTTGGATTAGATATTTTGTATCTATACTAATATAATAAAATAGATATTGGATCTAGGTTACTAGTGGTGGGACTGTTGTAGATAGTAGTAGTGGAAGTTTAGTAGAAACTTTGGGAACTAGATTAAGAAAAACCTAGATTAGGGAACATAACCCTAAGACTGACATTTAGGATTAGTATAAGTATTGGATAACGTCATAATGTTTTGTTAAGGTAGATATTATATAGTTTCATACTATTATTATTATTTATTATACTATGATTTTTAGTTTTTTCAATGGTTAGAAGCTAGTGGATTCATGTTAACAATGAATGTAATGGGTAATGTGTTGATTACGAGAAACCAAATTGGATGACGAATAGAGTGAAAGTTATTATTATTATTCCGAACCAGTTATAATGATATATGATTAATAAATTTCACATTAACACCCTCTTAGAATCACTAAATAATATAATTATATATTACACTGAGATCTTGGGTGGTAGAAACCATATAGTGAAGAAAGTTCAACTTCAATAATGTTAGTAATGTGGAAAGAGACAACCCAAAAAATGACTCCAAGGAATCATAATATATTTTTATGAGTGGGAAAGAATAGTATATATCAATAAATTATTGAGAAAAAAATAAAGTGTTATATGGTGGTATATGAATTTCTTCCAATGGTATCTTTTATAGTACAATGTCATATATGTGGGGAATATGGGAATTATCCAAGACTACTACTTAATAAAATTATTTCCTTGTAAACAAAAAATATTTTATTACATTTCAATTATTAAAGTGTATAGATAGAAGTGTTTATGAATTGGGATATGATAATTATGTTTTATAATTTTTATTAGGTATATAAGAGTCATGGGACATCAAAGAAATTTCCCAAAGTATGTATCCTTTAAGGATTTGAAAACATATTTTGAAAGGTATCAATAACCAGGAAAACCAATTTAGCAGTATTTCCATGGTTGACATTGATGATGTATATGGGAAAATTTTGGTGTCCTAGAAATTTAGTTAGTTATTTAATTTAAATGTGATTAAATTCATTATTTATGATGATTATTGTATTTATAGAAAGAGAATATATTATATTTTTGAAACTTATATGTTTTAATATGAGGTTAAAGTAAGTGTTATTGATATTTTCATGGGTTTATAATCTTATGGTTTCCATAATTTCAAAGTAAGGGATACAATTTTATAGGTTTCAAGTTTTGATATTTTGAGTTGATTTTAATGTTTTACTTGGTTTTGGGAAGAATATTATATTAAAGTTTCAATAACCCTTTTGACCCATATATAATTTGATGTTATGACAACTATTATCCATTGGATAGTAAGATATAGATAATTTTGATGGCTATGTAGAGATTATTAAGAAGGTGATATTTCTAGATATATTTATGATCAAGCTAAGTAATAACTTTCCTTATTAGTATCTAGATTTAGTTAATGATAATATGTTGAATTTTACTACTTTATAAGACTATATAGTGATTTATTATGGTGATTAATGTTATTTTTGGGATTCTTTATTGAATTGAAGTGTATAAAACCTTTAGGTTAAATATGTGGTTTGACATGACTAATTATTTTTGAAGAATTCAATTTAATTTTGGGAATGTAAGTTAAAATGCATGAGATAACCACTGAGGTTAAAACATTCTTTAATGTGGAAGTTATTGAGGTTAATTAAGATATAGGATTATTTGTTTGTCAAATAATCTTAGTCGAATCATTGGTATCATTGTAGAAACATTGAAGAAAGATATATTATTTCATCATATGAAGGGTTATACATTTTGGATATTATCTTACCTTGTTGTTACCATTTAAATTTTGGTTAAAATATAAAGGTAGTAGGAATAAGTTGTCCTTATTTTGTGGATTTTGTGATTAGTTATATGTTTATTTCAGTTCTCCAGGCCTGAAAGAATCAATTTTAATACTCATTTTCCGGAGAAAGGATGTAATTGTGTTGGAAGTTGAATAATGAAAGAAATTAATTTCATTAAGAAAATATATTTCCTTACGTTCTTAGTCTAGATGGTAAATAAATTTTACCACTCCAAGAAAAGGTTCTTAAAAAAATTATCTTATAATGATTATTTTTGATGAATTGATTATCTTTTCACCCACCATAGATTTATGGTTTTTTGGTAGTAAACTTTATATTTACCATGTCTTACATGACTTTATATTATCAATTGGGTGTTAGTTTTCTCTTCCATGTACATATTTTCACTTTCAACTAATGTTACCCTATTTGGATACCTAGTTTTTTGTTATTCTGAATGACATTCATATTTCCCTTTCCATATTTATAAGAGGATGTTTTATTAATCTATTTTAATAATGTGTGTTTCCTATATATTAACTTTCATATTTGAAACCCATGATTAATACAATAATGATCAAAACATTATGGACATAATTTATTGAAGGGGGGGATATAACATTTTGAGATTTCAAAAGGACACTTTGTTCAATAGGGTATACAATACAAAACATTGATATTAAACAAAAAAATATTATTATTTAAATATGAATGTTATCACCAATCCATATAATTAGAGGTTAAGAAAAGTAATAACCACATTATAAAATATATATGAGGTTCATACTCAATAAAAATTTATTTATTAATTCTTATGAATTAATCAACTATTTTTTTTAAAATTCATTTTATTCATCGAAAATATGCTTGTTTTTAAAAAATAGTTTTTATTTGTTTTTTGATAAAATACAATAATTAATTTTTTTTCCATGTTTAGAAAATTTATTTATTAAAATTATCTTCATTTTTTAAATCAACATTTCCAAATTATCTTAGGGTAATGTTTTTTTTGTTTTTAATGAAATTATTGGTTTTTCAATAAACAGTGAAAAATTCTTTTTATTTTGAAAAGTTTATTTTTTTAAAAAGTTAAAAATTCCCATTTTGTTTTAGAAAGGTTTAAAAGTAATAATAGTTATTTAAAATTTTTAATAATCAATTTAGGTTCATTGGAATCAATTTTATGATTTAATTTAGTATAAATGCATTTTTATACTTGTAAGTATTTTTTTAGAAAACTTTTTTTCATTGAATTTTGTTTTTTAATATTAAATTAATTTATTCCATTTATTTAAATTGAATCTTGAAAAATATATTACATATATGGAACCCGGAAGAAATAATTCGATAAAACATCCTATAATATCTAAACGTTTTGAGGAGGAATATCCTTCTTCGAATTTTGGGTTAACTCCCTTAATAATGGTTAATGAAATGTTTCTCTAGAATAAGAGGGGAATTGGGGGTGTTCATGGGGTTCGGGACTTGAATAAAGAAGAAAATAGAATATTCAATATTGGGAACACAATTTAAGCAAGGTTAGTACTAAAAGTGCTCCTTAACTATGAAACCTATAGGGGAGGGTGAATGGTTGAAAACCATTGAAAGGAAAGACTAAAAATCATGTGGTTTTGAACAGAGCTAAATACATAAACCTCACATAGTTTTTTAGAAGCATATAGGCTCTCTTAGAGACCATGCAACCTAGTCCCCCTATTTGATATAGGGTGGATCACATTGGCTGAATGATCTCTCCAACCACACACCAATTTAAGAGGGGGAATTTCCTATTTTCCGCGTTTATATTTATGGGTTCTTGCATAATTTTCTTCACCTCTCTATCCCTAACATCTTGGGAGAAAAACTAAAATATTCTCCCTCTTCCATGGATTGTTATACCTTTATTTTGAGTTATTTAAAACAATTATTTGTGTTAATTGACTCTATGAGTGAGTCTATTACTCCTATTTTATTTATTTTATAGAAGAGTACTTTTATAATTGTTATTCTTATTCTAAAGCCTCTAAAACATTATTCTCTAATAGATTATAAGTATGATATTTTAATGTTATTTGAATTCAAATCAAGGGCTAATGTTATGTTTTAATCCATCTAAGAACATTAGGTAGGTGGTGTATAAGTTATGTCCCACAATATTGATTTATAAATTACATTTATGTGGTTGTTAATTTATGCTGCTGTGATGCACATTTCAATTCTTAGTATGAAATGTTAAATTGAGTGTGTAGATGGTGTTTTGAACCACTCATGATTCTGATTGGAATCATTTATATTTATTTTACTAGGCCTAGGGTCTCCCAATGGGCAATCCCCTTCAATTAACAGGAGAACTAGGTAGTTAAATTGATAATTTAAGGGTTTATGGGATTAAAACAATTGTAATTGTGCCAAGAACATTAGAATTGGATAAAGGTGAATTTTTATTGACATGAATAAGTTACCAATTTTATGGTTTTTATATGGGAAAATATGGGAAAAGATTAAATTCGGTTTTATTTGTAAATAATTTTCTATAGAGGGGTGAAAAATGGGTAAAAATGGTTCTTTAAGGATGAAATGGAATAACTAATGAAATTTTAATTTTTTGAATGTAGTGAACTATTCAATTTTGATAAATGAAATGGTTCACCTATGTTGTATTTTTTTTATAAAATGGTTAAGGATGAAAAACCTTGGAAAATGTGATGTCATGGTAGGCGGGAAGTTAGAATGATGATCCTCTCCCTTGGGAGGGCATGACTGATACTCTAGGTTCCCCTATTCATAGTAGTTTTCAAAGAATGTACAAATGATGTTGACTCCAAGGGTATAAAAATAGTGGTCCATATCCTTGATTGGATGGTAAAACATGGTTTTTCAAGTCACAGTAAGATACTTGGACCAATTATCCTTAATTTCCAACCTAATACCCCTTTTACCCATGTTTCAAACAACCGACATGGGATAAAGAAAATTTAATGAATATGAGTAATAAACGGAATTAAGAAAAAATTGATTGTTTTAAATATTGTTAAATGATGGAAGGAACTTCTGTATACACTTTATTAGACTGGATATTGTTGTACACACCATTATTGGGGGCTTAGTTAATTATACCCACACCCTACTTGTGCCATCTTTGGGTAAGAGAGTCATATTTATGATCATAGGTCAAGATAAGGGAATATCCCTTTGATAGATAGTTGATTTTGAGTTTGGGATAGAAAATGGATAAGGGAACCCAACATAGTTTTAGGACCTATTTTGGGGATTTCCATCTTTCTTATTTTGGGTTTTCTTGCAGCACTTTACACTTATGAGATAAAATATTTTCTATATTGGTTGTGGGAATGTAACCACTTTTGGGAAAAAAATTCTAGATGCAGGTTTATTTATTTTTATTTCCTGGGTTATTTTAATATTTATTTCCTTTTATTTTGTACTCTGGTAAAATTGGTATAGTCTCTTGACGTATTTCATTAGACCTATTCTATTAGTTTTCCACCTATGGATTATGTGGAGGCATGCCAAATTTTATGTGGAATACTGGATTAGGGTACAACGCCCCAGCCTTAAACCTTGCTTAATCTTGAGTTATTACAAGATTACACATTGAGGATCTTTTTAGGTTTAGAGTTTTAGAGAATTAGATCATGAAACTTGCATTACATTCCACATTTAAACAAAGTGGTTACATAAAAGACAATATTCATTATTCCCATCAAAGGAAACATATCTAAAATAAAACATGGATTCTTTCTTGACACATCCATGACACTATCATCACATCATGTACCTTTCCCTTGACCTGTAAAAAACATTTCAAAAACTTGGGATGAGCATAAAAAGCTCAGTAAGGGTTATAAAAATATGGAAAGGAAACATGAGTTTATATATACATAATAATGAAATCATACTTTACCTATAAAACATAGGCACTTTAACATACGTCATGAAGTCATGAATAAATCATAGAAATCATAAGATATAAAAGGTAACTTGATGCATTCATAACATTCTTACGTAGGTAGTAACCCTCTTGGTTACGTTTGGAATACCCATCACAGTATATTCCCTAAATCTCTTCGGATAAACCTTAACGTTTCACTCCTTCGCATTACCCAATGCATTGGAGAGCTATATCAGGCTCACCCGCCCTTAGTTTATCACGGAACCACCCGTATTCATAATAATGCCCAAGAACCTCAATATAATCGTATCACATAAAACATGCATAAAGGAAACATAACATTTCCACCTTTTCAATCACAAGATATCAATACAACACATTGATATAAAAACATTATGAAAACCATTTTCAAAACGAAAATAAAATAAATGTAAAACATGGTATTTATTTTACTTTTAAAAAAATAGGTATGGCTTGTAGAGGAAGACGAAACTCAAATAATGGTCATGGTGGCGGAGAAGTCGTTGTCACCACATACGTATGACAAAAAAAACATTCCCTTTTGTCGTTTAGTAAAACTCTTCGTATAAAAAAAGATTACTTTTTGGATAAACGTAAAATTCAAAGGGGTTTATCCACCGTATAAAAGAAGGTTGTGTATAAAACAAAATATGCCTCAATGAATGGAGATTGAGACGAAGTCCCTTACAAAGACGATATCCTTGGTTTAAGGATAAATCAATTACATAATATGTGTGACAAACTATTACACCAAATATAAGTGGATATTAAGTGTAAAATAATCAAAGGTCATTCACACATATTCAAAGGATGACATATTCAATAACTACATGTTGAACCCAAAGAAATCGAAATTGGGGTAAGAAGTTCCCTTGACAGCCTAACGGTGTCACATCAAAATGAGTTGATGAGAGATAAAAAGTGTATCTTGTCACTTGGAAATAAAATTTAAATCAATAAGGATATATGAGAACATATCCCAACATGAAAATATGTAAATTAAAAGACCCAACAAAAGAAGTCTTTTAAAAAGAGGTGGGTGAAAGGTTCCCTTACCGACATGGGTATCCTTCAAAACATACACCCCATGAATGAAGGACAATAATTCATTGATGTAAATACTTATAAACGAAAGTATATTACACAAAGAGTAGAATAATGGGCAGTACATAAACCACTCAAAGGAAATTGTGGAAAACTTAGCATAAATCTCACGGGAAAAAAAGTGAGATGAAAAATCCCTTTCGAAAACTCGGCAGCCTAACAACGCCACATTAAACGTACAAAAAGGGATTGAAGAGATAAAATAGGGTATCTCATAATATTAACATAAAGTTTATAGAAAGAGGAATATAAAAGAACATCCCCCAACATAACAAAGATGAGCTTAAAAGAAGTGACATAAAGGAGAGTACTTAAAAAAAGAGAGAGGTTTGATCTCTTACGAAAATTCGGCAGCCTAACGGCGCCACTCAAAACTTAAAAAATGGATTGATGAGAGAGAATTGGGACTCTCATCATATGAACATAAAAATTACAGTAAGATTAATATAAAAGAACATCCCAATAACAAGAAAGATGAGCTTTAAAAGGAATGACATAAAAGAGTGTACTTAAAAAAGAAAGAGAGGAGTATGATCCCTTACCTCGGGTCCGACTTGACTCGATCGTTCTTTAACATCCTGAATAATAAACTTGTGTTAATATCTACTTTCTTAAGAACCTTTTTCAAGTTAATTATTACTTTTATATCAATTATTGACATGTTATAGACATTATGCAATCATTTAAGTTTATAATGTTTGTTTTGTCGATATTTGGTTCTTAAGTCGAAAGTGGACTTCTTACAATTACATGTTGTTCGTGTGGTCAAAGGTTTATTATATCCAGAATGATATTCATGACTTGGAAATCATATATATCATATATATCCAGTATAAACATGTATTTATAATATTAAATATTCATTTAGAGTTAAGAAATGAAATGCACTGTTCATGGAGACGGTAAGCCGTACGTACGCATGAACGCTACTTTCATTTCTATGTCATATTGATGGAATTAAAACTAAATGAGAGATATGTATATTTTAATTCCAGAATTATATTAACCATTAAAATGAAACATACATCATATATATCCATTATATGTACTTATAATAGTACATTACATTTGAGGATAAGAAATGAAATGCACCGATCATGGAGACGGTAAGCCGTACGTACGCATGAACACTACTTTCATTTCTATCTCATAATTTAATGGAAAGAAATAATAATTATGTAGAGGTATATTATAATTCCAGTATAACATCATATATAATAACATTAAATCCGTCCTTTATACGTCCCACGTATGGCATTAACGAATCACATCACTTTGAGGGGGCGGTAGTCCGCACTTCCTAAAATGAAGATATCGCGTATACCCATAATGGAAGCCATATAGGTAAGCCAAAAATGAAAAATACAGAAGATTAATTAAAAAATAAACATATTATATATCATATATAAATATAGTGTCATCTTAATGGCCCCATTTGAAGGTGTTAGAAGAATGTTGAACAATCATCGTTTCGGGAGGCAGAAATTCGCCATCCACGGAAACAATATGTTATTTAACCATTAGATGTAGGTTTGTAAAAGTGTAGCTCGAATACTTCTTATAACAACATCCTAGTATATTGATTATACTGGAGTTGTTACAAAATAAATGAATAAAAAGAGTTTAGGGGGTTGGAGAAGCAAAATAAAACAAAAGGACTCAAGTGAAGACATTACCTTAAAATCGGGTAACTCCCTTTGGTATGAGCTCAAAGGCTTCCTTGGGAAGACTTCTGCCCAAAGTGAGGCTTTAAGGAGTAAGAGAGGGAAGTGGAGAGACAAAATGGGCAGGGGTTGGCCGAGCCAATGGATTTGGATGTGTGGGTAAAGAGGTATAGTTGGGGGCCTTTTATAAGAGGAGAGGAGGGGCGCTCTTGTAAAGTTACAAAATGTTACTTTATTTTCCAAAGAGTTTCGGATTTTAAAGGTCCCACATTGATTTATTTCGAGGCTAATGTGTTAAGGGTTCGAAATAAACTCATCCAATAGGTTTTGTACATGTTTAGGTATTAGATATTACATTATATTTCCATTTTATATAAATCGTTAAATAATGAGGTCATCGCTGCATCATAATGATGTCATAAATAATTTAATTTATTTAGTGTCTAAAATTTATAAAAAACTACTATGATGTAGGAAATCTTTTTATCTTTCCAATGAATATTTATAGTCCAAAATCGGATTTGTATAACCCCATGTAACAATTGTTTTAGTAAAACATTTCATGTTTGTCTCATTTTTACTTTAACTTTAAATAAAATGATATTAATGTCATTTTCCAACAAAAGTGGCTTCATGGGGTCCCCAAGTTGACCCATGGTTTGTCTTGGTCTTCCATGACACATCCAATGAGGTTAGGACATGTGTCAAGTTCATTTCATATTATTAAAACATTATTTTTACCTTAAACTACACTAATTACCTCTAATCGCGATTAAAAACTTAATAAGTTACTATTCACCAAAAAATTATTTTTATCCCATTGAACCACATTTTACTCCTTAATGACAACCATATATGTCGGATTTTTGAAATTCAAAACACAAAGATGACAAAATTTCATTTAAACGGAAAAATCAGTTTTTATAAGTACCACTTAGTGGTTTCACTATTCATCAAAAATTGATGTTTTTCAGAAAAATCCCAAAAATTCACCCTAAGATATATTTGATATTCCGAATTCAAAAATTAAGTCTATTTTAAAAAATTAAAAACATATAAGTCACATTAATTAATTTAATAATTAATTCCCGCTGTCAGAGCAAATAGCGTGTTTTTATGGAACAATATGTATCAAAAGATTGACACTAGTTTAAGTCTGTTTTCAAAGTGAAATTAATTACAAAGACAACTATTTTATTTAATGGTAAAAATATATTCTAATTTCACTTTAAACCCAATTTAAAAGATAGTCTAATCATATAAATAAATTAGATTAAAAAGAGGTTTTGAATTAAAATACAACATTTTACACTATTTATTAAAAAAATGAACTTTATCAGAAAGATACCAAAAATTTACACAAAGTAAATTTTGATGTCCCAATTCTTAAGAAGAGTTTTATTTGGTCCAAAATGATGTATAAGAGTTAAAAAAATTATATTTAATGACGATTCTCCATCAAAAGGCGATAAGTGAACCTTTAGTGAAAACTAGGGCATATACGCCTAAAATTGAATTCTTTCTGTATTTTAAGCCTTTATATTTTATTGGATAAATTTAAAAACATTTAAAAACATATATAATCATATTTTAGTTATTTCTATCCATTCCTTTTAATACAACGGCTACATGTTAACTACCATTTAAAATAATATTATTTTATTATTAGAGTGCAACGTAAGATTCCCAAGAAACTTGTTGTTGCGTGTTGGGTATGCCATCGAGCATAGCGTCCCCTTTAAAGTAATATTAATATTTTATTCAAAAAATATGGATAAATATGAAAATGTCATATTTTTTATTTACCTGGGGTGTTACATCCTTCCCCCTTTTGGGAATTGTGTCCTCGCAATTTTTAAAATTGAGCTTGGAAACATCCTTGAAAGTCCCACATCGGAACAATAGTCTGTAAAACAATCACTTTAAAAGAATGGGAAAGAAGTACAAATGTCACCCGAGTTAACCCATACTGGGATTTCATGTAGGAAAACATGGACATGGAGGAGAAAACATAGGGTCATGTTCTGATAGAGAGTGATAGTAAACATGTCTAGGAGAAAGTTAACCACCAGAAAATCACAAACTTGTGATGGGTTAAACGGTATTCGATTACCCTGTAGGAAAAGTAAATAAACAACATTTTCGTTTTAAGTTACTTTTTATTGAGGAATTTATTCATAAGGAAACATAATCACTTATCATGTTGACTTTCAACTTTTTATTAGATTCCTTACACAAACTCATATATTCTCCAAAAGATGAGTATTTAGGAAGAATTGTTCATATTAAGAGTACTATAATCAACTTCTAGAGAATCACCTAATCCACAAAAAAAGAACTATACATTTCCCATGTCTTCAAACCTTAACCAAAACTAAAACCAGAAAGGTTACTACAAGATTAGATAATCCAGAAAAGGATAACCCTTTATAAAAAGAAATCTATTCTTAATCTCAAAATTTTTCCAACAAAACCCAAAGTTCAACGAGGACCATTCAATAAACAATTTGTCCATAAAATTATTCAAAGTAAACCAATCTAAGATTGAAACCCAAATATTTGAAGGATTTAGTCACATAGTCTTCCAAGTTAAATCGTAACATTTATCTCCAAACAACATCAATTGCTCCTAAAGTCTCGTATTGGAAAGTAATTAACCTAATCACATATCCTCCATGATAGGTTAATAATTTTCATAAATAACCCAAAATAAACTTACTCTTAATTCATAAAATCATATAACTAAAAGGAATCAATCAAACTAACCAGGGACTTCACGTATTCCAGTGGTATGTGATAAATACCATTCGCACTTTGGTTGTGGGTTCGATTCCCGTAGCTTTGTCCGACGCGACGGGTAGTCACACGGTCTGCGTGTTGTCCTTTTTCCAAAACTATATAATTCTCAAAACATTTCCCAAAAAGAGATAAAATCATAAAAATAAAAATAACATATTTTAACCTCAAGTTTATCTCATGCCTTTCATCTTCCGTCATAACATATAAAAACCCATAATTACCTCAAAGGTAAGGATCATATAAACCCTAATGGTTACCTTTATAATTATTACCTGAACTTACACATTGATTGGTCATCTCGTACATGATGCATTATAGAACATACCAAGGTTCAAGTGGTTGATCATGAATCCTTGATAGTTGGTTTAGAACAACCACTTGTTTCCTCATTGAATACCCCATTTCATCCAGTCTCTTAATCAGAGAACCACCACAGTTTCCTTCAAACCAATTGTCACTTTGGTGCCTGCTAGATCCATCCATTTACTAAAACCAAAAAGGTCAGTGTGAGTATATCAACAAAACCATCATGTACTAATGAGGAAGATAAACACTAAGATATACTTACTGATTCACTTTATCTAAAACTGGGACTCTTTCTGAAATCCTAACCATTATGGTAATGCCACTTATGCTTAAAGAATACCCTAACCTCTAATGTTATCTAAACCGGCCTTTGATACCAACTATAAGGCCCCAGCCTTAAACCTTGCTTAATCTTGAGTTATTACAAGATTACACATTGAGGATCTTTTCAGGTTTACTGTTTTAGAGAATTAGATCATGAAACTTGCATTACATTCCACATTTAAACAAAGTGGTTACATAAAAGACAGTATTCATTCTTCCCATCAACGGAAACATATCTAAAATAAAACATGGATTCTTTCTTGACACATCCTTGACACTATCATCACATCATGTACCTTTCCCTCGACCTATGAAAAACATTTCAAAAACTTGGGATGAGCATAAAAAGCTTAGTAAGGGTTATAAAAATATGGAAAGGAAACATGAGTTCATATATACATAATAATGAAATCATACTTTACCCATAAAACATAGGAACTTTAACATACCTCATCAAATCATGAATAAATCATAAAAATCATAAGACATAAAAGGTAACTTGAGGCATTCATAACATTCTTACGTAGGGAGTAACCCTCTTGGTTACATTTGGAATACCCATCACATTATATTCCCTAAATCTCTTCGGAGAAACCTTAAAGTTTCACTCCTTCACGTTACCCAATGCATTGGAGAGCTATATCGGGCTCACCCGCCCTTAGTTTATCACGGAACCACCCGTATTCATAATAATGCCCAAGAACCTCAACATAATCGTATCACATAAAACATGCATAAAGGAAACATAACATTTACACCTTTCAATCACAAGATATCAATACAAAACATTGATATAAAAACATTATGAAAACCATTTTCAATACCAAAATAAAATAAAATTAAAACATGGTATTTATTTTTCTTTTAAAAAAATAGGTATGGCTTGTAGAGGAAGCCGAAACTCAAATAGTGGTCACGACGGCGGAGAAGTCACTGTTGCCGCATACGTATGACAAAAAAAACATTCCCTTTTGTCGTTTAGTAAAACGATTCGTATAAAAAATATTCCTTTTTGGATAAACTTAAAAGTCAAAGGGGTTTATACACCATATAAAAGAAGGTTGTTTATAAAACAAAATATGCCTCAATGAATGGAGATTGAGACGAAGTCCCTTACAAAGACGGTATCCTTGGTTTAAGGATAAATCAATTATATAATTATGTTTGAAAAACTATTACACCAAATATATGTGGATATAAAGTTTAAAATAATCAAAGGTCATTCACACATATTCAAGGGATGACATATTCAATAACTACATGTTGAACCCAAAGAAATCGAAATTGGGGTAAGAAGTTCCCTTGACAGCCTAAGGACGTCACATCAAAATGAGTTGATGAGAGATAAAAAGAGTATATCATCACTTGGACATAAAATTTACATCAATAAGGATATATGAGAACATATCCCAACATGACAATATGTAAATTAAAAGACCCAACAGTAGAAGTCTTTTAAAAAGAGGAGGGTGAAAGGTTCCCTTACCGACATGAGTATCTTTCAAAACATAGACCCCATGAATGAAGGAAAATAAATCATTGATGTAAATACTCATAAACGAAAGTATATTACAAAAATTGTTGAATAATGGGAAGTACATACAACACTCAAAGGAAATTGTGGAAAATGTAGCATAAATCTCACGGGAATAAAAGTGAGATGAAAAATCCCTTACGAAAACTCGGCAGCCTAACGGCGCCACATGAAACTTACAAAAAGGGATTGATGAGATCAAATAGGGTATCTCATCATATTAACATAAAGTTTATAGAAAGAGTAATATAAAATAACATCCCCCAATATAACAAATATGAGCTTAAAAGAAGTGACATAAAGTAGAGTACTTAAAAAAAGAAAGAGGTTTGATCTTTTACGAAAATTCGGCAGCCTAACGGCGCCACTCAAAACTTCCAAAATGGATTGATGAGAGAGAATAGGGTATCTCATCATATGAAAATAAAAATTACAGTAAGATTAATATAAAATAACATCCCAATAACAAGAAATATGTTCTTTAAACGGAATGACATAAAAGAGTGTACTTAAAAAGAAAGAGAGGAGTAGGATCCCTTACCTCGGGTCCGACTTGACTCGATCGTTCTTTAACGTCCTGAATAATAAACTTGTGTTAATTTCTACTTGATTAAGAACCTTTTTAAAGTTCATTATTCCTTTTATATCAATTATTGACATGTTATAAACATTATGTAACAATTTAAGTTTATAATGTTTGTTTTGTCGATATTTGGTTCTTAAGTCGAAAGTGGACTTCTTACAATTACATGTTGTTCGTGTGGTCAAAAGTTCATTATATCTAGAATTATATTCATGACTTGGATATCATATATATCATATATATCCAGCATATACATGTATTTATAATATTACATAATCATTTATAGGTAAGAAATGAAATGCACCGTTCATGGAGACGGTAAGCCGTACGTACGCTTGAACGCTACTTTCATTTATATGTCATATTGATGGAATTAAAACTAAATGAGAGATATGTATACTTTAATTCCAGAATTATATTAACCATTAAAATTTAACATACATCATATATATCCATTATATGTACTTATAATAGTACATAACATTTAAGGATAAGAAATGAAATGCACCGTTCATGGATACGGTAATCCGTACGTACGCATGAACGCTACTTTCATTTCTATATCATAATTTAATGGAAAGAAATAATAATGAAATAGAGATATATTATAATTCCAGTATAACATCATATATAATAAAATTAAATCCATCCTTTATACATCCCACGTATGGAATTAACGAATCACATCACTTTGAGGGGGCGGTAGTCCATACTTCTTAAAATGAAGATATCGCGTATACCCATAATGGAAGCCATAAAGGTAAGACAAAAATGAAAAATACAGAAGCTTAATTAAAACATAAACATATTATATATAATATATAAAAATAGTGTCATCTTAATGGCCACCTTTGAAGGTGTTAGAAGAATGTTGAACAATCATCGTTTTGGGAGGCATAAATTCTCCATCCACGGAAACAATATGTTCTATAACCATTAGATGTAGGTGTGTGAAAGTGTAGCTCTAATCCTTATTATAACAACATCCTAGTAAATTGATGATACTGGAGTTGTTTCAAAATAAAAGAATAAAAAGATTTTAGGGGGTTGGAGAAGAAAAATAAAACAAAAGGACTCAAGTGAAGACATTACCTTAAAATCGGGTAACTCCCTTTAGTTTCAGCTCAAAGGCTTACTTGGGAAGACTTCTGCCAAAAGTGAGGCTTCAAGGAGTAATATAGGGAAGTATAGAGACAAAATGGGCTGGGGTTTCCCGAGCCAATGGCTTTGGAGGAGTGGGTAAAGAGGTAGAGGTGGGGGCCTTTTATAAGAGGAGAGGAGTGGCACTCTTGTAAAGTTACAAAATGTTACTTTATTTTCAAAAGGGTTTCGGATTTTAAAGGTCCCACATTGAAGTATTTCTAGGATAAGGTGATAAGGGTTCTAAATCCACTCATCCAATAGGTTTTGGACATATTTAGGTCTTATATATTACATTATATTTCCATTTTATTTAAAATCGTTAAATAATGAGGTCATCGCTGCATCATCATGATGTCATAAATAATTTACTTTATTTAATGTATAAAAATTATAAAAAACTACTATTATGTAGGAAATCTTTTTAGCTTTCCAATGAATATTTATAGTCAAAAATATGATTTTTATAACCCCATGTAAAAATTGTTTTAGTAAAACATTTCATGTTTGTCTAATTTTTACTTTAACTTTAAATAAAAAGATATTAATGTCATTTTCCAACCAAAGTGGCTTCATGGGGTCCCCAAGTTGACCCAAGGGTTGTCTTGGTCGGCCATGACACATCCAATGAGGTTAGGACATGTTTCAAGTTCATTTCATATTATGAAAATATTTTTTTTTACCTTAAACTACACTAATTACCTCTAATCGCGATTAAAAACTTAATAAGTTACTATTCACCAAAAAATTATTTTTATCCCATTGAACCACATTTTACATCTTAATGACAACCATATATGTCGGATTTTTGAAATTAAAAACACAAATATGACAAAATTTCATTTAAATGGAAAAATCAGTTTTTATAAGTACCACTTAGTGGTTTCACTATTCATCAAAAATTGAAGTTTTTCAGAAAAATCCCAAAAATTCACCCTAAGATATATTTGATATTCCGAATTCAAAAATGAAGTCTATTTTAAAAAATTAAAAACATATAATTCACATTAATTAATTTAATAATTAATTCCCGCTGTCAGAACAAATAGCGTGTTTTTATGAAACAATATGTATCAAAAGATTGACACTAGTTTAAGTCTGTTTTCAAAGTGAAATTAATTCCAAAGACCACTATTGGATATAATGGTAAAAATATATTATAATTTCACTTTAAACCCAATTCAAAAGATAATATAATCATATAAATAAATTAGATTAAAAAGAGGTTTTGAATTAAAATACAACATTTTACACTATTCATTAAAAAAATGAACTCTATCAGAAAGATACCAAAAATTTACACAAAGTAAATTTTGATGTACCAATTCTTAAGAAGAGTTTTATTTGGTCCAAAAGTATGTATAAGAGTTAACAAAACTATATTTAATGACGGTTCTCCATCAAAAGGTGATAAGTGAACCTTTAGTGAAAACTAGGGCATATACGCCTAAAATTGAATTCTTTCCGCATTTTAAGCCATTATCTTTTATTGGATAAATGTAAAAACATTTAAAAACATATATAATCATGTTTTATTTAGTTCTATCCATTCCCACCAATACAACGGCTACATGTTAACTACCATTTTAAATAATATTATTTTATTATTAGAGTGCAACATAAGATTCCCAAGAAACTCGTTGTTGCGTGTTGGGTACGCCATCGAGCATAGGGTCCCCTTTAAAGTAATATTAATATTTTATTCAAAAATATGGATAAATATGAAAATTTCATATTTTTTATTTACCTGGGGTGTTACATCCTTCCCCCCTTTTGGGAATTGCGTCCTCGCAATTTTTAAAATTGAGCTTGGAAACATCCTTGAAGGTCCCACATCGGAACAAGAGTCGGTAAAACAATCACATTAAAAGAATGAGAGAGAATTACAAATGTCACCTGAGTTAACCCATACTAGGATTCCATGTAGGAAAACATGGAAATGGAGGAGAAAACATAGGGTCATGTTCTGATAGAGAGTGATAGTAAACATGTCTAGGAGAAAGTTACTCACCAGAAAATCACAAACATGTGATGGGTTAAACGGTATTCGATTCCCCTGTAGGAAAATTTAATAAACAACATTTTCGTTTTAAGTTACTTTTTATTGAGGAATTTATTCACAAGGAAACATAATCACTTATCATGTTGAATTTCAACTTTTTATTAGATTCCTTACACAAACTAATATTTTCTCCAAAAGATGAGTATTTAGGAAGACTTGTTCATATTAAGAGTACTATAATCAACTTCTAGAGAATCACCTAATCAAAAAAAAAGAAATATACATTTCCCATGTCTTCAAATCTTAACCAAAACTAAAACCAGAAAGGTTACTACAAGATCAGATAATATAGAAAAGGATAACCCTTTATAAAAAGAAAATCTATTCTTAATCTCAAAATTTTTCCAACAAAACCCAAAGTTCAACGAGGACCATTCGATAACCAATTTGTCCATAAAATTCATCCAAGTAAACCAATCTAAGATTGAAACCCAAATATTTGAAGGATTTAGTCACATAGTCTTCCAAGATAAATCGTAACATTTATCTCCAAACAACATCAGTTGCTCCTAAAGTCTCGTATTGAAAAGTAATTAACTTAATCACAAATCCTCCATGATAGGTTAATCATTTTCATAAATCACCCAAAATCAACTTACTATTAATTCATAAAATCATATAACTAAAAAGAATCAGTCAAACTGACCAGGGACTTCACGTATTCCAGTGGTAGGCGATAAATACCAGGCGCACTTTGGCTGTGGGTTCGATTCCCGTAGCTTTGTCCGACGCGACAGGTAGTCACACGGTCTGCGTGTTGTCCTTTTTCCAGTACTATATAATTCTCCAAAAATTTCCCAAAAAGAGATAAAATCATCAAAAATAAACATAACATATTTTAACCTCAAGTTTATCTCACGCCTTTCATTTTCCATCATAACATATAAAAACCCATAATTACCTCAAAAGTAAGGATTATATAAACCCTAATGGTTACCTTTATAATTATTACCTGAACTTCCACATTGATTGGTCATCTCGTACATGATGCATAATATAATATACTAAGGTTCAAGTGGTTGATCATGACTCCTTGATAGTTGGTTTAGAAAAACCACGAGTTTCCTCATTGAATAACCCATTTCATCCAGTCTCTTAATCAGAGAACCACCACAGTTTCCTTCAAACCAATTGTCACTTTGGTGCCTACTAGATCCATCCAGTTACTAAAACCAAAAAGGTCATTGTGAGTATATCAACAAAACCATCATGTACTAATGAGGAAGATAAAAACTAAGATATACTTACTGATTCACTTTATCTAAAACTGGGACTCTTTCTGAAATCCTAACCATTATGGTAATGCCACTTATGCTTAAAGAATACCCTAACCTCTAAAGTTATCTAAACCGGCCTTTGATACCAACTATAAGGCCCCAGCCTTAAACCATGATTAATCTTGAGTTATTACAAGATTACACATTGAGGATCTTTTCAGGTTTAGAGTTTTAGAGAATTAGATCATGAAACTTGAATTACATTCCACATTTAAACAAAGTGGTTACATAAAATACAGTATTTATTCTTACCATCAACGGAAACATATCTAAAATAAAACATGGATTCTTTCTTGACACATCCTTGACACTATCATCACATCATGTACCTTTCCCTTGACCTGTGAAAAACATTTCAAAAACTTGGGATGAGCATAAAAAGCTCAGTAAGGGTTATAAAAATATGGAAAGGAAACATGAGTTCATATATACATAAGAATGAAATCATACTTTACCCATAAAACATAGGAACTTTAACATACCTCATCAAATCATAAATAAATCATAGAAATCATAATACATAAAAGGTAACTTGAGGCATTCATAACATTCTTACGTAGGGAGTAACCCTCTTGGTTACGTTTGGAATACCTATCACAGTATATTCCATAACTCTCTTTGGAGAAACCTTAACGTTTCACTCCTTCACATTACCCAATGCATTGGGGAGCTATATCGGTCTCACCCACCCTTAGTTTATCACGGAACCACCCATATTCATAATAATGCCAAAGAACCTCAACATAATCATGTCACATAAAACATGCATAAAGGAAACATAACATTTCCACCTTTCAATCACAAGATATCAATACAACACATTGATATAAAGACATTATGAAAACCATTTTCAATACCAAAATAAAAGAAAAGTAAAACATGGTATTTATTTTTCTTTTAAAAAGATAGGTATGGCTTGTAGAGGAAGCCGATACTCAAATAATGGTCACGGCGGCGGAGAAGCCTTTGTCACCGCATACGTATGACAAAAAAAACATTCCCTTTTGTCGTTTAGTAAAACGCTTCGTATAAAAAAAGATTCCTTTTCTGATAAACGTAAAAGTCAAAGGGGTTTATACACCGTATAAAATAAGGTTGTGTATAAAACAAAATATGCCTCAATGAATAGAGATTGAGACGAAGTCCCTTACAATGACGGTATCCTTGGTTTTAGGATAAATAAATTACATTATTATGTGTGACAAACTATTACACCAAATATAAGTGGATGTTAATTGTAAAATAATCAAAGGTCATTCACACATATTCCAGGGATGACATATTCAATAACTACATGTTGAACCCAAAGAAATTGAAATTGGGGTAAGAAGTTCCCTTGACAGCCTAAAGACGTCACATCAAAATGAGTTGATGAGAGATAAAAAGTGTATCTCATCACTTGGACATAAAATTTACATCAATAAGGATATATGAGAACATATCCCAACATGAAAATATGTAAATTAAAAGACCCAACAATAGAAGTCTTTTAAAAAGAGGTGGGTGAAAGGTTCCCTTACCGACATGGGTATCTTTCAAAACATACACCCCATGATTGAAGGACAATAAATCATTCATGTAAATACTCATAAACGAAAGTATATTACACAAAGATTATAATAATGGGCAGTATATACACCACTAAAAGGAAATTGTGGCAAATGTAGCATAAATCTCACGGGAATAAAAGTGAGATGAAAAATCCCTTACGAAAACTCGGCAGCCTAACGGCGCCACATGAAACATACAAAAAGTGATTGATGAGATCAAATATGGTATCTCATCATATTAACATAAAGTTTATAGAAATAGGAATATAAAATAACATCCCCCAATATAACAAAGATGAGATTAAAAGAAGTGACATAAAGGAGAGTACTTAAAAAAAGAAAGAGGTTTGATCTCTTACGAAATTTCGGCATCCTAACGGTGCCACTCAAAACTTCCAAAATGGATTGATGAGAGAGAATAGGGTCTCTCGTCATATGAACATAAAAATTACAGTAAGAGTAATATAAAATAACATCCCAAAAACAAGAAATATGAGCTTTAAAAGAAATGACATAAAAGAGTGTACTTAAAAAGAAAGAGAGGAGTAGGATCCCTTACCTCGGGTCTGACTTGACTCGATCGTTATTTAACGTCCTGAATAATAAAATTGTGTTAATTTCTACTTTCTTAAGAACCTTTTTCAAGTTCATTATTCCTTTTATATCAATTATTGACATGTTATAAACATTATTTAATCATTTAAGTTTGTAATGTTTGTTTTGTCGATATTTGGTTCTTAGGTCGAAAGTGGACTTCTTACAATTACATGTTGTTCGTGTGGTCAAAGGTTCATTATATCCAGAATGATATTCATGACTTGGATATCATATATATCATATATATCCAGAATATACATGTATTTATAATATTACATAATCATTTAGAGGTAAGAAATGAAATGCACCATTCATGGAGATGGTAAGCCGTACGTACGCATGAACGCTACTTTCATTTCTATGTCATATTGATGGAATTAAAACTAAATGAGAGATATGTATATTTTAATTCAAGAATTATATTAACCATTAAAATTTAACATACATAATATATATCCATTATATGTACTTATAATAGTAGATTACATTTGAGGATAAGAAATGAAATGCACCGTTCTTGGAGACGGTAAGTCGTACGTACGCATGAACGCTACTTTCATTTCTATCTCATACTTTAATGGAAAGAAATAATAATGATATAGAGGTATATTATAATTCCAGTATAACATAATATATAATAACCTTAAATCCATCCTTTATACGTCCCACGTATGGCATTAACGAATCACATCACTTTGAGGGGGCGGTAGTCCATACTTCCTAAAATGAAGATATCGCGTATACCCATAATGGAAGCCATAAAGGTAAGACACAAATGAAAAATACAGATGCTTAATTAAAACATAAACATATTATATATCATATATAAATATAGTGTCATCTAATGGTCACCTTTGAAGGTGTTATAAGAATGTTGAACAATCATCGTTTCGGGAGGCAGAAATTCGCCATCCACGGAAACAATATGTTTTTTAACCATTAGATGTAGGTGTGTGAAAGTGTATCTCGAATAATTATTATAAAAAAATCATAATATATTTATGATACTGGAGTTGTTACAAAAAAAATGAATAAAAAGAGTTTAGGGGGTTGGAGAAGCAAAATAAAACAAAAGGACTCAAGTGAAGACATTACCTTAAAATCGGGTAACTCCCTTTGGTTAGAGCTCAAAGGCTTCCATGGGAAGACTTATGCCCAATTTGAGGCTTCAAGGAGTAATATAGGGAAGTGTAGAGACAAAATGGGCAGGGGTTGTCCGAGCCAATGGCTTTGGAGGTGTGGGTAAAGAGGTAGAGGTGGGGGCCTTTTATAAGAGGAGAGGAGGGGCACTCTTGTAAAGTTACAAAATTTTACTTTATTTTCAAAAGTGTTTCGGATTTTAAATGTCCCACATTGATGTATTTCGAGGATAAGGTGATAAGGGTTCTAAATCCACTAATCCAATAGGTTTTTGACATGTGTAGTTCTTAGATATTACATTATATTTCCATTTTATTTAAATCGTTAAATAATGAGGTCATCGCTGCATCATCATGATGTCATAAATAATTTAATTTATTTAATGTATAAAAATTATAAAAAACTTCTATGACGTAGGAAATCGTTTTATCTTTCTAATGAATATTTATAGTCAAAAATTGGATTTGTATAACCCCATGTAAAAATTGTTTTAGTAAAACATTTCATGTTTGTCTCATTTTTACTTTAACTTTAAATAAAAAGATATTAATGTCATTTTCCAACCGAAGTGGCTTCATGGGGTCCCCAAGTTGACCCATGGGTTTTCGTGGTCGGCCATGACACATCCAATGAAGTTAGGACATGTGTAAAGTTCATTTCATATTATTAAAACATTATTTTTACCTTAAACTACACTAATTACCTCAAATCGTGATTAAAAACATAATAAGATACTATTCACCAAAAAATTATTTTTATCCCATTGAACCACATTTTAATTATTAATGAAAACCATGTATGTTGGATTTTTGAAATTCAAAACACAAATATGACAAAATTTCATTTAAACGGAAAAATCAGTTTTTATAAGTACCACATAGTGGTTTCTCAATTCATCAAAATTGATGTTTTTCAGAAAAACCCCATAAATTCAACCTAAGCTATATTTGATATTCTGAATTCAAAAATGAATCCTATTTTACAAAATTCAAAACATATAAGTCACATTAATTAATTTAATAATTAATTCCCGCTGTCAGAGCAAATAGCGTGTTTTTATGAAACAATATGTATCAAAAGATTGACACTAGTTTAAGTCTGTTTTCAAAGTGAAATTAATTCCAAAGACCACTATTGGATTTAATGGTAAAAATATATTATAATTTCACTTTAAACCCAATTAAAAAGATAATATAATCCTATAAATAAATTAGATTAAAAAGAGGTTTTGAATTAAAATACAACATTTTACACTATTCATTAAAAATTGAACTTTATCAAAAAGATACCAAAAATTTTCACAAAGTAAATTTTGAGGTCCCAATTCTTAAGAAGAGTTTTATTTGGTCCAAAAGGATGTATAAGAGTTAACAAAACTATATTTAATGACGGTTCTCCATCAGAAGGCGATAAGTGAACCTTTAGTGAAAACTAGGGCATATACGCCTAAAATTAAATTCTTTCCGTATTTTAAGCCTTTATATTTTATTGGATAAATGTAAAAACATTTAAAAACATATATAATAATATTTTAGTTATTTCTATCCATTATCGCCAATAAAACGGCTGCATGTTAACTACCATTTTAAATAATATTATTTTATTATTAGAGTGCAACGTAAGATTTCCAAGAAACTTGTTGTTGCATGTTGGGTATGCCATCGGGCATAGTGTCCCCTTTAAAGTCATATTAGTATTTTATTCAAAAATATGGATAAATATGAAAATGTGATATTTTTTATTTACCTGGGGTGTTACATCGGGAACCAGTTATAGTGGCTCCTGACTATGGAATTACAAAGTGTTATGAAATGGATTTTATTTTCTATTAATTTATTGTTGGGTAAAGTTATATTGGATATTAATATGTGTCAAGTCTTGGAATTGAGATCACACTAAATATTATCTAACCCATGAGTGAGGAAAAAATGAAGAACCTTGGGTGGGATTGATTCCGTTAACATTTATTATTACTATATGATGTTATTTTACCTGGGGTGATGAACTTCTTGTGTGATGTTTTTATTTTTCTAAAGTTTTACTCTTAGACTAACATGGAATGTCATTTGAGTTCAGGAGAATCATTTTAGTAACAAACAGATTTATGTGACATACATCATTTTAGGAACACATAAAAAAACAGTTGTAGTTGGGTCACCAGTTTTAAAAATGGGGTTTTTTTACTTTTGGGGTTTTATAGAAATGATGTATAATGAAAATGGTTTATGTTTTTAAATTTTGAGGGTGTTAAAATGGAAACCACTAAATAATAGTTCCTAACAAAGAGTTATAAATGGTTTTAATTATGAAGTGTTAACATTTAAATGTTGGAAATGTTTATTAAATGAGAAATATTTATGTTGTTGAATGTGAAATGGTCAAGAGGGTATTTAATGAAAGGTTCATGTTTATATAAGTATGATTTAACCCATTTTTACCATATCCCAGGATAAGGGTGGATGAGGGTATTAATGGTGTGGTGTTTACAACTGTTGGTATTGTGTAAGTCAAGTAATTTTTCTAACTAGATATAATCCATTTATTCATAATTATGGGAACATAATGTTATGTGTCTTGATATGTAAATTTATAATTATAGAGAGATGAAATCATGGTAGCATTTATAAATGGAAGATAAGAAGACATCACCAAGAATATACCTCATGTATTGGGACAAGATCCCATATTAGTTATTGATAATAGAGGGTTAGATATATTACTTATGAAGTTTTATCAATTTATACAGTTTATGGAGTGTGACCCAGGGCAGGTTGTGCCGAGTATGTTCAATCTAAATATAGAGTTTCATATGCATCAACCTCTGACGTTTTTCAGAGAGGGTGGACCTATGGTAGCTGAGTTATTGATTTAATCTACCTAGATGATTCTAGATCACATAGATCCCCCTCTCAAGAAGAGATTTAATATAGAATATTATATGTTATGAGGACAAGAGAACAAATTTTGGGATATATAGTGTCGGGATGAGAAGACAGAGAGTATGTAATGAAAATAATTGTAAGATAATTTCCAATTCTGCTATTAACATGATACTCTAAGGGAAAGGAATGATGAATATTTTGTATGCATGATTCAAAGATGTATAATGGTGATGGATTATGTGGGTTTCTTCATATATTTGAACTGTTTTTCTCTAACATTTATAAGTGATGAGGTGGAAATGACTATGAATTTTTAGGATGGAGTTATATGGGGGATCAAGTACCAGGTAAATATATTTTATTTTATGATATTTACTAAGTTAGGGGATGAGGATAGAATTTCCAAAGGAAACCATAAAGAATGTTATAATGGTGGATCAGTCCTTTAATTTAAGAAATATTGTGGTGTTTCTTTTGCTATTAGAAAGTGATGTTTTGAGAACTTCCACCAGAGTAGTAGCAGAAAAATTATATAGGGAAGATGCACTATCACTCATGGAGGTAGTTCAATTGTATTTTATCACTGTGGAAAACCGGGCCACATGAAGGGACAGTTTCCTCATAAACTGGTGTAATTCTAAGAATATATAAATATTGGTCCTATATAGAGGTTATATAGGAATACAAATTATTTCATTAGTGTAAGAGTATCTAGGCTAGTATAGAGTACTGATAGGGTGTATTCTACCTTGTATCAGTTAGGTAGTTAGAGTTCCACTAGCCATATAGGTTTGGATGGTGTACAAGGTACTTCAGGAATCAAGAATCCATATCAGAAAGGAAGTGTAGCACCATGAAATCATACCAGAGCCTAGGGTATAGGGGAAGGTCATCTCCATGTCATTTATCCATCACCTGATAGTGGAAACTCTAGGCCATTAACTTTTTGAGGTACTATTCTTATAGCTTCTACTCTTTCTAGTGGTTTATTTGATACAAGGGCCTTGAATTATTTAATATCAACTCATTTTTTGAATTAATTGGGTTTAATAGTGGAATATATGTGTCAGGTTATACTAAGTGACAATATATTATGAGTATGAGCATAAAGTATCTGGAAATTCAAGGAGTGTGACCTTGAGGTTGGTGGGAACCATCTCCTAAGGGACTTGTATGTTCTTGAGATGTTAGGTTTTTATTTGATATTGGAAATGTACTGGTTGATTTCATATCACGAACACATTGATTTTTATCATTAGAGAGTGGGTTCCATATCTCATGAATGTGACACTTATATCCATCAAAAGGAATGGAATGTTATAATAGGTTGTGCATGGACAATTCATATGCAACTGGGTTACCTCAAAACATAGGTTGTGAGTCTTTTGATGGATGATAGAGTAGTTTTGTATAAAAAAATTCATCTTGTGGTGGATTGATTTTAGAACACATTTCCTAAATACTTCTCATGGCTTCCACATGAGTGAAAGATATTTAGTTCATGATTTAGACAATTCTTGAAGTTAATCCAGTTTAGATTCTGTCATATAGGATAGAACCAGTAGAGATTCACGAACATAAAAATCATTTGGGATATTTTGATAAGTAAGGGAAAATTCCTCTGAGTAGGTCACCATGGGGATCTCCATTCTTTTTTTCAAAGAAGGTTGACATAATTTTTCAGTTTTTCATCAATTATCATAATTTTAACACGATGAACATTATAAACTGATATCATCTTCCTTGTATTGATGATATTTTGGATAGGATAAAAGGTGATTCTATGTTCTTCTAAATTGATCTAAGATTTTGGAATCATCTTATGAGGGTTAGACCTTTTAATATACCAAGGACCAATTTTTGAGTAGGTATGTTTTATATGAGTTTAATATGATGTATTTGAGGTTTATGAATTAACTAAATGAATTTATAAACATGATGAACGGTATCATTCACCCCTATATAGACTATGTTTTTTTTATTTTTGTAGATGACATATTGGTACACTCACAAACTCATGATGATCATTTCACAAATCTTGAAATAATCCGGGTATTCTAATAAAGAATCAACTAAATTCTATGTTATATAAGTTTAATTTATGGAAAAAAATGCTATATTTATTTGGACACATCCTGTCATAGGATGTTTTATTAGTGGACCGAGATAAGGTTCAAATAGTTTTTTTATGAAAATCACAAATATTTTTGTGATATTCAATGTTTTAGAGGATTGGTGGGCTGTTTTCGAAGGTTCATCAAATGATTTTTTCACTTGGTATTTCCACATTCCAGATTTAGAAAGAATGGTATAGGATTTGAGTAGCTTCAACCATGTAAGAATTATTTTTAAGAGATGATAAAATGCTTGACCACAACACAGATCTGGATCTTACCTAATCTAGGTAAAGAGTGTAGTTTGTTTTGTAAAGAATCTAGTATTCGAATTGGGGTAGTGTTGATGTACGGATATTATGTCATGGTGTATAGAATATAGAGTTTCATGCCACCTAAATAGAATAATCCTATGTCTGGTCTCATATTGGACACAATTGTTTATGCCCTTAAATTTTGGATGCATTATCTTTGGGGTCAGAGGATTTTTGTTTTCACTGACTATAAAATCCTTATGAACATCTTTTCCCAATGTGGTTTGAACATTATATAGTGGATATGGGTCATGTATATGTAGGATTTTGGATTTGAGTTAGATTATATGACTATGAAAGTAAATAGTGTTGTAGATTTCTTTAGAATAATGACACATACTCCATAATTATGAGAGTCTATTTCTGAGTGAAGGATGATGGATTTTTTTTTTCTGAGATGCAGTTAGGTTTCCTATAGGATAATGAACTGATTAAATTCATGTCATTGTCTGTTTATTTATATCTGTTGATCCATGTTAAGAGGGGTAATATGATATTTCATAATGCATGGAATTGAGAGACCATTTTTAATGTGGGGCGCCACCTTCTGATTATACTATTGATGAGGATGTGATTATTCACATTTCTATTCACTTTTTTGAGCCTAATTGTACAGGGGAAGATATGTACTATGATATTCATGCATTTAGGTTTGTATTTTCCTTTGGTTTTACCAAAATGTAGCATGATATTCCTAGATAGAAATTGTGTCCAAGAATTAAAAAAGAGATTTTAGGTTTTGTGACATGATTATTCACCTTTATACAAATGAATGTTACACATAAAAGATATATTGGTTTATTACAATTGTTCCTCATCCCGAAATATAATTTTCATAATGAAACTTTGTATTTTTTTTATGTCTACCCAAGAAGCCTCAAAATAATGGTGAAATTTGGGTGATTGTGGATCAGTTTACTAAGGTATATAATTTCTTTCCCAATAAAGAGACATTCACTATGGACTATTAGAGTGACTTATTAGTCTCAGATGTCTTACATTTGTATAGGGTACCACATTATATAATTTCATATCATGATTCATATTTTTATTTTCCCTTTCTAATGGGTTTCAGAAGCTTCTAGGTATGTATAGAGGTATTTCTGAGTATGTATTTTTACCCATAGATAGATGGGAAATTGGAACATACTATTTATTTGCTAGATGAAATGTTGAGGGAATGTTACCCATACATTTAGAGGATCTTGGGATAAATACTTATCACTCATTTAGTTCTCTTATAATAATATTTATTATGCACCTATTCATATAGAACTATATGAGGCACTCTATGGTAATCCATGTATATCTATAATATTTTGTATTGAATTTGTAGAATCATAGTTATTGGGACTAAGTGTCATACACGATACACCATATATTTTTGATTTTATTTAGATACATATGGATATGGCTCATAGTAGATGGAATTGATAAACTGATTGAAACAGTTAATCTATTGAGTTTACAGTGGTCAACCATGTGTTCCTTTGGGTGTTGCGGAGATTGTATCACCATCAAAATTAGAAATGGGGAAATTTGGTGACCAGTTATATTGGGATATTTGAGATAGTTAATAGGGTTTGACCATTGGAATAATGATTGGATATCTCTCAAAATTATAGCATCATGCACAATGTTTTTTCATGTGTCGCGGCATCAGAAGTACCACTCCAAATCTTATCATTTGATTGTTGTTGATGATGTGGGGCTTGAGACTGCTGTATCCTTAAAAGAGAATCCTGTTTTTATTGTGGATCATAATGAGAATGTTTTAGGGGGTATGACTGTGCTATTGATCCATGTTTTGAGGAATAATTGTAACATTTAGTAGGAAACATGGGAGAGGGAGGAGGATATGTATGACTAATGTCATGACCTTTTTACCCAAGAGGAGTAATGATACATGGGGGTGTAGCTCGAGGATGATCTATTATAAGGTGAAAAGATTTCAATATCAAAACATTTAAATTTGTCACATCATTTTTAAAACATTGATTTAACTCCCTTTATAATGGTTAATGAAATGTTCCCAGAGGATAGGAGGGAACTAAGAGAGTGTATCAGGGGTTTGGTACACGAAAAAGGAATAAAATGTGATATCATTTTTGGGACACATAGTTGATGCATGGTTACTAATAACCACGAGGCTAAACCATGCAACATGTAGGCCGAGGGTTAATGGTTGAAAAACAATGCCTGGGTAGCCTAGAAACTATTAATGTTTGGAGAAATCCAAACACATGGCCTCCAAACAGTTTAGAAGGACATGTAGGGATTCCAGGAGACCATGTGACCGAATCCCAATCCTATAAAGAGGGTGGCACATGGTTGGAACTATATTTGGCTAACCATGAGGATAAACCTTGTACCTCATTACAATGATTAATTTCCCATCCATCCCCTTAAGATTTAATAATTCTTACCTGATTTTATTCACCCTCTATATCGAGTAGCTTGGGTGATAAACTAAGAGCATCCCCCTTCTCCGTGGTCTGTTCTACCCTGATTTTGAGCTGTTTAAAGAAAAAAATAGGTATAAATCTAAGATACAGGCAAGTCTATAAATCCTCTATTCTATATTTCCCAGAATAAAACTTGTATAATTGTTCTTATTTTTTTGCATCCTTAGAAATGATTCTATGTTTGGCCTTTGATTATTTTATGAGTTCAAATCAATGGAAAAGGTTAATAAAATTTGAATCTATGAACATAAGGTACATAGTCTATATTTTATTTCCCATAGTCTTGATGTTTAACTTATATGTATGTGGTTTTTTATTTTTTTCACTTCATTGTGTATTTGAATACTTGGTAAGAAATGATAAATTGTGTTTGTAAATAGTGTGTTGAAGCCCTCATGATTCCCATTGGAATCATTGAGGTTCATTTGACCAGGCCTAGGGTCAACCAAGGGGTGCACCACATCCTCAAACATGAGAAAGAAGTTGTTAAATTATGTTTAAAGGGATTATAAGATAAAATCAATTGTAATTGTGGTAAGCATATTAGAATGGGATAAAGGGTTTCTTATCTTGACATGTATAATTTATATGAGTTATGGTTTATAAATGGGTAAAGGTGAGAAATTTTTAAAGGGATTTATTGCTAATGATAATTATCTTGAAATGGGTGATAAATTTTTGTAATCGTTCTTAAGGGGTGAAATGGTCTAACTATTGAAATGTGAATTTTTTGAATGAAATGAAATAAGGAATTGTGATAAATGGGATTGTACACTTGTATTGTATTTTTCTTGATAAAAGGATATTGATGATGACCCTTTGAAAATGTAAACTAATGTTTAGTGGGATATCGGACTGATGATCCTCTCCCTTTTGTAGGCTAGACTAATGATCTAGGTTCCCATCTGCATAGTATATATCACAGAAAGGACTGATTCTGATGACTCTAAGGGTATGGAAATGGTGTTCCAAATCAGGGTTGGGATGGTCACACATAGCATTCAAAATATATATTGGATAATTAGACTAATGATTTTTATTTTCCAATATATGAAACCTCTGAAATATTGGTTAGAAGACTAGCATGGTATTTATATATGTCTACAAATAAGGGAAAACATAGAACTAATAGTAAAAGTGATAGATTTAAATATATTTAAGTAATGGAACATGGTTTATGTTTCGATTTTCATTCTTTATTGTACTCTAGAATACACTTAAATAAAAGGAATATTATTGTAATCACCATTGGTTGTGATATATTGAGTTGTACTCACACCTATATTTTTTTCCACTGTTTAACTGAGTAGACTTCGTGATCATAGGTTAGGATAAGGGAAAATTCCATTTACTAGGTGGGTGATTTTGGGTTCGGTATGGTGCATGGATGAGGGGACCAAACGAGGTGCTGGGTCTGTTTTGGGGATTTTTTTCTTTTCACATTTTGGGTTTTCTTATGGCACTTGACACTAGTGACATAGAATATTTACATCAATGGTTGTAGGATTATACCCAATCATGGAATAGATTTCTAGATTCATGTAAATTTATTATTATTTCACAGGTTATTGTTATGTTAATTTACATTAATGTACTACTCTAATAAAGAGGGTATAGTCTCCCAAAGTATCTCATAAGATTGTCACTACCACTCAAAAGACTTTGGTGTATGGGGTGGAATTCCTGTGGTCATGTGGAAAACCAACTCAAGGAATTGGTTATAGTGACACCCAGAGTAGGGCGTTACAAGTCCACTTTTTTATCATTATATATAGAAACCATAGTAAATAATTTTCAACTTGATAGGGGTAAATCATGTAATGGATTATAAAAATACTACAAGAAAATAGAGTAATTTCGGCAGTTTACTAGCTGTTGTTTCAGAAACTACTGCTATTTGTTTTAAAATATTAAGCGGTAGTTTTATAAAATCCAATGCTAAATCTATTAATTTTTATTAAAAACACACTTCCTACTCTGTTTTAGATCCCCACAGTATGGTCATAACTCTCTCCCCCAATCCCGCTCTCCCTGACCCATGCCGTATACCCCTTTATCATTGCCGTTGCACCTCACCACCACCCTGTGCATATCACCTCCACCACCCATTGCACCTCACTTCCACCACCCACCCCCCCATTCACCCTCTCCTCCGCTGCCTGTTGCACCTTGACTCCACCACCTGTTTCACCTCACCACTACCCCACCCCTATGCTTCCTATCCTCTAGTCAATCTCCCCTATAATCCACCCTTACATCATGCCCAATCCCAAGCACTAGATTCCATTTCTCTTCATTGCCGCCCCTTGTAACACCTCTCTACCACCCACCATTTGGGGATTCTTGATCCTTAAATAATTTATTTATTTACTGTCTCAAATTTGAGGGTTCAATGTGTTTTGGTATTATAATGTTATTATTATTTAATTATATATGAATGCTGATTTACAGTTATTTTTCGTTCATTGTGTGGAATGTTGAATTGATTTAATGGAAGATAATATACAATTTAAAGAAATTGAAGGGAAAAGGGGTAGTTTTCATGTGATTTACATGATTCCATGTTATTTTTTGTATATTTATGCTTCTCCATTGATTATTTCCTTTTTAAAACTTTTATTGTTTTCATTACGACACTATGATCACCGCTCTTAATTTGTTAATCACTTAAATAAAATTGGTTGTTTAGAAATATGGGACTGTGTTGACATTATTTTTTCACTTGAGGAATGTTTACTATTTAATAAATTATTTGAAGAAGTTTTTGAAAGTGTTTTCATTATATTAATAAGTTTTATCACATTTAATAATTGGATAACTACTTAAATTTATAAATTAATGAGGCTGTATAAAAATCTAAAAAAATTATAATAAGTGATAGTCACTATCCCAACATTCCATAAGATTCAAAAAGTGTCAAGTAATATTTTTCATTTCATTTAATAGTTAGTATCTTTCAATAGTTTAACATATACCTAAATGGGGTTCCAAATAAAAAAGTTATTGTTCATAATATTATTTTAAATGAATAAACTGATATTGATTATTTACATGGAAAATAATTATTATAAGGAATTTATTTCCCTTACAGAATTATAATTATGATATTAATTGATTATAAATATTATATTCAATAATAATATCAATTTTTATGAAAATACAAAAAAGGTTTATATGAAAATCAAGCATCATCACTCAATTAGTTATTGTATAACCTCCAAAGTGAATGATGTTTTTAAGTATTTTCAGAAGGAGAAACTAATATGTATTTGATTTAATAAAATTATTATATTACAATTCAATTATTTTCTCAGAGTTTCTATTATTGATCACTTATATTTTATAATGGGATTGAGGTAAATAAAACGAAAAATACTTTGGTTTTGAATAATTTTATATGAAAAAGTAAGGGCTTATGAAAAGGTATTCATGGGAGGCAATTCACAATATCTCATTAATAATAAAATCAATGGATGGGAATACCATGTAATTATGATAATTAAAATATAAAAATATGTTTTTGATACGAAATTATAAATAAATAGTTCTGAAATATAGGTGTCATATAAGAATGACTTACCATTCTCTTCGAGACACCACTCTTAATAATCACATTGAATTCTAGTTTATAACCATTTTTTGTAATTTAGAGTTAATATTTTGGAAATTATTTCACATTAACGTATTTAATGTGATATTTTTGGAGTAAGGGTTTTATATCTGTTTTTTAAATATAATTTTAATTTCTTTAACCGGTTATATAAGTTTTTTAAAAATTTATTCTTCTAAAAAGAGAAATGTGTATTTTTTAAAACATCAAATTTGAGTAGTTTTGAAATTATATTGCTGAATATATTATTTGGATATATTCTCTAAGAATCAAGATTTGTTTTTAATGATTAATTTAATTTTTTGGATTTAATAAATGATGACTCCTGATAAATGTGATAATGTAGAATATTGACATGAAAAATAGAGAAACAATAGAATACTAAGTCTTTTGTTAAAAGGTCAACATTCCTGGTAAAATGTGTCATTATTGTTTTGAGCATGGTGATAAAAGGTTGTTAATTTAATTATAAGAAAAATATAACTATAAAATTATATATATTAATTTTTGGATGATATGTGAGTATCATAATTTTAAAAAATTTAGATCAACATTTTCATTTTTTGTCCTTTTTTGTTATTACTAGTTTGATTAATATTTCATGAATTTTTTTTAAAGAGAAAGATAATTTTTACAATTTAGTGGAAATTGAGAATGTCATTTAGTGTAGTTAATTTAATGATGATAATTTGGAAATAAATATATTGTTGGTTTTGATAATTATGTTTAGTACTTTTATAGGGAAAATTAAATGTTTTGTACTATTTGAAAAATTTGATAGGTGTTTATTGAATTTTTTAAAGAAGGTGAACTAAATGTAGTCCATGAGATAAAAACATATATTTTTTTAATCATGTTTAAATGTGTTGTTTCTTTTGTTTTAGATAAAAAAATATATATCCAACTTATAAAACATAAAATCAATTTGGGATTTATATTTTAAAAAATTATAATTACATTATTTTTATATGTGAACTGTTTTGATTCCACCTAAATAATTATCTATTTTTTGTTACCTTTGGTAATCTATATTGAATTATTTATAATCATGAAATAATTTTTTTGTGTTTTAATTTTTTTAGTAAAGTGTAGGAACATTTTGAAATATATGGATAAATATCGATCACATTACCGAGGAACACAATACAATATGCTATGAGTCTGGAAGGTATTTTTAGATTTTCCATTACTAATCGATTTGTTGATAGGAGAAGAATATTTTTATGTACTAAATATAAATTTAGAAGATAATTTAATAGAGATTATGTTTTTGAAAACCTTATATTGATGCAACTCCCTGCTCAATAACTGGGTTCGATTTGGCAGAAATAATCAAGTTTTTCCGAATGTTTGAGTACTGATCTCAATTGATAGAATAAGCTACCAACTGCATTTGAAATGGAAAATGAAATGAACAACCATATAAATGATTCATTCAATGTTGAAATAAAATTACATCAACATCAAAACATATCAAAACAACTAGTTGAGGGTGCAACAAATAGCATTTTGACAAGTAATGTATTTGGGACTATAGGACAACAAGATCAAGAATATAACATATCATTGGATCCTCCTCTTCATTTTTTTCTGACTAATGTAGTAGAGGTATTCACTGAGTAAAAAAATGAATTTAATGGTTTACTTAATTATGGAAATAAAGAGATATCTGGTGGATGTTTAAAATATTAAAAAAATTCTATTCTCCTAAAGATGTTCAATATCAAATGCATTTTTAGAATTAAAAATAAAGTGAGGTACATGATATTGGAATTGTTGCGTGATTCATTTCCTAAAGCTAAAATCAATTTGTGTTTATGTGATATGATTTTTTTTAACATGCTCTGCTGGAATTATAATAAATAGTCATGATTGTCATAATGATTATATAATATATTGGGGAGATGAGTCAAGAAGATACGATTGAAAAAAATTCTCTTCATCTTAATGTAAGTAAGTGGGTGATGTTGGAAGTCTTAGTCAAAATACTTCTATGCAGAAGAAAAAAAGGAACAAACTATAAAAGGTTTTTTGTTACTTTCCTTTAAATCCTTGACTGTAAAGATTATTCAGGTTATTAAAAACCATTGAGAACAAGAAGTGGAATTATATAGACAATAAAAATGATGGGTTAATGTGGAATCCAAGATATTCACAATATATGACTAAATTTGACTCAATATATATATATTTTTCATATAATACTAGGAATGTGTGATTGGGATTGACTGCCAATGGATTGAACCCATTCGGGAGTTTGTGAAAAAGTTATAGAATATGAAAGGTTGTTCTGATCCATTACAATCAACCTCGATGGATATGTATAAAAAATAATTTTTATCATTTCAATGAATATTATAAAAAAACTAATGGAAATGATATTGATGTACACTTGCATCCTCTAATTGGATAATTATATGTGTTATGGAGCAAATATGTTGAGACATATGATGCATCTTTGAGAATAATGTTGAAAATGCAAGCTGCACTAATGTGGACCATTTGGGACCTCCTAGGACTTGAGAGTTATGTTGGTTTTAATAATTACATGGGGTTTTCTTCCTCTATTTATAAATTAGATCATGATCCTGAAAGAATACCTCATAATAAAAATGTCGCTTATTTGGTCATCAAATATTTCTCAATGCATCTCCAAGGTTTTGGTTGAACAAGTCAAAATTCATTGGTTCTGTTGATCGTAGACAAACTCCATATTTTCCGATAGGTTCTGAAATACTGGAACAACATGGAAATGATGAAATATATTTTGAGAATGTACATCATTTAAATTATATTATGAGGTAATTTCTAAGTACATCATCAAGTGAATTCATAATGAAACTATGGAAGAAAAAATTTTAATCTTCAAACATTAATATTGATAATTTAATTTTTTTGTAGCATAATATTTAGGTTATTCATATTGAGAATCATATTTTTTAAAATTTGATTTTCACATTTCATAATTCACATAGAAAGTAGGAGGAACATCTCATAGGTTAGAAGTACGTACAAACAAAGAACATAAAGTGTCATCTCTGGCCAGATGAGAATGTTAAGTATGCTATGATTTTTTTTGAACTGAAAAATAGGGATATATATAAATTATTTCTAATTGTAAAACACGGGAAGGTATCTTATAGGTATTGAACTATAAAATCAATGTGTCTTGACTTAAAGGATCATAGGTTACATGGATTGAAAATTTATGATTCACATATTTTCTAATAGTAGTAACTATTATTAGCATTGTGTGAATTATTATTTGAAAAGGTTAATTCTATTGTAATACAATTTTTCACAATATTCATACAAATATTTGAGAAAAATATAAAACTATTTGAGCTTGAAATTCTCAAGGAGGGATTTGTATTTACAACTTTTTTAAGTTAAATGATCCTTCCTCGGTCATTTTTTACTATCATTTTTTATTTAAGTGTGCATTTGGTTAAGGAAGAAAAGTTAAGAGGTCTCATACATTATTGATCGATATATCTAACTGATAGGTACTTTATTTAATTTTTTTTGATTTGGTAAGAAATTATTGGAACTTCATTAAACCCAAAATTAGGTTTTATTTATTTTATTTTCTAGATAACTTGGGAATTTAAAATAATGCATGAAAAATAATGATCAACCTGAAGTCTATAATTTTAAAGGATATTTGGTAGAGGATTGTTTTACCTTTTGTTCTTGATACATAGAATATATTTAGAAAATATTCAATTGAGTTTGATTTGTTGAGAACACATCAAATAAATCTAAAATACAGATAAATAAAAAATCATTCATGCAATTGGAAGATTAGTTAGGATTATCACAAATGTTATACTGACAGAAATGGAATTATTATGAGCACATAAATATGTGATTCTAAATAGTTAAATTTTAGATTCATTTATTAAAGAAATAAGGATACAAACAAATAGTTGAATGATAATCCAAACACAAAATGAGAAATACATATCAACATCTATTAATAAAGTGCTTGTAAATTGTTTTACATGATGTGTATGTTCATAAATATTAAAATCAATATGGATATTATGTTGAACCATATATTTTTAAATCTAATAATATATATTAATTTTTTTATATAACCAATACTTGTAATCAAAATTATTTATCAGAAGATTTGATGTTTCTGGCTCGAGGTCCTCTTAAACAAGATAGAAATTTCAATGTTTACATTGTAAATGGATTTAAATTTCTTACAATCGATTGGGAAGAGGGTTTGAAATCACATAATACTGGTATATTTACATTTTTTATGTAGGCTTCTATGGAAAGTTTATTGATATTATCAAATTAAACTACAATGGAAATTTTTCATTTGTTTTATTCAAATGAAATTTGGTCAATATTATCACGGGTGTTGAAAGAGATTCCTTGCAACATACTTATGTGTACTTCTATCTCTAGATAGATGTTAGTGACTATGAATTACACAATCCATATATCATATCAACACAAGAGAAAATTTTATATTATATGTATGATGTATTGGATGTAGGGTGGATTCTAATTGTTACCATAAAACAATTTGACCTATATTATATGGGTGATAAAATGGTTGATTTGACCTCTGGCATTGAATCTCATCAACAGAGAGAAGTGAACTTATTTTTCAATCATGATATTGAAAATATTAGTCTTTCAAGGGAGGAATAATTAAATGATGTAATGTTAGAGTTGGGAAATGTTATGATTGAAGAAGAAAATGATTTCAAGCTTATTAATCCATTTATTTATGATCCACTTAATTTATGTGTGCCGTCATTCATTATCATAACTATATATATATATATATTTTCATTATAGTGCAATATTATTATTACTAATATTTTTTACTTAATTATTTTTTTGAAATATATGTTATGTATATAAGTTTATTTGATTAAATGACATGAATACTAATACAAGAGTGTTTTAATGATCCTAGTAGACTCTTAGTCGACGTTCCCTAAACCACAATGATAGATGATAATCAATCAGTCTCCCTCCCTACAACATCTATGACACCCTCTGCCTACCCCTACACTGTCTCTCACATACTCCATTCCCCAAACTTCTAGCACAACATTTTTAAGAATCCCATCAGCTGCTGAGAGAGCACCTCCCAATTCAGAAGGCTAGTAGAGAATAAGAGGCCACCACTGATTTTTCATTTTGGGGATATTAGAGGGTGATAGTTATAGGTACAAAATTTAATATTAATAATGTTACTACAATTTTTATCATACTAAAAACAGGTTTTTCATGAAATATGGAAAAAATGACACTATGGAGAGAAATATGACCAATTTATATGTTTGGAATATGAACAAAGTAAAGATATTTATCACATTTTCCTACTATGGGGACTTGAAGAATCATTTTCCATTATCATTTGTCTAGAGGGAGTGTGCTGCCATGGAAAGAATAATTAAGGAAAAAAGGGATCATATAAATATGCAATATGAAATGGTTGTATCTCTACAGAATGTGTTTATTGAATTTTATCATAAGATTATTATATCTATCCTCAGTGATATTTAATCGATGGTTGGTCATGATCTGGTAAATCACACAACTTAAAAATCATTCAGTATACAAAATTTTATTAGTTTTTAGTTTTGAATTTAAATATAGAAAACTGTTTAATTTTAAATATAATTTTCATGATGGTGTCGGTAGAAGGAAGTGGAGATGTATATGGAGAGGGTGTTGAGCAAAGTTCATTAGGATCGTATATAGTGAAGTGAATATGGAACACCAATCAATGTTATTTTTGACTGTTTCATTTACATTTTCAGTTGTAGGAGAGATTTCTTAGGTACTTTTGCACTAAATTGATATAAATACTATACATACTAAATGTAATTAATGTGGTACATAAAAACACATTGATATGTTATATTTGGATATGTTGATGTGTTATAGTTGAATATACGATTTTATTTGGCCATTTTGGGGCTGTAGAAACTGCAGTTTTATTTGTTTGAATTGATATATAGTGGCAATTTAAACCAACACTATATTTGACATATTATTATTCAGAATTTGTTTAAACCACGACTACCTAATTGATTTTTTTCATTTAGTTTCAGTTTATATGGGTTTTAGAGGCCATTTCACATCCCAAAAAGTTCATAATGAATTGTGATGGTTCAAACTACCACTATATTTTAGCCCTTTTTTGGGAAGTGAAACCACCACTAAAACCCAAATACCCGCCACTAAAAAAACCCTATGTGACAGTTCCCAAGAACCTCCACTAATAAAATTTACTGATTCAAGTTGATTTCTGATACCGTCTATAGATGTTGTTTTTTAAATATGTTTTAGAACCATATAACGGTGGTTTAAACTAACGCTAAACAAAACAAATTCAAATATATATCAGTTTTTGTAGTGAAATAATATTATAAGGAAAATAAAATGATCCTAAAACATGACTTAATTTTATTTTATGAGGCATTTCTATCCATATTTTTCTAATATTTGAATATAAAATCTTTCTTTTTCCATTAGTCTATGAATTTTACCTTCATTTGATTTTTTTTAATGAAAAGTCAAAACCATCATTTTGTTTATTTTATTATCTTTGAATTTCTAAAATGGTTATAAATAATGGATATTTTGAATTGTAAATATATATTTTAAATATAAATAATTTATTTTTATCTTTCTATCTTACTTGTAATTTTTAGGGTTCAAATAATTATGATAAATTCTTGTACAACCCCGACACAACATTTATCTAATTTATTGAAAAATTAACCAAATGATTGTAAAAATACTAAAACTAATATAAATTTGTATATTTATGTTGTTACATGAATTGTTTTAGATAAATATAATTTTTTAGTGATATGTGAATGTATTATATTAGAATTATCTCTTTGTATTCATGTATTTGATGTTAAATTAAATGAATAGTGTAAAAATGACATAATTGATATTTTATGATAAATAAGATTTTATTAAATGATTTAAAACTAAAAAAAATCATATATTAGAAAACATTGATGGTATATTATTGAAAAACTCAACAATTCACTATTTATGAAAAAATTTTCATTTTATAATAACCTTATTGACCCTTAAAGTCTAGACAACTTTAATACCTCGGTAATTGTCCAAAGGGTTAACAAGGGGTAAAAAATAAAATATAATGGTAAATAAATAATAAAAGCATGCCCATAATTTAGTTTATTATAGAAGATGAATATGTAATAAAATTATATTCAGATTATTTCAGTTTAGAATCAATTTTAACATGAAAATTATTTATATTAATTTATAACTTTATTAAATTCCAAAAGTGACCCTCCTATCTCTTATAAAAGGGAACCTTATCTCCAATTTTATTTGAACCTTATAGTTTAGAAAATTTATTAAAATATAACTTCCTTAAATCTATAACCACATCCTAGATTTACTGGTCTGATCATAAATTCAATCATGCAATTCTTTATGTATAATCCTAAAGAGGTTTTCTGACGATGATGTATTATTCTTAATAAAGTAGTTTTGTTTTATTTATTCTTACACCTCTTTCAAATATTATTAAACCATAGTAATATAATAACCTAAAAATATCAAAAATATTGAGATGTTATTTTTTAAATAGAATAACCTATATCTATCTCCTCTTCCATTAATTTGGAAACGAAACCATGGTTGTTGGGGATGGAGGAAATTTCCTCGCAAAATTATTTAATTCATTTTCCATCACAATATCCCCAGTATGAATATAATGATGGATTTAATATATATATATATATATATAATATTCGAAAATATTTTTTTATTTTATAAAATTACTTTATTATATATGTTATTACCTTCCCATTCATGGAAAAATGATAGCATCATTCTTATGTACGTTTGGACTACCACCTCCATAAAGCGATGCGATTCATTTTTCACCACTACATCACATAATTAATATAAATAAGTTTATTTAATGTAATAACATGGTATTTATAAGGTAATTATCATTCTTAAATGATAATATAATACTTACCTTATCTTCATCAGGATCATTGAATAATGGAAAATGTTACTCATGTGTATGTATGAACTAGCATCTTAGTGATTTTAATATAGTTCATTTTTATTAAAAATATTTATTGATTTTTTTTAAATGTATAATTTATGTATAAAAATTATAATTATTACTTTATTATAATTATTTATATCCTTAAATAATTAATTCTCGGACCATTTTTGTCCTACTAAAGTCATTTTGGACATATGAGGGAAAAATAATCAGAATGTATGATATGTAATTAACTGAGTAAGTAAATGAATAAAACATGGTAATAAATAAAATTAAAGGAATAAGAAACATTAAATAAGCTTATAATAATTTAAATAATTAACATAATTATACTATTTAGGATGATAAATGATGTACATGATGAAATAAACAAGAGGTACGAGATACTGTCTCAATTTCCTTTCATTGGGGATTTGGTTTAAAATTATAAAAAAATTATATGGTTTATATAAGGCAACTTAATATGTTATATAATTAATCATACATATTTAATGAAATTTTATTGCTCAATTAAAAATTACTTTTTCTTAGGGGATTTGACTGAAGAGTTACCAAGTGTCAAGTGGTTTAATAACTCAATTTATTTTTGTTGGGTTATATTATTTCTTCATTGTCTTTTATTTTCGATGATTATGGGTCTAGTGTATTTTTATTATTTTATTTTGTCTTTAATTTTCTTGTGTATTAAAATTTAAAAAAATATTCAATTCATTAGTTAATTCTCACTTCAATAATATAATCTTTGTAAGTGATTTTGTGTTAATACCTACTCTATTAAAACTTATTTGGTAATATGATCCTTTTTAAATTTAAGTGGTGTTATTAATTACCCTTTGAGTTTTCAAAAATGGATTTATATTTATTCAAAAATACTAATGATTCTATTCAAGTTACACTTTCAATATGAATGATTAGAAGAAGAGCAGATCTAAATTCTTTTCTTGGTCGGGTATATTTCCATTCCATATCCATATTTTTCAAAAATATTTTTTTTAAATAACTTTTAATTTTAAAAAGAGTTTTATAAAGGATATTTTATGTTATACATGGATTTATAAATTGTACAGAAGGAATATTTCTACAATTTTCATAAAAGGGGTTAGTTTTGACTTTCTTTACCAAACAGTCAAAAGGAATATTTTTTATCTAACATAGTGTTAGTGGACCTTCCCACCACCATAAAAATATTAAACTCTATATATTATTCTACATGATTATACAGTTTTACAAATTAAAATCTTTTGAGAAGTTTTTTTCATCCATTTTATTTTATTCTCGAAGTGACACATATTTATTTCAAAACAAGTATTTCTAATGAGTTGAAGGACATATTTTATCTCTATAATTTGTTTGGTTATTAATTATCTCTTGAAAGATTTTATTTCTTATTATAATTGAACAATAAATTTACATTAAATTTATATCATGGATAAGATTATTTTCTAAAAAATTAACCATTATTACATATGGTGTTTTATTATGAATTTTTTTGGATCAGTTAGTGTAAATACCCTGACCCAAGTAGCCCAGAGCGATTGGTTACTTTATTACCATGGTATACAATACTATTAATCTTATATCGAAAGAAAAAAATTGTCTTGTAGCTTTAGTGAACTAGACACATACTTTTAATTCCAGTTAAAATTGAAAATATAAAGTACACAAAGAGTTTTCTTTATGAACTCTGTTATTCCTCGTAGCATATCCCTGAATATATATCACAAAACACTTTCTAGTATTCTTTAGAAAAATCATAAGAAAGGGGTGATCTTTTATTCTCATTAAGGTTAATAATACAAGAGAATATATCTTTTATAAACAGGAATAATAAATATATAATGGTAAATAATTTAAATACATTCCATTTAATTATTAGACTGAGCACAATATGGTATAAATAAATGATGATCGAATAAATCCCTATATATTATCACATAATATTGAATATTAACCATGGAAACTTTAAATAATCAAATAAATACATGGAAATAGATAAATGATTTCATAACTAGGGAATTAAAAATTCCTAGAATCTAAGACTAACTATCATGTCCATTTGAAGAAAAATTTAAATATGTGGGTAGAAACCTGTTCATTTTGGCCAACTAATTTGTCCCCTGAGACCTGTTGATGCATTGAGATGATATAAATAATAAGGAACTTCCCATAACATACTAATTCTAATGTATTCATCATATGAAATGGTAGAAACATAATAAATATAAACATTCATATTAAAAAACAAAATATTAAATGTCAATAATTACCCTAATAAAATATACATAATCATAAACCATCCAGAGTAATATTATGAATGATTATACAAATTTTTCTTCCTCATTAAAACTAATAATAAACCATAAAAACAAAGAATAATTATGACATCAATAAAACATATACCCAGTGTATTATAAGTACACTAAAGGTTTAATGTCATTGATGGATATAAATACAATAAAATGTCGTTAAAACATTTTTGATTAAAAGGCCATTTTAGTGTGAGTTTTTTTAGAAATAAAAATTTTAGAAATATTTGTGTAAATAATTTTCATCAAAATTAAACTTTTAAAACATGTAAAATAATCTTTAAAACATTTAGTGGTCATGATGGTGGAAAATTATTTTTATCCCATACATGTTAAAACACTGATTCCTTTCACATTCTCAGTAAAATCTACACTGACCTTATTTTGAAAATGATAAGAAGGTTAGTTTAAAAAAAATGTTTTAAAAGTAAAAATGGGTAAAAATTAATTTAATAAATCATTTGTGATTAAAAAAACAATTATAGAAATCATGGATTTTGATGAAAAAGGATTTTCGGTCGAATATAGAAAAATGTCGAATTTTATTAAAATGATTTTCTCAATCATTTTATGTACAAAATAGTGGAAAATTGTAATATAACATGAAAAGTGTATGAATTACTTTTTAATAAAAAAATATATTGTTTTAAGATGGAAATATCAAATAATCCCCCATGGTATTCTTATAAAAAACAAGCTTCAACAATGATGAGGTTGTGAAATAAACTATTAACAATTTTCATAACTTATGAATCAAATAGCTCACAAATAGTGAAAAAATACTAAATTATACAACTCTCTTCAAAGAATTAGGATATATTGTAGAGCTCCTTATATTCTAGAAGATATGGCCAACCTCATTGATACTGAGGATGGTATTTCAAATCATATCGTCTCTTATTTTGAAAATATTTTCAGTGGGTAGACACCCGTAAAGACCTTTTACCTGATGCCATCCCAGTTATGGGGAATGATGAATTTAATTATTTTCTCAATAGAATTCCAATTGATCATGATATAAAATACACTATCATTTGGTTAAATCTTGGAAGTGCTCCAAGACCTGATGGTATCAATAATGGGTTCTGTGAACATTATTTGGACTTTATTCAAACTGATGTTTATATATTAGTCAAAACATTCTTTTAGAATGGAATGATCCCTTGTGATTTGAATTCCCAATTTCTCACTTTTATCCCTAAATGAGATAATTATCCAGAAATAAAAATCTTTAGACCCATTGCAATAATTAATACTCTTTATAAAAAAATCACAAAACATTTGACCAATAGACTTGAATACGTTGTCAATAAAATTTTCTATGGGAACCAATTTGGTTTTATCAAAGGTAGGTCCATTCAAGATTTTATTTGTCTTTACTCTGAATTCAATTACTCCATATGTAAAAAAAGTAGGGAAGGTAATATTTCCATAAAAAATAACATTCTAAAATCATTTGATAGCATTGATTGGTGCTTATTTTTCAAGGTTCTTTAGAGATTTATATTTACTGACTAATTTATCAATATAAATAACACTCTTCTCAATTTGGACTTCATTTCCATCCTTGTTAATATTTATCCAAATAATTAATTTTAAATTCACCAAATGTGTCAGACAAGGTGACACCCTCTCTTACATTATTTTCTCGACTACTTAGGATTATATAAGAACATTTATCACACACCTTGTGGATCAAAACAACCATAAGCTAATTCATGCTTCTAGGAATTTGAATGCCCCCAAACATCTCTTATATGCGGATGAAATCATACATTTTTTTATAAGGAGAGAAAAGAAATAACCAAAATCTAAAAAGTCCCATCGCACACTTTGAAAAAATATGTCGACAAACCATTAGTTTGAGAAAATCCTTTATAATTTTTGGGAAAAGAATTCATTTTAATAGAAATCATATATTACTAATGAATTTGGTATTAAATTATGATCCTCTTCTTTCATTGATTGTGGTGTTCCCATTTTTTGGTGGCAGAACCAAATATGGTTAATTTTCTAAAACTTTCGATCAAATCTTTCACCAACTTTTCTTGTGGAAAAGAAAATACCTTTATATGGCTAATAGGACATGTATAGTCAAATATTTAATTGTTTCTAAAATGTTCTATTTCTTGATGGTTTATAAATGGCCAGGTGGTCTCTAAAAAAAATTAGTTTCTTCATTAAAATATTTGTTTGGAGTGGAATTATTCTTGAAATGAAACTTGTAACTATTACATGTTCAACTAGTTGAAAACAATTGGATAAGGGTGGTCTCAAAATTAAAAATATTAAACTCTTTAATGATGAATTACAAGACCAAATCACATGGAACAAACTTCATAATGACTAAGATTCCATTTATTTCCTTAAAAACAATTTTCTTGACAAATTGGTGTAATAAAATTTGAATTATATGAGTTTATCCATATGGTTTTCCATTAAGAATTATTTTTCCAACATCATGCATAAGTCTAGATGGAGGGTTAGTAGGGATTATTCCATGAATTTCTAGCTCATAAACTATAATGGGGTTCCTTTATTCTCTACGGCTCCCCCAATCAATTACCTAAAAATATTAATAGTTCTTTTATAGATGTTTTAACCTTTAATAGCTTTAATTTACTTGATAAGGTTGGTCATGTCATTTAAAACTACCCCTTTTCCATCACAGAGTATTATTTTTAAATTGGGAACGTGTACATAATGTATTCCTTGATAAAGAAAAATTTAAACCATTTTTTTAATAATTTTGAAAGTTATTTTTTCTTACTTAAAATCTTTTATAATGTTTGGTTAAAGAGTTCTAGAATCATTCTTGTTTGGATTATTTCTCATAATAAGGTTCCGAGGTACATTTGTCTTCAATATTCTAGGATTCAACATTGCTCAAAATGAAATCTTTTAAACTAGCATAGAGAAGTCATTAACCCTATATTAATTTCCTGTGTTAATACTACTAATCTTTATAATCATGTTTTTTTATTTTTGAGTGAAGATGGTTACTCCATGACTCAGTTAACACTCAACTTCAACATTGTGTGGATATAAAAGCCTCTCAGTAAATCAATAATCTTATATTAACTACAGTTATTGAGATAATTAATATGAACTATTTTGATAGAAATTCTCTAATTCATAAAAATTCCTTTTCCTCTTTAAATGCATTGTGGATGTGGATCCTCATTTCCATTTGGGAAGATACTTGGATTCAGAAGGGAAATTGAAACAACATGATGAATGACATTGAGATTCTATGACATATTGGGATTAATGGTATTTATCGTCATCTTAGTCACACTTTTAAAGTATTCTGGAAATCTCCACTCCCATGATGGATGAAAGTTAATGTTGACGGTGACTCTAAAGGCAAGCCAGGCCCCTCAGGTTGTGGTTTAATTTACATATATCACCTTGGACAACTTGTTTGGTGTTTCTATGGAAGATATTGCATTTTATTGTGTCCAGAAGAAGAAATGATGAATTTGATCCATGCTATCTCTTTTCCAAAGTAACATGTTTGAAAAAATATCTGTATTTAATGTGATTAAACTACCACCATTCAAGCTCTATGGAATGGTGTAGTGCACCTTTCATGGCCACTTACAATCTATTAGATGAACTATCTTCAATTTCTTATATGGATATCAAAAATATTGTCACCCATGTGTTTATTTAAGCGATCGATTTTTTGGATAATTTTTATAATATGGGATTCAACCATGAAATTAACTGGTTAGAAGATTTCCTAGTTTATTTACATCATTTTTATGATATGGATTGTAAAAAAAATCTCATGTTTTAGACTCATGTAATATTATTTCTCCTTAATAATATGAAGTGATTTCGTCATTTTCCAAGGAACTACCATAACTAAAAAAATATATTCAATATATAAAATATAATAAGGGAATTTTATACATACAAAAAATAACTGGTGAATATGGCATATGTCTCATGGATGTTAAAGTTAGACACAAAACCCTTAAATTAAGTTTAAATTCATCCATTTGTGTCCTAATATCCATTATAATAAATATAGGTTTATTATAAATATATTATAGAAACATAATAATATATATCATTTCATATATTATTTATTTATTTTCATTAATCACCATTTTATTAACAACTCTTTGTTAAAATCCCTGTTTTAGGTGATAATTGCATCATTTTTCATGCTTGTTATAGTTTAATAATTTTTTTCTTTATTTTTGATTTTATCATTGTTACATAACATAAATAATGTTAAAAATTATATAAATTTCATATATTTTCATTATATATTTATTTTCAGTAATCTATTAAGGTGATAGATAGAAAATAGATTACAATATTCATGGTAATGGTATGCCATACATAAGCATGAACGCTGTTTCCATTTTTCATGATAAAAGGAACAAAGAAAAAATAAATATTGATTCATATTTATAGAATTAATATTATTTATTTATATAGTTTATATTAATAAATACTATCTTTATTACCATTATTGTTAAAATAAAGTGTAAAATATTTCACATCACTATGTCGTTGTGGTAGTTCACACCTACGTATAAGAGACGTTATTATTTTCCAACAGAATGGAATGAAAGAAATTATATGTGAAAATATATTTCTAGAATTATTTATGGATAATAAATTTAACATATATTCATTAACTTGTATCCTACTACCTTTCATGTAAAAATTAAATGAAAAACAAATCATATTGCTTCATGAGGCGGTAGTCCACCATAAACACGAGTGAAATTATCATATCATCCATGAAATTTAAATTAAGAAGGTATATATCATATCATAATTAAATAAGTATAATAATTTTATAAATATCATTGAAATCAATTAAATTCATGATTATAACCAGCCACAAAATATGGTGTTGGAAAACAAATTACATTAGTTCAAGTGGCGGTAGTCTTCCAAAACACATGATCAACCGTTTAATTTCCCAATTGATGGAAGTGGATATGGATATGGTTTATTGTACTAATAACATAAAATAATAGTATATATTATATATTTATTTTATTATATTAGAATATTTTAATACAATCATATGTATTTATAAGAAGAAGTAAAATTAAAATGCATCGTTAAATAATTTTCCTCTTCTTCGGGAAGCGCCTTTAGGATTAACATAAATACATAATAAGTTATCATTGTTATCTGAAAAATGAATATAGAATGTGGGAATGGATATAAATAAGCTACGTTTTAGGTATTTTTTGAACTAAATGGTTTTGGATGTGTGATGAGGGTAAGAGAGGAGGTGTCTTTTTATAAGTGCTGGTGGGTGAAGACACACATGGAAATTTTTTGAAAACATAAAATGATACCCATGTTTTTCTCTTCCCAAAAGCTTCCAAAATGTGAAATTATTGAATTATAGAGATTATAGGTCAAATAAATGGCCACAAAATGGGTTTGGGACAATTATCAGGTCATTTATAACCTTTATATTATTAGTTTTACCACCATAAAAAAGCATTTTTACCTTAACTCTGGTAATTATCTTTTCACTATTTTCACTATTACATATGGTAAAAAATTAAGTTGAAATTTTTATATAATATAAATTATGATGACTAAAAATATGGAATATGTTTTTACAAATTGAATTCACATAAGTGGAATAATTCAATTTAAAATTTAACACCCGACAGGATGAAAGAAAGGTTTTCCAAAAACATTTTTTATAAGTATTGAATGATTTAATATCCAAACTAAATATGGAATTTATTCAAATGTTATAAATAAATTAAATTTCAAAATAATTGGGCGAATTATACCTTTAAAAAAAATTTAAAATATAAATTATATTTGTAAATAATTTAAATGAAAATGTAGTTTTCATTTAAAATCGAAATTTTCACTATTCGTTAAAAAATTAATATTTTCAGAAAATTATCAAAAATTCACCATAAGAAAAATTTGACATATAGATATCAAAAATGAAGATCAATTCGTCACATAATGTTTTTTAAAATTTTGAAAAAGTATTTTTAAATTTGGTCTGGAAAGCGTGGCTACACCGTCTTTTATAAAAATATAGTTTTTTAGAAAACACTTCTTTTTCTTTCAAATGGGGATTATTTTATTTCTAATCTATTAAATTACATTGAATTTATTTTATACACGTTCAAAGTAAAAAAGATTCATAATTTATTTAGCACCATTCATACCTACAATCTTACCAACTTGGTTATAATGGTCATGTTTAAATGATAGTATTTTAATAGAGTATCATATTTCATTTAAACCTGGTGTTGTGAGCATCACTAGCTATCAAATAGATTATATTTGTTTAAAAATAAATAAACTGAAAAGTATAATGGTATTATAATCTATTTTAATCTTGGATTTTTGTGTCATACATGCTATCAAATTTTATGTTCCTCTTGTAAAATAACAGGGTGTTACATTCTACTCCCCTTAAATAAATAGAATAATATAAATTTAATCTTTATCTCGAAAATTATGGTTTTGATATTTGAAAATACCTTAATTTGAAACCCATATCATAAAAAGTGTTATTAAAAATTCCTCTTGATAAGATAGAAAGGAAAGTATAAATATCATCTAGAATGATACATTACTAGGTTTCAAATTAAGTTAAATTTGTGGTAAATGAAATAATGGCCATGGATGTAATTAACTACACCCATGGATTAATTGAGAGTGACAAAGACCATGGCCATGATAAAGTTAACCTCAAAAAATCCTTAAATATATGATGAGTTTAAAAACCATTGACTCAACTTAAATGAATGTAAAAGGATACATTTTTTCGAACAAGATCTTTTTTAAAAAGCTGAGTAATTCTTTTACAGTCTATGATTATAATGAAATATACTTACTCGATGTATCCATATGCAATAAGAATAATTGAATAATTTTTTATGATTAGATCATTTTCCTTTTCATATACTACCTTATGAAATGAATATCCTAAAGTTATTTTTTTTATTATGAAAGAACTAAAATTAAATTTTAACGGATCATAAGAATCATAAAAGAGTAATAGGATATTACAATTATCTTTACTAAGACCAAAATTGTTAGAAAAAGTTACCCAAAGACACTAATTGTTCAACTTAATCCATTCCATAAATAGTTAATGCGAAGGCTCTTCAAAAATATGTATGACTATTTTTAGAAGGAAGGTCACTAAATCAACATTATATTCCCTAGAAAATATAATGCTGGTCTTAATCTCACATTCCAAATGTCAGAACACCTTAATCACCAGAAAAAAATAATTTAATAAATTAATTCTTCTGCAAACAAAATATCTGATTGAATTTATCCCATAAATCTAAACATGAAGTAAACTCCAACAAAGATAACATAAAAAATTAAATCACTAATAAATTTTATACTCACCAATTCTATCCCATAAATATATCTTTATCGCTATTATCCCAAAATCAATCCCAAGTTAAGGGTTATATTCCCCAAATCATGTGTTTAAAAAAAGAACAACTTTCTAATGAATCACTTTTCAAGGCCATTGGTACTATTCAATATATACTCTCAAATCATTAAATAATTAGTACTCCAATACAATACTTATACATTTCATAATTCTTATAACCAAAAATTTATTGATAAAATAATCCAATAATATAATTCTAGAATTGAAACATATGAACATTAATTATTCCACTTCAATCTAAAATGATCAACTAGGATTCCTAATCCCATTCCTTAAAACATTATTCCTTTTATATTTCATTTTTAGTATCTTTACCATTAGTAATATAATGATTACTCATACAAACCTACATATTCTCTTCATTATGTTTCCTCCCAGGTCCTCAATTTACAGAAATCCCATACTGCCAATATTTAAAACATTCAATCATCAATAATACCTTAGTGAGAACATTATTATCATCCATTATGTTAACAAAAAATTTTATTTTTCCTTGGAAATTAGATGATTTGTTTCATTATTTTCCAAACATAAGATATTTTCATCTTCCTTTGAGAAAACATCCTTAGTGTCTATTTCCACATTTCTTACATTAATGAAATCTATACTTCTTTCCTCTATGGTTTACAATATTAAAGATCTTAATTGGTACCACAATTATATTCATTAGTTAGTCTAAGAGTTGGTTAATTTGTTAGATCGTATTCATATATCATGATAACTGATTTGGAATTATGAAAATATCTATCACCCTAGTTATCATCCCATTTAGTCTCTCATAAAATCTTTCCCTATCACATTCAAACATTATACAGTTCCATCTATTGAATAAAACAAAAAGTCACATTTTGAGAATTAGTAATTGTTTTTTTGAAATCATAGAGTCATGAGAAATCATTAATAAGATATCTAAATCATGAAACTGTGTTCTAATTATTTGAAACTTTAAGTTTAAAATAGGTTATTTTGGGTTATCATATATTAAAATGCTTAATGATTGTTTATAAAAAATATTAATTATCCTAAGAATATCCCCAAGTAGTGTCAAACTGGGTGCACAGTAAGGCCCATTTTCATGTACCAGATAAAACCTCAGTCAATTCCTACATGCCTTTTTTAAAGTCATTACCCCTAAGTATATCTATATTGTAACTAGGTACAGTTGTAAGTTACTGAAAAGGATGAACCTCTATAAAAAACAACACAATCTATACAATAAAAAAATTAGGATGTTCTTATATACCTACACACAATTTCTCAATAGGGTAATATTCCATGATTTATTATTTCTAAAATATATTTCCCAAGGATTATACACAAAGTCATCTGATACCAAAAATAAATACCTCAAACCATATATCCCAGAGTTGATGGTTACTTTGTTAAATTGGAATATGATAAAAGGAGTCAAATCCTAATAGACCAAATAGTTTAGTACTCTTAGTAAAATAGATACATACTTTTAATTCACAGTAAAACATAAAATGGAAAAAATGAATAAATTGATTTCTTTGAGAACGCCATTTTTCCTAATAGTGTATCCAAACATATCAATTAAAAACACTTCATAGTATTCTATGGAAAATAATACATAATAAATGGTTGATCTTAAATAATAGTAAGGGTAAACATATAGTGTAAGATATCATGAATAAATAAGAATAATCAATTTGATACTATAAATAAGTAAAACCCATTCCATTTAATTAAAAAAATTATCATAATATGATGTAAATAAATTATCAGAAAATAAATACAAATAAATAATCACATAATCTTGAAAATTATCAATTTAAATTTTAACTAATGGAATAAAATAATGGAAATCAATAATTAATCTTATTATGAGGTAATTTCTAATGTTATAAATCTGAAACAAACTATAAAGACCTTTCAAAATAAAATTTAAATATATGGGTAGAATCCCATCTAATTTTGATAACTGATTTCTCTAAGAGGTCTTATTAATGCCTCAAGGGGAGACCTATAGCTAGGCCCCACCTATAACATACTATTTCCAATTTATTACTCATATTGAATGGGTGATACCTAATGAATATCAATATTCATATAAAAAAATAAACATAAAAATATTAATAGTTACCCCAACGAATTAAATATAATCATTAACCATCCATTGTAATATGGTGAGTGGTAATAAAATTGTATATCCTTAGTCAAAATGATCATAAAAAATCAAAATAATTTTAAAAGTATTATGTGGATACAACATATCCCTAGTGGATCATAAGTAAAATAAATGGCTGATGCCATTGATGAATAAAAATACCATAAAAATGTCATTAATTTTTTAGGAAAATATCCACTTCATTTGGAAAAAATATTTAAATGAAAAACTGTAGAAAATATTTTGAAATTAATTTTCTTCTAAAATATCCTTTTAAAAATTTTAGAATAATCTTTAAAACATTTAGTGGTCATGATGGTGGAAATAATAGTTCATTCCACACATTCTAAAATAAAGATTAATTTCAAAGTATTAGGAAAAGGCAAACAAGCATAATTTTGAGATTGAAATGAATATTCCTAAATTTTTATTGGTAAAAATTATAAAATGTTTTAAAAAATATATAATAAATTATTTTTATAATGTTAAAAAAATTTATGAAAACAGTTTTAGAGAACAATAATTTTGATGAAAAAGGATATTTAACAGAAGGGAGAAATATAGTCAAATTGTATTAACAACATTTTCTTAATAATTTTATATACCATAGAGTGTATAAATGGTTATATTACATGAAATTTTCCTAAATAATAAAATTATATATAAATATATTGATATTAATATATAAATATGAAATAATTTCCCTAAGGTATACTTACACAAAACTAATCCCGAATATTGATGATATTACGAAATAAACTGTTACAACTTTGGTAACTTCAGCATCATAATACTTATAAAAATTAACATAAAATGAAATTTTAAATACAATTAATGTAACACCCCAAGCTTCTACATAACGTTTCCCTTTGAATAATGTAATAGCTTGCATTGTACACAACTTCGAGATTCTAACACACCACAACCAATCAAACTAGCCATTATGAATAGTAATACATACTTTTTTTTAAATTTTATAAATTTTATATTTCAAAATGGACTTCATTTTTTGGATTCGGAATATCAAAATTATCCTAGGGTGAAATTTTGGTACTTTTCGGATAACTTTCATATTTTGATGAATAGTGAAAATTACTAAATTTTAATTAAAAACAACTTTATTATAGAAATAATCAATAGTGATAAATTATGATTTTGAGTGGTTTTAAAGTATAGTTTTAATATAGTGTTACCATTTAATAAAATTTTGGTCATTTGACATAATTTCACAATTAAACCAGACATGAAAAAGTGTCAATCTTTTGATAGTTATTATCTCCTAAAACACGCTTTCTGTTTGAACAACGGGAATTAATTTTAAATTAATTTCTTCCACTTCTGTGTTTAGAATTAGTAAAAATTGATTCCATATTTGGAATCGGGATGTCCAAATTGTGTAAATAGGTAACTTTTATTTTTAGACATTTTGAATAATTACTTCGGTAAATATTTTATTTTCCATGGTTAAAGGGTAAATCCGGTAAATAAGGGTAAAAACGTAATATTATTATAATAATAATAAATTACCCTAAAACGTGTCCTAACCTTATTTATTGATACAAGTCCGACAATGTGTATCTTGGGGTCGATTTTGGGACCCCATGGATCCACTTGTAAGTGATAATGACACTTTATATTAATTAATTTAAAATAAATACAAAAATGACATAAGCATATATCTTTTAGCAAAAAAATTTTACATAGGGTTATATATGTTGGATTTTAGACTATAAATATTCCTTATAAATATAAAAGTATTTCATACATAATGGTATTTTATTTATAATATTTAGACATTTAATATTTAATATTATTTATGACACAATAATGATGTAGTATTTTCTTTATTAATGAAAGAATCAAATAATTCATATTATAAATGTTAAAATAAATATAATTTGAATGTTTTGATGACATCCATGAATTTAATTGCTTAATATGAAATTATATGATTTCTTAAATAAATTTGTTTCTAATTAATAAACTTTTTATAAGTTTAAAAATAATCAATTATTGAATAGTGTCAAAATTCACATAAAAGTGTTTTTAAAAAAACTATTATATTATTAATTGATATTAAATTCCTAAAAATCTAAGGTTTGGCCAAGAGAATTATATCATGATATGTGTGTCATTAATGGACCACTTGGGGGTCTCTTGGAGGTATATAGTTAGTTTGTTAACTATATAATATAAAAATACAGAGTGATAGGGTAAGTGTCAAACTAAATAACTAAGAGTTAAAACAAAAACATAAGGTTAATATAATGACCCAAACCTGTCTAAATTATATTGGATGAGTGGTTTTCGACCCATCCCCACATTAAAATTTAAATAACTCACTCTTTATCCATTAGAAATCGAATATGAATTTATTATAAAATAATATTTCTAGCTTTTCCAATGGTTCCCCTTACCCCTCTTATAAAAGGGAACTCCCCCTGCTCACTAATTCACACATTCAAAGCCTTTTGGTTCGGCCAACCGCTGCCAAAATACTCTCTCAACTTCCATAAATTCAACTTAGAGGCCTTATTTGGATCAGAAAGACAACCTATGGAGCCATTTTGATCAAATCAAAAGGAAGACCCCGAAGAAGAGGTAATGTTTTCACCGCCCTTTTTCAAGTTCATTTCTTCTTCAAAGTCTTATTTCTTTGTTATTCCCTTTATAAAATAATAAATCAAGTATCACCTATATACTGTGATATTAGTAATAATATGGTACAACCATATTCATTATTCTATCAATCCTTTGAATGACATGTCACTATACGTGCATACGTACAGCTTACCATCTCCACGTCGTGATGTAATTGTTATTCAATATATTATTATTTGGATGGGTATAATAATGATGTGAAATTCTTTTAAATAATAAATATAACATTATTATGATTCGTTATATATGATATACCATCCAATTATATATTATTTTAATATCAAAAGAATGATATTGTCGCTCATGCGTACGTACGGACTACCGTCTCCACGAACGTGATGAGGTTCATTCCCCATCGTATCCATTCAAGAATAAATTTCATTTGATGAATAAAAATAATTTCTAGAGACATGATATAATTCTAGATATGAATATTATACATCCCATCCATAACAAATACGGCTTGCATAACAAATAATATAATGGAAAATGAATCCGTTAACACCCGAAACGACGATAATAATAAGATATTGTTAACAAATCAATGATAAAAGATCATATATGATATCATATTAATGTAAATGATTCTTGTGTAATTAAATAAAAATTATTTCACAATTATACAGGAGATTAACCTACTATCGACCAAGGAAAATGTACAATGTAAGGGGTTTCTTATCTCACTTTTAATTCTGTGAGATTTCCATTGTTCACCACTTATTTATTGCATGTGGTGTGTGTACTTCCCATGATTGTATTCATTGTGTAATATACTTTATTTTTTTATATTTACATAATCATTGTGTGATCCTTCTTCCATGGGTGTATGTTTCTTAAGTCACATAATCTATAAGGGAATTTGAAATTTCAATTTCCACTCATTCGGCATTAGGCATACTTCATTGATTATTTTACTCCAAGATTAATTTGGGAATAACTATTCATTTGATTATGTTATAATTTCCACTCCCCTTTCTATGGATATACTTTTGATACACATAATCACTCCATTTATAAATTCTCAGGTCATCTATTTGAACTTGATAAGAGTAATTTTAACTCAATCGCCACTTGTTGAGTTAAATATCCAATTCATTGGTGTTGTTTTTACAAGAATATGTGTGAATGTCATCTGATAGATTTAAAATAAATATCCAATCATATTTATTGTATTTATATTTTTCACTCATAATTATGTCGTTGATTTATCCTTAACCTAAGGATATGATCATTATAAGAAGTTTCATCTCAAATTACATTCCATTGATACTCCTTTATTGTTATACACCAAATCACTTTTATATGGTGTATATAATGTACTTTGAAATAGTATATCATGAATCCATTTATTCTCATGATATTATATGGGTTTTTATTACCTCAATTATTTGTATTCAATTTTCTTCCTTTTGGTTAGTAACTCTAACTAAAATATCATTTTAAAATGTTTTAAAGATTTATTATTCTAAATCATTCTCTTTAATGTCCATGTTTTAAAAATGGTTTTAAGGATTTATTTATATGGAAATTAATGTTTTAAAATTAAAATTCATTTTCAAAATTTCAAAGTGGTATGGGACACTTAGATTAAAAAATCTATTTAAAATGGCTTCTTGATAAATAGTGATACTTTTAATTGTTTTTATGAAAAAGGGTGATATTTCTCTCAAATAGTTTTTATGATTATTTTCATCTATGTCAATATCCTTCATTGATCTCGATTGAGGTTAATATGATACAATAAAATCTTCCATATTGTATGGAATGATTTATGATTGACTATGGATGTTCTATTTTTATACTATTCATGGTTTGTGGATAAAGTATTGACATTTCGTATGCTAGTTTTAATACGAATGTTTATGTTTTGTTTCAAACTTTTCATATGAGGAATTCATTGGACTTAGTAAGTGATAGGTGGAGCCCACTATAGCTCCTCGATGCATCGGTAGGTCTCATGGGACAAACTAGTGTCTTGGCACGAGGCCTTGAAAAAATCTTATTTGTAGTATTGGCACGAGGCCTTGGCTACATGGTTATGATAGTCTGACATTATGCATTCCGTCATTATGAAAGTGGTTATTGATATTTTCATGTGATTATTCGACTAGTAGAATATAGATGTGAATAATTAAATGACATTATTTCATTTTAACCTTTCCATATTATGCTAAAGTTCATGTTTAAAAGGCTTTTGTTTTAGCTATACATTGCCTTAAATGTTTATGATTATTTATGAATGTTTCCGCTATATTGTTATCCTTACTAAGAATATGATCTCACCCCTTTAAATGTTTTATTTTTCCCAGGATGTGAAGAAGTAATTTATGAATGAACTGTAGGGATAATATGAGGGGATATGAGTGTGGACTATAGAGACTATCTTATTGTAGTTTTCATTTTTATGTTGTAATGTAATACTTATGAATATATCTAGTTTTTTCAAGGCTACTAAACTAATAGGTCTTTCGAGATTTGATATTTCTTGTGATCATGCCAATATTATGTAATAATGCACCGACTCCAGGTAACTGGGGTCGGGGTGTTACAGTTGGTTTCAGAGGAAGTTTAGTACAAACCTTGGAAGATAGATTTAGATAAACTCTAATTAGATCACATAGACCTAAGATAGAATTTGAGGATTAGTATAGAAGAACTTCCTATAATTTTGGTATTGTAGAGATTTTGTGAGTTTTCTGAGAAATTCATCCCTGTCTAGATATGAGTAGGTAGAGGCGGCTGTGACACATATATACCTAGGGGTAAAACCTGAAAACACCACTTTGAGCTAGACTCAAATGAGAACTGGTGCACAACAATGGGCCTTGCTGCACTTTTGGTTACGACACTCCCTGGGGATATGCTTAGGATAATTTACATTTTCTTTACAAACCAATTTGAAGTATTATATATAAGATGAGAGTAAATGACCTTGGTTAATCCTAATGTGTTTCAAATTGAGAGTATGGTGACATGATATTCTTTAAATGATTTTATGACTACTGTAAGTCACACAATTCTTTTTGGTTTTAGTCAACGGCTGTATTCTAAGGAAGTCCTAGTAACTTTGGGAATGATGTAAAATGGGAAAACGATTGTGGAAATGAGCAACAAAATGGAGTGTTAATAGGCGTGAAAGATATCGTGTTCATGCCAAATCAGTTTTACAAAAATATGATCAACAACATATATATTTACCAACTCCCGGACTCAACAAGGAAGAGAAAGGCGATGAATGATAAGAGCTCCAACAATGGAGACTATGGAGAAAATAATCCTCAATTTCCATCATGCAAGAAATGTGGAAGAGACACCTGGGAAAGTGTCTCAATGGGACAAAGAAATGCTTTACATGTGGGAAGGAAGGACATAAAGTGAAGAATTGCTGAATAAAAATGAACAGTACTATGGAAGAATATAAAAGTGGTTCCAAGAATCCATTTATAGTCATTTGCCGTAAATGTAGGGGACTTGGCCATTACCCGAGTGAATGCCATATTCTATAGGATATTTTCTTGGTCAAAGAAGAAACTATGTAGAAATAAATGGTTGGATAAATGTTTAAAAAGTATTAGTGCTCCTTGTTGATGGGTTTACTTTGGAATAATTTTCTCTTGTATTTGTAACACGTCAATTTGCCATGTGAGAATGATATTTGAGGAATAATTATCTTTTCTCTTGTGGATATAGTTATAAATAACCATTTGGTTTTATATGATCATTGGGTTTGAGGCAATTACAAATTATTATAATTTGGGATGAAAATGCAAGGTATGTGATAACATTTGTGGTTAAATTATATTATAGTTATTTTGAGAAATTTATCTCATTTTGGAAATGTTATGAAATATAGTTTTTGCAAAAGGACAACACGCAGACCATGTGACAACCCGTCGCGTCGGACAAAGCTGTGGGAATCGAACCCACAACCAAAGTGCGATTGGGGTTTATCGCCTACCACTGGACTACATTAAGTCCCTGGTTAGTGTGACTATTATTTTTAGTTTAATGATTTTATTGATCAATAATAAATTTTTTGGGATCTTATGTCTTATCAAATGAATACCCTTAGTATAAGAAAATGATTTGGTGATTAAGTGGTGAATGTTATTTTGGAAGATTTTCGCTTTGTTGGGGACACTATATGCCCAAAGAAAATAGTGTTCTATGGGATTTTATTTTAGGGGTATTGGTGGATTTTTATCTATGTATTTATTGTGGATTTATAGTAATTTGGGTTATTTATGGAAATGATCAACCTATAATAGAGAATTTGTGATTAGGTTAATCACTTTTAAGTATGCGACTTTAAGAGTAGTTGATGTCATTTGGAGATAGAATTTAACGTGGAAGACTACATAACCAAATTCTTCTAAGTTTTGAGTTTCAATATTAGTTTGGATTATATTGAAGTATTTTAAGGACAGTTTATTATTGAATGGTATTTATTTAACTATGGGGTATTGTTGGTTTAATTTTAGAAATTAAGATTAGTGTTTTTTTCTCTAATGGAATATCCATTTGGGGGATCATCAGATCTTATACTAACCCTTTTGGTTTTGATTAATCTCTAAATGCAAGGTAAATATATAGTTTATCCTACATGGATCAAGTTATTCTATAGAATCTCTTCTAGTGTGACCAAGTCTTATTGAATACTCATTGTTAAAAAAATTGATTTAGTGGTAAAAATTTATTAAAGAATGAAACTATACATAAAATGTATGTATATATCTTTATTTTCTTATTAAATATCATAAATTAATTCCTCATCCATATGTAATGTATCTTAAAAAAAATTTATCTGCTTACTGTTCCTACTGAGAGACTAATGATCGTTTGTCCCAACACAAGTTTGTGGTTTTCTTATTGTTAACTTTCTCCTGATCATGTTTTCTATCCCTCCCCCATCAGAACTTGACACTTAGTTTATCGTCCATATCCATGTTTTCCTATATGGAATCCTAGTGTGGGTTATCTTGGGTGACCTTTATACTTCTCTTTCTTTCTTTTAAAGTGATAGTTTTATTGACTCTTTTTTCGATGTGGGATTTTCCATTATATTCTCAAGACCAATTGTAAAAATTTCAAGTACGCAATTTATAGAAGGAGGGGATAATGTAACACCCCAAACATCCATAGAACGTTTCCCTTTGAATAATGCAATGGCTTGCATTGTACGCAACTTCGAGATTCTAACACACCACAACCAATCAAAATAGCCGTTATGAATAGTAATACCTACTTTTTTAAATTTTATACATTTCATCTTTCACAATGGATTTCATTTTTGGATTTTTAATATCGAAATTATCCTAGGGTAAAATTTTGGTACTTTTCAGATAACTTTCATATTTTGATGAATAGTGAACATTACTAAATTTTAATTAAAAACAACTTTTTTAATCGAAAAAATGAATAGTGATAAATTATGATTTTTAGTGGTTTTAAAGTATATTTAGAATATAATTTTACCATTTAATAAAATTTTTTCCATTTGACATAATTTGAAAATTAAACCAGACATGATCAAGTGTCAATCTTTTGATACTTATTATCTCTTAAAAACACGCTTTTTGTTTTAACAAAGGGAATTAATTTTCAATTAATTTCTGTCACTTGTATGTTTTGAATTTGAAAAAAATGGATTCAATATTTGGAATCAAGATGTCCAAATTGCGTAAATAGATAAATTTTGTTTTTAGACATTTTGAATAATTATTTCAGTAAATATTTTATTTACCATGGTAAAAGGGTAAATCCGGAAAATAAGGGTAAACAATAGTATTATAATTATAATAAATTACTCTAAAACGTGTCCTAATATTATTGGATGAAACATGTACTACAATGGGTATCTATGGGTCGATTTGGGGACCCCATGGAGCCACTTGTAAGTGATAATGAAACTTTATATTAATTAAGTTAAAATAAATACAAAAATGAGATAAGCATATATCTATTAGAAAAACAATTTTTACATAGGGTTATATATGTTTGATTTTAGACTATAAATATTCCTTATAAATATAAAAATATTTCATACATAATGATATTTTACTTATAATATTTATACATTTAATAATTAATATTATTTATGACACAATAATGATGCATTATTTTCCTTATTAATGAAAGAATCAAATAATTGGTATTATAAATGTTAAAATTAATATAATTTGAATGTTTTGATGACATACATGAATTTTATTTCTTAATATGACACTATATGATTTCCTAAATGAATTTTCTTCGAATTAATAAAGTTGTTAAGACTTTAACAAATATTTATTATTGAATAGTGTCAAAATTCACATAAAAGAGTTTTTAAAACAAATATTATATTATTAATTGATATTAAATTCCTAAAAATTTACGGTTCGGCCAAGAGACTTATATCATGATAGGTGTATCATTAATGGACCACTTGGTGGTCTCTTGGAGGTATATAGTATGTTTATTAACTATATAATATAAAAATACAAAGTGACATGGTAGGTGTCAAACTAATTAACTAAGAGTTAAAACTAAACCATAAGGTTAATATAATGACCCAAACCTGTCTAAATTATATTGGTTGAGTGGTTTTCCACCCATCCCCACCTTAAAATTTAAATAATACACTTTTTATCCATTAGAAACAGAATATGAATTTATTATAAAATAATATTTCTAGCTTTTCCAAAGGTGCTCCTTACCCCTCTTATAAAAGGGAACTCCCTATTCTCACTAATACACACATTCAAATCCTTTTGGTTAGGGCAAACCCTTCCCAAATACTCTCTAAACTTCCATAAATTCAACCTAGAGGCCTTAGATTGATCAGAAATCCAACCTATAGTGCCCTTTTGATCAAATCAAAAGGAAGACCCCGAAGAAGAGGTAATGTTTTCACCACCCTTTTTAAGTTCATTTCCTCTTCAAATTCATCTTTATTTGTTATTACCATTCTAAAATAATAAATAAAGTATCTCCTATATACTGTGGTATTATTATAAATATGCTACAACCATATTAAGTATTCTATCTATCCTTTGAATGATAAGTCACCATATGTGTGTACGTACGGCTTACGGTCTGCACGCCGTGGTGTAATTGTTATTCAATATTAATTATTTTTATGGGTATAATAATGATGTTTAATTCATGTAAATAATAAATATTACATGATAATTATTCTGTATATTTGATATACCATCCAATTATATATTATTTTAATATCAAAAGAATGATATTGTCGCTCGTGCTTACGTACGGACTACTGTCTCCATGAACGCGATGAGGTTCATTCCCCATCGTATCCATTCAAGACAAAATTTCATTTGATGAATAAAAATAATTTTTAGAGACATGATATCATTCTGGATATGAATAAGATACATCCCATCAATAAAAAATACGGCTCACATAACAAATAATATAATGGAAAACGAATCCGTTAACACCCGAAACGACGATAATTCTAAGATATTATTAAAAAATCAATGTTAAAAGATCATATATGATATCATATTAATGTAGGTGATTCTTGTGTAATTCAATAAAAATTATTTCACCATTATACTTGAGGTTAACCAACCATCGACCAAGGGGAAAGTACAAAGTAAGGGGTTTCTTATCTCACTTTTAATTCCATGAGATTTCCATTGTTCACCACTTATTTATTGCATGTAGTGTGTGTACTCCCCATGATTGTATTAATTGTGTAATATACTTTAATTAATTGATATTTACATCATCATTGTGTGATCCTTCTTTCATGGGTGTATGTTTCATAAGTTACCTAATCGATAAGGGAATTTGAAATTTCAATTTCCACTCATTCGGATTTAGGCATACTTCATTGATTATTTTACTCCAAGATTATGTGTGGAATCACTATTCATTTGATTATGTCATAATTTCCACTCTCATTTTTGTGGATATAATTTTGATACACATAATCACTCCATTGATAAATTCTTAAGTCATCGATTTGTACTTGATAAGAGTAATTTTAACTCAATCTCCATTTGTTGAGTTAAATATCCAATTCATTGGTGTTGTTTTTACAAGAATATGTGTGAATGTAATTTGATTGATTTATACTAAATATCCAATCATATTGAGTGTATTTATATTTGTCACACATAATTATGTCGTTGATTTATCCTTAACCTAAGGATATGATCTTTATAAGAAGTTTCATCCCAAATTACATTCCACTGATACTCCTTTATTGTTAGACACCAAATCACTTTTATATGGTGTATATAATGTACTTTGACATAGTATATCATGAATCCATTTATTCTCATGATATTATAATGTTTTTTATTACCTTAATTATTTGTATTCATGTGTCTCTCTTTTGGTTAGTAACTCAAACTAAAATATCATTTTAAAATGTTTTAAAGATTTATTATTCTAAATCTTTCTTATTACTGTCTATGTTTTAAAAATGGTTTTAAGGATTTATTTATATATACAATAATGTTTTAAAATTAAAATTAATTTTCAAAGTTTCAATGTGGTTGTTGGCACCAAAATCATACATGCAAAGAAGGGACAGAAAAGAAGCCCTGCGCGCTGCCTCGTGAAGCGATGGTGCGAAGCACCCCCCGATCATCGCGGTCGCCGCACAACACAGGAGGCGGTAACACTCCGTGAACGCCCTGACGTTCATGAGCTTGCCGCGAAGCACAGAAGTCGGTAACCCTCCACGAACGCCCTAATGTTTGTGAGCCTGCTGCGAAGTACAAGATGCGGTAACCCTCCGTGAACTCCCTGACATTCGCGATCCCGCCGCGAAGCATATGAGGTGGTAACCCTCTGTGAATGCACTAACGTTCGCGATCCCGCTGCGAAGCACAGGAGGCGGTAACACTCCGCGAACACCCTGACATTCACGATCCCTCTACGAAGCAACCGCCACCCCTTCGCACCGCGTGAGATCTACTTCACGACACCCCTTGCCTATAAATACTGGGTTCCCCCTTATCCAAGAAGACCGACGATCCGACCTTTCGGCTTCTCAACTCCTAAATCACGAATCACCCTTCGCCCCCCAGGAATCAGGAGCTCTACGAGGTACTTCTACTTCGTAAGATGCCTTCGCCCTCTCTCCTCTTGAGCCCCTCTTCTGAGAGGGATGCCCTTCGCGAAGCCTAAGGGAATTCGCAGAGGAAGGGGATTCCCCAGGGAACCTAGGCAGCCACGGAGCGTTTATGCTTTACGAAACACCCATCCGGTAGTAGTGATCCACATGCCAAGGCAGGGTCGTTGTACATCGTGAAGCACACTGCTTCTCAGCACCTTGATCCGCGAGGCCCCTCTGCTTCGCGAGGCAGTGCTCCGTGAATACTATTCCACTTCGCGAAGCACCTCCCAGTCACACCCCTGCCCCATGCTAATGCAGAGGCAATCCACTTCGCGAAGCATACTCCTTTGCTTGGAAATTCCTCTTCCCGTGCGACCCTCCAGGTTTGCACTATGTGATTTCAAAATCCCATGGACAACACCACCCGTAGAGTTTCTTCTCCTAATGCTTCTTCGCATAGGCACGCTAGCGGCTATTGCTTTTTCTCATAGGCACGCTAACGTGGACCCCTCGATGGTTCCCTCTGTGACCTCCTTTTACCACGACCTTACTGGTACCTTCCCTCCCCCAAGGAGCAGAGGGTGCCAGTCATGTGAGTCCTAGGTGTGTAGAGTGAACCCTTCTCGTCTGAGCTGCCAGACATTAAACTGCCAAGCCCCCCATCCTCAACACATGACGTTAAACTGTGATCTGACCCCGTGCCTCACACGCAGGGTCCACCCCAGCCCAGACATTCTTTACGCCACTCATCTCCACGGAAATGGAATCACCCTCACACAGGATGATATCCTTCTTCTCGGAGTGGCGCATGTCCATGGGAGAAGGGAAACCACCCTGGTATAAGCCCCAAGCCTCTCTTGCGAATGGTAGCACCCATGCACCTCCACACTTCCCCACTGTCAAGGCCAGTGGAGGGCGTGATAAGGAATGAGGAACCTTCCATATTTGGTCCCAAATCCCTCTCTCGCCGTGCTTTGTCACACTTCGGCCTCCATCCTAGAGAAAGTCCCAACACCATGGGCCACCCAACGTGTAATCCCCTCTTTGTTTCTCACGGACGCACCCTTCACGACGTGATCATCAGGTCTCTGCTGCCTCTAGTTTCTCACACCGAGCACGACTCACGTGGGCTTAGAGTAAGCATTGGCCATGACAACACCTCGTCCAGCATGACATTAAACTGTATGCCCTCATCCAGCATGATGTTAAACTATATTCCCTTTTCCAGCAATGACATTAAACTGCACACCCACTCTGAACTAAGAGGTATTTGATCCATGTCACGGCATGGTATGTAGGAAGCATCCGCGAGGATCAAGCCAAACTGTCATTTCTTCACGTCAGGTTCCACCCTCATCCAGCATGACATTAAATTACATTCCAGTCTGACGGAAAGCCGTTGCGACCAACCTAAACTATGAAGACTTTGATCCTTGTCATGGCACGGTACATATGAAGCCTCCCTGAGGTTCAAGCCCATCTTCCATCGGACCAAGGTCCCATCTTCACGTCAGTACGCCGACACCCACCACAAGTGGAACCCCAGGTTCACCTTCACATTGGTTCACTGAAGAAGCACACCTAAACTATGTGGTCTTTGATCCATGTCAAGGCACGGTAAGTAGGAAGCCTCCCAAGGGTTCAAGCCCACCAACTGTTGGTCACCCTGACCTTCATTCGTGTAAGGTCACCAACACCTCGGTAGCCTAGTGTGTAAGCCCCATACCATCTGGACCAAGGTCTTCACTCACGTCGGTTCAGTGACACACCCTTTGAACTACGTGGTCTTTGATCCATGTCAAGGAATGGTATGTAGGAAGCCTCACGAGGTTCAAGCCCACCATCCAGTCGTTCTGACCTCATTCACAACGGTCCACCCCCGTCCCGCATGATGTTAAACTGTATTCCACACCTCATCTGAACTACGGGGACTTTGATCCATGTCAAGGCATGGTACGTAGGAAGCCTTCATGAGGTTTAATCCCGCCACCAGTGTACCCCTGGGGTTCACCTTCACGTTGGCTCGTCGGCACCATCCCGAACTACGTAGACTTTGATTCCCTGCCATGGGGATACGTAGGAGGTCTCTTCGAGCCTCAAGCACAATCTCACTGTCCCCCTTGCGTTAGTCCCATCTCAGTCCCCCCTCCACTTCATCCACCTATCCATCATCCACCTTGATTCTCACCCAGACCGTTATATCCTGGTGAGATCATGCCATTCCGCTCCTCTTCACAACATTCAAGAAGCCACCCATGGGTTAGCCCCGATATCGGCATCCCTTCAAGGGAAATTCATCATTTTGATTCACTCCAGCTAGTGTTTTGATCAGGCCGACCCATCTCCAATGGATGTTAAACTTGCGACCTACCTCGTGATAAACATGAGATGCCTGAGGAAAACCTCGGATGGCACGCCCTTAACGTAACCGTCTCCGCTGGATGTTAAACCTGCGACAAAACCTGTGTCAAACATAGGAAGCCGATGAAAACCTCAGATATATGCCTAGGGCATATGATTCCCCACACTCGATGTGGGATGCCTCGGGCTTCCACACCCTCGAGAAGCCCCATGATAAGGGAAAAAAGACCAACACGCCAGTTCCCCAACATACAGTCATGCCACTGATGCCTCGACGTGACTTCTCCCCCGTCTGAAGGTTGCTGCCCTGACTGGATCCTTTGTAATGTCCTGAAAGAAGCAGTGTAATTAACCGGCGTCCATGGAAACATGGCACTGGCAAGATTTTGAAAAACAACGTATTAAATCTATGAGGGAGACTTGGACTAGGTGATGAGTTCTGAGGAGGAATCCACAGAAGGACAAACCGACATCCCATCATCTCATTTCGATCACGGTGCAGACTTCCCTGAATAAGGAGCGGATGCTGCCCACCTTTGGAAAGCGGGAATGCGGGGCAACAGCAGCGCATCCTCCACAGACGGATGCGCGCGCCCTGAAGAATGAATCGAAAACAAAAATGGTGAACCTGAAATGAAATTATTCTACTCAATGTGGAGATCAATAGCGTTCGAGACACTAGTAGATTAACATGTCACCGGATCCAGATATCCGGCACCGGGTCCCACCATGCAAATAGAGAGCCTATCATGAAACTCACCAGAAGTTGGGGTAGTAGAACGTTGGGCATTCCGTTCTGCAACGTGTTGGCATGGATCCTTCTTACAGACGTGGAGAATGGAATGACGTTGGGGAAATGGTTTTCAATCCTTTTCCTCGCAGTGCTGATGAGTTGATCCATCCGTTTCTCAGGAACCAGTTTGCTGCTATGGAGACACGATCACCACCCGCTCGCCTACGCAGGGGAAGGGAAAATACCGGCACAGCTTCCCCACATGGCTCTGATGCCGCCACGATGGCCTCTACATCCATGAATATGGGGCGCCCATGTCCCCTCTCCCCGTCAGAGATCATCCAGCGAAGGGTGATCCACAACCTTGTATGCAGGTATGAGGAGGAAGGGGTCATCCCAACTCGGTATACGGCTCGCCTGGACTTGGAGGCATCCAGGCCCCACCATCAACGCCGCCTTCAATGGCCGCGCAGGGATCCACTGCTTCCCACCCCAACCTTCAATTGTTTCAGGAGCCTGTCCCCAGAACTCCTCGATGACTTCTCGCCTTATGCTGATGAGGCGGGTGATGTCCTGCTTGGCCCGCTCAGAGTCCCAAGTCAGGGGATCCTGGCAAGGGATCCCACCTGGATGCATCAGCGCCGTCGACCGGCTTCGCTAGAAAAGCAGGTAGGCTATGCCCCTGCACCACCTGTGCCAGCCCGTCTAACCCGACATCAGCGTCGGGCCCGAGCTGAGGATTCTTGTCGAGGTGTGTTGACGTCAACTGCTACTATGGCCTGAGCCACCTCCGACGTGTAGCATGGAGTCCCTCTATACATTGAGTAGGGTAACTCTTTCACCTGACTAGGATTGAGGCTCCAACCGCCCCATGGGTAGGTCGGGTTGGCTCTCGGGGTTACAGGCCTTAGTGGTGATCGCCCCGAATCAATTCGCGGTAATGTCACCCCATACAGAGGGCCTCCCCATACCACTATTCCACAGAGCGTGGGCCTCCCCCGCTCTGAAGCACGTCAGGGAGACATGCCTCATGCTACCCCCATCTCGAAGAAAGTCCTGCCCCGCGGCAGTGATTCTCGGCGCAGTAACCTCTCTCGTGCCCACCATGCAGGGTATGGAGTCCCTCCTCCTGCCCCCGACCGTCGATGCGAAGGCACTGCCCATCCGGACCGTCTAAAACATGAGGGTCCTCCCTACATCCTCTCAGCAACTGGAGAAGGTACTCCTCACCCCGGAAACTCCAGGAGTGAAGGTCAGCCTCGCTCCTCCCACGTGGGTACTGTCCATGGAGGCTTTCCCCATGTGCCCTTCGACATTTTCCTAGGTGCCCCTCGGACCCCGGTTATCTCAAGCGGGATCCCTCTCCGTCATGGCGTCAGCGCCGCCCTGAGACCACATGTTGAGGATCAACCTTGTCCCGAAAAGCCATATAGGGGTAGGAGAGCGGGTCGTCGCCGCCACAAGAAGAGTCCTGGGAAGGCCCAGGTGGAGATCAAACCTACCCGCTTCTCGGATTCTAAAGCAGAATGAGACTCAGTGATAGAACCTTCTACCCAATCCTCCGTGTCAAGGACTGGGGCAGGGACTAGGCGCGTCAGCCTCATTCTCCCAGAATGCAAGGTCCACTAGATTTCTGGCTCCCTCCGCAGGTACATCTAGGAGGAAGAAATTGTGGAAATGCCGAAGGTCCCAACTGCGCAATCACCACCGTCGTCACCAGAAGTTCCCTATACCTCTACCAGAGATCACGGGGAGCTGTTTTTGGGACCAACGACGGTAGACCATTAGCGTAACCCATTGACGGTGGCTGCAACTCCTACACCAGAAGCTGTGGCTATTAGCCCATCGTATCGTGATATCGTGGTCAGGTCACCTCACTCTTTAGAGGATGGCCCGAAATTCGGTGGCCAGTCAGCTCGTTCTCCGTATTCTCTGCCGCCAGGTTTACTGTCCCAACGGTCCGTCTCGGTACCGCTATGATCGTACCACGATTCACTGTTTTATTTCACCCTTACACCGTAGTTTTAAACTAGTTTTGTAATGAATATTCCAAATATATTAATAAATTTAACTTCATGTTTGAATAAATCAATTAATTTTAATCAATATTATAATGTGCAATGTTAATTTTTTTTATTGTTTCAATGTAGGTGGAGGTGATTTGGAGGACCTTTGATGAAGTGGAAGAAAAATGGGCCAAAATTGCATGGATCCATGGACATCTGTCTATTGTTTTTCATAGTACACAAACTCTGTGCATCCAAATGGGAGGAAATTTTGTGGGCCTGTCCAAAACCGAATAATCTACATTTCTTATTAAGGAACCCAATGCTGATTCGGCTTCTATGGGGCCCATCCGAACTGATCTGTCCAAGCCACCGAATTTGGACCAAGTCAAATGTGGTGTTCTGTATTTTGTCAATATATTGAGATGTAATTGTCCAAAGGGTGCCCAACTTTCCGTGGAGATAGTCAAGAGGTAGGGATACAACTTTTATATTTTTTTCAAAGCGAGATAGGACTGTCTGAAGGCCGAAACACGTGGTACAAATGGATTGAAAAAATCTGTGTGCCTAAAACCACCTTCCAATTTTCCTATAAAATGGCACCTTGGGCTCTCCATTTGAAAGTTCGGCCAAGAGGAAAGGTGCTGCCATTTTGGAGTCCCCAAGTAGTCTTCTCAACATCCATAGAGGTTCTGGAGGCTATGGGAGGTGCTACTTCAACATCTTCTTCTTCTTCCCCTCCCATGGGTTTCTAAACCCCTTGTGATCACCCGGGGTGGAATGTGATGTAATCCCGAGCTTCAAAGTTGTATTAATTTGAATGAACTTTTTAATTACAGGTTGTATTTTGTTTTTCCTCATCCTATATTCTTATTTTATTGAGTTATGTACTGGTATGTCATGCTCAACTCATATGATCATGTTTGGGGGTACCCATTCATGTGATGTTTCACACACCGTTCACCACTTTCTTTTCCCCCTTTCAATTGCGGTGCTTGTGTGATTCATATTGGTCAATAGAAATCACACAAGCTCTATCAAGGCCGTGTAAATTTATGTCCTGGTATCACAATGAAATAACATGAAAACCTGGACAGCGCATCGAATTCTTCATGTGTTGCCTTGGTGAGTTTCGGTTTTGATGTCGAACACAAATCACCCAATCATCGGCGGTGTCTGGTGAATCGTTATGTGTTTTCGACTGAAACCTAGGAGGTATTCTAGTATAAACTTAGTAACAAACTGGTTCTAGGTGTTACAAACCAGGTATTAAAAGATCATAACCTCATCCCTTTAAGTGATGAAGGATGAGCATCATGAGACTTCCCTGGGTTCATGACGTTTAATCAATCTTGTTCATTTCTACTTTGTCTTATTGCTTTCATTTCCTATTTTCATCATTAATCATAAAACCCCCAAGTTTCAGAAAACCTAATTCACCATCTACTTTCATAATCAGAACCCTCTTTTTAAATTAATGATCTAAGGCTCCGTTGATAGACGACCTAGGGTTGCTGCTATACTGCAAAAAATCTAGTCAAAATTAAACAACTAATTTGATGCGCACGACAACGCGGTCAAATTTTGGCGCCGTTGCCGGGGAGCCAAGATCAATTTTTTATTTCATTCTTTATTTCATTTTATTTATTTTTTTTACTTCTTAATTATTACTCCTTTAAATACCCCACCCCCATTTGATTGTTTTTTGTTTTGGGTTTTGTCTTTATTTATTGTCGTTTTTTGGTGTGTTCTTTATCTATCTCTCTCTCTCTCTTCTTCCACATCTCCCTCTATAATTCTATAGTATAAAATTATATTCTTATTTCACCCTTCTTAAGTTTCTCTTTTATCCATCATAAATAAAAAAACACAACAAACAATCAATCAATCAAACTAGACATCATTGTTGCGTGACAAGATCTGGTAAAGGAACACTACTTGAATTTGATCCTGAAATTGAAAAGTCACTTCACACACAAATCAAGGCATCTAGAGAAGGTCAATCAAGTAACATTGTGGAACCCCTTGTGGAACCTCAAGTGTTCCTAAACAAATCCAAAATTGAACCATAAAACCCCATGGGAGAGGAGGAAGAGAAGGTAAGTTTTAACATCCTTGAGGCTATGAAATACCCTGTGGAAGAGCACTCCACTCTTCCTGTCTATTCGATGGAAGTGATCTCAAACGATGCACACACACACAATTCTCTCCTCAACCCAAAATCTAATTCTTTTTTGTTTTCTTCACCCATGGATTATTTGATTTTTGTTTCTTCTTTTGAATGTTGTGTGGGTTCAGAAAAATGTATATTTTGTGATTTAATTGATGAGTGTGTTTATTCTGAGGTACCCATGACGATCGATGATTCTGCAAATCTCATTTCAATAGATTCTCTTTCCTTTGAGAATAAACATGAGAAGATAGATAGTTTCATGGACCTCACTCCCCCTAAATCCCCACCCTCAATCCAGAAACAACCGGTGTTCGAACTTAAACAAATTCCTTCTAATATAAAATATGCATATCTTGAGGGTGTTGACTGATTGCCCGTCATTATTGCCAATAACCTCTCTCCACAATAGTAATTGAAACTACTCAAATTTTTGAGAGATTGTAAAAAGGAAATAGGATGGACATTGTCTGATATTCCCGGGATTATCCCATCTATTTGTATGCACTATATACTTTTGGATGATGAGGCTAAACCCATAAGAAAATCTCAAAGCCGGTTGAATCCCACTCTCCTTGAAGTGGTAAAATTAGAAGTTAGTAAATTACTTACTGCATGGATCATTTATTTTATATCTGATAGTAAATGGGTCAGCCCAGTGAAAATTGTGCCTAAAAAAACAGGAATAACAGTTGTGTCAAATGAAAGGAATGAATTGGTTCCAACACGTGTGCAAAACAGTTGGTGAGTCTGTATTTACTACCATCGACTGAATCAAGCCACGCGGAAGGACCAATTTCCTTTACCTTTCATTGACTAAATGTTATAATGATTGGCTGGTAAGTCCCATTATTGTTTCCTTGATGGCTATTCAGGTTATTTACAAATCCATATAGCCCCTGAGGATCAGGAAAAGACAACATTTACCTGTCCATTTGGCACATTTGCATACAGAAGGATGCCATTCGGTCTATGTAATGCTCCTGGTACTTTTCAGCGATGTATGTTGAGTATTTTTTCTGACTACCTTGAGAGTTGTATAGAAGTCTTTATGGATGATTTCACGGTATATGGATCTTCTTTTGATGAATTTTTGGAAAACCTAGGTTCTATCCTCCGCCGCTGCATTGAAAAAGATCTTGTTTTAAATTATGAAAAATGCCATTTTATGGTTGAGCGGGGGATATTTCTTGGGATTATCATTTCAAATAAGGGAATTCAGGTTGATAAATCGAAAATTTAATTAATTTCATCCCTTCCATTTCCAAAATGTGTTCGTGAGGTGAAATATTTCTTGGGTCATGCTGGTTTTTACTGGCGATTCATTAAAGATTTTAGTAAGATCGCACTTCCCTTATCCCGGTTATTACAAAAGGATTCTGAGTTTGTGTTTGATAAAAATTGTGAGGATGAATTCAATTTACTAAAAAAGAGTCTCACTTCACCTCCCATAATCCAACCACCTAGGTGGGATCTCCCCTTTGAGCTTATGTGCGATGCCTCTAACTTTGCAGTTGGGGCAGTTTTATCACAAAGGGTTGAAAAGGCTCCTCATGTCATTGTGTATGCCTCGCGTACCCTTGACCCTGCCCAGGTAAACGACACAACCACAGAAAAAGAACTCCTTTCTATTGTTTTTTCCTTGGAAAAATTCCGTTCATATCTTCTTGGGTCAAAAGTGATTGTGTTTTCTGACCATGCTGCCCTTCGTTCCCTCTTAAAGAAACCTGAAGCCAAGCCCTGCCTCATTCAGTGGATGCTCCTCCTCCAAGAGTTTGACCTTGAGAATAGAGATAATAGAGGGGTGGATAATGTTGTAGCTGACCACATTAGTAGGATTTCCCCACCATTGGACCATCATGTTGACTCACCCCTACCCATTGGAGAATTCTTCCCTCATGAGAACCTTTGTGATGTTGTGGACCTTACCCCCTGGTATGCGGACATTGTGAATTTTCTAGCAACATCTAGGTTCCCCCATGATTTTAGCACTTCACAATCCCAGAGACGTAAGAATGATTCTCGTTGGTACATTTGGGATGACCCATACTTGTGGAGAATTTGTAGTGACGAAGTAGTTCGTCGGTGTGTCCCTGACCATGAGTTCACCTCTGTTTTGACCTTCTGCCACACTTTGGCCTGTGGGGGCCACTTCGGCTCTCAACGTACAGCTCGAAAGGTCCTTGACTCAGGACTTTATTGGCCAACATTGTATAGGGATGCCCATAGATTTTTCAAGTCATGTAGTCGTTGTCAATTCACAGGGAATATCTCTAAGAGGAATGAAATGCCCCAAAACCCATGTTATTTTGTGAGATCTTCGATGCATGGGGCATTGACTTCATGGGGCCTTTTCCAAATTCATTTGGATTTTTGTACATTTTATTGGCTGTTGACTATGTATCTAAAGGGGTGGAAGCAAAGGCCTCCAGGACCGATGACTCTCGAGTGGTTGTTGATTTTGTGAGGTCCCAGATTTTCAGTAGGTTTGGTCTACCAAGATTCATCATTAGTGATCAGGGTTCACATTTATTCAATCGTAACATGAAAAACATGCATCGTAAGTATAGGGTTGTTCATAAAGTCTCCACTGCATATCATCCCCAAACTAACGGACAAGCATAAATTTCAATTCGAGAAGTTAAGCGAATCTTGGAGAAAACGGTACAACCCAATAAGAAATATTGGAGTTTTCACTTGGATGATGCACTTTGGGCGTACCGTACTGCTTTTAAAACACCGATCGGAATGTCACCATATAGGATTGTGTTTGGAAAATCATGTCACCTCCCGGTAGAGGTAGAACACCATACATATTGGGCTGTTAGACAATTTAATATGACCCTTTCATATGCAGGTGAGGAAAGAAAGCTGCAGATTCAAGAGTTGGAATAAATTCGATGTGATGCATATGATAACTCTCAAATCTATAAAGAGAAGACAAAGGCTATTCATGATAGCATGATTCAGCAGCGGAAGTTCCATATTGGTGAGAAGGTCCTCATATACAATTCCAGGATTAAGCTCCACCGAGGTAAGCTTCGTTCCCGATGGCTCGGTCCTTATACTGTTACTAATGTTTACCCTTTTAGTGCAATACAGGTTTTTCATGAGCAGTGTGGACGAAGTTTTACCGTCAATGGGTAGCGACATAAACACTTCTATGAGGATTTTCCACTGAATCTGGTGGAGGAAATCCACCTTCTCGACGCATCATACCAATAAAACACACCAGGTTTTATCCTTCCTTCTCACATTTTCAATTATTTCCTTGAGGACACTACATATTCTAGGTGTGGGGGTTGGATACATTCCTGGGTTAGTTAGGATTTTTCATCGTTTTCTCCTTTTTTTTCTCGTTTTGGCCTTCTTTATTGTATTTTTATTTTTCCCCATCAACAATTTTGAAATTCCATGATGTGGAGACCATAAGCGGGGAAAGTAAAAATACCATAACAAAGGCTAAAAAGAATTTGTGTGTGAGTTTACCATCAAAGAGTGATTTTTATTGAATTTTTTTCTGTCAATGATATAAATGGTCGTATCTTTGTAAAACCTTTGAGATGATTGATGCCCTTTATGTGAGTAGTCTTTTTGGAAAACTGTGTCACTAATATCTCCAACAATATTTGCACCAAACCACAAAGTGTAATTATTTCTTACTTAATATAAGGTAAATATATGTTGGGATAATATTTTTCAGCATTAAATGATATTTCCATACGTTCATTCCTTATCTGATCTGTTTCATTACTGTACCAGATTGACCTATGCGTGTGTACCTAATGTATGACTGTTGTAAACCCTCAAAAAAAAATTGTTGTGTCTTGGGAGGTCAAAAACCACTCCTCCTCAACCTTTGATCTTGTTATAACTATTTCAATTAGTGTCGTGAGGAGATCAAACAAGGGTTGAGAGATGAGTGTGATATTTGTTTCAATTGCAACTTCAAAAAAATATAATAAATGATGGGAGTGATGAAATGTGAAACATAAGGGGATATCTAGGTCAGGAGCTTATGGTTTGACTTATGGGAATGCTTAAATGAGTGGGTCTTGAAATATGATTGCAAAGGATGTAGGACAGGTTCGGTGAGAAAATCATTTAAGATGAAAAATGTTAAAATAACATATATTTATTGGATAGCAAGTGGAAAGAATAGCATGGAATGGTTTTCACACACACACATTGAGATTTAGGGTCATGGTTTACTTCTGAATTCCTTTCTCAATTGGGTATCATGAATATTTTCGAATTTCTCTATGATATGATTTATGAGACATCTTTTTCTATTTTCACTAGGAAGAACTCCTTGGTGTGGTTCGTGGATTGATCACTTTACTTTAAATAAAATTTCCTCAATTGATAAATCTTTAGGATGTTGGAAATATATATATATGAATCATTGTATTTGGATATGTGACTTTGCCCAGGAGTGCAAATGTTTAGGTGTGGGGGTGTGATCGTACCACGATTCGCTATTTTATTCCACCCTTACACCGCAGTTTTAAACTAGTTTTGTAATGAATATTCCAAATATATAAATAAATTTTACATTATGTTTGAATAAATCAATTAATTTTAATCAATATTATAATGGGCAATGTTACTTGTTTTTATTGTTTCAATGTAGGTGGAGGTGATTTGAAGGACTTTTGATGAAGTGGAAGAAAAATGGGCCAAAATTGCATGGATCCATAGACATCAGTCTACTGTTTTGCATAATACACGAAAACCGTGTATCCAAATGGGCTGAAATTTGGTGGGCCTTTCCAAAACTTAATAGAATACATTTCTTATTAAAGAACCCGATGCTGATTCGGCTTCTATGTGGCCCATCCGAACTGATCTGTCTAAGCCACAGAATTTCGACCAATTCAAATGCGGTGTTCTATATTTTATCAATAATTTGAGCTGTAATTGTCCAAAGGGTGCCAAACATTTGGTGGAGATATTCAAGAGGTAGGGATAAAACTTTTAAATTTTCCCCAAAGAGAGATAATAATGTTTGATGGCCAAAAAGCGTGGTACAAGTGGATTGATGAAATCTGTGTGCCTAAAACCACCTTCCAATTTTCCTATAAAATGGCACCTTGGGCTCCCCATTTGAAAGTTAGGCCAAGAGGCAAGGTGCTGCCATTTTGGAGTCCCCAAGTAGTCTTCTCAACATCCCTAGAGGTTCTAGAGGCTATGGGAGGTGCTACTTCAACATCTTCTTCTTCTTCCCCTCCTATGGGTTTCTAAACCCCTTGTGATCACCCGGGGAGAAATGTGATGTAATCCCGAGCTTCAAAGTTGTATTAATTTGAATGAACTTTTTAATTCCAGGTTGTATGTTGTTTTTACTCATCCTCTATTATTATTTTATTGAGTTATGTACTGGTATGTCATGCTCAACTCATTTGATCATGATTGGGGGTACCCATTCATGTGATGTTTCACACACCGTTCACCACTTTCTTTTCCCCCTTTCAATTATGGTGCTTGTGTGATTCATATTGTTCAATAGAAATCACAAAAGCTCTGTCAAGGCCATGTACATTTATATCATGGTATCATAATTAAATAACATGCAAACCTGGACAGCACATCGAATTCTTCATGTGTTGCCTTGGTGAGTTTCAGTTATGATGTAGAACACAAATCACCCAATCATCGGAGGTGTCTGGTGAATCATTATGTGTTTTCGACTGAACCATTGGAGGTATCCTAGTATAGACTCAGTAACATACTGGTTCTGGGTGTTACAAACCAGGGATTAAAAGATCATAACCCCATCCATTGAAGCGATGAAGGATGAGCATCACGAGACTTCCCCGGGTTGATCACGTTTAATTAATCTTGTTCATTTCTTCTTTGTTTTATCGCTTTCATTTCCTATTTTCATCATTAATCATAAAACCCCAAAGATTCACAAAACCTAATTCACTTTCTACTCTCATAATCAGAACCCTCTTTTTAAATTAATGATCTAAGGCTCCGTTGAGAGACGACCTAGGGTTACTGTTATACTGCAGAAATTCTAGTCAAAATTAAACAACTAATTTGACGCGCTCGACAACGCGATCATGCTACCGGTCCCTCAGCTGCCCCCGGTTGACGAGTGGGGAAATACAAGGCCAGACACCGAGTCCGAACCCAGGAGCCTCTGGAGCATTCTTGCAGTGGATCACTTCCCGTAGAAGTTCTGGCTGACGGCAGAGCCGAACTTTCACGCACCAGAGTCCCTTACCCCAGAGGAAGTGAGGTTCTTCTGCCGAACCCTATGGGAGACACACTTCCATCTTCATTACGAGCAGGTGATGTACCCCAGGAGTTGAGAGAACTTTGATTAAATTGGTGAGCAATGCCGCCTGATTTATTTGGCCGCACTCCCTGTGGCCCAGCACCTTGAGTCACCAGGCCGTCAGAGCACCCTTCAACGGAAATGCATTTAGAGTTTCAAAGTACTCCGCAGAGTCATCAGGGTAGCTACCCCCCATGTGAATATTCGTGGCTAGGGACACTATGCCGCTATCCTATTCATCCCTATCCGACAGTAGCCCTATTTATTATGTGACACTGAGGACATGCCCTCGAGAGGGGTCATGGTCCACATGGCTGACGTAGTGGAAAAGGAATATGGGCTTGAATTTCTCGATGGAGACTTACCCCCCGAGGGTGTACCGCCACTGCTGGACCCATTAGGGAGGGTTACTCAACATTAGAGGAACCTTCTAGGCCTCCCTGTACCCACCGAGTCGCTGGTACTCAGTCGAAATGCAGGTAAGGGTAAGGAGCACATCGTAACTGTCAAGCTCTCCGACCTGTCCGCCTCTGTACAGAAGACAGACGAAGATCCCGAGAAGGCCGCGTTACGCCATCAACTTACTGAGCAGAAGAGGATGGTTGACGAACTCTTTGCCGAGCGCAATGAAGAGCGGCGACCCGACTATGGTAATCCCAAACCGGGGCAGCAGGGGTAGGAAAAATTCCCCCCAGTGAGATGACTCTGAGAAACCCTGATCATGCTACTTCCACAGACAGGGCAGAAGCCGGAACTTATAGCAAGAGGGTGTGATATGTCTCGCCAAACCCTCCTGAACGACGGGGAAATCTGAGGAATCCATCCTGGGTTCCCCCAGCCGCCCCGCATGCCGTTCTGCCAGTCGCTCCACGAGCTGCTGAAGCCATCTACCGTGTCGAGGAACCTAGAAACGCAATTGTGATTAAGGATCCCTATCAAGACATGGACCCCCACCCGGATGATCTTATAATGGCACTCATCGCCCGCCTCTACGCATTGGAAATGTGGCAGGTGGAGGTCCCACCAGATGGCAAGCCATATCTCGCGTGGGTGGATGATATGCCCGCACCCCCGGTTTTTGGGAACCTTACTTTCTCGCCCTTCAATGGGACAGGGGACCCGCCGCAGCACTTGGAACACTTTTCTTCCAGGTGTGGCCCCATGCTGGGGACTCCGGCCCAGCAAGAGGCCGCCAAGCTCCGATGTTTCGTACAAACATTGGAGGGCCCCGCATTCATCTAGTACAGCCAGCTCCCTATCGGATCGGTGACCGGTTGGGAGGATCTCCGCTAGCAGTTCCTGTACCAATTTAGCTCCACCACGCAAAAGACCAGCATCGCAGACATCTTCAAGTGCAAACAAAGGCCTGATGAGCGAGTAGCGGACTTCATCGCCCGGTGGAAGGGACTTATATACTCCCTCAACATGCCACTGAATCATGAGAAATTACAAACGACGTGTGTAGGGAATGTTAAAACAGAGCTGGCTCCTTCCCTGATCACCCAGAACTACCCTGGAGGGTTCCAGGATTTCTCAGATAAGGCTCAGTGCCTCGAGGAGGCTCTGAAACAGGCTAGTCAGGCATGTTTGTTTCCCCCTGTGATCCCAGTCAGGAGGGCAGCCAGATCCGAACCCGCCGTGGTGGACCAAATAGAAGCCCCCAGGTAGCTGGAATTACTGCAGGCGGCACCATCCCCGCAACCCCGCAGAGGTCCTCCACCTCAAGCGCAGGCTCCTACCCAGCAATGACTGCCTCAAAATCGACAGGTTCCCCCGCGCAATGCACCACCACCACCTAGGAGAGACAATAAGGCACCGCCTCCTCAGCAGGACCCTCTGGCCCCTCGCCGGGGCCAGGCCCCCCTATCCGTAAAGAAGGCACCAGACCCATTCGTTCAATGAAAATCAGGTCCCTAGCTACATCCGAAGTTCTCTAGAGAAAGGGATTGTGCGCCTACCCGAGTGCAGAAGGCCAGCAGAGGCGAATCTCACTGATCACCCCAACTACTGTCCATATCATTGGATTCTGGGGAACACCCTCAAGCAATGCTATGTGTTTAAAGACTGGCTTCAAGACCAGGTCGACAACAACATAGTCAGGTTGGGCCCGGCACCAACACAAGTAGCGGGTGTCTTTGTAGGGTCAGTGATTGGTAGCGACAGCGAAGGTGAGTGGCAGCAGGTTCCCAGCCGTGGGTCCCAGAAATACGACGACTAGATGGCTCAAAAAACTGTTGCTCGTGCCCGTGGTATCATTCGGGTATGCCTGAATCAACCGGAGCCTTCGGGGGAATTATCCAGTACCTCTGCATCGTCTTCAGAGCTGAACTCATCCCAAAAGGGTAAGCAGCAACGACGTAAGAAGAAGCAATGAGCTTCACCACTGCCATCATCATCCCAAACTCTTGGTGACTTTATGCCCCCTGAAATAGGGATTCCTCCCAGAATCAGCCTGGTGGTGGATGACTCATCGAGCGATAGCCAGGGGTATGGTTCAGTTAACACCGTGGAGCAGGTAAAGCCCTATATGACTCGTGACAAAGGGGAACTCTAGGCGAGCCTCCCCAACATCCCCAGCCAACATCAACGTCAGCAGAACCACAACCACGCCGGTCGTTGAGGAACATCAGCGAGCACATTCAGCTAGGCCGTGCACGCTACTGAGACCAGACAGTAGGCTCAACGCAGAGCTCTGCACGCACAACCACATCTGATGCCCTCAGTTCTACCTCCACCGCCGTTTGTGCTAATAGATCAGGCAGAGCTGCCTCGTCTGTATCACAGTCAGTCTTGCCTGGCTACAGGACAATATCCACTGTCCGATCCTAATCTATCGACTAGTCTCTAGGCCTCAACTAGTAGGAAGCGGGATGTACCCAGCACTAGCCAACCGCCAGTTCAACCAGCAGGATCCGCTATGCATCCAACTGCAGAACAACCTCTTGTAAGCAGAGGCTCGTGCTTGGAATGAATGTATGATGTCTTCAAGCACCTGGCCAGCATTCCAGCAAGGCTTTCTATCCTTGAGGCTCTTCGCCTATCATCAGAAATGCGCGAAGCAGTTTCCGAGGCCCTAAGGAGCCCCCTTCAGTTTGAGACGGAGGTAGAAGCTGTAGAAGCCTTCAACGTCGAGGCAATTGAGAATGACGAATGTCAGGAAGTATTCTCGTTCTCCAGTGAAGATGAAGACCCTCCCATACAAGGGAATATTCTACCACTGTACATCACTGTCCCCATCAGTGGCGTGGTAGTCCGCCACTACCTCGTTGACACGGGTTCCAGGATCAACCTAATCCCGACTCAGACACTGCAAAAGATGGGTCTATCTGAAGATGATATGAGGCCCTCTGACCTCAGAATCCAGGGATACGATAGGACCATGAAATCCCCAGTCAGCAAGATCTGCCTGAAGACCCAGTTTGGCGGCCTAATTTCCAGCACCGAGTTCATAGTTGTCTCTCAGGACACCGCCTACAACGCGTTGATGGGTAGGCGATGGCTCCATCTGCACGCAGCGGTCCCATCGTCGTATCACCAATGCCTCAAATACTCCCTCAATGGTTGAGTAGGCATGCTCCAAGAAGATGCGTCTCCTTTCGCCTCTTTTGAAGCCCACTATTTGGACACCGATTATTACAAGAGCAAGGATAAGCAAATTCTAGTAAGTGAGGATGAACCCGCCCCGGTCACAAGTGACCCATGGGCAGGCCTGGATGATGCATATATTTTCTCGATCCATCGATTGGAGACCACGACCCCGGACATGGGGCAGTGTTTTGTTGTGTCGGGTACGCAAGGAAGGCGTGTTCCCATGTCCAAGCAACGACGGAAAATCACCTATTACTCCTACACCAACTAGGCTCAGGTGATCCTGAAGCCTCCTACCCCTGTGTTGTACTAGAATGTCAAGATTCTGACAACAAAAGTACGTCATACGTGTCTCTTATTCCAGGCAGGAATCAACCGACTCAGGCCGACGTGTCACCACGACTTTGATGTCATTAAACGTGGCCCCTTGGGCTGAAGGACAGATGGTATAGGATTGACTGTCTTCATTGCTATGGTCTTAGTGGCGAGTGGGTCTCCTGATACGATGACCACTACTGCCCAAGCCGACACCATCTTCCCGTCAGGGTTTGATAGCCCAGAAGAATCCCCCTATGTGGGAAGCCCCTCTATGGGTGGAGAGGATGATCTAGAGAATGCTCCCATGCCTTTGTGGACTGAGTCACTACCACTGTTGATGAACTAGTACAGGTGAACCTTAGTAGCGAGGAAGATCCGAGACCCACATTGATCAGTGTAGCCATGTCCCCCGAGGAGCAGTAGAGGTACGTAGACATTCTCAGGGAACACCGTGATGTGTTTTCTTAGAGTTACAACGAGATTCCAGGGCTAGATCCCCAGGTAGCCGTTCACCATCTAGGCCTCCCGTCAAGCCATCACGGGTTTAATCAGCCCCCCAGAAAGATGCACCATTCTCACGGTGCTATGGTTGAGGCCGAAGTTGAGAAGCTTATCAAAGCCAACTTCGTCAAGGAAGTCGAGTACCCCAAGTGGGTTGCCAACATTGTGCCAGTCAGGAAGAAGAATGGGCGGATCAAGGTCTGCATCGACTTCCACGACCTCAATCCCCATTGGCCAAATGATGAATTTCCCCTCCCAGTGATCGAGTTATTAATTGATGCTATGGCTGGGTTCCAAGCCCTCTCTTTCATGGATGGGTATTCCAGGTACAACCAGATCCGTATGGTCCCCCGAGGATGAGGAGTCAACTACCTTTAAGGCTCCCCAAGGTACCTTTTGTTACCAGGTTATGCCCTTAGGCCTGAAAAATGCAGTTGCCACTTATCAGAGGGCCATGTATCGCATATTCAGGCCGATTTTCGGGATGATGGTGGAATGATACATGGATGATCTAGTGGTCAAATCGCACTAGCGCCAGGACAATATCAAAGACCTTGAGAAAGTGTTCAGTATCCTCCGTTCCCACCACCTAAAGATGAACCCATTAAAGTGTGCCTTCAGGGTCACCTCTAAGAGGTTTCTTGGCTTTGTTGTTAGATACCGGGGAATTGAGATTGACCCAGAGAAGATCAAGTCCATCATCCAAATTCCTCCCTCGAGCAATATTTGGGAACTTCGAGGTCTCCAAGGCCAATTAGCCTATATACACCGATTCATCGCGAATCTGGACGGAAAGTGTAATCCCTTTTTCCAGCTCATGAAGAAGTGCACCGCCTATGAATGGGATAAAGAGTGTCATACTGCCTTTGAGGAAATAAAGCAGTACCTACTCCAACAATTGGTTTTGATGCCACCCGTCTCCGGAAAGCCGCTGGTCCTTTACGTGACCGCCCTGGAACGATCCCTCGGTGCACTGCTCGCCCAGAAGAATAACAAGGGTACAGAGAACAGTCTCTACTATCTCAGTTGCATGCTTCTCGATACGGAGATCAGATACTACACTATCAAAAAGGTCTGCCTTGCGCTTGTTTTTCCTTACAGAAGTTGTGGCATTACCTGCAGCCCCATGAGGTGTAATTGGTCTCCCGGGTATACCCGCTGAAGTACATCCTGAACCGCCCCATGTTGACTAGCCGACTAGCACGGTGTGTGGTGATTCTCCAGCAGTTTGATATCAGGTTCGTACCTTAGAAGGGCATTAAAGGACAGGCGTTGGAAAACTTTTTAGCTACCCATCCAACCTTTCCAGATCAATCCCTGGACCTGGATTTTCCTAATGAGATGATCCTCTCAGTCGATCGTGTCATCCCATGTTGGCAAATGCACTTCGACGGTTCCTCCCAGAGCCCCACCGGTAGGAGGCTCAACAATCCTAAGCACAGCATAGTGGGCCTGGGTATCGTCTTCATTACCCCGGTGCAAGCCGTCCTACCATACTCGTTCCTGTTGTTAGAAGGGTGTACCAACAACGAGGCAGAGTACCAGGCTCGCATCACCGGCCTCGAGTTGGCCCTTGAGATCGACGTTCCCCATCTACATGTGATAGGATATTCCGAGCTGGTAATAAAGCAGGTCAATGGCGATAATGTCGTTAGGAAGCCGGAGCTTGTGCCATTGCTGGAGTGCACCCTCCGCCTAATGGCCCAGTTCTCTGCTCAGCCAGAGGTCACCCATGTCCCTCGGTCACAGAACGCTCGAGCTGACGCTTTGGTCGGCTTAGCTGCGTCGCTCACGAAACCCGAGAAAGATGATTTGATCATACATGTGGCACACCGGAGAGTCATTGACCCTGTCACCCAAGAGGACAATGACGGCCTGCGGGTAAGTCATCTCACCGCTGGGCCCTCTACGTCAGGGGTCCCGGGTTTATCAGACATAGTGGTTGAAGCCACTCTCGACTGGAGGGCACCTTTTGTCGAGTATCTCCAAAATGGTTGTCTCCCAGATGATTGGGCTGAGCGCGAGTGAATATGATGTCGCGCGCTGTAATTTACCCTCCAGAGTGGTCCCTGTATTGAGCATATCCTCTATAAGCGGAGCTTCGATGGTGTTCTCCTCTGTTGCATTCAAGGAGTCGAGATTTCTAAGGTTATGCAAGAGGTCCACTCCGGATCCTGTGGTGCCCATCAAGCTGGGCCAAGGCTGTCCCATCAAATCCGGAGGTTGGGGTACTTCTGGACCTCTATGATCCATGATTGTATCAAGTTTGACAAGAGATTCCACGTGTGCCAAGTTTGTGCCAACTTCCTCCATCGGCCACCAGAACCCCTCCACTCCACCAGCTACTCTTGGCCATTTGCGGTGTGGGGACTTGATGTAGTGGGACTATATCCACCAGCGACAGCTCGCCAGTGTAGGTTCATCCTAACTGTTACAGATTTCTTCTCCTAGTGGGCAGAGGTAGTTCCGCTCAAAGAGGTCAAGGCCCGTTCCATTGTTGACTTTGTGAGATCCAATATCATCCACTGGTTTTGGGTCCCTCACGCTGTCCTCACTGATAACGGCACCAACTTCCGAGCGACTGAGCTGAAAAAATTGTACGCCAAGTACAACATCCATTCTAACCATACCTCCCGCTATCATGCACAGGGAAACAGGAAGATCGAGGCGTTAAACAAAACCCACTCTAACATTCTGAAAAAAATGGTTGGTCAGAATAAGAAAAGATTACTGGACAAGCGCCCCAACGCTCTCTGGGATTATCGGACGACGACTCACAATTCCAGCCTGGTGACCCCATATTCCCTGGTGTATGGGTCTGAGGCCGTCCTACCCATTGAGATCCAGCAGCCATCGTTACGCACTGCAGTCTATGACCAGCAAGCGCTAGATGAGGTGGCCGAAATCCTTCTAGATGAATTGGAAGCATTGGACGAGAATAGGCGTCGTGCCCTGCACAATCTGGAAAGACATCATAATAAGATAGAAAGGGCCTTCTACAAGAAGGTTCACCTTTTCTCTTTTCTGCAGGGAGATCTGGTTTTGGCTCTTCGAGCGCCAATGATCCCCGGTAGGAAACCACCCAAGCTAGAGCCCAAATGGGAAGGACCCTACGTCGTCCACAAGGTTTAGCCCAGCAGAGAATTCACCTTGGAAACCACGAATGGTGAGCGCATAACTCCTCCGACCAACGCCAAGTACCTCAAGCGATACTTTTCCTAGGGCAAGAGGGTCCTGCACGACCTTAAATTGCATCTTCGTCCTGAAAGACGATAAACTGAAAAATGGTCCGAGCTCTATGACCTTAAACTAGGATCTCCCCCCGTCCTCACTGCAAGACGTTAAACTGCAAGCCAGTCAGGCCTTCCACACCGAGGCTTAGCCTAAGGACCCTTTGCCTCTTCGGGCCCACGACCCTCATCCTTACTGCAAGACGTTAAACTGCAAGCCAGTCAGGCCTTCCTGACCGAGGCTTAGCCTCAGTCCCATTGGCCTCTTCGGATACGTGGCCCCCCGTCCTGACTGCAAGACATTAAACTACAAGCCAGTCAGGACTTCCTGACCGAGGCTCAGCCTCAGGCCCCTTGGCCTCCTCGGGCCCTTAGTCCCGTCCTTAATGTAAGACGCTAAACTTCAAGCGAGTCGGGCCTTCCTGACCGAGGCTCACCCTCCGGCCCCTTGGCCTCCTCGGGCCCATAGCCCCCGTCCTCACTGCAAGACATTAAACTGCAAGCCAGTCAGGCCTTCCTGACCGCAACTCGACCTCAGGCCCCATGGATTTCTTCGACTCAGGTTCTCTTATGGGATTGTATGGTGTGGTGTGGGAGTACATCCTCATTCACATTAGATTACTTGATGTACTGTACATATCCCCAAATGAGACGCATCCCTTTTACAACATGACATTAAACTGCATGATACTTCCAGAACTACGTATGGCTTGATTCCCATCCTAATGCGATACGTAGGAACGCCCAGACATTTCATCTGTTAGCCTAGCACAAAAGCCAAAATCTTCCCCTTGGGTCAAGACATACGGCATGGTGTAGGATTACATCCTCTTTTGCGCCGGGTTACTCGCCACGCCGTATGCCTCCCCAGCTGATATATAGTTATCTCTTTCCCTCGTCCTTACTGCAAGATGGTAAACTACAAGCAGGTCAGGCCTTCCTAACCAATGCCTAACAACCAGGCCCCTTGGCCTTTTCGGGCCCCCGGCCCAGGTCCGCTCTTATGAGAGTGTATGGTGTGGTGTTGGGTTATGTCCTCATTCACATCGGTTTATTTGTTGTACCGTACACCTCCCCTATTTAGGGGGTATATTACTCCTCTCATCGTCCCGCATGACGTTAAACTGCATCTAGAGAACTACGTGTGGCTTGATTCCCATCCTCATGGGATACGTAGGATCTCCTGAATGTCTAGGCTTTGGGTCCAGCCCCATCTCTCGGGATTCTTCATCCCACCTTGGCCCCTTGGCTTACCCTTCCTCCATGAAGGTATTATATTGCGTGGTACAAGATTATGACCTCATTCACGTCGGTCTTGTAATAACCATGCTATGTTCCTCTCATTCTCGATCTGTTTCGTCGACCCTTTCTGACGGTTCACCAATGTGCCTAAGGGTACTCTGGTTTATTACCTGGAATGCTAGACTTTACTCGGACATGTCCGCACCGGTCTTCCAGGATTTGGGTATCCCTTCATCAGGGCTTCCGTCATCTTTCACACCCAGAGGGACCCCCAGGAACGGCCTGGATACTACACCCAAGGGCTCTCCTACCGTTACGGGCCAACGCCCCTGGGGGTCTTGGACAACAGATCGATAAAATCCCATGTTGCGAAGACGGTCAGCGGTCGATGCTCGTTTTTTGTTCCACTTCATGTTAACACGATATAAATACCGTTTTCCACCAAGGCCAACAATTATTCTCCATCGCCATGCCAAATCTCCATTAAGCCCAAAGTGTCGGGTACACGATTCACATCCTTCATCACTTCATCTTGTCCTAGTAGAGTTTCGATGCTCTTGGTAATATACCTCTGTGCATGTCTGCGCGTTGGGGGAACAAAGCTGTGTCCAAGGCGTCTTTCAGGGCTCTTCACTGACTTCCCCCCGATTGATGTCTAAGGTATTGCGATAAGGATCTTCCCCCATTTTTTCCCACACTGAGTTTAACTCACGTGGGCATAGGGATAGGGTCGAGGTCTGCTCTTACCTAGAAATTTGTCATCCACCCCTGGTCCGAGCTCTAAGACCACAAACTAAGATCCATCTAGAACTACGCGCAGCTTGATTCCCATCCTCAGGGGATACGTAGGACCACCCATACGCCTTTTCTTTGGGTCTAGCCCATTTGGGGAGCTAGTCTCCCACCTTTTTTACCTCTTACCTCTACATAGGCCCCTCGGCCTGAGGTCTCCCTCTTGGAGTGGAATACAGTGTGATGTGGGATCATTTATCCATCAATTGTGTTTCATGGCACTGCGCACATTCCCCACCTAGCATCTCCTCTACTATGTCTACGCTGCATGATGTTAAAATGCATGGTTGGTCCTGTCATGCGACCCTAAACCGTGATTTTGTCATCCTGGCCGCACGACGAAAAACGACGCTGCACTGTGATGAACTCATTGTAGAGGACATCACGTTGGGTATTGGTCACGTTCCATGCCATTTGTCAATGCCTATCACGGCTTTATTCTTGTGGTGAGAGTAGGACCTGCTACCCTAGGCCTGTTGCTTCACAAAAAAAAACCACTCACCTTAAAGTACAAACAAGATTTATCAAATTCCGCTTCTTTCAGTGCAAGGGCCACGCCCGCACGTCCCTTTTTCCCCTGGCACTGGTATCTCACCATTCCACCCTTCAGAACTATGTATGGATTGATTATCATCCTCATGAGATACGTAGGAGCGTCTGGGAACTTCCTCACAGGCCCAGCCTAACCTTCATGTTCGGTCCCTCGAGTCGAGCATTTCCTTAAAGAACACATGGTAAGTAGGGCTTAAGACGTCATTCGCATCGGGTTTTGTAACCGCCTTGCCATGTGTCCCCTGCCCCCCTTTACCCATTCATGGTCCAGATTCTATGACCCTAAACTAATATCTCCCTAATTGAAAGGACTCGGCCCCCTCTATCTAATATGTCTCATTGTCATATTCAGATGTGTTTTGACAAAGAGCCTGAAGTGCGTGATTTTCATGGGGACATTCCCCTCATCCCATGACCAAGCTTCATGAGCACACTATTTGGATCCTCATCCTCTTCCACATCCAAAAGGACCCTCAGATGACATGGATACTAGGCTTAAGGACACTCCATTGATGCTGGACCTAAGGGCCCTCCAATCGTTTCAGGCCAATGTCCCTAAGGATCTTTGACAACATTTGCAACATGGTCCCGTGTTTCGAACATGGTCAATGATCAACCCTCATTTGTCTGTCCCCATTCTAGGATAACGTGATATGGACGCTGTGTTCTGCCATGGTTAACAGTTATCCTCTATCGTCACATCGCCGTCATTGTGATCCAACTCTCGAGCGACATGATTCACACATTTCCACTTCCTCATGTTCAAGTGGAATTCCAGCATATTCGGCTCTATCTCTTCACGCATCTAAGTGCGCCACATGGGAGTTTTAGTATCATGGGGTTGGTATTCACCAAGTGTCCCTTCACCCTAACCAACCCTTTTCTATGTCAGGAAAGTCCCATCACTACTTCTTGTTTCCCACACCGAGCATGACTCATGTGGGCTTAGTAGTTTTGGCAGGATGTATACCAACATGGACAGACTTCTCATCGTCCTGCATGATGTTAAACTACACTTCCAGAACTACGTATGGCTTGATTCCGATCCTCATGGGATACGTAGAGACACCCTGGTATTTTGATTAGGGTCCAGCCCATAGGAATTTTCCTATCCGTTCTCTTCTAGAACTATGTATGGATTGATTCCCATCCTCATGGGATACGTAGAGACACCCTGGTATTTTTCCTAGGGTCCAGACCATAGGAATTTTTCTATATGTTCTCCTCTAGAACTATGTATGGCTTGATTCCCATCCTCATGGGATATGTAGAGACACCCTGGTATTTTGCCTAGGGTCCATCCCATAGTAATTTTTCTATCCGTTCTCATCTAGAACTACGTATGGCTTGATTCCCATCATCATGGGATACATAGAGACACCCTGGTATTTTGCCTAGGGTCCAGCCCATAGGAATATTCCTATCCATTCTCCTCTAGAACTATGTATGGCTTGATTTCCATCCCCATGGGATACATAGAGACAACCTGGTATTTTTTCTAGGGTCCATCCCATAGAAATAATTAATCCCATCCTTCCCCTTTCCGCCCCCTGGCCGGACCCCTCGCTAGAGAGGCCTTGTCCCAAAGAATGAAGGATCCATGACCAAACCAATGCGCCCATAGGGCGTACTCCCACCACAGTTGTGTGACTACCTAAGTGATGGATTCTATTCGGACAAACCATCGCTCCATATTCCACGCTTTGCGTACCCCTTTTTCGGACCCTCGTCCCCTTTTATGTCTGAAGGGACCCCCTAACAGCCTGGTATCATGCTGCATCGGCTCACCTATCGTCCTGGGCCAACGTCCCGGAAGACTGGTCATGTTTGGAAGGACCCCCTAACAGTATGGATGCTCGACCTATGTTCCGACTACTGTCCTGGGCCAACGTCCCGATGGATTGACCGACAACATTTGTGAACCGGTCCCGTGTTTCGAACATGGTCAATGGTTGACCCTCATTTGTTGACCCCATTTCAGGCTAACACAGAATGGAAATCATTTCTCTGCCCTGGTTAACGATTGTCCTTTAATGTCACGCCATCCCCGCAGTGTTCTGAATCTTGGGTATCGTGATCCACACTTCCCATTTTCATCTGTTTAGACCGATTTCAGCACCCCTGGCATTGCACCATTCGTGCATAAGAGCACGCTAAAGAAACGGTAATTTGGCAGTTCTAAGGACCTCCTTCTCCGGCCAGGCCTCTCCCACCTTCCGAAAATCCGGACTGGTTATCCAAACCCCGAATGCCCGAAGCTTGTTTTCCACTCCCATGTTGGGAGGGACGATGAGGCAACTATCTCCTATTTCTCACATCGTGCTTGACCCACATGAGATTGGGGAATTATCATCGGAAGTCCCGCCAACATTATCGGGATGTAATGAACCAATACAAAAAGTGAAAATCATGCATGCTACGGTATTCAAGAAAAAATTTAAGTGTGAAAGAACCATTAAAAGGTTTGTAATTTGTTACAATACCTGGGGTTCGACACCCCCCATGGACGGGTTGACCCCATCAAAAGAACATTGCAGCACCGCCACCCTTCGGCTTGTGGCGTCCAAGAATTGCTATCGTCGACTCAACTCCCGCTCCTCCTCAGCAGTGGCGGGGTGCAGTTCGTCAGGCTTGGCTCGGGCCCTTTCTACGCCAGCCTGAATGGAATCCATCTTTCCAGAAGCCTGCCTCATATGCTCTTCTGCCTCTGCCAGTTGGGCCTTCAACCTTGAGATCAGCTCAGATTGTACATTAAGTGAGGCTGAGTGCTCATCTGCCCAGGTCTGCATCTATTAGACCTCACTTTCAGCCTCCTAGAGCTTCTTGATATTGGTCACCTTCCTCCGCTGCCAGCCCACGCTGATCCCACGATCATACTTCTGGATCTTCTTGGTCATGAGATCTCGAATGAGCGTATGAGGACGTTGGGCATCCACTCCCCTAGCGCACAGTTCGCGCAGCCACGAGTGAAGTCTGTTCATTTTGTTCAGCCATAGAGTTTGGGGGGTGTCTTTGATGAAGCGTGTGACTAGCTTCCACGATCGGTGGCGGACTATGCTGCTGTTCTCCTCGTCGAAGGCCGTTTCGTCCTAGTCTGCGCGATTGGTAGGCTCGTATGCAGGATACGCCCGCAAGGAATCCTCGGAAGGATCTGCATCTCATGTTGAATCCGGCAAGACTTCTAGCACCGGAGTAGGCGTGACAGGACTTGGGTCGGCCGATTGATCCTCGTCATCAGACTCCACTTCAATAACCTCAAGCACGACCCTGCTGGTGGCCCCGCCAGTGATAGTGCGCGTAGTAGCTCGAGGAGATGGGGGGACTATCTCCACCATCACCGGCATGCCCCTAAGAGGGATGCCGCAAGGCATCCCAACCAGCGTTGCCGCAGAAGCCCATGCCAGGCGAAGAACTGTACGACAGAGAGACACACAAACATTAGTTGGCACAATCTACATGTGACAACAATGAATCCAATAGAGGAAAATTACGGAGATCAATCTCCTGGTGCTGCTTATGAGTCAATGCTAACAGGACCCCGAGGCACGGCCCTCCGAATAATGTTGGAAGGTCTAGAGATTCTTGAGGAGCCACATCGGGTGCTCTGGCCCCACCAGAGGCCGAACTAGACGGAGCCGTAGGCGCGGGTTCTGAAGGTCCTACATCATCCCCCACCAGGGGGAGAGAGCAAGTCCTGCGTACAAGTTCCTCCTACATGGTTCAAACATTGGTGAGAAATCCGTGATGGCACGATAACAGACCGTAAGGAACGAAGTTTATAATGCTACCTCGAGAGCCTCTGTGAAATCATCATAATCTGAGCTTTGGTCTCTAACTTTTCCCTCTTTCAACAGGCTCCCTCCACCAGCTTCATCCTCTCGAGAGGAGTCCTATGATTCATCCGGCAAGGGGAAGCAGTCCCTCATATCGGTGGCTGATAGCTGTGGGGGGACCGTCCGATCCAGCAGTACCCTCACACGATCTGTCATTGGGTGTGGGACCCCACTGGAGTGGACGTAGTCCTCCAGCTCATCCAGGTATCGCTCCGCCTCCGCCGAAGACGCCGTGAAACCAGCCCGGACAGGGCCTATGCCCAGTAACTCCATCCCAAGGCGATTCAAGTGCGCCCATATCTCGGGTGGGATGAGGAATTGCCGGTTGACATCCCAAATGTCCCAGGCCTCCGTGAAGACCGCATCCTCTGCCACATCAATGTGACGCAACCGCTTCCCTGGAGCCTGGGTGGACATCCTATGAAATCCCCTCAGTGGCCGCCCATCCGTATGGACCGGCTCTTCCGGAATCACCGGATCCGTCGGTGCTGCCACACCCTCGGCCAGCGCAGGTCTCGCCGCCATGGAGGCCCCGCCACCGCGAGAGGCCCTTGCTGCCCTCCGACCCCATCCTATCGATAAAGGAGGTCCGCTATCACCAACCCAAATAGTTGACTGCCTCAGTATCTCCCTCGGATAAGCAGCCTCCCAGCTAATGGCATACTCTCTCACCAATCCGAAAGCGACGGTGGATGGAGGCAATACGATTCACATCATCCCATCTTCATGTGTGAACATGAATGACAGATGCCTCATCACACATGGGTTTTCCTCGTGACGCACCTCCCAGTAGACCTACGGGGTCAGCCGCTGGAGGCACCGGAATTGCCTCACAAAGCGATGTGGGGTGTACGGCTCAAAGAGCGGCTCATGATCCACTCGTGCCACCAAAGCTATGCCTCTAAAGGCCAGGAGATAAGCACAGTGCTCCTCCATTCCCCTCCCTTCATCAGTGAGTATCCCCATCAGCAATGGAAATGGGTGGAAGTTAAACTCATCTGTCCTCCACACCCGGTTCAGCTCCATCAGCACAATTAGTTTGAATGGGAAGCTCCTAGCCACATTCAGAATGGAGGGACGGAAGTTCGATCCCGGCAGAGAGATAGGGTTTGGATACTCATAAATCCCCCTGATGTGCGCCGTAATCCACCCATACAGAAGGTGGAAGGGCCCGCATATCATTGGCGGCTTCTTGCCCTCTCTAACGTGCCGCAGCTTCCTATACAGCATGGTGAGCATTGGAATCCCCATATTGAACCGTTGCCCCATGGCTAGCACCGACACCATGAAAAATGTACTGGGCTGCACCCCCATGCCAATATCCCTCACTGGTAGAATCCAACAGCAGATAAGGGCCGTGATGAATGCCGCCATCCTGACTATCGGCTGATGTTCAGTGATGACACTGAAACCCCAAGTCTTCCATTGGCTGTCCTCCAGGACCCTCCAAGACAAGTGCTCCTTGCCTCATTGAGCTGCCTTTGGAAAAGTTCGAGGCCTCATAGGAAACTCTTGATTCTCTGGGAAGTTCAGGAACCGCTCAAACCACATCTTAAAGTGGACATCCCTCACTGCTTCCTTGTCATCTCCAGGGACCAGTGCCATCAGCACTGACGCCAGTCATGGCATCTGCTCCATATCCTCCCACGCGCCCATGACAGGAACTCATCATACATGGCCCCCAAGATTGGAAACCCCGAAATCTGTTGGACATCCCACAGGCTGATTCCCACCTCCCCATGGTGTAGGTAAAAATTATTGGTTCTAGCTGACCATCTGCTCAGAAACTCCGGCATTAGCTGTTTGGGTTGGTAAATTTGGAATTGGGAGGCCTAGGCCGCCTCATACAAACCCACTCTCCTCAGCTCAGCCACAAACTCCTCACATGAGGCACCTACCCAGTAGGCCCATGCCCAGTCATTGGTGAAGTTTCCGCCCTGGTGCAGGTCCCACTCATTGGACAACCCCTTCTTCGGATCCTATAATGCTGCCTTCAGCATGGTACGACACAGAGGAAGGTATGTCTTTGGTTGTAGTGGATTTCCGTCAATATTATTCACATGGTTGTAGAGATAGTCGGTGGGGACGGGTGTGAAATCCTCTCATGCATGACTATCGGCCACCCTGAACCACTAGCGCTAGCATGGCGTGCTCCTGAACCAGCAAGCTGGTTCGTCCCTACTCACCTCATGGATTAAGACGTCATCCCTCATCCCGAAGCCATACAAGGGAATTTTCTTCCACTGCGGATAGTTCTTCTGATCCTCTAATAGAAGTTATGTCAAAGAAGTATGGTCCGAGTGGCTTAAGACCATCTCCCCTAGACCTAGACAGTTAGCCATCTCGTCCCTCTAGGCAGCGTCTGCAAGGACCCCCAATACAGCCTCTCGATGGGCCATTTCAGTTTCGGCACTTGGAAAAGGATTTCTGTTTGAACTGGATCGCAGAGATTTCCCGCGAAGATCCCTCACGAAGTTCAGGCGCAAAAACAAGCCGTGGAGTTTGGCCTAGGCCGGCAAACAGAAGTTCGCTTGGCGCGGTCGCGGAGCTCAATTCGCGAAGAGCAGACGCGGAGTACACGGAGCTTCACGAAATCGAGAGCGCAATAGGACAAGAGTCGCGAGAGGAAAAAAGAGCGGTTAGCCCCCTATTTATAGGAAGTGACCCCGGAGCTTCGCGGCGTGTCCCTCTAGCGTGGAGCATGGTGTAGCGTCCGGACCGCGTGGCCACCGGCAGCCCGGCAGGCCATTTCGCGAGGCCGCATCGCAAACCGCCAATAATTTTGGCGATTTTCCCTCAGACTTCGACCCTTTGTCCCTCCGCGGATCCAAGTCTGGGGGGGGGCATTTGTTGGTGCCAAAATCTTGCACGCAAAGAAGGGATGGAAAAGAATCCCCACGCGCTGCCTCGCGAAGTGATGGCACGATGCACCCCCGATCATCACGGCCGCCGCACATCACAGGAGGTGGTAACACTCCGCGAACGCCCTGACCTTCCCGAGCTCACTGCGAAGCACATGAGGCAGTAATCCTCCACGAATGCCCCGATGTTCGCGAGCCCACTGCGAAGCACAGGAGGCAGTAACCCTCCGCAAATGCCCTGACATTCGCGATCCTGTCGTGAAGCACAGGAGGCGGTAACCCTCCGTGAACGCCCTGACGTTTGCGATCCCGCCGCGAAGTACAGGAGCCTATAACACTCCGTGAACACCCTGACGTTCGCGAGTCCGCCACGAAGCAACCACCACCCCTTCGCACCGCATGAGCTCTACTTCATGGTGCCCCTTGCCTATAAATACTGGGTTCCCCCTAAGCCCAGAAGACGGACGATCCGACCTTTCGACTTCTCAGCTCCCAAATCGCGAAGCACCCTTCGCCACCCGGGAATCATGAGCTCTGCGAGGTACTTCTACTTCGCGAGATTCCTTCGCCCTGTCTCATCTTGATCCACGCCTCCGAGAGGGATTCCCTTCGCGAAGCCTAAGGGAATTCGCGGAGGAAGGGGATTCCCTAGGGAACCCGGGCAGCCGCAAAGCGTTTATTCTTCCCGAAACACCCATCCAGTACTAGTGATCCACATGCCAAAGCAGGGTCACTGTACATCGCAAAGCACACTGCTTCTCAGCACCTTCCTCCGCGAGGCCCCTCTGCTTCACGAGGCAGTGCTCCGCGAATACTATTTCACTTCGTGAAGCACCTCCCAGTCACACCCTTTTCCCATGCAAAGGCAGAGGCACTCCACTTCGTGAAGCATACTCCTTTGCTTGGAAATTCCTCTTCCCGTGCGACCCTCCAGGTTTGCATGATGTGATTTCAAAATCCCATGGACAACACCACCCGTAGCGTTTCTTCGACTAATGCTTCTTTGTATAGGCACGCTAACGGCTATTGCTTCTTCACATAGCCAAACTAATGTGGACCCCTCGATGGTTTGCTCCGCGACCCCCTTTTACCACGGACCTACTGGTACATTCCCTCCCCCAAGGAGCAGAGGGTGCTGGTCATGTAAGTCCTAGGGGTGTAGAGTGAACCCTTCTCGTTTGAGCTACAGGAAGTTAAACTACCAAGAACCTCATCCTCAACACATGACGTTAAACTATGATCTGACCCCGTGCCTCACACACAGGGTCCACATCAGCTCAGACATTCATTACGCCACTCGTCTCCACGGGAATGGAATCACCCTCACACAGTATGATATCCTCCTTCTCGGAGTAGCGTATGTCCGTGGGAGAAGGGAAACCACCCTGGTATAAGCCCCAAGCCTCTCCTGCAGAAGGTAGCACCCATGAACCTCCGCACTTCCCCACTACGAAGGCCAGTGGAGGGCGCGATATGGAACAAGGCACCTTCCATCTTTGGTCCCAAATCCCTCTCCCGCCGCGCTTTGTCGCACTTCGGGCCTCCATCCTGGAGTAAGTCCCTGCACCATGGGCCGCCCAACGGGTAAGCCCCTCTTCGTTTCTCACGGACGCACCCTTCGCGACGTGTTCGTCAGGTCTCTGCTGCCTCTTGTTTCTCACACCGAGCACGACTCACGTGGGCTTACAGTAAGCATTGGCCATGAAAAAACCTCGTCCAACATTACGTTAAACTGTGTTCCCTTGTCCAACATGACGTTTAACTGTATTCCCTTGTCCCGCAATGACATTAAACTGCACACCCACTATGAACTACGAGGTCTTTGATCCATGTCACATCATGGTACGTAGGAAGCCTCCCCGAGGTTCAAGCCCACCTGTCATTTCTTCATGTCAGGTTCCACCCTCATCCAACATGACGTTTAATTGCATTCTAGTCCGACGGAAAGCCGTTGCGACCAACCTAAAATATGAGGACATTGATCCATATCAAGGCACGTTACGTAGGAAGCCTCCCTGAGGTTCAAGACCATCTTTCATTGGACCAAGGTCCCTTGTTCACGTCGGTTTGCCGACACCCACCACAAGTGGACCCCCGGGATCACCTTCATGTCGGTTCGATGAAGAAGCACACCTGAACTACGTGGTCTTTGATCCATGTCAAGGCATGGTACGTAGGAAGCCTCCCAGAGGTTCATTCCCACCACCTGTTGGTCACCTGGACCTTCATTCGTGTCAGTTCACTAACACCAGGGTAGCCTAGTGTGTAAGCCCCATTCCATCTAGACCAAGGTCCTCACTCGCGTCGGTTCGCCGACACCCCCTTTGAACTACGTGGTCATTGATCCATGTCAAGGCATGGTATGTAGGAAGCCTCAAGAGGTTCAAGCCCACCACCCGGTCATTCTGACCTCATTCACGATGGTCCACCCCCGTCCTGCATGACGTTAAACTGTATTCCACACCTCATCTGAACTACGGGGTCTTTAATCCATGTCAAGGAATGGTACGTAGGAAGCCTTCATGAGGTTCAATCCCACCACCAATGGACCCCCGGGGTTCACCTTCACGTCGGCTCGTCGGCACCATCCCGAACTACGTGGACTTTGATTCCCTGCCACAGGGATACGTAGGAGGTCTCTTCGAGGCTTAAGCCCAATCTCACTGTCGCCCTTGCGATAGTCCCATCTCATTCCCCCCTCCCCTACAACCACCTATCCATCATCCACCCTGATTCTCACCCGGACCATCATATCCCAGTGAGATCATGCCATTCCTCTCCTCTTCACAACATTCAGGAAGTCGCCCATGGGTTGGCCTCGATATCGGCATCCCTTCAAGGGAAATTCGTCAATTTGATTCACTCCAGCTAGTGTTTTGATCAGGCCGACCCATCTCCGCTGGACGTTAAACTTGCGACCTACCTCTTGATAAACATGAGATGCCTGAGGAAAACCTCGGATGGCACACCCTTAGCATAACCATCTCCACTGGATGTTTAACCTACAACATACCCTGTGTCAAACATAGGAAGTTGAGGAAACCCTCAGATATATTCCTATGGCGTATGATTCCCCGCTCTCGATGTGGGATGCCTCAGGCTTCCACACCCTCGAGAAGCCCCATGATAAGGGAAAAAAGACAAACATGCTAGTTCCCCAGCATACAGACATGCTACTGATGCCTCGACGTGTCTACTCCCCCGACTAAAGGTTGTTTCCCTGACCAGACCCTTTGGAATGTCCTGACAGAAGCCGTGTAATTAACTGGAGAACATGGAAACATGGCACTGGGAAGAGTTTCACGATCAACGTATTAAATCTATAAGGGATACCAGGACATGGTGACGAGTTCTGACAATGAATCCATGGAAGGAAGAACCCACATCCCATCATCCCGTTTCGATTAAGGAGCAGACGTCCTTGAATAAGGAGCAGATGTCGCCCGCCTTTGGAAAGCTGGAATACGGGGCAACAGCAGCGCGTCCTCTACAGACGGATGCACGCGCCCCATCGAAAGCATCAGAAATAGTGGTATGGGACACATTGATTCAAAAATCTATTTAAAATGGATTCTTGATAAATAGTGATACTTTTATTTGTTTTCATGAAAAAGGGTGATATTTCTCTCAAATAGTTTTGATGATTATTTTCATCTATGTAAATATCCTTCATTATTCTCGATTGAGGTTAATCTGATACAGTGCAATCTTCCATATTATATCGAATGAATTATGTTTGACTGTGGATGTACTATTTTTATACAAATCATGGTTTGTGGATAAAGTATTGAAATTTTGTATGCTAGTTTTAATACGAATGTTTATGTTATGTTTCAAAATTTTCATATGAGGATTGCATTAGACTTAGTAATTGACGGGTGGAGCCTGCTATAGCTCCTCGATGCATCCGTAGGGATTATGAGACAAACTAGTGTCTTGGAATGTGGCCTTGCCCAAATATTATTTGTAGTCTTGGCACGAGACCTTGGCTACGTGGTTATGATAGTCTGGCATTATGCATTCCATCATTATAAAAGCATTTATTGATATTTTCATGTGATTATTCGACTATTAGAATATCCATGTGAATAAGTAAATGAAATTATTTTATTTTATCCTTGAAATATTATGCTGAATTTCATGTTTAAAAGGCTTTTGTTTTAGCTATACATTTCATTAAATGTTTATGTTTATTTATGAATGTTTCTTCTATATTGTTATCCTTACTGAGAATCTGAGCTCACCCTTTTCAATGTTTTATTTTTCCCAAGATGTCAAAAAGTAATTTATGAATGACCTGCAAAAATAATATAAGGGGATATGAGTGTGGACTATGGAGACTATCTTGTTGTAGTTTTCATTTTTATGATGTAATGCAATACTTATAAATATATCTAGTTTTTCCAAGGCTACAAAACAAATCGGTCTTTCTAGATTTTATCTTTCTTGTGATCATGACAATGTTATGTAATAATGCACCGACTCTGGGAAACTGGGGTCGGGGCATTACAGTTGGTATCAAAGGAAGTTTAGTACAAATCTTGGAAGCTAGATTTAGATAAACTCTTATTAGAGCACATAGACCTAATATGGACTTTGAGGATTAGTATAGAAGAACTTACTATAATTTTGGTATTTTAGATATTTTTTGAGTTTTCCGAGCAATACATCCTTGTCTGGATACGAGCAGGTAGAGGCAGCTCTGGCACAGATATACCTAGTTGTAAAACCCAAAAAAACTGCTTTGAGCTACACTCGAACGGGAACTGGTGCACGACAATGGGCCTTGCTACACTCTTGGTTACGACACTTCCGGGGGATATGCTTAGGATAATTTACATTTTCTTTAAAAACTGATTTGAAGTATTATATATAAGATGAGAGTAAATGAACTTGGTTAATCCTAATGTGTTTCAAATTGAGAATATGGTGACATTATATTCTTTAAATGATTTTATGACTACTTTTACTCACATAATGCTTTTTGGTTTTAGTCAATGGCTAGATTCCAAAAAAGTCCTAGTAACTTTGAGAATGATGTTCAAGGTGGGAAGGTGGTGGAAATGAGAAAAAAATTGGACTGTTGATAGGCGTGAAAGATATTGTGTTCATGCCAAATCAGTTTTCCAAAAATATGATCAACAACATATATATTAACCAACTCCCAGACTCAACAAGGAAGAGAAAGGTGATGAATGATAAGAGCTCCAACAATGGAGACCATGGAGAAAAGAATCCTCCATTTCCATCATGCAAGAAATGTGGAAGGAGACACCCGGGAAAGTGTCTCAATGGGAAAAAGAAGTGATTTACGTGTGGGAAGGAAGGACATAAAGTGAAGAATTGCCAAAGAAAAATGAAGAGTACTATGGAAGAAGATAAAAATGGTCCCAAGAATCCATTTACAGTCATTTTCTATAAATGTAGGGGACCTAGCCATTACCTGAGTTAATACCCTATTCTATAGGATATTTTCTTGGCCGAAGAAGAATCTATGCAGAAATATATGGTTGGATAAATGTTTAAAAAGTATTAGTGCTCCTTGTTGATGGGTTTACTTTGGAATAATTTTCTCTTGTATTTTTAACCCTGCAGTTTTCCATGTGAAAATGATATTTGATGAAGAATTATCTTTTCTCTTGTGGATATAGTTATAAATAACTATTGTCACGACCCGCCCTCGGGGTCCGTGTCGTGACTACCCCAAGCCCGTCTTCCATAGGCCGGGGGCTGGCGACTAGCACCAAGGCGTAAATCCCGGTAAAAAGGGAAGACATTGCCTTTGAAAAGTAAACAAACACCACAGAGTAAGCAAGCGGAAAGTAAACACTAAGCAAAAGCAGAGTACAACTGAAAGTGCGGAAAAGTAAATGGGCCAGAATACAAACCCAACTGAAAGTAAAGTACAACTCGAAAGGGAAAACAACAACTGAAAAGTAAAGCCGCTACACCGAGCTGTCCACTGGAAATCCCACCTGAAGGGTGGGTACAGATAGCTCCCCTGCTCCACGGGTCCCGCCGTCCGCTCCGAGCACGTCCCGCCCAGTGGTCCACCTCCAGGTACCCTCCTACTCTGCAAGCCTCAGCTAAGGTCAACGTTGTCCGTCGTCTGCAACCAACACAATGTAGTGCGGGCAAAGCCCGTACAGGGGTGAGTATAAGCTACTCAGTAGGGACCCCGAGACCCCTTAAGGTCTCTCAAATCCTCAAAGGATAAACCACGAAGAAAGGTACAATCACGAAGTAACAACCGACACTGCTTAGGTATATGTCCATACATATACCTTAGTCATCAATTCAAATACGTACCAACCTCCGAGCCCAAGTAAAACTCAGTCCACATAGGAAAGTAAATGTATTCCACACAGGAAAGCAAAACGTAATCCACACAGGATTGCACAACACAATCCACACAGGAAAGAAACAGGATTCAGCTCACACAGGTATACTTCTTCGAAAGACGATAAAGATGATCTCTGATCCATCTAAATCGTCGGACCCACGAAGGATCGATAGGTAACTAACCCCCGCAAAAGACCCACACAGGATCGGGCCCACGTAGGACCTGTAGGCGCTGGTTCACACAGGACTGCTGAGCGCAAAGACCCACACAGGATCGGACCCACACAGGATCGGCCCCACACAGGACCTGTAGCACTGATCCACGTAGGATCGCTGAGTGCTGAAGTCGTCGTCGTCGAATCCACACAGGATCTCTGTACTGTCGTCGTCGCAGTCACAGTAGCAGTAGTAGCAGTAGTAGCAGTAGCAGTCACAGTAACAGTCGCAGCCAGCACTATGGTTCCCGCACACAGCAAGCTCGTTCGGAGGGTCCGCTCCACGAGCCGAGAGGCTGATACATCAACTGTCACAAATTACAGAGTTGATGTATCCAAAAGTTTCGTATCGTCAACAGGAACTCAACGTAACAGACGGCGCGTCGATCGGACGCCCGGTCTGAGAGTTATTGGCATTTTCGTTCCGGGGCCCGGTTGGTTTTTAAGGAAAAACCAACCCGACCGTACTCCACCTTCGTCCAAACCTCGGGTGGAGTATGCCAAAAGATCCTTCTCACTAAGAGGAACAGAACACAGCTGACGGCACGTCAATCGGACGTCCGTAGCTCAAGATATGAGCGTTTCCGCTCCGAAGGCCCGGTTGGTTTCGTGAACGAACCAACCCGGCCGAACTCAAAGTATTCCGAAACCCTGAGTACGATATACTGAAACGACCGTCTCGATCCAAGGATCGCGTTGCCACAGACGGTTCGTCGATCGGAGGTCCGTGGCTCATGTTATGGCCAAAAGACCGAAACTGATTCGAAATGGGGGGTCCGGGTCCGGGCCGACCCGGCCCGACCCCCCCTGGGTCGGCCCGACCGGCGGTCGGCGGCGCGGCGGCCACAGCGGCCTTGCGCCGCACGGAGGCAGCGCGGGGGGGGGGGGGGGGGGCAAAGTCCCCCGCTTGATTGGGATGGCGGCGCGGCCTTGTGCCGCGCCCTTTGAAAAGAAAACGGCCCCCACGTGGGGGGCCTGCTTGAGCGGAAACCGGGGGGCCGCCTGCCCCCCCTCAAGGAACCGCCTCCCCCAATTAAATGGGGGGGGGGCTTTATTGCTGGCCGGGGGATTAATTTCCCTAGGATTTGACCATCCGGCCGGCCAGCTGGCCGGCCGGTTTTCTCCAACGGGACCGGAAAATCCAGTCCCCTTTCCGGCTTCCGATGCCAGCGGCCCGGCCGCCGGTCTCCTCGTTCCGCCGCGGCCCGGAACCGGCTGTGGTGTTCGTCGTCCGGCGCGGTGCGACAGCACCGCGCCCCTCCGCCGCACCTTGATTTCCCTCAACGCGGCGCGACGGCGTCGCGTTCTTGATGATCCTTCTATGGCGCGGCGCGACGGCGTCGCGTAATATAATTGCACGATTAACCGCGTGGTGCGACGGCACCACTCCACCTTATTTCCACCCGCAAGGTAAATCAACAAGAACGATGGAGGGGGTTCGACCGTGTTCATGCGGTCCGGCCCCCTCACGTTAACCAATAACACTTTTATAAAATCCAAACGTTAGTTATGCATGAACCACGAACAAGGATAAATAAATAAACAAATTACAACAACCCCTACCTTGGTATAGGTTCGAGGATTTGTCAACGTCCCGCGGAAGACAACGTCGCGGAGGTCGGGCGTCGCGGTAGTCGTTCGTCAAATCCGATGACGAAGAGGTGCGTCCGAAGAGGCACGTCTTTGGCGAAACTTCTTATGTCGATGAAGGGAGTCCGAGGAGGAAGCGGCGTTCCCTCTCATTGACACGGAAGATGAAGAAGAGCGGAGCGGCGTTCTTCGTCGGAACTTGAGCGTTCTTCGTCAAGTTGAGCGTTCTTCATCAAGTTGAAGAAGAAGGAGGAGGAGCTCTCAAAAATCCTCACAAGTTGGCTAAACAAAACTAACCAAATAAAATAAGGTTCCTCCTTATTTTATTTACCAAGCCAAGGAATTCAAAACTTCAAATTTCAAGACATAACACTTAATTAATTATACATTTCATGTGTAATTAATTAGATGTTAAGTTAACAAACATTTAAGAGGGAGAGAGGGGAGTTTAAGGGGGAAGATGAGAGGTTTAGGTTCGTGTGGGTCCCACCACACTTAATCCTCTCAAGGGAGGTTAAGTGGGTGTGGGTCCCAACCCTAACTCCCTTTGAGAGGAGTTAACCTACAAAAGTTAAATAAAAAGAATTCCACATTTTTTTATTCAACTTTTTATAAGTCTCCCAAAAACTAACTTTCGTCCCGCAACAAATGCAACTTCCGAAAAGGTCTCTTTAAGCAAATATCGGCACTGCGAGTTCATCGGTGCCCTCAGATTTCAATTCCGAGCACCGGATCAAAAGTTAGGAATTCCCGCTCGTTCGTTCACTGAACGTACCCGAGCCAGACTTCGGAAATTGATTCCGGGCACTCCGGGCCTCGGAATCAGGTGCCGTCTGAAACCGCGCTCTTGTAAAATTCTAAATAAAATTAAGAAAAAATTTCCCTTGAATTTTACAGGTCTTTACATTACTCCCACCTCAGGGCTTTACGTCCCCGTAAAGATACATCAAAAACTAGGGAAACAAATGAGGGTACTGAGCACGCATCTGAGCCTCCCGCTCCCATGTGCTCTCCTGGAGATTCCCATGCTACCATCTGATGCGCACAAGAGGAATCGATCGCCCACAAAGGACCCGCTCCTGCCGATCCTCTATCTCTACCGGGACCTCCGTGAAAGTCGCCCCATCGTCAACGTCAAGCTCCCCATGGTCAATGATGTGCGTCGGGTCGTGCACGTATCTCCTCAGCTGGGATACGTGGAAGACGTCGTGCACCCGGTGCAACTGAGGTGGTAGAGCCAGGCGATAATCCACCTCGCCAATCCTGTTTAGGACCTGGAAGGGGCCGATGAAGCGCGGAGATAACTTGCCGCCTCGGCCAAATCTCCGAATACCACGTCGAGGTGAGACCCGTAAGAAGACGTGGTCGCCATCCTCGAACTCCAGTGGCCTCCGCCTCCTGTCAGCGTATGACTTCTGCCGGCTCTGAGCTGTCCTCATCCGCTCCTGGATGACCTGGACCTTCTCTGTCGTGGCCTGGACCATCTCCGGTCCCACCAGTGCTGACTCTCCAGGGTCTGTCCAGCACAAAGGTGATCTACAAGGTCGGCCGTACAACACCTCGTACGGTGCCATCCCGATGGTGGAGTGGTAGCTGTTGTTGTACGCAAACTCCACTAAGGGTAGGTGGTCCTCCCAGCTACGACCAAAGTCGAGGACACATGCGCGGAGCATGTCCTCGAGAGTCTGAATGGTCCTCTCCGTCTGACCATCCGTCTGAGGGTGAAAGGCTGTGCTCAGACGTAGCTGCGTCCCGAATGCCTCCTGTAACCCCTTCCAAAGCCGGGAAGTAAAGCGAGCATCTCGATCGGAGACGATAGATGATGGCACACCGTGGAGCCGCACAATCTCATGAACGTAGAGACGTCTCAAGCTCTCCACTGAGCCCTGCTCTCTGATGGGTAAGAAGTGTGCCGACTTGGTGAGTCGGTCAACAATCACCCAGAAGGAGTCGTGACCTCTGGAAGTGCGTGGAAGTCCAGTCACGAAATCCATAGATATGACGTCCCACTTCCACTCTGGAACCTCCAAGGGCTGTACCAGGCCCGCTGGTACCTGATGCTCTGCCTTCACCTGCTGGCAGGTGAGGCATCGAGAAACGAACTCTGCTACAGCCTTCTTCATGCCCGGCCACCAGTGCTGTCGTCTGAGGTCCTGGTACATCTTCGCCACTCCAGGATGTACCACCAAAGGAGAAGTGTGAAACTCCCTCAGCACTTCCTCTCGCAAAGAGACTGATACCATGGTACGTCCTCTGAAAAGGATGTCATGCTCTTCCCCAAGGGAGAAACCATCAGGTGCCTGTCCTGAGGATATCTGTGCACGCCGTGTCTCACAGTCAGCGTCCCCACACTGTGCCTCCCTGACTCGCTGCAGTAGTGGAGGAGTGACTGTGAGAGACTGAAGGAAGGCTGCTCCATCTCTATCCATGAAGGATATCTGCAAAGAGGCTAGCTGCTCCGTCGCCTCCTCAAGTAGCTGAATGCCCGTCCTCCTGCTAAGGGCATCGGCTACTACGTTCCCCTTCCCAGGAGTATAGACTATCTCAAAGTCATAGTCCTGGAAGAACTCGAGCCATCGCCGCTGTCTCAGGTTCAGGTCCTTCTGAGAGAAGATATACCTGAGACTCTGATGATCAGAAAAGACTGTAAAGCGCTCGCCCATCAGATAGTGTCGCCATGTCTTCAGAGCGAAGACCACTACTGCTAACTCCAGGTCATGGGTAGCGTAGTTCTGCTCATGCGGCCTCAACTGACATGATCCATAGGCGATCACTGCCCGATCCTGCATCAGAACACATCTGAGTCTGGTCCCTGATGCATCGCAGTAGATTACGTACCCTACTCCCTCCTCGGGTAACCTCAAGATGGGTGCGCTAGTCAATCTCTGTCTCAGCTCCTGGAAGCTCTGCTGACATCTGTCTGACCACACGAAGGGTTTCCCCTTCTTCGTCAAAGCTGTGAGTGATGCCGCAACTCTAGAGAAGTCTGGCACGAATCTCCGATAGTATCCAGCTAGTCCCAAGAAACTCCGAACCTCAGTCACGCTCCTGGGTGGCTCCCATGCTAACACAGCCTCAATCTTCGCGGGATCCACTGCAACTCCCGCCTCAAAGATAACGTGTCCTAAGAAGTGGACCTCACGTATCCAGAACTGGCACTTCGAGATCTTACCATAAAGCTGGTGCTCTCGGAGTGTGTCAAGTACAACTCGCAAGTGATAGGCGTGCTCCTCCTCTGTCGTAGAGTAAATCAGAATGTCGTCGATGAAGACCACGACAAACCGATCGAGGTATGGATGAAAGATCATGTTCATGAGAGCCATGAACACTGCTGGAGCATTGGTTACACCGAATGGAATAACCAAGAACTCATAGTGGCCATACCGACATCTGAAGGCTGTCTTCTGCACATCCTCATCTCTGACTCTGAGCTGATGAAAGCCTGACCTGAGGTCTATCTTCGAGAACCACCGTGCTCCCTTGAGCTGATCAAAGAGGTCATCAATCCTCGGTAGTGGATATTTGTTCCTCACTGTCACCTGGTTCAGGCGACGATAGTCAACACAAATTCGCAAGCTCCCGTCCGCCTTCTTGGCGAACAAAATCGGGGAAGCCCAGGGTGAAACACTGGGTCGGATGAACCCCTTGCCCTGCAAGTCCTCCAACTATACCCGTAGCTCTCGAAGCTCGGCGGGGGCCATCCGATATGCTGGAGTGGATATCGGGGCTGTCCCAGGGTACAAGTCAATATAAAAGTCTACCTCTCTGCGAGGAGGTAGCCCTGGAACATCATCGGGAAAAACGTCCGCAAACTGATCCAACACTACAGGAAAACCAGGACTCCGCACGTCAACTGCTCCAAGGATAAGGCTAGCCAACTGATGAGTGATGGGCTGTCCTCTCCTCCGCGGAAGTCCATCCTGTGCTGCTAAGGCTCCCTTCTCGCCGGTGAAGGTGAACCTGCTCCCGTCAGTGCGTACACATCGCACCTTGTGCCTAAAACAGTCAATCTGTGCATGGACCGTAGATAGCCAATCCATGCCCAAGATGATGTCGTAAGGCCTCGACGCTGCTACAAGAAGATCCCAGCCGAAGCTCTCGCCTCCTAGAGTAAGCTCACACTGCCGGCACTAGTGCGTAATCGTCGAGTCTTCTCCCGTAGGAGTCTCTAGCCGTAAGGATCGAGCCAACGGCTCTGTCGGAATCTTCGAGCTCCGAACAAGGGCAGCGACTATGAAAGAATGACTCGCTCCTGTGTCTATAAGAACTGCAGCAAGGGTGGAGTAGACACAGATAGTACCTCGAATCATCTCGGGTGCGCCGTGGTCGTAGGCCTCTGCTGCCTGGAGCTGTGCCTGTCTCTGCCCGCCAGCTCCCTGTGGTCGGGGTGGACCTCCTGGTGGTGGTGGTGGCAGAGCCTCAAAGCATCGCCCACCACCTGCTGCTCGGCCATCTCCTCTGCCTCGTCCGCCGCCTCCTTGCGGACCGCCACGGTCGACCCTCTGCCTCGGCCTCGGTGGTCCCTCAACCGACTGCTGCTCCTCGGCACGACGGGTCGGGCAGTCACGAGCCATGTGGCCCTGCCCGCCGCACGAGTAGCACTCTCTGCCTCTCGAAAGACTGGCTCTGCGCTGTGTGCCCCGCACTACTGAGCCAGTGTCCTGAGGTCGTCTGCCCGAAGGTCTGGTCTGCCTGGACCCCTGAGTCATCCGTCGACTGCCTGCTGCAGATGACTCTGCCACGTGCCGCCCTGCGGTGGGTCGCTGTGCTGGTGTAGACTCAGCAAGGAAGCTCTCGATCATAAGGGCCCGTTCCAGTACTCCTGTCTGAGTCGGTATGCTGAGGGAGATCAGCGATGCCCTGATCTCGTGTCTTAGACCTTGCTCGAAGGTCCGGGCCCGGAAGAATGGGTCCCGTACCATGTCGGTCGAGTAGCACGAGAGATCAGTAAATCTCGTCGAGTACTGAGCGACCGTCATGATGCCCTGCCGCAGCTGTAGAAGCTCCTGGATACGCACCGCACGAAGGGTGGCTGGGACGAACTCTGAGCGGAAGAGGCTCTCAAAGTCCGTCCAAAGTAGAGATGCCTCATCGTGCACCTGGAGCATCAAGCTCCACCATCGTCCTGCTGCTGCGTGTAGTAGGCTCGCAGCGAGGATCACCATGAGGTCTGCTGGTGTCCTCACTAGCCTAAACACTCGTACTACTGCCTCCAGTCAGTCCTCTGTTACCTGGGGATCCGTCTCCCCGCGAAACCTGGGCGGTCGCTGGCACTGAAACTCATGCAGTGCGCTGAGGCGACGTGCATCGTCAGCGGCTGCTGCTGGAAGCATCGGGGGCTCGGCGGTTAGAGCTACCGCCGGTGCCACTGCTGACAAAGGGCCCTGCACCAAGGCCTCGTCGCTCGGTGGGCTGTCGTCACGCTCGACTCTCGAAACCCTAGCTGGCTGCCGTCGTGGGGCCATCCTGAAAAGGAAACAGGTGCGCCATGGTCAGAACAGTATACCTGGTGAGCTGATATAAGTAATCACAAAGAAAACTTTGAAACACACACGCAACCAATGTTTTCGTGCATTAAGTCGGAAAGCAGAAGTCAGGGTCCTGGTGTACGGATATGTCGGCCGCCGCACCAACACTGGACTCCCTGGACTGATAACCACACTCAATACGCTAAACATTATTGCTTCACAAAGAAAAGATCAGAGTTCGCGGTAGAACCGAACTCCTTTGATACCAATTTGTCAGGACCCGCCCTCGGGGTCCGTGCCGTGACTACCCCAAGCCCGCCTTCCATAGGCCAGGGGCTGGCGACTAGCACCAAGGCGTAAATCCCGGTAAAAAGGGAAGGCATTGCCTTTGTAAAGTAAACAAACACCACAGAGTAAGCAAGCAGAAAGTAAACACTAAGCAAAAGCAGAGTACAACTGAAAGTGCGGAAAAGTAAATGGCCAGAATACAAACCCAACTGAAAGTAAAGTACAACTCGAAAGGGAAAACAACAGCTGAAAAGTAAAGCCGCTACACCGAGCTGTCCACTGGAAATCCCACCTGAAGGGTGGGTACAGATAGCTCCACTGCTCCACGGGTCCCGCCGTCCGCTCCGAGCACGTCCCGCCCAGTGGTCCACCACCAGGTACCGTCCTGCTCTGCAAGCCTCAGCTAAGGTCAATGTTGTCCGTCGTCTGCAACCAACACAACGTAGTGCGGGCAAAGCCCGTGCAGGGGTGAGTATAAGCTACTCAGTAGGGACCCCGAGACCCCTGAAGGTCTCTCAAATCCTCAAAGGATAAACCACGAAGAAAGGTACAATCACGAAGTAACAACCGACACTGCTTAGGTATATGCCCATACATATACCTAAGTCATCAATTCAAATACGTACCAACCTCCGAGCCCAAGTACAACTCAGTCCACACAGGAAGGTAAACGTATTCCACACAGGAAAGCAAAACGTAATCCACACAGGATTGCACAACACAATCCACACAGGAAAGCAACAGGATTCAGCTCACACAGGTATACTTCTTCGAAAGACGATAAAGATGATCTCTGATCCATCTAAATCGTCGGACCCACGAAGGATCGATAGGTAACTAACCCCCGCAAAAGACCCACACATGATCGGGCCCACGTAGGACCTGTAGGCGCTGGTTCACACAGGACCGCTGAGCGCAAAGACCCACACAGGATCGGGCCCACACAGGACCTGTAGCACTGATGCACGTAGGATCGCTGAGTGCTGAAGTCGTCATCGTCGAAGCCACACAGGATCTCTGTACTGTCATCGTCGCAGTCACAGTAGCAGTAGTAGCAGTAGTAGAAGTAGCAGTCACAGTAACAGTCGCAGCCAGCACTAGGGTTCCCGCACACAGCAAGCTCGTTCGGAGGGTCCGCTCCACGAGCCGAGAGGCTGATACATCAACTGTCACAAAGTCCAGAGTTGATGTATCCAAAAGTTCCGTATCGTCAACAGGAACTCAACGCAACAGACGGCGCGTCGATCGGATGCCCGGTCTGAGAGTTATTGGCATTTTCGTCCCCGGGGCCCGGTTGGTTTTTAAGGAAAAACCAACCCGACCGTACTCCACATGCATCCAAACCTCGGGCGGAGTATGCCAAAAGACCCGTCTCACTAAGAGGAACACAACACAGCTGACGGCACGTCAATCGGACGTCCGTAGCTCAAGATATGAGCGTTTCCGCTCCGAAGGCCCGGTTGGTTTCGTGAACGAACCAACCCGGCCGAACTCAAAGTATTCCAAAACCCTGAGTGCGATATACCGAAACGACCGACTCGATCCAAGGATCGCGTTACCGCAGACGGTTCGTCGATCGGAGGTCCGTGGCTCAAGTTATGTCCAAAAGACCGAAACTGATTCGAAATGGGGGGTCCGGGTCCGGGCCGACCCGGCCCGACCCCCCCTGGGTCGGCCCGAACCGGGTCGACCCGACCGGGGTCCGACCCGGCCCGGCCGGCGCGGCGGCGCGGCCTTGTGCCGCGCCATTTGAAAAGAAAACAGCCCCCACGTGGGGGCCTGCTTGAGCGGAAACCGGGGGGCCGCCTGCCCCCCCTCAAGGAACCGCCTCCCCCAATTAAATGGGGGGGGCTTTATTGCTGGCCGAGGGATTAATTTCCCCTGGATTTGACCATCCGGCCGGCCAGCTGGCCGGCCGGTTTTCTCCAACGGGACCGGAAAATCCGGTCCCCTTTTCGGCTTCCGACGCCGGCGGCCCGGCCGCCGGTCTCCTCGTTCCGCCGCGGCCCGGAACCGGCCGCGGTGTTCGTCGTCCGGCGCGGTGCGACGGCACCACGCCCCTCCGCCGCACCTTGATTTCCCTCAACGCGGCGCGACGGCGTCGCGTTCTTGATGAGCCTTCCATGGCGCGGCACGACGGCGTCGCGTAATATAATTGCACGATTAACCGCGTGGTGCGGCGGCACCACGCCACCTTGTTTCCACCCGCAAGGTAAATCAACAAGAACGATGGAGGGGGTTCGGCCGTGTTCATGCGGTCCGGCCCCCTCACGTTAAACAATAACACTTTTATAAAATCAAAACGTTAGTTATGCATGAACCACGAACAAGGATAAATAAATAAACAAATTACAACAACCCCTACCTTGGTATAGGTTCGAAGATTTGTCAACGTCCCGCGGAAGACAACGTCGCGGAGGTCGGGCGTCGCGGTAGTCGTTCGTCAAATCCGATGACGAAGAGGTGCGTCCGAAGAGGCACGTCATTGGCGAAACTTCTTATGTCGACGAAGGGAGTCCGAGGAGGAAGCGACGTTCCCTCTCGTTGACACGGAAGACGAAGAAGAGCGGAGCGGCGTTCTTCGTCGGAACTTGAGCGTTCTTCGTCAAGTTGAGCGTTCTTCGTCAAGTTGAGCGTTCTTCGTCAAGTTGAAGAAGAAGGAGGAGGAGCTCTCAAAAATCCTCACAAGTTGGATAAACAAAACTAACCAAATAAAATAAGGTTCCTCCTTATTTTATTTACCAAGCCAAGGAATTCAAAACTTCAAATTTCAAAACATAACACTTAATTAATTATACATTTCATGTGTAATTAATTAGATGTTAAGTTAACAAACATTTAAGAGGGAGAGAGGGGAGTTTAAGGGGGAAGATGAGAGGTTTAGGTTCGTGTGGGTCCCACCACACTTAATCCTCTCAAGGGAGGTTAAGTGGGTGTGGGTCCCAACCCTAACTCCCTTTGAGTGGAGATAACCTACAAAAGTTAAATAAAAAGAATTCCACATTTTTTTATTCAACTTTTGATAAGTCTCCCAAAAACTAACTTTCATCCCGCAACAAACGCAACTTCCGAAAAGGTCTCTTTAAGCAAATATCGGCGCTGCGAGTTCATCGGTGCCCTCGGATTTCAATTCCGAGCACTGGATCAAAAGTTAGGAATTCCCGCTCGTTCGTTCACTGAACGTACCCGAGCCAAACTTCAGAAATTGATTCCGGGCACTCCGGGCCTCGGAATCAGGTGCCGTCTGAAACCGCGCTCTTGTAAAATTCTAAAGAAAATTAAGAAAAAATTTCCCTTTAATTTTACGAGTCTTTACAACTATATTGGTTTATATGGTCATTGGGTTTGAGGAAATTACAAGTTATTATAATTTGGGATGAAAATACAAGGTATGATAAATTTTTTTTTTTAAATTATGTTATAGTTATTTTGAGGAATATATCTCATTTTGGTAATGTTATAAAATATAGTTTTTGAAAAAGTAAAATATGCAGACTGTGTGACAACCCGTCGCGTCGGACAAAGCTATGAGAATCGAACCCACAACCAAAGTGCGATTGGGGTTTATCGCCTACCACTGGACTACATGAAGTCCCTGGTTAGTGTGACTATTATTTTTAGTTTAATGATTTTATTGATCAATAATAAGTTTATTTGGGATCTTATGTCTTATCAAATGAATAACCTTAGTATAAGAAAATCATTTGGTGATTAAGTGATGAATGTTATTTTGGAGATTTTTGCTTTGTTGGGAACACTATATGCCCAAAGAAAATAGAATTCTATGGGATTTCATTTGAGGGGTAATGGTGGATTTTTCTCTATGTTTTTATTGTGTATTTATAGTAATTTGGGTTATTTATGGAAATGATCAACCTATAATAGAGAATATGTGATTAGGTTAATCAATTTTAAGTATGTGACTTTAAGAGTAGTTGATGTCATTTGGAGATATAATTTAACATGGAAGACTACATAACCAAATTCTTTTAAGTTTTTGGTTTCAATATTAGTTTGGATTATATTGAATTATTTTTAGGAAAATTGATTATTGAATGATATTTATTTAACTATGGGGTATTATTGGTTTAATTTTAGAAATTAAGATTAGTGTTTTTTTTACTCTAATAGAATATCCATTTGGGGGATCATCAGATCTTATATTAACCGTTTTGGTTTTGATTAATCTCTAAAGATAAGGTAAATATATAGTTTATCCTACGTGGATCATGTTATTCGATAGAAGCTTTTCTAGTGTGACCAAGTCTTCTTGAATACTCATTGTTAAAAAAAAATTGATTTAGTGGGAGAAATTTATTAAAGAGTGAAAATATACTTAAAAACTATGTATATATATTTATGTTCTTAGTCAATATCATAAATGAATTCCCCATCCTTATGTAATGTAACTTAAAACAAAAAATGTTGTCTGTTTACTTTTCCTACTGAGAGACTAATCACCGTTTGTCCCAACACAAGTTTGTGGTTTTCTTATTGTTAACTTTATTCTGATCATGTTTTCTATCCCTCCCCATAAAAACTTGAAACTTAGTTTATCATCCATATCCATGTTTTCTTACTTGAAATACTAGTATGAGTTATCTTGGGTGACCTTTATTCTTCTCTTTCTTTCTTTTAAAGTGATAGTTTTGTTGACTCTTTTTCAGATATGGGATTTTCCATTATATTCTCAAGCCCAATTTTTAAAATTGTGAGGACGAAATTTTTTGAAGGTGGGGATAATGTTACACCCGAAGCTTCCATAGAACGTTTCCCTTTGAATAATGCAATGGCTTGGATTGTACGCAACTTCGAGATTCTAACACACCACAACCAATCAAACTAGACATTATGAAAAGTAATACCTAGTTTTTTAAATTTTATAAATTATATCTTTCAAAATTGACTTTATTGCTAGATTCGGAATATCGAAATTAGCCTAGGATGAAATTTCGGTACTTTTCGGAGAACTTTCATATTTCGATGAATAGTGAAAATTACTAAATTTTAATTAAAAACTACTTTTTAAATTGAAATAATAAATAGTGATAAATTATGATTTTGAGTAGTTTTAAAGTATATTTAGAATATATTTTTACTATTTAATACAATTTTGGTTATTTGACATAATTTCACAATTAAACCTGACATGAACACGTGTCAATCTTTTGATAGTTATTATCTCTTAAAAATAGTCTTTTTGTTTTAACAACGAGAATTAATTGTAAATTAATTTATGTCACTTATGTGTTATGAATTTGGAAAAATGGATTCCATATTTGGAATCAGGATGTCCAAAATGTGTAAATAGTAAACATTTATTTTTAGACATTTTGAATAATTACTTCGGTAAATATTTTATTTACCATGGTTAAAGTGTAAATCCGGAAAATTAGGGTAAAAAAATATTATAATAATAATAAATTACCCTAAAACATGTCATAACCTTATTTGTTGATACATGTCCGACCATGGGTATCTTTGTGTCTATTTGGAGACCCCATGGAGCCACTTTTAAATGATAATGACACTTTATATTAACTAAGTTAAAATAAATACAAAAATGACATAAGAATATATCTTTTAGCCAAACAATTTTTACATAGGGTTATATATGTTTGATTTTCGACGATAAATACTCATTAGAAATATAAAAAGATTTCATACATAATTGATATTTATTTATAATTTTTATTCATTTAATAATTAATATTATTTATGACACAATAATGATGCAGTATTTTCCTCATTAATGAAAGAATAAAATAATTGGTATTATAAATCTTAAAATTGATATAATTTGAATGCTTTGATGAAATAAATGAATTTTATTACTTAATATGACATTATATGATTTTATAAATGAATTTTATTAGAATTAGTAAAGTTTTTAAGACTTTAACAAAAATCAATTTTTGAATAGTGTCAAAATTCACATAAAAGAGTTTTTAAAAAAAATATTATATTATTAATTGATATTAAATTCTTAAAAATCTAATGATCAGCCAAGAGACTTATATCATGATAGGTGTATCATTAATGGACTACTTGGGGGTATCTTGGAGTTATATAGTAAGTTTATTAACTATATAATATAAAAATACAAAGTGACATGGTAAGTGTCAAATTAATTAACTAAGAGTTAAAATTAAACCAAAAGGTTAATATAATGACCCAAACCTATCTAAATTATATTGGTTGAGTGGTTTTCGACCCATAACCACCTTAAAATTTAAATAATCCACTTTGGATCCATTAGAAACCGAATATGAATTTATTATAAAATACTATTTCTATCTTTTCCAAAGGTGCCCCTTACCCCTCTTATAAAAGGGCACTCCACCTTCTCACTAATTCACACATTCAAAGCCTTTTGGTTCGGCCAACCCCTGAAAAAATACTCTTTCAACTTCTATAACTTCAACCTAGAGGCCTTAGTTTGATCATAAAGCCAACCTATGGAGCCCTTTTGATCAAATCAAAAGGAAGACCCCGAAGAAGAGGTAATGTTTTCACCACCCTTTTTCATGTTCATTTCTTCTTAAACTTATTCTTTCTGTGTTATTACCATTCTAAAATAATAAATCTAGTATCTACTATATACTGTGATATTTTTATAAATATGGCACAACCATATTCAGTATTCTATCCATCTTTTGAATGACATGTCACCATACATGCGTACGTACGACTTACCGTCTCCACGTCGTGGTGTAATTTTTATTCAATATATTATTATTTGGATGGGTATAATAATGATGTTTAATTCATGTAAATAATAAAAATAACATAATAATGATTCTGTATATATGATATACCATCCAATTATATATTATTTTAATATCAAAAGAATGATATTGATGCTCGTGTGTACGTACGGACTACCGTCTCCACGAACGCGATGTGGTTCATTCTCCGTCGTATCCATTCAAGAATAAATTTAATTTGATGAATAAAAATATTTTTTAGAGACATGATATCATTCTGTATATAAATATGATACATCCCATCCATAACAAATATGGCTCGCATAACAAATAATATAAAGTAAAACGAATCCGTTAACACCCGAAACGACGATAATACTAAGATATTATTATCAAATCAATGTTAAAAGATCATATATGATATCATATTAATGTAAATGACACTTTTGTAATTCAATAACAATTATTTCACCATTATAAAGGTGGTTAACCTACCATCGACCACGGAAAAAGTACAAAGTAAGGGGTTTCTTTTCTCACTTTTAATTCCGTGAGATTTCCTTTGTTCACCACTTATTTATTGCATGTGGTGTGTGTACTGCCCATGATTGTATTAATCGTGTAATATACATTAATTTATGGATATATACATCATCATTGTGTGACCATTCATTCATGGGTGTATGTTTCATAAGTTACCTAATCGATAAGGGAATTTGAAATTTCAATTTCCACTCATTCGGCTTTAGGCATAATTCATTGATTATTTTACACCATGATTATGTGTGGAATCACTATTCATTTGATTATGTCATAATTTCCACTCCCCTTTCTGTGGATATACTTTTGATACAAATAATAACCCCATTGATAAATTCTCATGTCATCGATTTGAACTTGATAAGAGTAATTTTAACTCAATCTCTATTTGTTGAGTTAAATATCCAATTAATTGGTGTTGTTTTTACAAGAATGTGTGTGAATGTCATATGATTGATATACACTAAATATCCAATCATATTGAATGTATTTATATTTTTCCCACAAAATTATGTTGTTGATTTATCCTTAACCTAAGGATATGATCTTTATAAGAAGTTTCATCTCAAAATACATTCCATTGATACTCCTTTATTGTTATACACCAAATCACTTTTATATGGTGTATATAATGTACTTTGACTGAGTATATCATAAATCCCTTTATTCTCATGATATTAAAAATTATTTTATTACCTCAATTATTTGTATTCAATTTTCTCTCTTTTTGTTAGTAACTCTAACTAAAATATCATTTTAAAATGTTTTAAATATTTATTATTCTAAATCTTTCTCATTAATGTCCACGTTTTAAAAATGGTTCTAAGGATTTATTTATATGGACATTAATGTTTTAAAATTAAAATTCATTTTCAAAGTTTAAAAGTGGTATGGGACACTTTGATTCAAAAATCTATTTAAAATGGATTCTTGATAAATAGTGATACTTTTAATTGTTTTCAAGAAAAAGGGTGATATTTCTCTCAAATAGTTTTGATGATTATTTTCATCTATGTCAATATCCTTCATTATTCTTGATTGAGGTTAATCTGATACATTACAATCTTTCATATTGTATCGATTGAATTATGATTGACTGTGGATGTACTATTTTTATAACATTCATGGTTTGTGTATAAAGTATTGACATTTTGCAAGCAAGTTTTAATACGAATGTTTATGTTATGTTTCAAAATTTTCATATGAGGAATGCATTGGACTTAGTAAGTGGTGGGTGGAGCCCGCTATAGCTCCTCGATGCATCGGTAGGTCTCATGAGACAAATTATTGTCTTGGAATGAGGCCTTGACAAAATCTTATTTGTAGTCTTTGCATGAGGCCTTGGCTACGTGGTTATGATCGTCTGACATTATGCATTCCGTCATTATGAAAGTGGTTATTGATATTTTCATGTGATTATTCGACTAGCAGAATATTCATGTGAATAAGTAAATGAAATTATTTCATTTTATCCTTGCGATATTATGCTGAAGTTCACATTTAAAAGGGTTTTGTTTTAGCTATACATTGCCTTAAATGTTTATGTTTATTTGTTAATGTTTCTGCAAAATTGTTATCCTTACTGAGCATCTGAGCTCACCCCTTTAAATGTTTTATTTTTCCTAGTATGTGTATAAGTAATTTATGAATGACCTACAAGGATAATTTGAGGGGATATGATTGTGGAATCTGGAGAATATCTTGTTTTAGTTTTCATTTTTATGATGTAATGTAATACTTATGAATATATCTAGTGTTTTCAAGGCTACTAAACTAATCAGTCTTTCGAGATTTGATATTTCTTGTGATCATGCCAATGTTATGTAATAATGCACAGACTCATGGTAACTGGGGTCAGGACGTTACAATTAATATGAATAAATTTTTGATATTTCATATAAAATGGGTTTTACATACACCACACAAAATAAATAAATGGTGAATATCACATATGTCTCAGAGAGGTAGAAATGTAATGAGAAACACTTCCCTTGTGTTAAACATCATTTTTATGGGTCAATAAATACTAAATAATAAAAATTGGAATATTATAAATATAACATAGATAAATTATCATATATTTCATTCCATATGTGATTTACTTATAGTCTTTTATCATTCATTTATTTACAATCCTTTGTTAAAATCACTACCGGGTGATAATTGCTTCATTTTTCATGTATGTTTTAGTTGGTTAAATTTGGTCCATTTAATTTTATTTGGATAAATAATATAAATAATTCTAATAATTACATAAATACCCTATATATTAATTATATATGTATTTATAGTAATCTATAAATTTGAGATAATGAAAATGGATTACATTGTTCATGGAGATGTTAAGTCATACGTACGCACAAACATTGATTTGATTTTTCTCGATGAATGAAAATAATGAAAAATAATTATTAATTTATATATATAGAATAATTAATATTTTCTATATATCATTTATATTAATAAAAACCATACTTATTTACACCCATTAAAAATAAAATGAAAAACATTTCATTTCACTATGTGGAGGCGGTAGTCCACACGTACACACGAGAGACATTACTTTTTTCCATGAAATTAAAGTTAATAATTTATATGTGATATTATATGTAAAAAATTATTTCTATTTCATAAATATCACATATATTAACTAAATTTATCCTTAATAACATTCATGCAAACCAAAACAAAAAAAGATCACATCGCTTCCTGAGGTGGTTGTCTGCCGTACACACGAGCAACATTATCGTATTCCCCAAAAAATGGAAAGTTAGAGAGTATATATAATATAATAATTATAGATATATAATAATTTGAAATATATCAAAAAAATATTTTAAATCCATCACTCTAACCAGCCTTGAAATGTGGTTATGGTAGACAAATTACATCAGTCCGTGAGGCAGTAGTCCCCTGTACACACAATATACAATTTTATTTCCCAATTGATGGAAGTGGAGATGGACATGGGTTACTAAATTAACTTAAATATATATAATTATATCTGATAAAATTTCTTATTATATTACCATGGTTTAATAATATTATTTGGAGTTATTAAAATAAAAAATGGAAACTCGTAGATAAAAACATTACCTCTTCTTGTGGAATCAACTTTAGGTTTAACGTAAAACCTACATATATATGATTTATCATATAATAATGTAAAATATAATGTTTTTAGGTATTAAATTAATGTATTTGGATATGGTTTTTTATAAACCAAATGTTTTTTGGATTGAATAGGGGAGGGGAGGGGGTGTCCTTTTATATAGGACTCACATGGAATTTTTGAAAATATAAAGTTATAACCACATTTTTATCCTTAAAAAATCATCAAAAGTGGGTCGTTATCTAAATTAAGAGATTATATTGTATATATATTTCCATAATATGGGTTTTGGAAATGTTTTAGGTCATTTTTAACACATATCATATTATTTTAACTCTCTATAAACCCATTTTACCTTACCTTTAATAATTAATTTTTTTTACAAATTCAGAATAAATTATAGTAAAAATGTAAGTTTACCATAATTGATAATGTCAATTATGATGGTTAAAAATTTGGAATCCATTTTGATAAATTAAATTCAAATAATTATAATAATTCAATTTAAAATTAATCAGCTGAAGCACTGAAAGAACGGTTTCTCAAAGAGAAAATTCTCATAATTATAGAATGTTTAAATGTAAAAATATATTTTAAAATTGATTCCAAATAACTGAATTTATTAAATTAAAATATAATTAAATATATTTTACTTTAAAAACAATTTAAAAAACAATTAATCTTTGTAAATAATTTTAGCACAGTGTACTTTTCAAAAAAACTCATAATTTTTCACAATTCATTTAAAAATTAATCTTTTTAGAAAATTATATCAAAATAACCCAATGAAAATTTATACATGTAAATTGAAAAAATTATTTTTTAAAAATTTTTTATACAATTTGTAAAAATTAATTTCAAATTATTTCCGCAAAGCGCAACAAGAACACCTTTTAGAAAAATAAAGTTTTATAAAAAAACATTTGTTTTTATTTGAAATTATTATTTTTTATCTAAAATAAATATATAACCATTGAATTCATATTTTAAAAGTGTAATAAATATAGTATTCATAATTGATTTATTACTATTCATTCTTTCTAACATAATGTCTAGGTTATAATGATCATGTTTAAATAATTATATTTGAATATAGTTTCTTGTTTTGTTTAAAAATGGTGTTGTGTGTATCATAAACTATCGAAGAGATTGTATTTATTTAAAATAAAATATAACATAAATTATTAGGGTGTTATATTCTCTTCTAGTATATGTGTTTCATTTCATACACACTATTTGAACATGATGATCCAATTTTCAAATCCAAAGGTGTTACAAGTTGGGGAATATTGATATTCTATATTCATTAATCAATAAAGTTGTATTTTGGTGAGGAATATTGTTCAAGAATTAAAATTATAATTATATATATAAAAAATTCATTAGTTAAGCAGTTATTGAAGGGGCCTAGAATTATGTAGCCCCTTCATGCATTAATAGGTCTAATGAGACAAATCTATAAGCTAACATTAAATAGATTTCTAATATATACCTACCCATATATTAACCAGTATTGGAACAAGGATTTGATGATATAGATATCATGATATTTTAAATGATTCTCTCAAATATTAATAATTTCATTAATTACTAATTTAGTTATTGTTATCCATGTGATTTAGGCATTGGTTTTACCCTTGGAAGAAATTTTTGATTATGTTATTGATTAAATGGAATATATTTTCATTTATTTTCTTTTCTATATCGCACCCATTATTTTTCATTTGGATAAGATGTTAATAATTAATCTCTGAATGAGTTTAAGGATGTTTAAATTTATATTTTTTAATGTTTATATTTTAATCCCAATGTAAAATGGGTATCATTTATGCATCTGTTTCTCAAATAATAGTAAAATGATTAATCCATTGAGTTTATATTCCATGTATCTATGAATATGTATTAATATAGACATTGGATCTGGTTTACTGGTCTTGGGGATTTTATTTAGACTATGGAAATGTATGATCATGATTATTTTTGTGAAATGTGATGTACGAAACTATGAGAATGAATTATATGTGATGTATTCATTAAAATTGGTTAGTTTATTTCATATAATCGGGAATGTTTGAGATGAAAAAGACAAATGTGATATATTCCAAGTCTAGTGGTCACTTGTTATCTAGGATTAAAATCTTATGTACGAATGAATATGATGTAAATGGATAAATATTATGGAGAATAAGTTCATATGGATATGTAAGTGTATTTGATCAAGATCACACGATACCCATTTGTAGATTGAGTAACAAGGGAACTTTTCTAGAAGAATCTATTTGCTTAAAATCCTGAGTTATGGAATTCAATTTATTTCAATTCTATTAAGGCCAGCAGGGTCACACATACATTACTTCCTTGAGTAATATTATTAGTATAATATTTTTTCCCAGAAATAGAGATAGATAGTATAATAAAAAATTTCCATAGGGGTTTATAAGGATTCAGAAGGATTTTAATTTTTTTGATAAGTTCTACAAGGATTTAGTAAAAAATATAATATGGTTTATAATTTATTATTAAAGAATAGACCATGGTGTGTTGAAAATAACCTCACCATTTTCTATATTTCCCCATGTATCTTAGTTGAAAATTATGGTACCTTTGAAAAATAATATATGTTATCATTTTATTGACTCTACTTCGCTAATTATCTTGTTTATTTTTGCTAATGATATACAATAAGATGATATATAAATTAAATTAACATAAAAAAAATTAACATGAAATTTATGAAATATGGTGCAACCCAATTGTTTTTCTTTTCATAACATATAAGGCTATAATTCAATAAAGGTGGATTAAAAACTATATCTAAAGGTCTATATATTACATATAGTACTTTATTATATTTTGGCTAAAACTCCTTCTAGTTCACTTATCTCTATCTTTCATTGAGGAGGAGGTGATAAAATACCATTTTAGAGAAGAGTTTCTATAAACAATTAGAGATTCCAATGGATGATGGATTACTTTTGAGGCAATAACTTGTTGGTTGTTTCTGAGGTAAATCAATCAAACTCACTTATAGGGAAGATCAGAATCATGAACAATGAGGCATGCTTATTTTTTTTGTTTTGTTAATTCTTCTTATTGATACCAAAAAATTTCAATTTTGGAATGTGTTAGTTGTTTTATAATTATTATTATGGTCATAAATAAATCTGTTTATTCCCCTAATACACAAAATATATTTAAACATGTAGAATAAAAATCATTTCCATAAAATAAACACATTCCAAAAGATACCATGCTCTACCAAAATTTATAGTTGAGTAAATGACTATAAAATTTCAAGGGGTTACTTATGGACATATTTAAAGTAAAATAAAATAAAATCAATTTTTATTTTTGAATACATACTGGATTATATAAAAATTATACAATTAATTTCCTGAGTAATATTACTCATATATTATATTTGTTGTTCTATAATTGGTGTTTCTGTAAAAAAAAATTACAATTTTCATATAGTGGTTGATGATACCCTTGGTGATAAATGATTATCATGATGATTCTAGAAAAATTGAATGATGAGAAGACTCAAATTGAGGCTAAGTGTGTATAGTATTGATCATTACAGAGAGGGTCTGTGAACATTCAAAAAAACATGATATCATAAGGTATGATTTTAGATAACTCTTATGATGTTTGTTTCTTATGACTAGTTTTTTATGATTACTGAAGTGTTTTTGTAAGTGGTATTCATTATCAAAATTTTTATAGATTGATGAAAAATCCATTAGAAATGAGTAAGGTAAAAAATTAATATAGAATATCTTCAAACATAGAAATTACATTGTGGTGTTTTCTAAAACATGCCAGGGTTTGGGTATGTTGAAAAGGTTTATGATGAGTTATAAGAAAATGAATTGTGTAGCGATCATAGCCTTCTGCAGGTATGGATGGTGGGAAAGTGGAAGAAAAAATAGACATAGTTTCTTACCTATAGGTGATGATTCATGGTAAAATCATCCAGATTAAAGTTATTATTGGTTCTGTGAATATAGATGGAAGATATGATGATCCACTACAAGGAGATAAAATGAGGATGGTTTATCAATAATGACATGCTTAATGAAATTAATAATCATGGTTATTTTGGTTTGATGAATCTATTTATGGTATTTCTTATATCACGGTTCTATTAAAAGAGGGAATTTTTGAAAGAAAAACAACCATTGTGAATCATAAATGATTTAATATTTTTGGTCAAATTTTTTAAATACAGCTTTGACCTTCCAAACCACATCATCAATGAATTATAATACACCAGGATAGACTAAAGTGTATTTTAATGTTTTAATTATCTTGGGATATCTTGATAAAAATTAGTGATGGAGAGCAATATATTCATATGATAATTCAATAGGGTATCTTTTTAACTTTTCATGAGGCAATTAAGGTACACACATGATCAATCCTTGGTTAAAATTTAGGTGGATGTTATTACTAAGAATGGTATAAATATCCCTAATCTAGTATAACATATTTATTTCAAGAATAGGGGAATATCAATGTTGTTTTGATATTGTGAAATATGTTACTCTCTCCCATATTTGAGATAGTGTTAACACATGTCATGGGTTAAAAAATAGTTAATGAAATGTCAATAAAGGATCATGATATTCAGAATGGAGAAAATAAGTTTAAGGAATAGTGTTATCAATAATATCATGTTCAATTTATAAATATTCAAATGATAAAATACGAGTCAGTAGATGAGTATATCATTTGAGTGATTTTTTAACTCAATCCCATTATATTGAAATGTTTTGGTAGAATATTCCTTAGTGATAAAATTGGTGATAACTTAATTGAAAAGTTTTATTTTAATTTTTCATCATTATAGGATCGTGATTTAAATTTATTTACCATTGAAAAGATCAATCACAACTTGAAATCTTATTATATGAGATTATAATTATCCGTTAAAAACAATGTAAAATATATAATGTATACTTCCTTCAAATCCAACATAAGATATAATATCATTGATAAAATTATTTCTCTTGATAGGGAATTGAATGATAAAGCTACTACTTTGAATTTCAATGAGTTCATTCAAATTTTATCAACAAGAATATAATAAGGTAATTGTTAGTAAAAATGAAAACTCACTTTTATGTTAATTAATTATTGAAATATTTGAATTTTTATGTAATTTTTCGTGAGAATTATTATGGAGAGTAAAATCATAATCATTCAAAAATATCATCTACAAGAATAATGGTTTCAAGTGATCATAATGGTGTTCAATTCTAAAATGGAATGGAATGTAAAATTCATTATTGAAGATTAATTTAGTCACCAAAAAAGATATTAAATCTTAAAATGAGGTGAGTGATAAAAATAAAATAACATAAAGAAAGTTGTAATTATATATTTTTTAGATATACGGTCCCCTGAGGACCGATGAGCCACTAAGAGGGGAGGGGTGAATCCATGAACACATAAATTATTTATGAATTATTCCATATTTTACTTCATACCCCTTAAATTATTCAATCTCAATCCATACCTTATTATGTCACAAAACCTTTCCAAGATAATATAATAAGTAAAAGAAAAAAAATGGATTTTAACAAGGTTCATTACTAAGACGTACTTCTTATTGTGATTGGTCATTCTCCTAAATTAATAATTATCCAATTAATCAATATAATTCAATTAGAACTAGAGGGGTATTTACACATCATGACCAAAATATAGTCTCATTAATATTTTCTCAACTAGTTTCACACCAAAATCTTTTCCCAGATCTCATAGGACTTCTTATTTATGTGTCTCTGTAACTTCCTAGGATTTAAAAGTGTTTAAAAACCTCTCCCATTTTGAACATTGGAATTGGGGGTTATACAAAATTTTATTTTGATCATAAGAACTCAATTATTAGTGTTTACTAAATACAATATCATGTTTTCTGATGGGTTAGTGGATTGGGAAAATCCTTAGGTGTTATCAATAGTTTTGGGTGTACCAAAGGCCCAGAGGCCTCTTTTTCATGTTTAAGGTCAAGGCGCATGGTTTGGGTTAAATTGTGTGGCCTATTGCTGCTAACCGTGTGACACCTTTTCGAGTTGTGCCTAGTTTTAGGGAAACCATGTGTGCGGGGTGCATAATCATGCAACTATATATGTATTTTTTGATATAGGGGTCATGAATGGTTTGTTCATGGTTGGGAAAACTATACAGGGAGAACATGCAATCAGGATCTTTGGATAGTGTATGTCGTATAGTTTTCGAAACTGGGAAAGCCAACTATGGGACTCATCAAAGATGAGAATTTATGAAATTTTCTTCATTATAATTTAGGGTTTTATTCCCTATTTTCCCTTCTTGGTCACACATAGTATAAGGGGTCTCTCCCATCACCTCCTCCTCTTTATTTTGATCCATCTCATTCATTGGTGATCCATTCTTCAAGCCATCTGGTGCGTTGGGACTGTATTAGTATGGATATCATCACCCATGCATCTCTTTAATATAGTTTTTTACTCATAGATTGTTAAATCTATCCTTTCTATTTTAGAATATTTTTTTGGGAATTGTATAGAATATTGGATTGATTCAAAGACGTTTTGAGTTAGAGGATAATTTTGGATGTACCTACATCTACGAGTCTAAGGATGGTGGTAAATCCATCTCACTACTATCAGGATTCCGGTGTTGGATGAGGGAGGTGATGACTTACTAGTGGTTATTGTGCACTAGAAAAGTCTATTTTTACTATACACACGAGTTTTTTTCTTATTTATTATATCACAACAACTTAAACACTAATTTTGGGAATGTACACTTGGGTGGTATCCTAATGATAATTTTTCCACACCCTAAACAGTTCCTTCGGGAAACATCTATACTCTATATTGGTGAATTCATTTTAGGGATCAAGTTGAGGAGATGGTCCTTAGTATCTATTGGCATGTGATTTTCCCATGGTACCTTGATGTCTTTTCTAGGTTGGAGTTTTTTATATTTTCTTTTTCCCTCATACTTTATAATTATTTACCTATTGTAGATATCTATTGGTGAACCTTTTTCTATATATTTACATGTAGGACAAGATATGGATGGTTCCACTACATTAATGTTTTACAAGTGGTATTTTTGGTTGGTTATTTATTTCTGATTCTATTGCTTATTTTTCATTTTCTGTTTCTTATGATGGAGTATGATTCCACCTTGGGTGGGTCTGGTTTGAGTCTACTGAGTCCTTATTTTTTTCCACTTCTTATTATATGTATACACTTAGAACTTTATTATATTATTCCCTTAAGGGTATAGTTCCCCCTCAATTATTCATTTACACCCACATAGCTAGTTGAAAGCCATTTGAATACTGGGAGGCATGCCAATGTCCAGTGGAACCTAGCTTGATATCACTATTTGAGTGGCTCATCAGTTTGCAGACAATACTAAGGTTTTTAGAGAAATTATTGAATGATATTTAGTAGCAGTATAAGGCTAGATACTAATGAGATCAAGACCAAATATTATTTTTTGTTGTTATTACTATTTGGGATATTCTATACTAAAGATTATGATGTGGTCATAACTGGATTTATAAGTTGTTCTTGGGTTCCTACAACCCAAGGTAGGAGAGATGGACCAAGTTACCTTGGGTGGTAAATTCTATTATGTTTTTCTCATTTTACACTTTACTTGATTTCCACCTCGAGTGGTATTCTTGTAATGTGATAGTTAATTATTATAACTTATAACCCTTGGCTTGGTATGAAAAGGAATGAGATTCAAAACTTTTATGGGTATGGTATGGTGTGTTCACTATTCTTTTTTATGCTCTTGATTATGAAAATATTAGGGTGTTTAGTTATGTATATACACATTCCTATGAATATTTATTATGCATTGTGACATCCGATGTGAGATTTGATATCAAATGCTTTGAAAAGTGTGATATTCAATGTGATATATATATATTTAATTTCAATTGATAAATGAAATGATCCTGTATCTTATATGGCTAGGATGTTTATATGGTATGGTGTGATGTAGATCATTAGGTTTGGAGATCAGGTCATCAGTTTGAGGCGATGTGATCCAAAGAATGGTAATGGCATGAAGAATTTCGATATTTTTCTATGTTAAGGGTAAGTAAGGAGGGCATGAGGCAGAGATTCCATGTGGAATGGTTTCGATAGGAAAGTGTAAGGGTAGTCATGATGCACTGCATGTTACTGATTTCTTGATCCACATTTCATATATATATATCTCTCTCTCTCTGTGTGTGTGTGTGTGTGTGTGTATGTGTTTGTTTGTGTGTGTGTGTGTGTGTGTGTGTGTGTGTGTGTATGTATGTGTGTGTGTGTGTGTGTGCTATTTTTATGTTTGACCAACTTGATAAAATTTAGGGGGTTTTAACCTAGACAACTCATATGGAGTGCTGGAAGGTGAGGATAGTGTGCCACTAGAGCACAATCATGTTCATACCTCTGAGGGCCAGGAAGTGCAGGTACATGCCTTCAATTAGGCATAGCCACTGGTAAAGGCTCAAGCATAGGTTTCAGTGAAGGTGAGGAAGCTGTCAGATCTTGGTTCCTTTGTGCCATGGATTGATGAGCTTCTCAGAGTGAGCTTGGAGCATGCAATCCAGGGGATCAACATGAGTGCTCGGAAAGAAAATACATATACTGAATATCAGACTCAGAAGTTCCAGTCAAAGAACCAACTTCTTTGCCAGGGTGAGTGTGGTTTGCTGGTGGATGAGAAATGGATCGAGTGTATGAAAATGATTATTGAGTATCTAGATATGCCTATGGGGAAAATAGTGAAACTAGAAACCTATATTCTTATAAAACCGACTATGATTTTTTGGGAAGTGTAGGTGCAGGCAGGAAAACTCAAGGGACTGTCCTGGAAGGAAATTCTGGCCAGGTTATTTGAGAACTTCTTCCTAGAGACACCAAGGGTAGAGAGAAATTTATAGTTTTTGATCATTTTGTTGGGTGACATGTCTTTCATGGACTATGCAGTGACGTTCATCTAATTGTGTAAAGGTGTACCTAGCATAGTGAGTGACAATATCTCGAGAGTGAGGTACTTCTAGGATGGTTTACGACAAGCCATTTAGGTGCAGGTAAACACCTTTAGGATAGAATCATCCTCAGAGGTGGTGAAAAAGGAACTCATAACTAAGGAAGACCTAATAGATATGTCATACTTGACCCTGGTATCAGCTTCATGTGATTGTAGTGGTGATTCTTTAGATATAAGTAAGTGGGTATGGGATGAGTTCCCACCGGGAAGTCAGGGAAATGACTCAAGAAAACCACATTGTATCGGGTATATGACAATTTTCCTTTACTGTGGATAACCAACAGATGTATGAACTCAGTGTGAGCAGCCTACAACTGATTTTTGGGCATTTGTTCAGGTTATAAATCTCGAGAGTCTTTTCATAAAGCCACCACAAATATATAAAAGTCATGGACTAGGGTAGACTCGAGGGTTTGAGGTTAGTTCGAGATCAGTTAAAGGTGATGGTAGTTGAGATTCAACTACACGTAGAGAAAACTATAACAAAGCAATATGTAGATGTCATAGAGGGTAACAACAGTGGTGTCAGTGGCCTGTTGATGGTGCAACACCACAGGGATTCCAGGCTTCAAACATTCGATCATCAGTCTATGTGCATGTTGTGGAACTTTTTGGTGTTGAACCAACTAGTGATCCAACGATGGTCAAAGGTACAAAAAAAGCATGACCATGATTACTTTTGTTTTCATTTGGAATGTACTTTTTTAGGTGTTTGCTTTTTGATTTAACGAGGTTCACACGTTGCATATATAGACTGGCCAGATACTACTTAGTTGGTTAGCATAATCTCAGGCGTGTGATATGTATATGAGGTTCATGGAATCAGGTTATACATTTAAGAATCATTGGATTCATCTTTACTGTGACATGTTGGAATAAAGGCATCAAGGATATGTGGTTACATGAAGTTAGAGGCATTTGGGAACCATTTTTGTGAGGTTACAATTGAGACGTGAGGCACCAGGGTTTGATTAATCATTTGTTGAGATGCTGGACCTCGATGGGGCCATGTGTGGCATGGCATTGAGGTGGGATCCAATGTGGTTTAGGATGATAATTGGTACTTTCTATGACATGGGATCACCTAATGAGGCGCATGAATGAAAATAAATCATAGGAGGACTTTTGAGTCAAGAGATTTGTTGATGGACTAGTTGATCGATTTTAGTTTTGGATGTTATGTGAATGGTGTACGTTACTCCTAGGGGGAGCCCCCTTGAGGTGGTTGACCATTACCCAAGAGATCAGGGTATTCCAAGTTGTTTTAAATGAGATGGGTCTGTTCTCTTCCATTTCCATGTTTGTGTTTGATATATCAAGGATGAACTATGTTATGTTGGGGATATTACAACAACATTGGTTTTCTCAGAGGGTCAAAAACCACCCCAATTTTGAATTTTTGAATTGGTTCATCTTCCAAATTCGTTTTCAGGAATCAGAACTCAATTATAAGGATTTTCTCAATAGAATATTATGTTTTTGGAAATTTTAGAGGTTTGGATAAATTCTTGGGTGGTCAAAATGGGTTCGGGTGTGTTAGAGGCCCAAATGACTATTTTGGAATCTATAGGTCAAGGCACATAATTTGGGGTTAATCTTACGAGCTCTTCTAGATAGCTATGCAAACCTATTTTTCACTGATCATAGTTTTAGGAAACCATTCATGTGGGATACATGGCTATGCATCCATGTGTGATGTTTTTGTTATAGGGATCATGCATAGTTTGTACACGGTTTGGAATATTGTGTGAGGATACCGTGCGATCTGGAGCTTTTGACAGTGGGTGTCAAAAAAATTTTCAAACCATGCAAGCCAACCTTGTGACTCATTTAGGAATGAAATTTATGAAAATTTACACCTTTCTATTTAGGTTTTCCTTTACTCTTATTCACATTCTAGTTGCATGTAGAAGTAGGGGAATTTACCCTTTCACCATCTTTTCATTTTGGTCCATATCCTTCATCAATGATCAATTATTCAAGATTCCAGGTGTGTTGGAACCACATTAATAAGACTCTCTCACCCATTCCTCTTTTAATTTAATTTTACCTCCTAGAGAACTAAATCTCTCTGATCTGTTATACACAATTTTCAGGTTGAATGAATAAATTGCCAATTTCTTCTATACCACTTATAGTTAGAAGCTAATAACAGATGTTCCTACATCTACAAGTCCAAGGTAGGGTGTGGATAATAATGTTTGTTTTTTCGCTGTTGATTTGGGTGTGGGGATTTTATCTCCCATTGGGTAATTGTGAAATACCCCTTAATTAATATTAAATTTATCAAGTGACCATATGGTATGCCTTTAGGATTTCCCAAGATATATTTGCTTTTGTCAGGTTGGGTTAGAGGACATTAACAACCTTGGTTAGTTAGAACAAGGTGAATTCAGGATTTAAATTGAAATTTTCATTAAATTTTAATGGGTTATGTAAATGGGTTTTTATTTATGTCAATTAATCAAATAAATTAAATTGAATTGATCGTATAAATTTATTTTATTATTCAATTGTTTAATTCAATTATTTAATATTTAATTTTTTATTAAATAAATTATATGAATTTATTGAATTTCATGTGATGCAATGCAAGGGATCGCAAGCGGCATACCCCAAGGGATTGTGGTGGTAATTCTATAAGGATTGAGGAAATAGGGTTGTATGGTTGGTCTTGTCCTAGATTACTTGGTGTGATCACCTATTGGGTGTTGTGGAAGTCATTTTGAGGTGGAAAGCCTATTAGTTGAGGTCATGTCCCATGATATTGGATGGAATGACTATCGTAATTGAGCGAAATTGTCGTAGTGGAATGAGGTGTTGATGAGATGTGTATTCGGTACTAAATTGTTAATTTTTTCTCACATATGATGGCCAAAGCATTGATTAGAATCATGTAACCACAGTTTGAATCCATGATGAGGTGGGCTTGACTAGTCTTTTGGGTAGAGGCCCCCGATAGTACATAATAGGAAATTGTGTTGGGGGTGCTTTCCATATAAATCCATAGGGATGGATAGGATCCTTCAGATTATTTCCATGAGGATATTAGTTGGGGGATGAGGCTCACTATATTGAGGCTATTGGGCCTAGACAATTTTGGGAGGATGAAGATCATTGTTCCTCAGGAAGTCTTTCTATGAGCTAAAGATGGTTTTTATTTGAGGATAGATATTATTGTGCCTCAGGACATCATGATTAGAGACGATGGGTGTTTTTGAGAAGGGGTTCGAGGGACCAGTTACTTTTTTCTTGGGTGGGCCTTTAGGATGTTTGTGATTTTTTGAGACATGAGGTCTCACAAGGAACAAGGTGCAATGTTTCTTATTAGGGGGTGGAATTTTAGGGTTCAACTATGATGTATGTCATCATTAGACATGTTGAGCCATTTTCCAAGGATCCTATCCAATTTAGCGATTCCAAAACTGGTCGATGTAAGTGATGAATCCATGGTGGTTCTCGAGCACTAGGGAAGTCATTGTTTACTTTACACATATATTGTTTCTTATTTGTTATATCACAACTACTTAAAAATTTCTGTTGGGTTTTCCCACTTGGGTGATATCATACAGAGGCTTTTTCTGACACCCCACACTAGCCCTTTGTGACATGTGTATGCTTTATGTTGTCCCGTTCATGTAAGGGAACAACATTAAGAGCTATAAATTTTTAGCTATTGGCATAGGATGTTGGCATGGGACCTTGAGGTCTTGTCTTTTCTTGGGTTTCTATTTTATATTTTTTTGGTGTCATCATGATTTATACATATGTAGATACTATGGTGATCCCGTGGTGACTCTTTTTCTATATACTAAGATGAATGACCAGTTATGGATGCATGAACTACTTTAAATTTACACAATTAGTATGTATGGTTGGGTATTTATTTCAGCAGGTGTAGATTATTTTGCTTATGCTATTACTTGAGATTGATTATGCTTCCGCCTTGGGCTGGTCTTGTTATAGACTGCTAAGTCTTTATTTTTTTCTTATAATTCATATTTTTATATACTAATAACTTCATTATATAATTACCCTTAGGGTATTGTCTCCCATATATAACTCATTTTTACCCTTGCTTCTAGTTGACAGCCTTTTCCAAACGGGTAGACACACCAAAGGCAAGTTAAATATTGTCACACAAGGTTTTTCTTCTTTTCTGTCATTGTATTGATCCGGACCATTAGAAATACCGATACTTAAAATGAGTATTTGATGAGATAAATCTTGAGTTTTGAAGTTTCATATATTTATAACCACCCTAATTTGGGATCCCCATTGTTTTTTAGTAGTTTTTGAAGAAAGGGTGGTTACTTCATGATTTGGGCCAACCGTGAGCCCATTCCCAGTTTTAAAAACCGAATTTTTTTCTTTTATAACTCTTTTGTTTTTCATCCTTTTTCACCCATTCAACTTCCCACTTGTCCTATACTGATATATTAAAACTTATTTATCCTTTTGGACCAATTATAAATTCATAGGCCGGGTGAATTTGGGTTACTCATTTAGGTATTGGGCCAGCACATGGGCCCATTTCCTGTTTAAAATAAAATAAATTGTTTCATTTATACCGTTTTCATTTTTTACTATTTTTCGGTGATTCCTCCTACCCCTAAAAGACAATAACCCTAGCCTAACCCTCATAATATATTTTAACTCTTTAGAGCTCATGTGGGTCGCGAATTAGGGCGAAAATATCAGGAAACCTCAAATCCCCCAGAATTTCCAAGGTAACTTTTATCATTCATAAATCAATCAATTCGTACTACGTTAGCCACCAATATTTTTCCCCTGGTTCTTCCCGACATTATGAGTCTCTCCAAGAATTTTCAAGGCATTCCCTTTTCTCTAGGGCTTCAGATCTAATGGAAGATGAAGAGTTTTCTAGGATGAAAGGTGAGATTCCTTCTCCTTTCTTCTTCCTCTTCCACCTCCTTTCATTATTTATTGGTTTTATATTGTACCCTAGTCTTGATCGACCTAGGGTTTTGTTATACCATGTTTTTTTATGGGGTTTCTGTTTGTTTAGGTCTGATATTTATAGTTTAATGGTTTATAAACCCGCGGCGGGTGATTTCGGGTGTGCGTTTCAAGTACGCCAAAGATTTGAGGTAGGATACCCCTTGCACATGACTTTATTATTTAAGTTTCACCATTTTATTATTTTTAACACCAGATATATATGTTTATTATTGTTTTTCATCCTTTGGAAAATTTTATTGGTGTTCAAAGTGGTTGTTTAATCATTGGTTTGTGAACGGTAGTGTTGTTTTGTCATGAAAGTTCTCAACAAGTGTTTGTTTAAATGTTCTGTTATCTTTTGCAAATATTTTGTGAGGTTTATAATCTGGTATATGGTATTTTTAACATGTTACAGTATCTTGAATGAAAATATGGCTTTCAATTGGTGTTTTATTCCTTTTCATGTACTTAAAATAAATTGTTTTGTTTAAAAAGGGCATGTCATGTATTCGGTAAATTGCCCGGTTGGCTTTTATGTGTGATGTGTGATTTAAAAGATATTTGTTTGGATTTATAAAGGAATTGGAATAATTATAAATGGTATTTTTGGGTACTTATATGTACTTCCTATTTGTATTTGTTTTTACAATCAAGTGGGTTTTGATTTACAACATATTTTGGCCCGAGTTGCCCAAAAATGGACTGTTTCAAATCTTTATGAAAATGGTTGTGTTTTGAATATGTAACCTGAGTATTTTAAGAGATTTATGAATGTGGTTTTCTGCTGTAAATTGTGTTTATACAGATCCATAATATAATTAAAATTCATACCTTCGTCAAAGGATAGTTTTGAGAAAATAATTAAAGGTCCGTTTGGCATTTCCTAGAAATGAAGGAGTGTTTTACTTGTATATAACAATTTATGTAATTGGGATTGTTTTATGGTCCATTAAATGATTTTATTAAATGTTTATTGGGCTGAAAAATATTATTTGGTTTGGTTATTATGTGTGTTTATAATTTAAAGAGTGTTTTTGAAAGAGTTTTATGTGGAAAGCCTCAATACACTTCATGAAATTGTTTTACCGAAATATTTAGCAGTTTGTTGATTAGTGTAATAAATGTGAAGAATGATTATGGGCTGTTTGTGTTTTTATGGTTTTGGAATGGAATGGGAATGTGAAATGTGTATTTGATAATATGTGTAACTTTATTGAGCACTAAAGGGAATCCCGGGTGTCTAGGTGGGCGGACGTGTACTAGTATGCTAGTGATTCTGTGGGGGTTGGCCCCTGTTTCACGTAGCAAGTTTGACGATGACAACACTAACTAAACTATGATGATGATGATGATTGGGGACCACTAGGTTATGGGTATGTTCCCTACTAGTGGCTCGTGCACAAGAACTGATATTTATTATGGTTACTTTCACCGAGATACGAGGTACCTGGGCCTCAAAACTAACTAGTGCCTAGGGGTATTCCTATGACTAGTGCTCATTGGCTATTTTGTACTCACCGTAAGCATACGGTGTGTTTGGTTGGTAAATTCAGTAGTTTGTGTTATTTATTTGAATGTTAAAATTCTTTAAAGCAGCCCTCTTGGAAACTATTTTCATTTTGAAGTTTCACCTCTTTGAAAATAATTGTTACTAGCATTTTTTTTATTAAACATGAATGTTTTTGTCTGATAATTATTATAGCATGGAACCTCATTTGAAAACCATACTTTCAAATCATGAATTTAAAACTATAAATTTATGCTTCTTTTATTTTAAAGTAATGTGCATTGGGAATAGAATACTGGGCTAACCTACTGAGTTTTAATACTCACGCTTATAGTCTTCTTCTTTTTTTAGCCCTTGTGCAGGTTTCATCTTTAGTTCGATCACCTTGGGAGACTTTTTATCATTGTGTTGCAGAGTGACCAGAAGTGTCACATGGAGTTATTTTTTCATCGGGATTGTTCAGTTGAGTTGTTGGTTTTGTTCTAATTTTAGTTTCTTGTACAAATAATATTTAGTTCAATTTTTATATAAATTCATTTTGGGCTGTCCGTTTATATCCGCTGTTTGTTTGATTGTTTATATATGGGCGAAATCGTTCCCTTATGTACTCTATTGATGCCCTTGGTGCTTGTCACTATCCCGGGAGGATCGGGAACGCCTCTCGGGACTTGTCGTGGGCTGGCCTGGGTGATCGGTTTAGGGTCGACTCGGGCTGGTTCGTGACAAAATGGTATCAGAGGAGGTCGGCTATTAGCGGACCTTTCTTTTTAGAGCTCCCTTGTTATTTTGGGGATGTCAAGGTAGATGGAGTAGGATTGATGGGACTTTAGGGGTAAGTGCAATAAGAGCGCCGTGAACTCTTTCTTGTTCTAATCCTCAGGTTTCCATGGAAGTCCGGTTTTATTAGAGTCCATTGTTCTAGTTTATTGTTTGGTATTGGGATATGACAAGGGGAGTCTGACCAATGGCCTTCTTGAGCTCACAGGGCCTGGCAAGCCATGTGGAGCTGGGGAATGGTCCTAATAAGTCTATCTGTGTTGGTGTTGTGTTTCGCATATGGCTGCCAACCATATGGTCAAGTCACCCACCGACACTAGTTCCCTTTTTTGGGTCTCTTGAACCTTTCATGAATTCTGAATTTTTGTTTTTAAAATCATTTTGTGAGAATTGTGGAAATGGGTTTTAATGTAAGGATTATATTTTTAAAAGTGAAAAAATGGTGTTTTCAATAATTAAATATAAGAATGGTTTTGGAAGGTTGTGTTTTTGTGAAAAAAAATGGAGGGAAGCAGAAATGATTTAAAGGGATTGGATTATCCATAATCTAAACTTGTGGTTTGTTGAAATAAAATTTTTTGAAATTGTGAATCATTTTAAAGTGATTCTAGATCTTTTTTTTAAATGGGTTATTTTAGGATGTTATAAAGTTTTTGAATCAGATAAATTAGTTTTCGAAATTAGTTTTGATCAGTTGGTGTTTTACTAGAAATGTTATTGGTCTCAATGGACCTCGGATTATGAAAATATACATTGCTGATTTTTTTTAAAAAAAATAATGGGAAGGGGTTGTTTGGAGTGGCTTGGTTATTTAAAAAGATTTTAAAAATGAAAAGGGGTAGGTTTTCATGAAAATGGTTCTTAATTAATTGTGGTTTTTTTGTGAAACATGAAAATGTTTTTTGACTTGGTGGTTGGTGTTCCTTTTGAAGGTAAATTGTTTTTTTTAATTATGATGTTTAATTTTAGCCTTTGGTGTTTTCATGGGTGCTCACATGCATGGTTTTATTTATATCTGGAAGTATGGCCAAAATGGTATGGTGGTTGGGTGCCAGGGGTGGCATGGAAATGTACATGTGGGTGATACTTAATGAAACACCATTGATGAATGTGGAAACCCACCAAGTTAGTTTGATTTTTCAAAATTGTTTTGAGCTGAAAATTGTGGCCTTTTTTTAAAACCAATTGTTATGTGGCTTGATTTTTCTATGTCTTAGAAGCGTTGTTTATTTGGTTAGCTTCCATGTGATCTAGAATTCAAACTCTTGTTCTATCTAGTGATGAGATCTTGTTGGTGGCTCAGTTTTGGAGTAATTTTCATTGGGTTTCTAAAAATGTGTTTGATGTTGTGATGTGGCCATGGATAGTTCTGCGTTGGAAATCTTTCCTACTGATCAACCTAAGGATTCCTTTAAAATTTTAAATCCACATATTTTTATGATGACTCAACTTGTTTGTTGTAATAGAGAGTTATTCGGGATCTATTAAAAGTGTTTCTTGGTCATGATAATTCTTTTGGACAGAGCAGTTGTGTTCGGTGATGTTGATGTGTTTCGTCGTATTCCTTGTCCATTCTGCCCCTCGTTTGGAGTGAGATAGAATTTTGATATGTATCTATGAGTTACTATTTAGATTATGGTTTTTTTGGTGATCAAGTGTGGTTTTTTTGAGTGTTGTGATCCTTATCACCTGACTGCGGTGCAGCAAATGCTTCAAGAATCAGGGCTCCAGCCATAGGCCTCGGAGTGAAGCTTTTCACGCAGTCAGAAAATTGACAGAGGTGTGGAGTGCTCAATTATGACCCTTAATCCTCTGTTTTGTTAAGTTATTTTCTATGTTAATGTTTTGGTTCTTCATTTCTATGAATTTCCCTTTGTCGCAACAAGCGTGGTGGACTTAACGCCTCACACAGTGTCTATGGTTATTCCTTCATGGATGTGGGTTTTCAATCAATGTCCCTGTGTGGACCACCTGTAAAAATCAGATGCAGTATTGGTGTTACCTATTTATATGGGGAGAGTTTTGGGTAGTTTCTTTGTTTCTTTTGTTGTTTAAGTGGCCAAATTATTGGGTCCCCTTCCCTCCCATCCCCAAGTGACGGGGGTCCAGAATTGTGTTGAATGTGTCGACCAAGTTATTTTCCCCTCCATTCAGGAGTGGGTGGTTTATATGTTCATGTTGTAACTCTATTAACTTGGTTTAGTAGTTTTTTGTAGGAGGGTTTTTTTTTGGGCTTGTGTGAGTGAGTCCCAACTCTAGCTCATGTTCAATTCTTGTCTATTCATTGCTAGTTGGTTTCTAATGGTGGGGATACCCACCATGGGTCTCTTGGATTTTCATCCTAAGAACATTTCTAGTTATAGTTTATTCTTAATGGTGGGGAGTACATTCTGGAATCCTTATGTGTTGTTTTTGTTTCAGCCGGAAAGTGTTATGGCTTTCCGGGGGCAGAAAGCTTTAATGGTGGGGAGAATTGTCACACACAGTTTTTTTTCTTTTCTGTCATTGTATTGATCCGACCCATTAGAAATACAGATCCTTTTCATGGGTATTTGATGAGATAAATATTGAGTTTTTAAGTTTCATATATGTCTAACCACCCTAATTTGGGATCCCCATTGTTTGTTTAGTAGTTTTTGAAGAAAGGGTGGTTACTTCATGATTTGGGCCAACCGTGAGCCCATTCCCAGTTTTAAAAACCGAATTTGTTTCTTTTATAACTCTTTTGTTTTTCATCATTTTTCACCCATTCAACTTCCCACTTGTCCTATACTGATATATTAAAACTTATTTATCCTTTTGGACCCATTATAAATTAATAGGCCGGGTGAATTTGGGTTACTCATTTAGGTATTGGGCCAGCCCATGGGCCCATTTCCTGTTTAAAATAAAATAATTTGTTTCGTTTATATCATTTTCATTTTTTACTATTTTTCAGTGATTCCACCTCCCTCTCAAATCCAATAACCCTAGACTAACCCTCATAATAGATGTTACCTATTTGGAGCTCATGTGGGTCGCTAATTATGGCGAAATTCTCAGGAAACATCAAATCGCCCAGAATTTCCAAGGTAACTTTTCTCATTCATAAATCAATCAATTAATACTACTTTAGCCACCAATATTCTTCACCTGGTTCGTCCAGACCTTAGGAGTCTCTAAAAGAATTTTCAAGGCATCCCATTTTCTCTAGGGCTTCAGATCTAATGGAAGATGAAGAGTTTTCTAGGATGAAAGGTGAGATTCCTTCTCCTTTCTTCTTCCTCTTCCCCCTCCTTTCCTTATTTCTTGGTTTTATATTGTACCCTAGTCTTGATAGACCTAGGGTTTTGTTATACCATGTTTTTTTATGGGGTTTCTGTTTGTTTAGGTCTGATCTTTATAGTTTTATGGTTTATAAACCCGCGGCGGGTGATTTCGGGTGTGCGTTTCAAGTACGCCAAAGATTTGAGGTAGGATACCCCTTGCACATGACTTTATTATTTAAGTTTCATCATTTTATTATATTTAACACCAGATATATATGTTTATTATTGTTTTTCAACCTTTGGAAAATTTTATTGGTGTTCAAAGTGGTTGTTTAATCATTGGTTTGTGAACGGTAGTGTTGTTTTGTCATGAAAGTTCTCAACAAGTGTTTGTTTAAATGTTCCGTTATCTTTTGCAAATATTTTGTGGGGTTTATAATCTGGTATATGGTATTTTTAACATGTTAAAATATCTTGAATGAAAATATGGCTTTCAATTGGTGTTTTATTCCTTTTTATGTACTTAAAATAAATTGTTTTGTTTAAAATGGGCATGTCATGTATTCGGTAAATTGCCCGGTTGGCTTTTATGTGTGATGTGTGATTTAAAAGTTATTTGTTTGGATTTATAAAGGAATTTGAATAATGATAAATGGTACTTTTGGGTACTTATATGGACTTCCTATTTGTATTTGTTTTTACAATCAATTGGGTTTTGATTTACAACATATTTTGGCCCGAGTTTCCCAAAAATGGACTGTTTCACATCTTTATGAAAATGGTTGTGTTTTGAATATGTAACCTGAGTATTATAAGAGATTTATGAATGTGGTTTTCTGCTGTAAATTGTGTTTATACAGATCCATAATAGAATTAAAATTCATACCTTCGTCAAAGGATAGTTTTGAGAAAATAATTAAAGGCCCGTTTGGCATTTCCTAGAAATGAAGGAGTGTTTTACTTTTATATAACAATTTGTGCAATTGGGATTGTTTTATGGTCCATTAAATGATATTATTAAATGTTTATTGGGCTGCCAAATATGATTTGTTTTGGTTATGATGTGTGTTTATAATTTAAAGAGTGTTTTTGAAAGAGTTTTATGTGCAAAGCCTCAATACACTTCATGAAATTCTTTTACCGAAATATTTAGCAGTTTGTTGATTAGTGTAATAAATGTGAAGAATGATTATGGGATGTTTGTGTTTTTATGGTTTTGGAGTGGAATGGGAATGTGAAATGTGTATTTGATAATATGTGTAACATTATTGAGCACTAAAGGGAATCCTGGGTATCTAGTTGGGCGGACGTGTACTAGTATGCTAGTGATTCTGTGGGGGTTGGCCCCTGTTTCACGTAGCAAGTTTGACGATGACAAAACTAACTAAACTATGATGATGATGATGATTGGGGACCACTAGGTTATGGGTATATTCCCTACTAGTGGCTTGTGCACAAGAACCGATATTTATTATGGTTACTTTCACCGAGATACGAGGTACCTGGGGCTCAAAACTAACTAGTGCCTAGGGGTATTCCTGTGACTAGTGCTCATTGGCTATTTTGTACTCACCGTCGGCATACGGTGTGTTTGGTTGGTAAATTCAGTAGTATGTGTTATTTATTTTAATGTTAAAATTCTTTAAAGAAGCCCTCTTGGAAACTATTTTCATTTTGAAGTTTCACCTCTTTGAAAATAATTGTTACTTGCATTTTTTTTATTAAACATGCATGTTTTTGTCTGATAATTATTATAGCATGGACCCTCATTTGAAAACCATACTTTCAAATCATGAATTTAAAACTATAAATTTATATTTCTTTTATTTAAAAATAATGTTCATTGGGAATAGAATAATGGGTTATCCTACTGAGTTTTAATACTCACGCCTATAGTCTTCTTCTTTTTTTAGCCCTTGTGCAGGTTTCATCTTTAGTTCGATCACCTTGGGAGACTTTTTATCATTGTGTTGGAGAGTGACCAGAAGTGTCACATGGAGTTATTTTTTCATCGGGATTGTTCAGTTGAGTTGTTGGTTTTGTTCTAATTTTAGTTTCTTGTACAAATAATATTTAGTTCAATTTTTATATAAATTCATTTTGGGCTGTCCGTTTATTTCCGTTGTTTGTTTGATTGTTTATATTTGGGAGAAATCGTTCCCTTGTGTACTCTATTGATGCCCTTGGTGCTTGTCACCATCCCGGGAGGATCGGGAACGCCTCTCGGGACTTGTCGCGGGTTGGCCTGGGTGACCGGTTCAGGGTCGACTCGGGCTGGTTCGTGACAATATGGCCCGATAGAACTATTTAGGTGGCTAATTAGGTAAGGGATTCTACAGTATTATTAGAGTTATCTGAGAGATTAAAATAATAATCATTGAGTTTGATGGTGGCATTATTTCAAAAGGAAATTTTGATAGGTTCAATGTTTTCAAACCCTGCATATACAAGAGTTTCCTTCCACACACTCCTTATAAGTAGATACATATTTAGAAGTGGTTTTCTCTGTATCCACAAAATCTATTTAACTCTACTCATATTTTAGGCTCATAATTCTAAGGTCTTCATGATACATTATATACATCTCAGTTTTTAGTTACATATTAGCTTTTCCGTTCTTTAATATAATATGTTCACCTATTTTTCTCACTCAATCTCTGAGATCTTGTGATATTATAAATTTAGTAGATTTTGAAATCATTAATTGAGTTTTCTTCACATAAATAAGAAATATTATACTGGTTTATCATCATTTCATGATTTTTTATTTTAAAAATATAATAAAATAATTGTTATAGGAATTTTTTATTCCCATTACTTTGGATATTTAAAACATATCCCAGAATGACTACCAACTCCTCCTCTTCCTTCTTCCTCACTATCGCATGTAGTGGATACTAATTCTTCTTCAAGAGATATTTTCTTCATATTGTAAACATGGGTACCCTAAACCCAACTTCAACATAACATTATTATTAACATATCATGTATATAGTGATTAGTGAATGATGTATCCTTACCATAATAGTGATAATATTTTTTCATCCAATACTCACATGGTAATGCTCATAGATTATTTGTGATATCAAAAATATATTGAAATTACCATCAATATTGAGAACCTTGAGATACTATGAAAATTAAAATAATCATATTTTATATAGTCTAGATTCATCACACTATGTATACATAGATGATTTATTACTATCACGTGCCGATAGATCCTTAAAATTATGACTTCATCTCAAGAATTTCACACTTGGTAATCTCGAGTAGATGATATCATGAGGTATGACCCACTAATAGGGACAACAAATGTTTTAGGTGTCATTTTTAGTTCATATATATGACCTTGTATATTGGTTTCTTAACACGAGATTATTAAAAGAGTGTTCAATTTGATTAAATAGAGTGATTCAAGAAAACAATAATAGAATTATTTCATGGAAAGGTAGCTTTCATTGAGTGATTTATTGGTGGAATGTTGTTGTCTAAATAATGATGATTTATTTTACCACTTCCAAAGGAAGTGATATCTTAGACCCTATTTTTCAAGATGGTAGTAACTTTTACTAAATTCATATCCATAGTAGAGAAATTTATTTCATCCCATTAAGGTTCATGAATATTAATGTAAGAAAAGATAATGACACAAATAATGCATCATTTTTTATGAGATATCATGAGATAAATATATTAAATTATAGTATGTACGTTTAGGAGAGATTATTATTTCTATGACTACACCTTATCTCCTCAGTGTCCTTGATGTGTTTCTTGGATCCAATCCATGTATGTGTTTGTTAATCTCTACTATCGTGATAAGGACCTTGAGGGTAACACACAAAGAGTATTCATAATATGGGACAATACTATTTAAATTATAGTTTTAACACATTGGAGTACCCATGACAGGTTCTACGTAATGTCCGAGTTTAAAAAATCTCAAGGATATAAATAAATTCATTATTATTTAAGTCTTAAATAATATATATTGAATTTATTTACTTATTATATTCATGATTTATATAGTGAATTAAAAAGAGAATATTTTTTGATCAGATATTAAATATTTGATGTTTGATTAATATTTATCTGGGATAATTTTTTTGAGTTAATGAATCAAATTTTATAAAATTACAACATTTTAGTTTTACAAGTATGTGATAATTTACTTATAATGTTTAAAACACATTATAATAGTTTTCGGGGTATATTTGGAAGGATAAATTTATTAATAGGCTAATAAAAAATTTTAATATGTCTAACCTACATATAAAAAATAAAAATATTCGCTTATTCGGTGGAATATTACTTCCCCCAAACTTGAGGGTTACTCTAACATCCCTCCCAATATCTAGAGAGAGACATAGAGGATCAAGTTATCTCAATCCATGGTTGTGAACTTAGATCATATAAATGATGGTAACATGATCATATTGAGGTCAACATTGATTTTTTCTCTATCCTATCACCTGAATATCAAATTTCAATGGTTAATAAATATTATTATATGTGTGTGGATGATATAGTGGGATCTATCTTTGATTCCTTCAATTAACGATTATCAACAAGTAGTGTAAGATCCCAATTTTTTATGAGGTATGAATCCTTTGAATTATTGTTGAAACCTATTATTTATTCTATATGAGAATGTTTAATATACAATGAAATGGATTAATATCTTTCAAGGGTTGTTCGGAACCCAAATATCTAGTTTTTGGAGAAACATTATGAGGCACATGGTTGGTGAACAATTAGTAAAAACCATGTGGCTCAACCATATGGCCCAGTAAGAGGGGTTTACTATTAGATTAATTTAATAAGTGATGTCTTATGGCCAGGAAAAAACATCCAAATGTTATAGGTATTTTGAGCATGGAATTCAAATGATTTTAAAACTTTTCAAAAGGTTGTCTGAGGGGGATGTATCATTGGATAGTGAGTTTTCATGGGATGAACATGGTTTGTATATCCATGCTCTGAGATCACGTAGTGTATGTTCCATGTGACAGTGATGGTGCATGGTTGGAGCATGGGTTGTCCAATAATGTTCCCAAACCATGTTACCTATAATTTATTTAAATGGATGTTTAATACCTTTTCACATAAAAATAAATTATCCTCCCACCCTTCTATTTAACACAAATCCATATATGCATCTAGAGATATCTCCCAATCCCACCTAGGCGTTAAGTTATCTCTTTTATATGAGTTCCAAATTGACCACCATTCATATGGTTGGATAACCAATGGTAATATTTTATTCCTTTTGATTAATTTATTCCTCAATCCTTCCATCTTAACATTATCTCTATGCATTATTATATTCCATATTTTCATGGATTTTTTTTGGTTTTTCAATTTCTCTCATTCTATCCTGAATTAAAATCTAATACATGATAAAGATTATTCTTCCTATCTATGGTTGTTGATCTATACATATTCCCTATAATTAACATTATTTATATTATTATTTAGTGTTCATCTTTATTGACCTTATAGGCATCACCTTTAATATGTAAAATTAAATAAGAAAGTTTTCATGCCTAAAATTGGATAATGTTTTCATACAATTTTTTTGGGTTGTTTACCTCAACTTGATCCTCCCCACTAGGGTGTGTTACATTGTTTCCGACGCTTTCGCCGAGGCGCGCGCGCATCTGTCCGTCAGGGGGGGACGCGCGGCTTTGTTGCCCCGCATTCCCGCTTTCCAAAGGCGGGCGGCATTCGTTCCTTGTTCAGGTACGTCTGCTCCTTGATCGAAACGGGATGATGGGATGTCAGTTCTTCTTTCCGTGGATTCCTCCTCAGAACTCGTCACCTAGTCCGGGTCTCCCTTATTGATTTAATACGTAGTTCGTGAAACTCTTCCCAGTGCCATGTTTTCATGGACACCGGTTAATTACACTGCTTCTGTCGGGACATTCCAAAGGGTCCAGTCAGGGCAGCAACCTTCGGTCAGGGGAGTAGTCACGTTGAGGCATCAGTAGCGTGTTTGGATGCTGGGGTACCTGGCATGTCTGTCTGTTATCCTTGATCACAAGGCTTCTCGAGGGCGTGGAAGCCCGAGGCATCCCACATTGAGCGCGGGGAATTACATGTCATAGACACGTATCTGAGGTTTTCCTCAGCTTCCCGTGTTCAACACAGGGTATGCCGCGAGTTTAACGTCTAGCGGAGACGGATGAGAATGAAATGGGACCATCGCAGGGGGGCGACAATGAAGTTGGGCTTGAGCCTTGAAGAGGCTTCCTACATATCCCCGTGGCAGGGAATCAAAGTCCGCGTAGTTCGGGATGGTGCCGGTAAACCGACGTGAAGCTGGACCTTGGTCTGAGGGGAGTTGGGCTTGAACCTCTGGGAGGCTTCCTACGTACCATGCCTTGACATGGATCAAAGTCCTCGTAGTTCAAATGGGTGGGTCGCAATGGCTTACCACTGGACCAGATTGTAGCTTAACGTCATGCTGGACATAGTGAACCCTGACGTGAATAAATGACAGGTGGGTGTGTCGGTGAACCGACGTGAAAGTAGACCTTGGTCCACTATTGGTGGGCTTGAACCTCGTGGAGGCTTCCTACGTACCATGCCTTGACACGGATCAAAGTCCTCGTAGTTCGTTGGGACGGATGGGTCGCAATGGCTTACCAATGGACCGGAGTGCAGTTTAACGTCGTGCTGGACGGGGGTGAAACTCGACGTGAATGAACGACCGAGCAATGTGGCTTGAACCTCGTGGAGGCTTCCTACGTACCATGCCTTGACATGGATCAAAGACCTCGTAGTTCAAATGGTGTGGGTCGCAATGGCTTACCACTGGACCGGAATTGGACCCGACGTGAATGAGCGACGGGTGGGCTTGAACCTCGTGGAGGCTTCCTACGTACCATGCCTTGACATGGATCAAAGACCTCGTAGTTCGGATGGGTTTCGCCGGTAAACCGACGTGAAAGCAGACCTTGGTCCACTATTGGTGGGCTTGAACCTCGTGGAGGCTTCCTACGTACCATGCCTTGACATGGATCAAAGACCTCGTAGTTAAGGATGGGTTTCGCCGGTAAACCGACGTGAAAGCAGACCTTGGTCCACTTTTGGTGGGCTTGAACCTCGTGGAGGCTTCCTACGTACCATGCCTTGACATGGATCAAAGACCTCGTAGTTCAGGAGTGGTTTGTTAGGGTCAATGCTCACTCTAATCCCACGTGAGTCATGCTCGGTGTGAGAAACAAGAGGTTGCAAGGACCTGACGATCACATCGCGAAGGGTGCGTCCGTGAGAAGCGAAGAGGGGCTTACGCGTTGGGCGGCCCATGGTGTTGGGACTTACTCCAGGATGGAGGCCCATGGCGCGACAAACCGCGGGGAAGATGGACCTTGGTCCGACGATGGGAGGTGCCTCGTTCCCTATCACGTCCTCCACTGACCTTGGTAGTGGGGAAGTACCGAGATGCACGGGTGCAATCATCCGTACCAAAGGTTAGGGGCTTACGCTCTGAGGCAGCCCTTCCCCTGTGAACATACACCACTCCGACAAGGAGGATCTCATTCCATGTGCGGAAGAGTTCCATTCCCGTGGAGACGAGTGGTGTAAAAAATGTTCGAGTTGGGGGGACCCTTCTTGAGGGAGACGAGGTTGGGTCACAGTTTAACGTCATGTGTTGAGGACGTGGTACTTGGCAGTTTAACGTCCTGCAGCTCGGACGAAGTGGGTTCACTCCACACCCCTAGGAATTACATAACCGGTACCCTCTGGTCCTTGGGGAAGGGAAGGTACCGGTAAGTCCATGGTAAAGGGGGGTAGTGGGGCGAACCATCGAGGGGTCCACGTTAGCGTGGCTATGCGAAGAAGCAATAGCCGTTAGCATGCCTATGCGAAGAAGCATTAGGCGAAGCAACGCTACGGGAGGTGTTGTCCATGGGACTTTGAAATCACATCGTGGAAACCTGGAGGGTCGCACGGAAAGAGGAATCGCTAAGCAGAGGAGTGTTCTTTGCGAAGTGGGGTGCCTAGGCCATAACATGGGGCATAGGTGGGAGTGGGAGGTGCTTCGCGAAGTGGAACAGTGTTCGCGGAGCACTGCCTCGTGAAGAAGGAATGGTTCGCGAAGCAGGGTCCTGCCAAGCAATGTACTTCGCGAAGTGGAGCGATCCTCCCTTAGCATAGGGATTACTCGTATGGGTTGGGTGTTTCGCGAAGCACAAGTGCTCCGCGGCTGTCCGGGTTCCCTTGGGAATCCCCTTCCTTTGCGAACGCCCTTGAGCTTCGCGAAGGGCATCCCTCTCGGAAGAGGGGCTCAAAACGAAACAAATCAGAGTCGTCTCGCGAAGTAGAAATACCTCGCGGAGCTCATGATTCCTGGGGCAAAGCGTGCTCCGCGATTCGGGAGAGGAGAAGCCGAAAGGTCGGATCGTCCGTCCTCGAGACTCAGGGGGAGTCGAGTATTTATAGGGAAGGGGCGCCGCGAAGCAGGGCTCGCGCGCCGCCTTCGGGGCTTCGCGGCGGCTCGCGAACGTCAAACCGGTTCGCGGAGGATTACTGCCTCCAGTGCTTCGCGGGGCCGCCAAGGTTGGGACGCTTCGCGGCGGGGCTTCGCGGCTGTGCTTCTCGGCTGTGCTTCGCGAGGCAGCGCGCCGGCTATCTTTTTCGTTCCTTCCTTTCGGGCCACATTTTTGGTGCCAACAAATGCCCCCCTTAGACTTGGAGCCGCGGAGGGCGAAGGGTCAAAGTCTGAGGGAAAAATCGCCAAAATTGTCGGTGGGTCGCGATGCAGCATCGCGGAGGGGGCCCGTGCTGCTCGCCGGGGCCGCGGATCCGGACGCGCCGCGATGCTTCGTGCGGGTGAGGCGCGCCGCGATGCTCCGGGGTCGTCGCCTATAAATAGGGGGTCCGCCCTCTTTTGTCTTCACGTGCCTTGTCTTTTTGTGCGCTCTCGATTTTTCGAAGCTCCGCGTACTCCGCGACAGCACTCCGCGAATCGAGCTTCGCGGCGAACCGCGGGTCTCCGACTCCGCGTCCGCGCTAGGCGAACTTCTTGTCGGCATTGGCCAGACTTCGCGACTTGGTCTCGCGACCGATCTTCGCGATTCCACTTCGCGGTCGAGCTTCGCGATTCAACATCGCGGCCGTGCTTCGCGATCCAGGGGAAAAACTTTTCTGAGGGTCGACATTAAAAATGTCCCATCAAGAGGCTGTGCTAGGAGTGCTTGCAGATGCCGCTCGCCGGGATGAGATGGCCAACCGTCCAGGCTTAGGGGAAATGGTTCGCAGCCATTCGGACCACACTTCCTTGACAGGCCTGCTGTCAGAATGTCAGAGGGAGTACCCACAGTGCAAGAAACAACCGTTGTACGGCTTCGGGCTGAGGGATGACGTCTTCATCCCTGAGGCAAGAAGGGATGAACCAGCTTGCTGGTTCAGGAGCACACCATGCCAGCACCAATGGTTCAGGGCGGCCGATGGTCACGCACAGGAGGATTTCACACCCGTCACCGCTGATTGCCTCTACAATCATGTGAACGACATTGACGGGAGGCCACTGCAACCGGAGACGTCCCATCCTCTCTACCGCACCATGCTGAAGGCGGCTCTGCAGGATCTGAAGAAGGGATGGTCCGATGAGTGGGACCTGCGCCAGGGCGGCAACTTTACCGATGACTGGGCCTGGGCCTACTGGGTAGGCGCCTCCTGCGAGGAGTTCGAGGCCGAGCTGAGGAGATTGGGATTGTATGAGGCGGCATGGGCCTCCCAGTTCCACATTTATCAACCAAAGAAACTGATGCCGGAACTGTTGAGTAGATGGTCGTCCAGAACCAACACTTTTCACCTGCATCACGGGGAGGTGGGCATCAGCCTGTGGGATGTCCACCAGATTTCCGGGGTCCCGATCTTGGGGGCCATGTATGACGAGTTCCTCCCCGTTGCCAGCATGTGGGGAGATGCTGATCAAATGTCGCGACTGGCGTCAGCGCTGATGGCGCTTGTCCCTGGAGAGGACAAGGAAGCAGTGAGGGATGTCCATTTCAGAAGATGGTTCAAACACTTCCTGAACTTCCCAGAAGATCGAGAGTTCCCTCCAAGGCCTCGAACTTGTCCGAGGGCAGCCCAGCGGGGCAAGGGACACTCGTATTGGCGGGTTTTGGAGGACAGCCAATGGAAGACTTGGTGTTTTAGCGTCAGCACCGAACAACAGCCAATAGTCAGGCTGGCGGCGTTCATCGCGGCTCTCATCTGTGGGTGGATCCTACCAGTGAGAGATACAAGCATGGGGGTATGGCCCAGCTCATTCATCATGGCATCGATGTTGGCCATGGGGCAGCGGATCAACCTGGGGATCCCGATGCTCGCCAAACTATACAGAATGCTGCGGCGTATTAGCGAGGGCAAGAAGCCGCCAAGAATATGCAGGCCCTTCCACCTCCTGTATGGGTGGATCACGGCGCATATCAGGGGGATTTACGAGTATCCAAACCCCATTTCGCCGCCGGGATCGGACTTTCGCCCCTCCATTCTGAACGCAGTTGGGAGCTTCCCATTCAAACTGGCCATTCCGATGGTGCTGAATAGGGTGTGGAGGGCGGACGAGTTCAACTTTCATCCCTTCCCACTGCCGACGGGGAGGCTTACTGATGATGGACGGGGGACGGAAGAACATTGGGCTTACCTCCTGGCCTTCCGAGGTGGAGTTTTGGTGGCTCGGATAGACCGTGAGCCAATCTGTGAACGGTACACCCCGTATCGTTTTGCGAGGCAGTTCCGGTGCCTCCAGCGGCTGACCCCGCAGGTATACTGGGAGGTGCGTCACGAGGAGCACCCGTGTGTGATGAGGCAGCTGTGGCTCATGTTCACACGTGAGGATGGAAGGATGCAGATCGCATTGCCTCCGTCCATCGCCGCCTTTGGCTTAGTGAAGGAGTACGCCATCAGCTGGGAGGTCGCTTACCCCGGGGAGATGCTGAAGCAGGCAACGATCCGGGTTGGTGACGTTGGGCCTCCTTTATCTCGAGGTCGGGGTCGGAGGGCAGTTAGGGCCGCCCGCGGCACCGGGGCTGCCATGGCAGAGAGACCCGCACCGGCCGAGGGTATGGTAGCAGCGGCGGATTCGGTGGTTCCGGGAGAGCAGGGTCATCCGGAGGGGCGGCCACCGAGGGGATTCCGTCGGATTACCGCTCAGGCTCCGGGGAAGCGGCTGCGTCACATCGACATGGTAGAAGATGCCATCTTTCCGGAAGCTTGGGACATTTGGGATGTCAACCGGCAATTCCTCAGCCCATCCGAGATGTGGGCCCACCTGAATCGCCTCGGGATGAAACTGCCGGGCATAGGCCCAGTTCGGGCTGGATTCATGGTGTCTCTGGCGGAGGCAGAGCAATAATTGAACGAGCTGGAGGATTACGTCCACTCCAGCGGTGTTCCTCGCCCAATGACAGATCGGGTGAGGGTACTGTTGAATCAGACGGTGCCCCCACAGTTATCGGCTGCCGATCTGAGGGAGCGCTTCCCCTTTCCGGAGGAATCAGGGGACTCTTCTCAGGGGGAAGAGGCTGGAGGAGGGAGCCCGTTGGAGGAGGGCGAGGTCGGAGACCGAAGCTCAGAATCCGATGACTTCGCGGAGGCTCTCGAGGTAGCATTCCGAACTTCTCTCCTTACGATCTGTTCTTGAATCCCTATGGACTTCTCACCAATGTTTGAGCCATGCAGGAGGAACTTGTTCGTAGGCCTCGTTCTCGCTCCTTGGCGGGTGATGTTGCGGGACCTTCAGAACCCGTGCCTATGGATGCGTCTAGTTCTACATCTGGTGGGACCAGGGGGTCTGAGGTGGCTCCTCTTGACTCTCCAGGCCTTCCAACAGTATACGGGGGGCCTCGTCTCAGAGTACCATCAGTACCGGCCCATGAGCAGCGCTCGGAGGTCGATCTTCGTAAGTATCCTCCACCGGTCTCCTCGTTGTCACATGTGGGCCACGCCAACTAACGTTTATGTCTCTTTCTGTCATACAGTTCTCCGACTGGTGTGGGCTGCTGCAGCGAGGCTGGTCGGGATGTCTGGCGGCGTCCCTCCCAGGGGCATGCCGGTGATGGTGATGATAGTCCCTTCACCTTCTCAAGCTGCGGCGCACACCATCACTGGCGGGACCACCAGTAGGGCCATACCTGAAGTCATCGAGGTGGACTCTGAGGAAGAGGATCAACCGGTCAGTCCCAGTCCTGTCGTGCCTGCGCCGGCATCAGGTGTCGTACCAGACTCAACACCAGATGCAGATCCCACTGAGGAATTCCTGCAGGCATATCCTGCGTACGAGCCTTCCGACCGCGCGGATTGGGACGAAACGACCTCTGATGAGGAAGATAGCAGCATAGTCCGCCGCCGGTCGTGGAAGCTGATCACGCTCTTTATCAGGGACACTCCCCAAGCGCAATGGCTGGCCGAAATGGATAGGATCCGATCGTGGTTGTGCGAACTGTGTGCCGCGGGAGTGGATGACCAACGCCCTCACGTGCTCATCCAAGACCTCATGGCTGAGAAGATCCGGGAGAATGATCGTGGGCTGAGCGTGGGATGGCAGCGGAGGAAGGCGACCAACATTAGGAAGCTCCAGGAGGCTGAAGGCGAGGTCCAACAGATGCAGATCCGGGCCAATGAGCTTTCAACCACTCTCGATGCGCAGTCTGAGCTGGTCTCACGATTGAAGACCCAGCTGGCAGAGGCTGAGAAGCACATGGGGAAGACCTCTGGAAGGATGGCTGCCGTTCGGGCCGAGGTAGAAAGGTCCAGGGCCAGGGTTGACGAATTACGCCCCTCCGCTGCTGAAGAGGAGCGTGAGTTGAATCAGGGGCAACAGGCTTTGGACGCCGCAAGTCAACGGGTGGCGGAGCTGCAACGCTCCTTTGACGGGGTCAACCCGTCCATGGGGTAAGTCGACCCCCAAGTATTGTAACAAACCCGAAAGAAGATTTTATTAACACTTTTGTGCTTCAACTCTTTCTTTCTCCTTTGTTTTGAGTTCCGTGGCACGCACGATTTCCACTGTTGAATTGACTTGTTACATCCCTATAATGTTTGCGGGACGTTTGACGACAATTCCTCAAGCCAGTCCAGATTCTCGAAAGATGGGGAAGGCTTGATCGGAGGAGGAACTTCCAGGATAGCCGAATTACCGTTTCTCCAACGTGCTCTTATGCACGAACGGGGCAACACCAGGGGCGCTGAAATCGGTTCGAACAGATGAAAATGGGAAGTGTGAATCACGATGCCCAAATTCGGAACACTGTGGGGATGGCGTGACAATAAAGGACAACCGCTAACCGTGGCGGACAAACGGTATCCTTACTGCGTTAGCCTGAAATGGGGACAACAAATGAGCATCGACCGCTAACCGTATTCGCAACGCGGGATTTTATCAATTTGTTGTCGATCAATCTTTCAGGACATTGGCCCAGGATAGTTGGTGGACTATAGGTCAGACATCCATACTGTTAGGGGGTCCTTCCAGACATGACCAGTCTTCCGGGACGTTGGCCCAGGACGGTAGGTGAGCCGATGCGGCATTAGACCAGGCCGTTAGGGGGTTCCTTCAGACATGAAAGAGGACGAGGGTCCGAATAAGGGACACGCGAAGCTTGGAACATGGAGTGGTGGTTTGTTCAAACAGAATCTAACACCTTGGTAGTTTCACCACCGTGGAGGGAGTACGCCAAATTGGGCGCATTGGCCTGATCATGGATCATTCCTTCTTCCAGACAGGGCCTCTGGCGAGGGCTGGAAATGGAGAGGAACAAGATTTCGTGATTCCAGGGGCTGAACCCTAGGTGAAATGCCTGGGTGTCTCTACGTATCCCACATGATGATGGGAATCAAGCCGCACGTAGTTCTGGAAGCGCAGTTTAACGTCATACTGGACGAGGAGCAGCCTAACCGTGTTGGTACACATCCAGCCAAAACTACTAAGCCCACGTGAGTCATGCTCGGTGTGGGAAACAAGCAGCAGTGGTGGGAATTTCCCGACACAGAGAGGGGCAGTTTGGGGCAAAGGGATGCTCGGTGACTACCGGCCCGATGACACGAACACGATCATTAAGCGCACCTAGATGCGCGAAGAGAAAGAGCCGAGTATGATGGAGTTCTACTTGAACATGAGGGAGTGGAAATGTGTGAATCATGACGCTCGAGATTTAGATCACGATGATGGCGGCGTGGCGATAGAGGATTACTGCTGACCATGTTCGCAACACAGCATCCTATCGCGTTAGCCTAAAATGGGGACAAACAAATGAGGGTCGACCGTTGACCATGTTCGAAACACGGGACCATGTCACAAATGTTGTCAGATATCCATAGGGACGTTGGCCCGAAACGATTGAAGGGCCCTTAGGTCCAGCATCCATGGAGAGCCCTTAAGCTCAGTATCCACGTCGTCCGAGGGTCCTTTTGGATGTGGAAGAGGATGAGGATCCAAATAGCGAGCTCACGAAGCTTGGTCATGGGATGAGGGTAATGTCCCTGTGAAAATCCCATGCTTCGGGCTTTTTGTCAAAACACATCTGAATACGTCAACGAAACGTATTAGAGAGGGGGAGCAGATTCCTTTCCCTTGGGGAGATCTTAGTTTAGGGTCATAGAATTTGGACCATGGATGGGAAAAAGGGATCAGGGGACGCATGACATCAAAACCTGACGTGAATAAGGACATAGTCCCACTTACCATGCGTTCTCTGGGGAAATGCTCGAGTCGAGGGACTGAACACCAGGGTTAGGATGGGCCCGCGGGGAAGTATCCGGGCGCTCCTACATATCTCATAAGGATGAGAATCAAGCCAAATGTAGTTCTAGAAGTGACATGGTAGGATACTAGTGCCAGGGGAAAAGGGGAGTGCGGACATGGCCCTTGCACTAAAGAAGCGGAATTTGATGTATCTTGTTTGTTCTTTAAGGTGAATGGTTTTTTTTTGTGAAGCGACAGGCCTAGAACAGTAGGTCGTGATGTCGCCACAAGAATCAAGCCATGATGGGCGTTGACAAATGGCATGGCATGTGACCAATACCCAACGTGATGTCCTCTACAGCGAGGTCACCACAATGCGGTGCCGTTTTTCGTCGTGCGGCCAGGACGATAATGTCACAGTTTAGGGTCGTATGATAGGACCAAGCATGCATTTTATCGTCATGCATCGCAGACGTAGCAGACACGATGCTAGGAGGGAAATGTGCATAGTGTTATAAAACACAATTGACGGAGACATGATCCCACATCAGATTGTACGCCATCCGGAGAGGGAAACCTTAGGTCGAGGGGCCTACACAGAGGTGAAACAGGGAGAGAGACTGGCTTCCTGAATGGGTTGTACCCAGAGACAGGGCGTCTGGGCGGTCCTACGTGTCCCATGAGGATGGGAATCAAGTTGAACGCAGTCCCGAATGGATCTTAGTTTATGGTCTTAGAGCTCGGACCACGGGAGCCCCAAAGGGCGCCAGATTGTAGCTTTGCCCCCCTAACATGCAAAGGTGCACTGAGGGAGACATGATGGGGTGGAAAATGATGTGAATCATGCAACCAACATTCAAGGACTGAAGGAGCTGGCGTGAAGACAGAGGATTACTGCTGACCATGTTCGCAACACAGCATCCTGTCGCGTTAGCCTGAAATGAGGACTAACAAAACGAGCATCGACCGCTGACCATATTCGCAATGCGGGATTTTATCGATTTGTTGTCTGAAACCCTGGAGGGAGTTGGCCCGTATCGGTAGTAGAGACCTTGGGCGTAGTATCCAGGCCATTCTTGGGGGTCCCTCCGGGTGTGAAAGATAATGGAAGTCCGAATAGAGGGGAACACGAAGCTTGACAAGTGGAAGGAACTTGATCAATTTGAATTTGACACTCTTGGTCCTAGACTAGAGTGCTCTTAATACATGGGTGAACCACTGCGGGGAGCCAAGGGAATCAACCTTGAGGGTGATCGAGAGATGGTAGATTCCTAGGGGAAGGGGGGCATGATGCCCAAAACCTTGTATCATACCTACACACCCCCCCGCTGGAGAGGGATGGACCAAGTGGCCTAGGTGACCGGGAAATCAGGAGATCTCCCAGAGGTGGGGCTGGACCCGAATCTTAGACATTCAGGTGGTCCTACGTATCCCATTAGGATGGGAATCAAGACATACGTAGTTCTGAAGGGTGCCTTTTAACGTCATGCAGGACAGGGAATAGGAGGACTGAACCACAGAATGGGGGCGTGCGTGGTGCAATTGTTGCAAACCCGACGTCAATGAGGACGTAGTCCTACAATGCGCCACGTAGTCCTGTGATTAGGGTCCTGAAGGCAGGATTAGAGAGGTAAATTTGATGAACTCAAGCTGGGTCCGAAGACAAGGGGTCTTGAACGTAGTTCCAGATGAGAGTCTTAGTTTATGGTCTTAGAGCTCGGACCGTGGGTGGTGACACCTCCCGAGTAAGCACAGATGTCAACCCAATCCCTAAGCCCACGTGAGATAAACTCGGTGTGGGAAACAAGGAGGGTATCTTCATCGCAATACTTGGGGCGTCCATCAAAGGGGAGTCAACAGAGAGTTTTGAAGGACACCTTTGATGTAGCTTGTTCCTCCAACGCGCAGACGTGCACGGGGGAAAAGTACCAAGAGTTCCGAGACTCTACTTGGACATGATGAAGTGATGATGGGTGTGAATTGTGTACCCGACATTTGGGCTTAATGGGTTGGCGTGACGACAGAGGAAAACTGTTATCCATAACGGAAACACAGCGTCTGTATCGCGTTAGCCTGAGGTGGGAACAACAAACGAGCATCGACCGCTGACCATATTCGCAACGCGGGATTTTATCGATTTGTTGTCCGAAACCCTCGGGGGCGTTGGCCCGTATCGGCAGGAGAGCCCTTGGGCATTGTATCCAGGCCGTTCTTGGGGGTCCCTCCGGGTGTGAAAGATGATGGAAGCCTTGATGCGGGGATACGCAAAGCCTGGAAAGCGGGTGCGGACGTGTCCGAGTAAAGCTTGGCATTCCAGGTAATAAAGCAGAGTACTCTTAAGCACATTGGTGAACCGCCGAAGAAAAAGAATCGACGAAACAGCTCAGTGGACATGATCCCACACCACACCATATGGTCCCCTCATGGGGGAAGGATGGGCCAAGGGGCCAAGATGGGATGGGGATTCCCGACAGATGGGGCTGGACCCGAAGCCAAGACGTTCAGGTGGTCCTACGTATCCCATTAGGATGGGAATCAAGCCACACGTAGTTCTTGAAATGCAGTTTCACGTCATGCTGGACGAGGAGGGGAGTAATATACCCCTAAACAAGGGAGGTGTATGGCATGGTAAAGAAGCCTTCGTGAATAAAGACGTAGTCCTACGTCACACCATACGATCCTATAAGATAGGTCCTGGGTCACGGCCCAGAAAGGCCAAGGGGCCTGGGGCTGAGCCTCGGTCAGGAAGGCCTGACTGGTTTGTAGTTTAACGTCTTACATGAGGACGGGGGTCGGGGACCCGAGGAGGCCAAGGGGCCTGAGGGTGGGCCTCGTAAAGGGAGTTGCACGGCACGGTACATGATCCTGACGTGAATGAGGACGCAGTCCTACACCACACCGTACACTCTAGGTGAGGAATCCTGGGCCGTGGCCCGGAGAAAAGGGGAAGTTATCAGTCAGAAAGGCCTGACTGGTTTGTAGTTTAACGTCTTACATGAGGACGAGGGTCGGGGACCCGAGGGGGCCAAGGGGCCTGAGGCTGAACCTCGTAAAGGGAGAGCGTACGGCATGGTACATGATCCCGACGTGAATGAGGACGCAGTCCTACATCACACCGTACACCCTTATGAGGAATCCTGGGCCGTGGCCCGAATCGCTAGCACCACCTGGGGGAAGTTTGTCTCCTTGGGACAGAATCCCAGTCAAGGAGCAGGTGAAGCCCAGTTGCGTTCATCCACGAAAGGGGCAAACACCTCCAGGGGGAATATGCAGCCGGGTCGAGGCTTGCTCGACGTGGGTCGGGGCAAAAGTGTGCACCCTGCCATGTCTTGACCCAAGGGGAAGATTTTGGCTTTTGGGCTGGGCCAATGGACGAAATGTTCGGGCGTTCCTACGTATCTCATAAGGATGAGAATCAAGCCATACGTAGTTCTTGAAGGCCATGCAGTTTAGCGTCATGCGGTGAGGACGTGGGAGGGTAGAAGAACGGGAGTGGGCGCATGGTGCGACCTTTACAATCTTTGCGCGAGTGGGGTTGCGTGAGCGGGGCCAAGAAAGCCCACTCCCTGCTACACAAAGATCCTCCAAGGAGACTATCCCTAGGGGGAATAGTGGAAGAGAAAAGGTTGGGGCTGGGCTCAAGACGAGGCGTCCGAGCGTTCCTACGTATCCCATGAAGATGGTAATCAAGCCGTACGTAGTTCTTGACATGCAGTTTAACGTCATGCGGGACGAGGGGCATCTCATTCGGGGATGTGTACAGTATGGTACATGATCCCAACGTGAGGACGTAGTCCTACACCGTACCGCACGATCCCGTAAGAGGGTAAGTCGGAGAGAATCGAGGGGGCCTGGGGCCAGACCTCGGTGGAAACGGGGCCAGGGGCCCAAAGAGGCCGAGGGGCCTGAGGCTGAGCCTCGGTCAGGAAGACCTGACTGGCTTGCAGTTTAACGTCTTGCAGTGAGGACGGAGAGGCAGTTTAAGGTCATGCGGGACCAATTAGCAGTTTAGGGTCGTGCAGGACCCTCTCGCAGTTTAGGGTCGTGCAGGACCACTGCAGTTTAATGTCGTGCGGGACCCTCTCGCAGTTTAGGGTCGTGCAGGACCACTTTTTTTTGCCCTAGGCGAAGTATCTCTTGAGGAATTTGGCATTGGTGGGAGGGGTTACACGCTCTCCATCTGTGGTCACCAAGGAGTATGCTCCATTAGGGTAAACCTTATGGATGATATAAGGCCCTTCCCATTTGGGTTCTAACTTGGGTGGTTTCCTACCGCGAATCATTGGCGCTCGAAGGGCCAATACCAGGTCACCCTGTAGAAAAGAGCGGAGACGAACCTTCTTGTCAAAGGCTCTCGCTATCTTGTCCTGATGCCCTTCCAGATTGTGCAGGGAACGAAGCCGGTTCTCGTCCAGTGCCTCTAATTCAGCTAGACGGATCTCGGCTACCTCATCTGATGTCTGGTGATCATAAACTGCAGTGCGTAGCGACGACAGCTGGATCACAATGGGTAGGACGGCCTCAGCTCCATACACCAGGGAATATGGGGTCACCTGGGTAGAGTTGCGAGTCGTCGTCCGGTAATCCCAGAGGGCGTTGGGGAGCTTGTCCGGCCAACTCTTCTTGTTCTGACCAACCATCTTCTGCAGAATTTTAGAGAGGGTCTTGTTGAATGCCTCGATTTTCCCATTCACCTGCGCGTGGTAGCGGGAGGTATGGTTCGACCGGATGTCGTACTTAGCGTACAATTTCTTCAATTCTGCTTCCCGGAAGTTGGTGCCGTTATCGGTGAGGACAGCGTGAGGGACTCCAAACTGGTGGATAATGTTGGAGCTCACAAAGTCAACGATGGAACGGGCCTTGACCTCTTTGAGCGAAACTGCTTCAGCCCATTTGGAGAAGAAATCTTTAGCAGTCAGGATGAACCTACACTGGCGGGCTGTTGCCGGCGGATACGGTCCCACTACATCAAGTCCCCATACCGCAAATGGCCAAGAGTACTTGGTGGGGTGGAGGGGTTCTGGCAGCCGATGCAAGAAGTTGGCGTGTACTTGGCACGCGTGGCATCTCTTGGCGTATCCCATACAATCGTGGATCATGGAGGGCCAGAAGTACCCTAACCTCCGGATTTGCTGGGACAGCTTCGGCCCAGCTTGATGGGTGCCACAGGAACCGGCGTGAACCTCTTGTATAACTTGAGGTATCTCTACTCCTTGGATGCAACGGAGGAGGACACCATCGAAACTCCGCTTATAGAGGATCTGCTCAAGACTGGGGCCGCTCTGGAGGGTAAATTGCAGTGCGCGGCGTCGGATTCGCTCGCGTTCGGCCCGGTCGTCCGGGAGTTGACCATTTTGGAGGTACTCGACAAAAGGTGCTCTCCAGTCGGGGGTGGTTTCAACCACTGCGTCTAACGAACCCGGGACTCCCGATATGGAGGGTCCGGCGGTGAGATGACTTACCCGCAGGCTATCACGGTCCTCTTGGGTGACAGGAGCAATGACTCTCCGGTGGGCCACGTGTATGACCAAATCATCTTGCTCGGGTTCTGCGAGCGATGCGGCTAAGCCAGCCAGGGCGTCCGCTTGTCCGTTCTGCGATCGTGGAACATGGGTAACCTCTGGCCGAGGAGAGAACTGGGCCATTAGGAGGAGGGTATACTCCAGCAACGGTGCAAGCTCTGGCTTCCTAACGACGTAGTCGCCATTAACCTGTTTGATTATCAGCTCGGAATCTCCCTTCACATGTAGATGGGGTACATGGATCTCAAGGGCCAACTCGAGGCCGGTAATGAGAGCCTGGTACTCTGCCTCATTGTTGGTACAACCTTCTGACAGCAGGAACGAGTACGTCAGGACGGCTTGCGCCGGGGTAATGAAAACAATGCCCAGACCCACTCTGTTGAGCTTGGGGTCGTTGAGCCTTCTACCGGTGGGGCTCCGGGAGGCGCCGTCGGAATTCATTTGCCAACATGGGGCAGCATGATCGACTAAAAGGATTGTCTCGTTGGGGAAATCCAGGTCCAGGGATCGATCCGTGGAGGTTGGATAGGCAGCTAAAAAGTCTGCAAACGCCTGTCCCTTAATGGCCTTCTGAGGCACAAACCTGATGTCAAACTGCTGGAGAATCACTGCCCATCGTGTTAGTCGGCCAGTCAGCATGGGGCGGTTCAGGATGTACTTCAGCGGATCTACCCGAGAGATCAATTGTACCTCGTGGTGTTGCAGGTAGTGCCGCAACTTCTGCACAGCGAAAACGAGCGCAAGGCAGCTCTTTTCGATAAGGTAATATCTGACCTCCGTATCGAGAAGCATGCGACTAAGATAGTAGAGACTGTTCTCAGTACCCTCGTTATTCTTCTAGGCGAGCAGCGCACCGAGGGATCTCTCCAGGGCGGTCACATAAAGGAACTGCGGCTTTCCGGAGACGGGTGGCATCAAGACCGGAGGTTGGAGCAGATACTGCATGATTTCCTCGAAGGCGGCCCGACACTCCTCATCCCATTCGTAGGCAGCGTCTTTCTTCATGAGCCGGGAAAAGGGCTTACACTTGCCAGCCAAATTCGCAATAAATCGGCGTATATAGGCTAAGTGGCCTTGCAGGCCTTGAAGCTCCCGATTGTTGCTCGGGGGAGGCAGTTGGCTGATGGCCTTGATCTTCTCCGGGTCGATCTCGATACCTCGGTATCTGACAACGAAGCCCAGAAACTTCCCGGAGGTGACTCCGAAGGCACACTTCAGCGGGTTCATCTTCAGGTGACGGGAACGGAGGAAACCGAACACTTTCTCAAGGTCTTTGAGATGGTCCTGGTGCTGGCGTGATTTGACTACAAGGTCATCCACGTAGCATTCCACCAATGTCCCGAGGATCGGTTTGAATATGCGATGCATGGCCCTCTGATAAGTGGCACCTGCATTTTTCAAACCGAATGGCATTACCCGGTAGCAAAAGGTACCCTGGGGAGCCCTGAAGGTAGTGGACTCCTCGTCTTAGGGGGCCATCCGGATCTGGTTATACCCGGAATACCCATCCATGAAAGGGAGGGCTTGGAACCCGGCCGTGGCGTCAATCAACAGCTCCGTCACTGGGAGTGGGAAGTCCTCTTTTGGGCAGTGGCGATTGAGATCGCGGAAGTCGATGCAGACTCTGATCTGCCCATTCTTCTTCCTGACCGGCACAATGTTGGCGAGCCATTTGGGGTACTGGACCTCTTTGACGAAGATGGCTTTGATTATCTTATCATCTTCGGCCTCAACCATAGCGCCATGGGAAGGGTGCATTTTCCTGGGAGGCTGCTTGAACCCACGATGTTTTACTGGGAGGCCCAGACGGTGGACGGCCACTTGGGGATCCAGCCCTGGCATCTCATCGTAACTCCAGGAAAACACATCACGGTGCTGTTTGAGGAAGTCTACATACTGCTGCCGCTCCTCGAGGGACATGGCCGCACTGATCAATGTGGGTCTTGGATCTGCCTCGCTACCAAGGTTCACCTGTACCAGTTCATCGACCGTGGTAGAGACGCCTTCTTCAAAGGCTAGGGGAGCATCCTCCAAGTCTTCCTCCCCAGCCGTGGGGGGACTTCCCGCGACGGAAGATACTTCTGGGCTCTCGAAACCCGAGGGGCAGCTGGTGCCAGCTTGGGCAGCAGCAGTCATCACATCAGGAGACTCACTTGTCGTTGAGACCATAGCAATGAATGCATTTGATCCGATCCCATCTGGCCTTCGGCCCAACGGGCCACGCTTGATGATATCAAAGGAGTGGTGACGTGTCGGCCTGAGTCGGTTAATTCCAGCCCGGCGGAATAGACACGTATGGTGCACCGCCGTTGTCATGAGCTTGACGTCCCGGTACCGTACAGGGGTAGGAGGTTCCGAGATGACCCGAGCCTGGTTGATGTAGGAGTACGAGGTGATTCTCCACCGTCGCTTGGACACGGGAACATGCCTTCCTTGCATACCCTAAACAACGAAACATTGTCCCATGTCGGGGGTCATGGCCTCCAACCGGTGGATCGGGAGGATGTAGGCGTCGTCCATGCTTGCCCAGGGATCACTTGTGATCGGGGCGGGCTCATCCTCGCTGACCAGGATTTGCTTGTCCTTACTTTTGTAATAACCCGCATCCAGATAGCGGGCCTCACAAGAAGCGAAAGGGGACGCGTCTCCTTGGAGCACTCCTACTCGACCGTTGAGAGAGTACTTAAGGCACTGGTGATACGACGAGGGGACCGCTGCATGCAGATGGAGCCATGGCCTACCCATTAATGCGTTGTAGGCGGTGTCCTGAGAAACAACCATGAACTCGGTGCTGGCAATTAAGCCACCGAACTGGGTCTTCAGGCGGATCTTGCCGACCGGGGTTTGCTCTGTCCTGTCGTACCCCTGAATCCTGAGGTCAGAGGGAGTCAAATCACCTTCGGGCAGACCCAGCTTTCGCAGTGTCCGGGTCGGAATTAGGTTGATCCCAAAACCCATATCAACGAGGCATCGGCGGACTTCCACACCGTTGAAGTGGCCAGTGATATACAGTGGGCGAATGTGCCCCTGTATAGGGGGGTCCTCATCTTCGCCGGAGAACGAGATAACCGACTGGCATTCGGCGTTTTCAATCGTCTCGGTATGGAAGGCTTCCGCAGCTTCCACTTCCGTCTCGAACTGGAGGGGGCTCCTTAGGGCCTCGGCAAGTGCCTCGCGCATTTCAGATGACAGGCGAAGGGCCTCGAGGATGGAAAGCCTCGACGGGATGCCGGCTAGATGCTTCGGGACATCGTACTTTCGTGCCAAACGCGAACCTCTGCTTACAGGAGGTCGTTCGACATTTGGATGCACAGCGGGTCCAGTTGGCTGAACCGGCAAGTAACTAGTAATGGGCACATCTTGCTGCCTACCAGTAGAAGCCTGAAGAGTAGTCACCGGGCTAAGATCGGACAGCAGAGGCTGGCCCGTCGCCGGGCGAGACTGGCTGTGATACGAACGAGGCATCTCTCCCCGATCCAGCAACACGAACGACGGTGGAGGTAGAGCCGAGGATGTTGGATGGGTCTGCGCGTGTTGAGATCTGCGCTGAGCCTGCTGCCTGGTCTCGGTAGCGTGCACGGCTTGGTCACAAGTGCCCGCTGACGTACCTCGATGACCGGCGCGATTGCGATTCCGCTGACGTTGACGTCGGCTGGAAACATTGGGGAGGTCTGCCTGGGGTTCCCCCTCGCCGGGGGTCATATAGGGCTTTACCAGCTCCACGGTGTTAACCGAAGCGTACCCTTGACTGTCGCTCGAAGAGTCATCCACCGCTAGGTGGATTCTGGGAGGAATGCCCATTTTGGGAGGCATAAAGTCACCGAGAGTGCGGGATGACGACGGCACTGGCGGTGCACGTTGGTTCTTCTTACGTCGCCGCTGCTTGCCTTTTTGGGCGGAGGTCGACTATGAAGACGATGCTGAGGCACCGGCTACTTCTTCTGAAGGTTCCGACTACTTCAGGCGTGCCCGGATGATACCCTGGGCACAGACGACGGTTTTTCGAGCCATCCAGTTGTCGTATTTCTGGGACCCGCGGCTAGGGACCTGCTGCCACTCACCCTCGCTGTCACTGCCGATTTCTGATCCCGTAAAGACGCCTGCCACTTGTGCTGGCGCTGGGCCCAACTTGACTATGTTGTTTTTGACCTGGTCCTGAATCCAGTCTTTAAACACATAGCATCGTTTGAGGGTGTGCCCCAGGATCCGATGATAAGGGCAGTAGTTGGGGTGATCGGTGAGATGCGCCTCTGCCGGCCTTCTGCACTCAGGCAGACGCACGATCCCTTGCTCTAGAGCACTTCGGAAGTAACCAGGGACCTGATTTTCGTTGAACGAATAGGTATGGTACTTTCTTTCCGGGTAAGGAGCCCTGGGGGCCTGGTCCTGTCGAGGGACCGGAGGGGCCTGCCGAGGAGGCGGCGCCTGGTTGTCTCGCCTAGGTGGCGGTGGTGCATTGCGCGGGGGAACCTGTCGGTTCTGAGGCGGTCGCTGCTGGGCAGGAGCCTGCGCTTGAGGTGGATGACCTCTGCGGGGTTGCGGGGGTGGTGCTGCTGGTAGCAATTCCAGCTGTCTCGGGGCTTCTATTTGAGCCACCGCGGCGGGTTCAGCCCTGGCGGCCCTCCTGGCTGGGATCATAGGGGGCAGCAAACGTGCCTGACTAGCCTGTTGCAGGGCCTCCTCAAGGCGCTGGGCCTTATCCGAGAAATATCTGAACCCTCCAGGGTAGTTCTGGGTAATCAAGGAGGGTACCAGCTCTGTCTTGACGTTCCCCACACACATCGTCAGTAATTGCTCCTGAGTCAGTGGCATATCGAGGGAATACGTAAGTCCTTTCCACCGGGCGATGAAGTCTGCAACCCGCTCATCAGGCCTCTGTTTGCACTTGAAGAGGTCCGCAATGCTGGTCTTTCGCGTGGTGGAGCTGAACTGGTATAAGAACTGCCGGCGAAGATCCTCCCAACCGGTCACTGATCCGATAGGGATCTGGCTGTACCAGACGAATGACGGACCTTCAAATGTCTGTACAAAACATCAGAGCTTAGCGGCTTCTTACTGAGCCGGGGTCCCCAGCATGGGGCCACACCTGGAAGAGAAATGAGCCAAGTGCTGGGGTGGGTCCCCTGTCCCATTAAACAGCGAGAAGGTGGGGTTCCCAAAACCCGGAGGCGCGGGCATATCATCCACCCACGCGGGATAAGGCTTGCCATCCGGTGGGACCGCCACCTGCCGTGTTTCCAATGCCTCGAGGCGGGCTGTGAGTGCCGCAATAAGGTCCTCCGGGTGGGGGTCCCTATCTTGACGGGGATCCCTAACCACAAGCGCATTTCCAGGTTCTTCAACACGGTAGACGGCTTCGGCCGCTCGTGGGTCAACTGGCTGGATGACCTGCTGGGCGACTGGGGGAACCCGGGTTGGATTCTTCAGATTGCCCCGTCGCTCAGGGGGGTTTGGCGAGACATATCGCTCCCTCTTGCCGTATGTTCCGGCCTCCGCCCGGTCCGCGGTAGTAGCATGATCAGGGTTTCCCAGAGGCATCTCACCAGGGGGAAGTTGTTCCTTCCCCTGCTGCCCCGGCCTGGGATTACCATAGTCGGGTCGTCGCTCCGCGGTGCGTTCAGCCAAGAGTTCGTCAACCAGCCTCTTCTACTCAGCAAGCTGCTGGCGCAACGTGGCCTTCTTAGGATCTTCGTCCGTTTTCTGCACATAGGCGGACGGGTCGGAGTGCTTGACTATTCCGACGTGCTCCTTACCCTTGGCAGTGCTTCGACCGAGTGCCAACGACTCGGTGGGTACTGGGAGGCCTAGCAGTTTCCTCTGATGACGGGTAACTCTCCCTGATGGGTCGAGAAGCGGCGGTACGCCCTCGGATGGTAAGTCTCCATCAAGGAACTCAAGCTCATCTTCCTTATCCACAACGTCGGCCATGTGGACCGTGATTCCTCTCGAGGGCATGTCCTCGATGTCGCATAGCGAATCGGGTTGTCGTCGAATAGGATCGAACAGAAGGGCAGCATAGTGTCCCCAACCACGGACTTGCACATGGGGGGTGGCTTCCCTGACGATCTTGCGGAGTGCCTTGAAACACTGAACGCATTTTCGTTGGAGGGCACTCTGGTGACCGGGCGACTCGGGGTGCTGGGCCACAAGGAGCGCCGCTGCATCAATCAGGCGGCACTGTTTGCCAATCTCCTTGAAGTGATCTCGACTCCTGGGGTATACTACCCATTCACAGTGGAGGCAGAAGTGTGTCGCCCACAGGGTTCGACAAAAGCATCCCACTTCTTCAGGGGTAAGCGACTCGGGTACGCGGAAATTCAGCGCCGCCGTGGGCCAGAACTTCTCTGGGAAGTAGTCTGCTGCAAGAATACTCCAGAAGCTCCTGGGTTCGTCCTCGGGGTTCGGCCCTACATTTCCCCACTCATCAACAGGGGGTGGCTGAGGGACCGGTAGCGGTACCGAGGCGGACCTCTGGGATAGCAAACTCGGCGGTGGAGAATACGGCGAGCGAGCAGACTGGCCACCGAATTCTGGGCCTTCCTCTGAAGAGCGAGGTGACCTGACCACAATGTCACGATAGGACGGGCTAACAGCCACTGCCTCGGGTACGGGAATCGCCGTTACCGGTGTCCGGTCATGTCGTGGTTCTACCACCGTTGACCCCCAAAACAGCTCCTCGTGATCCCGAGTAGTGGTAGAGGGCGCTTCGGGTGACGATGGCGGTGACTGCGCGGTCGAAACCTGCGGAATTCCCAGGATTTCTTCCTCCTGGATGTACCTGCGGAGAGAGACGGGAATCTGGTGGACCTCAAATTCTGGGAGAACGAGGCTGACGCGTCTGGTTCCTGCCCCAGTCCTTGATACGGAGGAGCTGGGAGAAGGTTCCATCGCTGAATCGCATTCCGCTTCCAAATCGGAGAAGCGAGCAGGTTTGATCTCCCCCTGGGCCTTCCCAGGATTCTTCTTGTGGCGGCGATGACCCACTCTTCTGCCCCTGGGTGGCTCTTCGAGATAGGGTTGACCCCTATCAGGCAGCCTTGGGGCGGCGCTGGCGCCGTGGCGGAGAGGGCCCCCACTCGAGACAGCCGGGGTGCGAGGGGCACCAGGGCAAATGTCAAAGGGTACATGGGGAGGACCTCCATGAACAGTACCCACGTGGGCGGGGCCTCTGTTGGAACTGGCAGGAGCATGGGGAAGGCCTCCATGGTCGATGCGAGTGGAGCGAGGCTGACCTTCACTCCTTGAGTTGCTGGGGCGAGGAGGACCTTCGCCGGTTGCAGAGAGGACGTAGGGAGGGCCCCCACGTTGGAGAAGGACCGGATGGACGGTGCCTTCAGAAGGATGGACACCATACCCCGTACAGCGGGCGCGGGAAATGTTTCCGCGCTGAACATTACTGCCACGGGGCAGGTATTCCTGCAGGATGGGGGCAGCACGAGGTATGCCTCCATGACGAACCTCGGAGCGGGGAAGGCCTCCGCTCTGTGGAGTAGTGGTACGGGGAGGACCTCCGTACGGGGTGGCATCACCGCGGGTTAGCTCGCGACGATCGCTACTTGGGCGTGCAACCCGGAGAGTCAACCCAGCCTGCCCGTGGGGCGGTTGGGGTCTCGATCCTGGTTGGGCGAAGGGGTGCCCCTGCTCAATGTACGCGGGGGCTTCATAATGTACGTCGGCGGTGGCTCGGGCCACTGTAGCTGTCGACGTCGACGCGCTTAGGCGAGCGTCCTCAGACCGGGCCCGGCGCTGACGTCGGGTCAGGCGGGCCGGTGCAGGTGGTGCAGGGACGTAGTCTGCCTGCTCTTCCTGCGGGGCCGGACGATGGCGCTGACGTGGCCGGACGGGAGCTCTCGCCTGGGGGCCCTGGGTCGGGGCCCTGAGCGGACTGAGCCGAACAGCGCCTGCCTCTTCAGCGTAAGGCGAAGAGTCATCAAGGCATTCCGGAGATAGGCTCCCGAAACGGTTGAACGTCTGGGTGGGGAGCAGGGGCTCCCTGCGCGGCCGGTTAGGGCGGCGTTGATGGCGGGGCCTGGAGGCCTCCAGGTCCAGGCGGGCCATATCCCTGGTCGGGATGACCCCTTCCTCCTCGTACCTGCGCACGAGGCTGTTGATCACCCTTCGTTGGATGACCTCTGATGGGGAAAGGGGACGTGGACGTCCCGTATTCCGTGATGTGGCAGCCGTCGTGGCGGTGGTGGCGCCATGTGGAGTGGCCGTCGTGGTGTTTCCCCTGCCCCTGCGCGGGCGAGGAGAGGATGGTGACCGCATCTCTGAAATAGCAACCTGGTTCCTGGCAAGCGAAGGGATCAACTCATCAGTTCTGAGAGGAAAAGGATTGACAACCAGTGCCCCAGGGTTCTTCCATCCTCCACTTCTGTGAGAAGGATCCACGCCAACACGCTACAGAGCAGAGTGCCCCACGTTCTACTACCCCGACTGTCGGTGAGTTTCACGACAGGCCCGCCATTTGCTTGGCGGGACCAGACAACGGATATCTGAATCCGGTGACACGTCAATCTACTGGTGTCTCTAACGCTACTAATCTCCATGCTGAGGAGAAGACCGTCACGTCGGGTTCACCATTTCTGTTTCCGACGCTTTCGCCGGGGCGCACGTGCATCCGTCCGTCAGGGGGGGACGCGCGGCTTTGTTGCCCCGCATTCCCGCTTTCCAAAGGCGGGCGACATTCGTTCCTTGTTCAGGTACGTCTGCTCCATGATCGAAATGGGATGATGGGATATCGGTTCTTCCTTCCGTGGATTCCTCCTCAGAACTCGTCACCTAGTCCTGGTCTCCCTTATAGATTTAATACGTAGTTCTTGAAACTCTTCCCAGTGCCATGTTTTCATGGACACCGATTAATTACACTACTTCTGTCGGGACATTCCAAAGGGTCCAGTCAGGGCAGCAACCTTCGGTCAGGGGAGTAGTCATGTTGAGGCATCAATAGCGTGTCTGGATGCTGGGGTACCTGGCATGTCTGTCTGTTATCCTTGATCACAAGGCTTCTCGAGGGCGTGGAAGCCCAAGGCATCCCACATCGATTGCGGGGAATTACATGTCATAGACACGTATCTGAGGTTTTCCTCAGCTTCCCGTGTTCAACACAGGGTATGCCACGAGTTTAACGTCTAGCGGAGACGGATGAGAATGAAATGGGACCATCGCAGGGGGGCGACAGTGAAGTTGGGCTTGAGCCTTGAAGAGGCTTCCTACGTATCCCCGTGGCAGGGAATCAAAGTCCGCGTAGTTCGGGATGGTGCCGGTAAACAGACGTGAAGCTGGACCTTGGTCCGAGGGGAGTTGGGCTTGAACCTCTGGGAGTCTTCCTACGTACCATGCCTTGACATGGATCAAAGTCCTTGTAGTTCAAATGGTTGGGTCGCAATGTCTTACCACTGGACCAGATTGTAGTTTAACGTCATGCTGGACATAGTGAACCCTGACGTGAATAAACGACAGGTGGGTGTGTCGGTGAACCGACGTGAAAGTAGACCTTGGTCCACTATTGGTGGGCTTGAACCTCGTGGAGGCTTCCTACGTACCATGCCTTGACACGGATCAAAGTCCTCGTAGTTCGTTGGGATGGATGGGTCGCAATGGCTTACCACTGGACCGGAGTGCAGTTTAACGTCGTGCTGGACGGGGGTGAAACTCGACGTGAATGAACGACCGAGCAATGTGGCTTGAACCTCGTGGAGGCTTCCTACGTACCATGCCTTGACATGGATCAAGGTCCTCGTAGTTCAAATGGTGTGGGTCGCAATGGATTACCACTGGACCGGAATTGGACCCGATGTGAATGAGCGACGGGTGGGATTGAACCTCGTGGAGGCTTCCTACGTACCATGCCTTGACATGGATCGAAGACCTCGTAGTTCGGATGGGTTTCGCCGGTAAACCGACGTGAAAGCAGACCTTGGTCCACTATTGGTGGGCTTGAACCTCGTGGAGGCTTCCTACGTACCATGCCTTGACATGGATCAAAGACCTCGTAGTTCAGGATTGGTTTCTCCAGTAAACCGACGTGAAAGCAGACCTTGGTCCACTATTGGTGGGCTTGAACCTCGTGGAGGCTTCCTACGTACCATGCCTTGACATGGATCAAAGACCTCGTAGATCAGGAGTGGTTTGTCAGGGTCGGTGCTCACTCTAAGCCCACGTGAGTCATGCTCGGTGTGAGAAACAAGAGGTTGTAAGGACCTGACGATCACGTCGCGAAGGGTGCGTCTGTGAGAAGCGAAGAGGGGCTTACGCGTTGGGTGGCCCATGGGGTTGGGACTTACTCCAGGACGGAGGCCCATGGCGCGACAAAGTGCGGGGAAGATGGACCTTGGTCCGACGATGGGAGGTGCCTCGTTCCCTATCACGTCCTCCACTGACCTTGGTAGTGGGGAAGTACCGAGATGCACGGGTGCAATCATCCGTACCAAAGGTTAGGGGCTTAAGCTCTGAGGCAGCCCTTCCCCTGTGAACATACACCACTCCGACAAGGAGGATCTCATTCCATGTGCGGAAGAGTTCCATTCCCGTGGAGACGAGTGGTGTAAAAAATGTTCGAGATGGGGGGACCCTTCGTGAGGGAGACGAGGTTGGGTCACAGTTTAACGTCATGTGTTGAGGACGTGGTACTTGGCAGTTTAACGTCCTGCAGCTCGGACGAAGTGGGTTCACTCCACACCCCTAGGACTTACATAACCGGTACCCTCTGGTCCTTGGGGAAGGGAAGGTACCGGTAAGGCCATGGTAAAGGGGGGTAGTGGGGCGAACCATCGAGGGGTCCACGTTAGCATGGCTATGCGAAGAAGCAATAGCCGTTAGCGTGCCTATGCGAAGAAGCATTAGGTGAAGCAACGCTACGGGAGGTGTTGTCCATGGGACTTTGAAATCACATCGTGCAAACCTGGAGGGTCGCACGGAAAGAGGAATCGCTAAGCAGAGGAGTGTGCTTTGCGAAGTGGGGTGCCTAGGCCATAGCATGGGGAATAGGTGGGAGTGGGAGGTGCTTCGCGAAGTGGAACAGTGTTCGCGGAGCACTGCCTCTCGAAGAAGGAATGGTTCGCGAAGCAGGGTCCTGCCAAGCAATGTACTTCGCGAAGTGGAGCGATCCTGCCTTAGCATAGGGATTACTCGTATGGGTTGGGTGTTTCGCGAAGCACAAGTGCTCCGCGGCTGCCCGGGTTCCCTTGGGAATCCCCTTCCTTTGCGAACGCCCTTGAGCTTCGCGAAGGGCATCCCTCTCGGAAGAGGGGCTCAAAACAAACAAATCAGAGTCGTCTCGCGAAGTAGAAATACCTCACGGAGCTCATGATTCCCGGGGCAAAGCGTGCTTCGCGATTCGGGAGAGGAGAAGCCGAAAGGTAGGATCGTCCGTCCTCGGGACTCAGGGGGAGTTGAGTATTTATAGGGAAGGGGCGCCGCGAAGCAGGGCTCGCGCGCCGCCTTCGGGGCTTCGCGGCGGCTCGCGAACGTCAAACAGGTTCGCGGAGGATTACCGCCTCCGGTGCTTCGCGGTGGCTTGCGAACGTCAAACCGGTTCGCAGAGGATTACCGCCTCCGGTGCTTCGCGGGGCCGCCAAGGTTGGGACGCTTCGCGGCGGGGCTTCCCGGCGGGGCTTCGCGGCTGTGCTTCGCGAGGCAGCGCGCCGGCTGTCTTTTTCGTTCCTTCCTTTCGGGCCACATTTTTGGCGCCAACATACATATAGGACCTTGATCACGATTTATCATTAGCCTAAAATTAAACTACCATTGAGGTGTTTTGATTTGTACCTTACTAAAATGTTTATAAAATTGAATTATTGAGTTGTATGTGGAATGAGCCACTTTCTCATTAATAATTTATTTAAATGGGAGGTGAATAGCTTGATCATGTAACTTGAACATGATAAAAAATTTAGTGTTAGGTATACTTGTCTTTTCCCCCATTTTATTACACTTCATTAATTTTTCCAAAATGATAAATTCAATTGATTAGTTTAAGTCGATGGGATTTCATAATTTCTTATCTTCTGTAATGGATAAGACATTACACATTGCTTCATAGAATTTATGGAAATGATGTTCCCCTTTGTGCATCTTTAATTAATAGACATGATGTCTCTTATTGACTATTTGGTACTTATGGACATGATATTCCTTCTTGATAATTCCAAATAGGGAGATATTCCATTCTTTAATATTTATTTGGAATTTATTGACATGATTTTCCATATTGTTTATACATATGTTTTTGGTATGAGACTTGTCATAATTTAATTTTTTTAAAGACTTTACGTTCCTTTTTGTGATGTGAAATAAAATTACATGATGTTCTATATTTCTTATTCTGTAATAAAGGACATGAATTTCTATACCCACTAAATTGCAATTAATGGACACGATGATCCTTATTTCTTATAATGTCAGAAATTATTAGAGACATTCCAAATTAGTACAAATAAGGTAGTATTTGATAGGGGAGACATGGGGAGCCCGACCCGACATGGGTTTTATTTATTTCATTTGATAATTTTGTCATTATTACATTCAAACTACCTCATGACATATTAATTTACTAGATAGCTATAGAAACGTTTGGTGGTGGCCTAAAGAGTATTTTGGAAACCCTATTCAGGTTGGTTATTGGTACCTAGATATACTTATAGAATATATATAGGGGAAGAGGGAAACATTGATTTTTTCATGGTTTATTGAGGCACCAGGATGGAGTACGAGAGGAGAAGACCGCACTAGAACTCATGATGCTATTGGTTATAACTTTTATCCTTTTCTGTTTTTTATTTTTTTTTAAATCATGTAATATATTTATTCATGGTCTATATTCCATAATCACCTTTTTTATAGTATTATGAAATTGTCATCATTTTAATATGAACTGCTTTTGATGTTTGGATATTTATTTTTATCAATATGTATACTAGCAATGCAATATATTTTTCGACAGTTCATTATATTGTTTTCACTACATATCTATTATCATAACTATTGTGATCCACTGTAATTAAGATGTTATAGTCTCCCAACAATTCCATAATAGACTCTTGCTACTATTTGGAATCCTAAAGTGTATGGGGAGTCACATTTAAGGCCATGGTGTCAACATAGATCAGTTATATACGAGTGATTCAGTTCTAGATTATCACAAAGTGTTATAAGAGATTTTTATTTTCTATTCCTATTTTGGGATGGAAGACATGATATTTAGAAGTGTTAGAATTTGGTAATGAGTCTATTCCAAGGAGTATCATACCCACATATAGGTGAAACACCACATTTATGGGGATGTGTCTTAATATTCAAATTTTCACCTTTTATAGATATATTGATTTCTCTATTGGTTGATGCATATGACCTGTGTAATTTATTATCATTATGAACTTATTTCACCCTTGGTCTGGTATGGAATGGACCCATTGTTCTTGCATCATTACATGAACCTAAGGAATTATATGTCATGTATATTCTAGGAAATGTTTAATTATTTAGTGCATTGCCTACAACATATTGTAGTGCCAGGAATCTAATTTTTTAACTATTATAACATTTCATACACGGAAATAGATAAATAATTTGTCAATAAAAGTTAACAATAAACCTAAATGGGGTTCTCCCACAAATCATGAAGGAGGATCCTTAACTAACCGATTTTGGAACGATTGACCCACGGACCATTCACTGCATGGGTTGAAACATTAGTTGTTAAAATTAAATTGATTCCAAATGAAATTTATAAAGGATATGTACTTATATAAATTGGGAATGGTGATCTATATAATTAAACCATTGTAATAGTATGGTTTTAGTTACCTCAAGTGCTAATTATAATTTATAAAGAGTTGGAATTTATAACTTGGGTTTTCCAGACAAATCTGACTAAACCTAGATATATATATATATATATTTAATTGAAATTTTTGTATAAAATGGTTACCTCAAATTAGGGATTCGAATTGAAACATAAAGGGTGGTTTCTTTAAAAACATTTAATTGAAAAAATATATATATTGGAACACCATTTATAAAATATGAGGCCTTGACGTAGACCTGACATTATTAGTGGGTGTCGGATGTGTCTCTAATGTTCATTTACAATATTCTAAAATACTCAGACCTTGATTTAGGAGTATGTAGATTAGAATTTAATCATTTATTTGAAGGATTTTTACCTATCCTATTTCTTTATATGAAAACCTTTTCTATTATTTAAACTCATTATAGACCTTTGATTTTCATTATAGTTATTTTCCTCCCTGATAGCCTCAGGTAAAATGCTATGACGGTGGATGTGAGCATGCTATGGAGGGGGTGGGACCTATACCACTAGTATAAACTCCTATAGTTACACCTACGATAAATCTTGTTATACTTTATCTAGGAAATGATGATCAATTTTGATAGGTTTTCTTTCGATTCATGTAGACCATGTAGGGAGATCTGTAACCTACCTCTGTCATGGAATGGTTGATGTGGGAATTTCTGCTACAACATCTACTTATATTATTAGGGTATGGTGTCCCCCAGGCTATTGAGTCATGGATATAGTCCATTTAATTTTTTTCAAGAATCTTGGGACACCTATAATTACTATGTTGATTATTTAGAAATAAATTCTTATATGGTTTTTAAATAGGTGGTTGGATATTATTACCCAGGAAGTTCATCAGTGGGATTTAGTTTGGAGGGATTTCAAATCTACCTTCTATAATTAAATATTTATGGAAACATTGAGAGAAAAATGATCTAGGGATTTTATGTACCTTTATCATGATTCTTTGTGTATTAGGGACTATTTATATTTCTTTAATGAGCTCTTGTGTTTCACAATTACTCTTTCTACTAGAAAATTGACTAGAGCGAGGTAGCTTGAGGGTAGCATCAAGAAAGCCCCAGTTATTTGAGGAATGTTTTTTTCTTGACTACTATATCTAGAATAGAGAACTAGGTGATCACATTTGAGCATAAAATGAGGGAAGATGATAGTATAGGGAATGATAGTTCAATTCCTAGATAGGTAGATAATTCGTCTAGCGGTAGAAACCATCATTTTGAGATTTTTTACACGGGCCATAGTAGTAAGTGTGTTTTACGGGGCTGTGATGTGATATTTCATTAGTTTAGGAAACCAAGAAACATGGAGCCCCATAATGGTAAGGAATGAGTAGAGTTCTTGGACTGTATGAGGACGGGCCATCTTAATAAATGTTTAGGACCTTTACTCTAGTGTTTAATGGGAGAGGATTTTCTCTATCCCTAAGTTATGTTGTAGGATTGTCAGATCCACGATAGGCATGGAGTTGGAGAACTACCTATCGTAAAGGCCTAGGGATGAATGAGGTTGAGGAAGCTAGAATTATAATATATAGTGCGAACAGGGTTGACATACTAAAAGTAGCTTGGTTGTTTCTCAATGCCACATATTAGTCTAGATATATGGACTACACCCTACAACCCAAAAGTAAGGTTTTAACTATCTATAAATTGAGTTATGGTTATTCATTACTTGACATAGGTATATATTTTATTTGATATAGTCACTTCACAATCATTCATAGCTATAGCTATTTTGGAAATCCTTGGCCTTGAGATAGAATAATTTTATGGAGTGATGAATCTTGATACTTATCTAGGAGTCTAATATGACAGTGTACACCAATGCTAGGAGTTCCCCTTATGATTGGAAGCTTCAATTTATTAAGGAACCTCTTCACCCCCATGATTAATTTATTTTAAACTACTCCTAGAATGGATTTTTTGTTCCCTATCTATCCCATATTTACTATTATTATCATAGGGTTGTCGTCTCCCCATCAATGGGTGGTAAATTTTTATATAAAGGTGAATGGGATATATATGAAAGTCAATTTGGACTTGGGAACCATGGTCTGTGTAGAGTGATAGCCAAGATTGCTAGACTTTTTTTGAATTATTAGATGAAGCATCAGATAAACATACCTCTTATAGTGGATCGTTTCATGTATTTCTTACCTAATGACTTCATGATGTTACCTCCCTATAGAGAGGTAACTTTTACCATTGAGATTTCTCTATTAGTGGTTCTAGTATCTATTCCTCCTTATAGGATGTCTCCTAATGAGATTAAAGAACTCAAAAAATAGTTAGAGGAACTCAAAGATAATGATTTTGTATGACAGAATGCTTCTTCATGGGGTTCACCCCTGATTTTCAATAAGAAGTCAGATTATACCATCAGTATTTTCATGGATTACCGCCACTTTACTAAATTGATAGTTACAAATTTGTTTCCACTACCTCGAATAGGAAAAATCTTTCGGGAGGTTTTAGAATATAGAGTTTTCTCAAAGATTTATTTGAGGATAAGCTATCATTAGTTATGAGTTAAGAATTCATATATAATGAATACATATTTTTGAATCATCTATAGACTTTATGAGTATTTTTCACATATTTTTATCTAAAAAATGAACTATAAAATTTTATTTCTGTGATGAATCCTTCTTTTAACCCATATCTGGATTCTATTCTATTATTATTGACTTATGATATCTTGGTGTACTCGTATACTCGACACAATCCTACCAAACATCTTGAAACAACTTCGAATACACTGATATATAATAGGATGTATTCAAATCTCACAAAATTATATTTTTTATTTATAAAGATCTCTTACTATGTCTCATAATATCAGGATATGGGGTATCTATATTCATAGATAGTGTTAACCCCAGTTTCTTGGGTGCATGCCAATAAAATCATTGATATATAGAGTTGTTTTGGTGATAGATAGTTAATAAAATTATTTTATTAGGAAATTTTCATAAATTTCATACAAAATATGTTTTTGAATAAAGTAGTAATTATGTTTATATGGTCCAAATCAAGTGAGAAATAATTTTCTTGAGCTGATAGAGAGATTTAATTAAGAACTAATCCCAAGTTTTCCTAAGCTCAAAAGATGCTATAAAGTTTAATTTTGATTCATAATACATATTTATGGGAGTGGATTTGTTGCAAGGATATTGATTCCTGGAATATAAATCTTTTCATTTGAGACCTCATGATCTCAATTATCCAATTAAAAACATTGAGTAAGAAGCTGTGGTTCATGAATTTCATTATTAGAGACATTGTTTCTTAGGAGAGTGTATCATTGTAAATATAAACCAAAAATGACTCAAATATATATTCACTTAATGTGACTTGAATCATAGATATATAATATGGGTTGAATACATATAATACTTTGATTTTGATATTTCGTATAAACTTGGTAATTGAAATGAAGTGGATGATGCTCTGATATATAAGACTCAAACAAGTGGTTTAGGTAGCCATTATTGAATGATAGATAATGAATCATTTTTGAGATGCATCTTGTGATCCAAGAGTGTAAAATGTTTTCTATTCTTATAAATTTGATATTAAGCTATTGACTTATGGATCAACTGAAGATGATATGTCCTTCTGATCTCGAATGCTTAGTCCTAAGGGATAATGCATCAGTTGAGGACCTCCTGCCTATTTGGATCATTAAATAGGATGGAATCATGCATATTTATTATTATGTATGGATACATGAAGAGATTCGATATGAGGTGATGTAGGAATATCATGACTAAAATTGGTTTATACATCCTAGACTCACCATGATGTACCATGACTTACATATCCATTATTGTTGGATGAGGATGAAGAGGATGATAGTAGGGCTTGTCACTCGATGTTCCACCTGTTTACACATGATTACATTATCCAAAATAATCATGATCATTTATATTCATTAGTGATTTTGGAGTGGAAATGGGATGATATCACAATTAATTTTATGATAGTATTTCCAAAATTCCTATATGGTAGTGATGTTGCATGTGTTACTGTGGACAAGTTGACGAGGGTCTCTCATTTCATACCTATCATGGAGATATTATCAGTGGATGAATTTGGAAGAATATATTTCCATGAGATTATACACCTTTATGGGATTCCATAGACCATCATATCAGTTAGGGATGTACATTTTACCTCACCTTTTTGTAGGGGTTGTAAATGGATCTTGGTTTCTAGGTGATTTTGAGTACATCCTATCCCCCATAGACTGATGGTCAATTAAAGCACACTATTTAGGGGTCATAAGAGATGATCCAATCAGTCAACATTAATTTTATAAGTTCATGAAAGAAAATTTTTCACTAGATAAATTTTATTATAATAACATATTTCAGGTGACTATATATATGGCTCCATATGCGACCCTATATGATAGGCCGTTCTAGTCACTTATGTGATGGTTATATGTAGAGGAGACAAAATTATAGGGTACTTATCTCATTTAGGATACACCAGATCATGTGCAACATATTAGTAATTGTATGGATACATCTCAATATAGTTATAAGTTTTATTCCAATAAGAATTTTTGATGTCTATATTGTGTGATTGGAGATCGAGTTAGCTTACACATTTTTCCTAGATTGAGGATTTGATAGATTCAAAGGAAAGGAAAGATGAAACATATATTTTTTGGGGCTTTTGAGATCATGGGGAGTGTTTTTACTATAACCAATTGGTTAGTTATTCCTTAGTAGTATTGGGAAATGCATGAAGTCTTTCTAGTTTCTCAATTGTATCATTTATATTTAGACCCATATCATATACTCTTGTTTGATGTGGTTGAGTCGGATGTCGATGCATATTTTAAGTGTTATCCAATTAGTATTTTTTATCATTTCATGAATGATATATGAGGTAGAGAAGTTCCTCGATTATGGAATCTATCCCAATGTGTTTGTCTTTATAAAGGGACCTAGTAGCAAGAGGCTGATGTACATGCTCAATGGCTATAATTATTCACAGATGATTCTTTACAACCTCAGGAAAACTCATGGATGAGTTGTTTTAAGGAGGGAGGTTGTAATATCCTAGACAATTAATTTTGTATTGATCATTTGAATTTATTTTTAAATAATTTTTTTATTCTATATAATAATTTTTTAAATACTTGGAAATTTTTTGGTAGTGTTCAAATCTTGTTCAGAGCCCATATCTCTAGCGTCTGGAGAATCTGTATGAGTCACATAGTTGGAGAATGGTTAGTATTAACCATGAAGTTCAACTATGATACCCAGTAATAGAGTTTCATAACTATTTTTACTACGCATGTGATGTCGCGTGAACAAGAGAGACAAGGAAAAAATTGGAGTTGTGTTGAGAACACCTTGCACAGTTTTTGTCAAACTATGAATGTAGTTGTGCAAGGGGAACGTCTCAATGGATAGTTAGAATTAATAGAATAGGTATGTGTTTTCTAATCATCCAAAATTATAGTGTGTGGTGTGTTCCATGGTATAGTGTTGGTGCGTGGTTTTCACATGGTTTGTCCAACAATGTGGCCAAACCATGAACCCTCTCAAAATGTATAAAATGAGAATGTCTCCCAATTTTTCTGTTAAAAATAAACCTATTTCCTCCTACCTATTTTTAAAAGAATTGAAAACATGTTGAGAGATTTTTCCTTCTCCAACATAGGATTTTAGGTACATATTTCATACATGATTGGAATCAACCTCCATTGATCACATTGGAAAACCAAAAATAATCCTACGATCAATTTAGTTTATTTTCTTTTTTATCTTACTTCTTCAAAACTATACCTATATGATATTATATGCCATATTTTTTGAGATTTTGTGTTGTTTTATGATTTGTCTCATAACAAAATTGATTAAAGAACAATATTTTAAAATGATTCTTCTATCCCCATGTAGTATATTTTATATAGCTTTTATCTAAAAGACTTTTTGTTTATTTTGTGTGCCATTGTGATACAAACTGGGACATTTATCCATCAAACCTAACAAAATAAAATTAAATAAGTATCCTATGATTACCTAAATTGTTTATCCTTTGCAAAAAACAAATACATTAATAGATTCTTTTTATCTTGCATAAAACTACAAATGTGGGGAGTATTGCTAGTAGGCCCTTGAACTCTATTGACCATTAGATTGAAATTAAAATTCCTTTTAGGTTTGTTGACTTGTGCATTTTTCACGAGTTTATGAATTGTAATTAATCAGTTGTATGTAGAATAGAATAATTTATCACAAATAATTTAATTAGAAAAGAGGTTAATGGTAAGACCATTTATCTTAACAATGATAAAAAATATAGTGGGAAGTAGATTACACTTCACCCCACTTTATTACTCTTCAGTATTATAACATAAATGATAAATTTAATTTATTAAATGAAATGGATGTGATTGCATCATTTATTTTCTCATGTAAAGTAAATGAAATTATATATTGATTCATAGAATATATGGACCCGATGTTCGTACATTTTCATTTTTAATTAATGGAAATGATGTTATGTTTTTATCATCTAGTACTTATGGACATGATGTTATTTCTTAATTATTTCAAAATTACATACAAGACATTACTTACTCATTATTTGGATTTTATAGACATGTAACTGCATATTGATTATTCTTAATTAATGGACATGATGCTCGTCATGAATTAGACTGAATTTATGGACATGATGTTCCTTATTGTTGTGTGGAATAAGAGTATATGAAGTTCTATACTACTTATTAATAACTAATGAACATGAAGTTCCTTATACTTAATTTTGAATTAATTCACACGATAATCCTTATTGTTTATGAATTCTGAAATGTTTTGAGACATTCAGGATTAGTCCAATGTAGGTAGTATTGGATAAGTTTCCCAAGGGGAACCTGAGCTGACATGTGTATTATTTATTTCATTTACTACTTTTATCATTATTAAATTTACAAATATTTATGATATATTACTAGTGTATATTTTCATAGACACCATTGGTGGTAGCCTACTGAGTTTTATACACACCCTGTTTGAGAAGTAGATTTGTACCTGAAAATACTTAATGGATGCAGGTAGGGAAAAAGGAAAACACGTAGCGGTGTAGGGTAAATTTCTCTTGTACGATGGAGTATGGGACTAGAGGACCGATTTATCACTCACGATGATATTGGAAATAATTTTGTGTCATTTTTGTGGGTTTTTATGACATTAAATGTGTATTAATTTTTGTAGTGTCCCCGGATCCCCCATTTTTTATAGAATCAGGAATAATAATCATTTTTTATATGATAATTTTTATATATTTTGAATACTTATTTTTATTTGGATTTTTACTTTCATGACCAATTTATTTTCCACAGTTCAATATGTTATTTCTAATAATTATGTATTACTATCACAATTTTGATCCACTCTAATTAATAGGGTATACTCTCCCTACGCAACCAATGTAAACCCTTGCTTCTAGTCAAATTCCTCTAGCATAAATGGAGGCATTCATGAGAACATGTTTCCATCTGTGTTTGGTTACTTATAAGGGAACCCAGTCTGACCTGTCATAATGAGTGTCACTTGATTCCAATTGAAATAAGAAGAGTAATAGTTTCAATTAATGTTTTTGTTCTTACATTTAATTAAATAAGATACTTGGGTTGTAACTAGGATTCAATTATAATGGTGAGGAAATCATGATGTAGATCGGGAATCAATTTTTTTAATTCCTAATATTTCAGGATTTCACTCCTTGTTTGGCTCTAGAATATAGTATTTGAGTGACCACATATATATTTAAGTATAATAAAATTAAATTTTAATAAATCATTGAAGGGGGAGTTGGTATGGTCCCATCACTACAGGGGAAAATTCAATATTAGACAGGATGACCAAGTTATGGACATCCGAAGATTGGTTGATGGATATGTTGGGCTTGGTTTTGACAAACTCAAATATGGATTACCTTAATTAGTGGGTGGGGAAATTATCTGATTCTTAGTGTTATAAATAGGATAAATTTTCTAGAAAAAAATTTTATAGGAAGGACCAAATTACAGGATTTTAGGGAAGTTCATTTTTTTCAAGAGGCATGTTTAATAGGCTTTGAAAACATTAGATGATTAATTAGGATCGGATATAATAGTGGGAGACATTTTATTATTTAATTAATATGTACTATATGATCACCAATCAAGATAAAATAACTAATATTCTTGTCTTAAATTTTGTAGAAAATTAAATATAATATCACAAATATCATATGATCAATATTCAAAAAATAACATGTACCAATCAACATAAATTTCCAAAAGTGGAATGGGCCCTTGAACATAATAAATCAATATGAAAGGAAAATATTTGAGTTGGAGCCCACACTGCCTAATTCAACACTTTAAGTAGTGTGTGAGGATTATAATGATTATAACATGAGACTCATGAATGGATATTTTTTGTTTATATCATATTCCCATCATCAATGTACAAAGAATTTGAGATACCATTTTCTTGCATGTATGTTTAAACTATGTTTTATAATCTATGAGAAGTAAATAAAGATATAATAAATAAAAATATTAATAATATAATGACCAAATTGTCCAAATATAGATTTAAATATAGAACTCAATCAAGTCCCCAGGTACTTAGGATGATAGAGTATATTAGTGGTCAATTGTTTTTTTGATTCACGATGAATCATAAAATTTGAGTTCGTTAATTCTTTTACCTGACCACACCATTTCTTCACTTTAATTAAAATTTCTTACAGTAATAGTTTAGAGATTCCATATTTACATATTTTGGGACTATTGTTTTCCAAAAAAATTATAATTTAAAGAATATAAAATATTTAATTCCTATGGTAAACAATAAGAACGAATTGGTAAAATTATAATTGTGACTACACCAAAAAAACACTTGCACAATGTCCTTTTATGAATCCAAATATAAAGAGGATGAGAATTGAACATGAGGATATTTCCTTCCGATGTGGTATCATATTTTACAAGATGAAAAACTTCAATTAATTAAAAAATAAGAAAGGGAAATTTTCTACTTTATGTAAATTCATTATTGAAATTAATATTTAATATATACTCATTCGGTTTTAGATATAATCAGTAAACAATATATTTGTTTTCAAATACATATGAATCATTACTTAACATCATAGGGAATTCTCCAAGAGGTCGAGAAAGGGTGACACATATATTAATAGAGAGAAACATATAATTCTTATTTCCAAGTGATATTTTCTATTTAAACTATAATTACCTATTTAATGATACTAGAACATATTGGAATGATTTTTTCCATAAAAAAAAATCTATGTAATACATGATTTATTGGTGGTATATGATAAATATAAAAGTTAAGAATGAAATGCCCAGTTTTGGGAAGATAATTTGATTCCTATAAAACTATAAGTAATTTTACAGGTTATACAATGTATGTTACATAGACTCTTTGGAGATAAAAACATCAGTTATCATCAACACATTATCTTATATAGTTTTTTCTAAAGAAACATTTATAAAATAGGTAATCCAAAAATCTTTCAAAATTATTTTTGTTAGAGAGTATAAAATATTCTAGAGATAATATAGAGGTAAATTAATATATATATATATATAGTGATATTCTAATAAGAGGCTTAAGGAATTTAAAATCGAAGTAATGAACATGAATGCATAAAAGACATGAGTTTCTTCTGAACGATGAAACTATGAATATCTCAAATATGCATTAATCAATCCATAAAAGGTAGAGTGGATTTATTTCTAAATGCATGTCTCCTTTTACAAATCAGAGATATGATGTTATAATGGTGGATACATGATGAGTCTTAAATGAAATAATTTACTGTGGAGAAATTTATAAACACACATTTTCTTATACAAACCAGAGTCTTGATGTTTGTAAGAGGAGAATCAATGATGATACTAATAAGCATTGAAAAATATTACATTATATTTTCAATACATGATTCCTAAATAATTTCTCTATCCCCGAATCATATGTAGAATATAATGAAAAATTGACATCATATGAGTTATAATATATAAATAAATTTATTATTTCCTTACTTCACATGTTTAGATGAAAATATTTTGTTAAGGATAAGTCAAAAACAATTTTTTTAGAAACATTCAATGCTCATGTAATTTATTGTCATAATGTACATATATGATATTATATAATTACATAAAATTTTAACTTAATTGTTATGATATAGAATATAATTCTATAACTAGATCCGTACATGTATTTGAGATAATATGATAAAGACTGTCTTGTTTCAAGTCTATCTGAGAGATGCATAAGCAGTTGTCATAGAAAAATGTTGCACAAGTGTTTCTGAAAAAACGATGCTTCCAAAGACCTATACTATATTGGATGGTTAAAAATATTGTGGTGGTTTTATTTTTCCTTTGGTGGGTGATACATTATTTATTGAGAAGAATAGATTCGAAAAGTATGTACTAAATATAACTAAAATATGATTGAAACATATATATAAGTTTAGAAAATGGATTTCATGTACCAAAATAAATTCTGAATTATGGTAATTATTCTAATTGAAGTGAATATATTAGGGTGTATTCAAAAAATACTATACATTGGTGGTAAAAAAGTGAAAATAAGTCACTATTGGATATACTAATTCTCTATGCCTAAATTTATTAGAAATTTAATTATCATAAGAACATTTGTTGATCGAAATACTATGAATTGGATGTTATGAGCACCGTTTGGAGGGTGTAGACATGACACAACTAGAAGGGTTGATGAAACCAAGAATTGAGAATATTAAATTCATGTTTTATAATTCCATTTATGGATTAATTCAACTGTTGTAGTCATAGAATTTTCATTTGGACTAAATATATGCTAAGTGCCTATGAGGGTTTTGTAGGAGCACTACAGTTTTCAAGTAAAAAATATGGATAAAATATAGGAAATAGTTTTCTACTAGAAAATTATAAATAATAAGATTGAAAGTAACTATCTAAATATTGACTTTAATTAGTGACCCAAGATCAATGTAACAAGATCAAATAAGGTAGATATGTTGGTGTCATAAACCAAGTCAATTTATATATATTGATAATGTATTGAAAATAAATGTAGGAAAATTTTTGGAGGGATTTGTTTCCATCATAAAGTTGTAGAAGTATATACAATATGACATGTAAGAGACATAATAGGTGACTATAGTAGTGTGTATAATTGCATAAGCATTAGTGATGGATTTATCAGATATTCATACCTTGTACTATATATGATTTTGGAAACATAAATATTATGATAGGAAAATATAATTTAAATAAAAGAAAATTTCAAGTCAAGTAGTTAGATCTACCAAAGAGTATTTATGTAAATGTGATGGATATGATCTTATTAAATGAAGATTAACGGACATTAGTTTGAAATGGGACACAAAATAGTTTTCCTGTGGATCTATTTGATCTAATATCATAGTTAGGCTAAGCTAATGAGAAAGATATCTCAATCAAGATTGTGGTAGCTATATCCAAAAAATATTGAGTATGGTATGGATTATGATGTTATTGAATTAGTTGAGTAAATTTAACAGTGATTGGATCGAATTCATGGTATTGAACTTAGTATGTAAAGTATTATAATTATGATAAACATACTATAGTTTCAATAGCTAAGAAATTAATGTTATGGTAGAGGAAAAAAATAATATACTTAGGGTTACTATCAATTGAGGGGGTTTTCAAAAGGATGTAAAGCTAAAGATAAGAGAGTGGAATTATAAGAAAAAGTGGACTATCTAGTGACTAGAGGAATAACTCAGGATAAGGATTATGTTATCATGTGAGAGTTAACATGTTGATAGTTAGTTTGTTGATTGTAGTTTAAGTGGAATTGTTGATAAAGTGGGTTACATGTACCCAAATTGAATATTACTTTTTGATGTGGCCTTAAAAACACATGTTTTGCAACATCTTTTTCAATTATTTTTAATGGTTTAATTTGTTATTCTTGTGCTTTATACTAAATATTTACACTTTGGTATTTTTTTATAAATAAATTTATCAATATAATAAATGTTTGTAGTTAATTGTTTATTTTGAGAATTAAAATAATTAATTTAATCCTTTCTTTAATTTAATAGCATAATTAATTTTCATTTAGTTTGGTATCTTTGTCTGCATATCTATTGATTTATCCTTTATTAGTCAATTAATTAATTTTCATTCGCACATAAATTATTTACTTCTAATCTAAAATTGCATGTACTAAATATTAAATAATATAACCTAATTATCAGTTGTCATTTAATAATTCATTAACTAAAATAAAATATTATAGACTTACCTCCATTATTATGTCTTTTATTTAAAATTTTATTATTTAACAAAATGGTTTAATAATATAATAATTATCTATCTAGCTTAAATTTATTTAATCTGATACACTTACTAATATTAATAATTAAATGTTGTTTTATAATTATTTAAATTTTATATTATCTTTTAATAGATTAATTGCATTCTTTAATTTTAGTTTAATTTGGTAGTAATTTTAGTTTTATCTTTTAATGTGAATAATAATATAAAGTTAATTAGGTTTTAAATGTTCACTTAAATTTATTAGTATATTTATTTTCATTTGATTTAGTTAATATTAATTATTTTTTTCATATTTATTTATGTTTCATCTTATTTAGTTTGTCTCTTTGCTTTGTAGTGTTATGGTTCCATAGAAACCGTTACCTCTCACTGGTTCACCACACACCATATCTCTTACTGTATCACTGTAATCCTTTTATGGTGACACAACCACCGTAACCCATTCTCATGGTGCTACCGTGCCACCTCAATATTGTCCCACCGTTTCCTCACACCATTTCATTTACAGTGCTTTTGTGAAATACATTTCACTATCTCACCGTAACCCATGGAAAAGTATCCCTTCACTACCTTGGCACTGTTTCCTTTACGATGCCACAAAAATTGCAGCACCGGTTCTCACGCTTTCACTTTGCCACCGCAACTATGTCTTCTCTATTATAACTCTATGACCATTCTCTGATCCCTTCATGCTATATTCCATCATTCTTCCACCGTGAGCCATTGTGCCATCAAAGTAAGCCGACGTAGAAGATACTCTTCCAACGTGAGATGATTTTGGAACCCGTCACATGAGGTGAAGGCACCAAGAGCATGGAAAAGTAGTTTTATCCGCCGCTGGTCTTCCTTATAGAAAATGAGACCAAAGACCATCCCCATTAGCCGTGGGGACCTTTTGTCTCCACCACAGCAAGTCTAGTCCAATCATGGGCCATTCCTGTTGTCTTATTGCAGAAGAGTCCATCCGAGATACCATTTTGTTTGAAGAAGATTACCAGTTCTGGAGTGAAGTTGTTGCGTGAAGGAGCTAAGCTCGTAAGAACGAGATGCCCTCGAGCTAATGTTCCGAGTAAAGGAAAAGAAGCCGTTGTACCAGAGTCATCGCTGGTTAAGGGACTATAGCAGCCGTGGGAGTTTGAGGAGGAGCTCGAGCTGTTGATAGAAGATCCGTGCCGTACCACAACACTGTTGAAGGGGGTCATCACTGTTGATGGAGGATGGTGGAGCCACATACCTACTTTCAGAGAAGGAACCGAGGAACAAGACCCCTCTGCTTTGCACCAAAACCAGGGGGGATGAAGATATAAAATAATAATAACAATAATAATATAAAACAAAAATAAAAGATAAAGAAAATTATAATAATAATAATTAATAAATTAGTCAAACTAATATAATATAATACATAATAATTTTTATAATAATAAGTAGATAAGTTATAAAATAGGATATTAGGAAAATTAATAAGGGTTTATAAAATTAAAATACAAACTTTAATAATTTATTAATTGAATAAATGACGAATTAGATTAAATTTATTAACACATAAACAATAATTTAATTTCAATTGAATAAATATAATTATTGAATTTGTAATGTAATTTATTAATGTAATTTTAATATATAATTTAGTTATAAAAACTATTTGTTAATAATACTAACACTAATTTAATAATTTATTTAATAATAATAAATTAAATACTTAAAATTTTACTTATTTATTAAATTAACTAAATTAATAATATTTAATAATAATTATCAATTATGATTAATTAACTTTAATTTTCAATAAGTATTATAACTTTAGTCTTTAAAAGAAAAATTAATTAACTTTCTTTGTGTTTTAATTGTTTTATTTTCTAACATTACAAGTTCATTCAAGAATCAAGTATACATCCATATTCACTCAACTAACTCAGCAGGAGTTAGTTACGTGAGAAAAATTAGTGCAACATGCCTGTCATGAAAACACACATGTGTGCGGTGCACTAGTGAGGGAATTTTGAAGTCGATGGAAGACGTGCGATGATAAGAAACAGATGAAGGAAGATATAAAAGCAGATTTTCAAGCATTGATATTGGGAGGACGCTCATTTTCATTCCATGATCACATCAGACGAGATTAGGGACTCTCAATCATAATTCCACGCCATAATTTTCGCGTCTAGAGACTAACGGGAGATGATAGAGTAGACATGTAGGCAAGGAGCTCGAGAGCAGAGCATCACTAAGGGAGTTCTTTACCCTTCTTGTAATTAAATTCATACTACTCTATAATCGATTGGTTTTCAAAGATTTAACCAAGATGATAAAAGGATAAGTTGTCTTAGCCCTAGAATTCAATTCTATTAGTTAATCTTTTAGACTTCTTCATTTACTCTACATTTTCCTCAGAATCGTAATCAATTGGCGAGATTGATTAATGATTCTTTGTTTAGTCACTTCACACCTCAATTGTCTTCTTAATTCATTAATTCACGATCACCTAGTGAGGTAGTTCTTGAATACATTTTTGAAGCGTTATTGTCCTTACATCTGGAAATTTACAGCGAGTTTATTTCTGAATGTTATCGTTTTATAATTGTCAAGAAGTTTAAATGAATTTGGAGTGGTGAACTCCAAAAATCAGTTTACAGTGTGTTGAGTTTTCTAGAGAGGTAGATTTTTCACCTTTTTTTCTTGAGTTATGATTCAATAAAGTGTGGTGGGGAAGATATCCTTTAAGCCAGTAGTTTATAATTCTTGAGTGATACATTTGATCTTCTCCTTCAAACTTTCTGCTTAATTCTAGTATTTTTTTTATGTTAGCTTAACCGTATTTCTTAGTTCATCAATATTCCAGTAATTGATTTTGTCTCTTTTCATAAAGAAAAGTACAAAAAAAATTTGAAAAGAAAAGAAAACTATAAATATTTTTTCTCCACTGTTGACAACAGTGGGGGTTTATAATTCAAAAACCATAGAATTCACTCACCTGCCTTCTATGTGGATCGACCCTGCACCAATATGCTAGTGTAGGTTAATAAATGTCTTTTTGAGGGCTCTAATGACCTCCAGATTTTTTAAAAAATTTGGCACCGTTTCTCGGGAATTCACACGTTGAGTGTTCTAAGTTTTAAAAAAATCTAATAGAAATTAGAAAAAAAAACATTAAAAAAAACAAATAAAAAAATATGATTAAAAAAAACTACTTTGAACTGGAACCTTCTGTTTGTGTTGTTTTTGAAAAATATGCTTCACTACTTCACTGTTGTCTGTTTAATCTCACATGGTTTTAGTTTATAAATGGAAGTTAATGAAATCTGGGATCAACTGGGGCCTCATTGTTTGTGTTGTGGCTGTTATGGGCGCACTGCCTGCCAGTGTGTCGATAACTAGCCACAACAGGATGTTTATATTGGAAAAAATGAACATTTATGAATCTAATCTTGAATTAATAGATAAACATGAATTAATTGAAACCTAACTAGATGTTTGGGAGAATAATCGGAACACCTGGTTTAACCAAACCCATAAAATTCAACTTTGAGATTCTCAAGAGAAAGATCAAATAATGAAATGATTAGAAAACATGATTTTGGAATTACAACAAAGGGTTAAAAAACAAAAATAATATTAAGAAAATGAAAAAGAGATTGTTTACAGAAGATTTGAAAATCAAATTGAAGAGGAACATGATAGTGGAGTTGGGAAAGAAACCATTATCTTTGAAAAGTGTGATTCTGTTGAACTAAATCTGGAAACAACCAACTCATTGAATCAATAACATGATGATGAATACCCCAAAATGATCTTTATTTCTATTATGTCAGAAAATTTTGAAAATTAATTGAAACAAATTGAAAAGGTATGCCAAGATCTCTTCATAATTCCCACATTAAAGAAAAATAATTGTTTAAGAATTTTCGAGAATGAAGTCACTCAGGTTGAAGACAAACATGAAACTGAAAACTTGAATGTTAAAAACTCTCCACCCAATTTTTCTAACCATATGAACAATGAGTCTAAATTTGATAATGGTTATAATCTGGATGAGACCATTAAACCAGATAACATGGAATCAGAAATTTTGAACTTGAACTAAACACTTATTTTCCATGTTTTGAAACTCCAAACCCATCTATTTCTGAAATGATGTTTGATGATTTAGAGGATGAGGGTATTATTTTTGATGAAAAATTAAATGAATAGATTTCATCTCCCTGTTCTCAAATATATTGTTTGTTTGAAACAAAGTATACTGAAATCGAAAATAATGATGTTTTACATGGGGGGTAAATGTTCAAATTTGAACATTCTGTAAATTGAATTTATTGAAGCTGAATTAAACATTAATCCCCCTAATTTGAATTTTTTGGAACACACTACATACCTTGTTTGGGGAATTGAGTCTTTTGAATTTGAACATGAAAAAGAGGTTGAGCAGAAACTTTTATTAGGAAGAACTGATTTGATAGAAGCAGTAGATGTCCAATGTGAGTTAACAGATGAGGATCTTTTGGAAGAGATTTATAACAATGTTAGACCTAAATCTATTTGTGATAAAATAAATTCTCTTTCCTGCCTGTCACTTACATTTTCAACTGTGACGTGTGCTGAGCCTTTTCATGATACTAATAGTAGTCCAAAGGAGGAATCACACATGTTTTCCATTGTCTATGATTCAGTTCAACACTTAATTAAAATCCCTCTTAAACCTTCTAATCATAATTTACCCATTTTCACCCTTAAATGTGAATCTTTTAGTGGCGTAGTTGAAGAAGATAGATCTGAGGACATTGTCATAGCTTTTAGAGCTCCTAATACATTTCTTCCACCTCCTAAAATGTTAATATTGTCAAATCTTAAATAATTAATTAAGTTGAGAGTACCATGTCTATTACTGTTAATGGGTGCTATTTTGTGATTTTTATAAGCTATGAGAGTTTTGTTGTGTTCGGCTTTGGAGCCCAAAATATTCACTGTTAGGTTAAAAATAATTGGGCCAAACACATGTGGTGGTTCCTATTAAGGAAACCACATCCACCTAGTGACTATGGTCAGTTCTAGGCGAGTCTGGCTGGGGACAATAAATCTAGCGCTACTTGGGAGGAAACCCTTGGGTTTTTTGTGTTAATAAATAAAACCTTTGTAATTAAATAAAGTCTAAATGAATACCTTAAATTTAGTGCTTCATGGAAGTCAACCCATGCTCCTTAATTGTACTATTTTGTACAGAATAATGTGTTGTTGTGTTGCCTCCTATATGCTCTATCTCTGATAGATTTTTGTTCCCAATTTATATGCTCTGGGTTTTTGAGGATGCTACTCTTGTGTAATAAAGGAGTGGAATTCCTATGGTAATTTTGGAAAAGAACCTAGTAAGAGAAGTATTTCATTAATTTTCATTTATTTCTGCATCTGTTTTTGCTAAAAAAATTCTGTTCACTGAAAGATTCTACTTGTATTAAAAAATTCTGATATATGTGTATTGAAAAGTATATTTTATGATTTGAACTATATTAAAAATCTACTGCATGTCTTTCATAAAGAAAATTCTGATCAATATTTTTTGGCTCTAAAATAAATTCTGCATACTTTAAAAAATTCTGTTGCATGTTTTTTGCCACTAAAATGTTTGTTTTTATTAAAAAATTCTGCATGTGATTTCTGTTGTGAACTGAAATTCATTTTTTAATACACATTCACTGCATGAAATTAAGTGTGTGGGGGGGGGGGGGGGGTACATGCTTTCTGGTAGTTGTGTTTTTTCATTGGAATTGATTAGTCTATAGGGTGTTTTGCAGGCATCTTTCTTCTATATTGAACATCCATTTGAATCATACTTTGATTAAAATGATTATATCCTTTCTATTGTGCACCCACACCTTATATGATACTTTTGAGCTGTAATGGAAAAATATTCACTGGACTTAGTTGTTAATGTGTGTTCTTTCCAGGGATCCTACTGTTAATTTATTCCTTGTGGGGAACACAGTTTTTGAAATTTAATATGACCATTATTCATGTCATCTATATAATAAATTGAAAATCTGTTTTGATCCTTAATTGTTTAATTGTTCTTCTCCACTTTGAATGTCATCATTGGGGACAAATTTGGGTTTTAAGTGTGGGGGAGGCGGTCAATTCTTGACTGTGCTAAACTGTGCTAAATTGAAAGCCCATCAATTCCCACTGCAACTATAAACTTTTTCTTAAAAAATGGTTAATTTTTTTCAACATTCTTGCATAATCTTAGGCTTTACTCTATTCTTAAATGAGTTTTTCCTTAGGACATGTACCTTGCTTCTAGTTAATAATTTCTTTGAAACTAAAATTAAGGATATTGAATGATTGTTTCGTGGTCTATCTTAGTGATCTAATCAAAATTTTGGTTGAGGAATTATTTCTGAGAGTGATTTGGGTTACATGTATGTGGAGTTATGATCATAACCCTTTGAACTAGAAGTTTGAATTGATCCTTGAGGATTCATTTTTCTTTAATTTAGTAAATTAATTATCTTAGTGAGCCAATGTAAATACTTTTTATATAAATCATTTGAAACTATAGTAATTTGGGCAACTGGGATCCCACAGTGAGACTCTGAGACCCAGGATTCTGGGTGCATTTCTGCTTACAATAATCCCTATGTACACACTGAATAAGTGCATTGCAGAGTGCATAGCATAATGATACATGGATTGGAAAAAAAATAAGGTGTTTAAGGTCAAAAATGAGTTCTTTAATGTGAAGGGAATTATGAACTCCAAATGTAGAAGGGGTCAACTGGTTTATATGAGAGTCATTTAGGTTGTATTATTGAGGTGATTTGCAAAAAAAGAAATATTCATTTTTGGAACCTAGGTAAATAATTCAAAGTATTAAGTTCTCTACTGTTATGTTCTTAATTCCACATAAATTTTACCTTTTTTCACTCTTGGACTCTGGGCTTGAGCATGGATTGAAGTTAGTCACTAAGAAGTTCCACATACGAGGCATGACACTTTCATTTCTTATTGATTCATTACTCTCTTGACTAACTTTGAGTATTTGTTCTAGGTAAGATTCATATGAGCAATTTATTTTATAATCCTAATCAAAGCCTTGATGTCCTCTCTTGAAATTTCTGGACATGTTACTTTTTGAGTAATTCAATAAAAACATTTTTCTATTTCTCAACGATGATAAAACATAGGATTGTTTGAGGACAAACAATGTTTATGGGTTGGGAAATTTGATGTGTCCTTAAAAACAAATGTTTTTCCACATATTATTCAATTATTTTTAATGATTTTATTGGTTATTTTTGTGCATTATACTAAACATTTACACTTTTGATTTTTCTATAAATAAATTTATCAATTTAATCAATTTTTGTAATTAATTGTCTATTTTAAGCTTCAAAATAATTAATTTAATCCTTACTAAAATTTAATATCATAATTACATTTTATTTAGTTTGGTATCTTGGTCTTCATATCTATTGATTTTACATTTATTATTCAATTAATTAATTTCTTTCGCATATAAAGTATTTACTTTTAATATAAAATTGCATGTATTAAAAATTAAATTATATAACCTAATTATCAGTTGTCTTTTAATAAATCATTAATAAAAATAAAATATTATAGACTTCCTTCAATTATTAAGTATTTTATTTAAAATTTCATTAATTAAAAAAATGGTTTAATAATATAATAATTATTTATCAACCTGAAATTTATTTAATCTGATACAGTTACTAAAATTAATAATTAAATGTTGTTTTATAATTGTTTTCATTTTATATCAACTTATAATAGCTTAGTTTCATTCTTTATTTTTAGTTTAATTTGGTAACAATTTTAGTTTTATATTTTAAAGTGAATAATAATATAAATTAGGGTAATTTGGTTGTAAAAGTTTACTTAAATTTATTAGTATCTTTATTTTCATTTGATTTAATTAATTTTTCATTTATATTATTTTTTTCAACTTTATTTATGTTTCGACTTATTTAGTTTTTCTGTTTGTTTTGCAGTGTTACAGTGCCACAACAACCATTGCCTCTCACCAGTTCCCCACACACTTTATCTCTTACTATATCCGCATAATCCTTTTACGATGATATTGCCACCGTAACCCTTTCTCACAGTGCTACCATGCCACCCCATTACTTTCTCACGATTTCCTCACACTATTTCATTCATAGTAATTCTGTGAAATCCCTTTCACTGTCTCACCGTAACCCGTGGCACCGTATCCCTTCTCTGCCATGGCACCATTTCCTTTATGGTGCCACAAAAACTGCGGCACCGGTTCTTACCGTTTCACTTTTCCACCACAACTCTATCTTCTCTCTTATAACTCTACAACCATTCTCTGATCCATTCGTGCCATCTTCCATCGTTCTTCCACTATGAGCCAACATGCCATCAAATTATGGCCGTCATAGAAGAGAATCTTCCAACACGAGTTGATTTTGGAACACGCCGCATGAGGTGTAGTAACCTACAGCATGGAAAAGAAGTTCTATCCATCGATGGTCTTCCCTAAAGAAAATGATACAAAAGATATTCCCCCCTCATTGTGGGGACCTTTTGAAAGTGCTCCAGCAAGTATAGGCCAATCCCGGCCCGTTCTTGTTGTCGAATTGCAGAGGAGTCCATCCGAGATACCATTTTGTGTGAAGAATATTACCAATTCTAGAGTGAAGCTGTTGCATGAAAGATCCAATCTTGTAAGAACCAGATACCCTCGAGCTACTGTTGTGAGCATACGAAAATAAGCCGTCGCAATAGAGTCATTGCTGGTTAAGGAACTGTAGCTTTCGTGGGAGTTTGAGGAGGAGCTCGAGTTGTTGAATGAAGATCCGAGCTATGTCGCACCACTGTTGTAGGAGGGTGTCGTCGGTGATGGAGGATGGAGGAGCTACAGACCTGCTTTCAGAGAAGGAACTGAGGAACAAGACCCCCTGCTTTGTGCCGAAACTGGGGGGGATGAAGATATAAATAATAATAATAATATTAAACAAAAATAAAAGAAAAAGAAAAAGATAAAAATAATAATTATTATATTAATCAAACTAATATAATATAATACATAATAATTTTTATAATAATAAGTAGATATGTTATAAAATATTATATTAGACAAATTAATAAGGATTTATAAAATTAAAATACAAACTTTAATAATTTATTAATAGAATTATCGACTAATTAGATTAAATTTATTAACATGTTAATTATAACATAATTTCAATTGAATAAATATAATTATTGACTTTTTAAATTAATTTAATAATCTATTTTTAATATGTAATTTAGTTATACTAACTACTTGTTAATAATAATAACTCTAATTTAATATATTCTTTAATAATAATAAGTTAAATACTTAATAATTTTACTTATTTAATAAATTAATTAAAATAGTAATATATAATAATAATTATCAATTATGATTAATTAATGTTAGTTAATTTTCACCAAGTATTATAACATTAGTCTTTAAAGAAAATATTAATTAACTTTCATTTTGTTTTGATTATTTTATTTTCTAACTTTCCAAGTCCATTCATGAATCGAGTATATGTCCAGATTCACTTAACTAACTCAGCGGGAGTTAGTTACATGAGAAAAATTAGTGCGACGTGCTTGTCGTGAAAACAGACTCATGTGCGGTGCACTAGTGAGAGAATTTTGATGTCTGTGGAAGAAGTGTGGTATCATGCACCAGATGAAGGAAGATATAAAAATAGAGTTACAAGAAGTGATTTGGGGAGGACGCTCATTCTCATTACACAATCACATCAGATAAGAGCAGAGAATCTCAATCAGAATTCCATGCCATACTTTTAGAGAGCAGAGACTCCCGATAGATGATAAAGCAGACTTGGAGGCATGGAGCTCAAGAGTAGAGCATCACTAAAGGAGTTCTTTACCATTCTTGTACTTAAATTCATAGTACTCTGTAATCGATTGTTTTTCAAATATTTAATCAGGATGATAAAAGGATGAGTTGTCTTAGATCGAGAATTAGTTAATCTTTTAGACTTCTTCATTCACTCTATATTTTTTTTCATAATTGTAATCAATTGGAGAGATTGATTAATGATTCTCTGTTTAGTTGTTTCACACCTCAATTGTTTTCTTAATTCATTAGTTGAAGATCAACTGGAATGGTAGTTCTTGAATACATTTTTGAAGTGTCAATGTCTTTTCATCTGGAAATTTATAGTGAGTTTATTTCAGAATGTTATCATTTTATAATTGTCAAGCAGTTTAACTGAATTTGGAGTGGCGAACTCCTAAAATCAGTTTATTGTGTGTTGAGTTTCCTGGCGACAATGATTTTTCACATTTTTTTCTTGAGGTATGATTCAATAAAGTGTATTAGAGAAGATATCCTTTACTCCAATAGTTTGTAATTCTCGAGTGATACATTTGATCTCCTCCTTCGACCTTACTGCTTTATTTTAGTATTTTGTTTTCTTATGTTAGATTAACTATCGTTCTTAGTTCATCAGTATTCCAGTAATTGATTTTCTCTCTATTCTTAAAGAAAAGTAGAAAAAAAATTGAAAATAAAAGAAATCTATAAATATGTTTTCCCCACTATTGACTAACCTGGGGGTTTAAAATTCAAAAACCATAGAATTCACTCACCTTCATTCCCTATGGATCGACCCTACACCACTGTGCTAGTGTAGGTTAATAAATGTAATTTTGAGGGCCGTGTTGACCTCTGACCTATTCACTTTTCAATTATCATATCATGCATAGAATGAATAGTTCATGATGTATTCATTCCATAATAGTGTGATATTTTTGTGTCCACTAATTACATGTTAATTTTCATTCATTATTTGATGAATCAATAGGTTATTGAATTTACCACCTATAATGAGAATCTTGAGATACCATGATTGTAATCATAAACATATGTACTATAGTCTAGATACAACTTACTATTTATTTATATATGATGATTGAATTTTAGGTGTTGGGGGCTAAAAAACATTGAAACTTCTTCCCATATAGTTATCACATAGAGATATTGATTAGAGAAGATCATGAGGACTAGCCAACCAATATAAACAACACTTGTTTCTAGGTGTCATGTGTACTTCTTATATGTAAACAAATACATTGGTCTCTTTAATTGATATTTTTATCACTTTGTTCAATTTTATTACATACTTATATGTAAGATGATATCCATATAATGTTTGTGATGTTGACGTATATTGAATTGAGTGTATTATTGGTTGTATGACATTGATTGAATGTTCATGATAAAATTTTTCTCTTCCAAAAGAAAGAGATATATTAGGACTAGTTAATCAGAACAATAGTACATTTTAATAAATTTATCACTGTGGCGGAGGATGGTAAGTCCATCCAGTAAGATCAATGAATAATATACCATGAAAGAATTATTATACAATGTGTGAAACCTGCTTTATGATATATCGTGAGACAAATATATTATATTACATAGTGTGTGTTCAAGGTAGAATTTCATTTCCATGACTATGACTTATCTCTTTAGGGGTATTTATAGAATTCTTGACCCTACTATTGGTCAATGACTAGCAATAACTACTATTGAGATAATAAGCTATAGTTTCACAAAAAAAGTTTGTTAAAAAGCATGATCAATTCTATTTAAATTTGAGTTTTTTGACATCACAGGCCCTGAGGTGGGAACTAGGTAATGTCTGAGTTTAAAAAATCACCAAAAAATAAATAAATTCAATATTATTCAAGATTTAATAATATATGTTGAATCCATTTACTGATTATATTCATGAGTTACTTGTGAATATAAATGAAAATATTTTTTGATGAATAATAAATTTCATTGGATTATTAAATATTTATATGGGAGAATCAAGTTGAGTTAAGGACTCATATTTTATCACGTAACATTATTTTAGTGTTACAATTGTTTGGTAATTTACTTATTATTTTTATTACAATTTCACTTGGTTATAAGTGTTTCTTGAGGTATATTTGGAAGGGTAGTCATATTTATGCACTAAATTAAAAATTTAAATAAGATTAAACTACCTATAAAAGCAAAAATATACCAAAGTTATTAGGAATATTCATTCCCAAAAAACTGAAAGTTTCTCTCACCTCCATGTCAATTACTATTGAAGGAGATGATTGATCTAGGAATCCTGATCCAAGTTGTCCCACATGGATCAAATAAATGATGATCCCATGATTGTATCGATGTTGAAAGTGTGAAATCTCTCCATGCGAGCACCCAAAGATAAAAGGTAGTTGGTTGAGCTAGATAGTGATATTAATGAGGGTGATCTAAAAAGATTTGATTTTTGTTAATTCTCATGAAAATCAATGACAATGATTATAGCATGACTCTTATAAAAATTTAAATGGGCAAGGTTTTGAATTTGGTTTTTATAAATGAATGAAATTAAACAATATCCTAAGGCCATAACCATTATGTTATTATGTTAGATAAGAAATTGTGATGTTGACCATGTTGTAAAATTTTAAATTTAATAAATCTCAATATTCAACCATGAGATTAGTTCGAAAACATCAATATTTAGCACAACGTAATAGCTATCTTCTTAAACACGCCTCAAACTCAATTTAAAAGTATGGGATTCATATTATTTTTTATTTCCTCATCCTCAATATTTTAATGCACATATGGGATCATTTAGGTGTATTAAATTGATTCAACAATAATATAAACCATAAATTTAATATTCATTTGATCTTATCAACGACAACCATAAATCACTATCTTGGATGAATGGCCCGAAGGCCTTATTTTTTATTGATTTTATGATAACCCACTTTCAAGGTATGAGGGGGAACCCTTACATGGCCCGTAGGCTTAGGAATTACATTGACCATAGGCTTGGAGACATTACATGACCCATAGGTCTTAAGGAAATCATACAGACTATGACTACTTGAAACTGCCTTTCCCCATCATCTGCATCGTGATCATCTCTCCACCTTTGCATGACAGTTCGGCTAGCATGTCCATGTGCAGAGATGTATAGGCGTAGTACCAATGGCAAATTCCATACCCTCTCAATCATTCAACGTCCATTTATCCCTTCTCTGGTGGATGTGCCCTGCTCTTTTCTCTTCTAGAGTGGTTCTTTGTAGAATCTTTCTGTGCAATATAAATCAGGTGGCCCTGAGGACCTTGAGGTTTCCCAAAAGCCTTACTAACCCGAAGGCCTTGGATGGACCGAAGGCTTTAAGGACTCCAAGCCCAAATCGATGGCCCAAGGTGAATAGTTCCGGCTACTACAGTACCGAACAGTAACTGCTATAGTGCTTGCTACAGTTCCTACTACAGTTCCTGCTACAGTGCCTGCTATAGTGCCTGCTGTAGCACTGCAACAGTACCCCCGAAATTATGCCTCCTCCTGGATTTGAACTTGGGTCCCTTGGATGCACTTAGAGATACCTCACCAACTAGGCTGAGGCTCATGTGCATCATGGAATACTCATTTTGGGTTCCAACATTTCTCTATGTTCCGATCTTTGAACTAATGGTATATTCCAAGAATACCCAAATTAAATCATTTTTATAACAACCTTAATCTTTATTAAACACATAAACATGATTTATTATAGAAACTATCACTTAAGAAATTGTTGAGGAATTAGAGGTCTAGTGTCTTGGGAAATTTTGAACATTAAATAACAAATTAGGACACAAAAGAAACCATCATAATTGAAAACATCTTATACACGGACAAAAGACTCCTTCGTACATAGCATTGCATTGGACAACATGAGGACATGAATAAGAAAATGGAGAGATATAAATCCAATCAAGGGAGTAAAAAAGGCATAAATGAAGAATATAGTACTTGTTAGGAAATATTAATATCAATGGATCTCAAGAGAAACATGAACATAAAGGCATGATATAGCTTGATTATCATAACATGGAAATGTGGCATTAACATTTACATGATATTAGCATGATCCAAGGCTCATTAAACATGGATCATGAGTAAACCCCCATTGAACAAGAATTAGAATGAGTAGAAACTCATTGAACTTAAATAATCATGATAATAATCTATACCCAATGCGTTGGAGTGCTATCATGGTGCTCCCTTCTAAATCATTTCATTTCATGCATAAGTGTGTCTCATGGATCATATAACATGGATTCATTAAACATCATCATTTATTCCATGATAAAGGAATATGTAATTCATACATGACACTATATAATCAATTTATAAATGTTTGAAAATGTGAATAGCCTTGATAGAGAAATGGACATGGTATTCACTACACAATGACTTTGGCTGGGAAAATCACGGTGTTATTTCGGCAGTATAACGACGTGACATAAGAAATCATAAAAATGGTTGATGAGAGAGAATGGGTTGTATCATCATATGTACAAGAAATGGACAATAATGGGGTCATATATATTCATGTACGAACATATTTAATGTAATTTAGATTCATAATACAAAAAAATTTCTTGAATGCAAATGAGAAGAGAGAAATTCATTACAGGAATTTGGCATGATAACGAGTGTAAATGGGAGGCATTAATGATAGAGAAAGAGGTCTCCCATAATTTAAACACAAGTAGGGAAGTATGATGGAGGCTTTAAATCATACCCATACATTTATAATTGAATAAATGGTAAAATAACATAATGCCATTTGGAAAAAAATGAGACAGGAAGAAATCCCTTATTGAATTTAAGCAAGGTAACGGGTGTACACGAGAGGCATTAATGAGAGGTAAAACAAGTCTCTAATCATTCAAAAATAATTTGGTAAGTATAGGGGAGGTGATAAATCATATCCCGATATTTTAATTGAAAATAAAAGGGTATAAAAATATAAGGAAACATGGATATAAATAAATAAGGGAAAAAGTTTGGATACCTTACATGGAAGTGTGATTAAAAGGGCTTGGTAGAGGCTTGAAAGTGGCTTTTAGGGAGATTGGGGCTCCGTAAAAGGATTCTAGAAATAGTAGATCAGGGTTTGGTCGAGATCCAAATGGTTTGAGTGAAGATTAATGGGAGATTGAGTGGGTTTATATTGGAAAAGAGATAGAATTCTTTATTATTTAGGTTTTGGACACTAGACATTAAACTAATCAAAAACACAAACAATTTCATGGTTTTTTCCATAGTATTTTCCAAAGGGGATTCTAAAATATTATTTTATAAAGTCAATGGATGAAATTATTAAAATATTAGTCTGGCTTATGTGGAGTTGAGTTACACTCTCAAGGAAATCATTTTAAAAAGTGAAAATATTTTATAAGTCTTGGAGGGTCCACTAGGGCACCAAAAAATTAATCAAATAAATATAAAATCACATTATATTAATGTTAAAACATATATTCTCCGAACACCCCATTTAATGTATTTTATTACATCACTATTGGGTCATTCTGTTTTCATAAATCACATTATATATTATGTGGTATTTAATTTTAACCCAAAAATTTGACTTTCTCAGAAAATTATGAAAAATTCACAGTTAGATAATTTTGACATCCTGATTAAAAAAATGATATTAATTTTATGTAAATAGTTTTCTAAATATCTCATTTTTTTACATTTAAAATAAAAACCCACATTTATAAAAAAATCATGGGTTTTGACAAAAATAGTTTTCAAACCTTAATATAAATTTCAATTGTATACATAAAACAGCATATTGTCATTTATATTTAATAAAAAGTAATTTAGTAACAATATTCTGTTAAAATAATATTTAATTCAAAAATCCATTAAATAATCAAAATAGATTTCTTGATTGAATGTAAAATAAAAATATTATTTGTTCTTTAAAAACAAGTTACAAATTTATAATGATAAAATGAATGTATATTCATTATTATATACAAACATAATGCACATAATCATAGTGATAGGGTATTGTTACGTAATCTCTTATAACACCTACATAAGACCTAATGGAAAGGTGTGTGATGGTCAAAAACTCTTGGGGTGGCTCAGATTAAATCGTTCGGGTAATGATCTCTATTAAATTACACTTCTTCCAGAGGCGGGTTTGTTGAACCTTTATGTATTGACCTTCAGCTTTGGTTTGGTCAAGAGAAAATCCTAGTGATGCTAAATCTTTTCTGAGATCATTCAAATGGGATTAGTAGGGATAAATTCTACTAAATGAGGCTATCACATCCTTTGTCTGAGTAAATTGGATTTGTTAAAGACATATATTTCTAATAATCACATGGTCACTATTCAATTGCTATATTAGCAATGGTAACAATTCTTAAAGGTTTTTTAAAGTCCAAAAAAATAAAACAAAGGAAGTGCATATGTTATATAACCATTTTACATAATAAGAAATTTAATTAGGTTAAGAGGAATTTTCATTAATAAAAGTTTGGGTCGTTACAATCTTACCCCCTTAAGAAATTTTACCCTCGACATTTCTTTTTCCCATAATAAAACAGATGAGGGTAACTCTACTTCATCACTTCTTCTGATTCCCATGATTCTTTTTCAAACATGTGGTTTTACCACAATACCTTGACGAGGGGTATTATCTTATTTCGTAAAAATTTTCCCCAACTATATAAGATCTTCACCGGATTCTCATCATAGGAGAGGTCATTATCAAATTATACCACCTTTGAATTGAGTACATACAATGGGTCTCATATGTACTTTCTCAATAGTGATACATAGAATACATCATGTACTAGAGACAAGTTCGGTGGGAGTTCTATTCTAGAGGCCACTGCTCCAATGCGATAAAAGTTATCAAAAGGGTCGATGTACCTTTGACTAAGCTTTACCTTCTTCCCAAATCTCATAACTCTCTTCCATGGTGATATGTAGAGGAATACCATGTCTCCAACATCAAACTCTTGGTCAAATTGATGATTATCGTCATAGTTTTTTTGTTGAATTTGAGTAGCTTTAATGTTCTCTGGGATAGTCTTAACCTTATCCACAATTTCATCAAGGAGTTTTCCCTCAACAACTTCATCCCAACATACTGGTGTTCTGCACCTCTTCCCATAAAGGGATTTATAAGGAGTCATTCAGATTCTAAAGTGGAAACTATTATTATAAGAGAACTGAACCTAAGGAAGATGTTGATCCCATCCTCCTTTGATGTCCAGTGAGAAAGCTCTCAAAATTTCATAAAGTGTTTGGATACTCTTCTCAGATTGGCCATCATTTTGAGGATGATATTACATACTGAAGTTCAACTCAATATTCAGTGTGTGTAGGTGACTGTACCAGAACATGGAGAGAAGTCTTAGATATCGATTGGATACAATAGACAGTTTTACTCCATACAGCCTTACCAATTTTCTGATATATATCCGTGCTAGTTGGCCAAATGAGAAATCCTATCAAATTTCTTTGAAGTGTGAATTGTTTGTAAAATAATCCACAACAACCCAGATAACATTGTTTCCTTTGGATGTGTTCAGATGTCCAATGACAATGTCCACGACGATGTTCACCAATTTCCAAGTTGGTATGGGTAATGGTTGCACCATCCCATTATACTTCTGCCTCTCATCATTCACTTGATTACATACCGCGTACTATGATGTATACTCAATGATCTCCTTCTTCATGTTATCCGACCAATAATTCTCTTGAAAATTTTGATACATCTTTGTGTTTACTAGTTAAATGGAGAAATATGAACTATGTGCATCATCCAAAAGTTCCTTCTTCAACACTGGAATTGATGAAACACATAGTCTTGAAACAAATCTCACAATTACTTCTTCATTAACATTGAACTCTAAAGATTTCCATTGTTTTTAATAGTTTCCCCTTTCATCTGAATTCTCACATAATCCTTTTGAGAATCCATTAACATTTCCATAAGAGATGGTTGAATAATAATTTGTGAAAGGATTGATGTTGTTACATTATTTATGATTACAATGTTCATCTTCGTAAAATATAAGAAGATTGGATCCTTTTAAATTCTAATAAATGATAAAATAATTGGGTCATTTATATATAGAGAATCTGCCACCTTATTCTCTTTCACATGGTGGTAATGGAATGAGCAGTTATAGTCTCTGATCATCTTCAACCGTCTTTTATGGTGCATGTTCAACTCTTTCTGTGTGAATATATACTTGAGGATTTTTCGATCCATATATATTTCACACTTCTAACCAAAGAGGTAATTCTTCCTGAATTATAATGCCATGATCAAACCCACCAAATCTAGATCATGTGTTGGCTAATTATTCTCAATAAATTTTGATTTCCTTGAAGCATAGGAAATGAATTTGTTATTTTTTATCGACACACATCCCATACCCTTCTTCTTAGAATCACTGAATACCACAAAAATTTCTCCACTTGTGGGATGCGTGAGCACGAGTGCAGTGATAAGCCTCCTTTTTAACACCTTAAACCTATCTTTTCATTCATCACTCGAAGAAAAATTTATGGCTTATGTGTTATCCTAAGAAGAGGGTTGTACTATCATAAAACATTTCTAAAAAATCCAAAATATTATCCAGATAACCCTAGGAATCTACGAATATCTGTTACTAATGTCAGACTCAGATATCCCTCAATTGCAACTCTCATTGATTGATCCATAGATATCCCATTGCTTAAGATGATATGACCCAAGAATGAGTCATCCTTTAACCAAAACTCACACATGCTGTACTTTGGATACAACATTTACTTTCATAAGGTCTCTTGTACAGTGCTTAGATTATCATCATGATATATTTTGGATTAAATTAGAATGTCAACTATAATGACTACCACAAATTTGTGGATGTAATCTCTACAGATTCTATTAATCAATTTTATGAAGATTTCTGGAGCATTAGTGAGTCTGAAAGGCATTACTATGAATTCATAGTTCCCATATCATGTAAAAAAATCATCCATGGAGATATCCTCATTCATCACCATTTCATGGTAATATCCTGACCGAAAATCCATCTTGGAGAAATATTGTTCTCCATGTAGCTGATCTAATAAGTCATCAATTTATGGTAGAGAATACTTGTTCTTTATCATGATTTTGTTGAGCTCAAAATAATCAATGAAAAGGCACATTAACCAATCCTTATTCTTGATGAAGAGGACCGGTACACCCCATGGTGACGTACTTGGGCATATAAACCCTTTATCTAGATACTCCTTTAGTTGTTTCTTTAGATCCTAGAGCTCCCTAACATAAATTCTATATAGGGTATTGGATATTGTAAATTCCCCATATATAAGATCAATTGAGAATTAATAATCTCTTCTAAGAGGAAGAACAAACAATTCATCAAGAAGCACTTCAACAAATTCGCTCACAATAGGCATGTCTTCAAAGATGGATTCTTCCTTGTAATCAATCATCAGAACAAGATACCCATTCTCGTAAGGAAGTTATATCCATTCTTGGGATGATGGACCTAATGAATAATCATCCTCCTCCTTGCACTTGTACAGAATCAGGTGCTGATTCTCCATATAAAGAGTGATTTCCCTCTCATGTAAATTTATGTTGGCTCTATATAAGGAAATCCAATCCATGCACAAAATTGTATAAAATTCTACCAGATGGAGTATGTTGAGGTTTTACAGGAATTTGAATCCAGAAATTATGATAGGGGGGATTTGTTTTCACAGGATGCAATTATTTCTCCATTTACCATTCTCACCGACAAATTTACTACCATGATTTATGGTGGTGTTGGGATTTTTATACTAAACTACAAGGATATAAATTAATGATTAGAACCATAACTAAAAAGTATGTTCACTATTCATGAATGAATAACTTTCATACCTTTCACCACTTCATTTTCATGGTTCACTTTCGTAGTAGTGGTGGAAAATCTTGCCTTTGCTTCTTTGGAGGTTGTTGGTTTTCTAAAAAAACCCTTGGCTTAGAGAACTGATTTGCAAAGTTCCCTGTTTCTTTAAATTTGAAGAAATTAACAATGCATTGAGGGTCAAATTGGGTTTTATTCTCCTCTGTCATAGCCGTAGGGTTTTATTGTCCGTAGTGAATGGCCAGGTACCCTTCTCTTCTACAACTAATGCATTTCCTCACCCGCTTTAAGAAATTTTAGGGGTGATCCATTCCATACCTTTGGAAAGTGGGGTGCGGGATATTCTTAGCACTATTGGATTTAGCAATTCGACCACCAGAATTAATGTATACCTTAATCTTCTTATCCCTATGATACCCCTCAGATTCTCCAATCTCTATTTTGACCATGAGGGCACATCAGACAATTTCTTCATAGCTCTCGAATTCATGGATCACTACGGATTTCCATTGGAAAGGTTTTAACCCACCAAAGAAGTGGTAAACTTTTCATTCTGGGGTAATGACAAATCCAGAGACATATCGTGCAATAATTGTGAAGTTTTACTCATATGATCTGATGGATTCATCATCTTTTTTAACAAGGGAAATGAATCCCCTTTTCATCTTAAGTCAGAGGGTGCGATTAAAATATTTATCAAAAAACAATTTCCAAAATTTCCTCCAATTATAATGCCGTGATCTCCTCCTCAGGATTTTTATTTTTTATTAATGTCCACCATTGATCTTCTTAACCCTCTATATGGTAAGAATCCAGAAGTACCTTCTCTTGTTTATAATATTAAAGGATGAATATGATCTTCTCAATGGATTTGATCCATTTTTTGGTGATTGAGGGATGATATGATCCATTAAAATTAGGAGGCTTCTATCTCATTAATATATTGATTGTGTATTTTTATTTATTAATAGGGGTTGAAACCTCATCTTGACCCATGTTTCTGCTCGAACCATGAGTTAATTGAGAGTGTATGATGACAACATTTTTGATTCCTGCACCAACTAGATTGAGAATATCATTAGAATAATCATCACATTGATCTTTTCATTGATTGTCATCCTAGTTCCTTCTATTACCGACCATTGTATGGAATAAAAGTAAAGTTATGTGTAACACTCAAAGTGGATTTCAAAGACAAAAAAAGATAACTTATAAATTACATTTATTTCCTTAACTTATCTATGTTATCCATGATATACTTCCCAACATATATTCTTGGGGGAGTTTTTTTAATTCCATTAATAATGGTTCATAATAAGCATATAAATTTACTAATGTATATCCCTTGGGAGTGTTGTAACCAAGAGTTCCGCAAGGCTTGTTGTCATGCTCTAGTTCCCGTTTGAGTCTAGTTCAAAGAGGTGTTTTCAGGGTTTACCCCTAGATACATATATGCCAGAGCCGCCTCTACCAACTCATATCCAGATATGGATGTATTTTCATTATAAACCACTTAATCAATACTCACCAAAATTTAGAGATATTTTTATTATACATAGTCTTATATATTAAGATTTCACTAGGGTTTTTTAATCCCAATCGACAAAATAACTAAACCTATCCTATGATAACAACCATAACAACTCTTCTCTTTATTACAAAAATAAACTTGATTTATTACATAAACTTAAACTTAAGGAAACTATGAGGTTCGAGAGGTATAGTGTCTTGGAAAATTAAGAACATAACATAATATCTTAGAATATAGGACACACCATCTTTATTGAAAAGATATTTTATATAACCACAAAATTCATTCGTACTTAGAATTTCATGGGTTAACCTAAAGACATGCATAAGAAAAGGGTGGGAAATAAATCCCATTAAGTGATTAAATGAGGAACAAAAGGAATAATATAGTACAAGTTAGGAAATATGCATGTCAATGGAGCACAAGATAAACATGAACATAATGTCTTGATATAATATGATTTTCATAAACATTGTAATGTGGCTTGAACATTTAACATGATATTAGCATCCTCCAAGGATCAGTGCACATTGAGAATGAGTAAACCATTATTTAACAGGAATTATATTGTGTAAACCCCTGTTTCACTTAACGTGTAATGATACCAATCTTTACCCAATGCATTGGAGCGCTATCAGTGCACACCCTTCTTAATCATTTTATTTCATACATATGTTTGCCACATGAATCATATAACATGGATTCATTTAACATCATCATTTATTCAATGATAAAGAAAGGTGGAATTCATAAATGAGACTCTATAATAAATAATTAAATGTGTATAAAAGTGAATACCCGTGATAGATAAAGGGGTATGGTATTCACTACACCCTGACTTTGGCTTAGAAAATCACCGTTCAATTTCAACAACATAACGACGTGACATAAAAATTAATAAAAATTGTTGATGAGAGAGAAAGGGGTGTATCATAATATATACATGAAATTGATTGTAAGGGGGTCATATAGATACATTCCCCATCTTTTTTAATGAAATTTACATTCATAATACAATAGAATTTCATGAATGTGAACCAGAAGAGATAAATTACTTATAGAATTTCGGCATTGTAATGGGTGTACATGGGAGGCATTAATGAGAGACAAAAGGTATATTATATTTTAAAAAAATATAGGTTTGTATGGGGGAGGTTCAAAATCATACAATAATATTTTTAATTGAAAACAAAATGTTATAACAACATAACGAAATTTGGACAAAAATATGAAAGGAAGAAATCTCTTATGAAATTTCCGCATGGTAACTCGTGTACATGGGAGGCATTAATGAGATAGAAAGGGGTATCACATCATTAAAAAAATAAGGTGGTAAGTATAAGAGAGGTGAAAAATCATACCCCAATATTTTTAATCGAAAATAAAATGGCATAACAATATAAGGAAACTTGGACATAAATAATGATGGAAGAAATGTGAGGACCTCTTACCTGGAAGTGTGATCCCAAATGACTGGAAGAGGCTTGAGTGAGGCTTATAGAGATATTGGGGATCCTTGGGTGGATTATATAGAGAGGATAATGTTTTGGTCAAGATCCAAATGGTTTGAGTGAAGAGGAATGGGAGATGTTTTAGGTTTATATAGGAAAGGAGAGGAAATTATTTATTATTTAGGTTTTGGACACTTCATATTCAACTAAATCACATTATATGTTAAACGGTATATCATGTCTACCCAAAACTTTTTATGTCTCATAAAATTATGAAAAATTAACCATGAGATAATATCAACATCCTAAAACCAAAAATTAGATTCATTTTATATAAATAGTTTTCAAAATAATTTAATTTTGTTACTTGTAAAATACAAATCTACATTTATTGAAAATTCATGGGTTTGGAAAAAAAATTCAAACCATAACAATAATTTCAATTGTATACATAAAAATTTATATGTTCAATTATATTTAATAAAATGTAATTTAGTAATAATATTTTATTAAAATATTATTTATTTTAAAAATCCATTAATTCATCAAAATATATTTTTTAATTTTATATTTACTATAAATACTATTTGTGCTCTAAAAACCATATACAAAGTTCAAATAATAAAATGAATGTATATTTATTATTATATATGAAAAAAATGAACATAATCATAGTAAAAGGTTATTGTTACATAAACCATTATAAAACCCACATAAGACCTAAGGGTAAGGTGTGCGATGATGATATACTCTTGGGGAGACTCGAATAACATCTCTCAAGTGGTAATATCTATTAACTTCCACTTCACTTGTAGGTACTTCTTTTAAAGATTTTTCGTGTTGAAGCTCATCTTGGGCTTAGTCAAGAGCGAATCCCAATGATGATACCTTCTTTAAAATCTCTAAAAAATGCCATTAATATGGAAAAATTCTACTGGATGAGGCCAAAGATTCCCTTTTCTGAGTAAATTGGATTTTTTAAAGCCCTATATTTATACTAATAATATGGTCACTTTTCAATGACTAAATTAGAAATAGTAACAATTCCTAAGAGAATTTTAAAATCCAAAAACATAAAACCAAGTAATTGAATATCTTATATAACTATTTTACATTATAGTACATTAAATTAGATAAAGATTAATTTTCATTAATAAAAGTTTGGGCCATTATAATTCTTATATTTAGAAAATCATTAGAAAATATCTATAAACCGACCCCCATGGGACCATCCTTATCTTCCAAAATAAGATTGAAAAAATATAAATATTTCATCTTCCACTATTTTATAATATATATAGGAAACAAATATGGCATGTAACTAATTTTTTAACACGAGACTTCCACACAAAATAGTACAACCTCTCTTCCCAGTTCTATGCCAAACAATAAAATATCAAATTCGATCTCATATTTTAGTTTTGGGAAGACATCCTGAATTTTATCTCTGTTCCACTAAAACACTCAAAAATCCTTATATAAAACGATGTTGGAAAAGATAAATAGTATCTTGGGATTCAATGGTTCATCATATACATTATTCAGGAAAACTCATGAAACTCATTTTTAGTATTCAAGAATATATTCAATGGTTCAATCCTTAAATATTTATCAACAAAAGAACATATGATGGATTAAATAATATTGTATGATGTATTGTTCAGGAATTCACAACATAAGAATCATAATATTTGACATTAGTTCTTAGAATTAATAATTCATGAAATCTATAGTTTTCAGCTTTTGTGCATGAGAAATTCAATTACATGATCCTCGGTTTTGTAGAAATAGGCACATATACATGATGAACACCCATACATGTTATTGAATTTTCTTACATGTTCTAAATATATGTTTGTGTGTTTAGAAACACTACATTTGACTTTGTTTTAGGATTTAGCTACATGGAGATTCGTTCTTGTACACTGTACATGAATTTATATATGAAACGAAATTTGACTATCTAAATTCCCTACATGGGTTTTTCAACAACACCGGTGAACTCAGAAAATATGGACCTTCATCCCCCCTAAAACATAAACAAAAAAAATACATTAAACCACTTTTGGGCATTTATGGAACACTTCAAACATTTGAAAATCATTTATATGAATAATGAAAACATATAAACTAATATATTTAAGTTTCTCAACACACACACTACACTTATGACTTCATATTCAATTCAACATTCATACAAATTTGTTTACTCATTGATTTCAGTATCCTTCATGTATATGTACACATGTATTAATTATCCACAACCCTATAACATGTTTTTATCATTCTTCTATATTCATCTCTAAACATTGAACCTATTTTACCTATCTTCTTCATATTAATCCATGCTATCCAATATAGGTGTATCACCTATATCTATCATATTATTTATTTTATTTTGGTCCTATTATAAAAAAATATAAATTAGTTTAATAAATCTCTAAGACATGAGGACCAGATCAACAATCATTTATTGTAATTATAGATACCCACTTTATCTATCTAACAATGTATTCAAGGGAATCCAACTCCCCTTTTCAACTTCACCCAACATATGTGTAGAAAATCATACTTTGTGGTTGGAAAATTAATCCATTACAAAATTCATTTGAATATAATATGTTGAAAATTATAATTGAGAAAAAATTTAACTAAACAATATAGTGTAGTTAAATATTCTTTTAGGTACTTCATTCTCCACTTTTTTCCTTGTTGTCAATTTCATAATAACTTTCAGCTATCCCTCAATCCTAAATGTAATTTGTATCCCCTAATTGGAAATTATTACAAAGGAGAGGAAATTACTCTCCCCACAAATATAAGGGTTACTTTATTATCTATTTAATTAAAAGGTGGGTATATATGAGGAATTACAAAATTTCCAATAACTTCTCCTCATGAAATTATTTATACCACTTTAGATATGATGAATATTTAAATTTGATACCGCCTAGAATACTAACTAAGATGAAAACTGATTCTAAACAAAACAAATGGGGAGGCACTTGATCAAATTCATCTCCCTTATATATTACTATCAATAAGTTTTCATAATCTTATCTTCTATCTCTAGAGATCCAATAAGAGAAGGAATTAATTTGGTTTCACAATACAAAAGTGGTAAGTGATAATTAGAAATGAAGATCAACATATCATTATCAAAATTAGATCTCACATAGAATTTCTCTTATAAATGCACCATAAACAAGTAAACAATATTTCTACAAGGGATTACACATTGTAGAAAACAAGAGTGCCAAATTTAGACAATAAGGCATCAAAATTTTTAAATGTGATACCCATTTTTTCTTTCCCACTTTTTAGCGAAACAACATAATAATTTTAAAGGAAATTATGGAACCTGCCATCACATAAATAAATAAATCAAAAGATTTCAAGTTCCAGGTCATCCCAATTTGGTTATATATTCACCCCTTTATAATAAGAAAATTAATTTAAAAAATGGTTATGAGTGTAAGAATTATATTCTAACCTATTAATTTAAATAATATATCCATAATTCCATATTTATAAAAACAAATATTTTTCATATTATACACTTTCAGTAGAACACCTATAGAGATTATACCTATGTAAGATTAACTTGAATTCCAAAATAGTTAAGCGGCTTTATATTTATTAGAGAATAAGGTGGATCTTTTGATTGATCTTCAACGTGAACATGAGCATTGATACAATATTCTTAACCAATGACATTTTGATACACTCTTATTCATTATTAGACCCTCATGTTTCTAGTTGTGTTCACTTATGTGAATTATGGTCTTCTTCTTAGGGGTGGATATGTTCTTTGAAGAAATAATTTTTGAAATTGACCTCATAAGTGTTTCACCTTTTTTATTCAAAAACTATTCTAGTAAAGGTATCCTTTTCATATATATGAAAACACTCTATCCCACATTCTTAAACCTTACACACACATATTTTTGATGTTTATATTTTTCCTTCTGGGGATCCCTCTTCACTTCTTCACATGGAATTCCAATCACTAATCTGATCCAAGAGCCTCTCTCCTAGATGAATTATTTTCTTACCATTATCTTGCTCCATTATTTATTGTCATTCTGAGCCATATTTCAATATGACATTGTTTGAAATCACTTAATATAATTATCCAGTCTCATTCAAGTAGATTTGACCAGGTAAGAATTTTTATTATCTTTCTTATTTGGAGTAGATGATCCAACTTCTCTATTTACAAATTTTCCACCCATGGATGATTGTCCAACATTTTTTACTTGGATATTTGAATGTGGTGGTAAAATATTTTTTTTCATTAAATATGTGGAATATAAATTTATTAAACCAATATTCACTATAATTTTGATGACATATGTTGCATATATCATTGAAATATTTAATCATTTCAAATATATTATTCAGAGAGAGGTTCTTATCCTTCTACGAGGTTTAATTCTTCCCAATAGGTTTTTTATATTCAAAATCCTTTCATCCAAATTTTTAGTCATTACAGAGCTTCTACCTACAGGCTTGTTTTATAATAATAAATTTAAATGTGTCTAAAACATTAAAAAGAAAATCACCTTGAAATAATTATTATTCTTTTCACCTTATGTAAAGTCTTTCAAACAAGAAAATATTTATCTTTGTGGGTTTTAAGCCCAATATTTTGGGCTCATTTTTGGGAATAGGTTCTTTGAGAAATAATCCTTTCATTCATTTACATGTTTCTGGAAGTACTAGAAATTTTTTCTTCACATTTATAATTAATTTTTTTGTATCACTTCTTGAAATTATTAATTTAGTGAATGATGCTTTATTTGAATCGGTGTTACATTTTCCTATAAGATAGTGTTGGGATATTCTATAAAATAACTCAAGATATTTTTTATACTATTTTGAATCAATTTTCTTTTATTTTTTTATCTATAACTTAGCATATGACACTTATTTTATCAAATATTTTACAAGGTATTCCATGAACAAATTCTAGATAGTCTAGTTTTAACTCCTACTCATGATACTTCAGGATGAGTGATTTATTTTATTAATAAAAAAACTTGAACTAAACATCACAGTCAATCTATATCTTATGAGTGTGTTATTAATGCATCTTTATTAACTCTTAAAGTGAACATTAAATTCCTTTCTCTCATTTTAGTTTTACGTTTAGTTTTTCATCTTCAACATTCATAGTGACTATATATATATTCTCAAGAGAATGAGGTACCTTAGAGATAATATACATGAACTATTCATTCTCAATAATTGTTCTTTGAAATTTTTTATCCATTAAAGACATGTTAAAAAGGGAGAGTGAGCTTGTTTTCCCTTAACGTTCACAAGTTTTGAGATGATGTTGTATCTTCCAATATGGTTTTCCAATGTATCCTACATAGCTTCATATTATTTTTATAACAATGATTTTTATTACATAGTTACATGATTAAATTAAGAATATAGCTACCGAACATAGTAGAAACTGTATTTATATATATTCCAATATGAGAGAAAATAACTCAAGCTGTTACAATGCATCTATTTTCCTCTCAACCTTCATAGTTTGTTTCATTCTTTACATTCTCTACAAAATTTTACTCTTTTTTGCAGTGTCTTAAAGGAGACTACAATTTTTGATAATTTTGAATGGAGAAAAAAACTATTGATCTAGATATATTCATTAAGAATCTAAAATCTATACCTTATCCGGATCTTTTCAAAGGGAACTTGTGTTTTCATTAATACAACTTGAGGCACCCAGAGGACTGATGAACCAATGAGACAGGAGGGGTCAGTCAATTTCCACATATAAGTTTTATGAATTACTCAAATTTTAAATTAACTTCCAATTGTTTCTCAGTCTTGATTCACTCCTAATATATTTCAACCATTATCGAATAATGAAATAATTAGTATCACAAGAACACATATATTTTCTCAAGGATTGGTAGTATGTCCAGATTCTGTACATGATTGGTTTTTATCATCAGTTATATATTTTCCTCTATAATCATTATCATTCAATGAAAAATAGTGGGTTCCTGACACACCATAACCAGATCAAAGTATAACTAGTATCATCTCAGCCAAATTTAAACCATGAACATCCTCTCATAGGAATTCTCTTGCCAAAGTCTCACCAAAATTATTTAATAGATTCAATTTCTAGTCCAAGAGTCAAACAATGGATTTATTTCATACCACAAGTTTCATAGGTTATACGCATTTACACCATGTTTATATGTGTTTTATTCTATCTCCTCAGCATAAATTTATCTCCATTTAGACACATGATGTATTTTTATCCACAAAACAAATCTCCTTCTACTTATTGTAGTGTTTTAGAATACCCACCAATATTTACGACACATTGTTTGAAACGTGGTCCCTACATTCCACTGAGATTCATAGTTATTTAATATATTATATTAACATGGTTTCCTCACAATATATTTTTTCTCCTATGATTTATTATATCTAGTGGATCCAATTTTCATCAATTGACTCAACTACAGATAAATAAATAGTAGGGTAATCACATGTTATCCTTGATAAACATCTGTAATAATAAATGTTATAGGATCTTGTTATCTACACTAATTAAACTCTCCAATACAAATATTAAAATTATAGTCTTATCTGATTCATTATTCCTCTTACTGAATACAATATATAGTGTGTAATGACCTGAGATTTTTTATCCTTTAAATAAATACTTTCTTCAAAGGGTTGTGTCAGATGAGATATAAAACTAACACAAAACCCAATCAAAAAACCACGAAATTCTAAAATGACATGTATAATATAATAATTAGTAAATAAAAATATAAAAAATAATTTTTTTAAAATTTAATTATAATATTTTTACACGATTAATATTTTAAAAATTATGTATTTTATAGAATGATATAACCAATTTTATTTAATTTTTCCTTAATAAATTAAATTGAAAAAATTTATATGTTTTTACAATATCTAATATTTTGATTTACAAAGTAATATACCCACATTAAAATATTTATAAATTTATATGAAATAATATTAATGAAACATGATGTTTAAGAATGTCATTTTTTAAAACAAAATTTCCATCACTTTTAGGAATTAAATTTCATTAAACCCATTTTATATAAAATAAAATATTAATTTAATTTAAAATAAATAATTTTAAATACACTATATTCAATTTATAGAACATATGATTAATATTTTTGGAATATAAGTAATTTTTTACACATAGAATTATGTTTATTCACTTATATTAAAAATCAATTTTAATCACTTAGATAATTAAACATAACAAATTTAATTTTATATTGTAGATAAAAATATTTATATTATGAAATAATGTTAATATCATTGTTAAATATAAAATTATCATTACTATGATTAAGGTTAATGAGCATGATAAATGTGAAAGAGTTATTTTTAAAGCATTGTTTTATTAATGTTGTTTAATTTTTATATAATAAAGTAAATTTATATATTTATTATAATGAGTTCGATGTAATATTATCATTAATTAAACTGATAATAAATATAAAACTGGTTTAGAAACACATAAAAGTACAATAACATTTTTCTATGAAACTGTTTTGATATACATTAAATATTATAATTTAAAAAGATATTTTTAATTTGTTATAAATTGAATTGAAATATATGGATCCAAAAATTATATTTATAACATAAATTGTTTTATAAGTATTAACCTCTAATTTAAAAAAAATATAAACTAACAGGGTAAAAACAAGTTACCAAGGTGAAATATAAAATCGAAAAATGTATAAATAAAGTGTTAAAATGTTTGAAAAAGTATAAAAATTTTGGGAAAATGGGATTTAGTGTCTTGATAAAAATTTTACCACCCCAAATCCCATTATTCCTAACTTTGTGAACCATTTAACAATTAAATGTGCCATTCCATCATTGAAAAATAGTGTGTGTTTAAATATTTTTCCTTTTCTTAACTTATAAAAGAGGATCACTTACACCCTATAAAAGGAACACATTCCCCTGTAGTTTCCTCAAAAACTTCCCCAATTAACCAATGAATGAAATAAATTTTATTAAATAAATACCATGGTCACCATAATTTAACCCGATCCCTTTATTTCCATGGATACAATCAAGATAAATTTTATGGTCCCAAATGTGAATATTACTTAATCCTAATCCTCTTATTCTTAATATTTATCTTCCAAACCAATCCTAACTAGAGTAATATAATAAAAAACGTATAATTGTTATAAGAAAATATTGTTATATTAATAAAAAACTTTTATTTATTCATTTCCATCTAATAGGAAAAATAATGTTAACTGTGCGTTTTTCTGACCATAGACACTACAAAGTTCTATTTTTCATATTTTCACCTTGATTTTTCATTATCTATAAAAAAACCTCAAATATGATTCAAGAACTAAAAAAATATTACAAATATTATTATTATTATATTATAAATATACTTTAAACTTACATAACCACACACACCCTTTTAGATATTTTATGTTCATGTTATTGTTGGTTTGACCATTTACTTGAACAATTCTAGAAAAATAATTCATGGATTACAATGAGAACAAAAATAAAAAAATTATAATTAGTTATTATGAAAATAATAATTTTTAAAAGTTTTTAGTAGTTATTTTAAATATTTTATTTATTAAAAAAATATCATCATTGGTCACTAAAATTACCAAAATAAGTCATCACCTATAAAATATTCATAAAAACATAAGAAAAACAATATAATAAATAAATAAACTATAATAATAAATGTTCTATATTAAATGTAACATATAATAATAAGGTTTCTAATATTGTGTTTATAAAACCTAATCTCAGTATTCAAGAATTTATGTGCAATAAAAGAATGAATTAGGATCATTTTGAGGGTTTCATGTCCTAGTTTTTACCCCTTGAGATTATTGTTTTTATTATACACCATGTTTTATTTATAATAGTACCTCTAATTAACCATTAATATTTTTTTCATGATTCCATTGTATTATGTGATATTCAATATTCAATTTAAATTACTTTCTCTCATGGGGTTTTGAGTCAAAAATAATAAAAGATATAACGGTTTATCATCTCAAATTTCATTCTCTGATATATGTTTGTATTATAAAATTAATATTTTTAATTTAGAGTATATTCATATTATTTTATTAGTTAAAACATGAAATATATTTCATTAATGTTATTAAAATTTCTATTTCTGGATCCCTCTAATTCAATTGATTTTTATTGAAATTTCAATTGAGCCATAATAGTCTTCCTAACTCAAATCCTTTCCCCATGAGTCATAATTTCCTTAAATAATTTTGATCTTAGAAGCCCCTTTCATCCTCAAAATTTCATTTATCAAATTCATTTGGTATTTTTATTTTGGAAAGATACTTCTTTTCCTCAAATTCATATTTCTTGATTGAATGCTTTCTCGAATATAGTTTGATGTTGTAAATAATAACGATCATTCATTGCAAAATCTTGGTTCTTACAAGTTAATATTTTTCCCCATTCCAAAGTTTTTCTCCATTTTTTAGAACTATAATATGGATTATTTCTAGGATCATCATAATTACCAGAACCCCTTTTAAAAATTAAAAAACCAACAATATTTTTAATATTTTTATTCAAAAAAACATTCAATTTTTTAAATTTTCATCCGTTCAAAATTATATGTTTTATCTTCCAACTGACTTTTCTTTTGATAAAATTTATGAAAATTCATGGAATATTTTATTAATGTGTATTTTTTGAGGATTAATATTTTCCAATACATTGTGTTATATTTTCTAAAAATAATATTTGAAAGTGACCCATAACTTCATATTTTGTCGAATATATTGATAATGTTTTTTTGGAAATATGTATTTTTATTTTTTCTATATGGAAACATATTTCCACATTATACTTTTATGTGAATCTTTCTCTTTATGGTTTCATAGTTTCTAAAATAAATTATTTTTCTCACAATTTTATAAAATATTTCTTTTATAATAAATTCAATAGTTCAATGATATTTCTAATATAAAATGTGTTTTTTTTCATAAAAATTGTTCCCCGTACAAGTCATTTTCCTTCGATAATTTTTTTTTTGATTAGGGATATTATTACAATTATTACATCCACATCATTTCTATGAATGATTTACAAAATATTATTTTACATCATATAATTTATTCATCACTTCCATTGACCATATTTTTCATTGAAGGTTTAGAAACATAATTTTTTATTTAATTACATTCCATTATATATACCAATTTTTTAATTTTTTTTATTTATGTACTTTTATATAGATATTTTATGTTGCTCCATTAGTGAAATCATTAACATAACGGTATACCTTTTATAAATATAGTGTAAATGCCATATGATCTATTATCTTGATTAAAAAATATTTTCCTTGAGAGTTACTAAAATTTTATGGATATCCATTGATATACATTGGGTATATCATTTTTCTATTATTGATTGAATTATGAATGTATTCCATGATTTTTTAAATTTTAAAAGGATTTGATACCCATTATATTTTGATTTATTATTTATGATTTGATGAATATATTTATTTAAGGTGGAACTCATATTTAAATCTGATGATGATGGGTGTGGTAATATATAACCCTCAAATACATTAGTTAATTATTTTTATCTAGTGAGATAGTTTATAATTATATTTCTTAAATACGATTACGAGTGAATGTGTGAGAAATCTGAGATATTCACACAAACTAAAGTGTGTGAGTTATTGGATATTCTTATAATGTAATGTGAGGGGGCTCTTGAATATACTAAAAATATGTTCATATCCTGTACTTATGTTTGTTTCCTAGTTCTAGGATTATTCTTTTGAATATGGAATTCATTCATCACTTGTGTTTATTGAATCATTTTTTCACAAAATACTGATTAATTTATTATGTTATTCAATGTCATTTTCCATGAATCATGTTTTATGTTCTAGGTATTATTGTTTATTATTTTATTATGTATCTTGATTATACCAATATGATCATATTATGTTAACTTTACTATAGGGTAGATCCGTGGTATCTTCCCCTATGGGTCTCAATGAGGTTATGAGTTTGAGTCTCACTGGCTAAATCCTTGTATTGTATGTGGTCTTCTTTTGTCAATAATATAGCCCCTTTTCTCGAATAAACATAGGTTTTGGGTCAAAATTTCTTATGATAACTTATGATCATTCATTTTTATCAGTTATCATTAACCTTACTATGAATATGAGCTATGTTTTAACATCCCTCCTTCCACCCATTGGTTTGAGAAGGTGGGAGGAACATTACATGGCCTTAAGAAACATCCCCAAGATGCCAAAGGATTGAAAATAAATGGAAAGGGGTTTCAAAACATTTGGGGGATGATTCAACCATTAAAATTAAAAGAACTGACCAACAAGACATAACCAAACATATAACTACATGATGAATGATAATAATGAAAGACAACTCAACATTTCATATATCAAAATCATACTCAAAACTGGTAACATAGTATAAGACAACATAAATTATGTAAACCATGGTAGATAAACTAATAAAACTCAATGATGACCACAAGACTCCATGATCCACAAGATCCATTCTCCAACATCACCAAAAAGACCATGTGTCACGAAGTAGTGCTAAACATGTGATAGTTTACCTTTTCCCATGTCTTGATAGATTACATCTACAAAATTACCAAAGTGATAAAGTAGGGGTGAGTAATAAAACTCAGTAGGGTCTCCACAATGACTTCCCTACTCACACCACTAGGAAATAAGAGTTAACAACATTTATATAAAATAATTATTATAAAATAGTTTATAAAATAGTTTATAACTAAATATCAACAAATTATAAAAAGGATTATGGAAAACAATTCCAAAAGAGTTTATAACTATATATAAAGTAATTAATATGTCAACCAATTTTCTAGAGAAATATTTTTTTTATAAAAACATCCAATAAGTACTTTTAATACTTTTCTCGTGTTCCCTTTGTCATACCCATTCCATTCCACATATCCAACCATGCATCCTTCGTTATAATAGTTCCATACCCATGAGAGGTATCTCATCAATCTACCATGTCCTAATAAGATAATTATGTTCTATTTTATGATAAAAATTTTAAACTAAGCAGAAGGTCATATTTCAACCAAGCCACATAAATGCAATATGAATACACACACAAGTATCACCAACACCATTTCAAGAAAACAACATGCCTAATATCATTTCAATAAATTAATTTATTGAAAACCAATTTTTCAACAAGAATTTAAAACATATAGCCAATCCATATTTTGAAATCACCATTTAAAGAAAAACTAAATAACATTACCCAAAAATTCACCAAAATTTTAGAACTTCACCAAAGACCATAAATCATCAATGATGAAGATTTATACCCTGATTTTCAGAACATATTCATAATGAATTTCATGAACCATAATTTATTTGAAACTAATATAATCAATTCCAGGAAGAGGAGTTGATATTAAATTCACTTACCTTGAGTGTTTGGGTGAAATCAATAAACGGATGAAGAATGGAAAGAAAACCGAGTTGAATCTCCATGAACCTACCTTAGATCTCTTCCCCTTACAAGAGAAAAGAAAAATATAAACTCATTAAACATAACAAACCTTATATCTACCCATTTTAGGTGTAGATCTAGTAAAATGAGAGAAGATAAGAAGTATATCTATGAAACAGAACAAGAACAATGATGAACAAACACATACCCTGAAGAATCGAATTATAATCAACAATTAAATCCATAAATTGCCTCCAGATTAATGGAAGAACCTTATTTGACATTTGGAGAATCCAAATAATAAATTATGGCTGCATATAAGGAGGAATGGGTCATTAAACATTAATTTCGACTAAGATCCACTTTTTAAAGAGCTGGATTTGACCCACACACCTTTTAGTCGCATGGTTTGACAAACTGTGTGCAAACTATGTTTTAAATAATACCTCAAAGATTATTCTATTCATAGTCTCCTTGAACTATCATCCAATCTGTGTTTCAACCATGATGAATCCATTTCCTCATCATCCCAAGACACACATCCTCCTCAGTGGTATCACATTTTAAAAAAATGGTGTGCCACCCGTGTGCCTTCCCTTTATCCCAAAAAACATAATTAATGTTCCCAAATTCAGTTTAACTTTCACCCTTATAGTTTATAAACATTGAAAATATAATGAAAGGATTATATACTAGAAACTGGGGGTGCAACATTCTCCCCACCATTAGTTAATCCTTCCTCAGAAAGTAGAAAAACATCAATGAATTGAAAGAGTTCTGGCCATTTCTTGTTCATTTTCTTTCCACATTCCCAAGTTTCCTCCTAAACATGAACATGTTTCCACAAAATTCATACTAGAACAACTATTATTTTCTTACAAGACTTTCTATTTCTTTACCAAAATCTACACTGGGAGATGTACCAATAAAGCATCTGGCATTAGGCCAACATGATCCCATCTGATAACATGGTGAGTATCTAGATGATACTTTTTCATATGTGACACATAGAACACATTTTAAACTACACTAAACCATGGTCACAATGAAAACTAATATTCCACCTTGCTAACCCATTATAGTGTCTAAAAAGGTCATATGTTTCTAGGAGACAACATTACCTTCTTCCAAAAATGTCGAGGACCAAGCCCTGTATAAATCCTTAAGAACATATAATCCCTCACTATGAACAAAAATGGTCTTTGACGATGATCCTCATAATAGTTCTGATGACTCTAAGTTAACTCTTTCCTTTTTTGATCAACCATATCTTCTCTATTGTTTCTTGGAATAGGCTCGACCTAACCAGTGAAGTCTCACCTATTTCCACCCAATACAGTGGATAACGACAGTGACACCCATACCAAGCATCAAAAGGAGTCATGTATATTGAGTCATGATAGATATTATTATATGATAACTCCACTAAGGGTATGTTCTCTTCCTATGATCCACCAATATCAATTACACAATACTGTGACATGTAATCCAACATTTTATTGTCCTTTTCAATTTCCCATTCATTTGAGGATGATATGTAACATCCGGGACCTGAATGCCACCAGAAATAGTGCCCCGAGCCTATTTGACCACATTGAAAAAATTGCATCTTCCTAAATACCAGAGGCTACTGACTAGTTCTGAGGGCCTTGGTGAGCCAGTGGGGAGACTATGCCCTCATTACCAATGTATCACAACAGAAGTCAAAAATATACAATATAGGAAACAAATAAATGATCAGTAAACTCAAGATAAAGCAAGATGGGAATACATATCAATAACCAGAAGTATCTTATATACAATAGTATGTTAATGATACATGTATCTATAAATAACCCAAAGTAAGTACATGGAAATGTCACACAGTAAAATTATCCAAAAATGAAAAAAGACCAAAAACATTCCTTATAATCATAAGCCTCATATTGGTACTATGCTTCCCTACTCTAAAGAAACTATCAAAAACCTATACTAGGGTTATTTCCCCTATCATCAACTACAACAATATAACCTGTTTGGGTCCCAAAGGAGGCCCAAACAAGGTGCGAGATTATCATACCATTAGGTAACCACCTAGGTCTATATATTTATAAAAACAATTCTATAAATGTTCTAGAAAGTATAAAAAACCAGTATGTACGTGTGTATGCCCATCTAATTATTCCACTCTAGTAAGAAAAACAAACAATCCCTCAAGGATACCTAAAAAAGAGAGTCATCACCTAACAAGAAAGCTATAACAATGTACACATGCATGTCACACAACCACACTGTACACCCAATTGTATCATGAAGCCCTAACTAAACTATATAAAAAATTCAATTATCCCACAACTATGCCATATAGTGGAGTCAAATGTCCCAAAACCATGTGATATAGTGTAAAGTAGAATATGATGGCCAAGAAATATAGTGAAAAGTAGACCTAAAGGACATGATCCAAGGGGCATGTACACCAGGGTATCCAAGTAATAATTCTAGACCATAGAGGACCAGATCCTATGATCTTTTCTAGCGCATCCCATCGAGTCCCATGGGCATCCCTAGTGGAAACTCGGTTAGGCACTAGTTGGGTTCTTTGGAGCATGGAAATAGAAAGTCCTATGGAAGACCAAGCTATCCGGATCCATGGGCTAGCAAGGCCAAATTCATCCCACAGTATCAATACCAAAGGCACAGTGTTAACCCTACATCTCCACTACCATGTTCCAAATCCTTTCATTCAATCATTCAATTTAAAAATTCTATTTAAACAAACATTCCATGTGAGTATACCCACTCACGTAAACCTGTACAATCCATGAGTATTACCACTCATGTAAACCATTTATCAAAACAAGCAGATGGGCCTACCATCCCATATTATCTATTTAATATCCCATTAGCATTTTCACATAGGTATACCCACCCATATTATCCATTTAACATACCAAACTATCAAAATAGACAAAGAATAATATGATATTCAAGGATAAAGGAGTTATTACATCTCTTAAATAGGCTATTCAATCTATTAAGACATTAAGAAGATTTCTCTAACTAGGAAAGAAAAAGAAGACACACCTTGGGTGGTTTAAACTGGCACAACAAAAATATTTCCATATGGTGCACCCCTTTGGTGACCTTTAAATGAGAAAAGAGTTTCAATAGAATTAAATGGGAGCTACATGCATCCTCACTAGGTTCAACTATAACTAAAACAAGCACGTCACTAAAAAACAAGGCATCGTCGGAAAGTCTGATGTTAGACATATCGTCCGAATGCACAAAAAAAAAAGAAGTAAAATAATGTATCGACCAACTACCTCACCTTGGTAGTAGACAAATCATCAATCATCATGTCTCCATTTGTCCTGGTTTAGAGAATTATGAGGAATGTATGAAGAAAGAAATATTCATGCCTTTGAGCCCAAATCCAAATAGTACATCCATTGTTACGAAGAACCAATAATGTCTAAGATGTAATCGATTACATATAGATGCAATACCAATGTGACTCATTACACTTGAATCAGTGTCCATATGACTTCTACATTTAAGAAAATCTAGATTAGGGGTGCTTTGGTTTTAAAAAATTTGAGAAAAACATTCTGTCTATAAAAATGAAATAGCTACTGCCTCTATTAAAAAACTCCACTGGGAAAGTAAACGACGTGATGGCCAAGTACATGGCGTGTACTGCCCATTCATTTTCTTTTGAACCAGACTAGCTACATGTTAGTTAGATTGTTTACACGATTTGTACCTAGCTATCAGCCAACTCTTGCCTATTTTTCCTCTTTTTTCCCAAAAACAACTAAACCGGACCATGGCCTAGATTGTGGTCTATGATAAAAAGGAACGTAAACACATTTAACCTACAAAGAAAGATTTTCACCTCATGAAGAACCCTCAATCTTAAAATCTTACCCCTTATAGCAATTTATCCCCGAATTTCTCTCTAAAGGGTTGTTCAGATTCATCTAAAAACAACTCCGGCCACTGACCATGCACATCAGACACCCTATTCCAATTCTCGTTCTGTAAATGGAAATACTTCATAAGAACCATACTAGATGAACAAATCGAACATGAATAAACTTTGTGCTCCATTCAATGATTTGAATTGAATCCTCCTCATAGGATGCATCAAAGTGATGCTCAACATCCTTGGGATGAAAAACGTGAGATGTGTGTGAGTTATAGGGGAACATCTGAGATACATGGAAGATGTTGTGCATGGATTTGTAACATTGAGGTAACTACAACCTATAGGAAACCGACCTGAATCTCTCAATAATTTCTAATGGTCTAACATATCTCAGTGAAAGTTTACCCTGTCTTCTAATCTTCATGTGTCCCAACCTCAGGGAAACACACAAGAAAACCCAATCCCTGACCTCGAGTTCTAGAGGTAGTCTGTGGAAATCGGCGTATGATTTATAAAGAGACTATACAATAGGCATCCTATTCTTAATCATCTAGACCTACTCCAAACTCTCCTGTATGAGACACAATATCTGTAAAGCTTCCACTCCTACCACTAACCAGCATAGGGGTGAACAATATGGTCTATAGTATAATGCCTTGTATAGTGAAATCTATATCATCACCTACTAACTTTTATCATAGGCTCTCTCAACCAGGAGAATGTGCCTCTCCCAAGATCACCCAAAATCTTGGATTCATGCTTGAAAAATGTTATTTAAAACCTATGTTGTATGCTCTGACTGGATATCAATCTGAGGGTGGCATTCTGGGCTCGGAAGCACCTTTGTACCCAAAACCCTCGGAAAAATATTCACAAAATGAGACGTAAAGCAGGACTCTATATGTGAAATGATAGTGTGTTGGATCCCGTGATGTCATACCACCTCTTGGATGTACAAGTGTGCCAAATAATCAAAACCTATGGTCTATTTGAGGGGAATGAAATGTGTGACCTTTGTAATTCTATCCACAACAACCAACATAGCATCATTATTTCAAGGAGACCTAGGAACCCCCCACCCCCAAAAAAAATTTGATTGCGACATCATCCCACTTCCACCCTAGGATAGGTAACTGCTATAAAATCCTATCTGGTAGCTGATGTACCACCTTCACCTATTGAAAGGTGGAACACCTAGTTACAAAACAAACTACCTCAAGTTACCTTCCTGTCCACTAGTACTAATGTCGCATGTCACGTTTCATCTTGGTTACTCCAGGGTAAACAGCCCTTGCTGAAGCATGAAAATCTTGCATCAAATTTCCATGTATATCCACTGGAATCCAAAAAATACAATGGATATGCATAATATCATCATCTCCTTCCATCTAATAAGGTTGAAGGCCCTCACCTGCCACACCATCCCATACGACTAGGCCTTTGGAATTTTATAACTGCCTCATCCAAAACTCTATACAAAAGAGAAGAGGTAACAACTAAGGATGAGAGAAATGTCTTCCCCTATCTTTCGTGCACCTCTGGATGCATCCAAGAAAAAAACTCCATAAGCTTACCCTCACAACTACAGCTCACTCAAGATCGTGCGTCGGGTAATTCCTCTCATGGGGCATCAGCTACTGAGAACCGTATACTATGAATCGATCTCACTACATTAGCAAGTCCCCTAGAAGAATACCTAAATCATCACAATACACTCTGTAGATCTTTCCCCCCTCTGGTAGTATCAGTTCTAGTGTTTATGGAAACCTCCCTTTCAACTCTTGAAAGTCCGTCTCACAATATTCGGACCGCACAAACATCAAACCATTTTTAGTCAATCCCGTCAATGGCACTGCAATGGATGAGAATTCTTGTATAAAATTCATGTAGTATACATCTAGCCCCATGAAACTCCCTATTCCCAAAACATTATTGGAATATTCCTAAGAAAATAAAGGTTTCACCTTCTCTAGGTCCACTGACACTCTTGTCTCTGAGATGATGTGACCTTGGAAGTAAATCTGATCCATCCAAAAGTTGAACTTTATGAGCAGAACATATAAATGATGCTCTCCCATTGTATCCAAATGATCTCAAAATGGTTGGAATGGTTCTGTTGATTTTGATAATACAACAATATATCATCCATAAAAACTAGCAAAAGAGAATACATGTAGGGATGGAAAACATGGTCCATCAAACAAATGAAAACTGAAGGTGCATTAATGAGACAAAATTGCATAATCGGATACACATATAACCCAAAACTGCTATGAAGGGATGTATGTTGTAGGTATGTAGGTCGAAAACACACCTGGTGAGATCCTGAACTCAATTCGATATTCGATAACACTCGATCTCCTCGAATCTAATCAAGTAGGCCATCTATGAGTAGAAAAGGATATCATTTTATAACTATGAGCTGGTTCAGTTACTAATAATCCATGCATAGCCTAAGGGTTCCATCCATAGTTTTTGCAAAAGGACCAGTGAACCCCATGGAGAAGTATTGGATCAGATAAACCCCTTCACCTCTAAAGCCTATAGATTCTTCTTGAGCTCCTACAACTCCATCATAGCCATCCTATAAAGAAGAATGGATACCATCGACACTCCTAGAACTATCTAGATGGAAAACTCCACCTCTCTCTTAGGTGGTAAAATAGAAAAGTCACCCAGAAAGCCATACATGAGGCACTAAACCATTGGAGTAATTTCTTCTTGACACACCCCCTGATCATATAGAAATGAACTAACAATCTAGGTCGACATCCATCCCAGAACATGATTCTTGGGTCTTACTCTGCTCACATGGAAATCCCATTCATCCTAGTGAATAATAATTTCACCCTCTAGAGATTTGAAAGTTATGCTATCAAGATAGAAGTCAATGTACCCTAAATAAGCCACGATTGAGTCTATTCCAAGAATGAAGTCAAACCCTGTCATCTCCAGGATATTAAGATCCCAGATGAAGTGACACCCTTTGACCTCAAGGGGAAACTTCATACAGTAGGGCACACCACATGTTCTAACTCCCAACAGTGTGTCCAAAATTTAAATACCCTCAGAAAGAAGAACCACATGTCCATGACTTTTAATCGCTCATGCAGAGATAAAACGACATGAATAACCTGTATTGAAAAGGGAAGATGCAATAGTAGAAGCTACTAAGATAGTACCTCTCACTATAGATGGTCTGAGATCTTGCTTTTGTTGAATGTGTTACACTTCATAAATCTAGTCTAAACCACAACCTTGTGACCCTTCCTAAGTACCTGAAGTTGATCCCCCCTGCTGCCTCTGAGAAACCGGTGCCTGGCTACCACGACCACGAAAACCACTACCTTAGCCTAGCGATCCTACACTAATAAATCGCCCAACCTAACGTGGAGCTGAAGAACCTATTACCGATCCTGGTATTAGAGCTGACCCCCTACCACTCATAGCAAGAGGGAAGGACCTACAAAACCGCTGCATATTCTCCATCCAGCAGTAAGCTTGGAACATGACTAGGTCACGATCACACTGATTATTCATGTGTCCATTCCTACCACACTAATGCAAATACCCCAAGCTACATGAACCCAAAACCTTACTTTACCCACATTATAGGAAGCCTCAAAATGACACTTCCTTCCTGAAGATGTTGATCCATTAGGGTGTGAAACAACACTCCCCTGTTATGTACCCCAATCTTTTCTCAGGGACTACTACACAATCAGTGCCTCATTCACAATATCAGTGATGAAAGGATACCTGAACACATTCACATGAGTTTGATAGAATGTACGAGACCTTACATGAAGAGATATTCCCTCGATAGATCATTAGTAAGATAAATCAGCGCAAAATGTTTTAGCTCTGTAAAGCCTATCGAGTAATCCATAAATGTCACTGCCCCCTACTCGAGATGCATAAACTTATTATCCCACTCTTCTCAAAATGTAACATGGTAAAAGTTTCATAGATACGGGTTTGGAAATCATCCCAACCCATATTCTGTATCCCATCATCCTTGTTCAAAATGTCAGAACAGTGATTTAATGCTACACATAGCATATAAGTTGCGAGCTCGATCCTCCTCTTTGGAGGCATATCCATATAGTCAAAAAATGCTAACGTGTTCTCTATCCAATGCTCTACAGCCTATGGTCCACCATTCGCAGAAAACATAGGAGGATGCTACTGGTGGAACACCCGTGTTAGCTTAGCCATACTTAAGGCTGGCTGTAGTGCTCCCTGTATCGTCCACACATACCAAAATAAACCCTCTTAGAACTATGCATCAACACTCATGTCTAGAACTACCTTAGGTTATATATCTGGAACAATGGTAGGATCAACCGATAGCTAGTGGCCCACCGCCTATAATGTATGGTTATCACATACATTGTGGCATGTCACTGGAGGTATTCATGGTGGCATGTCTCTACAAATCCTAACAAAACCCTTGGTAAAAAACAACCTCAGAGAACAAAAATCAAAATTGTAGGACATGTCATAACCCTCTTGGAATCCAAGTCAAACCCACCACCTCCTTCTAATGATAGTAATGTATAAACAATGTTCAATGAAAAACTAGAAACTATGCCTCTTTTCCACTCAAAATCCACGTCTAGGTCAAGTCTCTATTCATTATTCAAGTTCCATTTCATTTCCACATTCAAGAATTTCTACCAAGGGTCTATGAACTTCCGAATACCTGAGGGACCATAACACCTCATGAACCCAAAATATCATTCCCATTCAAACCATAAATGTAAAAAGATCATTCAATATTCAAATTTTATTGGTTAATTATTTCCCAATTCATAATCGACCATACTACTTTGAAATTGAATGATGATGTCACCCATTTACATACAGTGAACCCAACTAACACAACAATAGACATAACTATCACATCAGCTATCACAACATCATGAAATATCTAATTCATCCTTGGTGTCCGGACATAATGCATGGAATGTTATTCTTACAAGTTCCTATATGATTCATTATATGGAACACCATCATCTAATTTGTTTCTACTGAAATAAAACCCAAAATTACATCAATAGTAATGGAAGAAATCAATTGCATCACCCAACAATGAAATAAAATCAACTATAATAGTCGAAATACACAAAATTTGAACTCATTCTAGGCAACTTAGATTTTCCCGGTATGTGTGGTACATACTCTTAGGCACAATTTATCACTAAATTCAATTTCATTTCTATCGATGTCGTGTGTTTCCAAACACTAAGTAAAACCCGGAAAAAACACCTATGATACCTCTTTGTAAATCCCCAGACTCAGATGCCACCCAAAACAGTGCCCTGAGCCTGGATGGCAACATGGCCTCAAGCGCATCTCCCCAAATTCAAGAAGATGATGTCTAGTAATGAGGGCCTAGTTGTGTCTGTGGGGAGACCATGCCCTCATTACCAATGTATTATATAGGATGACAAAAAAATATAATTGCAAAAGCATATAAATGACCAGTCAACACAATATTAGGCAAGAATGTAACATCATATGTAAATAAAGAACATGATGTTTTTCATATTTATTAATATTCATGAATTAAAAACACGCTAGATTTTTTGAAATTTGACATAAACAAGTGTCAATCTTTTGATAGTTATTGTTTCTTAAAAACATGCTAACTTTTTTGAAAATGAGAATTAATATTAAATTAATTAATGAAACTTCCATTTTTGAATTTCTCAAAATAGACAAGTGTCAATATTTTGGTCATTGGAGTTAATTTCACATTGAAATTGGGCATAAACAAGTGTGAATCTTTTGATAGTTCTTGTTTCTTAAAAACACGCTAACTTTTTTGACAACGAGAATTAATATTAATTAATTAATGCAACTTCAATGTTTTTAATTTCTCAAAATAGACTTCATTTATGAATTTGGAATATCAATTATAGCTAAGGCAGGAATATTTGTATTTTTCTGAAAAACGCCAATTTTGGATGAAAAGTGAAACCACTTAGTAGTAGAAAAAAACTGACTTTTTCATTTAAATGAAAATTTACCAATTCTATGAATTGAATATATAAAATCCAACATACATGGTTGTTATCAGTAAGTAAAATTTGGTTCAATAAGATGAAAACAATTTTTGGTGAATAGTTACTTTTAACTTTTATTTACCGTGGTTAAAGGAAAATATGGAAATTCAAGTAAAAAAAGAATTTCATAATAATAAAAAATTACCTTAACACTTGTACTAAACTAACTAGATGATTAATTTCCGACCATGCGCATCCATGGGTCAATTTTGGGACCCCCAGGAGCCACTTAAGAGTGATAATGACACTTTATTTTAATTAACTTAAAGTGAAGGAAAAAATGACATAAACAAATTTCTTTTAGTAAATTAATTTTTAAATGGGGTTATATAAGTTATATTTTTGACTATAAATATTAATTGGAAAGATAATACTATTTCATGGATCATGGTTTTTGTTTTATAAATTTTAGAAATCAAATAAATTAAATTATTTATGACACAATAATGATGAAATATTTATCTCATTAATAAATAATTTAAATAAATAAATTTATAAATATTAAAACAATATGAAAAACCTGTAAAATTCTTATTGGATGATTTTATTTAGACCATGAGTCATCATATATTTGACTTTAATTATTTTTGGACCTTTTGAATCTAAAGAAAAGTTTATAATTAAATAATTGTTGCAAAATTTCCTAAAGAGCCTCTCCTCCCCCTTATTAAAGGACACCACTTATAACCCATTCCACACACCACTCAAGACCCTTGAATCGTCCAAACCCTCCCCAAATAAGCTCTCAAGATCCCTCCCCTCCCCCTATAAGCCTTTACTTAGGTAGGATGCACTTCAAAAAGTCCTTTTGGTTCAAAACAATGGGAGTTAGCCAAATTAAAGGAAACAGTTTCTCTTAACATCATTTTTTTATTTTACTTATCCAACCCCTAAAATATTTTTATTCCTTTATTTTATAACAAAAACATTATATTAAATATACTAGGATGTTTTAATGAAAACTATTCTAAATAAACTTACACACACCTCCATCTAATGGGTTAATAACATACTGTTTCTGTGGATGAAAAACTAACGCCTCACGAAATGATGATTGTTCAAATATCTCCAACCCCCTCTCAAGGTGGCCATTATGATGGAACTATATTTATATATGATATATATAATGTATTTTTATATATTATTCTGTAATTTTTATATACAAAAATATCTTTATGATTTCTAATATGTGTAAACATGATAATTTCATTTGAGGAAGTGCGGACTACCAACCACTCAAGGTGATATGATTCGTTCATGACATACATGGAACGCATAAAGGATTAAGTGAATGAAATTCTGTAACATATATATCATATGATATTATAATTTATTTATAATTTAATTATGTAACATTAAGTTTTCATTCAATAAATACGAAATAGAAATGAAAGTAGTGTTCATGCGTACGTACGGCTTACCATCTCCATAAACGGTGCATTTAATTTCTTATCTCCAAATGTTATGTAAGTTATAAATACTTATATATATTGTATATATATTATTTATATTATATATAAATCATGAATATAATTCTTTGGATAATGGAATTTTGACCACATGGAAAAATTCTATTTATAACAAGTTCATTTTTAACTCAAATTCGGAACATCGACAAAATGTCCGATATGAACTAAAATAATTAACTAACTATTATTTCAAGGTAATAAGTGGTAAAAATTAATAATAAAAGTTAAAAAGGTTCTTATTAAATTATAAATTATCATAGTTTTATTATTCAAGAAGAACAAGGAACACATAAGACAAGTTGGACTTGAGGTAAGGGGTTTCTTATCTCACTTTCAATTCTATGAGATTTCCCTTGTTCAAAACTTACTTATTGCATGTGGTATATTGTGTGCTTCAATTGAAATACATTATCCTGATTCTATTTATATTCATTGTATTATGTTATTCATTTGGTGGTTATTAAATTTTTTTCACACGACATGATTGATTACCACATGGTAAGGGGTTTTCATCTCACTTTTATTCCCATGAGATTCATGATATATTTGTCACTATTTACATTTGTGTGGTTGATGTACTACCCATGATTGTATTATTTATATAATATTCTTTAATTTATGGGTATTTTAATATTCATTGTTTGATATTACTTTCATGGTGTGTATGTTTCGTATGTCACCAAATAAGTAAGGGAACCTTTCACCCTCTTATTTTTTAAAAGACTTCTTTTTGTTATGCCTTTTAATTAACATATTCATATGTTGGGATATGCTATTATATATCATTATTGATGTAAATTTTATTTCCATGTGATGATATATCATTTTATCTCTCATCAAATTATTTTCTTAATTTTAATGTGATGTCTTTATGCTGTCAAATTTCTGTAAGAAAACTTCTTAACCCAATTTCAATGTTTTTGGGTTGAACTTCTACTTCTTGATTATGTCGTGCTATGAATATGGGTGAATAAAATATGATTGTTTTACACTTAATATCCAATTATATTGGGTTTATTTATATTAGTCACACATAATTATGTAATTGAATTATATTTAATCTAAGGATACCATCTTTATAAGCGATTTCATCTCGAGTTACATTTACATTGAGACTTCATTGTTGTTATGCACCAATTAACTCTTATATGGTGTATATAATTTCCTTTGGAATAATATATTAGGAATACATTTATTATCATGATATTATTGTGTTCTAATTAAATGTTATTCCTCAATTATTGTTATTCAAGCATCTCTCATTTTTTAAAAAACTCTTTAAAAAAAATATTGTTTTAAATGATTTAAAGATTTATTCTTATAAATATTTCTTTTTAATGTTCATGTTTTAAAAATGTTTTTAACGTTTTATTTATATGGAAATTAAGGTTATAAAATATTAATTCATCTAAAAGCTTCAAATTGGTATGGGACACTTTGATTCAAAAATCTCATTCTTAAATGTATTAAATGGTTTGATAAAAGCCTTGATTTTTTCAATATTTTGAAATGATATATTGTGATTGAAATTTGGATATGTTATCTTGCTCTATGTTTTTTATTGTTTATTAATATGTTATGGCTATGGGGAATTCTTTACATATATGTGTGGTTCCGTGATAAACCTAGGGCAGGTGAACCCGAGATAACTCTTCAATGCATTGGGTAATGTGATGGAGGTAAACCTGAATTTTCTCCTAAGAGATATAGGGAATATACTTCGATGGGTATTCCATATTTGACACCCTATGTAGCTGTGATATCTACAGTGTAAGTATAATATGGATTCCTCAAGTTACATTATTTATTTAGGATTATTATGTGCTATTCATAAATATTACTATTTTAGAAGGTATGTTATGATTGAAAATTATGATTCCATTGATTTGTATTTATTTATTGGTTAATGTTTCCTTTCATTATTTTATAACATTTGCTGAGATTTTTATGTTCATCCCATGTTTTTAATTGTTATTCAAATGTTATAAATAAGGGTAAGATAAAGGAGGTATTCAAGAAGATTTATATCAAGAAAAGAACACTTGTTTTATTTAAGGAGTTTTATTGTTGTGTTAAATCGGTTATAGTAGAAGTGTCTACTTTTTAATATTCAAGTTGACATGTAATAGTTATGGCCTAATTATCTAAAATTCTAAACCTGAAAATATCCTCAATGTGAATTATTCATTTAATTCATGATTATTTAAGGTATAAGGCTGGGACCTTATAATTGGTATCAGTGGTTGGTTTAGACAACTTTAGGGATAATGAGTTTTTATTAGACACATGGTTAGTCCCAATGTATATTATTTCAATTAATTCCTTGTTTTGTAACTTTTTCATATCAAGGAAATTCAGTTACAAATGGAATGAGGTGGATCTAAAATGAAATTCCTATCTTTTCATAATGACTTGCATGCAATAATTATTGCATAGTCATGTTTGGATGATTGCAAATATTTTTCTAGCATACAACTCACTTACAAGTAGTTGTTTGAGATATCAAACACATCCACTATACCTCATTTTCATCATGGATCATGGGTTGTATTAAATCAAATCCTATTTGCAAAATGTTCTCATATTCTCAAGAAAGGTAAATATTATCCAGGAATTTTCAAATATTTGACCTTATCAGATGATTTTGAAGCATATTATGATTTTGAAAAATGTGCTGAATAAGGAGACCCTTGGACAACTTATTTATATTTGATTTTCCAATATAGTCTCTCAGAACATATATATGGTATTTTAAAAAGACTATTCATTGAATGATTCAACCCAAATTCAGTCTGACTATTTTATAAAAATCATGTTTTATCAGATGTTTTGAAATTATATGTCATACATGATTATTTTCCAAAACTATTTTTCTGTGAACACCCTTATGACCCAAGTTGTACAAGGTGTATTTGGATGAAGGAAGAAAATGATTTTGAAGGATCTCTAAATCATTTTTGCGATGCCTAGACCTTCTACCTATGCGAACAAGACGATGATGAAACCATATGGACACCATCATCAAGCTATGATGTTATTTATTTTTGGAATAGTTTTATTTTATTATATGGATGTGAAAAATGACAATATATAAGATGTTGAGGTCTTAATGTGTTTGAATTAAAATGTAAGGTATAATAAAACCTTTAAGGTTTAAACATATTAGGGTTATTTTTGAGTTCTATAAAAAGATCAAAACACAGACCATGTGACAAACCATCACGTCAGACAAAGGTGCGGAATCAAACACACAACCAAAGTGAGATTTGGATTTATCTCCTACCACTAGACTACATGATGTCCCTAGTTTGTATGACTTATTATTTTTAGTTAAATGATATTATGGATCAAAAATAAGATTATTTTGGGAACTTAAGTTTTATTAAATAGATATCCTTAATAATGGAAAATGATTTGGTGATTAAGTGATGATGTTTATTTTCGAAGATGTTCTCTATTTGGGGGAAACACTATATGCCTATGGAAAATAGAATACTTTGGGATTTCAATTGAGGAGTAATGGTATAATTTTATTTTGTAAGAAAATATATTTTTATTGTGGACATATAGCGATTTGGGTTATTTATGGAAATGATTAATCTATCATAGAGAATATGTGATTTGGTTAATTATGCTTCAGTATGAGACATTAAGAGTAGTCTATTTTTTGGAGTTAAATGTTAAGATTTACCCTGGAAGACTATAGGATTAAATCCTTCTGAGTTTTGCGTTTCAATATTAGTTTGGGTTATTTTGATGAATTTTAAGGATAATTGTGTATTGAATGGTCTTTATTGAACTTTGGGTACTTTTTGTAGAATTTTGGAGATTAAGAGTAGTATTTATTTTTATAAAGGATTATACATTTTGGGGATTATATGACCTCGTAATAACCATTTTTGTTTTTGATTAATTTCTAAAGATAAAAGAAATATATAGATATTTTTTGTGGATTATGTGATTCTCTAGAATTTGATTATTGTGCTTTTGATGTGGCCAATCCTTTTTGAATAATCATTGTTTGGAGAAAAGATTAGTTTTTGGTAGAAACTTATTAAAGGATGAAACTCTACTTGATGGTAAGTATATATTCTTATGTTCTTATTCTTTGTAGTAAATTAATTTCTCAAATTATGAAATGGAACTTAAAACTATTTTTTTTAGTTTACGTTTCCTACTGGGAAATCAAAGACCGCTTAAGACATCACATGTTTGTGATTTTCTGGTGGTTATCTTTCTCTTAATCAGGGTTTCTATCACTCTCCATAATAACTTGATGGTTTTTTTTACTTTTTCATATCCATGTTTTCCTACATGGAATCCTAGAATAGGTTATCCCATGAAACCTTTGTGTATCTTTTTCTTTCTTTTAAAGTGATAGTTTTATTGACTCTTTTTCCCATTGGGACATTAAATGAAGTTTCCAACCCTAGTTTTTAAATTTCAAGGAAGCAATTCCCAAAAAGAGGGAAGGATGTACCATCCCAGGTAAATAAAGAACATGAAATTTTTTATATTTATTAATATTTGTGAATTAACTATTAATTTTACTTTAAAGGGGACGCTATGTTAGATGGCGTACCTGATACACAACAACGAGTTTCTTTGAAATCTTACGTAGCACAATAGTAATATAATATTATTATTTTAAATTTTAGTTAATGCCCAGCCATTATAATTTAAGGAATAAATAGAACTAACTACAATATTATTGTACATGTATGTTAAATGTTTTTAAATTTATCCAACAAAAGTTAGAGGCATAAAATGTGAATGAATCTAATTTTAAGCATAAATACTCTAATATTTTTTAAAATGTTAGTTTACCACCTTTTAATGACGAACCGTATTTAAATATAGTTTTGGTAAATTTTATATGTTATATTTGACAAAATAAAATTATATTTTAGATTAAGGACATCAAAATTTACTTTGGGTAAATTTTTGGTACTTTTCTGATGAAATTCATTTTTTAATGAATAGTGAAAAACACTATATTTTAATTCAAAACAACCTTTAAATATAATTTATTTATATGGATATATTATATTTTTTAATTGGTTTTAAAGTTAAATTAAAATATATTTTTACCATTTAATCCAATGTTGGTCATTGGAGTTAATTTCACTAAGAAATTGGACATCAACAAGTGTCAATCATTGGATAGTTATTGTTTCTAAAAAACACACTATTTGTTTTGACAATGGCAATTAATTTTAAATTAATTAATGAAACTTATAGTTTTTTGAAATTGGTAAAATAGATATCATTTTTTAATTTGGAATATCAAATATTGCGCAGGCATAATATTTGGAATTTTTCGGAAAAAATGCTATTTTTGATGAAATGTGAAACCACTTAGTAGTAGTTAAAAAACTTACATATTCATTTAAATGAAATTTTACTGCTTCTATAAATTGAATTTAGAAAATCCAACATACATTATTATTATTATTAAGTAAAATTTGGTTCAATAAGATGAAAATAATTTTTGGTGAATAGTAACTTTTAACTTTTATTTACTGTGGTTAAATGTAAATAGGGTAATGCAAGGTAAAAAGAATTTCATAATAATAAAAAATTACTTTAACACTTGTAGTAACTATATTGTATTAGTAATGTCTGACCATGGGCATCCTTGGGTCTATTTTGGGACCCAATTGAGCCACTTAAGTGTGATCATGACACTTTATTTTAATTAACATAAAGTAAAGGCAAAAATGACATAAACAAATTTATTTTAGTAAATTTATTTTTACATGGTTTTATTTTAGTTATCACTTAGACTATAATTATTAATTTGAAAGATGAAAATATTTCCTACATCATGGTAATTTTTTTTATAATTTTTAAATATAAAATAAATTAAATTATTTATGACACTATAATGATGCAGTATTTACCTTATTAAAAAATAATTTAAATAATTTAGATTATAAATATTAAAAAAATATCCAAACCTATCAAATTATTATATGATGATTTTATTTCTACCATTAGTCATCGTATAATAGACTTTAATGGTTTTTGGAAATTTTCAAATTGAAGATAAGTTTATAATAAAATATTTTTTTCAAACATTCATAATGAACCCATCCTTCCCCTTATAAAATGACACCACTTCTAACCCATTCCCCACACCTCTCAAGCCCCATGGCTTGTCCAAACACTGACCCAATAATATCTCAACATCCCTATCCTCCCCCTAGAAGCATTAACTTAGGCTGAATACACTTCAATAATTTCTTTTGGTTCAAACCAAATAGAGTTACCCAAATTAAAGGTAACCGTTTCTCTTAACTTCTTTTTTTATTTTACTTCTCAATCCCCTAAAATATATTTATTTATTTATTTTATAACAAAAAAATTATCCTAAATATACTTGTATGTATTTATTAAAAGGTTTTAAACTACACTTACATACACCTCCAACTAATGGGTTAAGAACATACTGTTTTCGTGGATTACAAACTAACATCTCACGAAATAATGATTGTTCAAATATCTCCAACCGCCTATCATGGTGGACATTATGATGGCTCTTTATTTATATATGATATATATTATATTTTTTGTTTTATATATTATTCTGTAATTTTTATTTACAAACATAACATTATAATTTCCAATATGTGTAAAAATGATAATTTCATTTGAGAAAGTCCTGACTACCGCCCACTCAAGGTGATATGATTCGTTCATGTCATACATGGAACATATAAAAGATGAATTTAATGGAACTATGTAACAAATATATCTTATGATATTTTACTGTAATTATAATATACCTATGTATCATTATGTTTTAATTCTAATAAATACGAAATAGAAATGAAAGTAGCTTTCATGCATACATACGGCTTACTGTCTCCATGAACGGTGCATCTCATTTATTATCTCCAAATATTATGTACAATTATAAATACATATACATATATATTGTATATATATGATATATATTATATATAATTCATGAATATTATTCTGGAGATAATGTAATTTTTACCACATGAATAAATTGTAATTATAACAAGTTCATTTTTAACTCAAATTCTGAACATCGACAAAATTTCCGATATGAACTCAAATAATAAACTAACTGTTATAGAAAGGTAATAATTGATATAAAAGTAATAATAAACAATAAAAAGGTTTTTAATAAAGTATAAATTAACATATGTTTATTATTCAGGATGAATAAGTAACACACAAGTCAAGTTGGACTTAAGGTAAGCTGTTTCTTATCTCACATTCAATTCTGTGAGATTTCCATTGATCGCCACTTACTTATTGCATGTGGTATATTGTTTACTTACATTTGAAATATATTATCATGATTCTAATAATATTCATGGTATTGTGTGACTCATTTGGTGGTCATTAAATTTTGGTAACACAACTCGATTGATTACAACATGGTAAGGGGTTTTCATCTCACCTTTATTCCCGTGAGATTCATGAAATATTTTACACTATTTCTTTTTGTGTGGTGGACGTACTTCCCATTATTGTATAATTTTTGTAATATAATTTAATTTATGGGTATTTAAATATTAATTGTGTGATCATTATTTCATGCATCGTTTGTTTCTAAAGTTACCAAATTGGTAAGGAAACCTTTCACCCTCTTATTTTTAAAAGACTTCCTTTTGTTATGTCTTTTAATTAACATCTTATTATGTTGGGATACGTTATTATATATCATTATTTATGTATATTTTATTTCTAAGTGATGAGATATCATTTTTTTCTGAAAAATTTATTTTCTGAAGTTTAATGTGACGCCATTAGGCTGTCGAATTTCTGTAATAAAACTTCATAATCCAATTTCAATGTTTTTGGGTTAAACATATACTTCTTGATTATATCATGCTATGAATATGTGTGAATAAACTATGATTGTTTTACACTTAATATTCACTTATATTGGTTGTATTTATATTTTTCACACATAATTAGGTAATTGATTTTTCTTTAATCTAAGGATACTCTCTTTATAAGGGATTTCATCTCAATTTTCATTTCCATTGAGACTTCATTGTAGTTATGCACCAATTCACTCTTATATAGTGTATATAATTTTCCTTTTCATATTATATCATTAATAAATTTATTCTATTGATTTATTATCTTCTGTTAAAAAGTTATTCCTCAATTATTTGTATTCATGCGTCTCTCATTTTGTTAAAAACACTTTAACTAAAATATATTTTTAAATGATTTAAAAATCTATTCTTATAAATATTTCACATTAATTTACATGTTTAAAAAATGTTTTTAAGGATTTATTTATATGGATATTAATGTTTTAAAATATTAATTCCTTTAAAAGAATCAAATTGGTATGGAACACTTTGATTGAAAAATCTCATTTTTAAAAGATTTAAATATTTTAGAAAATGGTTTGTTAAAATCATTGATTTTGTAAATATTTTGAAATAATATATTGTGATTGAATTGTGGAAATGTAATCTTTACTTTATGTTTGTTTTATGGGTTATGAATATTTTATAGATATTGGGAATTTTTTACATATACGAGTGGTTCTGTGATAAACCTAGGGCGGCTGAGCCCGAGATAGTTCTCCAATGTATTGGGTGATGGGATGGAGGTAAACGTGAATGTTTCTCCTAAGAGATTTAGGTAAAATACTATGATGGGTTTTCTAAACGTGACTCCCTCTGTAGCTAGGATAGCCATAATGTATGTATGATATGTATGCCTCAAGTTACCATTATGATCTACGATTTCTATGTGATATTCATAAACATTATGATTTCAGAAGGTATGTTATGAATGAAAATTATGATTTCATTGATTTGTATTTATTGATGGGTTAATGTTTCCTTTTCATATTTTATAACCCTTAATGATATTTATATTCTTATCCCATGTTTTGAAAAAAAAATCAAAGGTTATAAAGAAGGGTATGAGCAATGAAGCATTCAAGATAATTTATATCAAGAAAATTACTCTTATTTTATTTAAGGAGTTTAATTATTGTGATAAATCGGCTATAATAGAAGTGTCTACGTTGTAATATTCAAGTTTATATGTAATAGTTATGGCCTAATTCTATAATACTACAAATCTAAAAAGATCCACAAAGTGAATTATTCTTTTAATTCAAGATTATGTAATGTTTAAGGCTAGGCCCTTATAAAGAAGGTGTATGTGATATAAAAACTAAAAAATTTAATGAATATAATATATATCAAATTACTCATTATATCCATCCATTAATGGAGGTGATTTAAAACCAATTACATTAGTTCTCCAAGTGGTAGTCCACCGTACACACAATTGATGGATTCATTTCACATTTTCTAGATATAGAGATGGATATGGGTTATTACATTAACATTAAAAAAATATAATTATATTGGATATTTTTGAGTTATTATATTATCATAGATTAATATGTTTTTATGGAGTTTTAAGAAGAAATAAAACCAATACACATGTTTAATAATTTTACCTTCTCTTCTGAGAGCATCTTTTAGTTTTTTACTAAAGCCTCCTTAGGATCGGTTTATAATAAAAAATATGCTTCTTGAGTGTGAATAGGTAATTAAGGAATATTTATTTATTTATGTATTCTTAATACCAAATTATATGGGATGTGTAAATAATGGATGAGAGGGGTTGGCCTTTTAAATGTGGGGGGCACACATCGAATTATGGAAACAATAAGGTGATATCCACATTTTTATCATGATAAATGCCTCCAATATGTGTAATTATTTAATATTAGAGATATTATGGTCGATAAATTTCCATAAAATTGGTGTTTTATATGTTTTATCACCTTTTAACCCTTATCTTATATGTTTATCACCCGATAAATCCATTTTTACCTTAACCGTGGTAATTAATTTTTAATATTTTCACTATTAATTTGGGTAAAAAATTATTTTAAACTTTTCTGATTCCAATTTCTGAATAAAATTGTAAATTTTAAATTCACATAAGTGGTATAATTTAAATATAATTATACAAAAGATGCAAATAATGAGTGGTTTTCGCAATAAAAAATTCACGTAAGGATAAAATACATTAATTTCAAAATTCAATATGAAATTTATTACTATGAAATATATTATTTTAATTATAAAATTATTGAACTCATTTTACTTTATAACATATTTAATATATAATTTAACATTGTAAATATTTTAAACGACATGTAAATTTTCAATAAAAATAAGCATTTTCACAATTCATCAAAAAATATTGTTTTTAGAAAATTCTCAAAACATAACCCTAAAATAACTTTTGAGTATATATTAAAAAAATTATTTTAATTGTGCTGAATATATTTTTTAGAATTGGTAAAAATTAATTTTGAATTATTTATCTAAAGTGTGAAAAAACCGCCTTTTAGAACAATTATGTTTTTTTAGAAAACACTTCTTTTTCTTTAAAAGGATCCCAATTTTATTTATAATCAGTATATAATATTTTAATTTATTTTATACATCTGTAAACCATATAATTTTAATATTTTATTTATTACTATTCATTCCTTCAATCATAAAGGCTTAGTTATAGTGGCCATGTTTAAATAATAATATTTTAATTGAGTATCATGTATTGTTCAATCTGAATGTTATTTTCATTTCAAGATATTTATACAATTGAATTTATTTTTAAATAAATATATTATAATGTCTCAGTGTGTTACATTTTCATCTAATAATGGTGTTCAATGTCATACATACTATCAGAACATGATGTTACACTTTGAAAATCTCATCATGTTATATAAAAACTTACCCAAACCAAAATGATACTAATAGGTAAATAATTAATCGTAGTCATCTAGGATGTAAATTCATTGTATTTTTTATCTAGTTTCTTAAACTGACAAAATATTAACCTCTCATGACTAATGGATGATTACGAGGTGTTATAATTGTAATAATATTATACAAGAAGAATAATGATATTATTTTTTTTATATTAGTGTATGATATAATAGTTATAAAATTTTTTAACTGAATTATAATTTATTTAAATACATTACACATAATAAAGAGGCTCCTTTCCTCTTAGTTTTCCCGTTTTAAAGAAATTAATGAATGATAATCAATTTTTGAGCATATAATTAATAGGATTCCAAAAATTAAAATATAAAACCCTAATGACTTTATAAATTTCATATTGATCATTTAATTCCATACTAATAATAAAAAATTCAAGGCTAATATGAAATGAAGATAAAAAATCTATTGTTTCATGGAGTTGGTAGTTGACATGTACCCATGGTTGATGATTTAATTTCTAAAATTATAGGAGAAAAGAGTAATTTGGATTGTTGTTTCATAATTATAAACATGATATAAATTTCATTATTATTTATTAAATTACCCTTTTGTACTATTCATTTAACATGGTTAAGGAAAACAAAACACATTATATTGTGGAAATGACACTCCAAACAACATAAAAGATGACTGTTTTGTTTTTCTTAAAAGAAAAGGGAAATGTAGGTCATTTAATATAAAATTATAAAGAAAATATAATTCTATAATAATAATACTAATTTTATCATTTCAATATTGATTAGTGTGAATTTAAAAATAATAAGTGAAAATAAAAAAATAAAAAAATAAAGGATATGCTAGAAAATTATACCCCAGTTTGGGGATTATGTCATTTGAAATTGGGGATATCCAATTGAGGCATGGTATTTTAAAAATAAATGTATTTATTTAATGTGGGTAGGAGTGTGTAGAAGATAAATTGGTAATGTTTTGGCTGAACTAGTTGGGGTTTGTAATGAGGGTGTGTCAGAATAGGAGATCCTCTTTCATAAGTGAAGAAAGATGATATTATTGCAGATATAAAGAGATTTTCAAAACTGTAAAGTCAATATCAAGAAAATTTTCTCCAAAAATGATAAATAATGAACGTGAAAATTTATATGGTTGATCAGTGCCATAAAAAAATATAAAACAATTAAACATTTTTGAGGTCTTTTACTTCAAGATTCTTTATTTTTACAATTTTAGCTTTAACTGGGGTAATTAGTTTTTACATAAAGCAATTTATCCATTAAAAAAAATAAAATTCCCTATTATTATAAAATATATAACCACTATTTATAAATTGAAATTACAATTCATTTCATTCAATTTATAAAAGGGAAAATATTAATTTAAAAATATAAATGTATAATGTATTAAAAATAATTCATTAGAAATTATACATATGTTTAAAATATCGAACATGGGTTTATAAATTAATTGTTTTTAAAATTTAAAAATTTAAAAAAAATAAATATTTTCTATTTTAATGTTTATTTATGAATTTAAAATTTATACTTATATATTAATAATGTTATAAATGTCATGTTACTTGTAAAAACATGATTTTCACCTCAAAATAATTTTTTAAAATATCAAATTTTCATCTTAAGATTAAATAAATTTGATTATTGTTAGAATCTTGCTAATTTTTTCTAATTCAATTTCAATTATTTTATAATTCAATATTTAAATAAAATACCAAAATATAGTGGAAAACTATTCATATCAGAAAATAATATTTTATAAAATATTAACCATTCTTTATTCCTACTTCCAATAAATTAATGATTCATTTATAGGAAATATATTTTTAGTATTGTCAATAAATTTTATTATTATCTAATTATAACTTATATTTTTTCTTGAAATAAAATAAAATGATTTTCATAGTTTTTTTAGTAATACTAATTGAATTTCATTCATAATAAATGTAACCCTTATTTATTTTTACACATACATAATAATCATGTTACTATTATTCATTTATATTATTTCAATGACTATTTTTTAACTATCATACATAATATTTTTTTCTAAATATATCAAAGTTTCATATTATATTCACAATTTTATTAATGTATGATATCATACATGTTGAGTTATTTAACAGAAAAAATTTGTTAAAATCATATGATGTTATTAGAGGGAAAAAGAATAGAGTTCAAAAAAATTTAATGAGAAAATTTTATCTTCAGACATCCTAAAATATTATCTATTAATTTATTTTTTCTCTAAGACATGTCAAATAGAAGACCATGAAGCATGATACACCACTGACTATATTGTTTACCTAATGTACGTATTTTCAAACACCAATGTTGTTATGAAAGGTCTCAAAAAATATACTTGAATACTATAATATAGTTTCCTAAAATAATTAATTAAATCTATAGATTATTATCCATGGGTTAATTCTCCCCAATTTTAGCTAATTGTAACTTTTTTTATTAGTCTCTACCCCTCTGGGTGTGATCAGTCATGTTGAATTTGAATATTCCATTGGTTTACTCATATTCATGTGTTATATTCTTCATTTTCTAGTCAACTCATATATTCTGAGTGTGGTTCATATTATGGCCATCTTGGAACATTCAATGTCAAATATTTTTTATCTGAAAACAATGGTCCTATAAAAAAATCGTTTTAATTTCGAAATATATATTCACAGAATGAAAAATTATTATAATGAATATTTGAAGATATGATAATTATCCATTTGTTTTTTGGATCTATATTTTACCATCCTAACCACATCGTTTACAAATACTAACAATCTTTGATTTAATGAATTTTATATCAATATTATTATTTTTCAATAATGTTTTTCCAAAACATGGTGATTTTGAATCATATATTTCATTGATAATTTCAGATTATATTTTGATGGGTTTAAAAAGAGAAATAAAGTTGAAGACTTTATCCAACATTGGAAGCACTTGACGAAGCCCATCAATGTTTAATCAATTTATTGTGGATTATTTTATCATTATGGAAATTGGAGTTAAAAATTATCATTTTGATCCATCACTGTAATCTTTATTTATAATAATATTAGTACCTGGATAATGAGTTAATAAAAATTGGATACCAATTATTATAAACCTAAAAAGTATAGTCCACGAACATCATAAACATATTTGGAGCCATTCACATTTTTCTCTCTCTCTTTATCACTCATCATTATAGATTGGTTTTAATTATCAATCATATATTTAACAAATATATTAATAATTTTTTTCGAAAAAAATATTTTATGTAGAGATTTATTTAATCCAATCATGGTATTTTTTATTCTTTCACCTCTAGTTTACAAATGAATTATCATTTGGATTCTATTATGAAAAAAGTATATATTTGTCATTTTTTAAAATAATAGTATTTGGAAAATATTTTTTAAATATAGGCCAAAATACCCATAATGATATGGGGTGTGGGTTGAATTAAGTTGGTATGTTTTTTTCCTTTAGGAAGATCTTATTATTTCATTAGAAAGAACGCTTGAAAAAAATAATTCCCATATAGAAAAAATAAATAGATATTGAATGTAAATATACTGACACAAATATTTTTTTTTTCAATGAGGGATACATCAGAGAGAATACATCTACATTGTATCGACGTACTAGGGAGCATCACCCATCACTATAGATGTTTAAAATGTTTATAAAAGATATATTGTTGATCCAAGGGAAACTCCATCTGTTTTATGTATCCAATCAATACTTCAATGGAATGATAAATGGATTTCATGGCCCGATGGTCACATATAATAATTCTTCATAAGAAATATCAATAATACATAATAGGTGTTATTTTTCACCTTTTTTATCCATAATAAATTTTGAGCTTCAATGAAATTTATCATAGTAGCATGCTCTCTAAAATTTATGACTATGTCAACTGATTCATTAAACCCAACACCCCTTGGATCTAATAACTTCATGGGTTAAATCTTCACCAAAATATATTCTATTAATTTTTCATATGCCTTCTTCTAATACATTATTTATACCATCCAATTATATTTATATATTTTTACCAAAGTCAAACATAATTTCCCAAAATTTAAGAGGGACTAAAATTATGGAAGCTTTGAAGATTTTCATGCATGATATCTTTACTTCCTCTTTTGGGGTGTGATACTAACAAGAAACTCCCTGTATGTGGAATTATATACACACCTATTTCATGATATTAAATTAATCTTTAGATCCAAAAAATTATTAAAAAATATAACTTAAAACCATAAAGATATCATGTTGTAATATCTTAAAATATTGTAAATATTTATTCCGATTCTAGTTGATGATCCAAAATATTTCATTTTTTGTCAGGGATGTGTCAATATGTGTTTGGTTAGTTGAAGATGAAGTGATGATTCTTGGGGAATAATTATGGATTCATATAATGACATTGGATGTCTTTATTGATAAATTATCCTTTTTAATTGTGATTATTTTTGTCATGGTCTTATAGATTATGTAATTATGTCAATGAATAATTTTTTTTACAACCAGATTAAGAAGTCCATGCAATAATATATTATCACATTATGAAATTGGTAGAAATAATACCATTATAAATGTTAATGTTTTTGGATGGTGGATATTGAAAGAAGTCAATAATTACAAATATCATCAAAAATATATCACTCCCATATATCTATCACATAGTTGGAGGGAAGGTAACTAGGTTGCTGATTTACTTTCTTCTCAAGACTCTCTAGGAATCCCATGTTATACCTTTATGAACAAATGATCCATTAATCCCCTGAGTGTGTTAATTTATATAGATTTGATGAATTAGGATGCCTAATTTTAGACCTTCTTGGACTGTTTTGGCCCATAAAATTTATTTTAAATAAATAATATCAACATTGGATGGATAATGAATCCATCAATAGGATGTTTTTATAGATAGCGGTGATTTTGAAAAATTAAGAAACACCAAAAGATGGAATATCCCAAATTACGTGGAATAGAGATACTGCTGCATGGGTTTTCATAGTAGATCCTGAAAAAAATAAGAGCAACAGATCATCCCTTAACAAAATTTCAACCACATCTAAGTTAAAGGTATCCCATAACTCAAAAATTTCATATTTAATAATTTTTTAAAGTACTTGTAACTATTTTAAACCGAAATATGGTAAATTATGTATGGATAAAAAATAATAATATTCCCCAAAAATTCAGATTGGATAAGAAAATATAAATAAATAACAATTACCTAAGAAGAGTCTCAAAGTGTGGAAGTTCCTCAAAAAAAAAATAAGATATAAAATTTTGTAAATCTAGTAACAATACAAAATAAACGATGAATATAATATTCAAAGTCTATTTCTGGTGTTGTTGGATATTTTACCGAAATATGTTAAAGTATATATGGATAAATAATAATAATAATCCTCCAAAATTTAGATTCTATAAGAAAATATGCATAAAGAAAAATTACCTAAGAAGAGTTTTAAAGAGTGGAAGTTCCTCAAAATCCAATAAAGTATAAAATTTAGTAAATCAAGTAACAATACAAAATAAACGTTGAATATAATATTCAAAATCTATTTCTGGTGTTGTAAGATGTTTTTTCATAAAGAATTGGAATGTTTTAATGTTATAAAAATCCATGAAAATAATAGAAGGTGACAAGCATAGGAGAGAAAAGATAAAGAGATGTGAAAAAAGGATGATTAAGTAAGATCTCACCCAGTCAACTATGGTTAAAGTTGAATCATCAAATTCTAGTGAAATGAAGGGTCTAAACTGGAAATTTTGATCTCTGCGTAATCTTACTCAAATGAAAGCTGTTATTTGTAACAATTAATATGGAAACAATATATCAACACAAATTAGGACTAAGAATATAATTAATATATCCTCTCATAAATCAAACTGATAATGAAATTTGTCAAAAAAAAAAATCACTTCCCCCTTGAGAAAAGTATGAACCATTTTGTATAAATATATAGAAAATATTCTTGAATGAATGAATATAATGAAAGAAGATAAAATTTCATAGGTTTTTTCTAGTGTTGTAAAAGGTATGGGAATAAAGCCTACTATTTCTGGAATAACACGTCATTGCTAGGAATCAATAATGAGTCATGAAAGAGTCAATGAGAGAAATGTTTGAAAATATAGGGGTTATATTCCCTATATTGTGAATGTTATGTGTCTTAAATAGAAAAATAGTGGTAATTCATGTGATAATTTTGAGAAGACAAAGAATGTCATTATAGAGTTACTAGTTGGTTGACTAAATCAATTGAAATTAAATATGAAGTTGGAGGTAGTTGAAAAAATACCTAATGATAAAGGAAAGATGGTGGCTAGAAAACTATTATGGAAAATGGTATTCCACACAAAGTATAAGTTAAAGGGAAAAAATTGTTAATCAAATAGATGATACATGAAATAATTTAGTTTCCAAATAAATATTATCATGTTGGGATTAGAATAATGGGATGACTTAGGCTGAGAGGCAACTCTAAAAATAAATTTTACTCCTGAAGCAGAATCAGGTACCTATTTATTCAACTATATGAACATATATATCCTTTTTCACTAACAATTATAGAATTAAAGGAGATGAATGTATCCATTGAGGGGGAGAATTGATGAGATGAATACGTTAAATATTTACTATATAGATAATTCATAACTTATGGAAAATTTATAAAATTATAAGATGATTCATGCGAATAACTTCATTATCCCCCTACTGGTTAGTTAATAACAGTTATCATGACAGCGATTATATTGATCTAAAAAGGGGTAGATATAAATTTTTCACATAATAATACTAATATATTTAATGAAGTGTGTGAATCATTGATCATTTTATTGACAAATCAGATTATTTACAACCACTAAAATAAGAAATGAGAATTTCTAAGTGTGATATCACAGGCATGGTAATTTATGAACAAAATATATATCCCTGGTTGTATCACAATTTCTTTCTACATTTTTCTAACCAATGTAGACATAGAGTTGATTAAAAATGGGTGTATCTAATAATAAAACCATGTGATATCATCCTTCCCTGAAAGATGTTCAAGAATTAATCATATAAGGGTGGATAATTTTTTTAAAAAAATGAGTAGATGAGAAGACCCACATTTATCCTTTTCATTTTATTGTCAATAATGGGTAGAAAATATTTTATCACACATTTTTAATTCTATAATCTTAATAGATATTGATATGAAAATAAGAAGGGGATATTGTTGAGTTCAAGTGTTTCATCCTTTTTTAATGATGTGATAATATATATGTGGTGAGTTGAAGATAAAGTGGTGATGATTAGAGAATTTTATTTGGTTTATGGAAAAAATTGCATATCAATCTTGAGAAATTATTCCTCTTAATTTTTATTATTTTTTAATCATTCTTAAATATAATGACTTGCTTCAATGATGACACATTTTTAACAATAATATGAATAATACCAAACAATAATCTATTATTAAATATGTAAATTGGCAGAAAAAATTCAATGAAACAATATTAATGTTTTTTCATGATGATTACTAAATTATGTGAAGAATTATGGACACCATTACAAATATTACATTTCAAGATGATTTGAGTGTTTTGGAATTTGATTTCGGAAATATATGGTGTTCTATATTGATAAATGTTTTTAATATTTTAATAGAAGTGTAGAAAAAAATTGGCCAACCACTCAAGACATGAGGTCAACCTCATTTCCTTTATTCTTTGAGCTAGATCAACCACAAGGAGAGACATACCAAGATGTCTGTATAGTTGAAGGATTGTGAATGTGATTTTATATCAACCACAGATTGTTCCCATGATAATATGAATAGAAGAAATAGATATCGCCTTGGTGGATCATGGTGATGTGGATCTACCTAGAGAGGGTAGTGTGTTCAATGTGTTCTAGTTTCCCAACCCAAATGATAGGTCAAGTGATGGGTTAAAGTTATTTAATTATTAATTTTTGGGACACCAAAGAATAATTTCTATGTGGGATGGGATTCAAGAGGATACTATTTAGTTGCTAAAAATTTTACACATATAACAATAGACACCTTTTCATCTTTATTTTCATCGCCTAATCAACATGAGATAATCTTTTGTAACTTCATGACACTCGAGGTATTATTTTAATTGGAGTTATACAGGAATGGACTGTTTTTGATTAGATACACAGTCAAGAATATTGTATGACCTGGAACCATAAAATGTTTAAGTTGTTGAATTCAGAGGAAATGAGTTCAGAAATTTAAACAACTAATTCACTCCCCTTCAGTGTAAAGTCGACATAGGGATATATAAATATGTATTCCACTGGTTTTGGTGAGGCCATATAAATATTTTTTTTATTTATGAGATACTTATATTATATAATAGTTTCTCTCTCCACGTGGAAATCACATTTATTTCAATGTTGGTATCCCTAGATCACAGAGTTCTATGACCTAATTTATTCCTTGTACTATGATTCAAATATTCCTAAAAAAAGCATTGAACCAAATTTATAATGATATAAGTTTCACCATGAGACTTTCTTCTGACCTATAACATTATTCTTAATTATCCCTAAATGTAGGGTCTCCCTTTCCAATGGCCCAAAGGCCTTAAATGTTTTTTATTATTAATAAAAACCCCCTTTTAAGTGAAATAGGGGGAAGCCATAGATCACAGACTTAAGACAAATCGCAACCCGAAGGTGGGAAAATAAACCCAGACTGAAAACTTGGATCGGTCCCTCCCTAGTGTATGAATCTTAATGAAGCTCTCCACCATTACATGGATGTTCAGCAAGCTAGTGTCCTATGTCAAAGAACAGGCCCAATCCAATGGCTCTCGCCATACCCTCTCAAACATCCAAATCTAAACAGTTATGCATAGGTGAACCGAAAACTCTGAACCTCTTCTAGGACCAATTCCTAGTGATCAAGTCCAACATCTGCATTAAAACATTGAAAACCAACATCACCATCATAGATCACCTCACCGAGTCCAGAGAAAGTCCCACCACATCGTTTCCACAAGTCACTCTCGACACCGCACCAGCAAGAAACCAAAGTGCAGGCCCATCCAGGATGCTGGATGTTAGGCCCGCGCCACCCAGGGCTGGAAGGCCCAACAACAGCACCAAAGGAGCTCCACCAGGGAAGGGAACCAAAATTACCATACCAGAAGTGCCACTCTGGGATGAAACTGATAAAATCATGAAGATTAGAACCCTCGTCGGATGCCAAATCGAATGAACTCACTACAAAGGTAAGAGAGGAACCCGTAGAACGAAGAGCAGTGCTTTCTAGCGCCAACTAGACCACAAACCATTCACCACAATCCAAAAATAAAAACTTCACAAACCAAAAAAAGAATAATTCACTGCGCATTGAAAAACCTCCACCGAGAGACCAGAAAATAGAGATCCCTCCTCCCTCGAGCCACTCTGAAACCTGCAATGAACCACACCGGAAACATCAGAGCCGTCGAGAGCCCAGCCAACCTCACCGCGACAAGATCCAGGTGCGAACTGAAAGACGAAGCACCGATCCACACAACGGGAAGAACAAGACACACCATGCTCCCAGGGGAATCTCCACCAAAGCCCAAATCACGCCGCCGAAGGACAAAGCATGATGTCTGCCCAAACCTGGAATCTGAGGACCGAAGCACGTCGTATGCCAAAACCTAGAACTTGAGGACAGAAGCACACCGTCTGCCAAAACATGGAATCTGAGGACCAAAGCATGCCGATCCACCAAAGCACTGAGGACGATGAGATCCAGAGAAGCACCAAGGATGACTAGATCCAGGGCCGACGACGCACCATACTGAGCTCCTGGGGATGACGCTGCTGAGGACCGAATCAAGTCAGAGGAGGGAAGAAGGAAATGTGGGGTGAACCCTAGCAACCATGGGAGAGTGGGAACCCACCACTCAGAGGCTCCACACAAAATTTCACATGTGTCTCCCTTTATATCGTGGTGTAAGATTTTGAAGTAGTAAATATTAAAGTAAACCAAAATTCAGAGTCATCCTAATTGTGTGACACAAATATCTATAGAAAGACCATGTGTCTTTAGATATGATGTCTAAATCCTTAAACTAGATAATTCTAATGAAATATTTATAAAGGAATTTGTTACACCATTATTTCATTATTTTCTTTTCTGTAGATAAGGAACAAGTGTAAACACTCTATTAGCTCTTCTATATCATCACTAGGAATCTCCAGATCTTGTGTCATACCCAATATAATCAATATACATTTAGTATAGACGTGATTAATAGTGAAAAATTATTAATATTAACAAAATACCTTTGTTTTATACTTCTATAATTTATCCATGAAAAAAAAACCACTAAAAACCTCCATTCAAAGTTTTTTTCCAATTGGGTTTGTTGGAAACCCAAGGATTCTTCATATAAATTCCATTCCATCAAATTAAATTATTTAATAGAATAACCAATATGTCTCCCTATGTATATATAAGATATTATTGATGTAAAAATAATGATATTAATAAATAATTATACTTTTAACTTTTAACTTTATCTAATCACAAGCTTATACCACTTTATAAAACATGTGAAAAACTCTAAAATAGAAAACACACCTTGTTTCATAATATTCATACTTCTCTAGATCTCATCCCCCTACATTATATATCTCCATGTATTCATACAAAACACCCTAATCAAATGTAATATTACCCTTGAGATGAAAAGTAAATTTTGAATGGGAACTGAAAGTAAACTACCTACCATTACATACATACCATTTATCTCCATTTAAAAATAAATCCAAAATGTAATGTCTTGTAAAATACTTGTATCCAAGTTAGAAACTAAATACATTGAGAGTGAGGTTACTTTATTTATTTAATCATTCAATGGGAGGTTGTTGAAAACCTTGTTTGAATTGATACTTCTTGAATGATGGTGTGGCTATGGTTTTTAGAAATATTTCCACCACTTGTTGATTTATGCTCACATGATCCATCATAATGCTTCCTTGATCTACCTTTTATCTAACAAAATGATAAAAATATTTAAATATTTATCATATGTAAATTATATAATAGATTCTTTATCATATCAATCTCTCTAGAAATTTTTTAATTGAGTACCATGTGATTATTTTTATCTTTTCTGATATTCTACAGTTTTTTTCAATCATAATAGTTGGGTACAAAATATTTTTTGTAGAAATATTTCTGTATCAACATTTCTAATTGAAATACATTCATGGTTATTTCATAGCTGACTAATTGACTTCGTCCTAAAAATTTGAATTTCCATAACACCCTAATATTTTATGAAATTTTTTCCTTTCATATAAATTAATATTTCTATGAATTATTTTACATGAAACACTTAGTTTAAACGATCCATGATATATTATTAAAATATTATTATGTCACTATTATAAATAGACCGTTAAATTGGTGGGTATGAATATGATTAAATAAATTATGAGATATATAAAAATTTATTACCCTATATAAATTTATTGATTAATTATTATTAAATACACATTCATTATTTTAGTAGTGTTTTATTATGCTTAAAAAATAGATTTTCTTAAAAATGTCCTATATTGATTTTTGATAGAAAATATTATATTCTCCTTTTCAAACCATTAAATTTATTATTTCATTAAAATAAATAATATTTTAAAATAATCATATAAAAATTACCATAGGGTGAATTTTGGAGAGTTGTTTTTGAAAAGATTGATTTTCTAGTGAACAGGAAAAATATTGATTTTTTTTTTAAAAATGTATTTTAATTTCAATAATTCAATAATTTATTATTTGTTTTAAATTATTTCATATTAAAATTGTGTTCATTATATTTTTAATAATATAAATATTTTAATTGTAATCCATTTTATGTTTTAATTTAGTATAAAAGACATTTATATGCATAAAAACACTTTTTCTTGATAAACAGTATTTACGCCTGAAAAGTGTTTTTAACTAAGTAAATTATATTATTTAATATTAGTGATTGAATTTAATTAATTATATATATTATTTATCTGTTTTTTAAACTTTCACTGAATATGTTTTTTTCTAGTAATGAGATACGAATAAACCAATTTTATGGTGAGAAATGTATTTTTATATAAAGAAATTTTCATGACATGTTGCATGGTTATTTTAATTTTGATTTTGACTACTTATAGAAATTAAATTTTATATAATGGATCCCATATATTTAATCATGACATTAAAATTTGGTGAATAGAACCCTTTTATTTAGGGGGAATATAAATAGTAACCTTGTTAAAATATATCATTGAGGTAACAGTAAATTAGTTTAATATAGTTTAAATTGGTTATTAAGAAATAATTCTTATTAATAATAATTATTTTATGAAATTAATTAGTATACTATAATCTTATACTCTAAATTTTGTTCTTTAATGGAGAGTTGTCCCTAAAAATGAGTAATATAATATATTTTTGAAGAATGTGATACCTTAGACAGAAGACCAAATCACAATTTATTATATAGTAATAGGGTACATGTGTATAAAGTACAGGATCATATTACAATCTTTCTAATAAATGGTGCGTAATTCCTCAGGATGATCATCCTACTAGGTAATATCATGATTTAATCCATTATTGTAAAGTTCAATGTCAACCATATTCGCTTCCCGATAGATATGAGTGATAATATAATTGATGTTACAAAGAAAAAAGAGACAATAAATCCAATATATTTTAGTTGACCAAGCCATATGAAAGACATCCAAAGAAGCACCCTAGGATCTGATCGAGGTGATCCCTATCGATGCCACCACATCCCACAGGGACCAAAATTTCCTTTTGAAGTGCTATCGACATTCACTTTGATCTAGCTAGAGAAATTAGGTTTCTAGAAGACCTCCAAGGTGTGTTTTGGCTGGTGATAAATTACAGAAACCCAAAGCCACTACAGAATCATAATGTCTTTCACTATATTGTTGCAGAATCGCTTATGTATCAAAGAATCTTCACGAATATCAACGAGGATCTACATCCGACCTGCATTAACTTTAAGTGAGAAATTATCGTGAAGATTTTCATTTCAATCATATAAGATCACATGATGAAGCTCCTGAACTACAACAAGAAATAAGTTCATGATTTGTTGGGAGATATCCATATAAACAAAATTCATTAACTGAGTGTTGATATAGTCAAGAATTGACTTTATATAATAAAAAATGTCAAAAATATAGTACTAAATAAAAATTATAGTGGTGAAATATATAAATAAATGGTTAGTATCTTATCTAGTTTTATTAAAGAGATGACATTTTGAGAAAGTGTGGATCCCAAAATATTGCAGACATGAATCATTGGGGTTTCTATTGTAAACAATACTCTAGATAAGATTTACTATTGAAGTATTTATCCATAGATTATCAATTTTTTTCATAAATCTATAATCATTTCCAGAGTTATGAAAAATGGTGGGAATAAAAAGTTTATGAGTTCAACATACCATTGTGTGAAAGCTCTAAGACTATAAAGTAGTTTGTGTGAGAAAACAGATAATTGTCAGTGATATGCCTGACATTCTCAAGGACACTATCAAGATAAGAGTCAATAACATCTCTGATTGTGTAATTAGCGATTTTAGGAGATTGTTCCGGGGGGATCAAAAAAATTACAGGGGAATGAGTCCAGTTATGCAACCATAAGTTCATGGAGGAGCTCCTGGAAACCATCCATCTAGAGTTGGTCATAATCCCATATAATATTTAAACCATTAAAAGTTACAAAATGACACTCTCTTAGTTTTAAATATATGTTATGTGCTCATATGGGGATAAAAACCATTTATGAAGGAATATTAAATTTATTTTTATAATATTGAAATTACATCCACGATATTTTTTATTTATAATTTTTCATGATTAAATATTTAACATAATGTTTTATGAAACAGTAATTGATTATTTCATAGAATAGTATTAAATATATAAAATGATATAAAAATATTAAAAGTAATATACGTTGAGTGAGATAATATTTAACAATATTTATTATAATTATATGGAATATTATTTTTATGTTAAAGGGTTATATTTTAAATCAACCTTTAAATTTATTCATCTTCCATCAAATTAAATGAATAGTTTCTAAGTTGAAAATAATGATATTTTAGGAAAATAATATATTATTAAATAACATAAAATATTAAGAATATTAAATGAAGATAATTTGGACAAAATATTTCCAAAAATTTCCTCCAATACTCATTTTTAATAAATTCAAAACCATTTTTCTAGAGAATTACATTAATATATTTTAATCTCTTATAAAATTTTAAGAGTGAAACTCCCATAAATTAAAAAAGATAAACCATTTCATTTCATTATTAAAACCAAATTCCGCGTTATAGATCAGCCAAAATAATATATTTTCTATCATCCACTCTACTAGTCAAATTATATAGGTTTTCTTTTCACAAAAGACTAACCCTAGATCCCTTAGGAGGAGATCTAAAGTAGTTATTTCAGTGTGTAGGTAATCATCTTTACTAGTCACTTTCTTTTTAACTATTCTGTTAACACCTGAAACCCCATTATATTATTTTTTAAAAAATAAATTATGTAACCAAAATACATTTAAATATGATAATGATTATTAAACCACCTTTATTAACCTTCTCTATATTAAATATTATTTAAAAACATCTATTATGCATACATATGACTAACCATGTCTACATAGTTATACAATTCATTTATCATCTTCATAAATTATTGATGTATATTATAATGGGTTAAATGTTTATATATGATTATTATGAAATAATTATACTACTGGAATGATAAAATTATATATAATTTTTTAACTTCCAAACCATTGGAAACTGTTAATGTCATTCATATGTATATATTGGATACCACCTTCAAAAATGATATTTTTCATTTTTCATTAATGTTTTACTTGGATGACAATAAGGATGGATTTAATGATTATATATGATATAATAATTATAATTTTAAAGTTGGTTTATGGTTTTACATTTATTTCATTGCATATTTCTAAAAAAAATGAAAAAATTATTTATGTGTATGTGTGACCAACCGTCACTAGGAATGATGAAGTTCATTTTTCAATCTATAAATTTATGAATAACTATAAACATGAATATAATTAATATGTATTATATTTATATAATTATTAAAATTATTCAACCTTGATCAATATACATGTACTGAAACTATCCACCCAAAACATACCTGAAAAACAAAGCTGATGTCACCCAAAATAATGATTTTAATAAATAATTTTTGATAGAAATGTGATTAAAGGATGAAATCAAATCATATATGGTATGATATATATGATTATATATCTGTAATATATGTTAAATTAATATAAATTTATTATAAAGAATTTTCCAATGCATACCAAGGAAGTCGTGCCTATTGTATGGGATTTTCATCTCACATTAGTTCCTATGGGACACATTCCATATACACTGCTTGATTGTTTTGTGTTGTATATATACTAACAATTAATTTATTATATGATTATTCATATTAAAATTAATAGTATTAACATATCCATATAATGTTTTTTACTTCATGGATCCTATGATACATATTTTACGGAGCCTGTAAATGGTTTTAAGTTACAATGTCATTATTTATCGTGATTGTATTTTATTAAGTTTCAAATGATGAATTCATATGATATAACCTCAAATATACTAATTTATTTTTTTATAATATATTTATTTGTTTAAAATAATTTTTTTCTATATTTCTTACCTTAATCATTCAAGATGATTAAAATATTTTTTGATATTCCCATATTACATTTTATGTCTAATTTTATTTATTTTTTAGTTTTCAAAAAATTGTTCCAAAATGAATTTTCATTCCATTTTTTGAATGAGGTAATTTTTTATTTTTTTACAAATATGTAAAAAAGAATGTTTTATTTTAACTCTATGGTATGAATGGAATTCCCCACCCTCACGACTCCTCAATTCCATGAATATTTCTTTATATGTTTCTTTGGGTATTTTAAAATAATTTTCCTTCCATTTTTTTTTTGAAATTTCTTATATTTTGATGAAGTGATTTCAAAATAGGAATATTATTTTCCCAAGAATGTTTTAAATATCTTTTAATGGTATTTATATCCATTGAAGAGAAAAACCCTTTATTCCACTAATTATTTACTGGGGTTATTATCAAAGTGTACCATCCTTATTTTTTGTCCGTTTTTATGATGATAAGATTTTTATGAAACCCATTAATTTTCCATTGGTTGTGAAATTATTAAATGATGAAATGGTTGTGAGACACATTCTTTTTCTTCAGCTTATGATATACTAAAATTCTAAAATGTTTATGAAAACCATTCATTTTCAATGGGTTATTATATGATGAGATGTTTATGAAACCCATTTCATTCCATGGTGTCTTTTATGATGATTTTTTTGATCTTATGGCACACACACAGATATATATATATATATATATTGTTTTCATTATATGATGGTTGTTATATTATCACCAAGTAAGGTAGTTACGTTATAAACAAGGATAATAGTTTTTTATAACTAGGTATTGTGGTCCCATTATAACCAAGGACGGGTTGGACCTATATCCCCATCCAATACATTAGGTAAATTTTGATATATCATGATATTAATAGAACAATAATGGGGATTGATCCATGTATAGTAATGTAATTCATCCACTATTATAGAAAAATATATGAACTTTGAATACTAAATTGGTTTATACAGTGAACCCATTCTTCTATGATAGTATTGTTAATGATACTTTTATACTAAGAAAATGATTTTACATTCTTATATTTATATAGAAAACATATGTCCTATTAAAAAAATATTCCCTCATGGATCATGCTCTTTAATTTCATAATGTTTCATGTCTTATGAACATGAAATATTTATTTAATGGACCATTTTTATTATATGTGATATAAAGAGTATATATTTCATATGTTACTCTCATTTTATCATACCCTTATTATCATGTTAGGATATTGTGATCATTGATATCTTACTTTTATACCCTTACAAAGTATTTTAAGTCACCCATTCATATGTTTTATTTCCACATGTTATGAAGAATGGTTTTAGGAATGATATTTATATGAAGGGTTCTTTTTATAGATAACATAATGGGACAATCTTATGAACCAATTATTCATGTCTTTGAGTTTTCAATGACAAAATACATATTTAATTCTAGAATGAATCATTATGTTATATGATAAATATTCATCTATTAATATATAATATATTAGTATGAAATGTACGGTTCACTATAATTTCATTATATATGGATTTTATTTCCACAAAATATTTATCCAAATCTATATCCAAATGATTGTATGATGTTTTTTACTTTCTTAAACATTTAAACAAAATCTTGATAATGTTTTCCTTAAATACAACCCATTATTAAATTAACATTATTTAGATAAACCTCTTTGTGATAACTTTAAAAATTAGAATACAATCATATAACATAAAAAATATATAGACTTGTCACATTGAGGCATAAATAACATCCAATAATCTTCTAGTACAGGGTAAGATAGAATTATTTTCCATCATTATGCTTCCCACGATTGGTTCCAAGTGTAATGGGTGTTGAAACTTGTGTTATATTATGAATTTAAAATATATTTATCCAATAATTTATATATCATATTTTTTTATATGAAATTATATATATTTTTTATTTACTTGTAACCTAGGAAAATATGTTAGCTCTTTTATCATTGAATTTTTTACTGCTCACTCGTCAACTGAGTAATTTTATTCTTTGATTTCATTGTTCAATATTCAAATATAATGTTTTAAATATATAAAGTCACAATGAACTACTCATAAATAGTAAATTTTCCAAATATATTATGATATTTCCCACCTCTTCGAAATTCTAGATTCTTCTAGAGGGAACACATTTGATCATAAGAAAATTTAGGTTATTATTTTAGTCCATAGGAAACCTTCCACAACCTACACAATTTTATTTCCTCATCACCTATTTGGTAGCCCGTACGTTGTTTTATATATATGACATCCTCATGAACTCCATTTATAGATATCATATTGACATCCACATGATTAATTCTGAAATTCTTTTAAATTTCAAAAACTATTAAGAGTCTTAGCGATTTATGTTTAATTAATGGTGTGAAAATTTCATCAACATGAACACCATAAACTTCTATATAGTATTTACAAAATAATATTTCAATTTTTCAAACCACTCATCTATATTCATTATATTTATGTTAAAACATTCAGTTTGGTCCAAACAAGTTGTATGATATAATCCTCTTCAATATTATTGAAGTTTGATAGTTTTCTACTTGATCCAAATCCCATTTCGTGACTTTAATCCATGATTCATATTTTACAACATATTCAAATGATTATTGTAATGACCCAAACATTCATTAATGAAAATTACTCTTGATCTAATTAAATCTCTTATTATGGTTATATAAAATTTTAAATTCATTGGATTTATGTTTTTTGATTTTAAAATACCATTATGAATTGTGTCCATTGCAAATATAGTCGTTGAACAGTGATCACATGAATAGTACAAATATAGGGCTTTGAAAAACTAAATTTCCTCAGACTAAGGAAGTGATGACCTCATCCAGTAGACTTTCCCCATATGAAGCCCATTTCTCAGAGCTCAGAAAAAAGGTGGCGTCATTGGGCTTCGCTCTTGACCAATCCCATGCTGATCTTGAACACGTTAAGCTTGAGAGGAACTGATTTTTGGAGAAGTGAAAGTTAATAGAGATTACAACCTGAGCAATGTTATCCGAGCCACCCCAAGAGTCTGTCACCATCCCACACCTTACCCTTCTGTCTTGTTCGGGTGTTATAAGGGGTTATGTAACATGATCCAAGAACTATGTCAATGGACAATATTTTTGTAAAAATAATGTACATTCATTTTATTACTGTTACTTTGTTAATAGTTTTTAAAGGGAAAATAGTATTTTTAGTTAATATTCAACTATGAAATATATTTTGTCGAATTAATGTATTTTTAAAATTAAATTATATTTTATTAAAATATTATTTTTAAATTAAATTTTATTAAATATAAATGATCATTTAATTTTATGAAGGCACTTGTAATTTTTATTAAGGTTTGAAAAATGTTTTTGTCAAAACCCATGAATTTTCTATAAATGTCAGTATTTATTTTAAAAGTAAAAATTCATATATTTATAAAATTATTTAGATAAAATGAATTTTTTTGGTGTCAATATGTTGAAATTATCTACCAGTGAGTTTTTCATAATTATCCGAGATAGTCGAATTTTGGGGTAATAAATTAAATATCGTTTTAAATTGGTTTCCTTGAGAGTGAAACTCACCTTCACATAAGAAACCAAATTATTTTAAGATTTTATGCCATTGGACTTATAAAATATTGTTTTTCACTCCCATTTGGGAAAAAACATAGGAAAAAACCATGGGTTGGTTTGTGGTATTGATTAGTTTAATGTGAGGTGTCCCAAACCTTAATAATAAACAAATCCCTATCCTTTTCTATATAAACCCACCCCAAATCCCATATAATTTTCACTCATAGCCTTTGGTGTTTAACCAACCCCTTCCCTTTTCTCTCTAGAATCCTCCCTTGGCACCCCAAGCTCCCAATAAATCTCTCTCAAGCCTTTGGGATCACACTTCCAAGTAAGGAATTTATTCCTTTCTCATTTTTGTCTAATTTTCTTTATGTTGTTCTTCCCTTTTGTTTTAAATTAAAAATGTTGTGGTATGATTTCTCACATCCCCCATACTATCCTATTTATTTTTTAATGATGGTAAACCCCTTTATCTCTCATTAATGCCACCCATGTACACCAGTTACCATTCTAAAATTCGGTGAAAGATTTATCTCTCCTCTTTTACATCCAAGCATTTTTTTATTATGCATCTAAATTATATTATGTTTATTGGTACATGTATCTATATGAACCCCTTATTGTCCATTTCTTGTATATGTGATGAGACACCCGTTTCTCTCTCATCAAACATTTTCATGAATCCTTATTTCACGCCGTTATGCTACCAAAATTGCACTGTGTTTTTCCAAACCAAGATCATTGTGTAGTGAATACCATACCCATGTATCTATCAAGGATATTCACCTTTATACACATATACAAATTTAATGGTAATTTTATGTATTTATTACACATTACATAATCGAGGAATAACTTATGATTTTGATTGATTCCATGATCCATGTGGCACACTTATGCATGAAATTAAATGTTTTAGAAGGGTGCGCCCTGATAGCGCTCCAATGTATTGGGTAAAGTATTGTATCATGATACGTCATGTGTAATTGGTGTTGACTCATGCTAATTCAAGTGAAATGATGTTTTACTCATTCTTTATGTGCAATGAGGGTTTACTCATTCTCCATTGCATTGAGACTTGGCTCATGCTAATTCCATGTTAAGTGTTGTTTCCACATTTCCATGTTATGATGATAATGCATTATAAAGCGTTTATGTTCAGGTTTCTCTTGTGATCCATTGATATGCCTATTTGCTATCATGTAATGTATTCCTCATGTTATTCCATGTTTATTCCATTACTGGGATTTATAGCTCACCCTTTTCTTATGCATTTCCTCAGGTTATCCCACGCAATGCTAAGTACGAGGTAATGTAGTGGTCATGTAAAGGATCTTTCCAATAAAGATGTTTTTTGTTTATTGTTCTAAGATTCCAGGTAATGTTCCTAAGCCCCAAAGACACTAGACCTCTTGATCATCTATGTCGTATCAAGTGAATATTTTATGTAATAAATCAGGTTTAAGTGTGTAATAAAAAGAAAGGTTGTTATAGTTGGTATCAGATGATTGGTTTAGTTATATTTGGGATTAGGATTAGAAAAACCTAGTGAGGACATAGAGAGAAGAATAGGTATAATAAAAACATCCCTATGTATTGGCGAGTATTGAGTAAGTGTATTATCAAACAAATACACCCCTCTCTAGACACGAGCAGGTAGAGGCTGCTCTGGCACAAATGTATCCTAGGGGTAAAACTCGAAAACACCGATTTGAGCTAGACTCGAACGGGAATTGGTGCACGACAACAGGCCTTTATACACTCTTTTTTAAGACACATCCAGGGTATTTTATTTGTTAAATTCATAATCTTAGTATGAAACCTTATTAAGGGAATTAAAAAATTGCCCCTAAGAATATATGTTAGAATATAGATCATGGATAACATAGATTGAAGCCTATGGATTCATAAGTTAAGGAAATAAAAGTTATTTATAAGTCGTCAGTTTTGTCCTTGGATTACCCTTTATGTGTTACGCTTAACTTTCCATTTATTCCAACCAATGGCCGGTAATACGAGAACTCGGGCTAACATCTGATGTGAAGATCAATGTGATGACCATGCAAATGAAATTCCTATTCAGATGAGAGTGAGGATCATGAACTTTTTCATGCTTCTCTCTATGTTATATAATGATTTGAATAGAAACATGGGTCAAGAAGAACGTTTATACCCCCTTAAGAAAGAACAAGTCACAATCGAGAGCTTCATGAGCTAAAGGCCTCCTACTTTTAATGGATCGTCTGATCTCTCAATCACCGAAAAATGCATCAACTCCTTTGAAAAGATATTCTTCATCCTTCAAGGTTGCAAACAAGAGAAGGTTCTTATAGATGCTTATCGTATGAAAGGTGAAGCCCATAAATGGTGGACGATGATCAAAAATATGAATCCAATGGAAGAGATGGAGGCGTTGGCATAGAAGGATTTCCGAAAAAAGTTTTTTGATAAATATTTTCCACACACCCTCCAACTTAAGATATAAAGGGACTTCCTTGCCCTCAACTAAATAGACGATGAATCTGTTGGAGTGTATGAGTAAAACTTCAAATGTAATGCATGATATGCCTCTGGATTTGTAGTTACCCTCGAATACAAGGTTGACCACTTCTTTGGTGGGTTAAAACCTAGCATACGTAAAGCAGGAGTGATCCGTGACCTTAACAACTTTGAAGAATTTGTCTAATGTGCCCTCAGGGTCGAAATAGAGATCAGAGAATATCAGGGGTATCATGGGGATAAAAACTATAAGGTGGACTTCAATGCTGGTTGTCCGATGGATAAATCCAATGGTGCTACAATGATTCAGTACCCCACTTGCCAAAGGTGAAGAAAAAAGCACCCTGAAAATTACCAGAGAGGGATGAGGAAATGCTTTAGGTGTGGAAGAGAAGGGAACCTATCTGTTAACTGCCAATAAGAAAATCCTATAGCTACAATAGAGGAGAGGGATCCTCCTTTAGAAACTCAACACGTTATTAATTGCTACAACTGAAAATAACCAGCAAATCTTGCAAATCAGTTCCCTAAACCAAGGAATTTCGGAGGCAACCAACAACCTCCAAGGCACTATGGGAGAGATTTTTGCATCACTACTGCCAAAGTGAACCCCGATAACGAAGTGGTGATAGGTACGCTAGTTATTCATTCATGAATAGAGAACATACTTTTTGATTCATGTTATATGCATTATTTTATATCCCAAAAGTTTAGATGAACAATCCCAGCACCACCACAAATCATGGAAGTAAAGATATCGGTGAGTACGAAAAATGGGGTAATCATTGCATCCCATGAATATAAATCTTCCTCTATCATAATATGTGGATTTAATTTCTTGGAAAACCTCATTAGACTCGCTATGTTGGAATCTGATGCAATTATTGGCATGGATCGACTTTCCTAATATATATCCAACTTAAATTGACGTGAGAGGGAAATCACTCTCCATGTGGAGAATCAACCCACGATTCTATACAAGTGCAAGGATGAAGATAAATCTTCTTTGCCTCCATCAAATCAAGCGTGGATATTACTACCATATAAGGACACATATCTGGCTCAGATTATTGAGTCTAAGGAGTTAAACATCCTTGAAGACATGCCTATTGTGAAGGAATTTGCTGAAGTGTTTCCCGAGGAATTTCCTGGTCTTCCTCCTAAAAGAGATGATGAATTATCAATTGATATTATACCTGGGGAATTGCCAATATCCAACACTCCATATAGAATGGCTATTGTGGAGCTTGAGGAGCTAAAGCGACAACTACAAGAGAATCTGGATAAGGGTTTATATGCCCAAGTGCTTCACGTTGGGGTGCACCAGTCCTCTTCTTCAAGAAGAAGGATGGGTCAATGCGCCTTTTCATCGATTATCGTGAGCTTAACAAAATCATGATAAAGAAGAAGTATCCACTCCCACGAATTGGTGACTTTTTTTATTTTCTTCATGGAGCAGAATAATTCTCCAAGGTGGATTTTCGGTCGGGATATGATCAAGTAAGGGTGAAGGAGGAAGATATCCCCAAGACTGCTTTTTCGTACAAGATAAGGGAACTATTAATTCATTTTAATTATTTTTTGACTCACTAATTCTCTATAAATCTTCACGGACATGATGAATAGAGTCTTTATGGATTACCTCGACAAAATTGTGGTAGTCTTTATAGATGATATTCTGATATACTCTAAAACCAAGGAGGATCAGGAGGACAATCTAATAACTGTACTAGAGGGATTGTGAAAGGAGAATCTCTATGAAAAGTAAAAATAGTGTGAATTATGGTTGAAGGAGGTATCATTTTTGGGACATATCATCACAATAAATGAGATAATTTTGGATCCCTCCAAAACAGATGCAATTGAGGGATGGTCGAGGCCAACATTGGTAACAGATATCCGTAGCTTATTGGTGATTGATGGATATTATCGACGATTTGTGAGAAATTTATCACGATTGTCCAACCCTCCTACCATGCTAACTCAGAAGGGATTAAAGTTATCTTGGAGTGATGAATGTGATGAAATTGTCAAGGAGTTAAAAAGGAGGCTTATCACTATTCCCATGCTCACTTTACCCACAAGTGGAGAACATTTTTTGGTATTCAGTGGTGCTTCAAAGAAGGTCCTGAGATGTTTGTTGATGTAAAATGACAAATTCATTTCCTAGGCTTCAATGTAATTGAAAGATAATGAGCAGAATTATCCAACACATTATTTGGATTTGGCTGTGGTGATATTCACTTTAAAAATCTGGAGGCATTATCTCTTTGGGGAGAAGTGTGAAATATATATGGACTACAAAATCCTCAAGTATATATTCAGACAGAAAGAGTTAAACATGAACCAACGAAGATGGTTAAAGCTGATCAGAGACAAAGAATGCTCAATCCATTACCACCCTGGGAAAGCGAACAATTTGGCATATGATCTATGTAGAAATGACCCAACAATTCAATCATTGACAAGAATTGAGAAGCATCCTCTTTTCTTAGACTTAATGAAGATTGGAATGTGAATCATATAGAAGAGAACATCACTAGTCCTTTCACAAATTATTTCTCAACTGTCTCTTTTAGAAAGATTAAAGGATGCTCAAAAGGATGATGTGGGAATTTAGAAAAGAGTGGAATCTATCAGAAAAGGGAAATCATTGGATTTAAATTTTAATGAAGGAATGGTGAAATTTTGGAAAAAAACTATGTGTTCCATCAAATATGGAGCTGAAGGAAGAACTTTTGTATGATGCGCATAGTTCAAATTTCACTATTCACCCAGGAAACATAAAGATGTATCAAGATCTCTAAGAGAATTTTTGGTGGGATAATATGAAGAAGGAGATCACTGAGTATACATCAAAGTGCCTGGTGTGTTAGCAACTGAAGGTAGAGAGGCAAAAATCTAAGGGGATGATGTATCCATTTCCCAGACCAGTATGGAAGTGGGGGAAAATCACTAGGGTCTTTGTCACCGGACTTCCAAATACATCCAAAGGAAAAAACAAAATCTGATTTGTTATAGATATTCTTACAAATTCCTCAAACATCATTGCAATTCGGGAGGATTTATTGTTGGATATGTTGGGACTGATATATATCAGAGAAGTGGTAAGGCTGCATGAGGTACCACTATCTATTTTATCTGTTCGATATTCAGGATTCACCTCTATGTTTTGGAAGATTCTTTAACATGCTCTAGATACTGAGATGAACTTTAGTACAACTTATCTTTCTATAACAGATGGCCAATCCAAACACTTGAGGACATGTTGATTGCGTGTTCTATGGAATTCAAAGGAGGGTGGGACTGACATCTCTAGTGGTTGAATTCTCCTACAATAATAGTTTCTACTCGAGGTTCCAAATGGAACCTTATGAATCTCTGAATTGGAATAGGTGAAGAACAAAGACATGTTGGTATGATGTCGGTGAGCGTAAGATGCTACGATAAGAAATGGTTGAAGAAATGGTGGAGAAGGGGAAAACAATTCAACTGCATGTCAAGGCAGCCCAGAGTCGACCGAAGAGATAACTGTCAAAGAGACATTGAGATTAAAATTGGAGAAATGGTATTTCTATGCATATCTCCATGGAAGAAGGTCACAAGGTTTGTAAAGAAAGTGAAGGCAAGTCTTAGGTACAATTTCCCCTTTGAGATTCTTGATTTTGTTGGGGCTGTGGCCTATCGACTTGCACATCCACTTACCATGGACAAAGTACATGATTTATCTCATGTATCTATCTTATGGAAGTTCATGAAATACCCTTCACTTGTATTCTCTTATGAGGTAGTACAGATAGAGGATGATCCTTCTTATGTGGTGCTACCAGTGAAGATCTTAGATCGTAGAAAAAAAGTTCTACAAAATAAGGCAATTCCCCTAGTTAATGTGTTGTGGTGAAACCAAAAGTTTGAAGAAGCGACATGGGAATTGGAGGAAGTGATGAGGCAAAGTCACCCACATCGGTTTTAGTGTGGGAATAGGAAACTTTGAGGGAGAAATTTCTTAAGGAGGGAAGATTGTGATGACCCAAACATTCACTAATGAATATTCATCTTAATCTAATTAAATGTATTATTATGGTTTTATAAAATGTGAAATTCATTGGTTTTATGTTTCTGGATTTTAAAACACCATTTTGAATTGTGACCATTTCTAGTATAGTCATTTAATAGTGATCACATGATTAGTATAAATAGTGGGCTTTAACAAACTCAAATTACTCAGACAAAGGAAGTGATGGACTCATCTAGTAGACTTTCCCTTTACGAAGCCCATTTTTCAGAGCTCAGAAAGGAGGTGGCATCATTGGGCATTGCTCTTGACTAATCCCATGCTGTTCTTGAACACATTAAGCTTGATCGGAACGGACTATGGGAGAAGTGGAAGTTAATAGAGATTATCACCTAAGCGATGTAATCCGAGCCACCCCAAGAATGTGTCACCATCGCACACCTTACCCTTCAGTCTTATGAGGGTGTTATAAGGGGTTATGTAATAATACCCTACTACTATTTCATTTTTAATTATTTTTGTATAAAGAATGTGCATTCATATTATTATTGTTACTACGTAAATAGTTTTTTTAAAAGCGCAAATTGTATTTTTAGTTAATATTAAACTAAGAAATATATTTTGATGAATTAATGGATTTTTTATTAACTAATATTTTAATATAATATAATAATTAAATTAATTTTTATTACATATAAATGAGCATAAAATTTTATGAATGTAGTTGTAATTTTTAGTGAGGATTGAAAACTGTTTTTGTCAAAACCCACAAATTTTTGTTAAATGTAGGTTTTTATTTTAAAAGTAAAAATTAAATTATTTATAAAATTATTTAGATAAAATGAATTTTTTTTTGAAATCAGGACTTCTAGATTATCCAATGGTAAATGTTTAATAATTTTCTGAGACAGTCGAATTTTTGTGTGAAAATTTAAATACTATTTAAATTTATAATGTGTTTTATAAAATCATAATGACCCGATAGTGAGGTAATAAAATACAATAAACATTAAGTTCTTCCAATATATGTTTTAGAATAAAAATAATGTGATTTTATATTTGTTTTATTTATTTTACAATGCTTTTGTGGACCCTCCAAGAATTATAAAACATTTGGTATTTTTAAATTCTTTTCCTTGAGATTATGACTCACCTCCACATAAGCAACCCTATTATTTTTAGATTTTAGTCCATTTTACTTATAAAATATTTTTTCCCACTCCCCTTAGGAAAGAAAAATGTGAAAAAACCATTGGCTGGTTTGTGGTATTGATTAGTTTAATGTGAGTTGTCCCAAACCTAAATAATAAAGAATTCCCTCTCCTTTTCTAAATAAACCCACCCAATATCCCACATTCTCTTCACTCAATGACTTTTCAGTTCGACCAAACCTTGACCTTCTATCTATAGAATCCTCCCAAGGTTCCCCAAGCTCTAAAGAAGCCTCTATCAAGCCTCTCTTAAGCCTTTGGGATCACACTTCCACGTAAGGGATTACTTCCTTTCTCATGTTTGTCTAATTTCTTTTTAGATGTTATGCCCTTTAGTTTTCAATTAAAAATGTTGGGGTATGATTTTTCACCTCCCCCATGTTGTAATATTTATGTTTGGATAATGGGACTCTTCTTTCTCTCTCATTAAATCCCCCCATGTACACCCATTACCATGCCGAAATTCCGTGAGTGATTTCTCTCTCCTCTTTTACATCCAAGTAATTCATTTGTATTATTCATCTAAATTCCATTATGTTTGTCAGGACATGTATCTATATGACCAAATTACTCTCCATTTTATGTATATATTATAAGACACCCTTTTCTATCTAATCAACCATTTTCATAAATCCTTACGTCACACCGTTATGCTGCCGAAATTATACCGCGTTTTCTCAAGACAAGATCATTGTGTAGTTAATACCATACCCATGACTCTATCAAGGGTATTCACCTTTATAAACATATAAAAATTGAATGGTACTATCATTTATTTATTTCATGTTACTTAATCGTGGAATAACTTTTGATGTCGATTGATTCCATGATTCATGTGGCACACTTATGGATGAAATGAAATGTTTTAGAAGGGTGTGTCCTGATAGCGCTCCAATGCATTGGGTAAAATATAGTATCATGATATATCATGTGAAATTGGAATTGAATGATGATAATTCAAGTGCAATAATATTTTACATGTGCTTCATGTGCAATAAGGGTTTACTCATGCTCCATGTGTAATGAGCCTTGGTTCATGCTAATTCCATGTTAGTGTTGTTGCCACATTTCCATGTTATGATTAACATGCTTTATCATGCCTTTATGTTCATGATTCTCTTGTTCTACATTTAAATTCTTATTGTATAACATATATTGTATTCTTCATTTTATTCCATGTTTATTCCCTTACTGGGCTTTATAGATCACCCTTTTCTTATGCATGTACTCAGGTTATCCCATGCAATGCTAAGTACGAAGGAATTTAGTGGTCATATAAAAGACATTTTCAATAAAAATGTTGTGTGTTTTCTATTCTTAGATGTTATATAACATTAATAATCCACAAAGAAACTATAACTCTCGATCATTTATGTTGTATAAAGTGAAGATTTTATATAATAAATCAGGTTAAAGTGTGTAATAAAAAGCAGGATTGCTATAAATATGATATCATTATATATAATAGAGTAGTGTCCTCAACATTACTCATCATATGTGTTTTCTCTAACTTGGATTTACCACTAATTAAATTTAATTCATTTACCTAGACATAAATATTCATTCATAGCTTCAATGGTCAACTCCCATTATCATGATCTCAATCAACTAATTTGATCATGAATCTTTATTTAGAATCTAGATTATGTTACACTATAATTAATATAAATCTTATCTTTGTCTTCACAAGCATCAATAAAATGTTAAAAATCTAATTTATTTCTATTATTATCATCGATGATCTTGACGTAATTAATTTTAAAATTATTTTTAAATATATTATTAGACAACATATAGTCCTTACTCTTACATTACTAGACAAAAAATATTAATTTAACCATTGCATCACTATATATTCCTTTATTACCTTTTTTATAATGTATCACTTGCTTCCAAAAACCTTAAATTGTTTTATCATTTAAGTTTTATATTACACATTTAATTAAATGATTTTTTTTAATGGGACTTAATAAATCCTAATTGTTAATATATATTTCCACTAGAGTAGTTTCATTCCAATAACACCAAGTTATATTAATATTTATAAGTAAGGTATTTTTATATCATTCAATATTTTGTTTTTACCTTAGATGAAATTATTTTAACACTGTTCTCATTTATGATAATTTCTTATTTATTCTTTTTTTCTCTCGGTATCTCTCCAAATCAATGGACGTGTATTGGATATCCTTGTTTGATCATGAAATTTTATTTTTATTCCATTTTCATTTTCACCTATCTGGTGAATCCAATTTATATAATTTGTTATATACATTTTTCCATCCTGAGTACAATTAAACTCAATCTATTATAATTATAAAATAGGAAAAAATATATCTCATAATGCATTATATGAACCTTCATGGTAAAATACACATCATTTTGAATTAGGTCTTATAGATTTGAGGCTCTTTTCATCGATAACTCATAAGGATTTATCACAAATTCTCTCTCACACAATCATCACAGGTCCAATCCCTATCATATAATATATTTGGAATGTTCACTATAGCCTTCCATTTTGATTTATTCTCACTTTTTATGATGAATATGATCAAGCCTCTAATTCTGATGGAACTTTTTATTATTCCACAATGAGGATAGATGAGTTCTTATTTATATCAACATTGTATAAGTAATTGTGGATTCGAAAAATTTTCATCAATTAATTTTAATCTTTTCATTTTACCATGAGTACCTTTCAATTGAATATAAATCATATTTGTAATTCACAAATTTTCCCTCACACACAAATGATTATATTATAGACTAACCATATATAAGGATTTGGTGTTCTTCGATTCATTAAAAGATAAAATTAATAATTTAAATTAATTTTATTTTTAATGTCCTATCAATTCAAAAAGAAACTTTATGATCAAACTAAAATGGAACATTTTTCCCACTAGGGGCGCTAAACATCCAATATAAATAAATCATGAGGTCTTTTGCAGTAAATTATTAAGAGAAATTTTTTTAAGACTCCAATATCAATATTTTTCTTATTTTCTATAATACACTTGATTAGGTTGACATATGTATTAGTATCTCCTCATTTTATTTTGATTGGGAAAAAATATCATACTCATCTTCCCACAATAGTAAAAAAGTATTCTCCAAAGGAATAATGTTTGCTTTCACTACATCCATTGAAATTTTCTTTCCATAGTAGTATTTTTTATTCCTCAATAACTTTAAATCTAAAAAATTATGACCATAGTTACTATGAAAATAGAAATACACATAAAATTTAATCTGTTGATAAGGTATATAATATGAACTCATCCTACTATGATTATGCCAAGGTATTTCTCCTTTCAAGTAGCATTCTTTAACCTTGGAATAATTCATTATGTGTAAGATAATAAAAATCACATCATCTAGGGGAATATCTTCCCAATATATATCCAGATATCTCCATCAAATGAGTAACTTCTTGGTTTTTATAATTTATTCTTTATTAAAATATATTTCCAATCATTTTCCCCCTTTTTCTTTAAAAAGACACCTAAATTTTTTGATGAATAAAATTCAAAACAAATTCCATTTTTTCTCTAATGTGTTGGATTTTATTCACCTAATAGTTTCCCAACATTCCTTATACCTCATCATACTCTTTCTGTAAACTACTCATCAGATAATTTAATAAATCACACCCTCTTTTTGTGACCACCAAATTTTGTATCAACATCTTTTTTCTTTCATAATATCTCAATATACTGTTCATGGAATTCAAAACTATTCATTCTTTATATAATATGATCATTATGGTCATCAATGAACATATGTTGTGGGTTAATATTTATCTTGAAATATACTACGTCACTGAATGTAGTTTGTAAATTTCTATGTTATTACATTATCTTCTCTTGAATGTTTTGTTCTTTGAGGGGGGAAACATACCATATTGAATCTTTTAGTAGCCTATTTATTTTCCAGTTTTTATGGAACTATATATAAATCCCTAAAAGATAAATTTCATGTCCAAACATAAAATTAACAACACCTTTTTTTATTCTTCTTCCTTATTTTCATATTTCTTGTTCTCAATTATTTACATAAATAACTCCTCAATATTTTAGATAAATTCATGAATCATGAAATATAGATCATGCAATATATTTTTCAACTCTATTTTCCCTCAAAATTTTCCAATGAATGATTTTATTATAAGAGTTTTATAGTCTAAATTTACTTTACAAAAAAAATATTCCTCATAGTCTTAGTGAGAAATCATATTTATATTACCGGTTGTCCTCCCTTAATCATCTCACAACAACATACCTAATATTTGAATAATTAATGACTTTATAAGAAAAATTATGTTGGTCAGAGTAGAAGACTCAAGATGGGGGTGAATTGAGTATCTATAAAAATTTATATTAAAATGATTCATTACAAAATAAATTAACCTTATAAAAATATACCCACAGTCAGTTTGTAGTGAATTTATAAATTTTTTGAAGGTTCAGTTTGATTCTAAGATGATTGATTAGTTATGATTTTTACTAACCTACAGATTAACAAAACATTCGAGGCGAACCTACTTATTAGAAACAAATGTAAACCCTTCCTAAACTAACTGTCATTGTTTAGGTTATTTTAATGTAAGAAATACATATCACATAAGAAATATACGATAATCAACACAGCGGATTAAACAAGAGGTTCAGTCTCAAGTAAACACTTAGTTCTCTCCACTTGGTGATCACCTTACACTAAGCAGTTTGTATTAATAAGATTTTGATCCATACCCTGGATCGGGGTTCACAACATCACACCTTGATGTCCAGGTCACACTTGACCTCTACCATAGTTATTCATGGGAAAAATATAAACAGATCACACATGATCTCTTCCATAGTTATTTGTGGGATAATTGTAGAAGTGATTGTGTATGAGGATAGTATGATATCCTTTAGTTATGCTCAGGAGACAGTGTGTGTGATACAAAACAAATATACACACTGATCAATTTGTGAAGATAAAACACAACAGAGTTAAGGAAGAGAATATAGTTAAGAATTCTCTATGTGTTGTGATGTAATTATTTGGACTCAGTGGATGTTGAGAAAATGGTGTTTGAGTCCTCTTCTAGAAGTCATCTTCCAAACAGAGTATCATAGTTTCTATTATCCATCATTGAGGAGTGAAAAGGTTCATCTCTTCAAAATCTAGATGTACACTAAGCTTTTGGATAATGTTTCTTGTTACTATATTCTTGTAATATCAAGCACATGGTTTCTCTCTTTTCGTATTCACACAGTCTGTGTCTTAGTGTGTAATACTTCATGTACTGCACTTCCTTAACGTGAAAGATGAGGTCCTTTTATACTCTAGAATCCTCTAGGCATGAAGATCTCTACACGTGATTGTACCTCATACTGTCTACGTATTTTCCAACAAACAACATTAAAAAATATCACAAACATTAATTTTTCCAAATATGACCATTAGAAATAAATTTGAATTAATATACTCGAAACAGTTATTTATAATAATAAGTGAGTCATCTTCGGTCTATTGAATTTAGTTTGATAACATAGGTCTGTCATATTTGGTGTGTCATCTTCAGTGTGTCGAATTCGGTCTGTCAAACTTCGGTCTGTTGTACTTCGTTCTGTCGAACTTCAGTGTGTCGACATTGGTGTGTCAAACTTCGGTATGTCCAACTTCTGTGTGTCGTAATTTGGTTTTGGTGTATCAACTTTGGTTTCCATGTGTCAGATTAGATTTCGGTGTGTTGAATTTAGTTTGAGTGTGTCGACTTTAGTTTCATTGTGTCGAATTTGGTTTCCGTGTGTCAGATTCGTTTTCGGTGTATCGACTTCTGTTTCGGTGTGTCGACTTCGGTTTCAGTGTGTCGGCTTCGGTTTGTTGAACTAACCATCAGTGCCAGTGAATCTAAAAATATTGTGAAGTTTATATCTTACTAGACAAAGTGTTATGAAATAGTTTATTTATAAATACATTTGTAAACATATTTATTCATGAATATAAGAAAATGACTTATTAAAGTATATGTTGTTCGATGACATAATTGATTTACTGAGAGATATTAAACTGTAATGAACAATTAGAATCTTTATATTGACATTATTTGTGATTATGAAAACTACAATATCAGGGAGGGTCCAACAATCTCCCCTTTTTGATATTCAAAAAATATGGAATACATGAAAATATATAGAATAAAGATAGATCAACATAGCTGAATGTAATTTTCCATTATAACTAAAGTTTTTCATTGCTAGAATTTGGTTAAAACACATCTCCCCCTAAATAAAAGGATTAAGAAGAGTATATTACATCCTTATTTTCTCCCCCTTTTGGGATTTATAAAAAGATAAAATAAGTAAGGAGAAATAATATAAAAGAAATATACCATAATAATTTTCATTAAAAGGAAAAATAGTACGAGGAAAAGAAAAATATCAAAACTCTATCAAATGATACAATCCATCACTATGTATTTGGATACAGATGAGATTTTCTTTTTTCGGAAGGATCTAATGGAGAAGGAAAGGCTTTGGGAGTGGTTGAGGAAGGAGGTATGAGGATAAAACTAGGTAGGGTGACACTAGTAGGGACAGTGGCTGCAAGGCTGGGCCTTCTCTCTGACAACACATGACATGGAGATTTCTCAGTAATGATCAACTGAATTTGAGTAAGAGCTTTAGGGATAGTCAATGGAGTGGTAGGCTGAGAGGCAGTACCAATTGAAGCAGCTAGAGGTACCACAATAACCTCAGACTGAACATGTAGTAAAGGTTTGAGAAAGTTTATGAAGTCATTAATGATTTCACCACCATATTTCATTACCTTCTCAAAGTCATCCTTATTCTACATAAATTTACTCAACAAAAATTTAAAATCTTTCAATTGGAGGAATTTCATTTTGAAGGGCTCTTTGACTGGAGGAATTATATGATTTTCTACAAGAAACATGAAACTGTTGATGAGGTCATACTTGGTATATATCTTAGTGAAATACTTACCAACCTTTTCCTAAATTTCTTTCTAAGATGCAGAGGCTTCATTTGTGAACTGTTTGACCATATTGTATACTAGATCAGTATTCTGATGTACTTTTTCAAGGGTTTATTTATCTGAAACAATCTGATGTTTTTGAATTTTTTCACTCACCACAGCATTGAGAGACTCCAAATTAGCAACAACACTTATCCCACTCTTGGAACTGGATGGGAAAATCATCATTTTTCTAAGATCTTCTTTCCACTTATTCATGACAACACCTAGTATATGGGTTAATCGGTTCTTAAGAACTTCCATAACACCCCTAAAGGAGGTCTTGTAGACATAGGTTAATGATTTCAACTCATTTATCAACTTTCTTACTTATTCTCTCAACAAGGTGTTGTGCCTAAAAATAGTTTCTGCTATAGTAATAAGACTCTGTTGAATCTCCTGAATCACCATTCTTGCAATTTTTGCTACATCAGCATCTGAGATACTTATGGAGGTGGATGCATCATTTCTAGATCCCACTGAAGCTATCACAGACTCTTATAGCTCATTCTTAAACTATTCCAAATCAGCCTTAGTGACATAGTCACTGGGCACTAACTGAGCTATAGGTTCTCAAGGTGGAGATTCAGCTAGTGGAATAGGTGAAACATGTTCTGGGTCAGCATTGACTTCTAGAAAAGGAGGAGGATGCACACTTTCCTCATCTGAGTCATAATCTAAACTGAAAAGAATGTAGCTTGGATAACTATTACACTCTCTAGTACATGTCCTATATCTTGGCTCAATAGTATCAATTCTTACCCATCTTCCCTATGGCCTAGGAATATCATCAATATCATCAAAAACTACATCCTGGTCTCTGGCCATAGCAACTTGTCTAGGAGCAGGAACCAACTAAACTTCATGTTCTACCTGAGCTCCAGCTACTTCAACTTCACCAGTCACTTTGTCAATTTGTGGCACTGGAACTACATCTTAATCCTCTTGTTCAGTAGCCATAAGATCATTCTATTCCTGAATGAGCTCTTGGTTTTCAACATTATGATGGAGTGGTCTGTCCTCATGTTTAGCATCTCTATAATCATCAGCCTGTAGATCACTGGGCTCAATTCCATCACCAGCTCTATGAACATATTCCTCATTGGATCTGTCAACCACTTGTTTTCCAACTTTTAGAGAGTCACTCACATTCTGAACACTTCCTCCATCACCATAATCATCATCATCATCATCATCATCATCATCATCATCATCATCATATTCCTCATATGATTTTTCTAACATTGCCTTCAACTCCAGTAACTTCATCTTCTTCCTCATCTTCATCACCTAATAAATATTCTCTTGAGGGAAATTCCATAGGTGGAATAGCAGGTCCATAAGTCATATTCTTGGGACTCTCAGCAATATCAAGATCACATCTATCATCAAAAGGATATCCTTCTTCTCTTGGAACCTCAGGTTCAGTATCCTCATCAGAATAAACTGGAACCTCACCTGGTTTGAGACTTGGATCAACTTGATCCTTTCATCTAAAAGGGTGATCAATGAGATTGAAATTTTCAAATAGTATTTCTTTATTTCCTACCCAATATCTTTTCCTTGGGTTCTATAATATTTTCATTATTTTATAGATGTCTTTCTGAAGACAAAAACCACTATAGTCACTTATCACTTAATCTACATCTTCTACACAATCTAATTTTTTCAACATGGCATAAATCATTATTGGATAGTATATGAAGGTTTCCTTTTTAGATGGAATAATCAAATCAGATATATGCACCATAAGATATTTTCATAGATTCACATTTATTCCATGTTTCAAAAAAAAGATAAAAAAGACATCTTGATATTTCACAACAGAGAAATCTCCCTTCCTTGGAAAGATTTGATGATGTATGAACTTAAAAAGAAATCTCACTTCCCCTTTGAATTCATTTTCAATAGTCCATCTGGATTCTTCATTTCCAGTCAGATCCTTTAGAGAACCATCATAGGAAAACAATTTTGAGGAAGGTTGAATATTACCAGGATAGTCAGCATAGACAACTTCATGGGGCACCTCTAATAATTCATCACATTCCTTAGATGAAACAATCACTTCTTCTCCCTTTACCAAAGATTTCATCTTGGTTTCCTTAGCTTCATCATGTGATATACTCAAATGATGATAGAATTTGTCCATATGCTGGGGATAATTGGGACTTTCATTGTTGGTGAACCAACTGAGCCACCAATGAGATTCATGTACCTTAATAAAAATGATTTTCTTGATAGAAGCCACTCAGCAGACACCTCCTTTTCAAATGTAACTACTCGGCTTTCTTTGCTCGGTTTCACAGTCCCACTGGTCTCACCATTCTGACACTTACTAGGAGGAGATTTTTGAGGTTCTTCCATTGCGCGATTAGTCCTAGCCATAAAGAAGCTTATGATTCCAACTGTGTTGAGAGGTCGAGAGTCGAGAGAGAGTGTGACTCAATGTAGAAGGATTTCCCGTAGAGGAGAAGGTGAAAGGTTGGGATGGATTGTACTTAATACATCATTTAGGGATTGTAAATCATAAAACAAAAAATTTAAAAGTGGAAAGTTAAAATAGATAAAACATTGTAATTTCATTTAAAGCAGATAGAATTTACCAAACAACCCTTAAATATATTGGTGTCAGAGAATCGGTTTCCAGAAGATCGATTTCAAGGGAGATCAGTTTGACATGATCGGTTTTAGAAATATCTGTTTTTGAAAGATCAGTTTCACAAATATCAGTTTTAGAATGATCGGTTTCACAAAGATCGGTTTTAGAAAGATCAGTTTTATAGTGATCAGTTTAAGAAAGATCAGTTTTAGAAAGATAGGTTTTACAGAGATCGGTTTTAGAAAGATCAGTGTTACAATGAACAATTTTAGAAAGATCCGTTTTATAGAGATTAGTTTTACAAAGATCTCCTACTGATTTATCATGCCAAGTGCATGTCTGATGTAATTCATTTTCTTAGAATTTAAGGTTTTAGTGAATATATCAGCAAGCTGGTGTTCAATCCAAAAAAACTCAAGAGTTTTATCACATTTTTTATAATGATCTCTCAAAAAGTGATGTCTTACATGAATATGTTTTATTCTAGAATGAGAAATTGGATTCTTAGAAATATTAATAGCACATGTGATTTCACAATTTATTGGGATATGTCTGAATTGAAATACATAGTCCAATAAGGTGTGTTTCATCCACAAAAGTCGTGCACAACAACTACCCGTAGCAATGTACTCTGCATTAGAAGTTGATAATACAGCTGTGTTTTGCTGTTTACTACACCATGTTATTAGTGAATTTCCCAAAAAGTTACATGTTCCAAAGGTACTCTTTATATCTAATTTACATCCCCCAAAATCAGCATTTGAATAGCTAACTAAATCAAAAGGATGTCCTTTAGGATAGAACAATCCTAAATTTGTTCTAGACATGAGGTATTTGAAAATTCTTTTAACAATATTTAGGTGTGACTCCTTTCGGTTTACTTGAAATCTCACACGCATACACACACTGGACATAATATCTATCCTACTAGTAGTTATGTATAGAAAACTCCCAATAATTCCTCTATAAGCAGTTTGATCAACAGATTTTCCTTTTTCATCATGATCTAACTTACATGAAGAACTCATAGTAGTTTCAGTAATCTTAATGCTATCAAAGACATATCTTTTCAAAAGTTCTTTTGTATAAATACATTGATTTATGATAATACCTTCTTTATTTTAAAATATTTAAAATCCATGAAAATATTAAAGTTTAACCATTAAACTCAATTCAAACTCACTTTGCATTATGTTTTAAATGTCATTGCATAAATAATTTTAGAATATCCAAAAATAATATCATTTACATATATTTGGACTATTAAAACTTCTTTTGAAATTATTTCTATAAATAAAGTAGGATCTGCAAGTCTGTTTGAAAAAACATTAAAAATATGAAAATTACTCAACCTTTCATACCAAGCTCTTGGAGATTGTTTCAAACCATATAATGGTTTTGATAATTTGAACACGTGATTTGGAAAATATGGATTTTCAAAATCTAGGGGTTGTCCATCAAAAAAATCCTCAATTATATAACAATTTAGGAATGCACTTTTGAAATCCATTTGATAAAGTTTAAAATCCAGGTGTGCTGCATAGAAAAGTAAGATCCTAATTGCCTCATGTATAGCTACTGGTGCAAAGGTATCTTAATAATAAATCCCTTCTTCTTGATTGTATCCTTGTGAAACTAGACTATCTTTATTTCAAACTATATTTCCACTTTCATCTACCATATTTATAAACACCCATTTGGTTCTAATGGTTAATGTATCCTTAGGTATATATATAAGTTTTCAAACATTATTTCATTCAAATTGATTTGTTCTTCTTGCATGGATATTACCCAAAATTCATCACTGATAGCATCATTGATATTTTTTTGGTTCAAGCTGTGACAAGAAGGCTTGATGTTCAACCTGGTTTTTCAAAGATGCTCTGGTTTGTGTTCCTCTATCTAAATCTCCAACAAGAGAATCTAAATGATGATTCTGAAGGGTTCTAGTTGATCTTGATAATGTAGGACTTGATATTTCAAGTTGGTCAAGTTGAACTGGTTTACTACGGTTAAGGTGAGGAGAAATTTATGAACTGGATGTTTTCACAGAATCCCTCTCATGATGATTTGCGATTTTATCATTAATGTCCATATTGGACATATCATCTTCTATATTTTCCGCTGAGGTCTTGGGCTCTTGTGGATCTACTTCATCATACTTGATGTGTATAGATTCCTCCACCAATTTGGTCTTCTTGTTAAACAATATATAATATTTACTTGATGTAGAATATCAAATAAATATTCCTTCATCACTTTTCAAGGTAAATTTATCTAAATTATCTTTAGTATTTAGGATATAAACTTTACATCCAAACAGTTTAAAATAACCTACTTTGGGTTTCCTATTATTCCACAACTTGTAAGGAGTTTTCTTTAGAATGGGTCTAATGAAGACTTTTTTATTATGTAGGATGCTGTATTAATAGATTTATCCAAAAAATAAATGGGTAGATCATATTCATTGAGCATAGTCCAGGAAATTTCTTGTAAGGTTCTATTCCTTCTTTCTACCACACCATTCTGTTGAGGTGTTCTAGGTGCAGAGAAGTTATAATTATAATCATTTTGTGAGAATAAAACTTCAAAATTATGATTCTTAAACACACAGCCTTGATCTCTTCTTAAGGATTTAATCATAAGTCCACTGAGATTTTCTACAGTCCTAACATACTTTGTAAACTGAGAACATGCTTTACTTTTATGAGCCCGGAAAAAGTTCAAGGTATACCTAGAGAAATCATCTACAATAACATAAACATAGTGCTTCCCATTGAGACTATAAACTCTAGATTGTCTAAACAAGTCCATGTGAACCAACTCGAGAGGTTGAGAAGTAGTTACTTCTTTATTTGGTTCGAAAGAGATTTTATATTTATTTCCATTTTGACTAGGATTACATAATTTATTTTATGGAAACTATAATTTGGGTAAGTCTCTAACAAATCCTTTTCTAGTTAAATTCTTAAGAGATTTTATATTACAATGTCCTAGTCTTCTATTCCAGAGCCAAGACTCTTTGTGAAAGGCATTTATACAGGAGACATTTTGTGAGGCCAATGTGTCTAAATTTATAGCATATACATTATCATTTCTACAAGCTGTAAATACCAAATTTTTTTTGGCCTAAAAAACATCATATAAATTATTTTTAAAATTAATATAAAATCCATCATCACATAATTGGGATATTATGAGAATGTTATACTTCAGTCCATCAATATATAATACTTTAGAAATTGAAATAGAGTTAGGGTTACCAATCTCGCCTAGGCTGATGATTTTTCATTTACTATTGTCACCAAATATGACATGTCCTCCATCGATCATGATAAAACTTTTAAATCTTGAAAATAACCTGTCATATGCCTTGAACACAAACTATCCAAGTACCACATCTTTTTACAGGATCTGTTTAGGTAGTTTACCTATAAAACAATTTAATGAAGAAATGATTTTGGTACCCATATTTGTCTTGGTCCACGGACATTAGTAATAAAAGCATTAGTAACCCACAACTATCTTATGGGTTTCCAATATGCAGAATATAAAGTATTTAAAAAATACATTTTTTTGGTCCTGCGGAATTGGATACAGTAAAAGAATTTGAGGGACTAGAACTTGCAGTATAATTCTGTTTTTTGAAAATAGTAGCAGATTTTCCAGATTTGGATACAAAATCGGATTTAGATAAATTCCTTTGACCTGGTTGACTACCTATCCTAGAAGTATATTTTGGGGAAATTTGTTTTCCTTAAAACTAAGTCAAGTTACCTCTAATAGGAATAAACTTCTAAATATTTCTCTCTAATTTCTCATTTGACAATTTGAGTTCAGTATTTTCTTTTAACAGCTGGGCGCATTTTTCTTTTTCAATATCCAGAACATATTTGCAGTTAACATTTAGAGCATGATGTCTTTTTAATAATTTATATTTATCATTGAACTCATTAAAGGTATCCTTAATCATTTCACAGTATTCAAATAATTCATCCTTAGACATATCTTCATCATTATGTGACTCAATCTTACTCCAAGAATAATAGGCATTATGTATAGAAGAGTTAGGTTTTACCTTGAATGTTTCTGTCACGAAACATAAGTTAGAATGATTGTTTTGTTCACTATAAGAAGCATCAAATCTGCTAGAGCTGTCTTCTAATGCACTCCAAGTAGCATTCATAGCCTTTTATAACCCTTAACTTTATCTTCATAATTATTCCTAAATTTTACCTTGGGGTAGTCTGCCTTCACACGATCTTTTCGTTCACACTCATAGAAGATTATTTAATTTGAGTTTTTATTCCATTTTCCGTCTTTGTTACGTTGTCCTTTACTATCATACATTACCTTGTAGTTTTAATTCCTAAAGAATTTCTTCTTTTAGTATAATTTTTTGACCCTTCTTGCAAGATGATCCATTTCCTCATCACTGTCTGAATCTGACTATTCACTAGTGGAACTATCTACAAGAACATGAATCCTTTCTTTGCTCTTTGAAGTTGTTGTCTTGAATGATACTAACTTCTTCCTTGGTTCCTCATCTACTTCATGATTTACTTTAAGTTATTCTTCATAGATCATAAGCTTTCCAATTAGTTCCTTCACTGGATGTTTTCCTATGTCACATGATTCTCGGATAGAAACAGAAGTTCCTCTCCATCTATTTTGTAGGCATCGAAGAAGTATCATGATTGGGTCCTTGCTTCCCATTAGTTTCCCAAGAAGACTCATGGTGTTCACTATTTCATTGAACCTAAGATACATTTCAAAGATAGGTTCATCACAATTCATTTTAAAATTATCATATTTAATCGTGTATGTATTTAATCTCATTTCATTAACATTAGTTTTTCCATCATGAGAGAGAGGTAAAGTATCCCAAATTTCATATGATGTTTTACAGGAAGAAATATGATTAAATTATTCATCCCATAGGGCACACTACATGGAATTCATTACTTTACAATTATTGTTATAGGAAGATTTGGTAGATTCCTCACAAGTTCTTCTAGCAGTTTCAGGTATTGTATATTTACTTTCAATAGCAGTCCATATTTACAAGCACATGCTTTCTAGATGTATCTTCATTTTATGATTCCACTGACCATAGTTAGTTCCATTAAAGAAAGGTGGTCTATTAGTAGAAGCCACTTCTAGTCTATTTTCCATGATAAAGGTTGTAAAATAATTTCACATGGATAAAGATTTATAAATAACAGAAATTTGAAGATCTTTGAAACACAATAGTAATCACAGTTGATACGATTTCAAAAACTATCATTAAATTTAAAAATACATTGATACCAAATGTTTTTCAGAGTAGATGACTAAATAGGGGGGGTGAATTTAGTATCTATAAAAAAATCTGTTAAAAGGATATTTTATAAAATAAAACCCCCCTATAAAAATAAACGCAAAGTCAGTTTGTAGTGAATTTATAAATTTCTTGAAGGTTCAATTTGATTATGTGAAGATTTATTAGTTCACAGTTTTACTAAACTATTGATTATAAAACATTATAATCAAACCTACTTATTCAAAACAAATGTAATCACTCGCTAAACTAACTATCAATTTTCAGGATATCTTAATACCGAAAATACATATCATATAATAAATATAAGATAATCAACACAACTGATAAAACAAGAGGTTCAATATCAAGTAGAGGCATAGTCCTCTCTACTTGGTGATCACCTGCCACCAAGTAGTTTATATTAATAAACTTTTCATCCACACCCGTGATCGGGTTTCACAATAGCACACCCAGCTATGCAGGTCACACTTGACCTCTACCACAGTTACCGATGGGAAAAAGATAAATATATCACACAATATCTCTTCCACAGTTCTTTGTGGGATAAGTGTAGAAGTGATTATGTGTCAGGATAGTTTGATATCCCCAAGTTATGATCAGGTGAAATTGTGTGTGATACAAACAAAATTTACACACAGCTCAATTTGTGAAGATAAAACATAATAGAGTTAAGAAAGAGAATAGAGTTAAGAATTCTTTGTGTGTTGTGAAGTAATGCTATGGACTCAATAGATGTTGATAAAATGGTATTCGAGTCCTCTCCTAGAAGATTTCTTCAGAACAGATTATCGATGTTTCTGTTATCTAGCTTTGAGGTGTGAAAAGGTTCAACTCTTCAAGGTCTCGATGTACACTGAGCTTTTGGAGGAAGTTTCTTGTTACTATCTTCTTGTAATCTCAAGCACTTGGTTTCTCTCTTTGCATATTTTCAAAGTCTATGTCTCAACAGGTAATACTTCTTGTACTTCACTTCTTTAAAGTGAAAGATGATGTCCTTTTATACTCTAGGATCCTCTAGGAATGAAGATCTTTGCCCGTGCATGTACCTTGTACTGTCTACGGATTGTCCTACATACAAAATTAAAAAATGTCAGAAACATTAATTTGTCCAAATATGACCGTTATAAATAAATTTTAACTAATAAACTCAAAACAATTATTTATAACAATCGGTGAGTCATCTTCAGTCTATTGTCTTCGGTTTGATAACATTGGTTTTTCATCTTTGGTGTTTTGTCTTTGGTGTGTCGACTTCGGTCTGTCGAACTTCAGTGTGTCCTACACTACTAGAAAAACAGGTATATGCGACGGGATCCCGTCGCAAATCGCCCGTTGCAGAAAACGCTGTCGCAACAACAACTATTTGCGATGGGCCCGTCGCTAAAGCTAGTAGTTGCGACGGGGATCCTTCCTGTCGCAAATATTACTCCGTATTTTTTGTAAAAACTTTTAAAATAGTAATTGCGACAGGGCCCGTTGCAACACGTATTTGCGACGGGGCCCGTTGCAACACGTATTTGCGACGGGGCCCGTCGCAACAAGTATTTGCGACGGGCCCGTCGCAAATAATATTTTTTAGAGAAAAATATAAAACTATTATTAAATTATTTTAATTAATATAATAATTATAATATTTGTGACGGGCATAGTATCCCTTCGCAAATACTATAAAAAAATAAAAAAAATAAATTATTTTAATTAATATAATAAAAATCCAATTATAATTCAAAAATAAAAAATAATAAAATATTAATAAATGATTTTAATTAATATAATAATAGAATTATAATTCACAAATATAAATAATAAATTATTAATAAATTATTTTAATTAATATAATAATAATAGAATTATAATTCAAAAATAAAAAATAATAGAATATTAATAAATGATTTGATTAATATAATAATATTAGAATTATAATTCATAAATAAAAAAAATATTAATAAGTTATTTTAATTAATATAAAAATAATAGAATTATTTTACATTCAAATATTAAAATAATTCAAATATTACAAAAAAATATAATTAAATTATAATATTATAAAATTTTAATATATATATATAATTTAATAGTATAAAATATAAATAATATTATTATTCTTATTAATATTGTTATTTCAAAATATAATATTAATAATATTTTATAATGAGACAGAAACTACGAATAGAAAAAAAATTCATATTTTGATTTAACAAACTTTATAACATAAAAACAAACTCTAATCTGAAGGAGGGGGGAGGGGGGATCTGCAGATGCTGGTGGAGGAAACTCAATCCCTAAAGCATGAGTGAGTCGGCACATGTACTCCATCTTCTCCTGGTGCTGCTGCTACCACCGACTCATCTGCTCCTTGTACAGCTGCTGCTGGCGTCGACGCTCCTCCTCATGTGGCTGCTGCTGCTGACGCATATTCTCCTACTCCTATTAGAGAATCTCTATCAGTGCAGTCTGAGATCACAACTGATCCTCATACTGTGTAGAAGAAGAAGATGCATGATCTCCTTTCGAGCTGGATGCCGACATCGCAGCACTGCCATAATAATCTCCAGGAGTCAGTTGAGAGCTAATACCAACTACCCGGCCCTTCTCAAAGGCATACTGGGTGGCCTGCATCCATGCCGCCTCATCAAACTGATGGCCAGTGGTCTGATCTGATGACTCGGCCTGACTCTCAAGCCAGGTCTGTGACGCTGCGGCCCCATATGACTCATGTAGTTGCAATTTAAAATTAAAATTGTGAATATAATATATGCAGTTAATTTTTAAACTTGAAAACAAATAATACTGACCACGATGTGATGCTGACGATCACCTCTGAGCTCCCCAGTAGCAGGATCACTATACATCCTCTGATATACGTCATACTCCATAATATCGGGTTGCTCGACAGCCTATAAGAATAAAAAATAAACTGTTAATATTTATAGTTATATAAATTATTTATAAATAATGTACGTACCAGATGCTATCTATGAGTACTGAAATAACGACTCCTAGCTCGATGAGTCACCTCCTGTCTCCACCAATTCTGCCTCCCCACCGATGATCTACTCTAAAAGGCACCACTCAACCAGTGCGCACATAATCCATCCCATACATGGGATGAAATGTACTCTAGTCGGTGTGCTCTACATGACTCGTCAAAATCTGACACTTCCGCTTTCTTCGTGGCAGCTTTTCTTAAATTGTGCAAAAACTGACGAAAGCGATCACGCATGGCCACCTCCCATGCCTTATGGATGGCGTCACGCATGGTATCCTCGATCGGATACCATAAACCCTACAAATAAATCAAAATATCATGTTAGAAATGAAATAATTTTCAAAATAAAAACTATTTATTTACGTACGTACCAACCAATGGCCGAACATAGCCTGCTGCACATCAATGGGAATATGCTCCCATGTGGTCCACGGCTGAGAGAAATAGTTGTGCAAAATAGCGCTGCCCTGTCCGACTACTATATGCGGCAAATTGTAAAAATAATAAACATTTATTATGTGAATAGATTAATGAAATCTTAGTCAAATCCACAGATTACCACACAGGTTATCACACCTCAGTGTGCATGGATCAAACCCAAGACGTTGACATCACTCAGGTACGGGGTCAGGAATCATCTATCGTGCAAGGCCGCGCCCCCTCTGCGTACTCCCTGGAGCGCCTGCAGGCTGAGGGTCATCTTCCAGCAACTCATCCGCATCAAAAGTCAGGTCATCATCCGCCAACTCACAAAATGTATCTTCGTCCATCTGAAACAGAAAATGTTAATGTTGTTAGCAAATAATTGATAATTACTATTATATATACATATATATATATTATGATTATATATAACTACCATGGAATTCTATCAGTGTTCATCTTCATCATCATCTTCATATATGTCAATGTCATCTTCATATTCCTCCTCAACATCATCGATATCCATTCGAGTTCCAGTTGCTTCATCTCTTACCATTTCAAATTCATATGTGACATAATTAACATCATCGTCATCACCGACTCTTAAATGTGGGGTGTCGTCATCGATACTCATGTATCTTTGTAAAGAAGATTGATTTTGAGTACTCTCTTGAAAAACTTCAATTCTTTGCACATCCGTGAAAGCACATTCACTTTGACTAAACTGATTGTCTCGAATTTTGATTTTTATTACACTCCACCAATCAGTCAGGTCTTTTGATGTAGCACAGTACATTGCATAATATACTTGATGTGCCTGTTGAGCCAATAAGAATGGTTCATTTACTGCGAGAACACTTTTACATTTAATATCGATGATTCCATGAGTCGGATGAACACACACACCTCTCTTTGTATCCAACCACTGACATTTGAACATGGTTATGTAATGTTGACCAATACAATAGAGTTCAATGATTTCATCAAGTATACCATAAAAGTCAACTTCATTTTCTCGATGATGAAATCCTCTCAAGATAACTCTACTGTTCATAGTTTTTTTCGATTCCCCATAGGCATGTGTGTGAAATCAAAATCCATTCACCATATATGCATTATAAGTTTTAACAAGTTTGGAAGGTGGGTTACTCAATATACACAGCCGTTTGTCAATTTTATCAGCATGTCGAGACACCTAAAAATTTGTGAAATAATTCCCAATATAGTAAACTATACATTTAATGAGTTGCTAAAAGATAACGAAATTATGTTACCAGTTTGTGAAACCACGGAGAGAAATTTTTCAGTCTGCGTTTTTCGAGAGCAGCTGCTGTAATTTGTGGAATTTGTTTCTTGATATGATTTTCATACAACCTATAAAAACCAAAGTTATTTACTGTAACATAAATGATAGTATAAGTGATATAAACACTTACAGTACAACTGATGTCATCTCTTCACAGTTGAGCAAAACATGCGTATGAGCTATGTGATGTTCATCATCCGAAAGCTAGCATTCATAAACTCCACCAAAACAAAGCTCTGGCTGGTTGAAAACAGATATTGATTGTCGATTTCATCAATATTCCTATCGTTCTGTCCCAGTTGGTTGTGTTTTGAAGGATACTCAGATTCAAAATAATGGGAGCAGAAAAAAGATATTTCCTCTTACAAATAAGCTTCTGCAATAGATCCTTCAACAGATGCTTTGATACGTACTTTTCTTTTCAATTTTTTCATGCATCTTTCAAATGGGTACATCCATAGAAACTGTACTAGACCTCCACATTTGGCTTCATATGGAAAATGTAACATCAAATGTTCCATTGAGTCGAAGAAAGACGATGGAAATATTTTTTCCAGTTTACATATAATTACAACAAAATCTTTTTCATGTTTTCCTAGAGCATCGTAATCTGCTGTAGCCGTACAAATTTCCCAAAAAAAATGAGACATGTCTGTTATGGAATCCCAAATCACAGAATTCAATAGACCTCTTAATCCAATGGGTATATGTCTTTCCATTATAACATGACAATCATGACTTTTTAATCTAGTAATATGACCATTCTTTACACATCTACCCAAATTGGAAGCACAACCATCTGGAAGTCTCAAATCTGCAATCCACTAACAAAATAATAAACGGTTTCCTTTAGACAGTGTATAAGCTGCTTTTGGTTTTAGTAACATTTCTGTTCTGACATTCTCAAATAGTTCCAGTTCTGGATGCCTGTAAATTTGGGCAAGATCTAAACATGCATTTACATTGTCTTTGCTCTTTCCTAGCGTATCCAAAACTGTATGAAACAAATTATCAAAACAGTTTTTCTCAATATGCATGACATCTAACATATGTCGGACCAACAAATTAGACCAATATGGCAAATCCCAAAATATGCTACGTTTAATCCAATGGTGTTCTTTCCCAAAACCAGAAATTTTTTGTTGGTTTATTGTGGGACCAAAATTGATGGGATGTAATGAAAAATATAACTGATTTTAACTCCGAACCTGATAGCATTTTTGGAGGTCCATCCCATTCAACTGTTCCTTTTCTGAAATGAGATCTCTTTCTGTGAAAAGGATGATCAGCTGGAAGAAATATGCGATGATAGTCAAAATAACAAGGTTTCTTTCCATGAATGAGCATAAATGCTTTGGTCTCTCCCATATAGTAAGGACATGATTTCTGACCATGTGTACTCCAGCCAGATAACATCCCATAAGCTGGGAAGTCACTAATTGTCCACATTAATGCTGCTCTTAGTATGAAATTCTGTTTCGTTGCAACATCATATGTACTGACACCAGTACTCCCCAATAAACTTAATTCATCAATCAATGGTTTCAAATAAACATCACTAATTTTCTTCGGATGTCCTGGAATTAGTAAATTCCAAAAGATATATGGCTCCTTCATCAACATCCATGGAGGAAAATTGTACGGAGTTAAAAAATCTGGCCAACATGAATATTGACTACCATAAGATCCGAACGGACATAAGCAATAATTGGAAAGGACCAGTCGAACATTTCTAGCTTCTAAAGCAAAAGATGGATGCACTCTATCAAAATGTTTCCATGAATCACCATCGGCTGGATGATTCAAGCTTTTATCGGTTGAAATATTCTCTTTATTCCATGACATCATTGTCGTTGTATTCTTAGAAATGAATAAACGCTGAAGTCTGGATGTAAGTGGAAGATATCTCAACTGTTTTACAGGAATCAAACCAGACTTCCCATGTTGTCCTTCTTTATATCTCTATTGCCCACATGTGGGACAACTATCCAACGACTCATTTTCCCCAGAATATAAAATGCAGTCACTTGAACATGCATGAATCTTTTGACAAGTAAGTCCCAAATTTTGAACCAGCCTCTTACTCTCATAGTAATTTGCAGGAAAAACTTTTCCTTTGAGTAACATTTTTTTAAGCAAAGAAAATATCTGGTCAAAACAGGTGTTTGACATTCCGTTATCTGATTTGATAGATATAAATTTTGAAACTGCTTCTAATTTTCTCATCTTGCAGCCGGGATATAATGCATCCTTAGCAGACCTCAAAAACGCATAAAATTCAGACAGTGACAACTCAGGATTTGATGTTATATCAGCCGGAGTTTCTGTATGTTGAACAGATGAACCTGCAACATCATGTACTAAATCATGAAACCGGGATGGATCCGGAATCAAGTTGGTATCACCTGCTCTGGAACTGCGTTCACCGTGTTGATACCAAAAAACATAATCTGGTTGAAAACCAAAATGCAAGAGATGTCCCCCCAACTTTTTCAAACGTTTCAAACGTTCTCAATGCACATTTTCTACAAGGTCATTTTATTTTGTGTTCTGAAACAAATTCTGGATTTGATGCCATAAATGATAAAAAAGTCTCCACACCCTCTGCATATACTAGATTTAAACCAGAACTGTTTGGATTTCTACGTTGATTTATCCATATGCGGTCACCTAATAATGATTGTTGATGACCTCATTGTTCCATATTTTTCTATAAAATATAAAAGTATTACTGGTTTTGAATAATTTGTTAGAAAAAACACTCAAGCAAGGAAAATTATAGAGTTTACATCATACACGACTAACGAAAGGAGAAATGTATATAATATAAAAATATATATTATTTTAATATTAATAATAAAATATACTAATAATGTAATAATGTTATTATTCCTAATTATTGGTAGTTATTGGTATTTATTGGTAATTATTCCTAATTATTGGTAATTATATGAATAATTACCAATAATTAGGAATAATAACCAATAATTAGGAATAATTACCAATAATTAGGAATAATAACTTTATTAGTATATTTTATTATTAATATTAAAATAATATAATTTTTTATATTATATACAATTATTCTTTCATCTATGTGTTTTCTGTCTCCACATACAAATATTACATGTAGAGATAGAAAACACACAGATGAAAGGAGAATTGTATATAATATAAAAAATTATATTATTTTAATATTAATAATAAAATATACTAATAATTTATTATTAGTAATTTTTCCTAATTATTGGTAATTATTCCTAATTAGTGGAAATTATTGGTAATTATTCTGAATTATTGGTAATTATTGATAATTATTCCTAATTATTGGGAATTATTCATAATTATCGGTAATTATTGGTAATTATTGGTAATTATTGGTAATTACTCCTAATTATTGGTAATTATTCCTAATTATTGGTAATTATTACTAATTATTGAAAATTATTACTAATTATTTGTAATTATTACTAATTATTACTAATTATTACTAATTATTGGTAATTATTACTAATTATTAGTAATTATTACGAATTATTTCTAATTATTACTAATTATTGGTAATTATTACTAATTATTATTATTATTGGCAATTATTATTAATTATTACTAATTATTGGTAATTATTATTAATTATTACTAATTAGTGGTAATTATTGGTAATTATTACTAATTATTACGAATTATTGGTAATTATTCCTAATTATTACTAATTATTAAAAATTATTACTAATTATTACTAATTAGTGGTAATTATTCTTAATTATTAGTAATTATTCCTAATTATTGGTAATTATTCCTAATTATTGGTAATTATTGGTAATTATTCCTAATTATTGGTAATTATTGGTAATTATCAGTAATTATTGGTAATTATTGGTAATTATTACTAATTATTGGTAATTATTACTAATTATTACTAATTATTACTAATTATTGGTAATTATTACTAATTATTGGTAATTATTACGAATTATTTCTAATTATTGGTAATTATTACTAATTATTACTAATTACTACTAATTATTGGTAATTATTACTAATTAATACTAATTATTGGTAATTATTCCTATTTATTACTAATTATTACTAATTATTACTAATCATTACTAATTATTAATAATTATTACTAATTAGTGGTAATTATTGGTAATTATTCCTAATTATTACTAATTATTACTAATTATTGGTAATTATTCCTAATTATTACTAATTATTACTAATTATTACTAATTATTATTAATTATTACTAATTAGTGGTAATTATTAGTAACTATTACTAATTATTACTAATTATTGGTAATTATTACTAATTATTACTAATTATTGGTAATTATTACTAATTATTACTAATTATTGGTAATTATTACTAATTATTGGCAATTATTACTAATTATTGGTAATTATTACTAATTATTGGTAATTATTACTAATTATTGGTAATTATTAATAATTATTACTAATTATTGCTAATTATTGGAAATTATTCCGAATTATTGGTAATTATATGAATAATTACCAATAATTAAGAATAATTACCAATAATTAGGAATAATAACATTATTAGTATATTTTATTATTAATATTAGAATAATATAATTTTTTATATTATATACAATTCTCCTTTCATCTGTGTGTTTTATTTCTCCACATACTAATATTACATGTGGAGACAGAAAACACACAGATGAAAGGAGAATTGTATATAATATAAAAAATTATATTATTTTAATATTAATAATAAAATATACTAATAATGTAATAATGTTATTATTCCTAATTATTGGTAATTATTACTAATTATTACTAATTATTACTAATTATGACTAATTAATACTAATCATGGATAATTAGTGGTAATTAGTAAATTATGACTAATTATTTGTAATTATCGGTAATTATTACTAATTATGGATAATTATTGGTAATTAGTAAATTATTACTAATTATTGTTAATTCTTGGTAATTATTGGTAATTATTACGAATTATGGATAATTATTGGTAATTATTACTAATTATGGATAATTATTGGTAATTATTGGTAATTATGGATAATTATTAGTAATTATTACTAATTATGGACAATTATTTGTAATTATTACTAAATATTGGTAATTATTACTAATTATTGCTAATTATTGCTAATTATTATTAATTATTACTAATTATTGGTAATTATTGGTAATTTTTACTAATTATTCCTAATTATTGGTAATTATTACTAATTATTAATATTTAGTACTAAATATTGGTAATTATTGATAATTATTACTAATTATTAGTAATTATTACTAATTATTTTTTAATTATTGGTAATTATTACTAATTATTTGTAATTATTAATAATTATTACTAATTAGTGGTAATTATTACTAATTATTACTAATTATTGGTAATTATTAAAAATTATTACTAATTATTGGTAATTATTGGAAATTATTACTAATTATTGGTAATTATTGGAAATTATTACTAATTATTGGTAATTATTGGAAATTATTACTAATTATTGGTAATTATTACTAATTATTAGTAATTATTTCGAATTATTACCAATTATTGGTAATTCTTGGTAATTATTACTAATTATTCCTAATTATTAGTAATTATTAGTAATTATTACTAATTATTAGCATTTATTCTTAATTATTTGAAATTATTACTAATAATTTCTAATTACCATTATCTATGAAAAAAACTAATAATTTAAATTTATTAAGTAACAAAACAATGTAAACATAATTAAATTACAATTAATTAAGAATAATTGAAACTAATAAAAAATTTAAAATAAATATTAAATTAAAATGAACATAAATACCTTTAAAATTGATCTAAGGTTGATTTCAGATCGTTCTTGAAAACTTCAATATCAACTCCAAAAAAAAATTAAACTTAAGAAACGCTAAACTCTAGAAATAGAATTTTGAGAGAAGGTGAAGATCGAGTTTGAGAATGAATGGAAAAAAACGGATGGGGGGTATTTATTGGTTAGATTATTTGCGACGGGCCTATTTGCGACGGTACCCGTCGCAAATACCTTAGCCATCATTTATTACGGTCAATGGTTAAATAGTTATTTGCGACGGGTCCCGTCGCAAATACTACCCTGCCGAAATACTATTTGCGATAGGAGTATATTCCAATCGCAAATAGCTGTTACCGCCGCCGGTTATTTGCGACGGGTGGTAGCCGCCCATCGCAAATACGTTTCCCACGATTTGGCGCGTAAAGCGCGCCGGTCCTTTTGCGACGGGGAAAGCTAACCCGTCGCAAAAGACTACTTATTTGCGACGGGCGAATTCCCCCGTCGCAAATAAGTTTTTAACAGGGCTATTTGCGACGGGATTTATCCCCGTCGCAAATACCCATTTTTCTCGTAGTGGTACTTCGGTATGTCAAACTTTAGTGTGTCGACTTCTGTGTGTCCTACTTCGGTCTGTCGAACTTCAGTGTGTCCCACTTCTGTTTCGGTGGGTCGAATTCGGTTTCAGTGTGTCGGCTTCAGTTTTGGGATGTTGACTTCTGTTTTGGTGTGTCGAATTCGGTTTCAGTGTATCGACATTGATTTCGGTGTGTCAGCTTATGTTTCTGTGTGTTGACTTCGGCTTCGGTGTGTTGACTTCGGTTTTAGTGTGTCGGCTTTGGTTTGACGAACTAACCATCAATGCCAGGGAATCTAGAAAGATTTCAAAGTGTCTATCTTACCAGACTAAGTGTTATGAAAATGTTTTTGTATAAATACATTTTTAAACATTTTTATTTATGAATATAAGTGATTGAATTATTACAGTATACATTTCTGTATGACATAATTGATTTACTAAGGGATATTAAACTGGCCTGAAAGATTACAATCTGTATATTGACATTATTTGTGACTATGAAAACTAAAATATCTTGGAGGGTCCAAAAAATTCCTTTTTATACCTCTTGGAATAACATTAACATGATTTACATAAGGAATAATAATTCATCTTTCATATATTATTCCCATTACTCAACTTCTTTTATATGAATTTTTTCTATATCCCTAAATTTATTATATTTTTTAGAATAAATAGTAGTGGTATTTGGTTTCACTCATATTAAAAATCATATAAATATTCTATGATGGTCATCAAGAGACAAGGAAACAAGGTTTCCCTCTTCAAGAAATGATACAATTGGATTGTATAATGGTGGTTATATTCTCATAAATATCATCACTATTTTAACATATTTCATTTAATCAACAAATCCATAGATTGATATCAAAACATCAATGATATGGTTAAAGAAATAATTTACTCTCTCATTTTGGATCATCTTTAAATAACTAAACATAATATTAAACACTCATAGTTCTACTTGTTTTATATTAGGGTATCAATTTTTGATGGATAATTTATCCTAAATTGGTTTTGTTGATATAAAATAAAAAACAATTATTTATATTCTATTTGACATAGATATAGACAAATAATTTTAAGACCACACATTAGTATTGAGAAACATCACGTTCACATTATTTATCAACATATTCAAAATATAATTTATAGGAACTTCAAGAAATTTTTCTGAATAGTGGTCAAGTAAATGAGATAATTGAAGATAAATTATTCATTTAATCTATATTTGGTTGTTTAATAAATCAAATAATGTTATTAATTTTCCATTAAAAACATTATATATGTTTTAAATTCGCAATTGATAATTTTTTAAAGAATAAATCTTTTCGATATAATACCACTTGTTGCTTCTAGAAGAAAACAAATAAACAATAAGAGTGGGGTGGGGGGGGGGTTCAATTAGGGTGTTATGTTTTTTTAGAAGGATCATGTTTTCATATTAGAATGAATCATTTGATCCTTTCAATAAAATTACAAAACAATATCTATGTAAAGAAATTAAATACATTGATATGGTGATTATACTTGTTTCCCTATTAAGGGATATTCCAATGAGTATACCCCATCATTGTGTTGATATAACAGGTGATATAAACATTGAATTTATATAATTTAAAATTTTATGAAAGATGAACTATCGATCCAAAGGTCACCCCTTCTTTCTCCCTATCCACTCACTATATTAAAAGAGAGTTACATGAATTTTGTGGCCTAAAAATCACTTATAATAGTTCTTGGTAAGAAATAAAAAGGAAACCAACATCAGTTTCTTCAATGAACATCCATTATTCTATCCAACTATGCCTTTTAGTAAAATTATTCAAAATTGTGTACTCTCTTAACTCTAAAAATGTTTCAATTAATTCAATTGCATCCAATAACTCAATACTCCTCTAATTTTAAGGGTTAAATATTCCCAATGAAATTTCTCTATTAATTTTATCATGTATTCTATTAAATAGGTCGTGAATCCAGCCATTAATATTTAATTATACTTTCAAAAAGAAAACCTTAATGCAAAAAATCTGAGATTGATTCAAATTTTTGGAATCATACAGTATTTATTTTATTTATGGAATGACTGAATTCATTACTATGTGATTGTAATTAAATATTACAAGGTCTGAAATGATGTAATGCCTTATGAAATGCTCTTTAGGGAATATGAAGATCCATGAAATCTAAGTGAGACCATAATTTAAATTGTCAATATATTTTGATGTGATCTCTCCAAAACTTCTTAGTAATGGTACATATTTTGGCATGGACCACTGATTTAAGAATTTCCTCATATTTCTTAGTGCATTATGATTTCGATAAACATTTAAAATATTCATCATATTTATTTCCCCCACATTCAATGTTGAATGGGGATCCTCAATTCATAAACCACAAAAATGTGATGAATTCTTTGGTCCACAACTGGCTAGTTATTCACAATATTGAATAGAGATATACTTCTATACCCATTATCATTGTCATGACACTTTATCATATTATATAAATTTAGTATTATTTAACCTTGATTTTGGAATGGTACAATATGATTCAATGAAAATTCATCAAAAATAAAATAAAAAATTTCATTTAAATTCTATGTAGAATTCACAATGCTATGACCCAAATCCATAATATGTATCCATATTCCTTGTTTTGAAGTCAAAACCACCATACTAGATAATTGAAATACAATATTTTTCATTATATGGTCCAAAAATTTCTATTTATTTAGAATAGGTGGGTAATAAACCCAAACACCATCAAACCTATTATAATTATTCTATATGAATATTGAAATCTTGGTTCATAATTAATAACTCAAATATGGCCTAGTTTTATCCCCAATAGAAACAAATAGAACTAATAAAAAATTCCAAATCCTCCATTATATACAGAACTCATTTTTCTAATAAACACAACCTCTAATAATATTGGTTCTAATGAATGTATAATAATATTTATTTTTCTAATAGAGATGTATTTTCTGTAAAATTTAATATATATTTCCTTAATCATTTATTTCTATTTTTTTGGATATCACATGATAAATTAATATCATATTCTTATATATCATTAACAGGTCATCAACATATAACATAAGGTATATATCATCACGATTTACACATTTTTTACAAACACATGTATCATGCTTTATATAGTAAATGTTATTATCCTGTATAAATTAATGAAATTTATGGTACCACCATTTTGATAATAATTTCTGATTATATAGTGAATTATTAATTTAATAAACACTTTTTGATTTAAACAATTACACATTACATTTGGGAGGTATTGTGTAAATATTTTCCTCTAACTCACTGTGAAAAAATACAGTTTTAACATCGAGTTATTATAAATTAAATACGTAATTGTAGTAAAATGAAAATGAAATATAAATTTCAAATGATAAAAAATAATAGAATTGATTTTATTATTATAGAACCCTTCCTATTATATTAATTATATAGAAATAATTCTTGATTTATATTAAATATTATTTCCATATAATTTATAACAATATTTTTTTAATAAATCAAATTATAGAAAATTATATTTGAATTATTATGTTTATTCAAACCTCCAGTGTGTTATATTTTTTATATGGAATCCATTTACTCAATCAAGGAATAAATACACATTTTAGAATCAAAAATATCAATTAATTTATTTTAGGACCAAGATTGACCATTAATTAAATCTGAAGACACAATGAATAAAAATCTAGACACACCTTTCTGGAAAAATCATGAAAAAGGAGATCTATCAAATAAGATCTAGTTTGAAAAAATATTAACCCCACTATAAAATTTACTTCAACAGAGTCCCTATAAATTCATGTTTTCACATAAAAGGGAATATTTTATTTTAAACATCATCCTATTTAATTTTTTCCTATTTGATTTCTTATAAACATATTATTCTCATAAATGAGGATTACTATGTAAAACCTATTTCAATGTCATTTTTTCCGAAGTTACTCTAATCCCTTGACACTAACTTTCCCAAAATACTAATTTTATGACAATAATATCTATTTCTTTACGTTTTATATTGATCATAGTCATATAATATATGGTTTTATAATTTAAATATATGACTTATTCATATGGTAATTTATGATAACTATGTGAGTTACTTTGATGAATATAAGACATCCCTCCTATAATATGTAGGAAAATTTACTTTTATTAAAAGAACCTAATGACCGTGGATTTATTTTTAATTTCGATAAACATAATTTTAAACTATATGAAATCATATAATACTTTAGAATCAAATTAAATCTTAATATATCCCTAAAGAATCATAAACCATGACATAAATAACACAATCCTTATGTTGGTGTATAATAAGTGCACCAATTAACCATGAATTCAAATCCGAAATGGAAAATTAGAACAAATTAGTCTATTTAAATGAATACCATTTTTGTTTAGGGAATACATAAGAGCTGTAATTGAGGACTAGCCTATAAATATTTTCCACATGTATTTTATAACATTATGAAATATTAGAACATAAATAATTTATTAGGTGGATCCAAAAAAAATCCGTCAATATACATAGTTTCCACCACCAAACTACAATTAATAATAACATTCCCTAAAATATATCCCTCTTATACCCAAAAAGGGATTTTTTAGAGATTATAATACTATTTGTTCTCATGAATTAAATAAATGATGATAATTTTATTGTTTATATTCTTCTCATATTTCCAAAAATTATATAAGGATTTCATATATTAAAACTGGTATGAAAAGAATTAATAATGTATGGAAGATACAATTTATGTATTCTATAAACTTGGTTCATGAAATTAATTACCCCAAATAATATCACCAATAAACATTAATGTATGTAGTGAAATTGAATGAAATTCTTATGGATATAAAAATCTTTGATTTGAAGCTGATGATATCATGATCAAAGGTAAATCATAGATAACAAGATTAACCAATGATATAGTTGAAAATATATTTAATTTTTAATAAGGGGTACTAATTATTGACTATTTCATTATATAAGAAATAAAAAAAACTATGAAAACATTAACCCCAATCCTTATGTTTGAAAAATAAAATTAGTGTTAATCACAGTGATCCCTTATGACTAATAAATCCCTTCCAAAGGACTTCCTCCAACTAAATATTTATCTCCTTGAGTTCCATTTATGTAATATTTAGAATAGCGAAACAACAAATAAATACTTTTCAAAACAACACATGCTAGAATAATATCCTCAATAACTATAGGAGGAATAAGTGCGGAGGGTATCAAATGAAATCGTTGGAACAATATTATCATCACTAAAACAATTAAAATAATCTATTTATTTCAGATTAAAATATATAATGACAAAAAAATCTATTATAATTGTTGGTGTATATATAAAAATAATTTCAAATACATATCAAACCAAAATAGATCATAATATTAGGGGGGAAAATAAAAACTCCAACCAAAAAATAAAAAACCTCACATAAACATGAAAATATATATACTCCAACAATAAAATGAATAAATCCATAAGAAGGGCATTTATATCCTTTACATACATGTTAGAATAATGATAAAAACATGAAATTATATTAAAATGAGATAAAATCTATATTTTTTTATTTCCATCACCATTTCTACCTTGATGAACCTATAATCAAATATCTATAAAGAGGTAAGTCTTCTTGCACACTTTGTATAAAAAATACAATCATATATTTAAAATGTTAGTTCATCTATTGGGAGTGATTATATAACTCAATAAAATAACACTATATATTCTATAAATTCTCACTTAACTAAAAAAGAAAATAGAAGTATTTATTTTAGAAGAATCAAATACATTATTTTTAATTTTTTTTGCGTTTTAAAAAAATAGACACACTTAAAATGAATCTATTATTTTAGAACAAGAGTGCATAAATTCTTTTTATTAACTAACTAAAAATAGTAAAATCTCATACCATTTAAATTAATAATCAAAGATAATAATTAATAATTTGTATCTCACCTCTATGGAAAAAATATATATTATTTGAAATGAAACCACCCTACCGGCAGTGGTATGATCCCACCATCTCACTCGTGTCATGTCATTTAAGAATTATTTAAAAAAGTCAACTAAAATTAAAAAAAATCCTAACCAACTAATAGAATATATTTTCATTTACTATAGAGCTCTATCATCCTATGATGTTTCAAATAGTATTATAAATCAATTAATTTAATAAAAAATTACATATATCTAAATCCAAACATTATTAATTTAAATAGACCCATTTATGTTTAAGAGAGAAAAACTATACTTGATGATATCAAAAATAACATTCATATTTACAATGATAAGAAATATTTCATTAATATAACAGTACATACTCAAAAATTTATTTTATTAATGAAAATAATTCTATTACCCCCCAAACTATCTTTGATAATGTGATAATCAATTAAAGATACATTTTCATCAAGAAAAAATCATACCAGTATTAGTTAGTTGTAATAACGGTTTAACCAAAACTAATACATTAATTTATATTTTTATAAGTCAATAAAAACAAAATAATTATTTTATTTATATCATAATTGAAACAAATATCTTAAAATACATTTAGTTCCATGATTCTGGTCATTTTTTGTTTAAAAATAATGGAACAAATTTAAAAAGATACTAAATCACAGAAGAGAAATGACAGAAAACATAAGAATGAGGGTTTATTTTAAAATATTGGAGGAGGAATTGAATCATCTACCTTAATGGTGGATATTAAAATTTAAAGGCTTCTATGGTGCATCAACAACATTATTTTAAGGACCAGGCCTTAAACATTACAAATCAAAAATTAAATGAATAATTCACATTGAGGATCTTTTCATGTTTAGAGTTTTAGATAATAAGGACATAACTATTACATTACGTCTCAAAAATTACAAGTTATACACTTATACAGATTTCCCATTTTTTTCATAAAATAAAAACTATTGAAAAAAAGATTCATGTATAATCCCATGTTTTAGACAACATTACTTTTCCTTGATCCCATCATTGACCCTATTCATCTTTATGTCCTGTGAAAAGCATTTCAAAATATGGTATAAGTATAAAAACCCCAATAAGGGTTATAAAAAAAGAAAGAAAACATTATTTCATCAATATATACATAAAAAAAGTTCTTAAACATAACTCATGAAATCATAAAATTTACATTGTAAACACAGATCATAAAGGTAACTTGTGGCATCCATATCAAACATACATTGTAGCTTTCACAGCTACGTAGGGAGTTACATTTGGAATACCAATCATAGAATATTCCTTAAATATCTTTGGATAAACATTCACGTTTACCTCCTTCATGTTACCCAATGCATTGGAGTTCTATATTGGGCTCACCCTCCCTAGTTTTATAACGGAACCACCAGTATACATAAACAATTCCCATGAACCATAACACATAAAAACGCATAATGGAAAGATAAAATTTCCACATTTCAATGAAAATATATCATTTAAATATATTGAAATAATTAATTATTTCTCAAATACATTTTGAATACCAACATACATAAAAAGATTTTAGGGAATTTATTTACCTTTTAAAAACATTTTGTCTTGTTAAGGAAGCCAAAGATCAAATAATACTCGCAGGGGTGGAAAGTTCGTCGTTACTGATTACGTTAAAAAGAAACATTCATTTTTATTGTCATTTAGTAAAACGCTTCATAGAAAAATATTTCCTTTTAATTAGCGAAAAGTCAAATGTGTTTATACAATGTATAATAGAATGTAGTGTATTAAAACAAAATATGCCTCAATGAAAGGAGATTGAGACAAAGTCCCTTACCTCATGTCTGACCAGACTCGTATGTTTTTTAATCACCTTAATAATAAACTAAAGTTAGTTTATAATTTCTTAGGAACATTTTTCAAGTTTATTATTCCTTTTATATCATATATTAACATGTTATAAACATTATGTAATTATTTAAGTTAATAGCGGTCGTTTTGTCGATATTTGGTACTCGAGTAAAAAATGAACATCATATATTTACAAGTAGCATATGTGGTCAAAAGTACATTATTTCAAAATAACATTAATGGTTTAGATATCATATATATTATATATTTCTATTATATACAAGTATTTATAATAGTACAAGACATTGGGAGGAAAGAAATGAAATTCACCCTTCATGGAGACGGTAAGCCGAACGTACGCCTGAACTCTACGTTCATTTCTATTTATTATTTTAATGGAATTAAAACATAATGATACATAGGTATATTATAATTAATTTATAATATCATATATATAATCTCAATAACTCCATTTTTTATACATTCCACGTAAGGAATGAATTAGTCATATCACTTTGAGGTGGAGGTAGTCCACACTTCCTCAAATAAAATTATCGCGTTTACCCATAATGGAATCCATAAAAGGTATTCTATAAATGAAAAATACAGAAGCATATAAATAATATATATATTATATATATCATAAATAAATACAGTACCATCATAGTGGCCACCAAAATAGGTGGTAGGATAAGATTGAACAATCATCGTTTCGTGAGGCGTTAGTTTGCCGTCCACAGAAACAGTATGTTCTTTACCCATTAGATGGAGGTGTGTGTAAGTGTAGTTCGAATACATCACATAACAACATACTAGTATATTTAGGAATCCTTTTTTGTCATAAAAGAAAGGGAAAAAATATTTTAGGTGGTTGAATAAGGAAAATAAAACAAAATAACTTAAGAGAAGACATTACCTTTAAACCATGTAACTCCCTTTGGTTTGAACCAAATGGGGTTTTTAATGTGCCTTATTCCTAAGGTATGTCTTAAAGGTTGATGAGAGTGATCTTGAGAGATTATTTGGGGAGGGGTTGGATAATCCTATGGGCTTTAGAGGTGTGAATAATGGGTTATAGTTGAGGGATTTTTATAAGGTGGGGGGGGGGTTTGGGCTCTTTAGGAATGTGTGAAAATATTATATTATTATATAATGATTTTTTATTTTTTAAATGTACAAAACTTATTCAAATAAAATATAAATTTACTCATAGTCGAAATAAAATCATGCAGTAAGATTTGTACTGGTTTTCGATATTATTTTAATCTTTATAATCTTATTTATTTAAATCATTTATTAATGAGGTAAACACTGCATCATTATTGTGTAAAAATAATTTAATTTATATGAATTCTAAAAATTATAAAAAAAATACCATGATGTAGGAAATATCTTTACAATTCAAATAAATATTTATATTTGAAGAGATAACTTATATAACCCCATGTAAATATTAATTTAATAAAAGATATTTGTTTATGTCAATTTTTTACATAAATTAATTAATATAATGTTTCATTACCACTCATAAGTGGATTCATGGGGTACCAAAATTGACCCAAGGATTCCCATGGTCGGATATGTATCAACTAAAAGGAATAAGTCAGATGTTAAGGGTAATTTAATATTATTATAATTTTATTTGTTTACCCTTAATTACCAGATTAACCTTTTAACCATGGTAAATAAAATATTTTCGGAAGTTAATATTCATAATGTATAAAAATAAAAGTTACCTATTTACCCAATATAGACCTCCTCATTAAAAATATGGATCTATTTTTCCATATTTAAAACATAGAAGTGGTAGAAATTTATTTAAAATTAATTTCCTCTATAAAAAAACGTGTTTTTATGAAATAACTATCAAAAAAGTTACACTTGTTTATGTCCAATTTCAATGTGAAATTACTTCCATTGAGAAAAATTGGATTAAATGGTAAAAATATATTCAAATCACACTTTAAATCCAATAAAAAAGATAATCTATCCATATTAATTAATTATATTAAAAGGCAGTTTTGAATTAAAATACAGTATATTCCACTATCCATCAAAAATTGAATTTTATCATAAAAATACCTGAAATTTTACCCAATGTGAATTTTGATGTGCCGATTATAAATAAGAAGAATATTTGGTCCGGTATAAAATATAAAAGTTACCAAAACTAGATTTAACATGGATTCACCCTCAAAAGAAGTTAAATCAACCTTTTAATGTAAATTATGCTTAAAATTAGATTCATTCACATTTTTAGCCACTATTTTTTATGGGATAAATGTAATAACGTTTAAAAAACATGTATAATTATATTGTAGTTAGTTCTGTTCATTCCTACTAAAACAACGACTAGGTGTTAACTTCCATTTAAAATAAAAATATTATATTATTAATGTGCAACATAATATTTAAAAGAAATCTATTTTTGTGTATCGGGAATGCCATCGAACATAGTAACCACTTTAAAGTAAAATTAATATTTAATTCACAAAATACTAATTAAAATGAAAATTTATTATTTATTTATTTAACTTGGATGTTACATCTTTCCCCCCTTTTGGAAATTGCATCCTCACAAATTTATTCACTTATCAAATAAATGGGGCTATTTATCCCTCATAGCATTTTTACACTAGTACAGTCATGACCTTTAGCGGCCGCCAAAAGCCGTCGCTAAAGGTCTATAGCATCTACCCAGTGTCCAACAAGTGGTGGCCGCTTTTTCACCATCGTTGTTGCTATTAGCGACCGCTAAAGGTGGTGATGGAAACAGCTATAGCGGCCGGTAAATGGCGGCCGCTATAGATTTTAATTTTTTTTTTTTAAAAAATTCAATTACACAATAATATATACCCAAATAAATCTAATCAGTCATCTTCCAAGCTCCACATCCATCATCAAATATAACTGCATAAAAAAATTTAATAACAAAATTAGTACCGAATAATAATTAGAATGTTGTACGGTGGTTTTAGGTCAATCTGTGGTCGTCCGCTGTGAATTTGACCGTTAGACGCCCGCTTTGGCCGTTTATGACACCAGAACTCCGTTCTCGGTTACCACGAGCACACGGAACGTCCGATTGACAAGTCGTCTGCTCAACCACTTCCCAGATCACTCACCCGTATTTGTCGTCTAATTTCAGGCCATTCTGACTTCGTTCGGCCCATTTGGACCCCCCACGCGTGTTTATAAAGCATGCACATCACTTAAAACATGCATTTTGAGTCGTACCGCACAAACCACACATCTGATTGATGTTCTGTCTGTGCGTACATGTCATGAATAATAATTAAAATGTTACATGGTGGTTTCATGTCAATCCGCGGTCGTCCGCAATGAATATGACCGTTAGACGCCCGTTTTGGCCGTTTATGACACCAGAACTGCGTTCTCGTTCACCGCAGGCACACGGCACGTCCGATTGACATTCTGTATGCTCGACCACTTCACAAATCCCTCACCTGTATTTTTAGTCTTATTTCAGGCCATTTCGACTTAGTTCGGCCCGTTTGGACCCCCCACGCGCGTTTATGAAGCGCTCGCATCACTTAAAACACGCATATTGAGACGTACCGTGCAAACCGCACGTCCGATTGATATTCCGTCTCCGCGTACACATCAAGAATAATAATTAGAATGTTTCATGGTGGTTTCAGGTCAATCTGTGGTCGTTCGCTATGAATTTGACCATTAGACGCCCGTTTTGTCCGTTTATGACACCAGAACTGCGTTCTCGGTCACTGCGGGCACACGGCATGTCCGATTGATGCGTCGTCTACTCAACCACTTCATAAATCACTCACCCATATTTTTCATCTGATTTCAGGCAATTACAACTTCGTTCGGCCCATTTGGGCCCCCACGCCTGTTTATGAAGTGCACGCATCACTTAAAACACTCATATTGAGCCTTACCGTGAAAACCACAAGTCTGATTGACGTGTCGTCTACGCGTACATGTCACGAATAATAATTATATTGTTTTACAGTGGTTTCAGGTCAATCTGAGGTCATCTGCAATGAATTTGAGCGCTTGACGCCCGTTTTGGCCGTTTGTGACACCTGAAATGCGTTCTCAGTAACCGCGAGCACACGGCATGTCCGATTGACGTGTCGTCTGCTCGAAAACTTCACAAATCAGTCACCAATATTTTTCGTCTGATTTCATGCCATTCAGAATTCTTTCGGCTTGTTTGGACCGCCCCACGCGAGTTTATGAAGCGCGCACATCACTTAAAACACGCATATTGAGCCGTACCGCGCAAACCGAAAATCCGATTGATCTTCCGTTTGCACATACACATCAAAAAAAATAATTATATTGTTTCACGGTGGTTTTAGGTCAATCCGAGGTCATCCTCTATAAATTTGACCGTTAGATGCCCGTTTTGGCTGTTTGTGACACCGGAACTGCGTTCTTGGTCACCGCGGGCACACGACACGTCTGATTGACATTCTATCTTCTCAACCACTTCAAAAATCACTCACCCATATTTTTCGACTGATTTCAGGCCATTCTAACATTGTTCGGCCCATTTGGACCCCCACACGTGATTATGAGGCGCACACATCACTTAAAACAAGCATATTGAGCATTACCGCACAAAAAACACATCTGATTGACGTGCCATCTACGCGTACACGTCTCGAAAAACAATATATTGTTTCACGGTGGTTTTAGGTAAATCCGAGGTTTTATGCTATGAATTTAACCGTTTGATGCCCGTTTTGGCCGTTTGTGACACCAGAACTGTGTTCGCGGTCACCATAGGCACACGACACGTCCGATTGACAGGCCGTCTACTCGACCACTTCAAAAATCACTCACCCGTATTTTTCGTCTGATTTCAGGCCATTCCAACTTCGTTCGGCCTGTTTGGACCCCCACGCACGTTTATGAAGCGCACACATCACTTAAAACACGCATATTGAGCTGTACCGCGCAAACCGCACATCCAATTAACGTGTTGTCTACGCGTACTCATCACGAATAATAATTATAATGTTTCATGGTGGTTTCAGGTCAATCTGTGGTCGTTTGATATGAATTTGACCGTTAGACGCCTGTTTTGGCCATTTTTGACACCAGAACTGCGTTCTCGGTCCCCGCGGGCACACGACACATCTGATTGACGTGGCGTCTACTTGACCACTTCAAAAATCACTCACCTATATTTTTCGTCTGATTTCAGGCCATTCCAACTTCGTTCGGCCCATTTGGACCCCCCACGCGCTTTTATGAAGCGCGCACATCACTTAAAACACGCATATTGAGACGTACCGTGCAAACCGCACATCCGATTGAAATTTCATCTATGCGTACACATCACAAATAATAATTAGAATGTTTCATGGTGGTTTCAGGTCAATCATTGGTCATCCGCTATGAAATTGACCTTTAGATGCCTGTTTTGGCCGTTTATGACACCAGAACTGCATTCTCGGTCACCGCGGGCACACGATACGTCCGATTGACGTGTCGTCATCTCGACCACTTGACAAATCACTCACCAGTATTTGTTGTCTGATTTCAGGCCATTCCGACTTCATTAGACACGTTTGGACCCCCCACACGTGTTTATGAAGCACACACCTCACTTAAAACACTCATATTGAGACGTACCGCTCAAACCACACATCCGATTGACATGCCGTCTATGCGTACATGTCACGAATAATAATTAAAATGTTTCACGGTGGTTTCAGGTCAATATATGGTCATTTTCTATGAATTTTAGCGTAAGATGCCTATTTTGGATGTTTATGACAAAAGAACTGCGTTCTCGGTCACCGCGCGCACACGGCACGTCCAATTGATGTGTCGTCTACTTGACTACTTCAAAAATCACTCACCCGTATATTTCGTCTTATTTCAGGCCATTCTGATATCGTTCGTCCCGTTTGGACCCCCCCCCCCCCACGCGCGTTTATGAAACACGCGCCTCACTTAAAACACACATATTGAGACGTACTGCGCAAACCGTAAGTCTGATTGATGTACTATCTGTACGTACACGTCACGAATAATAATTAGAATGTTTCACGGTAGTTTCAGGTCAATATGTGGTCGTCCGCCATGAATTTGACTATTAGACGCCCGTTTTGGCCGTTTGTGACACTAGAACTGCGTTCTCGGTCACCGCGGGCACACGACACGTCCGATTGACGTGTCCTCTACTCGACCACTTCAAAAATCACTCACCCGTATTTGTCGTCTGATTTTAGGCCATTCTAACTTCGTTCGGCCCGTTTGGACCCCCACACGCTTTTATAAAGCGCACACATCACTTAAAACACGCATATTGAGCCTTACCGCGCAAACCGCACGTCCGATTGATGTGTAGTCTCCGTGTAAATGTCACGAATAAAATTTATATTGTTGCACGGTGGTTTCTGGTCAATCTGTGGTCGTAAGCTATGAATTTGACCGTTAGACGCCCGTTTTGGCCAATTATGACACCAGAAATGTGTTCTCAGTCACCGCGGGCCCACGGCACGTCCTATTGACGTGCCTTCTACTCGACCACTTCAAAAATCATTGACCAGTATTTTTCATTTGATTTCAGGCCATTCTGACTTCGTTCGGCCCGTCTGGACCCCCCCATGCACGTTTATGAAGCACACGCATCAATTAAAACATGCATTTGGAGCCTTACCGCGCAAACCGAAAGTCCGATTGATGTGCTGTCTGTGCGTACCCGTAAAGAATAATAATTATATTGTTGCACGTTGGTTTCGGGTCAATAAGAGGACGTTCACTATGAATTTGACCGTTTGACGCCCGTTTTGGCTGTTTATGACACCAGAACTGTGTTCTCGGTCACCACAGCCCCACGACACATCCGATTGATGTTCTGTCTACTCGACCACTTCAAAAATCACTCACTTGTATTTTTCGTCCGATTTCAGGGCATTACGACTTTGTTCGGTCGGTTTGGACCTCTCATGCGCGTTTATGAAGCGCGCGCATCACTTAAAACATGCATATTGAGCCGTACCACCCGAACCACATGTTCGATTGACGTGCCGTCTGCACGTACACATCACGAATAATAATCATATTGTTTCACGGTGGTTTCAGGTTAATCCTAGGTTGTCTTCTATGAATTTCACTGTTAGACGCCCGTTTTGGGCGTTTTTGACACCAGAACTGCGTTCTCGGTCACCGCGGGCAAACGACATGTCCGATTGACATGCCCTCTTCTCGACCCCTTCCAAAATCACTCACCCCTATTTTTCGTCTGATTTCAGGCCATTCCGACTTCGTTCGGCCCGTTTGGACCTCCCCACGTGCATTTGTGAAGCGCGCACATCACTTTAAACACACATATTGAGCCTTACCGTGCAAACCGCATGTCTGATTGATATGTCGTATGAGTGTACATGTCACGAATAATAATTATATTGTTTCACGGGGGTCTCAGGTCAATCTGAGGGCGTTCGCTATGAATTTGACTGTTTGACTCCCGTTTTGGCCGTTTATGACACCAGAACCGCGTTCTCGGTCACCGCGGGCACACGGCACGTCCGATTGATATTCCGTCTACTTGAACACTTCAAAAATCACTCACCCATATTTTTCGTCTGATTTCAGTCCATTCCGACTTCGTTCGGCCCGTTTGGACCCCCCCACACGCGTTTATGAAGCGTGCACATCACATAAAACACGCATATTGAGCCTTACCGCGCAAAACGCACGTCCGATTGACGTTCTGTCTGAGTGAAAACGTCACAAATAATAATTATATTATTTCATGGTGGTTTCAGCTCAATCTGTGGTCGTCTGCTATGAATTTGACCACTAGACGCCCGTTTTGGCCGTTTATGACACCAGAACTGCGTTCTCGGTCACTGCGGGCAGACTGCACAACCAATTGATGTGTCGTCTGCTCGACCACTTCAAAAATCACTCACCTATATTTTTTGTCTGATTTCAGGCCATTCTGACTTCATTCGTACCATTTGGACCCCCCCCAATGCATGTTTATGAAGCACACACATCACTTAAAACATGCATATTGAGCCGTACCGTGCAAACTGCACGTCTGATTGACATTCCGTCTACGCGTACATGTCAAGAATAATAATTAGAATGTTTTGCGGTGGTTTCAAGTCAATCCGATTTCGTCTACTATGAATTTGACCATTAGATGCCCGTTTTGGCCGTTTGTGACACTAGAACTGCGTTCTCGGTCACCGCAGACACACGACACGTCCGATTGATGTGCCGTATGCTCGACCACTTCAAAAATCACTCATCTGTATTTTTCTTCTGATTTCAGGTCATTATGACTTCATTCGACTCGTCTGGACCCCCCACGCGCGTTCTTTGAAGTGCTCGCATCACTTAAAACACGCATATTGAGACGTACTGCGCAAACCACATGTCCGATTGACGTTTAGTCTATGCTTACATGCCACGAATAATAATTAGTGTGTTTCAAGGTGGTTTTAGGTCAATCCGTGGTTTTCCACTATAAATTTTACCGTTAGACGTCCGTTTTGGCCGTTTATGACACAAGAACTGCGTCTTTGTCACCGCGGGCACACAACACGTCCGATTGACGTGCCATCAGCTCGAACACTTTAAAAGTCACTCACACGTATTTTTCGTCTGATTTTAGGCCTATCCTACTTCGTTCGGCCCGTTTGGACCCCCACACGTGTTTGTGAAGCGCGTGCATCACTTAAAACACGCCTATTTAGACATACCGCGCAAAACGCATGTCCGATTGTCGTTCCCTCTGCGCGTACACATCAAAAATAATAATTAGAATGTTTCACGGTGGATTCAGGTCAATCCGTGGTCATCTGCTATGAATTTGACCATTAGACGCCCGTTTTGGCCGTTTTTGACACCAGAACTGCGTTCTCGGTCACCGCGGGCACACGGCACATCCGATTGATGTTCCGTCTACTCGACCACTTCAAAAATCACTCACTCGTATTTCCTGTTTGATTTCAGGCCATTCTGACTTCGTTCGGCATGTTTGGACCCACCACACGCATTTTTGAAGCGCGTGCATCACTTAAAACACGCATATTGAGCCTTACCGCACAAACCGCACGTCCGATTGACATTCCATCTTTATGTACACGTCAAAAATAATAATTATATTATTTCATGGTGGTTCCAGGTCAATCCGTGGTCTTCCTCTATGAATTTGACTGTTATACCGCGTTTTGGCAATTTGTGACACTAGAACTGCGTTCTCGGTCACCGCGGCCACACGACACATCCGACTGATGTGCCGTCTACTCGACCACTTCAAAAATCATTCACCTGTATTTTTCATCTGATTTCAGGCCATTCTGACTTCGTTCGGCCCATTTGGACCCCCCACGAGCGTTTATGAAGCGCGCACATCACTTAAAAACACACATATTGAGCCTTACCACGCAAACCGCACGTCCGATTGACGTGCCGTCTGCGCGTAAACGTCACGAATAATAATTATATTGGTTCATGGTGGTTTCAGGTCAGAAATAATAAAATAAACTAATCTAGGTAAAAAAGGAAAATTATATTCACCAAGGATATAAAAACTTATAGAGAATTCATCAACACAAATGAAATTACCTCATGCATGGGGTTCATTCTCATCTGGATCACCAATATCACTATGATGTCCACCAGCTGTATTAGGAGCCTACAATATATATCAATATTAAGTATCTTAAAAATATCAGTAAAAGTCAATCTGAGTATGGTTTGTTTTATTTTTTACCTGTGGCACCACTTGTTGCGTCGTCATATCATCGATACGTGATGACATCTGTAACAACCTCTCCTCATACTCTGCACATAACTGTTGAGACTGTGCATCAAAATTGCGCTGCATATCCTGCATGGAAGTATCTATCTCAGCATGTGTGTGCATCCCTGACTCTCTACATGAACACATCACAACTTATCTAACAACTTCACGTCGTGGGACACCATCGCCATAAGTCAAAGAATAACCATGACCGTCACGCCCCACGACATAGTGAAATTTTTCATCTCTACACACAGTACTATGATGTTGCTCCTCTGGAAACTCTGCTAACTGAGCGTAAAACTGAAATTGTATCATATAATGAATTTAGGAACAAATATTAATAATTTATATAAAATAAAAATACATTTATTAGTAAATAATTTTCTTACTATAACACCGACAACATCGGGATCACACGCCCTATGAGTCCTCATCCATATGGACTTCCGATTGATTGGATCACCATGTTGGTGTAACTATAATAAACGGGTTCACCATGTTATACTACAATATTTTTAAAATATGAATGAAATAGTAAATTCTAAACTTACATCATGTCTGAGCTATGACACTTGTCCAGTGCCAAGTCTGGAGGCATGCCCTATATCGCCCGATTATGTGAATGACAAGCAGACTCAGTCTACATTCAACGTATTTACTTGGGGGACATTTGAGAATATAGTCATTTATAGAATAAAAGTAATAAATCTTACCATCGCTGCCTCACTCGACCAAAACGCAACCAAATCCTGCCACTATGCAGGAAGAATGCCCGGAGGGAGTCGCTGTAGAATGTTTGGCACACCCGCAAATGGTGTCCAATGATCTCTCTTCACCCTTGACTTGTAATCCTTCCATAATTTTCAGAATTTGGACATACATACAGCCAAAAACTCATCTAGACAGGATGTCAAATTATCCTATTAATTTTTTTTAAGTAGATGGGAAAATAATAATAATAATATATCATGAAAAATTAAACATTGAATTTACCTGAACCTCCCTCCATAATCTGTCCATCGTATCCTGGGGGAAAGAACACCAGTCACGAGTCGTCAGAGGGAATCTGTGTGAGTCTCGTATCATATGCCCAAACTGAAAACTCAATGCAGTAGCACCATCTCAAACTGGAAGAAATGTGTCGTCAAATAACACATCCAATCGGGCTCCAGAGTTCTAGGATCGAACACCTCTACTAGGACCCCTGCGTCTGCTGGAAGAAGCACTATATCCTGATAAACATAAATTCATAATTCAATTACAATATAAATTAATTATTAGAAACAGTTATGGAAATATACACAGAAAATTACAATCAATTAATTTAGAAAAATGAAAACATACATACTGACAACATCAGGTGAACCACTGTGACCACCCTGTGACATACCTACATTAAAAGAAATTATAGTTAAATCAAGAAATTTTTATACATATATAACTCATAAATATTTTTACAAATAATAATTGGGGATATAATTACAATTTTCACTAAAAATAAAATTTGAAGGATAAAAACACATATCATTAAAATTTAAAAACCAAATTTGAAGGATAAAAAACATTACTCGCGGAGGACTCGACCGCGGGTAACAGGGTGTGACTCGATTGCAGATCCATGACGGCACAATGAATTGATGACAGGGGTTCGATAGCCAGACTTGAAAGTAGCAGAACCATTGGCCGAAGCGTGTGAGGGTTCTACACGGTGGGGCACAACGGACCGGGAGGGTCCAACAGATGCAGGAGGACTTGCCGGAGGGATGCAATGGGGATGGGAGGGGATGACAACCGCAATACTTTCCAAAGGTGCAACACAGAGGCAGGGGGTGGGGGTTACTGGGTCACAGGGGTGTTGGGGTCACGAGGGCGCAGTGCAGAGGCAAGGCGGTGGGGGTCGCCTGGGTTGCGGGTGCCGCAACACAGAGGCAAGGTGTTGGGGGTTGCCAGGGGTCGGGGTCTCCGGGGGTTCCGAGGTCGCCGGGAGGTCCGGGGTCAGGGGTAGGGGTCACCAGGGGTCGGGTTCGCTAGAGGTTGGGGGTCGGGGTCGCTGGGGGTCGGGGAGGGGTCATCGGGGGTCCGGGAGGGGTCACCGGGGGTCAGGATCGCCGGGGGTCGGGGTTGAGGGGTCGGGGTCGCCGGGGGTCGGGGTCGCGGGGTCGGGGAGGGGTGGTCGTGGGGTCGGGGAGGGGGGAAGGGAAAATTAGGTTTTTAGATATTAAATTGTAGTGGCCTCCATTTGGAGGACGATTTTGATATTATTAGCGGCCTCCAATTGGCGGCCGCTAAAAGTCCCCCGCCTCGAAAACCAGAAATTCTAGCAGTGTCAGATTCTCACATTTCCTATTCAACCATATGGGTCTTCCACAAAACCATTACCTACTGAATTACCTTATTCTACAACACTTTCTATCTATGTTCAATAATCTAGATGGGTTGTTCCTCAAAATCGAGATCCTCTTCCAACTAAACTACCTCATGACGTAAAACCTGAGGTGGATCTAGCATATACTTTCTCAACAATGAAACATGAAAAACATTGTATTCCTAGGATAAACATGGAGTTAATTCCACTCTGTATGCCACTAATCCAACTTAATCTTGGATTTCATAGGGTCCAATGAACCTCGGACTCAACATTCCCTTCTTACCAAAACACGACACACTTTTCCATATAGAAAGTTTTCAAAAGACAAGATCACCTACCTGAAAAGAAAGATCCTTCCTCCAATTATTAGAATAACCTTTATGCCTAATCTGAGCTATTCCCATGTTCCTCTGAATGAACTAATCTTTTCCGGCCATATATTCTACCAATTCTGGTCCAATCAATTTACTTTCAGCTACTTCATTACAAAAAGCTGGAGTTTGACATCACTTCTCATATAATGCCTCAAATGGATCCATCTATATACTAGAAAGAAAAATGTTATTATAAGAAAAATTCAACCAAAGAAATATATTGGTCCCAAATTCCCTAGTAATCTAGTGATTAAGAACGTAACATATCCTACAAGGTTTGAATTGGTCATTCTGACTTCCCATCTGATTGAGGATGAAAAGCTGTACTAAATTTTAATTCAGTACCCAACGACTTCTGAAGGCTGTTCCAAAAGTTAAATGTAAACCTATGATCACGATCAGATATAATGGAGTGGAGAACTCCATGAAACCTGAATATCTCTTTAATATACAAAATGGAATGTTTATATTCAGACAAAGTATCTCGAATAGGAATTAAGTGAGCAAATTCAGTCAATCGATCAACAATAACCCGGACTTCATTATTACCTCGAGATGGCTTTGGTAATCCCACAATGAAGTCCATGGATATATTTTACCATTTCCACTCTAGCACTAGTAAATACTAAAGCATCCCTTTAGGTAACTCCCGCTCTTCATTAACCTGTTTATAGGTCAAACACTTCATAGTAAAATCAGCAATATATTTTTTCATTCAATCCCACCAGTAATACTCCCGAGGATCACTATACACCTTAGTACTGCCAGGATGTTCTGAAAATGGGGAACTATGAGCTTCAAATAACAACTCATTCTTCAACTGGGAATCACAAGGCACACATAATATTTTTCCTAATCTGAAAACAAAATCATTATCAATGTTAAATTCTGGAAACTTACCCTTATGAACAAAATCTACCTTTTTCTGCAACTCACTATCTTCCTTCGGCACTTGCTTTATTATATCTGATATAGATGATTTCAATAACACTTGAAACAAAACAAGATAATTTATTGCACAAAAACTTCTATTCCAATTTTCATAAAAACAAAAATGAAAGGATCTCATTCAAAATGTAGAATGGTTAATGAAGAAATACTATTTCAACTCAAAGAATCATTCACTTTATTTGATTTTCCCGGATGATAATGGATCGTGAAATCATAATACTTGATTAATTCCAAACATATCCTCTGTCTCATGTTTAGTTCTTTTTGTGTGAATATATATTTCAATTTTTTTTTGTTTTTATATATTTCAAATTTTACTCCATACAAATGATATCTCTAAATTTTTAAAGAAAAAACAACAGCACCTAATTCCAAATCATTTGTCGGATAGTATAACTCATGAGGTTTCAACTAATGTGAAGCATAAAAAATCACCTGATCAATCTAAATAAGAACCCAACCAAGTCCTTTCAATGAAGAATTACTTTAAATAACAAACTCACCATTTTTCCAAGGTAGTGCCAAAACTATATCATTCACCAATATTTTTTTCAATTCTTGAAAACAATCATCAGATTATTTTGTCCAAACGAACTTATCCCATTTTCAAGTTAACTTAGTCAGTGGGCTAGATAACCATGCAAATTTCTCAACAAAACTCTGGTAATAACCTTCCTAACCAAGAGAAATACAAATCTAGGTTATATTGGTGGTCTCGTCCATTCTTCAACACCTTTTGTTTTAGCTGGATCAACAGTTGTGCCATTTTTTTAAAACAATGTGACGGAGGAAAAAAAATTGTTGTAACCAGAACTCACACTTTCAAAATTTCCCAATTTTTTTTTCTTTTAATGTTTGCAATAAAACCTTTAAATTACATTCATTATTTTCTTTACTTTTAGAATAAACCAAATATCAACAATGAACACAACCAAAAAAATATAAAAGAACTCACTGAAAATTCTATTCATAAGATCCATGATTATAGAAGGTGAATTTTTTAACACCAAAGGCATATCTACAAATTTATAATGGCCATATATAGTATGAAATGCAGTATTTGTAATGTTTGATTCCATTACTTTCAACTGATGGTACCCTAAACTCAAGTTAATATTTGAAAAATTCTGAGCTCCTTGGAGCTGATTAAACAAATCATCGATATGAGGCAAAGTATACTTGTTCATAATAGTGATGTTATTAAGTGATCTATAATCAATGCAAAGTCTTAATAAACCATCCTTCTTTTTAACAAACAAGACAGAAGAACCCCATGGTGATGTGCTAGGTTGAATGAATCATGTATCCAATAACTCATGCAATTGCATCTTTTACTCTAAAAGTTAAATTTGATCTATTCGATAAGGGGTATTAAAATTGGATTAGCATCAGGTAATAAGTCAACAATAAATTAAAATTCCCAATCCGGTATAATACCAGGAAACTCCTTAGGAAAAAAATCAAGGTACTCATTTACCACTAAGAGAAAATTAATCTAAACAGTTCCTTTGTTTTCAACAATATGTGCAATGTAACTTTCATTTCCATCTTTTACTAGTTTTTTAGCTTCTTGATATGTTATCAAATGTAAGTGTTCACTATTTTAAACAAAATGAAATTCTTTCATAAAGGAAACATATTTAGCTCTGTAGTCAATCTTAGCATTATAAACAGAAATCCAATCCATACCCATAATAACATCAAACTCTACTAGTGGGAGAAAAAGGTTTGCAGGTAGAATCTTTCCGAACACAAGGACATGAAGGATTTTATAATTTCTTTTTGTCTCAAAATTTCCTCCATGTGTTTTTAACATATGTTTAGGATTCATATCTTGATATGGAATACCCAATTTAAAATAATACTTTTCGAAAATGAACGAAAGTGTAGACCTCTAATCAAACAACACATTGGAATAATCTGAACAAATGAATAGTGTACTTGGTACTACTTTATTTGATGGCCCAACATCTGCTGAAGTAGATGCAAAGGATTTAACCACCCCATTCTGCATGTATTATGGATGCCTTCCCTCAGTTGAGTTCTTCATTAGACACCCATTTTCATAATGACCCATTTCATTACACTAAATACATTTTACTGATTGTAAATCAGATTTTGTCTTACCATTACCCTGATCTTTTTCAGTGTAGTTATGAGCTTTATTTCCCATATTACCACATCGGTAACACTTACCATAATTCAAAAGACATTCTCTAGCATACTTTTTACCATAATTTTCACAAACTATAAATTCAAGTTTCTTACCATTAGACTTTTTTGAAGAGTACTCCCCTTTCTTCTGCCACATCGACCTCTTATTCTGTTGTTTTTCAAAGAACACCTGATCATTAGAAAACTCTATTTCCACCTTATCATCATATAAAAAAAGTTTTTCATAACTTTTGAATTCATGAGAAGATAATTCCCTTTAATAAATTGGTAGTAATCCTAAGTAAGAACTGTTGATTTTACTATCAAGATCTCATAGGAAATTTGAAGCATACCTTACCGGTCGAGTGAATTCTGCTTCATAAGCAGCGACTGAGTCATCCTCCTACCTCATTTCTAGGAATTGTTTTTCCATCCTGAGACAAACAACATTTGGAAAATATTTCTTAAGAAACATACCTTTGAATTCATACCAATCAAGATCATAAATCTAATCATTATCCCTGATATTTTTCACCATTGACCACCACTGATCAGCTTCACCTACAAAACTGTAAACAGGGAGACTATCATTTTGATGTTATGAACACCCCATGACATAAAAAATTTTCTTATGTGCATTAATCAACCCTTCAGCTAGTACAGGGTCAGATGATCTTTTGAATGACAGGGGATGTTGTATCCTGAAAATATCCACTAGTGACATGTTCCACTGTGGTTGTTCTGGATAATCTCATGCATGAATACCATCACCATTTATAGCCTGAGTCAACTGTGACATCATTGAAACAAACTGTTCAGTTTGGATTCTAACCATCTAAGGTTACTGATTTGGAAGGTTGTCTTCCTCATGATGTCATCCCAACATAGTTTCCCTGATTCCTCTACAGAAAACCATTATGAACAGAGAGATATCTTAGGCGAATAAAAATAGTAATTTGTAAATGATATCATTTCAATATTGACATAAATTAATTTATGGATATTAATTTAACAATACTCTAACATGAAACGTTAGCTAAACCAACCTCTAATACCTACTATAAGGACCCAACCTTACATATTACATAATCATGTATTGAATGAATAATTGACATTAACGATCTTTTCAGGTTTTGAGTTTTAGAGAATTAGGTCATAACTATAACATTACATCTCAATAATTACAAGTTAGACTCTTATAATGAGTTTCCATTTTTTCATAAAATAGAAACTCTTGAAAAAAAGGGTCATGTCTAGTCCCATTTTTTTGACAACAAGAATTTTCCTTGATACCATCCTTGACCCTATTCATCTTTAAGTCCAGTGAAAAACATTTCAATACATGGGATGGGAAAAAAGATAATTAAGGGTTATAATACAAAGAAAGAAAACATTAGTTAATCAATACATACGTACCATAAGATCTTTAACATACCTCATGAAATCATAATATTTACATAGTAAACATGAATCATAAAGGTAACTCATGGCATCCATAACATAATTACATTGTAGCTTCCACATCTACATAGGGAGTTACATTTGGAATACCAATCACAATATATTCCCTAAATCTATTAGGATAAACATTCAAATTTACCTTTGTCACTTTACCCAATTCATTGTAGAGCTTTCTTGGGCTCACCTTCCATAGGATTATCACAAAACCACTCATATATGTAAACAATGCCCAAGATCCATAACACATAAACCAAGAATAATGGAAAGATAACACTTCCACACTTCCACATTTCAATCACAATATACCATTTCAAGATATGAAATAATAAATTATTTCTCAAAACCATTTTCAATACCAATATACATAAAAAGATCATATGGTATTTATTTTTCTTTTAAAATCATTTTGGCTTGTTAAGGAAGCTGAAGATCAAATAATACTCGCAGCGGTGGAATGGTCCTTGTCAACGCTTACATGAAAAAGAAACATTTTTTCCATTTAGTAGAAATCATCATAGAAAAAGATTCCCTTTGAATTAAATGAGAAGTAAATTGTGTTTATACATCATATAAAAGACTATCTTGTTTAAAAAAAATTCCTCAATGAACCAAGATTGAGACGAAGTCCCTTACCTCGTGTCCGAATTGACTCGGTCATTCTTTAATCTCAAGAATAATAAACTAATGATAATTTATAATTTCTTAAGTACTTTTTTCAAGTATTTTAATCCTTTTATATCACATATTACCATTTTATAAACATTATGTAATCATTTAAGTTAATAACGACCACTTTTTCAATATTTGGTACTTGAGTCAAAAATGAACTTCATATATTTACAAGTTGACTATGTGGTCAAAAGTACATTATCTCTAGAATGATATTAATTTTATAGATATCATATATATAATATATATCTAGTATATACATATATTTATAATTGTACATAAAATTTGTAGGTAAGTAATGACATGCACCGTTCGTTGTGGCAGTAAGTTGTACGTACGCATGAACGCTACTTTAATTTTTATTTTTTATTTTAATAGAATTTAAATAAAATAATACATAGTTATATTATAATGTAAGAATAATATAATATATATAATATCATTAATTCCATCCTTTATACGTTCCACATATGGCATGAAAGTGTCATGTCACTTTGAGGGGGTAGCATTCCGCACTACCTCAAATGAAATTATCAAGTTTACCCATAATGGAATCCATAAAGTATTCTATAAATGAAAAAAATAATAAAATCAATATAAATATAATATATAACATATATAAATATAGTTCCATCATAATGGCCACCATAGGATGTGGTATGAGAAGATAGAGCAGTCATCGTTCCATGAGGCATTAGTCTTCCATCCATAGAAACAATATGTTCTTTACCCATGAGATGGAGGTGTGTGTAAGTATAGTTCTAATAATTCTGATAAAAAAAAGCTAGTATATTTAGGATATAGTTTCTATTATAAATGAAACTAATAAAAAGAGTTTATGTGGTTGGAGAAGGAAAATAAAACCAAATAACTTAAGAGAAGACATTACCTTTTAATCGGGTAAGTCCCTTTGTTTGAACCAAAAGGGTTTCTTGATGTGAGTTATGACTTAGTTAAGGCTTATAGGTGGAAGAGAGGGATCTTGAGAGCTTATTTGGGTAGGGTTTGTGTGAGACATTGAGCATGACATGGCTAAGTAATGGGTTAGAGGTGAGTGATTTTTATAAGGGGGAGGAGGGGCTCTTTAGGAAAGTGAGAATATATTATTTTATTATATAATTACTTTGGATTTCTAAATGTCCAAAACATATTAATGTAGAAGATAAGATGAATAACGGTTGAAATAAAATCATCCAATAATAATTGGATAGGTTTTGGATATTATTTAATTCTTTTCAATCTTATTCATTTATCAATGAGGTAAACACTGCATCATTATTGTGTTATAAATAATTTAATTTATATGATGTCTAAAAATTAGAAAACAAATTCCATGATATAGGATATAGTTTTATCTTTTAAATTCATATTTATAGTTGAAGATATAACTTATATATCCCCATGTCAAAATTAATTTAATAAAAGTTATTTGTTTAGGATATTTTTTTCCTTAGTTTAAATTAATTAATATAAAAGTGTCATTATCCCTCTTAAGTGGCTCCATGGGATCCCAAAATTGACCCAAGGATGACCATGGTCGAATATTTATTAAAAAATAGGATTTGGACACATTTTTGGGTAATTTAACTTTATCATAATATTATTGTTTACCCTTAATTACTAGATTTAACTTTCAACCATGGTAAATAAAATGATTACTGAAGTAAATATTCAAAATATCTAAATATAAAAGTTAAAAATTTAAAAAATTTGGATATTCTGATTCCAAATATGGAATATAATTTTAAAAATTCAAAAAAAAGAAGTGGCAGAAATTAATTTTAAATTAATTCCCGCTGTCAAAACAAAAAGCGTGTTTTTAAGAAATAACTATCAATAGATTGACACTTGTTTATGTACAATTTCAATGTGAAATTACTTTCAATGACCAAAATTGGACTAAATGGTAAAAATAAAATCTAATTATACATTAAAAACAATTAAAAATATAATCTATCCAAATCAATAAATTAAATTAAAAGGATGTTTTGAATTAAAATTCAGTATTTTCAACTATTCCTTAAAAATAGTATATTATCAGAAAAAACCAAAATTTTTCCCAAAGTGAGTTTTAATGACCCAATTCTAAAGAATATTTTTATTTGGTCAAATAGAATATATAAAAGTTACCAAAACTAGATTTAATGATGGTTCACCATCAACGGGTGGTAAATCAACCCTTTAAAGTTAAATATGCATAAAATTAGATTCATTCTCATTTTAAGCCCACAACATTTTTTGGATGAATGTAAAAAGATTTAACCAACATGTATAGTAATACTGTAGTTATTTCTATTCATTTCTACCATTACAATGTCTAGGAGTTAACTACCATTTAAAATAAGAATATTATATTATTATTGTGCAATGTATGATTTCAAAGAAACCCGTTGTGGCATATCAGTTAAGACATCAAACATAGCAACCCCTTTAAATTAAAATTTATTTTTAATTCACAAAATAAAAATTAAAATTAAAAGGGATTATTTATTTATTTACATTGGATGTTACAATTATACTCCATAGATATACTTGTATATTTATATTAAAATTGTAAATTAAGTTTTAAAATAAAAATAAACAATCTACCAAGGCTAAAAATAGGGAACACACACAAATAGGGTCATCTGATAATAATTAGACCTCATTTTTTGAGATAAAAATGTAATGAAAAATCTTAACTCTAATTGATAAATCCCCATTTTTTGGAAGTTTATCCTTAATTAGTAGAAACACCCAATTCCTATAAACCGAAGATGTAAGAATTATATAAAATGATATGGAATATAATTATGGAAAACTATAAATATAAATGTGTTTGAAATGGAAGGGACGTGTGAGAGGTCATACCTTAATCTCCCTTTCATATAAATCCATGTAAAAAATGGAATCAGGTGTTACCAATATTACCTATCTTTAGGGAATTTCATTTAATTATGAGGGGATGAAAGAGATAAAACCTTTTTAAATTTTTGTTTGAACAAATTAAAAATTGTATCACATAAGAAACTGATAATATAAAAAACCAATACAAAAAACATGAACATAGTAAAAAAATTAATGCAATAAAAACTATCTTTTCTAACACATCCAAATTGGCAATAAATATCATATATATAAATGTTTTTTCCCAAACTTTTAGAAATGAATTAATAATGGGTGATCCAACATGAGATACAAGACCAGTAAAACACATGCTTCACCAAATAATAATATATATAATAATGAAAACATGAGAGTCAAAATTATTAATAATAATTTAATTCATTCCATTAAAATCAATTAATTAATAATAGTAATAATAATACACAAAATAAAACTATATTTTTAAATAAGTAAATAATAAAGTTATAATACTTAATAAATAACCTAAATAATTGATTTCAATTCCACATAATATCATGATGTATAAATTTTAATTAATTTCATAAGGGATTATTATGTTTTTAAGTGAAAAATTATTTTTTGGTGAATTTTATATAATTAAGAATGGATATACATGATCCGAAAATGTCAACAACTCATGTATTACCAAATAGATAAAATACTATATTCTAGGTATGGGAACGATAGTTTCATGAACACAATCTAGACCATACCTGTATTTTTTTTCGAAAAATCAACTTTTATACAAACAAAATTATAAATGAAATTATATTTATCATATATAAAAGTGTGGTGTTATAATTTTTCCCAAAATAATATTTTTGACCCTCAAAATTACCTCTTAATTCTTAAATTTGAATTCATAATTTATTTAATGTAAATGTAATAATACAATTCTTTAAAAACATTAATTGAATAAAACATTAATAAAACATTACTTTACATTGATGTATGTTATGACATACCACATAAAATAGAAATTCATGAATTTTCATTACCATGGATGAAATACCCAAAATAATAATTCATTTTAAAACTATTGGAATAAGAAATATTGGCACAATTTATATTTGGAACCATTAACAAGATAAAATATAGAATCAGATTGATTGTAAAACATTATATATAAAGTGTAATATGAATTTATATGAAGAAAAATGGTCTATATCATAAAGGGGTTCCCTATAAAATACTAATATATCATCATTAATTAAGTTTCAATATATTTGTTTTACAAAAATATCTTGGAAAAACAAGTTATTAAAATTCCCAAGTAAATTTTATTCAAAAATTAAGTTTTTATAGTGACAAAAACATGATTCATAAAAAATACATAAAATTTTTCTTATATTAATGCTTTCTTTAAAGGTTATACACCCAATTTTATGAAGTAAAATTTTAATAAAAGTAAGATAAAAAATTTAAAAAACTATTTTCTTACAAATTATATAAAAAATCTTTTCTTATAACAATAAATAAATTTTTTAAGGTATTTTAGAACTCCATTGACATTAAAAAATACCACCTATGAGTAATCAAAGAAGATTGAGGTGTAGATCATTCCATTTTCATTGATTTTATATGCCCTAGAGTTAAATAAACTACTAGGTAAATCATTATGGTCATTTGATGTTATATTATTACTTTTATCATTTTTTTGTAATACGTGGTCAGGTATAATAGTCTTATAGATTTTGAACCTTAATGTAAACTTGGATCTAAATAAGCTTTTATAAAATACATGATTTTCCCAACAGACTATTCATTTACAATAAATAATAGTTTTAGGTTTTTTTATTATTTACACTTCAAAAATTTTCCTGACATATTAAAAACTAAAATCCAGTCATTTTATTTATATTTCAGCTTCTAAAATAAATTTTCCACTTGACGAACCCCTCCGGTCAATCATTTACCTATTATCTTTAACACGTAAATAAATAATCAACAACACTATTCTGAATTTTAATAATTAACATAAAATTACAAGAAAATAATCAGTAAATGTACCTATATCATAATATCTTATACGGTCCACGATCTTAAATAAATGGTTGAATCAAACAATCTCCTTGAAAAATCCATTCACATGATGAAAAATCCAAACAACCCTCAAAATGTTATTTCATAACATTTTACACCAATATAACATATTCAAAATTTAATTATATAATTAAATTATAAACCAAATGTAATAACTAATATTATTTTAAAAATATATCACAATTAAACATTAGAATATACAAAAAATAAATACAAAACTACAAATCTATACCTCTCAAATTGTAAACAATTCATAATGAATTAATCCATTAAAACAATAATACAATATATCCAAAAAATCACCAAAAAAATAATTAAATATCATAATATGAAATTAAATTATATCATTATTTAAATATTTCATTTTAAATATACATCAATCTAAACAAAGCGTAGTTATTCAAAATAATATAAGTGACAAAAAATTATGAAAATACACGCGATATCAAAACATATTTCTATTAAAAATATAGAATTATATATCAATTTTCAAATAATTTTATATTAAAATAACTTTAATACTTTTTTAAAATTTTACTGTAATACATCTTTGAGAAAAAAACTTATTTTTTCATGAAAATCAATTATTAATTACATCAAATAAAGAATTACTCTGTAAAATACTTTTAATACCTATTTATTTAATAACATTAAAATTCAACTAATGTTATATCTAGAAAAAAATCAAAAAAATCATAAAATTATCTAATCAAAATAACAATTCAATTATTTTTTAATTACTACAAAAAATTATTAACTTTGATAAATTTTTTATTTAAAAAATAAAAAGTTTTGAAGACTACACTGAATATTTTACCAAACCAGAAAAAAAATATTTCAATCCTAAAAAATGAATACAATAACTCAATGAATTTACATATATTTAAAACAAAAGAGATACACATTACACAGAGGTAAAAATTCCCATAAACCATAAGAATTTGTAGCAAATTTAATATCTTCAAATAAAAATAATTTAAATGCCTCAACAGAATTATCAATGTAATTTAACTACGAATAAATTTATTATTTTATGGATATAAATATAAATTAACAAAAAAGTCATTATTTTCATTAATCAATAAACCCTAGAATCCCATTTAGAAAATGCTATCAGAGAAATTATCAACAAATGGAAATACAACTCTTTCTAACTAAAACAACAATAAATAGTTTTTAAAAATCATCCTCATCATGATAATTATCAAATTCACTAAATTGAAACATTGAGTTGACATAAAATACATATATATAAATAAAACACAATCTATCCAAAAACTATAAAAAATATAATTTATTTTTTAAAGAACACATTTATAAGAATCTCATTACTCCAAATTCAAAAATTTGGATTTCAACCGCATAATATTTTGATTAAAAAGGAATAAATTTGTCAAAACAAAAGGAAAATTGATCTCAGTTTCCATCCAAGAAGTAAAAATAAAACATACTCGCATAACTAAAAACAAAAACGCAGACAGAAACACACACATATATAGATATATATATAGATATATATATATATATGTAATCACAAAAAACACAATTTAGTCTTTAAACCAATCATGATTTATGATTCCACAAAAAAATTCCATTTACCAATAGTTATATAAAAATTTAAATTTCTCATATTTCTAAAATTATGTTTTTGAAAACATTTTGATGCAAAAATACAAAACATTGAAATTATCATGTTGAAAAAATACCTAATTTAATAATTATTTTAAAATTACTCCAAAAACCAAAAATATGACTTAAAATCAATGAAAATTAAACCTTCAAAATTTTAATTCCATATGAACAAAATTTACTTGTTAATCTAAAATAAGAAATTATATTTAATTATAAATTATTTTTAATATTGAAAATTCATTTCAATTTTTGTTTAGTAAACAAACTATTTGAAAACATAATGAAATATTTGATCATTAATAATTTTCACTTTTTTTATATAATATTTTTGAAATAAAACCCACTCAATCAACTTATAAAATAACTAGTCATAAATCATAACTAATCGATTAAAATAAATAACGATGAGAATATTCGAAAATCATAAGAACTTAACACTCATATACCATTGTTAATTATATGAACACAAGTAAATATTCACATCAATTTAGAATAATTATTTAATGTTTTATAGTTAACTAAAATAATGTATGATACATGGGACTAGAATAAAATACTTCCTTGTACTCTAATAAAATAATGAGCTCATTAGAAGAATAAAATAAATTATAATGAAAAAACACATTCAAGAGTGGACTTATCTATCTTGAAACTAGGCTTACTTGGTAACTAGAAGGTCATTATTAAGTATATTGGATATAAATTTTTATTAATATACTTATGGAGTCTATGTGAACCTATATTGTTCTCTTCCATTGAACCCAAAACCTATTTCCACATATACACCACTTTTTACTAGACATACCTAGATAATTAAAATCATTACTCAAACATTATTTTCACAAACCTAATGTGTATACCCAATCACCATTGGATAAAAGATGTATTATGCAAATAATTTTTAATGGTGGGAAATATTATACTGTCTTTAAAATAACCAAAATAAACAAAGGGTTTTACATAGAAATATAGATATGTATACACATAAATTAGACTAAAAATTCAATATAAGTAATATATATAAAAAATATATCTGACTGAAATATAAGTCATAATATAAGAAAAAAACAAAATAAAAATTATTTGAAATTAACCCATAATTAAGATTAGATAAACACAACTAAAAACAAAATAATTACTCTATAAGATAACCTATACTGAATTTACATACATGTAGACCCAACAATGAAACATAAAAAACTATATCCATTTTGCACAAGGGTTGAATATGAATTCCACCTTCCTTAAACCATTCTTGAAAAAATGATATTGAGTTTTCCATCTAGAGGGAGGAATCATACCTACTATAAATTTTATATATATATATGTTTGTAACTAGTGTACATGTGTGGAGTTTTTATATAGTTTATAAGGATGCATTCAAATATTTTACTCATTCCCATTCAAATTTAAAACCAATATATATTTTAAATAATAAGAGTGAAATCCATATTTCATTAGAATTATAATATATAAGTATTAAAAATATAGTTACACTAGAATCCTATTTTTAAAACATGATTAGATAAATTTTTTTGATAGCCAAGTAAAAATAAATGGAAACTACACAAAACAGTTAAATTAAAAGTATAATAAAATCATCATCATGGTGTAATTAGATCTATGGAAAAAATAATCAATATTTCTAAATGGAACCACCATGATTGTAGTGATGTAATCCCACATGCTCAAAAAAATCACCCAATCTATAAAGGATTATTGAGATCTAACTAACATGAATGGTTAGAGACTAACTAATGGAGTATATATATATATATACATATCAAATTTTCTAATAAATATATACATGTCCATTAAGATTCAAATTATATAATAAAGAATGTAATTTAATAAAAACACACTCATCTCAATACCCAATCCCTCATTATTGAATCATTAATATTTCAATTCAAATGTAAATAAGAACAAATAAAAATAATAAAAAAACCATTAATATTTACATAGATAATTAAAACTCAATCATAGATTGATAAAAACTAAAAAATGTTTTTTATAAATTCAAAAAAATACCTTTAAGACTAAAAAATGCTCTGACATGTCAAAATCTTTTTAAATTTTCATTTTCATCAAGATAAAATCACAGAACTATATTTGATTTTGAATCATGGCTTGACAAAAAATAATAAAAAACCTCTAGATAGTTAAATCAATAAAAACCATCATAAATATATTTTATTATAAAAAAATTAATATTATTTAAATATACCATATGTATTTCCATGATTACACAAACCCTTTCATTGAAAATAAGCGATGTTATTTAGAGATATCCCAAATAACATAAAGAATGGAATTAAAAATATCAATTAAGATTATATTTTTTAAATAAGTGCTGAATGAATGAGATCTCTTACTAAAATATTTCATAAACATATTCAATGATTATTAATGTCATATATCCCACAAACACATATAGACTAAAAAATTGTTAATCATATTAATTAAAGCACTCAAAATAGAAAATATATCAAGCCAATGAATGAGAAACACTCACCCATGTGGCTATTAGATATTGTATTGACCTCAATTTGATAGTGATGAAATTATAGAGGGAAACCCAAATAATTATTGAGAAAACAATGATCATTCTTAGGAATTTCACAATAATATGTCCAAACTCCTAAATCAAGAAATCATATATATATAATTTTATTTTATGGAGTGGTTGTAGTGGAAGGGAGGATAGAAAAAGGGAAATAATGTGTAAAGGGTCGGGATGAGAGGAATGAACTACCATAATCTATTTTCTTAAATATATATTTGTGGGAGATTGAAGTAATATATCTGATTTAGCATTACCTTTGTTGGATACTGTATAAGTATCATTAGGAAGTGATGATTTCATTACAATTTGATTCCAACATTAATAAAATAATTAATCAACTCAAATAAAATTGTAATCCTAATAAGATAACCTTAAAACAACATAAATGATATAACCATTATATACATATATAATAATATAAGAATATCCTTTAATAATAATTTTCAAAATAATTTCATTAAAACCATTTTAATAACTAATAACAATAGTCCACCTTAAAAAAATAGTATAAATTTAATGAATCATATACCTAAAAAATAAAACTCAATTCATAACCCAAATAATAAACTTAAAAGTCACGTAACATGTAACACCCAGATATTTTATGCAAAAATATTCTTTTAATTTCATTAATGTCTTGTGTTGTATGCTACACCAATATTACCTTGCGCTATACACAACACCGTATTAGCTTGCAGTATACGCAACACTATTCTTGGATCGTGTTATACACAATTTCATGTTTGTTTTATAATAGTCATTCTACGCAACATTGAGTGTGTATATATATATATATATATTCAATGTATAAATGAAATATGGTTGGATTATGTTATACGAAACAACGAAATATTCTTGCACAACACACAACCCTGACGTGGCTTGCATTACACGTAATCACGACCTTCCTCGATAGCGTGTGTTGTACGCAATACCGGGTATTACTAAACAACGATATATTATTATAATATTATTATGAACTAGCCGTTATGAATAGTATTGACTAAATTTTGAATTTTATAACATTATTATTCATCTTACACATTTTCTAGAACATCGTATAAGAACAAAATAATTTTTTTCGGGTAAAATTAGTATTTTTCAAAAAATGTAGTTTTGTTGCCTTTTGATGGCGCACCCACATTAAATCTAGTTTTTGAAATGTTTATAAGTTCCATTTGAAAAAAATAAAATTATTATTTGGAATCAAGAAATAAAAATTTACTTTGGATACTTTTTTCATTTTATTCTGATGACATTCATATTTTAATGAATAGTAAAAACACGCTATATTTTAATTAAAAACAAATTTTTTCATTGTAATATCTTATGTGGTTAAATTATAATATTTAATGGTTTTAAAGTATAAATAGAATAAATTTTTACCATTTAATATAATGTATGTCATTAGCATTGATTTTACCTTGAATTCGTAGGTTAAATTAATTCAATCTTTTGCAATGTTTTAACGAAAAAATTGTTTTCTTTCGACAACGAGATTAATTTTAACTTAATTTCTGAAACTTTTGTGTATTGAATTTGGAAAAATGGATTCCATATCTGGAATAAGTGGGTCCAAATTATTTTAATAAGCCACTTTTTACTTTTGGGCATTGTGAATAGTAACTACGGTAAATTTTATTTACTATAGTTAAAGGTAAATCGGGTAATTAAGGGTAAATATAAGATAATAAAATTAACCTAACACTTGGAAAAATCCTATTTTATGACTAAAAGTCGACCCATATCACCTAAGGGTCTGATTATATTCATTTAATAGACTTTGTTCCATGAAAATAATTTAATTATTATTAAAACAGAAAAAAGTGACAACATGTCACTCTCTTAAATACCGTAAGTATAATAATTTTAAGTTATTGATAAACTTCATGAAACTTTGAACATTAATATTATACAAATATCTAAAAAAATTATCTACATCATGAGAATTTATTTATAATTTTTTGGGATTAAATAATTATCATTAATTGTGACACAATAGTGATGCAGAAATTATTTATCTAGTGAAAAATCAAGAATATAGTTTTTATTAAACTAATAGTGACCGTAAAAGGAAAAAAACCCTGACCAAAAATTATTGGTCATGTACATTTAAACTATAATCATCCAATTGTGTAATATTTGACCACTGGGAGTCTTATACAAGCAAATATGACACTTATATTATTTTATTATAAATGATGCCAAAGTTGTCACCTTCATAATTTAATAAATATAACAATTTAAATATTGTGATTTTAAGATGATAAATTAGAGTAAAAGTATTATTGTGAAAGGTAATGGATTTATCTTAATCATAAGATTTTATTTTAAATTTTTATGGAACAAATAAGTATATTAAATAATTATACAAAAATGTTGTAGTAATTATTTTATTAAGAGATAAACCAAAACAATGGTTTTAAAAATAACAAAATAAATATTATATGTACAATTTAATGTGATCCAATAATTTTATAGATACATATGACCTTTTATAAATATATTTAAGCTTTTAGTTTGAACATATCTTCTGTATATATTTTATTTAAATTCAAATAAATGAATAGTGTAAAAATTGACAGTATTGTTATTTTATAAAAATAACATATTATAAAATTGTTTAAAAATCACAAAAATATTTAAAAATTATAAATTTAAATTTATATGGTCTATAATTTAATAAAGTATACAATTATGGAAAATTTACAACAAATAAGTAATTATTTGTTATAATTTAAAATTTAGAATTTTATTACCACAAATAAACTTAAATAGATTAAATAAGGATAAATCAAAATGATAAGGTTTAAAATATTATCCAAACATGTCTAAATTTGATTGTATGATGATATTACAACCCTATTTCATCTAATATTAGAATATGAGTCATTTTTGGAGGTTTTTAAGCGGGTTTAGATTTATTATAATTTAATATTTTTAAGAATTCCAAAGGTGCCCCTCTCCTCCCTTATAAAAGGGAACCTCCTCCCTCTCCGCCTCACACCAATTTTAGCTTTCAAGCTCGGAAAAACCCTGCCAAATTATCTTCTCCACTTCTCTAGAAACATCCTAGATGTTCTGGTCTACTTTAAAGACCAATCATAGTGCCCTAAGAGGAGGTTTCAAAGAGGCGTATCGAAGAAGAGGTAATTTCTTCTCCCGATTCTTTCAAGCTTTTTTCTTCTTCAACTTATTCTTCATTAGTTGTTTCATTATAAAGTAATAACATCAGTATCACTCATATACTGATATGTTATTATAAATATGAAACAACCCCATTTCACCTTCTATCCATCCTATGGAAAACAAAATCACCGCGAGTGTGTACGTACGGAATACTGTCTCCATGCCTTGGTGTAATATGTTTTTCCACCAAAACCATACATGGATGGGTATAATGGTGTAAAGAATAACTATAAATAGTTATTATAACATCATACTAATTCTGATATATTGTATCATCTACTCCAATTCAATTAAATAATTATGGAAATGATATCATCGCTATTGCGTACGTACGGACTGCCGTCTCCACGACGCGATGAGATTCATTCTCCATGTTAACCATTTAAGAATGATTATAAAGTATATATAAGAAATAATAATGAAATATAAGACGTTATAATGTTACTGGATTTATGTATATATGTATCTCATCTACTTAATTCCATTCAACTCAATAAGGAAACGAAAACAGCGTTCATGCGTACGTACGGCCTACCGTCTCCATGAACTGTGTATTTATTTCCATTTATCTATCTATTATATATATGTATATTCGGAATATATATTATATATAAATAATGTTTTATATTCTGTAATTATGTAATCGTGATCTAGGTAATCATATGAATAATTACAAGTCAAAACACGGACGACAAATGAAATGGTTTTACCCAAAACACTCTTTAACATGGAATTTACAAAAGAACGGGTAATATAAAGTCATAAGTGAACCATATATGATATCATAACAATTAATATGATTCTTTAATAAGTCAATAACATTATTTAAGTCATTATACATGACGTTCGGATACATATGAAGCATATCGGACATAAGGTAAGAGAAATATCACAATCTCATTTTTATCCGAGATTGTTTATACTTTAGTATTTACTAGGGTGTATATTATCATCCGAATAAATGTTTCCTCAATATGTAATATTATTTGCATCCACCTAAAATTGTTTAAATCCAATTTTACACTTCGGTGAGTTTTTAGTAAAATATATAAAAGGAATATTTTTTCGTTTTTCGTACGAGGTACTTTTTGACTTTTCCGACAAAAGTACGGGAAGAATTATTTTTTTAACTTATACGGCATGAATGGATTTTTTAAAAAATATTTCCAAGAAGCTTCCTTTACAAGTTTTCAAGTTTATTTTTAATCGACTTCTTTTTGTTTAAAATTGTATGACATGTTAAGAAAGGAAAATGTTTTTTGAGGTACAAAGGATATTTTTTTCAAGAATGGAGTTCAAGTGTTTTATCAAATTTATTTTCCATCTAAGATAATATAGGGTTCTGTTTCTATACATATTATTACATTGACTTGATTATGTTGTGATGGAAATATGTTTATGAATTCTTTTATCTTATATGAATTGTTTTATGATGTCATGATGTTTATGATTCCCATTTTTATTACATGGGTTATGCAATGATGTATGATTTATGATTTTGTGGCACACATAAGAATGATATCATTATGAGATGGGTGGGACCTATATCTGCCTCCAATGCATTGGGTAAAGATTTTATATCTCATGAGATAGACATGGCTGGAACGGTAAGTTAATCTGGTTCAGTGTTATAGGACTAAAACGAGGAGTGAACTCGATTCAGAATGGGACTTTGTCCACTAAGATGGTATTGGTAGCAATGCCATGGCTACTATGGAAATCATTACATGTGCTTAATGGATTACACAATTACATGTTTTATTCCCATGCTATTTTTTCATTCTTAATGTTTCTTTATGATCTGTGCCTTACGTACTTCTATGTTTTATGTCATTTCTCAAGCTTTTGATGTTTAATCATTATGTTCCTTTTTTTTAAGTTCAAATGTATATGGAATGTTTTATTTCATCCATGATTACCCTTACTGATCATTTGAGCTCACCCTTTTTATGTTTTCTTTTCCCCAGGATATAAAGAAAGGTTTTAGGTAAGAAAAACAGGGAAAGATCTTTATGGGAGATGTTGAAGATCTTTCACCACAATTAGAAGATTACGTTCCAAGTTTCCAAAGACACTAAACTATTGTGGTCCTTATGTGTCTGTTTTTGTTATATATTAAGTATTCCACTAAAGTAATGTAATGTCCATGTAGGTCAAGCTTCGGGTCTCTACAGTTGGTATCAGAGGGAGGTTTAGTCAACCTTTCGAAACTAGGATGAGAAAACGTTAGTGAGATCCCTAGAGATATTTCTAAGGTATGTCTAGGGATGTCCCAAAGGATAAGTATACATATATGATATAGTCCTAGAACTATGGTAACAATATTCGAATTTATCCTAAGATGTTAGATATTTAAGGTGCTTCCCCTTTACTATGTTGTTTTCCCTAGTATGATTTTTTCCTCTCACACTATTGTTTTTGGGTTTTAGACGATGGCTGGAACCCGAAGGAACTGTGTTGATCAACGCAATGGACAATGCAATGATTGTCCTCATGAACAAACAAATGTTATGGGAGATGGAGTGAAAAATATTATCACTATACTTACACAAGATATGAATCATTCTGGACTTCCAAATGAGCAGAGAAGGGAACAATATTCTATTGAGTCCTTCATGAGGCCACGTCCACCTTCTTTCAGTGGGTCTTCTGATCCACTTGTTGCTGAACAATGGATCAGTACCACTAAAAAGATATTTTTAGTTATTCAATGTTCAGAACATGATAAAGTCATCTTAGCGGTATATCGTTTGGAAGGTGAAGCTGATCAATGGTGGAATGCTATCATGAATACGAGGCCAAGAGATGATATTGAGTCCATGGAATGGGAAGAGTTGAAGAACTTCTTTTTCAATAAGTAATTCCCTCGTATTCTTCGAACAAAGATGGAGAAGGAGTTTATTGAACTAAAGAAAAAGGATGATGAATCTGTTGGTGTATACAAAACGAATTTTACAAGGCTTGAAAGGTATGCATCTGGCTTTATCATCCAACCTGAAAGTAAAGTTGATCGATTATTTTGTGGATTAAAACCAAATCTTCGAAGGGAATTAGCTATAAGAGACTTCAGTTGCTATGAAGAAATTGGGCGTTGTGCTATCAGGGTATAAATGGAAGTTGGTGTTACTTATCCATCTCATAGTTTTGACAAGAAATGAAAGATATAGTTCAAGGAGAAATCTTAGAATAATGGGGAAAAGAAGATGAATGTTTCCTTATGCTCAAAGTGCGGAAATAATCATGGTGGAGATTGTCTTAAAGGGACTAGAAAATGCTTTATGTGTGGAAAAGAAGGTCATCGAGCAGCTGAGTGTCGAAGTAATTGAAAAAGGGTTTCTAATGATGTGAATAAATAAAAGACTGTAGAGAATGCACCACCAACACTTCAATGCTTCAAGTGCAAGGAAATGGGGCATTATGATAATAAATGCCCCAATCCAAGTGTTAGTGATGATCGACATGAGAAACCACTTAAGGAAAAGGACAATGGGAAGTCACATGCGATCACTCTTGGCGATGTTGAATATGAAAACGATGTGGTGGAATGATTAAGTGTTTATGTAATGGGATTGCAAAATAATGTTGTATATAGTATCGTGGAATATTGGAATATTTATGTATTGGTATATTGTGGTTTTCAATAATTTTATTGTATTGGTAACCATGGAAAGTGATTGAGATATTTTTGGAAAAAGATGATATGTGCATAATGAAAGGATAAGGAGAAAATGAAATGTTTGACAGTATTCATGAGGTCATGACTGATATAAGGAAATAGTTATATCATGGTTTGAGGTTTTGGTATGTGAAAAGAGTTAACTTTTAACTGCATTCATGTTTTCACTAAGGTTCAATGGGTATTAATTTTTCAAGAGAATACATGATTAAGTCCTTCGAACGTTTGTAATGTGACCAACAAGACATATCTTATGATAAATGGGGATCACTAATGGTATTAATATGATTCTTATATGAAATATCTGGTAATCGTTTTCACTATAATATGAAAATGGACTGCAATATTATGGATAATCCTAAAGATTGGAATGTATTATGTTGGACATAAGTTATTATTGTTTAAGGATAGAACCTTTTTCGATATTATTGATGGGATGATATAGTAATGTAGTTTTAGAAAAAGGACAACCTGTAGGATGGACGATAGCCCATCGCGTCAGACAAAGCTGTGGGAATCGAACCCACAACCGAAGTGAGACCGGCCTTTATCGCCTACCACTGGCCTACAAGAAGTCCCTGGTTAGTAGAAACTAGTTTTATTTTATTAATAGGTATGATATATTAAGTATAAGTTAATTTTTGGAACCATATACGGTTAATCTAACCATAAGATGGACTTATAACTTTTTCCAACCTTTTGTTTGAAAGAGATGGAATGACCCATCATTCTATCACAGGATCTGCTAACACATCACGAATAAAAAATTCAACTTCATTTCTTTAAGGGATGAAGTGGAAATTGTTCAATTCATGAACAACAGTAAGATTGTACCAAAATCATGCAAGTATTTCTTCTAATTCATCAACTTTAGGGAAATGATCTTGAAAACCAAAAATGTTTTCCTAGTTCCCTTATATCCGATGAATCAGATGGTACCTTAGATCATCACAAATCAATAGCTTTGTGATTGTTGGATTTTTATAGACATGTTCTCTACCACTCTCCATCAGAACATGATGGTTTGATTTTTCTTCCATATCCATATTTTCACCTATGTCCTCCTTCGTGGAAACCCATTGATGAGTTAATTTGGGTAACTATTACATTTCATACTATAGATTTGAAATCCATGTTTTGGTATTCCTTTTTACGAAGTGGGTTTCTATTAAACAAACTTTCGAGTAGTAAACCATTTATAACCCCGAAAAATTTCGAGGGCGAAATTCATTTTAAGGGGGGTAGAATGTAACACCCCGAGATTTTATGAAAAATATTCTTTTAATATTATTAATGCCTGGTGTTGTATGATACACCAAGATTACCTTGAGATGCAACATCGTATTAGCTTGTAGTATACACAACACTATTCTTGGATCGTGTTACACACAATTTCATGTTTGTTTTATAATAGTCATTCTACGAAACATTGAGTGTGTGTGTGAGTATATATATATATATATTCAATGTATAAATGAAATATGGTTGGATTCTGTTATATGAAACAATGAAGGATTCTTGCACAACACACAACCCTGACTTGGCTTGCATTACATGCAATCATGACCTTCCTCGATAGCGTGTGTTGTACGCAATACCGGGTTTTACTAAACAACGATATATTATTATAATATTATTATGAAATATAAATTATGCATATTATTAACTAAATTATGAATTTATTAACATTATTACTCATCTTACACATTTTCTAGAACATGGTATAAGAAAAAAATAAATTTTCAGGTAAAATAAGTATTTTTCAAAAAATGCAGTTTTGCCGCCTTTGGATGGCGCACCCTCATTAAATATAGTTTTTGACATTTTTATAAGTTCAATTTGACAAAATAAAATTATTCTTTGGAATAAAGAAATAAAAATTTACTTTGGATAAATTTTTCATTTTATTCTGATGACTTTCATATTTTAATGAATAGTAAAAACACGTTATATTTTAATTAAAAACAACTTTTTTCATCGTAATATCTTATGTGGTTAAATTATAATATTGAATGGTTTTAAAGTATAAATAGAATATATTTTTATCATTTAATATAATTTATGTCATTAGCATTGATTTTACCTTGAATTCGTAGGTTAAATCAATTCAATCTTTTACAATGTTTTAAAGAAAAACTCGTTTTCTTTCGACAACAGGATTAATTTTAATTTAATTTCTGAATCATTTGTGTATTGAATTTGGAAAAATGGATTCCATATTTATAATCAGAGGGTCCAAATTATGTCAATAAGATACTTTTTATTTTTGGGCATTGTGAATAGTAACTACGGTAAATTTTATTTACTATAGTTAAAGGTAAATCTGGTAATTAAGGGTAAATATAAGATTATAAAATTACCCGAACACTTTGAAAAATACTATTGGATGACTAAAAGTTGACCTATATCACCTAAGGGTCGTATTATATTCATTTAATGGACTTTTCCATGAAAATATTTTAATTATTATTAAAACCAACGAAAGTCACAACATGTCACTCTCTTAAATACTATAAGTATAATAATTTTAGGTTAGTGATAAACTTCATGAAACTTAAAACATTAATAGTCTAAAGAAATCTAAAAAAAGTATCTACATCATGAGAATTTATTTAGAATTTTTTGGGATTAAATAATTATCATTAATTATGACACAATAGTGATGCAGAAATTATTTATCTAGTGAAAAATCAAGAATATAGTTTTTATTAAACTAATAGTGACCATAAAAGGCACCAAACCCTGACAAAAACTTATTGGTCATGTATATTTAAACTATAATCATCCAATGGTATAATATTTGACCATTTGGAGTCTTATACAAGCAATTATGACACTTATATTATTTTATTTTAAATGATGCCAAAGTTTTCACCTTCATAATTTAATAAATATAACAATTTAAATATTGTGATTTTAGGATGATAAATTAGAGTAAAAGTATTATTGTTAAAGGTAATAGATTTATCTTCATCATTTGATTTTATTTTAAATTATTATGCAACAAATATGTATATAAAATAATTATACAAAAATGTTGTAGTAATTATTTTATTAATAGATAAACCAAATAAATAGTTTTACAAATAACAAAATAAATATTATATGAAAAATTTAATGTGATCCACTAATTTTATATATACATATGATATTTTATTAATCTATTAAATCTTTTATTTCGAACATATCGTCTGTATATATTTTATTTAAATTCAAATAAATGAATAGTGTCAAAATTGACCCTATTGTTATTTTATAAAAATAACATATTATAAAATTGATTAAAAATCACAAAAATATTTAAAAATTATAAATTTATATTTATATGGTATATAATGTTATAAAGTAAGAAATTATGGAAAATTCACAACAAATAAGTAATTATTTGTTATAATTTAAAATTTATAATTTTATTACCACAAATAAACTTAAATAGATTAAATAAGGATAAATCAAAATGATAAGGTTTAAAATAAGATCCAAACATGTCTAAATTTTATTTTATGATGAGATTAAAACCCTATCTCATCTAATATTCGAATATGAGTCATTTTTGGAAGTTTTTAAGTGGGGTTAGATTTATTATAAATTAATATTTTTAAGAATTCCAAAGGTGCCCCTCTCCTCCCTTATAAAAGGGCACCTCCTCCCTCTCCTCCTCACACCAATTTTAGCCTTAAAGCTCGGCCAAACCCTACCAAAGTATCTTCTCCACTTCCCTATAAACATCCTAGAGGTTTTGGTCTACTTTAAAGACCAATCTTAGTGCCTTAAGAGGAGGTTTCAAGGAGGCGTATCGAAGAAGAGGTAATTTCTTCTCCTGATTCATTCAAGCTTCTTTCTTCTTCAACTTCTTCTTCTTTAGTTGTTTAATTATAAAGTAATAACATCAGTATCACTCATATAATTATATGTTATTATAAATATGAAACAACCCCATTTCACCTTCTATCCATCCTACGGAAAATAAAATCACCGCGCGTGCGTACGTACGGAATACCGTCTCCACGCCGTGGTGTAATATGTATTTCCATCAACACCTTACATGGAAGGGTATAATGGTGTAAAGAATAACAATAAATAGTTATTATAACATCATACTGATTCTGATATATTTTATCATCCACTCCAATTCTATTCAATAATTATGGAAATGATATAATCGCTCGTGCGTACGTACGGACTACCATCTCCACAACGCGATGAGATTCATTCTCCATGTTAACCATTTAAGAATGATTATAAAGTATATATAAGCAATAATAATGAAATATATAAATTATAAAGATACTGGATTTATTTATATATGTATGTCATCTACTTAATTCCATTCAACTCAATAAGGAAACGAAAACAGCGTTCATGCCTACGTACGGCCTACCGTCTCCATGAACGATGTATTTCTTTCCATTTATAGATCTATTATATATATGTATATTATGATTATATATTATATATAAATTCTGTTTTATATTCTGGAATTATGTAATAGTGATCTAAGTAATCATATGAATAATTACAAGTTAAAACACGGATGACAAATGAAACGATTTTACCCAAAACCATCTTTAACATGGAATTTACAAAAGAACGGGTAATATAAAGTCATAAGTGAACCATATATGATATAATAACAATTAATATGATTCTTAAATAACTAAATGAAATTATTTAAATCATTATATAGTAGGTTAGGATATGTACGAAGCATATCGGACATAAGGTTAGGGAAATATCATAATCTCATTTTTATCCGAGATTGTTTATACTTTAGTATTTACTGGGGTGTATTTTATCATCCATGTAACATCCCAAGTTAGTAATGAGTAATAGATATTTTTATATATGTCTATTAATGATTAAGATATTGTTTTAGAGGCTTAAAATGAAAATAAATACAATCTTATGCATGGAATACACTAATATTCTTAAAAGATTGTTTTACTGTCTTTTGATGGAAAACCTTTTTTAAATCTATCTTTTGACAATTATATAAGTTATTTTTGTCAAAATAATCATATTCTTTTTGATTTGGACATCAAAATTTACTTTGTGTGAATTTTTGGTATTTTTCAGACAATGTTCATTTTTTAATGAATAGTGAAAAATACTGCATTTTACATCAAAACTGCTTTTTAATCTAATTTATTTATATTATTAGATTATATTTTGAATTGGTTTTGAGGTTAAATTAGAATATATTTTTACCATTTAATCCAATGGTGTACATTCGAATCAATTTCACTTTGAAATTGGACTTAAACTGGTGTCAATCTTTTTATACTTATTGTTTCATAAAAACACGCTATTTGTCATGACATCGGGAATTAATTATTAAATTAATTAATTTTACTTATATGTTTTGCATTTTGTAAAATAGACTTCATTTTTGAATTTGGAATATCAAATATAGCTTTGGGTTAATTTTTGGTATTTTTCCGAAAAACTTCAATTTTTGATGAATAGTGAAACCACTAAGTGGTACTTATAAAAACTGATTTTTCGTTTAAATGAAAATTTACCACTTATGTGTTTTGAATTTCAAAAATCTGACATACATGGTTGGCATTAAGAAGTAAAATGTGGTTCAGTGAGATTAAAATAATTTTTTGGTGAATAGTAAGTCTTAAGTTCTTAATCGTGATTAGAGGTAATTAGTGTAGTTTAAGGTAAAAATAATGCTTTAATAAAATGAGATGAGCTTGAAACATGTCCTACCCTCATTGGATGTGTCATGGACGACCCAGAAAATCCATGGGTCAACTTGGGGACCCCATGGAGCAGCATTGGTTGGGAAATGACATAAATAACTTTTTATTTAATGTAAAAGTAAAAATGACACAAACATGAGATGTTTTACTAAAACAATTTTTACATGGGGTTATAAAGATCAGATTTTTGATTATAAATATAATTTGGAAATATAAAACAATTTCCTACATCATAGAATTTTTTTATAATTTTTAGACTTTATATAAATTAAATTATTTATGACATCATGATGATGCAGCGATGACCTCATTATTTAACGATTTAAATAAAATGGAATGATAATGTAAAAGATAAGACCTACACATGGCCAAAACCTATTGGATGGGTGGATTTAGAACCCTTATCAGATTATCCTCGAAACACATCAATGTGGGACCTCTTAAATCCGAATACCATTTTAAAATAAAGTGACTTAACTTTACATTCCAAGAGTGCCCCTCCTCTCCTCTTATAAAAGGCCCCCACCTCTACCTCTTTACCCACACTTACAAAGCCTTTGGATCGGCCAACCCCTAACCATTTTGTCTCTCCCCTTCCCTCTCTTACACCTTGAAGCCTCCATTTGGGCTGAAGTCTTCCCAAGGAAGCCATTGAGCTCAAACCAAAGGGAGTTACATGATTTGAAGGTATTGTCTTCACTTGAATCCTTTTGTTTTATTTTGCTTCTCCAACCCCCTAAACTCTTTTTATTCATTTATTTTGTAACAACTACAGTAGCTCCAATATACTAGGATGTTGTTATAAGAAGGATTTGAGCTACACTTACACACACCTACATCTAATGGTTAAAGGACATACTGTTTCCGTGGTTGGTGAATTTATGCCTCCCAAAACGATGATTGTTCAACATTATTTTAACACCTTAAAAGGTGTCCATTAAGATGTCACTATATTTATATATGATATATAATATGTTAATGTTTTCCTTATGATTCTGTATTTTTCATTTTGGGCATACCTTTATTGTTTCCATTATGGGTAGACGCGATATCTTCATTTAAGGAAGTGCGGACTACCGCCCCCTCAAAGTGATTTGATTCGTTAAATAACATATGTGGGACGTATAAAATATGGAACTATGATATTATATATGATATTATACTGGAATTATAATATACCTTTATATCATTATGATTCCATTCTATAAAATACGAAATAGAAATGAAAGTAGCGTTCATGCGTACGTACGGCTTACCATCTCCATGAACGGTGCATTTCATTTCTTACCTCTAAATGATTATGTAATATTATAAATGCATGTATATACTGGATATATATGATATATACATCATTATTATAATTCTGGATATAATGGATACATGAACAACTTGTAATTATAAAGGGTTTATTTTTGACTCAAGTACCAATGATAGTTAAAACGACCGTTATTAACTTAAATAATTACATAGTGTTCATGACATGGAAATATGTGATATAAAAGGAATAATGAACTTGAAAAAGGTTCTTAAGTAAGTAGAAATTAACTCAAGTTTATTATTCAGGACATTAAAGAACGATCGAGCCAAGTCGGACCCGAGGTATGGGACATCTTCTCAATCTCCTTTCATTGATGCATATTTTGTTTTATACACAACCTTCTTTTATACGGTGTATAAACCCCTTTGAATTTTACGATTATCCAAAAGGAATATTTTTTATATGAACTGTTTACTAAAGGACAAAAGGGAATGTTTTTGTCGTACGTATGCAGCGACAACGACTTCTCCGCCATCATGATCATTATTTAAGTTTCGGCTTCCTCTACAAGCCATACTTTTTTCTAAAAAGAAAAATAAATACCATGTTTTACTTTTCTTTTATTTTGGTACTGAAAATGCTTTTAATAATGTTTTTATATCAATGTGTTGTATTGATATCTTGTGATTGAAAGGTGGAAATGTTATGTTTCCTTTATTCATGTTTTATGTGATACGATTATGTTGAGGTTCTTGGGCATTATTATGAAGACGGGTGGTTCCGTGATAATCTAAGGGCGGGTGAGCCCGATATAGCTCTCCAATTCATTGGGTAATGCGAAGGAGTGAAACGTTAAGGTTTCTCAGAAGAGATTTAGGGAATATACTGTGATGGGTATTCCAAACATAACCAAGAGGGTTACTCCCTACGTAAGAATGTTATGAATGCCTCATGTTACCTTTATGTCTTATGATTTTTTTGATTTATTCATGATTTGATGAGGAATGTTAAAGTGATTATGTTTTATGGGTAAAGTATGATTTCATTATTATGTATATATGTACCCATATTTCCTTTCCATATTTTTATATCCCTTACTGAGCTTTTTATGATCATCCCAAGTTTTTTGAAATTTTTTTCACAAGTCAATGGAAAGGTACATGATATGATGACAGTGTCAAGAAAGTGTCAAGAAAGAATCCATGTTTTATTTTAAATATGTTTCCATTGATGGGAAAAAAGAATACTATCTTTATGTAACCACTTTTTTTATATGTGGAATGTAATGCAAGTTTTATGATCTAATTATCTAAAACACTAAACCCGAAAAGATCCTCAATGTGTAATCTTGTAATAACTCAAGATTGAGTAAGATTTAAGGATGAGGACTTATAATCCACATCCATGTTTCCTCAATATGTAATTTTATTTCCATCCACCTACAATTGTTTAAATCAAATTTTACCCTTCGGTGAGTTTTTAGTAAAATATATAAAAGGAATATTTTGTCATTTTTCGTACGAGGTACTTTTTGACTTTTCCGAAAAAAGTACGGGAAGATTGTTTTTTTAACTTATACAGCATGAATAGATTTTTAAAAAATTATTTCCAAGAAGTTTCCTTTTCAAGTTTTCAAGATTATTTTTAATCAACTTATTTTAGTTTAAAATTGTATGACATGTTAAGAAAGGAAAATGTTTTTTGAAGTAGAAAGGATATTTTCCTCAAGAATGGAGTTCAAGTGTTTTATCAAAATTATTTTCCATCTAAGATAATATAGGGTTTTATTTATATCCCTATTATTACATTTATTTGATTATGTTGTGATGGAAATATGTTTATGAATTCCTTTATCTTATATGAATTGTTTTATGATGTCATGATGTTTAAGATTCCCATTTTTATTACATGGGTTATGCAATGATGTATGATTTATGATTTTGTGGCACACATAAGAATGGTATCATTATGAGATGGGTGGGACCTATATCTCCCTCCAATGCATTGGGTAAAGATTTTATATCTCATGAAATGGAAATGGCTGGAATGGTAAGTTAATCCGGTTCAGTGTTACAACACTGAAACGAGGAGTGAACTCGATTCAGAATGGGACTTTGTCCACTAAATGGTCTTGGCAGCAATGCCATGGCTACTATGGAAATCATTACATGTGCTTAATGGATGTCACAATTACATGTTTTATTCCCATGATATTTTGTCATTCTTAATGTTTCTTTATGATGTATGCCTTACGTACTTCCATGTTTTATGTCATTTCTCAAGATTTTGAAGTTTAAACATTATGTTCATGTTTTTGAGTTCAAATGTATATGGTATGTTTTATTTTATCCATGCTTACCCTTACTGAGCATTTGAGCTCAACCTTTTTATGTTTTCTTTTCCCCAGGATATAAAGAAAGTTTATGGTAAGAAAAAAAGGGAAAGATCTTTATGGGAGATGTTGAAGATCTTTCACCACGATTAGAAGATTATGTTCCAAGTTTCCAAAGACAATAAACTATTACAATCCTTGTGTGTCTGTCTTTGTTATGTATTAAGTATTCCACTAATGTAATGTAATGTCCATGTACGTCAAGTTTCAGGTCTCTACATAACAACTTAATAAATTTATATTAATCAATCTCACAAGGGATTATTATGTTTGATTGAAAAAAAATGATTTTTTGTTTTTTCTAAATTCACTGTTGCAATGCAATGTCCTTGGACACTGTACCAAACTATGAATTTCAAATTAATCCAAATCATATATTTCATGGTTGAGATTCATGTGCCTATTACTATGGACTAGACCATGAAACTGAAAAAATATTGGAAATATAAATTTTTTAACCAAAATAGTTAAATAATAATTTATAATTAGAATATCAAAATGTTGGGTATTAAAAAAAGGTCCTTTAGATATGCTATTGTGGATATTTTTTTTGGTTTTGAGGTGTAAATAAATTATGCAATGAATTCCAATTAACACGATTACCTTTTAAATGTCCTATGAAAATAAATCAATGCACACCTTTAGAAAATATAGGAACTAATGCATTTGAGAATCATTACCATAAGAAATTATACTGTTTGTTGTATGAGTGATGCATTGTGTATCACCCAAATATTTTTCATGTATATTCTTTTAAATAAGCTTCAATTTTTCAATATCCTTCTTTACTTGCAGTACCAGGCTGAAATAAACTATATGAAATTAATATTTTATAACCCAGACATTAAATTGGAAGGTATGAATAGTAATAATATAATTATGAAAAAATTTATTTAAAATATTTTACTAATAAAAATTTACTGATTAATCCAAAATAAAAAAATTCGAAAGTTTTAATAATTTCATTTTATGATTCCAAAACATGTATTATTTAAAAATATTTTTTATTTCATTTTCTTTCATGGGAATTTTGATTAATTACAAATATTTTATAGATAATAGTTTTGGAACGAAAAATAATATTTTATATATTCATTTCAGTATTATAATAGTATTAATTTCTTATCATGCTCATGGCCATCATTATCAAAAAATGATTATCAAGGCTCTAACTATATTTGGTCTCAGATAACTAGCATAAATTCTATATGGGAAGAACAATCCAATGATCTATTATTTTTGAATAGGGAATGATAATAGATAGAAACCTAAAGGTATCTGTTCCCAATATGGATATAATTTTTGATGTGGATAAATCAAATGAAATACTCTAATGGATATTTCTTTTAATCCTTGTAACATGAATAGGATTCCCCCTTGGTCTTATGAACTTCTATATAGATGTTTTAGTTTTACATACCTTGAAACCTGTATCATGGGGATGAACTAGGGCTTATTGAAATTAGTGCATAGTCTCACGAAAGTTGATATATTTTATCCCAACTTATTAATTCTAGTGAAATAATCTCTTAGTCATCTCATAAATAATAGGATCCATACTGGTGGTAATCTTCAATACCAGTGCATGCAAAATTTTATTAGATACATTACTCTCATGTATGCTGAAAATACATTTTATTAATGGAATTTAAAGACTGGTTTGTGGAATTAATATAGTTATGAGGAATAATATTATTGGAATGGTCATCTGGTTAACCCATAGAAGAGAAAAATATACAATTCATTGTAGTGGTAAGAAATGCGGGTTAGCTCTATGGAATGACATATGGGTATTTGTAGGTGGAGACTATGACTGAATTACTATGGTAAACCAATATCATCTATGATTCTTTGTTTTATTCATTAAAATAATATTCTTGCTAAGATATCATGTCGTATTTGAAACTAAAAAAGAAGGTTCCTCTCATTCTGTGGTTATATAACACTGGTTAATAGTGTCCTTACAAAATTCCCCAAGAATATTTTATCTTTTCTATATGTTAATAAGGAATTATTGATGAGAATTGTTAGTATTAATACCTCCATAATATTGAATGATAATGGGGATGGAAAGAAGATTTCATGTTGTGGTCTAGGATAGAGAGACCATTAAATGAGGTAAGTGCCAATGTTATGAGTATTTCATGCGAGATGAATGCGTTACATGAAAAGATGGAATGGGAGGTTATTTTAAGGAATATGTTTTGGGGAGGGATTCAATATTAGTGGATAGAGATACTAGTCAATGAGGTATATATCAACTTTGAATTTTTTTAGGAAATATGAATGCATGAAATGCAGAGAAGTAGTAGGGGGTGATTGAAAAGATAATGTTTTGGGAAATGATTTTGGATAAAAAAACACGGTCTTATAATGGTGTCTCCCAGAAGAAAATATTCTCATTTTGTCTAATTTTTACCAGAATAAATTTGTTCATCATCATCACTCTTGGTGGATCAACAGAATATGAGACATCAAATTCTGGAACCAAAACTAGGAAGGTTCCTTTATAAGTTTTTTAAAGTGCCCCATACCAAACATGTTTTATTATTGTGAGAAATGATTCATGGTTCCAGTCATGCCATTTTAGATGAGGACTAACATAAGATCCTCAATCTCATTTATTTTAATTTTAAACAAGTTAAATTCAATTTCATAGTTTCTTCATTATGTATTTTTTATAATAAGGATTATAATCGGTTTCTCAAATCTCCCAATGTATTGGACGTATTGGGTGATGTTCTTCTATGTAAGTGGATCAATAAAAAACTAAAATTTTTATCATGAAATATCAATAACTATACATTATATACTAATTAATGTTTCTAGCACACAAAAATAAATATTTCATCACGTTGTATCTTTTGTGATAGCCCCATGGAGGAGTCCTTTCCTCCCTAATTATTTGAAAGTGAATGGGTGCACAAGATCTAGAGTATGTTTGGCGAGTTGAATGGTTTATCTAATCACTCCACCAGTTATGATTAATTCATTATTATCTTGTTTCATGGTTCTGGGAGTAACATTTTAGAGAATAATGGTAGAATGATCATTTTTATAATTAGGTGCTAGTGTATCTCGTAGTGTAAGAATAAATCCAGGTTTTAGGTTTTCTCAAGATCAAGACTAGATATCTTCATTCAGTTCATGAGCTTATTTATTGATATTTAATTGAAGTTTTAAAAATAGAGATATATTAAATTTCTTAAATTTATCTCATACACCAGAATTCCCCCAATCCCCACTTCTGATGGTCTATAGAGAAAATGTGTTCATTATAATCCACAGAGAATTAGCCCAAAATTGAATACGGATGGTTCATGCAGTATTGGAAAATTATGGGGGGTGGGTATTTTTTGAGATCCTAGGGGATCTATTTTTATTTATATTATTACTTACTATTGTATAGAGGAATTCCTTTAGAAAGAAGAAAAATCACTATTTATTGGTCTTAGAAATTTTATTCTGTATAATATCATCTAGGCTGTATTTGAAACAAACTCCATCATCATATAAAACTCCATTATCATCTTTTATGGTACCCAAAGGATGGTCTCTTGTTATATTTTTAAGTGTATACATATGATTAATAATTGAATTTATGTTTTACCTAATTAACTCAAGGGTAAAAAACGGTGTATTTCTTAGCTAAAATGGCCTCTCAAGGGGATAATGTTTCTTGTTTTTTCTGGTTTGGGCTCTTTTCTGGCAGATGGTGCTGGCCTACTCCAAGGGAATTCTCTTAGGATTCCTTATTTTAGGCCCCAATTGTTTATATTTATTTATACTTGTAATTTGGATATAAACCTATTTTCCCTAATTAAAATAATGATTTTTATGATTGGTTTTTTAATTAATCCTAAAAGATTAATTTTCTAATGAATAGTTGAAAATAAAGATTAAAAAGAAGATATTTATTTTCAATTAATAGGAAATTTATGGTTTTAATTATATCTTAAATTAACATAAGGCTACTTTTATTATAAATAATCCAATTAATTACATTGAAACCATGATTATTCTTGAATTTGTTATGAGTTCATTTTTGTGATTATAAAAACCATTTTCAAAAATCTGTTTTTATTCGCACTATGAGTTTTTATCTTAATAAATTAAATTATTGTCTATTTATTAATGAGGGTTTTTTAAAATTTTAATTTATATATTCAATCATATATTTTTACATTCATTTTATATTTTTACTATTCATTGAATTTATGCAAATTATTTTTTATACAAAAAAATAATATATCTAAAATGGGTTTTCATCGAACTTTTTATGCATATTTAGAATTTAATAAAACAATTTATAGTATGAGAATATTATAAAATGGATTCCATGTTTTGAATAAAATAATTTAACATAATTCAATATCTTCAATAATTCTTTTCTTATAGTTACTAGTTAAAACAACAAAATTTCATTACCACAGGGTAAAAATGAGTTTACTACGGAGAGGTTAAACAAATAGAAAAGGGAAATAACACCACCCAAACTAGTGAAAGTATTATTAGTTGAATATAGATAAAAATTATATTATAATGATATTTAGTCCTTTTTTGTATTTATCCACTATTCCATGAAAGTGGCCTTATATCGTTGAAAACTTTTAAGAAACTCTATATGTGTCCCTCTCCTCACATAAAAAGGGAAATTATTCTTTATCCTTGTTTACAAAACATCAGTCATCTATCTTAGCTAATTCGTACTGAAAAGTATTCCAATTTTCAATCCCATCCTCTTATATATTTCAGTATTATCCTAATGAATATCCTTCATGGATTAATGAGTAATCTAATTGAATCCCTTGAAAGAAGAGGTATAAATCATAACTGAGATTGCAGAATTTTATTTCTTCTTATAATTCAACTAATTTATTGTATATAAAAAACAAAATTATGTATAAAATGTAATAAATATACATATATTGTATTAGGATAATTTAAGTACCATTTACCACCTCTTCTACATTGAATGAGAGTTGAATGTATCGCTTGTGCGCATGTGTAGACTATCGCTTTTACATCACGATGAATATCTTTTTTCACCACTATTAGTAATGGTTGATTTTTTTTAAAACAATGTCCTGGTCAACGACCAAGAATAAAAATATCATTATAAAGTGAGAAGATTACAGAAGTCTGAAGGTGGGAATTTTATTACAATCATTTGCAAGGAGAGGAAAGAGGTCGTTAGGTAACTCATCAAACCATGTAATTTCATGGTTTATCCCCTTGTTGGCAAGCACGTCAGGAACCGTATTTACTTTATGGTAGGCATGGGTGGCAATATATCTCATCTCTAAAAGAGAGTTCAGGTAGTTCTTCCATCTTGCGGTAAGAGGCCAAGAGAGGTGGACAACTCCATTCCAAATGGCTTGGACAATGGTGGTGGAGTCGCTTTCGATCCCGATATGATTCCTGCCTTTATTTTTGACAAATTGAATGGCGTGGATGAGATCCATCATTTCAGCATCAAGGGAGGAAGTGATTCCGCATCTACCATAGAAGCAACCATGACATTGACCTATAGAGTTTCTGAAAATAGCCCCAAAACCCGCATGACCAGGATTACCTTTGGGAGCCCCATAAACATTGATCATGATCCATCCAGGAATTGGGGCTTGCCCGAAGACTTCGAGAAGACGCTTTAGATGAGGGAAAATTTCATCAATCCTTAGATGCCTAAGGATCACAAAGTCCCCAATCGTGTTGTCGCAATTGGATTTCTGGATTGAGGCAGCATCTTTGATAGAAATCAGGATTCTCATGCGACCTACAAGAAGATTGTGTGAGTGATTATTATGAATGGATGAATTTCTATCATACCAGATAATGTGGAGGAGCTCTACCACAACAAAAAGGAAGAGGTTTTTGATTTGAGGCGAGAGCTTGAGCTCTACACAGTGCTTTATTTACAAAAGGATATTTTCAAAAGGAGGCCATCTGCAATAAAATATGTTATCAATAATATTCCACATAGAAAAATCCTTAGCACTAGATAAAAAGAGATGGTTGATATCTTCTCAGTGTTGGTGATAGAGGGGGAATTTATAACAGAGGTGAATGCCAAAATATTGAAGACAAGTCTCAGTGGGGATACACTTGTGCACCAGACACCAAATAAGGTTGAGTCTGGAATGTTTAATCCATGGTTATTTTAAAAAAATTATCCAGGAAAAATCAAAATCAGAGTCGCAGAAATAGTGTTTATAATAATTTTTACAATCAAGAATACCATTGTGAGCCGGTTCCCAAACCAGAAAGTCTTCATCACTAGAGAAAGTGTAGCTATCAACCACTTGCATGATGGAGTCAGGTAGCTCTAATGTTCTGGAATTCATCACATCCTTAATAGTCCATTTAGTGCTATCTGGATAAGAATTAGGAGGAAGCATGAAGATAATCGGGTAGCCTGTCCAGTTATCCACCAAAAAACGGATGGTGGAGTCCAGGCTGACCAACCGTCTAGAGTTATTCATGATGCGGGAAAACGAGTTTCGTAGAGAGGGCCAGAGAGAAGATTGAACATAGCTTAAATTACCATTCTTTAATCTTATAAGAAATTTATTTCTTAGAAAATCAAGGGATTCAGAGGTGTTATTTTTCAGTCTCCAAGCGAGCCTTTCTTAAAGGGCCTCATTGAACAACATGAGATTTTTAATATCCATGCCACCCTTATCAAGAGGGGTGAAACTGGTGGACTAGGGAATGGTAACAAGTTTCCTTTCAATGATGCTGCTGGACCAGACAAAATTATTAATATAAGTATTAATTTTCTTGAGATGTCTGAGAGGCCACTTATAGATCATGAGGGAATAAACCAACTTAGAGGTAATGGTTGATTTCACAAGGCAAATCTTGCTAGCCATGGACAGCGATTTCCCCCTCCAGGAAGTGAGCTGATTAATCACTTGATCAACCACATTATAAAAATAAATAGCTTTTGGCCTGCCCCAGAAAATGGGGACTCCAAGATAAGTGAAAGGAAGTGAACCTTCCTTGATGCCATAATTATCAATGATGTGGCCTTTTCAAGATTAGGGGAATGATTTTCCAAATAAAATAAAAGATTTTCTCCAAATGATGCATTGCCCCGAAATATTTTCATAGTGGGATAAGGCTTTTTCAAGGTTGAGAATGTTATGTTTGTTTCCATTGAGAAAAAGAATAATGTCATCGGCATATAGAAGATTGGTCGGAACCGATTGATTCCTGGAAGCCGAGATGGGTTTCAATTTACCTTGAGAAACAAAGGAGGAAATCAATCTACTAAGGTAGTCTTCCTCAATAACAAAGAGAATGACAGATAGAGGATCACCTTGTCGAAATCCCTTAGAGAATTTGAAATAACCCTTAGGAGATCCATTCACTAGGATTGATATTGATCTAGAGATGAAGAGAGAGTGAATCCTACTAATGAAGACATCACTAAATCCAAAATAATGAAGAACCATGAAGATAAAAGTCCAGCAAATAGTATCAAAGGACTTTCTAACATCAAGCTTTATGGGAATTTTTCCCCCTCGAGATATTTTATTTAAGGAGTCGGTGCATTCTAAGGTGAGGAGAATGCAATCTTGAATGGATCTCCCCTTGATGAAGTTGAATTAGTTCCAAGAAATGATTTTATTATATAGAACAGAAATCCTATTGGCCAGAAGCATGATAATAATTTTATAAATGGTATTAATTAGAGCAATGGTCCTGAAGAGGTGAATTTCAGAGGCATTAGGCACCTTAGGGATAAGGGTGATAAATTGAGTTTTTATACCTTGAGGAAGGAAACCAGTCTTAAAAAAATATTTTACAAGTTTACAGACATCTAAGTGGAAAACCTCCCGGTGATGTTGAAAGAAACCATTATTGAAACCATCAGGCCCATGGGCACTGTCAGGATTCAGAATGAAGACAGTGGTTTTGATTTCATGATCTAGGGGATGAGATAATAGAAATATATTTTCATATTAATTGATCAATTGTCGGAATGATCCCAAGGAGAATGTTCTTGTTAATATGAGGACCATTGATAATATTTTCCAAATAATTAACAACATTAATGGATATGACAGCTTCAGAAGAAAGAAAGTTGTCATTATCTTTCAGGGAGGATAGAGGACGGTTGATTTTCCTAATCCATTGAAGGGTATTATAAACTTTGGTGTTTCTGTCACCATCAGTGAGCCACTTCATTTTGATGATCTATTTTCTAAGGTTATCTTTGAGGGATAGAAGGGAGTTGAGCTTGGTAGCAATGTTAATTTCAGATTGAGGGTCAGAGGTAAATCCAGAATTAGCAGAGGTAGATTGAATTTGGTTAAGGTCAGTCTCAATTCTGGAAATGTCTTGATCAATCTGCTTGGATTTAGCACCACACCAAGCTTTCAGGCTGAGTTTTAGCTGTTTGAGATTAGTGATGCAAGAAAAAACATCAGAGTGCTGAATCATAGAATTCCAACAACATTGAATGAGATGAGCACAATCTTGGTCAGCGGACCAAGCGTTATTGAATTTAAAGGGTAGATTAGATTTGGATTTTTTTAAAAGAAAGGAGACCAGAATAGGATGGTGATCAGAATTGAGCTTAGTTAAGGTGGTGCTGGAGATGGTATCCCATGCATCAAGAGCCGGGACATTAACAAACGCACAATCATGTCTTCTAGAAACTACCCGGTTATAATGCCTACGGTACCAGGTGAATTTAGAACCTATGAGGTTTACTTCCACCAGGCTACAATAATCAATAGAGGCTCTGAATTACCTAGTAAAATGGGGGAATAGGAAGGTCCCAGCTTTTCACTGGGTGAGAGGACGACATTAAAATCCCCCAACACTTGTCAGGGGTCCAGCATGGAGCTACCTAGGAACGAAAGGTCATGCCATAGGGGCCTACGATCCTGATATCTATTTTTGGCATATAAATATGTACAAAATAAATGCTTGTTATCAGAAGAAAAATCACAAGTAATCATTTGGTCGGAAGAAGTACAAATTTTGATATCAGTCAAACAATTGTGATAAAGAATCCAAAACATAACTACCTAACCAAAACATTCATGAAAAACAAATCAATTAACACCTAAAATTATGATGTTTATGAAATATTTTTAATAAATAGGTGATAAGTTTCTATATGTAAACCATGAAAAGTATTACATATATGAATATGGTAATTTTATATAATTATAATATTTTTACCTTTTTTATATAGGATCTTAGAGTGCTTATTATGTGAGACAAACTAGAGGTATGAGGACATGTAACAATATCAATTTTTTAACGGGACAGTTTACACATAAAATTTTATTGATTAAATTCTATGATATATCTCTCACTAATATTATTTAATTTATTAATCTATGTTTATTTATTTATATTACTTTTTTTACTTTCTATTACCCAATTTTAATACACAATATACAGAAAGGGGTTTTTTTTTAAGGAAAAGAGACTTTATTTCTTTACTCTATCAGAAATATTTCATTCAAATTTGTAGTTTGTTTTAAATATTTTCTATAATGTTTTTAATATCATAAAATATTATTTAAATTCATTTTAATCATGTTTTCATTTATATAAACATGTTCTAAAGGCATATTACTACTATTTTTTTAAATATGGAACTTCTAAATTTATACTGAAAATGTGAATGGAATGTTAGCTTGAACATACACAGCCTGAATGACATTACAAACTATCATGACTACTATTTTATTTGAAGACAAATTTACGTATTTCATTTTTTATTTTCATTGAAAATTATTAACTTAATTTTTTATTATATTTTGTATAAGTGATCCCAAAATGAGAAATGTATTTTCTTTAAGAGATGTTGTAGTTTTTTTATAATGGAATTTTCAATTATGATGACATAGATTAAAATTTATCTTGATTTAATGGGGGAGTAATCCTAATCCACAATGATGGTCTTGGTAGTGATCCTTGACTATGGACAATATTTTCTATACTTATGGGTGTGAAAAAAGTTTGAATTATTCATATTTTACATTTTTATTAATCATTATTGGTTATTAATGAGTCCAAAATCATATAATCTATGTCTTATAATTTGTAAAATCCATAGGGCCCAATTCCTGATTAAATATAATTAACTATTTAGGAAGAAATTTTTTATATTTTGATCATGTTATCATACCCATATACTTATCTTATTATAATTTATAATTCTCAATTGATATCTCTTATGTTTACCAGTAATGAGAACATGATATCAGTATTTATTATGTATCCAATATCCGATTTATCCTAATATATTTGAGGTAATATATATCTATGAAGGGTTAAATTTGTGAAGATCTAACTGAGAGATGATATATACCGTTTATACACTAGTTTTTAGTGTTTCAATATTTCAAAAGAAAATAAATAATTATGGTTCTGGTGTGGATTATATTTCTATTTAACAAATATTATACTAATAATATGGAATAATTTAGTATGTAATGTTTTAGATATCTATAGTTTTCATTATATTATGGTTTGGTTAGTTTCGGAAACTAGGATGAGGAACAATCAGCGAGGACACTTAGGTCATTCTGAGTAAAATGAGTAATTTTTCCCTTAAAGTAAATCCCTATCTGGATACTAAAGTTGGATGTGGTTTTAGAATAGATGTATCTAGGGATAATCACCTTGAAAAGAGTTAATTAATAATTTATTGACCATAACTTGAGTTCATGGTGAGCAGTCTCTTACTACAGAAATGCTTTGAACTTTTATAGGGATATATTATAAATAATTCACATTTCATTTAAGATCCATTATAAAGGATTTGAATAAATGATAACCACTGATGACATAGGTTAAAAATAAGGTGTCATATATTTTAAAGAAGGGGTAACAATTTAGACAACTTTTAAATTATTTTTATGACTATTTTATTTTTTAGTATGATTAATTTTTATCCAAACATTATTTTGGATTCAAATAATTATTTGAACAATAATGAACAATGTAAATAATGAATGTATAGAAAATTAAATGATTTCCCCCCTCAGAAATAGACTATCGGGGGAGTTGAAATAAAAAATATTTTTACTATTATTTTGAAACATTCTCAATCCATGTGTCATGATGAGCATAAAAATAGAAAATTAAGGAACAATATACTATTTAGTCCTTCCTGAAGAAACGTCCAACACTTTTAGTGGGTTTTCCTATCTGATAATTTACAAAAACAAATAGATTATTAACATTGAAAATATAATATATAATATCTATTTATTAGGAAATTAAACGATTATGTATTATAACATCTTTTAGAATCAAAATAGGATAGATAGAGGAATCATAAAAAAATAAAAGTAAATGGGATGAAATAGAATGCATATTGTGGGGTGAGTTTTGGGAATTATTTATTAATATGTACATTACTCATATTCATTATATGAAGATGAATAAGAGATTCATTTATCTGAAGAATAAGTACAATGAATCCATTAATATACTTGAGGAATATTTTACATGACATGAAATGGATGTTTTTGGTTTTATCATTGAACCGAAAGGAATGATTGATGCAATCTTTAGAGGATTAAAACCAAGTCCTTGATGGGAGATTTCCATAAGAGACTTTAGTATCAATGAAGAAATTTCATGATGTTATATAAAAGTGTAAATTGAAATTAGAATAACCCATTAATATCATGGTCTTGATAATAAATTAAATATTTAATTCATTTGAAAACATAATAGAAATACCATGGATGGAAGAAAACGATTTTTCCATTGTGAAAGTAGTGTAGAAAGAAAAACTAAAGAAATTTAACTTGTGAAACCAATAAATTTCTTATGTTTAGAAAATAATTACATCAAGAAACTAAAAACTAATGTAATTGTAATATGTTAGATAACAATGGAAATAGAGAGGAATCTATAAAAAATGAACCAATCAAACTCTAATTTTTGAAAAAAATGAGTATGAGTATTATTATAACTTTTTCTTAAATATGAACATTGATACTGATGATTGGTGTCCAGAAACAAGTAATCCAAAAGAAAAATGGAAATCTCATGTGATCATTATTTTTAATAAGGAGTATGATAAACAAATGGTCAAAGATGAATATATTATCCACTTTAAAATTGCAAATATCTTGTTTAATTTTACTTCAAAAAAATAATTTATATTTGAATAATTCTCCAAGGGTATCACATTACCACATCAGTGATTAGATTTTGAATTAGTTGTAAGAACATCAAAATGTATGAGTAACACATATCAATCTTATAATTCTTATCTTATTGATATTTGTGGTAATTCACTCTCTATGAATCTTATTATTCTCTCGTTTTCTAAATTTAATATGATTTTTTTGGCATGTATTGTCTTATTTATATAAATCCCATATTAATTTCAATGGAAGGGAAGTAAAATATGATATACTAAACCATTAAATGAATTTATATTAATTTTTGGATAAATTATAAATTGCAATAGAAATTAAATCCATTTTATGAGTCTGGATTTTTATTATGGGGATTAGGGGTGAGGGTTGTCTCAAATGGTTGGGGAGAAAATCAACATTGAAGATAGGATAATTCAACAAGACTGTATTGATGTATTTCTAGGACAATTTCCCAATATTAATCTATACTTTGATGTTGTTTTTTCAATATAATTGATACATGATGATACAATTATATCGAAAATTCCATATAGAATGATCACGATTGATTTGTAGGAATTAAATAACTAACATGGGGGGATTTTTATAGTATGTAAGTTTGGCCATGTTCATAAACTTATGGTCTACCTTTTATTTTTTGTTAAAAATAAAAATAGATCAATGAGACTCTATATTTATTATTTGTATCCTAATAAGAACACAATCATAAGTTAATATATTGTTCCCCATATTGATGATTTTTTTGATAAACTAGGTGGAGTTCAATATATTTCATAGATTTATATTCGATCGAGATAATGTTAATTAAGGGAAAAAGTTAAGACATACATAATATAAACTTTAATTCAAGTTATAGAAACTATAAATATATAGTGATTCCATTTTGTCTTACTAATTCCCCAGTAATATTTATTTATTTATTGAATAGAGTCTTTATAGAATACTGTAGGATCCTAAAAAATTATAAGAGGGAAGGAAAATACTTCTTCATGTTGGGAGAAGTAATGAAATAGAAATTTAATTTGAAATATGAGAAGAAACATGAAGAAATAGTGTTTTTAAAAGTGTTTTGAGCGACACACAGACCATCACTGGGAAAGGTTCACAGACTGCCTGGATCATGAATTATCGTTACATGGAATGATCCAGAAGGTGCTGGCCAGTGAACAGGGTGGACCATGGACCATGCCACTGAAGGAATCATGCACTAAGGATATACATGTACCATATCGCTAAATAATCAATTAAAAGATGATAGAAATGACAGTTTTCCACAAAACAGGATGTTGAACCACATAGCCACCACAAAACCGGTTGACTGAGTCTTTTGTGGGTCAGGATATCTCTTCACGAGCCTCCGCAAATGGTGTTTCATGCCCAATAGAAAAAATTGTCCGGATGCTCTATTAAAGGTGCACAGAAATTATTGAGGAGGGAGGATGACGAAAGCTTGAAGAGGACCGAGATATTAGAAGAAATATCTCAGAGAAAATTCCAACATCAGTATAGAATCTTCGGCGAAATCCGAATTGTGAATCACACTCTCTATAAGTACATCCAGCTATGAATAATGAAATGGGGGAACTAAATTATAATAATATAACCGCAGACATAATTGGTTAATCTTGAACCACTTAATTCTCATAGTTTTACACCCCACGAATAATAATCCCTCAGACCCAGATTCAAAATGTTTTTCCGCATAGTGTATCGCAACGCAGATTTAACCTAGCATCGCGTAGTGCATTAGAATGCATATGGAACCGAAAGCAGTGTGATGGAATGCATACCACTATCATGTGTGGTAGAATATACCCATGCCTGTGTACCGCATCGGTACATGGATGGACCCTCTGCCCACTTACCACAATGGTATACCGAGATTCCCCCACTCCGCCAAAGAAATCAGTATGCATAATGGGGTGTTTTTCGGTATTATTTCCTCTAGTTACAACCTCACCGCTTTGATACCGTGCAGTCCTCCATAATCCCTCCAGAAACCAGTCCCCCTATATTAGGCAAAAGCATCCACTATAGCCACCAGACCCATATGATCAGACCATTGGGTGCATCAATACGCCCCTTTGAGTATACATACCGATGGTAAGAGGAGTCATGAAGGCTCTCCCAACAATGGTTCTATCTTGGGAAATGTCCCTAGGTCTACATTCCCATGGTAACCCGGAGTCCAATCCCAGGATTCAATCTCCATCCTTCCAATTCTATGCATTAAGGGTGGTCACATTTTTTTCCATTCAATGCGGAATGATGATCAGTTAAAGGGGTTATGTTTTCTCTCCCCTTTGATGAGGACAAAACTCCTCCCCTTCCCAGAACAAATTCTGGGGCACTCCCATTACGGCGAGTCCCCAATATTCCGAGGATAAGCTACTTGACCTTTAATTCCATCTCACATTAAAAGTTTCATTGCTCTGTGCCCTCTCCCACCATCACCCGAGCCTCTTCCACCAGAAGCTCTCCTTCTCCCACCAACAAGATATGAAGCTTATGGTTGGTTGTATATCTTGTATCCTCTGGTTTCTCACACCGATAATGACTCACATTGGATTAGAGGTTTGTGACGATTAAAACATCCATGAAATAAAAACTATGAGAACTCAAATTTCTGATCAAACCAAGATATGTAGACTTCTTACATGAAGGCCTGAGATCAAATGTTTGACCGTCCAAAAGGGTTCACCCAATAGTGTTCCCTCAAATGGGAAAATTCCATGAGTAAGCCCCAAAAAATATGAACTATGTAAACTCTGATACTTGATCATCCCAATACACATAAGATTATACTAGAAGTCCCAAGCTCAAATATGTGCACTTCCAAAAGGGTTCACCCAATTATATTCCCCTAAAATGGTGATATTCCATTTGTAAGACCCAACAGATATGAACTATGAAAACTATAATTATTAATCAAACATAGATATGTAGAATGCCTACTTCAAGGCCCATTCTCAAAAGGGTGCCCTTCCAAATGGCTTCATCGAGTCATGTTCCCCTCAAATGGGAAGCATCCATGCATAATCCCCAGTAAATCTGAACTATGATAACTCTGATTCATGACCATACTGGGATATGTAGGATGCCTAATTAAAGGCCCATGCTTAGAAGGGTGACTTTCTAAAAGTGTTCAACCAATTGTGTTCCCCTTCCATGAATAAGCCCCATCAAATCTAAACTATGAGAACTATGATTCCAAATCAAACCTAGATACCTAGGATTCTTACATAATGGCCTGAGATGAATAGAGTGCCTTTTCAAAATGGCTCATTCAATAATGTATTCTCAAATGGATAGCTTCTATGTATAAGAACCCCCAAAATTCCTAACTACATGGGTTCAGATTCCTCTATAGAGGATATGTAGGAAACCCATCTTATGGGTCCGATCCAAACATTATTTCACCTTATGTCCCCCTGGATGATGATAAAATCTAGAGAGTCTTATTGTATGGATCTAGTCAAAATCACCTCGGTATCATAAAATATATGTATTCTTATGATGATCCTACAAACTAGGGGTAGCCCGTGGACAGACTCTTCCAGAATAAACCAAGCATTAATGAATTTATGAGCACAAATAAACTCTATAATAGAGTCTTGGAAGATTCCGCAACTCATCCCAGAAGGGGTGTAGTGAGCCCGAATTCCCATCCTCTCAACCTATATAGTCATTATGTGTTGTTGGACAAACCATTTTTCAATGATTGTATGCCTTTCGAAAAAAGGTACATGAATCATGGATTCCACGACTGTTGGGTGTTTCTAGATCCAAGAATGAACTCATTAGAGACCATATGAGGATGTTATATTTGGGGATGACCAATTCTACAAGTACTTGAGCACATGCAATCTCCCACTGGGACCATTTTATTGTGGAATCTCTTTTGTATTACAAAAGGAGTGAGTTACCGAGTCCCCACAGGGTTAATCCAACCTTCATGTAAAGGATAATGATGCTAGATGGGTTGTATGAAATGAAATGGTGAATTTGACAAGAAACCGCCTCTTAAAAAAGAGATGGGTTATGATTCTTGTCAAACCATTTCCTCCCCACCTGAAACGTGCCACCATGAGGTGAAACTAAAAATGCTGAACCTGATGTGGATCCTTAACCATCTTGGATATTCTACCCCAATGATAAAAAACACAAAAGGATATTTCACATCAGACCATTATGTTCTCCCCTCAAGTACCCTAAAAAGGCACCACCACAAAGGTTGAATTAAATGGTGAACCTGATGTGAATCCTTAAATAAGCTTCCCAAAGAGAAACCTTCGATCCAAATGATATATCAATGACCGATGCAGATAGGAACCTCAGCGTTCCTGTAGTGGGCCAGGGCCCCAACAAAGAGCAGGACCCCCTCGCCAACCCAAAATATTTGACGCTGGGTATCCAACATGCTGATCATAGTGTACCATCAAAATTTTTCTCTCCCCACAGTGGAGGTCGCGAGACAGGACCTCCAGTATGGGAGGACTTTCCAGCCACCTCCTCAATCGTGGCTGGCACCCCAGCAGAAGGTGACCTCTGTGGTCATCTCAAAATGTTTCAGGAGCCTGTCCTTAGAACTTGATAATGAGTACATCCCTTATCTTAGAGAGGCAGATGAAGTAGATTCTCACAACTTCATCTCAACTGCATAAGGGCCCTACTAAAAAGCCCTTGCTAGAGAGAGTCTTCGCCGACACCGGACAACCAGATCTCCTCCCACTGTAGAGAACCTTGTGCCAAGGGATCCTGATGAAGTACAAGAGACTAGAGCCCCTCGGGCTACCTTCCATGGGTGGAGAATATATAATCAGGAACAAACTATAACCCTTGTTCTTGAGGATCTATTTCTCCATACTAACATGAAAACATTTAATGGGAAGACATAAGACTCATCCTCTCCACTAAATTGTGCCATAGAAATTGGGTGGCCCAATACGAGCAGAAGTACATTCCTTCTAATGCTCGTCAGTCTCTCCATGTAGACATAGAAAAAAACTACAACTAGATACAGATATCATCCAATGCACAACTAGTCTTTCAACCAAATTGGATAGAAACCAGCTACACACATGCACAAATACCTACTAATTCATTTCAATCTAATCATCTAAATAGGATGGATACCATATATACATAGGCACAAATACCTTCTGATTCATTTCAAGCCCTCTATCGAAATAGGGAGACAATCAAATATGAGTAGATTAAAATTCCTACAGATGCATACAATGCTTGTCAGACAAATACAATGGAATTTGAGATGAAGAAAATCCTCCCTCGCAAATAAGAAGTCCACCGGTCAAATACGGTGGAAACCGGAGAAGTAAACTGGTGGCATAATCATTCCTCTGTCCCGACACATGAGAACTCCATGTATCTACTAGAAAATCCTGGAGGACTGGAGTAGGAACACACTCCTGATGCGATACCATAATGGTCCTTTAACACATTCTATCCAAATATGAATCACATCACATCCTGGAAATGATATAATATCAAACGTCGATCCCCAACCTTATCATCCAAAAATTCCAAGACATTATTGAATCAGTGGAAAAGGTGAGAAACCAGGCCCACAACCCAGTTTCCTCAAATGGAATGACTCTCATTCAAAATTAGTAAGTCAATCTAGAGTAGTTATGAATCCCTAATCTTGTCCAGGAGGGTCAGCAACAATATCCCACGATACACGGACAACCAGATCGAGAAAAAATACCAGTTCCAACTAGGGGACACTGGTCCAATGTGGTTGCCACTTCAGGGAAAGAATATATCCCTTCAAAAATTAAAGATGATTTTTGGCATATCCCGCCAACATAATGGTACTAAATATGATAAGGACCATTATATAGAGGTCGTTACCAGTAGAAGACGACCCCAATTTCGCGAAAGATAATTCTCAAAAATTAATTACTCAAAAGGCAACGATAAAATGAAGAGCACATACATGATCCTAATCTGATGGAAGATGTGGTTCTTAATTCTCTAAAACCTATATCAATAAATATTTTTGAACTTTTTAGTCCATTATGATATTATGGATGCAGTTTTAGAAATCGTGAAGGCCCTCCCTGCAATGTTTCTACTAGTATATCTGAAGGTCATCCTCAAAGCACCCATAGGGGCTCACTCTATGGGAAAAAATGATCGATCAAGGGTGCCTATCTTCTAATGCGCATTGGGGTAACCCCCCATCAACTAGATGAATAGACAGTAAGAAGGTCATCCATTTATTATTATCTACCCAAATAGTCCTCCCCATGGTACAGAATGAAGATATGATTCTCCCTATTGTTAGACATCAAGTCAGGATAGTAGTCATCTCCATGATGATAGTCATTCCAAATACCCTCCTCGAAACGATAGTTGTTGTGAAGGTCCTCCCCATAGTAACTTCAAGCAACGAGAAGGTACTCCTCTCATTGTAGTACATCAAGAAGGACCTCCCCAAGATGTGAACCACATAAAATTTCCTTGCAGCTAGGTATCATATCATGATGGTATTCCTCACCATATCGACCGTCATTGCTAAGGCCCTCCTCGCAATGGCAGTTTTTGTGAAGGTCCTCCCCATAGTAACATTAAGATATGAGAAGGTCCTCCTCTCATATTAGCCTGCCCGGAAGGTCCTCCCCAGGGTATAAGCCGTAAATACATTCACCGCGGTCGGGAATCAAGTTTGAATAGTAGTCCTCACCATCGCAACGCCAATTGAGAATGTCCTCCTTAAAAACACAATTATTACTAGAAATAAGGTCATCCCCTTTCTAGAAAAAATTCCAGAAATCCTTCTTATTCTGAGGTGCTAAAAAAGATGGATTCATACCCGTCGGGCACATCTTCTATAACATCTGATATTCTTTCTCAACAAGAGGATTTCCTAGGGACATGCTAATTTTCAGAGCCACCCTTGCACCGTCCTCAAATCCATAAGGATGAAAACATCCACATTTCATGGAATGAAATTATTATGATGTAGTTGAGCTAAGAATATCATGTAGAGGAGCCTTTGTTAGAACAATAGAAGGATATGTTACATGTAAGAAGACAACTTGGTAAGGATAAAATTCTAGGGATGTATTTTCCTATGACCACTTCTCACTTCGACATACCTAGAGAGTTGTCTGGGGAATGTATACATGAAATTCATCTCAATGTAGGGAAGAATAATCTTTAGTTGAAATAAGAATTCCTACCCTATGAAGTGTATGCAGACCATGTCAACTCGTCAGGGGAACTTCTCCGTCAAATCGTCCTAGAAAACCTCCCATCCGCACGGAAGCCACAATAAAAAAGTTGAATGAAGAACCTTGAATTGTCTTACCTCTATGCATTATATAAGTTGGGTTGCCTCACTGGGGACGCCTTGACTAGAGTTTACATTCAAGGATGTGTAGAACATGGAGCTTGACACGTCACCCCTCGCCACATCTATCAAACCCCTATAGAAATGACATCTTGCAATGTCATCACCCAAAGGTATAATTCTAGTAAAAACCACACTCAAGAAATATGGCATACTAAGCAAAAACCAAACCGAAGTAACTCTAAAATGCATCGGGACCAAGGAAATCCAACCATCAAAAATTTTCGAATTCAGGTGGCCAAGACCATCCAACGGGCTTCTTGCCTAAGTAAAGACAACCAGCAAGCAGTGATCAAGTCTTCAACTGGTCATAGTCTTTATGAAGGCCCTATTCCATACTAGGCACATACCTATGATGGAGTACGTGAAATTGAATAGGGGGATATAATAGTAGCTGCTGCTGTGATGCAAGAACAACCCCATTTCATAGGGCTGTGAGAATTTTTAAATAAAAGTTCCCCATAAGGCCCAAAAATCAAGGTTATAGAACATCAACGAAAGAACAAGAATAACCCTAGCCCCCAGGGATAAGGGTATTTTTACCTCAATTCCCCGTGCAACAGATTTCTATCTTCTCCCATATAGAAAGAATAATGGATAGTGGAGTCACCTGTTCCAAACCTTCTCATGGTTCTCACCCTATGAGACCAAATACCATTATAAGGTTGGATCAGGGCTCCCTTTAGGTCAATCATCACGAATAAACCCAATGAATACTAAAGAATATAATAAGAAAGTCCAACAAAGTATGCATAAATTATTCCTACCATTGGCACTACGTACCTCACCCCCAATGCGGTATGCCTTAGTGAACGTGGTAAATGTCACCCCAAATATCTCACAAGAAAAGATGTACAGGGAGAGGAAGCAAGGGAATATGGTTACCTCCAAGACGAATGTGACTAGGAGCCTAATGGTGTGCATACCTGAAACTAGAGAGCAGTCCTAAATTTGGGAGCCCCATTAGTTAATCTGACACTACCTCCCACGTAAAGCCCCATCAAAGAGAAGAATAAATCCAAGGTCCTTTATGAACTGCCTTCTCCTCCCCTAGAAATGTGTCCCTCACTCTCGAGGAAAGGTTCACTAACAATGATGAAGAAATGAAAGATATCAGGTGAATCAATGTTGAGCTATGTCGAGGGAGATACCTCACCAGATGTGTTTCTCTTGAGGAACATCGGTATGTTCTCCCAGAAGAGATTCTATTTCCACAAACACTCATCATGGTGAATGAAAGCCAAGCTCAAAGGACTATCCAATTTGGAACTGGGTCCATCAACTATGGTAAACCCAGCCCTAGAAGGACATCAAGACTTCCCCTTCTAGGGAGGCACCAAAATATATTCAGGAAACACAAAAATGATACCTATAGGTGGGTATCAACCCCAAATTCATAAACCACTGACATTCTTGGTTAATGGAACTTTCCACATTGGCCCAAGCTCAAGCTCAACAGGATGTGCATCAAGGGTTCATGAACACCGTCTAGATTTTAACAGCTTGACTATAAGCCATGGAGGGGCGTCATTCTCTAATATAGCCAAAGTGCAAACCCTAACTCGATTGGGTAAGCAATGTTCCTCCACCACCAAATTTTAAAAACCTCATATTCCCAATATTCAATGTATCAAGGACCCGAAACAACATTTAATGATATATTCATCTTAGTGAAACCCCATGATGGGCACTCCGAAGCAGCAAGAAGCATTAAAACATAGGTGCTTCATATGAACCCTGGAGGGCTCAGCACTGGTATAGTATACTAGCTTTCCAGCCAATTCAATCACATGTTGGGGGACCTGTATTGATAGTTTCTATTCTAGTTCAATTTGTAGCTACCAAAGAAAATGGATAGTGATCTCATGAACTGCAATTAGTAAGAAAATGAACGAGTCTCATACTTCATTTATATATGGATAAGCCTAACTTATTCCCTGAACCAATTGTTCCCTCTGGATGAAATGCTTTCCATGTGCCTTGATAACCTTCCAGATGAATTTCTAAAACCACTCATCCTGGTGATGTAAAACTGTGGGTTCTGAGACTTCTCTTTTGTTTCCCAAAGGATAATTGACTTCTTACAACAAACCAATTTCATCTCCCGAGTGGCCCCATTAGCCCTAGTGAAAAGAACAGTAAAATCTGAAGAGGATTATATCACATTTAAGCCACACCCATCACCATATCCAGTTGCAAGGCCCCCCTAAACCATGAAGGACCCCCTGGATTCTAAAAAACACCCTAACCTTGTCAAGATGAGTGAATAGGTTCTAAAATAAACCAGATCAAAGAACGAAGAGACAAACTCTACTCGTTCCGAGATGACCACATGCACAGCTATTTCATAGCCGCCATGAACTGAAACATTCTCTGGCTAATAGAGCCAAAGGGATCCGATGATGTGGGTCTCGATGACCATCCGAATTATTTTCACTATCACCAGATACATGGACAACCCATCTAGGATTTCTTCATTTTCATGGATCTGTTACAAAAGGTGGTGAATTCTAGGACATTCAAGATGGGCCCGCCGCCAGCCCAAGTGGCTTATGATTCCACCTCAAACTAAAGAGAGGAATATAAATGGAAAAAAGTCTCCATTAATAAGGTGAAAGTTTTTGATGGTTGGATGACCCGGAAGATATTCAATTGAGTCCATGGAAACCTCCAGGCATAGTTGAACAACCCACTGTGCCCCCAAGAGCTAGAAATACAACACAATCATCTTACTTGGCCCCTCATCCCCTTAAATGCTAGAAGGGTAGAAAGAAGTAGCAAGAAAATGGGCTGACACCATAGCCGAAGTCAGTTTTGAAACTTTCAGACTTCATGCCAACAAACTCGGAACAACCAGAAATGCCCTGCCAAATGGTGCAATGGGCACCGCCCCACCAAATGGTATAACGGGAACCTCCCAGCCAAATGGTACAATCATAAGGGGAGATTCAGAAAAAAAATTGTGAGATCAGTATCTGATCTCCTGCTCTACTAATGTCATTCAGTTGATGGTACCTATATTCGATGGGGACTATGGCCATGAATCCGCACTCCCCACACCCAACCAGAGAGGTAGATGAAGAGGTCGTTGAGGCCAAACATTTCGAAGAAAACATGATCATGGTAGAAGACAAATTCTATACCACACAATAATTCAAACCGTTAACATCGTGAAAACTCATGGAAGGACCCTTCGGCAGACACAAAAAGAACCAAAATTCTCCTCCGCCCCATCGAAATAATTCTAAACCCGATTATCTTGGATTATCCATCATGTGGAGAATAAATACCAAATCTCCCCAGGCATAGAAGAAGACCAGTCCGTCCAAACCCAGAAAGGACTGAATCACAAAATACCCATGTCATAGAGTCTGAAACCTCTATATCCAAATCCCAATACCCTAAGTATCTATAAAAGAGTATCCCCGATCCAAGAAGCACATTCCATTAGAGAAAAAATTTGATATTTTAAAGTATCTAGATTTAGTACCAGAAAAACTGTCAGTCCTGGATGTGTTAAGCCTTTCCACAGATCTTAGGGAGGAACTAATAAAAGCCTTACTAGGTCACCATGACATCCAACCCAAAGTATTAGGAACTGAATTCTATCAAATAGAGACCAATCCCGAATATTGTCACGTCGTCATCTCCTTCACAGTCAGGGATGAAGACACCATCATGCATGGGAACATCAAACACTTGTATATGTCCAGAAAGATAAATGGAATTGATGTCCAAATAATCTTCATCGACAATTCTTCTGGACTCAATCTCTTCCCATTGTGAATGCTTCATCGAGTAGTCTATGATGAAGACAACTTGACACCATGCACCACAACTCTGCTGGGATATGAAAAAAGAAAGAAGAATCCACACGGACCAATCAAGAATTAAACATGGATTAGAGACCTCAGGTTGGATTCTTTGTTCCTAGTAGTATGGAAAATTACAGCCTTTAATGTCTTATTATGGAGACCTTAACCACATCAGCATGCTGCAATTCCATCCTCATTTCATCAGTGCTTCAAATATTGAACTAATGGAAAAAATGGGGCATTTCGTGCTAATAAATCCCCATTGAGTCCTCTGGGTTGTAATATATTAATGTAGGGTTCTATGAGTCAGATGGAAAAAATCCATTGACCGAAGATGTTGATTTGGTTTCTATGCCAAATGGATTGGAAACAGCTCCCACTGATCCCCTCCAGCATCTTGAGGAAGAGTATGTATTACTCATCAACCAAGATGAATGCATAAGTGCAGGTCTGGATGTAGACTCAATTTCTTCCATGGTTTCTATTATAGCCACGAAGTTTAAAGGCATGGATGAGCGGGCTGGCTTATGTGATGATAGGACGATCCCTACCAAAGATTCCATGAGCCTGTGCATGGGACCCCAAACTTCCCTTTCTATAAACACTAAGTTGAAATATGATTTATCTCCCAAAGTTGGAGAGTTCGTCTCAAGAATCCACTATCCATAAAAATAGTAAGAAGAAGAGGAATAAGAAGAAGAGGACCTGAGAGGTTCCCCTACCGAATTCAAAGAATTTTTCTCCACTAAAATCGATGAACATAATGTGATAAACATGGGAATTGAAAATAACCCTTTGGCCACTCTGATTAGTGTTGATATTCCTATAGAGGAAAAGGAGGCATATACCCCCTTCCTAATGAAAAATCGAGATGAATTTTCCTGTAATTACACAAAAATTCCAGGCATGGATCCATAGGTCGCCACTCATCATCTGGGCTTACTAGAAGACCACTGGGGCTATAAGAAAGTAGCCAGAAGGACCCACCCAATGCATGCTACCAAAATAGATGCTTAAGTTGACAAGATGAATAAATCCAACTTCATATGAGAAGCTTATTATCAGATCAAATTGTCAAACATAGTCCATGTCAAAAAATAAGAACATATAGATTAGAATCTACATTGAATTCAAGGACCTTAATCGACATTTCCCAAAATATGATTTCTTGGTCCTGATAACAAAATTAATGATAAATGAAACTTTTGGATATGAAGCCATCTCTTTCATGTATGTATATTCTAGATACAATTAGATCCGGATGGCCTGAGTGGATAATGAAGCTACTTCTTTTAGGCCCCCCCCAGAGAGTGTTCTTATATAATTTGATTCCATTTGGTATAAAAAATGCCAGCGACACATATCAGTGCGCCATGCATTGCATCCTCAAGAACTTCTATGGAAAGTTCATCTTGTGTTATGTTGACGATTTGGTGGCTAAATCATGACAGTGCTCAAACCACCCGGCAGATCTCAAAACATTCTTCAACAAACTATAAAAACATCGCTTAATGATAAATCACTTAAAGTGTGCCTTTTGTATTACCCATGTAAAATTCCTTGGCTTCATCATACGCCATCATGGCATCAGAGTCGACCCTCAGAAGATAAAATATATCCTTATCATGTCCCCACCTCGCATCCTCACCGAGTTGAGAGGTCTCCATTGTCACCTGGCCTACATTCAACAATTCATAGCCAAATTGGTCTGTAAATGTTTAACATTCACTAGACTCATAAAGAGTGGATTAACATAATAGTGGGGTAATTATTTACAAGAATCATTCAAAAAGCTCAATTGATATCTTCTGATCCCACTAGTGTTGATGCCACCAGTTGATGGGAGACCACTAATTATGAATGTAACCGCTCTGGAATAGTCATTAGGTTTCTTCCTTGCATAGAAGAATGAACCCGAGAGTGATAAAAACCTCTATTACCTCAGTTGAACAATGATTGATGTTGAAAGTTAGTACTGAAAAATTTTAACGAACTGAATATCCATAATCAGCGTGGTTTAGAAACCTATGCATTTCCTGCAGCACCGTGAGGTCCACAAAGTCTACCACTGCATCCCGATCAAATATATATTAGATCCCCCAAGTTAAATGGACACCTATCATGATGGGTAGTCATCCTACAAAAAATTGACATATGGTACGTACCCTAGAAGGCTATCAAAGGAGAAGAATAAGAAGAATCCCTGAAGATCACCCCTAAGAAGAATCAACACCATTGGATTCTGATCTTCTAGATGAATAAGTGTTCTCTACCCAGGAGGTCCCCTAGACATGGGAAATGTACTTCGATGGTGCTTCTAGAATCCTAACAGGGAAAAGGATGGAGCATCCCAAGCTCAACAATGTGGGGCTGGGAATTATACTCATATCCCATAAAAAGGTCATCCTACCTTACACTTATTTTCCATTATAATGGTTTACAAATAATGAAGCCAAATATGAGGCCCTTGTTGCATACATGGAACAAACACTTAATTTTCCGGCCAAATACCTATAAATGAAGGGTGATACAGAGAATGTCATCAAACAAGTCAATGGTGACTATAAAATTATGAAAGAAGTATTGGACCCCTTGATGAAACATATTCAAGAACTAATGGAAGAATTAAAATCAAATCCAACATTGACTTATGTGCCTCGATCACAAAATTCCCAAGTCAACGCTTTGGAAAATTTAGCCAATGCCTTGGTTGATCAAGACCAGAATAAAACAGTCATTAGTGTTGCCCACCACCAGATGGTTTTTCCATTTATTAAAAGCAACACCGAGGGAATCTATGAATTTAGTCCCATTTCCGAGTATTATGGTTACACCACCGACTGGATGATTACCATTACAAATTATCTTCAGAAGTGGGAACTCCCACCACATAGGGCCAGAAGGGAAAAAGTCTGAAGATGAGAAGTCAACTTTTTCTTGTACAATGTGTTAAACCAAAAAATGTTTCTTTACAAATGATTTCTTCATGGAGTCCATCTCAGGTGCATTGTTGGAGAAGGTATTGTAGCTGTCATGAAAGAAGTGCGCACATGGGAATTTTGAGAACACAAATTAGCAACCAATCTCTCTCACCAAATCTGAATTCATGGGTATTTATAGACTACTATGATTCAAGATTGTTCTATTTTCACAATGAAGTTACATTGTTGAAATGTTCATACCAATTTTATACACTGACCACTGGAGTTACATCATATTTCTATGTACACCTAGTCATTCACTACCTAGGGAATGGTTTTTGTGGGATCATATCCTCCTACCACAATGAAACAACTTAAGTTCATACTCACAGCAACCAACTTCTTTTCAAAATTGGCCGAATCCATAACCCTCAAAGAGGTTGGCTTTAAAAACATCGTCAGTTTTGTGAAATCCAACATCATTACCAGATTTTGTGTCCCTCACAAAATACTGAGGGACAACAACACCAATTTCTTCTCTATTGAGTTGGAAAAGCCATACCAAGACTATGAAATAAATGCCAACCATTCATCCCACTACCAGAAGGTGACCAATGGGCAGATAGAGGCTTTCAACAAGTATCTAACCAAAATACTCTATATGAAGGTATATAAGGATCAAAAATCATATCCAGAAAAGCTCCTTCATGCTTTATGGGCTTATCGAACCATGATCTGCACTGCCACCCAAGTGACCCCGTACTCACTAGAATACAAGGCATAGGTGGTTTTACCAATCTAAATCAAAGTTCCGTCACATCATGTGGCCATTTTTGATCAACTATCCATGGAAAAGAAATCATAGAGATTGTTTGATGTGTTGGAGTAGCTAGATGAAAAAATCCAGAACAAATTACACTATTTGGATATCTATGAAAATTTGATTTCATAAGCCTTCAACGAAAAGGTTCTCCATATATATTTCCTCGAAGGAGAAATGGTGCTAGTCATTGAACCCCAATGATATTCAAGAAGATTCCCCTAATGTTCGAACTAAAGTGGGAAGGATGATATTTCATACAAAGTTAATATTCTAATAGATCATACAACATGATATCGAAGGACAGATAGATCATCATAGATCCCAAAAATGAAAAGTTCTTGAAGAAGTACTTCATGTAATACCAACACCCATGACATGGTCCAAAATCTGTAACCCTAAACTATGAGTAGTTTTTTTGAACAAAATGATGATATAATGTATGGTATTATCCCCATGATCCAAACACTTAGACTATATATTATATATAGTAATACTGTGATGTCAGGGTCCAAACTCTAAGACCATAAACTATGAGTCATAATCCATTCAACATGACGTTAATCTATAAGGAACTCATCTCTGAAACATGACATTAAACTATGACTGATCTCCTCACTGTAATACATTAAACTGCATGGAATAAATAATCCTAATTTCATGATGATAAACTCAATGATATCTCATAGATCTACGAAAGGATTGATTTCTTCCCTCATAGGATAATTAGCGATGCCTCAATCCCTTCAACATGGCCCAAGACTCAAAAAATGCCTCTATCATGTCCTCTATTTCCCCACACTGGCATTGAAAGACCATGTCACTCCTTTTTGATCACATCGAGTATAACTCACGTGATCTTAGGATCAGTGCTTAGGATTCTCTTATGCAACCACATTATAGAGAAGTATGGTAGACCCATCACCCATAGGGAATGAAAAAAGAAATGTTCATACCCACATGACAGTGGAAGATCGGTACATGGAGCATTCAGATCTATGTATGACTTGATTCCAGCACTTTTAGGATATGTAGTGATGCACAAATTTTGCATCCCAGCCCCACCATAAAAAATAAAAAAATTACCTCACATGTCCCTACATATAGACCAAGCCAAACCGGTGCATGGAACGTTCAAAAGTATGTATGGATTGATTCCTTACCATCAAGGATATGTAGTGATGCGCAAAATTGGAATCCCGGCCCATCCACTATAAAAAATTCCCCTTTCTCTATGCATAAGAAAGACTTTTACAGGGAGTCTGTGAAAGGTCCTAAACACATGACAATAAATTGGGAGTTTTTTCACGAGTGTCATGTGGACCAAATCTCAGTGTTATGGGATCCCACACATGACCCTTACTTACGTTAAGTAAAAAGATCTTACTTCCCCTTATACATATGAGCCAGATCTATCCGAAAGTTCTAGTAGATCATATTTAATCAGGGTCTGGGTATTCTTTTCATTCCTTGGATCATCTTTCCAATTTTTCAAACTCTATATTCTTGGAAGACATAGATCCCCATAATCATTAATGGACATCTGAGATGGAAGGTTAATTGAAGTTATTAATATTTTCATTACTTATTATATAATCCCTTTACTTATTTTATATGAAATGTGCATAATTTGTGTGAAATATTAATGTTTTAATACTAAGTATAATTTTTGTGCATTTTTAGAAGTAGTCCAATTGAGTTAGTTTACTATTTGTTTTATAACTCTCACCCTTGTGATTAAAATTGTGTGGTTCTTATTTTGTAGGATTCCTAATTTAATATAAAACAAATCATTAGAAGGGATCATGGGCTAATTATGCAATTTGAAGGATCATATTTACCACACAAGATGACCCAATGAATTTGTGAAGAAACTGGACCATCCATGATGATTGAGTTACTGGTCTAAATATAAAAGCCCAAATTTTATGAAACTCTACCATATGTTCGTGATTATCCAAAAGAATCATGGATAAAAATTTAATTTCCCAACTCCAAGAACAATGGGGCCAAATGAAGCATTGAATTCCAGCCCACCATTCTAGATGAGAAATAAAATCAGTACAATTTTCATGTCATATCTCATGATGTAAGAATCCAATAAATATGAGATTTTTAATTGTGAAATAGGAAATATATGTGGCCGTCTTTGTTGAATAGATAATTTGGGTTTGAAGGAATATTTCTATTCAAAAACACTTTCACATTTTGGACTTCAAAAAGACTGGATTGAAATGGACATATTAAAATTGTTTAATAATCCAACCATAACATTGGTTAAATTGGTCTAAATTACTCAAAAATTTTAGAGTAGTTGGGAAAAGTTATTATTTACAACTTTTAAGAAGGATATTGCTTGAGATTCGGCTGTATGAATAGTCAACTTGGCGATGAAAGTGGAGGGATTGATTTAGAATGAAAACTGTCTACTGCTTGGGCTATAAATACTCTCCCATTCTCTCCTTGAGAGGGGTTGTCATTTCAGAAGAGAAGAGATCATATTGGCATGACCAAATCCTTTCCAAAGGCTTTGGAGGACCTTCCATACTCATGTTTTCACTTTAGAGACCTTTCCTCCTCTCTTTGTTTTAATTTACTTTTATGTTCTTCATTGTTGTAATTTTGTATGCCCTTTCATTTGTAATTTTGTTTTAAGGAAACTTTCTTCATAAATATCTCTTATTACCATCCACCTTCTGCAGTTTTATATTAATGTTCTTAAAATAGTTTAAATTCAGTTGAATCCCCTTCCCTTCTTTTGCTTCCTCATTCAATCAAAAATCCATTTTTAATTATCATCATTGTTCGTGTGTGTGTGTTTGACCTACCACTCTTTTCTAATCCCTTTCTTTTTCTTCTATTCTTAACATATCTTACAAGTGATCATAACTTGAATATTAAAAACTCAAATGGATGAGTAAATATCTCATTGGGATGAGTTATAATTTATGTTTGTTAAGTGATTGATAGCTTTTGCTCGATGAATATTCTTTAAATTAACATTGTGTATGTTGGACATAACATGTCACAGATTAATGACTTGTTTTGCTTAACATATGGATTCCTTGGATTATTGGAACCATAAATACACTACCACAATCAAGTATTAATTGAGATTATAGTTTTAGTTAAGTTATGGTTTGGATTAAATCCTTAACACTTAGGAATTGCAATCAATGCCAACTTGTGACATGGATGTTAATTTAAATGCAATATAAAGCAAAGCTCAAGGATATCACAAGATTAACTCCCTAATAATGAACTCACCCCAATCTTATCAATTTTTTAAATCAATTATAGTCAATAAATCATTTCAATTAAGCTCTACAATGAAACCCCTCTAATAAAAATACAATAAACTGAAAACAAACCATTATTATGAAGTATCATCGCTGAGGATTCGACCCTGAGTGCTACTATACACATTAGCAGAGCACCAGAACTTTGACCGGTTTATAGGAGACAATGGGAAGATCATTTAAAATGGTTCCACTTCTAGTGATGGTTCATTAAGTAGTAATCTGTTTCTGGTTATTGTAAAAAAACCAAAGAAAAAAAAATTTAAAAAAAATGAAACCAAAGACAAAGAAAAACCCATCCTCTCATAAAAATCATAAACTGAAAAAATAAAAAATAAAAACCCGTCTTCCTCTTTCTTCGAAAATCTCTTTGAATTCCCCGTAGCCTTCTAAACAATCTCTCTGATTTTTTTGACCCTGAAATTGAGAAAAAACTTCGCCCAATTAGGGGGAACATAAGAGACAATCAAATAATTCAAGAACCAGTACTTGTCCAACCAATTGAATTTGATATGGCCAATCCTAGGGAACAAACACTAAAAGTACTTATTTCCCCTGATATGAATTACAAACCTCTTGTTAATCAATATCCAAACATATAAGTTGAATTCAAACTCAAATCGGGTTTGATTCATATTATCCCTCATTTCCATGGGCTAGCCGGTTAGGATCCACATCTCAACTTTAAAGAGTTTCAAGTAGTGTGCTCTACCATGAAGCCTCAAGGGGATTCTAAGGAACAAATCAAACTTCGAGAATTACCTTTCTACCTAGCTGACACTACCATGTCATGGCTTTACTACCTCCCTCCTGGTTCCAAAACCACAAGTAATGACATGAAGCAACTTTTCTTAGAAAAATTCTTTCCTGCTTCTTGAACTGCTTTTATCTGAAAGGAAATAAGTGGTATCCGTCAGTTCCCAAGTGAATCACTCCATGAATAATGGGAGAGGTTCAAAAATAATGTTTCAACCTGCCCAAACCAACAAATACTTGATCAACACTTGATCCAATACTTTAATTATGGTTTATTGGATATGGAGAGAACTCTCATTGATGCCTTAAGTGGTGGTTCTCTTGTTGATAAAACTCTTGCAGCAGAAAGAGATCTCATAAGTAACATGGACGCAAACAGACAACAATTCCATACTCAATCAGATGCTCAAGTCAAACAAGCCCAAGATAATCAATCAATTAAGACAAACAAGATGACCGAGTGGATGAATGAACTTACAGGTCTTGTGCAACAACTAGCTGTGGCTACCAAATCCCCAACCTCATCTTCTTCTCAATCAATGATTCCTGGACCTGTCAAAAACTGTGGAATATGCAACTCACAATGTCATCCAACTGACACAAGTCCACAACTTCAAGAGGATCTATCCAATTCATCTATACCAATGGATCTCAATGCAACATATGCTCATCGGAACACTAATCCTCAACTATCAGATCAGTTTGTTAGAAACTTCAACCAACCTCACTCCGAGCCCTTCTATTCTTCCTATAACCAAGGCCTTAGGTATGGTAATCCAATATCTCATCCCCCTCAATTCCCTCCTCAAATCCCAAACCAGTTCCAATATGGTCAAGGTGTTGGTAACTTCCAACAACCTTATCCTTTTCTTCCTCATCCTCAAAGGAACAATCCTCTTCTTGGATTTCATTATCCTAGTGAGCCTTCCCAATTCCGAAACCAATACAATGTCTTTCCCAATAACCAAATTCAAGGTAATTCCATTCCAGGACAAGCCTCTTCTTCCAAGAAACCATGGGAAAGTATAGTGTAAGATCTTTCCTCCTTTACCCGTTCCATCCTCAAGAACATTGAAACCCAAATTCGTCCACTAGCGTCCCACCTTAGTCATCAGCAACCATCCAATTCTTCCCAAATTGCAGCTCATCCATTACCCAACCACAAGGGTAATGTGAGTTCAATTACACTTAAATCAAGAATGGAAATTTCTATGCCTCAAGATAAGTCCTCAAACCCTCCTTTGAATGTTGACCTAGAAAATGAAAAGAAAAAGAAACATGAAAAGGAATCTGATTCCATTCCCTAACCTCCTTCCATTCCACTTAGGAATCCAATTCCTTTTCCTCAAGCTATTTCTAAGACAAAGAAGACCTTTGAACCTGATCCTGAAATTCTCGACATGTTTAGATGTGTTGAATTCAACATTACTCTCTTAGAATCCATAAAAAAAATTCCTAAGTATACTCATTTTCTCAAGGAGTTGTGTACCCACAAGAGGCAACTTAGGAGCCTCGAAAATGTTTCAACCCAGCAGTCTATTCCCATAAAGTGAAAAGATCCAAGGACCGTTACGGTTCCATGACAAATTTGATGTTCCAACATTGATGATGCACTCATAGACATAGGATCCTCAATTAATGTCATTCCCAAATCCATCTTCTCTAAACCTGGTCTAGGTCCCTTACATCCAACAGGTGATGTCATTCAATTATCTAATCAATGCATAGCCAGTCCCGGGGGAATAATTGAGGATGTCCTTGTCCGAGTCAATGATCTTATATTCCCTGCTGATTTCTATGTCCTTGACATGGAAGGTGAGACGAACTCTTCTCAATCTCCCCTAATTCTAGGAAGACCATTCTTCATGACTGCTAGAACCAAGATTGATGTCCATTCAGGCATCTTATCCATGGAATTCGGTGACCAACTGGTCAAGTTCAACATTTTCCAAGCCATGCGATACCCATCTAAGGATCACTCTGTATTCTCAATCCATACTTCCAATGACGATTCTAAGAGTCAATTGAACCCCATTCCATCTGGTCATTCTTGTTCTACTGATAGATGAGTTTGTGAATATTTCATCCTCATTAACCAAGTCATAAATGGAGAAGTTGATGTTGACATTACAAATGAAAACTCCATTGATCTAAAGGATCTTGAAAAATATTTAGAATCTCATCTTGCCTCTGACATCCACTTCTCCAGCATGGATGATAATGAGGAAAATGAACTAGAATTATCATTTGTTGATTTATATTAGTTTATCCAACATTAATAATTTCCTATCCATGATTCTAAAAATTATATTATATTTGATGTTAACCCTAAAAAAATGTGCTTATCTTGTCCAATTGAGAGTTAAGGTTGTGTGATTAGTTCTGTAATTAATAAAGTGATCACTGGTGAGGTTGAAATTGACCATTCTTTGGTGAAAAACATTGAAATAAATGATATTGAAAATTGTATTCAGTATTTTGACACCACTGATCCCCATTACTCTACATCTATAAGTGATGAAATAAATGAGTCAAAAATAATTGGTATCTCATTCAATGGTTTTGTGTTATATAATCCTTACATAAATTTACCATCACAATTGATCAATTTTCCGGAATTTCCAAGCATAGAAAACCACCACTTTGTGGATAAGATCATTCCTTAGGTTGGAGACCAAATTAAGGATAAAAATAAACTCCTTCCACCACCATTGAATATCAAGCACACCAATAAGGATGGGAAGAAATTATCTAATGAATTATCAGGCCTCCCAAAGAAAATGTGTTTCTGGAAGCACACTAGAGTGGAGAAAATACGATGGTCACCGTCAGACTATGGATAGTCCAATGCAACTGTCTAGATGTAGAAAAATAAATGAAGTGCTTCTTGGGAGGAAAACCGTGTTTTATTTTACTTTTATGAAATTTTATTTTCTTTTTAGTTTTTCATTAGATGAATAATGAATTTTCTTTTTTAGGTAACTTTCCACGGTCCTCGAACCACCTTGACTTCCATCGGATCCCTAACAGCTACAGTTGAACCACCACTAGATGGAGATGGCAACCCATCAAATCCAAACTAGGGTGCACCTCTTTCCCTATAACTCCTTCTATCTCTATCTCTCTCTCTCTTTCTTCCTCTTCCTCTCTCTTTCAAATTTTTACCACTTTCTTCATCAAAACATTTATTTTTATCTTTCTATTTTGTGTGAGTGTGTCTTTATTAAAAAGTAAAAAAAATATAAAAAAATAAAAAAAAGAATCATACAAAAAATACAAAAAACATTATGAGTCATTCTTACTCAACATTGAGTTTAGAAATTTTGTACAACCTTTTTGGGGAGTTAGCAGACATGGTTTCATCTCAAAAATTTTGTATTTTCATCATGAATTTGGATAATGATTTGCGTGTCAAAATTAACAAATTTTGAATGCTCAAGTTTTGATTTGGAAAATGGTTTTCCCAAACCATGAGGAACAACATTTGATTTCATTCCAAGGCCACCTATGGCTATCTTTTCAAAATGTGTGCTTTCACACCAATTTTTTAGTCTTGATTTTGTGGACCTTCGAGTTGAATTTCCTACCTTAGTGTTCATTAATATGATAGAGGAATTTTTCTGAACCACATGAGAATTATAATAGCCAAATAGCCTCCCATTTCTCTTACATTAATCCTCCTTTTGAAAGCCCCTTCGAGCCTATGAAAACCTTTTCATTGATAGACACTTTACAATCCCAATACCTTTTCCCACCCAATATCAACATGGATTTTCATTGCATATTTTTTTGAAATTTAAGTGTCGGGGGAATGGATTTCATTGTTTGGGTACCCTTTATTGATTTCACCATGTTATCATCCATTTGAGGGCAAGGATCCATTTTAATGTGGGTGAGAGATTGTCATTCATTGTGTTTTGGGGAATGTAATGTTCTTCCATTTATGTAATTTTGTAAATTTTATTGACAAGTGTTCAAAAGAAAATAAAAAATGATGAAAAAAATAAAAAAATGGGTTGATATGAGAGTCTTGGGTAGGTGACTAATAAGTCTTCCTAAAAAATTGATCTTGTTATAACTATTACAATTAGTGTCATGAGGAGATCAAACATGGGTTGGGATATGAGTGTGAGATCTGTTTCAATGTCAACTTTCGAAAAAACTATGAAAAGAAGTAAAAGAAAAAAAATAACACTTGCATTGTATTCTTATTGGGAGAATATTTGTGTTTTGTAAATATTCCATCTTCTCATTACCTTCATATTTTATTCCTATATTGTGTCTTTCTTCACACAATCATTCCCTTGTAAATATGTGTTTTCATTTCCTTCCATGTTTTATTTCAAAAAAATGTGCATTGTTTTTTCTACGTTGGTGTTTTAACCCTCTTCTTCTCCCTTGTGGACATTATATTCCTACCATCCCATAGCAATAGAAAACCCCCTAAAAAAGACCTATTGATTCTTGTGCACTGTGGATAGGGATTGTAAGCTGATAGATCATTCAAACTCTAAGATTTTCACAATTGGTTAGTGAAAGAGTGAACCTCCATAAATGAATTTTATAATCTTGGGAGTTGTGAGTTTTGAGTGTCCACATTTTCCATCTCTAAATCTGAGCGCGATAAATTGAATTAGTTTTTAGAATATTTCTTATGTTACAACTTGTGGTGGAATTCAAAATTGATGAGTGAAATAGTCTAAACCTCCCCTGATTGAAGAAAACAAAATTTTAATATTTTTTGGTGAGTGAAAATAAGTTTGTCATGTTTTTATATTTGTTGCACATGAGGACATGCACAAAACTAAGTGTGGGGAGTTGATGTTATTAATATTTTCATTACTTTTTATATACACTATTTACTTATTTTATATAAAATGTGCATACTTTGTGTGAAATATTAATGTTTTAATACTAAGTATAATTTTTTTAGCAATTTTAGAAGTAATCCAATTGATTAAGTTTAATATTTTATTTATAACTCTCACTATATAGATTCAAATTGTGTGGTTCTTGTTGTCTATGATTCCTAATTCAATATAAAACATTTCATTAGAAGGGATAATGGGCCAATTCTTCCATTTGAAGGATAAAATTTACCACACAAGATGACCCAAATAATTTGTGAAGAAATTGGACCAGCCATAAGGATTGAGTTACTGGTATAAATCCAAAAGACCATATTTTATGGAACTCTGCCATATGTTCATGATTATCCAATCTAATCATGGAAAAAATTTTCAGGGCCCAAATCCATGAACAAGGGTCCCAAATAAATCATTGAAGTCTAGCCCACCATTCTGAACGAGAAATAAAATAAGTACAGTATTCATTACATATCCCATGATGTATGAATCCAATAAATCTGACATTTTGTAGTGTGAAAGAGGATATATATTCATCCATAGTTATTTAAGAAATAATTTGGTTATGAAGGCATATTCATATTCAAAAACTCCTTCACATTTTGGACTTCAAATAGAATAGATTGAAATGGAAAGATTAAAATTGTTTAATCATCCGGCCATAACATTGGTTACATAGGTCGAAATTACACCAAAATTTTAGTGTAGTCGCCTAACGTTATTATATACAACTTTGAAGAAGGAGATTTCTCATGATTGGGCTGTATTAATAGAAACTTGGCGATGCAAGTGGATGGATAGATTGGGAATGCAAACAGTCCACTCCTTGGACTATAAATACTCTCCCCTTCTATCCTTGAGAGGGGTTGTCATTTCAGAAGAGAGGAGATCATATTGGCATGACCAAAGAATTTACAAAGGCTTGGGAGGACCTGCCATACTCATGTTTTCACTTGAAAGACCTTTCCTCCTCTATTTGTTTTCATTTTCTTTTATGTTCTTCATTATTGTAATATTGTAGGTCCTTTCTTTTGTAATACTATTTTAATGAAAATTTCTTCTTCAATATATGTTATTATCATCCACCTTTTGTAGTTTAGTACTAATGTTCTTAAAATAGTTTAAATTCAGTTTAATCCCCTTCCCTACCTTTTCTTCCTCATTCAATCAAAAATCCGTTTTTAATTATCATCATTGTTCGTGTGTGTGTGTTCGATGTACCACTCCTTTCTAATCCCTTTAATTTTATTGTATTATTAGTTTATCATCATAATGATCATAACCAGACTATTAAACTCTCAAATGTATGAGTAAATATCTCATTGGGGTGAGTTATATTTTAGGTTTTTTAAGTGATTGAGAGATTTTTCTCGATGAATATTCTTTAAATTAACATTGTGTATGTTGGAATTAACTTGTCATGGATTAATGACTTGTTTTGCATAACATATGGATTCTGTGGATTATTGGAACCATAAATACACTACCACAATCAAGTACTAATTGAGATTAGAATCCTAGTTAAGTTAAGGCATGGATTAAAGCTTTAACGCTTTTTAATTCCAATCAATGTCAACTTGTGACATCGATGTTAATTTAAATGCAATATAAAGAAAAGCTCAAGGATATCACAAGCTTATCTCCCTAATAATGAACTCACCCCAATAATTATCAATTTGTTAAATCAATTATAGTCAACTAATCATTTTAATTAATATCTGCAAACAAACCCCTATAATCAAAATTCAGTCAAATAAATACAAACGACTATGACAATGTATAATCGCCGAGGATTCAAACCTAGTGCTGCTATACACATTAGCAGAGCATCATAACGTTTACCTGTTGATAGGAAAAAATCGGCCATGTGTTTCACCAGTGTCCTGTAGACACATTTTTTTTGGCTATGCCAATCATGCCTCGGTTGCTATGTATATGTTTCCCTCAAAAATGGATGTCAGTCAAAGGAAACTTCGTCCCTAGGAGAGTCCACACCTATCTCAGCACACCAAATGGCTTGAAAGCCATGTAACATCCCACCTGATTCATGTTTCTCCCAGGACTAGGGTTTACACCTTCAATCATCACTCACGTCTAAAGAACACCAAAACATCTTGATTATGATTAACTCAATGATATTAATGATCAGTATGATAGAAAAAGCATCCTTGTTGAACGACTCTGAATTTAACCGCATCATGTAATCACCACATGATGTTCGAATAGAAGGCCAAAATCTTCCTTCTAGTATGAAATTAAACTACATATCAATGGTTTAAGCTTAAAGTTCCCTCTAATGTTTATTTTTCAATTATTAAGTAATGACACGGAATCCTCATAATCCCATTTTTCTCACATAGTTCATAGCTCATTCGAGCTTAGGGATCTTAGCGAGGGACCAACCATGAAATTATTTAAAAACACACCAGGTGTTTGGCCCTAGAAGTAAGACCCTAAAAGGAATGTCACAGTTATCTTCCCTAAGAGGAATCCAACATCCTGGCCATGTGATGTTAAATGAACAGGAACCCCAAAGATGGGACGAACTCCTCACCCTGTGTATGGTCCAGATCGACGTAAGGGATACCAAACTCCATGTATAAATTACAACCCAAATATACCAACATGTCCAAATACACATCTACCATACCTCAAAATCTTTTCTATGAGAGATCTTGAACTCTAATAATCATTCATGGCCATCTGGGATGGAAGGCCAATGTCTTATGAAAACCGTTGTTTTGAATATTAAAATCATGCCCCAGTGCCTCTACATATGTTTCCAAAAACAATGGTCATCAATCAAAGGAAAATTTGTCCCTTGGAGATTCATCTCTTATTTTTGTACAACCGATGGATTCCATGCCTCGCACCATCCCTTCTAATTCAAGGGACCTCAAAGTCATGGTTTAAATTTTCATCCTTCACACATCCTAGATATATCTGAACACGATGGACCAATACATCACTGGTCCCTTTTGACGTTTCTAAATATACCACTTCTGTATGAGTGAAATTGATCTGCATAAAAAATAACAATTCACCCACTCATTTCCGGGTTTTCCAGAGAAGTTTAGTTAAAATGACCCTTTTTGTGTTAAGGTGTACCCCTTGTAAAAGGTCACATATCATATTCAAAAAGTTCAGAATCTCCATAATCCATCATAGAAATTAGAGATGGAAGGCCATTGTCCTACAAAAACCCTTGTTAGACTATGCACACCATGCCCCAGAGGCTCCACATATACCATATACAAAAAGAATGTTAATCAAATGATAATTCAATCTCAAGAGAGTCCATTCCAATTTTCGTATGATCTAATGACATTCATGTCCCGTCACACCCTCAGATATGAAAAAACCATAGATTACTGATTACATACCTCCTCTATCCATATTGGCCTGACATATATAATAGCGGTGGTTCTAACTGAACTGATCTTTCACCATTTCTCCCTTACCCAAGTAAGAACAGACTAGGAACGATTGCCTACTCAATGCTGATATGAATTTCCCCAAGGTTCTTAAACAACACTACTTAGTCCAACCAGCTACTATGGATCCCAAATTCACGGTAAATTAAAAGTGTTGCAAAACCTACCAGGACATCGATGATGGAAGTCCAGTGTCCTGCGAACACCTTTTTCGGACTATACACATCAAGCCCCAGTGGCTCGGCATATGTTACTAAAAATATAACTTATGTCAAAGAAAAATTAATACCCAAGAGAGTCCTTTCCTACCTTTTTATCCCTAAAATGGATTGTGATCCTTATGCAGGTCCAGAATTCACAAATTTAGGGTCAATAAAAAATTATAATCCTTGTCTAAAGGATATTAGAACATTTCAGCTGTTGATCTCGAATTAAGGCGCTACCCCACTATGTTTGTCCAAATATGTTCAACCTAAAATAGAAGTAATAAGTTTTATTTGTAGGAATATGAACTACAATAAAAAGAAAAATATTCCATACTTTCTAGAGGGAAAATCAATAGGTGGCACCTCTAGGTAAAAGTCAAGTATTAGTTCGTTAAAAATGTTGATCCACCAAAAGATACATAAATCATGTTAGATTAATAACCCACAATGGGTAGCCAAAGAAAAATTCAAGGTACTCCCACTATGTACATGTTAAGAAGGATGAAGAAAAAAATTAGGGTAATTATTTAAAAAGGATATGAATATTCATGTTGTTGTTCCATAAGTCCTCAGCAATAGTCGAACTGTGCTCGCTGAGTCCTGTGGCTCAGGAATAAATTGGTGCATTATATGATCATTCATGTTGTGAATTAATATAAATAAGAATATCCTCTTCCTCATCCTTAACGGATCCCATTCCGATGGGAGGAATTTATAGGGTCCCAAAAATTCAGCAACGGGAAGAAAAACTCTTGTAAGTTGGTCTAAGTAATGAAATGAAAATTAAATTGAAAATATGGGAAGAAACATGAAGAAATATAATTTTTCAAATAATTTTGAGTGACCCTCATACCATGAAGAGGAATGGATCACTGACCACCTAGATCATTAATCACCGAAACGTGGAACGATCCGCGAGGTGTTGGCCTATAGAGTGATGGCCAGTGAACACGGTGGACTGCAAACCACGTCGCTGAAGGAATAGTGCGCAAAGGAAATCCATGCACCGTATTGAATACTCAACAGTTCATAGATGAACCAGACCAACAGGGTTCTATAATCCATGATCATGAACACATAGCCTCGAGAAACCCTGGTTGACTGAGTCTTCTGCGGGTCAGGATATCTCTTCATGGTCCTACGCAAATGGTGACACATTCCAAATCAAAAAAATTACCCGGATACTCTATAAAAAGATCATAAAAGGAATTGAGGAGGAAGGATGACAAAATACTGAAGGGGAATTATATGATGGAAGAAAGAACTGATACAATATTTCAGCTTTATTCTTGAATCATCGGTGAAACCCGAATCATAAACCACACATTCCGCAGGTACAACCATCTGTGAACTATGAAATTGGGGAAATGAATAATAATAATAATAATAGAACCATGGAACTATTTGGAAAATTGTGAACCACTTAACTCTCAAAGATGAACTCCACAAGAATGATAATCCCCCAAACCCTCCATCAAAATGGTGTTCTGCATAGTGTATCACTACGCGGATTTAACCCAATGTTGTGTACTGCATCTGTTCAGGGATGGAAACTAAAGCAGTGTGATGGAAAATGTAAAAATGTGGTACGTAGTGTTCTACACCCATTCCCACATACTACCTCAGTACACAGACGACCCCTCTGGCCACATACCACTATGGTATGCAGATCTTCCCCCGTCCTGCAAATGAAATCAATTTGCGGAATATGATGTTTTTGGGTATTATTTATTCCATTTCCAACCTCAACCCTTCGATACTATCCATTACTCCATAATACCTATGAAAACTTGTCCCCAAACATATGTCCAAATCCTCCTCCAATGCTACTAGACCCATTTGATCAGACCATTGGGTGCATTAGTGCACCCCTTTGAGTCTACATACCCATAGTAAGTGGAGTCATGAAGGCTCTCCCCAAAACAATTCAGGCTTTAGGAATGTCTATGGGTATACATTCTCATGGTTACCCAGACTCCAAACTGGGGACACAAATATTAGCCTCCCCATTCTATGGATTTAGGGTTGTCACATTCTTTTAAATTCAATGAGGAATGGTGATAACACAATGGGGATATGTTCGCTCCCCACTTTGACGAGGGAAAAACTCCTCCCCTACCTAGAATGTGTTCCATGCACTCCCACTGAGGTCAATCCCCTATCATCCAAGGTCGGGAAACATGACCTTTAATTTCATCTCAAATTAAAAGTATCATTTCTCTACAACCTCTCCCACTTTTGCCCCATCCTCTTCCGCCATATGCTCTCCCTCTCCCACCAATAGGAGAGGAAGCATGGGGTTGGTTGGATCTCCTGTATACTCATGTTTCTCCCACCAATAATGACTCGTGTGGGATTAGAGGTTTATGATGATTACAAAAACCACACAATATGAACTATAAGAACTCTGATAGCAGATCAAAACAGGATACGTTAGATGCCCACCCGAAGGCCTGAGCTCAAAAGAGTGTCGTGAAAAAGGGTTCACCTAATATTGTACCCTAAAATAGAAAGTATCCATGTGTAAGCCCTAGAAAATTTGAACTATGAGAACTCTAATTCTTGATCAAACCCAGATACTTAGGATTCCTACTTGAAGGTCTGATTTAAAAATGGTTCCCTTCCAAAAGGGTTCAACTAATTATGTTCCTCTAAAATGGGAAGCTTCCATGCATAAGACCAACAAATCTGAACAATGAGAACTCTCGATCACGATCAAACTGGGATATATAGGACTCGTAAATGATGGTGTGATCTCAAATGGGTGCCCTTCCAAAAGGGTTCACCTAATCTTGTTATGATCAAATGGGCACCTTCCATGCATACACCCCAACAAATATGAAATACAAGAACTCTTATTCTTGATCATACCAGGATACGTAGGATGTCTACATGAAGGGCCGAGCTCAAAAGGGTTCCCTTCCAAAAGGGATCACCCAATTCTATTCCCCTAAAATGGGAAGCTTCCATGTATAAGCCCCAGAAAATATGAACTATGATAACACTTATTCCTGATCAAACATGGATACATAGGACACCTACTAGAATTCTCAAGCTCAAAAGGGTTCCCTCCCAAAAGGGTTAACCCCATCATGTCTTCTCAAAAGTAAATCTTCTATGCGTAAGATCCACACAATTCTGAACTATGTGGGTTCTGATTCCTCTATTGAGGATACATAGAAAACCCATCTTATGTGTCTGATCTGAACAACAATTCACCTTACAACCCCCATGGATGATGATAAAATCCAAAGTGCCTTATTGTATTTCTCAAGTTAGTATCACCTTTGTAGCATCAAATATATATATATGCTTACAACGATCTTGTGAACCAGGGGTATCCCATGGGCACACTCTTCAAGAATGAACCAAGGATTCACATATATATAAACATGACTTAAATATATCAGAGAGTACCACAATATACAGTAACTCATCCAAGAAGGGGTGCAGTGAGCCTAACATCCCATCATCATGACCAATGAAGTCTTTAAGTGTTGTTGGCCAAACCATTGTTCAACGATCACCTGCCTTTGGAAGGAAGGTCCATAAATCATGGATATCTGGGCCGTTGGGTGTTTCAGGAACCACAAATAATCCTATTGGAGACAATCTGAGTACGTTATATTTGAGGAGGACCGATTGCACATGTACGTGACCTCATATAATTCCTCGCTGGGACCATCTCATTATGGAATATCCTTTGAAATATGAAAGGGGTATGTTGCCTAGTCTCCAAAGTTTTTATACAAACTTTCGTTGAAGGATAATGATGAAAAATGGCTAAAAAAAAGAAATGCTGAATTTGACATGAAACCATCTTTGGGAAAAGAGACGAGTGATGATTCTTATCGGACCATTTCCTCACCACCAGAAACACGACACCTCAGATGTGGAAGAATTAGCTTGATACGTTTTTATAGTTTTTTATACGAATATTATTATATAAAATAAGAGAGAGGAATAGCATGCATATCACTATAGGATTGAACTAAAGATCCTATTAAAAGAAAACATTTTTTAAAAAAAACATACAATTTGTAAATTTTTGATATAAACCATTCAATTTTGGGTTATAAAATATAATGTCATGTATGTAAATTAATGAAAAATGGTGGGTGATATTTAAAGAAATCATTGAAGAAACCCTATGACTATGATTCATATTTTTGATGGATTAAAATTATACTATCAGTGTTATTTGAAGTATTTGTAATGGATATGTAATCCTTAAAAATATTTAACTTAGAATAGAGTTAATTTCCTTTTTGTTTATGAATATGAAGGAAATTTCAAAGAACTGTAAAAAATGTTCATTAGTGAACCTGCACTCACAATACCATATATTTTAGAAGTATTTATGATTTCTATTGATGCATTGAGTATGGGAATTTTATGTATTATTATGTATAAGGATATGTTGAAAAATTATTCGTCACACCGATTAATGGCTTATGGGTAAAAATACAAGATGCATGATTTGGATTTGGTAGAAGTATCTTTTCATTAAAGATATATATGAATTATGTTTATGGAGAAATGTGGGAAATATATACTGATCATAAAATTTTATAGAATATATTCACCCAAAAAGAGTATAATATGAACCAAAAAATATTTTTGTAGTGGATTAAATATTATCACTACTCAATACAATACCACAATGGGAAAGTGAATAAGGTAGGAGATGAATTTAGTCAAAAGAATCATGATAGATTATCTATATTGATTATAAAAATAGATATAATATTTATTGATTTTAAAAGTATAGACCATTAAATATTAAAGTAAGGGGAGAAATACAATGTTTCTCTAATGAGTGTTCAAATAACTATCCATGTAAAGATTAAAGTGACAGAGAAGGAGGATATAGAGATATAAAATAAGGAAGGAATGGTTCCTAAGTTAATCATTGATTGTGATCAAATATTAATGTCTAGGAACCATGCATGCATCATATAAATTCTAGTCATGAATATAGAGATATTAGATGAGTCTTGCAACTCAAAATTATCTATTCATCATTGATGCATAAAGATGTGTAGAGATTTGAAGGAAAATTTAAAGTGGAAAAACACAATGTGAAAATTTCCATAATATACATCTCAATTCATGGTATGTTAGTATGTTAATGTAGTGAGACAACATTCTAGGAGAATTTCTCAACCACTACCTATACCAGAATGGTAATGAGTAAACATAACCATGTATTTTTTTATCAAAAAACACAAAATGTATAAACTCCATAATTATATTTGTTTTGAATTCAGTATTCATAATATTTATGAAAACCTACTTTCCATTAGACATGATTTATACCTTGATCATATTTCAATGATATACATTATTGAACTGGTAAGGTTTCCCAAAGAACCACATTCTATTATATCTGATCAAGATATGAGGCTTACCTCATTGTTTTGGAGAAGACTTAAATAACATCTATACACAATGTTTTGTTTTACTAATTGATATCATCCATTGATAGATAAATAGTATGAGAGAATAATTAAAAACTGAGAAGAAATGTTGAGATCTTTTTATCTATATATCAATGGTTTTTGGATTCAACACCAACCTCTTTTTCATCTATCTTACAATAATAACTTCCTCTTAAGCCTTTATATAGATCCATTTCAATTCATATATGTAATGAAGTGCATAACATTTACATTCTAGGATGAAGTTAGAGTAAGAAAGATATTGTGACCGAAACTAGCTGAGGATGTGGTAGTGAAGGGTATAACTATTTAGGTGAACATCAAGGTATCTCTGAGGAGACATAATACTTAATTTAACAATCATTGATGTGATCTAGAATTTTTAGTGGGTGATAATGTTTTCCTAGTAATTTATACATTGTATAGGGGAATTAAATTATTAAATAAGGGAAATATGATCCCTAGGTAAACTATTTCTTTTGAGATTCTTGATTGATTCGAGACTCTATCTTATCTCTTGCCACCCCCACTAATCATCTATCATGTTAAAGATATGTTATATATATATATATCTAGAAAAATTAAATACATTATATTTCACATATATTGTACGAATAGGTTATACTAGTGGATATCGTTCATTCCTATGAATAAAACATATATTTATCATAGATAATAGACATTTGGTTTAACAAAATAAGAATACCTATCTGGTTAAAATTTTCTAGATGAATCAAAAATTTGATGAAGAAATATGGGAACCTGAGGATGTAATGAAAAAGATATGTCATCATATTTTTGTATCAGAGTGTTGAATTTTTAAGGGATAAATTCATTTAAATTGGGGGTATAATGTGACACCCCAAGATTTTAAAGGCATTTCCTTTGAAATAAAGAAGAAGTAATTGATTGATTTTTTAACCTGAAACCTTGATTCTAACTGAACTATCGAACTATAATCCTTTAAAAAATATATGTTAAATTGAAATAATGAAAATTTATTCATTATGGAATAAAAAATAAATATACAATTTTTAGTAATGTCATTTTATGCTTCCAAAATATGTTGTTTTCAAAAATATTTGATTAAATTTTATAAAAATGGAAATTTTAATTGTTTTCTACAATTTTTTAAAATATAAATTTAGAAAATTAATTTTATTTTCAAAATATTTTTTTCAATATTATCTTACGGTGCATTTCATGAAATCTTTTAAAAATAATTATGTTTTATTGAATAGTGAAAATACCAATTTTTATAAAATCTATTATTTACATTCATGTAAAATTACCGAAATGTTTTAAATTTTACATTAAAATCTAACATAAATATACATCAAATAAAATCATATAATTAATTTTATAATAATCCTCATTATACATAATTTTTGTATCATTTCATATTTGGACATAAAAAAACATTTTTCAAAAAATTATTTTTATGTGATAAAACTATTTATATATCCATATAATAAATTATTTGCTATTTAATAGGGTTTTTAATGAAACTTTTATATTATATTTTCAATACTATATTTTTAAATAAATTTTAATGGTTTCTACAACGAATTTTATTGAATTAAATTATGTCTTATACTCCAAAATGATTTTTTTGAAACTGGTTTTTTTGTTTTGTTTTTTCATGCTTATTTAAAATTAATTCTACCAATTACAGGAGATGAATCTACTAAAAGAGATTCCATAATTGGAATCATCATAATTAATATAATTTAATCAGGTGAACATAATTACTTTTCAGAGTGAATATTAAAAACACTAATTTTTTACCACTACTACGGTTAAAATGAGATTAAAAAGAGAAGGGTTTAACCAAGAGATATGTATATGAATGACATAGAAACCTTTATAATTGTTATTTATTAATAATATAATTAGATTAATCTACCTTCTATTACATTACTATTTGGTGTAACCTTTCCATGAAGATGACCATATATTTTTGAAATACATTAAGAAATTTCTTTTGTGTCCCTCCCCACAAATATAAAGGGGAACCACTTTTCCTCACTTATTCACACCATTTTAGCCCTTTATATCATAAAACCATACTCAAAATCCTTAATATAATCTTTCCATTAATACTATAACATTTTTTCTTCTTCTATTGTTAATCCTTCAAGGGTTAATGTGTAATCCAATGGAGGTCTTTTAAAGAAAATGTATAAATCTTACCTGAAATAATTAAAATTTATATCAGTATTAAAATAATTTAAAATTATTGTATCCATTAAATTATAATTAATACTTAAACATTAAAAAAATAATATTTTATTATTCTAATGAAACAACCATTTACCATATCTTCTCTATCAAATGGTATTTGAAGGAATCACTCATGTCTATGTCTAGATTATCGCCTCCATGTTATGATACAATTTATTTTACACCACCACCATTAATGGTTGGTTATCATTATAGATTATATATATAGATATATTATTTCTGTTATAATAATTGTTTTTTAATGGTTAATTATTATTTACTTATATTTCATTCTGTACACAAAAAAATAGAAATATCACCCGTGCGTACATATATACCATCATCTCCATGTAGTGATATAATTTATTTTCATCAATTCATTATAAATTTTTTTATTATTATGTACATAATGAATTAATATATGATAAGTATATCATTACTAAAATAATGCATATTATGGAACCATGATAAAAGTTCAAGGACCATAACTGCTAAAGAAGAACACACAAGAAAAATGAAATAATTATCACATGAAACCATGATGATAAAGAATGATTGTTTATGATCATGTAATAAGATGCTATAAGTTATCCACATATTGTATAATAGGTATTATTATGGTTCTATTATAAAATTATACTTAATTTAGATTTATTATTCATGATCCTCATGCACTAACAAATGAAGATATTTGTACGGTAAGAGTTTTATAATACAAATATCCTTTTTTACCTAGATTATTTATGATTAAATTTAATATGATGAAATTATATAATCCATGTATTCAAAATATTATCTCTTTTATTTTATATTGGATATTTTTTGAGACTACGTTTTTTTATTTGTTTTTTCCCAACTTAAAATAATGATGATACCAAAATAATTTGTTTATGAAAAACTAACTTTTTTTTCTTTTAATGATCAGAAATATTTTCTTATAGTTATTTAGTTTCCTTTAAAAATGTCAATACCGATTTAAATATTCTCTATAGAATCGTAAAATAAATTATTAATAATGTTTTATTATTTATAAAAATATTTTAAATGAATATTTTTTTTTCATTTGCTGAATGAGGTGCTTTTGACTATTTAGCAGATACGTGAAAGGATTTTTTGTTTTAATGTACACCACATTAATGAAATTCACAAATATAATCAGTACTAATTTATTTAGTTATACCTATATAAAATTTATTATATGTTGTCAAGGAAATTTTTTTCTATAATATTATGTAAATTCATAGATTTCAACTAAGTTATTTCGAATTGAAAATGGAATTTTCATGAATAGATGTTGCAGTGATCTTTTGAAATAATTTTCTTCATTTGAAAAATTATTTAATGTTTATAATGATTTACTGGGTTTATGATCCAATATTAAACTATTTATTATTTCTTTTCATGTATTATGAATAGTAATTTAAAATGTTTATAAAACTCATGTCTTTTCCATCGTTTATTAAATGATGAAATGATGAAAGTTCTTTGACTTCATTTCACACATATGTATGGTTTCAATTATTTTATGTGTGGAAATAATATTATATTTCCATATTATACATTGGGTAAAGATGGATATCACATGAGATTAAAAGGAATATAATATGGGGTCATCCCATTTTAGTAGGTCACATTTTCTAGTAAGATTGATTTTTTAGTGAACCTTGACTAAGGAGATAATGGAATTGGGAGTCAACCCATGCACTATGATTTTATCAGAGGTGAGAATTGACTAAAAAAATGATTTTCTATACTTATGTGTCTTCCAGAAAGATATCCCTTATTATTTGGTTTTGTTCTTATAGATCAAGATTTCTAATTTATGATTCCACTCTCTTACAGCTTATGAATGATAATATGAAAAAGCCTTATTTCGTGTGTCTTGATTAAAATTATATGATTGTTTGGGTATTAAGTTTTTATATTATAAACATGTTATCACACCCTTATACTTGTATTACAATCATTTATGGTCATCAATTAATATACTTTATTTTTACCCCTAATCAGCATCTGATTTCACCTTTTCTTATGTTTCTCTTCCCAATATTATGCGGAAGGGTTTGATGTAATACATGGTTACCATGTGTTCTCATTGTAAAGAAGTAAGTGAGAGATTGTGTAGATTTTTTTGCACCGGTTTTTTATTATCCATATTTTCAATGAAAATTATCATTTACAATTTTGTAAGATCATATTGATATGTAATAAATAGTTAACTAATAATAAGTAATATTTATATATGTAATGTTTGGTGTTACTATATATTAAACCACTCTCTAGATATGTCCTGTAAAACAATTTTGGGAATCTCAGTATTCAATGAACATGTACCTCTCATTGTAAACTGAAAAATATATATATATATATATATATATATATATCAATTTATAAGGAAAACTATCTTTTCATTATTGTGTCACATAAAATAAATATATCTTTACAATAACATCATAGGGCCTCGTGCATGTCATGTTGGGATCCCATGGGAATTTAACCGCTCATGAGGTAAGCTCATATAAATTAAAAAATTTACCTAGAGATCTTTTCTAGTATGACTATTTAAATAAATATATTAAGACAGGAATTAAAATAGAATCTATTGCTCTTTGAAAATTGGTGTTGTGATAAATTATAACATCCAAAACTTCACACTCCATGATTTTGTGTTAAAAAGATTACATTTAAGGCTTTAGTATCGCAAATTGTGATCTGATTTCTTTTTCTATCCCAAAAAAACAACATCAAAAGGAATTTTCTTTATTTTATACCTATGGATATTTTAGGATTAGAGATTTAAAAAAATATGAATCAATATTAAATAAGAAAAACTATTGACTTCATGGAAGTATTTTCCCAAATACAAATCTATTTATATTTCATACGAAGTCTAAAAAATCTATAAATAATTTTTCCATATACAAAATATTTTTAGACTGAATTGATTTCCAATAATTTTTAATAATATGAGATAAATGACTCATAATAAGGGGGAAATAAAATTATCAATAAGGATAGACATAAGAATTAACAATTGAATGTCATCGGTGTGAGTAAGATGATCATAAGGGAATCATGACTTAGTCACAGTTCATGAGCATAACATAATGAAATTCATGCACATAAATACCTAAACCATCAATAACGACACATGGAATAAATCATTAACAAAGGAAAGAGCCATTTAAATCAATAATAAAGCGACATTTGATGTCAATACTGATAGAATTAATCCGTAAAAACCCATATAAAGTATATATAAAACATGTGGGTAACTTGATATACCATCTTTATATCACCCTAAAATATCTATTAACCATCATGATAACACATGGAGGAACCATTTCAATCACAAATTGGATAAGTATCATAATTAAATTGAAATAACTAACCAATTTATAAATAGAATAACCACCACAGTATATTCCCACATTCTCTTATGAGAAAAATAATATGTTTACTTTAACCCATTAGTAAATACATTAAATAGATATAAGGGTATCACACAGCCATAGATTATAAAAAATATTAATAAAAATTGGGCCTTTAACAGTGGTAGTAAAAGGGCTTTTTCTGCATATAGAGGTGCTGATAATGTATGCAATGTAAAAGGGTGGCCTTTAACATTACTAAACTAGTGTGGATAAAGTCCCCCTTTAATAGGGATAAAAAAAATCACTAATAAAGGGGTCCTTTGTCATCAATTTTTTGTGTTTGTTAAAGGACACCTTTATTATCATTTTAAGTGCTGTTAACAGCGCCCATTAACAGTTCTAAAGAACTTTGATAAAGGCCCCACTGATAAAGGGTATAATTTTTTTCACACCCAACCCTTTATAAGATATCACCCCTATATTAATAAATGATTCCCCACCCATTTAATAGTGTTTTAATGAATCCCATCCCTAGAACACACCCTAGTCCGCATGGATTTTCCAACATGAGATATCTCTCATTCACCATCGCTTTTCCACTCCCTAAAACTATTTTTTACATATACTGATATATCTATATAACTATATATATTTGGTTATATTTTATTATCCACACACATATATATATATATTTGTTTTTATAAATATATATACATATATATATATATATATATTTGAAATACATATTTATATATATATATATTTTAAAAATGGTTATTTACTCTAAAAACCATTCAAAAAATGATATGAAACATAGAAAACCCTAATACCCAAAAAAACATAAAATGACCACAACATATGATATATGAGTATATATTAAAACAAAAACTAGAAAAATAGAAGCTCCTAAAATGAAAATTGATATAATATGTGGTACCAGATGAACGGAATCCCAGATCCTAAGTTATAGCCATTTATATTTTATAAAACCGGGGTCGGAAAAAAAACACAGTTTTAGAGGCCTTATGGGGCTTTCTAGGGGAGAAAAACTGGAAAATTCTTGTATACCTACGTTTGATAAAATTTATGTTATATATCAACTCACATCCATTGATTTTTTATGTGGTAGATCCCAAATAGATGCCCATATCAGAGGTTATCGCCCTTTTAACATTGAGTTCGATTTTTGACTATTTTGAAACTGTAATATATTTCATTCATCTTATTATAAAATAATAGAAATTTCATGTGGTTTTATATTTTTTATATGGTTCAATTTCAAAAATTCTGGAGCTGAAATGGACTCTCATATATAAAGTTATTATCTTTCTAGGGTTTTTAGGGTTTTCAGGGTTTGTAGGGGTTTTAAGGGGGTTTAACAATGGAAGAAATTTCAAACAGGAATAACTACTAAATGTGGTGTCCATTTTGACTATACCATATATAAAATCGAATCCTATTATTTTTTTATTAATAGATGGTGCAAGGGAAACCTCGATCCCCTCCATTGATGAAAAAAGTCCCAAAAGGCCTCTAACTGACCATAACTTTTGATACGGGTGGCCGTTAATGAGATATTATTTTTAAATATTCCATTTATCAACACTAGTAAAATTTTTTTGATATGGGGGTCATTTTTAGCACTTTTGTAATTGTGCTGACAATAACCACCCTTTTATCAGCGATTTTTAAAATCACTGACGAAGAACCCCCTTTATCAGTGCCTTTTAAGAAGTGCTGATAAATTCCTGTTTTATCAACGCTTTTTTTCTATGGATTATAAGTAGTGATTTTTCAGTATTTTTTACACGAACTGATAAAATGACACCTATAATAGTGCCTTTTTTTAGCACTAAGAAAAGTAGTTTATATAGTGTTTTTAGTGAGATCAGTTAAAACCCTAGCGCTGGATAAACCTAGTTTTTTTAGTAGTGAAAACAAACCATCAAAATAAAAAATTTATGAGAACCGTAACATAATTAATTTTCATAAATATTTCTCTTCATTATAAAAATATTAGAAACATCCATTAGTCCATTTATAACTTTATTAACCAAGGATAAGGAAATGAGTTTTTTGAAAATCCATTTCAAAAAATCCTAATAAATTTAGAGAATAAATGAGGATGATATCATTAAAAAATACCATAGTATAAATTAATTAATATCAAGGGTTGTTGTCTTTAATGAGCAGAAATATAAAAAAAATAATAAAATACTTCTTGAGGAAAATAACCTTTTCACTTTGAAAATAATGTTCAAAATACTAAAAATTTAAATTAATATCTTAAAAATTACAATATTTTAAAATAAACTCTTAAAATATAAATGAATTTTGAAAATGAATCAATTTTCATGATGGTAAGAAAATTCATTCAATATGTCAATGTTATGAAAACATTTTTTCCAAACATATTTTAAAGGATTTATAAAGTGATCCACTTCAAAAATATTATGAAACCTCCTTTATAAAATTATTTTTAATAAGCTAAAAAATATTTGAAATAGATTTAGTAAATAATTCATGAATAAAATATAACATTTTTTAAAATATTTTAAAAAACAAGGATATTGAAGATAATGGTTCCTGTTCTAAACAAAAGAAACAAAATCAGTATCACTTATAATAAAATTTCATGATGTTTAAAAAATAAATAATGGAGTAAATGAAAACTAAATTAGTTAAAAAAATATTAAACATATTATTATAAATGATATAGGGTTCATTATAATTATATTTTATTATTTTCTCGTAAGTATCAATAAATATAAAAATAATAAAATGAAAATAGATTGTAACATAAATACTTTTCCACTTCCATAACTCTATGATCATAAGATCCACAAATGAATAACATCAAATAGAAATTTAGTTATCATGAGAATAAGTAAATTAATAATATAATCTATAAAAATGGATGTACATATGCCTCATAAAGAAGATACATGCATAACATAAATTCATGTCCCATAGAAATACAATTTATAACGAATAACCCTTACATAGATCATATCATTGAATTGAGAAATAAAAAACTAATAGATTATGTAAAAAATAATAATTCAACAATTTATTTTAAATACATAGTAAATAAAAATGAGATATTTATTCAAAAATATGCATGGAATAACAATGTTAATAATGAATAGTTATAACCCACCAACTTGAAATTTATTTAAGAAACCCATTACCATATCGTAAAATTCTTGTACAATATATTTGGGTATAATAATTCAAATTTAAACATAAAATAATAGGAATTATATATGATTCAGTATACAAAATTTAAAATGGATAGTATATATTCCATATAAAATAAATTATTTTTATAATAATGAAATATTTCTTAATGAAGGATAACTGAGATGTAATTCCTTACCTCGAGTCCAGACTTTCAATGTATGTTGTTTATGTACTATATAATATAATTATATAAATTATTTGTTTTTAAGAACTTTTTATGTTTTATAATATATACAATAGTAATTATGTATATCTTAATGATATAGTTAATTAAATTAGACGTTATGTCCACATTAGGCACATCAAGAAAATCATGTCCATAATTTCATAACATCACATGTGTGTTTCCTATTATCAAATTGGTCAGTATTCCATCATATAAAATATAATAATAATGATATAATTATAATTATTATTCATTAATCATAGTTTATATATTAATCATGAAATATTAATATGGAAAATTAACTACTTTACAATCATAGAGACTGTAGGTTTGATCTATGCCAGAGTAATGTTTCCATTTTAGAAATATCATTATAGGAAGAAGTTAAGAATAAATTTTTCTTTCAATAATTATAATAAATTAGTATTTAATATATTATATATATATATATATATATATTTCCAATGGGATGTAGTGTTGAAAAATGAATCACATTGCTCCATGGAAGTGGTAATCTACACCCACACAAAAACAACATTATCCATTTTCTATAAAACGAAAAGTAAGAAAATTAGTGATAATTTATCCCTTAATCAGGGTAAATATTTCATGAATGTCATATATAATCATTATATCTATCATTATAACCATCAATAATAGGTGGTTTTGGAAAAAAATACGATGGTTCACGAGGTGGTAGTTCGTCACTCAAAAGAATTATGCATTCCATTACCATTTCATAGATATATGAGATTGATATATATTATTACAATAAAATAATAATATAATAGTATATTTAAGATAATTATTCATTATCTAATAATGGCAGGATAAACTTTTACTGGTACAGGATAATAAATAAAAAAGCATGCTGTCAAAACTATATTTTTTTATAGAAAGTCCGCTTTCATTAAAATATTACAACATCTATGATTGATAATGTGCCAAGCATAAGGCCCATATAATGTGAGGAGGTACATTGTAAAAGTATATGGGTTTGTAGTAAACAAAAATTTGGTTAATAACGTGTGACTAACTGAGAATAAGAGGCACCCTTTTATAAGAGATGTAGGAGAACTCTTTAAAATTCCAAAAATATTAAATTAATATATAATAATTTTGCTGTAAAAATAAAACCAAAATTATAATATTTGAACATAATATTATTATGATTAATAATAATCACATCAAATTGAAATTTTAAAAGATTTTACTATGTTTCTACCCATATCATTTGTTTTCAGCCACCCATTAACCCATTTCCCACTAACAGCGACAACAATATTTTTTACACGTTGAGGGTCATGATAGATACTAAAAAAGCATAAAAGGTCCTTAAATGGACCATAGATGATATTTTAAACCATAATAAATAAATTTCACAGATATATTTATTTTACCAATTTTATATCATTGAATAATATATTATTTTCATAAAATATCTAAAATTTTAATTTTAGAACTATTAAATTACTCTTAATTTTATAACATCATGAAAAAAATAAATTAAATTAAAATCCTTTAATAAATCCATTACATGGTATGTTTTTTCTAAAAAAAAAATTCGATCAAATAAATTTTTTCAAATTATAACAATTTTAATATTTTTAATATCATTTATTTCATTTTTCTATAAATTGAATAATTACCATATCATTATTGTGTTAGATTTCATAGTTATTATTTATTCCATAAAAACAAAATCTAAATTAGTATGATGAAGATTAATTATTTTTTATTTCAATATAATATTTACAATCTAATTTAAAATCGGGTTATCTCCATGCTAAAAATATTATAGTTATTAAAATTAAGAGATTTACATTTTTGATGTTTCATTACATAAAATGTAATAATGGTCACCATAAAATTTGAAAAAATTGCATATAATAGAATATTGTATGAGTATGCATTAAATTGACATGTGAAAAAAATTAATTCGACATTTAGAACTATATTCTTTTCCTTAAAGAATTGTTTTTAACTTTTAATTACCTAATTTAACCTTTATAATGGAAAAAAACATATATTTTTACATTTCATAATGTCAAAAAATGAAAAGTTGAAAAAAACTAGATAATGATAGAATAAATATGTTTTGTTTTTAATAATACGAACTTGATTGTTACATTTATTATATATATTTAAATATGTTTTTCTATTAATATTGTTATTATTACAAGCCATTGAGTTAATATAAAATCACTTTGTACTTGAAAAGTAAATTTCAATGAAAATAACTTTTTTATCGCCTATGTAGGTTAAATGTACAATTGAAATTTTACACTTATACAATTGAATTTGGTAAAAAGGATTCTATATTTTCAATTATAAAAAGTTTTATTATATAATAAGGTCAAATTATTTTTCGGTCCCAATGATTTTTGAAAATAGTAAATATATTTTATCGTAGTTAAGGTAAAAAGAGATTTACATGGGGGGTTGTTAAACTAATGCGATAAGATTTGAAATGACCTAATTACTTGTATAAATTCTTCTGGATGTTAATATATCGATAGTATCTAATCATAGGATTGATAATGATCCATTTTTGAGCCTCTGGGTAAGTAAGAAACATAGGTGTCACTTTTTGTTTTAAAAACACCAATTTTGTATTATCCCACACTTATAAATGTCCACAAATATCATATCCTATTTGTACCTATATAATATTTCATATCATAAAATGCCATTCCAAATTTCATTTTTCCTTCCCTATATAAGTGTTAGATGTTTTTTGAAATCCAATCTAGGAATGATTAATGTGTAAACATATAATGGTTGTCTAATAAAGAGGTTCCATTCTTAACCGATCAATTTTTTTTAAATTTATTCTTCCAACTCATTTAAATATAATTAAAAATTCATAAATAGAAACAAAATTTTATAACATAAATGGATAAATAAAATATTTAATGGAATAATTTCGACCATTCTCCCATTCAATCAAATGGTAAACGGAGTTGTTATTCATGTGTATGTCGCACAACAACCTCACAAACTCATGTAATTCATTTCGATCACCACCCCTTGCTGCAGGTTATAATGATGGATTTAAATTATATTTATAATAATTATAATATAATTATAGTCATATAATTATGATATGAAATATACCATTTTACTTTCCATTCATTGGTGGAAATATTATATCACTCGTGTGTACGGTACACTATGGACTCACAAACTGAAGGTATTCATTTTTCACTAACACATTACATGGATGGAAATAAGGATAATGTTAAATAATATATGTGATATATGTGAAATAATTAGGATATTAATGACATATATATCATTCTATAATCAAAATATATCACTTTTCCTTACATTTCCAGTCATTAAATAAGGATAACATCGTTAGTTTGTTGGTGTGGACTATCGCTTCCATGATATGATGTGATTGTTTTCACATAACCATATAACATGGATGATATATATATAATTACCATTATATAAATAATATTTCATTTTTCATAATATTATCATTCACTAAATATTGACTAATACCTACCAACATTCCATTTTTATTGTTGAAAAATTGAAACATTACTATTGTGTACGCACAATATACCGTCTCCATGATTGTAACATAGTTCATTTTTTCAGAACCATATATCATTATTGGTTATAAAATTTTAATTTTTGTATCAAAATTATAATTATTATATTATTATTACACTTTTTATTATGGAATAATGACAATATTGATCATAGTCAACCTAGAGAAGTCATTTGTGACCGATAAGGTAAATAATGTCAAAACTTCTAGAGAGAGCCTAGATGATAAAAAAAATTTATATATAATGTTAGGTGACAAAGTAAATGGAATAATAAAAATTAAAGGGATTATAATAAAGTAAAAAATTTAAAAAATTATTTTTCATGGATATAAATACATACGTGATGAGTCAGACATAAGGTGAGAGATATTATTTTCAAAATCCTCTTTTAATGTTCCCCTTCCAACTCTTTTTCTTATATATCCATGTTTTTAAAATGGATTATGAATATTAGTTTTTTAAATGATTATTTATGAAGGAAAGAATTTCAATATTTTTTATTTCTTTAAAAAGGATTCATTTTACTAGATTTTTGACTTTATTTTCCATAGAAAAAGGAATTTCTTATTTTATCCTATACATTGACATCGACATATTCAATCAAAATTATCATTAATTTTCTTTTAGATTAATTTATAAATTTTTATATTTTCTCCAATAAAAAACTATCTTTCCCTCTTATGGGTATTTTGGTTTTGAGGATGGGTTTTTAAATAAATTTGATATATCAATACATTGAAATGTTTTCTTATGGGTTCAAAGAATTGTTTATGAGTTTAATGTTGAAAATTTCAAACATAATTATTTGTTTGATTATTTTATGGTTCTTGTAAATTATTTATGATGATGTATGGTTTTCTTACAAACCCAGGAATGGTGGTTTTATTATAAAATAAGTATAGGTGGGTTCATGAAAACACTATAATGTATCGGTTATGAATGTGTGCCATATAGTTATTCTATTTATACAAGTTATATGAAACAATATACTATGATACCTATATGTTTCATTTATGATCACTTTATGATTTTAGGGAAATAATATGATTGCTAAAAATTTATGTTATTAGGTTATTTTAAAAGAAATATATTTTATTCTTCTTAGGTGTGAAAATTATTACTTTTTGAAAATGTTTTAATATGATTATCATGATTTAATGTAATATTTACGTTTTTTATTTGATTATTAAGTTTTATCATTAAATTGTTTTAAGAAAATAGTGATCTAGGGAAGGATATTTCATGGGCCAAAAAATGTTTATTTGGAGACCATGTATTATGTTGAAAAGGAAAATATTTATTAGTAATCATTGACTAATAGAATTATTTCTTTTATTTTGTGTCCCTTATTGATCTTATTATGATCATCTCACCTTTTAAAATAATTTTTTAGTTCTTATAAATGATTATTCATAAGGAAAAATCCATGAAACAATTAGTTGAAAAATATCATTAAATAAAACAATGATATATTTTAAATGTTTTATATTTTTGAAAAAAATATTGATTAGAAGTGAAAAAACTATATATATACGGGTTTTTTATGTTTTATATATGACCGAAATATATACAAAAATAATCTAAAAAGTTATTTGGGAATGGAAGAAAGTTAATTGTAGTTTAAAGTCACTAGAATATGTAAATGTATTGGTTATATCCTCAAAATTGGTATTAGAAAAAATGATTTGATAAATTTAATGTTTAGTATAATTTTAATATATTACCATTAAAAGTTTCACCTAGTATTAATTTTGTAATTATAAAACATTTCAAGATCACTATGTTGATGCAGTTAAACTATAATTTTTCGTATTTGTTTTCCATAGAGAAAAAAAAGAAGATATAGAAGGAAGGTTCCAAGAATATGATATCATTAAAAATCAGTAACCCTGAATGGATGGAGATGGAATTCAAGAGTTTCTTACGATGATGGACCAGTTTATAGAATCTTTAAATAGTGATCTAATACAAGGTAGGGAGTATCCAGATTTATTATGAAGGGACATGATGAAAGTATAGAATTAAAGGAGACAACATCATCCATCATTCAATTGTTATTTTGATCGAATGGAAGTAGAATTATGGACCAATTCCACACAAAATATATTTTAAGTCATTGTTTTTTTAACATTAAAAGGTAACCTTTTCCATTTACAATTTTGATGGGGAAGATGATTAATGATTTTATTTGGTTAAAAATACAAAATAGGGAGATGATATTAATTTTATGGAATGAGGCACACTTAAAAATATCATAATTGAGAAATATTTCCCTATGGTTGTTTGAAATAGGATGGAGAAAAAATTCATGGAACTGGTAAAAAATGATTAAGATTTTATAGCTTCGTATGAAGAAAATTTTAAAATCTTTTCCAAGTATATACAAGATTTTATCTAGGATATTTATTGTAATATTAATCATTTTTACCTAGTGTTAAAACCATCATATCAAATGGAATTAGATTACCGTGAATTAAGAAGGTATGAGAAATTAGTTTGATGTGTTGATAAGTTAGAAAAGGATTTTCCTATTGATGAAGAATTCCTTGAAATCTAGAAAAAATGGTCTTTATGGATGATAATAGTTAAACAATCCTAAAATAAATCTTCAGGTTTGATAATTGTGATCATATATTACGATATGTGTGGTAAAATAAACCTAGGAAATGTTTTATGAAGGTTGGGAAATGAATCTAATTTAGTATGTTTAGACATAAGGCTATTGAATTCAAGGAAAATGATTGCACAAAAAATGAAAATCCAGTATGAAAAAGTTTTAATAGATTTGTTTTGTCTTTATGACAATGTGGGTCCAATGTTGGTTAATCATGGTTGAAATTAGTTATATGAAAAGATAATTGAAGCGGTAAAATCAATTACTACTACTATGATTTATGTCAATCCATGAAATGTTGTAGTGACATGATTGTTATTGGTCAGTTCATGTTATAAGAATACCCTATTTGACAATGGATCATTGAATTCCTTCATTTCAACTAATTTTTCATGTAAATTTAAAATTTTATGCAAGGAAATTATGGAAGAACATTTAATGAAAACTCTGGGAGGAAATATGAAAGTAACCATGATTTATAAGAATCTTCCTAGTATTTTATATAGAATATTGTTTCATGAAAATCAAGTTGAACTTCCAATTCTATATTTTTATATTATTTTGAGGATGCACTAGATTTAATTTTATCATGATATGATACATTTCAATGTAATTTATGTTTATTTAGCACATGTTTTGAAAAAGAAATTGTATATATGTTTCATTAGAGAATGAGTATATGGATATTTTTTTATGGATTTACCGAGTGTTATTCCTGATTAAGAGGAAGAGTTTACTATTGACTTACTTTCTAATTCTATGATAATTTCTAAACCCCCTTATAAAATAGAAATAGTGGAATATTTTTAATTTGAAAATAAGTTATCGGAGTTTCCAGATAAATGTCTCATTCATCATAGCTCTTCAACATGGGGTGGTCCTATTTTTTTAAGAAAAAATAATGTTAGTTCCATAAGGCTTTTCATTCATTATAAAATTTTGAATAAAGTGACTATTAAGAACTAGTATCATTTTCCATATATAAATAACTTGTTTCAATATATACAAGGAGAATATATTTTTTGAATATGGTATTTAGGCCGGGGTACCATCATATAAAGGTAAAGAATGATGATATAAAAATGAGAGCTTTTTGAAATAGATATAAGAATATGAGTTTTTAGTTATTCCATTTGGGTTTTATAATGAACTAATTATATTTAATTATCTTTTGAATAAATGTTTCCATGTAAATTTTGATTATTTTATGGTTGTCTTTATCGATGATATATAGATATTTTAAAAAATTCACGATTATCCTAAAATACACTTGATGAATGTTTTTTGATCCTTAATGGAAAATAAACAATGTTATAAATTTAGTAAGTGTTAATTTTAGTTTCAAGAACATTCATTCCATGGACACATTGATTCTAAGGGTGGAATAACTGTTGACCCCAAATAAAATAAAGTTGCTAAAGTATGGTCAATATCCAAAAATATAGCATAAATTAGTAGTTTTCTTATATTATTAAGTCACATAAGATAATTTATTAAAACCTTTTCTCATTTAACTATCCAAATGAAAAAGATAATTCAAAAATGAGTTAAATCCATATGATCAAATGACCGTGATGTTTTTTTTTGGAACTAAAAAGATATTTGTAAATGATACAGTTTTATCCATTACCAAAATAAATAATGATTTTTTCTTAAATAGTTATGTTTATTTAAAAATAATTGGATCTTCCATAATCCATAATTACTTGGTAATAGATCGTTATACACAAAAAGTGAAACCTCACGGGGTAAATATACCTACACATGATCAAGAATTATTCTGTGTTGTAATTGATTTAAAAATATAGAAGCATCATCTGTTTGGTGTAAATTGAAAAAATATACTTATGCTAACTGTTTGAAATATATATTCACTAAGAAAGAATTTAAAAGGATATATATAAGATGACTATAATTGGTTAAGTATTCCTATTTCATGATTTAGTAATAAAATTTTCCTAGAGAGTATAGTTTCCTCTTAGTTTATCCAAGGAAGAAAAATTGTTTCATATTTTGATGTTAGGAAAAAATGTGCTAGATGAATCTCATGATTTGAGGATTTTACTAGATTAATTGGAAGAGATAATTTATTAATAGGAACATACAATTGAAATTATTCACTATATAGATCAATTATAATCGAACATATTAATTCATCGAGATATGGTTTTTTGGAAAAACCATACTGTTGAATAAGTAACATGAGAATTTGAGGGAAATATATACATACTTAATTTATAATTAAATATAATTTCAAGGGTTGAATTTGAAAAATATAAATGAAAAATGAAAAACCCAAGGTAATTATAGAATAATTCGTTTTCAGGTTTACTAATATGAATTTTATAGTTATATCCCTTATAAAAATATTGAGTAAAAATTTAATCAAAAAGGAATAGTTTTTACTAAACACTTTCCTTACAACGCTATTATTTAAAATATTAATTTTTAAATTATAGAATTTGGATTCTAAACAATGAATTTAATTTTTTAATTCATTATGTTGAAATTTATTTATCGTGAAATTTTGATATTTTAAAAAAAATATTGAATTTATTTTGTATAGTGAAAAACCTTGATTTTGGTAAAACTATCAATCATATTCAATAAATTTAAAAATTTAAATATACCATTATGCATGGAATTTTATTTTAATTAAAATAATTACCATTGTGTTATATTTAATCAAATTAACAATATTTTAATTAACTTTATAGTACATGTTAGTATAATAATTTTTTTGTTTTGAAATAACATTTTCTAAAAACTAATTTAAAGTGCATAATGTTTCACCGTATAAATTAATTAAAAAACCCTTATGATAAATTTTTAAATTAAATTTATAGATTATATATATAAATATAAATTTAAATTCATATAATGACAATTACTTATAGTAGAGTTTACATTAAGACATTTTATCCTAGAAAAAGTCATTTCTTGAAAAACTAGTTTTTCATCGCTTTCGACTGTTTAATTTTAAATTAAATTATGTAACTTATATAAATGAATTTAGTAAAATAGTTACATTATTTTTTATAATCATAAAATATATAATATCATATTATCATGTCATTTTTTTGGTAAAAATAAATATTGAAAGTAGTAAAAAATGTTATACCGCATTTAATGTAAAATTGTATTTACCAGGGGCTAAAATAAACATACAAGCATTAAAATGACCTAATAACTTTTTAAATTTATATTTTTTCAAAATAGGTCAATATTATATGACTAAATTATTGATAAATTTAAATTTTTATCCTTTTATAATGTGAAAGGCATGAAAATAAGTTTTTCTCTTAAAACATCGCATGTTATTCATGTCCTCAACTTATTAAAAGATACCCCCAACGCCCTCCTATTCATACCTCCCATGCATTTTGGATCAAAAAATAACCACCCGAAACCCTTCCTTAATTCCCTCACCAACTCATAGTGTCCTTTCTTGGATCAAAAATCCAATCTTAGAAAACTTTTGTTGTAAAATCCTAGAGCTTTTCCATAGAAGGGGTATCATTCATAATAGAGCATATTTTGTTTTATTGCTTCATCCAAAAACTTCATATATTATTCAACCATGATGAAATAATAACACCCATATATAAATTATATTTATATGTTATTATTTAAATTAAATAACCAAGATTTGTCTCCTGTTCCATCACGTGTTAAAAAAATCTATTGTTCATGTGTATGACAAACTATCACCTCATGAACCAGTGTAATTCATTTTCAATCAACTCATATGAAGGATGGTCATAATGATGGATTAAAAGTATATATATTATGTTGGTATAATTATTATAATTCTTTAATTATTATATTACATTTATTTTCTTATGTTATATTTGGTGGCTGATACGATAACATTGATCATGTGTATGATGGACTACGGCCTCACGAAGAGATCTGACTCCTCTTTCAAAATCACATTTCATTGAAGATAATAAGTATATATTTAAGGAATATATGTGATATATATGAAATAATTATGATATTAATAATATATTTATCAACCATAAAATATAATTTATCCTTTTCTTTTTTATCTTTCCACTCACTGAAAACTAAGTACATCATTCGTGCGTATGTCTAGAATACCTCATCCTCAAAGTGATGTGATTATTTTTTCATCACAACATAACACATATAATATGTATTATTATATTTAATTAAATAATATGGTATTCATGATATGAATATAGTTAATTAAATATAAAATAAAACTTACCTTTTTTCCATAATGATTATTGAAGAATAGATATGTTACCCATACACACATAAAACCTACCATCTCAATGACTGTGACATTGTAATTTTTTACTACAATATTTTATAACAGGTTGTAAAATTATAATTAATGAGTGAAAATTATAATTATTTCTTGATTATTATTCTACACATTATAAAATCATGAAAAATTTGATAATAGTCAACCGAATGAAGTCATTTTTGACACATAATCCAAATACAATGAAAAATTACAAAGTGAACATAATGATTAACTATTTGGATATATATTGGTTAGAAACATAGTTAATGAAATAATAATCTTTATAATGATTCTTAATGTTAAATAATTAACATAAGTTTAATTTTTAGGAAGATAAATCACAGAAGTGCTGAGTCTTCTTATGGTAATGGATTTTCTTTTAAAATCCTATTTTAATGGTACCCTTACAACTCATTTTCTCCCATGACCATTTTATAAAATTATTTTAATAAAGTTATTATGTGGACATTAATATTTGTCAAGTGAACTTTTTATTTATTTCAATGGTTTTCAAAAATTAATATTTTTATATGATATTTGACTTTCTTTACCAAAGAAAGAAGTAATTTTGTATTTTATATTATATTTTGAAAATGAATTTTATTTCATCCATATCCAGTTGTTTTATTTTAACATTATTTTATAATATTCCATGTATTGTTTCAGAGGAAATCACTCTTTTATTTTTTATGGGAGTTGGACTATTGAAAAGGGGGTTTTAAATTGAATGGATATTTTATTATCTATAAATGTTTTCCAATGGTTGAAAAGAATATTTTATGAGATTAATTTTGAAAATTTGGATATTTTCTATGTTATTATGATGTTATGGTCCTTATACATTATTTATGATGATAAGTTGTTACATAATATACTACGTATGGGTGGTCATATTATGAACCAAGGATGGGTGGTTACATTATTAACTAAGGATGAGTAGGTCCATGATATACATATAATGAATTGGGTATTGAAGTTTACCTTATGGTTATTCCATTTCTAATAGTGATATTGATTATTATGACCAGATGTCACAAACCAGCCCGAGTCGACTCAAAACCAGGCACCAAACTGATATGTGGCATCGCTCAAAGGGTTTTCTCAATCCCCATGGACTGGGAACTAGTGAGGGACATCATTATATTATCCAAGGGAATAATTTTTACTAATTATAAACCAGTAAACAACAACAAAAAGAAAATGACAGTGCAACATACATTTATATAAAATTGAACAGAACATAATTTATACCAAAAACAAAAAATGAAACCAAAACAAACATCTAAAAAAATACCTGACAACCAACATACACCATGTGACCCCACTGGTCAATCTCCATCAAAATTATCCCTTTTCTGTCAAGGTGACCAAACTCATATGAAACCTGAACATGTGCTAAAAATAGAAATGAACTATAGGCGTGAGTATTAAAACATAGTAAGCAAGCCCAATAATATTTTCCCGATGAAAAACCATTAAAATAATAGAATCTTAAATTTCATGTTTTGAGATACAATATATAATTGTAAGGGTTTTTAAATGATTAGTCAAACCCCAAGTACGAGCAATTTCCATTATTAATTTCGAAAACTAGATTCATTTACTAGTGTGCCAATATAATTTTCGTAGGTAATGTTATTTTACATTTTCATATTTTTACAAACAGGATTAAACACATTCAGTTGAATTTTTTTTTATAAACCTTATCAAAAAAATCCCACCAATTTCCAAATAAAACTACACACAATAAGAAAAAATAGTAATCACACAATAAGGGAAATATAAATACACATTGATGCAATGTACTTATCACTGCATGCTAGAGAAATCCAATAGACAAGGGTGAACCTAGGAGGCCAAGAATAATATAGAAGACACTAATACCTAAGACCTCATCCCCATTGAGAGCCCAGAAAAGATGAAATTAAAAAATCCCAATATGCTTGACCATTCTTTCGGTAGCATGTATAGGGATAACCCCATAGTAATAAACCCAGTATATCCACCTACTATGTGCCACCTGTTAGTACCATAACCTACCAGTGCAGCAATAATTTGTATAATATTCTCTCAATATTCCCGTTTCCCAAGTATCATGTATAAAAAATTGGGGTGATCCAACCAATGCCTATGGAATATCCAATCACAACTTATATTTTAATAATAATCCCCAACAGGCCTCACCCAGAGTCTCCCCAAGGACCACTCTCATGCATTAAGATTAAAAGATCATAAAGGTTTAAAACTGAGGAAGCATTATAATGGAACCCAGGGATTTCAAAATAAGTACATCCCAACCATTCCATGTCAACAAGGCATGAGAAATATCCAACATAGTTTTTTTAACAAACACTTTTCATCATTTTCACAAAGTGGCCAAATGAGCCCTTAAATATTTCTCAAAATACGATCCTTAAAAAAATGAAACCTATCTTTCAAAGCGGTATCAATTACACCATTACCATGATACAACATTTATAAAACTCATTCATGACATTTTCATATCACTTTCAAACCAAATCTATTTTCTATAAAAATTCAATTCGGGCCACAATTCATCATCCCTTGTCAAATCAATTTAAAAAGCCAAATACACACTTATTTATACTTAAAACCCTTTGAATGGATTTTCATGAAACCCAAAATAATGATTCCATAAGCTAATTTTTTTTTAAAATATAAACAATGCTTTACATTCCATAATCTACTCACAAAATTCAACAAGGAATTTCATCATACACTTGGTATGCGTTATTTAACGAAATAATTTAATTTGTCATGAAACAATTCATAAAACACCACATTATACCCCAATTGGTTTTTCCATAGAAAAAAAACATTTATCATATATATATGTGGAATAAATCTTGAAATAAATCAATATTAAATAAAAAATTAATGTTCATGGGAAAACCTACGAAAAATTTGTGCTAGAATGGAAACACACACTCGAAAACACCAACTGTGGGTTCCAAAACACTTGATCTATGAGGACCAAACCTAAAGGAACAAAAAGCCTATAAAATCAAGGTTAAAATGGAGCCCTAGGTCAATAATGAGAAGGAGTGAATATATAAACAATATAATATTAGAAGATAAAGAAAATGGAAGAGAGGAGAAGATGAAATTAAAGGATTTGAGGAATAATTACTAACCTTTGGGAAGAAAACCCCCAGAAGGTGACTCAAAAATAAGGATTAATAGAGACTGATAGAGTACATAGTCATTTGAAAGTTAAAAACCACAAAATATTAAATCTTTATTTGGTTAAAGACCATTTATTTATAGGTTATAAATTTAAAATGATAACATTTATGCTTCATGATACCTTTTCTAAAGTTTAGAAATTAAAATACCATATTGAATAAGGAATTAAATCATTATACTTCATTTTCATGTATAATTTCAATCATTAATATATTTCCACACAGATCTCATTTTTTTTCCAAACAATGAGTATTCAAGGTGAAATGTTTTATGTCTGATGTGATACACTTAACTTTTAATGGATCACATAATCCACAAATAAATAACTTTGTATTCTAATTTTCACATCCTAGGTAAATAAAGAATATGAAATTTTTATATTTATTAATTTTTTTGAAATAAATTTAAATTTAACTTTAAATGGGATTCTTGGATCGATGGCGTACCAGATACGCAAAAATGGGTTTACTCGAAATCTTATGTTGCACACAATGTTGAGTCATACTGGAATAATTGTAATAATATAATATTATTATTTTAAATGGTAGTTAACGCCTAGCCGTTGTATTAGAAAGAATGAATAGAAGTAACCATATTATTATTAATCAGGTTTGTTAATTGATTTTAGATTTATCAAATAAAATTTAGAGGTTTAAAATGAGTATGAATCTAATTTTATGTATAAATACTCTAATATTTTTAAAAGGTAGTTTTACAGCCTGTTGATGGATAACCCCTTTTAAAATATAGTTTTTTTTTTCATTTTTATATGTTCTATTTCAAAAAATGAACTTCTTCTTTATATGTGGGGAAAAAAATTACTTTGGGTAAATTTTTGAAATATCTCTGATATTTTTTAATTTTTAATGAATAGTTAAAAATACTCTGTTTTATGTCAAAACTGTATTTTTATCTGATTTATTCATATGGATAGAATATCATTTTAAAATATTTTAATTTATAATTATGTTATTTTTTTGCAATTTAATCCAATTGTGTTCATTGTATGTAATTTAATTTTTAATTAGACATAAAAACCTGTCAGTCTTTTTTTATTATTTCTTAAGAACATGATTTTTGGATTTGAGAATAAAAATTAATTTAAAATTAATTTCTAAAACTTCTGTGTTTTGAATTTGAAAAAATAGATTCCATATTTGGAATCATTACATCCTAATTGTATAAATATTTAACTTTTATTTTAATAAATTATGAATAATAACTCTAGTAAATATTTTATTTACCATGGTTAAAAGGTAAATTTTGTAAATAAGGGTAAAAAATATTATAATAATATTAAATTTTCCTAACATATGTAATAATCCTATTATATGATACGTGTCCAACAATGGAAATCCTAGGGTTGATTTTGGGACCCTTGGAGAAACTATTAAGTGATATTTTAGAGTATATATAGTCATTTGAAAGATACAACTATTTATTACATTGTGGTATTTTTTTTAATGTTTTTTATACATTATATAATGAATTTAATTATGACACAAGGATGATGTAGTGATTTCTTTATTAATAAAGGATTAAAATAAATGATATTATAAATGTTAAAATAAATGTAGTTTGGTTATTTTGATGTCATACACGAATTTTATTGAAGATATAAACATGTTATAGTGTTATTAAAGATATTTTTTTCAAATTAATCAATTTGTTATGGTTATTTAAAGAAGCCATTATATGAGTAGTGTCAATATTTACACAATTCATATTTTAATATATATAATATTTTATTAAATATTATAAATTCTCAAAAAATATAAGATTATTCCAAATAGTTATAATAAGACTAAAATTTAATTATTTACTATTTAATTGGATATTTTTCATTTTCCAGTAACTACTTGGATTCTTAAAGTGTTAAATGATTGATAAAATGGTAATTTAAAAAAGATGGGTTAAATTAAAAATATAAGGACGAAAAAATATCCAAAACCTATCCAATTATTATTGGATTACTTTATTACAAAAAATATTATTCTTATCTTATAATTTATTGAGTTTTGGATATTTTTAAACTAAAAATAATTTACAATGAAATAATACATTCAAACGTTCCCAAAGAGCCACTAACCCCTTATTAATGGCTATCATTTCTAACCCATTACTCGCACCTCTCAAGCCTCTTGGAACTTCCAAAATCTGCACCAAATAATCTCCTAACATCCCTCTCTTACTCTTATAAGCCTTAACCGAAGAAGAAAGAAATTTAAGAGACCCCTTTGGATCTAATCAAAAGAAGTTACCTGATTTGAGGCAATGTCTTCTCTCACTCTCATTTCCATTATTTTTCCTTATCCAATTCCTATGACCTTATTATTATTTTTTACATAAAAATTCCAATATATTAAATATACATGGTTTTTATTATGAGATGTATTTGAACTAGAATTATACAGACATCCATCTAATGGATACGAACATACTGTTCCTGTGTACGGTGAACTCCTGCCTCACGAAACAATGACTGTTCGATTTTTCCCTACCACCTCTCATGGTGGCCATTATGATGGAACTGTAATTATATATGATATTAATGATATCTTGTTCTATATATTCTTTTATAATTATCATTTATATCATACCTTTATTCTTTTCATTTTTAATATATGCGATAATTTTATTTGTGGAAGTGCGGACTACCGCCTACTCAAAGTGATATGACTCTTTCATGATATAGATGAAACATATAAAGTATAGAATTAATGATATTATGTAATATATATAACAGATATATTATAATATAATTAAAATATACAAATTTATCATTTGGTTTTCTTTCCATTATATATAAAAAATAAATGAAAGTAGCATTCATGCGTATGCACGTCTTACCATCTCTATAAACGATGCTTTTTACATCATATATTATAATGCTATGGACTATTATAAATAAATTTATACACTATATATATATGATATATATGATATCTAAATCATGAATATCATTATGGAGATAATGGAATTTTTATGACGTGGACAATTTATAATTATAAGAAGTTTACTTTTTTGACTCAAGTTCCAAACATCGACCAAATGTCCGATATAAACTCAAATAATTAATTAATTGTTATAGCAAGATAATAAGTGATATAAAAGGAATAATAAACTAGTAAAATGATCTCAATAAAGTATAAATTAAATTAATATTATTATTCAGGAAATTAATGAATGAACAAGTCAATTCGGACACGAGGTAAGGGGCTTTGTCTCAATATCCTTTCATTGATACATATTTTGATTTATACACGACATGATTTTTATATGGTTTATATACCCCTTTCACTTTTAATTTCATTCAAATGGAATATTTTTTCTACATAGTTTTTTATTAAAAAACAAAGGAAATGTTTGTTTACCATATTTCAACGATAATGACTTTTCTACCATCCTCAATATTATCTGATATTGGGATTAATCTATAAGAATTAATGTCTTTAAAGGAAAAAAGAAACCTCTTATTTCCCTATTTTGGTATTTTGGTGTTGAAAATGGTTTTTTAAATGTATTTATTATTTCAATATCATGAAATTATTTCTTGTAATTTATAATGAAATGTTATAAATAAAATGTTGATATTTTCAATATTTTATTTGTTATGATGGTACTTAAACATTTGATGGGTTGTTACATGATAAACCAAATGATGGGTGGTTCCGTGATTAACCAATGGCGGGTGGTTATGTTATAACCTCCAATGTATTAGGTAAAAATGTTGGCCATATGACAATTTCATTTAGTGATATGTGTGGAATTCGACCATATGGTTATTCCATTAAAGTCTATTTATTTCCCAAGTTACCTTTATATGTAATACGTTGTTTTACATAGGATTAATGGAAATCATTCGGTAAAAAAGGGTTAGAATTGAGATTATATTCAGTGATGTGTTTTTTATACATAATTAAGATGAAAATTATTAATTTATGATTAATTATATGTGTTTTACGTGTTGTTTTGAAAACTAACAGCTTTCCTTCTTTGTGTATCCCTTACTACGATTCTTATGTTCATCCCAAGACTTGGAATTGTTTTTCATAGGAATTAAGGTGGAATGGGGTCAATGATGGGATCAGGGAAAAGTCACGCTGTTGAAAAATTGTAACTAAACATGTTTGTTTTCATTAAATAGTTCTTATTTTATTAAAAATGGATAATATATAGAAGTGTCTACATGTATTATTCAAGATGTTTTTTATATCTTCTGACCTAATTATCTAAATCCCTATGCATGAAAAGTGCCTCAATGTGAATTGTTAACTTAATTCAAAATTATGTAATGTTTAATGTTGGGGCCATATTTTTGGTATCATAGGTAGATTTAGGTGACATTTGGAGTTTGGATATTTTTAAATTAATATCGATAAATTAACTTATGGTAATATTCAAATGATATAGAATTTGAAGGTTACCATGTTCCTTCATCTATGATAAGTGTGTTTAGAATGGTTTGCTATAGAGGAAATATTGTAGCTATAAAAGGAAGCATACATAGGGAAATGTCCTTCCAAATCAGCAACCTAATATGTTTCAAATCAGGATTGAGTAGTTTTTTTGTAGTGATGTCTCAGTTAAATCGGGTGATAAATGGTGGTTGTGTTTATAGATGTTATTTTGGTATATTCTAAAATTAAAGAAGATCAAAAAAATCCTTTAAGGGCTACCTTTTAGACTTTAAAAGAAACTGAACTGTATGGGAAATTCATAAAATTTGTGTTTTGGTTGAAAGAAATTTCATTCCATGGTTTTATTATTTATAAAGATGGAATAATTGTTGACCAATTTAAAAGAAAAGTGGTTGAAGAGTTGAAAAGACCTACCTATATCCCTAATATCCATAGTTTTCCTGGTTTTATAGTATATTACCGATTGTTTGTTTAATATTTTTCACAATTATCTAACAAACTAACAAAGTTAATTCAAAAAGGTATTAATTTTATTTGGAGAAAAAGAAGTGTTTATTGTTTTCAGGAATTGAAAAGAAGATTGGTGAATGATCCAGATTTTTCATTACCTTACAGAGATGGTGAATTTGTTATCTACAGTGATGCTTCATTCAAAGGACTTGGTTGTGTCCTAATAAAAAATGATCAGGTAATTTCTTATGCATCACGTCACTTGAAAAATCATGAGTTAAATTACACTACATATTATATAGAATTACTAACTCTTGTTTTGGCTTTAAAAATTTGGAGGAATCATCTCTATGGAGTGAAATTTGAAATATATACTGACCAAAAAGTTTGAAGTATATATTCACTATCAAATAATTGACCATGAGATAGAGGAGATGTCTAGAATTAATCAAGGATTATGATTTCACGATTTATTACCATATATGAAAGGAAAATAAGTTGGCTGAAATTCTGAGTCGAAATAGTAATGATACATTAAACATGTTACATTTGGAACATGATCATTCGATTAATGATTTTATGAATATTAGCATAGAAGTTGTTGGTGTTGGGAATTCCCTTATTTTGTTTTATGAATTAGTGAGATCATTTATATTATATAGAATTATGAAAGCATAGAAGGAATATAGTGAGTTGTATGAAAAGGTAGAATTGTCTCAAAAGGGTAAGTTTCCTGAATTTAGCTTTGATAATGATTTTTTTGAGGTTTGGAAAGAGATTATGTGTAAAGACCCGCAAATTTCAAGGAAAGTTTTTTCTTAATTTTCTTTGGAATTTTGCAAGAGCGCAGCTTCAGACGGCACCTGATTCCGAGGCCCGGTGTGCCCGGAATCAATTTCCGAAGTTTGGCTCGGGTACGTTCAGTGAACGGACGAGCGGGTTTTTCTATCTTTTGAACCAGTGCCCGGAATCGAATTCTGAGGGCACCGATGAAATCGCAGCGCCGGTATTTTCTTAGAAACGCCTCTTCCGGAGTTGCGTTTGCTCAACCGTGGTTTTTAAAATTTTGGGCTTTAAGTCGGAAATAAAATAAAGGTTGTGCGACAACTTTATTTTATTTCACTTAAGCTGCTTGGAAGTCACTTGGAAGCCATTTGAACTGAGTTAAAGCGGATAGGGTGCTATCCAAAAATACTCTACCCCTTGGTAGGATATTTGTGAGGTGGGGCCCGCACGAGCCCTGCCGTTTCTTTCGCTAAGTAACGCACCCGCGAAAACCCGTCAAAGTAACTGAAAAGTCAACCGGCGCGTTTTCTTTAATTTCTTAACAGACCATTTAATTGGGCGGTTTATTTCGTGAATTAAATGGGCTGTTTCATTCGTTGAATTAATTCAACGAATTTAATGGGTCGTTACTTACGCGTTTGCGTTCATTGGCGATTCAATAAAATAGACCAATGTGTCTATTTTGGAGGATTACTCTTTATTCTCTGGGCCTCCACCCTCCCCGCGAAGAACGCGAAAAACGCGAAGAACGCGAAGAATGCGAAGAGCGCCGGAACCAAAATTCGACGTCGCACACCGTGATCCGCGACGTCGACAAACTTTTTCCGCGACCTTCTTCTTCTTCTTCGGCGCTTCTTCTTCCGCGGCAAACCTACGATCGGCGGTTAAAGGTGAGAATCGAATCTTCTAAATTCTCCCTTTTTATAATTCGATATCAACGGATTTAAATTAATTAAATCCGTTTGATCTTGATCCGGAGATCGTCGGCGCGACTCCTTCCCGCGGTGCGATGAGCGTCTCTTCCGCGACGATCACCAAATCCGCGACGACCTCTCGTCCGACGACGACGACAAGGTAGGGATTTAATTCTTGATGATTCATTCCCGTGTTTTTTATTTCTTTTTGAATAAAGAACCGGCATGAATATTTTCAATTAATTAAAATTGAATTGCCGTTTAAAAGAAAAAAGAAGTGAACAATTTTTATCTTGATTAAAAATTGTTGTAGCCCCTTTCTCCCGTTGTTTATGACTAACGCGGAGGGTGCGGGTCTAACGAACAAGACCCGACAACCCTCCGCCGATCCTTTTCGTGTGCGGTTTTGGCAAGCGACGACGAACCGTGCAGCAAGGGCGATCCGTTGATCCCGCAGTGAAGATCGGCCCCCGGGAGGAGCAACGGCGGAGACGGGAGAGGAATCGGGCCACCGGAGCAACTCCGGCGGCGCCCGGCGCGCCGCCGGAGGATCCGCCGCGGCTCGGCCGCGGCGGCAGCGAACCGCCGGACCGCGTCCGTGGTCCGGCCACCCAACACGCGGCCCGCGCGGGCCGCGTTCCACCTAAGCCGCGGGTCAAACCCGCGGCGCCCCTTGGCCGCTCGGCCGAGGTCGAGCCGGCCGGTCCGGTCGGCCGGGCCGCGCCCAGGCCGGACCGGACCCGGCCCAACCGGGTCGGGCTGGGTCGGGTCGACCCGGTTCGGCCGACCCCCAGGGGGGTTCGGGCCGGGTCGCCCCGGGCCCAGAACCCCTGTTTTCGGGCCCTCTCCGGTCTTTTGCCTATATCTTGGGCCTAGGACCTCCGATTGACGAACCGTCAGCGGCTACGCGATCCTTGGATCGATACGGTCGTTTCGGTATATTACACTCAAGGTTTCGGAAGACTTTGGGTTCGTCCAGGTTGGTTCGTACACGAAACCAACCGGGCCCTCGGAGCGGAAACGCTCATAACTTGAGCTACGGACGTCCGATCGACGTACCGTCAGCTGTGGTAGTTTCCTCTAAGTGAGACGGAACTTTTGGCATACTCCGCCCGAGGATCGGACACGGGCGGAGTACGGTCGGGTTGGTTTTTCCCTAAAAACCAACCGGGCCCCTGGGACGAAAATGCCAATAACTCTCAGACCGGGCGTCCGATTGACGCGCCGTCTGTTGCGTTGAGATCCTGTTGTCGATACGGAACTTTTGGATACATCAACTTCGGACTACGTGTCAGTTGATGTATCAGCCTCTCGGCTCGTGGAGCGGACCCTCCTAAACGAGCTCGCTGTGTGCGGGAACCCTAGTGCTGGCTGTGACTTCGACGACAGAGCAGAGATCCTCCGTGGACTGCGACGACGATAGAGCAGAGATCCTTCGTGGACTGCGGCGACGACTGTGCAGAGATCCTCAGTGGACTGCGTCGACTACTGCACTCAGCGATCCTACGTGGATCAGTGCTACAGGTCCTGTGTGGGCCCGATCCTGTGTGGGTCATCTCTTACGGTTCTATGTGAGCCATTGCTACAGGTCCTGTGTGGGCCCAATCCTGTGTGGGTCATTGCCGAGGTTAGTACCTATCGATCCTTCGTGGGTCCGACGACTTAGATGGATCAGTGATCATCTTTGACGTCATCTGAAAAAGTATACCTGGTTGAGCTGAATCTTATGTTACTCTCCTTTGTGGATTGTGTTGAACTATCCTATGTGGATTTACTATTTACTATTTACTCTCCCTGGTGGATTTGAGTCTTGCTTTCCTGTGTGGATCGAGTTGACCTTGAGCTCGAGAGCAGAGCTAGAAATGGGGACTTAGGTATATGTATGGGCATATACCTAAGTCGAGTCAGTTGTTTCTTCATGGTTGCCCCTTTCTTTTGTGCTATATCCTTTGTGGATTTCGGGAGACCTTCGGGGGTCTCGGGGTCCTTACTGAGTAGTTTATACTCACCCCTGCACGGGCTATGCCCGCACCTTGTTGTGTTGGATGCAGACGACGGACAGCGCTGATCTCGGTTGGGGCGTGGAGCAGGACGGTACCTGGAGGCGGACCACTAGGCGGGACGTGCTCGGAGCGGACGTGGGACCCGAGGAGCCTGGAGGCTATCTGTACCCACCCTTCAGGTGGGATTGCCAGTGGACGACACGAGGCCGCCGTCTTTTCTTCAGTTGCTGTTCTTTTCCTTTTCAGTTGTACTTTCAGTTGGGCTTGTATTCCGGCCCCCTTTACTTTTCTGCACTTTGTAGTTACTTTCCGCTTGCTGACTCTGTGGTGGTTGTTACTTATAAAGGCAATGCCTTCCCTGTTTACCGGGATTTTACGCCTTGGTGCTAGTCGCCAGCCCCTGGCCTATGGAAGGCGGGCTTGGGGTAGTCACGGCACGGGCCCCGAGGTCGGGTCGTGACAAATTGGTATCAGAGGCGGTCGGTTCTACCGCAGACTCTGATCGTCTTTTCTTCCTATATGAAGCAATAGTGTTTAGTGTATTGAGTGTGGTTATCAGTTCAGGGAGCCCAGTGTTGGTGCGGCGGCCGATGTATCCGTACACCAGGACCCTGACTCCTGATTTCCGACTTAATGCATGAAAACATTGATTGCGTGTGTGTTTCAAGTTTTCCTTGTGATTACTTGTGTCAGCTCACTGGGTATACTGATCTGCTTCATGAAAGTCTCATGTTTTCCTTGTGATTACTTGTGCCAGCTCACCAGGTATACTGTTCTGACTGTGGTGCTCTTGTTCTCCTTTTCAGGATGGCCCCGCGACGACAGCCAGCTAGGGTTCCGAGTGTAGGGCGTGACGGCAGCCCACCGAGCGACGAGGCCTCGGTGCAGGGCCCTTTGCCAGCAGTGGAACCGGCGGTAGCTTTACCCGCCGAGCCACCGATGCTACCAGTACCAGACGCTGACGATGCACGTCGCCTCAGGGCACTGCATGAGTCTCAGAGCCAGCGACCGCCCAGGTTTCACGGTGAGGCGGACCCCCAGGCCGCCGAGGACTGGCTAGAGGCGGTGGTACGGATCTTTAGGCTAGTGAGGACACCAGCGGATCTGATGGTGATTCTCGCGGCGAGCCTCCTGCAGGCGGCGACAGGACGATGGTGGAGCTTGATGCTCCAGGTTCACGATGAGGCATCCTTGCTCTGGACGGACTTCGAGAGCCTCTTCCTCTCTGAGTTCGTCCCGGCCACCCTCCGAGCGGTGCGCATCCAGGAGCTTCTCCAGCTGCGCCAGGGCAGCATGACGGTCGCTCAGTACGCGGCGAGGTTCACTTACCTATCTCGCTACTCGACCGACATGGTACGGGACCCCTTCTTCTGGGCCCGGACCTTTGAGCAGGGCTTGCGGCAGGAGATTCGGGCGTCGCTGATCTCCCTCAGCATTCCGACCCAGGCGGGAGTGCTGGAGCGAGCCCTCTTGATCGAGAGCTTCCTGGCAGAGCCTTCTTCAGCGGCGAGACCTAGCGCAGGGCGGCAGGTAGCTGAGTCTTCGGCAGCAGTTAGCCGACGGATGACTCTCGGGTCCAGGTAGACCAGACCCCCACGCAGACGGCCTCAGGACACCGGCTCAGCAGTGCGGGGCACACAGCGGAGTGCCAGCCTTCCGAGAGGCAGGCTGTGCTACTCCTGCGGCGGGCAGGGTCACATGGCTCGTGACTGCCCGACTCGCCGACCAGAGGAGCAGCAGACGGTGGAGGGGCCACCCAGGCAGAGGTAGAGGGTCGACCGTGGCGGTCCGCAGGGAGGAGGCGGACGAGGCAGAGGAGCTGGCCGAGCAGCGGGTGGTGGGCGACGCTTCCAGGCTCTACCCCCACCACCACCAGGAGGGCCACCTTGACCACAGGGAGCTGGCGGGCAGGGACAGGCCCAGCTCCAGGCAGTGGAGGCCTACGACCCCGACATGCCAGAGATGATTCGAGGTACGATCTGTGTCTATTCCACCCTTGCTGCAGTACTTATAGACACAGGAGCGAGTCACTTTTTCATAGCCTCTGCCCTTGTTCGGAGCTCGGAGATTCCGACTGAGCCGTTGGATCGATCCTTACGGCTAGAGACTCCTACGGGAGAAGACTCGACGATTACGCACTGGTTCCGGCAGTGTGAGCTTACTCTAGGAGGCGAGAGCTTCGGCTGGGATCTCCTTGTAGCGGCGTCGAGGCCTTACGACGTCATCTTGGGCATGGATTGGCTATCCACGGTTCATGCCCAGATCGACTGTTTTAGGCGCAAGGTGCGATGTGTTTGCACCGACGGGAGCAGGTTTACCTTCACCGGCGAGAAGGGAACCTTTGCAGCACAGGATGGACTTCCGCGGAGGAGAGTGCAGCCCATCTCTCATCAGTTGGCTAGCCTCATCCAAGGAGCAGTGGATGTGTGGAGTCCAGTTTTTCCTGCAGTGGTGGACCAGTACGTGGACGTCTTTCCCGACGACGTTTCAGGGCTACCTCCTCGTAGAGGGGTATACTTTTACATCGACTTGTACCCCGGGACAGCCCCGATATCTACTCCAGCATATCGGATGGCCCCCGCCGAGCTTCGAGAGCTGCGGGTACAGTTGGAGGACTTGCAGAGCAAGGGGTTTATCCGACCCAGTGTTTCACCCTGGGCTTCCCCGATATTGTTCGCCAAGAAGGCGGACGGGAGCTTGCGACTGTGTGTCGACTATCGTCACCTGAACCAGGTGACAGTGAGGAACAAGTATCCGCTTCCACGGATTGATGACCTCTTCGATCAGCTCAAGGGAGCGCGGTGGTTCTCGAAGATAGACCTCTGGTCAGGCTATCATCAGCTCAGAGTTCGAGACGAGGACGTGCAGAAGACGGCCTTCAGGTGTCGATATGGCCATTATGAGTTCTTGGTTATGCCGTTCGGTATAACCAATGCTCCAGCAGTGTTCATGAGCCTCATGAACAGGATCTTCCAGCCATACCTCGACCGATTTGTCGTGGTCTTCATTGACGACATTTTGGTATACTCGACGACTGAGGAGGAGCATGCCTACCACCTGCGAGTTGTGATAGACACACTCCGAGATCACCAGCTTTATGGAAAGCTCTCAAAGTGCCAGTTCTGGTTACGTGAGGTCCATTTCTTGGGTCACGTCATCTCTGAGGCGGGAGTTGCAGTGGATCCCGCGAAGATCGAGGCAGTGCTAGCTTGGGAGCCACCCAGGAGCGTGACGGAGGTGTGGAGCTTCTTGGGCCTAGCTGGATACTATCAGAGATTTGTGCCAGACTTCTCTAGAGTTGCGGCACCACTCTCAGCCTTGACAAAGAAGGGGAAACCCTTTGTGTGGTCAGACAGATGTCAGCAGAGCTTCCAGGAGCTGAGACTGAGATTGACTAGCGCACCTATCTTGAGGTTGCCTGAGGAGGGAGTTGGATACGTAGTTTACTGCGATGCATCAGGGACTGGACTCGGGTGCGTCCTGATGCAGGAGCGGGCCGTGATCGCCTACGGATCACGTCAGTTGAGGCCGCATGAGCAGAACTACACCACTCATGACCTGGAGTTAGCAGCAGTGTTCTTCGCTCTGAAGACTTGGCGGCACTATCTGATGGGCGAGCGCTTCACAGTCTTTTCTGACCACCAGAGTCTCAGGTATATCTTCTCTCAGAAGGACCTGAACCTGAGACAGCGGAGATGGCTTGAGTTCCTCCAGGACTATGACTTTGAGATAGTCTATACTCCAGGGAAGGGGAACGTGGTAGCCGATGCCCTCAGCAGGAGGACGAGCATTCAGCTACTTGAGGAGGCGACGGAGCAGCTAGCCTCCTTACAGATATCCTTCGTGGATAGAGACGGAGCAGCCTTTCTTCAATCTCTCACAGTCTCTCCTCCACTTCTACAGCGGGTCAGAGAGGCTCAGCGTGGGGACGCTGACTGTGAGACCCGGCGTGCACTGATATCCTCAGGTCAGGCGCCTGATGGCTTCTCCCTTGGAGCAGAGCACGACATCCTTTTCAGAGGACGTACCTTCGTACCAGTTTCTTTACGAGAGGAGGTGCTGAGAGAGTTTCACACTTCTCCCTTGGCGGTGCATCCCGGAGTGGCGAAGATGTACCAGGATCTCAGACGACAGCACTGGTGGCCGGGCATGAAGAAAGCTGTGGCAGAGTTCGTTTTACGATGCCTCACCTGCCAGCAGGTGAAGGTAGAGCATCAGGTACCAGCAGGCTTGGTACAGCCCTCGGACGTCCCGAAGTGGAAGTGGGACGGCATATCTATGGACTTCGTGACTGGACTTACACGCACTTCCAGAGGTCACGACTCTATTTGGGTGATTGTCGACCGACTCACCAAGTCAGCACACTTCTTACCCATCAGAGAGCAGGGATCAGTGGAGAGCTTGGGACGTCTTTACGTCCAGGAGATCGTACGGCTTCACGGTGTGCCATCGTCTATCGTCTCCGATCGAGATGCTCGTTTCACTTCCCGGCTTTGGAAGGGGTTGCAGGAGGCGTTCGGGACGCGGCTCCATCTGAGCACAGCCTTCCACCCTCAGACGTATGGTCAGACTGAGAGGACCATACAGACACTCGAGGACATGCTCCGTGCATGTGTTCTCGACTTTGGTCGCAGCTGGGAGGACCACCTACCCTTGGTGGAGTTCGCGTACAACAATAGCTACCACTCCACCATCGGGATGGCACCATACGAGGCATTGTACGGCAGACCCTGCAGATCACCGTTGTGCTGGACAGACCCTGGGGAGTCAGCACTCGTGGGACCAGAGATGGTCCGAGCCACGACAGAGAAGGTCCAGATCATCCAGGAGAGGATGAGGACAGCTCAGAGCCGACAGAAGTCATATGCTGACAGGAGGCGGAGGCCACTAGAGCTCGAGGATGGCGACCACGTCTTTTTGCATGTCTCACCTCGGCGTGGTTTACGGAGATTTGGCTGAGGCGGCAAGTTGTCTCCATGCTTCATCGGGCCTTTCCAGGTCCTCAGCAGGATAGGAGAGGTGGCTTATCGCCTGGATCTACCACCTCAGTTGCACCGGGTGCACGACGTCTTCCACGTGTCTCAGCTAAGGAGATACGTGCACGACCCGACGCACATCATCGACTTTGGGGAGCTGGACGTGGACGATGGGGCGACTTTTGCGGAGGTCCCAGTGGAGATCGAGGATCGACAGGAGCGGGTCCTACGTGGGCGGTCGATTCCTCTTGTGCGCGTCAGATGGCAGCACGGGAACCTCCAGGAGAGCACTTGGGAGCGGGAGGCTCAGATGCGTGCTCAGTACCCCCATTTGTTCCCCTAGTTTTTGATGTATCTTTACGGGGACGTAAAGCCCTGAGGTGGGAGTAATGTAAAGACCCTCAAATTTCAAGGAAATTTTTTTCTTAATTTTCTTTGGAATTTTTCAAGAGCGCAGCTTCAGACGGCACCTGATTCCGAGGCCCGGTGTGCCCGGAATCAATTTCCGAAGTTTGGCTCGGGTACGTTCAGTGAACGGACGAGCGGGTTTTTCTATCTTTTGAACCGGTGCCCGGAATCGAATTCTGAGGGCACCGATGAAATCGCAGTGCCGGTATTTGCTTAGAAACGCCTTTTCCGGAGTTGCGTTTGCTCAACCGTGGTTTTTAAAATTTTGGGCTTTAAGTCGGAAATAAAATAAAGGTTGTGCGACAACTTTATTTTATTTCACTTAAGCCGCTTGGAAGTCACTTGGAAGCCACTTGAACTGAGTTAAAGAGGATAGGGTGATATCCGGAAATACCCTACCCCTTGGTAGGATATTTGTGAGGTGGGGCCCGCACGAGCCCCGCCGTTTCTTTTGCTAAGTAACGCACCCGCGAAAACCCGTCAAAGTAACTGAAAAGTCAACCGGCGCGTTTTCTTTAATTTCTTAACAGACCATTTAATTGGGCGGTTTATTTCGTGAATTAAATGGGCTGTTTCATTCGTTGAATTAATTCAACGAATTTAATGGGTCGTTACTTACGCGTTTGCGTTCGTTGGCGATTTAATAAAATAGACCAACGTGTCTATTTTGGAGGATTACTCTTTATTCTCTAGGCCTCCACCCTCCCCGCGAAGAACGCGAAGAACGCGAAGAACGCGAAGAACACGAAGAACGCCGGAACCAAAATTCGACGACGCACACCGTGATCCGCGACGTCGACAAACTTTTTCCGCGAACTTCTTCTTCTTCTTCGGCGCTTCTTCTTCCGCGGCAAACCTACGGTCGGCGGTTAAAGGTGAGAATAGAATCTTCTAAATTCTCCCTTTTTATAATTCGATATCAACGGATTTAAATTAATTAAATCCGTTTGATCTTGATCCGGAGATCGTCAGCGCGACTCCTTCCCGCGGTGCGACGAGCGTCTCTTCCGCGACGATCACCAAATCCGCGACGACCTCTCGTTCGACGACGACGACAAGGTAGGGATTTAATTCTTGATGATTCATTCCCGTGTTTTTTATTTCTTTTTGAATAAAGAACCGGCATGAATATTTTCAATTAATTAAAATTGAATTGCCGTTTAAAAGAAAATGAAGTGAACAATTTTTATCTTGATTAAAAATTGTTGTAGCCCCTTTCTCCCGTTGTTTATGACTAACGCGGAGGGTGCGGGTCTAACGAACAAGACCCGACAACCCTCCGTTGATCCTTTTCGTGTGCGGTTTTGGCAAGCGACGATGAACCGTGCGGCAAGGGCGATCCGTTGATCCCGCAGTGTAGATCGGCCCCCGGGAGGAGCAACGGCACAGACGGGAGAGGAATCGGGCCACTGGAGCAACTCCGGCGGCCCGCGGAAGGCGGCGGCGGTGCGGGTCGCCGGCGCGGCGGCGCCGGCGACCGGGTGCGGCGGCGCCCGGCGCGCGGCCGGAGGATCCGCCGCGGCTCGGCTGTGGCGGCGACGAACCGCCGGACCGCGTCCGCGGTCCGGCCCCCCAACACGCGGCCCGCGCGGGCCGCGTTCCACCTAAGCCGCGGGTCAAACCCGCGGCGCCCCTTGGCCGCTCGGCCGAGGTCAAGCCGGCCGGTCCAGTCGGCCGGCCCGGGTGAGGTCGACCCGGTTCGGCCGACCCCTAGGGGGGGGGGGTTCGGGCCGGGTCGCCCCGGGCCCAGAACCCCCGTTTTCAGGCCCTCTCCGGTTTTTTTTGCCAATATCTTGGGCCTAGGACCTCCGATTGACGAACCGTCAGCGGCTACGCGATCCTTGGATCGATACGGTCGTTTCGGTATACTACACTCAAGGTTTCGGAAGACTTTGGGTTCGTCCGGGTTGGTTCGTACACGAAACCAACCGGGCCCTCGGAGCGGAAACACTCATAACTTGAGCTACGGACGTCCGATCGACGTACCGTCAGCTGTGGTAGTTTCCTCTAAGTGAGATGGAACTTTTGGCATACTCCGCCCGAGGATCGGACACAGGCGGAGTACGGTCGGGTTGGTTTTTCCCTAAAAACCAACCGGGCCCCTGGGACGAAAATGCCAATAACTCTCAGACCGGGCGTCCGATTGACGCGCCGTCTGTTGCGTTGAGATCCTGTTGTCGATACGGAAATTTTGGATACATCAACTTCGGACTACGTGTCAGTTGATGTATCAGCCTCTCAGCTCGTGGAGCGGACCCTCCTAAACGAGCTCGCTGTGTGCGGGAACCCTAGCGCTGGCTGTGACTTCGACGACAGAGCAGAGATCCTCCGTGGACTGCGACGACGACAGAGCATAGATCCTTCGTGGACTGCGGCGACGACTGTGCAGAGATCCTCAGTGGACTGCGTCGACTACTGCACTCAGCGATCCTACGTGGATCAGTGCTACAGGTCCTGTGTGGGCCCGATCCTGTGTGGGTCATCTCTTACGGTTCTATGTGAGCCATTGCTACAGGTCCTGTGTGGGCCCGATCCTGTGTGGGTCATTGCCGAGGTTAGTACCTATCGATCCTTCGTGGGTCCGACGACTTAGATGGATCAGTGATCATCTTTGACGTCATCTGAAAAAGTATACCTGGTTGAGCTGAATCTTATGTTACTCTCCTTTGTGGATTGTGTTGAACTATCCTATGTGGATTTACTATTTACTATTTACTCTCCCTGGTGGATTTGAGTCTTTCTTTCCTGTGTGGATCGAGTTGACCTTGAGCTCGAGAGCAGAGCTAGAAATGGGGGCTTAGGTATATGTATGGGCATATACCTAAGTCGAGTCAGTTGTTTCTTCGTGGTTGCCCCTTTCTTTTGTGCTATATCCTTTGTGGATTTCGGGAGACCTTCGGGGGTCTCGGGGACCTTACTGAGTAGTTTATACTCACCCCTGCACGGGCTATGCCCGCACCTTGTTGTGTTGGATGCAGACGACAGACAACGCTGATCTCGGTTGGGGCGTGGAGCAGGACGGTACCTAGAGGCGGACCACTGGGCGGGACGTGCTCGGAGCGGACGTGGGACCCGAGGAGCCTGGAGGCTATCTGTACCCACCCTTAAGGTGGGATTGCCAGTGGACGACACGAGGCCGCCGTCTTTTCTTCAGTTGCTGTTCTTTTCCTTTTCAGTTGTACTTTCAGTTGGGCTTGTATTCCGGCCCCCTTTACTTTTCTGCACTTTGTAGTTACTTTCCGCTTGCTGACTCTGTGGTGGTTGTTACTTATAAAGGCAATGCCTTCCCTGTTTACCGGGATTTTACACCTTGGTGCTAGTCGCCAGCCCTTGGCCTATGGAAGGCGGGCTTGGGGTAGTCACGGCATGGGCCCCGAGGTCGGGTCGTGACATTATGTGTGCCTTATGATTCACAGTTAAAGAAAGAGTATTTATGTTAATCTCATATTTCTTAGTTTTCAGTTTATCATGGAAGTACTAAGACGTAAAAATATCTTCGGGAGTATTACTAGTGGGATGGAATGAAAAGAGATATTGATGAGTTTATTGTGAAGTGTTCGACTTGTCAACAGGTTAAAGAAGAGCAGTGGTTACCGAAAGGGATGTTGTAGACTTTTCCAGTTCTGGATTAGAAATGTGAAAAAATATCCATGGAATTCATTATGGGATTACCGAATACATATCAAGGTGATAATTAAATCTGGGTTATTGTTGATTAATTGAATAAATATACTTTTTTTCATCCCTATTCGAGATACTCTGTCTCTAGATCCACTTTCTCAATTGTATGTTAAAGAGATAGTCAGGTTACATGGAGTTCCCCAATCCATTTTATCTGATCATGATCTGAGGCTCACATCTAAATTTTGGAAGGGAATTTAGAAGTCCTTGGGTGCATAATTAATATTCAGTATAATGTTCTATCATCAATCAGATGGTTAGTCAGAATGAAAAATTTAGACATTGGAAGATATGCTACATGCTTTTTCAATGGATTACAAGGGAATTTGGGACCAAAATATTTATTTGGTTGAGTTTTCTTAAAATAATTATTTTCATTCCAGTATAAAAATTTCTATATTTGAGGCATTATATGAAAAGAGGTGTCGAATTCCAATTTTTTTGTATTATATAGGTGAAATAAAATTGATAGGACCATAATTGTTTGAAGAGATGGCATAGAAAGTTCTTTTTATACAAAAACACATGAGGACCACTCAAATTAGGCAAAAAACTTTTACGGATTACTAAATGAATGATCTTTTCATCGAGGTAGGTGATCTTGTCTTCTTCAAAGTTTATCCATGAAAAAATGTGATGCATTTTTCTATGAAGGGAAAGTAGAGTCTGATGTTCATTGGTCCCTATGAAATCTGAGAGAATGTTTTATCAATTTCCTACAAAGAGGATTTACCTTCATGTTTATCCTAGGTAAACAATGTTTTACAAGTTTCAATGTAGAGAAGTAATATGCTAAATCCATCTCATATTTTTAGTATATAGGTTGTTCATTTGGAAGTGAATCATTCTGATGAGTAACAAACAGTCCATATTATTGAATGAAGGGAGAAAGTGTTGTGGAATAAGGTAATTCATCAGGTAATGTTTTTGTGAAAAAACCACATGTTTGAAGAGGAAAAATGGGAATATAAAAATGCTTTGAGGGATAAATACCCCTATTTATTTGATATATAAAAAAATTGTAAGGATTCAATCCCCAAAAGGGAGGAAGGATTTAACATCCCAGGTAAATAATGAATATGACATTTTCAAATTTATTAATATTTCTAAATTCAATGTTAATTTTATTTTAAATGGGATTCTATGTTTCTTGTCGTACCCAATATATAAAAATTGGTTTCCCCAAAATCTTATATTGCACACAATGCTGAGTCATACTGAAATAATAATAATAATATAATATTGTTATCTTAAATGGTTGTTAACAACTAGCCTTCGTATTTGCAGGAATGAAAAGAACTAACCACATTATGATTATTTTTTTAATTTTTTTTTTACATTTATCCAATTAAATTTATATGCTTAAAACGAGAAAGATTACAATTTTAAGAATAAATACAGTAATATTTTTAGAAGGAGGTTTTACCGCCTTTTGATGAAAAACCCATTTTTAAATCTTTGTTGTGTCACTTTTATATGATTAATTTGAAAAAATAAACAAAGTATTTAGAAGGGGGGCATCATAATTTACTTTGGTTATATTTTTGGTCTTTTCAGATAAATTTTGTTTTTAATGAATAGTGAATAATACTGCATTTTAAGTCAAAACTGTCATTTCATTGGATTAATTTATATGGTTATATTGTCATTTTTATTTCTTTTAAAGTTTAATTAGATTATTTTTTTACCATTTAATTTAATTCTGGTCATTTGGATTAATTTCACTTTTTAATTAGACATAAAAACATGTCAATATTTTGATAGTTATTATTTCATAAAAACACGCCGTTTGGTTTTGACAATGGGAGTTAATTTTAAATTAATTTTTACATATTCTATGTATGGAATTTTGAAAAATTGATTCCATATTTGGAATCTGAAGGTCCAAATTTTGTAAATAGGTGACTTTTATTTTTAGACCTTATCAATAGTAACTTCAGTAAATATTTTATTTACCATGGTTAAAGGGTATATCTAGTAAATAAGGGTAAAAAAATAATATTATAATAATATTAAATTACCCAAAAATGTTTCTTAACCCTATTGAATGATACATGTTCAACCATGAGCATCGTTGGGTTTATTTTGGGACCCATCGAGCATCTTGTGAGTGAAAATGATATGTTTTAAAAATTATTTTAATGTATAGGAAAATGTAGCATAAACATATATTTTTTAGTAAAAAAATATTTATATAGTGTTATATATGTGAAATTTTTTACTATAAATATTCATTAGAAATATAAAATGATTATTAACATTATTATATTTTATTTCTAATTTATATTCACACCATTGAAAAATTTATTTATGACACAAGTATGTTGAAGTGATTACATTATTAATAAATAATTCAAATAAATGATATTATAATTGTTAAATAAAATTAATTTGTTTATTTGGATGTCATCCTTGAATTGTTTGGATGATAGTTATGTGTTATCAAGGTTTTAATAAAGTTTTTTTCTAATCAATCAAGTTTTTATGGACTTTTAAAAAAGAAATTATATGAATTCTCTCAAAAGTGACATAATTCATATTTTAATATATAAAATAATATATTGAATATTATAAAATTTAAAAAAATCTAAGATTTGACCAAATTATTATCAAAAGTCTAAAATTTCATTATTTACTTTGCAATTGATTTTTTTATTTTATTCTAAATATTTTGATTCTCAAAGTGTTAAATTCTTAATAAAACGGTATGAGCAAAAAATGGTTAAATAAAAATGTTAAGAACTAAAAAATATCCAAAACCTGCCCAATTATTATTTGATGGTTTTATTTCATACATTAGTTACCTTATCTTTTAATTTAATTAGTTATATGACTTTTGAATTTGAAAATCATTTTATAATAATATAATACTTTCAAACTTTTCTAGAGATCCCCTTCCCCCCTTATAAAAGGCCAGAACCTCTAACCCACTAATCACACCTCTCAAGCCTCTTGGATCATCTAAACTCTACTCCAAATAAGCTCATAACATCCCTCTATTCCTCCTAGAATCCTTACCTAAGGCATAAGGCATCTCAAAAGAGCTCTTTGGCTCAAATAAAAAGACATTACCATATTTCTGGTAACATCTTCTCTCAAGTTCATTTCAATTATTTTTCCTTCACCACTCCCTATGATCTTATTATTCTTTTTTTACATAACAAAACCATTATCTTTATATAATACATTGTTTTTATGAGATTTATTCAAACTATACTTACCCACACGTCCATCTACTGGATACAAGAAAACTCTTTCTATGTTTGACGAACTGCTGCCTCACGAAACAATGATTGTTCAATTTTACCCTACCACCTCTCAATGTGGCCATTATGATAGAATAATAATTATATATGATATTTATGATATTTATTTTTTCTCTATTCTTCTTTAGTTATAATTTAGAACATATATTTATGTTTTTCATTTCTATGAACACGATCATTTCATTTGAGGAAGTGCGGACTACAACCCCTCAAAGAGATATGACTAACTCATTCTATACATAGAACATATAAAAGATGTAATTAATTAACTTATGTAACATTTATAACATATATATTATTCTGTAATAATAATATAACTATGTATCATTTATTTTTCTTCCCTTTAAATATGAAAATGAAATTAATGTAGCGTTCATGCGTATGTATGACTTACTATCTCCATGAATGGTGCATTTCATTTCTTATATTAAAATTCTATGGACTATTCTAAATACAAATATATTGGATATATTTGATTTATATGATATCTAAATTAGGAATATCATTCTGGAGATAATGGAAATTTTCCCACATGGACAATTTATAACTATAAAATGTTCATTTTTTACTCAAGTTCCAAACATCAACAAAATGCCTGATATAAACTCAAATAATTAAATAATTATTATATAAATGTAAAAAGTGATATAAAAGGAATAATGAACATGGAAGTTTTTTTGTAAGTAGAAAATAACTTAAGTTTATTATTCATGAAATTGATGAATTAATGAGTGAATTTGGACATGAGGTAATGGACTTGGTCTTAATCTCCTTTCTTTGAGACATATTTGGACTTATAAACGACTTTCTTTTTATACAATGTATAAACCCCTTTTACTTTAAATTTCATTCAATGGATTTTTTCTATATAAAGTTTTACTAAAAGAGAAATGGAATGTTTGTTTTTACAATATTGTGTAGACAATGAATTTTCTGCAGTCGTCACCATTATCTGATATTTGGATTCCACTATAAGCCTTACAGTTTTAAAAATAAAAAGAAACCGCTTATTTAACTTTTTATGTATTTTGGTATTGAAAATGTTTTTTTTTGAAATGGATTTATTATTTCAATATCTTGAAATGATTTCTTGTGATTGGAAATTAAATGTTATTAGTGAAGTGTTGGTATTTGAAATATTGTAAGCATTATAACGGTACAAGGACATTAAACCGGTGGCTACGTGATAAACGTAATGAAAGGTGGTTTTGTGATAATCCAAGGATTGGTGAATAAGTTATAACCACCAATACATTGGGTATGGATATAGAATTTATGGCTATTCCATTTAGTGAGATGTGTGGAAGTCAACCATTCGGTTATACCATTTAAGTATGTTTATGTCCCAAGTTACCTTTATGTGATTTATGTTGTTTTCTATGGGAATTATAGTAATATTTTGGTTACAAAAATGACATGAAATGTGCTTATATTATATGAAGTGATTTTTCTTCTCCTTTAAACTAAAAAGTATTACTTTATGATTATGTATTCATGGTTTTCATATTGTTTTAAAAACTAATAGTTTTCTTTATTTGTGTATCCCTTACAATGCTTTTTATACTCATCCGATGTTTTTGAACTATTTTTAACTGGATATAAGGTGGAATAGGGTAAAGGATAGGGTCAAGGAAAATTCATACTGTTTAAAACATGGAAGTAAACATGTTTCTTTTATTTTAAGAGTTTTTATTTTATGAAAAATTGGATAATGAGTAGAAGTGTCTACTTGTTTTTAATAGTTTGGGACCATAGCCTCAATTTGTTATTAATACAAAGACCTATTTAAGTCTAGGTAGAGGGAGCCCCAATATATTGTCTGAAGGCCCAAGGCCAAATGGTCTAAATACAAGGACTGAAAGCCCATTTAGAACCCAAAGTACCCCTGGGTGAAAAATACTACTATAGTACCCACGCTGCAATAGCACCTACTATAGTACCACCAACACTACAATACCTACTACATTTCCTCCACTGATAATGTTCCACCACTGCTACAGTACTGATACAGTGCCCTGGTATAGTACTACTACAATACCCTTAGAATTTCATCCCTGTTCAATTTTGATCCTGGGTCTTTTGGAGGCCAAACATGAGCCTATACCACTTGGTTACATAATCATTGGCTAGAGGTGTCTACATGTAATATTCAAAATTATTTGTATAAGTTATTACCTAATTATCTAAATATATAAACCTGAAAATATCCTTAATGTGAATTATTAACCTAATTCCAGATTATGTAATGTTTAAGACTGAGGCCTTATTTTAATTGTTTTTAGAAATTTTTAAAAGCCAAAATTTCTTCATAATGATAATATAAATCCCAAAATTAATAAAATACTAAATAATGTTTTACAAAATTTATCTCTAATGGCTCAATAATGACACCAAATGTAAAACATAGATCATTTGATAAATAAATAACATTAAAAATAATCCATATTTTATTCACTGATAGTAAAACCCAAAGCTAAAATGTATTTTATCACATATTCTTCAAATCTAAATTTAATATTTTTCAGAAAATAAATTTTGTAACTCATTAATTTATATACCATAAAATCTATATTCCTTAATAAAATAATCCAACAAATATGAAAATTATTTCCTTTAATAACTTGGATCACTATAAGGCCACAGTAATTTCATATTTTATTCCAAAATATAATTCAACCTTGACACATGAAATAATAAATCAAACAAAAAAAGGGTTACATATAGATTACCCAAATAAAACATCTCCCAAAATATCATTAGTCACCTATAACTTCCACCACATAAAATATAAAATGGGTTTCTATGACTTGAACTTATGATAAAACAAAAAAATAATAAACCCATGATGGTATCTATGACTCTTGATGTTAAATCACATGAATATATCCTAATACTAAATACGATCTAAAACCAGACATGATACAAACTGTAAAAGCCCTAAATGCGCACTGTCATATTTGGTGCTAACAAATTATATTTACTCATTTATACAAATTAATGTGAACTGTTTTTTAACATAAAAATATTATAAATTACATGGAAATATTGGATTACTTATATACCAAATTATAGTTTAGTTTTAGTGTTTTATATAATTAAGAAAAATTGTTACATGAACAATACTATAGAATTCAAGGTAGTATTTTCCCAAATACCTATATTTTCATATTACATGTTAAGTATTCAATATGTATCATATCTTATTTCAGATATGTGACCTCTCAAGACAAAAATTAATTACATTAATTATTCATAATATTTTGAAAAGGAATCATATAAGGGTGATCTCAAAGTATTAGTTAGGAAAAATATATGCATTATTGATTGAATGTCATCAGTGAGAGAAATAGGAGAATAAGGGATTGATGAAATAATCACATTTCATTATCATAACATAAGGGAATTCATAACCATAAATACATGGAACAAAAATCATGACTCTTGGAATAAATTTTCAACAATGTAAATATTCATTGGAATCAATAATCATGACTCTTATAATGTCAATATTGATTAGAGGAATCACTAAAAACCCCTAGAATGTATAGATAAAAAAATATAAGTAGATTGAGACATCATTTTCATAATACTATAAAATATGGGATAACCATCATGGTTATAAATTGAGTAACCATCACAAATACACTTTTAGTGACAATGATTATTATACATTTTATAACCTTCATGGTTGTAATAGGAATTATCCTCATAATATATTCCCATAATCTATTAGAAGAAATATAACAATTTAAATCAATTCCTTTAAAAAATGAATTGAATATTTATAATTGGATCACACAACCTCTATTTTTAGAAAACCCCCCATCATAATAAATAATGTCCAAGATCCATAACCCAATTAATGTACATATAAATTTAATTTCATTTTAAAATTCTTAGAGACATCCATTATTCCTTGCATAAATTTATAATAGCATGTAAAAGAAACATGTAATATTAAAATATATTGGAAGCAATTATGTTCAATATAGAGAACGAATAGGGATGGTATCATTAAAATATATTCCGAGTGGAAAATAGTATACAGCATGGGTTGTTGGAGATAATGAATGGAAATACCATTATAAGACCATTAAAATAATTCTATAGAAAATAACTTTTTCACCTATAATATTAGTATTACAAAAAAAATTGACAAAATCAATTTCATTGGAAATAAAAATTTTAATCAAGAAATTAATCTTCAATGAAAATAATGGTCATCGGGGTTAGAAAATCTCTTAATGTTATAAAAATTAAAAATAAACATTATTTTTATATGTTTTTTTAAAGAGATCATAAAATGATCCATATGTAATACATTTAGAGATTTATATTTTAAAAAAATTCCATAGATGGTTAAATCACCTTTTATATATGTTTTGAAATTAATATATATTTAGGAAAGAGAATTTTTGAAATCATTTTTGAAAACAAGGATATAGAAGAGAAATATTTCCAATCTATAGATGATACATGATTGGTATCACTTACAAATAACATTAATTATAATTAATTAATCAATATGGTATTAAATTGAAATAAAACATGTAAACTACATTAATAACTGGAGTATAAGAAAATATTTTTGACTAATTAGAATTATAGAATATTATTTTCCGCTATGTAACCTTGAACATGTAAAATACTGAAAAGAAATGTGATTGTGACATAAATCCTTTACCAATTTGGTTGCAAATCAATCATAAGACTCATGAAAGAATAAAATCAAATGGAATATTAATATATAATTAATATAAATATATTAAAAAAATAACATATCAAAATGGATGTATATACACCTCATAAAATATAATAGGTGAATATGATAAATGTATTTCCCAATGAAAGATGATTTTTTGATGAATGACCATTTAAATTCACTAAAATGTTTAAGTATATAATAATTAAATTCATTGATATATTAACACCTAATCATTGAATAAAAATTTCAATGAAAAATATTTATAACTCAATAAAAGGAAATTGAGTGGAGAAACAATTTACAAAATAGTAACTTTGACATAAAATAAATTTACATAGTATAATTAAAATTGAAACATAAAATATCACATAGTATGTATAATTAACTATATAACATATATATTAGTAATCACATGAACCAAATAAAATAAATTTGAAGAATAATAATAAAACATTGTAAAATGAAGGAAAATTGAGATGAATTTTATTACCTCGAATCTAGAATTTCCATTTACATACTTTAAATCATGTATAAGAAAACTGTATTAATTTTTTTATTCTTAATAATATTTTTATGTGTAAAAAAATCGTTAACCAATTTATTTCATTTATCATAATTATAAATCTAATTAATTAACAAGATAAGTTAATATCTTGTAATTTGAGAATGTTCCCTCCATAATCTCATAACAACTTCCATGTTTTGAACATGGTCAAATGGGTCATTATTCTATTATATCCATAGTAATAATAATTAAATAATAATAATAATTCTTATATATAAATTATAATTTTGAAACAAAACATGAAATGTTAACATGTCATATGAACTATGTTACAATCATAGAGATGGTAGGTCTTGCGTATGCATGAGTTACATTTTCATTATCAACAATAATTATGGAGTGAAGAAAAGTATCATTTTATCATTAAAAAATGATAATAATAACATTAATATAATATTATTTATTAAATTATACCTATAAATGATATCAATTTTACATGGTGATGAAAAATTAATCGCATCACTTATTAGACATGGAAGTCCACACATACACTCTAACGACATTATATTTCTTCATTGAATGGAAACATAAGAAAGTAAAAGATATTTTAACCTTTAAAAATGATTAATATGTAATTATTATCATATATACTCATTAAATTTATAATTATAACTATTATTTAGGCGATGTGATAGAAAATGAATTATATCAGTTTGTGAGGCAGTTGTTTGTCGTATACAATAATGGTGAATTTATTTCACATTTTATAGAGGATGGACATGGATATAGGTTATTGCAATAACATAATAATATAGTATAATTTTTAAGATAGTTAATCATTAATCTCAGAATGTTTGGATAATATTTGATGGATTTTGAAGAAGAAATAAAACTAAAAATGAAGGTAAAAACTACACAGCATCTTTGGAAATTCTCCTATGAATAATACATTTAATCCTCTTTTATTGGAATTATTCCAAAAAGAAGGCCTCTAGAACAAAATTAGGGATGTGGGGAATGTATTTGAGAAGTTCATGGCCCAATAGATTTGTTATTCTGGTATAATAAAGTAATAATAAGAGGAACTATTTAATTAGAGATGAGACGGACAATGTAATAATTTGGCCTTGCTGACTGTACGTACACTATGACATAACATGGCCATCATGTCCTAGACAACCAAGTACCAATAGTTTCCCCATAAGAAATGTGCCCCCCTGAGTCCCACCCATGAAGTAGAATGATTCATCAGAATAATGTATTTCCCTGCATTCCAATAAATGTTCTTTCTAGTGTGTGTTTCCCACACTCGCTCAAAACCTAGGAATTTTCCCAGAATTTTCCCCATCCTGATCAGTACTGTTGGGAAAGCACTCCTAACTGTGGAAATCTAATTTGGTAGTATCGCAAAATAATAAGTGTACCCTGTTATCATAAGTCATATATTTTACTCTTGAGACACTTTAACATTATTGGGTGTTACATTATCCCCCTATATAGTAAAACATTTTCATTGTGGACCCCATATCACAACCAAGACTAAACCATGACACATAAGGACCGGTTCCCAATCTAATAATTATGTAATAAATGGGCCCCACTTACAACACATTCAACCTGACATAACATGACCGTCAGATCATGGTAGGATAGGTATCATTAATTTCCCACAGACTTATGGTACACTCCTTGGGGATCACCCACATGACCAAATAGGTCATCAAACTAATGATTTTTCCCATAAGACAACACATGTTCTTTCTCGTGTGTTTTCCCTCACTCCCACACACCCAAGGAAACTTCCCATAAATCCATCCATCCTGATCACTACTCTAGGACATGATGGTCAACTATGGATTTATAATATGGTAGGATCTGGAAAATATAAGTAAACCTTGATGGAATGAGTCATATCATTCACCATATTAACCCTTTATCATTCTGAGGTGTTATAAGCACTCTTGGGATTTATGAAAATATTAAATTAATAACATTAATTTTTATGTCTAAATAAATTAAAATTGATTACATTTGAATATAATATTATTATGTGTCTATATTTTATCTTCCAATTAATTTTTTATAAGTTTTATCAATGAATTTACCCTTATCACTTGTTTTTGACCTCATAATAACACTTTTCACACTTACCTGTAGCAAATAGTTTTTTACGCTTTATGGCTCATGATAGTTTTTAGAAATTGGAAGGATACCCATGAATGGAATATGGATGATATTTTAAACAATATAACAATCTCATAGATGACTATATGATTTTTTGTATATATAATACAATAAATACTTTTTTCATAAAATATCACTACAATAATCTTTACAACTATTAATTTACTTTGAATTTTACGACTTCATGAAAGAAAATTGAATTTGAATAAAATATTTAATAAATCTAAGACATGTTATGTTCATATATCAAATAATTTTATCACATTAACTATTTAAAATAAGAATAAAATTAATATATTAAATATAATTTATTTATTTTTTACATTTATTTAATAATTATTATTTCATCATTATGTAATAATTTATTATAAGTTTTTATTCTCTAAAAATTAATAAAAAAATTTAATACTGAATTTAATAATTTATATTCCAAAATACTATTTATAACTGAACGTATCCATTGTATATCATAATTTTAAAATCATTGTATTTATAAAAAACAGTGTGATATTTTTGAATTTTCATTACATAAAATGTTATAAATTTCATAATCCCGCCCAAATGTGAAAATCATAAAATAACCTAATATTGGGTGAATATAGAAAAAATTGACCTCTTTATGTAAATTAATATATATGTTTTGGTCATTTTATGGTCCCTATCATATTATTTTTAACCCTTAATTATGAAATTTACAATTTATTAGGGTAACTAAAATTATTGATGTTACTGTTCAAAATGACTAAAAATAAAAGTGACTTATTTACTAAATTTGTACCTATTGATGAAAAATTATAAAATCCGTATTTGGATATTTAAAACATAGAAGTGGTAGAGTTAAAATTAATATTAAAATTGAAAAATGTGATGAGAAATAGTTTTTTATAAAAATGAACTTTTTTAATTAATGAATGTTTTTATACTAAATTAGTGAATAAGATTCATTTACAAAAACATAAATATAGTATTTAAAATAAAATTTATACAATTAAATTTAAAAAATAATCCAAAATTTAATTTACACATTGAAATATTTAAAATAATCACATTTTCAGTTAAAGTCATTATATGTCTCTATTAAATGAGAGGTTAAAATTTTAAAAAAATATAAAAATTTTATCCCAAGACAATTTTGGTATGTTTATTTAAAAAATTATATCATTTGTATAAAAAATTGATAAAATATAAAGAGATAAATTATTTTTTGTCACACTGGAATAAATTAAAACACATTTTTGAATAAAACATTTCATTAAAGAATAAAATGGATTTCCTATAAAATATAAATAAATATTCCGTAATAATTAATCAGATAATTATTATTTATAAGAACTGTTATATATATATTTAAAATTACTTAATCTGATTCATACCCTTCAATCTAACAGGTAGATAATAATGGTTCTATATATATGTGTCAGGGTTCTTTTATGCTCGGTGTTGTGGATCATTAATTGTTAATGAAAATAATTTACTTGTTTGAAAACCTAATGATATTAAAAAAATAGTGAATAATTACCAATTAAATAAATTTTTTTTATAATTTATTATTGAAACATATCTAACATCAAACCATAAATAGAGTATTCTAATAGAAGGAATCTATGGAAATGAGATACCCATTTCCATGTCTTCTTGTTATGTATCCATGCTTTCACCCTTCAATCCACTTAGGACTATAAGGATGTAGTGTTGGCAGATAGGGATTAATTTTTTAGCCACACATATCTTCCCCTATATAACCTCTAAATATAATTATAAGATGATCGTAATAACCAACATAATGAGTTCCCTAATATCAATGAAATCTCTCTCATGGGGTTCTATCCATGGAGCCACTCTAACTACCTCCATATAACCAAAAAATTAGGGTGTATGTTTCAATTTTTTCTCTTGCACCACATAGATAAGATTTCATTCAACCAAAATAACTCAAAGCCCCTTGGGATTAACTTATTTCTAAATCCCAGTGCTATAGTTTTCAATCGATTAACGACAACATGTAAAGAATATATGAAACATGTTTTCAAAGTGAGACATAACAGAATTCACTAGTATAGAAAGGTATTAATATTTCCCTCTTATACTATTTGAGTAATAAGTTACCAAAAATGATCTCTTACTCCAATACTCCTGGGAATGTGGGTATGCATAATAGTACTACCACTACTTGAATATGTATCCCGAGTCCCCACAAATAATTTTAGGTCCCAAGGAAGATGTATTATATTATATATTGAGAGTATCTCAAGATAAAACTAAACATTGATTCATATTATATTATATATGTGCTTACCTATTAGGGGTGTATCATTTTTGATCATAAAATATCCATTGAAATGATGAATTATATTCTTCGATAACAAAAAAATCAATAAAATTATGAAAATATTGATATAAGATCATTAAATATAATAAGAAAAGATATTATAATTATGATAAATAAAACTAAAAATATAAAATATTTTTTGTATTACTGAGTGAATGGATGAGTATAAAACCACCTATTAGAACATAAAAAAAATCAATTTTGAATGATGGAAAACCACTATAATAAATGAAATAAAGACCTATAGAGGATATCATAGAAAAAAAATAAATATCGTTAATTTAAATTATCAAAGAGAGAAACAAAGTATTTCACATCAAACAAGGGGATTTTATTAGTAGAGGAGGACATATAAGAAATATTATAAGAATTTTAAGAATCATACATTCAAGAAATAATAAAATATAGTTGTTAATCATTAAGGGTGTGTAATTTGAATGGGATAAATCTACTAGGAAAACCATAAAAGGTGGCTAATTGAAATTGAAATGACAATAAATAGGATTATTAAAAAAATTATTGAAATGACCCAAAAGCCCATATTATAATATGATTCATAAAAGAAGTACACATTGAATGTGTCTCTGATATAGATTCTGTATCCCTAATATAATATGATCCTTATCAATTAGATTTCATAGATCTTAAAACCATTCATTTTGACTATATTTACTAGTAATTTGAATATAATTTTATATCTTTATCTTTTAAATATTATGAAAATAAAGAAACAAATAAATAACATAGAAATTACTATATATAAACATTGTGGGTGTCTTAATATTCCCCAACATGATACTTCAATAACTTAATATGTCCTCATGTTTCTATATCAATAAAAATATGATTCCTTTTCTCCATTATTATAGATTCATTGTTCCTATGTTTTGGGGGAATAATTTTCATGTTTCTGTAAAACACCAACCTATTGATGGATTTTACCATAATCCATTTTTGGATGATCCATAATTTTAATTGTCTATTTCACCAATGAGACATCAACCTTTGTCACTAAATCTCTCAAATAATGAATTTGATAGGGATCTGGGTGATATTTTTTTTAGCTATGATATATGGAACTTGTTATTAATAGATTTCATATAAGGTGTTAGTTTTATTTTTTATTTTACATTTCCAAGTCATTATACTATCTCAATTGTTCTAGAATACAGTGGATTGTTCATTCCTTCCTTTATTATATGTATATATCCTAGTAAATTCAATGCTTTCAAAAAATGTTGACCACAATTTTATAGTTTAAACATTTTTTAAATAAGATTATTATGTTATTTTAAGTGACATTCAACCTTTCTAACACATGTTATAATAAAAAAAAATTATTTATAATATTTTTTGGATGAACCTATTTCACTATAATGTTTAATCAATGTCACCCCAATATAGTGGAGAGAAATCGGTCATGCATATAAATATTATAAAATTATCCATTTTTATTGACTATTAATAAATATTATTGTATAGAAATTAAACCAATGCTAAGTAATATTTCAAAGATCGAGTACAATATATTACATCAGTTTATATTATATCATCTAAAATTTTAATTTCAATATTCTCATGAAAATTGCTTTAGGGATGATACTAATGATATGTTTTGTGTGTGTTTATATATCCCCAATGTTGTTCTTATAAAAAAATGAAATTTGGTTCTCTATTATAAATGATTATTCAGTGAACAACATATAGTTTCACGTTGTCTTACACATATATATTTTACTTCCAAAAAAATATTTGTATTACATAAATTTTATATTTTTATATATTCTATTACTGATATTCTAAACTATATTCATTTCATGACGGGCTTGAGGTAATAAAATAATAAAGTCCATGACTACCCCACCACACATAAAAGTTGGAACGAGTATAGTTTTAATAATTTTTACATGATTTTGTTTATTTGGATTATATTTAAAAAATGATGCATCAGGGAAAAAATTATCGATAACTCATCCAATTATAGTGAATAAGTTATTAACGGTTCGTATAATAATACATCTGGGACATAATAGGATTAAAATACAATTTAGAATGCTTGAAGGAAATCATTACTATCTAATTCATGGAAAGAGGAACCACTATGCCATTCTTCAATTGATTTAATCTATTGTATTGAAGATACCATTCATCATTAGTCTCCCAAATGTTAAACATTTATCTATTGTGTTAATTTTGAAAATCTAATGGTTCTTTATAATGAAATAAATCATCAAGTATTGGATTAATCTTTATATCCTATAAAAACAAAATATTATTCTCCTAAATTACTTCTAACCTCCAATATGAAAAAAATACACATAAAATTCTAATATTCAGTATGTTCTTTCAAGGATTATGATAGAATATTCCTATTGAGTATTTGTACAATAAATATCCCTTTATTAGGAGGATATGTGAGTCAAAATCAAATGATTGAAGGTGTTCTTCCAAAAAACATCTCTAAAATAAATTTCATTCTCAGATAATATATATTATATGCTCTTATGGTTAGAATAGATTGTAAATTTATCATCAAAATTGTAGTATTAATAACACTCCATGTGATGAATAATAGTCACAAATTACTTGTAATGTGTATGGTATTTTTTAAAAGGTTAGTGTAGATGGTGAGAACTATACACCACAACATGATTGTTTTTCATAAAACAACTTTGTTAAACAATGCATCAATAATTTAAATATATATTATATACTTCTCCCATATCAATAAATAAAAAAACAGAGTTGATATTATTAATATATTAAACACATAAAAAAATTACGGATATTTAGGGATCTAGATGAATTTAAACAATTAATTAATGAGAGAGATCAAGAGTGATGTCAATTTTTTAAAAAACTATCACGAATTTATGATAATATCCTATAAAACATAAGATGTTTCATATCACAAAGATTTTATACAAATTTACCCATTCGTTGAACATTTTTTCCTGATTTGTTGAGATGAATTTGTTAGTAATTCTGTTTGCCAAAATTTTCATTTCTTAGATCCAGATTTGGAAATTAGATAAAATCACATACTGGAATGTATATCGATGTATTATATATAGAATATTCAGATGACTCAAATAATACAAATTTTATATTAAATGTAAAATAAAATGATCCATGAACACCAAAACAATTGGTCTAATATTATGATAGGGTATATTTTCATCAAAACCATGAAAACTACTAGAACACTGGTCAAACCAAATTAAATTACAAGATATTCAAAATTACTATACGTTGATCAGAAAATAGTCTTGTAAATATCAAACTACTTTACCAAGATTTTGATTATACTATGTTCAATGATAATTTTTGTAAAAAAATTACTCTTTGAATTGATCATAATAAAACATATATATATGGTCAGGTATGATTATTTATGATGATTACTTGACTGATATTCCAATAGTAAACAAAAATATTGACACTCCCATTATCATCATTTACAAATAAGATAAGTTCTGGCTATAGTTAAATACTTAAATTAATTTACAAGTTATCTTAAATATAATATATTTAAAAATTAAACACTTTAATTATTAACAATCCATATAGAAAGTGAGTAAATATCATGGATTCATCCCTAGAAGAAGATTGACCAAAAATCATAAGTTCTCGCTCAAGTGGTAACACAGATAACTAATATTAGAAAACATACAAAATTTCCATCTCCATTAACGATTTCCTTGAATCTAATTCATCAAATTTATCTAAATTTGACTCAATTTAAAAAAAAATTCCACCTAAATCTTAAAGGGGAGTTCCTACATGGATTTCAATAGGATATCATTATCCTTGAAATAGCTAGGAATCCCATTAATAATAGGTGACTATCACACATTAATTTTAATAATCAATATGGGATTAAAATCTATTCATCCAATTCATTCCAAGGATGATACTGAATATTTCATTATAAAAAATATTAAAATCATATCTAAACATTTCTTTTAGAATGGTTATTAGACATAATAATCATGTAAAATAGAGCTTCATTTATTTACCAATATAATTAAAAATAATAATGACATATATCATAGTTTTATAGGGAAGTCTTGAGGGATACATAGTTCTTTTTTAGATAAAAGAGAGTGATTCACCAATATCAAAAAAATTACCGAAAAAAATGATGCAATAATAATTTAACCTCCTCTAATTTTTTTTTGGACTCATACATTGTATTATCCATCTCTAATATAATGAGTCTTTTTGATTTAGGATATCATTGTGACTTATCACTTTTCAAAGGAACACTTATCAATAGTCTATAAACACATAATGAATATCTTTTTCTAATGAATTTCTAAAAACAATTTATCATTGAATTTTAAGAATATAAATACATTTGGGATCCTATAAGAATGGAACCCTCTATCATTTTCTATTGAATTCTATATATGTAAACATATAAAATGATACCCAAATGAACACATGAATGTAAATAATATGAAATTCAAAACATATTTTATTAGTGTTCCTTGGATTTTCATAATGACAATAGTTGCGAATATTATTCCCTATGTTATATAGTGGGATGTTGATATGGATACCTGCCACTTCCAAGTAACACCTATATAAAATCATCATGTATTCTATTATTTCATAAAAATTCACCTTCACTTTTTCTAGAATTAGAAGAATCACAACAAATTACTTATAATTATGTAAAAATTATTTCCCCAACAATGTCCTCATTAAAAACATATGTATTAGAAGAAAGGAAAAAATATATATTTTTTTATATATGTGCATAAATTCAAATTTCAAAATAATTATATTTTTAAATTTCATTACTGGTGAAATTTTGGGAAAACATCATGATCTCAATGATACAAGATGAATACTATATGACTCTCTAAATTCTATACTGAAGAAAAAATAATTTCCATGACATCATCAATATTATTGTTTTAGGATTAAAATGTCAAGGGAAAATGTATTGGTGACCTTCAATTATAGATTCTTATTTATTTTTTCCTAAATAATGTTGTATTTTTTGTTCTAAACCAACTATTTATACATTGGATTTCATGTATATTTAAATATTTGTAAATTAATAAAATATATTGTTAAAAATTGTTTATTGTTATCTATTAATTTAATTTTATAATGTTAGAAAGTATATTTCAATTTGATACGATCATAATAGTTCCCTGCTCTAACGAGGACATTTAAATTTCCTAAATATAATAATAAATATAGTTTTATGTTTTTCAAAGATAATGTGATATTAAAAATATAATATTGACTATCTGGTGAGAGTATAGATAAGAAAATGATACTTATTCTTAAGAATTTGTTACTTAGTAATCTCCAAGACATCTGATTATGATAATAGATACACATGTAGTAACTAATAATTATTATGTTTCATTAGATATTCCTAGTAGTGAGTGTTCTTAATGGTCATTAAAATTTATGATTAACATTATTTCCATTATTTCAGGCTATTTCACTTAAACATTGATTTTTTTGTTAAATTGTTATGATATATTTCAATAAAAATTGGAAATATTGGGCACATCACAAGTGACATTTTGATTAATTGATATGTTGAGTATGAATTTGTCCCATACATAATTATGGAAGATGATATCTCATAATGTTGAATGAAATAGAACTGTGTAATTAAATTCCTTGTCAATGGGGTATCAATGAATTTTTTTAGATAGTAAAATAAACATATATCAAGATTATATGTTGATGAGATTAATGTAAACCCTACTCGATAAGATATTATGATAAAAGGATTATATCATATTGTAATTGTTATTTTGTACTTTTCAACACTGTGATTTTAACTTTTTTCTCATGGGATCCCTGACCCATTCCTAGATAGTAATTGCAGTATTTAGAAAATCCCACCTACAGCCAATGAGAAAGTATCATATAGAGCCATACACTAGTGATTAAATTGATCAAAAATAAAATATTTTTTAATTTAATTATAAGAATAAATATAATTCCCAAGGATTAAGAATAATTATATTCATGTTTTAATGTATGATAATATTTAATAAATAATAATTTTCCAAGATGCAAGGATAATATTTATTTTATTTATTGATTGTCTAATAATTATTTATTCCCGACACTATGAATAAAATATTTATCTATAAATAAATATTTAATTATACATTTATTTGGGTAATTTTTAAATTTTAATGAGGATTAGTTGAAGAAGATCCTATGAAGGGATAAATAATAATTTTCAGGTCTGTTAAGTAATATTTATCATTAGTCTAGTTGGAGAACAACATAACAATATGATAGTAGTATTATAATTATATTTAATGGGGTAAGATTGGGTATATTTTATTATATAAGGGAAGTTATTCAAATAAAATATATTATAACATAAACCCTAAACCTATAAATAGGATTTCATTTCTAATGCTTAAGGTTAATATTGAATAGAGAATTGTGAATCGTTTCCCAAATTAGTTTTCTCTCTCTATTTTTTTCCTCTACTACTCCTATCAAGACAAAGGAATAAAAAGATTGTATTATTCTATCATGAAGGAAATTATAGTGATCAATATGAACAATACATGATGATCGAAGAACCATGATAAAACTATTAAGTCCTTTGTAATTTTTCATATATCAACATTTCATGTGGGGAACACCATTAGATGAATTATACACAAGGAATAAAAAATTTCAATAATGATAATCCGAAAAGGATTTTCCAAATGAATAAAAAAATCAAAGTATTATCCTAAGATGAGTTATTATTTCCTCATATCCAATTTAAATAAATTATTAATTCATCATTCAAAAAATCCACTATGGAGTCTTGGATTTATATTCTAATTTTAGATGGAATAATTTCATTAGTCGTGACATTTACATCTTCCATGATTGAAAAAATTATCCATCGAATCTGATAAAAAATACTATATATATTTTTCAACCCGGTGCTTATTCTGGACCCATAAAAATCTATTGGTACAAGAGAAATCATAATTAAATTCATAAATATTTATTTTATTTTTTATCTATATACATTATTGGGGTATGATATTTCATTACAAAATAATTAATTCCTTAAATCTAAATATTAATTTACATGATTTTGACTTTTTAATTTTAATTATTCAATATCCATATTTTTTTAAAGTATTAGAACATATGGAGATTGATTAGAGATGACCTTAGGAGGATCCAATATTTTTGACTGATATTTCAGGTTACATTATATGTAGTTGGAGTACACTCTATATTCCTATGTGGATTGCACTTGGACATGTCACAAGATACATGGGATTGTATGTAGTAATAAGATGTGTGAATTTGTTTAACAACACATGTCGACTATGTCAGTCTATTGCATAACTTATTGGATTACATAACATGTAGCTGGAATGAAATTCATGAAGAATTTAATATTTAGTGGTGAAATTTTCTCTATCCTTGTGGTAAAATATATGATGTATAACTGCATGATATTAAAAGGTAGAAAAATTAATGGGACCCACATTGTATATCGGGTGTGAACATTACGTAATAAATTAGTTCCAACATTGGAACTATAGGCTGAGTCATTCATTTTTTTTATAAGAGTGATACATAACATGAATATGGAGAACACATGGAATGATTCCATCCAAATAACACACTGAGTCCTTCAATGGGTTACACTAACACATGGAATGCTGAAGAAATGAATTGCAGTTGGTTAGTACAAATTGTATATATAGTAAAAGGTATACACTGAAACCCCAATCATTTATCTTTGTTACATAATAACCAAGGATCATGGTATGTAACTTGTAAGTACATTCAATTTTGGTTTCTAATAGATAAAAAAAATAAAATTTCAATAAAATATTTAATTGTAGCATTAAAACCATAATTTAATGTAATTATATTTTATTATTTTTCATTCCATTTATTTTTGTGAATTAATTTATAATTAGTATCTCCAAGAGAATTCATATTGACATTAAGATAAAGGTAATTATATAATTAATTAATACTTGTACATTTTTCATAATAATAAATATTGAACAATAATTAATGTTAGCTAGTGTACCTTCTCATAATAATTTTATATGTATGGAAAATCATGATCTTGACCAAGATTTCTATATATAATTGTTTTATTTAATTTTTTATTTGATGGGTTTGAAATTATTTAATATTAATTTAAATATTACTTCTTGTGATTCAACCCAACCCCCGTTATTATGTAATACCTTATTATCCAATGTGATTTACATATTTCCACTAAATAAATACTTCGGATCCCCTAAATTGTATGCGAGTAATAAATAATTGAAATAAATATTATATCCCAATGCACGTAGATGGGGTTCAAGAGGACACCAAGATGATTCAAACATAGTTGGTACATAGGTGGATATGCGGAATGTTGTAAGCCATTCCAGTATCTGCATTATTACTTTTACTTTATGTTTGTTTGTTTTATTGTACACTCAATAAATAAAATATCAGATAAGATCAAGATCAGGTTATATATATAACTATATATGACTTTATCATTATTTAGTTTCTGTAAATAATACCACAATAACGTAAATAAATAATCTTATATGAAATGAAGGAATTTTAATAAATGGATTTCATGTAAATATTTAAACAACACATGGATAATGACATACATAAAATCCAATTAATATTAATCAAGAAATGCAATTGATAAAAAATAAATCATTACACATAATAAATAAAATCCATTAATCATATTATTTTTGTAGACTAATCATTAAATTTATTGATTGTAAATACAACCATTGAACAAACAGTTTACATGAACATGGTCCATATTCATACATTTATCTGAGAGTTCATATAAGGGTTTTGGGTTGACATTACCATAATCATATTGAATTTTATGTCTATAGTCAATCAAATATAGATTTAGAGGAATGTATTGTGGAAATACTTGTTATGAATTTTGGATTGGGTAGTCCAATCCGAGGAATAATGGGATTATAGTTTAATGTTGTAAATATTATCTTCCAAAATACCTTCTTATTATTTTGATGTCTATAGTATATATCATAAACATGGGAAATATAGATCATTTCCACTAGAATGTATTGTGTGATGGGAAATGTTTGTTTAATGGCGGGGGAATTCTATACCTCATAATATTGTGGTAGAACTAATAAAATTAAATTTATTATGTCTACCATAAATTTAAATCATGTAAATTTCAAATAATATTATCTTTTATAATGTTTCAACAATAGAGAGTTTTCAATTTTCATTATCGATGAGATAGATATTTGAGAAACACAACCTCATTAAAAAAATATCTTTTAGGAATGGTTTAAACATCTACATGTTGTGTTGTTACTTGAACAAAAATATTACATGTTATTATCCTCATTTCTTGATCTCACTGTAAAGGAGGGGAGTGAGGAATAGTTTTTTCCTAGGATAAACACTTTAGCGATGTGGTTAATGTTTTTTCATTAATGAAATCATCATTTTTTAATGAACTCAATAAGTCTCATAAAAGACATGAATTCTTATAGAATGATCTATTATCTCTATGGTTCAGATTTGGGGAGAGATAGAAATGAATAGTTTTGAGATATCTTAGACTCTCTTTTAGGTAAATCTTGGAGAAGGTGCACTCGCTAGGCCCCATGTTTTCAAACACATTGGCTATATAGAACATCTAGTTGTTTTGTGTATAAATTTCCAAAATAACTGCACACCAATATCATTATTGTATCACTTATATATATATACATACTCTCACCTATTTTTGTAAACTTTATTATATAAAATATAGAGTAGTATCTTAAAAATACTTTCACAGAATTTCTCCATGTTAATATGGAAACAGGGCACGAAAATACATTTTTATTTATTATTAATAAAAGTAAAGGCTAGGCAATGATATCTAAGTATAAATATTCTTATAATAACCCATTTGAAGAGGAAAAATATCTAGGAAAATGAAAGGGAATAGAATGGTATGCATTTTTCATTAACAAAGTAGAGAAACTTGAAGAAAATTACAAAGAGGGGATAAAAGAAAGGGTAATCTTATTTTTCCTTTGATATAATTTATAATTAATTTGTTTCTAGAAATTGGTTATTAAATACACCATGGGGGTATTAACGTATGTATTAAAACATAATAAAAAATTATATTCCATAATATTTCCAGAGGGGATGTTAATTTAAAATAAGTAAATAGATCCAAACATTCTTCAATGACTATTGTGGACTACCCCCATACATTGTTGACTGGAAGAATCTAGATTTTAAAAGATTTTTATTATGTTACATATATTTCAAAAAAAATATTTATGAATCCACACTTGATATGTATGGATATAATTTCATATAGTAGAATATTTTTTTATTATTTTATAAAGAAAACATCTGTTACATTATTTAATATTTAAGTAATAAACCTTGTGTGTTGAATTACATAATCCAATGAATAGAAATCTGTAAATAATGTACATCACATGAAACATATCACACCAAAAAATGGTATCATCTTATAATTAATTTTTACAAAAAAGCAATAATTTTTTTTTAAAAATATGTATATTTTGATTCTTTTAAACTAAAATAACTTGGTATATGTAAAAAAAATTATAAGAAAAAAAATGATAAAATCATCCATTAGTGTAAAAGGTGAAATGGCCAATGAGATTATTCTATTAGTTCATATAGATGTGTGTTGAAAATTTCTAGTTGAAGAAAGGGGCTAGTAATAATCCTCCATAACATTTATTTATTATTTTGGTATATTGGGATAGGTATAATCAATAATGGGTAAGCCACATTCCTTTGAAAAGTTAAACTAACACAAGAATGAATTTGAGATTTATATTTGTACGAAGATGAAGAAAAATTAGTTAGACCTTGGTTGATAATATCTTAATAAAGTTTTTAATTATTATTTATTGGGGTCTGATATTTTATCCCAACTCAAACCTCTTTATAGATGTCAATGGAATGGTGTAAGAGAATTGAATATCCACACTTTGTAAGAAATGTTGAGGTCAATGATGAGTCTTGTAAATATTTCAGTACCATTTTGGGGATATCCTTTACAAAAATCATCATACAAACTAAACCATGTTCCATCTAATGTAACAACTCATATTACATACCATCCTTGGTATGGAAATAAAACCATGTGGTTTTATATATGTGCGGGGTGGGGGTCAAAAATGTTTCTTAAGGCCATTTCTGGTAACAAAATTTCACCCCAAGGAAATAAGTGTATATTTATTTGTTATCTTATGGAAACTAAAGGATGTTACTGATACGACCCTACAAAAAAAGAAATTTGTTGTTAATAGACATCCCAAATTTCATAAAATGGACAAAATATCTAAAAGATATAGTGAGAGCTAATAGAATTTGATGAAGTCTAATCATAATATATAGAAGAGTTGGAACATGAACTAATATCAAAAAGACCATGAAAGAATTAGTTTCATAGATAGAATTATTACACATAAGTATAAGAGAGGCTATTGAACATAAAATATATGGTTATCTATTATCCAATTATTATGAATCAATATTAGTTTATAATAATGATCCTATAACCTAAAATGAATCATCTATTTTCATAAATGGAATGAAGTTATGAATTATAAAATGGATTCCATGTAACAAAATCAAGCATGTATTTTGGTATATTCTCTATTGGATGTAATGATATCTGGTTGTAAATGATCACTCAAGAAGAATTTGAACATAAAAGGACAAGTTAATAGTTATAAACCATGAATGGTTTCAAAAGGGGTCAAACAACATCAATCATTCACTATGATGAAACCATTTGATCATTTTCTATACTAAATTGGATAATAATTCTACATTCCTTTGCATCATACAAAGATTATAAGATTTCGAAAATAGATGTCAATATAGACTCCTTAAAGGGAACAATTATGTAGATGTATATATGACATTAACTTAAGTTTTTGTTATTAAAAATTACTTTAATAAGGTATAAAAATTGAAAAGAACCATTTATGGATTAAATAATGAACCCATTTAGAGAATATTATATCAGATAAATCCATAATTGAATTTTATTTCAATAAGAACTAATTAAGACTTCTTTCAATAATTATCTTAGTGGATGTGTTGTTGAATTTAAAATAGTATATATTGATGAAATACTACTTATTGGAAATAAACTACCAATTTTGGAGTTTTTTAAATCCTGGATGAATAATGGATTATCCATGAAGGAAATAGGTATTGAAACATATTTTCAGGGGATCAAAATACACAATGATAGATCAAACATGTTACATAGTCATCAAGGTATATATAAATTGGCAAGAAACTGAAGAGATTTGATGGTGAACACTTTAGCAGGCTATTATTTACAATTGCATCTGGAATTCATATTTCTCTAAAAATACATCTTTAGACACATGTGTAATGAATGATAATGGAATAGATTATATTATCATCGACAATTAGGTCAGTCATGTATGATATTCTATTTATTAGGATAGATTTTTCCCATCCCTTGACTATAGTAGAACAAAATCGAGGTTACCCAAGTAACAACCATAAGATTATTGTCAAGACTATCCTTAAGTATTTGAGGCTTACTAAGGATATTTATTTCCTTTATGAAGTATATGAAGAACTAGTCATTATTGGATATGAGGAAGCTAGATTCCAAATATATCAAGATGCAATGAAATCGAAGATGACATACATATTCACTCTTAATAAAGCATCCGTGAGTTAGAAAGAATTTAATAATGGAATGGTTGTAGATTATATACCTAATTTTGAGTGTATTGTGTCTTTGGGGGGAACCAAATAATTAGTTTTTATAGATAACATCTTTGAATATATTAATGAAGTACTCAATATTAAATATCTTACCACACACTATTGTGGTCATACTGTAATGGTGGAACATTCAAAGGTTACAATTCAATATCGGAAGATGAATCACATTTTTCAAAACAATTATCAGTTAAGGGATCTATAATGGGATAATCCATTGCATGTATAATATATATAATCGAAAATGTGGAAGACCCATTGACTAATGACATAACATAGTAGAAACAAGATATTCATGTCATGTCATGTGGACAGAAAAACATAGCCAATGAGCTCTAATCTAAGTGGGAATTTTGGTGTTGGTGTTCAAGAACCAACTATTTTAACATTGTATTAAATAAATATTCAAATATTTTAACATTAATAAACCCTATTATTACTTATTTTTTAATATTTTACAAGACTTTAATGTAATAATGTCCAAGAGTATATGTTGCATTGATAATATCATAGCATTTCCCTACGAAGATTAGATACATAAGATTCAGTGATGAAATTATTAAATATAGTTCTATAATAGGATAATAAAATATAATGGGACACATAGAATGATTACTGTCAAGTGTGAGTACTTATAATAAGATGATAATTCGTCTTATAATGTTTACCCTTGGTAATCTCAAATATGAGAGATTATGAGAAAAAACTCTCCCACAAGAATTCTGCATCATTACATGTCATTAGATATTCCTATCTCAGAACAGGTGTAATTATCATTACACTTTAACATTATTATTAGTGCATGTTATTAATTGTATTCAATGATTTATTTTTTAGTACTTAATGATAATGTTCATGGAGAAGTTGGATATATGGGGTGTATAAAGAGGGATTTGAGGTTAATTATTATGTCCAAGGATGGCTTTTCATTCCATCATTAGAGAATATGATATCTCAAACCTTTTATTGAAATATAATTATAAAATTATATTCTTATGGACACAGTTTAGTGACCTATTTATAATAGATAGTGAAATAATGATGTTTGACACTGATATGTTGATGAAACAGATATGAATCCATCTTAATGAGATATTTTTTAAAAAAAATTATATAATACATTAAGTGTTTTTGTTGGGTTTTCAATGTTGTGAAATTATTTTTTTTCTCATATGTTCCATGACCATTGGAAAGATAGTAATCTTAGACATTATACAAGTCTGTCTATTTCCAATGATAAATAATCACTTGGGGTCATGCACTCTGTGTTTCTGGTGATCTATATTAAATTATATTTGAACTAAATTAATATAATAAATATTATTCTCAAGATTAAGGAATAATTCATTCATGTTTTATTTATCAAAAATATTTAATAAATATTTAATCACTAGAATATGAATAGAATATATATTTTAGTTATTGAATATTTTATAAATATATATTCTCAAGAGTTTGAAAAATAATTATTTATTTTAAAAAATATAGTTAAATATTTATTTTCATATAAGATAAATCTATATAAGGAGGATTGGACCACGATAACATCTAGTGATAAATATATACTTTAATTCTTGTAAAATAATATACTTCATTTATCAAGATTAGGAATTCATTATGTAGACAATAATATTACTATTTATGGAATATGGTTAGATGAGTTTTATTATATTATTTAAGTGTCATTGTGAAATTAATAAATAGTTTATCCTAAAACCAAAATCATTAAATTTGATGATTTATCATCTTGTATTGCTCCCAATAATGAGAAAAACAAGACAGAATCTGTCATGATTTAAAGAAATTTTTGTGATCAAGACAAAAAATACAAGATAATTGATCCAATGTGCTAGCACTCAAAGTTTCTTCTATGCTATTTAGATATAATAGTAGCTCATGTGGGACAAATATAGAGGGATTATACAATTAGATCGTATATGAACAACAATGGAAATCCAAATAATTGGGTTTTTAAAAGGTACAAAATATCATCAATGAAATATCCTAAGATGTGGTATTATTAACTCAGATATAACTTATATTAATTATGAATTCAACATTATAAATTTACTCTCCAGGTTCTAGGATTTAATTTTAAATATTAGAAGAAAAAATGTCATTGGTCATGTAATTTTCCTATTGTATAACTGGAAGTTAATATATAATGTTGGAAAAAATCCATTATGGGTATTCTATTGTCACCTACTTCAAATATGCCAATAACCTTAAAAATAAAAACTTTGTCCACATTAATCTACTACCCTCAAGATTGAATTTTTTTATTTCACCATAAATTATTCAAGTGTTTAGAGAAATTAAAAATATCTTTCAATCTACTATAATGAATCATTGTTCTCCTAGGGGCCCTTATCACATTTTAAGGGGGGGTGTGGGATTCTAGGTGTAATATTTGGATTCTAATAGGATAGGGTTAGATTCCCTTTCTATTGATTTCACTATAATTTCCATAAAAAATATACTATAACAAAATAAAATTTCAAAATTTCAAAACATAGAAAATTAAATAAATATTTTTGAAATAATAATAATAGTTAAAAAACCTCAAAAAAATCAACTCAAATATGAAAAAATCATAAAAGTGATAATACATTATCAAATATTAAGAATAAAAAAATACTTGTTTTTGATATACGTGGCTGTGGTTTCATATTTCTTATATCATATGTATGACCATGTGGACCCAACTATATTAAAAAGAATATGGTTAATGTCCACTTTCATGATCTTCAATACATGTACATTTTCTACAGAACCACAATATTCTACCAATTTTCATTGTAATCCATAAAATACCCCAAAAACATGTGTAAATATGGTATATAAATATCAATAGAAAAGATTCAAATTATATAAACACGAAAACAAAAGGTAAAATAGTTATGATATCATATGTTATGTTAAGGATAATTATAAGAACCATTGACAAAACAAGTCCATTCATTATACCCCTTGAGTTTCAGTGAAACCAAATTATATCTACCTTGTTTCGTAAAATAATATAATATAACGGGGGATACAATTCCTTTTTGTAAAAAACCAACCTATATCGCCATGAACTCACACCGCACTTACCCTTTCATATGTCCTAAAGCAAGTTCCAGGTCTATATAGGATGAAAATACTACCAATGGAATGAAAGTTATATATTTAGATTCATTACACAGAATTATAAAATAAAATGAAAAACAGATTACAATAAGGAATCTAATATGACCACTCCATATATTTGATTTTTCATCCATATATTATAATATAATTAATGTAAATTACATTAAAAAACAGTATTATAAAAAAAAAAATTGTCAAGAATTATAAAATATGAAACATTAAAAAAAATTCAATATAGTCAGAGTACTTGCTATAAAGTGTAAAAAATTTAATCCATATATATAGAATCAATATAATGAATCAAATGTGAGTAAAAAGGGAGGCGAATGGATGATTATACTGAATAAATAAGTTACCAAAAATGAATTACCACCATACATTAAAACACCCCCCTCTATGTGATAAGAGAAAGTAATCCACATTTCACATCTTCTGTGACCATCTCCCAATGCATCAATTAACAACTATATATAGGTGGACCCATTCCATTTGTTGATAGAAAATATATATATATCTCTCTGTGTGTGTGTGACATACAAATCGCACTATTAAATTATTTATTTTTTATGTTTTTTGTGTTATTAAAAAACATTAATAGTTTAGATTAAAATATTAATATATGTAATTTTTCCATAGTTCCAAGTCACTGTTCATAGTTTAGAAGAATCTTTGTGGTATCCCAACTGAATGAAGTTCTAATGTCTTCTTAGAGCACACGTTTTATACAAAAGTAAAAAAATATTTAGTACAAACTATACATGATATAGAGTAAATCAAATGGTTCTTTTTGGTTTGGGGTGTTGGCACATAGCTTGTTAATTATTATGAGAATCTATATGAGTGAAAATACTATATTTTTTTATAGTGAAATATTTCATGTTTTGAACATAGTTTATCAATTCTTGTGGGGTTATATAGTGATCCATGAATTTTTATTTATATTTAGGGGTGACCTTCCGAATTGGGGAATATGTTGGTGAAACTATGTGCTCAAACCATGAATGTTCCATGGATCCACCTAGTTCAGTCATTCATAGTTGGTACACTATTTACTAAACCATTTAACCAAACTATATGGTATATCTAGTCACCTAAAAATTTAGAATTTATTTAATTTATTATATTAAATATTACTACATAATCCTTCCTTACACTCTCATTTAGTTTAACAAACCTTGTGGGTTCTTGGGGAATACATACATTAATATATTCTTCAAGTTTTTACCCTACAGATAAAGTTTTCAAATTATTTCAAAATGTATATTCCCTAGTTCCTCTTTCTATATTCTCCCTTTATCCTCCCCTGTTAGAATATATTTATTCCATAAAAACTAACTTCCATGGGGCTTAAATTTAGGTTTTTATATGGATTTAATTATTGGGGTTTTGATGTTTAGGGGTTATGGAGTGTGCCTCCATACATGATTGAGAATTATCCATTGAATATAAAAAAATTTAACTACATCCACATGGATTAACGTATATATTTTTACACCATTCATTCATAATGAATTATAGGTGATTATTAAATTATTATAAATTCATTTCATTCAAAAATATACTTTTATGTGTTACCAATGGGGAATTTAAAATGGGTTTTAATTAGTTTCATAACATGGTGTGGAGTTATCACATACCATGTGTCTAACAATGTTTTGAGGTTATTTCAATGTGAAACATTTAAATTAAACATGGTGTCTATCATGGATTGATTTAAAATAATATTTACATGGAATGGTTTTAAATGTTAACAGTATTTCTTAGCCTTCCGAGCGTGTTCTCAATAGTCCATTTTGATTATTTTTGAAACAATTAATCTAATATTTTAGTTTCCCTAATTTTTTATCACTACTACATTTATTATTCATATTCAATTATTTCCCCATTGATGATTTTTATTGATTCTTATACATGGCTGTAAAAAGGACTGTTTCATGTGAGGGTGTTCAATATGAGACAAGATATATTGATTTTGTTATAAATGTTAAATTTTGTGATGATCTTGGAATTATTTTGATTGATCTGTACATTTTAAATGACATCATGGGAACTAAATATAGATAAGTGATAGTTCTGGATCCATGTTATTTGGGTATTATATTTTTACCTTGATGGATTGGTATATTTGTTCCTACTCTATTTATTCCATTTGTTTGTCCATGGGATTAAATAACTTTAAAACTATTGTATAATGGTGTCATAACTGTGGTGTTAAAGAGTAATGTGATTTTTGTTTGAGAAAGGCTCTTGAGAAATGTTTTGGGGAAAGAGAAAGAAGTTTTTTCCTTCATTTCTAATTTAAATGTCTAATTTTTCATGGTTAGAAGATATTTTAATGATAAAATGATGTATTGATTTTGGGTATGATGCTATGTTTTTACAATGGGCTATACTAAAAAACATTCCTTTAACATTTCTTGAATATGAATTTATAAGTGCTAAAAAACACTAATGCCAAATTTTGGTCTAAGGACTCGGATTTTCAATGCTATAAAGACACTAAAAAAGGATTTATTTTTCAATGGTAATAAAAAAGAAATGATTAAGCACCCCATTATCTGTGCTTTTAGAAGCACTGATAAAAGATACCTTTTCTTAGTGCAATTTTTAGCACAGATTAAGGGAGCCTTTATCAACACTTCTAAAAGAATTGATAAAGGGAACCATCATCAGTGATACTGAATTTTTTACTGAAGGAGTCTTTTTTAAGATCATTTAATAGTTCCAGTAAAGGATAATACTATTATTTTATGTTATATCACACTAAAAAACAAAAAACATCCCAAAATCTAGTTTTTTACAAAAACAAATTTATGCACTATAAATACAGTTTTTTTAGAAAAATTAAATACTAATATAAAATTTAAATGAAATTAAATTTCCAACACAAAGACAAGACAAAAATATAAATTATTGGTCAAAATTACACACCTATATAAATGAACAAGTGACCCTTCTTGAGAAAAATAACACGACTATATAAGATATAAAATCTTATATTTGTAATAATTTAAAGAGAAAAATTAAATTTAATGTGTTAATTTTAAACTAAAATTTTATTCCTACACATATAATTATGTACCGGATTGTGTTGTAGTTAATTATTACACAAAGCCAGCTAGTTATTATTCATCATCAAGGATTATCAGTGTGAAAATTAACAAAATATGTATAAAATATAAATTATAAAGAAATTAATTATGTAATAAAATATAAAATGATGAGAATACAAACTAGGATTTTTGTCTCTTTTTTAGTGATGTGATGCACATTTTAAACTAAAATGACACTTATATATTGAAAATACACCCATGGATTCCTAATAGTTACGCTATGTGTCAGATCGAGGATTAGATGATTCCTTCCCATGCAAAATTACATATGGATCATTTTCTTAAAGTATAAAAATAATATGAATATGTTTCCTCATTTTTGAGTATTCCAGTTGTGTTTTTTAATAAATGTAATTTTAAACTACAAACCGATACATTGACTTGTATAGGATTCATTGAGTGTGGTTTGGACATGATGCTCATTCATGCACATCATAAATTAATAATTAATAAATTTTTGTTAAATTTTTAGGTATTCCTGACACTTTTTCTTAGTTTTTAGTGAGAACCATTTTTTCTATTAAAATAAATATAAAAATATGATAATTGAAACATTGATTTATACCTAGAAGATCATGTATCATATTGAGGTGGGATTGATTCCTACAAATAAAAAATAACATATTTATCAACTTCATAATTTTCTAGTACATTATAAATGTGTTTTCCCGATTTTGAGTATATTAGTTGTATTTTTTACTATTATTGATGTCAATTATCAATAAACTCACTTTGAGTCATATTGGTCACACCATACGCCGGATTGAGGTGTGCATAATTTTTACTTGTCCTAAATAAATTATGTATCATTTTTCTAATATATCCATATAATGAAAATGTGTTTCCTCATTTTTGAGTACACCAGTTTTGAATTTTACAAAAATGACTTTTTCAAATTGGAAAAACACACTTTGAATCATATAGGTTTCATCGTCTGAGGATTTTGGGTAAGACTAATTAATGAACAATAAAAATCAGTTATGAGTAAATTTCATAAATTATACTAAAAATTAGAGCATGTTTTCTTGGTTTTGATTCAGTAGAACTTTTTTGTATTAAAATGTTAATTTTAAACTAATTGTAGAAACTTGGAGTCATATCGGCCACATAGTGTATCATATTGGGGAAAGAATGATTCCTAAAAATGATGAATTACTTGTGTATATGTTTCTTAGAGTACCAAATCAATCCAATTTTATTTTCTCAATTTTAAAATGTCAGTTGTCTCATTTACTAAAATTTATGTTAATTTTGACTAAAAATATGCACATGGATTCCTACTGGTCACACCATGCATCATATTAAGTTTTAGATAATTTTTATAAATTCCAAAAGATAAATGGATTGTTTAAATAATTTATTCTAATAATAAGAATACATTTCTTGGTTTTGAGTACCCCACATGCATTTCTTACTAAATTTTCATTTTAAACTGGAAACACGCACTTTGAGTCATATGGGTCGCATCATGTGTGAGTTTAATTTGATACTAATTAATAGATGCCAAAAATATATTAACCTTAATTTTCATTAATTATCAAGACAATATCGATTTATTTTCTCATTTTTTAGTGAGTGAAATATTTTTTAGTGAAAATGGAAATTTTTAACTAATAATGGGCACTTTGAGTCATTCCGGGCACATAGTACATCTTATTAAGGTGATGTTAATTCCTATACATAAAAAATGACTTAAGAATATTTTTATTAATGTAAAAAAACGATAAAAATAATTTTGATTGGTTTTGAGTATGTCAGGTGCTTTTAAATAAAATAAATGTCAATTTTTAATAAAAAGATGAACTTAGAGTCATGTCAGTCACATCGTGAATCAGATGAAGGTAATTCTTATTTATACAAGCCCGAAATGACTTTTTGGTCATTTTAGTAAATTATGAAAACAATTCAAATTCCTTTCCTCAATTTTGAGTATACCACTACTATTTTTTTAGAACATGTCATTTTAAACATGAAAAAAACCCTTTGAGTCATACATGTATCATCGTGTGTGGGTCTGACATGAGACTCATTCATAATCATTAATAATGAAATATTAATCACTGTACTAAATTATTAAGGTAATGTGAGAATATTTTCTTAGTTTACTGTGAGTGAATCTTTTTTGTAATAAAATGTGAATTTTAAAATTATAATGAACACTTTCTGTCATACTGGGAACATCGTATATCATAATAAGGTTTAGTTGTTTCCTAAACATAAATAACAACTAATGGTTCATTTTACTAATGTTAAAAAAATCCAAATGTGTTTTGTCATTTTTAAGAATTCCATTTTTCTTTTTTCCAAAAATTAATTTCAATTTCTAAACAATATGAATGCATTATTTGGTAGATGATAAACTCTAACATAACATGGGATATAATGTTATCTGGTGTAACTCTAACATAACATAATAATTATTTTTTTCATAATAAATAGATTATCCATATTCTCTTATAATTTTTGTTGACAATGATGATGAATTTTTTATTAATGATCCTGTAAAGAGGGATCATTTTTCATAATGAATGATCAAATGGATAATGAATTTTACATGTATGGATTTCAAAAGGATTTTTAATATTATATCATTCACTTAATTTTTGAAACAATAAACCTAATAATTCCACCACCCACCAATGTGAAACCACTATATTGTTATATTAAAAAAATTCATGATTCAGTAGATGAAATTTGGTATTTTAATATTTTTTAGTTGTTTTGGGTCATGATAGTAGCTTATTTTTCAATGCGGTGTTCATTTGGATTTTTGGTGAATCACGATTTCATTTTATGTAGTTATTTAATTTTTGGGGATCTAATCATATTTATTTTTATTCTCCGGTTATGTCATGTTTCCGTTGACCCCATCTGTCACTAATGACTAAAATATTTTCTATGTTTATTGTCCTCTAATAGTTATCTCATAAACCAGTTGTCTTCTATGGGTAATTACACAAATATTTATTTAAACATTTAATTTGGATTATAACCCTTTTTTATTATTAAATTGGTGTTTTATGAATATGAAATGACTATTTTTTCCACTACTAGACCCTTTCAATATAGTGTAGAGGAGTCATAGGCAATCAAGTGCATCTTTTGTTGTTGTTGTTGTTGTTGTTCTGTTTGTTCCTTGTGAGGGGTGTCTTTCACACACCAATAATATTTGATAATACTTGGAATGAGATAATAAAAATTATATTATTTGATAATCAGTTTTTAAAAATGAAGTGTTTTTTTTATTTCTGTAAAAAATTTATCCACATAAATGCATGTATGACTGCACTTAATTATGTGGTGAAGAACATTGTTTCAATAATAAACATTGAACACATGAAAAATGGAACTTATATTAAGTAAAATATTTGGTGTTTTGTTTTCAAAAAAATCATCAAACAAAATATTGGTTTGATATTCATTCTACTCAATTTTCCAAATATTTTATCAATTCTAAGAAAGAACTTCGTATCCCCCTATGCCTCTATCTCAACCTCGGTCTACACATACACATACTATACAACCTCTGTATCTGACTCCAAACCCACATCTTCCTCTGCCTCTACCCACAAACTAATCCTTCGAATCTGTATCCACCTCCGCCACTTCTTTCTCCATTTCCAAATAAATTTTTATTGGATGTTTAGGTCTTCGTAAAAAAATTATTTCATCCACTATACTTATCCTTGGAAAACATATGAAAAATAATACATTTTAATTATAACACTGATGTATCACACCCCAAATATTTTTCCATGGCCATAACATAGAATAGATCCCAAACGTAGTAGGTAATTACTTAAATTTGTCATCAGCATCCATTCTAACGACATGTCAATTTCCCCTTCATATCTAAAAAAAATTAAATTCTTATTTTGAGTATGAATGTTTGTTGGAAATAGTGATAACACTAAATAAATATAGAAAAAAAATTATTGTAAAAAATATTTAAAGAAAATTTAAATACATTTTGAAATTACTGTTTAGGGGATGCCTGTCTATTCATGATTTATGATCTCTCTCAAAAAATTATAATCCATATTCGATGCCATTATCTTACATCAGAAACTATAGAAACTTTGACCAAAAAATGTAATTTCTTTTCAAATGTTTTTATAATTAAATAGTTATAAATATACCCTAATATTTTCCATTTTTATTAATGCACTGGGTTTATCACTGCTGACACTGACTTTAGTACATGACTTAGCCTATATTTAATGAAAACCCTATGATAAAAAAATTCCCATTAAAACATATAATGAAACATATCATTCATTATTTATCTATAAAATATTATTCCAATATATTATAAATTCAGAATACAAATCATGTGTGTTTAGTTGGTTGGCTATCCCTGAATTGGAACTAAAAAATCAATATTTAGGTTATCTAGACTGACTATGATCAGCATATAGCGGTTATTAGAGAACAAATAAGTAGTGAAAAAATTCAAAATATTTTTTTGTGATTAGATAATATTGTTTTACATCTACATGGTAGGCATAAAATATAGTCCATCACATTATTTTTTAGATCAAACACTCTGAGTAAATGATCACTTCTCTTCTCAATTTATTCATTATCTAAGGTATGATTGATTAAAGAATTTATACAGGGATTAATTAATACATTTTAATAATCCCATTTATTTTCCATCTATATAGTAGTAACATAAATGATTTTATAAAATCTAAAAAATATTAACATTAAAAAACATATTAGCTCACTATTTGGATATAGATATTATTAAAATATACCTTATGTAGGTATTCACAACTGAGATGCCTATTATTTCATGCTTGAGAATCTCATTTATATTCTCAAGACTAATTACCTATAGCATGAAAGATCAATATATTTATTTACCATATATAATTTAAGAAATATTTTCATTTGTAAATGTGGTCTCTACATGAAGTTGTAATGATAATAATTGTTGCTCTAGAATTGGCAGGGATAAGGTACTCTCAGAATGTAATTATGATTTCCTGGTCGATTCACTAGATTTTCAGGATCTGACTTTCTGATTCACTACTTCATAATCTATGTAAAATTTCAAACATTACTTCATACCGTTTATCAACTATAATTAAAAGTTTTTCGTATGAAAAATTCATTAATGAAAAAATTCAAATATCATTATAAGATTAGACAAACAATCAAGGAATGCCATAATAGCATATTGACCAATGTAACATTTGTATTATCAAGTGGAATATGAAACTCAACATTTGGCACTTGAGATACCTTAATTTCCAAAATCATGAGATATTTTGTTTGGTATTTTTGTTTTATCTTTCCTCCCTATATATTACACATTTTACGCTTCATAACGTGGCGGTAAGGGGGTGTTAACAAATACAAATCACATAGAACTATACCCTGCAAAATTTTAGTAACATATATTTATCAGAAGTTGCTTGATTCACATTTAGGAGAAGGAGTAATAAAAAAATTAATTACACTGTGTAAGGTATGTGGTTAGAGGAAATACTAACCTCAAATATAATGGTATCATTTGGTTCATGTGTAAATCTTTGTTCCAATGCTAGTTCACTTTGATCAATTATGATATATTGGTCATCCAAGACAGACTAAACAATAATATTATGCAGTGAGAATATTTTTACCTATAATTGTATGACCATATTATATGTATCATCATGTGGTTTGATCTTTTAAAAACATGTTAGGGGAGAGAGTCCAAAATTAAATCCACTAACATGAGTGTATTTTTTTGGACACTTCAAAGCAACTAAAAGTGTATTTTCTTCTAGTAGGATCACTTCCAATTCTTGTGTATGAATGATAAAAAAATATGAACCTAAATAGATATTTTTATTTAATACTTCTAGAAATCACTATAAATTACAATTATGTTATTCTTAACCATATTTTCAATAATGGTTATGTGTTTTAATAATCTAGTATATCAAGCCTATTTACACGAACCTCCTTCCATAGCACATGACATGGGATGAAAGTGGATTCAAATTTTTATCTATCCATCTACATATAAAAATGAACATCTATTATTTCATGTCACATAATTAAAAACTTATTTTTTATTTTTAATACACCCCTAATTATACTCTAATAAATTATACCCCATCCTTGATTTCCGATGGGGTACATTGGTTTTGTTGCACGCTCTTAATTTTTAGCACTCTTTTTTACTTTCATAAATTTATAGTTTTGTATCAAGTTTTATAAAATATATAATTCAAAAGAATATATTATTGATTTAAATAGAAATAAAAAATTTTATCATTGAAGTGATTTATAAAAGAATTACATGTTTCATAATTTATAATGTGGGTATAACTAACTGGTTGATGTGGATTTTCTTTCAACTTATCATTCCTATATTCTAACTTCATAAGATGATATCAGAAGCCTCTATGGGCTTTTCCAATAGCCATTTAGACTAATTTATAAAGAACAAATTATAAAATATATTATCCCTACAAGAAATAATGAAAACTAAATCACTGTTTCGTTTTATAATTTTTTAGTAAAATAGAGAAAGTATATCATAACATTACCACTATATCTATCAAAAGGATGTTCCTTCGTTACAAGTCAAATGTTGTGCCATGAATAAATATCAACAATCACATTCATCCTCATTGTGAACCCAAGATAACAAATTAATATTGATTTTTATTGGGGTTGATATTTTTTTATAATGATATCAACCAACCTCAAATTTTATACCTTGAATTCTTACATTGATAATTGTATTCAGTACTATGAAGTTGTGTCGTTTCTGTTTTTTTCATCAACAAGTTTTTGATCCCCATATAATATACCAGTTTCATCATCAATAGTATGTTCATACATTGTATGAGTTACATCATTATGTTTAGAAGTAATTTTCTTGTATTAGTCATCAATCATTTAATTATTATTGAATAACAACAATGTAAACATTGTGAAAGGATTTGAGAAGGGTTGCATGGATGCCCTATTGAAAACATGATAATCTCTTTAACATCATCTTCATAATATTTTTTCATATGATTTATATGCATCCATTTTCAAGGAAATGGGTAATTGAATTTAAGAAAGTAATTACCCAACTCTTGTAGGTGTTATGCTATTAATTATTACAATGGTTAATGTTATAAACAACTATCAATCTTATCAGCTTCATCTTCTAAATTTATTTAATTACATTTCTTACTTTATACTCATCCCCCCATCAATTTTGGACCCACACATATGTTTACTGATAGACTCTAACCAAAATGTATCCCATACATGGTACTAGGGTTTACTTGGGATAAATATTATTAAGAGTAGTTCAAATAATATAGACTAAATGGGGGATTATCCTCAAGAAACAAAACAAAATTATAATTATTCATGAGGTGAAGCTGGGGTAAGAAAATAGGTTTTATCTCACGTATGAATCAATTAATTATTAGTCTAAATCCACACTTTGGACGTAATTTGTTTTCTTAATGAGTTAGTAAATGTTACAAGGGTGTCTAGGGCTTCTTCGAAGCTCGAAACTCATAGTTTTGGAGAAAACAGACCTTGTGTCTGGTTTAGAGTAAACCTTTCAAAACTTCTACACAATTTTCCAAACCATTCAGATGGTGTTTTTTTAATACAGAGCCACCTCACACAGTTTGTGCACGACCATGCTGCCTAATAGTGCGATCACCCCATTTTCCCAGGTACTTGTGCATGGATTGCGCATGGTTTGATCAAACCATGCAGACAAACCATGCACATGTTAATTTATGGGTAAATTCCTATTTTTGTCCTTAATGGTCATTCAAACTTGCTCCTTCTTCAAAATCTGATAATCAGTGGAATTTCCTTTATTTTCACCCATTTGGTGCTATTTAAGGCCATGTCTAGGGATCCATAGATCCCTTTCTTCCAAAATCTAATTGAGATTTCGTTCGTCACATTGGATGTGAAAGGGTATATACTTGAGTCCTCTTTACACATTTTCCTCCTATTTCACTCTCGTCTTAGAGATGTCCATGTGATTGGTTTAATCATTTTCATATATCATCTCTAATCTGAGTCAAATCAAGGGTTGATACAGGAGGAGAAGGATTGTACAACTCTAATGCGAGTGGTCAATAACTTTTCCTAAAAGTATGTAATTTTTGGAATGTGTGTGTGAGTCCTACCATCGTCGTTGGAAACTGTTTCTTAATATTACATTCCATGGTTATGTGTGATAGAATCATGTAGTCATTATCTTTCCAAATATGTGATTAGTTTGTTAGTGGTTACACTCTCAACTCAATCCACCTCATGTCGAATGTTTTGAAATAATAGGGTTTTCAGTTTTTTCACACTTTTGATCCATAGTTCGGGTGTGCCTTTTCATGATCTTTATAAAGGTGAGCCTTCATATAATAAATGGGTTCTTTTTAATGAGAATTTCATATTGTAATGTACCATGTATGCTTCACACTTGATCCACCTAAGGTATGTGCTTTAAAATATTATTAAATGTGAAATGTGGGATGGAAAGTATAGCCAAAAGGTTTGAGAGACAGGCAGAAACCTTCTCCCAACAAACTTTTAAAAAAATTAATAAACAGTAAAACATGACTCAAAAACTAGAATCCTTACCAAGCCATGAATATGTAACACCATCCCAATCATTTCAAACCAAACTATCACAATAGGCGGGTAGAACAAACGACCAACTGGAACTAAACTACATGATCTCCCATTTGGAGAGAGCTTCAACAACTTGATTTGCTTCTTGATACACATGGGAGACATCAAGGCATAAGCACTCAGCAACTCCAAGGCAGGAGATCCTAGCAGATATCCTCCTCCATGGAACATTCCGAGATCGATCCTTCAAAATCTGCACTCCAACAGAGGAATCTGACTCCAACCAAAATCTATGCAAACCATAACGCACTACATACCTGACAGCCTTGATCATGGACCAATGTTATGCCTCAATGGCATGAGCATATCCAACATAATGAAAGAAGTAGCCCATTACGAAGCCCCGGTGAGTTCTTAAAACACCACCACAACCAGCAGGACCCGGTGCACCGGAGGCCGCCCTATCAACATTCACTTTTAGCCAATCAGAAATTGGTGGAATCCATCGAATGTACATAACCATTCTAGGCTTCCTTTCCCTGCCATGAACACCAAGAGCTCTCAAGAGTACAAAGTCAGAAACATCATTGTTTATAGAGCCAATTTGAATCGTTGAAGCAAGAGTGATGCTACGATGTATAACCATAACACCATCCTAGAAAGAAGGCTTTACATTGTTAAAGACAATACTGTTCCGAGAATTCTAGATAAAATAAATAACCAAGACAATTGCAGCTATAAATAGAGCCTTTACTTGGTCACTGAAATTAACTTTCAAGGATGAAATTTGCAGTGACTAAAGAGATCAAATATCATGCAGTAGTGAGATGAAGATTTCACATATAGCCAGAGACGAGAAGATAATTCACAATGTAAAAACAGATGTGAAATAGACTCATCACTGCTAACACAAAGGTGACATACCGACGCCATACTAACTAATTGTCACTGCAACATAGATTGTACAGGCAGTCGATTTCGCCAAATTCTATAGATCAACAGGTAGGAACTTGGTGGGATATAAGGAAACCAAATACTTTCTAGCCATGACGGGGTTTCTAGAACTCATACCACATTGCAGATTATAGCAGTCATGATTGGAAAAGGAACCACTAAGAACATGTTTATAGATTAAAATGTCTCTATCAACATAAGCATAGTTATCAATTTCTAGGCGGAGATTACAGGGAATGAAATCATAATCATCAACATTGCCATACAGATCATAGATTGATAATTTCCTCAGAGTAGGTGGGATAATAGCAGAATCATTAACGGGGGAAGACAGCCAAGGGGTACTCCTGCAATTGAGATCAGAACCAAGATATACCAGCCATATCGAGTTAGACATGATAATTTAAAAAGCATACCTTATTGAAGGCCACACAGAGGGTTTAAGATAGACACCGACACTATTTTTCAGTCTATAAACAAGACTATCAACTTGAAATTCCAAAGAGAAATCAGGGTCAGAAAGAAGCATCCAAGTGAAATTTTGAAGGGGAGCATTATTAAATAATCTGACATCCTTAATACCCATTCCTCCCATTATAACTGGCTTGATACAGTTTTTCCAGGAAACAGTAACAAGTTTCTTCTAGTGAGTTGAGCCTATCCAAATAAAATTTCTTATCATTACACTCAGTTGTTTAAGAAGAGAAACAATCCATCTATAGACAAAAAAGTAATAGACAAACATAGAAGTGATAACAGAGTTGACAAGGCAAACCCTCCCATCCTGGGACATGGTCTGCCCTTTCCAGCTTGCCAACTGGTTGGTAATTTTTGAGGTAATCCCCTCAAGCTGTGCATGTTTCCCCCTTCCTCATAACAAAGGGATCCCAAGGTAATTGAAGGGGAGTGAACCTGTTTTGACACCATGTCTACGAGAAACCCCATTTTGATTTAGGATTATAATTCCTTCACCGAATACAACAATGGATTTCTTCCAACTGATAACCTGACCTGAAACTTTTTCATAATGTGCAAAAATGTTCTTTATACAAGAGACTATTTTTTTATTAGCCTTACCAAATAGAAGAATGTAATCAGCATAAAATAAGTTTGAAGGAGAAAAAGAATACCTTTATAGGGATGGAAATTATACAATGGATAAAACATGGACTTATTAAAAGAGATTGAATAAAGTTTACATGTCCATAGAACCCCTTCTATGTTGATGGATGGTAGAGGAGTGAACCTTAAAAATTTAATAATCCTTTATGGTTAACTAAGTCATAATTTAATGGTTTCAATGCTACCTGGTCAATCCACAAAAATAGAAGACAATGTTTGGACCAATATATATATGGTTTCAAATCTACTTTACCTATACAAACTAGTAGAAGGAAATACATGAACCATTTGAATTATCTAATGATTACAATATCAAATAAGAATGGACTAACTTGAGATCACCTTGGATTTTAAGAGGAGAATACCTTGGGTCATAGGAACCCCTTTTCGATTCAATGATGTAGTTTTCATAGGTTAATACACAACTAGATTCTGGTTCGTTTCTATTCCTAGGATGCCCATTGTACCATCGCAGGGCACCCATTCATTATTCAAAGATACCTTGGAAACAATCCTTGGATCCAGTATTCACAATTTGGTGCCTTTGATACACTCCTTGGATCCAGTCCTTGCTTAGCTCTATTTTACCTTGGATTCACTCCTTGGACTCAGTAGGCACCTCATTATAGAATTCCTTGGATTATGATCCTGATATTGTACTCTTACCCCTTTGATAGGCTCAGATACTATTGAGTTAGATTTATGTGAGTTTACGTTACCATGGTTATTACCCTATAACTCCCATACTAGATAACATTTTCAGGTGGCCTTTGTACATCTTGAGACCTTTACTATATATTCTATGACAAGGTGATTTCAGTGTTGGATCCGCCTCACATAACCTATTAACATTAAATGGTAATTACGTAATTAATGAATTTGTTAAATTTTTAGACAGAATCAGAGGGATGAAGTCGGTACATGGTTATTTAGTTACACTGTACTTATTTATTTACTTTATATATGCATGAATGCACACTAATACATTAAATTACATGGGCCAGATGTTATATAAACCACTGGTGGTGTCCCACTAATATTTATATCACACCCTCTCCAGGAATCCTTTGGTACCTAGAGTAGATTAAATGGTTGCATGTATTGAAAAAGGGAAGCATACAAATTATAACTCTTGACTGTGTGATGATAGGATGGAACTTGATAGTTGATGACCGAGTAGGATCTCAAGATTCTTGGTGTAGGTTTTTTTTCTTTTACCTTCTGGAACATGTTATTCATGTTTTCTTGTATCGATGCTTTCCATTTTTCTAGTGACATGACAATACATCATCTTTGTTTGATTTGATACAATTATTGTTATTCTCGTTTATCTATTGAATTAGTTTGTTTCTGCTATTTATTTATATCATTTAAATTTATTTTTCTATTTAATCTTCCATTATATTCCATCCACTATGATGAACGATACTAATGAGAGCATAGTCTTTCCCATGATACACCCTAGAACCTCACATCTAGTTGGCATCCTCTGGCATTTGGGAAGATGAGCATTAAGCCATGTGGATCACTGGGCTCAGGGAACCCATTAAGTGGAATATGTGTCGAAGTTGTCACAAAGTATTATCAATGGTGGTTTATTTTCATGATTTAGTATTTGGATACAATAGATTAAATAATAGGAATGATTTGGACTTGTTCATAAGTCATGCATGGGCGTTGTGGACCCATGTTAGGGGTAAAAAAACCAATTTTCCTAAATTATTATTGTTACTCTACTTATGCCAATTACAGATGATATTATTTCATCAGTGAGTGAGACACATGACGTGTCCTGTAAATTGATAGTTAAAATTTTGAGAATTTTTATCATTCTAATCTAAATTATATGAGGTCAAGGAGTAATTCCACATGCATCATTATAAGAAACTAGAATTCACATTTCATTCATATTTCCATGCAATATAGGTGAACTTCACTACTTTTTATTGCTTCATATACTTGTGAATTTAGAGTGATGTTGTTATAGATGCTTATACTTGTATTACTATCTGTCTCTATTGATTGATTTACAATCTCAATTCATGAGGGGTATAATCCCTCATAGGTTCGGATGAGAAATTTAGTGAGTCGATCGATTATTCTATAAATAAAAGGGTGTTGTTTCTGGTGATAATTGTATGGGAAATGATTCATCTGAAATGGATATCCATTATGAAGTGAAACCAAGAATACTAAATGAATTGGTTTCACATCCATATCCATCCTTGTAATGTTTATGAAGGTAAAGAAGTGAACATGGAAATTAAATTCAAAATTACATGTAACTTATACTTGAGAGATTATTGATACCTGGTCGTATAAGCGGGACGTTTTGGGTAGTATGCCTTGGGTAGTGTGTTTTTTGATGTTCAACTTCTGTTAGTGATTATATATTTGTAACACCCCGACCGAGATGCCCGGAGCTGGTGCATTATTTTAATACATCGTAATGATTACAAGGAATCAAGTCCCAAAGGACTGATCAGTTTAGCAGTCAAGGAAAATGGAATACAAACATGAACGTTACATTACACATTCACTCACAACATAAAAAATCCGTAGACAATTCAACTATTCTTCTATAATAAACTGTCATATAAAATATAATACACTTATTGGTATCCTAGGAAAACAAAAATTAAGATATGGGTGAGATCAGATTCTCAGTACGGGTAAATAATTCTGGAGAAGCTTTAAAATTTTAAGGCAAGATGTATAATAAAAATAGAATCTTTTTTAAACATAATCATAAACATAATTTGGAAAAAATTAATATAACAGTACCATAAAAACATGAACATGTATATTCTTCTAGTTGAATAATGACATGTAATTACTAATTTTACAATGAGGGAATGCATTATGCCAGAGATCATAACCACATAATCATGGCCCCATGGAAAGACTATAAAAAAATATATTGTCAAGGACTTGTTCTAAGACACTAGTTTGTCTCATTAGACATGCCGATGCATCAACGATCTATAGTAGGCTCCACTCATCACATACTAAGTCCAATGCATACCTTATATGAAAATATTGAAACATAACATAGACATTAGTATTAAAACAAGAATATGAAATGTCAATAAATTAACCAAAAATCATGAATGGTATAAAAATAGAACATTTAGAGTCAATGATATCATAACTCATTCAATACAATATAGAACAAAGTATTATAATAAGTAAACCTCTATCATGAATAATAACCAGTAAAGGATGTTGACATAGTTGAAAATGATCAGCAAAACTCTTTTAGAGAAATATCCATTTTTTAGGAAATCATTTAAAAGTCACACAATTTATAAAGGAAGACTTTTAAAAGAAATTTTTGAATCAATTTTCCTAAATCACTTTGAAACATTTTAATGGAATTAATATTTTAAAACATTCATGTATGTATAGATAAATACATAAATAAATTTTCGAAACATGGACATTAATGAGAATGATTTAGAGGAATAAATAATTAAAAAATTTGAATTGATGTTTTTGTTAATGATTCACATAAAAATAATCCTTTTGAAAAAACATTTATTAAACATGGATTGGGAGTATATATTTATGTCCCAGTAAAAACTTACATAGAAATAATCTTCGATAATCATGAGATTGCGAAATTAACCGTTACCTTGTATATTTCTTTAGTCGAGGGCACATTTAACCTACTTTATAATAACTGTTGTAAGTTATTAAATTATTCTAGAACTATATTAATATTTATGATATCATATATGATTCATTTTTACTTTATAATACCAATTTAAATATAATTTACATAATAAAGTAAAATTTTGGGTAATAATCACTTTCATTATCGTACATGTTTTTACTTTTTATTCATTATCATATCACTTAGATCATGATTTACATACTTCCAGAATATAAAAAATGATTTATATATCATATATATTTATAATATAAATATTTATAATAGATAGATATGTGAAATAGAAACATCGTTCATGGAGATGGTAGTCTATACGTACGCATGAATATTGTTTTTGTTTTCTTATCATACAGTATTGAGGTATGTAAACGAAATATATTTATTTACATAAATATATATTATTATAGTAGAAATAATATTTCATATATGTCATACTTAATCAATATATATATATATATGTATAATTCTTAAATGGTGATAGTTGAAGATGAATCTCATCGTGTCATGGAGACGGTATGTCATACGTATGCATGAGCGACAATATGATTCTATTGAAGATAAAATTGCGTTACATTGGATGGTATATTATATATAAATAATCATTAAAATTATATATTCATTATTTAAATTAATTATACTAATTATTATACCCATCCAAATAATGTAGTGTTGAATAACAAAATACACCACGACGTGGAGACGATAAGCCGTATGTATGCATGTATGTTGACTTTTCCATTCATAGGTAGGCTAGAATATGGAATATTGTTGTACCACATATATAATAACATCTAAGTATATATAAGTTTCTCGAGTTATTATTTTTGTATGTAAACAACAATTAAAGAGATGTGGAAGATTAAAATACCTTTGAAATATGTGATGAATTAATTATCTCTTCTTCAGGTGTCAACATTTGATTTGAACAGAAGGGCTCATTATGTTGTATTTCTAATTAAATTTAGGCCTCTAGGTCGAGGTGAGGTAGTTGGGAGGATATTTAAGTAGGGTTTGTCTGAGCCAAATGGCTTCGGTGGTGTGATTTTGAGAGAAGGGGAAGTACCCTTTTATTAGAGAGGTGAGGGTCACTTTAGGAAAAGATTGAAATATTATTTTATTATAAAATCATATCTTGTTTATAATGTTTAAAAATATATTTTATTTGAGGATAAGGTCGGTATGGGTTGGAAAACTCTCAACCATTAGGTTTTAGACAAATCTTGGTCACCATATTAACCTTATCGTTTTGATTTAATTCTTAGTTTAATAGTTTTACTTTTACCATGTTTTCATATATTTTTATATTACATGGTTCATAACAATACTATAAAATTCCAAGATAACCTCAAGTTGTTTGTTAATGAAATATTAATCATTATATAAGTCATTTGGAAAAATCTTATATTTTTAGGTTTATTATATCATTTAATAATATAGTATTTGTTTTAAAAACTCATTTATGTCAATTTTGACACTATTTTGTATTTCGTTTTTGTAAAATTCATAACAACTTAAGTACTTTGAATAAAAACACTGAATAAACCCTAACATGTAATATTCACCTAGAAAATTTTTGTATTGTGCAAAAAAATTCAAATTATATTAATTTTAATATCTATAATATGATTTATTTGATTCCTTAATAATGAAAATACAGTGTAATCATTGTGTAATAAATAGATATAATTATTTATTATTTAAAAATTATAAAGAAAATACCATGATGTAAGAAATCATTTTATATTTATAATTAATACATACAGGGGAAATTATATTATGTATTACCCTTTATTGAAAATGTTTTGATTATTAAAATTTGAATTTAACACTTTAAACTCTTTTTTAAATAGAATAATAATAAATTTCATAATATAATCCATGTGGATAAAAAAGGATCATATTTTATTCTTATGGATTATTTAGGTCCAAATAAAATTAACCAATTGAATTAGGTCATGTGTTAGAGTAATTATAATTTCATAATTACATTTAATTACCCTATTTAATTTTAACCATAGTAAATAAAATTTTAAAGTTTTTATTCACCAAAAATTATTTTCACTCCATTTAACCATATATCACATACTGATATCAACCATCTCTCTCAAATTTTTGAAATTCAATTCATATAAGAAGTATAATTACATTTTATGAAAATTTTCAAATGTGTCTAGAAGGTTACTAAAAGACATTAAAGGTTCAATAATATTTTATAAATCCAATATTTTTATAAAATGACTCCAATTAATTACATTTGACTAATATAGGAATTAGTTATGTATTTTGACTTTAAAATAAATATATATTAAAATAATAATAATTTGAATAAATGCGGTTTTAAATAATAACGCTGTGTTTTTTACAATTCATCAAAAATTAATTTTTTTAGAAAAATACCTAAACATTTCTTTAAGTTAATTTTGATATTCTGAATCCAAAAATAAAATATATTTTACAAAATTCATAACATATAAGTTTCATTAATTAATTTAAAATTAATTCCAGTTGTCAAAACCAAAAAATGGGTTTTTAAAAATTAAAAACCCTCAAAAGATTCACAAGTGTTTATGTACAATTTAAATGTGAAATTACATATAATGACCTAAATTATATTAAATTATTAAAAATATAATCTAATAATACTTTAAAACCACTCAAAATAATAAATTAACACTGAAATTTATTTTGATTTAAAATGTTTTTTTCAATTAAAATCTAGTATTTTTCACTATTCATAAAAATATGAATGTTATCAGAAAAATACCAAAAATTTATCCAAACTAAATTTTTATGTCCTTATTTTCAAGAATAAGTTTATTTTGTCAAATTTAATATATAAAAGTGTCAAATATTGGATTTAAAAAACCGTTCCCCATTAAAGGGCGGTAAAATTGCATTTTTTGAAAAATAATTCCTTTATCTAGGAAATTGAATTTGTTCTTAAATTATGACTAATAAACTCATAATATGGATTTTAAAATTATATTTATTATATAAAATTAAAAATTCCTTTAATACTATTCAAAACTACCTTTTGGACGGCTAGTTTGTAAAGTTGTGGTGCGCTAGCAGTCGGTGTTGCTTGTAGCGCAAGCTATTGAATTACTTTAAAGATATAATGTGCTATGAAATACTATGGGTTTAAATTATCCCCTCCTTCAATAAATTGCATCCTCTCAATTTGAAAATTTTTTATGAAAATAAATAGTTAAAAATAGAAAATAACTTTGTTGAAAACCCACATCCGAAATAGGTTTAATAAAGTTTAGACTTAAAAAGAGAGAAAAGGAAATATAAAAGTGACCACAAAATTATAATCTCAAATAGGAGAACACCAGTGCAAATTTGAGACACATAATTAGAGAGAAAAATTAAAAATTTATAGGGTGTGATTGAGGTCATAAATCACATACAAGTGAACAATAAATGGAATATTTAGGGCCTCAAAGCCATAAATCTATGACGATTTAAATATCATCATTTCAACAAAACATAAGGTATTAGGATAAAATATTTTTGGTTTTAAGATCCCATACCTAATTTTTAATAATTTATTTATTCATAGAATTAGAGAAACAAAATACTTGATAAGTAGAGTTCCATCCTTCAACTAACTTCTACCACAAACTCATCATTCACTTCAAAATATAATAGAATTCAAAAATATTCTATTTATTTTAATATTATAAGGTTAGAAAAATAAAAATTTATATTTCATCTATTATAACATTTACAAAAACTACCTCATACAAATTAAGACATCATATAGGCTAGTGGTAGGTGATTCACCCTTGTCATCCTTCAGTTGCGGGTTCAAGTCTCGCCGCCTTGCTGGACACGATATATTATCGCCCGAACTTTGGGTTTTAATTTTTATAACATTATCAAAATAATCTTATTAAATGTTTTATACTTAGAAAATAGTATCCAATGTAAAAAATAATCCATTAGAACCATTATATTTATCCAAAATACTTCTGTTCAAACTCCCAGTTCAAAATTTATAAGGAAGGTCAACATAACATAATGAAGATCTATTTTTGCCACATAATCACATGAGAGTACTTTCATCATGTATGGTAACATCCTAAATTACCATAAAATCATATTGATTAAATTCATGCTCCCATATTCTTTATAGAATACTAGATATATTCATTATATCCAAAAATTTTGAATACTCCAACAATGATGGAATAAACAAACCACTAATCAGTTCTAAGGTAGTCAAGAATATATTGTATAATCTATCCAAATCAATCATCTCTTATTCAAAAAAAAACACCTCGGTATCCAGACCATATTAAGGATTATCATTCCATCAACCATGTATTTTCCAAAAATATTAACTTCTTGTTTAGTCCCTTTTCATAGTACCATATAATATAAAATCCACAATGAAATAGTACTAAAGTACAATCCATATTTATTTCCATAATTAATATAACCAATACATCATTGATACAATAGTCAAATTAATTAATTAATTAATAAAAATATAAGAACACTAATTATTTCCCTTCTTATGTGGTAGTATCATAACTTTATTATTTTCCAAAAGGATCATTTGGGGTATAATCTAAGGATTGGGACACTAATTCACGTAGTGTCCCAACTCCTTGCAAATGAAGCATTATACATTGGAATCACTTTTCTTACCGATGAAATCGTGTAATTTGTGTCTTTTTTATCCACACTTATATCAAACTCTCATTCCCTTCAAGTATTTACCATGGTTACTCATTCCACAGTTAACACATATGGAAAAAATCTTCTTTCCCTTCTTCCATTTGTCCATCATTATTTCTACCATTATTTGTTTTCTCGCTTCCCTATAAATCCATAGGACTTAGAGAATTCTTTACATATCATATTAAACACATGATACGATTTCTTCATATGACGAGAATACACGGGAGACTATTTCCTTTATAAATTTTGTCTTAAGACCATGAAAGTTATGATCCTTCTTACTCTTTGGATCATGCGTATTGTTGAAGTTTTCATTTTATCTTTTCGGAAGGATTTCAAAATAATGGCGTAAAATAGATTAGTTTATGAATTGTAATTCATAACATTAATCTTGTAAAATACATTACATAAATTAAGCAGTTTATGTAAATAATCCATATTAATAATAAAACTTCTTTGAGAAATTATTGACTCATAAATCCTTTATAATAGTTCGTAATGAAAATGTAAATTTATATGAAGCATATCCCGTGGTAGTGTCGTAACCAAGAGTGCAACAAGGCCTGTTGTTGTATACCAGGATACCCTAGGTCAAGCTCGAATAGCTTTTTCGGAGTTTTCACTCCTAGGTATATCTATTCTAGAGCCGACTCTACCTAATCATATCAAGATAGGGATGTATTGCTTGGAAAATTCCAAAAATATCTACTTTACCAAAATTCTACGATGTTCTTCTATAATAATCCTCAAAGTCTATCTTAGGGTAATGTTCTCTAATCAGTGTCTATCTAAATCAAGTTTCCAAGGATGGAAATAAAATTTCTATGATACCAACAATAACGCCCCTACCCCAGAAGCCCAGAGCCAATGCATTATTTTAATACAATGGCATGATTACATGGAATCAAGTCCTAAAGGAACAATTAGTTGAGCGGTCTTGGAAAATATATTAAAAACTTGAATGTTACAATACACATTCACAAACAACATAATGAAAATACTTTTAGAAAAACATTATTTTTCTAGATTAAACCTGTATTTAAATCATAATACACTTCTTGGAATCCTGGGAAAAGAAAACATAATAAAGCGGTGAGCTCAGATGCCTAGTAATTGTATATAATTTAGCAGAAGCTTTAAAATTTTATGGACAGATGTATAATTAAAACAAAAGACTTTTGAAACATAATATTGAAGATAATATGGAAAAAATAAATCTATCATCACCATATAAATACATGGATGAGATCAAAACATTCAAATTATATTTATTTTAATATCTAGAATATGATTTATTTGAATCCTTCATTAATAAAGAAAATACTGCACAATCACTATGTCATAAATTAATCTAATTATTTAATGTAGAAAAATTATAAATTAAATAACATGATGTAGGAAATCATTATATCTTTTTAATGAATATTTATAGTTGAAATTATATTATGTATAACCCAATATTAAAAATGTTTTAGTTATTATAATTTGAATTTAACACTTTTAACTATTCATTAAAGAAAATTAAAATAAATGTCCTAATATAAACTAAGTGGGTGAAAAAGGATCATATTTTATTTCCAAGGTTTATTTAGGTCGAAATAAAATTATCATATTGAATTAGGACATGTGTTAGGGTAATTTTAATATCATTATTACCTTTAATTACCTTATTTACTTTTAACTATGGTAAATAAAATTCAAAAGTAACTATTCACCAAAAATTAATTTCATCCCATTGAACCAAATTTAACAAATAGATGTCAACCATTTCTCTCGAATTTTTGAAATTCAATTCACAAAGTGTTAAAATTACATTTTATGCAAATTTCAAATGTTCCTAGAAGGTGGGTAAACGACGTTAAAAAGTTCAATAAAATTTTATATCTCCAATATTATTATAAAATGACTCCAAAAAATTAAATAGGACTAATATATGTATAATATATCTATTTTGACTTTAAAATAAATTAAAATGATAATAAAAATTATTTTATTATATTTTGGTTTTAAATAATAACGCAGTGTTTTTCACAATTCATCAAAATTTGATAGTTTTTAGAAAAATACAAAAAATTCACCCTAAGTTAATTTTTATATTAAAAATCAAAAAATGAATTTTATGTTACCAAATTCAAAACATATAAGTTTCATTGATTAATTTAAAATTAATTTTCATTGTCAAAACCAAAACGTAGGTTTTTAAAAAGAAAAAACCATCAGAAGAGTAACTTGTGTTTATGTCCAATTTAAATGATAAATTACTTATAATCACCATAATTATATTAAATGATAAAAATATAATCTAATTATACTTTAAAACCACTGAATTTAATAACTTATCCCTAAACATTATTTCGATTAAAAAAGTTCTTTTCAATTAAAATCAGGTATTTTTCAATACCCATGAAAATATAAAAGTTATTATAAAAATACCAAAAATTTAACCAAACTAAATTTTTTTGTCCTTAATATAAATAAGAAGTTTATCTTGTCAAATGAAATTTATAAAAGTTTTAAATATTGGATTTAAAAATCATTCGTCATTAAAAGGTGGTCAAATTGCATTTTTTGAGAAGTACTTCCTTTGTCTAAAAAATGGAATTTGTTCTTATATTATGCCTAAGAAACATATAATATGGATTTTAAAATTATATAGAGTATATAAAATTATAAATTTAGTTAACACTATTCATAACTGCTTATTGAAAGGTTGGTTTGGTATGTTGTGGTGCGCTCGCCCTCGGTGTTACGTGTAGCACAAGCGGGTGAATTACATTAAAGTGATAATGTACTATGAAATCCTATGGTGTTACATTTTCTCCCCATTCAATAATTTTAATCCTCCTAATTTGAATTTTTTTTGAATATAAAAGGTTAAAAGTATAAAATACCTTTGTGGAAAACCCACATCAGAAATAGGGTTAATAAAATTTAGACATAATAAGAGAGAAAGAGAAATGAAAAATTATCCACAAAATTATAATATCGAATAAGAGTACACTGGTTTAAATTAGAGAAACATAATTGGAGGGAAAAGGTAAATATAAATAGCTAGTAATTGAGTTCATCAATCACAATCATGTGAACAATAAATGGAATACTGAGGGCCTCAAAGCCATAAATCTATGATGATTTAAATACCATCGGTTCAAAAAAACATAAGGTATTAGGATAAAACATTTTTAGTTTTATGATCCCATCTATAAAGTTTAATAATTAATTTATTCATAGTATAAGAGAAACAAAAATAGTGGATAAGTAGAGTTCCATCTTTCATCTAACTTCTACCACAAACACATATTTCACTATGAAAGATAATATAATTCATAAATATTCAATTTATCCTAATAGTATAAGGTTCCAAAAATAATAAATTTATAATTTATCAATTAAACCATTTAAAAAAAACTACTTTATACAAACTAGGACATCATATAAGTCAATGGTAGGGGATTCACCAATGTTGATCTTCGATTGCTGGTTCAAGTCTCGCGGACTTCCCATATGTGATTGTTTGTCTCCCGACCTCCGGGATTTTTATAACAATCCAAAAATAATATTATTAAATGTTTTAACCTTAGAAAATGGTATCCAATGTCCAATATAATCCATTACAACCTTTAGACATATATAAAATACTTCTATCCTAACCCACGATCCAAAATTTATAAGGAAGGTCAACATAACTTAATAAACAACTCTTTTTGCCACAAAATAACATGTGTAAACCATCATCATGTATGGTAGCACTCTAAATTACCATAAAACCATATATATTACATTCATTCTCCCTTATTCCTTATATAATACTAGATATATTCCTTATATCCAAAAATTTTGGGTACTCTAACAATGCTGGAATAGACAAACCATTAATAACTTCCAAGGTTATCAAGAATATACTGTATAATTTATCCAAATCGACCATATCTTATTACAAAATCAATTCCTCAGTATCCGGACCATATTAAGTTATATCTTTCCATCAACCATGTATTTTCCAAAAAGTATAACTTTTTGTTGAGTAATATTTCTTATTACCATATAATCTGAAATCCTCAATGAAATAGTTCTACAGTACAATCCTTATTTATTTCTATAATTTATATAACTAGTACATCATTTATACAACAATGAAATGATATAATTAATTAATAAATATATAACAAAAATATTTATTCCTCTACTTCTGTGGTAGTATCATAAATCTATTATCCAATAGCATCATTTTGGGTATACTCTCATGAATGGGACATTGATTTTCATAGTGTCCCAACTCCTTGCAGATAAAGAATTGTACATTAGAAACATTTTTCTTACCCTTGAAATCATGTACATGGAGTCCTTTTTCTCCACACTTATAACATACTCTCATTACCTATAAAAATTTACCATGGTGATTATTTCCATTGTTATAACATATTAGAAAAATCATTCTTTCTATTCTTCCCTTTATCCATCGTCCTCTCTACCATCCTTCTCTTCTCTAGCTTCCCATCGAAGACAAATGACTCATAGAATTATTTACTTATCTTATTAACACATTCTATTATTTCGTCATATGATGAGAATACATGGGATACTATTTTGTTTTTAAATACTGGCTTAAGACCATGATAGATATGATCCTTCTTACTCTTTGGATCGTGTGTATTGCTAATTTTCTCATTCCTTCTTCGGGGAACCATTTCCTAACAATATTGTACACTAGGTTAGTCTATAAGTCACAATTCATAACTTCAATCTACTAAATTACCAAACATAAATTGAACAGTTTGTGCATATAATCCAAAATCATAAAAAAAAGTCTTTGAGAATTTATTTACTAATAAATAATTCATAGTGGTTTGTAAAAAAATTTAAATTTTTCCTAAGAATATCTTCCAGAAGTGTCGTAACCAAGAGTTTATCGAGGCCCTCTATCTTTTACTAGGATACCCCAGGTCAATACCAAATCACATTTTAGGAGTTTTCACTCATAGGTACAACTTTTCCATAACAACCTCTACCTACTCGTATCCAGACAGGGATGTATTGCTTCGAAAATTCAAAAAATATCTACATTACCAAAATTCTATGAAGTTGTTCTATAATAATCCTCAATGTCTATCTTAGGTAATGTTCTCTAATCAGAGTTTATCTGAATCTAGTTTCCATGGTTTGTACTAAACTTTCTATGATACCAACTGTAACTCCCTGACCCCAAAATCCAAGAGCCGATTCAATATTCTAATACATTAGAATGATTAAATGGAATCATGTTCTGAAGGACCAATCAGTTTAGCAGTCTTGGAAAATAGATTACATACATGAATGTTACAATATACATTCATAAACAATATAAAGAAATTTTTTTAGAACTCCATTATTCTTCTAGAATAAACATGCATATAAATCATAATACACTTCATGGCATATTGGAAAAAATCATAAGAAATGGGTGATCTCAGATGATTAGTAAGGGTAAATAATTTAGGGGAAGCTTTAAAATATTAATGAAAGATGTATAAAAAAACAAAAGTCTTTTAAAACATAATATTGAACATAATATGGAAAATATAAATCTAAAAATTCCATATAAACATCCACATGTATATTCTACTAGTCAAATAATCACATTTAATATCTAATTTCCTAAAAAGGTAATGCTTAATGCCACACATCATAACAACATAGTCAAGGCCACGTGCCAAGAATATAAATAAATTTTTTATTAAGGCCTTGTTTCATGACACCAGTTTGTCTCATAAGTCCTACTGATGCATATATGATCTATAGTGGGCTCCACCTATCACTTAAAAAGTCCAATGCATTCCACAAATGAAAATGTTGAAAAATAACATATACATTCCTATTAAAACTAGCATATGAAACATAAATACATTACCCATAAATCATGAATGGTATAAGAATAGAACATATATAGTCAATGATATCTTATCTCATTGAATACAATATAGAACATTTTATTATAATAAATAATCCTCAATCATGAATAATATCCATTAAAGGATGTTGACATAGTTGAAAATTTTCAATTGAACTCTTTGATAGAAATATCCATTTTTCATGAAATCATTTAAATGTCACACAATTTAGAAACAAATACATTTAAATGAAATTATGAATCAATGTTCCCCATACCACTTTTAATCTTTTGAAATGAATTAACATTTTAAAACATTCATGTACATATAGGTAAATCCTTAAAACCATTTTGAAAAAATAGACATTAATGGGAGTTTTTTAGATAAATAAATATTAAAATCATTTTAATTGATGTTTTAGATAATGATTCCATTAAAAAAAATCCTTTTGAAAACACTTTTATGAAACATGGATATGGATAATAAATATGTCCCAGTAAAAACTTAAACAAAAACAATATCGGATAATCATGAGATTGATGAATTAACCCTTACCTTGTACTTTCCATTAGTTGAGGGTACATTTGACATCTTGTATAATGAAAATATTATGTTATTAAATTATACTAGAACCATATTAATATTTTTTATATCATATATCCTTCATTTATTTCTTTATACAACCCATTTAATAATAATTTCCATGTTAAAGTAACATTTTGCGTTATAATCGATTTCATTGTTTTACATGTATTAAATTTTTATTATTGATTGTATCACTTAGATCATGATTTATATAATTACAGAATTTATTACATGATTTATATATCATATATATTCAGAATATAAACATTTATAATAGATAGATATATGAAACGGAAACATCGTTCATGGAGATGGTAGTACGTACATACGCATGAATGTTGTTTATGTTTTCTTATCATATAGTATGGAAGAAAGTAAACGACATATATTTATCTACATAAATATATATTATTATAGTATAAATATTAGTTCATATATCTCATACATAATCAATATATATTTTTATAAAAATTCTTTAATGGTGATCGTTGAAGATAAATCTCATCGTGACGTGGAGACGGTAATCCGTACGTACGCACCAGCAAAAATATCATTCTATCGATGGTAAAAATGGAGTTTAATTTAATTTTATATTATATAAATAAGAATTAAATTGTTATATTCATTATTTAAATTAAATATACTCATTATTATACCCATCCAAATAATGTAGTGTTGAATAACAAACTACACCACGATGTGGAGATGGTAAGCCGTACGTACACATGTATGGTGACTTTTCCATTCATAGGATAAATAGAATAATGAATATTGTTGTAACATATTTATAATAACATATCTGTATGTATAAGGTCCTAGAGTTATTGTTTTAGTATGGAAACAATAAATACAATTGAAGCACATGAAGAACCTTACTTTGAGAGGGGTGATGAAATAATTACCTTTTCATTGGGTGTTGCCTTTTGATTTGAACAAAATGAATCCTTAGGTTTGATTTCTGATCAATGTAAGGCCACTAGGTAAACACGAATATAGTAGGGAGGACATTTGAATAGGGTTTGGCCAATTCAAATGGATTTGGGGGTGTGATTTTGAGAGAAGGTGATGTACCCTTTTATAATATAGGTATGGTTCACTTCAATAAAATATTGTGATATTATTTTATTTTAATATTATTTTAGGATTATAATAGCTACAAGTGGATTTAGTTTTAGGAGAAGGTGGGTATGGGTCGAAATACTCTGAACCAATAGGTTTTTGGAAAGTTTATATCACCATATTAACAATATTTTTTATATTTAACTATTAGTTTAATAGTCTAAATTTTACCATGTATTTTTATATTTTTATATTACATTGTTAATAATCATACTATAAAATGACAAGATAACCTCAAGTATTTAATTAATGACATATCAAGCAATATATAAGTACTTTGGGCGAACCTTATATTTTAGTATTATTATATCATTTATTAATATAGTATTGTTTTTTAAAACTTATTTATGTCAATTTTGACACTATTTAGTATGTGGTTTTTTTGAAAGTAATAAAAAATATATTACATAACACAAAGTACATTGAATCAACCATAATATGTCATATAATCATATAAAATTGTTGGACGGAATCAAAACTTTTAAATTAAATTTATTGTAATATTTATAATATCCTATATTTGATTCCATCATTAATAAGGGAAATCATGCATCATCATTGTGTCATAAATAAATTTAATAATTTAATGACTAAAAATAATAAATAAACTGCCATGATGTAGGAAATATTTTTATATTTCTAATGAATATTTACATTCAAAATTATATTATGTATAACCCTATATTAAAAATGTTTTATTTATTATAATTTGAATTTAACACTTTTAACTCATCTTTAAATCAAATAATAATAAATGTCTTCATCTAATCCAATTTGTTCAAAAAGGATCATATTTTAATAAAAAGGTTTCCTTTCATCTAAATAAACTTATCCAAAAGAATTAGGACATGTTTCAGGATAATTATAATATCATATTTACCTTTAATTACCCGATTTACTTTTAATCGAGGTAAATAAAATTCCAAAGTTATTATCACCAAAAATTATTTTCATGCTATTGAACCACATTTTACTTAGTAATATCAATTGTGTCTCTGATATTTTTGAAATTGAATTCACAAAACTGGTAAAATTAGATTTTATGCAAATTTGCAAATGTGTTTAGAATGTGGGTAAAAGATGTTAATAAGATCAATTAAATTATATATATATCTAATCATATTATAAAATGACATAAATAAATTACATTGGACTAATATAGGTATTATGTATATATTTTTACATTCAAATAAATTTAATTAAAAATCATAATTATTTATATAAAATTCGGAATTAAACAATAACGTAGTGTTTTTCACTATTCATAAAAAATTGTAAGATTATAGAAACATAAAAAAAAATCAACCTAAGATAATTTTAATATTCCAAATCAAAAAATTATGTATATTTTACCAAACACAAAACACATAAGTTTCATTAAATAATTTAAAATTAATTTACATTGTCAAATCCAAAAAGTGTGTTTTTAAAAAGATAAAATCATCAATATATTGACATGTGTTTATGTCCAATTTATATGTGAAATTAAATATAATGACCTAAATTATATTAAATGATAAAAATATAATCTAATAATTATTTGAAACCAAGAAAATAAATAATTTAACACTAAAAATTATTTTGATTAAAAAATTGTGTTTCAATTAAAATTTATTATTTTTCATTATTCATCAAAATATGAATGTTATTAGAAAAATACCAAAAAAATTTCAGAACATTATTTTGAGGTCCTATTTCTAAAAAATATGATTATTTTCTCAAATTTAATATATAAAACTGTCAAATATTGTATTTTAAAAGCATTGGCCATTAAAAGGTGGTAAAATGGAAATTTTTGAAAAATACTTGATTTATTGGAAAAATGTAGTTTGTTCTTATATTATGCCTAATAAGAAATTAATATTGATGTTAAAATTATATATAGTATATAAATTTGAAAATGAAGTTAATACTATTCATAACCACTTTCTGTAGAGCTAGTTTTGTATGTTGTGGTGCCATCAAGCTCCGTAATGTGTGTAGCACAAGCTATTGAATTACATTAAAGAGATAATGTACTATGAAATCCTAGGGTGTTACATTCTATGCTCCTTCAATAAATTTTATCCTCACAATTTGAAATTATTTTTCTAAAATAAAAGGTTAAAATTAAAAATTACCATTGTGAAAAACCCACATCAGTAATAGGGTTAATAAAATTTAGACTTAATAAGAGGGAAAGAGAAACGAAAAAGTCACCAAAAAATTAAAATCATGAGTAGGACAAAAGTTGTGGAAATTAGAGACACATAATTAGAGGAAAAGTAAATATTTATAGGTAGTGATTGAGGTCATCAATCACAAACAAGTGAACAATAAATGGAATATTGAGGGCCTCGATGCCATAAATCTTTAATGATTTTAATACCATCGGTTCAACAAAACATAAGGTATTAGGATAACTCATTTTTGGTTACATGATCCCTTCCATAATATTTAAGAATTAATTTTTTTCATGGAATAATAGAATCAAAATACTTGAGAAGTATATTTCTATCCTTCAACTAACTTCTACCACAAACTCATCTTTCACTTCAAAACATAATAAAATTTAAAAATATTATATTTATCCAAATAGTATATGGTTCTAAAAATAATGAATTTATAATTTTTATATCATACTATTTAAAGAAAACTGTATTATACAAACTAGGACATCACGTAGGACAATGGTAGATGATTCACCCATGTCATCCTTCTATTGTGGGCTCATGTCTAGCGGCCTTACCAGACGCGATGGGTTCTCGCCCGAACTCCAGGTTTTCCATTTTATAAAAATCAAAAAATAATGATATTAAATGTTTTAACCTTAGACAATAGTATCCAATTTCAAACATAATACATTCCAACCTTTAGACTTATACAAAATACTTCTGTCCAAACTCACGGTCCAAAATTTATAAGGAAGGACAACATATCATAATGAAGATATCTTTTTCCATTATAATAACTTGTGAGTACCTCCATCAGGTATGGTAACACCCTGAATTACCATAAAACCTTATTGATTACATTCAATATCCCTTGTTCATTATAGAATACTAGATTATTTCCTTATATCCAAAAATTATGAATACTCAAACAATAATGGAATAAACATAACATTAATCAGTTCTAAGGTAGTCAAGAATATCCAGTATAATTTACCCAAATCAACCATCTCTTATTCCAAAATCACTTTTTCAGTATGAGGACCATATTAAGGTTTATCATTCCTTAAATCATGTATTGTCCAAAATGTTCTACTTGTTGTTGAGTCACTTTTCTTAGTACCATATAATATCAAATATTCAATGAAAAAGTACTTCACTACAATCCGTATTTATTTCCATATTTAATATAACCAGAACATCATTGATACAACACTAAATTTACATAATTAATTAAAAAAATATATGATCACTAATTATTCCTCTTCATATGGATTAGTATCAAACCTTGATTATTATCATGTAGCATGATTTGGGGTATACTCTGATGATTGGGACATTGATTCGCGTAGTGTCCCAACTACTTATAGATGAAGCGTTGTAAATTTGAAACATTTTTCTTAACCTTGAAATCACATTCGTGGTGTGATTTTTCTCCAAACTTATAACAAACTCACATTACCTTCAAGCATTTCCATGGTGATTCCTTCGACATTTGTCACATTTGAGAAAATCCTTCTTTCCCTTCTTCCATTTATCCATCTTTCTCTCTAATATCCTTTTATTCTCAAGCATCCCTTCAAATCAATAAGACTCATAGAATTATTTACATATCTTATTAACACATGATACTATTTCTTAATATGATAAGATTACATGGGTTACTATTACCTTTATAAATGATGGCTTAAGGTAATGAAATATATGATCCTTCTTACTCTTTGGATCATGCGTATTGTTGAAGTTCTCATTCCTTGAACTGGGCATTATTTTCAGACAATGGCGTACACTAGGTTAGTTTATGAACCATAATGCATAATTTTAAACCTGTAAAATACCAAACATAAATTAACAAATTTATGCATATAATCTATAATCATAAAAATAATTCTTTGAGAATATATTTACTCATAAATCCATCATAATGGTTTGAAAATAAGATGTAATTTTATCCAGAGCATATCCCCTGGGAGTGTCAAAACCAGGAGTGCAGCAAGGCCTATTTTTATGTACTAGGATACCTCGGGTCATGCCCGAAACTCCTTTTGGGATTTTTTACTCCTATGAAAATCTGTTCTAGAGCTGCCTCTACGTGCTCGTATCCAGACATGGATGTATTGCTTGAAAAATTCAAAAAATCTTAAAATTACCCAAATTATAGGATGATCTTTGATACCAATCCCAAATTTCTATCTTAGGGTAATATTTTCTAATCAGAGTTTTCTAAATCTAGCTTCCATGTTTGGTACTAAAACTTCTTTGATACCAACAGTAACACCCCGAATCAGAAGCCCGAAGCTGGTACATTATTTTAATTCACTGGCATGATTATAAGGAATCATGTCCTGATGGACCAATAAGTTTAGTATTCTTGGAAAATAGATTACATACATGAATGTTACATTAAACATTCACACACAACATTAAAAAATTCTTTTATAATTCCATTATTATTCTAGCTTAATACTTCATATATAACATAATATATTTCTTGACATCCTGGGAATACAAAACCTAAGAAAGGAGTGAGATCAAATACAAATTAAGGGTAAATAATTTAACAGAATCTTTTAAATTTTAAGGCTAGATGTATAATAAAAACAAAAGCCTTTTAAAACATAAAATTGAATATAATATGGAAAAAATAAATCTAACATTACCATATAAACATACATATGTATATTCTACTAGTCGAATAATCACATGTAATAACTAATATCATAATGAGGGAATGCATAATGCTGGACATAATAACCACATAGTAAAGGCCTCGTGCCAAGACTATAAATAAAAAAAATTTAAGGCCTTGTTCCAGGAAACTAGTTTTTCCCATGATACCTACTGATGCATTGAGGAGCTATATCGGGCTCCACCCATCACTTACTACGACCATTTAATTCCTCACATGATAATGTTGAAACATAACATAGACATTCATATTAAAAATATCATAAAAAACGTCAATACTTTACCCATAAATCATGAATGGTATTGAAATATATCATTCATGGTCATAGATATCATAACTTATTTTAAACAATATAGAATATTTTTTGAATAAATAAACTTCAATCATGAAAAATATCCAATACAGGATATTGGCATAGTTGAGAATGATCAGTAAAAATATTTTAGATAAATATCCAATTTTTCTAAAATCATTTAAAAGTCACACAATTTAGAAAGGAAAACATATAAAACGCATGTTTGAATTAGCATTTCCCATTCCACTTTGAATATTTTGAAATTAATTAACATTTTTAAAACCTTCACATTTATATAGGTAAATCCTTAAAACCATTTTGAAAACATGGACATTAATGATAATTATTTAAAGGAATAAATATTTAAATAATTTTAATTGATGTTTTAGTTAATGAGGCCATAAAAAATACTTTTTAAGACTATTTTATGAAATATTTACATGTATAATATATATGTCCTAGTAAAAACATACACATAAAAAATCTTGGATAATCATGAGATTGAGGAATTAACCCTTACCATGTACTTTCCTTTAGTCGAGGGTACATTTATCCTATTCTATAATGACAATAGTTTGATATGAAATTATACCAGAAACATATTAAAATTTATGATGTCATATATGATTCATTTATTACTTTATACTACCCATTTAATAATAATTTCCATGTTAATCTATCATTTTGGGTAATAATCGATTTCATTGTCGTATGTGTTTTAACTTGTAATTCTTGATCGTATCCCCTAGATCATGATTTACATAATTCCAGAATATAAAACATGATTTTTATATCATATATATTAAATATAAAAATATTTATAATAGATAGATATATGAAATGGAAACATCCTTTATGGATATGGTAGTCCGTACGTACGAATGAATGTTGTTTCTGTTTTCGTATCATATAGTATAGAAGCAAGTAAACAACATATATTTATCTACATAAATATATATTATTCTAGTATAAATTTTAATTAATAAATATCATACATAATCAATATATATATATATATATATATATATATATTATTGAATGTTGATCCTTGAAGATGAATCTCATCGCAGCTTAGGGATGGTAAGTTGTACGTACGCACGGGCGACAATATCATTCTAATATTAGTAAAAATGGTCTTTAATTGGATGGTATATTTTATATAGAATAATTAATATGTAATATTAATTAATTATACTCATTATTATACCCATCCAAATAATGTTGTGTTGAAGAATAAACTACACTACGATGTGGAGACAGTAAGCCGTACGTACGCATGTATGGTTACATTTTCATTCATAGGATGAATAGAATTGTGAATATTTCTGTACCATATTTATAATAACATCTCAGTACATAGAAGGTACTAAAGTTATTATTTTAGTATGGAAATAACAAAAAAAGATGAAGTGGAAGAAGAAAATTACTTTGAAATGGGTGACGAAATAATTTCCTTTTCTTTAGGTGTTGGCTTTTGACTTGAACAAAATGGATCCATAGGACGACATTATGATCAATGCAAGGCCTCTAGGTAGAATTACAAGTATTTGGGAGGATTTTTTAATAGTGTTTGTCTGATACAAATGGATTTTGAGGTGTGAGTTTGAGAAAAGGTAAAGTGCCCTTTTATAAGAGAGTTGACGGTCACTTTTGGAAAATCTTGAAATATTATTTTATTATAAAATAATTTTTGGTTTATAATGGCTCTAAAAGGATTTATTTAGTGGAAGAGGTGGGTATGGGTCAAAAAAATCTCAACCAACAGGTTTAGAAAAGTTTAGGTCACCATATAAACCTTATATTTTAGATTTAACTCGTAGTTAAATAGTCTTACTTTTACTGTGTCTTCTTATATTTTCATATTACACAGTTAATAAACATACTATTAAATGACAAGGGATACTCAAATGGTTCATTAATCGCATATAAATAATTAAATAAGTACATTGGATGAGGCTTATATTTTTAGGATTATTATATCATTTATTAATATAATATCTATTTTATAAACTCATTTTTCTCAATTTTGATACTATTTATTATTTGGTTTTTGTGACATTATAAACAACTTGATTACTTCAAAAAAATATATTAAATCAAACCAAACTTGTCATATTCACCTATAAAATTCATGTGTGGTATAAAACCATTCAATTAATTATTATTTTAATATTAATAATATCCCTTATTTGATTCATTCATTAATAAGAGAAATACTACATCATAATTGTGTCATAAATAAATTTAATTATTTAGAGTCTAAAAATTAAAAATAAAATACCATGATCTGGGAAATTATTTTATATTTCTAATGAATATCAACAGTCAAAATTATATTATGTACAACCCATTATTGAAAATGTTTTAGTTATTACAATTTGATTTTACAACTTCTAACACTATTTTAAATAAAATAATAATAAATGTCCTAATATTTTCCATGTTGTTCAAAAAGGATCATATTTTATTCCTAAGGTTTATTTAGTTCGAAATAAACTAATCCAATTGAATTAGGATATGATTTATGGTAATCATGATATCATTTTTACTTTTAATTACCCTATTTACTTTTCACCGTGGTAAATAAATATTAAATGTTACTATTCACCAAAAATTATTTTCATCCTATTTATCCACATTTTACTTACTGATATCAACTAATTCTCTCATATTTTTGAAATTCAATTCACAGAAGTGGTAACATTATGTTATATGCAAATTTTCAAAAGTGCCTAGAATTTAGGTAAAAGACGTTAAAAAGTTGAATAAAATTTTATATATCTAATATTATTATAAAATGAATCCAATAAAATATATTGGACTAATATAGGTATTATGAATCTATTTTGAATTTAAAATAAATTTAAATAAAAATATTAATTATTTAAATAAAATTCAGTTTTAAACAATAACATAGTGTTTTTGACTATTCATCAAAAATTGAATGTTTTTAGAAAAATAAAAAAATTAAACATAAGTTAATTTTAATATTATGAATCCAAAATTGATGTCTATTTTACCAAATTCTAAACATATAAGATTCATTAATTTATATAAAATTAATTTCCGTTGTCAAAACCAAAAAGAATGTTTTTAAAATGTAAAAACCATCAAATGATTGACGTGTGTTTATGTCCAATTAAAATTTGAAATTACTTATAATGACCTAAATTATATTAAATTACAAAAATATAATCTAATTATACTTTACAACCAATCATATTAATTATTTAACCCTAATAATTATTTCGATTAAGAAATTTGTTTTTAATTAAAATTTACTATTGTTCACTATTTATCAGAATATGAATATTATCAGAAAAATAAAAAAAATTTATCCAAACTAAATTTTTATGTCCTGATTCTAAAGAAGATGTCTGTTTTTTCAAATTTAATATATTAAAGTTTCATCCACTGGATTTAAAAAATTTTCTCATTTAAAAGGCCGTAAAATTTCTTTTTGTGAAAAATACTTCCTATATTTCCAAAATTGAATTTTTCATATATTATTCCTAACAAAAAAGTAACATGGATGTTAAAATTTTATGGAGTATATAAAATTAAAAATGCAGTTAATACTATTCATAAACGCTTTTTGAATGGCTAGTTTGGTAAGTTGTGGTGCGCTCGAACTCAGTGTTGCATGTAACACAAGCTATTGAATGACCTTAAAGTTACAAAATAATATGAAATTCTATGGCGTTGCAACATTATGGCTCTATACTTGTTCTAAGATGTGTTATTTTCCTTTTTTGACCAATTTCACCGCATCATCCTCCTATCGTTCGCCAATAGGGTGGTGAAGACCATGCTTCAGACATGGTGAGCCTTAAGCCACTAGTCATAGTTACAGAAGTTCCAATTGAGGAATGTCATATTTCACTTCATACATGCACTAATTATAATGTCCATGGTAGTTTTGAACATCTGATTATGTTCATGCAAGGTGCTCCACAGTTTGCACCTACGATGGCTGATCTGACTCGCGAGTTCCAGCAACAGCATCCTCCTACCTTTTTAGGGGATGGTGGTTCTGAGGCTGTTGAGTCTTTCTTAGAGGCTATGCTATCTATCATTGAGAATTTAAAAATGCATCCAGAGAAAGGGTCTTGCTTTCTACATACATGTTTTGTGATTCATCTAAGCATTGGTGGGTTGTAGTTACTCCGGACACTCATCATCATGGCATGTTATGGGTTGAATTTTGGACTGCCATTTATGATTAGTTCATTCCTCATGCACTTAGGGTTGATATAGTTAGAGAGTTCATGCATATCGAGATGTTCTTTATGTTAGTTATGGATTATTCTTCACATTTCAGTGATTTATGATGCATTTTACTGCTTTTAGCTGGTGATGAGATTTTGCGTGATACACATTTTGAGGATGGGATTCAGTACTCCATGCTACCTCATGAGAGTGTCTTTCACCATCGTACATTTTCAACAATATTTGATCAGTCCCTTATCACTGAGCATAACCCGAGGGATGGCACAAGTACAAAATTTAATACACAAGTGCTGTGTCAGACCATTAGTTCTTCTGTTGGCAGGAAAAGATCCCTCAAGGTTTTTTGTTCATGTAGTGGTATCCTGAGTATCCAGTTTGATAGCTCTATGGTGTGTCATCAGTGTGAAACAACTAGGCATAAAAATCCCCAATATGATAGAGAAACTATAGAGTGTCTATCTTATAGCCATATGGGTCATTCTTAGTACTTTTACAGGACCTTTCCACCAGTGTCGAGTGGAATATGATTTGTGCCAGATCCTCCTTCAAGAGAAAGTTCTTTTATGCCGCCTCAGGAGGGGAGTTCGAATAGTACCAGTAGGTATGCTGAGGAGGATGTCGTGGCCATGGTAGTTCGAACCTTGATAATCAGTAGCACCTGCAAAGCAATCATGATCATTGTAGTCCATCTGTTTCACAAGACCACAGATCTGGTCAATTTCATGCTTTACATCCGATACCCGAGGATCAGGTTTTGAGACCATTTATAATACGAGGTACTATTCTTGTATCCTCTATTATTGTCTCCTATTTTTTTATACAGGTGCTTCAAAATATTTCATTTCTATATATATCATGGAATGTCTCAAATTAGATATACAATATCACTATGGTGTAATGACCCTCGATACACAGTTGGGAATACATACAGAGGGAAAAAAATTGTAGGGACTAGCCCCTAGAGGTAGGAAATCACACATTATGGGGTAATCTCTTAGTCCTCAAGATGATGGGATTCGATATCATTCTTAGGATGGACTGGCTAGTCCACTCTCACACCTTTGTTGACTGCTATCACTGCAGGGTCTCTCTTACATCACTAGAAGGAAGATGTTATTTTTTTAAAGGGGAGTGGGTTGTCCAGGATGGGAGAGATGGACCAAATCATAATGGGCTATGTGGAGTGACTTCCCAGATTGGAAATATTTTCATGGATGATCATGCTTTTATTCGAATAGAATTCCCTCCAGTAGTTGATCTTTTCAGGGATGCCTTTCATGATGAATTATTGGATAACCTCTTTAGATAGAGGTAGATCTTACAATTTATCTTGTTCCGGGAGAATCTCCAATGTTCATTCTTCCATATAGGATGACACCTACTAAACATCAGGAGCTCAAGAGGTAGATTGGGGACCTAGAGGACAAAGAATTTGTATGTCCTAGTACACCCACATGGGGGTTCACTCGTGTTTTTCGATAAGAAGAAATATGAAACTCTTCATCTATGCAGGTATTATAGAAGGTTGAACTATATTACAATCAATAACCTGTATAAAATTCCTAAAATTGATGATCTCTTCGACTACCTCTAGGGAGAAAATGTATTCTCACTGATTGACTTGAGATCGAGTTATCATCAGGTTCATGAAAGACCATAAGACATTCCTCGTACAAAATTCAGTGCAGGGTATGGTCTATACGAGTATCTTGTTATGATGTCTGGTCTTATGAACGTGCATTACATTTTCATGGCATTGATGAATAGGGGTTTCCAACCCTATTTGGACTCTTTTTTCGTGGTCTTTGTGGAAGAAATATTTGTGTATTCTCGTACTAATAACAACCATGAAAAACATCTTGAGATTGTTCGGAGTACACTGAGAGATCATCATCATTAGGCCAAGATTGTGACAAATGACTTTTGGATCGAAAAATTCCACTTCTTGGGTCATATTACCTGAGAATCAGAAGTTTCTATTGATCTTGAAAAGGATAGTGCTATTGTTTCTAGGGAGCAGCCCAAGAAAGTGTTTGATATAAAAAGATTCTTGGGGAGAGATGGGTATTACATACCTTTTATATAAGACTTATCACATCTTTCTTCACCTATTACTGGACTTACAAAGATGGGTGTTATGATCCAGTGGTTAGTATGATGCGAGAAATCCATTCCCGAGATGAAAGGGAGGACCGTCTCTGCACTGATTCAAATTCTTCCAGAACATGGTAAAGGTTATATTGTCTTATGTGATGCATCATGAATTATACTAGGATTAGTGTTGATGCAGGAAGAAAAATTATATGGGTACATATCTTGACAGTTGAGGCCTCATGATATAAATTACTCAACACACAACCTCTAGCTAGCAGCAGTTGTCCACTCCATACATACATAGAGACATTATCTATTGGGTGAGGTCTTTGTGGTTTATATGGATCACAATAGCCTCAAGTATATCTTTTCTAGGAATGAAATGGATATAAGACATTGGATATGGTTCAAATATTTACTGTCTTTTGATTTTGATATTTCCTATATGCCTTGAAATGGCAATGTGGACTTTGACGCATTGAGTCAGAAAACTCAATCACATGTCCTAAAGGAATCCAGTGATGAATAAATGTTAGAGGAACTATTTTCTAAACTTCACATAGAGATTCTTGTTTTTCACGAGCAGTCTTACCTCCCAGCCATAACAGTTACCTCTTCCCTCCCTGAGAAGGAGAAGAGTTTTACATTTTTATATCCCCAAGGATTGGTTCTCTATGAGTGTATATCAAGAGATAACCCACATTCGGATTGGTATATGGACAGAGTCAATATCTTATGTTTATGCAGACATATTTGGGTTCCTAAAGATATGAGAGAGAATTTGATGAAAGAGCCCCACACTTCGTAGTGGTCCGTTCATCTATGAATCTCAAATATGTATCGAGATATTTGATGCCAGTAATGGTGGCCTGGAATGAAATGTGAGATTTCCAGATTCATCACTAGGTGTTCCACATATGAGTAGGTGAACGTGGAGCACCAGAGACTTGCAGGCTTATTATATCCACTTCCAGTACCGAAATGGAAATGGAAAGATGTTTCTATGGATTTTTTAGTAGGCTTACCTAGGTCTCTGAGGGGTAGTGAAGCTATCTGAGTAGTCATTGACCGACAAACGATATCATCCCACTTCATTCCTATATGATATACTTTATAAATTGATGATTTGGAAAGACTATTTGTCTGAGAAATCATACGACTACATGAGGTTCCACATACTATCATTTTAGATAGGAATTCCTGGTTCATTTCATAGTTTGGGAAGGGTTTATAGAAAGCTATGGGGACTCAGGTTTTATTAAGAACCGATTTTTACACTCAGACTGATGGACAATCAAAATAGACGATACACGTTTTAGAGGATATACTCCAAGCATGTGTCATTGATTTCTGAGGTTCATGGGAGAATCATATCCCTATTTTCGAGTTCTCTTATAATAATAGTATTCATTCAACAATCCAAATGGATAATTTTGAGGCCTTATATTATAGGACATAATGTTCAACCTTGTGTTGTCTTGATGCAAGTGATGTAGTCCATCTAGGTCCTCATCTCTTTCAGGATACATTAGAACAGGTCCAGATGATAAGGAACACAATGACTACTGCTAAGTCTACAAAGAAATCTTATGTTGATTGATGTCGATGACCTCTTGAGTTTAAAGCTATGGATCGGGTGTTCCTTTAGGTGTCACCCAGGCTAGAGAATAAATGTTTAAGGAATCAGGGATGGTTGTTTCCTCGTTACGTCTGGCTATTTGAAATTATATAGAGTGTCAGGATGGTAGCCTATCAGTTACTACTACCTTAGAGGTACCATTCCATGCATGAAATATTTTACATCTCACAGATTCTATAATATCATGATGACTCATCTCATACCATTGATACCATGAAAGTTGAGTTAGATTCCAATGCTACCTACGAGGAGTATTCAGTACGCATCATTGACTAAAGAACATAGGTTCTCCCAGGAAAGTTTGTCCCTCTTGTACGGGTGTTATGGAAACACAGACAAGTATAGGATAAGACATGGGAGAGGGGAGACAGTGTATGTGCTCAGTGGCTAGAGTTTTTCTAAGATAGTTTTTCCTTACCTTTCATAGCAGAACTCAGGGGTTAGTTCTTTTAAGGGGGAAAACCGTAAAAACCTAGTTCTCCACTCTTAAATGGATCATTTAAGTTTCAGTTTAAATCCTTACTTTGGACATAATTTTGATGCCTATTGAGTTAGTAATGGTTACATGGATGTCTGGGGATTATTCAAGGCTCAAACCCCATTTTTGGAGATAATAGACCCGGCACATAGTTTCGAGTAAACCATGCAGGATTTCTGCACAGTTTTCCAAAAGGTGCGGATGGGTTTATTTTTGACAAATCCACCTCGCATGGATGGTGCATGGACATGCATACTAACCATGCAAGAACAAAATTTTGCTAGGTATCCATGCATGGAATGTACATGGTTTGATAAAATAGTGCAGAGGATCTGATTTCGGGAATAACCATTCCGCATAGTTTGTGCACAGTTTGAAAAACCTTGTTGAAAATCTGTTCGTGGGTTATTTTGTGGGTAAATTGTCAATTTTTCCCTTAATGTTTTTTAATCATACTATTTATTACTAACATGAAATACAATATTATTTTCATCTATTTTCACTAATATGATTTTTTTAAGGCCAAGGTTAGGGATCGAGAGATATCCTTCGTCCGACATTCGATAGAGCTTCTGTTCATCACATTTAATGTGCAATGCTAAGTAATCGAGTCATTATTATCAATTCGTGTTCTCTTTCAATCTTGATTTTGATATCTAAATGTGAGAGATTTTTTCATTTTCATAAATATAATTCGATCCGAGGAAAATCAAGGGACTATACCGGAGGAGAATGATCATACAACCCTATAGTGGGTGGTCTATAATGTTTTCTTATAGATTGTAAATTTTTGAATGTTTGTGTGGGGCATACCTACTTTTTTGGAAACTGTTTTTTAATTTTAAACTCCATGGTTATATATGTCAGATTCATATAGTCGTGCTATTTCCAAATGTGTGATTAGTTATTAGGGGATACACCTACAACTCAATCCACCTCATATCAAATATTATTCCATAATTCAGTTTTTAGTGTTTCGAATCTTTTGAGACATTGTTTAGGTGTGAATTTTCTTGAACTTCATAAATGTGCGCCTTATTATAATAAATGGATTATTATTAAATAAAAATCCATAATGTCATGTACCATGTATTCCCACCGCTTTACCCACCTAAGTTAAGTGCTTAAAATGATTATTAAATGTGAAATATGAAATGACAAGTATATTAAGTATAAAACGTGGAATAATTAAAAGAGATTTAATAAAAGTTAAATGTACGTAGAACCCCTTTTCTGTTGATGGAAGGTAGTGGAGTGAACCTAAATTATTTAATATGCCTTAATGGTAAACTAATACTTAATTAAATGGTTGCAATGATACTTGGTATATCCACACTAATGGAAAACAAAGAGTGGACCAATAAATAAATGGTTTCAACTCTACTTTAAATATCCACATGAATGGATGGAAATACTTGAACCAAGTGAATTATCACTTGATTACAATATAAAATAGGAATGGACTAACTCAAGCACTCTTTGGATTTTGAGAGGAGAATACCTTAGGTCTCTGGAACCCCATTTCGATTCAAGGATGCAGGTTTTTAGCTTGATACCCACCAAGATTCAGGTACCTGTGTATTCCTTGTATGCCCGATATACTACTATAGAGTCTCCTTTCTTTATTCCAGGATACCTCGAACACACTCCTTAGATCCATCAATGACAAGTTGGTTCCATGGTTACACTCTTTGGACCCAGTCCTTTCTTAGCCCTGTTTTACCTTGCATTCACTCCTTGGACTTAGTAGGTGCCTCATTGTGAAATGCCTTGGAAAACAATACTTGAATTAAATTTTACCCCTTATCTAGAATCATATACTACTGAATTATCTTTCATTGTGTTTATGATTCCTTGGTTATTTCCTTAGAACTACCTCACTCGATATCATTTTCTGGTATCCTTTTCACATCTTGAGACCTTCACTACATGTCCTATCATGAGGTGATGTATGTGTCAGCTACACCTCACATGACCAATTAACATTAAATAGTAATTACTTAATTAATGAATAGGTTACGTGTTAAGAAACGAGCCAAGGGCTGAAGCATGTACTTAGGTATTTTGTTGCATTGTACTATTTTCATTACTTTATATATGAATCCATGAAAACTGCTATATTCCATTTCACATGATGGATTTTATAGAAACCATTGTTGGCGGACCACTATGATTTATCTCACACCCTCTCTAGGAACTATTTGGTTCCAAGAGTAGATAACATGGATGCCGGTATTGACAAAGTGAAATATACAACTTCTAACTATTGATTGCATGATGATTAGAAACAGCTTGATAGCAGATGACTGAGAAGGATATCAGGATCCTTGGATAAGTCATTGTTTTCTTTTACCTTATGGAACATGTAATGCCCACTATCTTGTAGCCATGCTTTCTAGTTTTCCATTTACATGATATAACATCATCATTATTACATTTGAGTAGTTATTTTTATTTTTTATCTATTGCATCCATTTTATTCCACTATTTATTTATATCATTTATATTTCTCCCACTATTTTATATTCCTTTATATTCATTATGCTATGATACACCCTGAAAATGAAGGAATAGTCTTCTAATAGGCACACCCTAGTCCCATGTCGCTAGTCATTAGCCTCTGACATTCAATTAGATGATCATGAGGCCATGTATCCCATCATGCTAAGGGTACCTGTTAAGTGGCATTTGGGCCTGGCTCATCACATATGGTGAGGATAAATTTTTTATCTATAATAATTTTTAAATTACCAAATTATAATTTAAAATTTAAAATATCATAACAAAATTTGAATAGGTCCATGATAATACCATGATAACCTCAACCCGTCCCCACTGGGCTGCACCAACTCTGTTCTATGTTACAAGCACTTTTCCTCACCTGTATATCAAATATAAGCTCTATATATTGACCGAGTTTCATGGTGGGTTCTTGAGTATAAAAAAATATAAATACTAAGAGGGCCTCTAAAATATACTACACATATATTTGAATATATGTTCAAATTAGTAAAACTCAAAATTCAAATGCATGTCAAGTCATTGTGTACTAACCAGGACACTTTGATAATCTAATTTAGTGACTTTATTTCAAACCAGTAATGTGTACTAATCATACCATAGGATTATACCATGGTTGTTCCATATCAATAGAGTTTTTTAAGAAAAAATTAATTTTGTTGTATTTTCACAATGTTTTAAGAAATATTTCAATGCAACTGGAATCATTGGTGAAAACAAAAGCTGGGAGAAATTTAATCAAATTAGCTAAATAATCTAAGATTAGATGGTATTTTTTTCTTTCAAGTGTCAATTTTTTATATTTCATTGATCAAATATTACTATATTATATTGTTTCTAGAAGGGAACATAGAGGCTTCAACACATAATAATTCAACTGGAAACAAAACATGTTAGAAAACTCGAATTGGATTTGAAAAATGAAGGGGCTAAATAGAACATTATGATTCATGAAGAACATTGAAGTGGAAATTTATGGGGATGTTATTTAAAATAATGTTGGAATCCCAGAGCTGTTGATAGAAAATAGGGAATCATAGGATTTCCTAGAATAATTGAACCCAGCATTAAATATATACCGATTAATCAGGGATTGGGAAATACACTGATAAATTCGATTTATCATTCATCCAATGTTTGTATCGATATTTTAATAATGTATATATATTTAATGTTTGGTTCAATAATTCTAGTCCATCAAGGTCATCCTTTCTTTCTCTAAACAACACTTGGATTCCCACTATCATTATAATAACATCCACATCACCTTCATAATCCTTGTGCTTAGTGACTTTTAATTTCTTGTTTAACCTATAAATTTCGAACACCAATGTCTCATTTCTATCAATCTATTATTATAGTTGAATTATTCTATGCAGAATCCACTCCTTTGTTCCTCTAGAAACAATATACAAGGGTAGAATATGATCAAATATTGGTAAGTGTAATTTTTTGTAACTTTTATATTTTTTATTTTTATGTCAATATTCAATATACTATGTATTTATTTAAATTTTTATGTGATTTTGGTTCAATTAAGAAACATATTTTTAAAACATATGATAGACTTTATGTGTTATCTGGAATCACATACTAAAACCTACTTATAACACATATGATAAGGGATTATTTAAAAATGTTTTTATATTTATTATTTAAAAAAATATTTACGGTCCCTTGTTATTGATTTTTGCTGTGTGGGGGTTGGAATAGATTCAAACCTATGGTGGTGGATTCCGAAGCTTTCGTTGGGGCATGCACATCTGTGTCTCGAGGACGTGCAGCTGTTTCCCTACATTCCCGCATTCCAAAGGCCGGCGGAATCCATGGCTTATTCCGGGAAATTTTCTCCTTAATCGAAATGGGATGATGGGATTTTATTTCCTCCATTCGTGGATTCCTCCTCAGAACTCGTCAGCTAGTCCAGGTCTCCCTTATAGACTAAGACGTTGTTCATGAAACTCTTCCAAGTGCCATTTCATCATGGATTATAGTTAATTACACTGCTTATGTTAAGAGATTATGAGGGGTCCTGTCAGCGCAGCCACCTTTGGATAGGGGAGTAGTCAGGTTGGACATTACTGGCCTATTTGGAAGCTGGAACACTAGTGCGTATTTGTTTCTTCCCAGTATTATTCGGATTCTCAAGGGCGCAGAAGCCTGAGGCATCCCAAGTTGAATGAGGGGAATTATATGCCATAGAAATGTATCTGAGGGGTTTCTTGGCATACTATGTTTAAAACATGGTATGTCATGCGATTAATGTCTAGTGGAGATGGATCAAACTGATCAGAACACTGACTTGAGTGGATCATATAGGTGCAACCCCTGGAGGGAACACGGATGTTGGGGCTAACACGTGGTTAGCTACTCGATTGCTGTTAAAAGCAATGGGGAATGTGGTAGCATGATCCCACCAGGATGTGGCATCCTAGGTAAAATTAAAGATGGATAATTGATGGTTAAGTAGAGTGGATGGAGAATGAAATGGAGTCGACTTGAGGATGATGGTGATGTTGGGATTGATCCTCGAAGAGACCACCTACGTATCCCTGTGGCAGGGAATCAAAGTCCACATAGTTCAGCATGGGGGAATAGAATCGGGGTTCATGCAGGGGACATCGACCTGATGATATACTTGGTCTTATGCATGGAAAGCAGTCTGAGGATGGTCTTACACCAGGGGATGAACTAGAGATATGGGCTCCAAAAGAAGGGATTATAGTGGCTTACCACAGGGTTAGGGTTGAAATGGCTTACCGGTGAATTGGGTTCACAACGGCTCACCACAGGATGTGGTCATAATTGATTACCTCTAGATGATGTCACAATAGCTTACCACTGGATGAGGTCACAACGGCATACCGCTGGATGGGGTAGAACCTCATGGAGGATTCCAACCTACCATGGTTGGGGAAGGATCAAAGTCCACATAGTTCAGGATGATGGATGTATTTTAACATCATGAAGGATAGAAAGGTGGCATGCAGTTTAACGTCATGTGGGATGAAGATGGTACGATGTGAAGGGGGTCGAAACCAGTGGTGGTTGGTCTTGAACCTCATTGTGGATTACTATGTACCATACATTGGAATGGATCAAAGAACACATAGCTCTGAAAGGTGGGAATTGAAATGAAGATTTTTGGGACCAATGAGTGCTGGGCATGAACCTCAGGGAGGCTTCATATGTAAATTTCCTTGTAAAGGGTCAAAATCAATGTACTTCAGGAGGGTGGGAACTGACGTGAACATGGTCGGGACCAATCTGTGATTCCTTGAACCTCAGGAAGGCTTTCTACGTACCATGCCTTGGCAAGGATCAAAGTCCACATAGTTTAGGATGGTGTTTCAGGTTTACACTCTAGGATGGCCAGAGATGATGTCATGGTCGATTCTTACTCTATGCCCATGTGAGTCATGCTCGGTGTGAGAAACAAGAGATAGAAAGGACCCGATGATAACGTCACGAAAGGTGAATCTGGGGAATGTGAAGTGGGGCTTACACGTAGTAAATGTCCCAAAGATGAAACATGGGCTTACACATGGTTAGCATCCCTGGGTGATGGAGATTGGGACTTACTCCAGGGTGGATGCCTATTGGAGAAAAAGCCCGGTGGGAGAGGGATTTGGAACCGAGGAAGAGAGGAGGAGAAGGGACACTACCTCCTCTAAGAAAAGCTACTGTATTACACTAAGGTGGTTTCCCTGTTGCCGCGGAAAATTCCACTCCAATAAAGAAGATATCATTCTATGTGGGGAATGTTCTCAATCTCGTGGATACCAGTGGGCATCGAGAATTTTAGTGATGGGACACCCCATGTATAATGCATGGGGAGAGGCCATAGTTTAATGTCATGTGCTGAGGACGATGGCGCTTGACTATTTAACGTCCTGTAGCTCGGACGATGTGGGTTCACTCCGCATCCCTTAGGCCTTAAATAACTGATACCTCCAACCCAATGGGGAAGGGAATGCATCAGCAATGCTGAGGTGAGAGAGTGTTTTGGAGTGATCCATTGGTGGGTCCACATTAGCGTGGCTATGCGAAGAAGCAATAGCTATTAGCACGCCTAGGCAAAGAAGCATGAGGTGAAGCAATGTAACGAGAATCACCACCCAAGGGATCAATGAATTACTTTGTTCGAACCTGAAGGGATGCACAAGAAAAGTAGTTGTAGAGAAAATAGGTTTATAAGTTGAATCCTTGTGAAACTTGGGTGCTCTAGGAAGCAGAGGGGCTTCGTGAAGGGGTGTGCTTCGTGATGTGAAGTGTCCTAGCCTAGTCATAGAGCATTGGTGGATATGGAAGGTGCTTCACAAAGTCAAAAGGCATTCACAGAGAAATGTCTCACAAATCAAGGGTGCCTCAGGAAGCCGAATATTACAAATCAATTTTCCTCGTGAAGCACAGTGACCCTGCCTTAGCATGCCAGTCACATGTTAATGAAATTTACCTCACAAAGCACAAGTGCTCCACGAAGTCCCAAGTCCATTTGGGTACATCCTTCCTTCACGGAGGCCTGTGGTATCCACAGAGGTCATCCCTCTTTGAAGAGGGAAAGAATTCATGCAAAGGGGAGAACACTTCGCTATGCAAAAGTACCTTAAAAAGAACATGGTCCGCTGAGCAAGAGTGTTCTTCACGATGTGGGAGATCAAAAGGTGAAAGGTTTGTGGATCCATCATTTGGGCTCGAGGGGAGCTCGGTATTTATAGGAAATAGGTACAGTGAAGTAGAGACCACTCTATGAGATGACATATGTTGGTCCGCAGCGGGTTTGTGAATGTCAAATTGGTTCACAGAGCATCCAGCCTCTTTGCTCCGCAATGGGTTCATGAAAGTCAAATCGCTTCACAGAACATCCCACCTCTTTTCTCCATAGTGTCTTCATGAAGGAGAAGATTTACGTTGGCATTTGGCCCCAAGGGCTCCATGAACATGCTTTGTGAAATAGACCATAATGCTTTCAATTTGTTCCTGTGCATCCTGATTTTGGCACCAAAAAATGCCCCCCCTCAGACATGGAGCTGATAAGAAATTGAGGGTAAATGTCTAAGGGGCAATCTCTAGTGTCCCACAGCCAATCATGAATTTGGATTGTGAAGGAGGATCACGAAGTTGAGAGGAAGTTGGCTAGCTGAGAGCATTACGAATCTCACCGTAGTTTTACGCGTCGCGAAGAACCAGGTTTTTTTACTATAAATAGAGGATCTAACCTCTCTTTTTTCTTTACCATTCTCTATTTTTTTCATTTAGTGCTCTCAATTCGCAAAGATCAGCGTACTTCATGATTTCTCTCTATGAATCGGGCCTTCTTATTTGCGGCACATAGTGAGTCTTTGACTCTGGAATGGTGTGCTCTGTGCCTTTCATTCGAAGGTCGGTGCAAGGCATCGCTATTCCGTTCCTGGGATAGAGCTCTGCGAATTGTCTATGCAAATGAAATCTATGAAAGGGCTTCACAAAAGGTGTTCAAATATTAAAAGCGAAATGGCTCACCAAGAGGGTTCCAGGGGGTCCTTGTGGACGCTACCCAAAGGGACGAGATGGAAAATAGCTTGGGTCTAGGGGAGTTAGTACAGAGACACTTTGATCATTATTTCATTGGTGAATCTGTTATCGAAAGGCCAAGGGGATTATACGCTATGTAAGAGGCTGAATCTGTATAGATTTGGGAAGAGGGATGACGACTTCATCCTGGAAGCAAGTAGGTATGACCTAGCTTACTGGTTTTGGAGCACGTTGTGCCAGTGCTGGTGGTTCAGGGAGGCTGACAGCCATGCCCAAGAGGACTTCATCCCTCTTATTGATTATTGTCTGTACAATTATCTAAACAATGTTGATGGGAATGAAATGAAGCAGGAGACATCCCTCCCATATGTACATGATAATCTTTAAGTAAGATCTGAGGAACCCGAGGAAGGGATGGTCCAATCAGTGGGATCGACACAAGGGCGACAACTTCACATATGACTGGGCGCGGGACTATAGGGTAAGTGCCTCGTGGGAAGAGTTTAGGGGAGAGAAGAATAGAGTGGGTCTGTATGAGGTGTCTTGGGCCTCCCAATTCTATATATATCAATGGAAGAAGCCGATACCGGAGTTGTTCAGACGGTGTTCATCAAGGACCAATACCATCAACTTACATCACAATGAGGATGGCATCAGTTTATGGGATGTGCACTAGGTCTCGGGGGTCCCAATACTAGGGGAAATGAATTATTAATTCCTCCCCTTTATGGGTGTGTGGGATGATCTAGAAAATCTTCCACCACTAGCGACGACCTTGATTGAGCTGGTGCTGGGAGAGGACAAGGAAGTAGTGATAAACGTCCACTTTAGACAGTGTTTCAAGAAGTTCTTGAACTTCTTGATAGACAAGATGTTTTTGGTGAGGCCTCCAACATTCCTGAAGTGGGCTCAATGGGGAATAGAGCAGTTGTACTGGTGGATCATGGAGGACATCTAGTGAAAAAACTTGGGATTCAGTGTCAGCATCGATCATCAACCAGTAATTAGGTTGGAAACATTCATCGTGGCTCTCATCTGTGGTTGGATCCTTCTAGTGATGGATAAAAACCTGGGTATGAGACCAAGAACATTTATCATGGCATCTATGTTGATTACAGGAGGATGGGTCAACATCGAAATCACGATGCTCACCAAGCTGTACAAGATGTTGTGAAATATCAGCTAGGGGAAGATGCCACAGAGGATATGTGTGCCATTCCACCTTCTGTATGGGTGGATAACAGCTCATACTAGTGGGTTCTATGAATATCCAATCCTCATATCCCCTCCATGATTGAACTTCCAAACATCCATTTGGAATTCCGCATGGCGCTTCTCGACCATGATGACAGTTTAGTCAGTACTGAACGAGGTCTGGATGGTAGAGGAGTTCAACTTTCATCCATTATTGCTTCCAATGGGAGAATTCACTGATGATGGAAAAGAAGTGGAATATCACGAATCTTATCTCCTAGCCTTTTGAGTTGGAGTCCCGGTGGCAAGAGTGGACCGTGATCCTCTTTGCGAGCTGTACAACCCACAGCTATTCTGCAGGCAATTTCAGTGTATGTATTGACTAACCCCACAGTTCTATTTAGGGGTGTGCCATGAGGATCATTTGTGTGTGATGTGGAATATGTGTATCATGTTCCAATGGGAATATGTGAAGATGTAAAAAGAGATGCCTCCACCCACAACCTTCTTGAGGTTAGTGAAGGAGTATGCCAAAAGCTAGGAGGCGGCCTACCCAGGGGAGATGCTGAAGCAGCCAACAGTTCGGGCTAGTGATGGTGTGTCTCCCGATCCTCGAGGTCAGGGTTGGAAGGTAGTAAGGACATCCCATGGTGGCAGGGTTGTCGTGGCGGCGAGGCTCATACCTGTTGAGTGGGAGGCAGTGGTTGAAGATCTATCCATGGCAGCAGACCCAGTGGTTCCAGAAGAAAAGATTTATCCAGAGGGGAGGCCACTGAGAGGATTCTGTAGAATATCGACATAGGCTCTGGGGAAGTGGCTGCACCACATAGATATGTCAGAGAATACTATCTTTCCAGAGTCCTGGGACATCTAGGATGTCAATATAAAATTTCTCGGCCTGTTTGAGATGTGGAAACACCTGAATCATCTTGGGATGGATTTTCTAGGGATATGCCCTATCAAGCTCGACTTTGCGGTGTCCTAGGCAGAGGAAGAGAAATACCAAGATGATTTGGAAGACTTTTTGAACTCCTAGGGTGTTCCATGTCCTATGAAATATTGGGTTAAGGTGTTTTTGGATCGAACATCTCCCCCACAGTTGTCAGCTGCTGATTTGAGGAAATGGTTCCCTCTGCCAAAAAATCGGATGAATCCTCTTGGCGGGAGGAGGCTGGTAAAGGGAGCCCTCTGGAAGAGGGACAAGTTCGGGATCAAGGATCATATTTGGAATAATTTTCAGAAGACCTTGAGGTAAAATCCAGATCCCCATCCCTGAGATCTGCTTCCAGGCTACTTTGGACCCATCGCCAAATTTTAAACTGTGCAAGAGTGCCTCATTCACAGAACCCTTTATCATCCATCATTGGATGTAAATGTTTGGCCTTCAGGATCCACACCTGTTACTATGTCTATTACAATGTCCAGCAGGGTCAAGATACCAAAGGTTCATCCTCTAGAGTTTTTAGACCATCCTACAATATATGGAGAGACTTCGTTCACGACTTTGCGAACTATGCACTATGGGAGTAGATGCCCGTCATCCTCACATGATCGTCTGAGATATCATGGCGGAGAAGATTTGAGAGTATGACCACAGACATGGGGTGGGCTTATAGTGGAGAAAAGCAGTGAACATCAAGAGGCTCTAGGAGGCTGAAAACAAGATTTAGCGGCTGCAGGTCTGGACATATGTACACTCTACCCTCCAAAATGCACAGTTAGAGATGATATCACAGCTGAAGGCCTAACTGGAAGAGGCCGAAGAGAGGATGAAACAAGACTATGCAGATATGGCTATTATCTAGAGTGACGAGGAGTGGGCCTAGGTTTTGGATTAAGAGCAACACTCCACTACTACCGAGGAGGGGCATGAACATAATAGGTGGAAATGAATCCTGGACACTACGAGCCAGAGGGAGGAAAAGTTGCAACATTCTTTTGATGTGGTCAACCCATCCATGGGAGGGGTCGATCCTTAGGTACTATGATGCCTAAAAATTTTTATCATGATTTAATGCCTTGTCTATTTATGCCAGATGCATTCATTATTTCTATTATTTGTTTGGCTTATTACATTTCAATTATATTCATGGAACATCTAGCGATCATTCCCAAAGCTCACGTGGGTCGGGCCTGATGTGAGAAATAAGGGATGACCACTTTATCATTCCACCCAAATATAAGAGTGAGACCAGGCTCTAGGAATCTGGGGTTTGAAAAACCTATCACGATTTCCAAGATGAAAGGGGAGAGGCCTGACTGGAGGATTAAGCACTCAGAGTAGTCGAATCATCTCTTTCCCAGTGCACACTATTGCATGAACATGGTAACACAAGGGGCGTTGGAATTAATCTGAGCATAGGGGAGTGAAAGGTGTAAATCATGATACTCAAATTTATGAAACTATAGGGATGTCTTGAAAATGATGAATAACTATTAATAGTGCTCAAAACATAGTATCCTTATTGCATTAGACTGAAATGAGGATAAAAAATGAGGCGCGACCGTTGACTATGTTCAAAAAACGGGGCTTGACTCAAAATTTCATCCATTATTCTTCCTGAATGTTGTCTTAGGATAGTAGATGATCCATAGGCCGAGCATACATACTATTGGTGGGTTCCATTATATGTGAAAGAGGATGATGGTATGAATAACGGGAACACAAAGCATTGAGTTTTCCTTGATGGGTTATTTGAATGGAGTCCAACACTCTTGAAATTACGCCATCGTGGTGAAGGCACATTAGGTTGGCACCTCAGTCTGATCAGGGATTATACATACTTCCAAACATGAACTTTCTAGTATGGGCCTGTAATGACACTTAGTTTTACATCATGCAGTGAGGATGGTACCCATAGTTTAAAGGTCATACTTTCTGGACTAGGATCGGGGTTAAGGGTCAATAAGGGTTAATGACCTAGAGGGTGGGCCCAAAGTGAAATTCATGTGCATCTATGCTTTTCCCATAAGGATGAGTATCAAGAAATAGGTAGTTCTTGAAGCATGGCATGGTCAGAGACCGACACTGGTTGGGGGAACAGTCTCTAAAGAGGAAACTGATGCACCCCATGATTAACATAGGGCATCCTGAACATGTTCATTGTAGAATGACAATTTAATGTCATGCATTGAAAAAAAGGGCTCGTGTAGATTAACGTCATACGATATGATACATAGTGAATGGGAAGATCCATATAGAGGAGTATGTGGGGTAGTAGCTGTAAACCTGGTGTGAATGAAGACATAAAGAGTCTTCACCACACCACATATCCCCAGAGATGTTTTTTAGGTCAAGGGACCAAAACTGAATGTTTGGCTGGGCCTGAGGCAATGTGACCGGGAATTGCTATGTACCCCATAAGGATGGGAATCAAGCCATACGTAGTTCTGAGGGAGAAGTATATGGTCACACGGGACAATGAATGGTATGTGTGGCGTGAATGCACCAGTACACAATCTTCTAGAACTACTTTTCCAATGTTATTCATGCTCGATGTGGAAAACAAAGAGTAATGATTAGAATTTCCTAGAATAGGGAGGCACATGGCGGGGGGATGAGACACTAGGTGAACGACATCCCAATAATGTCGACCCACCTTCTTGACGCACCTAGATGCACGAAGGGGTATAGCCGAATATGATGGAATTCCACTAGAATATATTGAAATGGAATTGTGTGAATTGTTATGCTCGAGATCTGGACTACAATGATAGTGGCATAATGATTGAGCATAACTGTTGAACATGTTCGAAACACAACATCGGTTTCATGTTAGCCTTGAATGGGGACGAACAAATGAGGGTGGACCGTCGACCACATTCGAAACATGGGACCTGTTGCAAATGTCGTCTAAGGTCCTCAAGGACGTTGACCCAAGGCGGTCAGTAAGACAATGTGGCATGAGACCAGACCATAATGGGGGTCCCTATATACATAGAAAAGTATGAGGATATAAATAACTCACTCAAGAATCATGTGCAAGGAATGAAGGATTGTCCCCATTAAAATTCCACACTTCATAATTTTGGTCCCAATGCATCTAAGTACGAAAAAGAAGACATATCGGATAAGGGGAGTTGGGTTCCATTCCATGGACAAGGGTCCTGGGGTTGTACGCTTCGAACCTAATGGTCTTAGTATGGTCTATAAGGGGGGATTTAATTTAATGGACTGTGCGCAGGGCGGTGTAATAGCCCAACGTTACACACAATTAACATAGACAGATCTTATTTTAGGGTCATAGAACTCAGACCAAGTTGGGAAAAGACATGGTAGGCACATAGTACAACTATTACAAAACCCAAAAAAATGAGGATGAGATCCACAACACACGATCCCAAAAATTTTTCATTCTTAGGGGCTGAAAGAGAGAGGACATGATTTTGGATTCTTGGGGCTGGACCTCGATACGATGGTCGGGGAATTCCTACATATCCCATGAAGATGGGAAGCAATCCGTACATTATTTTGGAAGATGCAGTTCAGTTTAACTTCTTGCGGAAAAGATGCAGAGCGGTCATAGTTTATGGTCATAGAGTGTATGATCTCATGTTTTGAACCAGGTTAAAATTATGAATGTTTTGTAAATTCTATTTTGTTTAATAAATGGCTAGTTCTTTTTAATCCAAGCTCTGGAATTTTAATACGAGGATTGGAATACCTAAAGATGTCATTTTTTGAACTTTGATAAAAGTTTTGTGGTAATGGGGAAGTCACATGGGCGGTTCACGGTTTGTCTAACCATGCGGCCAAACCGTGCGTGGTTGATGTTTTGAGGCAGTAGCGTCCGCATGGTTGGGGCATGGTTAATAGAGACTGTGCGATGAGGTTGTGAGAGAGGGGTGGCAGAGATAGTAGCTAACACATGGTTAGCGCACGATTTGTCAAACCGTGTGAACTAATTGTGCGGGCACATAAATGAGGTCCCTAAATTGTGGATCATGCTCGTTTAAGCCTCTATATGGATCGTTTTTCCTCCAAAGTGAACATAACTCGAGATTACCCTCCCTTGAAGGTATGAGAACCACCTCCAAGCATTTTGGAAGCAATCCAAAATCTTCTCTTGGAGAATCGAAGCTGAATTCCTGAGGATTGTAGATGTTCTTCTTCATTCTTGTTCAGTTTCGTAGATCTACTGAGATCTACATCTCCTATTCTCACAGTTTCTTAGAACTATGACTGTTATGGGTAAATATAAGTGTGTGGATGACATGTATGATGAGTTTTGGTCTTGGTCTTTCTAAAAGAAGCGATCGAAGGCTGGTTCTTGAAGAATCAACCCGTTTCTCTTGAGGGTTCTTCATTCATGGTGGTTTTCGTCAAAACCCCGAGGTAGGGTCCCAAAACATTAACACTTTAATCAACAATTATTGATTCTTTAAATAAATTGAGAATGTGAGTTTCCTTGATTATGATATTTCAATACATGACAACTTTAATGTTATTATGTAATGCCACTAACATGAGATAAATGAGGACTTGAACATGTGTTGATTTGAAGAATGGGTTCTATTTTTAGTTAAAGTGATATGATTAAACAATTGAATTATTTGAATGGTAGAATTAGTAAGAGGATAATTAATTGTAGAATTAATTATCAAGTCATGAGTTGGGCTACTATTGTGGCCCTTACAGATTATTGGGAATATCGAATATTTTACTTGTTCGTAAGATACTTGGAAATTGGTAATAATTAATGGAGGGATTAATTATTTCTTGTTAAATGGAAAATAGTTAACTTATTGATGATTGGTTAACAAGATAAGGTTTGCTTAATTAATTGTTGAAATAATTAATTTATATGAATTAAATTAATATTGTGATTGGATTGTTTGTTACGATTATTAGCCAGGAGTACTTTTGATGCATATTATTTTTCCATGCCATAAGTTGCCTTGGATGGAGTTGTTTGAAAATATGATATGTTGTGTGAGATGGTTGGTAAATAAATTTTCTTTGTTCAGCATGATTTGTGATGATTATGGGATGCTTTTAGACTGTTAATGTTCTGGACGAATCACTGTTTTAGTGGACTGGTTCAGAGGTGTTATGGAATTTGGTTAATTATGTGTTGACTTATTTGATGAGCGATTTTTGTTGTTATGTAATTGTTGAATTAATTAATAGTTTGGTTTTGTGGTGTTAGACATGGAATTATACACCAATGATGAATATATATATATATATATGTGCTTTATGAATGGGTTATGAGAGAAGGACTGAAGCTCCAAATACTCACAGGGAGTTAGACATGATGTTCTAAACAAAAGATAGATGTATTTTTATGATTGATAAATGGGTTGTGATATAGGAAGTGATGATCCAAATACTCAAGGGGTGTTAGACATGGCGTTATACACCCATATTGCAAGAGAATATTATTTTATGGGACAGGGACTGATGCTCCAAACACCCATGGGTTGTGAGACATGGACTGATGCTCCAAATACTCACGTGGATGCTAGAAATCACATTAAACACCCATTAATTAGCATTGGACTGTGGGTCCAATTGTTCGTGCGTGAAATGAGTTAAGGGTTAGTGAAGGATGTTGTGACATGATGATCTGTGAATTGTTTATGAGAAAGGGTTCAGACATATTAATGAATTGGGTGAACCAATTTTAGTGGATAGACCCAGGGGCGAATCACTATTCAATGGACGGGCTTAGACATAATATATGAATGATTAAATTGTATATCTTATGATGCGTTATCCGAGCCAAAACAGAAGCTTGGATTCGATCTTTACCTTGAGTACATAGATGGTGTTTAGAGACATATTTGGTGAGTGACTTATATGGGGGGTTTTAGGCGTAGGGCGAATCTCAAGACTTTTGTAACAAGATTTTAGTAATTGATAAAAGGAAAATGATTATGTAATGATTCTTGAGTATGCATTAAAAATGAATAGTGTAGGTTCAGACACCATCTGAGGGCTGATGCAGGTACTTGAGTATATAGTTACTTTGTACTACTCACTTTATTTTATGCAAGCATTCATGTGTTTTAAATTATTTATTAAATGTATGGATTTGGTGTTGACACCGGTGGTCCCAGCCTACTATGATTTATATATCACACCCTACTCAGGTCTCCATTGCACTGGGTACCCGAGTAGATTCCATTCGGTTATAGGACTATGTTTTTTGCATTTACTTGGGAGTTAGGAGCAGAGGACCGAGCAGAGGCTTGGGATTCTCTAGGAGATCACCCTTGGAGCTTTGAGTCATTATTTATTTATTTATTCATTGGAATGTAAATCATGCTTTTTTGTCAACTGTTTTCTTTTTTGTATCTTTACCATGTCAAGAATGAATCTACTGTAGTATTTGGCATTGGCCACTTTTATGAAATGATTATTTTTTTCCTTCTACTGTTTGACATTTATGAGTTACTGCTTCCACTACTGTTTGTTATCCAGACTGATATACCATTGTGCAACTCTAACAAGAGGGTATAGTCTCCCCATTGACTATCCATAGACCCTTGCTACTAGTCGGCAGCCTCTAGATTACGGGGAGACGTGCTTGTGGTCATGTGGCAACCGGTCCGGCCACTGATTTAGTGGTGACCCAGGTCGGGACATTACAAAGTGGTATCAAAGGTTTAGGTTTCGTTTTCTTTCCTTTGTTTTACTATTTTGCGGGTTGGTAGACAGGTGACTAAGAATGTGTCAGCGCTTGAGTTAATAGTCGTGCTTTGGACTGATCAACTCATGTACGGGAAATGACCCAGTGGCTAGGGATGGCAATTGGTGTATTTACTATTGGAGGTTACAATTGATATGATATCACATTGAGTGATTGGTGTATTTTCCGTTATGAATTGATTTTTTGAATTTCAATGGTTATTTTTCTTGGCCGGATATGGCCATGTAGTTTCATATATGCATCATCATAGGAACTTATATATTCACGTTTCATGAATATGACATGCCATGTAATTGCATTTGTAGGATGCCTGCTAATTTGTATTGTTTTCCTTGGGTGCAATGCCATGTTTGATCTACTTTAGAATTCCTCTCTAGATAGCATGTTTCAGTGATATATTTTACATACTTTAATGATTATATGCCATACTACCTCAGTTATTAGCATGTTTTGTTGTTTTTCCATGCTACTGTGTTGTATCATAATGTTGTGTTACTGCTTATGATAACATGTTAGAGAAGTTTTGATATATCAAAAGAATGCTAATGATAAAATGTTAAATAAATATTTATTGTGTTAAATGGGAGCCAAAATCCAGCCATAAGGTGTATGGCCGCCTTATCGACTGGTAGGTGTCCAGCCATATAATTTGGAAAGATAGTTTAACCATGTTAATTTTTGAATTGACATAGGTATCGATTAATGAGAGATAATTTTCAATTCATGGATTGTATGGGTGCTTCATGAATTGGGAAATGACGACTCATATTAAATGTGATGACTTGATGTCCTGTGAAATTCTTAAATGTGAAATTTTTTTAATTATGATCTGAAATAAAATGGCTAGCTTCCAAAATGCATCTAGTCCTAAGTAGGTCAGTTGGGGAGTGTTTTTATGGGATGACCCGTTTGAGTGTTAGGAATTTTAACACATATGCATTTGCTATTGGGTTAAATTATAGTGAACCCAGGTTGGTTAAAATGGGATCCTCGTAGGTCGCCTTATCTTCTTAAAAGAAATATATTTTTATAAGTTTCTTGAATATGATGGGATGTCAACTAATGTAAATGTATCAAAAAGGTGTTTTATGAAACATGCCTGTTTTTCTTAGGGCATGTTGAAAATGGTACATTGATGTTTTGATTAAATCATTTGATGATTAAAGATTAAAATTCATTAAATATAAGAGGCATGTAAATGGAACCTATTGTGGTGTCCACTGTTTAAAAGCCTCATGTAAAGGGTAGTTCAGAATTCTCTTGAGTTGCCTTGGAATGGAATCATGAGTACATTCCGTAGGAATTCTTCTACCTAGCAATGGACTTATGTTCGGCTTTTGATCCTTGTGACTTGTTTGACGTGAACAGTTTTGGAGTGTTGGGTGCCATTTTCCTAGGAAGGACTTCCAGTTTTCTGTGACACCCTTGTTTGAACGGGTGGTGATGTGTTTTTTGAAATTTTTGTGGGGTTGAGCATCGATTAATGATCTTTGTTAGCCAGTTAGACGTTCCTCGGGCATGGTCAGATGCTATGTTGGTCATTTGACCCTTTCTTTTTAGTAATGGATGATTGGTTATGGAGTCCTCCAGGTAAATTGTTGTGTGAGGAAAAATGACCCCGTAATAAGTTTTTTTACTATTGAGCACGGTCTTGGGACAACTCCATGTAGAGTAACTTGAGAATTAACGAATCATTTTCATTTCAATAAATGGATTGGTTTTCGAAAGAAACATGTGTTTTGACATGCCGATCTTGTTGTTAATCTAGCAGTCAGGTGAATGGATGATCTTTTGTTGAGACGTCATGTGAAATCTTAAGGTGGGAAATGCCACTATGTTCACGATGAATGTGTTGGCAGGGGATGCCGAGATTTTAGAACAGTGTTATCCGGTAATTGTTTGACCGATCATCTTCATGACATCGGTTTTCTCTTAGTGCATTCTTCTGGACATGACGAGCATGTCCCCTATCTTGAACCCGTCCTGGAGACACTAAGATAGCTTCGGTCATGTTCCACTATACATTTTAAATGATGTTGGTAATGATGAGTTGTTGTTACCTGGGTAGTATCCGGGATGCGTTGAATCATTGGGCTAATTTGTTTTTTCTGTTTGGGCATGATTGTTTACCAAATAGCCTTGTGATGTCTTGACTCAGAAAATTTACTAGATGTTGGGTAAGGACATTGTTATACGGGCGGATGGTTTTGGAATAGTTTTAAAGGTATGTCTTCAGATAAAGGTAGAATATGGATTTTGGTTCCACGACGTCTTTCGAGGGAATCATGTGAATCATGTTCTGTTGATTGATCTAGGTTCAAAATTTTACATTGAAAATGTCCTTCTAATGCCCTACAATATAATATATGTTTCGATGTTTCAGCTTTATAGTAATATTTGGATCTAGTTAAAAAGGCTTTTCCATTAGGATTGAAAAGGGTTAAAGGTGTGTTTGGCATTGGGAACTCAACACCCCACTTCTAACGAGATTAAAAGACCTTGGTAGGTCGGTTGTTTTAGTAGTGGTTTCTGATGGCTTCCCATGGAAGAGAAGTTTTTAAGGTGGGTATAATGTAAGATCCTGATTTTTGAACCTGGTTAAAATTACGAATGTTTCTGAATTTTTTTTTTCAGTTTTTCAATGTGTCATTCTTTTTAATCCAAGATCTGGAATTTTATTCCGTGTGATAGAACGCATAAAGATGACATTTTTCAATGTTTCATAGAAGTTTTTAGGTAAAGGGGAAGTCGCACGGGTGGCGCACGGTTTGTCTAACCATGTGGCCAAACCGTGGGTGGTTGAAGTCTTGAGGTAGTAGCTTCAACATGGTTGGTGAATGTTTAGGAGATACCGTGCAATGAGGCCGTGCGAGAGGGGTGGCCTAGGTAGTAGAAAACACCCAGATAGCACACGGTTTGTCAAACCTTGTGAACTAACCATACAGGAACTTAAATGAGATCCTTAAATTTGGGATCTCGCTCATTTAAGCCTCTAGATGGATCGTTTTTCCACCTAATCATCCATAACATTGGATTACCCTCCCTTTATGGTAGGAGAACCTCTTCTATGAATTTTGGAGTTGATCTGAATGCTTCTCTTGGCGAATCGAATCTGAATTCCTGAGGTAGGTAGATGTTCTTCTTTGTTCTTGTTCAGTTTGTTAGATCAACTAAGATCTACATCTCCTCTTCTCACATTTTCTTATATCTAATCTGGTTATGGTTAAATCATAGTGTGTGGGTGACATGTATGATGAGTTTCAGTCTTGGTCTTTCTATGATAAGTGATCTATGATAGGTTCTTGACTAATCAACACATTTCTCTTGAGGGTTCTTCGTTCATTGTGGTTTTCATCAAAACCTCGAGGTAGGGTTAGAAATATTTAACACATTATTCATGAATTATATATTCGTTAAATAAATTGAAAATGTGAGTTTCCTTGATTATGATTTTTCGATGCATGACACTTTTAATGTTATTAATTAATGCCACTCACATGAGATAAATGAGAAATTGAACATGTGTTGATTTTAAACATGGGTTTCAATTTTAGTTAAAGTGATATGAATAATCAATTGAATTATTTGAATGGGAGAATGAGTAAAAGGATAATTAATTTTAGAATTAATTATCAAGTCATGAGTTGGGATAATATTGTGGATTTTACATATTATTGGGAATATCGATGATTTGACATGTTTGGAAGATAATTGGAAACTATTAATAATTTATTGATGGATTAATTATTTCATGTTAAATAGTTAATGGTTAACTAATTGATGACTGGTTAATGAGAAAAGTTTTGATTAATTAATTGTTGAATTAATTAATTTTCATGCATTAAATTAATATTGTGATTTGATTGTTTGTTACGATTTTCAGCAAGTATTACTTTTAATGCGTATTAGTTTTTCATGTCTTAAGTTGTCTTGGATGGAGATGTTAGAAAACAAGATAAGTTGTGTGAGATGGTTGCTAAATACCTTGGCTTTGTTCAACATGTTTTGTGATGATTATGGGGGGCTTGTATACTGTTAAACTTCTGGACAAATCACTATTTGAGTGTACAGGTTCAGACTTGTTAAGGAATTAGGTTAATTAAGTGTTGACTTATTTGATGATAGATTTGTGATGTTAATTAATTGTTGAATTAATTAACGGTTTGGTTTTTTGTTGTTAGTCATGGTATTCTACACAAATGAGGAATATTTTTTTTTTATTGATGAATGGATTATGAGAAAAATATTGACGCTCCAAATACCCATAGGGTGTTAGACATGATGTTCTACAACAATGATATATGTATTTTTATGATTGATAAATAGGTTCTGAGATTGGGATTGATGCTCTAAATACTCACGGGGTGATAGACATGGCACTCTACACCCATCTTGCAAGATAATATTCTATTTAAGTGGACAGGATTAGACATAATATGTGAAATATTAAATTTAATAACATATGATGTGTTATCAAAGACAAAGAAAAATCTTGGATTCGATCTTTACCTTTAGTACATAGATGTTCTTTAGAGACATCATTGGTGAGTGACTTATATGGGGGATGTCGGGCGTAGGCCAAATCTCAAGACATTCATAATAATATTTGAGTAATTGATAAATGGAAAATGATTATGTAATGATTGTTGAGAATGCATGACAAATGAATAGTGTAGGTTCAGACACCAGTTGAGGGATGAATTAGGTACGTGAGTATATAGTTACATTATACTGCTTACATTATTTTATGAATTCCTTCATGTGTTTTAAATTATTTATTAAATGTCTGGATTTGGGGTAGACACTGTTGGTCCCGGCCTACTGAGATTTATATCTCACACCCTACTCGGGCCACCATTCCACTGGGTACCCGAGTAGATTCTATTTGGTTGTAGAACAATACTCTATGCATTTACTTGGGAGTTAGGAGCAGAGGACCGAGCAGAGGCTCGGGATGTTTGAAAAGATAGCCCGTGGGGCTTTGAGTCATTATTTATTTATTTATTCATTGGAAAGAAAAGCATGTTTTTTTGTTCACTGCTTTCTAATTTGTATCATTACCATGTCATGTATGCATCTGCACCAATATTTTTCGTTGGCATCTTTTATAAAACGAGTATTATTTGTCTTCCGATGTTCGTCATTTATGAGTTACTACTTCTGCTATTGATTGTTACCCACACTGATATACCACTGTGAAACTCTAAGAAGAGGGTATAGTCTCCCTACTAACTATTTTTAAACCCTCTCTGCTAGTCGGCAGCCTCGGGTGTATGAGAAGACATGTTTGAGGTCATGTGGTGACAAGTCCCACCACCAGTGTAGTGGTGACATGGGTTCCGACGTCACATAGAGCTTGGACCAGAGATGGTAGGGAATGTGGGAGACACATGGTGAATGAGGACCTAGAGTCCAAGTCACCATTTGTTCCTTGAGAAGGTTTTAGGTCGCAGACCAAAAATAAAATTTTGGATGGGCCCGAGGCAAAGTGCACAGGCATTACTACTTATCCCATGGGAATGAGAATCAAGCCACACATAGTTGTAGGGATTGAGTGGTATGATACCCATGCCGGATTTAACAAGGGTGTGTGAGTCTATCATTTGCACTAAAAGAAGCAGCATTTGATAGATCTTGTTTTTCCTTTACTATGAGTGAATTTGTTTTGGTGATGTGACGAACCTAGGATAGAATGTCCAGAAATTGCCACAAGAATCAAGCCGTATATAGGCGTAGAAAAATTGCGTGGTGTGTGACCAATACCAAATATGATGTCCCCATGAAATAATACACCACAATGCAGTGATTTTTTTTCGTCGTCTGGCCAGAACGATAATGTCACAGTTTAGGGTCATGTGATTAGAACAACTATGTATTTTAACGCCATGCAGTATAGACACAAGAGTTTGAAGTCATATGGGACAAGGAATCATAGTTTAAATTCATATGGACTATACATAAACATGAATGATGAGGTTCAAAAGGGGATGTGCACAGTATGATAACGCATACCTAACATGAATGAGGACGAGGTCCGCATCAGACCATGCCCAATTCCAAGAATGAAACCTCGGGATGAGGGGTGGAAAAGGTTACAGAATGTAGGGCAGGAGAGGCTAGATATTAGTTAATCTAGACTCTAAGATGATTTTTCTGAGCGTTCCCACATATCCCATGATCATGTGAATCATTCTATACATAGTTCTCAATAGGATTACATATAAAGAGATCTTATTTTAAGGTATTGGAGCTCATACCATGTAGAAGAGAAACACTTCCGATTTGGTGCAGACCATAATCCAATTCCTAATCCCACATTGGTCAAACATGGTGTGGGAAACAAGGGTGGAAGAGGTTTTTGAAATACCAAAAATTCACGCTAAAGGGAAGTTAGTGCGGAGCCCTAAATGACACCTTACTGCGTCTTTGTCCTCCTAACATGAAAATTCATACTGAGGGATAGTGCCAGGAGTTTCAAAATTTTGCTTGGACATTATGGGGTGGAAAATTATCTGAATCATGTAACCAACATTAAAGGCTTGAAGGGGTTGGTGTGGCAATGGAGGATAACTATTTACCATGTTCAAAAAACAACATCCATATCTTGTTGCATGAAATGGGAACAAAAAATGAGGATTGACTGCTGACCACGTTCGCAACATGAGACTTGTATCGATTTTTTTCGGAAACCATTTGAGGATGTTATCCCATACTGGTATGAGAGCCCCTTGGCCTAGCATACATGCCATTCGGGGGTCCCATTGGATGTGAAAGATAATGTAATCCCAAATTAAGGAGAACAAGAATCCTAAAAAATGGGTGAAAGCATGTCCATGTCAAATCTAACACTCCAGGTTCTGAACCAGAGTACTCTTAGTCTCATTGGGGAATCATAGAAGATGGTTTAGGGACCCGACATAAGAGCAGCCGACTTGAAGAGACACGTGTAGGGAAAGTGAGTGAGGGGAGCCATCAAGAGATAGGTATGTGAAATTGTTGTTACAAACCCCACATGAATGGGGACATAAGCCCAAACCACACCATATACCCCATTCCAAGAAGAAAGTAGGCCAAAGGGGACAAGATGATAGCGAGGTCTCTAAGATATGGGGATGGACATGAAGACTATACATTTGGGTGTTCCTACAATATTCAATGAGGTTAGGAGTCAATCCATACATAGTTATGATTAGTATGCTATGTAGTTTATCAGTATGCAGCAAGGACATAGATAGGGGAACAGTATCTCAATGAGGGATGTGTTTTGCATGACAAGAAATCTGACATGAATGAGGAAATAATCCCATACCATACTATATAATCCTATGTGAGGGCTTGGGGTTGGGGCCCAAAAAGGGAAAGGGACATGAGGCCGGCCAACAGACAGAGTGTAACATCCCACCTGCAGTTTAACGTCTAGCAGTGAGGAGGATGATGATCTATATTTTAGGACATAGAGCTCGGACCATATACAGGTTGTTTAATGTCATATGCATGGGACAAGTGAGTGTAGTGGGAGAATAATCATGACTTTAGAAGACCCCAAAGCGACAATAATGGTAGGGGACAGATGTTGACCGAGTTTGTAATATAATATTCACCCTTGTGTGACCGGAGATCGAAGGCATGTAATTGAGCGTCAACCGTTGAACTCATTCACAACATTGGACTTTTATCAATTTGTTGCTCAGAATCCTCTAGGACACTGGCCTACAAAGGTAGGAGAGCCCTGGGCCGAGCATCCATGTGATTTAGGGGACATTTTGGATATAGAGGATTATGGAAACCCAAATGATGGGGCTCACGAAGCATGGAGGGGCCAACACTCATGGAAAGGGTGATAAACTGAGGGATGTCTCAAGGGGATATGTGTGGCATGGAAGAATATCTTAACGTGAATGAGGGCATGAGTCCATACCACAACACACAATCCTAAATGTGAACATGGACCAGGGGGCTGAAAAGGACGAGGGACCTGATGTTGGGAGTCCCGGTCAACTGTATCCATATAGCCTCTCATGTGGGTATGGCCTTATCATAGATCCTATGCCCATGGGAGCAATGCTTAGTATGGGAAACAAGGAGTAGAATTAGGTTATCCCCATCACATAAGAGACCACTAGCTGGAATCACACTCTTGCTCAAGGAAGACCAAGGTTTGGAGATACGAAGGAGCAAAATAAACCACTACAATCCATGTTTAAAACATATGTGGGTGGTGAAAATGAAAAAGTATGGTTGTTGACCAGATTCAAAATATATATATATATTGTGTGACCCGAAATGGGAAGAACAAATGAGCATCGAAGGCTGACCTTATTTGAAACAAAAGACTTATATCAATTTGTTATTATAAATACTTGATGGCATTAGCCCAAACCTATAAGAGTGACCTTAGGATTAGTATCCATTTCTTTCGGGGGCCTTTTGGATGTGAAAGATAATAGAAACCCAAAATGGAAGGAACAGATAGAGCATTAATATTCTTGTGCAGGACAAAACTTAGGGGAGATCTCAGAGTTTGGGGCTGGGCCTATGGACAAAATTATTGGGTGGTCTTATGTATTCAGTGAGGATGGGAATAAACCTATACGTAGTTCTGAAAGATCCATGCAGTTTTACGTCATGCGGTAAGGAATTGGGTGGTGAGAATAATGAGGGAGGGGACATGGTGCAATCATTGTAACCAAAACATGAGTGGGGCCAAAGAAGCCTATACGACGCCATGTGGGATCCTCCCAATGAACTATTCCTAGAAGGGGATAGTCAAAAATGAAACTGGGGCTAGATTCAACAAGAGATGTCTGAGAATTCCTATGTATCCCATGAGGATGGGAATCATGCTATACATAGTTCTGAAAGAGCCATGCAGTTTAACGTCATGTTGTAAGGATGTGGGAGGAGAGAAGAACGAGGGAGGGAACATGCTGTAATCATTGTAACCATGACATGAGTGGGGCCAAAGAAGCCTATACGATGCCATGTTGGATCCTCAAAACGAACTACACCTAGGAGGGGATAGTCAAAGAGGAAACCAGGGCTGGACTCAAGACGAGATGTCTAAGCGTTCCTACGTATCCCATGAGGATGGGAATCAAGACAAATATAGTTCTTGAGATGCAGTTTAACGTCTTGAAGGATGACACATAATTTAAAATCATGTTGGAATAGACAGTTTAAGGTCATGAAGGACCCTGATGTGTCTTAGGGTCATGTGGGGATATAAGAAGGGTTCTTAGGAAAAATATTCCATAAGGAACTTGACATTGGTGGGAGGAGTTATATGCTCACCATAAACAGTCACCAGTGAGTATGATCCATTGTAGTTAACATTGTGAACAATGTAAGGTACTTCCCATTGGGGATCCAACATGGGTGGTTCCCTACTGGGTATCATTGGTGTCTTTAGGGCCAATACCAAGTCACCATGAAAGAAGGAGCGGTGGTGAACCTTCTTATTCAAAGATATAGTTATCTGGTTCTGATGCCTTTCCATATTGTGCAGGGCATGAAGCCTATTCTCGTCGAGAACTTCTAACTCAGCCAGAGGGATTTCAGACACTTTATCTAGCCCATTATGGTCATAGATAGATGTGGAAATGAGGGAAATTGTACCATAATGGGAAAGATGGCCTCCGTCCCATACACCAGTGAATATGGGGTCACCTAGGTGGAATTACGAATCGTTGTCCAATAAGCCCTGAGGGCATTGGGGAGATTGTCCGGCCAAATATTCTTATTCTGAAAAACCATTTTTTATAGAATGTTGGAGAGGGTTTTTTGAACACCTCAATCTTTCTACTTCCTTGCGCATGATAACAGGAGGTATGGTTAGAATGGATATTGTACATAGCGTACAATTTCTTCAGCTCAGCTGCTCAGAAGTTCATGTCGTTATCGGTGAGGACGGCATGAGGGACTCCAAATAGGTATATGATGTTGGAGCTCACAATTTCAATAATGGAAGAGGCCTTGACCTCCTTGAGTAGAACGGTATCTTCCCACTTGGAGGAGAAATCTATAGAAATCAAGATGAATCTACACTGGCGAGCTATCGCCAGTGGATATGGTACCATATCATCGAGTCCACATAATGAAAATGGACAAGAGTACATGGTGTATTGGATAGGCCCTGGTGATTGTTTCATGATGTTATCATGAATTTGGATTGCGTGTCACCTTTTGGAGAACTCGATGAACCCATGGATCATAGAGGGCCAAAAATACCTCAGTCTATGGATCCAGTGAGATTGTTTTGGCCAGGTCTGATGAGCCCCGTAGGAACCAGATATTAACCTCATGCATGACTTATGAAATCTCGACTCCTTGACTGAAAAAAGGAGAACCCCATCTAACCTGCACTTGTAATGGATCTTCTCATGTATATAATTGTCTTGGAGGGTAAACTGTAACATGCAGTGTCAAATTCACTCATGCTCTACCCAATCTATAGGGAGACTACCATTATAGAGATACTCAAACAAGGGGGATCTCCAGTCCGGAGTCACTTCAATCACTACATTCAGCAGACCTAGGGGTCCTGACGTGGAGGCACTAATGGTAAGGTGACTCACCTACATGCCGTCATCATCATCTTGAGTAATAGGAGGAATAAATCTATGGTGTGCCACATGGATAATTTGATCATCCTACTTGGGCTCCGCAAGTTATGCACCTAGGCCAGTCAGGGTGTCAAATCAACCATTCTGAGATCGAGGGACATGAGTAACTTCTGGCTGAGATGGGAACTAGCCCATTTTCTAGATAGTGTGTTTTGACAATGGTACAAGCTATAGATATCTGATGACGTATTCACCGTTGATTTGTTGATGACTAGTTTGGATTCCCCTTTCCCTATTAAAAGGGGAACATCTCTCTCACAGGATAGCTCAATACCAGTAATGAGAGCCTGATAATCTGCCTCATTGTTGGTGCATGCTTATGAAAAAAAATAATGAATACAACAGAATAGTTTGTGTCGGGGTAATGAAGATAACACCTAGGCCTACTCAGTATATTCTGGAGTCATCGAGCCTCCAGCCGGTGTGGCACCAGGAAGTTCCATCAAAGTGCATTTGATAGAACGACATGTCATGTTATACCAAGAGAATCGCTTCATCGGAGAAATATAGGTCCTGGGACTGGTCTACTGGAGACGGATGGGAGTCAAGGAAATTTTCAAATTATTTCTCTTTGATAGACTTCTGGGGGAGGAACCTCATATCAAACTACTAGTGGATTATCGCCCACTGAGGAAGTCAGCATGTCTGCATGGGGCAGTTCAGGATATACTTTAAGGGATCTACCTAGGACATTAGCTGCACCTCATGATGTTAGAGGTAATGCCACAATTTCTATACTGGGAATACCCGTGCCTGGTATCTCTTCTCGATATGGGAGTATCTGGTCTCTATATAGAGGAGTATTCGGTTGAGGTAGTATAGGTTTTGTTCTATCCCCTCGTTGTTCTTATGGGTGTGAAGGGTGACGAGAGATCATTCCAGGGTAGTCACATAACGGACTAGTGGATTTTTGAATACGGGTGACATCAAGACCAGAGGCTGGAGTAGATACTGCTTGATTTCTTCAAAAATAGTTTGGCACTCTTCATACCACTCATAGTGGGTGTCTTTCTTCATGATCCTAGAAAAGGGCTTACACTTTCTATCAAAAATCATGATGAACAGAATATATAGGATAAATGGTCTTGGATTCCTTGATGCTCACGAATATTTCTTGGGGGGAGACTTCTAACTGATGGCCTTATTCTTCTCCTGGTCGATCTTGATGCTCCTTTATCTGACAAAGATGATAAGAAACTTTCTAGAGGTGACCCTAAAGGCACAATTCAATGGGTTCATCTTTAGGTGACAAAAATGGATGAAGAAAAACTCTTTCTTAATGTATTTGAGATGCTCCTAACACAGATGATATTGGACCACCAGGTCACCCACGTAACATTCCAGCAATGTTCCATGGATCGTATTAAATATTCGATACATATCCCGCTAATAGGTGGCACTTTAATTATTTAAACCAAAGGGAATGACTCTGTAGTAGAATGTAACTTATGGTTCCCTAATAGCGGTATACTCTTAATATTCATGGTCCATTTGGATCTTTTTTTACCCGAAGTACCCATCCATGAAAGAGAGGTCTTGGAACTCAATTGTTTTTTCGATCAACAATTCTGTCACAGGAATGGGAAATCATCTTTCTGACAGTGATAGTTTAGATACCGGATATCGATGAAAACTCTGATATTTCTTTTATTCTTCCTCACAGGTACAATGTTGTCCAGCCATTTGGGGTACAAGACCTCCTTAACAAAATTGTCTCTAATGAGCTTGTCAACTTCGGCCTCGCCAATGTCACTGTGGGAAGGGTGCATCTTCCTAGGAAGTTTCATGAACCCACGGTGATTTACCAGGAGACTAAGGCAGTGGAAAAGTACCTGGGGATCTAGTCCTCGAATCTCATCGTAAATCTTAGTGAATAAATCACGTTGTTTTTTAAGGAAGTCTATATACTGTTGTTGTTCCTCGAGGGGCATTATAGAACTGATCAGTTTGGGTTTCAGATATGCCTTTCTACCGAAGGTCACCTATACCAATTCATCGATTATGGAAAAGAATACGTCTTCAAATGTGGGGGGAGGATCATTTAAATCCTCTTATTAACATATGGAGGAGGGATCCTCAGTAGGAGGAGTTGCTTCTAATTCAACAGATCCTGATGGGAGGCCGGTACAGGCCTAAGCGGTAGTGGAAACTGCGTCGGGGGACTCATGTGTTGCTGCAGCCATAGTGATGAAGACTGTCGATCTGATCCCATCCTTTGTTCATTCCAAGGGGCCACGCTTGATGATATCCAAGAAATAGTGGCATGTCTTCCTGAGCTGGTTAACTCCATCCTGCCAACACAAAAAATTATGACGTATTTTTATTTCCCTGGGCTGGTCATCCTGATACCTTACGGGAGTAGAAGGATCCAGGATCACCTGATCTGATTTGTATATGAGTACGAGGTGATCTTCTGACATCGCTTAGGCCTAAGAAAGTTTTCCCCCTCATTCCAGAAACAACGAAGCATTGTCCCATGTCTGAGGTTGTAGCCTCCAATCAGTGGACTAAAAAAATGTAGATTTCTTCAAGATCTATCACCGGGTCGGTCAAAGACAAGGCATGCTCAACCTTGTTAGCATGAATCTTCTTGTCTTTTCTCTTGTAGTAGAAAACATCCAGATAGTGGGCTTCACAAGAGGCAAAGTGAGATTCACCACCTTGAAGCAGCCTACTCGACCATTATGGGAGTACTTGTGGAACTGGTGATATGATGAGAGAACCGCCGCATGAAGGGGGAGCCATGTCCTTCCCATTAATGAATTGTAGGGGGTGTCCTGAGAGACAATCATAAATTTAGTGCTGGAAAGTAGGCCACTGAACTGGGTCATCAGGTGGATCTTGCCAAAAAGTGTCTATTATGTCTTGTCATAACCTTGAATTCTTCGGTCAGTGGGAATTGGATTATCCTATGACAGCCCTAGTTTTTGTAGTGACCGAGTTGGGATTAGGTTGATCCCAGAGCCTGTGTCGACAAGAAAGCAGTGATCCTCTACACCATTGAACTGGATGGTGATGTATAGTGGGATACTGTTCCCCTGTATGGGAGAGCATTAATATTATCCAGAGAAAGAGGTGATGGCCTAGAATTTAACATTCTCGACCGCCTCAGCATGGATGGCCTATATGGCTGCTACCTTTGTCTCAAACATGAGGGGGCTTCTTAAAGCATCGGTGAGGGCCTCATGCATATCTGACGACAGGAGAAGGGCCTCAAAGATGGAGATAATTACGGTAATGATTGATAGAAGTTTGAGAACATTAAACATCCATGCCAGGCGTGAACATCTGCTTACAGGAGGTTGCTCTATGACAGGTGGTATGGTGGGTCCTACCGACTGGACCGGTGGCTGACAAGTTCTGGGAATATTTCGCTGCACACTAGTAGAATCCCATGGAGTGACAACTGGATGAGGGACAAATGACTGAGACCGTCTTATAGTAGGGTGTGGCTAGTCACGGTGTGGTCGGGGTGGCTCTGGCTGATCCAACAATATGAATGACGGCGAAGGTAGGCCTGATGTCACTATGGGAGAAGGATGAACATGTGGAGCTCTATACTGGGCCTACTTCATGGTTTTAGTAGCATGCATATAATATCTAGAAGTTCTTACTGAAGCACTTAGATGGACCATATTGTCACGGCTCTGTTGATACTGACGATGACTGAGGACATTGGGAGGATCTTCCTAGTGGTCCTCATCGTCAGGAATAATGTAGGGATTTACCAGCTATATGGTTATAACTGAGGCATACCCATGACCATCAATCGAAGTGTATTCCAATACTAGAATGATTCTAGGAGGGATCACCACCTCTGAGGCCATGAAGTTGCTGGTAATACCAGATGATGATGACATCGATGGGTGGATTTTTCTTTCCCTTATGTCGTCAGTGTTTTCTCTTCTTCGAAGGGGGCGACATAGAAAACGATGAAAAAGTAGTACTTGTGGCTTCTAATGGTGCTGGATGATTCAAGCATGGACAAATAACACCAAGGGAATGAGAAACAATTTTTGGAGCCATCCAGGCATCATACTTTTGGGGCCCGCATCTAGAAACCTGATGCCACTGGCCTTCGCTGTCTCTACTGTAGTCTGGCCTCACAAAGATGCATGCCACCTCTGCTAGAGTGAGGACTAATCAGACTATGTTATTATCCACCTGATCTTGAATCTAGTCCTTAAATACATAGCACTATTTGAAAGTGTTCTATAGGATCTGAAGGTAGGGGGTGTAATTTGGGAGATCAGTGTGGTTTGCCTTTTCTGTCATCCTGCACTAAAGAAAAACTACATTCCCCTACTCTAGGGAAATTCATAAATAATGAGGGACTTGTGCCTCACTAAACCAGTAGGTCTGGTGCCTCTTGTCCAGGAAGGGGTCCCTTAGAGCCTGACCCTTATGAGGGGATGGAGTAGACTACATAATAGGTCTATCTTGGTTATATCCTCTAGTCAGTGGCACCACATTGTGTGGGTACACCTGCAGATTTAGAAGTGGGCACTGCTGCGACAGAGGCTGCACCTGAGGTGGAGGGCCTCTGTGAGGCTATGGTGGTGGCTCCACTGGTAAAAACTCTAGTTGCCTGGGGGCCTCCATTTGAGCCACTACGGTAGTCTCTTCCCTGGTGGCGATTATCACGGGGATCATAGGAGGCAAAAGACTCACTGACTGAGCCCACAGTAAGGCTTCCTCTAGAAGATGATCCTAATCAGAGAAGTCTCTAAATCCCCCAGGGTAGTTCTGGGTGATCAAATAGGTGACCCGTTCCATCTTGAAATTCCTTATTCACATCGTTAGAAATTTTTCTAGAGTCAGTGGCATGTCAAGAGAGTATGTGAGTCCTTTACACTGGGCGAAAAAATCTGAAACATGCTCATCAGTCCTCTTATTGCAGTTGAAGAGGTCCATGATTCTCATATTCCGAGTTGTGGAACAGAACTGGTGGAGGAATTTCCTATAAAGGTCTTCATAGCCATCCACTAACCTAATGGGAAGCTGGTTGTACTAGATAAACACAAGACATTCGAAGGATTGCATGAAACACCAAAGCTTAGTGGCTTCCTGCTACGCTATAGTTCCCAACATGGGGCCACACCTTGAGATAAATTGGGACACCTGAAGTGGTGGGTCCCCTATCCCATTGAATGGGGGAATGATGTGATTCCTGAAATCTAGGTGTGCAGGAATATCATCCACCTATGCCGGGTTTGTCTTACCATCATTCATGATATCCACATGTTGAGTCTCTAAGGCTTCAAGGCTGGAATTGAGTGCCACCATTGGATCATCTGGGCAGGGATTCCTTCCTTGACGTGGATCCTTGACCAAAAGTAAATTTTCGGGGTCGTCAACACAATAAATTGGCCCATAGGCTCTCGAAGCGGATGGTGGTATGACCTGTGGAGTAATTGGGGGAATCTGGGCTGGGTCATGAGGATTGTCACACTATTAAGCAGGATTTGGAGACATATACCACACCCTCTTACCGTAAGTCACATATGTAACCCTGTCTGCATGTTCAGGATAGTCAAAGTCACCTAGGGGTTGTTCGCCAAGGGGATGTTGTGCCTTCCCCTACTGCCCTGGACAAGGATCGTCATAGTCTAGACGTCACTCCGCATGAGGTTCATCAAGGAGGTTGTTGACCACCATCTTCTATTCGGCGAGTTGTTGACGCAACACTACTTATTTTTGGTCTTTTTCTGCCTTCTGCATTGATCCAAACGGGTCAAAGGGTTTGATGGATCCGAGATGTTCCTTTCCCTTGTTGGAATTTTGACTGAGGACTGGTTCCTCAGTGGACCCGGGACGACCTAATAGATTTATTTGTTAGCGAGTAATCATTCCCAAAGGATCCAATAGCTTCGGAACTCCCTCAATGGGTAAGCCCCCATCATGGATCTCTAGCTAATTATCTCCATCGGAAAGGTTATCCATGTTATTCATGACTCTTCCTAGAGGAATATCCTCTATGTAGCCTGGAAAATTGAGCAGGAGCTAGATGGAACTAAAATTGAGGGTCGCGTACTGACCTGAACAACAAATTTGAAAATTGGGAGAAGCCTCCTTGATTATCTTGTGGAGCACATTAATGTTCTGGACACAGCGCTCTGGGAGGGTCTTAAGGTGGCCTAGTGACTCAGGGCGCAGGGCCACAACGATCGTGGCTAAATCAACCAAACGACATTGCTGGCCGATATCTTTGAAGTGTGTGTGGCTCGTGTGGTTTGTCACTCATCGATGCAGAAGGAAGAAATGTGTCACCCAAGGGGTTTGGAAGAAGCATCCAACCTTCTACCAGGTGAGTACTTCTGGTTCCCTAAAATTGGGCACTTCAACTGGCAAGAACATCTCAGGGAAATGGTCTACTGTGAGGACATCCCATAAGATCTTTGGTCCAGATTCTAGGTCTAGTCCTTCATTGCCCCACTCATCTACTGGTGGTGTTTGTGGAGGTGGTAATGGTACCAATTCAGACTACTGAGATGGTAGGATGATTAGTGGTGAATACACCCAGCAACCTGACAAGATGCCACATCTTGGGATATCCTACGATGAATGCAGTGACTTAGCCACCATATCGCGGTAATACAGACAGATGACTATAGTGTCTAGTGTAGGTAATACTTCTATCGATAATGGGTTACCCTGCTGCTTGTCCACCATTGGTCCCCAGAATAGCTCTCTATAATATCTAGTCGAGGCTGAGAGTGCTTCTAGTGATGATGTAGGTGATTGCATGGCTATGACCTATGGGGTTGCCAAATTTTTATCCTCCTGGATATACTTGGAGAGAGATGCAAGAATCTAATGGAACTCACATTTTAGATTTATGGGGCTGATATGACTTGTTCCTACACCGACCTTTGATATAGATGATCTAGGCGAGGGATCCATCGCTGAGTCGTCTTCTGCCTTAGAATCCGAGTAAAAAACCGGTTTGATCTCAGTCTAAAACTTCTCAACATTCATTTTATGTCAGTGATGACCTACCCTTCTGCCCTGGAATGTCTCCTTTGGATATGGAAGATTTCTAGGATGAGGAGGTCCTTCGCCCGTACTGGTGATGAAGTGGGAAGGACTTCTTCCTGAGTGAGCTGGGGTGCGAGGATCACCCGAACACATATCAAAAGGGAACACAGGGAGGACCACCGTGCACACCGGCTGATGTGTGGAGGGAATATATGTGGAAACTTCTAGAGCAGGTAGAACCTCCGCTGGAGCTGATAGAATCACAGGTAGGACCTCCATGCATGCTTCCCCTGGCAACATCAGCAAAAGGAGGGTCCTTATACTGGTCAAGCCAAACAGGGGTAGGTCCTCATTGCTAGGTGTTAGTGAAGCGAAGCAATCCTTAACTCCTCTGATTTTTGTGGTGAGGATGACTCTATCCAGCTACTCCAAGGACATGGGAAAGCCCCCCATAGTTGAGATTTACTGGATGCGTAATGTCTCTATATCGACAGTTCATCGTAGGAGGAATGACCCCATACCCATGGTAATGAGCCCATGAGAGGCTTCCATAATGAGTGTCAGTACTGTGGGGTGGACCCTTGTTTGGATTGAAGGTAAAATGAGGCAGACCTCCATGTCGATCTTGGAAGTGGGGAGGACCCACATCCTCCATGGTGGCGGTCTGGGGAGGAACCTCGTATTGGGTGTCACTATCACGGGTTGGTCTGTGGTGGGTTCTCCCTGCACAGGTGGGTGAGAGAGTCGACCTAGCTTACTCGTGGGACTGTTGGGGCCTTGATTCGGACTATGTATATATATTCCTCTGCATAGTGTGAAAAGGATGATGATGATACATGTTAGCGGTGGCCTAGGTGACAACAGTTGCTGACGTCAATGCTCTTTAGAATTCATCCTCTTTGGCCTTCACCCGATGTTGGCGTTGTGTCAGCCAGACCGAGGATGGTGGTGTAGGTATATAGCTTACTAGCTCTTCAGCCCGTGGGACTGGGTGGTGGCGCTGGTGCAACCTAGTGCGGCCCTTGGCATGGGATCTCGACCAGGCTGGCCCTGACATCCCCAACATCATCGGTGTAGGGGAGGGCTTCATTGAGACGTTCTAGGGATAGGCTCCCAAAACGATTGTATGTTTGGGTTCAGAGTAGTGGCTCCCTGAACGTCCCTTGGGGGCGGTGGTGGTGATGACATGTGGACACCTCTATATACTGGATGGCCATATCACGAGTTGGGATAATCTCCTCCTCCTCATATCAGCGTATGAGTTCTCATATCACCCTTCGTTGAACGAATTTAGAAGGGGAAATATGGCATGAGCACCCAACGTCTGTGGGTGTGGAAGCTATCACAGAATTAATTGAACCACATGGGATTGCTGCATTGGCACTGTCCCAGCCCAAACATCGATGGGCCGATGGGTATCGGGTTCCTATTGTAGAATATTGGTTCCTGAAAAGAACAAAAATTAATCTACTAGTGGTAAAACAAATAAATTGATCTCCATTTCCCCAGTTCCATTTCATCTCCCATGGCTATAAAAAAGGATCTACCATAACAACATTGCAGATCGGGAGGACCAACGTTTTTATTGCCACAATTTTTGGTGGGTTTCAAGCCTAGCCCGCTATTTGCTTGGTGTGACTCGAAACCAAATAATTGTATCTAGTGACACGGTAATCCACTGATGTCTCGAAATCTACTAATATCCACATTGAGGAGAATACCATTTACATTAGGTTCCCCATTTCTATTTCTGACGCTTTCGCCAGGGGCGCACATGTGTCAGTCGAGGATGCACAATTTTTGCCCCACATTTCCGCTTTCCAATGGTGGGCCACATCCATCACTTATTCAGGGATTTTTCTCCTTGATTGAAATGGGATGATGGGATTTTAGTTCCTCCTTCTGTGGATTCCTCCTTGAAACTCGTCACCTAATCTGGGTATCCCTTATAGACTAAGCCGTTGTTCATGAAACTCTACCCAGTGCCATTTCTTTAGCGATGATGGTTAATTACATTGCTTCTATCAAGACATTCCAAGGGTTCCGGTCAGGGAATCAAACTTTACTCGAGGAAGTAGTCATGTTGGAAATCACTGGCATGTCTGGATGCTAGAACACTAGAGGATTTGAGTTTCTTCCCCTTATTATAGGGCTTCTCAAGGGCACATAATCCCGAGACATCCCACGTCAAATGCATGGGCTTATACCACATAGGCATGTATCTGAGGTTTTCCACAACTTCATATGTTTAACATAGAGTATGCCGCGGGTTTTACGTCTAGAGGAGACAGATTAGACTAATCATAAAACTGACTAGAGTGAATCAGATAGGTGAAACCCCTGGATGGAAAACTGATGTTGGGGATAATGCGTGGTTAGCTACACGATTATTGTGGAAGGGAATGGGGAATGGGGTGGAATGATCCCATAGGGATGTGGTGTCCCAGGTAAGAATCACGATGGATAATGGATGGGTATGTGTAGTGGATAGAGAATGAGATGGAGTTGACTCGGGGACAATGGTGATGTTGGGATTTATCCTTAAAGAGACCTCCTACATATCCCTGTGGCATGGAATAAAAGTCTACATAGTTCAGGATGGGGGTATAGAATTGGGGTATGTGTACGGTGAATCCAACTGATGATATACTGGGGATTACGAGGGGTTAGATGCCCGATGTTGGTCTTATGGCACTGGGACAGACTAGCAACATATTCCATATCAGAAGGGACGACAGAGGCTTACCACTGGGTTTGGGTTGACAATGGCATGCCACTGAATGGGGTTTATAACATCTCACTGCTAGATGTTGTTAAAACAACTTACAGTGGGATGGGGTCACAATGGATTACCACTTGATGGGGTCACAACAGCTTACTGCTGTATGGTGTTGAACCTCATGGAGGCTTCCTACATACCTTTCGTTGGTAAGGATCATAGTCCCCATAGTTCCAGTTGGTGGAGGTAGTTTAACGTCATGCATGAAAAAAATGGTGCATGCAGTTTAACGTATAGTGGGATGAAGGTGGTCTGAAATGAAGTTGGTTGAAATGAGTAGTTATTGGGATTGAACCATAGAGAGGCTTCCTACGCACCTTTCCTTGGAAAGGATCAAAGACGACATAGTTCAGAAGGGTGGGGACATATGTGAAGATGGTTGGGACCAATGGGTGTTGATATTGAACATCAGACAGGATTCCTTCATACCTTGAATTATCAAGGAAAAAGTATACATAGTTCAAGAGGGTGGGAACTGACGTGAAGATGGTTGGGACAAATGGGTGTCGGGCTTGAACCCTAGGGAGGCTTCCAACGCACCTTGACTTGTCAAGTATTAAAGTCCATGTCATTCAGGATGGGGTTAGGGGCTTACACTATAGGCTTCTAGAGAATATTCCACGGTCGACTCTTACTCTAAGCCCATGTGAGTAGTGCTCGGTGTGAGAAACAAGAGGTATAATGGACTTGAATATCACGTCGCAAAAGGTGCCTCCATGGGAAATTAAGTGGGGCTTACACGTAGTACGAGGCCTAAAGAGGAAAGATAGTCTTACACATGGTTAACAGCCTAGGGTGATGGATATTGAGACATACTCCAAGGTGAAGGCCCAATGGAGACAAAGCCCAGTAGGGGAGGGATTTGACACTGAGGAAGAGAGGAGGAGAATGGATGCTTCCTCCTATAAGAAAATATAGGGTCTTACACCATGGTGGTTGCCTTGTCCCCATGGACAAACACCTCTCTAATAAAGAGGATCTCATTCCATGTGAGGAATGATCTCACTCTCTTGGATACTAGAGGGCATTGAGAATTTCTGAGATGAGGCACCCCATGTATAATATACGGGGCGAGGCTATAGTTTAACATCATGTGCTGAGGATAATAGCACTTGGTAGTTTAATGTTTTGTAAATCGGATGAGGTGGGTTCAATATGCACCCATTAAGACATACATAACTAATACCTCCCGACCCTTTGGAAAGATAAGGTATCATCAATGCCGTGGTTTAGGGGTGTTATAAAGTGATCCGTTGAGGGGTCCATGTTAGCATGGCTATGAAAAGAAACAATTGCTGTTAGCATGCCTATGCGAAGAAGAATGTGGTGAATCAACGCAACGAGAATCACCACCTAAGGGACCTCAAAATTTCATCATGTGAACATGAAGGGTCACAGAGGAAAAGGATTTGAAGAGGAAAGCGGTTCATAAGTAGAAGCCTTGTGAAGCTCTGGTGCTCCATGAAGTGAAGGGGCTCCGCGAAGGGCTGTGCTTCATGAAGTGAAGTGTACTAGCCTAGGAATAGTGCATAGGTGCATATGGAAGGTGCTCCATGATGTGGAAAGTATTTCATGGAGAAATTTCTTACGATTAAAGGGTGCCTTATGAAGCATAATATTGCAAGGAAATTTGGCTCGTGAAGCATAGTTACCCTGCCTTAGCATGCGGGTCACGTGTGCATGAAATTGACTTCACGAAGCAGAAGTGCTCCACGAATACCCCACTCCCTCTGGGGATATCCTTCCTTCACCGAGGCCTATGGGATCCGCGAAGGTCATCCCTTATTAAAGTGGGGAAGAATTCATGCAAAGGGGAAGACACTTCGCGATGCAAGACTACATTGAAAATCTCATGGTTTACATAGCAGAAATTGCTTCGCGATGTGAGATCTTATAAGGAGAAAGATTGGAGGATCCATCCATTGGGATGAAGGGGTTCCCAGTATTTATAGGAATGATGTTCTACGAAGCAGATCCCACTCGGCATGAAGAAATTGCTTACTCTGCAGTAGGTTCTCGAATGTCAAATTGGGTCACGGAGCATCCCGCCTCCTTGCTCCGCGGCAGGTTCACGAATGTCAAATCGATTCACAGAGCATCCTTCCACCTTGATCCATGGTGGATTCATGAAGGAGGATCTTTACACTAGCTTGGGGCTCAGGGGGCTCTGTGAATAGGCTTCGTGAGATATCCCTTAATTCATTCAGTTTATTCTTGTGCGTCCCAATTTTGGCACAAAACAATGGTATTGTTGTGAGACCAATGGGATATCTTGACAACAAACCATTTCTCCAGGAAGCGAAGAGAAATTATCTTGATATTGGAGCCGAAGTTATGGATATAGATCTATAATAATTTTGGGAGGAATACATTGGAAATTAAAATTGACACTCTTTTTAATTTATCGTGGAAGAAGAGGAAGAGAGTCAAAGGTATGTTTTGAGTGTTTTTTTCACAAAAAATGTTAAACATGAGTATTTTTATTAGGACCCACATAGTTGTAGTATTATAGCTGAATAATACATAACTATGAAGATATAATAGTATAGAACACGACTACTACCCAATTAAATGTATTTTTGGTGACATTGTGTCAAAACTTACCGATGGACGTGCATCAGAAAATGCATGTCATGAAAACAAAAAACTACTGTCATTATTTTTCGATTTCATTTTTGGTTTTCTAAGGAAGTATAAAATGAGGAGGATAAAAGGATAAAATAATTGAAGAATGAATTGGAGTATGATGTATTAAATGACATGGTATTGGATTTTGTAGAGATTAACAAATAAAATCCAAGTAGATGCCATGTCATCAAGGATCATTGGAACAAAAATGATGATAGGATGGATAGTATGAAAGAGGGATTATAATCCATTATTATGAGATGGAAGTAATCAAGAACCGCTTGAAATATTTAATAAATGTGGTGAAGGTTAGTTATATAGAAGTATTGATGTATTATATCACTATTCATGAATATTACAATTTTCAAGAAAGATGCAAGGAAATGGGTAATTTTTTTCATGAAGTGTATTATATTGCATAACTACCTTACCAAAATTAATAATTATTTAGAAAACATTATTTTTGAAACTAGTGGTCATTTATAGAATTAAAAATTATTTTGAGTTATTAATCCCTAATCATAATAAAGAAATACGAAACAACACATCACTTTTAATCACATCGAAAATGTGGAATGACCTCCATAAAAAATATAATTGAATTTTTCTCCCAACATACAACCTACCACAATATAATCCCAACAAACATTATTCCATTTAATTGGATACAATTTATCAATTCCTTAACGTTTTATATATCTTCAATCACAATTATAATATAATAGTTCGAAGAGGCACACAATTTTAAAATATTTTATAGAATTTTAACTAAAAATTGTTAATAATTATTTCATGTGATATATAATAATATAAAAATTAAATAACATATTCAAAATGTGTAATTGTTTTTAGATTTATATTCAAATTGTCTATGAAAAAAATAAATAAACATATGAATGAAAATATACAAAGAACACCATATAATTTTATTATTTTATAACATAAGGATAAATTTCATTTATTTAATATACAACATCACATATGCTCCACTAAGCATCCTATATTAATTAAGAGAAAATCCACAGCTATCATTCTATTAAATTTAATGATAATGAATTTCACAATAGATAGACTGATATTTAAATTTCTTCTTATTGTATTAAACATTATTTCATCATCATGTCAATTTTATACTGTGAAAAAAAGATTCAAACAATGAATATCAACATAATCTAATAGGTAAAAAGAAATAATATAATTAGAAAATAAATAAAATCACCATCTGTTGCAAAAACGGATAAAGATACAGTTTGGAGTGGTCTTATATGAAGCTGGAATGAGTTTACGGAGTTTGGGTGGCATTGTGTCTGTATTTTTTAGTGAGAGAGTGAGAGGGTGATATGAGATACATGGTTTCCCATGGTTAATAACAACAAAAAAAAACCATACTATAGAAGCTAAAAAATATAGCAAAGAGAGATAAAACGGAGAAAATAACAAACCTATTGTTCTAGCCTTGATTTATCTTAGTGAATGTAGAGGTGTAACACTGGTAGCTGGGGTGTTTTGGGAGAACCTGAGAATCATGAAAAAAATGAGTCATGGTAAGGGTTATTTATCATAGATCAGGGACAGTTTTATCAGTGATATCAAAGAATAGCTAATAAAGATCCCTTTTATTAGTACTAAATTGATAATATTTGATAAAAAGGAATCTTTATTAGTTCTTTTTAGGACTTATAAAATGGACCTTCAACAACTGTAAAACATTAGCACAAATAACTGATTTCTAAATATACTTATATATTAATTTTTTTTAAAAGTATTTATATAACTATATATATTTTTATTATAAATATATTAATATATAATTATATAATTATTTATTTATATTTACATTAAATTTTTTTAATATTTTAATATTTTTTATTTATAATTGTTAATATATAATTTTTTAAATATAGTAAACATACATTTATAAATTCATTTATAATTATTTATTTATAACTATGAATATATACAATAAATATATATTAAAATAAATATATTAAATATATTCATTATGTATATAAATTTATTATAACTTTACAATTAAAAAATATATTTATATCATTATAGACATTTATATAATTATATATATATATAATGAATATATTCAGTATTTAAATATATTTATTATAATTTTGTAATTATTGAAATATAATGTTAATTATTCATAAATATTTGAATAATACATTTAGAAAACTATATTGATGTATTGATATATGTTTAATATATATATATCCCCCTCAGTGAAGAACAATGGTATTTTCAAATGTTGGTATCAGTGAGGTCTCAGCTTCAAGTCTCAATGAGTACATCCTAACATTGTGTGTTTTTTTCATTCCTTTGAAATATAACCTCTTTCCCCAAATAAACCAATGCTTGGATCTCAACTTATATATAAATATTTACATCATAGATATTAATATAAATATAAATATAAATATAAATATAAATATAAATATAAATATAAATACAGTATATTCATTATTTAAAAAATTATTATAAATTTATAATTATATATATATATATTTATAATTATAAAATTACTTTTTTCAAAAAATAACATTAATTTATTTAAAAAAATTATATATATAAATTTATAAAAATCGTAAATATATATTTATAAATTCATTTTTTTACAAATATTTATTTTGGAATATATTTGTAACATTATTAATGAATATATGATCTCAAATACATGAAATTAAATATTGAGTGAAATTGAATAATTAAAAAATGAGAACACTTTAAAAACATTGAAAAAGTTGATAAGTCTTATTAAGAAAATATAAATTATTAAAACAATAGGGATATATATTGAAGTAAATATGAATACATGTTGAAAACACTAAAACATAGTCAATAAATATATATAAATATATAATTTGAAATGATAAAATTATAAAATGGAAAAAAATAAAAAAAATAAAAAAAATAATAGAAATGATTAACTAATTTTTTTTACAAAAAAAAATTATAAAATGAATTATATAATATTGATTAATTATAATAATAATATATTAAATGTATCATGATATAATGAAATTCTGAAATATGTGGAAATTTAAAAACATTAAATAAAATTCAGGTTTGTTTGCCTCTATATAAGATTTCATTAATTGAAAAATTATTTTTGGGTGTGCTGTATATAAAATTTCATTAATTACATATATATTTTCTGAAATCAATGTAAAATAAATTATATATATGTCTAATTGGTAAATAAAATATCATTAAAAATGAATAAGTCATTAATGTGTTTTAAATTATTACATTTTATTAATTTTCTACATATTTATATTTGATAAATATTATTTATTAATATTTTCAATTAATATATATTATATTAATTCAATTTTATTTATCATTATTTCTTCAATTTTTTTAATGAATTTTGTAATTTATTCATTTTTATTTTTTGTTTAATTATTACTATTTTTTGATTTTGTGTTTTGGTTGTTTTATTATAACAATTTATTCATTATATAAATATAAATATGTATATATTTAATATATTCTATCCATTAATATTTAAAATTTATATATATGTATATAATTTTTTTCATTTTTATTAATATTTATTTAATTAATAAAATGTTTAATACTTTTCGTAATTTAATTAATCTATTTTATTTTTATTTATTTACATCATTTTATTTTTCTTATATTTTTACTTATTTAATATAAACTACTTAGTATTTTTTATAATAATATATATATATTTAATATATTCATTTTTATTAATAATTGGTTAATTAATATAATTGCTAATATTGTTTTCTCTTTTTTTATAATTATTTAATTTTCTTATGGACATTTATCATTTCTAAAAATAAATAACTGATAAAGTGTAGCGTTTATGAGAACTATATAATATCACTGATAGTCCATACTCTTTATTAGCACTAAAAAAGAATGACAAAGTTTACCTTTTATCAGCCTTTTTAAGCGTTGATAAAAGGTACCCATTATCATCACTCTTTTTAGAGATGATAAAGGTCACATTTATCAGTGATTTTCCAAGTGATGATAAATGCTAAAATAATTGATGGCCTGTTTTGTAGTAGTGGGATGATCCATGTTGTTTTAAAAATACTTTTACCACATTTTTAGAAAGAAACATGAAGAAACGTTATATTTTATTTATTTTTTTAGGATCATGTTATTAATATATTTTTATAAATTGTTTATAAAATAGATTCTATTGAATGTATTTTAATTATTATTTTATAAGAAATTTAGTTTAATTCCATTAGTCTTGTTTGTCTCACAATCTACATACATACCGGTGAGTGTGTGTGTTTGTAGATATTATGTTTTCTCTTAGGTTCATAGAATTTTATCTTGTTAATGGAATTTTCGTTCAATCCAAAGTTTAGAAAAGTTTGGATTTAGTGAGTTTTAGTTGTTCATAAATTAGTTTTTGTTATATTTGTTTGGTGTTCTATTTATTTTTGAGATGTTGTAACAGGATATTCATCTTAGTGTAAATTTTATCAATTGTTCCCATTTTATGTTCTTGCATAATATTTTATAAAATTCATTCTCATATGTTTTTTATAGATGATTATTTTATTATGAATATTTTTGTTAGATTATTTATCTATTACTTTTTATATGATATGAATGGATGTCCATTGAGTGAATAAGCTAAATAGAAATTTTAGTAAGTGTTTACACATCATTATTGTTATCTATAGGTGAAATATTTCCCATAATTCAAGGTGATTCATTTGTTTCTTATGGATATATTTTTGGGATTAGGAGCACCATTATATCCTTACCGCAATGTAGTTTGATATATGTTTAACGATATCCTGGGATAGTTCATTTCAAAATATATTTGATCCTCCCTCTTATTATTTCAGTCTGTCATGTTATGATGGATATTAGGATTCTTATATGGAATCAAGATGATGGTAATTAAATGTTACCTAATCATCTCCTTTCATGATGACACTTAAGTTGTCACGGGTGGTTGGGATTTTGTTTTTATTTGGATTATTTGGTTGGATTATGATTTATGATGAGAGAATTTACATCATCCTCGAATATGTTTGAGTTTGATTGGAATTATTCATGTTTCTCTATAATTTGTAGGAGGTCCTCATTCAGAGATTTAATCTATTCTGTGATGTAGTATGTGAACCTGGTTATTACAAGTGGAGGTGGTTGTTATCAATGGAATCTTGTTGGATAGAGTCCATTTAAGACACCAGTAGCTGGTTGTTTGAGAATGTTGGTAGACCATATTCAGATTTGATCTATATTTGGTGGATGTATTGTTTTTGGGATTATTTCTCGAGGTTCTTAGAGTTGTTTATGATTATAGGTTTCCTTTATTTGGGGTATCATTTGGGGGCTTCTTTGAATTTTTATCACTTGAGATGTGGTTATTTTGTATGTCCTTTACTTATTTATGACGATTATAGTTTTATTTGTTCTTGGTGTATATAATGGGATGTGGTTTATTTGATGGTTTTATTGTAGGGTTTCATTGGTGATGTGCATGGCTAATGGGGACAAGTGGACAATTATCGGTTATATAGTGAGTATTACTAGGGTTTTTTTCTATCATGAACATTATGAGTCAGTGTTCTTCTAGTTTTAACTTTATTTAATTTCCAGTTAGTTTCTCAACCTAGGACTAGAACCATGGTATTCCATATTTTGGAATATTCATGGTCAATTTTCTTCTTACCATTTATTTGTGATGTATTTAATTGGTGTCCAACATTGGTAAACATTTTGATGCCCATTGGCGGGTTGTTCCCTCTGAAGGTGATTTGATTTTCTTTTATAATTTTATTTGGATGTAATAATATTATTTTTCCCCTTGTATGCTTAGTAGAAGCATAGATTTATTGGTGATATTTATTTTCTTGGACATGCATATCAATTAGTTCACCGTATTAAGTATATTGTAAATTGTTATAATTTATTTTATATGTTTTCTTTATCATATCTTTTTTTTTATAATTGTTATCTATCCTATGTTTGGTGTTATAGTCATACTAATAAGGTTTTATGTTGATGCATAATGATTCTATATTGGGTTTTAAGTAATTTTGGATTTAATTATGTTTCCATCATGTTGGAGTTATCTCTTGTTCCCTACGCACTCCAACATCTTATGTATAGGTGTGGAGTTGTTGTTTTTTATTGATTCTTTATTTTTCAATTTATTTTCTAGAGGATGAATCTGGCATGGTGGGGAGAATTTTGACACCACTATGTTAGTCCTAAATTTTTCATTTTCATATAATTCATTGGTATTTTCAAACCCTGTTAGTTTTTTATGAAATTTATTAAATTTATAATCAAACATTATTTCATGGTTTCTACATATGGTTTAGATGAAACCAAGTGTAATCCTAAGGGAATGGATATTTTTAGTTCATTTTAATCCAAGGATGGTATACGCGGGTTGCACATGGTTAGTTTCAAACCATATGATATTGATAATAAACTGTATGGGTACTTTTGGATTGAGTATTCTATGCTTGTAAAATGTACAATTTGGGGAAACCATGTTAGTGATTGCGTGATAGTATGTAGTTTTTAATAGTGAAGTTATCCATGGCTTGTGAGAGTTTTATCAATTAGTGTGGGGTTCAACGGTGTAACATGTGAGAAATTTTGTGTATAAGGGTGACCTTAATCATTGATATATAGTTATTATAAATCATATGGATAAACTACATCAGTGACCAAGAAACATCCCGTGTTGTGTTGCATTAATAGCACAGAGTTTAGTAAATCATTAATCCAAACCATGTTGTCCACCCAATCACATGAATATTAGATATTTACCCCATTACCACAATCAAATTTTAATGCCCAATCCTTCCTCTTCCTCTCACCTCATTCATCTTACCAGGGAGGTGCATGGGGTGCTCCTCCCACTTTAACTCCTATGATCTTGTGGCCTACTATATAAAGTCCAATTGGATTTCAGAAAGTGTGTCCCCTCATTCATCTTCCTTTCTTTTGTATTCCTTTCTCCCTATTAGATTTAATTTCTTATAGAGACCATGATGGCGACTGTCCTCATATTTAGTGTTTGGGATGGATTAAATATTCAAGGTTTTTATGTTTGGTTGTTTTATTTATTTTTATTATCTGGATGAATGTTCACTATTAGAGGAACCACATTATAACTTATTCGACTTTAATACAGGTTGGTGTATTTATGTATTCTATTTATATTATATTCCATGAGATTATTTAATGTTTTTAAATACCTTTCTTTACTAATTATAAATGTATGCATTACCTAAGTGGGGATAAAATGTTTTTTAATGGATTTCATAAATTATTATGGGTTTATTCCATGCCATGTGTTTGATAAAACTCCCAAATAGATCCTTTCAATAAATTTTTGTGTTTTTAGAGGTGTTTTTACCTCAAAATTATTTAAAAATATATAATCAACATTTTAAACTGATACAATAGAAAAAGGGGAGTATTGAACCACATTTAATGATTTTAAGGTTTAATAGTATACAAATGATTTAAATTTATTTAAAATTGATATGGAATATTTTAAAGGAATTTCTATAACTAAATGATTCAATGTAATGTTTTCAGGGAATTGTTTTAAAGGACTATGGAATGGATTCCCACTATAAAAGGTTTTTTCATAGGATCATATAAGTCTTTGTTTAAAAATTTGATATGAAATTCACAGTGACCTAATTTTTTATCCCGTTTATTTATATTGTTAATTTTGGATATTCCCCCACGGGGGAATTTGGTTGATACTTATTCATAGATGTGAAATTGGTTGTTTTGTATGATGGTATTTTGGTGATATGATATTTTTTCCTTTTCGTTAAAATGATGATTTTTTCTTATGAGGCCATGATTGTCTTAACTCGGCAATTCATTTTTTCTAATATCATTGTATCCATATGTACCTATGTAAGTGTATTGGATGTGTGTTATTCTAGATTAGCATGTATTGTTTGTCTCATTACCTTTGAATGTTACTCCATCATAGGGATTTATTTTGTACTTGGTGATCTACAAGGGTGTTGAGTGGGATGATCCGGTTTAACCTATTGATATTGTAAAGAGTGTAATCTAAAGAACAATGTCAAGTATCATTCATGTAAAATACTAGTGAGTTTCCTAGGATTCTTTGAACCATTTCAGGATGATTTTATAGATTTTAATATTTATACCTTCTTTGCATCCACTAGATTTTGACTTACTTTTTGCATAGAACCGTATCTTAGTTGTTCTATGTTTTACATTTCATCATTAATATATTATTGAATATTTTTATTCATTATGTCTATATATATACTTTGTCATATTTCAATCTAACTTATAAAATGACTTGAAGGTGTGGTGTTAAAATGGAACGTGATGGCTATTTGAAAATAGAATTTGAGAAATATTTGCTGAAAAGAGGAATAAATGTAGAGTATAGTATATATAAAATATAATTTCATTTTTTCATATTTGAATGATAAGTTAATGAAAAAAATGATTTTTGATTTTGGTTTTGAGACTGTGGTTTTAGGCTGGATTATCCTCCCTATTTTAAAATTATTTTTACCCTTATTTTTGAAAAAAAACAATCAATCATGATATTTGATTTATTTACTCTCATTATTGTGAAAATCATATTTTTATACATTAGGTAAAAATAAAATTTATATTATTTATTATGATTTAAGCTATAAATAATATTTTTGTAAATATTACATGGAAGGTTTGGATTGGACCCTATAAATATACTGGTGTGTGTGAGTATCTGTTAATATCTTATTTTCTCTCTAGTCCCTAGTATTTCATCATGATCATTAATTATTTTTGTATTATATAATTTGGATGATATTTCAAATGGAGAGTCACTATAGTTTAAATGGAGGTTTATATGAATTTTTTCATGTTTTGATTCCTATGATGTATTGTACCATCCAATTTATCCCATTGGATTTGTAATATTTTGTTCTCATTATATCTACTTCCACTATATTTTATTATTGGACACCGATGTATATTTTAGATTATTTTTTGTGTCATTATTCCATGTTTGGTTGGTTTATTTACTGAATTCTAATTATTTAATATGAATAAATATGAAATCAAAGGCAGGGTATGTTGTATTATTGGTAGTCTCTCCTAATTGTTTATAATTAATTATGAAGTTTTTAAATGACCATAATGCCATGTGGTTATCCTTTTTTGGTATTAGTTTCATGGTAACTAAGTATAGTTCATTAAAATAAGGATGTATGAATGTATATTATGAGAAATAATAGAAATAAGATACCCCTGTGATTCTAAAAAAGTCAATTTTTTTTAAAAATATCTTATAAAGACATTCCTAAAATTTACATAATAAAATACTTATACATTTTAGGGATGAAAAGTAACAATGAGTACCACATTTCTAGGATTTTCTCTTTAATAACAATAATGTTTCAATTTACAACCAATTAAAACCTAAATTATGAAAACGTATAAGTAAATAATAATAATTAAATAACTAATTTTTTTGGATAATAACATATATTCCTATGGAAATAATTATAGGATTCGCACCTCAAAAAACCAACACACTATTTTTCGAATTTAATCCTAACAATATAAACCATCCTAGCTAACTCAGTCACATCAATAGGTAAAAACTTTAGGTTTTTACTAATCTAAACCATATGAACTATCTGTGCATAGTCACATTAGTTTTCAACCGGTCACTTAATTAAAAATTTTATTGCCAAGGGACCCCTTAAAAGTTTAAAAATTAATCACTAGGATAAAAAATGTAACAAATATTTATAAATATCCAACATATATTCTTTAAAAAATCAATCCCTTACATATCTATATTCCCCATGATTTATAAAGCCATATACATAGTATAAAAAATAATAATGGGTAAACCTCATATTGTATAATATGATTAATATCCTGATAATTTTAAAGAACACAATGTATTTATGTGAGAAAAATTAAATGATGTTATTCTCTTTCAAAATATACAAGATAAGTTAAAATATCAATATAAATTAATTTAATCAATAAGAAACACCAATTTAGGATCTATTAAACATGGTATTTTTAGAAATATATCTCAAATAAAGTTTATACACTTAAGGGGAAACTACTTTTTTATAAAATAGAATTCATAATATAATAAAATAGTCATAATATAAGATCATGGAATATATTTTAAAGATATATTATATTAGTAGGAAATTAAAATAAAAACATTAAACACTTTAGTTTTTGTAGATTGAATGCAAGATTATATAACTGCTCACTAAAACTATCTAGAATTGATGTAAACTGATATAAAATCACATATATGAATGTAATAAGAACCTAAGTAGATGATTTCACAACATAATTCATATAATCCCCCAATTGAAAATCATCTGATGGAGAACCCTATGAATAAATGGAAAAATATTTCATTATATTTTTAATTAAGGATGATAAAGGTAAACTAAAAATATTTAGAGGCTCATTCCTCGAAGAATTAATAAGAGATGGAGGGAAATAAAAAATGGGAATAATAGGAATGAGAGGTGTCAGCTAGAATATCCCTTAAAGTTCTTATGAATTAAATATTTTTTTTTGAGAAAAATATACTTGTAAAATAGTTTTTAAACAACGAAAATATATACATTATAATTAGACACATAAACCTTCTACATGATCACCAGGATAATGAAGGGAATTGTGAAACCCTCAATATTTTAAGATCATTATCTTGTATGGATATATCATACAATCCCTCTAGTTATTCAATTGAACATGAATTCATAGAAATTTTCCATTATTATTTATTTTATATTCCAAACACCATGAAAAATAAATCAATAAATAAATATCATAATAATTACCACATAGTGAAATTATGAGTGTCCTAGGGTGATGTGCACTTAGAATTTATTATAAAAAATGAACATAATCTTCATAAAGAAAACTTTTAATTATAAACACATATATCTAAAACATAAAATAAATAACATAAATTCACCAAATAATATACTATAAAAAAATTTTATATGAAAATCCTTACATACGTGTAATGTTATGAAATAAATATATAGTTAATAATAGTAAAATTGAATAAACAAAATACACATAATGAGTCCCATGTAAAAACTCATGTAATGATTGTCCACATAATTACTTCAAGGAAATATAACAATGAAAAACTAATCGAATACTTTTAATAACCTATGCACAAAAAATCCTCCTAGTCAACGACCAGTATGGTCACAAGGAAGATGCAATGTGTTTTTAAAGAGACAAGTACAATACTGTTTGAAAACCTATGAATTTGTGACTATAAAAATTCATAATAAGAAAATAAAAGTTCTTGATAAAAACAAATATTAGTAATATATTTAAATTTAATAATTTTATAAAACATATAATTTATTGAGGATATAATTACTCAACTCCATTGGTAGGATTATATTAGGATAACTCATACCCCAAAAGTCTCATATTCCAATGTATTTGTGCAAAATTTCACCATGTGAATCACTCATATTATTGAAAATATCATTTGGAATCATGATCCAAAATATTTCCTCAAAATTTATAAAACATTTATCCATGGGTAGACATCAATAAATATATAATAGGTAATACACCCAACCAAATGACTATATTAAAATGATAAAACCGTGACCCACAAAGAAACATTCATGGACGGTAGGGATTCATGACCCCTTAGAAGAGGGGAACCATGAACCATCAATAATATTATAAATTTAGGTTATGTATTACACTAATATAATGTGATGACCTCATGATATATCAATGATATCATCGAACAAGTGGATTTTTGACCTTGTGCCTAATATGGTTTTTTCACACCTTATTGAGGAGATAATAAAAAACATGGATACCTAACACCACATATCATCCCAAATACCCAGTCATGGTCACTAATACCCCCCAAATTAGTGATAAGATCTAATTTTAAGGAATATATAGGTGTTGTTCCAATATAGAACCGTTACTGAATTAATAAAAAACTGTTATAAACTATTCATTACTTGACTCTAGATATAATTATTTCCATGTTAAAACTCAAATCATCTTAATAATTATTTTTGTCATGTTATTTTAGGTAAAATGATATATATCATTATACTTTTATGAAAACAAATCACTATACCACACCTTATAATAAATGAATTTTGTCAGTAAAATAACAATGAAATATACGTAGTTCACAATTCAATTATAAAATCAATGTATTTATAGAATCATTTAAAAAAACTCATATAAAAAAGAATACACTTTAAATATAAAAATAATGTAAATAATAAAATATATACAAGAATAAAGATTAAAAACAAATTTAATTCTAATAAGGAACCAATACACCCTTATTAAAAATTTTGGATGTAATGGGAGATTCTAAAGTGTTATTATCATCTCAATTTCATACACAAACAAACATTTATATCCAATAAATGTGTTTTAAAAATAATATAACAACAAAAATTATCTGATGCAATATACAACTATATTATATTACATAAAATGATCAAAAACATTGTCTAGATATTTCTAAAATCCACGATAATATCAATTTTTGTGTCTGAATTTTATAACTCTAACAAATAAATTAAAATGTTTATGAATTGAATTTAAAACCACACTATTGTGATTTTGTTGTACCCCATATGTACAATCCCAGATCTGGTTCCATAAATTAATAGTTTATATGTTACATTCAATTAAAAATATATATATCACACCTTACTTTCTCATGATTACATGTCTTCAAGAAAATATTACATTACAAAAATTCCCAGGACCTTTCAGGTTCAATGCTTTATAGAATCGGGAAAAATATTTAACTATTAAATCTCATGTATTTCTCATCTAATAGATATTTTATATTACCCCAACAAATAAGAAACGATTTAATACCTAATAATTCTACATCATCTCCCAAATATGCACACACAAGATATTCAATTAGATAAATGTCGTCTAATAATTTTCTTCGTAACTCTGGATTTTTTTTTGTGATATCATGTTCTTATAAAAGGAAAACAAACAACTGAGGAAATCATGGAATAAACATGTAATAAATATTATTGTTGGGATAAGTAATAATAATATATCTAAAATAAACCAAAACTAAGAGAATAATATATCCAGGGATAATAATGAAAATAACTGTATCACATGGATAATAATAAATTTATTTTGGTGATGAAATTCTTAGTTATGGACATACAAATCATACTCTTAATTTCTTATTGAAGACATGAATCTTGTCATAAGGTACATATGAAAAAAAATCACTCTTACCATTAAGACTGTATTCAAGAAATCTTATAGATTTAGGATTATTTGCAACAAATACCCATTCTTGTATGTCTCAGGTGATGTACCAATGCATTGAAGGTCTATATATAATTGGACCACACCGAAAACATGCGTGATTATAATGAAATTATCTTTCCATATAATGAGTAAATGATAGATTATAAAATTTTATAATAATAATCCATATTAAAATAAAAACATATAGAACAAAAATACATTTCTCTATGTCATCAAAAGGTATATAATTATAAAAACATATCAAGATAAAGAAAGTGGATGGTTAAATAGTACATAATCTACATGCCTAAGTAATAAGTAAACTTTTATATTTGAATAAAAATTAAATTAATTTTAAATAGTTCCCCAATAAATGAATGAAATAACATTATTTTAAATCATACCTATAACTAATACCATATATAGAAAATTGTATAAAATTATGTAAATAGTTTCCCCAATCAATCAGTTTATGGAATCCTGGTGAACACCATACAATGAAACAACTCGAAAACATGGAATTCAATAAGTAAAGGCATTAGATGAATAGTTATTTATCTTTATAGTGGATTGTTTGCTAATAAAATTATGTTATATATCATATATTTGTTAGATAATAAAATTACACAATATATCATTAGAAATATGGTGAATGAGTAAAAACATATCTTTAGTGTTATAAATGAAACCTAGATAAATTTTGGAATATATGAAAAACTCCCTTGAAAAAGAATGATTCTAATTGTACAACTAAATAAGGGATATACAATAAATTTATTCAAAACCGTTATATCAAACACACAATATATAATGTAATTAGTGGAATAATCCCAAAACATAAATCTCATGAGTTTTAATCATTTTGGATATTAAAAATGAAAATGAATAGAAGAACATGAAAGGGATGAGAAAATATTTTTAACATTAACATAAAATAAGAAACATACATATCACTTGAAGAAGTAATTTATAAAAAGGTGAAGTGAAATATTTGGAAAAATTTTAATTTGAAGAAAATTATATATTAATGGATCTTTTAAATTGAAATAATTTTTGTGAATAAAATTTGTACCAAAATTATGATACATTTGCTAAATAATGAAAATGAATATTATTAATGTTATGATAATACCACTATGAAAAAAAATATTTTAAAATGAGTAATAACGTTTTATGTGTTTCGAAAAATCATTTTACAAAATTGGATTATAGAATAACCAAAAATATAATAATAGTATAGGATAACACATTCATGGAAGTTCAATGTCCTTAATATAATATACTAAATCAATGAAAATATATTTGATTTATCCACACCACTTATGGGAAATCTACATCATATGATAATTTATATTTGAAAATTATTTACGTAAATGGAATTTAAATACATTTATTTGAATGTTAAAATATGAAATAATTTAATAAAAGGTAAAATTTATAAATATAAAATTAAATAACTTCAATATAACAATCGTAACATATTCATTGAATGTTGAGATACCAACAATTTTTATTATTTGGGTAAAAAATAATAATAGACATTTGAAATAGTTAATTTGATATGTCTTAATATATCCCATGAAATACAAAAAAATATGATAAAAATACTAAAATTTATTTAAATAAATTATATAATTAAAACATGGTGAATAAAATGTACTATGGTTCAATGTAATATAATTGGGACCAAGAAAAGCCTTACGATATTATTAGATTTCCAATCAAAACTCCCTTAAAGGATATAATATGAAATTTAAAATTTAATAATATGATTTTTTTGTAGAATGATGATAGAAAAATATTAGTAGGAAGTATGTAAACCATAAAACATAAAACATAGTTTATAAAAAAATAATGTCTGAAATAATTGATAATTTTTTATAAATAACACATTACCAAAATTCACGCTTAGTGAAAAATCCCTCTAAAATTTAATTTAAAAAACAATATAAATATCCCAATTGAAAACCTTAATGATATATTAAAAATATATACTCTTCAATTATAATCATTCTTTAAACAAATTATAATTTGTTATTACAAAATCTAAATATCGGGTGTAAGTAATCTGGAATGTTTTTAACCAGTTTCATAAAAATGTTGCTTTTGATCACTATTGCTATAAATTTCATCATAATAACACAATTAGAGGTAATATATTATATTTTATATTATAGTAAAAATTTTATAATTTCATTCCATCATAGTATTGTATAGAATCCATGATGATGAAATCAATGATGATCATGTTTCAATTATTATTAATAAACGAATATCCTTTTTTAATTCACGATTTTAATAAAAATGGTACAATCCAAAAAAATTATTATTTACATATTGTTACCATATTTAACTATTTATTATATTCACATAGTCATATGTGATATAAATTCTTACAATTGACCAAGTAGCTGATTAAACCAACCTAGGCATGAACATAAACAGATTAATGGATGATTATGTGGTGGTTTTGTTATAATATCATTATATATAGAGAATAATGATCTTACTAAGTATTTATAAATAATACAAATAAAAATTGGATGTAACTATAAGAATAATTAATACATATTAAAATATTATAGAAGTTGAATAAAACAAATTTCTACTTTGTATGATTATTTCAAATGATAGACATAATGATGATCATTTGTTGATCATATCCTTAATATATTCACTAAATTTGTTAATATAAAATTATTTACATCCTAAAGTCATTACGTATACATTAAACCAATTTTATTAACTATACAATTAAGGATATGATAAAAATATAACAAAAATCAGTCATTCAATTAAGGCGATGGTCCACATGTACACTTGGTGATTTCTTTTTCCATAGGTCACATGAACTATATAATAATTTTTTAACATTATAAAATAAAAAATATATTATAAAAAGAATAATTATATAATGAATGATTAATTATGACCTTTTATTTATTTTTTGATGAAAACTGTAAAATGATGCTTCGTGGAGATGGAAATATGCACACCTTATATAATGTTGTTTTTGTTTTGCTGAAGGGGAAAGGGGAATGTCTATTAATGGTTATTAACTTACCATAATAACATTTAATATATAACAAATTATTATTTAATTAAATTTTATTTTTAATAATATAATTGTAAAGGTACGATAGAAATGAATGATGTTAAGGGAAAACAATCCCTTACACTGAAAACTATGTGTCTTACTTAGAGAATTATTTATAAAAGGAAGAATTAAGAAAATTTTATATGAACAAATGTTAATTTGAGAAAGATATTATAAAAGTGGAAGGAAAATTATTATGGTTGTCGGAATACACATATTTTATGATTGATGTTGAAGGGTTGGTGAGATTCAACTTTTATTATAGAAAAGGACAATGTTTTTGTAAATACCCCTAAATTTTTAAAAACAAGAAATCTCTCTCAAAGAATGTCATTCAAAAACTGAAAAATTATAGAGGGTAGGTGAAAAGGGTTTTCAATAATCTACCATTAAATCCTATACATTTTTTTAAACAAGATATAAACACTTTACCATAATGTTTTTCACTTTTACCATGATAAATATTTTTTACCAAAGTAGTTTATCCTTTATGCCAGACAATAAAATGGAATTTTTTAAAATTTTGGAATACTGATTCAAAAATTCATATTTATTTTTGAATAATAATCTTATAATAGTTATTTATATGTATGATACAAAATAGTAATTCTATAACTCATTTAATAAGTTTTAGAAAAAAATGTATCTTATGTCATAAAATAAAAATTATAGGTTTATATATTATAATTAATAATTTTGAAATTTAAAAAGTTACTTAAAAAATATATATTTATTTTAAATAAAAATGATTCTAAAATTTATATATACCAGTAATGTAATAAAATCAAATTTTCTGTAAAATGGTATGTCGGACTATTCATTATTTAATCAATCATTCCAGAAAATTCATAAAATACATCTTTATCCAATACTAACATCATAAGAGAAAAAATGTAGATACTTTTATCAAATTATAATTATATTTATTAAGAATTTAACTATTAAATAGAATTATGAATTTAATGAAAAAATATTTTTGTAGGAAAATAACAACTTTTAAGAATATTAACCATTCTCGTTCATATTTATTATAATATGATAATTTAATTGTTGTTACAAAATTATTAATATCAAAATCACGTTATAAAAATTATTCATTTTTTTACTGAAATATTATTATATGCTGAAAATGATATTAATTTTTATTTTAGTTATACCAATTAAATTTGATTCATATTAATTTCAAGCATTATTTTAGTTTTATAAATATTTCATAAAGGATATACTCTTATTTATGACATTTGTTTTAGCAGCTCTGTTTCAATTGACATACATAAATATATATATATTAGCTATATATGTATAATAGTTTTGTTTAAGTTCATTTTTTTGTCGAGAAATTTGTTGAACACATTAAATTATTTAAAGTTAATCACATGTCAAAATCTCATTTTTTTACACTATTCCACATTATGTAAATTTCATTCACTAAATTTGACTCATGAGACCATGGAAATTTCAATAGGGAACCCATAATTAACCATACAATTCTAGATGATCATGGGTTTTTTTTATAAGGATTGAGATTTATCTTCAGGAAAAATTATTATAAATAATTTATTAAGAGATTTAACAAATTTAAAAATACATATAAAAGTTTAACATTAGAAGGAAATATAGTTGTATTAGGAATAACTTCCAGAAAAAATTGAAAAAAACATAATAATTATCATGACAATATGTTTTTATTTATAACTCAATTGAAAATAATTGAGGAATACATTGGGATATATGAATTCCATATATATGAAGTGAAATATCACCATAAACTACATTATTTATAGTTTTATAGGCTTTTCAATATTCCCATGGTTTTTAGTGAATATTTTATACATTGTAGTTTGTATAGAAAAATTAATTCACATAAAACACAATTCTTTTAAAATTTAAGAAATTTTGTTTATATATTCTAATATTCCATTACATCTATTAATCTTATGACCTTCATATTCAAACTTATATAATCAATCATTCCTTTTAAATAAAGTTCCCAAATGAATGTTTCGAATGAATTCTTAAGAATGGAATTTAATCCTCTTTCTTTCATAATCGTAATCCCCAAAAATTCCTTGACAATCATTCCTTATCCTCATTGGGGTGTTTAACATTACACCAATATTCACATGGTGAATATATGTTGTGATAATTATTTTTTAATAATAACATGGTTTCCAACTAGTATTCAAATTCTATTAGGTTTCTTATTAGGGAAATATCCACATTATACTTGACAACCATTGTTATCATGTTCCTATTATTCTTAAACCATTGATAAAACCTTATGTAATTAAAGATTTTTAATAAATAATTAACACTATAATATAATTTTTATTAGATAATTCATTACAAAAAATAACCTATAAATGTATATCATTTCTGTATAATTACATAATATTTCAGTTCAACCGAAATCAATCTTCATTCAATATACGGTTCTTTAAGATATGTTCTCCCATACTTATTATCGTAATTTCATTACATAATAAATCATTATAGTATATTTCAAATAATCTATGATTAAATTATGAATATACCCGATGAGTAGCATACATTGTGTTTTGTTAGGCCTCTTTTTAATGTATTACATGGCGATTTATTTAATACCCAATCCACCTTTTCGATCTTATAAACCCCATATAAATCAATGCCAGATCCACCATCCAGTTGTAGTATCTATATTGGGATGTAATTTATAGGAGAAATTCATAATATCTACTTTATAAAAACAATGAAATGTTATCATATCCTTATAATACTTTTTTTGAATTATCCATAGTGTTTTCATTAAAGTCCTATTGTCATGATCCCAAAACATTCAATATTACTTCAACATACATAATGGGGTTTCTATTACCTCGAAGTTATGATAAAACATATCTTATAAACCAATAAATTACCCTAAATTGTTAACCATATCACCAATGTTATCTTAACCGTGCTATGATACAAACTGTGGTGCCCTATACCCAAACTCCCATATCTAGTTCCATAAATATATACTATACATAATTTCATCAATACCAACTTTAGATTCCTAGACATGACTATCCCATTATTACATGACTTGATAGAAAAAAATCAATATATATGTTCTCATACCTTTAGGTTTATAGATATACAGAATTGAGGAAAATCATAATCTAATAAATCCCATGATATTCACGATTTATGAATATTTTATTTTTTTCCCACTAATTATTAAAATATTTAATCAATAATAAGCCTTCAATATCTCCTACAATATCCATAGAAGTAATTGAATTATATATATAAACTGAATTACATTTATTCATAACATTGGGTAATCGAAATATAATATATGGTGATATTAAAATAAATGTATGGTAAAACATACAAGTGAGGTAATCATGGAATAATTGTTAAATAAATATTATTATAGGAAAAATAATCACCATAATTCTAGAATTAACTAATTCCAACAAATATAATATATCCATTTATTACAAGAAAAATTACAATATCAGAAAGTTAAAAATAAATAAATTTATAGTGAATGAATTAATAATTTCATCGATTTAAATATTACAATAAATTCTTTTTCCAAGACACGATTATTTACATCTAGTTTGTAGTCAATACATCAAATTTACCATCAATTCTATATATAAGGAATCCATATGACTCTATCATAAATACACCATATACCGAAACATTATTGTATTCCGATACAAATATGTGCATTAGTAGACTATATAATTTAGTGCCCCAAATTTCATGTTTTGATGTCCCCTTCATTCATCATATGAGGTAATGAGTAAATAATTGATAATCAAAATTTCAAATAATTATCTATTTTTGAATAACAATATATAGAACACCAATAATTTTCCTAATGTGACTAAAAGTGATAAAATGATCATATTCCATCTATATAATGAAATTGAATGGTAAAAAAATACATAGTTAAACTTCTGGAGTAATTAATAATAACCCGCATCAATATAAAACACATACATATCAATATTTTCACAATAAATGATTACCACGTCCTTCCTTATAAAAACCCCTAAAGCCAACACTATATATAGAAAGCGGTATAACAATGAGTCAATAATTTTCCCAGCCAATCAATGTATTGAATTTTTCTGAACACCTTTCAATATATGTAATATGAAATAATATCTTGAAAAAGTAAGGGAATTGAATTAAAAGTTATAAGTATTCACAATGGATGGTTTGAAAAAAAAAGGTGACAAGGAAACATATCTATGATAGAGAATAATGTTACATAATCCATCAAAAGAAAGATCATGTATTGTTTCAAGAGAACATATCCTCAGTGTTATAAAGGAAACCTATAAGATGGTTGGAATAGACAAAAACAACCATTAAAAATAATTCATTGAATGATATCACTCAAAAATAGATCAAGATTTAAATGTTTTGATACCATGAGTTAAATAAACATAAATATATATATTTATTAGAGGTTCAATCATCTAATATATATCCATTAAATGTAAATCCTTTGGAATATGAAAATAAAAATAGGGTAGAAAAAAATATACATTTATAAAATATATATTTTCACATTGACATGAAATATAAACATACTATAATGAACCAAAATTGTATCACTGAAATTTACCCACACATAATTATTTAATATAGTATAAATCACATAAAATTGCATAGAATGAACAATATAGACTATAAAAATGAATAATGATTTAAATAAGAGGTATTTATAGATGTTAAGAAACCATTTCCAATGAAATTGTAACTGGACCTTAGAAATAGTAATACAACCCTTATGAATAATAAATCAGTCAAATGAATAGTAACCACACCCATTAAAGTATAAATAAAGTAAAAGTATCTTTTAAATAAGAGTGTGACACATTTATGTCATAGTATAAGTAAATGAATATTTTTAAAAAATTACCAATTAAGTATTGGTATTTTTATGAGTCCGAAATATTTAATTGGAATTTTATAATTAATAAAATTATTTAAAATAAAATTAATTTTGATAAAATTTATTCATAAATCAATATATTGTAGTATTTTGATTTTTGAACAATTTTATTAAACATTATTAAATTTTCAAAGTGTTGTATAATTAGTTATATGTTTAAAATATGTATTTTCATGTAAATAATGATTTTAATTAAAAATTAAATATTTAAAATTTAAAAAATTATATTCATAAAATATAATTTATTTTTGAATTATACACAAAAATATGTACAATTATTTTTTGTGATTTATCTATAATACATGATGTTTTGTGAATATTAAAATATGATAATTTATGATAAATGTTAAATAACTGAAATATTTACTCATAAGTGATGTATGGATGATTTAAGACCATAATATTGAAATATATTTAATTATTGTAATGTATTTGGTGATAATTTAAAAAGTATTCAATGTATTGAGCCAGTATAGTAAACAAATTAATAAAATATTCAAAAAACACCCATCTCTTCCACAATAAATACCACCTCTCACCACCCATTATCCTTACAACGTCCAGGCTCCGAGCCTTGTAAAATTTCTACGCAATACAATTAAAATGTTCATAGCCCACATTTAAGAGTTCTCGGTCTCATAAAAAGACCAAAACAATTTCTATAAGGAGTTTCTCATAGGGAAGAATTCCAGAGGTAAAATCCTTTTCCTCATTCTTTTCCTTTTAATTGCTTTTCAATTTCATTTCTTTTATCCTTTCTTAAAATCCAATATAAAAATGAGTATGATAAGTATGGTATCATATATATAATGTAATTATATCAAATGATTGATATATCTTTCGTTAACTCCATCTCTCTCAATTTTATTTAAAAATCGAAATCATCATCCACAAGGTGCCGATTTACAACCTTTATGGATGAAAAATTTTCATTCATCAATTTTCCCTTCTAGAATGGTAATGAAACATTTTTTATTGTTTAAAAAGGAAATAATAAATGTATTGAAACTAATTTAGTTTTCTATAATTAGTATACATATACCTAATATTAATTCATACGACATAACTAGTTCGTGATGATCAAAAAACCTTCAAAATAATAACAATGATTATCACTAACGTTTTTGATAATGTCTAATACTAAAGACATATAAAAAATGAAGTATGTAACCATTTTTTCATGTTCATTAATATCATATAAATGAAATTCTATATAACTATACCCATTCAACATGGAATTCCACCCTCATAAACAAGTATTTTGATCATCAAAACCTATGAAATGAACACTGCTAAGAGATAAAATTGTATATTATATTTCATCCAAGATGGAATAAATAAAAATAATTAAATAGTAATAAATAAATTAAAATTATAAAATGTTACTAATTAATTTATTTATGGATTTAATTTATTTATACAGTATGTTAAAGTAAAGTGAATAACACATTCCGACATAAGGTAAGGGTTTTCTTCTCGACCATCCATTTTCATCCGTGTTACACATTATTTTTCTATACACCAATTAAATTATTTATTTATTTGATATATTCTTTACAAATTATAATTATATGTTCCAAAATAATGTTTTCTAATTAGTTAATATATCATTTTTGGGATAGTAAATCTTTTCAATGGATCTATTCTCAATTCCTTTTCATACACATGCCTGATTAAAGGGAATATGTAAATTTCTTACCCATTTTCAAGTAACACAAATAATAAGTTTTAAGAAGCTATTATTTTTTTAATAATATATATATTTTTTTCATGGAAGAATATATTTTTGAATTACCCATTTTATATATAAAATATAGACCAAAACCAATAATTTTTATAAAAGAATTATTATTTTCAAAGTAAATGGTGTTTTTTGATCAAGAATTTCTCGATTATTTTATAAGATTACTTTTATTTATATCTATTTAATTTAATGGTTTATTGAGATTGATGTATTATATTTATTGTATACTATATTTTATTGAATGGTTTCTGAGAATTTTGATTATAGATGTTCTATCTTGATACCATTCACCATTCTACTCATAATTTTTAGTGATTATATTTACAGGCCCGTGAAAGTTATTTACATTTCATATGTATATGTTTTTTTATATTTATCCCCATTCATATGAGGAATTAATTGGATTTAGTATATGATGGGTGGGCCCCTATAAATCTCTTGGATTCATTGGTATGTATCCTGAGACAAATTAGAGTGAGTTTTTATTAATTATATATGGTGTCTTGGCCGTGGCATTGACGATATGTTTACAGTGTCTGGAATTATGCATTCCATTATTAAATAAATAGTAATTCATATTACATGTGTTTATTTTACTATTATAATATCCAATGTTATGTTTTATTATGGAATAATTATTTAGCTTTTATTATAACCATTTTATGATAAATATTATGTTTTAATGGCATGTATTTTTAATTATTCACCATGCATTGTTGTTATAGCTTATTTTGTATTTATTACCCATACTGAGAATCTGATATCACCCAATTATTAGGATTTATTTTTCCCTAGGATGTGAAGTTGTATATTATGAAGGAATTGTAATGATGATCTAGGAGTTATGGGTTTTTCCGAATGAGTTTTTCTACTGTATTTCATTTCGGGTTATAATGTAAAACTTGTGTTTTAATCTTGTTTTCCAAAACAACTAAACTATGTAGTCTTTATAGACATGAAATACATTGAAATTAAACTAAATAATTAATATAAATCACATGCTCTATGAAACTAGGGTCGATTCCTTTAAAGTTTATATTAGAGGAATTTTAGTATAAAACATGAAAACTAGATTTGGAAAACATAGATCGTGTAACATATCCCTAAGATAGACTATGAGGATAAGCATAAAAGAACATTCTAAAATTTTGTTAATTTATGTATTATGTTAGTATTCCTAGTTATATATCCTTGTATCTTTATGTATATGGATATGGATATCACACAAATGAACCTAAGGGTAACAACTCTAACAAGGTGTCTTAGGCCTGAATTGGGGTAACCTAGTACCCGACAGAGGGATTTACTATACACCTGGTTTGACACTCATATGGGTTATTCTTAAGATAAGTCACATTTTCATTACAAACCATTACCGAGGATTTAAAATTAAATATTTTCCCAAATAAACCATGTTTATGATTATGAGATTAGCTGAGCGTAATATTATAAATTATGTTATGTCCTTTATTAGTTTGAGATTATCCATCATGTTTTATAACCTTGTATAGTGTATTCTATTATTTTGATATAGATGCAAGTTGGAGGAACTAAAACCATATAAATATGGACATTCCATTTAGGTAATTCCATCGTATATAAGATAATTATATTAGTATTAGAGTTGTGACAAGTGATGAGAATCATATAATAATACAGGGACACATGACTCAGGTTATGAACAATAACCAAACACTTATTGAGCATAATGATACCCAATGTGGGGGAGAAATGTTAGAAAACGTTATTTAGAAACATCCATAATCATTCAATGCGACTAAACACCCATTTGAAGACGAGTAATTGATATGTTCATTATATAATATATATCATGCTTTGTGAGGTAGAAGAAGATATAAGGTTTTCATGGATGCCTATATTCTATTTGGAGATGCAGATCAATATTCATCATTTATTCAAACCACATTGTATCAGAAAGAAATTAAAAATATGTAATTGAAGGAAATAATGGAAATTTTCCTTGAAAAATATTTCCTTGCAAATAGTGATTAGATATAAAGAGGAAATTCGTGATTCAATGAAAAAAGAATATGAAAATATTGTGATGTATGAATCCAACATTACAAGTGTAGAAATATATTCTATGTATATACGTAATGTAAGGAGAAATATTTATTGATTCATTTATGGTTTAAAACCATTCATCTAAATGGAACTAGTCTCCAAAAATATCTCATCATATGAATATATAGTATCATGTTTAATAAACATAGAAATTGATTTCCTTAATTCATATGACTTCAATGTAATGAAATAGAATAATAGGACTATAGAACACTTTGAAAAAATTAATAAGTAAAATTAGATAAATAGAGGTGTGAATTTTTCATCCTTCGATAATTTTTAGAAGAAACACCCTGGAACATTCCTATAGGATATGAGTGTTTTTACAAAAGTAGAGAAAATGACATTAATCCCGTGATTGGAATAGAAAGAAAGATGTTACAAATTATTAATGCTACAATTTCATCGAGAAAAGAAATTTTGTAAATTATTATCCTAAGCATTAAAAAGACTTTCTCTAAAGAAGGACAATGGATAATGGCCTAACTTATGTGGTCAGAACTACAAAGTTTGATGTTTCTAATGATGTGGTTGTAGACACATTAATAGTTTCCTAAAACACATCCAATGATTTTTTTGATTCTGGATCATTGAATTATTTTATATCTTCCTAGTTTTGAAAGAAAATTAGTCATTTCCATTTTGATTTAATAATGGAGTTGTCAGTCAGTACTCATAATGGTAGAATTAATGCAACAACCATGTGTCAGTCAATCCCATTTGTGACACATAATCTCTCTTTATTTGTGGAAATCATCATCATACCAATGATTGAATTTAACATAATCCTCAGTATATATTGGATTTCATATTATAATATTAAAATCTAATTTAAGATAGATAAGTTACAATTTTTGAGAACTATGTATAATCCCTTATCGTTAGAGATGAAAAATCATCCGCTAAATCCTCCGAAGACCCACCCCTAGTATCTCTTCTGAATGAAATCACTGGGCAGGAAGATAAATTACATCCATGTATTAGGAAAGATATCCTAAAATCAATGATATACTTATTGTTCAAGAATATATAGATGAATTTCTAGATTATTTTGGTAGACTTCCTCTCGAGTTAGAAGTTGAATTATCTATTGCTTTTTTTGGGAAAGACATATATCAAAGACAATTTGTAGAATGGCCATTTTGAAATAAGTACAACTAAAGAATCAATGGGATGAATTGAGTGTTAAAGGATTTATTCACCCTAGTATTTTTCAATGAGGAGGCCATATTCTCTTTGTTATGAATAAATATGGATCCATAAGAATATGAATTGCCTATATAGAAATCAATGCTAATACAATGAACAATATTCATCCCCTACATCAAATTGGGGATTTATTTAAGCAATATCATAGAGCTCAACAAATTTCAATGATTGATCTTCAATGTTTATATCTTCAATTGGGTGTGAGTAAGTAAGATATTCCAAATCCATAATTTCAAAATAGTTTTGGACATTTTGAGTTTAATGTAATTCCATTTAGACTGACTAATAATCCTCCAATTTTAATGGATCTAATGAATATAGTTTTCAAGGAATATCATAATGAATTTTTTGTGGTATTTATTGATGATATAATGGTATAGTATAAAGTATATGACGACCATGAGAATAACTTGATGATTTTTATGATAACTCTTAAAAGAAATGAATTATAAAGGATATTTAAAAAGTGTAATTTTGGACTCAATCAGTTTCATTTATTGGCTATATTGTCTGAAATGATGTAACCTCAATTGATCCATTGATGAAAAAGATTTTTCAAGGGTGTACTTGACCAACAATAATAATAATGGTATATAGTTATATTGGATTCATAGGTTAATATCGGTGTTTAGTTCAGAAGTACATCAGATTTGAAAACATGTCGAACTAGATAACTCATATAGGGGTTATGATCATACATAAAAATAATGTGAATAATGTTTTGATGAATTGTAGAGGGGATTAGTGAAATCCTTGTTCTTGACTATACCATTGTGAAATGGTAGAATTTTCATTTATAGTGATCTTCCAAAGAAAGGACTTGTGTGTGACCTTATGCGTAATGATGGAGTTATTGCCTATGTATCAAGGAACTAATATATTCATGAATAGAACACTCCAAATCATGATATTTAGTTAGAAGTTTTAATCTATACTTTCAAAATATAGATACATAATCTATATTATGAACTGTGTGAGATATATATAGATCATAAGAGTTAAAAATATATATTCTCAAAGAAAGACCACAAGATGAGGCAATTGTGATGTCTTAGGATACTCAAGGATTATGATTTTTCAATAAAATACCACATATTTAAGGTGAATAAGGTAGTAGATGCATTGATATGTAAGGGTCATAAATCATTGAATAAGCTGAGGATTGACAAGGATCCTATGTGCATGGATCTAGAAAATATAAACATAGAAATTATCATTGAAGGTGAAACTTCATTACTTTTTTAAATTGGTTTCCCTACCATCATTATTAGGAAGGATTAAAAGATCATAGTCTAATAATGAGAATATTAAAAAGAATATTAAATCTATGAATAAAGTGAAGTTGGTAGAATTTTTGTATAAGGATGGAAGTGTGAAATTTTTCATGAGGTTTTGGGTTCCCTCTATACCAAAGATAGATAGTTAGTAGTTGGATGATTCTAATAGTTCAATTTTCCCTATAAACCCTGGTAGAACCAAGATGTATAGATATTTGTAGGAAGATTTCTAGTTGGATAAAATGAAAAGGGAAACTATAGATTATGTATCAATATTTTTAGTCTATCAACATGTGATGGCCAAAAGGAAACATCCTTGTATATTCATGAAACATATACCTATTCCTACATGGAAAATGGATGTAATCACTATGGATTATTTAACTTTATTTCTAAAAAATCCATGAAAGAATTATTCTATATGGATGTTTGCTAATTGAATTACCAAATCTGTACGTTTTTATTATGTATGGTCGGAATTTCCAATAGAGTTCCTTACCAGACTCTATATTAATGATGTTATAAGAATTCATGAAGAACCTCTCTAAATTGTGTCTGATCATCATCCACTATTACATTTTAAATTATGTAAAATTCTTTAGAAATCATTGGATACAAAGCATTATTTGAGTACTTCCTATCACCCTCAAACTGATGAGTAGTTAGAAAGGACGATATTATCATTAAAATTCATGATGAGATCATGCTCACTCAACATTCATGGTATGTGGGATCAATAATTTATTTTCCTATAATTTTCCTACAATAATATTTTCCATTCTATTATTAAAAAGGATCTATATAAATAACTCTAAGGAATGAGATTTTGTAAAACCGCAAGTTGGGATCAATTTTGTGGAAGGAAACCTAGAGTCCAAGATCCTGTTAAGAAAACAACATAAAATGTTAGGACTTTTCAAACACATATCAAAGTATCTCAATGTTGGAAAAAGAGTTGTGTCGATAATGGAAGGAAGGATTTCAATTTTTTAGTGGGGGATCATATTTTTTTTTGAATGTATCTCCGTGGAAGGGTGTCATAATATTTTAAAATAATGTGAAACTAATCCCCACAAAAATTATTCACTTTGGAAATTTTGAGTGAATTAGATCATGAGTCTTTTCATATGGAAATGTAACCTAGTTCATCCAAAGCTTACAATGTGTTCCACATGTCTTTGTTAAAAATGTACATGCCTGACCCAAAAAATATTCCCACTTTAGAAGAATTAGAATTTGAACATAACTTATCATAAATTAAAGAGTGTATTTGGATTCTAGACACAAATGTGGTCGTGGCGAGGAATCATATTACTCGACCTGTAAAGTTACACTGGAAAAAATATAAAATTGAAAAGGAAAAATCAACACTATATGATGTTATGATGAAACACTACCCAATTATTTTCACGAGGTGACAACCTAGAAATTTTTAGGATGAAATTTATGTTGGTGGGGAGAATGTAAGGTCCCAGGATTCTATCAATGAAATTTTCTCTTTTTATAATTACTTCATATAGTATTAATCACATAAAATCATGTATAGAAAACAATACAAACTTTTTAAATTAGTATTTAATGAAATAATAGTTATTTCTAGAAGTTATTAAACCTATATATATAGGAAATAGTAACTTCTCATTAGAAATTTTAATACAAACCTTATCAATAGTACATCAGCCATACGAATAGTAACCCCACCCATTAAAGAATAAATAAAATTTAGGCATCTTATAAATAATAATATGATATATTTATATAATAGTATATGTAACTGAGTATTTTTGAAAAATTATTAATTAGGTGATGGTATTTTTGTGAGTCAGAAATATTTAATTACAAATTTATAATAAATGAAATGATTTATGAAATAATAATTTTCATAAAATGTATTCATAAATTAGTTTTTTGTTGACTTAATATTTTTGGGAGAATTTATTAGACCTTTTTTTATTTTTCCCAGTGTTGCTGGATTAGTTATAAAATAAAACTTTATATTTTTCAGTTAATTGATAATTTTGTTTAATTAATTATTTTATCACATTAAAAATATTATTTTCATTAAATGAAGATTATTTTATAATTCTACACATTTAAAAATGGTTGGTGAGATTTGTTTTCCATAATACTTGAATTTTTGGTGAATGGTAAAATATGATCATTTACAATAAATGTGAAATAAATGAATGTTTTATTATTAGGTGATAAACAGTAGATGTAAGAACATAATCTCAAAATATAGTTAATTATTTTAATATATCTATTGATAATTCCAAATTAATTTATAGTCTTGAGCCAAAATAATAATAAATGAATAAAATATTCCGAAAACACTCTTCTCCTAGACTATAAATACCACCCCTCACCACCATTCTCTTCACAAATTCCATGATTTTTTCCATGTAAAATTTCTACCCCATATTATTCCCAAGTCCCTCCCCCATTTTCATCTTCTCTTGGTATCATAAATAGTTTAAAATCATTTATCTAAGGAGGTTATCAAGAGGTGAATTCAAGAGGTAAAATCCTCTCCGTGTTCTTTTTAATCTCTTTTCATGTTCATTCATTTTATTCTATTTTAACACCATATGTAAAAATGATCATGATAAATACAGTATCATATATATAATATATTTATTTCATGTTAACATAATATCCTTCATTAAAATTCATTCTCTCTCGCTTTTATTTGAAAAATGAAACCATCAACCGTATAGTGTCAGTTTACAACATTTACGGACGACATAATTAAATTCTTCAATTTCTCCTTTAAGGATTGAAATGAAGCCATTTTATTTTTTTTAGATAATATAGTATATTTATTAATAATCCATTTTATTTTCTATAACTATTATATATACATAATATTAATACACATGATAAAATGAGTTCGTGATAACCAAAAAACTTCCAAAATAATCTAATTGATTATCAAAAATGTTTTATCTAATGAATCAACCTCATACCATATAACCAAATTAATTATATAAACATTTATTATTATGTATTTTGTTTAATATCATACAAATTCAATTATATATAATTATAAACATTCCACATGAACTTTCATACTCTTATACATGTACATCAATTATTGAAACCAAGCAATAGAATGCTCCCCAGAGATAAAATTGTATCCACAACTGAAAAAATTCAAAAAAGAACTGAATAATCTTATAAAAAAATATAAATGTATATATGGTTCTTAATTAATTAATTAATGTATTTAATTTTATTATTAAAGAAATTAATGTCAATTACAAAACACATTCAGACATAAGTTAAGAGATTTCTTCCCAAACCACCAATTTCATTCGAGACACACATTCTTCCTCTATAAACTAGTGGAAAATTTCTTTTATATTATGTAGTTATTATAAATTCGGGTTACATGTTCCAAAATCAAGTATTCTTATTAGTTTATATTTTAATGGGAAAATAATGGGTTTATAGTTATCCCTTCTCAAATTTTCTTGATTTGAAAGCCTGATTAATGGAAAAATCTAAATTTCTTACCAATTGACAAGCACCATCCATAATAAATTTTAGGAAAAAAAAATTATTTATTGTCTAATTTTTTAGGGAACACTATGTGTTTTCATTACTTGTTTTATACAAGAAATCAAGAAAAATAAAAATGTTTTCTTCAAAATAAATCTTTATTATAAAGTAAAAGGGGTATTTGTCTCATGAATTTCCCAATTATTTTATTAGAGAATTATTATTTATCTCTATTTTATTATATTATTTATTATTATTGAAATCTTAGGTTTATCATACAATATATTTTATTAATTGTTTTAAGATATGTTTGATTGCTGATGTTCTATCTTGACACCATTCACCATACTACTTAGAGTGATTAGTGAATATGTTTACAGAATGGGGAAAGTTATTTAAGTTTCATATGTATATAATTTTTAATGTTTATACCCATTCATATTAGTATTTCACTAGACTTAATATGTGATAGATGGGTACTTCTATCGCCACTCAATGCATCGGTAGGTCTCATGGTAGAAACTAGAATGGGTTTTTACCAATTATATATGGTCTCTTGGATGAGGCCTTGACGATATGTTTATGATTCTCGACATTATAAATTCCATAATTATGAAACAACTAATTGAAAATCCATATGATTGTTTAACTATTATAATATCCAAGGTTTGGTTTTATTATATAATTATTTATTCATATTTTATTCCTTCAATTTTGTGCTCATGATTTTGTTTTGATGACATGTGTTTTTAGTTATTGAGCATGCTTTATTATTATAGCATCTTCTATTTTACTTACTTAAACTAGGAATATGAGGTAACCCCTTTTTATTTTTTATTTTTACCTAGTGATGTGAATATGTATATTATGAATGACTTGGAGGGATATTGTATGAGTTATGGGTTATTCCAAATGAGTTTTATGTTCTATTTCATTTTAAGTTGTAATGTGGAAGTTGTGTTTGTATCTGGTCATTAAAAACTACTAAACTATTCTGTCCTTTGGGATACAATTCCTTTTCTATTATACAAATTTATTAATTTAAAGAACCAACTCTGAGAAATTGGGGTCAGCATCTTGACACAAACATGTCACTTTCGAAATAATAATTATTAAAGGTAAAGTGAATGATTTTGAAAATATCAAATTTAAAAACAAATATCCAAAAATTAATCTCTAGAATTGATATAATGTTTTTTGAGTAAATTTTGATACCAAGACAAAACATTTTTTAATGAAAGAAAATGATAATTTTTAATAATTTTAAAATTATTTTGGTGAAAATGAATATTGTAAAAATAGTAATAAAATTTTATTTGTACTAAAATATGATTTCCGCAAATTGTATTATAAAATAGAATATAAAAAAATATTAATATGGGGTAACCCAATAATATAAAATCAATGTTCCCATGAAAACATTATAAGTCATAGAGTATAAATATTAGTTATCAATGTCTTTTTTGGGAAACATACTCCATATGGTTAGACATATTTAAAAAATATATATTTGGTAGGAATGTAAATCTATAAAATACAATGCTATGATAAAAAATAATATAATCATGGGAATAATGTTCCCAACATATATAAAATAATACCAAGAAAATTATAATTAATACATGAATGACAGTTGAGTTAACAAAAACCCTTACTAGTGGGGCGAGTACTGAATAAATATCCAATTGAAGAAGGGAAAATCACATTCTAACCTCATTGACTACTTATAATCTATTTTATTAGCTTTCTCTTCTCATGTAAGATAAATTTTCTCTAAATTGTGTCCTTGGATTCCTATAAAAACAAATCCATGAATATTTTTTCTCTTAGGATCAATGATTCAGTGAACAATTGGTGGACCCAAAGGAATATGCATCGAAGGTCAAATTCTATGACTCAAAGGCCCAATCCTAATGAGGAATGTCATTGATAATTTACATCAAATAATCCTAATAATATAATTCTAAAATAAATTGGAATTATTCTCTATGCTATATTTGAACCATAGTCATTAATTATGGTTGATTAGGTTCTTATATCTAAGACAATACCCAAATGTATCCCCTTTTATTTGATTTATTATGTTTTATTATGAAATTTTTAATTATATACTAGGTTTCTTTGACTATAAGATTATATGTTAAACAATATCATACTCTCTAGGTAAAATAAAATTTTAAAATAAAAGATCCTAACATTTTTAATTACTTCCTGAAAAAGTATGTCATTGTTTAGAATTTTTCTCATCATCTAATAACTATTTCCCATCATTTTACATAATTTTTTATCCCAATGATTTTATCCTATTTAATTGGAATCCTAATTATTCATTATGTCATATGTAATTCATAATAACCTTCTTCTCGTTTTCAAATTAATTTTTTATTATCCTTTTTATGATGTCTTATTTGAATAGTGGTGTTTTAAAACCTAAAAGGCATCTTCTAAAACCTCCATTACATTTTGGTTACACATTCTCTGAATTTATCCCCCGTTATCTATACTATATTATTATATATTTTTTATATATCCATATATATGTTATTTACATATATACATAGTTTACAAAAACTATATCTGTTGTATATAATATATGTTTTGACTTCCCTTTGATATTACCACTTTTATATAAATCCGAAAAAAGGGAAATAAAATAATTTTTTATTTCAAAAAATGATTCTCATATATAATTTTTTTTCATCCAACAATAGATCTTGAAAGCCCTAATTATATAATGTAGAAATATCCTTGTATAATTATTTTATAAAAAATAGAACATTCATTTCCTCAGATGAATTCTACTAACTTTGAAAGTCATCACCTCTTGTGTATATTTATATTCTTACTTCTCCTTCTTCTTTATAAGAAAATTCTAAATATTTCAACTTGGGGATCAAGAACGATGATTTATTGTTAAAATATAAAAATAAAAAATGATTTAATCATTTTTTACTCATTGAAATCCTCATGAGAAACCATTTAGTAATTATTTACAAAAGATTTTGAAACCCACGTCTTCTTCTGGTGTTTTCCCTTCTTATCCAATATATATGATTTTCCTCATGTGGTAGATTTATTAATGAATATATTATGATTTTATAAAATGACATGTGTGATCAAAATTATAAATCCCCTAAATTTATTTGGTAAAAATTAAATCTCTTGAGATAATACTAGATGGAATAGTAAATAAAATGAATCCACTATGGGAATATATCCATTATCATTATGAGAATAGAGAGAAGAACCAATACACCATGGGGATCTATCATCTATGTTTATGGGAATGTTGAGTGAACCTAATCTATCATGGGACACTATCAAAAATAATTATATAATGATCCAACATTAAACATTATATAATCATGAGTTATTTCGTGAATTCACTTTGAGGATTTTTTCAGGTATGGATTTTTAGAGAATTTATCCATATCTATTACATGACATATCAAATATTATGAAGAATACATTTTTACAATATATGAAATTTTTTCCAAGTTAATACTCTTCAAAACACAATTTAATTTTTTCTTGATAGAAACACACATAACAGTCATCATGACCACTACCTTTCTCTTACACATCCATATACACTGGGGAAAAAATTTCAAAATCCTTGAATGAGAGAAAAAATATCATTAAGTGATATGAAATATGGAATGAAATGTTAGTCCATAGATATGTCAAAATCATGAATATTTCTTTTCAAAAAATCAAAATTTTGACCCATAAAAAAATAACACTTTAGAGTATCTCATGATATCAAAATATTCATATTAAACTTCATAGAAATAATAAAACATAAATGTGAACTATGAAATACAAATGAGACTTAAATTATATATTTCACATATACATAGGGATTAAACTTTATTATTATGTTTAGAATCCCTATCAAAATATATTCCCGAAATCTTTTATGAGAAACCTTATCGATTAACTCTGTCTCATTACCCAATGCATTTTAGAGATTTGACGGGCTCAACCACCATCAGTTTATCATGGAACCACCAGTATTTTCTTTATCCTGTAACCACATTTCATTGGTTTTTCTCATAATCACCCATCAAATGTTCACATACCATTATAAAATCATAACTCATAAAATATTGAAATTATCAACGTCTAACTGAGAAAATCATTTGAAATCACATGAAATAATTTAATGAAATTGAAATAGTCAATCCATATTAAAAAATATATTCAATACAAAAATACCCATAAATAGAATAATGCATTTATTTTTCTTTTAAAACCATTATGTCTTATACAATAATATAAATATCATATAATGGTTATGGAGGATAAGAAGTGGTTTGCATCATATATGTTAAAAAATAGTCCTTTGGTCATTTATAAATAAAGTAAAATGCTTAGTTAAAGAGATTACTTTTGAAATTTTTTTATGAAATTAAAAATAGATATAAAATTTCTTATATAATTCTTTTAAATCCAAATAAATACATATGTAAATTAATTTCATGAAGAAAAAAATTCGATAAATAAATCATTAAACAGTTAAGGTGTCCAATACCAATTTGAACATATAAATCATAATATTATTGAATTAATACATTTATCAAAACAAATTAACATTAGTATAGATACATTATGAATATGAAATTTCATAGTGGATGTATATTCAATTTATAAATGAATAAAAGTGCATATTAACAAAAAATTTCTTAATGAAAGGTGATTGAGATTAAATACCTTACCATGAGTCCGACTCATCAATTATTATATATATACATATTCATGAATAAAAAAATTATGTTAATTTATAATTTCTTGAGAACAATTTTCATTTTTATTTATCCTTTTATATCACTTATTAAAATTTTATAATAATTAAATAATTTTTTATGTTCATATCGGATGTTCAGTCGATATTTGGTACATGATTAAAAAATGTACATGTATTAATGTCAACAGTCCATGTGGTCATAAGTTCATCATCTAAAAAATAACATTCCTGACACAAGGACCACATTTATAGATAAATTATAAATTTTAAATAAAAAAATTAGTTTATGGTTTGAAAATTGAACAATTTTACAATCATAGAGACAATAGGTCATACGTAGGCATGAGTAACATCTTCATTTTTCATTAACCATTATAAAAATAAGGTAAGTATTATATTATCATTAAAATATGAATATAACATCATTAATATCATAATAATAACTTAAATATACTTATATATCTAACATACAGGTGACATAGTGAATAAAAACAAATCGTATTGCTTTATGGTGGTGATAGTTCAGAGGTATGTATGAACGATATTATCATTTTTATATGCATGGAAAATATGATTGTAATTTTTATATTTTTATATAATAATGATTAATATTTCATGAATATCACATATGATAATTAATTCCATTATTATAAGGAGTAATGAGATATGGTTATGGGAAATGAATTTGATCTGTTTGGGGAGGTGATAGTTCAAACGTACGCAAGAACAATTAATTCCATTCCCATTTAATAGAGGTGGAGATATATTTAGTTGATGATATTAAACAAATTACATCTATGTATCCTAATCATAGTAGTGTTATAATTTCATCATTTTCAGAGAATATATGGGGGTTGTGGAAGAAGAAATAAAATAGAAACACATAAATAAAAACATTAACTTTCATTCTGACGATCACCTTTTTTTACACAATAATACATATATGAAGTGTGATATTCTTACTAAAAGTCCTAATGAATGTGGCGATAGAATACAAGACGTTTTTGGGGGTAGATCTAGGCTTAATCAAAAGGGTTTGGAAGTGTGAGTAAAAGAGGGGAAAGAGTTCATTTTTAGAGGAGAGGGGAGGGGCACCTTTGAAATTATAAATTGTATTAAATTCATATTAATATAATATCTATTAGAAATTTTACCAAATAAATCTATTTAGAATATTAGATAATCCAGGTTCTCATAATAATCATAAATTGAAAATTATTCATGTTTGAATATTTTTTAATCCCTATCATTTGGATTTAATCAGTTGTAACTCTTTCCAATTTATAAAGCAATATATGATTTGATAGTTAAAATAATTACCAAATAAAGGAAAAGTAGAAATTAAAGATTAATTAATTAAAATTTTAGAATAATCTCAGCTTTTTGGATGAATAATAGATTTTTAGAAATTTTATATCATTTAATAAAATATTTTATATTTAAAAATATTAATTATTTCAATTTTGACACTATTCCAACATTAATTTTTTTTAAATTAATAAAAATAGGATTACTTGAAAAAACTACATTAAATCAATCCTAAAATCTCAAAGTTATCCAAAAAAATCTTGTATGTCATATAATAAAAAAATTATTTTTATTGTAATATTACTAATATCTTTTATTTGATTGTTCATCAATAAATCTATTAATTCATCATCATTGTGCCCCAATAAAATTTAAATAAATAAATAAAAAATATTTTAATTAATTTAACAATATGTGCATAATATTTTTATCCTTACAATGACTACTTATTGTTGAAGGTATCCCCAGTGTAACTCCATATTAAAATACTTTACTTTTTAAAAAAAGGTGTGACAAAAATAACTATTCATTGAATATAATATTATAAATGCATTAAAGTAATACAAGTGGATTAAAGTGGTCAAAAAATTTACCCAAGGATTCTCATGTTCAAATATACTCATCCAATTAAATTATTAAATATCATAGGGTAGTTTTATATTTTTATAATATTATTTATATCTTTAATTAACAAATTTACCTTTAATAGAGGCAATAAAATTTATTAATAAAGTTATTATTCAAAAAATAAAAACATAAAATGAAACAATTTACATGATTTTTACCCCTTATTTCAAATATGGAATTAAATTATCAAAATTTAAAAAAAGCTACACTAATTAATTTAAAATAAATCCCCATTTTAAAAATGGAAAAACTGTTTTTTAAAATAAAAACCATCAAAAGATTAAAATGAATTTACTTCCAATTTCAACATTAAGATACATCAAATGGACTTAATTGTATAATATAAAAAAATTAATCTAATTAAACTTTAAAATAAATTAAAAAGACAATATAAAAAATATAAATTAATTAGATGAAAAAGCAGTTTTAAATTAAAATGCATCATTTTTTCACTATTCATTTAAATATATTAATTTTATCATAAAAATACATAAAATTTATTGAAAGTAAAATTTTATCTCCCCAATACAAATAATAGTGTATTTTTTCAAAAATAACACAAAAAAGATTCAAAAAATTGATTTAATAAGGGAATTCCATTAAAAGGTGGTAAAACAGATTTTTTTTGAAAAAAAATCATTTATCTGAAAAATTGAATATGGTTTATATCATGTCTAGAAAAAATATAATATGATTTTAAAAAATTAAATTGAATATATAAAATATATATTTCTTTAATTAATTCCATCAAGAGTGATTTTATTATTTTAAAAAATCACTTATTTTCATTTAAATAGTTCGTTCATAAAAACACATTCCTTATGTTAAATTGTTTTTTATTTAATTTCCAATATAATTTGGTATGAAATGAATAATTATATAAATATGTGTAATCCATATTTTCAAAATTCAATTAATACTACTCGTTCCCACCATTTAAACGAATATGTTATAAGAGAAACATTTAAATAATAATATTTAATTGCTCATTTAAACATAATGTGGCGTATCATGTATGATATCAAACATTGTGTTTCCCTTTAAAACTAGGGATGTTATACTCCACCAAACTTTTAGAAATTTAATCCTCTCAATTTGAATTAGTGGTCGGTAACTAGGGAATGGATTTTCAAAATACCTTTATTACAAGACCACATTTGAAAAAAGAGTTAACAAAACTTCTACATTAAATGAATTAAATAAATATATAAAGATAACCTTATATAACACATTATGATATTATATTTAGAAAAACATGGATATATAATAAAAACTAAAAATCATGTTCTAATGGTTGTGGTAGAAAACAATTTCAGGAAAAAAAATTACAATCACATATATATAAATTTTTGATGGGTTAAATGGTCTTTGAATAGATTGTAGGAAAAGTAAGCATGAAACATGTTTTTAAAATAATTATCATAAATATGTCTAATTATTTTAATTCCATGACTATGAACATACAGAAACATACTTACTTGAAAAGTATAGTTTTATCATCTTATTAATTTCCACCACAAACTCAACTTTTTATCTTAATGATTAGTATTCAAGATGAATAAACTTCTATAGAATCAAATAATACACTAAATAATTACAATCCATTTCTCATGTCTTCAATTATTAACCAAAACAAATATAATACAGATAATATAAGATTATTCCCCAAAAATAATAATCCTTTCAAAGAAGACAGACTACTTTTAATCTCCATAATTTTACAGTTTTACCCAGAGTTTCAAATAGACCATTTAGCAAACAACTATCCTTAAAATTCATCAAAATAATACAGAATATGATTGAAATAAAAATTTCATTATTATTTTATCACATAGTCTTCAAGGATAATATTTCACATTTGTCCCCAAATAACATAAATCAATATTAACATCTCATAAAAATAATTAATTAACTTAATCACATAATCTTCATGAGAGTTTAATCATTTCCCTAAATAAACTAATTCCCCATAAGTCCTCAAATATAATAATATATTTTTACCACATATAATTAAACCACTACTCCTAAATTAAAATATCATATTATTAAAATTACCATAAGCATATAATGTTTCCAAATTAAAGAACGTCTTCGATAATAAAATTTATCAACTAATTCACAAATAATTTTAAAAATCAATGGATATACATCTGATAAAACATATGTTCCAAAAATAAACATATTCTTATTTAATAAAATTATTTAAGTAAAAATATAAATTCATACTCACTAGTGAATTTAATTAGGATAATGTTAGCCAATAAATCCATGTCATACATTGATTATGTGTTCGATTCCTCTAGCCCTGTCCAACATGGGTGGTTGTCACCCTTTTTATAGGTTATCATTTTTCTGAAACATCACAATTCATATAACATTACCAAAATTAGATAAAAGCAATAAAAGTTACAATAACATATTTTATCTTCATGTTTTCTCTCATTCCATTCTTTTTTTCAACCCAAAATTTAATAACCCATAATTACCTCAAAAATAGATGTTTCAAAAAAAAACATTAATCACCCAAAAATTTTGGAACATAAAGTCTAAAAATAGATGTCTCATATATTAAAATTGTAATCAGTTTTAAAATTATACACTCTTTATGATAACTTTGACTCTTTAGAAAACATCCTAATCTCCAAAATTGTCTTAACCTCACCTTGATACCATCTATAGGGCCCTAGCATTAAATGTTACATATTCATCATTTAAGTCATGAATTCATATAGAAGAAATTATTAGGACTATATTTTTAGAGAATAAGTCTATAAATATTACATAACAACTCAAATATTATTAAGAAAAAAATATACTCACTATCCATTTTTCATAAGATAAAACACTTTAAAAAATAACTATTTTCTTGATAAAAATATTCATAACAGTCATATGGAATTATTCCTTTCTCTTAATTTTCATTATATAGTAAGGAAAGCATTTAAAAACATGTGATTATAAAAAAAAGATCAGTAAGTGATATGAAACAAGCAATGAAATAATTAGTCCATGAATATTTTAAAATCAAGAAATTTTTTTCACAAAATGATACTTTTCAGTCATAAAGCATAAAATCCTTAGCTTACCTCATTAAATATTAAAATTCCTATAAAAAATCAAAGAAATAATAAAACATAATGTCATGTTGTAGAATCCACATCATACTGACATTGTACCTTTAATAGATACATAGGGAGTGACCTTTATTGTTACATCTTGAATACCCATCACAGTATATACCCTAAATATATTAGGAGAAATATTATCATTTAACTCCATCTCATTACCCAATGTATTTTATAGCATTCATAGACTCACCCACCATCTTTTTATCATGGAACTACCCATAAATTTTTTATCATGTAGCCACCCATATTTGGGTTATCACTTAACCACCACTAAAATGTCCAATTACTATAATATAATTATAACAGATAAAAGAATTCAATTCTCAACATATAACCAAGAAAAAAATCATTTGAAATCACAAGAAATGTTTTCAAGATATTAAAATAGTAATTCTATTTTCAAAACAAATTTCAATATTAAAATACCCAAACAAGGAATAAATTAATTTTTTTATTTTAAAAATGCTATGGTTGTAGAGGAATCCAAATATAAAATAATGGTCTTAGTGATAGAGAAGTCATTATGTCCATATATTTTAAAAACATTCACTTTTTCAATTTTCATGAATGTAAATTGCTTTGTATAAAATGATTCCTCTTGAAAACATTGAATGAAATTAAATGTAGACTGATAATTTCATCCATAATATTTTTATATCTATATGAATAAATATTTAAATTAATATCAAGAAGAAAAATATTCAATAATAAAATATTTAAATGTTCAATGTGTAGTATACCACTTTGAAAATTTAAAACCTAATCTCAATGAATTAATATGTTTAAGAAAAAAAATAACACTAGTATAGATAATATATGGATATGAAAATTCATTGTGTCTTTATATACACATTATTAAATAATAAAGGTTCATATTAACAAGAAATTGCACAATGAAGTGATATTGAGATGAAATCACTTACCATGAGTCTCTCTCATATTATGCAATATTTATATTTCCGAATAATAATCATTGGTTAATTTATAATTTCATTGGTATATTTTTCAATTTTACTATTCATTTTATATCACTTATTACCATTTAATAAGATTAAAATAATTATTTAAATTCATGTTTGATGTTCAATCGATATTCGGTACTTGAGTCAAAAATGAACTTTGTATGATATCAATAGTCCATGTGGTCATAAGTAAATCATATCCAGAATAATATCTAAGAATGTAGGATCCATTTTATATATAAATTATACTTTTTAAATCAAACCATATATTTGTGGTATGAAAAATGCGCAACATTGTAATCATGGAGGTGGTAGGTCATAAGTACGTATGAGTAACATCTTGATTTTTCATTGATTTTTTTGGAAATAAGGTAATTACTCTTTTATCTTTCAAAAATGATCACAAAATCATTAATATAATATTAAAAATTTAAATATTCTAATATATATCATAAAAGTGATGTAGCGCATAAAAACAAATCACATCACTTCGTGGAGGTGATTCTTCACACGTAAGTTGGAATGACATTATCATTTTTATGTGGATGGAAAGTAACAAAGTAATTGATATAATATTATCTTATAATGGTTATTATTTAATTAATTTAAGGTATGAAAGTTAATCACATTATTATAACCAATTACAATTGACAGTTATGGAAAACAAATTAGATTGGTGTGTGGAGGTGATATATCACACATGAACATGGATAATTAATTCCATTAAAACTTAATGGACGTGGAGATGGATTTAAGAGCTGAAGTTTACATAATAACATATACTTATCTTGATCATAATGGAGTTATTATATAATCATGGTTGGAAAATAATTTAAGGTAGTTGAGGAAGAAATATATTTGTAACAATTATATAAAAACAATACCATTCCTTGAGATAATCATTTTCCATAACACCTTAAGGTTAGGTCGGAAATAAAATAGTGATAACACAAGTGGGGGTGAATTATGTTCTTAGAAAAAAATTAAAATTATATTGATTCATATCAATAGTAGATAGAGCTAGTGTGGTTTCTGTATAAGAATATATATGCATTGGATGATAACAGAGAACTATGCATAACTTTTTTTATTGGTTCAAGGCACAATGAACCCCTAGTCTACCCAACCGATCACCGTCTCCATGGTCATGTTGAATTTCACAAGTAAGGTCATCATATCATAAGATCGATCCACAACTGTGTGAAGGTAGTTTTCACCCATACAATCAAAGTCTTAAAAAATTGAGCATTCTATTTCATTTACAGGGAACAGATAACATCACCGCATAGTTTGAGAAGCTGACACTCCACCATGACTGAATACGAGTAGTCGAAACTGAAAATAGATAAGATGTTGTTTTGATCGGAAACAAATGTATCTCACAGCTGTAGAATCACGAAACTAATAAAATTTCAATCTTGACATTAGAAGAATAATAATCTTGAAAAATATCTGAAGAGATCTATTTTCACAAGAGATCATTAATTTTTAAGAACAAAAACAAAAATAGAGAATCGTGATTATAGATTTGAACATGTATACCTCCAAAATATAGTCCTTGTACATAAGATTCTTGATTTCTGTAGCGGTGAAATAATTTGTAAAAATAATTACTAAATAATTATAATTATCAATACAAGAAAAAAATATATAGATCTTCTTATCTAAAAATATATGATGCAGAAAGATATATATAACAATATATCTCATAGAATTATTTGAGATCCGAAAAAAACACCTTATAAATCGATTGAATTTAAATTCAAGGAATACATCTCAGAGTGGTCATAACTTCCCTTAAGAATAGGAGAGAAAATATTTATTGTTAATGTCTATTTATTTCATTTAAAATGAACATAGAATCAATCAAAATAGTCCTTTAAAATTCCCTAACATTTGTCAAATATAGATGAAAAGAGCACTGATAAAGACGTTAATTCTATTTTTTAATGTTGAAAAGTATAAAAAAGGTTCCTTCACAAAATGTAAAAAATAAAAAACATAGGGTTAAATATTCATAATGTAGGGTTGACGATGCATACATTTTTCCATGTTAGCATAGATCTATGAACGTAACATTGATTATACATTGTTCATCTTTTCAAATGAACGGTTGACAACATAAGGTTGATTACAAAATTAATGTTGATGATCCGTACGTGTGTAAAGTTCCATACTTACGTAGGGTTCTTTAATCACACATTTTCTTTATAGAAAATGTAAGGTTCTTATCCAAACGTAATGTTCTTCAAGCATACGTTTCTTTAAATGTAAGGCTGATTTACCATACTCAATAATCATGCAACATAAACGTAAGCTTTGTTCCATACATTAAATTCATCAATATATTGAATGAATAGAATTTCCAGTAAATGACAAAAATTGTGAATATAGGATCTAGAATATTTTAAAGATCATTCTGAATATATTAATGAATATTTGTCACAAATAAATAGTTGAATAATATTTCAAGATAAGAATTATAAAGAATACAAGTTTCATGAAATACAATGAAAATAAAATAATTAGTTAAAAAAACAATGTTATTTGTGAGCATCAAAATCATTAATATTTATATAGTATTGTTGATATAATATATGCCCAAAAATCACCCACTTCTTGAAGATCAGAAAACTAATAAACTAACAGTATAATTTTAGCAAAATAATTTAGAATTTAGTAAACTTTAAAAGAATACAATTTCGATTGGATATAATTATTTCAATAAAGAATAAATATATGAATTTATCCCCCAAAGATAAATTTAAAAGAAATGTTTAGGCTTAAATAAATTTATCAAATAGATTTATTTTTTAAATAAATTTATTTCTCCAATAAAAAAAATTCCATGTTTATCTAAATTTCTTCCCTTTTTGTGATATCAAAATGAAAGTATGGAAATTGATCAAAAAACATTTAATATTGAACATAATGATACGTGAATGTTATAAGTAACCATAATGAATGAAGAGAAATGTTTTCTGTATATCAAAAAAAATTCAAAAGAAGGTAAAATAACGAAATTCAATATAAAGACAATAGACAAACTCATTGATAAAAAAAGAAATTAATAAGAAAAATTGGGACTGAGATACAAAAACCGTTATTTCCATCTAACAAAGTAGGAAAATAACAGATGGCTATGTATTGGCTGGATGATAATTTTTGTATGGCTTCAAACATGTCCTTCATATTAGCTATCTAAAATCTTAACTTCCTCATTGAATTATCTCATAGATGAATTATCATCTTCATAGAGTCATTTTTGACATATAGATTCTCCACTATATTTACAATAATAAAATAATGAAGAATTTATTTGTACTTCATGAAAAACTCCAAATTTTCTAAAAACTAACTTTGTATCAATTAAATGCTTGGTTCTCTCTGAGATAACTGATCAATAAAAAATTTCTGATAATCCAATAAAATAGATAGGGGACAAATATTTCATTTATGGTCCTGAAGGTGAATATTCATATTTACCATCATAGATGTAATAGCCTGAATCCTTCTATTTAAATCTGGAATGCTTATAGGGGTATTAGTAGATACAATGGGCTGATTCCCTGACCATTTTATAGATTCAAATTGACTTCCCATGTACCACAAATATTATTCAAAATATTTTTTTTAATAGATTTAGATCTAATCTTTCCAATCTCATTTAACATGTCTCACTTGAAGAAATAAAAATCCCTTCTAGAAACGGTACAATCATTAAGATCCTGAATCCTTTTCTTTGAAACTTATAGTTCCTGCCGCATAGTGTAATTCTCTTCTCGAGACTTTATGAATTAAATTAAAACATCATAAATATGATGAGAAAACAAATCAAATTTCACCTCATCTGCATTCATATATTGATTTTCATTTTTAGTAAAAAAAGTATCTAACACAGTTTTCATTAAAGATTATTCATAGGAAAAAGATTGATTATCCAAAACATCAGTCTACTCACAAAAAATAGAATATAATTGTATCACAATATGATTTATCATTAAGGGTTTAATTTCTATAACACATTCTAGAAAAATATATCCTTAAACATCTCCTTGTTTAGTAATTTTTTCTCTAACAATCTATGATTGAGAATTTTTAGATGGAGTATACTATTCTTGAAATAATTCTACATGAATTATGTCTTGTACTTGATCACTCACCAAAGGTAAAATTGAAATATTTCTAGCTTGACACTCTACTTGAATTTACTCTTCAAAAATAGTTTCTTCAAAATGTAATGAGATTGTTGCTTCTCCATAAGCCAACGTTTTCCCTACAACTTGAAGAGCATCCCTTTTTCTAGGTTTCATAACTAGTCATTCTTGAATTTATTCTTTCTTTTATTCTTCTTCTTTAGATAGAAATCTAAGCATTCTATTTGATGATTGTGAAACTAAATCATTGTTAGATTCATCTACACCCTCCTTTTGAACACCTGCAATCCCCCATGAGAAAATCTCCTGAGCTTTGAACTTCCTCAGCTCCAATAAGAAATTTTTTCCTTTTACTGTGCTTCATAAAAATCAATGTTTTTAAATGTTCAAGAATTCAAAATCCATCAAATTATCTATCCACATTGATAGAAATTCATTCTCGCATCTGGTGAACTGATGTAACGAAGATACATAAATAAATACACCAGAAAATTAAATTTTTCATCACTCAGAAAAAAAACTTGATATACATGTCTATGTAATGAATTTTCTCCATCTCATCCATCCATTTCACTATTCCAATTAGAAAAAATTTCACCAAAATATTTTGATCAGGTTCTGTATACTTAAATAACTTTTTTTATGGTTTTTGTTTTGAACATAAAATACATGATGTCTCTAGAAGAATTATATTTATCAACAATCGATTGAAATCAAAATGTAAAACTCATTTATGTGGGAAGTTTAAAATTTTACTACCTTAGTAGAAGAAATAGGGAAATCCCTATCCACGATACTTGAAAAAATCATATCCTCTGTATCTCTGAAAATAAATTGTACACTTTTACAAATGAATTTAGTTTTACCTCATAAAGAATGTATGGCATTATGTCATTGACATATGTCACAAGACCTTGAAAATATATCTCTTGATTCAAAATTATGTTCGTCCATTATATCCATTCGAGATTAATCACCATTCTACGAAGAATATTTCTACCTAAAACACATTAAAAGTTTGGTTCAATTGCTTCTGCTTCTTTGATCTCTTGGTTTTAATCATTCTTGAAGATATGAAAATTTGAGGTTTCCGGCTTCTAAGGTTTGGAAGGACAAACTAATATAGTGGGTTTGATGAAGCAGGTTTTGTTTTTGTTTTATGTAAACAAAAGGTTTGAAAGTTGAGGAGTTTGAAAAATGAACAGTTTCTAATAAATAACACATGTCCTAATTTCTTCTGTTGTAAAGTAATTATTACGAGAATTTAATAATTCCATGGTGTAAATAGATTTATGGTAACATATAGTAACTAAAATACCGTAAAAAATTAAAGTAAATTTGATTTATAGAAAAAAATTAAGCATAAAACAAATTCAAATAAAATAAATGTAAATAAAATAAAATAAAATAAATATTTGAATAAAAATTAAATAAACCTAACTTCCCCATAAAAAATTAATAATATTAGTGGGAAGTGGTTTTGTAAAAAAACCAACTAATTGATTTGTATTGTTAACAATTTCTAAAGACATATCTTTTTTTACAACATGATCTCTTAGAAAATGATTTCTAATATCAATATTCTTTGTTCTCGAATGAATTATTTGTTTTTTGAAATGTTTATAGCACTTGTATAATAACATAAAATAGGTGTATTATTAAAATTATTTCCAAATTCCATTAGAATGTTTTTCATACACACTACTTGTGCACAAAAACTACATATAGATACATAGTCTAATTTGAATATTGATATTGAAATTTGGTGGTGCTTCTTATTTGAAAATGACATTAACAATTTTGCTAAAAAGTGATAGGTTCCTGAAGTAAATTTTTTTATCTAATCTACAGAATCCAATTTTGCATCTGAATATGATAATATATTAAAATCTGATGTTTTTTTGGATAAATAAGTGCCCGAATAACTGTTCCTTTAAAATATCTAAAAATCATTTTTATAGCAACAAGATGAGATTCATTTGAATTTGATTGAAATATTTATAAAAGACATACTGAAAACAAAATGGTAGGTGTGCTTGCAAGAAGATATAGTAATCTTCTAATAGTACCTCAATATAACTTGTTGTCCACTGGTTTTGCAGCTTTATCCAAGCAATGTTTAAAATTATTACACAAGAGAGTTGAATATATATTGTTGTTCTCAAGGCCAAACTTTTCAAATAAATTAGTAATGTATTTACTATGATTAAATACATTTCAGTAATATTTTTTGATAAATTTTTATACCTAAAAAGATACATAATTCTCCCATCATGCTCATTTAATTTTTTTTTCATAAGTTCTGAAAAATCATTGCAATGCCTTTTATTTGTCGATGCAAAAACAACATTATCAACATAGATTTTGACTATTACCAAATTAAAACAGACTATTTTCATAAAGAGGGTTGGGTCTGCCAAACTAACAGTGAAACCATTTATTAATAGAAATGAAAATAATATTTCGTACCATGATCTAGGTTACTGTTTATGTTCAAAGAGAGCTTTAGTAATTTTTTTCTTAAAAAATTGGTCTTTTAGAATTTTCAAAACTATGAGTTTGCTCAAAATAACCTTCCCCCATTAAATATTCATTTTAAAAAGAAGATTTTACATTAATATTATATGATTTAAAATTTATATGAGATGCATAGGGAAAAAGAATTCTAATTGATTTTAGTCTCACTACGAGAGAAAAGGTTTTATAATAATCTATACCTTCTTCTTGATTATCCTTTTTAGATACTAATCTAGATTTTATTCAAGTAATAATACCTTGGTCATTTATTTATTCCTAAAAACCAATTTAATTCCTGTAGCAGGATTATTTGATGGTCTTAAAACTAATTTCCTTTCTTTTTCTCAATTAAATAGATTTAGCTCCTCCTGCATTTTTAACAACTAACTTTCATCTTATAAGGATTCTTTAAAAGAATTAGGCTCTAGCTGATTTACAAAAGCAAAAAATTCCAATAAGTTTCCAACACTTCTTCTAGTTTTTATTCCTATGTCTAGATATCAAATAACAGTCTCTAAAAGGAGATTCTTCATGATTATAGACATTCTTGGAAGAGCACATTTAAGTTAATCTGTATCATGTTTTTCTAAACTAGACTAAATTTTATATATATTTTCAAAATCATTTTTCAAGTTATCAAGTCACAAGTTGTTAGAATAATAATCAACTTCATCTGTTCGATATTATCCTTTATTGAAAGGATTAGTTTCATCAAACAGAACATGAACTGATTCTACAATAGTTATTGCATTTTTATTAAATACTAAATAAGATTTAAAAGTTTCAGAATATCCTTAAAATATTCCTTCTTCATCTTTTGGACCAAACATTCCAAGATTACACTTTTTGTTAATATAAATACCACGCATAGAAAAACTATAAAGTACTTTACATTTGGGGTTTTGTTATTCCAATGATTTTAAAGTGTCTTTTTTTAAATAGTTTGAATTAAAACTCTATTTACAATATAGCTTTTTATGATTATAGATTTTCTCCAAAAGAAGGTTGGAATACTATATTCATTCCATATTGTTCTAGCCATTTCTTAAATAGTTATGTTTTCCCTTTCAGTAATTCATTCTATTGAGGAGTTATTGGTGCAGAGAAACTTTGTTAAATTCCCATATTTGACAAAAAAGAATTAAATTAATGATTCTCAAAATCTCCACCATGATCAATTCGTAATGAAATTATCTTCAAAACATTTACATTTTATACTCTTTTATAAAAATTTCAAAAACAAAATAAGAATCATTTTTGAGTTTTAGAAAATATAAACATGTTAATATAGAATAATCATTAAGTTAAACATATACATAAAATTTACCTGCAAAACATTATATTCTAGATGGTCCATACAAATCCATATCAATAAGGTCTAGTGTCTTTGAATTAGAAATTTGTTAACATATTTGAAGGAGGATTTGTGTTTCTTTCCTATATCACATGCATCACAGAATCTATCATTATAAAACTTGTGACATGGATAATCTATTAGTATGCAAAATACATGATTCATTTACATTAGGAGTTAAATATTTCACTTTCTATTTACACAATGAATTTAAATCCAACGTGCAGACAATATCTATTTTTGGTGCTCTGAATTTAAGTAAATTATCTTTAAAAATAGAAAAATAGTTATTAGAAAAATAAAGATAGTATCAATCATCACATAGTTGAGAAACACTTATCAGATTGTTCTTAAATCATTTACATAGAGTACTTTATTAATTTAGATAGTATCTGGATCTCCAACTCTTCCAAGTAAAATAAGATTTCCTTTAGCATTGTCATCGAAGGTGACTATACCTCCATCTATTTTGGTCAGATTATATACATTTGATGAATTTCCATATTCATGTCCTCAACAACCACTATCCATATACCATATATCTTTTCCTCTTTTATGATCTATTACCTTCTCTTCTTCATCCATAAAACATATATTAGATTTCAGATTTTATTATTGCCTTCCATTAATCAAGGATTGATAGCTACTAGAGTCTTCAGAAACACTCTAAGTGGCATTTATAGCTCCTTTTCCCTTTTTCTTATAATTAACATTATTCTGATATTTCTCTTCCCTATTTCTCTTCTCTATTTTAATTTGAGGAAAATAAGGTTTTATATGACCCAATTTTTTTCATTCATAACATCTTACATAAATTGAGGCTTTATCATACATTTTTAAGGGGTTTTTAAATAATTTCAGCATCCTATACAATTTACTAAATTTACAGCTAATTGAGACAGCTCAATTTCTGTGTTATATGAGTCTGAATTTCCTTCTTCTTATTTATGTTTTCTTTTATTCTTTTTCTATACAACTTTTAAGCCAGTGTTATCCTTTTTGACTAGGACTTTGTGATATTAAACCTCATCTTCCTTTTCATTCTCATACATCATTAACGTTCCATGAAATTATCACATTGTCAGATTCTTGACAGGTGCATAATGGTGTATTACAGTAGATATTTCATTCCACTTCACAGGTGAAACTCTTAGAACATTCAAAGCTTGTCCAGGTTGGCTGATAGGCTCACCTAATAATGTTATCTTAATTACAATTTTTTTCATCCTTACAATAATCTCTCTTATTCTATCTCCACCAAACATTCAAGAAGTATCAAAATTTAATTTCACTATAGCATATAACATTTGTCTAACATTGTCAGTACCTTCATAGGATACTGCAATTGTCTGACACATTTCATAGGATGTTGGGAATTTTGATACATGATTGAATTAACCTGGTCTAAGACCATATCTAATAGAATTATTTTCTTTCAAATTCATATCATACTCAACCTCTATAGAAGTAGACCAAGTTTCAGGATTTTTAGGAATTGTGTTAGGGGTAACAATCTTTTAGTATACTATAAATCCCATATTTTTATGTAGATTGTCATTCATGACTTCCAGTATCCATAATTCTCACCATTTAAATATAGAGCACGAACCATTGTAAATTCTTCCTTGGGATTCTCCATTTCCATCACTAATATAAATCGTATGACTATATCTTGTTATAGATATGTTGAAAAGATCAACCTATGATACCAAATTTTAGGTTAGAAAGAATATAGTCATAACACAAGAGGGATGATTTTTTTTTTATTTTAAAATATTTCACAATTTTATTGATTAATACCAATAGTAGATAAAGTTGTAGATGTTTTTGTATAAGAATATATTTGAAATAGATATTAATAGAAAACAAGGTAAAAAAATTTATAGTGTTTTGGGGCACAGAGATCCCCAGTCCTCTCTACCAATCACTCTTTCTACGGGATTGGTGAATTTCACTAGTAAGGTTCTCGTATCATAAGACAGATCCACAAGTGAGTGCATGCAGTTTTCACCCATAAAACTAATGCTTAAAAAATAGTTCATTTTGGTTCTTTTACCAGAAACAGATAAAATCACAACTCTATGTGAGAAGCCAACACACCTCCATGACTGAATATGAGTATTCGAAACACAAAATAGATATGATGTAGTTTTAATGAGAAACATTTGTAACCCATAGTTTCATAAACATGCAATTGATAAAAGATGAATCCTATCATCAGCAGATTAATAATCCTGAAACATATCTGAAGAGTACAGGTTCCACAAGAGATATTAGATCATTTAAAACAACAAGAAAAACAATGCATCATGATACCAAATTTGAACAAGTATATCTCTAAAATGTATTCCTTGTATCTGAGAATCATGATCGCTATAACAGTGAAATAATTTGTACTAGAAATCTAGATGAATAATAATTATCAATACAGTCAAAATATCTACATCATTGTATCTAAAAATATCTAATGCAGGAATATATATATATATATGACAATATTTCTCATATCAAGATTTTAGATCCAAAAAATATTCATGATAAATCGAGTGAATTCAAATTGAACGAATACAGATCAGATTAGTCGTAACTTCCCTTAATAAGATGGGAAAAAATATATGTTGTAAACAACTATTTAAATCATTTAAAACAATATTTGAATCAATCAAAATCAAGCTTTAAAATTTCATAACATTTTAATGAGACAGTTGAAAAATGATCTAAAGAAGATAGAAATTCTAATTTTTGTCGTTGAAAAGTCAAATGTAAGGTTCCATAAAAAATGAAAAAAATAACAAATTTATGGTTAAATCTTCATAACGTAGGGTTGATGATCCATACTTTTGTCTACGTAAGCATAGATATTTGAACATAGCATTGATTATCCATTAATTCAATTTTCCAAGCATAAGGATAAAAATGTAAGGTTAATTAAAATAGTATGATTGATGATCCATACATTTGTAAAGTTCCATATATATATAGGGTTCTTTAACTATACTTTTCCTTTCTGGAAAATGAAAGGTTCTTATCCAAACATAATGTTCCTTAACCATACTTTTCTTCAAACATATGGTTGATTAACCATAAACACCGGTCCTTAAACATAAACATATGGTTTGTTCCATATGTTACTTTCTTTTATATATTGGATGAATAGAATTTATAGTAAACGACAAACAGTGGACAATGTTACCAAAATATGCTTGGGACCATTACGAACACATTAATGAAAATTTCACACAAATAAATAGTTGAATAATATTTCAAGATAATAATTATAAATAATTTAAATTTTATGAAATACAATAAAAATAAAACCATTTGTGAAGCAAACAAGGGTATTTGTGATCATAAAAATCATTAATATTTAAATATTATTGTTGAGAAAATGCATGCCTAACACTTAACACCTCTAAGATGGGTATATAGAGTAAATAATAAAAGGAAGGAATCTATGATGTTTATTTTAAAGATCTTGACCATAAAAAATAGTTTTGGGAGTGTGAGTAATATAGAGGAATGAGTGTGTCTTTATAAGAGATGGGAGGGTCACCCTATAAATTATTAAAAGTATTAAATTATTATTTATTAAATAATGATTTCAAATGGTACAAAACAAATTTATTTTTAATATAATATTATTTTTGTTTCAATACATACCATATAATTAAAGTTATATATGTTTCGAATTTTTTAGTCATTATCTATTTGTTTTAACCACATTTAACTCGTTCAAATTTATCAAGTCATTTGTAATTTGAGAGTTAAAATTACCACCAAATCATGCCAAAGACCAATGAATGAGTCATTAATTTAATTATTATTTGTATCTAAATTTATGGGAAAATAATACATTTTTTTTAAAAAATATCTCATCTAATTAAATATTTTATATTTTAAATTAATAGATATTCCAATGTAGACACCATTCTTACTTTATTAATTTACAAATTCATAAAAACATGATTCATTTGAAAAAATAAATTTACTAAATCCTAATATTACATATTCATTAATTAATTTTTTTATGAAATAAAATATATAAAACTATATTTATTTTTATATTATTAATATCATTTATTAGATTATTTATTTAATAAATCTATTAGCGTATCATCATCCTGTCACAATTAAATTTATTTATTTATTTCCTAAAAATTATAAATAAGTTACCATGATATAGGTTATAATTTAATCATTAAAATGAATATTTATATTCAATGTGATGTCATGTATAACTCCATATTAATATACATTACTTTTTGAAAACAAAACTTTAACAGAAATTACTATTCATTGAATATAATATTATAAATGGAATATGGTCATCCAAGTGGCACTAATTGGTCATAAAATATTTCCAAGGAAGATCATGGTTAGAATACACTCATCCAATTAAAATTGGAAATGTTTTAGGGTTTTTTAAATTATTATGATATGATTTTTATCTTTAATTACCTGATTTACCATTAACATTGGTAATAAATTTTTTTTAATAAAGTTAATATTCATAAAGTAAAAAAATAAAGGAAAAATATTAAAAAAATTGGACCCACAAATTTAAAATACGAAATCCATTTTACAAATTTAAAACCTAGAATTTGTGGTAATTACTTAAAAATTAATCCTAATTGTCAAAATGAGATAACATGTTTTTTAATGTAAAAACACTCAAAAATATAGACATGTTTTTATATGTAATTTCATGGTGAAATTAATTCCAATTAAAATAATTGGATTATATTATTAAAACTTAATTTAATTAAACTTTAAAACCAATTAAAAAATTATTTTAACCTTATAAATAAGATAAATGGAAAAAAAAGATCGTATTAAAATTCAGTATTTATTACTATTCATTAATATATGAATTTTATCAGAAAAATACGAAAAATTTATTCAAAAATAATTATTATTTCCTGATTCCAAAGAAGATTTCTTTTCAAAAATAACATATAAAAGATACAAAAACTGGATTTAAAAAGGGTTCTCCCTCAAAAGGCTGTAAAATTGGAATTTTTCATAAAAATACTTCTTTAATCCGAAAAAATGAATTCTTTTTATTCTATCATGTCATAAAAAAATTATACCATTAATTTTAAACATTACATTGATTATATTAAATATATATTTCATTGATAAAATACATCTAGATTTATTTTATTATTTTATGAACTCCATTATTTTCTGTTAAATGGTTTTTTCAGAAAAACACTTCCTTTATATTCAATTGGGTTTTATATAATTTCATGATTAAATTTGAATCCAATAAATCATTATATAAACATGAGTAAATTATATTTTCATAATTCTATTAATTCTATTTATTCCTTATATTCTACCGGATATGTTATAATGGAAACATTAAATAATAATATTTAATGGATTATTTAAACATGATGTGCCATATCATGTATGCTATCCAACATTTTATTTCTTTTTGAAGATACGAGATGTTGAAAATTTCCTTGAAATTCCCCCTTACATATTCCTATGATTCCATGTTTTATATTAGTTACACATATTTTTGATTCTATGGTCACATGATATAATTCCCTCCTACCATGTTTTTATGCTTTTCTCACACTCTAATTTCATAGTAAATGATACATATTTTGGGGAATACATGTACTTCCATCATAATTTAATGAAAAATATCATTTTCTCATTTTATATTTAATATTAAACTTCTCCATACTCATATTTATTCAGATTATTATATTCTAACCCTTTATAAGAATTTGAAAGGTTTTCCATAATAAGGATTTGAGGTCACCCCTTTATCAGTTTTTCTTATCCCAATGTTAAAAAGATATGTAAAACCTATAACAAGTCTATAAATAGGTATTCTAGAGTTTGATTATTTAGAAATATTCATAAGTTTATAAAATAATTATCATATATAACTAGTCCTCAAAGACACTAAATAAATTGGTTCTCTCTATTGTGTGAGTTTATTGTGAGATTTAATGTTCATCTTATCATAATTTGAAAAACAAAAATATGGGCTGATTCATTTTTTATAGTATTATATTTAATTAATATTATAAAAATAGAAAAATAGTTTAAAAATTTTAGGGTATCAAATTCCACCTCACTTGAACAATTAATTATTCTATATAAATATGTCATCGTTGAACCAAAATGAATCAATAATTTAAGAAGTTATGAATTTAATTACTAATTATCATAAATGTAAATTCCAAAAATAATAATTCCAAAATCCCATAACGCATTCAATTAAATGTGTCCCAGGTAAGATCAATATAAAATTACAATTCAATTCTATTATCCAATTTCAATGACATTATTCAAAGGCCCATTATCATCTATGAAACTTATGATCTAACTTATTAGTAATAAATATCATGAATAACAAAAGATTGTTTTATTATTGTTATAATCAATATGAACTATATGAACTCTATATATAATTATACAATTTTTCTTATTCTCTGATTAAAAATAATGCTAAATTAATCAAGAACCCTTGTTCAAAGTTTATTTAAATTATAATTGTGTGTGGTCTATAATATAAAATATTATAACATTAATGATGGAAAATTAAGAATATTTTTAAATTCAAATTTATGATATTTAATAAATTTCAATGAATGATAAGTTCTAAATTCACCCTTTAAAATATTATTAATCAATACTTTTTATCCTATTCTTTGATCATTAACATTCATACTAATGATAAAATTACATCTTTATTAACTTTTCCCATATTTTTTAATTTATTCAATATAGTTGTTGAAAAATTCAAGTCTCATATAGTTGTAATTAAAAACAAAAAATAACCTCAATCCTCACAATCATTATACTCTAAACACTATTATTTTTAGCTAAACCATGATGGGGGAATATCACATGTTAAAAATAAATTCATGTTAATCCATTTCTCATTTTATTAAAACATTAGACGAAGATGTAGGAAATTGGAATCTCACATTTCACAGAAATGTATGTATTTATTTTATTAAATAAATTTTTATAATTTTTTTGATTTTGGAATTCATTAAACATGAAAAATGAGATAATATTTATTAATACATGTTTGAGACATAATGATTACTAATCCAAAATTCCCACCACCCCAGAAAGAATTTATGTCTCGTGTATTATGCATGGTAGGTAGGTGATGATGTCCCCCAGACTCACAATAACATGTATGGTAAAATAAATGTAGAATTTCAAAAATTAACTATTTTACCATAAGAGATGATCCAAGATACACTTCCAAATATTACTCATTAATATTACATCTCATAATAAAATCATATTACTCTGAGGTAATTTCATCTTATTTCCTTTGATGACTAGATACATATAAAACATAATTTATAATACTTGAAAAAATTTCAAAATAATTGGGTAATAGTAGACTCCCTATTTTATATCTCATTTCATTCACTCCTCCTCATAACCTATAGAATGGAAATATAATAAATTGATGAGCTAATATTTCATATAAGGGAAAACATACGTGATAAAATTAAATGATCATAAGTGGGAATAAATTGAGCATATAAGTATAATAAGGATGCCGAATAATGTTATACCAAATCGAGAATAGATATTAGATCATTGCATATTCAATAATATAAAAAAATTATAGAACATATTATAAAAGTGTATTATCCTTGCAATGTAAGATGGTTTAAAAATTATAACAAATTAGAATGGTGGAATAACCTAATTAATACTTGGAGTTATTGAAGAAATAGAAGAATATTTAGAAATTGTTAGAAAAATCGTTATTTCCATTACGATGTGAACAGACATAACAACTCCAAGAAATCCCATTTGTGAAAACTCATTATGTTCATATAAATGTGAAAGAAATCATTATGTATATTCCCATCTATCGGATTTCATAAAAAAAATAAACCAATGAATTTGATTTCTATATTGGACACCACCTATCATCATCCATACATATTGTTAGGATCAATTTTGGGATGACCACACTGAGAAAAGGATGAATTAGTGTGCAATTACTTTTTACAAATTTAAACATTTTTCCCTTTTAATACTTCAACGACATATTCGTTGAATGTTTTTATTACTATATTCACCAGCAATTAGAATGAATACAAATAAAAAAAGTGAAATTAACACTAGAGTTTTTAAATGAGGTTCATCTACTTCAAGGTCATGTCCCCAATATATGTTGGTTATAATCCCATTCACACATATTATATTTTATTATTAGAGAAATAATGAAAAATTTTATGACCCTATAATCATTCTCCTATCACCGAACAAGTAAAATGAAAAATTTCTCTTCTAATAACATGATTCAGGAGGCCACCCTTATTATTTTTAAGTGATCAAAAGTGCAACAAAACTCTTATTCTATAGAATATATTAATTTTTATGAAATTATGCTCAATATAGAAATGAAATGGATTTATGGAATACATAAATCACAAAGGATGTTTTAGGAAAACTGAAATCAATTTGGATACTTCTTATTTTTATTATTAAATCATAATAATATATGTTTTTAGTGGATTGGATATGTAAAAATTATTCAATACACAATATCAATAACTATAATTGTATATGCTCTTATATATTCATATTAGTGAATAAAATGTTTATAAATGAAATGTCTTATGATTTTTGTGTATATTTTTTCAAATTATATTTATTTATTTTGAGACTAAAGGCTATGACGATAGGTGATTTTGAGGCCATATGATCATAAATTGTAATTTGGAACTTTTTTTAGTACATTTAAGTAAATGTGCGAGTGTGTTTTTCTAAAATTTGAACTGGTTCTCGGATCAAATGTATGAGGGCACCGTTGAACTCAAAATGGCAGGATTCACCTAGAAAGGACTTACGTTCGTCGTACAAGGGCTGAATGGAAAAGATAAATTTTGGACCTTTCAGGATAAAATAAAATAACCTTAAAAATATATATGTTTTCCTCAACCGATGAGTGGCAGCCCAACGATGATGCAATGGAATAAAGAGGAACATAAATGGAACTCATTAATGTCTAGAACACCCATAGCATAATGGCTAATTAAATTATCCATAACAACTACGTTGTTTCATTAATGAAACACGATAACTATGCGACATCACATCGAAACTAAAACGCTGTGACATTTTTTCATTTCTATTTGTTTGATGCGTTGGAGATACGAAAATCAATCAGCTTAAGATTCTCAGATGAACCGCATATGGAATAACTCTCTAGGAAGAACCGAGAATTCCATCGAGGAAGATGACAAATGTCATCGATGAACGACAACGAATGCTAATGGATCAAGGATCGAAGATATCTTGGAGCTTCGCCCATCATTAGAGATTGATCCCCAATATAGAAAGAGATTATTTTTATGTTTTCCCCCATTTATAAATTCAAAAAAAAACACGGATCAACCTACGAATGGGTTGATCCACAGATCATGTAATCTTGCGGGAGGGTGGCATTTTGGGATTTTATAATCTAGGTTTAATCTATCATATGATTGTTTAAACTGAAATCTCTGGACCTTCTCCTATATTAAACCTCTAACGCGGAGGGTGCGGGCGGACACGAACAAGGCCTGAGCACCACCATCTTGTGAATTATTTGTGGTCGTATCCTCAAATAAATTATAAAGATGAATTTGTGTCCATGTTAGGGATGGCAGTGAGCGATGGGGCCCTAAGGTGTAGATGATTCTGAGATTGGACCACCAGAGTGGACCCGATGGCCAGCGGAAGGTGCTGCTAGCACCAAAAAAACTAAAGTGGTGACACCGGGGACCGACCCTTGTTGGCCGCATGGAAGAGGTAGTGACACCCAGGGTGATGAGTGCTGGACAAGGTATCCGACCCTCATTGTCCGCGGTGGATGAGGCAGAATTCCCTTGCGTGCCATGGTGGAGGAGGCCAAAATGTTGGCCTGGCACCACGTGGAGGCCGCATCCCACGTCCCATCACCTCAAGCATTCTGGTGAGCTGCAGTCACTCGACATTGGCAGGAGGGAGGCATGTGTCCATGGGGTAGTGCAGTAGCCGAATGCGGCATCTAGTCACATCCCGGCTAGATGCACCACTGGTCCACCCATAGCAGACCAGGCCTCAACTGGAGGGTCAAGCCAACGGTCAGCGAGGCAGGCCAGACCCATACCCAAAAGTCCATACCCATGTTAGCTGGCAAGACCCTTCCTTATAGGTTGGACCTATGCACCTCAGGATAGGACGAATGAGACATGGTAGTCATGTGACCCACCAAGCAGGATCCTCAGCCAAACTGGGCCAGGTCCAGCAAGGACTATGGAGCTTATCCCACTAGCTATGATGCACTAGACAGACCCAGACCCGAATTGGTTCAGTCTGAGTCAGTAGAATTAAATTGGTGTATGTGGGACCACTAGGGCCAGTTGGTCGGTTTGGTCCGACCAGGTTGGACCGAGCCCAGACACAACCGACCCCTATTTAGTAAAATTTTAATAATAAGTAAACAAGACTTCTAAATGATAAAATGTTTGTAGCATTGGAACCCTCTTGAAGATGGATATCTTCTGGTTTGTTTTAACGATACTTTCACGCAATGTGAGATGCGGCAGATGGCTTGAGGAGCAGTTCTTCCAAGCATGCTACACATGGAACCGTACTGTTGGGAGAGACCTATAGACTGCTGACAAGAGACTTTGTGTTCCTCGAATATAGACTAGTGGGAAGCACCATTGTGTGACTTTACATTCCCATGGTGGGATCATGACTATGTGGTTCATAAGACTCGTGATATTCTATGGGTAGTAATACCTTAGTTGGAAAATTTTGGAAGCGCTTCTGTGAAGCTCAGCAAGTCCACAGTGTTAGAGAGATTGTGTAACTCAGCATTCCCACAGTACTCATCCAGGATGAGTTCCACAATAGTCCATGGTTAGAAGGAAGAGACATATGTGTGACCCGAAAGGCCCACTATACTCATATTGGTGTTTTTCTCCAGTATCCTAGGTGTTCAATGATGTAACTGACGATTTTTCAATCACTATCCTAGATATATACCTAGTGTGAGGTGTCTTGAACTTCATGCAGGTGCTTTACGCTTATGATTCATGCTTTTATTTGAGGATTGATTTGTGGATTTTCCATGGTGTCATAGGACTATGTGGGGCCCATTATTATTAGATGGAAATGAATTACTACATCAGCTTCTAGTAGCTACACTAATCTTACCATAATGTGGGGTTTTCATTGGATGGATACTTGAGTTCCTTGGTACATTCTTGCTTTCAGTTCATTAATTTAGGTTTGTATTCTGAACCACTTGTTTTCAGTTTTACATGTATTCATCACTTGTTTCAGTATACATGTGTTCCCCTTTTAGTTTGTAGGACGTGGTTGGGTATGTGTGGGCATATAGTTACTCAGGAATATTCCTCCCAATTACTGATTGATTCCTTTGGAGATTGTCACCAGCCCCTTCCCATTAGGAGGCGGGTTTGGGGTAGTCACTACACGACCCCTAAGGGATGGGGTCATGACTAAGTCTTATTGCAGGGCAGTCAGTTCCACCTCTAATACTGGTAGTCTGTTTTTTTGTTTTTGTGGAAACAATGATAAGTGTTTTGAGTCTGACGTTTAGATTTTGGGTGTCTAGTGCAGGTATGGAGGCCGACGTATCCATACACAAGGATCTTGAATTGTACTTTTTGGTACTAAACTATAAAATACAATTTACATACGTGTCTCCTTATGTTTTTTTGATTAATAGTCACCTCACCAGGTATAATCTTCTAACCATGGTACATCTTATTCTATATGAGGATGCCTTGATGCTGAAGGCCAACCATGATCCCGATACATGATCATTTGGACATACCACCTAGTGATGAGGCATCTGTTCAAGGAATAATGCTAGCGATTGGCACACAATGTGGTGCACCAGTGTTTCCACCACCCAAAGATCAGCAGACATATTATACGAGGGCCTAAGTAGGCAGGTTCATTTAGGGACCATCCCCATAACTCAGGGTCAGTAGTGTAGGGATCCCACACTAGATGGAGTAATTTGGGATCCAGGCATTACTTCGTGTGTGGAGGGTAGGGAGACATGACATGTGACTATATGTACCGCCATGTAAATGACCAACTGATGGTTGATGGACCATCAAGTTATAAGAATAGGTTTGAGCGAGGAGGTCCAAAGGGCGATAGACGTGGAATGGGAGCAGGACGAGCAGCAGGTTTTGGGTAACAGTTTGAGGTACCACCACCACCACCACTAGGTAGTCCACCCAGACCTCTGGTAACAGGTGGATAGGAGGTAATAACTTTAGTTGGGATCACGTATTTTTAGTGTCGAGCCCTTACGATGTAATATTTTCTATGGACTGGTTATCCAAAGTCCATGTTCATATCAACTGGTTTAGGCGTACAATATGGTGTATCCGTGAAGATGGCGCCTGGTGTTCCTTTACTGGTGAGATGGAAACCATTAAAACATATGGCTAACTTTCACAGAGGAGGGTGTTTTTGATCACACACCAGTTTTCTAGTATCACCCATTGTGAAGATAATGAGTGGAGTTAAATATTTCATCTAGTGGTGGATGAGCATGGGGATGTAATTCTTAAGGATTTTTTCGAGACATCCTCTTCACAGAGTAATAGAATTTTTCATTGAAATGTTCCCTAAGATGACACAGATATCCACACTAGAATATTATATGGATCATACAGAGCTTCTTGAGATGAGGTTACAACTAGAAGACTTGTAGGAGAATGGTTTTGGAGGGCCCAGTGTTTCCCCATAGGCAACCCCAGTGCTATTTTCCAAGAAGGAAGACTAGAGTTTGAGGATTTTCCTGGAATTTTAGTACCTAAACCAGGTGACCATGAAGAACATGTATCCGCTGCAGAGAATTGATGACATGTTCGATCAGCTGTTGGGAGTGATATGGTTTTCCAAGATAGACTTCAGGTCAGGGTATCACCATCATCAAGTATGGATGATGACCAAATTAAGACACCTCCATGTTCCACTATGTCCACAATGAGTTCTTGGTGATTCTTTTTAGTGTGACCAACTCACCAAAATTGTACATTGGACTCATGAATAGGATTTTTACAGGATTTACATGACCTTTTTTCATGGTCTTCATATAATTCTTCTTGGTGTACTCTGTGTCGGATGTAGAGCACACTACACACCTACAGATAGTCATGGATACACTCTGTGAGAACTAGCTTTATGTAATATTTCAAAGTTGCAATTCTGGATTCGAGAGGTCTACATTATGGGACATGTCATCTTGAGGTAGATATTTTTATTGGATCCAATGAAGATAGAGGAAGTGCCCTCTTGAGAGCCACCGATGAGTGTGACTAAGGTACGATGCTTCTTGGGGTGGGATAGTTACTATCAGAGGTGCGTTCCAAAAATTTCCAGGGTGGAAGCACCCTTATCTACTTTCACACGGAATGGAAAAACCATCATGTGGATAGAAAAATTTATGTAGAGATTCTAGGTGTTGAGGAGGAGACTGACTGGTGCCCCCATCTTGAGACTAACACTAGAGGATGTTGAGTATACAGTCTTCAACGATGAGTCAGGGATCAGATGATAGTTTTTCATGATGCAGGAGTGAGTGGTGATCACCTAAGGATGACACAAATTGTGGAATCATAAGAATAACTACATGTCCGATGACCAGGAGTTAGAAACAATGGTCTTTTCCTTTAAGATGTTGCAGCACTACATGATGGATGAGCAATTTACAGTTTACACTGACCACAAGAGTCTCAGGTATATATTCTACTAGAAGGACATGAACCTAAGGCAACACTGATTTCTAGAGTTCATCTAAGACTATGTCATGGAGATAGTATATACTACTGGGAAGGGTAATTTGGTAGTAGTGGTTCTTATCCAGAGGACCAGTTTGCATTTTCTGAGTGAGGTGACGAAGAAAGTAGTCGTGATGTATATATCCTTCATGGATGATGATGCATAATCTAAAATTCATTCAATTAATATTACTCCACCACATATACAATGAGTCCGGGAGTAACAACTGGTGGATATTGACCGCAAGTTCTAACATGCTCAACTTTCTTCAAGGCATGCCCCTGATCGATTTTCGATAGGTGGGGAGAATGACATACTTTTTAGAGGCTGTACCATAGAACCATTATTGCTGTAGTATGAGGTGTTGAGGTAGTTCAATACATCCCCTTTGGTGGTACATATTGGAGTGGAGAATAAGTACAGGGTCATTCGATGTCATTACTGGTGGCCAAGAATGAAGAAACCAATGGCCGAGTTCGTCTCATGAGGCCTCACTGGTTAGCAAGTGAAGGTCGATCATTAGGTTCCCATCAGTTTGGCTCAGACACTTGAAGTATCGGAGTGGAAATGGGACAGGATCTCGATGGACTTCATGATAGTATTACCAAGTACATCTAAATTCAATGACTCTAACTGGGAGATCGTTGAATGGCTCACCAAGTCAGCTCAATTCCTACCCATCCGGGAGCAAGGACTGGTAGAGGTATTGGTACACCTCTATGTCTAGGAGAAAGTGCATCTTCCCATGGTATCTTCGATGATCATCTCAGACCAAGATACATTCATTATATCCTAGTTATGGAAGGGATTTCAGGAGGAATTAAGGATGCAACTGTGCTGGAGCACATCCAATCATCCCCAAACAGATGGTCAGTAAGAGCAGACCATACAGACCCCTGTGGACATGGTTTGTAATTATATCATGGTTTTTGGTTATACTAGGGAACACCACCAACCACTAGTAGAATTTTCATAAAACAATAGATATCACTCCACCATTTTCATGACATCTTTTGAGGCCATGTATGGGCAGCCTTGTAGATCACACCTATGTTGGACTGACCCAGGGGAGTCAGCACTTATGGGTCCAGAGATGGTACGGGCTACCACTAAGAAGGTGCAGATCATCTAGGAGTAGCTGAGGACTACACAGTGGAGGGTGTAATAATATGTTTATAAGAGATGAAGCCCCTCAGAGTTTGAGGAGGTAGACCATGTGTTCAATCCGGTTTCCTATCGATGGGGATTTCAGATATTTGGATGGGTTGGAAAGCTATCTCCAATGATCATTATACATTTTCAGGTCTTGAGCAGAGTTGTAAATGTGGTGTATCACCTAGATCTTCCCCCATAGATTCACCATGGGCATAATTCTTTCCCTATATCACAGATGAGGAGACACATGCATGATCCATTGCACGTCATCGACTGGGGTGAGGTGGACATTGATGATGGGGTGATGTTTGCGGAATACCCAGTGGAGATAAATGATTGAAAGGAGTGGTTCCTACATGGGCAGTCAATTCTTATGGTGCATGTTCGGTGGTAGAACATGAATCTCCATGAGAGCACATAGGAGCGGGAGGCTCATATTTGTGCTTAGTACCACCATTGGTTGATTAGCCTTTATTTTTAAATTTTGGGTATATAAAGCCTGATGGTGGATAGAATGTAATGTATCAGAATTTATTTGTAATTTTTTATATTCATACAGAATTATTTTGAGACTACATAATCTGAAGTCACATGATTATGATGCTCAGGGAGCCCAAAATGAAATTTTGAACATTTTTTAGTTCAGCTAAGAAAACGTGTGAGTGGGTTTTTCTAAAATTTGAACCGGTTATCAGATCAAATATATGAGGGCACCATTGAACATAGAACATCAGGATTTTGATACAATGGACCTAACATCATCCGGTAATGGATGAATAGAAAAGTTAAATTTTAGGCATTTCTGAAATAAAATAAAATAACTTCAATAATATATTTTTCTAACTCAACTGATGAGAAGAATCATTTAAACAGTGCAATGTGATGACGAGGTAAATTAATGGAACACATTAAAGGTTTGAAAACACATAATGTAATGATGCAGTAAGGGAATCGTAACAGCTATGCTATTTCATAAATGAATAAGTGTAACGATGATCTGTCACAACGTAATTAAAATTATGTGATATGTTATCTTTTTATTTGTATGAAACATTGGAGAGATTAAAATTAGTTGAATGATAATTCTCTGATGAACCATTAGTATATTTCCACTCCATTGAATAATTATGAACTACATCGACGAATATAGATAAATCCCATCGACAAACGACAACAAACACTAATTGATCGAGGATCAACATTGGCCTGGAGCATCACCCCTTGTTAGCGACAGATCCTCAATTTAGGTAGAGGTTGTTTTTTACATTGTTTTCCCTCATTCATAAATTTAATGATGAATGAAGATCAACCCACAAACAAGTTGTTAGGTGGATCATGTTTTCATGCAGGTGGGTCGATTTTTGGGTATTCTTTATCCGGGTTTAAACTATCACTTGTATGACTTAACTAAAATCCCCAAACCATCCCCTGTTATAATCCACCAGTGTTGATGGCATTGGCCGACGATAACATGGCCCAAGAACCTCTACTATGTTAATTTTAATGGCCGCATTCTCAAATCATTTGCGAGATGAATCTTGGGAAATGGTAGGGTTGGCGGGGACTATAGACACCCTAAGGCAAAGACATATTGGTGATCGCACCATCGGAACATACCTACTAGCCCTCGGATAAGGGAATTTGCAGGGTGGTCGGCCCTCATCTTCCACACTAGAGGAGGTGTCAAGACCATGCACGCAACGGTGGAGGAGGCAGCGACACATCGTCCGTGAAAGAGGAAGATGCGACGACCCACATCTGGACCGCCCATGCGATCTGGAGAGCTGTGATAATTTGACCCCAGTAGGACGAAGGCTCAGTGTCTATGGGGAAGTAGAAGAGCTGGACATGACTTCCAGCCACATCCTAGCTAGGTGCACTGCTAGTTCGCCCCCTAGTGGAAGCGACCTCAGTTGGTGGGTCGTGCCCCCAAATAGAGGGTCGGGTGGGACCCACACCCTTCGAGGTGGGTTGGATGAGACCGGGTCATCGGATGACCTGGGGGGATGGACACTCATCCAAATAAGCAGTGTCTAGTGAGGCCCATTGGGCATGGCCTACATTCTATTCAGGACTAAACCGACCCAGACTAGAACCAGGTCAGGTCAAGTTAGTCGCATTAAACTGCGGTATGTGGGACCCCCGGGCTAGGTTTGTTGGGTCGGTCCAACCGGGTCGGGCCGTGACCATATGCATCATACCCTTGTTTAAAAAAATGTTAATAACATGCAACCCGAGAGTCCAATTGGCAACTTTTTTATTCGGTTGAGACCCTCTCAAAGAGGCATATATTTTGGAATGCAATAAGGATACTTCCGTGGAAGTTGAGATGCAACGAATGGATTGAGGAGCAGTTCTTCCAAGCATGCTAATTACGCAACCTTGCCGTTTTTCTGAGACCTCAATAATTTTGGAAGGTGACTCAATGTTACCGAAATATGTCCTAGTGGGATGAAACTCTATGTGAATTTGTATTCCCATGCTGGGAGTGAGACTATGTGACTCGGCAGACCCACAGTACGCAATGGGGAGGAGTACCTCTGTTGGCCATGGTGGGAAGCAGCTCTATGTGACTCAACATGCCCATGATGGGAGCGAGACTACGTGACTTTTCATAACCATGGTACTCATGAGGGATGAGTACCACAAAATTTGGAGGTTTTTGGAAAGTATCTTTTTGTGTGACTCAGTAGGCCCACTGTACTCATAGTGGATGATTTCTCTAGGAGCCTAGGAGTTCGATGATGTGATTGATGGTTCTTCTATCACTAGCATAGATTTATACCTCATGTGAGTTGTCTTGTGCTTCATTCTTGGGCTTCATGATTATGCATCTTGATTTTCTTTGATTATTGATTTTTGGTATTTCCTCTATGCTTCGGGGAACTCTACTACTTAATTTGTTACTTACACCTACACAGGATTCGCCTGAAAACATTGATTCTGGTGCATACGATCGATGATTTGAAATAGGACTTGGTGGCCTAGGACTAGGTGGGGCCCAATAAGATTAGGTGGACTAGACATATTACATTGGCTTCGAGTAGCTACACTAATCTTACTATTAGGTGGGGTTTTTAGCATATGTATACCAGAGTCCCTTTGTACCTTCCTTTTTTCAGTTCTTTTTATAGAGTTTGAATTTTGGGCCACTTGTTTTTACTTGTTCATGTACTCAGCACTTGTTTCGGTATAATTGTATTCACCGTTCAGTTTTCCGGACATGCTTGGGCATGTTTGTGTATATAGGTACTCAGAAAAATGCCTCCCACTTTTAGGTTTATGCCTTCGGCACAAGGCACCAGCCCCTGACCTTCAGGTGGCGGGTTTGGGGTAGTCACGAAATGGGACCCTTGCCTCCCACTTATCACTTATAAAACATTTTGAGTAATGTTTTATATCATTTTGTAATTTTTATTCAATGATTTACTTCTATACTTTGTGTATTTTTTTATACACATTGACACTTCTACTTTCATTAAACTGTTATATCAGGTAAAATTATCATGGGATCATATCTGGAAATTTCATTACAAATTCTATCTTTTTTTGTATTCTCTCCATGAATCATAAAATGAGATATGTGTAATATTTTTTCCCATCATCATGTATTCTTTTGAGAATGCATGTCATTTATATTTTTATATTATATTTGTGAAATGATATGTTCATGGGATCACCTTATTTAAACAAACCAGCGATGGGACAACCTTCATTAAAGGAAGATATATTTTAGATAATTCAGATTCTATATTGTCTTCATGAAAATAAAATATATATTTATTTAGCTTCCTAATTAATAGTCATTTATGGATGAAAACTAACTTTATTTTATAAACAAAACACATGGAAACTATCATTTAAAACTCAATGTAGTTTTCGTATCTTATTTTCCATGAAAAAATGATGGTTTACAGAACCTCTTCTTTTCCCAGATTGTCACATGATAGATCAACATGTGCTCATTTGTTTCAACAAAAAACAATATCTCAAAGTATTTCATATAAAATTATCCTTTTATCGGTACCTCTATGTATATATATTAGCTTCAGTATCCCAACCCATCCATAAAATATGTCATGTCTAGTATAATCTAAGTTTCTTGGATCATTAATATATTTCCCCAAAATAAGTGTTCTTATGATATTATTGGAGATTTTAGTATTTAAAACATCATGAGGATCTCAAGAGTCCAATAATGGTGGTATCCATTATGATGTTATATTTTATTCTTATGATACAAAACAAATAATATTCAAGAAAAAACCAATACCTTTTCTGGAATTATGTCATCATTTTAGAAGTACTAATGTTTCACTATAACTTGGTTTATTATCTCATACAAAACCCAATTTTTTTTATCATTCTCTTTCCTAGAATACAAACTAGATAGGGTTTGTTATCTCATCCAATTTTTTTTGGTATATTTATTTCAGTAATGTTTATCATTTCTATTTTGAGGATGTATACAAACTATATAGGGTTTATCTTGTTGGTCCATAACTCAATAAAGGTTTTCTTCTTCCTGATTAAAATTAGGATGAAAAAATCCCATTATCCGAAATAAGATAATAATGAAATGAAGGCTGGATGATCACACGACTTTTGATGCTTGAATACATTATTTTATTTATGAATGTTTTTTATAAAAATGAATAATGATTCTGTGTTCCATCAAACATTGAATGTATGAGTATATTCCCACTACATAATAATAATCTACGTGTCACCCACCTATTGATCTGACATCGAGGTCAGAACCTGGACACACTTGAACTCTACACCCTCATGGAAAACACATCAACTCAATGATACAAGGGAAACCTTTGGTAAATTCTCACCCATTTTCATCCTTCCTATTTTGTTATCTTCATCATCTCTACAGATTCTAATGTGCATTCTATCTCCTACATGGTTACAACCATGCTCCCAAAAGTGGTATAATTTGAATATTTATTTGGGTAATGTTGGAACAATTTTTTAAAAATAAATCCCCACATAAATGGTAATTCAATATGATATATTGAATTACCATATCATATAATTGTTCTAATTAATCTCCAAAACCATAAAATCTCATATTGAAAATAAATATTTACATGATTTCTGGCTATATTAAATCATCAATATTAGGATTATACACTAAAATTCACTTCCTTCATGTCTTATAATGTTGTAAAAATTTTGAAATACATTAAAACATTTTTATACACAAATATAAACTATTTCATAAATCATAATATTTATAAATAGAATTTTTGAAGTATGAAATCTAATTCCGTAGCAAGAATCCATATCAATTCCTTATGAATTACTACTTAATCTGAAAGATAATATTATCATTGATCTTATCATGAATGGATATTCATTAATGTTTATTCAATGATTAGAACTACTAAATTAATAAACATTATTTGGAATATAATTTTAATTCCATGATATTTCATCCTCTTCAATGCGTATTAAAATTAAGTGCTTAATCACTTACTAACTAATTAAAAAAAAATAACAAAAACCTAGAGTAGGATCTTAAAATAAGTGCAACAAAATAAATTATTAATTATCTTATCAAAACCATGGAATTAAAATTGATTTAAGACCTTCTATTAAATTATTAGATAAGTAAACAATTCATAATTATATCCTTAATTAAAAAAGGACATACACATGGAAAATTGACATGTAACAAAATAGATTCAATAACTATCTAGGTAAATACCCTACAATCAGGATAATAGAAAATGTGGGTTTTATACTATAAAGATGAACGATATACTCTTAAGTTATTAATTTAACCAATCAATTGATTTATTGACTCTAGGAGAGTTTCTTTTAATAAATGATCCAAAAATAGGGTATTTATAAAGGTAGACATTGGTAGGAAAATTAGGTTTATAAACCTTCAATATTTTGGAAAGACAAAGGAAGTGATAAGTCAATTATATTATAAAAAATTAAATTTCATAACACATCTGAAGAAAAATATTGGTTACATTAATTTATATAATATCCTTTTTCAAGCATAAGATATATATAGTGATAACGACATAGATAAAAATCACTTTTTAGGAGTTTCAGACAAATCAATATTAAAATAAGAAATATACTTGATGTTTTTAATGTTTTTAAGAGAAATTTTGTATAAAATTAGTTGGAAAATAATTTATTTAAAAAAACATAATAGATAGATATAAATTTTCATATTTAATAAAAAATATGGAAGAAATATGTGTTTATATATAAAGTATATGTTAGTATTTTTCATGAAAATTTTAATATATTCATTAAAGGACAAAATTTCTAGTCACTTTAATAAATTATTTTCCAAAAATAGAATTGAAAAAATACGAAAAAAATTACGTTTTAATTGAAAATTAAATAATATATCACTTTAATGATATAAATTTTACCAAAATAAATGTGGGGTGGAAGATAAAATATTGGATTTTGAAGGAATAATAATCCTTTTAAAATTTTTTCGATATATATATAAAAAACCAAATCATAAAAAGAGTACTAAATTTTAATTTTTGATATAGGTAATGATAATTATAATAATAATATAAAATAATACATATTATAGTTCTAAAAAAATTGTATCCTTAATGGGAAGGAAAATATAGACGTGGGGGAAAAGATCCTTTGGGATTAATAGAAGTTATTATTTCAAGCAAAAAACCTTTATATGAGAAGGTATTCCATAAAAGAAGATGGTATCAATGAAAATATGTAATTTTCCTAAATAAAAATAGAATATACTATATATAAATCAAATTGTAATCATAAAATTAGAATAGAAGATCATAATCATGTATAGAAGTTTTGAGTGAAGGAGACATAATTTGAGTCGAGAAAGCGGTTATGGCTCAAGTTATATTTAAATAAAAACCCCTTGAAAAGAGATATATATTAATTAATATTATAGTTACATAATTGAAATGGATTTATTCATTTAATGAATCTCGTTATATGTACATAAAAAATATTTAAAAAATTACGTATATAAAACATAAATATCTCAATAAAAGAAATTTAAAAAATTAAATCCTAACAACTTTAGAAAATTTTGAGTCAAACCTATATGTAGGATATAATATCAAATTAATCTTTAAATACCATGTTATATTATAATATCATTATATAACATATTAATATGTAATTAGATACATCATGTTAAAAAACGTTAAATAATCATAAATATGTGTGAGGGGGTGAAAACATGAGATATGAAACCCTTAATGTGATTCCACACTTATTAGAATTCACTTTTAGAACATATATTACAATAACAGATATAATAATATTATATTTTAAAACCTTATTCATATAAATTAACTTTTATAAACATCATTTATAACTATTATCTATATATATATCAGTTAGTTATTACCTATTTTGGATATCGAGTGTGTGTAATCCTAATCATCTTAATATAATTTTCAAATAGAATTTTTATTCTTATTATACAAAATTTAATAATTACCAAATGAAAAAATTTAAATTAATATATTAATTATTATTTATTATAAAAATATAAATTCAATCTATGAATGTTTTTTGTTATGATCCATAAATGTGAAATTTATGATGAGCATCTTTTAGTGATTTTTAATGTGGATACATCGTTATATTAATTAATGAGTTAAGTATTAAAATTACCAATCTATAAATAAATTGAAAAAAATAATTAATTATATTTAATATATATTATTAATAATTATGTTATCATATTAATCTAATATAATATTTTATATAATTTTCATAGTATGTTGTTAGACGGATTGAAACCGGTACATACCATATCAAATTGATGATTATGAATATGAAATTGGTTTCTTTTGTAAAAATTTATGTTTGAATTAATAAAATGATATAAATTAGGTACTATTAAAGTGATAAATCAAACATTTATATATGTAAATGAGTAATAATTAATAAAAATGAATAACATAATACGTTACTTCATGGATATGGTAGTCGACACAAGGAATAATAATCATGTTCATTTCACATATATTGAGTGGGAAAGAAATTGGATTATATTTCATACAATAATAATTATTATTATATTTCTTATGTTACCTTTGTTATTAAATTACACCCTTATAATAAGTTGTGATAGGTGGTTCAAAAAAATTATATGTCATTTCTTACAAGAGGATATAGTCCGCATAACAAACAAATGTAGATTTCAATTTTCATTATAGTAAAGGCGAAAACAAGATAAATCTTATTAAATAATCATTAAAAAATCTACAGAAAAATCATATTTTATTATATATGAATTACATTATTTTTTTGGGAATGTATGGAATAAAAGACAAGATGCTAAGAAAAAATATACTTAGTGTGGGGTCTTGAGCATTCCCATGAAGACTCCTTAGAAATTGTGTAATTAATAAAATATCTCATGACCAGATGCCTAAAGAAAAAGAATATAATTATAATGGATGGATACTAGGAATTTTTTAAGGTTTAAATTAAATTCATTGTGTTGTCTTGAAAGGGTATTGAGAGACCCCTTTTAAAAGTGGTGAAAATGTATTTTTAGTGTAAATACTTGAACATAATACGAAGAGAGAAAATGATTAACATGTCAAGAGGACACTAAAAATGATACTAATGGTGTGGGTGATGATATATAGTTTATAATACCCAAAAATTATATTTTCTCCCATAATCTAATCATTTTTAAGTAATTTATTCTTTTAACATTAACTTTTACCTTTTCAGTTTTACTAAGGTAACTAATTTTTGACAAAGCAATTTATTTATTATGAACAAAAACAAAATTTCCCTTATAACGTAATTTGAGAATAATTAATCTAAATATTAAATCCATTTTATATTAAAAATATTATGTCTAATAAATAATAATTTTTTCATTAGCACATATAATGTTTAAAAACATATTTTTTTTAAAAATTGTATTTTATTTATTAAAATTAATGTCTTATGTAATGTTATTTGTGAATTTTATTTTCATAATATAATTTTAATTATTATAAAATAAATAAAATTAATAAATATTTCAAACAAAGATGGAAATATATTTTACCAAAAATATTATTTAATTATAACAATACACAAAAAAAGATTCATTTACTAGTAAATATCACTCATGTTAATAAGATTTTATATACAGGTTTTATAAAATAATAATAGTATATATAAATGCATAATTTTAGAAGATAAATTAATACTTGATAAATAATAATGGGTTTTATGACTTTAAGCTATACATATCTCTTGATATAGGCACATACGTTATGACTATAGTAAAAACATTTCATTAAACTAATCACCAAACGATAATTATTTTAGAAAAAAATATTTGGATAATTTCAATATTCTAAACTAAAACATTAAATTAATCCCACAAAATTAAATTTATAAAATTTTTAACTTTATCCTTTTTATTAATATAAAATACAGTATGAATTTGTATTATTGAAAATTCCTTTTTAAAATTTCAAGTTTTCTTCATTATATTTGTTATGAATTTCTATTTGATTACAATATTATTATTCAATATATGTTTAAATATTCTCAAAATTTCTTAATAATATTCATCCAATATGTAATGAATTGTTTTAGTTTGATGCTGTGATTGGAGAAAAGAAAAGATAACATAATATGAATTAAGAAAAATAATATATTCCAAAATATTAGGGTTTTACACATGATTTATCTAATAATAAAACCAAGCTATGAATATAAATACAACATTTAGACTTCAAAATTTAATTCTTTGGTTAATTATGGATCTCACTTTCTTCCCCCCATTTCACTTTAACCTTCTAAGGGATCTCTCCTGATTGTCACCCCTCTTTGGTTCCATGGTGTCCCTGTACTATTCTTAAGTAATTTCTCATTGTTGTCTATTTTCCTTCTTCATTCAACACTCCCTTTCTACATACCCATATTATTCTTGTTTTCCTACATATTTATTCCAAAGTCGACAATAGTGGAAACATCCCTAGATAGCGTATGATCAAATCATGATGTTCTTCATTATATACGGGTTTAAATCATCCCTTTTCCCAATAATTTTATATTAAATATTCATTTATTCTAAAAAATTCTAGAAGTTGTTTCCATATTTATGTTTTTTATTCACTTATATCATGTTCTTAAGTTTTTTTTAATGTTTTCTAATTCTATTAACTATTTTATGTGAAATTTTTTTAGTAAAAAAACTTTTTATCAGATGTGAAAATTTATTTTTACTTATATTGTTGGTTTTCCAAGGTTTATAAATGCTATATTCCAAGAACATGATTCCATGTTTACTAATTTTTTAATAATATTTCTAAAGGAACTATTTAGTTTAAATAAAAATATAATTTTTATTTTAGATATTAAAAAATTATGTTGAATTAATTGAGTGTTTTCTTATTTCATTAAGGATTGTGAGGATATGTTTATTACCATTTATATAAAATTATTTTATTTTTATATACTATTATCTAAGAACATTATAAAATATGATGTGAAGATTCTACTTTATTATTTTGGATTTGGATTTGTTAGATTATATGAGAAACATGGCTATGAAGTGGGTTGTAAAGTATGGGTCTTATTTGGGAAACAATTTTGTTCTACATCATCCCCTTATTAATTATTTTACTACCATTAAGGTATATCTTCCCATTTCTTCCATTAGGTAATTTGGGGTCTCTGTCAGCTGGTTAACCACCTAAGCTAACATGTGGTTCTGTTAGTGAGGATTTAGAACATGCCATTAATATCATGGATGTAATACTTTATTATGTTGAAAATATATTTTTATTTGGTTCATGTCATTTATATTTATTTCCATTAATTCTTGTGTTATTTATCATAGTGATTATATCTCATATATACAAATTTACATATGTTTTAATATGGATTTTTGAGACCCCAAACTTGACGTACAAGGAAATTACATTAATTTTGTGGAATACAGAATATATAACAAAAACCAACACTCAAGGATCGTAATAGTTTAGTGTCTTTGGAAACTCGGAACATAATCTTCTAATCATGGTGATAGGTCTTCAACATCTTCCATAAAGATCTTCCACTTTTGTTTTCTTACCTAAAACCATTCTTTATATCCTATGGAAAATAATACATATAAAAGAGTTAGATCAAAAGCTCAGTAAGGGTAAGCATGGAGAAAAAAAACAAACCATATTCATTTGAACTTAAAAACATGAACATAATGTTTAAACATAAAAATATTGAGTAATGACATTAAACGTGGGAGTACGTAAGGAATATATCATAATGGAACATAAATCATGATAAAATAGCGTGTGGATACAACTTGTAATTCAAGAAAATCATTAATCACATGATATGATTTCCATAGTAGCCAAGGATTTACTGCCAAGTCCATCATAGTGCACAAAGTCCCTTTCTGAATCGAGTTTACCTCTCGTTCCAGTCCTGTATCACTGAACCACATTTACTTACTGTTCCAGCCACGTCTATCTCATGAGATATAAATCTTTACCCAATGCATTTTAGGGAGATATAGTTCCTACCCATCTCATAATGAAATCATTATTACTTGTGCAACAACATGAACATAAATCATTCATAATTACCCAAAGTATAAAATGGGTTTCATAAACATCATCACATCATAACATAATCCATATAAAACAAATGGATATGATTTCATCATAAGAAAATTGAAACAATGTAAATTATAGATACATTATACTTGAAACATACACATATGAAATAATTTCATCTTATAAGGAAAATGGTTTTGATAAAATACTTGAAATGAATTCTTGAGGAAAATATCATTTCTTTTTCAAAATCATTTTCTTTTCACGAAATGCCATGAAATCTTAAAATTAAATGATTTTTTGAAAATAGTCATGAAATAGTGTGGATAAAGCTTCATGAAAATAAGGCTCTATGAAACCTTAAAAATCCATTCCTGATGTATAAATTAAAAAACATTCTTCTCGTACTTTTGCCGAAAATGTAAAAAAATAACTTCTATGGTAAACAAAAGAAACATACCATGTAGTAAAAGTAAAAAATGGGTAAAAGGACATTATAAAAAAATGAAACCATTTTTAGAAAATAGGTACATGTAATATAAATAAAACCCCAGTAAATACTTATGAATAAACAATCTCGGATAACAATGAGATTGGAAAAGTTATCCCTTACCTTAGGCCTGATATGCTTCATACGTATCTGAACCTCCTTTATAGTGATTTAAATAACTTCATTGACTTATTAAAGAATCATATTAATTATTATTATATCATATATGGTTCACTTATGACTTTATATTACTCGTTCTTTTGTAGATTCCATGTTAAAGCAACGTTTTAGGTGAAATCATTTTATTTATCGTATGGGTTTGGACTTGTTGTTATTCATATTATTATTACTTATATCAAGTTTTAATTACCTCCATAATGTAAATAATTATTTATATATCAAATATAATCAGTATATATATATAATAGATAGATAAATGAAATTAAATACACCATTCATAGAGATGATAGGTCGTACGCACGCGTGAACGGTGATTTCCTTTCCTTATTGACTTGAATGGAAGTAAGTAGATGACACACACATATATATATATACATAAATCCAGTAGATTTATCATGTCATATATTTCATTATTATTCATTATATATAATCTATAATAATTCTTGATTTGTTAACATGGAGAATGAATCTCATCGCGTCGTGGAGACGGTAATCCGTACATACGCACGAGCGATGATATCATTCCAATAATTATTGAATTGAATTGGAGTGGATGATATAATATATCAGAATAAGTATGATTTTATTTTAACCATATATAGTTATTATTTACACCATTATACCAATTCAAATAAAGTGGTGGTGGAAAATAGATTACACCATGGCGTGGAGACAGTATTCCGTACGTACGCACGCGTGGTGATTTCATTTTCCGTAGGATGGAAAGAAGATGAAATATGGATGTTTCATATTTATGATAACATATCAGTATATGAGTGATACTGATGTTATTAATTTATGATAAAACAAATAAATTAGAATAAGTAGAAGATGAAATAAATTGGAAAGAATCGGTAAATGATATTACCTCTTCTTTGACGCGCCTCTTCATAACCTCCTCTTAAGGCACTAGAGTTGATCTTTTGAGGAGACCAAAACCTGTATAATGTTTCTAGGGAAGTTTATAAGGGAAATGGGAAGGGTTTTCTTGAGATTTAATTCTCAAAATTGTTTAAAGGGACGAGGGAGGAGGTTCCCTTTTATAAGGGAGGAGAGAGGCACCTTTGGAAAGTGTGAAAATATTATTTTTTTATAAATTTATCTTCAGCTTCAAATGGCCCAAAAATCATTAATGATGATGATAAGATGACTCATTGTAGAAATACAATCATCAAATCAGAATTGGACATGTTTTGGAAAATACTTTATTCACTATAATCTTATTTATTTAAATCATTTATTAATTAGGTAAATACTGCATCATTATTGTGTCATAAATAATTTAATTTATTTGATGTCTAAAAATTATAAAAAAACCACCATGTATTAAATAATTTTATATTTTCAAGGAATATTTATAGTCAAAAAGATAATTTATATAACTCCTTATAAAAATTAATTACTGAAAGATTTTTGTTAATGTCGATTTCGTCTTTACATTAAATTAATTAATCCAAATAGTCATTATCACTACCATGTGGCACAATGGGGTCCGAAAATATACCCAAAGATGGCCATGGTCGTCAACTACTCATTTAAAAAGGTTAGGACAACTGGTAAGGTAATTTTGACTTATTATAACAATCTTTTAACCTTGAATTACCTTATTTACCATTAACCGCAGTAAATAAAAGTCAAAAGTTACTATTCAGTGAAAATAATTTTCATCTCATTGAACCAAATTTATTTCTTGATAACAACCATTTATGTCAGATTTTTTAAATTCAATTCATAGAAGTGGTAACATTTCATTTAAAAGAATTAATCAATTTTTTTAACTACCACTAAGTGGTTTCACTATTGATCAAAAATTAATGTTTTTCAGAAAAATACCAAAAAAACAGATTAAGTTATATTTGATATTCTGAATTCAAAATTGATTTCTATTTTTTCAAATTCAAAACATATAAGTGGAATTAACTAATTTTAAAAGTAATTAACGTAATCAAAACAAATAGTGTGTTTTTAAGAAACAATAACTATCAAAAGATCGATAATTGTTTATGTCAAATTTCAAAATGAAATTAATTAAAATTACCAAAATTGGATTAAATGGTAAAAATATATTATAATTACACTTTAAAACCAATTAAAAAAATCTAACCATATAAATTATTAAGAAAAAAAATTTTGTTTTTAATTAAAATAAAGCGTGTTTTTACTATTTATTAAAATATGAAAGTTAAGATTAATATTAAAATTTTATCCAAATTAAATTTTTATATCCTGATTCCAAGGAAGAATTTTATTTTTTCAAATGTTACTTATAAACATGTCAAAAACTATATTTAATGTGGGTGCTCCATCAAAAGGTTGAAAAACCGCATTTTTTGAAAAATATTATTTTACCCGTAAAATTTATTTTGTTCGCATACCATTTCTAGAAAATTTTTAAGATGAATAATAATGATATAAAATTCAAAATTTTGATAATACTATACATAACGGATTGTTCATAATAATATCATAACCATATATCATTATTTACTGAAACACGTTACTGCGTAAAACACACAATATCGAGGAAGGTCGTGATTGAATGTAGTGCAAGCCAAGTCAGGGTTGTGTATAGTGAAAGACTCCATTGTTGTTGCATATATCAAAATACAAGAATATTTATATAATACATTGAATATATATATATATACACTCAATATTGCATTGAATAACTTCTACCAAACAATCATGAAATTGTGTTTAACATGATCCAAGAATAGTTTTGCGTATACTGAAAGCTAATACGGTGTTGCGTGTTGTTCAGGATAATCTTGTTGTAGCGTACAACAGAATATATAAATGAAATTAAAAAGAATATATCTTATAAAATCTTGGAGTGTTACATTCTACCCACCTTAAAAATGAATTACGCCCTCGAAATTCTTCGGGGTTATAAATGGTTTACTAGTTGAAAGTTTCTTTCATAGAAACCCAAATTGTAAAAAGGAGTAGTAAAACATAATTTTAAAAAGTAAAGTAAGAAACATAATGGTTACCCAAGTTAACTCATCACTAGGTTTCCACATAGGATAACACAGGTGAAAATATGGATATAGAAGAGAGATCTAACCACCATGTTCTGATGGATAGTGGTAGAGAACATGGCTATGAGAATGACATCAATCACAAAGCCATAAATTTTTGATCATCTAAGGTACCATCTGATTCATTAGATATAAGATCACTAAGACAAAATTTTTTAATTTCAATATCATTTCTCTAAAGTTGAAAAATTTTAATTAGAAGAAATACTTTCTTGATTTTGGTACAATCTCAATTTTGTTTGTGCCTTGAACAATTTTCACAATATCTCTTAAAGAAATGAAGTTGAATTTTTCATTCATGAAGTGTTAGCAGATCATGTGATAGAATGATAGATCATTCTGTCTGAATCATAAGGTTAACAAATGTTATTTACAAAGTCCATCTATGGTGAGATTAATCATATATGTTTCCCAAAATGGACTTATACTTCATATATCAAACCGCTTAATAAAATAAAACTAGTTTCTACTAAACAGGGACTTCTTATCGGCCAGTGGTAGGCGATAAAGGAATGTCACACTTTGGTTGAGGGTTCGATTCCCTCAGCCTTATCCGACGCGATGGGTTGTCACCCATTCTGTTTGTTTTTTTCTTCAGGTTGTCAATTTTCTTAAACTACACTATTATAACATTCCATCAATAATATCAAAAAACAATTATAGACTTAAACAATACTAACTTATGTTCAACATAATCAATTCCAATCTTTAGGCTTATCCAAATTACATCTTTCCAAACTCATAGTATAAAGAGAACAATTACTAAAAAGGTCATATAACAAGAACGTGAATACCATCATTTATCCCTCATATATCACAAGATATATCTTTTTGATCACATTCCAAACATGTGAATACCTTACTCATGTATTCTCTTGAAAAATAAATACCCATTGAAACTCTGTGAAAACATGAATGTTGTCAAAAGTTAACTCTCTCCACATAACAAAATACCAAGAATCTGTATACTTAAACAATGATATCACATTGTCCTTATACCATTTATGAGCTCATTAATACTATCAAACATCTCATTATCTTCTTATACATTCATTATGAACATATTATCTAAGTTCCAAAAATATTTTAATAACTTTTCGTGGTTACTAGTACCATTTATCATATAATTTCAAAAACTCAAGGAAAGAAAACATTATAACAATCCTTATATTTTTCTTTGTTCCAAAATACCATACATTATTATTGATAAACATACAATCATACCACTACCTTCTTAAACCACTGACTAAGCTTAATCATTTCATTCATCTCATATATCAGTTGTAGTATCTTCATCATCATCAATATAAATACTACCCATAAACCATGCTGATTATCTTCATGAAATTTTCCCATAGAGCATTGGTTTGCACAATGCCCGTACATTCCACATTTAAAACATGTTGATGTCTTAGCCATACGATTATCCTTGTCCATGGTGTTAACTGATCCTTTTCTTTTACAACAACAGCTTTGTGTCCTTCTTTTCCACACCTAGAGCATCTTCCAGTTCCTTTGAAACATTCTCCCTGAGGCATCTTAGCACATTAATTACATGATGGAAATTGAACTTGATCTCCACTATGATCATCATGAAACTCCATCTTTCTCTTATTAGCTGAGTCGGGAAACTAACCAAAGTTGATATTATTGAACATATTATTAGATTTCTTATTAGGCGTAATAACAATATGTGGACTTCCAGATCCAATTTCATTTGGTTTCTCATGAAGAATATCATTCCATTTTCCATCATATCCTCCATTATCTTGAATTTTCCTGTTTCCAGCCATTTTTTAAAACCCAAAAAGAATAGTTTGAGATGAAAAAATCAGAATCAAGGGGGTGTACCTTCAATATCTAACATCTTAGGTTAAATTCTAGGATCGTTACCATAATTCTAGGACTATAACATATACTTATACGTATCCTTAGGGACATCCCATGACATACCTTAGAAATATCTCTAGGGATCTCACTAAAGTTTTCGCATTCTAGTTTCCAAAGGTTGACTCAACCTTTCCTCTGATACCAACTATAGAGACTCCAAACATGATGTAAATGGACATTAACTTACTTTTGCGGAATACATAATACATAACAAAAACCAACACTCAAGGATCGTAATAGTTTAGTGTATTTGGAAACTCGGAACATAGTATTCTATTCATGGTGAAAGATCTTCAACATCTCCCATAAAGATCTTCTCCTTTTATTTTCATACCTAAAAACATTATTTATATCCTATAGAAAAGAAAAAAAATTAAAGGGTGAGCTCAAATGCTCAGTAAGGGTAATCATGGAGAAAATAAAACACACCATAAACATTTGAACTTAAGAACATGAACATAATGTTTAAACATCAAAATCTTGAGTAATGACAAAAAACATGGAAGTACAAAAGGCATAGATCATAATGGAACATAAATCATGATAAAATAGAATGGGGATAAAACTTGTAAATGTGAAAAACCATTAAGAACATGAAATGATTTCTATAGTAGCCAAGGCATTGCTGCCAAGACCATCTTAGTGGACAATGTCCCTTTCTGAATCAAGTTCACTCCTCGTTCCAGTACTGTATCACAGAAAATGATTAAATTACCGTTCCAGCCATGTGTATCTCATGACATATAAATCTTTACCCAATGAATTTGAGGGATATATAGGTCCCACCCATCTCATAATGAAATCATTCTTACGTGTGGCACAACGTAAACAGAAATAATCCATCATAACCCAAAGAATAGAATGGGTTTCATAAACATCATCCCATCATAAAATAATCCATATAAAACACATGGATATCTTTTCAGCATAGGAAAAGAGAAACAATGTAAATAATAGAGACATTATACTTGAAAAATACACATATGAAATAATTTCATATTATATGGAAAATGGTTTTGATAAAATACGTGAAATGAAATCTTGAGGAAAATACCCTTTCTTTTTCAAAATAATTTTATTTTCACGAAATTCCATGAAATATTAAAGGAAAAGGATTTTTTGAAAATAGTCATGAAATATTTTGGATAATACTTTTTGAAAATAAGGCTTTATGAAACCGTAAAAATCTGTTCATGCTGAATAATTTAAAAAAACATTCTTCTCGTACATTTGCCGAAAAAGTCAAAAAATACCTTTTATGGTAAATAAAAGAAAGTGACCATGTAGTAAAAGTAAAAATGGGTAAAAGGAATTTATAAAAACATGAAACTATTTTTAGAAAATAGGGACATGGATGATAAATAAAACCCCAGTAAATATATAAGAATAAACAATCTCGGATAAAAATGAGATTGGAAATGTTATCCCTTACCTTAGGTCTAATATGGTTTGTTCATATCCAAACCTCTTGTATAATGATTTTAATTATGTCATTGACTTATTACAGAATCATATTTATTGTTATTATATCATATATGGATCACTTATGACTGTATATTACCCGTTCTTTTGTAGATTCCATGTTAAAGCAGCTTTTTGGGTAAAATTGTTTTATTTATCGTACGTGTTTGGACTTGTTGTTCTTGACATTATTATTACATATATCAAGTTTAAATTACCTCCAGAATGTAAATAATGATTTATATATCATATATATTCAGTATATATATATATATATATAATAGATAGATAAATGAAATGAAATACACCGTTCATGGAGACGGTATGTCGTACGTACGCATGAACGTTGTTTTCCTTTCCTTATTGACTTGAATGGAAGTAAGTAGATGACATATATATATACATAAATACATTAGATTTATCATGTCGTATATTTCATTATTATTTATTATATATACTTTATAATCATTTTTGAGTGGCTAACATGGAGAATTAATCTCATCACGTCGTGGAGACAGTAATCCGTACGTACGCACGAGCGATGATATCGTTCCCATAATTATTGAATTGAATTGGAGTGGATGATATAATATATCAGAATCTGTATGATTTTTTAATAACTACATATATTTATTCTTTACACCATTATACCCATCCATGTAAGGTGGTGGTGGAGAACAGATTACACCATGGCGTGGAGACGGTAATCCGTACGTACGCACGCGCGATGATTTTTTTTCCGTAGGATAGATAGAAGATGAAATAGGGTTGTTTAATATTTATAATAACATATATGTATATTAGTTATACTGATGTTATTAATTTATGATGAAACAAATAACGAAGAATAAGTAGATGAAGAAATAAATTGGATAGAATCGGTAAAGGATATTACCTCTTTTTTGATGAGCCTCTTCTTAACCTCCTCTTAAGGAACTAGATTTGATATTTTGAAGAGACCAGATCATTGATAATGTTTCTAGGGAAGTTTAAAAGGAAAATGTGAAGGTTTTGGATGAGCTTGAAGGCTAAAAATTGTGTAAAGAGAAGAGGGAGGAGGTTCCCTTTTATGAGGGAGGAGAGGGGCACCTTTGGAATGTGTGAAAATATTTTTTTATTATAAACATATATTCGGTGTCAAAAGGTCAAATAATCCTTAAATTTGAATATAATATTACTCATGGTCGAAATAAAATCATCCAAACAGAATTGGACATGATTTGGATAATATTTTAATCATTATAATCTTATTTATTTAAACCATTTATTAATGAGGTAAATACTGCATAATTATTTTGTTATAAATAATTTAATTTATTTTCTATCTAAAAATTATAAAAAAACACCATGTAGGAAATATTTATAGAATTAAAATGAATATTTATATTCAAAATGATAATTTATATAACTCCTTATAAAAATTAATTACTAATAGATTTTTGTTAATGCTAATTGTTTCTTTACATTAAATTAATTAATCCAAATTGTCATTATCACTACCAAGTGGCTCAATGGGGTCCCAAAAGCGACCCAAGGATTCCCATGGTCGGACACTACTCAAAAAATATGGTTAGGACAAGTGTTAAGTTAATTTTGAATTATTATAATATTCTTTTAACCATGAATTTTTATATTTACCTTTAACCGTAGTAAATAAAAGTCAAAAGATACTATTCACCAAATATTATTTTCATCTTATTGAACCAAATTTTAATTCTTGATAACAACCATGTATGTTGGATTTTTTAAATTAAATTCACATAAGTGGTAAAATTTCATTTAAATGAAAGAGTTAGTTTTTTTTTAACTATCATTAAGTGGTTTCACTATTCATAAAAAATTGAAGCTTTTTAGAAAAACATCAAAAATTCAGCCTAAGTTATATTTGATATTCCAAATTAAAAAATGATGTATATTTTTCCAAATTCACAACATAGAAGTGGAATTGATTAATTTTAAAAGTAATTCCCATAATCAAAACAAATAGCGTGTTTTTAAGAAACAATTATTATCAAAAGATCGACACTTGTTTATGTCCAATTTCAAAGTGAAATTAATTCCAATGACCAACATTGGATTAAATTGTAAAAATATATTCTAATTAAAATTTAATACCAAATAAAAAGATAATCTAACCATATTAATTATTACGATGAAAAAAGTTGTTTTTAATTAAAATATAGCTTTCTTTTACTATTCTTTAAAATATGAAAGTTATCAGAATAATATGAAAAATTTATCCAAATTAAATTTGTATATCCTAATTCCAAGGAAGAATTTTATTTTTTCAAACTGAACTTATAAATGTAACACCCTGAGATTTTATGAAAAATATTCTTTTAATTAATTTCTTGTGTTGTATGCTACACCAAGATTACCATGCGCTATACGCAACACTGTATTAGCTTGCAGTATACGTAACACTATTCTTGGATCGTGTTACACACAATTTTGATAATAGTTATTCTACGCAACATTGATTATATATATATATATATTCAATGTATAAATGAAATGTGGTTGGATTCTGTTATACAAAACAATGAAGGATTCTTTCACAACACACAACCCTCACTTGGCTTGTATTACACGCAATCGCGACCTTCCTCGATAGCGTGTGTTGTACGCAATACCGGGTTTTACTAAACAACGATATATTATTATAATATTATTATGAAATAGCCGTTATGAATAGTATTTACTAAATTTTTAATTTTATAACATTATTAATCATCTTACACATTTTCTAGAACATTGTATAAGAACAAAATAAATTTTTCGTGTAAAATAAGTATTTTTCAAAAAATGCAGTTTTTCCGCCATTTGATGGCGCACCCACATTAAATCTAGTTTTTTACATGTTTATAAGTTTAATGTGAAAAAATAAAATTCTTCTTTGGAATCATGAAATAAAAATTTACTTTGGATAAATTTTTCATATTATTCTGGTAACTTTTATATTTTGATGAATAGTAAAAACACGCTATATTTTAATTAAAAACAATATTTTTTCATCGCAATAATTTATATGATTAAATTATAATATTGAATTGTTTTTAAGTATAAATAGAATTTATTTTTACCATTTAATATAATGTATGTCATTAGCATTGATTCTACCTTGAATTCGTAGGATAAATCAATTCAATCTTTCGCAATGTTTTAAAGAAAAACCCGTTTTCTTTCGACAACGAGATTAATTTTAATTTAATTTCTGAAACTTTTGTTTGTTGAATTTAGAAAAATGGACTCCATATTTGGAATAATTGGATCCAAATTATTTTAATAACCTGCTTTTTATTTTAGGTAATTATGAATATAACTACGGTAAATTTTATTTACCATAATTAAAGGTAAATCGATTAATTAAGGGTAAATATACTATTATAAAATTACCCTAGAACATGTAGAAATCCTATTGGATGAATAAAATTTTCCCCATATCACCTAAGGGTCGGATTAGATTCATTTAATGGACATTTTTCCATGAAAATAATTTAATTATTATTAAAACCAAAGAATGTGACAACATGTCACTTTCTTAAATCTTAAAAGTATAATAATTTTAATTTAGTGATAAACTTCATGCAACTTCGAACATGAATAGTCTCCAAAAATATAATACAATTATCTACATCATATAAATTTATTTAGTATTTTTAGAGATTAAATAATTATCATTTATTATGACACAAAGATGATGTAGTAATTGTCTTATTAATGAAATATTGACATAATTGATGTTATAAAAATCAAATAAATGTAATTTAGGAGTTTTTATGAATTAAACTAATTTTATATATTAATATGTCATGTTATTATTGATTTAATTATCTTTTTTCTAACTAATCAATCTGTTATGAGTTTCACAAAAATCAATTACTAAATAGTGTTAAAATTGACATAAAATAGTGTTTAAAACAAATATTATATTATTAATTGTTATTTTATTCCTAAAAATATAAGGTTATGACAAATGACTTAAATAAGGTTATATATATTAATAATAAACAACTTGGGGTTCATTTGGCTTGATATAGTAAGTTTATTAACCTTATAGTGTAAGAAAACAAGAAGACACGATAAAAGTAAAATTATCTAACTTAAAGTTAAATATAAATGATAAGGTTAAAATAGAAACCTAAACTTGTCTAAATACTATTATATGAGAGGATTTCGACCCATCCCCACCTTATATTCTAAATAAATAAATTTTGAGCTATTTAAAACCGAACATGACTTTATAATAAAATAATATTTTTAGTTTTTACAAAGGAGCCCCTCTCCTCCCTTATAAAAGGGCACCTCCTCCCTCTTTTCCTCACACAACATTGAGCCTTCATGATCGGCCCAACTCTGCCAAATTCTCTTATAAACTTCCCTAGAAACATCCTAGAGGTTCTGGTCTTCCTCAAATACCAATTTTAGTGCCCTAAGAGGAGGTCACAAAGAGGCGCTTCAAAGAAGAGGTAATTTCGGTTACCGATTCTTTCATCTTTATTTCTTCTTCCGATTCTTCTTCTTTAGTTGTTTCATTATGAAGTAATAACATAAGTATCACTCATATACTGATATGTTATTATAAGTATGAAACAACCCTATTTCACCATCTATCCATCCTACGGAAAATGAAATCACCGCGAGCGCGTACGTATGGAATACCGTCTCCACGCCGTGGTGAAATCTATTTTCCACCACCACCTTACATGGATGGGTATAATGGTTTAAATAATAACTATATATGATTATTTTAAAGAGATATTTATTCTGAGATAGTATACATACTCTCCAATACAGTCTGACGACCATGAGAATGATATCATCGCTCGTGCGTATGTACGGACTACCGTCTCCACGACGCGATGAGATTCATTCTCCAAGTTAACCATTCATGAATGATTATAAAGTTTATATAATAAGTAATCATTAAATATATGACATAGTAATGATACAGGATTTATGTGTATATATATGTATGTCATATACTTAATTCCATTCAACTCAATAAGGAAACGAAAACATCGTTCATGCGTACATACGGCCAACAATCTCCATGAACGGTGTATTTCTTTCCATTTTCTGATTTATTATATATATATGTATATTATGAATATATATTATATATAAATCATGTTTTATATTCTGTAATTAATTAAACATTATCTAAGTAATCATATGAATAATTACAAGTCAAAACACGGACGACAAATGAAACAATTTTACCCAAAACGCTCTTTAACATGGAATTTACAAAATAACGGGTAATATAAAGTCATAAGTGAATCATAAGTGATATCATAACAATGTGTATGATTCTGGAATAAGTCAATGACATTATTTAAATCATTATACAGGAGGTTTGGACACTTACAAAGCAAATCGGACCTAAGGTAAGGGAAAATATCACAATCTCAATATTATCTGAGATTGTTTATACTTTGGTATTTGATGGGGTGTTTTTTATCATCCACATCCATGTTTACTCAATATGTATTGTTATTTCCATCCACCTACAATTTTTTAAATCCAATTTTACCCTTCGGTGAGTTTTTAGTAAAAGATATGAATGGAATCTTTTGTCGTTTTTCGTACGAGGTACTTTTTGTCTTTTCCGACAAAAGTACGAGAAGAATGTTTTCTTTTAACTTATACGGCATGAATGGATTTTTAAAACATTATTTCCAAGAAGCTTCCCTTACAATATTTCATGTTTATTTTTAATCAAATTCTTTTAGTTTAAAATTGTATGACATGTTAAGAAAGGAAAAAAATGTTTTTTTGAAGTAGAAAAGATATTTTCCTCAAGAATGGAGTTCAAGAGTTTTATCAAAATTATTTTCCATCTAAGACAATATAGGGTTCTGTTTCTATCCCTATTATTACATGTATTTGATTATATTGTGATGGAAATATTTTTATGAATTCCTTTATCTTATATGAATTGTTTTATGATGTCACGTTGTTTAAGATTCCCATTTTTATTACATGGGTTATGTAATGATGTATGATTTATGATTTTGTGGCACACATAAGAATGGTATCATTATGAGATGGGTGGGACCTATATCTCCCTCCAATGCATTGGGTAAAGATTTTATATCTCATGAGATATACATGGCTGGAAAGGTAGGTTATACCGGTTCAGTGAAACATGACTGAAACGGGGAGTGAACGCGGTTCAGAAAGGGACTTTGTCCACTAAGATAGTATTGGAAATGATTTTTGACTAATAAGAAATGATACTCTATGATTATGTGTGTATAACACAAAGTTTCATGTTTTAAGTTATGATTATTGGGATTCCATTTCACTACTATAATTTATCTCATGTTATGAAATTATGCTCTCTTTTGCAGGTTAAGATTTCCAAAAGTTATGTTCATAGGTATATGATGTGATTTATATATCTTTTGTTTACCCTTATTGAGCATTTGAGCTCACCCTTTTATGTTTTCTTTTCCCCAGGATATAAAGAAAGGATTTAGGTTTAAAAAAAGTAAGATCTTTTTGGGAGATATTGAAGATCTTTCACCACGATTAGAAGATTATATTCCGTGTTTCTGAAGACACTAATCTATTATGGTCCTTGTGTGAGTGTTTTGGTTATGTACTAAGTATTCCGCAAAAGTAATGTAATGTCTATATACGTCAAGATTCGGGTCTCTACAGTTGGTATCAGAGGAAAGGTTTAGTCAACCTTTGAAAACTAGGATGCGAAAACATTAGTGAGATCCCTAGAGATATTTCTAAGCTATGTATAGGGATGTATCTAAGGTTAAGTATACGTATAGGTTATAGTCCTAGAATTATGATAAGGATATTATAATTTAACCTAAGATGTTAGATATTGAGGGTACTCCCCATTTACTATGTTGTTTTCTCTAGCATGATTTTGCCTCTCACAAAATTCTTTTTGTGTTTTAGTTAAAGGAGGGAACCATAAGGAATTCGATTAACATTGAATCCAATGGACAAATTGGGGACTATGAGAAAAAAAATTGTGTAATGCCTAGAGAGAAAGATATTGTGATTATGCCGAATCAGTCATCGCGATATATGATTAACAAGGTGAAATTTAGTGGTATGCCTAATTCATCAAATAAGATGAAGATAGACCATTATGCATGTTCGCATGTTGAGGAGCATAAAGAAAGGAAGATTGAGATTTCTAAAGAAGGGAAGAAGAACCTTGAGGAATACCTCAAATGGAGAGAACGATGTTATCTGTTAGGAGAAAAGGGTCATAGAGTGAAAGACTGTTATAGAGTTCAATTTATTATTTGTGGAGAACATGGGCATTAACCAACTCAATGCCCTGAACTAAAAATTTACTTCTAAATAAAGGAAGGACTTATTCCATGACAATCATTGAAGATTATGGATTGAAGTTTTTATGTATTGGTATTCAAGAATAATGTTGTTGAGGTACTTTTATTGTGTATCGGAATATTTTTGTATTAGTCTATTGTGGTTTTCAATAATTTTAAGGTACCGATAACCATGAAAAGTGAATCAAATATTTTGGAAAGCAGATTATATGTGCATAATGAAGGTATAAGGAGAAAATGAAATTTTTTACAGTATTCATGAGCTCATGATTGATTTAAGGACTAAGTGATATCATGGTTTGAGGATATAGAATTTTGAGGATTTTGGTATGTGGAAAGTGTTAACATTTAACTGCATTAATTTTATCATTAAGGTTTAATGGATATTCATTCTTCAAGAGAATACAAGATTAAGGTATTCAAATGTTTGTAATTTTACCAACAAGATATATCTTATGATATATGGGGGATAAATGATGGCATTCACGTGATCATTTTCTTTATACTATGAGCTTGGACCAAAGAATTCTAGATAAGCCTAAAGATTGGAATGGATTATGTTGGACATAAGTCAGTATTGTTTAAGGATAAAACTTTTTTGATATTATTGATGGGATGTTATAGTAATATAGTTTTAGAAAAAGGACAACCTACAGGACGGGCGACATCCCATTGCGTCGGACAAGGCTATGGGAATCTAACCCACAACTGAAATGCGGCTGGCCTTTATCGCCCACCACTGGCCTACAAGAAGTCCCTGGTTAGAAGAAATTAGTTTTATTTTATTAAGCGGTATGATATATAAAGTATAAGTTCATTTTTGGAACCATATACGATTAATATAACAATAATATGGAATTATATCTTTTGCTAAACTTTTGTTTGAAAGAGATGGAATGACCCATCATTCTATCAACTGATCTGCTAACACATCACGAATAACAAATTCAACTTCATTTCTTTAAGGGATGAAGTGGAAAGTGTTCAATTCACAAACTACAGTGAGATTGTACCAAAATCATATACGTATTTCTTTTATTTCATCAACTTTAGGGAAATGATCTTGAAAACCAAAAATGTTGTCCTAGTGCTCTTATATATGATGAATCAGATGGTACCTTAGATCGTCACAAATTTTTTGCTTTGTGATTGCTGGCTTTTCCATAGCCATGATCTCTACCACTCTCCATCAGAACATGATGGTTAGATTTCTCTTCCATATCCATATTTTCACCTATATGGAAACCCAGTGATTAGTTTATTTGGGTAACTGTTACGTTTCATACTTTTGTTTTTAAAGATTGGTTTTGGTATTCCTTTTTACGATGTGGGTTTATATTGAAGAAATTTTCGAATAGTAAACCATTTAAAACCCCGACGAATTTTGAGGGTGAAATTCATTTTAAGGGGGGTTGAATGTAACACCCCGAGATGTTATGAAAAATATTCTTTTAATTAATGTCTTGTGTTGTATGCTACACCAAGATTACCCTGCGCTATACGCAACACCATATTAGCTTGCAGTATACGCAACACTATTCTTGGATCCTGTTACACAGAATTTTGATAATAGTTATTCTACACAACATTGAATATATATATATATATTCAATGTATAAATGAAATATGGTTGGATTCTTTTATATGAAACAATGAAGGATTCTTTCACAACACGCAACCCTCACTTGGCTTACATTACACGCAATCGCGACCTTCCTCGATAGCGTGTGTTGTACGCAATACCAGGTTTTACTAAACAACGATATATTATTATAATATTATTATGAACTAGCCGTTATGAATAGTGTTAACTAAATTTTGAATTTTATAACATTATTATTCATCTTACACATTTTCTAGAACATTGTATATGAACAAAATAAATTTTTCGTGTAAAATAAGTATTTTTCAAAAAATGCAGTTTTGCCGCCTTTTGATGGCACACCCACTTTAAATCTATTTTTACATGTTTATAAGTTCAATTTGAAAAAATAAAATTCTTATTTGGAATCATGAAATAAAAATTTACTTTGGATAAATTTTTCATATTATTCTGGTGACATTCATATTTTGATGAATAGTAAAAACACACTATATTTTAATTAAAAACAACTTATTTTCATCGAAATAATTTATATGGGTAAATTATAATATTGAATGGGTTTTAAGTATAAATAGAATATATTTTTACCATTTAATATAATTTATGTCATTAGCATTGATTCTACCTTGAATTCGTAGCATAAATCAATTCAATTTTTTTCAATGTTTTAAAGAAAAACCCGTTTTCTTTCGACAATGGGATTAATTTTAATTTAATTTCTGCAACTTTTGTGTATTGAATTTAGAAAAATGGATTCCATATTTGGAATCAGTGGATCCAAATTATGTTAATAAGCTACTTTTTATTTTTGTGAATCATGAATAGTAACTACGGTAAATTTTATTTACCATAATTACAATTAAATCTGTTAATTAAGGGTAAATATAATATTATAAAATTAACCTATCACATGTATAAATCCTATTGGATGACTAAAAGTCGACCCATATCACCTAAGGGTCGGATTAGATTAATTTAATAGACTTTTTTCCATGAAAATAATTTAATTATTATTAAAACCAAAGAATGTGACAACATGTCACTTTCTTAAATCTTATAAGTATAATAATTTTAATTTAGTGATAAACTTCTTGAAACTTAGAACCTGAATAGTCTACATAAATATAATACAATTATTGACATCATAGGAATTAATTTAGAATTTTTAGTGTTTAAATAATTTTCATTTATTATGACACAAAGATGATGCAATAATTGTCTTATTAATGAAATATTGACATAATTGATGTTATAAATACCAAATAAATGTAATTGAATACTTTTTATGAATTAAAAAAATTTTATATGTTAATATGACATGTTATTATTGATTTAATTAACTTTTTTATAACTAATAAATCTGTTATGAGTTTCACAAAAATCAATTACTAAATAGTTTCAAAATTGACATAAAATAGTTTTTAAAACAAATATTATATTATTAATTGTTATTTTATTCCTAAAAATCTAAGGATCTGCCAAATGACTTAAATAAGGTTATTTATATTAATAATAAACAAATTTGGGTCCGTTTGGCTTGATATAGTAAGTTTATTAACCTTATAGTGTAAGAAAACAAGAAGACACGGTAAAAGTAAAATTATCTAACTTAAAGTTAAATATAAATGATAAGGTAAAAATAGGAACCTAAACTTGTCTAAATTCTATTGGATGAGAGGGTTTCGAACCATCCCCACCTTATCTTCGAAATAAATCAATTTGGAGCTATTTAAAAAAGATCTTGACTTTATAATAAAATAATAGTTGTAGTTTTTTCAAAGGAGCCCCTCTCCTCCCTTATAAAAGGGAACCTCCTCCCTCTCTTCCACACACAACTTTGAGCCTTCAAGATCTTCCAACCTCTGAAAAATTATATTCTGAACTTCCCTAGAAACATCCTAGAGGTTCTCGTCTTCCTCAAAAACCAATTTTACTGTCATAAGAGGAGGTCTCAAAGAGGCGCTTCAACGAAGATGTAATTTCGGTTTCTGATTCTTTCATCTTTATTTCTTCTTCCGCTTCATCTTATTTAGTTGTTTCATTATGAAGTAATAACATAAGTATCACTAATATACTGATATGTTATTATAAGTATGAACCAACCCGATTTCCCCATTTATCCATCCTACGAAAAATGAAATCACCGCGCGTGCGTACGTACAAAATACCGTCTCCACGCCGTGGTGAAATCTATTTTCCACCACCACCTTACATGGATGGGTATAATGGTGTAAATAATAACTATATTTTATTATTTTAATGTGATATTTATTCTGAGATAGTATACATACACTCAAATACAGACTGACGATCATGAGAATGATATCATCGCTCGTGCGTACGTACGGACGACCGTCTCCACGACGCGATGAGATTCATTCTCCACGTTAACCATTAATGAATGAGTATAAAGTATATATAATAAGTAATAATGAATTATATGAAATAATAATGATACTTTATTTATGTGTATATATATGTATGTCATCTACTTAATTCCATTCAACTCAATAAAGAAACGAAAACAGCGTTCATGCATACGTACGGCCTACCGTCTCCATGAACGGTGTATTTCTTTCCATTTACTGATTTATAATACATATATATGTATATTATGAATATATATTATATATCAATCATGTTTTATATTCTGGATTCAATTAATCATGATCTAAGTAATCATATGAATAATTACAAGTCAAAACACGGACGACAAATTAAACAATTTTACCCAAAACACTTTTTAACATGAAATTTACAAAAGAACAGGTAATATAAAGTCATAAGTGCACCATATATGATATCATAACAATGCGTATGATTCTGGAATAAGTCAATGACATTATTTAAATCATTATACAGGAGGTTCGGACACTTACGAAGCAAATCAGACCTAAGGTAAGGGAAAATATCACAATCTCATTTTAATCCAAGATTGTTTATACTTTGGTATTTAATAGGGTGTATTTTATCATCCACATCCATGTTTCCTCAATATGTAATGTTATTTTCATCCACCTACAATTTTTTAAATCCAATTTTACCCTTCGGTGAGTTTTTAGTAAAAGATATGAAAGGAATCTTTTGTCGTTTTTCGTACGAGCTACTTTTTGACTTTTCCGACAAAAGTACAAGAAGAATGTTTTCTTTTAACTTATACGGTGTGAATGGATTTTTAAAACATTATTTCCAAGAAGCTTCCCTTACAAGATTTAAAGTTTATTTTTAATCAACTTCTTTTAGTTTAAAATTGTATGACATGTTAAGAAAGGAAAAAAATGTTTTTTTGAAGTAGAAATGATATTTTCCTCAAGAATGGAGTTCAAGAGATTTATCAAAATTATTTTCCATCTAAGAAAATATAGGGTTCTGTTTATATCCCTATCATTACATGGATTTGATTATGTTGGGATGGAAATATTTTTATGAATTCCTTTATCTTATATGAATTGTTTTATGATGTCATGATGTTTAAGATTCCCATTTTTATTACATGGGTTATGTAATGATGTATGATTTATGATTTTGTGGCACACATAAGAATGGTATCATTATGAGATGGGTGGGACCTGTATCTCCCTCCAATTAATTGGGTAAAGATTTTATATCTCATGAGATATAAATGCCTGGAATGGTAGGTTATATCGGTTCAGTGAAACAGGACTGAACGGGGAGTGAACTCGGTTTAGAAAGGGAATTTGTCCACTAAGATAGTCTTGACAATGAGTCTTGACTAATAAGAAATGATTCCCTATTATTTTGTGTGTACTACAAAAAGTTTCATGTTTTATGTTATGATTATTGGGATTCCATTTCACTACTATGATTTATCCCATGTTATGAAATTATGCTCTCTTTTGCAGGTTAAGATTTCAAAAAGTTATGTTCTTAGGAATATGATGTGATTGATATTTCGTTCGTTTACCCTTATTGAGAATTTAAGCTCACCATTTTATGTTTTCTCTTCCCCATGATATAAATAAAGGATTTAGGTTTAAAAAAAGAAGATCTTTATCAGAGATATTGAAGATCTTTCACCACGATTAGAAGATTATATTGCGAGTTTCCAAAGACACTAAACTATTACGGTCCTTGTGTGTGTGTTTTTGTTATGTACTAAGTATTCCGCAAAAGTAATGTAATGTCTATGTACATCAAGATTTGTGCCTCTACACAAACATGTCAAAAACTAGATTTAATGTGGGTGTGCCATCAAAATGAGGAAGAAACTGCATTTTTTGAAAAATACTTGTTTTAGCCGAAAAATTAATTTTTTTCTCATACCATGTTCTTTAAAATGTTTGAGATGAATAATAATTTTATAAAATTCAAAATTTAGTTAATGCTATACATAAATTCTAGTTCATTATAATACTACAAACATATATCATTGATTAGTGAAACCCGATATTGCGTACAACACACGCTATCGAGGAAGGTCGTGATTTCATGTAATGCAAGACAAGTCAGGGTTGGATGTAGTGAAAGACTCTTTTTTGTTCCGTATAACAAAATCCAACCATATTTAATTTATAAATTGAATATATACATATATATACACTAAATTTTGTGTTGAATAAATACTATCAAACAAACTTGAAATTATGTTTAACATGATCCAAGATTAGTTTTACGCATACTGAAAGCTAATACGGTGTTGCGTATAGCAGAAGATAATCTTGGTGTAGAGTACAACAGAATATATGAAAGAAATTAAAAAGAATATATCTTATAAAATCTCGGGGTGTAACATGGATCAAATATGTAAAATAAAAATAATATTTATTTATTTCATCCCAATAAAATAAAGAAAAATTTTATTTTAACATGATATTCAAACTAGCATAGTTAACATTCCATCTAAAATATATAATATATACTCTTACTGAGATCCCACATGAATATTTCTCACATCATACATACATAAATTAATGTGTATAGTGACATTATTTCTTAATGTGGTGTATGTGGGGAATATACTTACATTCGGGGATCATCTAGTTCTATTATTCTTATTTTGGGTGACTTGACAATCCAGTGGTGACAATGGGTTATATTGAGATTGTTCTAATGGGATTTATTTGTAGAATTTTTTTGACTATTTTTTGATGTACTTGTATCATCCATATTGATTTTTAATTTTTTTTATCTTTTTATATTATATTACATACATGACTACACACATATATTTTCAAGTTATCATAAGTATCTTATTTTGGTTCATCCTTCTTGTTCAATTTTTTTCTAAACCTATACTACAAAACATCTTACTTTCATATAATGGGTGTCTAATGTATACATACCCCATGATAAACATTGAGTTGAATTCTATTTGGAAATTTCTAAAATTATTAAGGTTTAAATAATTTCAATTTGGTATGATATAGGACCGTTAATGATTGTATCTAGTCCTTAAAGAACAATAATTCACCGTGGGCATTTTTGTGAGCTTACTAGATAAATATTGTTTGTTGGAGTAGGCTAGTTTTTCATAAAATGGTATCTCACACATTTTTTATTTGGGGAATAAATGCTAACATCGGATATAACCATTATATTTTGACATGAAAAATTTATGAACATAAATATAAATTTTCCCATGTTAAGACATAGTTTACCATGGCCATTAAGTAGTTTTACCTTATATTTTATTGTTACATTAAAATATTATTGAATCATCTATTTGTGATTTTGTACTATAATGGGGTTTTCCGAAAATTATATGAGTTACTTATTGAATGTCAAATCTTTTGGTTGAATATGGGATGAAATATAGGGACATATAGATACTGTGAATGTTTTGGAAAACCATGTACATAACAAGTATTCAGTTTCAAACACCATTATACTGATTATGCATTATTGGTTCATGGTCATCATAACTATATGAATTAGGCATGCAAAGTGATAATTTTTTTTAATTTTCTTTGTTTACCCCTTCTACATTTAAATGGATTGTATTATTTCATGTTATCTATTTATGATAAACTTAATTGATCATTGTTATATTTTTTTCATTTTAATGATGAGTTGTATAGGGATTTATATTTTTAGGTTTTGTTTTCATAGATAATGACCCCAAAAAAGACTCTAGTAAACTATAGAGATGAATCTATATATAATTTTTAGCAAGGATTCCATCCCATGGATCATACACTTATTTATTATTTTATTCATATTATATAAAATTATCATAATGAATCTGAGTGAGATCAATATCAATTGGTGGATCATTTTAAAAAATTAAGAATTAAAAACATCCTTAATTTTTGTGTGATAGAGAATCTGTAGAACCTATGGGCTGTTTGGAGAAATTGTGTGTGATTTCAATTTCATTCAGGAATTTAATTATTCTAATGAAAATATTAACATGAATATTCACGATGGACCAGAATATAAGGTAATATATCAACGATAAAGTATTAAGCTCATTTATTTGACTGGGTTAATTTTTTTGATCTCTCAAAAAAAATTCTAAATGCTTTTTCTGTTCTGGTTAGGATTAAGGCATAATATTAGGTAATATATTTATATAATCTACATATAAATGAATATTGTGGTGGTAAAAAAATAATCCTTGTACAAAAATAATATATCATGTCAGATTGTTTTGGGTAGTGATTCGTTTTCTACATGAGGATAATAGAATTCATCATATATTTAGAAAATAATGTTAAATGAGACTTGAAATGGTAAGATATAGAGTGTACCACAAATATCTAACATCACATCCTAATATCCATTAATGTAATAACCTTTATAATATTTTTATTTTTGGAGTTATGGGATTTAAAATTATATTTTGAATGGGGATCCAAAAAATACCTCTATTTTGGGAAACTAGGTTATTTTTATCACTTCTATATACATCCTCTTCAGTGTAAGAATGCAAGTTCTTGTTATACTAATGTATCTCAAGTGAATCATAATGAATCAATCGGTACAAGAAAATGATCTTTGTGGCGGGAGGGGTACAAAAAGCTAAAGGGTGATTTTTATTAGGGATGGTAACATCATATTGGAAAAAAATTTATAAAATTATATTCAATAAATCATGAAAATATTGATAAGGCGGTTTCTATAATTCTATTAGAGTTAATGTGTTCATTTATTATTCCTTGGTCATCACTATATATTATATAGGTTCTTAACATTCAACAATTTATTGAAATTTAATTCCCAAATTAGGCTTTGAATCAATGATTATATCAAGAAAATTTATAATAATTTCAGAAGGATGAAGGATTTAGGATTCAAGCATCAACCAAATTAGGTTATGATCACTAGTTTTGATAATATATCATATTTTTTGTTCATGATTTGGATATCATGAATCTTTTATTTAACATAGACCAATTCATCAACTATATGGGTTAAAAAAATTTATTAATATTAGAAGGTATTCATTCTTTCACATGAGTTAACCACTATCATTTTCCATGGTGATTTGGATTTAAGTCCATGTAAGGCATGTAATATTGTTTAAGATATTTGATCAACATAATTCAATATATCAAGTAGGTTTATGGATATTGTAGGAGGGGAATAATTTTATTGGCCACCTACAACTACAGATCTGTATCCTAGGAGCTTTCTTAATTATCTATTGTGGTTTACACTATGTAAAATGTATAATTCTCCATTGAAATTATTATTAGGATAATTCCAATATCATTCCCATAATAACCAATGGATCCATTTGATATAAAGGATTTAAAACAAAAAATTGATATCCATTATAGAAATGGTCTCATATACAACAAGATATCGCAGTTGGAATACCTGATTTTATTGGATAAAATGCTGATGTAATTATATTGATTTTTATTTATTTATGGAAGCCCAACAAAGTTTCCATGAAAAATAAATAATTATTTCATAGAATTGAAAATTTTTGTGACCAACTAATATGAGAGAGTTGGTTTTCCAAGATTGGATATATATTGGGATCCCACTAGTTTTTAGTGAAGGTAATTGATATTCTAATTATACATATTAGAATTTTGTATGTTATTTGTACTTATTTTGTGTTTCCATTTGGAATTATGAATCCCCATATAGTCTTCATTATTCTTATGAAACATATATTGAAATGATATCTTATTTATATTTTAATAGTGTTTATTGATGATATCTTAATTTAATCCATGACGAAAGAGGATAAGGGGAATTATTTGGATATTTATTTGAGCACATTAAGGGAGAATTATATGCAGGAAACACTATTTGTGTGCCAATCCAAAATAATCAATTGACAGGTTACATCTTATCTAATGATGGAATCTTTATGGAAAATAACAATATTAAATTATTTATGTCTTGGTTAAAACACAATAATGTGTTTAAAATTATTATATTTTTGGGTTTAGATGGATATTATTAATATTTTTTTTAGAAGATATCAATTAAAGATTCTACCTTAATATTTTTTCCAAAACAAGGATTATAAAACCCTAAGATATTATGAAATTCAACTTTTAAATTTATCATATTCTATAACTCATACACTAAGCCTAAACGAACCCTAATATACTAATAAATATTATCAAGCCCATTGGAATAGATATATTACCACTAAAAAATTCAGTTAGACCAATAGAATTGTAACCACACATATGAAATTATAAATAAAATTTATGTAACATATGAATGAAAATTAATATATTTAGACTGTTCAATAATTATAAAAATGGTTTAGAAATGATATATTAAAATATAGAATTTTTGTGAAACGTATGTGTTTGTTTTCAGTTTTACAATTAATATATCGATTTAATGAGAAATTTATTCTTTTTATATGGGTTCATAAATTATTATTATGTTGTTTTATTATTATACGATTATTTTATAATACCTTAATTAATTTCTCAAAGTTTCATAAAGATAGTTATGATATTAAACAATAATTTTTTGAGTAAACGATTATTTTTTTTATAAATTACCTTTGGCATTTTTGGAAAATTATTTTCATAAAATTCACTCCATTTTTGAATTCTACTTGTTGAATAATAGTTATGGTGAATATTATGGAATTTCAAAAATTGTTGAATTTCTATTAAATAGTGAATTATGGATAATTATTGTATAATATAAATATGTGAATTGTTGGTTCCTGGATTATGAAAACATCACTTAACAACCATTAGTTTGAAATCACATTCATTATTTACTATATTCAGTGACAAGAATCATTACTATTCATATTTTTGATCCATAATAATAAACTAATAAATAAAATAAAAAAACTCATCTTCTCTACAAAAAATACCACCCTTCACAACCTCTTCTCCTAATAACTCCAAATACATGAATTTTTTCCAATTAATACCCAATCCCTCTACAAAATTTCAACACCAATATTTTTTCTTTATTGGTCTCCCTCAAAATTCTATTTCAAGGTCCTTAAAAATGTTCTCAAGGAGAGGAAATCAAGAGATAAACACCACTTTCATTCTTTTTATTTACTTTATATTTCATTCTTTTTATATCATTTCATCACCTTCAATAATTCAAGTAGAATGATAGATCTAGTATTATATATATATATATATTATAATTATGTTTTTTAACGGAAGATCTATAATCAAACCTCTTCTCCTCTCCCTTTTATTATAAAAATGAAAACAGAATCTGTGTTTTTTAGTTTTACAACCGTAGTGGATGATTTGTTTCCATCATAAATTATTGCATTTCAGGAAGTCATGAATCCATGATAATGGTTAATCCAGATTTCAAAATTTATATCACAACTTATTTATTGTTTTTAACAAGTATATACACATAATATTAATTAATAGAACAAAACATGGGTGTGGTGACAAAAGAATCACAAAAAATAATATAAATTGTCATCATTAAGGATTTTTATAATGAATCATACTAATATAAAGAAAATAAAAATCTATATAAGTCCTTTAAATCTTCTAGAATATAATTAATAACATATAAATATTATTATAGAAGACTATTACCATTTTACATGATCCATCATACATGTATACAAGTGAGCGAATCATGAAAGCTGAGGAAGCAAACACGAACATAGATTGAAATTGAATCCAATAAATATTCTAAAGGGCCATTAAAGAACATAATGACATTATAATAAATAAAATAAAATTTTAATTGATTATGAATTATTTTTTTAATTAATAAAATATCATTATCTAAGACATGAATTACAACTAAATAACGCCTTCGTACATATGGTATGGGTTTTTTGTCTCACTATTGAATATCTGAGATATCCCTTATTCACCATAATGTCTTATTTATAGTGTATGTATAAATTCCATTGATGTATCATATTTCTAATATGTTTATTTTCATTGGTTAAAATGTTTCATTTGATTATTATTCTTTTTATGGGGCATACGGTCCAACTGAATACAATGTCGTAAGAGATTCTTACGAAACCTCCATTTTTAAGGCTGGGGCCTTACAGTTGGTATCAAAGGTCATTTTAGATATTGATAGGAGTTAGTATATTGTTAAATTAATATATATAAATTTAATTTATTGTACGATTGAAAAGAAATACAAATTGAATATTATCATGTTTCATTCTCTATGATATGTATGTGTTTAGAATTGTACTCTGAAGAGGAAACATGGAAGATATGAGGGGACGATATCTAGAGAAATACATCCCCCTAATGCAGAACCATAAATGGTTATAATCTGAACTAAATAATTTGTTAAAATTATGGAATAGTTGACTTCATCTATAAATGGTAGTGGTATTCATTCATGAGATCAACTAGATAAACCATAAAGAAGCAATGCAGTAGTGGAGAATTTTATGAGGCAACATCCCCTATCATTCAGAGGATAAAATTACCCTATGCTAGTTGAAGGGTTGATTAATTCACTATAAAATATTTTCGACATCATGGGGTGATTAGAACATCAAATGGTTCTAATTGTTGTTTACAGTTTTGAAGGTGATGCTGATCAGTGGTGGTTGAGGTTTAAAAATACCCGGGATGGTGAGGAGATTTATTATTTCGATTGAGATCTATTGAAAGGTAGGTTTCTAGAGAAATATTTTCCTAAGGAACATAGACATATGATGGAAAAATATATATAAATTGGGGTAAGAGGATGACCTAATGCTTTGTTATGAATAATAATTCACTTGAATGGCAAGGTATGATCCAAATTTTATACAAGATCATGATTGTAGAATCAATAGAATTTTCCTCAGGATTAAATCCAATGTATTAAAGGGAGTTAGATTCTCATGATTTCAAATGTCATGAAAAACTTTTGGGATGTGTGGAAAAGCTGGAAATAGAGGTTTCCGATGAACATATGTTCTTTGAGAAACTACATAATTAGAGGTTGAGGTGGCTGATGAAAGGGATGAACTATTTAAAAAAGTTTGATGGTAAGAAACTTAGGTTTATAGTCGGTGAAAATTGTGGTAAAAATCACACTGGGGAATTACTTTGGAATCCTTGTATGTGATTCCCATCTTGTGAAATGGGACATAATGCATGTAATTGCACTAAAAAATATTTATGTAATGGTACAACAATATCTTATTTACATTCAGTAAAATGTTTTAAGTTAAATAAAATGGATCATTATTAAATTTATTGTCTCAAGAAGAACTCAAATAATGTAATGCATACAGAATACATGAATAAAATGTGTGGTGAAATCCTTTGCAACCACTTCACCCGATGTGGTCAATCAAATAAAGTAATATCAGGTACTTTGTTAATTCAGTTTATAAAAATATGTTTTTTCATTTGGGGTCTACGCATTCATTAAATTATGAGAAATTATCTATTAAATTGGGTATTACATATGAGGATATAAATCCTGAACTTTTGTTAAAAACCCCTAGAGGAAATGATAGACAAAAAAATTATAAGAACCTTTTTGTTCCTATTGTTTTACCTCTATTAGAGTTTGATGTTATTTTGGGTATGGAATGTATTTCCCTTTATCATGGTAATATTGAATGTTGAGATAAAGGGGTTTCTTTTTAGAAAGAATTTATTATTGTGTACAAGAATGAATTCCTACTTTGGGTAACATATAAGATGATGAGAAACTAGTAAAATATGGAAATGAATGTTACCTTGCACATATTGTTGACAACAAAGGAACTGTTTAGATTAATGATGTGCCAGTGGTCAATGGGTATCATAATGTTTTTCCTAATGTGTGTCCAAGTATATTACATAATTGGCATGTTGAAATTACTATTGACTTGGTTCCTGATGCTAAGAAAATTTCAAAAACCCCTTATCTAATTGTTCAAATTGAACTTTTAGAGTTAAACTAGAATTTGAAATTGTTATTAGATAAATTATTCATTTATCCTCACACATCACCATTGGGGCACTTGTCTTGTTTGTTAAAAATAAATTTGGTTAAATGAGTCTTTTCGTTGATTATAGAGCCTTGAATAAAATTACTATTAAGAACAAGTATCCTTTACATCATATCGATAATTTTTCTAATCATCACTGGGGAGCTAATTATTTTTCAAAGATTGACTTGGGGCTAGGGTACCATCAGTTGAATGTAATTGAAGAAGAAATTCTGAAGATCATGTTATGCACTAGATATGGCCATTATGAAATTATAGTTATACCTTTTGGGTTATCCAATGCACATACCATATTCAGGGATCTAATGAATAGAGTTTCCCATGAGTTCTTGGACAAGTTTGGGGTGGTTTTTTTTATGATATTTTGATTTATCTTAATAGTAATGTGGAGTATGAAAGTAAATTACGGGTTTTATTGTATACCCTAAAAGAAAATAAATTGAATGGTAATTTTAGAAGGTGTGATATTTTGTTACAAAAACATTCATTCCATGATCACATTGTTTCTAATAATGGAATAACAATTGATTCTTCTAAAACAGATGTTGATAAAGAATGGCCAAGACCCGCAAATTAAACTAAGATTTGTAGTTTTATTAGTTTAGAATGTTATTACAAGAGGTTTGCTGAAAATATTGTATGGCTATATAGCCCACTAACTAAGATAATTCGAAAAGGTGTTATGTTCATATGGAGAAACAAATATGATGAGTGTTTTTAGGAATTTAAAAGAAGATTGGTAAATCCTATAGTTTTTTAACTATATTTCAGGAATGGTCAATTTATTATCCACAATGATGCTTCGTTGAAAGAAATTGGTTGTGTCCTTTTGAAGAACGATCAGGTAATTACTTATTCTTCACATCAGTTGAAAACTCATGAGTTAAATTACTATACGTATGATTTGGGATTATCTGTTGTTTTTTTTAATTTAATAATTTGGGGGAATCATATATATGGAGTGTAGTGTAATGTATATACATGATCACCAAATATTTATGTATATATTCAACCAAAAAGTATTAAACATGTGATAGGGGTGATGGGTAGAAATAATAAAGGATTTTTATAGCATGATTCATTACCATAAATAGAGGACACATAAGTTTATTAATGATTTGAGTTGAATGAGTACTGCTATATTTACCATGATACATTTTTAATGAGATCCTTTGGGTATTTATTTGATGAATTTTGAATTAGAGGTTGTTAGTGTATGTAATTACTCTATTTTGTTATAGGTTGTAGTGAAATCATCTCTATTAGACAGAATAACAAAAGTATAGAAAAAAGACAGTGAGTTACAGAAAACGGTAGAATTGGTTCAGAAGGTTATGTTACGTTAATTTAACATTGTAAAAGACTGTGTTTTGAGTTTTGGAGAGTGATTTTGTGTGCCTTTTGATTCAAAATATAAGAAAGAGTTATTATGTGAATATCATATTTATCTATTTTTAGTTCATCCTGGAAGTACTATGATGTACGATGAAATATGGGAGTATTTCTAGTGTGATGGAATGAAAAAAGATATTGCAGAATTTACCCAAAGATGTTTAGTTTGTCAACAGGTTAATGAAGAGTGGTAGTTACCAAAAGGTATGCTTCAAAATTTTCCAGTTCCAGAGTGGAAGTGGGAAAATGTGTCCTTGTAATATGTATTGGGATTAAAAAAGACTTCTTGATGTAACAATGCAATATGGGTTATTGTTCATTGATTGACTATATATGCCCATTTTCAGTCTATTCAAGATACTCTGTCTTTAAATAAAATTTCTAAATTCTATAGTAATGAGATTGTTTAGTTACATGTTATTACCCTTTCCATTGTATCTAATCATGATCCCATGTTCATTTCTAAATTTAAGAAGGGCATTCATATGTCTTTGGGTTCTGAATTCAATTTTTGTATAGCTTTTCACCCCCCATCAGATGGGCAGTCATAAATAAGAATTCAGACCATGGAATATATGCTACATTCTTGTTCAATGTATAACCAAGAAAGATAAAACACTCATCATTATTTTGTTGAGTTTTCTTAAAATAAAAGTTCATATTCTAGTATACAGATGGAACTATTTGATGCATTATATAGAAAGAGGTGTCAAACTCTATCTTTTCAGGATGTATTAGGTTAAAGAATGGTGATGGGGCCAAAATTGGAAGAAGAGATGAAACAAAAAGATCACATGATTCATAATCCTATGAGAAAATCTCAGAGTAAGAAGAAAATTTATGCGGATAACTGGAGGAGGGATCATTTTTTCGAGGTATGTGGTCATGTATTTCTCAATATTTATACATGGAAATGTGTGAAGAATTTTGGTAAGAAGGGAAAGCTGAGTCTTAAGTTCATTGGACCCTATGAAATCCAGGATATTGTTGTATTAGTTTCATAAATAGTGGATTTACCACCATGTTTATCCTAGGTTTACACTGATTTTTAGGTTTCAATGTTGAGAAAGTATATGATGGATCCATCTCTTGTTTTTAGTCTATTGGTATATTCGTTGTGAGAGAATATTTCTTAAGAGGAATACACAGTCTAGATTCTTGACTGTTGATCGAAAGTGCTTCAGAATACAAAATTTCTTCGGGTACATTTATTATAGAAAAACTACATAGTTTAAAAGGTAACATTAGAATCATAAAATTCTAGGAGGGTTAAATACCCCCACTTTTTGATATGCCAACAAAATAGTGGGGATGCAATTACGCAAAGGGGGGAATGATGTTGAATCGCATGTATTTATTGAATAATAATTTTTCATATCTATTAATAATTATTAATAATATAATAATTTAAAATTAAAGGGGATTATTCATCTGATATCATACTCAACATGATGCAACAAGTTTCGTTTAAATTTTATGTTGCAGACAACATTGAATTATATAGAAAAATAATATAACAATGTTATTATATTAAATGTTTATTAATAACTATTAATTTTATTAAATAGAATGAATTAAACTACCTAAAAATATGATTATACATGTTTTTAATTTTTTTTTACATTTATCCAATAAATTAAAATGTATTAAAAATAGAATCAATAAAAATTTAAGCATAAAATACTCTAATATTTTTAAAAGGTCGTTTTACCTCATTTTGATGGTGAACCATTTATAAAATAGTTTTTTTTCAATTTTATATGTTTTTTTGAGAAAAGAAACATCTTCTATAGAAGAGGGAAATCAAAATTTACTTTGGTTCTTTTTTTTGTAATTGTTTTATTATGTTCATTCTTTAAAGAATAGTGAAAAATACTGCATTTTAATTCAAAGCTGCATTTTCATCCAATTTATTTATATAGTTATATTATCATTTTAATTGGTTAAAATTGTAATTGGATTATGTTTTTATAATTTAAACCAATTATTGTCATTGGAAGTAACTTATTATTGAAATTGGATAGAAAAACATTTCGATTTTTTTGTAGTTTTTACTTCTTAAAAACACGTTTTTTATTTTGTATAATAAAAATGTATTTTAAATTAATTTCCGCAAATATTGGGGTTTGAATTTGAAAAAATGGATTCTATATTTAGAATCCATAGGTCCATATTTTGTAAATAGTTACAATTTATTTTTGTACATTATTAATAGTATCATCAATAATTTGTTTAATTTACCATGGTTAAAGGGTAATATGGTTAATAAGGGTAAAAAATAAAAAAAGAATAATATTAGAATACCCTAACATATATATGAATCCTATTAGATGATATATGTCTAACCATGTGAATCCATGGATTGATTTTGGGTCCCCATGAAACCACTTGTGTTTCATAATGATATGTTATAAGAATTTATTTAAAGTAAAGAGAAATATAACATAAACATGTCTCTTTTCATAAAATAATTTATTATATATGGTTATATAAGTGATCTATTTTAATATAATAATTATTTAGAAATATAAAAATATTTCATACTTCATGAAATTTTATATAAAATTTTTATACATTAAATAAATAAATTTAATTATGTCACAATGGTGATGCAAGGATTGCTTCCTTAATATTGGAATCAAATATATTTTATTATAAATATTAAAATAAATGTAATTTATTTTATTTTGATTCCATAAACGAATTTCCTGGAAGCTATTAACATATTATATTTTATTTAATTCTTTATTTTTAAGGAATCATGTTTTTATGCCTTCATAAAAAAATCAATTACTAAATAGTGTCAAAATTGACCTAAATGAGTTTTTAAAACAGTTACTATTTAATTCAATGATATTTAATTCATTAAAATCTAATATTAGTACAACTGGTTAATATAAGTCCAAATATATCATAGATAACTTTTTAGTGGGCCTTTTTACATTATATAGTAATTAAATTAACCTATAATATCTAAATAACATGATATCACTGTAAGATTAAAAGGGGGAAAATAAGGGTTAAACCAAAATGTTAAGGATAATAAAATGTTAAATAATAGTCAAAAAATTATTGGATTAGGGGTATTAGATAAAAAATAATCTTAAATTTTAATTAAATGAGTTTCGGACAATTTTTACTTGAAATTTAATTTATATTAAATTACAATTTCAAGACGTTCCTAAAGTGAAACTACACTTACATATAAAAGGCCACCACCTCTACCATCTAACCCACACCTCTAAAGTCCCATGAATCATCCAAATTATGATAAAATAATTCCCCAGTAAACCTTACTTTATCCTAGAATCCTTACCTTTGGTAGAAGACAATTCAAGATAGCCTTTTGGCTCTAATCAAAAGAAGTTACCCTATTTAGATGCAACATTTTCAGTCAAGTTCCTTCCCACTATTTTCCTTCTCCAATCAATATGCTATTATTATTCATTGATTATGTAAAAACAAAAGTATAGTAAATATACTAGCATGTTGTTATGAGATGGACTAGAACTAAACATAGACACACCTTTATCTAATTGATACAAACATACTTTCCTGTGTTCGGTGAACTACTACCTCATGATATGATTATTGTTCAGTTTTTCCGTACCACCACTCATGGTGACCATTATTATGGATATTTATTTATATTTTATATTTTTTATATTTTTTATCTCTATTATTGTGTATTTTTTACATCATTCCTATATGCTTTCCATAATTCAGAAATACGATACTTTCATTTGAAGAAGTGCAGACTACCACCCCCACAATGTGATATTACTTGTTCATGCCATACATGGAATGTATAAAGGATAGAGTTAGTGAACTTATGTAACACATATAAAATATGATATTATACTATAATTATAATATAACAATGTATCATTTATTTTTCAATCTTTTAATATGACAAATAAATGAAAGTAGTGTTAATGCGTTCGTATGGCCAACAGTCTCCATGAACGGTGCATTTCATTTATTATATCAAAATGTTAGAGACTATTATAAATAATATATATATTGGATATATAATATATTTAAATCATGAATAATATTCTGGTGATGATGTACATTTGACTACATGGATAATTTACATCAAAACATGTTCATTTTTACTCAAGTTCTGATTATCAACAAAACAACTAATATGACTCAACGTATGGGTCTTCGTCTCAATCGCCATTCATTGAGTAATTTTGGTTAATAAAAAACATTCTTTTATATGGTTTATAATCAACCAATTTTACTTTTAAATTAATTCAATAGTTTTCAAATATAATCTGTGGTTTCAGGAATTATTTTACGAAATGGAAAAGGGAAGGTTTATTTTTAACAAACACGACAACAAAGACCTTTCCACCACCACAAACATTATTTGATATTAAGCTTCCTTAACAAGACATAATGTTTTTAAAAGGAAAATAAATAACATATTCCCTTTTTACTTATTTTTGTATTGAAAATGGTTTTGAGAAAAAATTGATTATTTCAATACCATGAAATTGTATATTGTGATTGAAATGTAGAAATTTTATCATTACTTTATGCATGTGTTATTTGTTATGATAATGTTATGGTTTATGGACATTATTTATGTATACAGTTGGTTTTGTGATAAACTAATTGCAGGTGAGCCCTATATTTATCTCCAATACATTGGGTAGTTTTTTAGAGGTAAACAATAATGTTTCTATTAAGAGATTTAAGGAATATACTGAGATGGGTTTTCAAATGTAACCATGAATATTACTTCCTATGTGGCTGTGAAAGCTAAAATATATGAATTCTATAGATTCTACAAGTTACCTTTATGATTTATAATATCTATGATTTATTCAAAAATATTATTATTTCATGAGGTATATTAAATAGGTAATTTTTTAGGAGTGAAATGTATGATTTCATTGATTTATATGTATTCAAGGACTAATGTTATCTGTACTTATTTTACTACCATTACTGTTCGTTTAACGCTAATCCTATGTTTTTAAATGTTTTTCATAGGGTATAAGGAATGGTATGTAAAAGTAATAATTCAAGAATATTTTTATGAATAAAAGAATGATTTTTAAGGCATTTTGTTTGTTGTGAAAAAAACGGATTGATTTGAAGTGTCTACTTTGTAATAACTGAGATATAATAGTTATGGCCTGATTCTCTAAAGATATAACCTTGAAATGATCCTCAATGTGAATTATTAAAATCAATCAAGATTATGTAATGTTTATGGTTGGGTCCTTATAATATATGAATGATCCTGAATTAATATATAGGACACATTGGTTAGATATATGTACCTCTATTGGCATCATTTTTGTGATCATGTTTCAACCAAATACTAAAAGTAAAATGGTTATTATAGTATCCAATAAAATTAAATTAAATGACATTATGAATATGAAATATCCATTATAATATCTATTCTCGAATCATAATTTCATTTCATCATTTGGTGAAATCAATTTAACTTTTTCACCCTTGGTTCATGCTATTACTCATTTAGTTCAACCAAGGTTTGTTAATGTTATATTCTATTTTAGTAGTTATCATACACCGATAATATTATTATGAAATAGATCCAAAATAATGGTTGTAAATTAAATGTGATTATCCAATGCATATCCTTGAGGAGTGTCTACCCATGTGTGCAGTCATTTTCCAACTCATCATGAACTATAGTGAAGATCGATTCAATGCTAAAAAAACATTTTTTGGTGTTACTATCACCAGGTGCATCGTTTATGGAGATTCATCCACTTTCTAGTATCCATACTGAGATGTAACTTCTAAGAGAACCATACATTATCTACATTATTCATAATTATATATGATACCCCACAATTAGAAGTATACATTAGACAAATCCACTTGGTTTTTGACTATTTTTTCAATTATCCAAATATGAAATATATTACCAGAAATAAATAAAATGACTATATATACATTTGGAATTATAATCTTCATTTCATGAAATTTCTAACACCTAATTTATCCTTAATGAAAATAATAATAATCTCTATATTTATCTAAAACATAGTCTTATTCCAACTGTATTATCCAGTAGATGTGATAGTGAATTTACATGACCTAAATAAATATAATTGTTAAAATATATTTCTCAATCCTTTCACAGTTATAGTTTTATAGAATTAGGATAACACTTTTAAGAAAAAAACCTTTTTGAATAATTTCAATTGGAAAATTTTCAATTATATTAAAATATACATAATCAATTATGAGTATTGAAAATATCTTAAAAATTATTAACATATGAATAAATTCTATAAATTCATAGAGTTTCTATCTTTAATAACATAGTGAAAAGGAAAATAAGAATAGGTTGAGCCTAAATTCTTAGTAAGGATAATTATTAGTTATGAAAATCTTTTTTAAGAAGTGGGAAAAAGATAATCATATTCATATAATAAAGATATAAATTAAGGTTATACAAAAAAGAAAATATATCATAAATTAGGATATAATATAATAATATATCAAGAAAATTCTCTATATCATAGAAAAAAGTAATACTTGATAATCTTGGAATAAAAATAACCATAGGAATTGTAATATAGCGAATCAAGTTTTATAACTTCATTACCTTAGTGTGTTTTCCCTTAATAACACGTTTCACATGGTGGATAAAGCATCAGATAGCTATTTACTATATCAGATCATCCATCACAACATGTTTTCCTTTTTATATTGAGTATCATCAGTCATGTCACCGATATATTATGAGACATATAGAATTACCCATAAAATTGTAGTGGTATACAGGGACTGAACATAACATAAATTATAATTGTAGACATGTGTTCTAAATTCAAACATATAACCATGACTTCATTGAATCAAAGGAATATGAATGGATTTTGTAAAATGTTCAAATGAAAATGACTCACTTTTATGTAGTGTAATGAATCTATTAAGATAAAAAAATCTCATTCCACATATCCTAAGGAATAAATTAATTGAATATGGGTCACATGACATTTTTAGAAGTATTCATAAAAAAATAATTCATAACTCCATCAAGAATCATAACATGAATATCCATGTAATATAAAAGATTATTCATGGACCTGAAGTGACTTTCTAGGTAGAAACCTTTCAATAATGAAAATGAATTGTATTGTATTGACACCAAAATTATAAAGGGTTTATATATAAAACATAATTTATTAATAATAAAATGATTCATGGAATCTAGGTGATCACTTATCAATAAATATAATTTAATATAGTGTATTCACTGAGGAAATGTATTGGAAAAAAATTTATACACAGAAAGTGATTATGCATGGAAAATGAAATGTTGGTTCATTTCAAAAAAAGATGAATAAATTACACAATCCATACATAGAAATAAGTTTTATGGTTTTTTATAAGGAATTACTAAATCAAGTATAAAATATATTTAATGAAAATGAATTTGAATAAAAATATTTCAAAGTACTTTTAGAGAAATATGATTAGAAAAAATAATTATTCTTTATATTTAAAATTCATTATAATAGTGATATTATATACTTATATTAGAAATATAATATCTTTTAGAAACTAAAGGATTGTATAGATAATGTTTCAAATAAAATTAATAGTTGTAGAATGGAATGTTCCCATAGAAAAAAATTAAAAGAATTAATTTTCAATATATTTAAGGAATGGTAAATGTAGAAGTCACATTTTAAATTTATTTTTAGAAAGTTGAATTTAAATTATTGTGTATAATATACCATTCATAAATATAATTAAATAAATTATTATTTGTAATGTCCGAAATATGATAAAAATTAATGTTGGGTGGAAGATAAAACATTTGATTTTCAAAAGGCAGAAAATAATTTGAAATACAATATTTTTGGAAATCGAAATCATAAAAAGTGAATTATATTATCGTTTTGAAAATAATTAAATATAATTATAATAGTCATACTAAATAATCTATATTAACTACTAAAAATTGTTTGGTGAACATTACAATGATAAAAAATATAGACTTGAATCAATGATCCAATTAAGATATTAATGTTCAATTTTTATAACATTATACATTTAGGTGAGGGGACAATAATGTTGGAATATTTTAATCTAAATGGAGGATATCCGTAGAATCATAAAAGTTATCATGACAATAATTTTTTTTAAAAAAAATTAATAAATAAAATATTGAAGGCATAAGTTCAAAAGAAACCACATAACTAAATAAAAGTTATTTCAATTATCAATGTTCCACAAAAACAACAAATTCGATGAAGTCATATAATTTTGAAATTGGGTTTAAGTAGTAAATATATTAACCTCCAAATAAAATTAGAAAATAACATATGATAAAATCATAGTGCTGAATTTACCTAAAATACATGAAATATTTTGAATTAGAAAAATTATAACTCAACGAAAAATAATTATGTTAATTATAACCCATACACCTTGATGAACATTTTAATCCTAAACCCTTTTACTTGAGAGAATTAAATTTAATTCAAATTAGTATAAAGAAATTTTAATTAATAATTTAATATATCAATTATTCTAAAAATATGTACATATAAAATGATTTTTAAAAACTATAATTTGGGAGAAACCCCCATACCATGGGCCAGATTCATTATGCACATGAAAAAAAAATCATGAATAATTAAATTTTAGATATTTAAAATATTACTATGAAACATATTCATAACTATAACCATTTATAATCTTCATTTATAATAAATATATAGAGAGAGAGTTAGTTTATATCATTTACTAATATATTGTGTGTGTAATGTAGATCGTTTTGAACTAGTTGTGTACGAGTAGTGTCAATATTAATTTTTTATCGAAATGTAATATTTTAAGAACAATAATGTTACTATAATTGGTGAATTGTGACTATTAAGGATGTTTTATACCTCATTTTATATGAGTATAATTCCTTATCATTGAGTATGAAATTGATAACAATAATGATTCAACGATTCTTAACCAATGAAGGGAATATTATTAATTATCGTGTTAAATATTTTTATGACATTTATAGAAAATATAAAAATATAAAAATAATTATGTATTTATATATTATTATATAATAGAATATTATTTTATATTCATCTATTACATAAATACTGTTATGTTTTCATGAAAATGGTTAAACGAACAAAAACCAAAATATACCATGATTAATGGGTAATTATGAGATGACATAGTTCAAATATAATTATACAAAAATCATAATGAAATCATATCTCATTCCGTATAATTGAATATAATAATTTAATTTACTATAAAAATAATATAATTCATGTAAATCTTTTACATACAACGAATCTATCATTTTCTTATTCAGACACTTCATTAAGATAATTAATTTATTAATTATTACCTATTTTTTATATAATTCATGGTTTATACAATATAAAATACCACAACCTTAATGACTTCATAAAAATATTATTTTTTATTTTAACCCATTTTAAAAAAAATCAATGAGGGGTGTTATTGAATAAGGAATACATTCTTATTTGTAGGTGGTATTCCAAACATATGTGTGTTTCACATTTTATTTCTTTTAATGGAAAATAGAAAATTTGTAAATAATACAACCTTCATTATGATAAAATATTTTTAGAATATTTTTAATTACGATATTTTTTCATGATTGTGTAATATATTTTAAAAAAGAAGTATTATAGAAAAGGAAATAAGATTGAGAAAGGGAGTGTAAGATCTTGTAACTCACTTCTTGGACTATCCCATTTATAAATTGTCTTAATTAATTAGGAAATGTACTCATGTGAAGAAAAAAACCAAATGATGATATTTAATACCTTTTAGGTGAGGGTTCAGAAGATTTTCAGTCTAAAAAATGAGTTTTTGGTGTGAGTTGAAGTGAGTAGTGGAGAACCATCTTTATATGTGAAGGGGATATTATATTTGTAAATGCCCAAAAATATTCAATAATCGGAATCCACTCTCAAGGAATGTGACTCCTAAATTTATAAATAACATATACTTTTAGGGTTATCATTAATATAGTTCTAATACCCACATTCCTACATATGTTTTAAAGATGATTAAATATTTTTCCCTTTTCATGTTTCTTTTACAATTTCACTTATTAATGTGTTAATATTTTTATTACCTCACACAAGTTTTTCTTTATCCACAAAAATTACCATTATTACAGAACATGCAAATAATTATTCCAAATTTTGAATAATTTTTATTATATTAAATTTATTAAATTGATAAAAATTATTTTGAAAATAGTAAATGTATAATGTGATAAAAAAATATGTGTAATAAATATGGATTATATTTTTAAATAATAAATATGGGCGAATGAAATAATTTTTTTCCAAAATTTTATTTTTACTTATAAAATAAATATTGTTCATTATAGAAAAGTGATCATGAACTTACTATTCATATTTATATAATGATAATGTAATAAATGTCATGTTGGTTGTCAAAACATTATTTTTCATTATTCACCTAATACATAATCTACATAGAAAAATAAAAAAATTAACTATAAGAAAATTTTAAATTATAAATTTATTAAAGATATTTCTTTTATAAAATTTGAGTTATAAAATTCATTTAATTTATTATTTAAAAAAAATACAAAATACAAATAAAAACATAATTTATAAAAATATATATTCTTAAACATCATGTTCCTTTAATCACTTTAATATAAATTTACAAAAAAATTAATATTGAAATAATTATTTATAAATATAAATATTTCCTATGGTGATAAAATTTAAAATTTGAGAAAATAAATTTATTATGGTATTACACTATAACCTCATTTTAAAATTTTTCTTCGAATTACATAAAAATAAGTAAATATTTTGTATTAATTATATATTTTTAAACAATAATTATTAATTTAATTATTTAATTTTAATTTTTTCTACAACGACATTAATTTTTAAAATAAGAACATTGTGTTCGATAGCGTTTACAACACAGAACATTGAGCTTAAATGAACAATGAAATATATTACATAAATATAAAAGTTATAACCTTGATACTATATTGGTGACTATGAGTAAAAAAATTAATATTTGAAAAGTATATTCTTTACAATTAAATAAAATAAATTCATTTTTTTCAATTAATTATAAATGTAAATAAATATAATTTGAATGTAAAATGCTTGTTTTTCTGAAAAACTGTTTCTATGAAGAATGAGTTTATATCTTTACAAATTTATTTATTCACTATTGGTGAATGAATTTAATAAAATTTATATTTTTATTCATTAAAATATTTCATCACTCATAAATTTTTTTTAGTCAACTGATATGAATATATCATGTTTTAGGTTTAAAAACTATATTTTTTTGACAAATGGTTTCGTTATATTTTGTAATATTATTTTAAAATTAATTTTAACCATAATATTAAATAACATTTGAAAAAATAAGATTTATTATTAAATATAAATTTAATAATTAATTTATAATTTTTTAGAATTTTTTGAAATTATTATTTTTTCGATGAAAAGTGGTAAAATCTCATTTTTTTAACAGATGGATATTATTTAACATATTTACAATGTAAAATTTTGTTTTAATTAGTATTAAAATATAAATTTTTTAAATTATATTATTATTAATTACAATTTTTGGAAATAATTTATTTTATGTTGTGTTTTAATAAAAAAATTCTTTTATACTTAATAAAACGTTTTAATTGGAAAGTTGTTTTTATCCAAATTATTGGATTAATTTTAAATTTTTTCATATCCTTTCTGTTAATTTAATTTGATAAAATAGATTCTATATTTTTATCTAGATAATTAATATTATGTAATTATTTTTGTCTTAATTTTTTATAATGATTATTAACGAATGTAATAATTAATTATTGTGGTTATGTTTAAAACATGGTTTTATGCATTACATGAGCCTATGTCAAAACTAATTTTCCACACATATTATATTTTTGATGATAAATTGGATTTAATATTTATAATTATTTTCTAAAAAAGATATAATAATCCTATTTTTTAGGAATGAATGATAAATTACATAGGTAAATAGGAAAACTTATTATCGTGGTGATGTTTTAACTTGTAAAATTTAGTAACCACAGAAGTTAATAGAAGAACATGATTTAAAAATGTTATATTTTCATTGGAGGAGGTGTTGAAAAAACATATATTAAAACCAATATATTATTCAGAAATATTTTAGGAACATGTTTTGAGAGTTAATTCTCTTTATTGAATAGATATGGGTATTTATAAAAAATATCACTACACTTCAATTATAAAGGGGCACTGCCTCTCATCACGTCATCAAACCTATTAATCCATTTAGATTCACAAAATATTAAAGTTATCTCTCTCAGAAATACTTATACACATTATATATCATTTTGTATTCCAAAAATTAGAACCATATAGTCCATAATAAGAGAACCAATAGAGGTTTTTAGGAGGGAATGTTATTGTCTTCACAAAGATCATTCTTTTTTACTAGTTATCTTACCACCTTAATTGATGTATTAATTATTAAAATATAATAAAAATATTATCTTTGATTTTACAAAGTTGTTATTATTATTATTGGATAATCTATACCTATATCATAATGTTTTTAATGGGACAGAAATATTTTGATCGTGTGAATAGAGGACTATCACTTTTCGAGCTAATGTAATTAATTTTCCATCACCTACTGTCACAGATAGAAAAAATTACATATTTAATGTGTGAATATATATATATATATATATATTATATTTTTTACATAATTATACTTTATATTTATAATATCATATGCATCTTCTTACCATCCAATCTGTCAGAAGATGATAATGTCGCTTGTGCGTACAGGTAGACTACTACCTCCATGTAACTCTGTGAATCATTTTCATTATCTATTTAAATAAATGTTAATAATGATTGATTTGATGAAAATATATGATATATATTATATAAAATTATTCATTTAATTTTATTTATTATTTACCTTTGTTTTATTCCATAAGTGTAAAATGAATACAATGATCATATGTACGTAAGGCCTACCGTCTCCATGAACTGTGTAACTCATTTGTCATATATAATTTTTTTACATTACACATTGTTTTATATAATTAATATTTATGATATTTAAATCATTAGTAAGATGATATTTATTATCTAACTATTATCTATGTACAAGGGTTGAATGTACAATACCAACATATACAAAAAAATGAAGTATTTTTTACACAAACCAGTGATTTTAATGATGAATTACAAATAATTAAGTGAATAAATATTATAAGTAAATCATATATTTACTGATATATTTGATTATAACTATATAATATATTTATAATAAATCAATATTGAATATAATGGACGGTCAAACATGTATAAATAATTGAAAATGTGAGGTATGGGTTTCACATGTCATAGTTACTTACTTGTGGCATATTCCATATTCACAACTTATTTCAATTTTGTAACGAATATACATAGAATTTTATAGGTTTTATAATGAATATATTTAGCTTATGTTATTTAATGTTTCATTTAATGTTATTTATTTTATGGGGCTTATGATTCAAAAATTACCAAAGCAGCAAGTGTTAGTTCTTCAATCTCATATTTTTGATTGAGTTTTCATTAATGTAAATAATTTGATATTTTCCTAATAAAAAACATTTACCTTATTTTCTTCTCCTTTTTTATTATGTATTCATGTAATATAATAATTTTCTTCTCCTTCGTACATAAAATTATTAAGAAAATGAATTTATAAATTGTTGTCTTTATTTTTCTCTTCTGTTGAAAATTCATTTTCTTATATATTCATGTTTTAAATAAATATATCTATGGAATATTTATTATATTCATAAATTATTTATTAAAATAAAATTTACCATTTTTTTATGTATTTAATTTTTTTCAAAGGAATCATATTTTGTTTAGAACAATGCACGTTTTTAGATTTAGTATGATAATTGTGAATGGAATAATTGTTTTAACATACATGGTGTGAACTATATTACACCCAAATAAAAAAATTTAAATTTTAATATTGCATTATATGTTTCAATGATTCTTTTTGATGAAAATTTTTATTTTTTATATTGTAGAAATTTTTAGTTTTTAAAAGTTTTTTTTCAAAATGAATTTTTTTTTCTCGAGGATGTATTTATGATATTTTTTTAATTCTATTTTTCAATAGAAAAATCCCATTATTTTACATTTATACCACACGGGATGTATTTTAATGTTTCTAAACTAATTATTTGTCTAGTTTTTTTATAATCATATTCACAAGGTAAATTTTAAACATTCACATTCAAGAATAATTTTGTACTCATTTACATTCTCTTCAAACTTTCAGTTTTAATGATCATTTTATATTGAATTTCCATTAAAAATATATATTATTTATCATGGATATGATATTTCATAAATAATATATCATTTCAACATATGGGGTTTTACATTCAATGGTATTTGATTAGTTAAGGAAATTTTGACATTCTATAGCCTTTATTCAATATCAAATTTTTTTAAAATGTAATATTATTTGTAAATTAAATTGGTGATTAGATATATGAGGAATGCATTGGGGATGAATTTATTGGTAGGGCTCTATTATATATTTCCCCTGGATGTATTCATAAGTATCATGAGACAAATGAGAAAAATAACATACAATCGTTATTTGGTGAATACCTTCCCATCAACTAAACATTCATAGCACATGGTCTTCATTGAATAAATATCATTATGTCAGAAATCATGAAATGAAATATACAATATTTACTTCATTTAGAATTAAAATATTGATGTAAATTTTATTATTTGATTACTTTTGATATCAATGTAACAGGTAAAAGATCATGTGATTATATATATGGAATTTGTTTTATTATAATTTATTACTTCTATATTATTATACATGTAGTGTTTTTTGAAATGAATCTACTTTTTCCACATTAATAATTTAAATTATTATATGGATTATTTTTGGATCTAATAGGTAAGGTGGCATGAGAATCTGAGGCCCAATGATCCTAGAATTGATATTTGAATCATATGAAAGTTATTATTACCCTAATCATGTGGATTTCCTGAAAAACTAGAATACATACTAAGAAGAGGATAAGAGATGAAATTTATATCCCCCAATATTTTAAGAGTTCATGTTTCACCATATGAGATACAAAACCTTGGCAGACATTGGATTCGCAGGTTGGGTATGGTTGTGGGTGAGTTTTTGAATAAATAAATGAAATGAAATTAATTTATTTTAAAAAAATTTCATGACTTAAAATCATATAAATATAAAAGGAAATGCTTATATCCCTAGGGTTAACCCCATAACTAATAGACCCATAGGATCCATTAGAGTGTATTTATTGGACGATCATTGGAAAATGACTAAAGAATGAGTATTTTGCACTAACAGGGTTTATGGATGTCACCATTGATGGAAATGCATGACCTTTCAACATCAGTGATCTAACCAAACCCCAGTTTGGATGTTTTATCTGTATGATTCCATAATGTTCATTTATCATTGTTTAACAAAAATCAATTCCATAAAAATAAGTTTTTCATGTATCTAGGTTTGATTTTATTTACGTTTGATTTATTATTCATTGATTATTTTACCTTTTTTCTTGATTAATTATTAGAAAAATAATAAAGGAAAAAATTAAAAAGGGATGAGGGTTTTTCATCACATGTTATGGTTTATGGATTTTCCCTTATTTCTATGCATTATCATTATGTTACATTTCATTGTGTCATGTATTAAATAGAATACAATATTTAATATTTGAATGAACGTTGTATATTAAAATTAATCAATATCACTGATACACTTAAAAATCTAGGATGGGATCGAGGTGATATGATTATAAGGGATGATTGAAGATAGATGATACGGATTGATGAATTATGTCCTTTTGGTTTTTCCCATTCCTAAGTGATTGATGGATCAATGGGGATATTTTATAAAAAGATCTGAGATTGGATACTGGTGAGAAATAAAAAATGATATTATTTGACACCCAATTCTTGATTCAATAGAATTTTTTTGTAGCGGTGGAATAAAGGAAGTCACAAATAAGAACCTTTTATTCTGGGAAATCCCTGGTTTCAATATTTATAATCTTTACATACTCAAAATGTGGTCACCTCTATATGGTTCTTGGGTTTTTATAAAGTGAAAAATATCACATTCTATATAACCAGTATCAATTTTTTTGTGACCAGTGGTGGAATCTCATGATGTATCTGCGAGGATATATAGGGAAGGGATGACCAAAGTACATGGAAACAACTAGAGTACATGAGTAGATCTTTCTATTCGAACATGACCGTGTATACATGGGCATGAACTCATTTAAATGAGATTGTGCATGGTCATTTCTAGAAGTATATAAGTAAGAATAAAAGGAAAATTCATGGTGTCAGTAGGCCTATTCAGGCTTTGTATATTTATATTCAAGAGATGTACAATGTGGATTACATGTCATGTGAGGTGTAACCACACAGGCATACTAGGTGTTGGTTGGATATTTTGTGCACTCCATAGAAAATTCCATGTCCTCCCATCAAGTGTATGGTGGGGATTTCATACACATACCGAAATTGTGAACCATTATAGAGGATTAATCTCACATGGGGATTGCGTTGTCCCTCTGTTATACAAGACTTTGATCCTCTATCTGTTATTCATATAACCTAAGTGGGGGTTGGTGAATCTATATGTCATCTATGAATAAGGAATTGATCCTCTATCTAGTAGGTTATTTTGTTATGGTTCATGATATCTTTATAACATGATGAACTACATATTATGATGATTAAGATTATGTTTTTGGTGTCCCCTAGTTGTATGGGGTTTTACTCTATATCTGAGTATTGGGGTCCCCAGAGAACAGGGAGTTTTTGTGGATAGCACCAAAAATACTTTTCCTCCTGAATGAGTGTATTGAACTACAGAATGACCCAATGAGTTGTCACTATTGAAATGATTATTTACAAGAATATTTGAGTAGAATCATGTGGCCAATAGGTTGGATGTGATGACATGGAGGCATTCTATCCTTCTTGCATAAATTTTCCTTTTTTATTATTCAATTATTTCTATATCCTTCTAATGAGATGAATGTTCTTAATGATAAGTTTTTAGTGATATTGGTGGTTACTATTGGGTATTGTAAGAATCACCCATAGATGGGATATGCCCACATGTTTCATGTATTATGTAGAAAACTGACCATTTAAAGGATACTAGAGGGACCATGACCAGGTAGATCGTTGGGAGAAATACAAAATGAGGCATGTTTTGGTGGTATAATTGACCAAATTCATCTCCATTATTTCTATTTCGACATGTTTTTTGTTTCTTTTTTGTGGCCTTATATTTAATGCCTTCTAATAGTATCTTTTTGTCATACTATGATTTTGGTATTATTTATTTATGTATACTTGGTTATTTGTTGTTTTAGTTTTAAAAATATTATTGTCTTGGAGATGTCTGTGTATGTAAAATAAAATTATGCTAAGTCCTCCCCTATGTGCGATTTTCTTACCCAGCTCTTGTCACCAGCCCATATCCTATTAGATGAGACTGGGATAGTCAAGGTTTCGGCCCCGTTGTATCGGGTCATGGCATTGTGGTATTTGAAGAGTATGTTCTACCATAGGTCCATTGTTTTTATTATTGTTTTTTATTTTATGGAAATGGTTTTGAGTGTTTGGAGATTATATTTTAGTCAAATGAATCTAGTGTTGGTCCAGAAATCTAAAATTCTATACACTAGGTATCTTTTCACCTTTATTTCAAATTAGTAGATGTTGAAATTAGTATCATAAAAAAATCAGAAAATAAATTTTATATAAATGGGTTTTATTTTCCTTTTCTATATTGAGTAAACTCCCTAGATGTACTCATTCACTAGTTTACATGTTTTTAATTTCATGATTTCTCCATGATGACACAAACTAGGATCCCATGTTGTGATCCTAAGGATGATCTGCTGATTGATGAGGCTTTAGTACATTACCATGTATCATAGATAGTTCTTCTAGGTGGGTTTCAATCTATTCCAAACTCCATTGAGTATCTATTACCATTGGATGTTTCAACTAATGATTCATACTAGATGAGTGTTCCTCATCTGCTCCAAAGAGACAGACCTTCCAATTTTGGGTTATCCAGACCCCCAGGTGGTTCAAGGATGGCTAGAGGCAGTCACACATGTTTTCACCTTGTGAGTAAATATGAAAAATAGATGATGTTCCTATCTTATAGTATTATCTATAGATACCATTGGTGATGGTTTAGTCTTTTGACTTAGTCACCTAGAATGATAGCTCTCTCCTAGTTATACTTCAAGTGTTTCTTTCGAGAGAGTTTAATCTAGACATGTTGAAATATATGTTCCTATAATAGATTATATGTCGATAGTAGGGATTCATAACTATGGTAGATTATTTAGTTTGTTTTAAGGATCTCTTACGATACTCAATGTATATGGTGTGATATTTTTTCTTCAGGGAATGGACCTTCAATATGGTCTTTTTCCAAGATATCATTTCCTTAGTTATATCTATTTTATTTAAAACATATGATAGAGTGATGGAATTATCCATAATGGTGAAGATATGTTTAGATGAATAGGTTCCAACTGTGGGTTATAGTAGTAGGAACCTAAGAGATGAGTCATCAGAAATAGGTAGAAAAAAATTGCCACATGGATATAGTTGTCTCACATACATGCTAAGACAATCCAACGACTAAGGATTAGTGGTTTATGGAACTATAGATGGATTAAGTTAGTTGATTAATAGGATTTTTGTATCCTACTATGGTCAGTGAAAACTAACATAGGATTTTCCAACATGTCATAAAGCTGAGCAGGTGATGGTCTGTAACACCCGAGACTTTTATGTTATATAAATTATCAAAGGAATCTTTTTCTACGCAACACTTGCTTGACTTGCTTTACACGCAATCGCGACCTTCCTCGATAGCTTGCGTCGTACGCAATACCGAGTTTCACTAAAAAACAATATGCTATTAAAACTAGCCGTTATGAATATTAATAACCACTTTTTGAAATTTTATAAATTTTATTTTTCAAAATGGACTTCATTTTTGGACTCAGAATATCGAAATTAGCCTAGGGTGAAATTTTGGTATTTTTCTGAAAACTTTCAATTTTTGATGAATAGTGAAACCACTAAGTGGTAGGTTAAAAACTGAATTTTGCATAAAACTTAATTTTACCGCTTCTGTGAATGGAATTTCAAAAATCCGAGAGACACGGTTAATATCAAGGACTAAAATGTGGTTCAATGAGATGAAAATAATTTTTTGGTGAATAGTAACTTTTTACTATTTTTACCGCGGTTAATAGTAAATAGGGTAACTAAGGGTAAATATGATATCAATATTACCCTAACACATGTCCTAATACTATTGGACAAGTGTAATTCGACCAAAAACAAACTTAGGAATAAAATATGACCATTTAGGCCCACTTGGATTAGATTAGGACATTTATTATTAATTTATTTAAAGAAGGGTTAAAATAGTTAAAATCAAAGTTTAACAAGTAAATCATTTTTAATATAGGGTTATACATAAGATAAATTCGATTGTAAATATTCCTTAGAAAGATAAAAAGATTTCCTACATGATGGTATTTTATTTGTAATTTTTAGACATCAAATAATTTAATTTATTTATGACACAAAGATGATGCAGTAATTATCTTATTAATGAAATATTGAAAAAATTGATAATATAAATACCAAAATAAATGTAATTTGAGACTTTTTATGAATTCCACTAATTTTCTAGGTTACTATGATATATTATTGTTGATTTAATCAACTTGGTTCGAACATATAATTCTGTTATGACTTTCACAAAAATCAGATATCAAATAGTGTCAAAATTGACACAAAATAGTTTTTAAATCAAATATTATATTATTAATTGTTATTTTATTCCTAAAAATCAAAGGTTCGGCCAAATGACTTAGATAAGGATATATATATTAATAATAAACAATTTGGGGTTCGTTTGGCATGTTATAGAAAGTTTATTAACCATATAGTGAAAGAAAACAAAAAGACACGGTAAAAGTTAAATTAATTAACTTAGAGTTAAATCTAATTGATAAGGTTAAAATAATACCCTAAACTTGTCTAAATCCTATTGGTTGATAGGATTTCGACCCTTCCCCACTTTATATTAGAAATAAGACCCTTTGGAACCATTATAAACCGATTTTGACTTTAATATAAAATAATATTTTGAGATATTCCTAAGGTGCCCCTCTCCTCCCTTATAAAAGGGCACCTCCTCCCCCTCCTTCTCACACCAATTTGAACACTCAAGCTCGGCCAACCCCTGCCATTTTCCCTTCTCCACTTCCCTAGAATAATCCTAGAGGTCCTGGTCTTCTCCAAAGACCAATCTTAGTTCCTTAAGTGGAGGATTCAAAAAGGCGTTCCAAAGAAGAGGTAATATCCATTACCGATCTTTTCAATTTCTTTCTTCTTCAACTTCTTCTTCTTCAGTTGTTTCATGATAAAGTAATAACATCAGTATTACTTACATACTGATATGTTATTATAAATATGAAACAACCCTAATTCACCTTCTATCCATCCTACGGAAAAATGAAATCACCGCGCGTGCGTACGTACGGAATACCGTCTCCACGCCGTGGTGTAATCTATTTTCCACCATCACCTTACAAGGATGGGTATAATGGTGTAATGAGTAACTATATATGATTATTATTAAGTAATATTGATACTGAAATAATATATATATATACTCCAATACAATTCCACGATCATAGGAACGATATCATCACTCGTGCGTACGTACGGAATACCGTCTCCACGATGTGATGCGACTCGTTCTACATGATCTTCATTTCATAATGATTGTATAAATGAATTGAATGAATGAATATGGTATATACTACACTAATACCATTCTGGAAATTAATTATCTATAACCTAAAGATAAGAATAAGAATTTATTCGACAAAACACGCATAAGAACAAAAAGTTATAAAGACCCGAGTAACAAGTAACAATGAAATATTACTAACAAGAAGCTAATAATATGACCATATATGATCTCATATCAATATGTATGATTCTGGAATAAGTCAATAACATTATTTAAACCATTATACAGGAGCTTCGGACACGAACAAAGCAAATCGGACCTAAGGTAAGGGAAATATCACAATCTCATTTTTATCCGAGATTGTTTATTCGTAAGTATTTACTGGGGTGTATTTTATCATCCACATCCATGTTCCCTCAATATGTAATATTGTTTCCATCCACTTGAAATAGTTTAAATCCAATTTTACCCTTAGGTGAGTTTTTAGTAAAGAATATGAAAGGAATCTTTTGTCGTTTTTCCGTACGAGGTACTTTTTGACTTTTCCGACAAAAGTACGAAGAATGTTTTTTTTAACTTATACGGCATGAATGGATTTTTAAAACATTACTTCAAAGAATCTTCCTTTACAAGTTTTCAAGTTTATTTTTAATCAACTTCTTTTATTTTAAAGTTGTATGACATGTTATGAAAGGAAAAATGTTTTTGAAGAAGAAAGGATATTTTCCTCAAGAATTCAATTCAAGTGTTTTATCAAAATTATTTTCCATCTAAGATAATAAAGGGTTCTGTTTCTATCCATATTTTTACATTGGTTTGACTATGTTGTGATGAAATTATGTTTATGAATTCATTTATCATATATGAATTGATTTATGATGTCATGATGTTTCAAGAATCCCATTTTTGTTATATGTGTTATGCGATGATGTATGTTTTATGATTATGTGGCACACATAAGAAAGGATTCATTATAAGATGGGTGGGACCTATATCTCCCTCCAATGCATTGGGTAATGATTTTATATCTCATGAGATAGACATGGCTGGAACGGAAGGTTATTTCGGTTCAGTGATACAGGACTGAAACGAGGAGTGAACTCGGTTCAGAAAGGGACTTTGTCCACTAAGATAGTCTTGGCAATGAGTCATGACTAACAAGAAATTATTTTCCATGATTATGTGTGCATGCCACAAAGTTTCAAGTTTTATGTTATGGGGATCTCATTTTCACTTCTATGATTTATTCCATGTTAAGATATTATGATCTCTTTTGCAGGTTTTGATTTTCAAAAAGATATGATATGATTTTTATTTCCTTTATTTGCCCTTGCTGAGCATTTGAGCTCACCCTTTTATGTTTTCTTTTCCCCAGGTCAGGAAGATGGATATTAAGTAGAATATGCTAAAAGGGACCCTAGATATGATGAAATAAATGGGAGACACTGTAGAAGATTTATGAACCAGTTGTTTATGTTTCCCAGTTTCTAAAGACACTATACCTATACGGTCCTTTGTGGTTTTGTCATATGTTGTAATAAGTGTGCTTCAATTTTGAAGTATTAACAATGTATGTAAAGTATGGGTCGTTATAGTTGGTATCAGAGGAAAGGTATAGTCAACCTTTGGAAACTAGGATGTGAAAGCCTTAGTAAGAACCCTAAGGATAAGTCTAAGCATAGAACACAATCTTAGTGTTTTAGAAATGGCCTTGAATAACCTAGGATAAGACCTTAAGCATGAAAATTTTATTCTTGAATTATGTGGTTTCCTATTATAATTAGTGTTGCTCACACTATTCTTCTTGGTTTTAGTCAATGGCTGGAACCCGAAGGAACCGTGTTAATGCGGAATGCGATGGGCAATGCAATGATTGTCCCCCTGAGAAACCAAACGATATGGGAGCTGGAATGCAAAATCTTGTAGCCATGCTCACACAACTTTCTCAAGCTATGAATCATGCAGGATTTCCAAACGAACAAAGAAGGGAGCAACATTCTGTTGAATCCTTCATGAGGCAGCGTCCACCATCTTTCAGCGGGTCTACTGATCCATTAGTTGCTGAACAATGGATTAGTACTACTGAAAAGATATTTTCAGTTCTTCAATGTTCTGAGCATGATAAAGTCATCCTAGCAGTGTATCGTTTGGAAGGAGATGCGGATCAATGGTGGAATCTTGTTAAGAATACGAGGCAAAGGGATGAAATTGAGTCTATGGAATGGGACGAGTTCAAGAACTTATTTTTCAATAAGTACTTCCCTCGTATTCTCCGAACAAAGATGGAGAAAGAGTTCCTTGAACTGAAGCAAAGGGATGATGAATCTGTTAGTACCTATGAAGCAAATTTTACAAGACTTGCAAGGTACGCTTCTGGTATTATTATCCAACCTGAGAGTAAGATCGATCGATTCTTTAGTGGCTTAAAACCAAGTCTTCGAAGGGCGTTAGCCATAAGGGACTTCAATAGCTACGAGGAAATCGTTCGATGTGCTCTCAAAGTCGAGATGGAGATTGGAGTAACCCATCAGTCACATGGGTTTGATAAGAAGAGGAAGATGGAATTCAAAGAAAAATCTAAAGAGCACACGGAAAAGAAGATGAACTTTCCCTTATGCTCAAAGTGTGGAAAGAAACATGGAGGGAGTTGTCTTAAAGGGACAAGTAAATGTTTTAAATGTGGAAAGGAAGGCCATCGGGCATTTGAATGCCGTGATAATGGGAAGAAGATGTCTAATGATGCAAACAAAGGAAGGGATACACAGAATGAACCTGCTACACTTCAATGTTTCAAGTGCAAGGAGATGGGGCATTATGCCAATCAATGCCCAAATCCAAGGGTTGATGATGATGGTCGACGTCAACAAACTAAAGACAAAGGAAAGTCACATGCAATTTCTATCAGCGATGTGGAGTACGATAACGATGTGGTGAAAGGTACACTTACCATCCACTCTAAAGTAGCAAATGTTTTATTTGATTCTGGATCCACCCACTCTTTTATTTCTGAAAAATTTTCTAAGGGTATCACCGTATTACCTCAACAATTAGATGTTGAGTTAGCTGTGACAACACCTAATGGCACATCAATCGCATCAGAAGTTTATAATTCTTCTCCGATCGAAGTTTGTGGGAAAGTGCTTCCTGCAAATCTTGTGATCCTTCCTTTAGTGGAATTTGATGTGATTCTTGGCATGGATTGGCTTTCTCTACATGGAGCTCATATCAATTGCCAAAGAAGGGAAGTCACATTTCATATTCCAGATCAACCTACGATCGTCTATCAATGCAAGGATGAACATAACCTTCCAGTGGAAATTTCTTCCATCTTATGGGTATTGATTCCACTAAATGAAGGTTATTTATCTCAAATGGTTGGTGAGAAACTCACGATTAAGAATATGCCCATTGTACGGGAGTTTGATGATGTCTTTCCGGAGGAATTGCCGGGTCTTCCACCAAATCGTGAAGTTGAGTTTTCAATAGAACTCGTACCGGGTGCTTTTCCTATTTCAAAGACACCTTATAGAATGGCCCCAATTGAGTTGCAGGAATTGAAGAAGCAACTCCAAGAGAATCTTGATAAGGGATTCATACGCCCTAGTGCGTCACCTTGGGGAGCACCTGTTCTATTTGTTAAGAAGAAAGATGGATCAATGAGACTCTGCATTGATTATCGAGAACTTAACAAGATCACTATCAAGAACAAATATCCTCTCCCACGCATTGATGACTTATTTGACCAACTACGCGGAGCTCAATACTTTTCCAAGATTGATCTTCGTTCAGGGTATCATCAATTAAGGGTCAAAAGGGAGGATATACCAAAGACGGCTTTCCGTACAAGGTATGGACACTATGAATTTATAGTGATGCCATTTGGTCTTACTAATGCCCCTACTATCTTCGTGGATCTAATGAATAGAGTCTTTAGAGACTATCTTGATCAATTTGTGGTAGTCTTTATAGACGATATTCTTGTCTATTCAAAGAGCAAGGAAGAACATGAAGATCACTTGAGAATTATATTGAAGACCCTGATAAAGGAGAAGCTTTATGCCAAATTTACCAAGTGTGAATTTTGGCTTCAAAAAGATGCATTTTTGGGTCATATAATCTCAAAAGAGGAGATATCTGTGGATCCAGCAAAAACAGAGGTTATCGAAAGATGGTCAAGACCAACAACAGTAACTGAGATCCGAAGTTTTCTTGGTTTGGCTGGATATTATCGACGTTTTGTAAAAGATTTTTCACGATTATCTAATCCACTCACCAAGTTGACTCGGAAAGGAGTTAAGTTTGTCTGGACAGAGGAATGTGAAGAGAATTTCAAGGAGTTGAAAAGAAGGTTATCCAGTGCACCTGTGCTCACACTGCCTTGTAGTGGAGAAAGGTTTGTGATCTACAGTGATGCATCCAAGAAGGGATTGGGGTGTGTTCTTATGCAAAATGATATGGTGATAGCTTATGCCTCACGACAGTTGAAAATCCATGAGCAAAATTACCCAACACATGATTTGGAGTTGGCTGCGGTAATCTTTGCATTAAAGATTTGGAGGCATTACCTTTATGGTGAAAGGTGTGATATTTATACTGATCATAAAAGTTTAAAGTATATTTTCACACAAAAGGAGTTGAATATGCGCCAAAGAAGATGGTTGGAGCTGATTAAGGATTATGACTGCTCAATCCATTACCACCCTGGGAAAGCAAACAAGGTGGCAGATGCATTAAGTCGACAAGACCATGCTAGTTTATCCATGATGAGGATCACAAAAGATCCAATATTTATGGATTTACAAAGGATGGATCTTGGAATTATAATGGAAGGGGAAAAATCTTATCTTTCTCAAATGAATGTTCAACCATCTATACATGTGAAGATTAAAGAGGCACAGAAAGAAGATGTCGAGTTACAAAAGAAGGTGAGAAATGTTCCTGAATTCAACCTTGATTGTGATGGGATAATAAAGTTCAGGAATCGTGTTTGCGTTCCTCCCATCCCCGAATTAAAGAATGAGCTGCTGGATGAGGCTCATAGTTCATCATTTTCTATTCATCCTGGAAGCACGAAGATGTATAGGGACCTGAAAGAGTACTTCTGGTGGGATGGCATGAAAAGAGATGTTGCTGAATATGTCTCTCGATGCTTGGTTTGTCAACAAGTTAAAGCTGAGAGACAGAAGTCTAAGGGGATGTTACAACCATTACCCATACCCGAATGGAAATGGGAAAACATCACTATGGACTTTGTCACAGGACTTCCTAAAACATCCAAAGGCAATAATGCTATCTGGGTCATAGTTGATCGTCTTACAAAGTCTGCACACTTCATTGCTATTAGAGAGGATTTCTCTCTAGATCAGCTTGCCAGGATATATGTAAAGGAAGTGGTAAGATTGCATGGAGTACCACTTTCTATTATATCTGATCGAGATCCGAGATTTACCTCGAAGTTCTGGCGAAGTCTTCAGCATACTCTGGATACAGAGTTGAGTTTCAGCACTGCTTATCATCCCCAGACAGACGGTCAGTCTGAGAGAACAATTCAAACCCTAGAAGATATGTTGAGAGCTTGCTCTATGGATTTCAAAGGAGGTTGGGATCAACACCTACCTTTGGTGGAATTTTCTTATAATAATAGCTTTCACTCCAGTATTCAGATGGCTCCTTATGAAGCTCTCTATGGAAAGAAATGCAGGACTCCAACTTGCTGGGATGAAGTTGGGGAAAGAAAGCTATTAGGACCTGATCTCGTTGATGAAATGGCAGAAAAGGTTAGATCTATTCAACAACACATAAGAGCAGCTCAAAGTCGACAGAAAAGTTATGCCGACAACCGAAGAAAAGACCTAGAGTTTGAAGTGGGCGATAAAGTGTTCTTACGAATATCTCCTTGGAAGAGGGTTATGAGATTTGGAAAGAAGGGGAAGTTGAGCCCTAGATATATCGGTCCTTTTGAAATACTGGATCGTGTTGGGAAGGTAGCTTACCGATTGGCGCTTCCACCGAATCTCTCTCAAGTTCACGATGTGTTCCACGTATCTCTCCTGAGAAATTACATACCAGATCCTTCACATGTACTCAGCTCAGAAGTTGTACCGCTGGAGCAAGATCTTTCTTATGAAGAACAGCCGATAGAGATTCTGGATCGTAGCGAAAGAGTCCTACGAAACAAGACCACTCGCTTGGTGAAAGTTTTATGGAGGAACCACCAACTTGAAGAAGCTACATGGGAGCTTGAGGATATGATGAGGGAGAAGTATCCTCATCTATTTGTAACAAAGTGACGAATTTCGAGGGCGAAATTCTTTTTAAGGGGGGTAGAATGTAACACCCGAGACTTTTATGTTATATAAATTATCAAAGGAATTTTTTTCTACGCAACACCTGCTTGACTTGCTTTACACGCAATCGCGACCTTCCTCGATAGCTTGCGTCGTACGCAATACCGAGTTTCACTAAACAACAATATGCTATTAAAACTAGCCGTTATGAATAGTAATAACCACTTTTTGAAATTTTATAAATTTTATTTTTCAAAATGGACTTCATTTTTGGACTCAGAATATCGAAATTAGCCTAGGGTAAAATTTTGGTATTTTTCTGAAAACTTTCAATTTTTGATGAATAGTGAAACCACTAAGTGGTAGGTTAAAAACTGAATTTTGCATAAAACATAATTTTACCGCTTCTGTGAATGGAATTTCAAAAATCCGAGAGACACGGTTAATATCAAGGACTAAAATGTGGTTCAATGAGATGAAAATAATTTTTTGGTGAATAGTAACTTTTTACTATTTTTACCGCGGTTAATAGTAAATAGGGTAACTAAGGGTAAATATGATATCAATATTACCCTAACACATGTCCTAATACTATTGGACAAGTGTAATTCGACCAAAAACAAACTTAGGAATAAAATATGACCATTTAGGCCCACTTGGATTAGATTAGGACATTTATTATTAATTTATTTAAAGAAGGGTTAAAATAGTTAAAATCAAAGTTTAACAAGTAAATCATTTTTAATATAGGGTTATACATAAGATAAATTCGATTGTAAATATTCATTAGAAAGCTAAAAAGATTTCCTACATGATGGTATTTTATTTGTAATTTTTAGACATCAAATAAGTTAATTTATTTATGACACAAAGATGATGCAGTAATTATCTTATTAATGAAATATTGAAAAAATTGATAATATAAATACCAAAATAAATGTAATTTGAGACTTTTTATGAATTCCACTAATTTTCTAGGTTACTATGATATATTAGTGTTGATTTAATCAACTTGGTTCGAACATATAATTCTGTTATGACTTTCACAAAAATCAGATATCAAATAGTGTCAAAATTGACACAAAATAGTTTTTAAATCAAATATTATATTATTAATTGTTATTTTATTCCTAAAAATCTAAGGTTCGGCCAAATGACTTAGATAAGGATATATATATTAATAATAAACAATTTGGGGTTCGTTTGGCATGTTATAGAAAGTTTATTAACCATATAGTGAAAGAAAACAAAAAGACACGGTAAAAGTTAAATTAATTAACTTAGAGTTAAATCTAATTGATAAGGTTAAAATAATACCCTAAACTTGTCTAAATCCTATTGGTTGATAGGATTTCGACCCTTCCCCACTTTATCTTCGAAATAAGACCCTTTGGAACCATTATAAACCGATTTTGACTTTAATATAAAATAATATTTTGAGATATTCCTAAGGTGCCCCTCTCCTCCCTTATAAAAGGGCACCTCCTCCCCCTCCTCCTCACACCAATTTGAGCACTCAAGCTCGGCCAACCCCTGCCATTTTCCCTTCTCCACTTCCCTAGAATAATCCTAGAGGTCCTGGTCTTCTCCAAAGACCAATCTTAGTTCCTTAAGTGGAGGATTCAAAAAGGCGTTCCAAAGAAGAGGTAATATCCATTACCGATCTTTTCAATTTCTTTCTTCTTCAACTTCTTCTTCTTCAGTTGTTTCATGATAAAGTAATAACATCAGTATTACTTACATACTGATATGTTATTATAAATATGAAACAACCCTAATTCACCTTCTATCCATCCTACGGAAAAATGAAATCACCGCGCGTGCGTACGTACGGAATACCGTCTCCACGCCGTGGTGTAATCTATTTTCCACCATCACCTTACAAGGATGGGTATAATGGTGTAATGAGTAACTATATATGATTATTATTAAGTAATATTGATACTGAAATAATATATATATATACTCCAATACAATTCCACGATCATAGGAACGATATCATCACTCGTGCGTACGTACGGAATACCGTCTCCACGATGTGATGCGACTCGTTCTACATGATCTTCATTTCATAATGATTGTATAAATGAATTGAATGAATGAATATGGTATATACTACACTAATACCATTCTGGAAATTAATTATCTATAACCTAAAGATAAGAATAAGAATTTATTCGACAAAACACGCATAAGAACAAAAAGTTATAAAGACCCGAGTAACAAGTAACAATGAAATATTACTAACAAGAAGCTAATAATATGACCATATATGATCTCATATCAATATGTATGATTCTGGAATAAGTCAATAACATTATTTAAACCATTATACAGGAGCTTCGGACACGAACAAAGCAAATCGGACCTAAGGTAAGGGAAATATCACAATCTCATTTTTATCCGAGATTGTTTATTCGTAAGTATTTACTGGGGTGTATTTTATCATCCACATCCATGTTCCCTCAATATGTAATATTGTTTCCATCCACTTGAAATAGTTTAAATCCAATTTTACCCTTAGGTGAGTTTTTAGTAAAGAATATGAAAGGAATCTTTTGTCGTTTTTCCGTACGAGGTACTTTTTGACTTTTCCGACAAAAGTACGAAGAATGTTTTTTTTAACTTATACGGCATGAATGGATTTTTAAAACATTACTTCAAAGAATCTTCCTTTAAAAGTTTTCAAGTTTATTTTTAATCAACTTCTTTTATTTTAAAGTTGTATGACATGTTATGAAAGGAAAAATGTTTTTGAAGAAGAAAGGATATTTTCCTCAAGAATTCAATTCAAGTGTTTTATCAAAATTATTTTCCATCTAAGATAATAAAGGGTTCTGTTTCTATCCATATTTTTACATTGGTTTGACTATGTTGTGATGAAATTATGTTTATGAATTCATTTATCATATATGAATTGATTTATGATGTCATGATGTTTCAAGAATCCCATTTTTGTTATATGTGTTATGCGATGATGTATGTTTTATGATTATGTGGCACACATAAGAAAGGATTCATTATTAGATGGGTGGGACCTATATCTCCCTCCAATGCATTGGGTAATGATTTTATATCTCATGAGATAGACATGGCTGGAACGGAAGGTTATTTCGGTTCAGTGATACAGGACTGAAACGAGGAGTGAACTCGGTTCAGAAAGGGACTTTGTCCACTAAGATAGTCTTGGCAATGAGTCATGACTAACAAGAAATGATTTTCCATGATTATGTGTGCATGCCACAAAGTTTCAAGTTTTATGTTATGGGGATCTCATTTTCACTTCTATGATTTATTCCATGTTAAGATATTATGATCTCTTTTGTAGGTTTTGATTTTCAAAAAGATATGATATGATTTTTATTTCCTTTATTTGCCCTTGCTGAGCATTTGAGCTCACCCTTTTATGTTTTCTTTTCCCCAGGTCAGGAAGATGGATATTAAGTAGAATATGCTAAAAGGGACCCTAGATATGATGAAATAAATGGGAGACACTGTAGAAGATTTATGAACCAGTTGTTTATGTTTCCCAGTTTCTAAAGACACTATACCTATACGGTCCTTTGTGGTTTTGTCATATGTTGTAATAAGTGTGCTTCAATTTTGAAGTATTAACAATGTATGTAAAGTATGGGTCGTTATATGGTCAAAGGACCACTGAGTTAGACACAAAGGCTAGAGCATGGTGGTATAATAGGTGGTAGAATTGGTAGAGGGCCCGATAGATTAGAAGGACATAGAGGTATAAGACCCAGAGGCTCAAGGGATGATACGAGGTATTAATTGTTTATTTTATACCATATATATAGTAATGATAGTGACATGTGTGATTCATTCCGTCCATTCAACTTATCTAGTTCGTGTACTAGTGGTTATGGTTGTGCCTTTTGTCTCAACCCTTTTTCTTGGAGACATTAATAGGACGTAAATTATTGATTGTTCAATTATGTAGATAGTGAAATATGAAATTGGGAGGTGAGATATCTTTATATGATCTATTTATTTCATATATATGGCTTTATGAGTTCATATTTAGTGTGGAATTTCTATATACAGTTCATACCTTGATTGGCTATTTTAGGCGAGGGATGCAGTGTGACAGTAGTAATAGGATAATGTTTTCCATTATGTGTGAGGAATAAAACATGGATATGTATGACATGATCAAGAATTTTATTTTTTAGGAAACTAATCATATGTATGCCTTAATATTATTTGAGTAATTGATGATATGGGACACTTATTCCCTATGATGGTGGTGGAGTGACGGGACATATTTCATAAAGAAGGTTCCAGGATTACCTCCCATCCAAGAGCTATAATTGTGAAATGACATACACTCCAGGATAACCCCAATATATTCCCAATCATATTATATGGCCCCCATAACGATTCTTGATATAAGGGAACAATTAGAGGACATTCAGAGGAAGGGATATGTAAGACCTACTGTATTCCCCCTAGCCAGCTGCTATGTTCAACAATTAGATGGATGAGTGCTTTAGGTTATGTGAGGGTTTAAAACACTTGAACCATGTTATCATGATGAATAATTACCAACTTAAAAGGTTTTAATACCTATTAAATCAATTGAGAGAGTTATAATGGTTCACAAAGAGGGTCCTCGTGTTAGTCTATATCAATCATGGATTTTGGGATGAGTATTTAACAAATACAATATTATAATGTTGATAATAAAAGTATATGAAATTTTTTATTCAATTTGACGTGAATAATTCCTTATAATGTTTCATGGAACTATTGAACAAGATCTTTCAAGCTTTCATTGACTAATTTGTGGTGTTTTTCATTGATGATTTCCAGGTATATGAGATTGTCATACATGATCATTTGAGATACATGAGTCTAGTCCTAGAAACATTTCAGGAGAATGATATATATAAGAATATATCAAAGTTATAGTTCTTGATTTGATAGGTTCCATTCCTGGGACACGTCATCCCCAAGGAAAGAGTGGATGTAGACTCGGTGAATGTTGACATAATACAATATTGGGAGTCATCGAAGAATGTTATTGAGGATTGTAGTTTCCTTGGATTGGTAGGGTACAATCAAAGGATTGTTAAATATTTTTCTATAATAGAATCACATTTGATAACTTTTATACAAAAGTGGAAGAACATCTTCTGGATGAAGTGGTTCCAGGTGTGTTTTCAGGAGTTGAGCTAGAGGTTGATGAGTGCCTCATATTGAGATTTCTAGAGTAAACTGTCGGGTATGTAGTTTTCAGTGATGCCATAGGGACTAGACATGGTTGTGTTCTGATGTGGGGGAAGACAATGACTGGCTCTAGGTCTAGGTAGTTGACACCACATGGATAGAACTACACGACCCAAAATATTAATCTATTAGTGATAATATTCACCTAAAATATGTGGCCGCAAAACCTAATACAAATGGGGTTTATCATCTAATATAACCACCAGATACTCAATTAAATATTATCTAAAAATCAACTTAACTTAAGATAGAGTAAATCACTATATTACCTATAGAACTATGAATTAAAGATTGTGTATACTATTGGGAAGGATAATGTGGTGGAAGGCACTCTTATCAAGAGATATTATTATTATTTGTTATCTTAGGTGTCATAATAGTGAACCTCATTGAATCTATACTTATTGAAATCGTTTGGTGGTTTATATATATTCAGTTGATTCTTACTAACCTACTTCATTTTTTCATGTTAGGTAAGATCAACATGAGGATTATTACTATGTGAACATACATATTCAAATATTCAATGGGAAATATGTACAAGGACCTCTTATTCTAATTTTGGTGGCCAGGAATGATGAGTTGCGTTGTAGAGTTTTTCAGTCAATGGCTCACCTTTCAGTATGTGAGGGCTGATCACTAGGTTCTGGTGGGTCTATCACAAACCCTTCCAGTTATAGGGTTGATGTAGGATGGGTTATCGATGTTATTCATGATCAGGTTACCACAAAATTCTAGGGGAATCTATTCACTTTGGGTTATCACAGACTGACTCACCTTGTTGGATCACTTCCTAAAAATTTAAAAGAAGAACTCAGTAGAGACAGGAGAATCTTGTACATGCAAGATATAGTCCAGATCCATGATGTTATATAAATGTTCATTTCAGACTATGATGCTCCCTTCACATCGTAATTATGAAGAGGTTTACATGATGTCTTTTTTATTAGGTAACATTTCAAAAATATGTTTCCCCTCGAGAAAAAATACCTTAGTAAGTACACCATTCAGGTCTTGTATGGAAATATACAGGTATTAATGATAAAATATAGCCATTTTTGGGAGAGTCAAACACCCTTGGCAGTGTTATTATACAACTAAAAATACTATTCCACCATTGGTATGACACCATTCATGGCATTCTATAGGTGAACGTACAAGTCACCACATTGTTGGATAGATCCATGAGAGTCAATACTCATTCCCACAATGTTAGCATGAGTAGTGAAAATGAATATTCTGATCTTCCAATAGTGGATAAAAAGTACACAGATCCATATGATGTCTTACAAGGATCGATGATGGAGGCCTATGGGATTTGAAGAGTGAGGATATGTGTTCATGAGCATCTCAACTGAACGTGGATTGCAGATATATAGACTACATGAAAAGTTATCTTCAATATATTTTTCCCTTATCAAATACAATGTAGTGTTGGTGAGGTGTCATAATGTAATGCATTGAGTTGTTATGAGGTAATTTTTTTCAAATTAATTTATTCTTTTTGATATGTTTGAATTCAGGGAACACTGAATATATATTTTTTTATATGAGAGAACCATATTATTTATTCATTATAAATACAACATTATATTATTTCTTAATATGATACCCTAATTTATGTTTTCACTACAAATAATATCAACATTGAGTGTGTTATCCACCACACTAACTTGTCTTGTGTTAAACATAACTGTATGATTCTAAAAAAATCAATTTTTATTATAATTAAATATAAGAAATTTTTACATCATATCCTTTAAAATAATAGTGATAAGATAATTCAATTATTATTTATAATGTTTTTATATAAATAAATCCTAATTATGATAAATCATTTAATTTTTTGGCAATGTATTTATATGTTTGGAAATAATATTCTCTAAAAAAACTACTTTTTAATTCATTCTATGAAAAATAATAATATTAATTTTAGACACTTTTATAAATTTAATTTTATTAAATAATAATAATTTTTGAATTTATAATTTATAATTATCTAAGGGTGAATTTTTGGGATTTAGATGAGAAACATCATTTTTTGGCTAGTAGTGAAAATACTGAATTTTAATCCAAAACAGATTTTCTATCTAAATTTTTATTAAATTTTTAGTTGGTTATAAATAAATAATAGATCAATTATACAAATATTATTCTAGTTTAGGTAATTTATAAAATTTTTATGTTTAATTTATATAAAAAATATTAAATATCTTTTGAATATTCTCAATTTAAAAACCCGCTTTCTCGCCATGTTTGTGAGATTAGCATTAAACATATTTCATCCACTTATATGAATAGAATTTTGAAAAATTGACATAAATTTTTTTAATCAGTATAAGATTTATATTCCAATAATATCAACTTAATGTTTTTTGCAAAACGATTTGTGAATGTGATTAAAATTAATTACAACAATTAAAGTTTAATTAATCTTAATAAGGTACTAAACCATATAAATAAGTTCCAAAAAACTATAAACAATTAAAGAACAAATTTATGCCTATATTTTATCCATAAAATATCCATTTACATGTTTTCTATGTTTTTGATTATTTATTTAGGTATAAATGTAGGTACACTTAAATATATTACAAAAATGCCATGTTTGTCCTTTCCATACTCTATAAATGGTCACCACCTCTCCCACTTAATAACACCATTCAAGACAATTATGTTCATATAATATCTACAAAATATAAACAAAAAAATATCTCCCTTACACCTTTAGTCCTCACTTTAGGATGAGGTTAATCTAAGGAATCCCTTTGGTGATAACCAAAAGGAGTTACCCAAATAAGAGGTAACCACCTTCCTCAAGATATTTTTTATTCCCCAACACCTCTGCTCTCATTATTCAATGATTATATAAAAACAAGTATTATAAATATATTTTGATGATTTAATAATATGGTTTAGACAATTAACTATACACACATCTATCTAATGAGTAACAAACTTACCGTTCTTGTGTTTGACGAACAACCGCGTCACAAAACGATGTTGTTCATTTTACCTTTACCATCTTTCATGGTGGGGAATTATGAAGGAAAATTTATTTATACATGATACATATTAGATATATATTATTATTTAATTTTTTATAACACATAGCACTATAATTTAGATCTTGTTTAAATATTTTAACGTCGTTTATAGACGTGTGGACTACCACCTCCTAAAAGTGATGTGATTCTTTCACACTCTACAAGGAATGTTTTAGGGATGGGTTTTGGGATATTATATGATACATATGAAATAATAATTCTACTAAAACAAATATATATATACACACACACAAACACCAATATTTTATATATAGGTATATATTATTTACTTTCTTTCTTTCAATATGTAAATAAAATAGAAACAACATTCCTGCATATGTATTACCTATCATCTCCTTGAAATTTATAATAAATTTCATTATTATCTATTATACAGATTACTATAATAAAAATATAATGAATATAAATTATATTGACATCATGTTTACTATTAATTAATTCCTAATATAAATATAAGCACCAATGATATAAAAACTTTAGACACATAAAAAAAACAAAGTGATTATTACTCATAACAGTACATCAACATGAAAAATTTAACAAGGTAATATAAACTCCTAATAAAATCAGATATTGTATTATATATATGAATAATTTTATTTAAAAATTGTATAAAAACATAATTTTTTTTATAATATTCTATGAGAACCATGATAATCAAGGAATAAGGTAAGAAAAGATAATCTCCATTTTTATCTCTATGAGATACATGAATTTTTTAACACTCATTTATTTGTGTGGTGTTTTTAATACCCATGGATGAATCATATTATTCCTCAAATTAAATTTTAGAGTATCCACATATCTATTATGTGATATTTCTTTAATGGGGTTTATTATTCAAAATTTATCATATCTGTAAAGTCGTTTTGTCCCAATTTTCCATCATTAAGTCCCATGCCATGTTATGAACATATATTATTTATGAGCTTTATATAATAAAATTCAAATGTTATATCATAAATATCCTTCTTTTTATGATATTTCAAACTACATATAATTTATTTTTCATATATGGAAAGCACGATTCAATATAACAAATTGGTAAGAGTTTATTGAAACAATCATATAATTTATTGAGATAGATTATGATTAGAATTCCATTGATGAAATATTATGATAAATATCTCAATAACTAACATGAATTTTAATCCCCACAGTTAATTGATGATACATTCACGCATTGGTTCCATTTTCCACACTTTTGTAGAAATGGTGATTACGAATGTGTTTTCAAGAAATTACGTCTTTAAGTATCTCTTTGGTCAGAAATAAATGTTCATTCAAAACCATGTTTCAAAAAATAAAATTTTCCAAACATTCCTTCATTTATTTAAAATTGTTTTCAATGAAATGGATTTAAATTTTTTGTCCAGAATTCTGTATATGTTTTCAAATTATTTTCAAATAAATTATTTTCAATTTTTGTTCAATATTTCATTATAAGTTTTCAGTGTAATTTTAAGAAATGATTTTAAAAATGTTTAAAATAATTTCATATATTGTTTCAATGTTTTTTCAAGGAAAATGGGTTTCAAAATATTTTATGATTCTTTTATATGTTTTCAAGGAAAATGGTAACCAGTTTTTTTCATGATTATTTTATAATTTATCAAAGAAAAGTGTTTTGAAAATGTTTTCAAGAAACCATTATTTTTTAAACTTATTTCCAATGAAAATTCATTTCGAGAAGTTTTATGAATGAAATGGAATTTTAATGAAAGTAAATATTTTATCAAATTTTTTTTTAAAAAATATCATTCAAAAAAATTTCCTACCTAATATGACATTTTTTGGTGTTACTCATTCATTTATAGGAAATGATGAAATGGTCCAATTCACATTATTTCTTGAATGGGTTTTGTTTTGATGGAATAATGGTTATGAATACCATTTTTCATTCACGAGTTATATATTTATGAGATTATTTTTTCTTTCTGAGGTTATATTGTTATGAATTATATATCTATTTAATATGGTATATGTTAATGAAATTAATTTATCATTCACGAGTAATATGTCTATGAAACATATTTATTTTGATGGGTTATGATTTGATGAAATGATTATGAAACGAGTCATTTTTTACTAGTTAGGAAAGGAATGCATGTTTATGATACCCATTTCATTTTATCGGTTACGTTATGATTATTTTTTATTATCTCAGGGCACACATATGTATGATTTTATTATTAGAAGTATTATAACTATATCTACCTCAAATCCATTGAGTAATGATAAGTTTTATAAGAGATAAAAGGGTAGATGAGTTGTAGCCCAAGCCAAAAATTTAGTTGTTACCCAGTTTTTATCTGAAGCCTTATTCGAAAACGGTACATGGGTTTTATACCAAGACTGAATATAATATGGAACCTGGGTTGTAGACCATGAATGAAATTTATAAGGTTAAATGGTTGTATCCCAATCCCTAAAATAGAATGTACAATGGTTATATTCCAGGACTAAAAATAAGAATGCACGTGGGTCATAGCCCAATCCAAACATGTTATAAAGGACTTGATGGTAGCCTCAACATTAGATTTTAGATGATTATGTGTATACCAAAAATTCCATTTCTTATTCATCAGTAACACTTCCATGTATTATTCTATTTATTAAATTATGATTCAGGTATTATGAACATCAAATCCTTAATCCACGATTCAAGTTTTTGATATTTTATATATTGGGTTTGATCATGAAATGTTATTCTCATGTTCTTGTACTATTATAGTTATTTTATGATTTATTATATCTTTATTTATCTTTTATTATATTTTGATCGTACTTCTTTATTATGTTTCCTTTCCCTAGTCATTAATAAAGTATTTTATGTAGGATTACTGTGGAAGATGATATTTGTGGGGAAATTTCACACCTGGGTTTTTATTTTATACTTGGTCCTGGTCCAGCATGTGCGTACACTGCATGGTAAGAAGAAGTTATAGAATCTTCTCAGTTACCCACATAGTCAACTTCGGTACATGTTCTGTCACTTATGGGATAGACAGAAGCGAGAACATTGTCTGTGCACGATCACATGATCTGGGTGGGGTAATCACGTGGTTTCCCAATATTATGAATAATAATGAATTAAAAATTGAATAAAATAAAATAAGAGAAATGGTAAAAATAATATTTGAATAAGTTTTTTAATAATAATAATAATATGATTATTTGTATAGATAATAATATTATTATTATTAGTATTGGAATATAAATATTAATATGAATATTATTAATATTATTATTTTATTAACAAAATAATTATTGACAAGTATATTATAATTATTAATCATATTACTATATTTATTAATCATATTATAATAAAAATTGTTATTCATATTGTTATTATATAGGAGTTTTTAGGGTTTATATTTAATTTTTCCATTTTATTTTCATTCCTTTTTTTCTCTTTTTTATTAATTTCCCTTCCCTTATTCTCATATCCTTATCCCCCTCCATATCGTCTCCCCCTTTTCTCCATATCGTGCATGCTGCCCTCCCCCTTGGTTGGAACCCCTATCTTCCCTCCTTTGGTAATTTTGACTACCCAACCACCCTTGATCAGGTGCCTACGCCCCTCACACCACCCTTGTTCTACCATTCTCCCCTAGGGACCCCCCTCTCGGTATGTGGATTTACTCCATCAACCCTCGGTGTGTGACTCCCCTTAGATAAATACCTTCTAGGGAAGCAACCTTAGATGTGACCTCCTTTCAAGTGTGATCAACTCTGACAGAACATTTTTCATCTGTTCTAGGGTTTTAGTCCTTCTTTATTGGGGATTCCATATTTCCAGTGGCTAGGGTTTTGAATTAGTGTTTTAATATTATTGTTTTTTAATCTTGTTAATTAATGTTTAATTAGGTGTTCATGTGGTGCGAATTGCATGATATTGGAGAAATATCACCAATTTTGGGTTTTTCGACATCAACAGTAGGTGGTTCTATGACCTAACAATTTTTGATAATTTAATTGGAATGATTTGTTAATTTTTAGAAGCAATGTATTGTATTTTGGCGGTGTGAATATGTTTTGAAAATGCAGTGACCTGAATAAGTGTTGAAAAAATAGTTTTTTAAAGGAAATTTTCATGTTTCTACATATAACTTGTTATAGAAAATTAGTGCATGTGTTCAATTAATTGTTTGAGCCATGCAGAATGTGTTTAAAATTTTTTTAGTAGGTTTATATGGTCTAGATGTATTTAATAATGAAATATGAATGGATTTTGTGTGTTTTTTTAGCATGATGCTTCATGAAAATGTATTATGTGTTGATTTTTCGGATTGAATCATGTTTTATATAGAATATAATGTGAAAATGTGATGTAAAATAGGTTTAAAAACAAATTTGTGTTTCCATGGTGTGTGGATCTTGTGGAACACCATTTATATTAAATTCCAATTTTTTTTCAATAATGGAATGCTTGTTTCAATTTTCATATGTTTTACATTTGGGTTTAAATTAGAATTTTTATATAAAGTCGAGTGGTTTTATTGTCAAAAATGTTCTGTGCTAATTTGAAGTGATTCATAAATTTATTAATTGGATTTATTAAATTATTAGAGAGATGTTAATAATGTTCGAAAAGGGTTTGGTGTGAATGTATGTGGAAAAACGTATTTTCAATGGAACATGGATAATTTAGGCAAGTTCACCTTATTGACCTCTTTTGAATATAATTTGTGAATTATTTAGTCGAAGAAATTCTTGTCTAAAAAATGGAATTTTAGTTTCTCTGGGATAAATTAAGGGGAACATCCATTAAATTGGATTTTTTAATTATCTGTTTTTATTGTGTTTTATAAAATGTGGAAATCTATGAATTTTGAAAATAATGTTAAATGGATTGAAATGTGATTTTGGTATGAGAAATGTGGAAATTGTTTTTTTCTATGAAAATTGGTGACCACCATCCAATTACAAGAATTTTATTTTTGAAAGTGGTAGTATGTGTGACTCTTGGAACAATAATTGAGCTCAAGGGTATCCCCGATAACTTGATGGATGAACTAGGACTAGCATGATAATGTTATGAGGTGGATACGACCAAGTTTCACTTTGTGGGATTGATTAAAACAACACTAACTATACATATGGATTATTATTGGAGGCCATTAGGGTTAAGGGGATGTCCCCTACTCATGGATCATGTATAAGAACGAATGTTGTCCAGGACTCTATACCACATTTCACCGAGATGCAAGGTCCCTAGAATACCACATCAGTAAGTTGAAAATAGGGATATACCCATGATTATTTACTTCATATATTATTTGGTACCTTCCTTCGGCATATAGACGAAAAAATTGGTGTCTGTTACATTTTTAGATTACCTTTTTCTCTTTAGCTAATCCTTATGAAATGGTTTTCCTTCAAACTGTTCATTTTGAAACTCTTCTTTTTTGTTAATGTTTTTCATAAAAATGTTTTAAAGGATTTTACTTATATGATAATGTAATATTATCATTAAAATGTTTTCTAAAGGAATACATATATATGGGTCACATCCTAATGGGATTTGGATCACCACCTACATAAAACGTTGGGTGTTTTTATTTCTTGTTGTCACTTTGTTTCATGTTAAGGCTAGGCTAGTAGTGTTGGATGTTCGGGGGTCCCTAGTGGTATATCCTTGTGGATCATAGTGACAATGACTTGAGGTTGTGGCCCTTTTGTTTGGGTGTATGATTGGGAGAAGTTTTAGTTTCCAATTTTTCTACTCCTTCTTGTTTTTTGTTCAAAATTTCATGATCTAAATATTTATTGTTTGTCATCCATGAGTGGATGTTTGTGTACAACTTTATTTTATTTATCATGATAGAAGTTTTTGATTGTTACATCAGGTAAATCATTACCAAATTTTAATTTGGATACCTAGGAACTTTTTCCAGCATGTAGGGTTTCAGAATTTACATCAAGCCTTGTTAGAGACCGATTAGATAGGGACCCGATTTAGTTCATGACAAAATGGTATCATAGTGTGGATTATATCTCTTGAGTATTGTTATATTGGGAGGAGTCTAGGTAGATATGAGCAAGGAGTTTTAGAACACAATGCTCTGGTTACGATTAGGGTTCATGGCTATGACACCTTGGGGTGGGACATGTGTTACTAGGGGAATTTAGTTCTTATCTAAGTTATTTCAACCTTGTGGTATCTTTTTTATTAGTAAATGAAATGGTAGTTGTTTGAATAGTCTTAGTGAGATCACATGTCCTAGAAATCTATGTGGAGCTGGGAACGTTGTCCTAGAATACTCTACATGACGGTGGGGTGATTATATTATGGAAGCCAACCATTTGTCCACATCACCCGCCAGCTCTAATTTCTTCTTGAATTATCCTATGTACCCTAGATGAAGAAGATTAATCTAAGAATCCTAGTTTGAAAAATTCCAAAACCATTAATTTAAATAATAAATAGTCTTATTTTTAATGGATGAAAAATAAAATAGAGGGTGGTTTTTTCTGAAAAATTTGTTAGGATGCCTTGGGGGTTCCCTTTTTGTGATTTTAGTGCTTCTCGTGGTATGTTTTATCCAATAAAGCATTTTTATTGGGTATTTTAATTTCTGTTATTTTCTTGTGTGACCCCCCCCAAATAACTGACGTAAATTTGATGTGTGTCCATAGGTGATCTACTTATGGAAGCCCTTATAGTTGATCGAAGTAAGAACTTCCTTCGTAGTTTTTAGGGTTATGTCTATGTATCTTCTTTTATTGTTAGGTAAATCTTCTAGAAAAAAATGTTATATTTAGGAGATGTTGAATGAAATAATAGTTTCATTTAGTCCTTTGTGTTGATAAAGGTGATATTTGACCCCTCTTAGTTTGAATGACCTACTTGGAAGTGATGGAGTAAAATTATAGTGGGGAAATGTGGCAACCAGTCTGTTTTAATGGTGTTGGACACTGTATTGAAAATGTATTTGGTGAATCTTGTCAAAAGAGGCAATTATAATTGTTTTTAAGAGTCATGTGATGTTTGGGTCTGAATTTAAAGTCCCTATGTATGTAATGTTTCTATCAGTCACAATGGTGATGTTACGTGACCATTTTTTGTGTTGTATTCTTTCTCGACATCAAGGGTAAACGTTTTGAAACCTTTCAAGAACCTCCGTTTGACTGAAATTTTTTTTATTGTAGAAATATTCTGAATTTCTCTATTTTAGAGGATGGTGTATTTCATGTGTCCTTCCTCTTGAGGTATCGTGTTAAATGTAATGAGGAGTGATAATAAATAATCTTTTAAGACTTTATTTTGGTGAAGTACTATATGGAAATAAATGGGAACTAAAGCGTGTTGTGTCTGATGGTGTTTTTTAGGTCATAGAATGATTTTTGTGGCACTAGAAGGAGAATTTTTGTTAGGGTGGTTTCTAAAGCCTGACTGTGAGGTAAATAAATCTTAAATTCTCAGAGATCTAGCCATAGGTCCCAGTGTGAATATGTCCTGTAGTCAGGGGAAAAGAAATGGTATGGGTGTTTTGGATATATGACTTATTTGTGTCGTGGAATATGGTGATAGATTAAGCCTCCGATGTCATTGTTTGGATTCAATTGTTTCTATTTGGGAGAAGCAGGTTGAAGGTCAACATTTCCTTTTTATGAACTATTTTTGTGTAAGAGTTTATCCTTGGTTATAAGAAGGTATAGTCGACCTATTTCCCTATAATTCTGGATGTTGTGTTCCACCAAATGCATGTCTTCATTTAAAGGTCAATGTATGACCCATGATTGTAAATTGAGAGTATTTGATTTTTTTCTGGGGGTAATAAGACAGTGGGATGTGTCAATGTGGGTTCTTTCGGTCCATTTGATGGGCCCCTTCCTTCTCTTCCCCATGTGGTGGGGTTCCTTGATCTTTTTAGGCCTCCCCATGTTAGTGTCTAGGTTCCTCCTTTGTCTTATGTTGTTTCCTATAACGGGGAGTCCGTTCTGACCTCCCCATGTCACTTATTAACATTCATTGATTGTTTTGGGTGGACTGTTTGAGATTACCAATTTTTTAAGGTGTTTGTTTCAGGGTGTTAGATTTTGTACAATGAGAGGATACTTTCATTTGATCAATCTACTTGAGGCCAACTATATTTTTCCCTCACTGATAATTTGAGCTCACCGTTATTATTTTTATTTCTATATAAATCCAGGAAGAATTATATGAAAGATATATCTGGATTTTCTATATGGAATAGAGTTATTAACATAGTTATTTATAAAAACAAAATGTTGTAATAAATGTATTATATTCTAATATAAGACTCATGTATGAATCTGGTTTACCATTAATACTAATCTCTCAGTCTTTCCTGATTTGATTCCTTGTAATCTTGCTAATGTAATTGATAACAGACACCAACTATAAGCTTCTAGGGTCAGATAACTATAGTTGGTACTAGAAGATGTTTATTATCAATATTGGGAACCGGATTTTGGAAATAATATATTTGAGAACAGAACCATAAGGTAGGATTTGAGGAAAATTATAAAAGAATGTTCTATAATTAATTTACGGTTGAGATTATATGGGTCTTCCCAGAAATACAACCATATCTGAATACTACATTTGGAAGTTGTTCTATAATAGATGTACCAAGGAGTAATAACTTTGAAAAGGTGTTTTGTTCAAGAATTAGAGAAACCTAGTATATGACAACATGTCGTACCATAAACCTAGTTTGACACTTTACGGGGATATTTTTATGATAATTTTAATTATCATTAAATCCATTATGTAGGATTTGAATAGATAATGAAAATGAATATACTAGGTTAAATATAATGTGTTTTAGAAATAAAAATAAGGTTTCATGATTTATATATTTTATAGATAATTATTTTCATTTCTTACTTGACTATTGTTTCTCACACTATTCCATCTGGTTTTATTCAATGGTTGGAAACTAAAGGATTCATGTTAACATCAAATATGATGTATATGGGGGTGATAATGAGAATCTTAATGTTGTGTTGACAAGAGTGAAGGATATCGTATTTATTACAAATGTGTTTTCCAGAAATATTATTAACAATATATACCTTAACTAACTATCTATCACACTAACAAGATAAGTATTGAGGTTTCCAAGAGCTTGAGTGGTGGTGAACGTAATGACAAGAATTCTTGAATTACGAAATGAGAGAATTTTGGAATGAGGAACCCAAGAATGTGTCTCAATGGAATAGGGAAATGATTTATATGTAGGAAATAAGGACACAACTAAAAGTATTTATGAATAAAAATAAGGAGTACAGTGGAATTAAATGATGTTTATCTAAATAAATCGTTTATAGTTTATAGTTTAAAATGTGGAGATCCTGGAAATTACCTGAATCAATTCCATCTTCTAAATGATATCATCTATAGAAAAGAATGATCTATATGGAAATATTTGGATAATGTATTTATCTGTTAGGGTTGTATTTAAATCCTTTGTTAAAAGGTTATTTAATGATTAAACATATTATAAGGATATCCATCACATTTTTTTTGAAATTTCATTAATATGGTTTAAAAAGATTACACCATGTATGCTAGGTGACAAATAATAAGATCGGGTAAGGAAATGGGTTTTTAACCCATGACTGAAGGAAGATAAGTGTTTCACTCCAACCAGTGACCTACACAATATCGTGGTTATTTATTCATTGTTTTTAATTTAAACATATTTATGAATAAATGTTAATTATTAAATAGTAGTGTCAATTTATAGGAGTAGATTTTAATATATTGACCATATTAGTTTAAGGTTTTTTTTATATTTTCTGATTCATTTCATTTTTTAAGAAAGAGTTAAAAATATTGAAGTTTAGTTGAAAACCATTTTTCATTTAATTTATTTATAAGTTTAAATTTTTCTTTTAATTAGTCTAAAATTTTAATTAAATAATATTTTAATCAATTAATAAAATTTATGTAATTGGAATAATTTTCACTTTGAAATTAATTACATAAACCTAGCGAATATTCCAATGTTTTTACTTCAAATACCTGCATTGTCGGCCCATATGTAGGACGAATATTAAATTAATTTCTACAACTTATACTACTAAAATTTGGAAAAATGCATTCCAAATTTAAAATAATAATAATTTATAATTTCTAATAAGGCTAAATTTATTTTTTGCCAAAAATATTTTACTAAAATTAATTAAAATTAATTTTAATAATTAGGGTAAATTAAGCTTAATAAATGACTAAAAATAAAATATAAGGTCTCAAATGACCTATTTTTTTGTCCAAAACCCATTAGTTGGCCGTAAATTGGAAATTAACCTTCCATCAATTATTTTGGTTGGTTTTTTATGATTTTTGTTTGGTAGAAACGTGGGTACACCTAACTTTATTTGAAAAGTACCGAGATAGTCTTTTTCCACCATTACAAACGGCCACCATCTCTCTCCATTACCCATGATCCTAAAACCACATATGTTCGGTCAGTATATACCCATAATGATTCGAAAAAAATCCAAAACCTCTACCTTAAATCATAATATTTGACATAAATCTTTCGAAGTAATTCTTTTGGTATAAACAAAAATAAGTTACCTAATTAAGAGGTATTGTATTCTCTCAAGATCTCTAGTTTCATTTAACTGTCTAACCCTAAAATATATTTATTCCATCATTATATAACAAAAAATATCCTAAATATACTAGGTTGTTTTTTGTAAAGGTTTCGACCCACACTTATACACCCCTCCATCAAAAGGTTAATGATCATACTATTTCTGTGTACCGTGAACTACTGCCTCATGGAACAATGCTTGGTCATTTTTCCATTGATACATTTCTTGGTGGACACTATGTTGGAAACTAGGTTTATATATGAAATATATGATATTTATTATTTATTTATAATTATTCAATCTTAAAATTAAACATAACTTTATTACTTTTTATTTTTTGTTAATATTTTATCATCGTTTTAGGATGTGTGGACTGTCGCCCCCTCAAAGTTATGTGATTCATTCACACTATATATGGAATATATAAAGGATTGTATAATTTAAAAATATTTTACAAAAAAAACTATATATGATATTCTTCACATAATTTCATTCATATTGATATTACATATATATATATCATTTTCTTTATTACCCTTTCTTACACATAAAATGTTAAATCGTCGTTCGTGGACGTATGGAGTACTCCCTCCACATCATGACGTGATTCCTTTTAAATCAATAGAATTATATATGTATATAAGTATATATGAATAATAAAATGTGATTTGTTTAATAAATATAATTATATAAATATATTTTTTATCTTATATTCCTTCCCTAACGATCATTGAAAAATTGGAATGTTACTCATGCATTCGTACGACCTACAATCTCCCTGATCGTAATGATGATTAATTTTACATAAGAAAATTTAATGATATATTTTAAAATTATAATTGATGTACATACATGACAAATATTTCATTATTATTTTTCTTTATATGTTATATAGTGATCCCTTTTACCGTATTTGATGTACCAAATATTTTTCGACACACAAACCAAATTTGGTATAAATAAATGATGTAAATAAAATTGTTTAATTAGTTGTATAAAACATAGTATAAAGAGATATAAATTTAATTAAAAACATTAAAAAGGAACTCATGAAATTAAAAAGATAACATAATTTTATTATATTGGATTTTAATGGACGTTCCCCCAAAAGAAAACCTAATGTAAGTGATTCTCATCTCACTTTTTACATTTGTGAGATAAACGTCATGTTTACTATATATATATATTGCGTGGGGTATATATTAACCATTTTTATATATTATATCTTGAATTCAATTATCATAATTGTATTTATGACTTTTATAAAATATTATTCCATCATGAGTTTTATGATATAAAATTTTTAAAAGATGAATGGGACACTTTTGAATATCTAATGATTATTTTCCTCGATAAAAAAATTAATGATATTTCAATGGTATTTTTATTCAAGGAAATTATGTTATTATTTTCAATAAGACCTTTACTTTTCCTCACCTCTACAAATTATTAACCTTTTTAATGTATTATTACCATTTTTACAGTCTTTTGTATGAATTTTTATAGAAAACCCGACATTGTTTCACTTTTCGGAGAACCTAATTTCTTCTGAACACTAGTTTTCATTAAAATATTTTTATTAATTATTTTAAAATAATTTGGTACATAAATCATTACACATTATTTCGTTTACTAAGGTTTCCAAATTCATCTCCACGTCGCTTTCTGAAAAATGCATTTTTATAACCCTTTTTAACTTCCAAAAACAATGTTTCTTTATAACTCATACAACAATAATAGATTTATCCCCCTTAATTTCTCTGATGCTTGTCTATTAAGTTTAAAAGGTTTATTTTTAATGATTGTTTAAAAATGGATTTTAAAAATACATGTATTTTCAAATGGTTTCTCAAAACAAACTAATATTTTTGTCATGAATAATTTCGATGTTTTTATTTTATTTCGTCAATGACAATAAGTTTTTATATTTACTCCATATTGGTTATTTTTTGTTTATACCATCCCTATACATCATATAGATGGTTTTTGATTGATTTGGACATGGATTGTATTAAAATTAAGTAACATGATCCCTTTTAGTGCCCTAGAGATATTCAATTTCCTTTAATATTTTGATATTGAATTTCACCTTTGTATCTATAACATTTATTCATGGATATGATCATTGCCTAAAAAATATATCATTTTTAAAATGTGTTTACTTAGAAAGTTATTTAATTATTTGGGGAAATATTTTAAAATTGGTATCTTCTATTTCTTATGGATATTTTGATAAGGCCAATTGTTAAATTGATTAATTTATATATGAGGAATGTTTGGACTAGTATGACACGGGTGGGGCCTATTTTGATATACCCTCAATGCATCAGTTGTCTCATGGGATGAGCCATTTGGATTTCCTCCATATATGGGATTTTACCTAATATGTTGTAATCCATCTTGTAAATGGTATACATTATAATGGTTCCATGTCCCTAGGAAACATTACAACCAATAATAAAAAATTTAAATCATATTAGTTCCAGTTTTTATTCATCCATGGGATTTTCTTTCCACATATCTATTAATACATTTCATTGTAGTTATTCAGATGGAATGTGTTTAGTTTCTTACAATGACATATTTATTTTTTACTTATCATATTATTTGGATAAAATTTGTTTCTATTTATTACCTTACAATATTTTTATATTGTTTCATCTATTTTATTGATTACATGATAGTTGTATTTAGTTATTTACATTTCCATATTGACTATTCTCATTTACACTTTATTTATTATTCTATAATTTCCCTTACTGAGAATTTTTCTCACCCTTATTAGGTTTCTATCCCCATGAATCCAAGAAGCATACTATGAATGGTATACAGGGGATTAATCGATGGATTTGAGTTATTATTGATGTTATTTAATGAAAAATTAAGTTAAATTAGTGAATTTTTATTAGTTTTAGAGTCATATATGTATCTAGTTTACCAATACTACTAAACTCTCATTCCATTAGGATTTAATTCTTCATAATCATGAAAATTTAATTGATAGTAGAAACCATATCCTAGAATATACGGTCAGGTTACTACAATATTCTAAAAAAATAAAATCACATGTAAAAGCTTACAAAAAATAACATGTTAACTAGTAATGCACCTACCAAACCTCCTTGAACACACGTCAAAAAAGCATTAGATCATTTCTAGAAATGCAGTTATGATATGTATCATTAACATTGGTTTACCATAATGTCACCATGTAACACTTAGTAGACACTAGGTTTTTTAATATCAGCTGATACATGGCTAACAACTCTCATCAGCCATATGTATAATGATATGTGATTTGGGAGACATGTTCATCAACTCCCAACTCTACCAAGGGATATACTACATGGTCATCATACCATGTTTCTATAACAGGTTGGGCCACATGGACATCATATCCTAACACTTACATTGGTCAGTCCTCAAGGCCATCATACCCCTACCATCTATCATAGTACACTATCATCATCTTCTCATGTTAACATGTTGTCCCCCCCCCATATGGATAACCAAGCCCTGATAGTCCACCAGCTATTTTCTACAAAAATTAAAATCCCAAAATTCTACACAATACACATAAAAGGACACAAAACTCAAATGAACTAAATCATAATAAGATTGATTATTAATATCCCTATCCACTCACATGTTGTTATTCTAAAACATGGTCTCAAACTCTTACACACACATGTAATCATACCTAATTTTTTTTCTCATGGGTTACAAAAGAACACCGATGAAATAAAACTGAAGAAGAGTCTAAATAATATGATCACACTATTTCATAACCAGATAATAATTATATAAATGTCCTATATATGATAAGGAACATCAATCCTCAAGATTTCTAATGTCATTGTCATAATTCATGAAGGGTGTCATTGTCTGTATCATTTTTTCACACCAACCTGGATAAGCCACACATTAAGAAATGTTGTTACTGATTTCAAAAAGGCATGAAAAAGGTTCTAGAGATACACTATGATAGAACTAGTGAAGTGTGTATAAATAACACATTCCCAAGAATATTCTCCGTCTTTCACTGTATGATCCTCTGATGTCCAATTTTCATCAAAGTTGACCAATGAGGGTTTAGTGGATCAGGGATCTCCAAGGTATGAACCTCATCATAAGAAAAATAGACCTATCTCACCATAATAATATACTATGAAATATCTAGATTGAATGAAAATTTAATAGTGGATCATTGATCGCTCAATAGATAGAATAATCGAATTAAAATAAAATTCAATGCTCCTCAAAATCAATGAATGAATTTTATCATTTGATAGCTCAAGATCCACATCTTCTAGAGGGAGTTTTTTCTATTTTCAGGACCCAGGTGACTGAAACCACACCCATCACTAGGGAATCTACCAGGAATGTGGAGACTAGGAACACATTGATCTTTCACACCCACCACATCCTCTCTTTATGGTATCCTTCAATGCACTTGAATATTTTACCCTCACCACAACCTCCACCTTGGAAAGTTTATTTCCTTATGAAATTGGTTAATAGGAGATCATAAATTGCTCCATTCTTGATTCCATGCCCTAGCATACCTTTTTTTCCTTTCCCATTTTACATAGGATCTTCTAAGGCACCTACAAAGCATTCACCAAGGGTGTGGAGTAGTATGTTTTGAACAAAAAAATACACAAAATCTACTCCAAACCATACAAGGTTATACAGAAACATGATTCAAAAAATAAATAAATCATACGAAGGACAAAATTATTAATAGTACTAGAAACAAAATTTTCATGATTCAAAATCCCTCACTCTTGGGATTCTCATATTTGAGAATCATCTTCAGTTTTCATTCCATAAAAACTTTGGATATTGTTCTTGAAAATCAAACATTATCTCTCATATATTCAACTAAAACTTTGTATGCTGAAAACGTACATGAAAACGTTTCAATGTCTTCCCCCATTAAACTTTTTCACGGTATTATTTAATCATCACCAGGTGATCCATAAACTATGACTCTACTTCTATCTCAACGTCATCGTAGTTGATCATTAGAGCAGGATCACCCTTGTCACTAGGAATATGAGATGCAAGGAACAAATCATTCACTCTTTGATAACATAACGGAAGTTGGAGTTAGCGATACACTACAAAAATACATATATTAATATTGAATGGTCCAATAAAAATAAGATTTATATTACCATACTTCAGTAGATAATGATTTCATTACTGAGGTGGCACCCACTGGAAAACCTAGTCACCAATAATGAACATCAATGGTTGTCTCCCCCTGTCAGAATATAATAAATGCCTTGGTTGACTAGTATCTAACCTATTCTTTATCAAATATACACTCTCATAGATCTCCTACACCATAAATAGTATAAAAACAACTACCTCACCCCCTTAAGACAATATAGCATTCAGTGATATGACCGATCATAAAAAGCCTCAAATAGTTCCATTTGAATCGAATAACTGAATATTATGTTATATGTGAACAATACAATGTTTGTGGTGTCATACGATGATCTAGAAATGTTTAGAATGTATTATTAGAGAATATAATCAATGATGTGAATCATTGTCTAAGAATTTATATATGTCTGTGGAAGACATTTTGTACTCAGCTTCAACTGATTCCCCAAATCCTCCAAAAATTCTTTCCAAATAACTTATGTAAAATGTGAGTCACTATGCTAAAAAAACTAGAAGGTACTCTATATATTCATAAAATAACATCAACACAAATCTTTCTTGAGTCATTTATAATGTGATTCTTTTTTACATCAGCAAGAAGTCTTATACCTTTCTCATGTTATTAACTATCACCAAAATATCATCACAACTCCTTAGAGTTGTAGGTAACCCCATCATGAAGTCCCATATCACTGATTGCACTTCCATACAGGAACTACAGTTGGATAATGTAATCCACAATGATGTTGGTGGTCATCCAGTACCCATTGGTAGGTAAGGCATCAATAGACTTAACCATTGATGTCCTTATTTATATCATGTAACCAAAATAGATGTCCAATATTGTGGTACATTTTTGTTATCACGGTATACATTTACCTTCATGGAGAATGAGAGTCTCTCATCATCTCTTCTCTTAAGTAACAAATAAAAACTAATCTATAATAAATTTAGATCATATATTTGTTTATCTATGGACCACCATATAATAGAGCCATCATTTGTCGAGTGTTCCCACGTCAACATGTATTCATGGTAAAACTATTCTCTTTCTATTATATAATCCAAAAAATTATAAATTAAAATTAATGGTGAATATTTTATTATTTTATATCCATTGATTTATCCAGAATCCACTTGAAAATAAAATTCAACAGGAATACTTTTTTTATGTAACCCACTCTCTAAGGTCCTCTATATCTCGTGTTTTCCTTCTAAGAGAATCTATAACAAAATTAAATATCGTTAGATAATAGTATATAATTACAAAAACATTTTGAAGTCAATCCACCAAAAATAAATTATTTCTGTTTATTTCCCACTAGGATTTGATATATCAAAATATCTTTTCATCCTTAATGATTAAACAACATTCCACATATATATAATATTGAAAAAACATTAGGGTTTAGACCAAAAATTCCTACTCTAATTCATGTGTTGGATAGTTCCAATTATAGGGTCATAGATAACATGACCCCTTAAAAACCACATGATCTATATAAATTAACACACCTCCCAATCCAATACGTGTGTAATTATAGTACAATGTGTATCTTATCCTAGACTCTACGTGATCCAAAACAAGAGTTTTCATCAATATCTATATCGACATAAGAATGTCCTCATTACACTAATAAAAACACCCAATATTCACCCCTTTTTTGTTATAGAAATCATCAATACATTTATGTAGAATAAGTCCAAGATAAAGATTCAACAGTACCCCATAAGCCTAATGAAAATCAAAATCTCAAAAATATTTCTAGTGCATCACCAATAATTCAAAACCTCAAACTTCTCCCTGTTCACTAATGTCCCTACATCAGAAATTACATTACCAAGATACCATGCTTCTTGAATACACAAGTTACACATAGACAAGTTAGTGTAAATATAACAAATTCAAAGAGTACTCAATATAATCTCATGGTTCCTAGCTTGAATCTTTGAACTCTCTATATATATTAGGATATCATACCGAAAAACAATGAACAATGACTCATGATATGGATGTAAAATCTAATTCATTAGATTCATGAACACCACTAGATAATTTTCTAACGCAAAAGGAATTACAAGATACTCATATAGTCCATATCTACCCCAACAATTTTTTTGTTATATCCCCTATCTTACCTAGAGCTTATGGTATCCTAAACAAATATAAATATGGAAACAACTTTGGACTCTTCATAATTGATCAAAGAGATCATAAATCCTTGGTAAAGGGTTAATATTATTCATAATTACAAGATTTAGCTTTCGATAGTCTCTACGTAATGGAAGAGTATCATATTCATTACATATGAAAAAAACTGCATCATCCCAATGATACATTCCATATCAAATAAAACTCTTCATCTACAAATCCTTCACCAAAACCTTAAGATTATTAAATCTAGTCAGAAAAATATGATATATGCAAACTGATATATCCAATTCCCCATGCATGAGTTCAATTTCAATGTTATCCCCTCTATTTGGAGGAAGTATAAAGAGATCTTTAGGGACGATATTATTGTAGACATACAATATATTTTTCAATAATGAGAGTGTAATAGCTCTTTCACAAGAACACCGTCATATACTTATGCTATAATAGATGTAATATAGCTTAGTTCTTATCTCACTCTATTAGCTCCTAGATCCAACATATTGGCCAAAATAAAATTTTCTCCCATAGATGTAGTGAAGAATACATGTCTCCAAAGATAGGGCGTGCGCGCTCGGTTACTCATCACCTAGTCCATTTGAAATATATCTTCGAATCTATTCATATCTATGATCACGTTGTCCCATTAGTTTCTAATGTTGTAATCTCATATTGGAAGCTCATAACAACATTGTAGAAAATCTACTTTCAGCCATATATATTTATTATACAATGAAACTATAAAGATGACATGGTTAGTAAATCTCAACTAGTAATGATCAGATGAGAAACATCCTTATGAAGTGAATCCACATAGACCCATCACTACTACACTATAGGGAGGTTATAGTCAATAACATGAACTCATTAACATATTATGGTAGAAAATACTTCTCATAGATTTTTCAATCACTAAAAACAACCTCAATCCTCATCTATCCCATAATTCCATACCATCATAACATAGTTTTGTCACCCCAATGTGACATCAAATCCTAAGGATCTATCTCAATCAAGACATACAATGATCTATTCAACTTTCCAAGTCTCATTATTATTCCAATGATAACTTGCTAAGTAACATCCCTCAGTGAGAACTTGGATCTTATTCATTACTAGAAGGGATACGTCTAATCAAATAAAAACTGCCATTAAATATATTAATGATGATGGAAATTCATAAGGAAGAAATTTAGTAAAAACATGTTATGGTAATGTAGAACACCAAAAAACCAGAGAAACATATAATTAGAATAACACCAAAAATCATGTAAGAATATTGAGACCAAATAAGGAATATGTCATAAGAAATGTTTACAAAATAGCATTTTCAATATAAATTCAATGAACCAAAAATAATATTGGTGAAGTCACTCTGGTTTACCATGAAAACAAAGTAAAATATCATCCTAAGATCCTTTTTACACAAAACATATCATTTCCAAAAGATTTATTTTCAAACATTTTTCTAATGAATTTTTTTTTCTGTAACCATCTTCAAAATAATCCATTTCAGAACACAATTGTTTAGAAACTGAAACCTTCATAGTTGATACTAGCATAATATTTAACACCCCAAAATTAAAAAGGGTAAAATGACTAAATTATATGACTCATTTCAACAAGGTGCACCTTCTTTTTTTGGAGCCTACCTGGTTAGAACTCCATAGTTAAGCATGCTTAGCCTGGAGTTGTGATCATGAAAGGTGGCCTTCTGAGAAGTTCTCTAGGTTGTGTGTGATTGAGGACAAAAACACACTGGAAATGACATGTCCTGTCCTCTGGGGATATTCATTATTCTGATGACCAGTTCAGGCATGTGGGTGGGACCTAGGGTGGGGATAATTTGTCTGTGTGGCAACTGGTGTGTGGGGTCGAGTTGTTACATTTGGTATCAGAGGTGGTACCCAGACATAAGTGCGGTGCACTGCCTGGGTTGAGATGTAGGACCCACAACGAGGACATTGTGATCTAAAGGGGGGATTATAACACCCCCAAATGTAAAAGGGTTAAATGAATAAATGATATGCCTCCTGTAAACAAGGTTCGCCTTCCTTTTCGGAAGCCTACCTGGTTAGAAATCCACAGTTAAGCATGCTTGTCCTGGAGTAGTAATCATGATGGGTGACCTTCTGGGAAGTTTCCCAGGGTGTGTGTGAGTGAGTACACATGTTACCCCCCAAATGAAAAAGGGTTAATTGACTAAATGATATGAATCATGTCATCAAGGTTCACCTTCTTTTTCATAATCCTACCTGGTTAGAACCCCATAGTTATGAATGCTTGGCATGGAGTAGTGATCCGGATGGGTGACCCTTTGGGAATTTTCCCAGGGTGTTTGTGAGTGAGAAAAAACACACTGGAAATGACATGTGTTGGCCTGTGGGGACAATCATTAGCCAGATGACCCATTTAGATAGTTGGTGGGACCTAGGGTGGGGCTCACATGTCAGCAGGGCAACTGGTGAGTGGTGCCCAGTTTTAACATAAGAAGTCATGAATGTAGATAATATTTTATCATATAATGTATTTAATTTCAATAGTAGAATAGAATACCTACCAAGTGAATGTGGATGGGACCTAGGGTGGGGCTCACATGTCAGTGGGGAAACTGGTGGGTGGGGCCCAGTTGTGACATAAGAAGTCATGAATGTAGACAATATTTTATCATATAATATATTTAATTTCCATAGAAGAATCCAATACATACCAAGTGAATAAACTCAATGTATCATCATTTTGATTCTAGATAGAGTCATATATATATATATATATAACAATCAGAATTCATATTTCCAACCTAACTAATTCCAATCGAAATACCAAAATAGAATATAATATAAATACATTGAAAAATAGTTAACCCAAATCAAGTCATTAAATTAAAAACTACTACATATCACTAAATAGGTATATATATGACATTTGATCATTTGTGAATACACATGATACATGAATAAAGTTAAATTATGAAACATGAGGTAAAATATATAGAACCCAAGAATTTTTATTCACATTAGATAGCGAGTATATAAAAATAACTCAGGCCATTTAATGATTGTCTATGTGACACGAGTAATGTGTGGAACATGGCACAAAATGATATTTTATAAAATGATGAAACATGAGGTAAAATATATAGAACCCAAAAATTATTCTTCAGTCTACCCAAACATCCATGTTCAAGTCTTTATCTGGCTTGGTTTAATTGATATTGAAAAATGAAATGAATTAAAAGAAAATTGGGAAAATTATGTCACACTAAGTAATTGTAGAGGGATTGAATGTAAAGAAGTAATTTGAGAAATTCGATTTTCGGAATAGGCTGGATGCTTCTAACACATCCAATAGTGGTCGAATAAAAGGCTATTTGAGAGGGATCTCTTCATACTGAGAGGTGGAGAGGAGAGGTCTATGGAGATGGTTGTTTCACATTGGGGAGGAAGAATAAAGGGGTGGAAAAATTAAAGAGATAGGGTAAAACCATAAATTCACACCATTAATGAGGTGCTTGGTTTGGATGCATATTTTTTCATTTTATGCACCAAATATTCTTGTTTTACTACCAAAGGAGGGAGGCTGCACAATACATTGAACTATTTGGGAATCCATGCGCAAACTTTGTGTTTCCCTTATGTCCAAAACCTACAGCAAATTGCATGGTAGTGGGGATCCTCCCATAATGTTAGACCAAATCGTATGACACCTCTTAGTCCATTGGACAATGTGACATGGTTTATTCTAAGGACCTCATAGTCTTTGAAAAATTGTGTTATCTTCCTAATTCTTCCCTAATGTGGGATTTCATGCCCTTACACTCCCAAAACATTATGGAACACTCGGGGGACCCCCGAAGACTCAAACCAAGTCTATGAAAAAATACAAATGAATATTTTCTAACACATAAAATTCCATTCCATCAATCGGTTTATAAACCAGAACATCCACCATATAATAACCTTCAAGTTCCTTTGGAATTTCATCCAGTCTGGAAACAAAAGATGCTATAATATCCCCGACTATGATTTTCTTGTCCTTGAGAGTCTTTAGGGAAATAGTAAAATAAACACCCAACCCACCAGGGTCATGTATTGTTTCCCTAATATCCTCAATTTTTTTGAATTCCCAAGCCAATCAAATAATCACCAGAAATAAAAACTGTTTATCCCAACCAAACACTAAATTCTTATCTATAACTACAAGATGATGCTTACCTAAGCCCATAAATATGAAGACACTGTCGAATTTTCATATATTAATATAGTTCTTCTATGGTTCATTCCACTAGAGATTCTATAAATTTTCAACCAACCACTTACATTGGTAGACCACCATTGGAATTGTTCATTTAAGTGTGCTTGTAGCATTATAGCTATGTTTGAAGCATAGTTATATATTTAACTAGTTTTAAAGACATAATTTCTTGAAAATACCCATCTAAATATACTACACATTTATTTCATCAATGAAATTACAAAATTGATTCCTCCCCAATCATACACCAAAAGAAAGAGAGATTCCATATAGAAATGTACATGGTTAACTACGCTCAAAATAATCATCTTAGATAGAAGGTGGATTTTGTGAACGTGGCTAGTGACTTATTAAATTATGGAACTATAGTATTTTTCCTAATATCCCTCAATGAATCATGTATCCAGCCTCCACTAACATCTCTATCCAAATATCCATTAAGATGACATGCCCAAAATAATCATTGGTGAATGGCCAATCCAAAACAATTAGACTGTTACACATTATAGCATCCCATTTAAGCCCAACAATGGTTTAATATATCCTCAAAATAATTACTGAGAACCAAGGATCTTGTCCTAGGTAAGTCATAAACTAAAATTTAGAAGTGATATATCAATACATAGCTGAAACATCAACGTATCTCAAACACTGACTGAGCCGATGGCATCAGGTTAAAGAATTGGTTAACATATATATGTTTTTACTATGTATTCCTACTCATGAACCCTTCTATCAAATAATACTAATAAATAAAAGAAAAATATATGATTTTGGTATGAAACACTGATGGAAACCACCTCTTAGGACCAATAACCATTAAATTGTATCGTGATGTATAATCGATGCACTTACATTGTTCCCTGATCATGTCAATATAGGGGTACTGATAATCATTAATCCAATAGTATAGAAATATGTTTGCGATATATGTAAAAGGACACAAAAAAAATTCCACTACATCAAAACGAAGTGCCTGATAAAACCCAAACCATCAATATCACATTATAAGACGAGAATGATAGACTAATCTACATAGCATTATTTCTTTGGATGATTTTAGCTACTTATAACAAATAATTTCTATTACCTAAACGTGATTCATTTACATTCCAAGGGATTCTATTATCATTCATGAACTACCAAAAAATTCCATCCCTGGAAAATGGATATTTTCTAATGATGCATACATAGAACACTACTCTTCATTTTTCTTCATCGTAAGCACCACGATGCTTCCAAACTCACCAGCCATAAGGGAATACAGAAACTATATCGACCCTATATGAATGGTCCGAATGGTTTTTCACCTTATAATCATAAAGACACGTTTAAATTGAATTGAAGTGACTCTCCAAACCATAGAAGTGTCTTCAACGTTAGTCACATCCCATAACACACACTCTATCGTCCGCTGACCACGGGTCCTAGAGGATCCCAAAACGCTTTTAGAATTCCTTAAACCGAGTGATAGAAAGAAACTGGCCACTTAAGAGTATTCTATATCATATTCATGGTTAGACATATGGATGGTACTTCTATAGAGCCACTCCCACACACACTATTGCATTAGGAATAGTGAAAACAAAACTGATCAGTGTGCCATCAAACTCTTTCCTCTTCATAGAATCACACCAAGTATTGAGATGAGTTTGACTTGATATAGTGAAAAGGTCATAAATCATCTATGATTACCTATGATTTATGTGTTATATATTAAGAGTAAAAAAAATTATCAATAAACTCAATATCTCTCTTCTCCATTTAAGCAACTCGATGGGTACAATGAGTAACAACACATACTACCCCAAGATTCATTCCCACACAAAAATCAGTAAATCCCTAAATCTATACATAATTTCATTTTCCCAATGGGACCAACATATAATTTCAATAAGGGATTTTTATAGAGTAATATTTTCCCAAACAACTAAAACTTTTTCTAATGACCACCCGAGTCATCTAACACTAAAAAGAAATAATAAGGGTAACATGAGGTGCTATGTAGTTAACCATATCCTAGGCCTATTAATCCCTCTAAAATTGACTATTTGAGAATGGTCATGACCATAAAATGGGTCAAAACATAACACGACCATACGTACAACATGATTTTCATTAAGAATTCTATGATTCCTACATGGTACTATGGAACCCTAATAGTACCAGATGACAGAAATGATTTTCAAGCCCATATGGAGTATTTGAAACTCGAAGGGTGCTACCTATAATGGGTGATCCGCTAACCGAAACTGAAAACATCAAATCTAAGGATCGATCACACAAATAATTTTCCATTAATCATTACATACTATCACTTATGGTAAACACAGCCTAATATAAGAAGATGCCTACGTGTAAAACTTGTGTCCCCTTTCAAGGATGAACTCCAAGATTACAATAACCATACTTACAAGAGAGCTAAAACTAAGTTCACCAAATACGGTTTCATTATATGTCGTTATAGTAATTAGAATATAACTCATAATTCTTTTCAAAGGCTCATATTTCCTTCAAAATCATGTTTGGGAAAACATTTTTACCAGGTACTTTATTTAACAAATACCCCTTGGAACAAATAATTTCTTCATCAAACTTCTATTTTAGAAACCATATTAATTATCTTTAATTTATTTATAATCATTCACAAATGAATTATTTAAATAATATATGAATTTCAATATATAGTTAGAAATACACATTATGTTTTAATTGAAATTTTAACTAAGAACTCATATAATTCTAGCTCATGAAATGGTCTTCTATTTAAAAAATAGGGATCTAGTCAAGTAAGATTCCACCATACGCCTTTATTTACATCCATACAAGAAACTTTGGGCACATTAATTGACCATCACTACAAAAATAGCAGCATTACCCAAAGGGGTTAAGTACTAAGATATATCAAAGGAAAAGGCCACATAAGAGGGTATCTTTTAGACATTTTGGGTTAAATTATTTGAAACCTTTTTTTGTTTAAAATATTAATATTTTAAAAACACATTTGGTGTGTTTATCATATTATCTACATGCACAAAATAACCCACATTGGTTAAGTGCTACATTTTTTTAATTTATCCATACGGTTCCTCATTCACAATAAAAAAATGTATAAACCATTATAAGGGTAAATAATTCATTTACGGTAAAAATTAACAACATTTACATTTACATTAGTATCATAATATAGAAGGATGAAAATAGATAGTTTATCTATATTAGTCACCAAATATAAATGTATAAATCACTTTTACACTTTACAAATTGTAGGTGGATCCTATCTGACTACAACAATTGCAAATTACCCCTTGTGTAATCACATCCAATAACATTTCATCTGATTCACCCATTAGACCATGGGTATAACATCTTAGGATTGGTTAGTAAGGTTCTACAATTAATAAATGCAGGAAATCACCATCTAGGTCAATAGTGGATATTTACTAACCAATTAAATATTATAATTACATCTAGACATGCTAAATATTACAATTACATATGGTTTAACGTGATAAGGAATATGAGAACAATGAAATAAAACTCAAGTTAATCATACTAATTACAAACTTGGACATTCTATACATAAGAATGAAACGAAATATATATGATGGTAAAAAAAATCATGTTACTACAAACAACTAGCTTGGAATATAACCAATATAAAAATAACACATGGGGCGCAATACAAATAAAATAAATCATATTAGAAATGAAATATATTATCCATGTTATATGAATGGATAATAAGTTCCTATGTTCCTTAGATTATGCATATAATGCTTCTTCTTTACCACACTAAGCCAAGGGTAAATACTAAAATATTATAATTCAGTAATCTATAGAAATCACACAAATCACCTAACATGAAATCATACTTACTTGTAATATCAAACAACATGATAAAAATTCCATTGTAGACCACTCAGTATTTTCCCATACGTGGGTCGATCACTATTGGGAAAAACTATTTACGATGTACCAACAACTTCCTAGTCTCCAGTGTACCCACCCAAAATAATAAGACTAAAGTGAAAAGGTACATATGATACAACCTTGAAACATATCGACTAGACTTTCTATAAATGATGTAGCTAGAGCGGTCGCCACACGACCTCTCCCACACCTCCCTGTATGTTAGAGGTTGTCGACTATTAGTGACAGTCTACTAATGGTACAATGGGGAGATTATAGCCTAATAATCATAGTAGAGTATAATTATATCAGAAATGTTTTATTATAAAATAGAAAAATCAGTAATCAATATGAGATAGAAAAACTAAAGAATAATATCAACTGAATATAAAGGGAAAAAACAATATACATTATTACATGCAAGTCCAAATGATGATAAATAAATTTAAATTTTAAACACTATGTTTGAAATATAATATAGTATAGCAAACAAATCATAAAATGATCTAAAATCACTATGGGTGAACTCTATGATCCTCCTATGTACAAGATAAATCATGGCCTCCTAACTCCCTAACACACAACATAGAATCTTCTTATAAACTACTGTCCTATGACCCTAAATATCTACCCATGTATGCCATTGAAATAAAATCCCATGTAGGTTTTGAGATATACTTATTACGTCACCCTCAATAGAGTCTATATAATAATCCAGTTTGTGCATATAAAATAAGTATTGTATAGGAATATCATAAGTAAATTAGAAATTAAAAACAAATAAACAAATAAATCAGGATCTAGTTCCTCAAGGACACCAGACCCGACCATCTTAGCTTTATCCTAATCTTTAAATAATTGGACAACAAGAAACATGTATAATTTATATATGGGTAAATTGATAATAATATTTTTAAAAATGGAAATCATGAGATGAAATGAACCCTATAATGTTATTTTTCAAGTAGGGTGTGTCCCTTAGATAACAAATATCTATAATCATTTACTATAAATTTTATTTCCCAAAACTAAATTAGTAGTATCCTAGAACCATGAAAGGTGAACCATTATAAGTAACCCATACATCACACTAGGAGAACCATAAATTCAAAATATTTTTAGAGTCCATCCAATAAGATCCATGAATGGTCTCAGAATTGTGACTCTCGGACTAATGTGAGATAACAATCTATATGCTCATACTTGGTATCTCACTCATGGGACCATGTCTTACTCGGGGCCTACTATGACCATATCACCAACAAGACCATCCACGATGTATCCCCTAAGGAGACAATATTTCTCAAGATGTGGTAATAGGTATTCATGTAATACAGTGATGGAATAACATTATTTCCCCTAGTGTATACACAATCCATCAGTGAAACTGATCCCAAAAATGATGAGCCCTTATTTGAGATTACTTAAAATGAAACCCTACTATATATCATGGAATTCATAATTAAATAAATTTATTAAATTAAAAAATTTGAGGACATTCCCATGATTATACCTTAAAATTAAATAAGGATGCACTGAGCGGGATACATCCATTTACTATTGTGTTTCTGAATGGAAATTCCTTGTACATGAGCATGTCACAACACATCTAAAATTATTTAGTTATGTAGTCCATCACATTAAAAAAAAATAAGGTGTAATCAATTGTTAAAGTGTAAGGTCCATGGTAAAACAATATTTTAATAATGATAAGAAATACATAACATATACCACTATCTTTTCCCATTGATGATAGTGCCCATTATCTAGGTGTTTATTAGAAAACATGACATCATAATTCAAAAAACTCAATGGGTTCTATTTAGAAAAAACCACTACTATTATGCATGAATAAACCCACATCAATGGTTTTTAAGATAGGTGGGAATTGCATTATAATATTTTTATAAAATCAGACCCTAAGGGGTGGATTGAACCAAGGAATAAAAAATTTAAATATGTATACATCAACAAACTCACCCTAACAGGTGGTTTGGGTTTAGGCCATAACCTCCATCCACCATAATAAGTGTCAATGAAAATTACATATTAGGATAAGAAAAGTAATTAAAGTAAGATTATTATTTTTAAAAGTCATTTAGAATGTCTGCTGCATTGTACAATGGTGAAATTTTATAAAATGATGAAACTGGAGGTAAAATATATTGTCCACATACCTCATTATTAGGATGACTCACATGCACAATATCAAGGCTCAATTTTTTTTTTCTAGTTTTAGTGAAATCTAGGAAATTGATGAACTCACTTAAAAAATGGATAATTTGGTCTCAATAAAATTGAACTAAGAATGTAAATAAAAAAATGAATATAAGTAATAGTATTTGTAGTCTTATAAAGACACTGCAAACTCAGTTGATAGAGCTTGAATTGGAGGTTTTAGGTGGTAAATCTCCTCATACTTATAAGAGGAGAAGAAAGGGCCATGGAGGAGGCTAATGCACATGGAGTAGGATGAATAAAGGTGTATAAATATGAAATAAAGAGTTTTGGGGAAATAATAAATTCAACGATTTATTGAGGTGCAGGGTTTGGCTTCATCAATTTTCCAACTATATGCCAACTCTGCTCATGTTTCTACCTAAAGAGAGAGGTCACATGGTTCATGCGCACGGTTTGGTAAATAGTGCCCAAAACTAGTTTTTAAAATCTATTATAATACTTTAAAAAATAGTATAGATGTATGAATTGTTCTGTATAGTTAGAAAGACCATGTGGCAGCTCCTACCCCACATAACCATGCCACACAATATTAGTCAAACCATACGAACTTCATGATTTTTCCTCAAACTAGTAATTCAAGAAAAAATGCTCCAGAAACATGAAGAAACACCGTAGGGACTCCAAATTTGTAAAACCAATGCTATTGAAAAAATATCTCTGTTTTCCAACTCAAAAAATCCAATTCCAAAGTTTGGTTTGTAAACTGGATCATCCACGAAATGATAATAGTCAAATTCAATTATAAATTGATCTGGTCAAAAAACAAGGGTTGCTACACTGGTCAAAGATTTTACCATTTGAAATTCATGATTTACAAATACCATTTACTCCACCCTGGTTATGGTATCATTAAAAAAAATGACCTTCGACACTAAACATGGTCAATCTTTATTGGTGATGCCAACCAATTTTCCATTTTCCCATATCATGTCACCCACGATGGATATGATGAGGTCTCTATGGTCGTGGATCATAGGATCACCCCTATATCTCTTTTCTTAAGTCCATTACCTGAATAGACAATTTCTCCTTCTCTGTTTTACATTGGGTCCCACCACTAACAAATTCACCCACAACCATGGTAAAACTTTTGTTCGAGTTGAACAAAAAAGACATAAAATTCTACAATGATACTCTTAAATCCAACAAGGTTACACCCTAACATGGTTCAATCCAATAATATAAATAATATTATGGAATCATGGTTTAAGCATATTAGAAACAAAATTTTGAGTCTTTATGTATTCAGAAATTGGTTTGACTTTAGTGAACACCCGTAATGAATATGATTCTACAAGATACATATTTTATCTTGGAGAAGGGTTTTTGGGAAATATATTGATTTCATACGAAATGGAATGTCTGTTAAAATAAAAATGTCGAAGTTTTGTCTCTTAAAATCATTATTTTAGGAATATATAAATTTTGTTTATTCTAACTATGCGTTTTTAATGATTTTTTGAGAGGTGTTTTATTTTATCATGTGGAAATTTTTTATTTGTTTGTAAAATAATCTGTTCTAAAATGTGTATAAATTTCCATGGGTGTTCATTATTTTCACTAGAAAAATGGGATATCATAATTTTTATATAACTTATTGATATTTTTTCTCATCCCATGTCTTGATATTATTTCCAAAAAAACTAAGGATGTATTAGAATATTTTCATGGTAAATTATCCTATGGTGACTCATATTTACATTTTAATATGTATCCTTACATAACCCAATGTTAAAATTTTTGAATATTATTTTTGTGGAAAAATTAAAATCATTATAAAATGTAAATATTATATTTTCAAGGTTTTTTTCTTTGATTTTTTCTTAAATATCTATAACTATAAACATTAGATATCATTGAAATATATGAAAGTGTAACACATGTTATAAATCGCATAATTATGGGTTATTTATGTTACATGGCATTATAGTTGATATCAAAGGTATGGTTTAGATAAATTTAGATTTTAGAACATTTTTTGATGAGAATGAATTAGAGGATAATATGATAGTTAACAAAATATTTGTATTTATACTCATTATAAGATGGATTATTATTATTTTCATTGATATACTCATAGTATCTATTTTCATTTTTGTATATTTCTTGTACCAATAAGAACCATGTTAATAGTGGATATAGGGGACAATTTGGTGGTTGTATAAAAATCCAAAAAAAATGAGATATGAGCTAGACTGAAATATATCATGGTTATCCCCAAATAGTTATCTCAGTATAATATTTATAACTAGAACCTGGGTGTGTTTCTAAACACACTATATAGGATAAAAGAGTGTTTCAAGGAAGTGTATGTCATAAAGGCCATGACCAAGAAATGATTCATTTTCCAATATCTCGACAATGTTGTATGAAGTAACCAAGGGAATTACTCAAATGAAAATAATGATGGATTAAATTATTGGAGTATTGAAATTATGAAAATTAGTATCCTAAAGAGAAATACCAATGATTGGACTAGTAAGACAATACAACTGAAGGGTTTGTAAAATTTAATACCATTATTTTTTATGATGATGAAATTTTTATTGACATGTAAATGTTATGAATTATATTTTTCTTAGGTTTTTAGATGGATAAATAAAATGAAACAATTAATATTTTTTATTATAGTAGGGAAGTTTTATGGTATAATATGGAAAATATTAGTTAAAGGATAGTGAATAATATTGAATTCTTCATATTTAAACATATAATATTTCAACTATTATAATGTAGTGGTACATTATTTATGGGTTGAAAAAATTAGGTATGATGGTCAATACTGATTAGATATTTTATTTTATTGGGAGACATTTCTTAGGCTTTATGTATATATAACACTTAATGTAAGATTATGATATAATGAAAATTTTATTTGAGGAATACTAAAATTATATTCATTGAAAAATAATTAAAGGGTATTGATAACCTTTAGTAATAATGTGATCTTTTATATTGAGTTCATTATGTTTAATTGGGATAAAAGCATTGTTAATTTTTGTAAAACAATGTTATTTTGTAAAGAAAATTTGGGAATTAAATGTTAGATGGTGAAAATTTAATTAAATTTTTTTTAATGTAGTTCACTATATTGGGAATATTATATGATTATGTTAAATTTAAATATTGTGGGAGGAGATGATATTATTTTTTGGAATAAATGTAGTCATGTCTTTTGGATGCATATATGAGTTTTATAGTGGATTTATAGTTATTATAGTTATTTATGGAAGATATTTATATATTATAGAGAATATATTATTATGGAATTTATATTTTTAGTATATAGAATTATGAATGATTGATTTAGTTTGGATATAAATTCTTAATTGATCCAAAAAGAATATTTTGTCAAATCCTTGTCATTTTTGGGTGTTGAACTTGTTCAACAATATTTTTGATGAGTTTTAAGGATAGTTATTTATAAGATTATTTTCTTTTAATTTGTTTTTTATTATTGAGTATCTAGATATTATTTTATTATTTTTTATAAGAATTATTATTTTTATATGATGTTTAATCATCTTGTGCTAACCATTTTTTGGTTATGTGATATAACTGGATAAATAACATTTTATCCTTTTCAAAATAACTTGATTCATTGAATATTAATTTGAGTGCTTTAGGAATGAAAAATTTATCTTGAATATTAATTTCGTCGAGTGAGGGATGAGATAAAAGTTGAAACATCTCAAATAAATTCTAAAGGATTAAATGTATTGTATCGAATGGAATTAAATCTAGTATATTTTTATATATTTTTTACAATGAGGGTAAAATAATTGATCAACTAAAGAATAGGAAGATAAATATATCAATTTTATACACTCAATTATTAAGGTAATATTTTAGAAACTTTTTAAAAATTAGAAGCATCATAATGATAAATAAGTGGTTCAATAAATATTTAGGATGTAACAAGATTACTATTATTAACATAGACAATAATTTTTATAAGTTAATATTTTATCAAGGTGTTTTATAAGAAAATTATTTCCACTTTTGTATATTTTGTTACAATCCATGGAATGTATTTTGAAAAAATTAAACCCTTCTTATCAACCATGAAATAAAATTACAGGGTTGAAATTTAATTATGGTGGTTGAATCTAACACCACATGATGTTAGGGTGTATTTTATTTAATTAGTATTATATTCCATTTCAAGTTTTATACTCAAACATTTAACTGAAATGATCGGCAATATAATATATAAATATTATAAGTTATATAAGATCATTATAATATAGGTATTGGTTTAGAGTGAATTAATATGAATAATCATATTTTGAAATGTATGTAGAATTGTTTTTCCTACTAAAATTGATTATAAATTATACATTAATTACGAATTGGATATAAAAGTGGAATGAATCTATGGATAGTAAAAGATTTATTTTTTATAAATAAGTTTCCAAGGGTGAAATCTAATTTTATTTTAATATATTATAATAATTACTATTGATAAATTATTATATAGAAAATATTATATTATATATCCAATAAAATGAATTCGAATTCAATTAACTGTGTTTATTATGGATTAAATGAGGATTATTATATTTTATTCAACAAAAATATATTTTGAAAAAGGTTCTTTTGTACATTTTTCAAATATATAATTATTAATTTTTATCACATAAAAAAATATTTTATAAAAAATATTTTTTTGAAAATATAATTTCAATATAATCAAAAATTAATTTTTTTTATTTTTTTCCAAAATAAAAGATTTTTGGTTGAATGGAAAAAATTTTAATTTTTAATAATGTTATCATTTATTTTGATGTATTCAAAATGTTATATTCTACCTTTGAATGGTTTTAAATTGTAGATAGTATAATTGAAGAAATTAATCCAATTAATTCCAAATTAATCATCATTGTACATGATTTTAGTATAAAATCAATTTTTAGAAAAATAATATAATTTTTAAAAATAATTACCTTGTGGATTGAGTATTTATATTAAATATAATTTCTTTTAATTGTAAAAAATAACTAATGAAAAAAATATATCATATAAAGAATTTTGAGGTTTAAATTTGGAAATAATTTCAATTTTTTTCAAATCCTAAATAGTTACCATGGTAGATATTATTTTCTATGGTAAAGGGTAAAATGAGGTAATTAAGGTAAAAAAATAATTCATTAGGATAATAATTCATATAATAATAACTATTGTATGATTTTATTTTACCCTTATGACTTTTTTTGTAAAATATTAGTGTTTTAGAACCACTTTCTCATAAACAAGATTTTATATTATTATAAGCCATTGATTAATTACAAGTATAGTACTCCCCTAACCTTTAAATGAGAACCTTATATCCTCATATATTAACATTCTTTGAGAATTTTTTATTTTCTAATACCTTCACAAATACCATATCAACATACATCTCCAAGACCTATAGTTATTACTCTCCCAATAATATCAACTGAAAAATTATTAAGGTCCTATACAGTGGAGGTTTTCCAATGAAGAGGTATAATTTTCAACTTAGTGTTTCATGTTTATTTATTCTTCTACCACCATCAAATCACTTTTAAACAGGAAAAAATTAAATCTTCATTTACATAAATATAATAAAATTTTATTGTGGTTATGATACAACAATTTTTAATCTATTTTTTTCATCCAATGGGAAATGAAAACATCATTCATGTGTATATTTGACTCTAACCTCCACAAAACGATGTATTTTATTTATCATGATCAGATTATTTGGATGGTTAAAACAATATACCAAATTAATATATATGATATTTATTAAATAATTATAATTATTTAATGATAATATATTTCTTACCTTATTACCCATTCTATCCCTTGAAAATTGGAAATTTTAATTATGGGTACATGTCTAGAAAACCACATCTACGAAGTGATATGATTTATATTTCATATCCACAATAAAAATAAATTCATAAGCCCTTTATTTGTAATAATACCTTTATATTTCATATTTTCTATGTTTTAATGTGTTTTTAAAAATCCCTATATTGTTTTTTATTTTCCGCATGTAATGAGAGACCACCTCCACTCATATTCACCCATTTCAAAAACCATTTTGTACACACATTATGTTTTCAAAAATTATCCCACGATTTTTTCATGCCAAAAATTTCTGTAGTGAATACACATCACCATTTAAACTAAGGGATTTCACCTAGATATACATATAATTAATTTATTTGGGACTTCATATTATATAACATACACAACATAATCATGGGATTAATTTCAAATAAATGCATTCATATATTGTATGATATTTGTGGCAGACAATTATTTATACATGATATTAATGCGATAGGTAGAACAAGAATCATATAACCCACTAGTGAATTGGGTAAAGGTTTTATCTCATGAGATAAAATTTATGGTGAATGGGAGGTTATCCTAAGAACACTATTTTTTGATATCTCAGTGATTATTCTTATCTTATGATTATAATGTCATGTTTTATGGTGTATAAAAATTCTTTTGTTTAATGTATATTATCACATAATATTTTTATTCAATGATCATGCTGAAGATTCTAAGTCATGACCCCTCCCCAAATTTGTACCCCTCTAAGGATGGAAATGGGAGAACAGAGACAATGAACCCAGAGTCCCTCCTCTAGTAAGCCCTAGGTATGAAAATAACACCAATGGTATAATAAACATGCCAATGGGAAGAATTACCCACTATGTGAAACACATATGGATGACAGAGATATAAGATAAACAACAAACAAAACCTTGTCATACTAGAATTAAAATAAATACCATTAACAAAAATGTAATTTCATGAATGAATTACTTAAACTAAAAGGGAAAACATCAAGTATGAAAATAAAGTAAAGAAGACAACAACCATAAAAACCAAATAGCTCATAAAAAACCCCAAACTTGTAGTAACAAACTAGATCTCCATCCTAATCCAATGTAACTGAAATATAGAATATATTTATGTAGGTTGAGTATAATAGTATACTGTTTTGGATCCTCTCTGGATCCTATCATAAAAAAGGTAACAAAATCACTACATAGAAAAATGAACAATATGTGAAACTATCTAGTCACTTAAATAGGTATACTAAATTCCGAACCCCAATATAAAAACTATCACCAAGTATCACATAAAAGGGAATATAATATAAAAAATAACATCAGTGGTACCCTATTACATCTTTCGCATTGGTTTTATGTTCTTCCCCAACATCGCACGTCCTAAGAATCTCTCTCCGAAAGGCTAGTCTACAAACACCTGGGTAAATTACCAAAACATGCACATCGTGCGACACCCATGATTTCTACAAAGAAAAAAGTAACAAGGTAGTTTTATGTATCCACCATAAAATTCATAAAAAGATTCATATGTTGAGTTGTATACCTCAAACCATCATTGTATAGACACTAATTAAGGATCCCCAAGTTGTCACAACCTATATATGTTATACCTATTATTTCCCTTGGAAAACTATTCCCATAATATATGTGTGTGAAATAAGCCCAATACATTAAATAACTCTACTCTCATATATGGGGATAACTATCCATCATCGATAACAATACATGTAACTACCAAGAGAAGAGAGTAGGGCCAAAAGGGTAAGTTAGCCATCTATCCTCGCACTATGATATTGGGGAAGACCCCCCCCACCCCACCCCCATGGATCAGAATCCCCAGGGAGTTAGTTTACTTAACCGACAAGGTAGAGTAGTGTATAGAAACACAAAATTATAAGATAAAATATATCTCCAAACCACATTATGTGAATAAACTAGTCTCAGACACAACTATAGATAATGTCATTAAGACTCTTGGAAACCACTGGTAATACTTGATATCTTATAACCACACAACCATTTAAAGGGCTATATTAAATTACTTTATCCCTTTTAATAAGTTTCAATTTACATTAATTAATTATTTAACCATTAATTAACCAACAACCACTCCACATTATATAAAATTAGAATCACAACAATATCCATTCCCTCCATGCATAAGAAAACAGAGTCCATGACTTCAAAAAATAAAATCCATAGAAATCCAACTCAACAAGCTCTAAACCCATGGGTCAATAATTATTCATTTACTGAAAATATTACTTTCCATATCACCTGGTACTCTAGGAAATCATTCTAAGCTACCAATCCCAAGGGTATAAACATATTTAGCATGTGAAATACTCGTCGAGTGTTCACCGCCAATAGAAGGATCATATAGTCACCATACCATGAGAAGATTAACATAGAAAGAACATGCCATACCCCACGAGTCTTTATCTCCCTTTGATGATGATTTACAAAACCATCTTCCTCCACTAGTGGAGAAATGAAATTAGAACAACATCAACACATTCGTCAGCCATGAAACTAATTCAAACAAGTAAACAACATCCATAACAATGGATTATCATAGCTAAAACCTATTCTATCATCTATGGTGTCCCCCATGATAGTACATGAATTTACCAATTCATCTCTCCACACTACGCATCAACTACTTCCACAACAATAGGTAATATCCTCCTATCATACCATAACAACTTTCTAGGATCATCAATCCAAGGACCAGGTCATATCTAGTCCTCCCTTTCACACAACAAGGAATTCATCCATTAAACAAATTGAACTCTCACAGCTCTAGAACACCAGGTACTTGGCCATTATAAGAAAAAGGGAATCTCATGCCCTGAAAAAGAATTATATTTTATCACAAAACTATTTCATTCTTTCATATGCAATTAGGAAATTATTTAATCTCAAGTTTCAACTATGGGAAATCTAAGAAACAAGATATATCAAGATATAAAATTTTTAATATATAATTAATTTAACAATCATTTATTTATTTTATGTAAAAGAATCATCAAACACATGGTTTATTTTATAATTCAATTAGTCATGCACACTTGCATAAATTTTATTATCATCAAATTATAACAAAAAAACCAAACAAATGAAAATTTTCGCTTTATCTTTTATCTAATTAATTGTATCTTTACGATAATTACCAATTTCCATCATGAACTACATGATACTCTTGTAAAAGAATAGACATCACACTATCAAACAAATCAAGAGGCCAACTATTATCATGGAACCAAGCATCATTATCACCACATAATTAATACCAACTCTTTTTCTATTTAAATTAATTATTAGAGTTATTTATTGGAAATCCAAGGGGATATATCATGAATAATCAACAATTTAACATAAATAAATAGAGAAAAAATGAATCATTTGCCTAAAAATGTCGTCAACATTCTTCGTACCAGAACAGACCTTGCAAAAAATCTCCAACCACACCTTTTGTTAGATCTAAATCCATCCAGGGATGTCGTGACACCAACGCATCAACAAAAACCAAGAGAACCCCCATTAACAACATACGTATGAAACCACTAAATTAAGTAGAGAAAATAAAAGTGTAAATGTGATCAAAATCAGTGAAACTTCTAGAAAACAAATGAAGAAATATCCCTTAGATCATGCTTGGACACCACAAATCGAAGATGGAATCTTGAGTTTGATTCACATTAAAGGGATATAAAAAATTACAAGGAGGGGACTATAGAGTCAATTGGGATGAGAGACAGGGAAGCCCCAGCCATAGGGTTTGACAAACTAAGTAGCTATAATGTAAAGAAAAATTAATACAGCGGGGAATTACATGATGTGTAATCACCTTTCACATCATGTAATGACTCATGGAGGATTTTAGTTGAAAAATAATCACCTCTTAATTTTATTTATTTTTCAAACCCTAGAATATTTCTCAAAATCAATCCCACATCTTTTTCATGTAACTATTCAATACACGAAAACCTTCTTTACTTTTAACATCTCAAAACCAAAATTCTCTAAACATTCTCTAAGCCCCCTAAGTTCTTTGCAACCCTAGAGAACACAAAAGGGGGTCGACCTATGTAGATTCAGTCCCTTACATTAGATACCTCTCAAAACCATCCCGTCCTTGAGAATCCAAACCCAAACTAGAATGAAAACCTAAAAAAGGTGTCATTAGAACAACCACCTATGAGATAACTCTCAATTATCTCATCACCACATGACATCTACCATCTCATTATAACAACAACACAAAACCATGAAATAACCAAAACCAGATAATAAACAATATTCTGGGGGAAATTCCTCTAAAAAGAGATCTATGAACAATACGAAACATGGGAAATACATCAAACAACTAGAAAATTTCTTAAACCACAAACCAAATATTTTACAAGAGAAGACCAAAATATTTAACAACATGGTGAACTGAGCACGTATCTACCAGTGATGTTTTGAGACACTGTTCTCCACAACACTATTCATCCACAAGACACAATCCATGGGGATAGAACACAAGTAAAACACCTTATCATGGTGTTCATGGATCTCTATAGGCTACTCCACAAAGTTCACCTCATCGTCAACATCGATATCACCTAAAACGATGATGTGAGAGTCATAAAAAAGATAAAAAAGTGTTACGATACATGAAAACCATAATGTATTCAACTCATTTGTGTAGGAACTTCTATCCAATACTCCATGGATCACAAACATTCTAATACCTTGAACGGCCCAAATAATTTATGAGAAAGCTTACTCTGATAACCAAACATTCGTTTCCCATGATGGGGAACCACCTGCAGGACCACATGATCTACAATGTAAATCTATAGAGGTATTGTCCTATGACCAGAAAAGGATTTATAACAATCCTACACTGCCTTAATCCTCTCAAGGATCAGCTGAACTATATCTATCATATTTCTTTACCCATTTCTGTCCAAGAAATGCAAATTCTCTGACCCCATTCCCACATAATAAAGAATGGAATGGTCAGTATACAAGGCTTCAAATAGCTCCGTGCCAATGGTAGAATGAAACTATTGTTGTATGTGAACTATACCAAGTCAAAGTGCATCATCCATAAATATCCAAAGTCTAGGACATAAGATCAAAACATGTATTCAATAATCTTAATGGTTTGATCTTTCTGACTGTCTTTATGTAAATGAAAAGTAGTGTTGATACATTGATGAGATCCAAATGAATTAAGGTGATCTCTCTACATCCTGGAGGATAAATGATAATCACGATAAAAAAACGTCATCCTAGAGACTCAATGGAGTCTCACCACCTCCCTTAAATATTTCCTCGATAAAACCCCCACTGATCTTGACAATTTAATCTCTATAAAGTGGCCCAATTTCATAATAATATCCACTACCATCGATAATGTTTCATTGCCTCCATGAGCTCTAGGTAAATTAGTAACATGATCCATTAGGATTTCCTCCAACTATTAATAAGTAACATGTCATTACTGGATAAACCCTCAGAGAACATGGTGCTCAACCTTTACATTCTGAAATTCCAAACATCGAGACACAAACTCAGAAACCGTACGCTTCAAACAAAGACAAAAAAACTAACCTCTCAAGGCTCATTACATCTTTGTCATGATAGTTTTTAATTCCAAAATAATACTATGTAACTCCCTATGATCCATCTCATGGATCACCAAAAGGAAAAAAACACTCCCTAACACAACACATGGTGTTGTTCATCCTCAGACCAATCATCAGGGGTCTCACCAAAAACAACTATGTATCTCAATACATCTACCTTAGAATCCCACAACTAGGATTCCTCCATTTTCTTAACCAGATATGACTACACCATCATCTGAAAAAGGAATCATATTCCACCAAATTCACTAATATTTGGATGAAATACAGAAACTTCATTCATCACCCACTAGGAATTTCCTGATTCCCACAATGCATCAAAGTATGACTTCATGATCAGTGTTTCAGCTATGAAATTCCCATTCCCAAGTATATATGAAATCTGGAAAACATAATCTTATAAGATATCCACTCACTGAAGTCGATTCATGATCAATTCATTCTTATAGAATATATAGATTAATCTCCTATAATCAGTGAATCTAAAAAAAATCACATATGAGGTAATGTCTCCAAAACATCAATAAACAAATGTGTCAAACTAATGATTTTCATGAACTGGACTGGGTTCCTAGATAATCTGATTACTGTGTTGTCATTGACATGGTTTGAAGTGCATTCGCAAACCCCCACAGGCTGGTGACTAGCCCCTGACATCATAGAAAAAACATATGGGAATGATTTTTCTACTACAATATGATAGAAAAAGGTTAAATATAGTATTCATATCAATGATACAACTCCACTGGGAGTAAAGATACTAGAATACCATGAGGCATAAAATCCAAATTACTATTAACCAATGTACTAATCAAGAAAATAGCTCCAAGGTCTCTATGGGCACAACTCACCATGTCCAAAACTCAACATCTCGATCCACATTCTATAGATCCCTTCATATTACTCCACCGAGAAGAAGAATTTCTAGAAACACTCGAAGGAAAAAGTAGTTAGTGAGCCTTAGACCAGTAGGGTACCACAAAAGATTCCACAACAGATTCCAAATATAGATTATCAAAGTAAAATCTTTCAATAATTCAGAACAAACATGTTTGAAAAATTTAATGCCATGTTTAAACAAAACATGTTGTATATTATCAGTGTGACAGAGAATACATTCGATGAAATGGGATTGAATTGCAATAAATTAAATATTTATAAAAAAGTTCTTAAGTAAAACATTTATATCAAATACTTTATATAAATTCATTAGGAATATAAGGTAGTTCAGATAAACATTGGAATACATTTATATATCAAATATAAATAATAAATTGAGCAACATGGTAATCATCCAAAAGGTATGAAAGTATGAACCATTTATAGGATTACTCACTCTCAATGTGAACTTAGGAATATGTGTATACTAATTTTCCTATGACACTGGCCAATGTATAATTGTCACCAACCCGTGATGTGACCCACAACATGTAGGTTTGAGAATATTTTTCTAGAATATAGTGTATATAAATAACTCACTAACTACCTAAGGCTTACATGAGTTCTTACATTATGAGAATATTATTTTAAAAATGCATAAAATAATATCAATCCCATGATTCCATTTCAAAATTTACAGTTTTTCCTTTTTAAAAATAAATAGGTTGTATTAAAAAACAATCCTTTTTATAAGATAAAACCACAGGGTTTCTATCAAATCATTTGAAGCCATTCAAAAGTCTGAAATTAATGAAAATATAATTCCATCATTTTAATCATTCATTTTCCAAATTAAATTAAACTATTCAATGGAAAACATTTCCATCAAATCCATAATTTTAATTCAACAATTTAAATCATGAAACTTCCATAAACCCACCCCAATTCAATGGAATTTGGGGGGGGTTCGAATTTCCATGAAAAAACAATATAAAATCCACAAATTCATTATAATTGTGTTAAAAAACATAAATATTGTAAAATTTAATTTAAAGCATCAATTCATATCAACCAATCAATATAATGGTAATCAATTTGAATAAATTGGACGGAACCACCTACCCCTTTATAGAAAAACAACAATCATAATGGAACCTGTCAATGAGAATGAAGGTGAATAGACATCCAAACTATACCTAGACGTAATATACTACACCTTGAGAAATGGATTCTTCAATCCCAAGATGATCCATTAAAATACTAAGAGGAGAGAAGGAGAAAAACTCAAATAATGAGTGATAACCCTTACCCGAGAATCAAAATGCAATAAAAACGATGATCACAAGAGGTTTTGTTCGATTCAGAAGGAGTTTAGTATATAAACAATTCACTAGAACTTATCTAGGTGAAGAACCATTAATACTAGAAATAAAAGGTCCAAGATAAGCCACAAAATGTGTGACTTAATACTGGGAACGGGACGGGTCACGATGCGTACCCATGGGCCGCGACGTGTAGTCCACGGTGGATAAGTTACACAAAAAAACTTGTCTCCTCAGGTTGAACACCCAGTATTTAACCCCATACATGATATCTACCTCAAGTAAACAATGTGTACCAACTCACATAAAGATCTCCCAATTCACATATTGCAACCAGTACCAAGTACACAACGTGTACCAATTTTGCAGTCTATAGTAAAATCAAAAAGTTCACATAAAAGGATTTATTTTTTAACCAAATGTGAACATTGAAAATGTAGAAAAAATACATGATCAAGGTAGAAGGATGTTACATCCTCCCTATAATAAAACATTATACCCCCATTAATCTTATGAAGAATCTTTCATTCAAAAATGAGTCCAATACTCTGTCATTAGTACCATACATTCCAACGTCTCATGAATATTTTCACCATTCTATCATAGAACATGAACAAAAAGTATCATCTTCTCACAATGTTACATTGACGTAGAATCAAATATCATGACTAGTCAGATAGTAAAATACAATCCAGTTTCAATATAAAGATCACCCCGGCACAAAATGTGAGATGGATCAGATAAATACTTTTTTAGATATGATAAAAGGACCATGTTATGTATCGACCTCAACTATCATGTAATCGAAAAATGGTATAAAACCTTCCCCACCTACTCAAAAACCTTGAAAGGTCCTGAAATGCGAGGTGAAATCTTCTCTTGCATCCCAACGCATCGATGGCCCAATCGGGGTGAAACCATTAAGAACATATGATCACCAACTGAAAACTCCCATGTTCTATGATGTCGAACATCATAAGACTTATATAGTATTATTGCTTTCAACATCCACTTATAAAGTATCTAAATATTTTCTATCATCTCTTTCACCATGCTTAGTTCAACAAAAGAACATTTACCAACCTCCGACCAACACAATAGTGATTTACATGTCTGACCATAGAAGGCCTCCAAAGGTGCTATTCAGGAAGCGGTCTAGTAACTATTGTTATATGAGAACTCAAATATCCACAAGTGATCATCTCAAGCCCCGAAAAATAATATAACATTGGAACAATGCATATCCCCATGAATCTGAATATCTCTCTATGTCTTTCCATCTGACTGTTGATGGTAGGCCATGCTCAAACAAACCCGAGAACCCAGTGCCTCCTGAAGGCCTCTCCAAAAGTGAGATATGAACATATGATCCCTATAAAATCAAATAGTATATGGAACTCTATGCAGGAGAACAATCTCTTTCACATAGATATTTCCTATCTCCTCAACTTCGGTCATATCCCGAATGGGTATAAAGTGGGATGACATGGTCAGCCTGTTCATCACAACCCTAATTCCATTCTTCTTCCTATAGGTATAAGGCTACCAAACCACAAAGTATATAGAGATATATTATCACATAAATGTAATGACTAGAAATTTTCGAAGAAAACCCAAAGGGTTTTGGTGCTCGACTTTCACCTATTGGAACATATAACAATGATAAAAAATCTATGAAAAGTCTCATATCATACTTGGACACCAGAAATACTGACACATGTAATAGAACATTTATGTGGTTCCGGGGTGCACAAACCAATAATTATTATTCCAATCCCCTATCACTGACTTCCTTGCTGATAACGTCACAAAAAAGCAGTTCTGATAGCATATAATTCCCTCTTTAGATAATGACGAAAGGGAAACTATCTCCCCCCCAAAAATGGGGTTCTATAATTTTATTGAACTCATCATTAAAATGTTGGCCTGGTAGAATTGTGTCAAAAAAATAATATATCAACAGAAGGTTGATAAAAAACCTTATCCCCTTCCTCCTACTTTCGAATATGCAAATGTGAAAAATGATCCATCAAATTCCAATCTTTGGAAGATTCATTCACTGACTAGGGTGGATGTTTACTTATCAAAGTGTCAGCAACAACATTCCATTTCCCCAGTGTATAGGTGATATCAATGTCTAACGGCTGTTGGTACTCCACCCAATGCCTCTTCTGATGAATCAAATATTGTTGGGAGAAGATATAACTCAGGATTTTGTGGTCTGAATACACCGAAAACCATTCATCAAAAGGTACTTCCACCAACACTTAAGCATGTACATCACAACTGTGAATTCTAGGTAATGGGTACGATAATTCATCTTGTGATCCCTATGCTGAAGATATCCATATGATATAACATGACCACCCTATATAAGAACGCAACCCAATCCTGAACATGATGCCATTCAAAAAACCACATAGCCCTACCCATATTATGGAAGAGTCTAAACTCGCATAATAGTCAACAAACACTTCAGCTCATAAAAATATCTTTTCAATTTATCATCCCACACAAACTTCACCCCGTTCCGATTCAATGCAGTCATTGGAAAATCCAAAATTGATGATTCCTTCAAAAACATGTAGTAATATCTAACAATGCCCAAAAATCTCAGCATATCATCGACATTTCATGGTTTATCTCACGTCATAATAGAATTCAACATTTGAAGATAAATTGATACACCCTACTCAGACACTATGTGTCCCATGAATTTCTGTTACTGAATCCAAAAATCACACTTCAAAATTTTGGCTTAAAGGCATTGAGTTATTAGCGAATTCAAGACCATTAAAAGATGTTGCACATGATCCTCCACGGACACGGAGTAAACAATAATTTCATCTTAAAAGGCTACCAAATATTTTTTTGGATACTCATGGATAATCTTCTTCATCAAATTCATAAACAAAACATTAGAATTTGTCCAAAATGGGTACCATAATGTACTCGAAGTGCACATAACTATTTATAATAGCAGTCTTCGAAATGCCAGGTTCTTTCATCCTCAACTGATGGTAGCCAGATCGAAGGCCGATCATTGAAAAGAAATTCACCCCTTTAACTTGATCAAAATGATCGTCATTTCAGTAATAAAATGTTTGATCATTATCATAACTCAATATATATTTTAATAATCAAAACATAGGTGCATAAAACCATCATACTTCATAGAAAAGAGAACTGGAGGTTCCATAGGTGATGCACATGGATGAATAAATCCTTTCTTAAGAAGGTCCTCAAACAAAGACTTCAGCTCTTTAGCTCAATTTGTGTCATGTAGTAATAGGGTATTGATACTGGTTGAGTAGCAGGAATTATGTCAATAGAAAATCCATCCACTTTCATCAGTGAAATACTATAGAAATCTAAAGGGAGAACATTAGAAAACTCGGAGAAAACCTGAGGAATATCACCTAACAATGAATCCCACTCGAGGGAAAAAAATGATAAAACCTTACCAAACTCTAGATAAGAAGTTCCATCTCTCCTCAACCTTGGGTCTCTTTCTCCTTGAAAAACAATAGGCACACCACTAATTGTAGTAAAGTAGACCCATCAAAGATAAAAATCAATTCTGGCTTTGTTGGCAATGTACCAATCCATCCTGATAATGAAATAAAAATATTTCATTTCAAAAATCAGAAAACACCAAGATTGCTCGACATCTGATAGAAAAAAGACACATAAAGGACTACAGAGGCTTTGTTCTCTTTTTGTACAAAGGAGTGTAGTAATATTCATTTCCCAATATAGTATATCCATAATATGATTAAATATGAAAACGATACAGGTTGAAAGAAAAGAGTGAGATGCACCAGTATCAAAATGACCAGTCACTAATGAAAAAGGAATGGCAATAATTCCTATTACAGTAACAGGACCTGTGTATGCTTCTTCTGAAGACTCTTCTACTGCATGAAGAAGATTGTTTCTGGATTCCTAGGGTTGGAACCCATTTTTCCATGAAACATTTTACTGAACTGATGATTCTGCCCCACTATGTGGATTAATGAAGTGATGGCAGAACCTATATATGTTACATTAAGTTACTTAGGAGCTAAAATTCTTGGCATCCTTAGTGAAAACCCTCCTAGAATGTCCTAGATTTTTCACACTAGTAGAAAGTCAAACAATGACCTCTTGGAGCTGTAAGAGGTTTGGAATGACTCTTTATTCAGGAAGTTCTAGTAGATTCATCATGCATTAATTTTCTTTTAAATGAACTAATGCCACCATTGGGAGAAAAAAGAACTCTTTTTAACCATAAATATCTATCCAAGTCTATCTCAACCATCGTCTCCCAATCCATAACATCATCATAAGTGGGAAATGTCAACAAGATTACCTAAAAACAAATACTTTTTTGATGTAACGACTCAAACCGTAAAGCCTTGATCCTTTAATTAAATACAATCTTAAGAGAATATTGTACCAGCTTTGAAAAATATATTTGAATACTCAGTCATAGTTTTTTCGGCCTTCCCAAGCTTTAAAAACTACACAGAATTACCCAACACCATCAACTCTAGAAAGAACTAATTGGTGAAAATAAAATTGATGTCTTTCAATTGTAAGCCATCATATTTCCCTGTCATTTCCATCTTGTCCCGCTGTCTACTTCTTGGTCCCTCAAGCACGAAGGAGGAACACTTCCCCTTGATCATTCATGGTGTCTCCAAGAACTCAAACCAACATTCTCCCTTCCCCAACCATTTCTCATCATGTTGAGGATCAGTGGATCCATTGAATACTAGTGGATCATGGTGAAGGAACTCTTTAAAACGATTCTAATGAAAATCCCCCAGAGGATATACTTTTGAATCCTGAGTGGGAACAGGAGGTGGTTCTTATCACAGAGCTTGGAAAATGCGCACAATCACCCAAACCAGAGTTGGTTCAAGAAAAATATATTTTCATTATAGTATTAGTAAAATACATTTCAGGTACCTAATTTATTATCTTCTCCACATAATGATGCTACAAAACATCATCAGACAAAAGAAATTCATTATATTAACACCCAAACAGAGTAGAAATAGAAAATATTCTCAATAGAAGTGACACATATGATTTTTAATTCCATCTATCAAAATATAAATAGGTAAAATAATATAACTAATCTATAATATGTCTTCCCCTAACAACCCTTGGAGACTTAATGTTCATTATGATGTGTGATGTCTATGAACTCTATCAGAACTACCTCTTATGCCTCGAAAATATATAAAAAATGCATACTAACCTCAAGAAAGAAGCTAAACAGCCTCCTCTCATACAATATTTCACCAAATAGAACGGGAACCGAAGTAAAACAATAATAGAGCCGTCCATTCCATGAACCAAAGGGCATTACTGATCCCTGTAGTCTAGAAACATGCACCTTGATAATTTAGAAGAAAAAGTTAAATGACATTATGTATATAAATAATAAAACTCCATAGGGTGCAATGGTACTAGAATATAGTGATACATAAAAGAAAAAGTAATAAAAACCAAAGTACTAAACTTGAAAAGAACCCTAATGTCTTTAAGGGCTCAACACACTAAGTCCAAAACTCTACTACTAGATCCAACTCCAAGAGATCCCATCCCTTTGCTTGAGTTTGGAAGAATAAAGTCTAAAAACACCTGAAAGAAGAGATAGGTTGTGATCCGAATCCCAAAAGAGTACCCTAAAATATTATATAATAGATTCTAAATATAGATTACACAATGAAAATATTTCATTGTTTAGAAAAAAATGATTAGAAAATTTAACGTCATATTTAAAAAAATGTTAAAAATTTTCAAAGTGATAGAAAATACATTAAAAGGGAAATATTTACTCTATAAGAGATGAAATATTTATAAAAAAATGTATTATGTAAGGTATTTATATAATAAAGTTTATATAAATTCAGCTAGCATGTAATAAAGTTCAAGGAAACATTGTCATACATTTATATCTCATATATAAATAATCAAGTGAGAAACATGATCATCATCAAAAAAGTGAAAAAGTATTATCCAACTACAGGATTCTGCAATATTTATGTGAAATCAGAAAAATGTGTATACACATGTCCCTATGACACTGGACAAATTTTACTTATCACCAGCTCATTAGGGATGTAAGCCACCGCATGTATTTTTTAGAATGGTGTCATAGCATAGAGTGTATCCAAATAACTCACTAACTACTGAAGGCATTAATGCACTCTTAAATGATGGGAGAACTATTTTAATAATTCATAATATATGATCAATTCCATAGTTCCATATAAAAAATTCCAATTTTATTACATTTAAATACAACAGAGTTTTTTTTAAAATATGTCTTTTCACATGATAAAACCACGGGGTTTCTATCAAATCATTTTAAGCAATTCACATGTTTGAAATTCATTCAAAAAAAATTCCATGAGTTTCACCATTATTTTACTAATTAAATTATATCATTTATGTGAAAACAATTCTTTAAAATATACAAATTAAATTCATTAATTTAAATCAATAAAATTCCATAAACCCACCCCAACTCAATGGAATTGGGAACATTCCATGCTTCCCTTCCAAATCCATTTCAAATACTCAAATTCATTGGAATTGGTATCTTGTCATAGTAATTGATAACATGATTATGAAATTTCATTTAAATCAGCAATTGAAATCAACCAAGGAATACAATGGTAATCAATTTAGGAAAAAGAACATAGCCACCTACCTCTTTACCGAAGAAAGACACTGGCAAGAGCACCCGTCAACAAAAATGAAGGTGACAGTGACCACGAAAATCTACCTAGTAGCAAGTACCAACACAGCTTGAAATCGATTCATCAGTCCCAAGTTCATCCATTAAAATCACAAGAAGGCAGTAGGAGAAAAACTCAATGAATGAGGAGAACCCTTAGAAAGTAATTGCACCGTAAGAAGCACGAAGATCTCAAGCGGTATGGATCAATCCGGAAAGCGTTTGGTATATAAAAGGCACACTAGAAATTCTCTAGGCCGAGATCAAAAAATCCTAGTATCAAAAGGGCTGAGAAAATCTGACGAATGTGTAACTTAAATCTAGGCATGAGTCGGGTCATGATGTGAACCGATGGGTCACGATGTATAGTCCAGGATGGATATGTTACCTTGAAAAACACATTGCCTTAGGTTGAAGAAATACTATTCAAACTCTACATGACATGTACCATAAGTACATGATGTGCAGAAGATCATGACATGATATCCTAGTTCAAAACATGGAACCAACACCAAGAACATGACATATACCAGTTATGCAATCTGAACTAAACCTAAGAAAATAACTTAAAAGGATTTTTAACCAATAAGGAACTTATAAAAGTTTGTAAAACATAACCAATCAGAGTAAATAATTGGTACAGTGATTGTGCGTGGAATTTTTATTTTCATGTGGGAATAACATCTGACACCCATAAGAAATGTCCAATATATGTTTGGTCAGAACTCATCCAAACCAAAGACAAATAGTCTCTTAAAAAACCTCAAACTGAACTCGTCCTGCTGGAAGAAAAAAAGGAACACTGACTAACTTCTCCTTCACATACTCAAAATCATTTTGATACTGACTAATCCACAATAATGTCTAATCCTTCAATGAATTTGTTTTTAGAGAAGTAGAAAATAGAGTGAAATTGACTATGAACCTCTTATAACAGCCTGCAAATAAAAGGAAACATCTCACCTATTCCACAATCTTGGGGGCTTAAAAATACAAAAATAGTTCAACATTTTATAGATACATAGATACTCCCTATAAGGATAAAACATTCCCCATGAAATATGCTTCTCTAGCCCAAAACACACACATTTGAATCTTCCTAAAAAGCTAATGGTGATAACGAACTCTAAAAACAACATGTATATGCACCACATGTTCCTCCTAAGATGTGGTGGACACAATGACTACATAGATGAAAACCACAATGAACTTATCCATGAACTCATTGAACATGGTATTCATTAATTCCATGAATATAGCTAGATCATTTGTGACACCAAACGACATCACAATGAATTTGTAATGCCCATGAAGAAAATGGATTGCAGTCTTCAGAATATCCTCATTCTTCACATGAATTTGAAGATACCAAGACTAGATATCAATCTTAGAGAACCAACATTCAACCTTTTGTTGATCTATTAAATCCTTAATCAATGGAAGAGGGTAGCAGTTCTTCACTATCACTTCATTCAAATGATGATAATCGATATACAACCGCAAATACTCATCAACCATCTTTATGAAAAAAAAATTGTGCACCCCATAGAGACACACTCAGCCAAAAAACCTGCAATGAAATATACCATTGAGATGTATACATAGCTCTTATATCTTATAAGGCACCATATTATATGGGGACATTGAGATAGGAAACACAAATGGTTGTAGTTCGATCCTGAACAACACTGCAACCTCCTCTAGAAAGACATTAAGTTATTATACTATGACCTTGGGAAACCCCAACTATTGAACTTATAATTTACTCAATATCATGTTGGACATCAAGGATGACATGGATGAAACATGCCTCTTAACCAACCAAGGGCCTCGATCGCCAATAAAAATGACTAGCTCTCCTTATTCATCGAATAACACAATCTTACACAAGAAAAAATCCACTATATACAGCTCCAAATACAACTAATCCATGCTAAGGATTATGTAACATGGTGGTATCTACAAACATAACATATATTCCCAAGAAAAATGCTTCCCCAAAATTACACATAGTTTCTAAATGATTCAATCAAGTCTGAAATACCTCCAACTTGCGTAGTCAATGCTAAGGGCACGTGGAGCCTATCTAACTCATGTCCCAGAGCATGGAAAAAAGAAGGTTCTAAGAAGGAGTGTATCAATCCTAGACCAATCAGTGAATGAAAACAAGTAGAAAATAATAAATTGTTACATCGACCAATGTCTGGGTCACCTAAATATGGAAATGATGACACGTTTATCTTACCCCAACCTTCTTCATTGCCTCTTGGAAAATTCCAAAAACCACCTCTATGGATGACCTATAATCTTTAAGGATGGGGAGAATCCCAGGGATTATGTCTACCTACCCAATATTGTCATTTCTGACCCCAAACTAGAGAAACCTACTGCTTATGCCTGAGTTGGAACTACCTAAAAGGAGGAACCTTATGTGGGTCAACTAGCGCATGCATACTGCTAAGAATGACCGGGAAATTTCATTGTTGATAACCTCATCCTATTTAACAAAAACATGTTTTCCATCCCTTAACATAGAACAGATAGTCATTGACCGTGGTGAAATGAATCATTAAGGGGTGGGACCTACCCCATATAATCAGATGTTCTTCAGTCTCGACTACTAGGATCCCTAGACTATATATATTCTTTGTGAGGAATCTTGATGACTACCTTCTCATAACGATCAATTTCTAGAAAATCTAATTTGGATGACCTCTTCCCATTCAAACACCATAAGATATGTCTTCAGCAGAAATGGGGTGACTTGGTGCCGAATCCTTGGATGCAAAGCCTCCTTGAAATTCCTCTTCCTATCCTCCTTATCTAGTAATATCTCTAAAGAATTTCTCAAAAGGTTCCTAAAACAGATTCTAAACTCTCCCACATAGTAGCTGCCCTACCTAATGTTAACCAGCTAGTATAAAATGGAATCCTTCATTATGAACAATAGAAACTGGGCTATAAAATATTCTCGTAACACCTCCCATTAGACTATCTGCTTCATGTGTTCCCTGAAGAACAAGAACCACGACAACCTCACATACCCACACACCATCGTCAATGCCAAAGTCACCCTATCATCCTTCCGAGCATGGATATAACTAGAAGATATCTAAACATTCTCTTACCATTATTCTATGAATTTATCTGAAATGGATCCATCATACCTCTATATACTCTGGCACTGAAACTCATGGAGTTCCCACCTATATGTGTTTTCATTGTCAACCTATACCCTTTAATTATTTCCTCATGCAACCTTCTCTATGTCCTCTATGTGAACCCAAGGAGATTTTCAACATGGATCCATACCTAAAAAAGAAACAGCTACAAGAGCTCCTAATCCTTGAATATGGAAAACAATAAAATTAAATAATTATTTTATTTTATTCATTTTAGGATTAACTATCTGAAGTTCTACCCATTCAAACACTGGCACAAAGAAAAATGATGAATGATCCTTACCAATGTATCTACCATCTAACCAGTATCACCTTCTATCGTAGCTACTGTAAGCGTAATGTTCAATTCATCATATCACAGGGGGCCTTAAATACCATGGTCTAAGCCGGTATCCCATATTTTTCGCACTTTCTATATATAAGTGACATTTTTTCCCTATTATCCCACCTAGAATCATCTATGTCTAACTCCAAATGTCATCATATCCCTCACCTGTACTATGATACCACTCTGTCATGACCACCTATCCATAATTGTAGCCCTCCTAGGTCATAAATGGGAGGAGAGAGATAGTGACCTCCTAAGTCTCACCTTCAGTAGGACTTTGGTTGGAGACTGGCACCAAGGGTATAATAAACATGTTTATTGGAGGCATTTCCATATAAGTGAAACACATATGGAAGAGAGAGAGAGAGAGAGATAGTATATCCACTAATGAAAATATTCTCAAAGTAAAATAAAAATAAATATATGTATAGAAATATAATATCATTCAATAAATACTACAAGTCAGAAGGAAACATATAAGTGGGAAAATAAAGTAATGACAGAAGAAACCATGATACTCAAATAGCTACTACAAAACCCCAAGCTAGTAGTAACCAGCCAGATCTCCAACCTCCTCCAACTGACCTAAAAATAGTTTATGTATAAATATGGTGATTATTACAGTATACTAAGTAGGATCCTCCCCATAGCCTCTCATGGGAATGGAAAAAAGCATGCTAAAGCACAATGGACAAGAAGTGAAATAAACTCATTACCAAAATATATTTATTAATTTTAAGCCTCATCATGGACACTCTCACCAATTATCACATATATAAAAATAAAATATAATAAAAAATAGAAACGGGACCCTTCTACTACATCCCCACTAGTTTTCCACTCTACCCCAATGTTGCACGTCCAGAGAATCTCTCTCCAAAACGGCTAGCCGATAAACACCTCGGTGAAGCACCACAACATGTACCTCAGGCACCACACACCACATCCACATTGTAACATCCTGGGTATATAAAGAATATAACATTTTCATATTTAAAAAAAAATTGTGAATTAAATATTAATTTTACTTTAAAAGGGATGATATGTTCGATGGTGTACCCGATACGCAAGAAAAAGTATCTTTGAAATCATATGTTGCACACAATACACAGTCCTACTAAAAAATAATAATATAATATTATTTTAAATGATATTTATCACCTAGCTATTGTATTGGTGAGAATGGAAAGAACTATCTACAATATGAATATAGATGTATTTTAAAAGTTTTAACTTTTACCCAATAAATTTTAGAGACTTAAAATAATAAAGAATCTAATTTTAAGCATGATACTCTTTAAAAGGTTAATTTACCGTCTTTTGGTGGAAAACCCTCTTTAAATAGAGTTTTGGTAAATTTTATATTTTTTTACCAAATTAAATTCTTATTTATAATCGGGACATCAAAATATACATTGGAAAAAATTATGGTATTTTTCTAATAATATTCAATTTTTAATGAAAAGTGAAAAATGTTGTGTTTTAATTTAAAACTGCCTTTTAATATAATTTCATCATATGGTTAGATTATCTTCTTAAATGGTTTTAATGTTTAATTATATTATTATTTTACCATTTAATCTGATTTTGGTCATTGGATTTAATTTCACATGTAAATTAGATATAAACAAGTGTCAATATTTTGATAGTTATTATTTCTTAAAAACATAATTTTTATTTTGATAGTGGGAATTAATTTTATATTAATATCTACCTCTTCTGTGTTTTGAATTTTCAAAAATGGATTATATATTTGGAATCAAGAAGTATAAATTGTGTAAATAAGAAAAGTTTTATTTTTAGACATTATGAATATTAACATCAATAAATATTATATTTACCACGGTTAAATGGTAAATCTGGTAAATAAGGCTAAACAAATATTATTATAATAATATAAAATTACCCTAAAATGTTTCCTATTCCTATTTGTTGATACATATACTACTGTTTCCATCCTCGGGTCAATTTTGGGACCCCATGGATCCAGTTGGGAGTGATGATGACACTTTATATTAATTAATTTAATGTAAAGACAAAAATGACATAAACAAATATCTTTTAGTAAATTAATTTTTACATAGGGTTATATAATTTATAATTTATAATATATATATTATTTAAATTTATAATATGATTTCATACATCATGGTTATTCATTTATAATTTTTAGACATCATATAATTAAAATTATTTTTGCCACAAGAATTATGTAGTGTTTACCTCATTAATAAATAATTTAAATAAATGCGATTATAAAAACTAAAACAATATCCAAAACCAATCGAATTACAATTGGATTATTTTAATTCGAACATGAATCATATTAACATTGATTTTAATTTGTTTGTTTCATTTTGAAATTGAGAAAAAGTTTATAATAAAAAATTCTTTCACACTTTCTTAAAGATCTTCTCCTCACCCTTATAAACATCCCTCACATAAAACTAATTACTAACACCTCTCAATCCCCTTGGATCATCCACATACAACCCAAATACGCACCTAAGATCTCTAAATTTCTATTAGAATCCTTATCTTAGGCATAAGGCACTTCAACTAAACCTTTTTGTTCAAACCAACTAGTGATACCCAATTTAAAGGTAACGTCTTCTCTTAAGACCTTTTGTTTTATTTTACTTATCCAAACCCTAAACTATTTTTATTATTTTATTTTATAACAAAATTACTATCCTAAATATTCTAGTTTTTTTTATGATAAGATTTATAACTACACTTAAAAACACCTCCACCTAATGGGTAAAGATCATACTGTTTCTGTGGATTGAAAACTAACGCCTCACGAAACGATGATTGTTCAATTATCTCCGACCACCTATTATGGTGTATATTATGATGGAACTGTATTTATATATGATATATTTTATGTTTATGTTCTATTTATTCTTCTGTATTTATAATTTATAGAATAAATTTATGGTTTCCATTATTAGTCATCGTGATAATTGAATTTGAGAAAGTACGGACTACCTCCCCCTCTAAGTGATATGAATCTTTCATACCATACGTGGGATGTATAAATAATGGAGTTAATTAAATTATATATGATATTATACTATAATTAAAATCCACTACGTATCATTAACTTTTCATTCAATTAAAATACAATGTAGTTATAAAAGTAGTGTTCATGCGTACGTACGACTTACCATCTCCATGAACGGTGCATTTAATTTTGTATCTCCAAATGTTATGTATTATTATAAATACATATATATATATATATATATATATATATATTAGATATATATGATATTAATATCATTAATATCATTATAATGATAGTGGGTTCTTGACCACATGGACAACATGTAATTATAAGTTGTTCATTTTTTACTCAAGTAACAAATATCGACGAAATGACCATTGTTAACTTAAACGATTACATAATTTTTATAACATGGTAATAAGTGATATAAAAGAATAATAAAATTGAAAAATGGTTCTTAATAAAGTATAAATTAACTTATGTTTATTATTCTAGAAGATCAAGGAACAAACAATTCAAGTCGGACACGATGTTAGGGATTTCTTATCTCACTTTTAATTCTGTGAGATTGCCATTATTCACCACTAATTTCTTTCATATGGTGTATTGTGTACTGCCATTAGATATATATTAACATGATCCTATTTATATTAATGTTATATTGTGAATCATTTTGGGGTTATTAACTTTTGGTCATACGACTCAATTTATTACAATGTGGTTTGAGATTTTTATCTCACTTTTTATTACAGTGAGATTCATGATAAATTTTCAACTATTTCCTTTTGTGTGGTGTATGTAATGCCCATGATTGTATTCAATGATTAATATAGTTATAATTATCATTATTTACATCTTCATTTTATGAAATTTATTTTATGGGTTGTATCTTTCGTAAGTTACAAAATCGGGAAGGGAACATTTTAACCCAATTTCCATTCCTTGGGATAATCTTTTAATTCATAATTATATCATGTTATGATTATGTGTGCATTCACTATTTATTTTGTTATGTTGTAATTTGTACACCCATTTATGTGGATATAATTTCGAAATACATAATCACTCAATCGATAAATTCTTAAGTCTTTGATATGAACTAGATAATAGTTATTTTAACTCAATTTTCATTCATTGAGTTAAACATACAAGTCATTGGTTTTGTCTAAAAAAGAATATCTGTGAATTTCCTAAGATTTATTTACACTGAATATATAATCATATTTAGTGTATTTATATTTGTCACACATTATTATGTAATTTATTTATACATAATCTAAGGATATAGTTTTTATAAAGGATTTTGTCTCAATTTACATTCTACTGAGTCTTCATTGTAGTTATGCACCCATTCACTTTTATTGGGTGTATATATTATTTATGGAATATTATATCATGAACCCCATTATTCTCATGATATTATAATGTTTGGATTTAATTTTATTCCTCAATTATTTGTATTCAAGCATATTTCATTTGGTTAAGAACTCTTTAACTGAAATATTGTTTTAAAGATTTATTCTTATAAATATTTCTCATTTATGTCCATGATTTCTAAATGAATTTCAGTATTTATTTATATTGGAATTAATGTATTAAAAAATTAATTACTCTAAAATATTCAATATGCAATGGGAAACGTTGATTCAAAAACCTCTTTATTAAATGTTTTCAATGGTATTAAAAATGGTTTGGACAAAGAATTGATTATGTAAATATCTTGAAATGATATATTGTGACGGGAATGTGGAAATGTAATATTTATTTTAATCTTCTGTTTTTTGTTATGAATATGTTTTGGATATCGGGCATAGTTTAAGTATACAGGTGGTTCTGTGATAAACCTAGGTCGGGTGAGCAAGAAATAGATATCCAATGCATTGGGAAACATAACAAAGGTAAATGTTAATGTTTCTACTAAATGATTTATTGAAGATACTATTATGGGTATTCCAATTGTGACTCCCAATGTTGTTGTGATAGCTACATTGTATGTATTGTAATGCCCCGACCCCAGCTACCCAGAGCCGATGCATTACTTCGAAACATTGGCATGATCACAAAAGATCATGTCTCGAAAGACCGATTAGTTTAGTAGCCTTGGAAACACTAGATACATTCGTAAATGTTACATTACATCATAAAGTGAAAAACTACAATAACAAAGTCTCCATAGTCCACACTCATATCCTCTTCTCACGATCCCTGCAGTTCATTCATAAAATACTTCTTCACATCCTAGAAACTATTAAAACATTGAATGGGGTGAGCTCAGATGCTCAGTAAGGATAACAATATTGCCGAAGCTTTCATAAATAATCATTAACATTTAAGGCAATGTATAACTAAAACAAAAGCCTTTTTAAACTTGAACTTTAACATAATATGGCAAAAAAATAAAATGAGATAATTCCATTTACTTACTCACATGGATATTCTACTAATCGAATAATCCCATGCAACATCAATAACCATTTTCATAATGATGGAATGCATAATGCCAGACTATTATAACCACGTAGCCAAGGCCTCATGCCAAGACCACAAATAAAATTTTGTCAAGGCCTCGTGCCAAGACACTAGTTTGTCTCATGAGACCTGCCGATGCATCGAGGATCTATAGCGAGCTCCACCCTTCACTTATTAAGTCCAATGCATTCCTCATATGAATAGGTTTAAACATATCATAAACCATAACATAATTGTATCACATAAAACATGCATAAAGGAAACATAACATTTCCACATTTCAATCAAAAAATATAAATACAACACATTGATATAATAAAAATGCTTTCAAAACCATTTTCAATACCAAAATAAAAGAAAGTTAAAACTTTGTATTTATTTTTCATTAAAAAATGATGGCTTGTAGAGGAAGCCGAATCTCAAATAATGGTCACGGAGGCGGAGAAGTCATTGTCGCCGCATAAGTACGGAATGAAAAACATTCCCTTTTGTCATTTAGTAAAACACTTCGTATAAAAAAGATTCCTTTTTTAATAAAGGTAAAATTCAAAGGGGTTTATACACCGTATAAAAGAAAGTTGTGTATAAAACCAAATATGCCTCAATGAAAGGGGATTGAGACGAAGTCCTTAAAAAGATCATTTTTTTATAAAGTAGGTCTATTATGTGTATTCACTATAATTACACATAAATAATTTAAAAATACAAGATAAGACATAATAATATCATGACATAATTTGAAAGTAGGAGATTAACCCAAAGAATGGAAATTGGGTTAAAAGTTCCCTTACCTTGCGTCTTGTCCTGACTCGACCGTTCTTTAACCTCCTGAATAATAAACTAGAGTTAATTTATATTTACTTAAGAACATTTTTTATGTTCATTATTCCATTTATATCACTTATTACCATGTTATGAACATTATTTAATTATTTAAGTTAATACCGGTCGTTTTGTCGATCTTTGGTACTTGGGTCAAAAATAAACTTCTTATAATTACATGTTGTTCATGTGGTAAAATATCCATTATATCCAGAATTATATTCATGATGTAGATATCATATATATCATATATATACAGTATATACATTCATTCATAATGTCACGTAACATTTAGAGGTAAGAAATGAAATGCATCGTTCATGGAGACGGTAAGCCGTACGTACGCATGAACGCTACTTTCATTTCTATTTCGTATTTAATGGAATGAAATCATAATGATATAAATTTATAATATAATTACAGTATAACATAGTGTATATTACCATTTACTCCATCCTTTATACATCCCACATATGGCAGTAACGATTCAAATCACTTTGAGGGGGCGGTAGTCTGCACTTCCTAAAATGAAATTATCGCGTTTTACCCATAATGGAAATCATAAAGTATTCCATAAATGAGAAATACAGAAGCATAAGTAAAACATAAACATATTATATATCATATATAAAAATAGTGACATCTTAATGGCCACCTTTGAAGGTGTTATATGAGTGTTGAACAATCATCGTTTCGTGAGGCAGAAATTTGCCATCCACAGAAACCGTATGTTCTCTAACCATTAGATGTAGGTGTGTGTAAGTGTAGCTCGAATACTTATTATAACAACATCCTAGTATATTGAGGATATTGGTGTTGTTACAAAAGAAATGAATAAAAAGAGTTTAGGGGGTTGGATAAAAAAAATGAAACAAAACAACATTAGAAAAGACATTACCTCAAAATCAGGTAACTCTTTTTGATTTGAGCCAAAGGCTTCCTTGGGAATAGTTCTGCCCAAAGTGAGGGTTCTAGGAGTAAGAGGGGGAAGTTGGGAGAGTATTTGGGAAGCGGTTGGCCGAGCCAAATGGCTTGAAAGTGTAAATGAGGTGGGAGAGGTGGGGGCATTTTATAAGTGGAGAGGAGGGGCTCTTTTGGAAAGATTGAAATGTTACATTATTATACAATGCTTTTCGTATTCTAAAGGTCCCACACTTATATATTTCGTGTCTAAGGTGATAAGGGTTTGAAATATCCTCATCCAATAGGCTTTGGACAACTTTAAGCCTTAGATTTTACATTATCTTTTCATTTTATTAAAATCGTTAAATAATGAGGTCATCGCTGCATCATCATGATGTAATAAATAATTTAATTTATTTAATGTCTAAAAATTATAAAAAAAAATACTATGATGTATGAAATCTTTTTATATTTCTAATGAATATTTATAATCAAAATTTGGACTTGTGTAACCCCACTTAAAAACTGTTTTAGTAAAAGAACTCATGTTTGTGTCATTTTTGACTTTAACATTAAATAAAAGGTATTTATGTCATTTTCCAACTAAAGTGGCTCCATGGGGTCCCCAAGCTGACCCATGGATTTTATTGGTCGGACATGACTCATCCAATAGGAGTAGGACAAGTTTAAAGCTCATATCAAATTATTAAAACATTATTTTTACCTTAAACAACACTAATTACCTCTAATCGCGATTAAGAACTTAAAAGTTACTATTCACCAAAAAATTATTTTGATCTCATTGAACCAAATTTTACTTCTTAATTAAAACCATGTATATAGGATTTTTGAAAATCAAATCACAGATGTGGTAATATTTCATTTAAACGAAAAATCAGTTATTTAACTACCACTTAGTGGTTTCACTATTCATCAAAAATTGAAGTTTTTCAGAACAATGCCAAAATTTCACCCTAAGCTATAATTGATATTCCGAATTCAAATATGATGTCTATTTTACAAAATTCCAAACATATAAGTTGCATTAATTAATTTTATAATTAATTCCCGCTGTCACAACAAATAGCGTGTTTCTAAGAAACAATTTATATCAAAATATTGGCAATTGTTTATGTCCGATTTCAATGTTAAATTAATTCTAATGACCACCATTGGATAAAATGGTAAAAATATATTCTAATTATACCTTAAAACCACTAAATAGTATAACTTATCACTATAAATTATTATGATTAAAAAAGTTGTTTTTAAGTATTTTTCACTATTCATAAAAAATTGGAAGTTCTCAGAAAATTACAAAAAATTCATCTTAGGATAATTTCGATATTACGAATACAAAAAGGAAGTCCATTTTGAAATATAAAATTTCTATAATATTAAAAAGTGGTTATTACTATTCATAACGGCTACTTTGATTAGTCGTGGTGTTTTAGGATTCGATGTTGCGTACAATGCAAGCTATTGCATTATTGAATGAGAAGAGTATCGTGGAAGCTCGGGGTGTTACATTCTACCCTCCTTCAATAAATTGCGTCCTCGCAATTTGAAATTTTTCTTTGAAAATAAAAGGTTAAAAAGATAAAATACCTTTGAGGAAAACCCACATCGGAAATAAGATTAATAAAATTTAGCCTTAATAAGAGGGAAAGGGAAATGAAAAAGTCACCACCCAAATATGATCTCAATTAGGAGAACATTGGTGGCAATTAGAGAAATATAATTGGAGGAAAAACGTAAATATTTGTAGGGAGTGATTGAGGTCATCAATTACAATCAATTATCAAATAGAGGGCCTCAAAGCCTTCAATCTATGTTGATTTAAAATATCATCAGTTCAACAAGAGATAAGGTATTAGGATAACACATTTTTTTGTTTTAATATCCCTTTACTAAAGTTTAAGAATTAATTTATTCATTGAATAAGAGATAGGTATAAATATATTTATGGTTGACAATTAGAGTTTCAACCTTCAACTCATCTTTCACTCAAAAAGATAATAGAACTCAAAAATATTAAACTTATCCTAATTGTATAAGGTTCCAAATGTTAACACATACCATTTAGATTAGTAAAATTATTTTGTAATAACCAGGGACTTTCTGTAGGCTAGTGGTAGGAAATAAAGACATGTCACACTAGATTGTGGGTTCGATTCCTGTATCTTTGTCCGACGCGACGGGTTATGCCCCACCCTGCAGGTTGTACTTTTCCTAAAACTATAGTATTATAATATTCCAAAAATAATCTTCAAAAATTTTTTAACCTTAAACAATACTATCCAAAGATCAACTTAATCCACTCCAACCTTTATAGTTATCCAAAATACCTCCGTCCAGACTTTCTCTAAAGGGTCCTTAAATTCCAAAATCTATTGTAACATTAGATTCCCTAAACAAAGTAAAGTTTATCTTATTGTCACATACTAAAAATATGATTTCCATAATCATATTAAAACATTAATGATAACCAACAAGTACTGCAGTACAATCTTTATATATATATATCACATTATTCTAATAACCAGAATATAATCCATTAGTCCAAAAGCACCAATACATTAATTATTCTGCTTCAACTGTAGTAACAGCATAAGATTGTCCTTGATCCCTAGGGCTTTTCTGAGGTAAGTTTCCCTGACGCTTAGGACATTCATTTGCGTAATGACCCATTTCTCTACAATTGTAGCATTCAACTTTGATAGCCTCTTTCTTTCCCTTGCAATCACGAGCCTGGTGACCCTTTTCTCCACATTTATAACAAACTCTCCTTCCTTTTAGGCAAGTACCAGGGTGATTCTTCCCACAATTATCAGATAATGGAAAATCCTTCTTTCCCTTTTTCCCTTTATCTGTCTCTTGTTCCACCGTTCTCTTCTTCTCTTTCTTTACTTTGTTGTCATAAGACTTAGAGAATTCCTTTTCTGTCTTGATAGCACATGGGACAATATCTTCGTATGATGAGAAGGATTGTGATACTAAAGCTCGACGTAGAAATGGTTTTAACCCATCAAAGAAATGATCAATCTTACTCTTTGAGTTACGTATATAATCGGAAGCATACCTCGCTAACCTTGTAATGTTAGCCTCATACTTTGCGACATTCTCATCATCCTTCTGCCTCAGACTCAGAAATTGCCTTTCCATATCTGCTCGATGGTCACGAGGAAAGTATTTTTCTAAGAAAAGCTCTTTGAACTCCCTCCATTCCATATTCGATACGTCATCATCTTCCTTTGTGTTTTGAATCAGCGACCACCCCTGATCGGCATCTCCAGTGAGGCGGTAAACTGCCAAGACAACCTTCTCCCTTTCACTACTCCCCAAGGCATGGAATATTTTCTCTAAGGAATTTATCCATTGCTCAGCTACTATAGGATTTGTACTCCCATTTAAGGTTGGTGGTTGTTGCCTCATGAAGCGGTCTAACATTGATCCTCCATGTTGCGGATCTGGGTGCTCCATACGAGTAAGGTTATTATTCATAACCTGAGTGAGTTGTCCCAGTATGGTAATAAGTTGACCAGCACCAGTTGTATCTCCAGCTCCACAATAATTATCTTGAGCAGGAGGGCAATCCCTACATGGAGTGCGTGCATTGAAACGATTTCCATTCCTTCCACTAGGTGCCATTTCTAAACAATGGCATAAACTATATTAGTTTATAAATCAAAATACATAATTCCATACTTGTAAGATACTTAACATAAATTGAACTATTTATGGATATAATCGATAAAAATGTTTTCATTGAGGAAGTATATACTCATAAACCTTCATAGTGGTTTATAAAGAAAATGAGAATTATCCAAAGCATTTCCCCCGGGAGTGTCATAACCAAGAGTGAAGCAAGGCCCGTTGTCGTGCACCAGTTCCCGTATGATTCAAGCTCAAAGCGGTGTTTTCGGGTTTTACCCCTAGGTACATCTGTGCTAGAGCCGCCTCTACCTGCTCGTATCCAGACAGGGATGTATTGCTCGGAAAACTCACAACACCTCTACAATACCAAAATTCTAGGAAGTTCTTCTATACTAATCCTCAAAGTCTATCTTTGGGCTATGTGCTCTAATCAGAGTATATCTTAATCTAGCTTCCAAGGTTAGTACTAAACTTCCTCTGATACCAGCTGTAATGCCCCGACCCCAGCTACCCAGAGTTGGTGCATTATTTCGTAACATTGGCATGATCACAAAAGATCAAGTCTCGAAAGACCGATTAGTTTAGTAGCCTTGGAAACACTAGATACATTCGTAAATGTTACATTACATCATAAAGTGAAAAACTACAATAACAAAGTCTCCATAGTCCACACTCATATCCTCTTCTCACGATCCCTGCAGGTCATTCATAAAATACTTCTTCACATCCTGGAAAATATTAAAACATTGAAAGGGGTGAGCTCAGATGCTCAGTAAGGATAACAATATTGCGGAAGCTTTCATAAATAATCATTAACATTTAAGGCAATGTATAACTAATAAAAATCCTTTTTAAACTTGAAATTTAGCATAATATGGCAAAAAAATAAAATGAGATAATGCCATTTACTTACTCACATGGATATTCTACTAATCGAATAATCCCATGCAACATCAATAACCATTTTCATAATGATGGAATGCATAATGCCAGACTATCATAACCACGTAGCCAAGGCCTCGTGCCAATACCACAAATAAAATTTTGTCAAGGCCTCGTGCCAAGACACTAGTTTGTCTCATGAGACCTGCCGATGCATCGATGAGCTATAGCGGGCTCCACCCGTCACTTATTAAGTCCAATGCATTCCTCATATGAATAGGTTTAAACATATCATAACCCATAACATAATTGTATCACATAAAACATGCATAAAGGAAACATAACATTTCCACATTTCAATCACAAGATATAAATACAACACATTGATATAATAAAAATGCTTTCAAAACCATTTTCAATACCAAAATAATAGAAAGTTAAAATTTTGTATTTATTTTTCATTAAAAAAATGATGGCTTGTAGAGGAAGTCGAATCTCAAATAATGGTCACGACGGCGGAGAAGTCATTGTCCCCGCATAAGTACGGAAAGAAAAACATTCCCTTTTGTCGTTTAGTAAAACGCTTCGTATAAAAAAGATTCCTTTTGAATAAACGTAAAAGTCAAAGGGGTTTATACACCGTATAAAAGAAAGTTGTGTATAAAACCAAATATGCCTCAATGAAAGGGGATTGAGACAAAGTCCTTAAAAAGATCATTTTTTATAAAGCAGGTCTATTATGTGTATTCACTATAATTACACATAAATAATGTAAAAATACAAGATAGGGCATAATAATATCATGACATAATTTGAAAGTAGGAGATTAACCCAAAGAATAGAAATTGGGTTAAAAGTTCCCTTACCTAGCGTCTTGTCCTGACTCGACCGTTCTTTAACCTCCTGAATAATAAGCTAGAGTTAATTTATATTTACTTAAGAACCGTTTTGATGTTCATTATTCCATTTATATCACTTATTACCATGTTATGAACATTATTTAATTATTTAAGTTAATACCGGTCGTTTTGTCGATCTTTGGTACTTGAGTCAAAAATAAACTTCTTATAATTACATGTTGTTCATGTGGTAAAATATCCATTATATCCAGAATTATATTCATGATGTAGATATCATATATATCATATATATACAGTATATACATTCATTCATAATGTCACGTAACATTTAGAGGTAAGAAATGAAATGCATCGTTCATGGAGACGGTAAGCCGTACGTACGCATGAACGCTACTTTCATTTCTATTTCGTATTTAATGGAATGAAATCATAATGATATAAATTTATAATATAATTACAGTATAACATAGTGTATATTACCATTTACTTCATCCTTTATACATCCCACATATGGCATTAACGATTCAAATCACTTTGAGGGGGCGGTAGTCTGCACTTCCTAAAATGAAATTATCGTGTTTTACCCATAATGGAAATCATAAAGTATGCCATAAATGAGAAATACAGAAGCATAAGTAAAACATAAACATATTATATATCATATATAAAAATAGTTACATCTTAATGGCCACCTTTTAAGGTGTTATATGAGTGTTGAACAATCATCGTTTCGTGAGGCAGAAATTCGCCATCCACAGAAACCGTATGTTCTCTAACCATTAGATGTAGGTGTGTGTAAGTGTAGCTCGAATCCTTATTATAACAACATCCTTGTATATTTAGGATACTGGTGTTGTTACAAAAGAAATTAATAAAAAGAGTTTAGGGGGTTGGAGAAGAAAAATGAAACAAAACAACATTAGAAAAGACATTACCTCAAAATCGGGTAACTCTTTTTGATTTGAGCCAAAGGCTTCCTTGGAAATAGTTCTGCCCAAAGTGAGGGTTCTAGGAGTAAGAGGGGGAAGTTGGGAGAGTATTTGGGAAGCGTTTGGCCGAGCCAAATGGCTTGAAAGTGTAAATGAGGTGGGAGAGGTGGGGGCCTTTTATAAGTGGAGAGGAGGGGCTCTTTTGGAAAGATTGAAATGTTACATTATTGTACAATGCTTTTCGTATTCTAAAGGTCCCACACTTATATATTTCGTGTCTATGGTGATAAGGGTTCGAAATAGCCTCATCCAATAGGCTTTGGACAAGTTTAAGCCTTAGATTTTACATTATCTTTTCATTTTATTAAAATCGTTAAATAATGAGGTCATCACTGCATCATCATGATGTAATAAATAATTTAATTTATTTAATGTCTAAAAGTTATAAAAAAATACTATGATGTATGAAATCTTTTTATATTTCTAATGAATACTTATAATCAAAATTTGGACTTGTGTAACCCCACTTAAAAACTGTTTTAGTAAAAGAACTCATGTTTGTGTCATTTTTGACTTTAACATTAAATAAAAGGTATTTATGTCATTTTCCAACTAAAGTGGCTCCATGGGGTCCCCAAGTTGACCCATGGATTTTATTGGTCGTCCATGACTCATCCAATAGGATTAGGACAAGTTTCAAGCTCATATCATATTATTAAAACATTATTTTTACCTTAAACAACACTAATTACCTCTAATCGCGATTAAGAACTTAAAAGTTACTATTCACCAAAAAATTATTTTGATCTCATTGAACCAAATTTTACTTCTTAATTAAAACCATGTATGTCAGATTTTTGAAAATCAAATCACAGATGTGGTAATATTTCATTTAAACGAAAAATCAGTTATTTAACTACCACTTAGTGGTTTCACTATTCATCAAAAATTGAAGTTTTTCAGAACAATGCCAAAATTTCACCCTAAGCTATAATTGATATTCCAAATTCAAATATGATGTCTATTTTAAAAAATTACAAACATATAAGTTGCATTAATTAATTTTATAATTAATTCCCGCTGTCACAACAAATAGCGTGTTTCTAAGAAACAATTTATATCAAAATATTGGCAATTGTTTATGTCCGATTTCAATGTTAAATTAATTCTAATGACCACCATTGGATAAAATGGTAAAAATATATTCTAATTATACCTTAAAACCACTAAATAGTATATCTTATGACTATAAATTATTTTTATTAAAAAAGTTGTTTTTAAGTATTTTTCACTATTCATAAACAATTGGAAGTTCTCAGAAAATTACAAAAAATTCAACTTAGGATAATTTCGATATTACGAATACAAAAATGAAGTCCATTTTGAAATATAAAATTTCTATAATTTTAAAAAGTGGTTATTACTATTCATAACGGCTACTTTGATTAGTCGCGGTGTTTTAGAACTCGATGTTGCGTACAATGCAAGCTATTGCATTATTGAATGAGAAGCGTATCGTGGAAGCTCGGGGTGTTACATTCTCCCCTCCTTCAATAAATTGCGTCCTCGCAATTTGAAATTTTTCATTGAAAATAAAAGGTTAAAAAGATAAAATACCTATGAGGAAAACCCACATCGGAAATAAGATTAATAAAATTTAGCCTTAATAAGAGGGAAAGGGAAATGAAAAAGTCACCACCCAAATATGATCTCAATTAGGAGAACATTGGTGGAAATTAGAGACATATAATTGGAGGAAAAACGTAAATATTTGTAGGGAGTGATTGAGGTCATCAATTACAATAAATTATCAAATAGAGGGCCTCAAAGCCTTTAATCTATGTTGATTTAAAATATCATCAGTTCAACAAGAGATAAGGTATTAGGATAACACATTTTTTTGTTTTAATATCCCTTTACTAAAGTTTAAGAATTAATTTATTCATTGAATAAGAGATATGTATAAATATATTTATGGTTGACAATTAGAGTTTCAACCTTCAACTCATCTTTCACTGAAAAAGATAATAGAACTCAAAAATATTAAACTTATCCTAATTGTATAAGGTTCCAAATGTTAACACATACCATTTAGATTAGTAAAATTATTTTGTAATAACCAGGGACTTCCTGTAGGCTAGTGGTAGGAAATAAAGGCCTGTCGCACTAGATTGTGGGTTCGATTCCTGTATCCTTGTCCGACACGACGGGTTATGCCCCACCCTGCAGGTTGTCCTTTTCCTAAAACTATAGTATTATAATATTCCAAAAAATAATCTTCATAAATTTTTTAACCTTAAACAATACTATCCAAAGATCAACTTAATCCACTCCAACCTTTATAGTTATCCAAAATACCTCCGTCCAGAGTTTCTCTAAAGGGTCCTTAAATTCCAAAATCTATTGTAACATTAGATTCCCTAAACAAAGTAAAGTTTATCTTATTGTCACATACTAAAAATATGATTTCCTTAATCATATTAAATCCTTAATGATAACCAACAAGTACTGCAGTACAATCCTTATATATATATATATCACATTATTCTAATAACCAGAATATAATCCATGAGTCCAAAATCACCAATACATTAATTATTCTGCTTCAACTGTAGTAACAGCATAAGATTGTCCTTGATCCCATGGGCTTTTCTGAGGTAAGTTTCCCTGACGCTTAGGACATTCATTTGTGTAATGACCCATTTCTCTACAATTGTAGCATTCAACTTTGATAGCCTCTTTCTTTCCCTTGCAATCACGAGCCTGGTGACCCTTTTCTCCACATTTATAACAAACTCTCCTTCCTTTTAGGCAAGTACCAGGGTGACTCTTCCCACAATTATCAGATAATGGAAAATCCTTCTTTCCATTTTTCCCTTTATCTGTCTCTTGTTCCACCGTTCTCTTCTTCTCTTTCTTTACTTTGTTGTCATAAGACTTAGAGAATTCCTTTTCTGTCTTGATAGCACATGAGACAATATCTTCGTATGATGAGAAGGATTGTGATACTAAAGCTCGACGTAGAAATGGTTTTAACCCATCAAAGAAATGATCAATCTTACTCTTTGAGTTACGTATATAATCGGAAGCATACCTCGCTAACCTTGTAATGTTAGCCTCATACTTTGCGACATTCTCATCCTCCTTCTGCCTCAGACTCAGAAATTGCCTTTCCATATCTGCTCGATGGTCACGAGGAAAGTATTTTTCTAAGAAAATCTCTTTGAACTCCCTCCATTCCATATTCGATACGTCATCATCTTCCTTTGTGTTTTGAATCAGCGACCACCCCTGATCGGCATCTCCAGTGAGGCGGTAAACAGCCATGACAACCTTCTCCCTTTCACTACTCCCCAAGGCATGGAATATTTTCTCTAAGGAATTTATCCATTGCTCATCTACTATAGGATTTGTACTCCCATTTAAGGTTGGTGGTTTTTTCCTCATGAAGCGGTCTAACATTGATCCTCCACGTTGCGGATCAGGGTGCTCCATACGAGTAAGGTTATTATTCATAACCTGAGTGAGTTGTCCCAGTATGGTAATAAGTTGATCAGCACCAGTTGTATCTCCAGCTCCACAATAATTATCTTGAGTAGGAGGGCAATCCCTACACGGAGTGCGTGCATTGATACGATTTCCATTCCTTCCACTAGGCGCCATTTCTAAACAATGGCATAAACTATATTAGTTTATAAATCAAAATACATAATTCCATACTTGTAAGATACTTAACATAAATTGAACTATTTATGGATATAATCGATAAAAATGTTTTCATTGAGGAAGTATATACTCATAAACCTTCATAGTGGTTTATAAAGAAAATGAGAATTATCCAAAGCATTTCCCCCGGGAGTGTCGTAACCAAGAGTGCAGCAAGGCCCATTGTCGTGCACCAGTTCCCGTTCGAGTCTAGCTCAAAGCGGTGTTTTCGGGTTTTACCCCTAGGTACATCTGTGCCAGAGCCGCCTCTACCTACTCGTATCCAGACAGGTATGTATTGCTCGGAAAACTCACAACACCTCTACAATACCAAAATTCTAGGAAGTTCTTCTATACTAATCCTCAAAGTCTATCTTTGGGCTATGTGCTCTAATCAGAGTATATCTTAATCTATCTTCCAAGGTTAGTACTAAACTTCCTCTGATACCAACTGTAACGCCCCGACCCCAGCTACCCAGAGTTGGTGCATTACTTCATCACATTGGCATGATCACAAAAGATCAAGTCTCGAAAGACCGATTAGTTTAGTAGCCTTGGAAACACTAGATACATTCATAAACGTTACATTACATCATAAAGTGAAAAACTACAATAACAAAGTCTCCATAGTCCACACTCATATCCTCTTCTCACGATCCCTGCAGGTCATTCATAAAATACTTCTTCACATCCTGGAAAATATTAAAACATTGAAAGGGGTGAGCTCAGATGCTCAGTAAGGATAACAATATTGCAGAAGCTTTCATAAATAATCATTAACATTTAAGGCAATTTATAACTAAAAAAAGCCTTTTTAAACTTGAACTTTAGCATAATATAGCAAGAAAATAAAATGAGATAATGCCATTTACTTACTCACATGGATATTCTACTAATCGAATAATCCCATGCAACATCAATAAACATTTTCATAATGATGGAATGCATAATGCCAGACTATCATAACCACATAGCCAAGGCCTCGTGCCAATACCACAAATAAAATTTTGTCAAGGCCTCGTGCCAAGACACTAGTTTGTCTCATGAGACCTGCCGATGCATCGAGGAGCTATAGCAGGCTCCACCCGTCACTTATTAAGTCCAATGCATTCCTCATATGAATAGGTTTAAACATATCATAAACCATAACATAATTGTATCACATAAAACATGCATAAAGGAAACATAACATTTCCACATTTCAATCACAAGATATAAATACAACACATTGATATAATAAAAATGCTTTCAAAACCATTTTCAATACCAAAATAATAGAAAGTTAAAACTTTGTATTTATTTTTCATTAAAAAAATGATGGCTTGTAGAGGAAGCCGAATCTCAAATAATGGTCACGACGGCGGAGAAGTCGTTGTCCCCGCATAAGTACGGAAAGAAAAACATTCCCTTTTGACGTTTAGTAAAACGCTTCGTATAAAAAATATTCCTTTTGAATAAACGTAAAAGTCAAAGGGGTTTATACACCGTATAAAATAAAGTTGTGTATAAAACCAAATATGCCTCAATGAAAGGGGATTGAGACGAAGTCCTTAAAAAGATCATTTTTTATAAAGAAGGTCTATTATGTGTATTCACTATAATTACACATAAATAATGTAAAAATACAAGATAGGGCATAATAATATCATGACATAATTTGAAAGTAGGAGATTAACCCAAAGAATAGAAATTGGGTTAAGAAGTTCTCTTACCTTGCGTCTTGTCCTGACTCGACCGTTCTTTAACCTCCTGAATAATAAACTAGATTTAATTTATATTTACTTAAGAACCTTTTTCATGTTCATTATTCCATTTATATCACTTATTACCATGTTATGAACATTATTTAATTATTTAAGTTAATACCGGTCGTTTTGTCGATCATTGGTACTTGAGTCAAAAATAAACTTCTTATAATTACAAGTTGTTCATGTGGTGAAATATCCATTATATCCAGAATTATATTAATGATTTAGATATCATATATATAATATATATACAGTATATACATTCATTCATAATGTCATGTAACATTTTGAGGTAAGAAATGAAATGCACCGTTCATGGAGACGGTAAGTCGTACGTACGCATGAACGCTACTTTCATTTCTATTTCGTATTTAATGGAATGAAATCATAATGATATAAATTTATAATATAATTACAGTATAACATAGTGTATAATACCATTTACTCCATCCTTTATACATCCCACATATGGCATTAACGATTCAAATCACTTTGAGGGGGCGGTAGTCCGCACTTCCTAAAATGAAATTATCGCGTTTTACCCATAATGGAAATAATAAAGTATGCCATAAATGAGAAATACAGAAGCATAAGTAAAACATAAACATATTATATATCATATATAAAAATAGTGACATCTTAATGACCACCTTTGAAGGTGTTATATGAGTGTTGAACAATCATCGTTTCGTGAGGTAGAAATTCGCCATCCACAGAAACCGTATGTTCTTTAACCATTAGATGTAGGTGTGTGTAAGTGTAGCTCGAATCCTTATTATAAAAACATCCTAGTATATTGAGGATACTGGTGTGGTTACAAAAGAAATGAATAAAAAGAGTTTAGGGGGTTGGAGAAGAAAAATGAAACAAAACAACATTTGAGAAGACATTACCTCAAAATCGGGTAACTCTTTTTGATTTGAGCCAAAGGCTTCCTTGGGAAGAGTTCTGCCCAATGTGAGGCTTCTAGGAGTAATAGGGGGAAGTTGGGAGAGTATTTGGGCAGAGGATGGCCGATCCAAATGGCTTGAAAGTGTAAATTTGGTGGGAGATGTGGGGGCCTTTTATAAGTGGAGAGGAGGGGCTCTTTTGGAAAGATTGAAATGTTACATTATTATACAATGCTTTTCGGATTCTAAAGGTCCCACACATATATAATTCGTGGATAAGGTGATAAGGGTTAGAAATATCCTCATCCAATAGGCTTTGGACAAGTTTAAGCCTTGGATTTTACATTATTTTTTCATTTTATTAAAATCGTTAAATAATGAGGTCATCGCTGCATCATCATGATGTAATAAATAATTTAATTTATTTGATGTCTAAAAATTATAAAAAAAATACTATGATGTAGTAAATCGTTTTATCTTTCTAATGAATATTTATAATCAAAATTGGGACTTCTGTAACCCCACTTAAAAACTGTTTTAGTAAAAGAACTCATGTTTGTGTCATTTTTTACTTTAACATTAAATAAAAGGTATTTATGTCATTTTCCAACTAAAGTGGCTCCATGGGGTCCCCAAGTTGACCCATGGATTTTCTTGGCCGGCCATGACTCATCCAATATGAGTAGGACAATTTTCAAGCTCCTATCATATTATTAAAACATTATTTTTACCTTAAACTACACTAATTACCTCTAATCGCGATTAAGAACTTAAAAGTTACTATTCACCAAAAAATTATTTTGATCTCATTGAACCAAATTTTACTTCTTAATGACATCCATGTATGTCGGATTTTTGAAAATCAAATCACATAAGTGGTAATATTTCATTTAAACGAAAAATTAGTTATTTAACTACCACTTAGTGGTTTCACTATTCAACAAAAATTGAAGTTTTTCAGAACAATGCCAAAATTTCACCCTAAGATAAAATTGATATTCCAAATTCAAAAATGATTTCTATTTTAAAAAATTCCAAACATATAAGTTGCATTAATTAATTTTATAATTAATTCCCGCTGTCACAACAAATAGCGTGTTTCTAAGAAACAATTTATATCAAAAGATTGGCAATTGTTTATGTCCGATTTCAATGTTAAATTAATTATAATGACCACCATTGGATAAAATGGTAAAAATATATTCTAATTATAGCTTAAAACCACTAAATAGTATAACTTATCACTATAATTTATTTTTATTAAAAAAGTTGTTTTTAAGTATTTTTCACAATTCATAAAAAAATTGGAAGTTCTCAGAAAATTACAAAAAATTCAACTTAGGATAATTTCGATATTACGAATACAAAAATGAAGTCCATTTTGAAATATAAAATTTATATAATTTTAAAAAGTGGTTATTACTATTCATAACGGCTACTTTGATTAGTCGCGGTGTTTTAGAACTCGAAGTTGCGTACAATGCAAGCTATTGCATTATTGAATGAGAAGCATATCGTGGAAGCTCGGGGTGTTACATGTATGTTATGATTTCCATAATTTACCTTTATTATTTAAAATTTTTGTGTCTTATTCATAAATCTTATGATTTCTTAAGGTATGATATGAGTGAAAAGTTTGGTTTCATTGATTTATATTTATTGATGACATAATGTTTTCCTTCCTTATTTTATAACCCTTAATGAGCTTTTTATGCTCATCCCAAGTTTTTGAAATGTTTTCCAAAGGAATAAATGATTAATAGGGTTAAGGATGGGATCAAGGAAAAGTCATGATGTCTAAAAAATTTAACTAGACATGTTTCTTTTTAAGATTTTTTTAGGAAAAAATAAATATTGAATAGTAGTGTCTACATGTAATATTCATGTTTTTATGTAACAGTTATGACCTTATTCTCTATAAATCTAAACCTCAAAATATTCTCAATGAAAATTCGTGACATAATTCATGATTATTTAATGATTAATGTCGAGTCCTTATAGTTGGTATCAGAGGCCAGTTTAGATAACATTAGAGGATAGGGTGTTTTTATGAATAAGTGACATAACTATAATGGATAGGATATTAGAAAGAGTCATTTATATATTAGATAAAGTGAATGAGTTTAAGATAACATGAATAATTATATATTAGTATTTACCCTCCTCTAAGATATTATATGATTATTTTACTAATATACTCACACTACCCTTTTTCATTTTATTAAATTGCTGGATCTAGTATGCACCAAAGTTACAATGCATGTGAAGGAAACTGTGCTGATTTTATGAATGAGAAACTGAATGAAATGTTAGCTGCAATGAGAAATATTGTGGTTATTCTCAACCAACACTATAGAGTAATTATTTACCACCTAAAACATGGTGATTTTTATAAGGCATAATATATGTGAGAAACAAAACCCTATGGAAGTTCAGGTAATAATCATAGTGGTATGTATGTTCAAAAACCTATCTGTTAAGGATGTGGAAATAAACAATATGAAAATGATTCAAAGGGATGGGATAATGATATAGATGAAGAAATGAAGGTCATAAAGGTTGAACCTTCCATGTAAAAAGGAAGCATCCAGTTGACTCTAGGAATGAGAAAGAAGTTCTTTTTGAGGGATCAGTTGAATGTTTTAAATGTGGTGTTCATGGTCATTATACAATCAGATGTCATATTAAAAAGTTTCTGGAATGGGATCACCATGATCATATAAATATATGTTTACCAATAAACAATTCCATTCCGATTGAGAATGAAGAAACTGACAATGGCCAATGAAAGGTATGAATTATTTCTTAAGATATGTTATTATATTATTTAATCTTAGGATATGACTCATGATTTTGAGTATATAAATGAAGTATTTTAGACTAATTTGGTAAATAATGGTTAATAGATCATGAATAACATTAAATGAATAAGAATTCAACATATTAGGGATTCAATAGTTATGATATATTTTATGATGATGAAATGATTATAGGTATTATGTCTATTTTGGGGAAGATATTACAATGGAAGACTTTTTATAATATGTGTAACAATGAAGTTTGATATATGAAAATGTTATTCAAGGAAGAAATTTTTCTGATGATTAATGGTGGAATTTTATTTTCGAAGAATCTATGTTTATATTTTGCATATATGGTGATTTTGGTCATTTATGGAAATGATTAACCTATCATAGAGAATTTGTGATTTGGTTAATTACACATCAGTATGAGAATTTAAGAGTAGTCAATTTTATTTGGAGATAAATGTAATGATTTATCTTGGAAGACTATGTGATTAAATACTTTTAATAATTGGGTTTCTATATTATTTTGGATTACATTTTAGAATTTTATGAAATTTTTATTATTGAATGATCTTTGTTGAATGTTGGGTATTTTATGATAAATATTTTGGATTAAGAGTTGTTTTTATTTTTGTAAAAGATTATCCTTTTTAGGGATAATCTGATCTTGTACTAACCATTTTAGTTTTGTTTAATGTCTAATAACATGGATAAAATTTAGTTTATCTTTTGTGGATTATTTTATTCTCTAGAAGTTGATTATAGTTCTTCCAATGTGAACACGCCTTCTTCAGTACTCATCATTTGTTGAAAAGATGAGTTTGTGGTATAAATCTAGTAAAGGATGAATGTTTACATGAGAAGTATGAATGTTTCCATTTTTTCTTATTCAGTCTCTTAAATAAATTTCTCAACCTTTTGAAAAGTAACTGAAAACAAAAACATTTTCCATTATATTTTCTTATTGGGGAATCACAGACCGTTAAACTCATCACAAGTATGTGATTTTCTGGTGGTTAACATTTTCCTAATCATGTTTTCTATCACTCTCCATCAGAATATGATGAATTTTTTTCTCTTCAATATCCATGATTTCATATAATCCTAATATATTTTGTCTTGGGTCACCTTTTTTATTATCTTTTTTTAAAGTGATAGTTTTATTTACTCTTTTTCCGATGTGGGAATTTCAATGAAGTTTCCAAATGCAATTTTAAAATTGCGAGGAAGAAATTCCCAGAAGGGGGGAAGCATGTAGCATCCTAGGTAAATAAATAAGATAACATTTTCATATTTATTAAAATTTGTGATTTAAATTTAAATTTAAATTTAAAAGAGGTGATATTTTCGATGTCGTACCCGATACGCAACAACGTCTATCTTTGAAATGTTATGTTTCACACAATGCTGAGTCATACTGAAAAATAATAATATAATATTATTTTTAATGGTAGTTAATTCCATGCCATTGTATTGGTAGGAATGGACAGAAATAACTACTATATTAATATACATGTTTATTAAATGTTTTTACATTTACACAATAAATTTTAGATGCTAGAAATAAGAAATGATCTGATTTTAAACATAATATACATTAAAAGATTGATTTAAATCCTTTTGATGTTGAAACCTATTTAAATATAGTTTCGTTCCATTTTATATGTTTTATTTGACCAAATAAAATTATTTTTCAGAATCTGGACATAAAAAAACGGTAAAAAAATGGTATTTTTTTGATAAAAATAAATTTTTTAGGAAAACTGAAAAATAATGTATTTTAATTTAAAACTGCCATTTAATTTAATTTATTTATATGGTTAGATTATCATTTTAATTGTTTTTAAAGTTTAATTACATTATGTTTTTAACATTTAATTCGATTTAGGTCATTCAATGTATTTTCAGTTTTAAATTGGATATAAACAAGTGTCAATATTTTGATAGTTATCATTTCATAATAACATGCTTTTTTTCACAGAGGGAATTAATTTTAAATTAATTTTTTCCACTTATTTATTATAAATTGGTAAAAATTGATTCCATATTTGGAATAAGGAGGTCCAAATTGTGCAAATATGTAACCTTTATTTTTAGACATTATGAATATTTACTTTAGTAAATATTTTATTTACCTTGGTTAAAAGGTAAATCTGGTAAATAAAGGTAAAAAAATATTATTATAATAATATTCAATTTTCATAACATGTGTTCTAATCCTATTGGTTGATATATATCCTACCCTGGACATCCTTGGGTCCATTTTCGGACCCCATGAAGCCATATGGGAGTGATAATGATACTTTATATTAATTAATTTAAATTAAAGACAAAAATGACATAACCAATACCTTTTAGTAAATTAATTTTTACATTGTGTTATATAATTTATAATTTAGACTATAAAAATTCTTTGGAATTATAAAAAAATTTCCTAAATCATGATAATTTTTTATAATTTTTAGAGAACAAATAAAAAATATTACCTATGACACAATAAAGATGTAGTGTTTACCACAATAATAAATGATTTAAATAAATAAAATTAAAAAAGTTAAAAAAATATCCAAAACCAGTCCAATTCATATTGGATGATTTTATATCGAATATCAGTCATCTTAGCATCGACTTTAATTAGTTTTTGACCTTTATAAATAAAAAATTATTATATTATTGAATAATATTTTCACACTTTCCTGAAGACCCCCTCCTCCCCATTATAAATATCCCTCACATCTAACCGATTCATCACACCACTAAAGCCCATTGGATCATCAAACACCTACCCAAATAAGCTATAAAAATCCATCTCTTCCTCTTATATTCTATACCTAAGGCATAAGTCACATCATGTAATTATTTTGGTTCAAACCAAAGGGAGATATCCAATTTAAAGGTAACATCTTCTCAAAAGGCCTATTGTTTTATTTTACATCACCAACACCCTAAACTCTATTTGTTATTTTATTTTATAAAAAAACACCATTATAATCAATATACTAGATTGTTTTTAGGATAATTATTACAAGTACACTTACACACACCTCCATCTAATGGGAATGAAAAAACTATTTCTATGGATGGAAAACTAATGCCTCACGAAATGATGATTGTTCAATTATATCCTACCACCTCTTATGGTTCATGTTATGAGGGAACTGTATTTATATATGACTTATATTATACTTATGTTTTATTTATTTTTAGGTATTTATTACTTATATCATAAATGTATGGTTTCCATTATGTTTAAATGCGATAATTTCATTTGAGGATGTGCGGACTACCGCCCCCACAAAGTTATATGAATCATTCATACCATACGTGGGATGTATAAAGGATGGAGTTAATGAAATTATACATGATATTATACTGGAGTAATAATATAACTATTTATAATTATATTTTCATTCAATTAAAATAAAAAGTAGAAATGAATGTAGCGTCCATGCGTACGTACGACTTAACGTCTCCATGAATGGTGCATTTTATTTCTTATCTACAAATGTTATGTACTGTAATAAATATGTATATATACAAGATATATATGATATATAAGATATATAAATCATCAATTTAATTTTAGTTATAATGGACTCTTAACCACATGGACAACTTGTAATTATAAGGTGTTCATTTTTTACTAAAGTACCCAAAATCGACAAAATGACCATTATTAACTTAAAGTATTAAATAATGTTTATAACATTGTAATAAGTGATCAATAGGGATAATAAACTTATAAAAGGTTTAATAATGTATTATAAATTAACTTAAGTTGACTATTTAGGAATAAAAAGGAACAAACAAGTCAAATCGGACATGAGGTAAGGGGTTTCTTATCTCACTTTTAATTCCATGAGATTTCCATTGTTCGCCACTAATTTATTGCAAGTGGTGTATTTTTTACTGCCATTTGAAATATATTATCATGATACTATTTATATTCATGTTATTATGTGAATCATTGTGTTTTCATTAACTTTTGGCCACACGACTCAATTGATTACAACATGGTAAGAGATTTTCATCTCACTTTTTATTCCCGTGAGATTCATGCTATATTTTCCACTATTTACTTTTGTGTGGTTATGCACTGCCCATGATTGTATTTATTGTGTAATATAATTCAATTTATTGGTACTTACATCTTCATTTTATGATACTTCTTTCATGGGTTTTTTGTTTCGTAAGATTCCAAATAGGTAAGGGAACCTTTTAACCCAATTTCAATTCCTTGGGTTAATATTCTAATTCCTAATCATGTCATGCAATGATTTTGTTTCGATTCTGTATTTATTTATTTATGTTGTAATTTCCATACTGATTTGTGTGGATATACTTGTTATACATATAATCACTCCATTGATAAATTCTCAAGTCATCGATGTGAACTTGATAAGTGTAATTTTAACCCAATTTCCATTCATTGAGTTAAACATCCAAGCCATTGGTTTTGTCTTAAAAAGAACATGTGTGAATTTAAAATAATTTCATTACACTCAATATCCAATCATATTGAGGGAATTTATATTTTTCACACATTATTATGTAATTGATTTATCTATAATCTATGGATACAATTTTCATAAGGTATTTTGTCTCAATTTACATTCCATTGAGACTTCATTGTCGGTATGAACTAATTCACTTTTATAGGGTTTATATACTATATTTTCTCATTTTATATCATGAATCCCTTTATTCTCATGAGAATATACTATTTCTATTGAATTTTATTCATCAATTTTTTTTTAATCAAGAACATCACATTTGGTTAAGAACTAATTAAATAAATATTGTTTTAAAGATTCATTATTAAAAATCTTTCTTAATATTGTCAATGTTTTCAAAATTGTTTTTAGTATTAATCTATATGGAAATTAATTTTTTAAATTATAATTCCTTTAAAATAATTAAATTGGTATGGGACACTTTGATTAAAAAATCCCTATATTAATGTCTTAAATGTTTTTGAAAATATTTTTGACAAAGCATTTATTATGTCAATATCTAGAAATGATATATTGCGGTTGGAATGTGGAAATGATATCTTTATTCTATGGTTGTGTTATGTGTTATGAATATGTAACTATTATTGGGAACTGTTTAAATATACGGGTGGTTCCATGATAAACCTTGGGTGGGTGAGCCTGAGATAGCTCTCCAATGCAATGGGTAATGTGACAGAGGTAAACGTTAATTTTTATCCTAAAAGATTTAGGGAATATATTGTGTTGGGTATTCTAAATGTGACTCCCTATGTAGCTGTGACAGCTTCAATGTATGTATGTTATGAATCCCATAAGTTACCTTTATGATTTATGATTTCTGTGTGTTAGTCGTAAATATTATGATTTCCCATGTTATGTTATGATTAAAAAGTGTGGTTTCACTGATTTGTATTTATTGAAGGGCTAATGTTTTCTTTCCTAATTTTATAGCTGTTGTTATAATTTTTATTCTCATCACAAGTTTTTGAAATGTTTTCAAAAGAAAATAAATATGAATAGGGTTAAGTATGGGATCATAGAAAAGCCATGTTGTATAAAATATGAAACTATAAATGTTTCATTTTATGATATTTATATTCTAAAAAAATGGATACTGAGTAGTACCGTCTACATGTAATATTCAAGTTGTTATGTAATAGTAATGGCCTAATTTTATAAAACTCTAATCCTAAAAATATCCTCAATGTGAATTCTAGAAATAACTCAATATTATTTAATGTTTAAGGCTGGGTCCTTATAGTTGGTATCATAGGTTAGTTTAGATAACATTAGAGGTCTGGGTGTTCGTTAAGAATAATTGACATAAATATAATAGTTTGGATTTTAGAAAGAGTCATAGTTATTTTTGATAAAGTGAATGAGTTTAAGATAATATTAATAAGTCTATCATAGTATTTACCATCCTCATAATATATTATACTATGATTTTAATGATATAATCACATAGACCTATTTGGATTTAGTAAATGGATATATCTAGTAGGCACCAATGTTACAGTGGATGTGAAGAAAACGATGACAGTTTTTTGATATAACAACTGAATAAAATGGGAGCTACAATGAGAACTCTTATGGTTATTCTCAAACATCTATCTAGAGTCATGATTGACCACTTGAACCATTGTAATTTTTATAAGTCATCATATATGCGAGAATAAAATCCATATGGATGTTCAGGTAATAACCATAATGTTATGTATGTTCAAAAGCATATGTGTTAAGGATGTGGAAATAAACACATAGGAAATTTTTTCAAATGGATGGGAAGCTGAGATAGATGTGGAATTTAAGGTTTATGTTATTAGTATTTTCATGACTTATTATGTACTCCCGTTACTTATTTTATATGAAATGTTCATAATTTGTGTGAAATATTAATGTTTCAATACTAAGTATAATTTTTGATCATTTTTAGAAGTATTCCAATTGATTAATCTTAGTATTTTATTTATAACTCTCACCATAATGATTCAAATTGTGTGGTTATTATTTTTTATGATTCCATATTTAATATCCCACATATCATTATAATGAACAAGGGGCCAATTCTGCCATTTGAAGTCTCATATGGGCCAGACAAGATGACCCAAAGAATATGTGAAGAAACTGGTCTAGCCCTGATGATTGAGTTACTGGTCTCACTCCTGAAGCCCAAATTGTGTAAAACTCCACCATTTGTTTTTTTATCCTAAATATTCATGGGTAAAACTTTCAGGTCCCAACACTATGAAAAAGGGGCCCAAATAAAGCTTTGAAATCTAGCCCACCATTCTAGATGAGAATTAAAATCCGAAACAATGCATGACATATCACATGATGTCAGCATCAAATTGAACTGAGATTTTGCCATTTGAAAGAGACAATATAGGCGGCCTACTTTTTTGAAGAAATAATTTGGTTTTGAAGGCATATTCTTATTCAATAACCCTTTAACATTTGGACATCAAAAAGACTGGATTGAAATGGACAGATTAAAATTGTTTAATCATCTGACCATAAAATTGGATTCATATGATCCAATTCATTCAAATTTTGATAGTATTCGGACAAAATTATTAACTACATATTCCAATAAGGAAATATTTCTATATTCTTCTGTTTATATGTCCAAATCATCGATCCAATTGGACTGACAGATTGGGAATGCAAACAGTCCACTTCCTTGGGCTATAAATGCATCCCCCCTCTCCTCAAAATGGGTTGGCATTTCAGACGAGTGGAGAACATATTGTCACGACCAACTCCTTTACAATGTATTGTGAGGACCTTCCATTCTCATGTTTTCAGTTTATATACCCTTCCTCCGCCCTTTGATTCCATTAACTTTTGTCGTGTTCTTCGTTTATATTCTTGTAGGTTTGTGCATTGTAATTCTGTTTTAATGCAAGTTTTTCTTAAATTTATATTATTTTCATAAAAATTCATTATATTAATATTAATTTTCTTAAAATAGATTAAATACAGTTTAATCCCCTTCCCTTATATTGCTTTCCCATTTAATCGAAAGTCCATTTTTTTAATTCACATCATTTTTCGTGTGTGTGTGTTTGACGCACAACTCTTTTCTTATCCCTTTATATTTATTCTATTATCAAATTATAATCATAATCATTATAACAATATTATTAAACACCCAAATGGATATGTAAATCTCTCATTGTGGTGATTCAAAATTTTGGGATGTTAAGTGATTGAGAGTATTTTCTCAATGAGTATTCGTTAATTTAACATTGTATATGTTGGACATAACATGTCATGGATTAATGACATATTTTGTTTAACATATGGTTTATAGGGATTATTGGAACCATAAATACACTACCATAAAAAATTAATGGTAATGATTAGAACCCTATGTTATATTAAGCCTTGTATTAAAACATGAACACTTAGGAATTCCAATCAACGTTAACTTGTTAAATGGGTGTTAATTTAAATAAGCAAAGCTTAAGAATATCACAAGATTAACTCCATAATGACGAACTCACCCCAATATTTATCAATTTGTTAAATAAAAGAGCATCAATAAATTATTTCATACGATCTACAAACAAAACTTCCAATTAGAATACAATTAACTAAAAACAAATGACTACTAAAAAGTATCATCGTAGAGGATTCGACCCGAGTGCTACTATACACATTAGGAGAGAACCAGAACCTTGACCGATCTATAGGCGACAATCGTCCGTGCGTTTCAAATGGATCTGTTTCCATATATGGTGCTTTAATTAGTCATTAGTTTCTGGTTATAAAAAAAACAAAAAAACAAAAAAATAATTACAATAATTTGAAAAAAAACACAATGAAAAACCCATCTTCTCTTAAAAATCATAAAGTGAAAAAAAATTCAAAGACAAACCCATTTTCCTCTTTCTAAAAAAATCTCTCGGAATTCCCCGTAGCCTTCCACACAATCCCTTGGATATTTTTGACCCTGAAATTGAGTGAACACTTTTCCAACTTAGCAGGAACATAAGATATAATCAAATATTTCAAGAACGAGTCCTTGTCCAACCAAATGAATTAGATATAGAAAATCCTAGGGAAAAAACACTTATTGAACTTTCTACCCCTAATATGAATTAAAAACCTCTTGGTATTCACTATCCAAACATAGAAGTTAAATTTGAACTCAAATCGGGTTCGATTCATCTTCTTCCTCCTTTCCACAGGCTAGCCGGTGAGAATCCACATCTCCACCTTAAAGAGTTTCTAGTAGTGTGATCTACCATGAAGACTCAAGGGGATTCTGAAGAAAAATTAAAACTCCGAGAATTCCCTTTCTCCCTACTGGACACTGCCAAGTCATGGCTTTACTACCTCCCTCCTGGTTCCATAATAACATGGAATTACATGAAGCGACTTTTCTTAGAAAAATTCTTTCCTACTTCTCATATTGCTTCTATCCGAAAGGAAATAAGTGGTATCCGTAAGTTCCCAATTGAACCACTCCATTAGTATAGGGAGAGGATCAAAAAGCTTTTTTCAACCTTCCCACATCACCAAAATTCTGACCAACTCTTGATCCAATACTTCTATGAGGGGTTGTTGTCAATTGAGAGAACACTCATTGATGCTGCAAGTGGTGGTGATTTTGTTGATAAAACTCCTGTAGTTGCAAGAGATCTCATAATTAAAATGGATTAAAACACACACCAATTACATACTCAAGCACATGCTCAAGGTAAAAAATCCCAAGATAATCAATCAATTGATCAGTCACAATGACCGAGTGGATGAGTGAACTTACAGGTCTTGTGCGACAACTGGTTGTGGCTACAAAATCCCCAACCTCTTATTCTTCGCAATCATTGTTTCCTGGACCTGTCAAAAACTGTCGAATCTGTAAATCTCTATCTCATCTAACTGGCAAATTTCCACAACTTCAAAAGGATCAATCCAATTCATCTAGACCAATGGAGCTCAATGTAGCGTATGCTCAGCAGAACACCAACCCTCAACTATTTGGTTGATTTGTTAGAATCTTAAACCAACTTCACTCTGAGCCCTTCTATTCTTCCTATAAAGAAGGTCTTAGGTATGGTAATCCCGTATATCAACCCCCGAAATTATCTACTAAAAACCAAAACCAGTTTCAATATGTTCAATGAGTTTTTAACTTCCCACAACCTTATACATTTATTCCTCAACCTCAAAGGAACAATCCTCCTCCTAGATTCCATTATCCTAGTGAGCCTTAACAATTCCAAAACCAATACAATCTCTTTCCCAGGAACAAAAATCTTGGTAATCCCAATCCGGGACAAGCCTCGTCTTCCAAGAAACCATTGGAAAGTGATGTTGATGATCTTTCCTCCTTCACCCGTTCTAGTCTCAAGAACAGTGAAACCCAAATTTGTCAACTTGCATCCCACCTTAGTCAGCAACAACCATCCAATTCTTCCTACCTTCCAACTCAACCATTACCCATCCCCAAGGTTAATGTAAATTCAATTTCACTTAGATCAGGAAATCAACTTTCTATGACTCAAGATAAGTCCTCCAACCCCCCTTTAAATGTTGACCTAGAAAATGAAAAGAAAATGAAACTTGAAAAGGAACCTGAATCCATTCCCTCACATCCTTCTATTACACATAATAACCCAATTCCTTTTCCTCATGCCATTTCTATGAAAAATAAGTCCTTTGAACCCGATCTTGAAATGCTCGACATGTTTAGACGTGTTGAATTCAAAATTCCTCTCTTAGATGCTATAAAACAAATTCCTAAGTATTCCATGACTCTCAAGGAATTGTGTAGCCAAAAGAGGAAACATATGACCTTCTAAAATGTTTCAACCCCAGAGTCCATATCCATTAAGTTCAATGATCTAGGGACCTTTACGGTTCCATGCCAAATTGGATGTTACAACTTTGATGATGCACTCATAGACCTATGAGCCTCAATTAATCTCATGTCCAAATCTATATTCTCCAAACTTGGTCTAGGTCCCTTAAATTCAACGGGTGTTGTCATTTTGTTAGCCAATCTACGAACAACCAGACCTAAGGGTATAATGGAGGATGTCCTTGTCCGAGTCAATTATCTTATATTCCCTGCTAATTTCTATGTCATTGACATGGAAGGTGAGATGACCTCTTCTCGATCTCCCATAATTCTAGGATGACCATTCCTCATGACTGCGAGAACCCATATTGATGTCCATTCAGGCATCTTATCCATGGAATTCAGTGACCAACTGGTCAAGTTCAACATTTTCCAAGCCATGCGATACCCATATGAGGACACTCTATATTCTCAATCCATGCTTTTGAGGACACTTTTAAGAGACAATTGAACCCCAATCCACCATGTTCTTCATTTTCTAATGACAAAGGATCTTCTGAAATCTGCACCAAGATAAAAAAAAGTCATAAATGGTGATGTTGTTGTGGACCTTTCATTCATAGAATCTATCAATCTATATGATCATGAAAACTCTATTAAATCTCACATCAACTCTGATCTCTATTGCTCCACCTTGGACAGTATTAAGTAGAATGAATCTAAAGCAACTGAAGTCCCTTCCTCCATTACTGAGTTGTCTAAAAAAATGAAAGATGAGACTGATCTAAAACCGCTTCCTAAACACCTGAAATATGCATTCCTTTTCCATGATCACTCATATCCTGACATTATCTCTACTTCTCTTACTAAAACTAAAGATTCCAAACTTGTTTAGTTGTTAGAGGGAAAAAGGCCATAGGTTGGACCCTAGATGACATACCAGGAATCATCACTGCCCTTTGCATGCATCACATCCATCTTGAGGAGTCATCCAAACTAATTAGACAGCCACAATTAAGACTAAATCCCCTCATACCCCGAGGAAGTTAGGGAAGAGATCACCAATATTAATCAAGATGGTATTATATAACAAATTTCTAATAGTGAATGGTTAAGTCCAATTGAATTTTGACCTAAGAAGGGTGGGATAACTATTGTCACAAATGAACATAGAGAGGTAGTCGCAACTCGGGTGAAGAAAAAATGGCGTTTGTGCTTCGACTATAGGATATTAAATGTTGAAACAAGAACGGATCACTAACCTCTTCCATTCCTTGATCAAATTCTTGAACGATTAGCCGGATTGTTACACTATTGCATTCTTGATGTATACCCCGGCTACTTTCAAATCCCAATCGCACATCTGGACCAAGAAAAGGCTACTTTCACATGCCCCTTTGGAACATATGAATATAGAAGAATGCCTTTTTTCCTTTTCAATGAACATGCAACATTTCAGTTGTGTATGATGAGTGTCTTTTCTAAATTCAATGAACACTGCATGGAAGTATTCATTGATGACTTCACCATTTATGGTGAGTCATTTGAATGTTGTTTGAATTCACTTTCTCTAGTCCATTAAATGTGTGTCAAGTGTAACCCTATGTTACATTTTGAAATATTTAACTTCAATGTTTCAAATGGAATTTTTTAGGGCACATGGTTACAAAAGATGGTATTGAAGTCGATCCAACCAAAACTGAAGTGATCCAATCACTTCCTGAACCCAACTCTATTCAAGACATCTGTTCATTCCTTGGTCATGCCGGTTTCTATCGGAGATTCATCCAAAAAATTAGTAGGATTTCCCTCCCACAATCTCTATTTCTCCAAAATCATTTCACATTCCATTTTGATGAGGATTGAAAGAGATCATTTTTTGAAATCAAAACTGCTCTGACATCCTCTCGAATAATCCAACCCCCAGATTTGTCCTTACCCTTTGAGTTTATGTGTGATTCTTCTGATAGAGCCTTTGGGGCTATTCATGGTCAATGAAGAGAAAATATTCCTCATGACATTTATTATGCCTCAATAACATTGGATGAAACTCAATCTCACTACACTATCACTGAAATGGAACATTTAGTAGTGGTTTTTTCCATAGATAAATTCTGGCCCAATCACTTAGGTGCCAAAATCATCATCTTCACAGACCATTCTTCTATAATGTTCTTACTCAAGAAAAATGATTCCAAACCAAGCCTAATAAGATAGATCCTAGTGCTCCAATACTTTGACCTTGAAATCAAAGATAGACCAGGAAAATAAAACTTTTTGGCAGATCACTTGAGTAGAATTTCTAATTATTCTCATTCTGAAATCATCTATCCGGAATTCCCCACTGAGCTCCTTTCACCTCTCACTCCAAAAATACCATGGTACTCCCCAATTTCAATTACATGGTTTCTGGTGTTTTTCCTAAAATGTTTTCAAAAGAACAAAAAATACAGTTGAAATGTGATTCAAAATACTATTTTTGAGAAGAAAATAATATTTGGAAAACTGGGGCTGACATGGTAATTAGGAGATGTGTCGAGGAAAATGAACATTTTTTCATATTAGAATTTTGTCACTTAATGCCTAGTGGTGGACACTTTGGACCACAAAGGACCTTCCGAATGGTCCTAGACTCTTGATTCTTCTGGCCTTCACTCTTCAAAGTCTCACATGAGTTCTATCAATCATGTCCCACATTCCAAAAGTTTGCACAATTTCATATAGAACATAAATGCCCCAAAAGCCTAAATTTTCTGTGAGATCTTTGATGTTCGGGGTATCGATTTCCTGGGACCATTTCCCCCTTCCAATGGATTATCATACATCATTCTTACGGCTGATTATGTTTATCGTTGGGTAGAGGACAAACCCACTAGAAAAGATGATTAACATATTGTTATTGAGTTCCTAAAGACACACATATTCTACAGATTAGGCACGCCTCGTGCCTTGATCCATGACTTAGGAACCCATTTTTGTAATAGACCCATTGAATCTATTTTGAAAAATAATGGGGTTATAAATAAAACTTCAACTGTGTATCACCCCAAAACAAATGTAATGGATGAAGATTCTTAATATAGAAGTGAAAAGAGTTCTTGAGAAGATTATAAAACCCACCAGAAAGGAGTGACATGAAAGACTTTGTAAAGCACTTTGGGATTACCAAACTGCCTATCTAACACCCTTTGGGATATCTCCTTTTAGGCTAGTTTTTGGTAAAGAATCTCATAAACCAGTTGAAATCCCACATAAGTATTTTTGGGCTGTGAAATCCTGTAATTTTGATTGTGAAAAACCTGGTGAAGAAATATTGTTGCAATTAGCTTAACTGGAGGAGCTTCGACTTGAATCCTATGATAATTCAAATGTGTACAAAGATAAGGCTAAGTTACTCCATGACAAACACATCCTGAGAAAGGTATTCCATGAAGTTAAAAAGGTAATGCTCTTCAATTCTTGATTTCAGCTTCACCCAGGTAAGCTTAGTTCTTGTTGGGAAGGTCCGTTTGTTATTATTAATATTTACCCATTTGGTGTAGTGCAAGTCCAAGACCCCTCTTCCAAAATGACATTCACGGTTAATGGACATCGATTAAATAATCACCATGATTGGACACAAAATCATGGATCAACATCGACTTCCACTGAATCCACAACTTCTCTTGTCAACCTACCACTAGATGGAGATGTCAACCCACCAAATCTAAACAAGGGGGAACCTATTTCCCTTTAACTCTATCTCTATCTCTTCCTCTCTCAACCACTGTTTCCTTCATCCTCTATCTTTCATTTTTTACCACTATCTTTATCAAAAAAATTCTTTTTATATTTCTCTTTTTTTTGGGTGTGTATTTTACAGAACACTAAAAAACCTAAAAGTATAAAAAAATGAAATAAAAACCAAAATACTCATACTTACTCACTTTTAATTTTCACATTTTGTCCAACCATTTTGATGAGTCAAAATACATGGTTTCAACTAATTTTTATTTATTTTCATCATTACATTGGATAATGAATTTTGTGTCAAAATTAACAAATTTTTAATGCTAAATTTTTAATTGGAAAATGATTTTCCCAAACCCTGAGGAAAAAAACATTCTTTCATGCCAAGGCCACCTATGGACATCTTTTCAAAATGTGTGTTTTCAACCCCATTTGTTAGTCTTGAGTTTGTGGCCCTTCGAGCTGAATCTCCAACTTTAGTGTGCATTAATATGATAGAGGCATTTTCTGAACCACATGAGAATCTCAATAGACAAATAGCCTCCCATTTCCCTTAAATTAATCCTCCTTTTTAAAGCGCCTTCGAGCCTATGAAACCGTTTCATTAATAGCCACATTAAAATCCCAATACCTTTTCCCACCCAATATCAACATGGATTTTCAATGCATAAAGTTTCTTGAAATTTATGTGTGGGGGATGGATTTAATTTTGGGTACACTTTGTTGATTTCACCATGTTATCATATGATTGTGGGAAATCATCCATTTCAGTGTGGGGGAGAGGATTTAATTCATTGTGTTTTTGGGAATATAATTTACTTTAATTTATATAATTTTGTAAATGTTATTTAAAAGTGTTCAAAAAAATCAAAAAAACAATTTTGGGTTGTTTCTGGGGAAGGTCAAAAATCACTCTTCCTCAACATTTGATCATGTTATAACTATTACAATTATTGTTGTGAAGAGATCAATTATGGGTTGGGATATGAGTGTGAGATCTTTTCCATTTTCAACTTTCGAAAAAAGAGAAAAAAAACAACCCTTTAATTATATTATTATTTCATTTGGACATGTTTTTTTGTTTTTAAATATTTCATCTTCTCATACCATTCAAATTTCCAACCTCTATTGTTTCATTCTTTACATTATAATTCCCTTTTAAATATGTGCTTTCATTTCCTTCCATGTTTTATTTCAAAAAAATGTGCATTGCTTTTTCTATGTTGGTGTTTTACCCATCTTCTTCTCTCTCTTGGATATTATATTCCTACCATACCATAGCCATAGAAAATCCCCTTAATAAGACCTCTTTATTCTTGTGCACTTTGGATAGGGATTGGAACCTTATAGCTCTTTCAAACTCTAAGATTTTCACTTTTGGTTGGTGAAAGAGTGAACCTCCACAAATTAATTTTATCATCTTGATAGATGTGAGTTTTGAGTGTCCGAATTTTCCATTTCTAAATTAGAGAATTAAAAAAATGAATTATTTTTTGAACTTTTTTTCTATAACAACTTGTATTGGAATTCAAAATTGATGAGTGAAATAGTCTAAACATTCCATGATTGGAGAAAACAAAATTCTATTATTTGTTGTTGAGTGAAAATGATTTTGTTATGTTTTAATATTTGTTCCACATGAGGACTTGCACAAGACTGAGTATGGGGGAGTTGAAGTTATTAATATTTTCATTACTTATAATATACTCCCTTTACTTATTTTATATGAATTTTTCATAATTTGTGTGAAATATTATTGTCTTAATACTAAGTATAATTTTTGAGGATTTTTAGAAGTAGTCCAATTGAGTCAGTTTTCTATTTTATTTATAACTCACGCCCTAATGATTATAATTGTGTGGTTATTGTTTTTTAGGATTACTTATTCAATGTTTCACATATCATTAGAAAAAATCATGGGCCAATTCTTCCATTTCAAGGCTCATATGGACCACACATAATGACTCAAAGCATTTCTGAAGAAACTGGACTAGCCATGATGATTGAGTTACAAGTCTCACTCCCGAATCCCATATTTTGTGAAAAACCACCATCTGTTCTTGATTAGCGAAATTAATCATGGATAAAAATTTCAGGGCCCAATTCTAATAAAAAGGTTCCAAAATAAATCATGTAAATCTATCCCACCATTTTGGAAGAGAATTAAAATCCGGACACTATGAATGACATATCTCATTATGTAAGATTCTAATAGGGCTGAAATTTTTCAATGTGAAAAAGAAGATATAGGTGGACGACATTGTGGAATAAATCATTAGGTTTTGAAGGCATCTTCATATTGAAAAACCCTTTTACATTTTAGACATAAAAAAGACGGAATCGAAATGGATAGATTAAATTGTTTAATAAGTCTGACATAACATTGGATACATAGGTCCAAATGCCTCCACATTTTTATTATTGACGGCCAACAGTATTATATAAATATTTTAAGAAGGAGATATCTTGGGATTCTTCTGTCTGGATGTCTGAATCGTTGAGCCAAGTGGAGGGATATATTGGGAATGCAAACAGTCCACTTCCTTGGGCTATAAATACATCCCCCTCCTCTCCATCAAATGGGATAGAATTTCATAAGAGTGGATCACATATTTTCATGACCAAAGCCTTGAAAAAGGCTTGGTAGGACCTTAAATACTCATGTTTTCACTTGAGATACCCTTCCTCCTCTATTTATTTCCTTTCATTTTTGTGTTGTTCTTCATTTATAATCTTGTATGTTTGTGTTTTGTAATTCTGTTTTAATGAAAGTTTCTTCATCAATTTCTAATATTATCATTCTACTTCTGTAGATTAATATTAATTTTATTAAAATATATTAAATGCAGTTTAATACCCTTCCATTATTTTTCTTTCTCATTCAATCGAATGTCCATTTTGTTTAATAATCATCATTGTTCGTGTGTGTGTTCGACTCACGACTCTTTTCTTATCCCTTTATTTTTCTTCTATTATTAAATTATAAGAATAATAATTATAGCCAGATTATTAAACACCCAAATGGCTGAGTAAATCTCCCATTGGGGTGAGTCAAAATTTAGGGATGTTAAGTGATTGAGAGTATTTGCTCTATGAGTATTCGTTAATTTAACATTGTAGATGTTGTATATAACATGTCATGGATTAATGACATATTTTGTTTACATGTGGTTTACATGGATTATTGGAACCATAAATACAATACCATAGACAAGTAATGGTAATGATTATAACCCTTCGTTATGTTAAGGCTTGGATTAATGCCTTAACACTTAGAAATTCAAATCAATGTTAACTTGTGAAGTGGGTGTTAATTTAAATTCAATATAAAGAAAAGCTCAAGGATATCGCAAGGTTAACTCCGTAATTATTAACTCATCCCAATATTAATAAATTTTTTAAATCAAAAATCAACCATAAATTATTTCATAAGCTCTGCAAACAAACCACAATCAGAATACAATTAACTAAAAACTAATGACTATTACAAAGTATCATCACCGAGGATTCAACCGAAGTGCTTCTATACACATTAGCAGATCACTGTAACCTTGACCGGTCGATTGGAGAAAATAATCCATATGTTTCAAAGGCCATAATGGAATAACCTGCCCTAGAAAAAGGAAGTATCCAGTTAACACTAGGAATGGGAATGAAGTTCTTTCTGAGGGACAAATTTAATGTTTTAAATGTGGTGTGCATGGTCATTATAAAAATAGATGTCATATGAAGAAGTTTCTGGAATGAGATCACCAGGATCATACCAATATATCTTTACCAATACCTAATTCCATTCATAGTGAGGATGAAGAATCTAACATTGACAAATTAAATGTATGGATTATTTCTTAACATATGTTTTCATATTATTTAATCTTAGGATATGACTCATTATTTTTTATGTAGGAAATAATTATTTAATATTAAGGTGGTAAATAATGGTCAATGGATCATGAAGAATGTTAAATGTGTAAGAAGTCAACATATAAGGTTTTTAAGAGCTTTAGTAGATTTTAAAATGATGATATTATTAACAGTATTATGGCTCTGTTGAGGATAGGATTACATTGGAATACTTTTTATAATATGTGTAACCTTGAAGTTTGAAATAAGGAAATGTTATTCAAGGAATAATTATTTTTCATGAGTAATGGTGGAGATTTATTCTAATAGAATCTATGTTTATATTTTTTATAAATGGTGATTTGGGTTATTTATTGAAATGATTAATTTATCATAGAGAATTTTTTATTTGGTTAATTGGACTTTAGTATGAGAATTTAGGAGTGTAAATTTTATTTGGAGATAAATGTTATGATTTATCATGGAAGACTTCTTGAATAAATCATTCTATGATTTGGGTTTCATCTTAGTTTGGATTACTTTGATTAATTTTATTGCAGTTGTTTATTGAATGGTCTTTGTTGAACATTGGGTATTATTTGAAATTTTTTTATAGATTAAGAGTAGTTTTTCTTATTGTAAAAGATTATTCTTTTTCATGATTATCTTATCTTGTACTAACCATTTTGGTTTGGGTTAATGTCGAAAGGCATGGGAAAATATATTTAATCTTTTCCGGATTATGTGATTCTCTAGAAGTTGATTATAGTGCTTTCAATGTGAACAAGCCTTATTGAGTACTCATTGTTTGGAGAAAATATGAGTTTGTGGTATATATCTAGTAAAAGATGAATGTTTACATGAAAATTAAGTATGTTTCCTTATGTTTTTATTAAATATCTTAAATAAATTCATAAACATTATAAAAAGTAACTTAAAACAAAAAAACATTTTCCGTTAACGTTTCTTACTGGTGAATCAAAGACCGTTTAACTCATCAAATGTTTGGGATTTTCTAGTGGTTTACATTCTTCTAATCATGTTTTCTATCACTCTCCATCAGAACATGATGGTTTGTTTTCTCCTCCATATCTACGTTTTCATAGAATTCTAGTATCTGTTGTCTTGGGTGACCTTATTGCTTATCTTCTTTTCTTTTGATGTGATAGTTTTATTTACACTTTTTCTGATGTGGGAATTTCAATGATGTTTCCAATCCTAATTTTAAAATTGGGAGGGCGAAATTCCCAAAAGGGGGGAAGGATGTTACATCTAGGGTAAATAATGATTATAAAATATTCATATTTATTAAAACTTCTGAATTAAATATTTATTTTACTTTAAGGAGGATGATATGTTCGATGATGTACCAGATACGCAACAACGGGTATCTTTGTAATATTATGTTGCACACCCCTTAGTCATACAAAAAATAATAATATAATATTATTTTAATTGGTAGTTAATTCCTTGACATTTTATTGGTGGGAATGGATATAATTAACTAAAATATGAATATACATGTTTGTTAAATGTTTTTACATTTACCCAAAAAATGTTAGAGGCGTAAAATAAGAAATAATCTGATTTTAAGCATAATATACTTTAAAAGGATGATTTACCTACTGTTGATAGAGAACCCTCGTTAAATATAGTTCTTGTCACATTCATATGTTCTATATAACCAAATAAAAATGTTTTTTAGAATCGGGAAACCAAAATTTATTTTCGGTAAATTTTTGTTATTTTTCTGATAAAATTCAATTTTTAAGGAAAAGTGAAAAATACTATATTTAATTTAAAACATACTTTTAATATAATTTATTTATATGGTTAAATTATCTTATTAATTGTTTTTAATGTTTAATTATATTATGTTTTTACCATTTAATCCAATTTTGGTCAATGTATGTAATTTCACTTTTAAATTGGATATAAACAAGTGTCAATCTTTAGATAGTTATTATTTCTTAAAAACCCGGTTTTTTGTTTTGATAGTGGAAATTAATTTTAAATTAATTTCTGCCATTTCTGTGTATGGAATCTAGGAAAATATATTCCATAATTGGAATCAGGATGTCTAAATTATATAAATAGGTAACTTTTATTTTTATACATTATGAATATTTACTTTAGTAAATATTTTATTTATAATGGTTAAAGGTTAAATATGGTAAATAAGGGAAAACAATATTATTATAATAAAGTAAAATTACTGTCAAATGTGTACTAATACTATTGGTTGATACATATCTAACCATGGGCATCATTGGGTTGATTTGGGGACCCCATGGAGGCACATGGGAGTGACAATGACACTTTATATTAATTAATTTAATGTCAAGACAAAAATGACAGAAAAAAATATGTTTTAGTAAATTAATTTTTAAATAGGATAATAAATGTAATATTTTACACTATAAATATTCTTTGGAAATATAAAAAATATTTCCAAAATCATGGTTTTTTTATGTTTTATACATCAAAGAAATAAAATTAATTTTGATGCAATGATGATAAAGTGTTTACCTCATTAATAAATGAATTAAATAAATATGATTATAAAAAACTAAAAAAATATACCAAACCAGTAAAATTCCTATTGGATTATTTTATTCGACCATGACCCATATTATCTTTGACCTTAATTAGTTTTGGTCTTTAGAAACATGAAATAATTATATAATAAAATATTATTTTCACACATTACTAAAGTGCTCCTCCTCCCCTTATTAAAATACCTCACTTTTAACTCATTCCTAACACCTCTCAAGCCCCTTGTATTGTCCAAGCCCTAAAAGAATAATCTCTAAAGATCCCTATTTTCCACCAAGTATCCTTATCTTAGGATGAAGGCACTTCATGTAAACCTTTTGGATCAAACCAAAGGGATATACCAAATTTAATGGTAGTGTATTCTCTTAAGTCCTTTTGTTTTATTTTATATCTCCAAACCCATAAAATCATTTTATTCCTTTATTTTATAAAAAAAATAGTATTTTAAAAATACTAGGTTGTATTTATGAGAAGTATTATAACTCCACGTACACACACCTCCATCAAATGGGTAAAGAACCTAATGTTTCAGTGGATGGAAAACCAACTCCTCACGAAATGATGATTATTAAATTATCACCTACTACCAATTATAGTGGATATTATGATGGAAATTTATTCATATATTATATATATTATGTGTATGTTTTATTTATTCCAGTTTATTTTCAATTTATAACATACCATAATGGTTTTCATTTAATTGAAATATGAAATAGAAAGGAAAGTTGCGTTAATGTGTACGTACGACTTACCGTCTTCAAGAACGGTGAATTTCATTTATTATCTCCAAATGTTAAGTACTGTTATAAAAAAATTTATATACTAGATATATATGATATATATTATATAGAAATCATCAATATAATTATGGATATAATTTAATCTTTTCCACATCGACAACTTGTAATTATAGGGTTTTTATTTTTTACTAAAGTACCAAATATCGATAAAACGACTGTTATTAAGTTAAGTGGTTACATAATGTTTATCACATGGTAATAAGTTATATAAAATGATTAATAAACATTAAAAATTGTTCTTAATCATGTATAAATAAACATAATTTTATTATTAAGTAAGAACATGGAAGAAACAAGTCATCTCGGAAACGAGGTATGGGGTTTCTTATCTCTCATTTAATTCCGTGAAATTTCCATTGTTCACCACTAATTTATTGCATGTTCTGTATTGTGTACTTAGACTTGATATATATTATCATGATCCAATTTATATTCATGTTAATCTGTGAATCATTTGGTGGTTATTAACTTTTGGTCATACAACTTGATTGATTACAACGTGGTAAGGGATATTCATATCACTTTTTATTCCCGTGAGATTCATGCTGTATTTGCCACTATTTCCTTTTTTTTGGTGTATGTATAGAACATGATTGTATTAATTGTTTAATATACTTCAATTTATCAGTATTTAAATCTTCATTTTATGATCCTTCTTTCATTGGTTGTATGTTTTATAAGATACCAAATCGGTAAGGGAACCTTTTAACCCAATTTCCAAACCTTGGGTAAATCTTCTAATTCTTAATTTTTTCATCCCATGATTATGTGTTTAATCACTATTTATTTATTAATTTTTAAATGTTAACTCCCCTTTTTTTTGATATAATTTTGATACACATAATCACTCCATTGATAAATTCACATGTCATCAATATAAATTTGATAAGAGTAATTTTAACCAAATCTCTGTTCATTGAGTTAAACATCCAAGTCATTGGTTTTGTCTTATAAAGAACATTTTTGAATTTCCTATGATTTTTTTACACATTATATAAATTCATATTTAGTGTATTTATATTTTTCACAAATTATTATGTAATTCATATATCCTTAATCTAAGGATACAATTTTTATAACGGATTTCGTCTCAATTTACATTCCATTGAGACATCATTGTCGTTATGCACCAATTCACATATATACAGTTTATATACATTCTTTTGGAATATGATATCCTGAGACTCTTTATTATCAGGATATTATAACGTTTTTATTGAATATTATTTCTATATTATTTGTATTCAAGAATATCTCATTTGGTTAATATCTCTTTAACAAAAATATTGTTATGCTGATTTATTCTTCTAAATATTTTTCATTAATTTCCTTGTTTTAAAAAAATTTGTAAGTATTTATTTATATGGAAATTAATGTTTTAAAATTATTATTCCTTTAAAAGAATAAAATTGGTATGGGACACTTTGAATCAAAAATCTCTTTATTAAATGATTTAAATGGTTTGTAAAATGGTTTTGACAAAGAATTGATTGTATCTATATATTGAAATGATATATTGTGATTAGAATGTGGAAATGTTATCTTTATTTTATGCTTGTGTTATGTGTTATGAATATGTTATGGTTATTGTGAATTTTTTACGTATACGAGAGCTTTTGTGATAACCCTTAGGTGGGTGAGCCCGAGATTGCTCTCAAATCCCTTAGGTAACTTGACAGAGGTAAACGTTAATGTTTTTACTAAGAGATTTGGGGAATATACTGTGATGAGTATTCCAAATGTTACTCCCTATGTAGATATGATAGCTACAATGTAAGTATGTTATTAATTCCATAAGTTACCTTTTATGTTTTATTATTTGTGTGTTTTATTCAAAAATTATAGGATGTCGTAAGTAATGTTATGATTTAAACGTATTGTTTCATTGATTTTTATTTATTGATGGGATATTGTTTTCCTTCCTTTTTTTATAACTCTTAATGAGCTTTTTATGCTCATCCTTTGTTTTTGAAATGTTTTCCACATGAATTAATGGCGAATAGGGTCAAGGATGGGATCAAGGAAAAGTCATGGTATCTAAAACATGGAACTAGACATGTTTCTTTTTAAGAGTTTTTATTTTATGAAAAAATGGATATTGAGTAGTAGTGTCTACATGTAATATTCAAGTTGTTATGTAATATTTTTGGCCTAATTCTCTAAAAATCCTAACCTGAAAAGAACCTCATTATAAATTCTTGACATTATTCAAGAAAATATAATGTTTAAGGCTATGTCCTTATACACATAGCCAAAAGTAACCATGTAGTTTCTGGGAGCTACCAAAGATCGAGTAATTTATATCATAGGTTAGTTATTATATCTCAAGCCATCACAACACATACACTGAGTAAGGATGCTCAATCCATCACATCGTATACAAGTTATACATATAGTGTCTCTTGATAAACTATATCTTGAATATATATTTTCCAAATAACCATAATCCATTACGGCCATCCACACATCTATATGGGTAATACTAACCTCTACGCATACCAAAACAACTATCTACTAAGAGAAGAGAGTGGGGCTAAAGGGGATAGCCTTCCATTAATCCTCTCATCGGGATGTTGGGGAACCCCCCCCCCCAGAGCTAAGAATCCCTAGGGTGTCAATTGCTCTAACTGATAAGGTTGAGTAGCGTATAACGACAACATATTACATGATATAATTGTAACACCCTGAGATTTTATGAGAATTATTAATTTTAATTTCATTTATGTCTTTTGTTATACGCTAAACCAAAATTATCTTGTTCTATACGCAACACCGTATTAGTTTGCAGTATACCCAACACTATTCTTGGATCGTGTTACAGACAATTTCAAGTTCGTTCGATAGTAGTTATTCTACGCAAAATTGAGTTTAAATATATATATATATATATATATATATATATTCAATGTATAAATAAAATATGGTTGGATTATGTTATATTCAACAACAAATGTAGCTTGCACTACACGCATCTCTGACTTGGCTTGCATTACATGCCATCATGACCTTCCTCGATAGTGTGTGTTGTACGCAATACTGGGTTTTACTAAACAATGATATATTGTTATAATATTATTATGGACCAGCCTTTATGAATAGTAATAACCAAATTTTGAATTTTATAACATTATTATTCATCTAAAACATTTTATAGTACATGGTACAAGAACAAAATACAATTTATAGGTAAAATAACTATTTTTAAAAAAATGCAGTTTTGCCGCCTTTTGATGGTGCACCCACTTTAAATATAGTTTTTGACATGTTTATAAGTTAAATTTGACAAAAAAAAATTCTTCTTTGGAATCAGGATATAAAAATTTACTTTGGATAAAATTTTCATATTATTCTGATAAATTTTATATTTTAATGAATTGTAAAGACACGCTATATTTTAATTAAAAACTACTTTTTTCATCGTAAGAATTTATATGGTTAAATTATAATATTTATTTGTTTTAAAGTACAAATAGAATATATTTTTACCATTTAATATAATATATTTCATTATCAATGATTTTACATTGAATTCAAAAGTAAAATAATTTCAATCTTCTGCAATTTTTTAACTTTTAAAACATGTTTTCTTAACAGCGGGATTAATTTTAAATTAATTTATGCAACTTATTTGATTTTAATTTGGAAAAATGGATTCTATATTTGGAATCAGTAGGTCAAAATTATTTTAATAAGCTACTTTTTATTTTTAGGCATTTTGAATAGTAACTACGGTAAATTTTATTTACCATAGTTAAAGGTAAATCTGGTAATTGAGGGTGAATATAATTTTATAAAATTACCCTAGAACTTGTCTTAATATAATTGGATGATTATATTATTCGCTAAATCATACTTGGGTCGAAATTGAATCTAATGGAACCCACTTATACTTGATTATGACCTTTAGTTTATTTAATTTAAAGGAATGTGAAATATGTCTCACTCAAACTTTAATAATTAATGTATTTCTAATATAAGGTTATACAGATTATAAATTCAGTTATAAATACTCTTTTGAAAGATAATATGTTTTTATTTATGATGGTAATTTATTTGTAAATTTTAAGAGTTATTTAATTACTTTATTATCTTATACATTAATGATGCAGAAATTATTTATTTAGTGGAAAATCAATAATATAGTTTTTAGTGAAATAGTAATACATATCAAAAGGCCCAAATATCTGAAAAAAACAATTATTGGTAGTGTATATATGAATCCTATTAATTTAATGGGCCAATTGTTCACCATTTGGATCCTTATAAAGGCGATTATGACACTTATATTATTTTATTTTAAATTATTCCAGAGTTGTCACCTTCATAAATTAATAAATATAACAATTTACATGTTGTGATTTTAAGATGATAAGTTATAGTAAAAGTATTATTATGAAATCTATGAGATTTATCTTCATTATATGATTTTATTTTTAATTTTTATGCAAAAAAATAAGTATATTAATTAATTATACAATAATGGTGTACTAATTATTTTATTAAGAGATATACCAAATAAACGGTTTTAAAAATATTAAAATAAATATTAATGAACTATTTAATGTGCTCCACAAATTTTCATGAAAAATTTGACATTTTATAAATCTATTAAATATTTTGGTTATAATATATCTTCTGTGTTGATTTTATTTAAATTAAAATAAATGAATAGTGTCCAAATTGACACTATTGTTATTATAAAAAAAATAGCATATTATAAAATATTTTAAAAATCACAAAAATATTTAAAATTTATAAATTAAAATTTATATGGTCTAAAATTTAATAAATAATACAATTATGGACAATTACCAACATATAAGTAATTATTTATTATAATTTAAAATTTAGAATATTATTACCACAAATAAAATTAAATAGATTATATAAGGATAAATCAAGTTGATAATGTTTAAAATAAATTCCCAACTTGTATAAATTTTATTGGTTGATGAGATTACAACACGATCTTATCTAATATTAGTATTTGAGTCATTTTGGAGGTTTTTATATGGGGTTGGAATTTATTATAAATTAATATTTCTTATAATTCTTAAGGTGCCCCTCTCCTCCCTTATAAAAGGGCACATCCTCCCTCTCTTCCACACACAATTTTGAGCATTGATGCTCGACCAAACTCTGAACATTTCACTACCCCACTTCCGTAGAAACCTTATAGAGGTACTGGTTTTCTCAAAAGACCAACTCTAGTCCCCTAGAAGAAGTTAAAAGGAGGCACTTCGAGAAAGAGGTAATACCTTCTACCGATTCATTCAAGTTTCTTTCTTTTTATACTTCTTCTTATTTAGTGATTTCATTATTAAGTAATAAAATTAGTATCCCTCATATACAAATAGGTTATTATAAATATGAAACAACCCAATTTCATCTTTTATCAATCCTATGGAAACAAAATCACAGCACATGCGTACGTACGGAATACTGTCTCCACATCGTTGTGTAATCTATTTTCCACCACCACCTTACATGGGTGGGTATAATGGTGTAAAGAATAACTACATATGATTATTATAACATCATACTTATTCTAAGATATTATATCATTCACTCCAATTCCATTCAATAAATATGGGAACGATATCATCGCTTGTGCGTTCGTACGGAATATCGTCTCCACGACGCGATGAGATTCATTTTCCACGTTAACAATTCAAGAATGATTATAAAGTATATATAATAAGTAATCATTAAATATATGACATGATAATGCTACTAGATTTATGTATATATATATATTTATTTCATATTCTTAATTCCATTCAATTAAATATGGAAATGAAAACAATGTTCATGCGTATATACACCTACCGTCTCCATGAACGTTGTATTTAATTTAATTTATATATCTATTATATATATATACTGAATATATATATATATGATATATAAACCATGATTAAAATTCTGGAATTAATTATATAAATATATAGGTAATAATAATATCAAGAACAACAAGTCCAGACACGTACGATAAATAAAATGATTTTACCCAAAACACAACATTAACATGGAACGAACAAAATAACGGGTAATATAAAGTCATAAGTGAACCATATATGATAACATAACAATTAATATGATTATTTAATAATAAAATTACATTATTTAAATCATTATACAGGAGGTTCAGATACGTACGAAGAATATTAGACCTAAGGTAAGGGATAATTTTGCAATCTCATTTTTATCCGAGATTTCGTAGACATAAGTATTTAGTAGGGATATGTTTATTATCCATGTCCATATGTTCTCAAAAATATTTTCATAAAATTTTTACATTTATTCCATGTATTTTTAATGTCATTTATACCTTTTTTAACTTTTACCACATCGTATGGAAGGAGTCTTTCTTTTTTTTACCATACGAGGTACTGTTTGAAATTTTCGACAAAAGTACGAGGAGATTGTTTTTTTAACATATACAGCATGAACGGAGTTTTAAGGTTTCATAAAACCTTATTTTAATGATGTTTAATCTAAATTATTTCATGGTTATTTTCAATGAAATCCTTTTCTTTCAAACATTTGTGGCATTTTGTGAAAAGAAAATGATTTTTAAGAAGAAAGGATGTTTTCCTCACGAATTCTTTTAAAGTGTTTTATCAAATCCATTTTCCATATAAGATGACATTATATCATATGTGTATTTTTCAAGTATAATATATCTATGATTTACATGGTTCAATATTTCTTATGATGAAACGATATCCATTTTTAATGGATTATTTTATTTTGGGATGATTTTTATGAAACCCATTTTTATTTTTATTGGTTATGATGAATGATTTATGTGTATGTTGTCGCACAAGTAGGAATGATTTCATTATGTGAATGGTTGTACCTATATCTGCTTCCAATTCATTGGGTAAATATTTATATCTCATGAGATAGACATGGTTCGAATGGTAAGCTAATCTGGTTCAGTGTTACAGGACTGAAAGGAGGAGTGAACTCGATTCAGAAAGGGAATTTGTCCACTATGATGGTCTTGGCAGCAATGCCATAGCTACTATGGAAATAATATCATGGGCTTAATTTTTTTCCACAATTAGAAGTTTCATTTCCAAGCTATTTTATCATGATTCATGTTCCATTATGATCCATTCCTTACGTACTATCATGATTTATGTCATTGATCAAGATTTTTTTGTTTAAATGTTATGTTCATGTTTTTATGTTCAAATGTATATGGTTTGTTTTATTTTCTCCATGATTACCCTTACTGAACAGTTGAGCTCACCCTTTATATGTTTTCTTTTCCCTAGGATATAAAGATATGTTTTAGGTAAGAAAACAAAAGGGGAAGATCTTTATGGGAGATTTTGAGGATCTTTCACCACGATTAGAAGATTATGTTTTGAGTATCCGAAGACACTAAACTATTACGGTCCCTGTGTGTTTGTTTTTTTATATATTAAGTATTTCGAAAAAGTAAAGTAATGTCTATGTACATCAAGCTTTGCGTCTCTACAGTTGGTATCAGAGTAAAGGTTTAGTAAACCTTTGGAAACTAGGATGTGAGAAATTTACTGAGACCCCAAGAGATATTTATAAGGTATGTATAGGGATGTCCCTAAGGTTATGTATAAGTATCAGTTATAGTTCTAGAATTACGGTAATAATCATAGAAATAAACCTAATATGTTAGATATTTAATGTACTCCCTGTTTATTATGCTGTTTTCCTTGCATGATTTTTTCCTCTCAAACTATTCTTTTTGGGTTTTAGAAAATGGATGGAAACATTAAGATTCAAGATAATGGAGGATATGATGGAAAATGGAATGATATTCTTCATGAGAAACCAAATGAAATGGGCTCTAGAAGTCCAGACATCGTTATTATTCCTAATCACAATCACATAATATGATCAATAATCTCAACTTTGGTAAGTTTCCCGACTCAGCTAAGAAGAGAAAGATTGAGTTTCATGATGATCATAGAAGACAGAAAGTTCAATTTCTCTAATGTAAATCATGTGGGAAGAGGCATCAAGGAGAATGTTTCAAAGGAATTGGATGATGATTTGGGTGCGGAAAAGAAGGGCAGAAATCCAGTAAGTGGAAAGGAAAATGTTCAGTTAACACCAGGGAGAAGGATATTGGTATTGCTACGACATCAAAAATGATTAGTTGTTTTAAATTTGGAATGTATGGGAATTATACAAACCAATTCCCTAAAGTAAAATCTCATGAAGAGAATCTGCATGGTCATATGGGTAGTATTTATGTGGATGATGATGAGGAGACTACAAATGATATATGAGATGAATGAAGTGTTGAAGCTTTGTCAATGGTTGAAAAAGGAAATGGAATGAATTATGTTTATAAAGAGTTATGTTGTATAGTTAACGGTACTATGGAATAAATAATCATGTAAGGATTATTACACTATTGTTTTCCTAAAGTAATTGTAAGTATATGTTGAATGATACCAGTAACCATGAAAGTTTATTCAGATATTTTAGGAAATACGATGATATGCGCATAATGAATAGATAAGGATAAAATAATATTTTTTATAGTATTCATGAGCTCATGATTGATATAAGGACTAAGTGATATCATGGATTGAGTATATAGAATTTTTGGGATTTTCTTATATGGAAAGAGTTATCTTTTAACTGCATTCATGTCTTCACTAAGGTTTAATTGTTATTCATTTTTCAAGAGAATACATAATTAAGGTATTCAGATGTCTGGAATGTGACTAATAAGATATATTTTATGATATATGGGGGATAAATGATGGTATTCACATGCTTTGTTGATGACATTTCTTGTAATTGTTATATTTATACTATGAGTTTGGACTGAAGTATTTTGGATAAGCCTAAAGATTGGAATGGATTATGTTCGACATAAGTTAGTATTGTTTAAGGCTAGAAATTTTTTTTCGATACATTTTCTGGAAGGTTATAATAGTGTAGTTTTAGAAAAAGGACATCCCATAGGATGAGCGGCTACCCATCTTGTCAGACAAGGTTGTGGAAATCGAACCCATAAACGAAGTGCGACATGCCTTTATTGCCTACCACTGGACTACAGGAAGTCCCTTGTTAGTAGAAACTAATTTTATTTTATTAATAAGTTTGAAAGATGAAGTATATGTCCATTGTTGGAATCCTATATTATTAACCTCACCATATATGGAATTATGTATATCTGATAAATTTTGAAAACCTTTTGTTTGAGACATGTGGAAAGACCCATCATTCTATCACATGATCTACTAACACTTCACGAATGACAAATTCAACTTCATTTCTTTAAGAGATGAAGTGGAAATTGTTCAAGGCATGAACAACGGTGAAATTTTACAGAAATAAAGTAAGTATTTCTTGTATTTCAAATTTTTCAACTTTAGGAAAATGATCTTGTAAACCAAAAATATTATCCTAGTGCCCTTATATCTGATAAATCAGATGGTATCTTTGATCATCACAAATTTATGGCTTTGTGATTGTTGGCGTTTTCATAGCCATTTTCTCTACCACTATCCATTAGAACATTATGGTTATATTTTTCTTCCATATCCATATTTCCACCTATGTTATATTATGTGGAAACCCAGTTATTAGTTAATTTGGGTAACCTCTACATTTCATAATTTAGTTTTTAAAGATCAGTTTTTGTATTCCTTTTTACGATGTGGGTTTCTATTAAAGAAACTTTCGAGTAGTAAACCATTTATAACTTCGACGAATTTTGAGGACGAAATTCATTTTAAGGGGGGTAGAATGTAACACACCGAGATTTTATGAAAATTATTCTTTTTAATTTCACTGATTTCTTGAGTTATACGCTAAACCAAAATTAGCTTGTTCTATACGCAACACTGTATTAGCTTGCAGTATACGCAACACTATTCTTGGATCGTGTTACACATAATTTCATGTTCGTTTGATAGTAGTTATTCTACGAAAAATTGGGTGTGTGTATATATATTCAATGTATAAATGAAATATGGTTGGATTATGTTATACGCAACAACAAATGGAGCTTTTACTACACACATCTCTGACTTTTCTTGCATTACACGCCATCACGACCTTCCTCGACAGCGTGTGTTGTACGCAATACCGAGTTTCATTAAACAACGATATATTGTTATAATATTATTATGTACTAGCCGTTATGAATAGTATTAACTAAATTTTGAATTATATAACATTATTATTCATCTTACACATTTTCTAGAACATGGTATGAGAACAAAATAAATATTTTGGGTAAAATAAGTATTTTTCAAAAAATACAGTTTTTCCTCCTTTTGATGGAGCACCCACATTCAATATAGTTTTTAACATTTTTCTAAGTTAAATTTGACAGAATAAAATTCTTATTTAGATTCAGGATATAAATATTTACTTTGGATAAAATTTTCTTATTATTCTGATAACTTTCATATTTTAATGAATAGTAAAAATACGCTATATTTTAATTAAAAACAACTTTTCTCATCGTAATAATTTATATGGATAAATTATAATATTGAATTTTTTAAAAGTAAAAATAGAATATATTTTTTCCATTTAATATAATTTATGTCATTAGCATTGATTTTACATTGAATTCATAAGTAAAAAAATTTCAATCTTTTGCAATGTTTTAACCTTTAAAACTCCTATTCTTAACAGTGGGATTAATTTTAAATTAATTTCTCCAACTTCTGTGAATTGAATTTGGAAGAATGGATTCAATATTTGTAATCAGTAAATTCAAATTATGTTAATAAGATATTTTTTATTTTTAGACATTATGAATAGTAACTACGGTAAATTTTATTTACCATAGTTAAAGGTAAATCGGGTAATTAAGGGTAAATATGATATTATAAAATTACCCTAACACTTGTCTTAATATAATTGGACGATTTTATTTTTCCTAAAATCATACGTGGGTCGAAATTGAATACAATGGAACCCACTTGTATTTGATTATGACCTTTAGTTTATTTTATTTAAAGGAATGTGAAATATGTCTCACTCAAACTTTAATAATTAAAGTATATTTAATATAAGGTTATACAGAATATAAATTCAGTTATAAAGACTCATTTGAAAGCTAAAATGTTTTTTTATTATCATGGTAATTTAATTGTAAATTTTAAGAGATTTTTAATTACCTTATTATTTTATAGATTAATGATGCAGAAATTATTTATTCAGTGAAAAATATATAATATAGTTTTTAGTTAAATAGTAATACATATCAAAAGGCCAAAAAATCTGAAAAAAACTTATTGGTAGTTTATATATAAACCTTAATAATCCATTGGACGATTTTTTGACCATTTGGATCTTTATAAAGGAGATTATGACACTTATATTATTTTATTTTAAATGATTTCAAAGTTGTCACCTTCATAATTTAATAAATATAACAATATACATTATGTGATTTTAAGAAGATAAGTTCGAGTAAAAGTATTATTATGAAATAAATGGAATTTATACTCATCATAGGATTTTATTTTAAATTTTTATGCAACAAATACGTATATCAACTAATTATACACATATGTTATACTAATTATTTTATTAAGAGATATATAAAATAAAAGGTTTTAAAAATATTAAAATAAATATTGTATGAACTATTTAATGTGATCCCCGAATTTTCTAGACAAATTTGACATGTTATAAATATATTAAATATTTTTTTTATAATATATCCTCTGTGTGGATTTTATTTAAATTAAAATAAATGAATGGTGTCAAAATTGACACTACTGTTATTTTATAAAAATAACATATTATAAAATTGTTTAAAAATCAAAAATTATTTAAAATTTATAAATAAATATTATATAGTCTAAAATGTAATAAATCATACAATTATAGACAATTCACAACATATAAGTATTTATTTATAATGATTTATAATATAGAATATTATTACCACAAATAAAATTAATTAGATTATATAAGGATATATCAAGTTGATAATATTTAAAATAAATTCCAAATGTGTATAAATTTTATTGGTTGATGAGATTACAACCCTATATCATCTAATAATTGTATTTGAGTCATTTTAGATGTGTTTATGTGGGTATGTAATTTATTATAAATTAATATTTCTTATAATTCTAAAGGTGCCCCTCTCCTCCCTTATAAAAGGGAACCGCCTCCCTCTTCTCCTCACACCATTTTGAGCCTTGAAGCTCAGCCAAACTCTGCCCAATGAACTTACCCACTTCCATAGAAACGTTATTGAGGTACTGGTCTTCTCAATAGATCAACTCTAGTTCCCTAAGATGAAGTTCAAAAGAGGCACTTCGAGAAAGAGGTAATACCTTCTACCGATTCATTCAAGTTTCTTTCTCCTTATACTTCCTCTTATTTAGTGATTTCATTGTAAAGTAATAACATAAGTATCCCTCATATACTGATATGATATTATAAATATGAAACAAACCAAATTCATCTTCTATCCATCCTATGGAAACAAAATCACTGCGCATGCGTACGTACGGAATACCGTCTCCATGCCGTGGTGTAATCTGTTTTCAACAACCACCTTACATGGATGAGTATAATGGTGTAAAGAATAACCACATATGATTATTATAACATAATACTGATTCTAAGATATTATATCATTCAATCCTATTCCATTCAATAAATATGGGAATGATATCATCGCTCGTGCGTACGTACGAATTACCGTCTCCACGACGCGATGAGATTCATTTTCCATGTTAACAGTTCAAAAAATTATTATAAAGTATATATAATAAGTAATCATGAAATATATGACATAATAATGCAACTGGATTTATGTATATATATATATATATATGTATGTCATCTACTTAATTCCATTCAATGCAATAAGGAAACGAAAACAGTGTTCATGCGTACATACGGCCTACCGTCCCCATGAACGGTGTATTTCAATTCATTTATATATCTATTATATATATATAATGAATATATATATGATATATAAATCATGATTTACATTCTGTAAGTATGTAAATCAAGATATAAGTAATAATAATATCATGGACAACAAGTCCAAACACGTACGATAAATAAAATGATTTTACCCAAAACGGTACTTTAACATTGAACTTACAAAAGAATGGGTAATATAAAATCATATGTGAACCATATATGATATCATAAAAATGAATATGATTCTGTAATAAGTCAATGACGTTATTTAAATCATTATACAGGAGTTTCAGATATGTACGAAGCATATCAGACCTAAGGTAAGGGATAATTTTATAATCTCATTTTTATCTGAGATTGCTTATACCTAAGTATTTACTAGGGTTGTGTTTATTATCCATGTCCATATGTTCTAAAAATGTTTCCATAAAATTTTAAATTTCTCCCATGTATGTTTAAAGCCATTTTTAACCTTTTTTTAAATTTACCACATCGTGTGGAAGGAATCATTCTTTTGTTTACCATATGAGGTACTTTTTGAATTTTCCGACAAAAGTACGAGGAGAAAGTTTTTTTAACATATACAGCATGAATGGATTTTTACGGTTTCATAAAGCCTTATTTTCATGAAGTTTAATCTAATACATTTCATGGTTATATTCAATTAAATCCTTTTCTTTTAAAATTGTTTCTCATTTTGTGAAAAGAAAATGATTTTTAGGAAGAAAGGATATTTTCCTCACGAAATCTTTTCAAGTGTTTTATCAAAACCATTTTTCCATCTAAGATGACATTATATAATATTTTTATATTTCAATTATAATACCTCTATGATTTAAATGGTTCCAGTTTTCTTATAATGAAACGATATCCATTTGTTTTTTATGGATTATGTTATGATGGGATGATGTTTATGAAACCCATTTTTATGTTTTTGGGTTATGATGAATGATTTATGTTTTTGTTGTGGCACAAGTAATAATGTTTTCATTATGAGATGGGTGGGACTTATATCTCCCTCCATTGCATTGGGTAATGACTTATATCTCATGAGATAGACATGGCAGGAATGGTAAGTTAATCTGGTTCAGTGTTACAGGACTGAAACGAGGAGTGAACATGATTCAGAAAGGGACTCTGTCCACTAATATGGTCTTGGCAGCAATGCCTTGGAAACTATGGAAATCATATCTTGTACCTAATGTTTTTCCACAATTAGAAGTTTTATTTCCAATCGATTTTATCATGATTGATGTTCCATTATGATCTATTCCTTACATACTTTCATGTTTTATGTCATTGCTCAGGATTTTGTTGTTTACACTTTATGTTCATGTTTTTATGTTCAATTGTATATGGTTTGTTTTATTTTCTTCATTCTTACCCTTTCTGAGCATTTGAGCTCAAGATTTATATGTATTCTTTTCCTGTGGATATAAACAATGGTTTTAGGAAATAAAAAAACGAGAAGATCTTTATGGGAGATGTTGAAGATCTTTTACCACGATTAAAAGAATATGTTCCGAGTTTCCAAAGAAACTAAACTATTACGGTCCATGTGTGTTTGTTTTTGTTATGTATTAAGTATTCTGAAAAAGTAAATTAATGTCTATTTACGTCAAGATTTGGGTCTCTACAATAATATACCTTAAAACAACACTATGGGAATTACCTTGTCCTTGAATCAACTACAACTAATGTCACTCAGACTGTAGGCTTCCACAACTAAGTCTAGATATCCGATAATCACAAAGAAATGTAAAGAGAACTGTAAAATTAATTTATCCATTTTTATTAGTTTCACTTTACGTTAATTAATTTTTTAACATTTTATTACAAATTTAAAACTCTACATTACCTTACATCAGCATCATAATAATATCCATACCCTCCACTCATAAGAAAACTGAGTCCAAGAATTCTCAGAATTAAAACCTTAGTATGGATTCCCAGCAAAAAAACCCCCATCAATCAACCATTATAAATATAATTACATTATTACATTCCATATCACTAGGTAATCTAGGAAACCATTATATGCATCCAAACTAAATGTGATCAACATGGTGAGTAGCTGAACAACTTGTCGGGTCTTCACTTCCTATAGCTGGACCATAGACTCATCAAACCATGAGAATCTAAACATGGATCGCATGTGGCATACCCCATACATCTTCACCTCTAGTGGAAGAAGAGTCACCCAAACCATCATTGACAAGCTGTGAGGAAAGGAAAGAAGATGAAAAATAACACTTCCTTCAGCAAAGAAACAGATTCAAATAAGCATCAAACTTCTATATCATCAGGTAATCCAAACTTCAACACATTCAATCATCTCAGTTGTCCTACTTGACGCCATGATGCGTCTCATAACACAAAGAGTCAAAGGATACCTAAAAACCAGGCCTCACTCCACCTTATACCACAACATCTCTCTAGGATCAACCGTCATAGACTCCACATTCAGGCCTCCCTACCCCACAGTAAGGCATTCAACCTTTACACACAACGAGCTCTCATGGCTCCAAAATAAAAATAACTATGACATTATAAGAAAAATGTAACACCCTGAGATTTTGGTGAATATTGTTTTCAAATTAAGAAATATATTGATATTTTTTCACTTAAGAAAATAATAATAATTTTTTTCACTAAGTCAAAAATTCCTTTTATACGCAATCCAAACATGGAATATGTTACATACAATCCCAACATGGAAGATGTTACCAGCAATCCCAACTTGGCAGATGTTACCTCAAATCCCAACTTGCTGTATGTTACAAAAAATCCCAACATGGTGTATGTTACATAGAAACAAAATGTTAGTGTATGTTACATACAAGATTGACCTTCTTCAATGTCTTGTGTAACATGCAAGACCGAGTGCAACCTAACTATAATATACAATTAAAAATATTATTATAATTAGTTATAATCTAGCCATTATGTTGCTTGATTTGAATAGCATTGATTAAGTTATTAAAATATGTTTTTTACAAAATTACAAGATGAGTTCATATGTTACCAATTAATTATAAATTAATATGAATCTATATTGAATTTAAAAGAAAATACCGTTATAGTGACACAATTATTTAAAAATATTAAATTAAATTAATTAAAATTGGTACGCTATATTCATATAATAAATATTTAATATATTTAATCAAATATTTCTGATATTTATCAAATAGATTTGACACATGTAATATAAGAACAATCTCAATTTTATGCTTACAACCCTATATTTCTATTAATCCATTTTTACCACCTTTTAATGGAGGAATCACATTAAATCCTATTTTTGGAACTTTTGTAGATTTATTTTGTTAAAATAAACATTATATTTGGAATTGAACATTAAAACTAGGTTAGGATAAATATTTTGTATATTTTTGTGAGGATTTATCTTTTGACGAATAGTTAAAAATATTGGAATTTAATTCAAAACAAATTTTACATCGAGTTTATTTATAAGGTGAAATTAATATTTAAATTTGATTAATAGTTAAGATAGATTACATTTTTCTCAATTAATTAAATTTGGGTAATTGGAACGAATTTCTCATTTATGTTAGATATAAAACATAGAAATTTTTTTGACCTTTTTAGTTCAAAAACCCATAGTGTCGTCTCGTTAGTGGGATTAATTTGAAATTAATTTATAAAAATAAGGTGACTAGAATTTTGAAAAATAGAATCCATAATCGTAATCAAAATAATTTGTAATTTATAATCCATTATACTTTTTTTTGACCATAATGATTCGTAAAGGTGATTAAAATTAAAAATAGTGGTCAAGACCAAATTAAGCATTATTATGTACAAATCCTTATATTTAGGACCCAAAATGACCAAGACACATGTAAAAAACACATGGGCCAGCCATATTTAGACATTATAATAAATTTTCTCAACTATTTTATATTATTTGTTTCAGTTTTAAAATTAAATACAATGATGTAATTCTCACTTCAAATATTTACAAGAGTGTCACTCCTCCTCCACAATAAAAGGCATCCACCTTTACCCATTACTCACACCTCTAAACCCTTTTATGATCAGCCTATATCATCATATATAGCCTCAATAAATTACTCCCTTATATATTGAATAATCCCTTTGGTTATAAATCTTATCAAGGAAAGAATTTTTTCAGAAAATAAAAGGACTTACTCGATTAAAAGGTAACGTTATCTCTCAATCTCCTTTAATTATTTTCCATCTTCACCCCATCCACTATATTTACTCCATTATTGTGTGACAACACCAGTATCCTACTTATAATAGAAATGTTTTATCCAATTATTTATTCCTAAACTTATATAAACCCACATTTAATGGATATTTAGCATATTTTTTATATTTATGGTGAGCTACTACCTCACGAAAAGATGATTTTTCATTTCCCCCTTACCACCAATCATGGTGGACATTATGATGGAAAGTATATTTATATATTTCATACATTATACTTATTATGTGTTAAATATTTTTTTAATTTAAAAAAAATATATATTTAAATTCCATTTGGTGTTCATACCATAATCTAGTTTTAGAATGTGTGGACTACTACCCCCCTAAAAACAATGTTATTAATTCACATAACACATGGAATATATTAATAAGGGGTTTGGTGAATTATTTGATATATATGATATATTAATTATATTTTTATGTGCGGACTACTACCCCCCTAAAAACAATGTTATTCATTCACATACCACATGGAATATATTAATGAGGGGTTTGGTGAACTTATTTGATATATATGATATATTAATGATATTTTAATAATTATATATATATATATGTCATTTACATTATTTCTCTCAATAACACAATAAAAATGAAAACAATGTTCTTGCGTACGTACTGTTTACCATCTCTATTAATGCTAAATTACATTTCATACATAATTACTCTCTAGAATATTATAATATAAATATATTGTACATACATGATATTTATATCATTATCTAAATTCTGTAATCATGATCTAATAATAAGGACCATGGATATAACAAATTAAGACAAAACAAAGTGAATATTACCCGAAGTTAATCCTTAACATAGGATCATTTACAACCAGGTATTATATTGCCATAATAAAACCATATTTGGTAATATATATAAGAATATTATTATTTAAAATATTTATAATAAATTAATATTTACTATAATTGATGATTTTATGAGTACAGAGAGAGTCAAGGCACAAGGTAAGGGGATTTCATCTCACTTTTATTTTTTATAAGATACATGTTATGTTCACCACTCATTACATTTATATTGTGTAAGTACAAAAAAGATAGTTTTCTATCTATGTTATAATTTAATTTACTGGTATTCACTTTCCCATTTTATGATCTTTCTTTCATGGGGTTTAACTTTTAAAAGTAACCAATTTTGTAAAATGTTTTGTCTCAATTTGCCTTCAATGAGACTCATTTGTTTTATTATTATCCTAAAATATTTTTCGTGGTTCATATATTTCCAATTTTTATAAAATATCATGAATCTAAATATTTTCTAAATATTCTATGCTTCATTTTATTTACTTTCATTTCATGTATAGTATGAACCCATGATACCATGTTATAAGTGTTTATTGAAAAATCTCATTACATTTTGAGATTTTTTATCTTTATCCTTCCTTTGAAGAAATATTATTATATATATCTCATGATTATTCTTGAGTTTCCTAATATTATATTATTTCATTATATACTCATGTATTGGTATCATATTCTACAATTTGGTATGTAAAATAGTTCAAAAATCATTTTTTAATAAATCTCGACATCACCATTTCTTTTGTCAGAAATATGTGTTTTCTAAAAAGGATTTCCAACAATATCACTCCGTTACACTATAATATTTAAAGTAAATTTTAACCCTTTCATACATTTACCAATATATTCCAGGTAACCTTCTATTATCATTCTAAAAAAATAATATTTATAACATTTTTATCATGAAAAAGGAATATTTTTCTTACCTCATACGACAAGAATAGATTTACTCACCATCATTTATTTTAATTGTAATTTTAATTTATAAAATGTTAATCTTCAAGAAAATGGGTTCAAAAGTAATTTTCAACGAAATATTTTTTAAAAAATGATTTTCATGAATCATTTATAAATTTCAAATGAAATGTGTTTTCAAACCATTTTCATGCCTTCATTAAAAGTATTCAACTTATCTTTAAATCAATGGTTTTAAAATAATTTTTAGGCTTTCATTAAATGCTTTCAAATTGTTTTCAAAGAAAATGGGTTTCAAAATGTTTTTGATCTTATTTTATATGTTTTCATGTAAAAAGTTTTTCAAAATGATTTTTACATTTTTTATATGTTTTCAAATCTATTTTCTATCAAACTGATTTTCAATTGGTTTTATGAATTTTAATTTGTCTTTAAACAAGAATGGATATTTTTCTCCAGAAATATTTTTGACGGATATTTCCCAAATTATTTTCCATCTGAGATGAAATATATTGATGTTAATCATGGCCTTCTAGGAAATTATCTAATTGATCCATTTATATTCTATCTATGAATGGGTTATGATTAATGTAACGTTCTTTATGAAATCTATTTCAATTTTACATGTTATATATTTATGTAATCCTTTTCTCTTTCATGGGTTGTGATTTTAATGAAATTATAACGAAACCTACATATTTCCACAATGTATGAATTTTTTACATGGTTATGATACCCATAAAATTTCATGGTTTGTGATCTGTTTATTTATGATCATTTGGATCATGTTTGTATGATTTCATTATGTGATGGGTGGGACCTATATCTCCATCCATTGCATTGGGTAATGTTTTATATCTCATTAGATAAACTAATATGGTATTAGGATTGAACATTGACTACTATGATGGCCATGTGAGTGAAACATGACTGCTAATATGGTATAAAGAGTAAACTCATGTTGTAATAAAGGCCATGAGAGTGAACCATGAATTCTATGATAGTATGGGTAGTGAACCCATACATCAAATATGGTCTTGAAATTGATTCCTTGTCTAATATGGAAATCATTATATACTTATGTGTTTTCCAAGAATCCATGTTTTATTCCAACGTTATGATTTCTTATCTTACTCTATCTATTTCATTTCCATTCATGTATTATTAGCTGCCAAGATGTTTTTTCATGATCTATGTTATGATCTTTGATATGCAGGGTATGATATTCTTTATTCAGTATCACATTTTCATAACCAGACAATAAATAAACATTTTTATTGATTTTAAAAAGGCCACTATATAAAAAAACCCAAGAAAACTTATAGTGGTATAAAGTTATGTAAACTCAGGGCATCATTGACAAAAACATTCATCACCTCCGTAGGAAAATAACCCATGAAAAATAAAATAAATCATACTTTGATTTGATGATGCCATATATACCAAAAAGTCTATAACCATGTTCCACTCTCTCCATGCATGATAGACCTTCATGTGGTTAACGATGAGTGTATTTAATTTTATAATAGTATATGTGATGTCCCAAGGGATACAACCCTTACCTAATAGAATATTACACAGAAGTGTCCCATCTGTATTGATCTTGAAACCTTAGAATAGAGGAGTCCATTGAACCCACCTTCCCAACCCTAGAATATTAGCCTGGTTGTTGTTTTAGTGATTCAGAATAATTGATTTCACCGATGGTGTCAATTGGTAATTAGGGAATAGTCGAACCAGATCTAAAAGATTTTTTTTTCATTCTGAATATTACAATTTTCTATTATCTCAATCGATGATAATGATGCACCATGTTTCTGGCCTACCAGATAGTCCAGTAACCAGAAATAAGAATGATGGTCCTATCATTCCTCTCAGACCCATGGGTATCCATACCCTAGAACCATGAGCTAATAAAACATTCCTACACCCCCTGAAGCATCCCTATGAAAGAACTCCTTGAAGTTCTTCCAAATACATATAGCCCATTTAGTTTCATAGAAATGATGACCCACTGTTTTATGATTAGAGGACCTGCACACCAGCCCCTAGAAGCCATATTCACACCCATACATTGAAATTTTTCATCAGAAGGTAGTTATTTTTTCCTCATTTGCCACAATAGATAATAAAATTTGGAAGGAATCTCCTTTCACCATAGAGTCACTCCCCACATGTGTTCATTTGACATGTCCCTTGTCACATGGACAAAATCCTTAAAAGAAAAAATACCAAACATCATTCCTATGAATATGAGTTTTCACATGTCCCTTATGCTAATCTTTATGCTTACATGACTCCGTAGTTTACCCTTACTGAGAATTTTAGATCACCCCTTTTATATTTCATTTACCTCAGGTTATGATGATATGTACTATGTTTGAGATGTCAAAAAAGGGATCTAGTCAAGAATAATATATTATAAGATGATGTAGCTCACATATGTACGAGTTTTTATGTTTCCCTATTTTCAAAGGCACTGTACCAACTACGGCCTTTGGGTGTCTGTCTGTATAATGTATAAGAATTATGTAAAAAATCATGTATTGTTAATTTTTGAACTATGAGGGTCGATATAGTTGGTATCAGAGAAACGATATAGTTAAACATCAGAAAATAGCAAGAGAAACCCATGGTAAGAACCCTAAGGACATGTATATGGATAAGTATAAGGTCAATTTCAGGTTTAGGAAAATGTCTTAGTATCTGGGTAAAGGATAGAGTAAGTGGTTTTCAAGAAATACTTCCCTTTCTAGATATTACATGTGGATGTGGATTTGGAACATATTTACCTAGGGGTAAAAACTCTGAAAAGATGTTGAATTCTTCACTTGGGGTAATATGGTACACAACAGTGGGCCTCGCCGCACATCTGTTTTGACACTAATGGGGGAGTATATTTTGGGAATTCCCAAACTCTTCATGAAATGTAATGATGGATTTAGATATATGTTAGCTATGAATGTACTAGGATAAACCTATGTTGTTGTCTTGATTTAAATATACTTTATGTGATTATTTTCATGAATATGTGGTTTTATACTATGAGTAGTATAGATCACAATATGATATTAGTTTTAGTCAATGGAGGGAACTATAAATACCCAGATTAATGATGAATTTTATGGATGATTTTATGATTAGTATTCATGTGCATTGACTGCTATAGTGAAATATGTCATGATGATGGCTCATTAGTTTCCACAGAACTTGATTAGAAATGTTTAACATAACCATATGTTGGACTCACCAAAGATGATAAAGAATAAGTTTTCTGAGATATCTTGTAATGGAGAGCATTGAGGAAACATGATTCGGTTTCCTCTACGTCAAGAATGTGAAAAGACTAAGAAATTTGAATGTCTTAGATGAAAAAGATGTTTTTTTGACTATGTAAAATTTGGACCCAAATAAATTTACTAAAATGGATAAATGATGAGTTAGGTAAAAGATATTTATTGAAATTTTTTCTTCCTTGTGTCTTAATTGAAGATTAAGTATTTTAAGCATGAATAAAAGGGTTATTATGAATCCAAATGTCCCAAGAGGAATGTTCCTAAATAGAATCATAAAGCTGGTATGGGCAATGGTTACATTATAGACGATGAGGGTACTATGAATTCATTGTTAAAGTAATGAGGTACTATTTTTAATTAATTAAGGAATAAGTAATTGAAGTATTCCTGTATTTGGATTCAAAATTTATGAATAATGAAGTATACCAGAATTGTTCTACTTATTTTTTTACTCAGTAGTTACAAGTTTTTGTGGGATTAGGGAAGTAATTTAATTATGAGATGAAATTTTGACTAAGGTAAGGTAACCCTTAATATGTTATTTAAATTAATATTATATATTATGGATAAGGATATATGGGATACAAAAATGTAAATTGGATAGTATTAATTACCTTGAAACTATGTAAGGACTAGTTTATTGGTGGTTTATAAAAACATTGATGATGTTTAAAAACATTTTATTTATGAAATTGATCCAATATAAACTGGAATTTGGAATCATGAATGTTTTTCAAAAGGATTTATAGTAATTAAGGTTGTTAACAGGATTCCATGGAATATAACATAAGGGAATTCACATGTTTGGAATGATTCAATAATGAGATACTTTGTGATATACAAGGGAATAAATGTAAATACAATTTCATGACTATCATTCTAATTTTTTAGATTTACACCTTCAATAAGGGCCATAAAGTTAACCATCCATGAAATGTTTAATTAAAACATAGGAGAAAGAATTTTCACACTGAGTTTTTATTGAAAACCATAGTTAAAAATCTATTTAGTGATTAACCTTATTTAAAGTACATCCATCTTATATGTTTTGGAAATTCTGTTATCATTTTTTTAGATAAAGAAAACATGTTTTTCCGGTGACGACCAATCTGGTCTTGTAAGGTTGTGGGTCTTGAACCCAATACCGAAGAATGATAAGGGTTTCACTCCAACCATTGGCATATGTGATGTTCTGGTTACTGTATATTTATTTCTAATGAATACATATTTATGATGAATAGATATTGTTACTTTTAATGTTTATCCATGTTGACTTTGACTAGAAATGTAGTTATACCTTTTCATTCTTTTATGGGCATTCAAATCTGTTAGAAAGGTATTTTAGTGACTTTTTGCACCAATATTAATTTCTCAACATTCATTCAATGAGGTAATAGATGTATTAGAAAGTTTTAAAAGCACAACCTAAAAATGAATTCTTTTTATAGGAATCTATCTAGAATTACTCAAAATTATGAAATTGATTGAAAGAAGTGTGTTGTCCTAATACCTTAATTTTTTTTGAATCAACGGATTCTGGAGTCCTTATATATTTATGTCATAGAGGACCTTATCCTTCATTAGATCATTCAATTTTTTGTGATTGATGACATAAATCATTCGTGATAAATATTTATTATTTCCCACTCATGTTTAATCTTAACTCCCAATATATGGTTTTCTTTTCTAGAAAACCAGTTATACGTTACATTGGGTAACCATTATGCTTCCATATTTCCCCTTTTAGGGGAATTTTAGAATCCATTTTTACAATGTGGGTTTCTATGAATGAAGCTTTAATGTATTAAATCATTGATAACCCATAAATATTTCAAGGGAGAAATTCATTTTAATGGGGGTATAATGTAACACCATGAGATTTTGGAGAACTTAGTTTCGAATTAATATAATATTTGTATATTTTTCCCTTAATGCATCATTTAAAATATATTTCCACTATGTCAAACATTCTTTTTACATGCAATCCCAACTTCGCATTTGTTGAATGAAATCCAGACATGGTTTATATTACACGCAATACCAACTAGGCTTATGTTACATAAAATAACAAATTGGAAATGTTTCAAGAAATCCCAACATAGTGTATGTTACACAGAACAACAAGGTTAGTGTAAATTACATTCATGATTTACCTTACTAGAAGGTTTGTGTAACACATAAGACCGAGTGTATCCAGACTATAATATATTATTAAGAATATTATCATAATAAGATAAAATCTATCAATTATGTTAATGGATATGAATATGATAGAACAATGTTTTAAAATATGTGGTTTAAAAATACATTTGGAATTCATTGGTTACCAATTAATTATAAATGTATATGGCATTCGATTGAATATGAAAGGAAAATTTCATTATACTCATAAAGAATAGTAAACCTAGTAAATGAATATAATTTCAATATGTAAGTAACATTAATATAATATATATGTTATAAATTCAATAAAATATTTTTAAAATTATACAATATATTCAATAGATTTGAGATTAGAACAAACCCAATTTTATGCTGAAAAAACACATATTTTTATTTATGTATTTTTACAGCCTTTTAATGGTGTACCCATTAGAAGTCAATTGTTTTGAAATTTTTGATATATTGTTTCATAATTAACATTATCTTAGTAAGGGAAATACAATAATTTGGGTAGGATAATTTCTTTATATATGCATGGTTATATATTTTATTGAATAGTTAAAATTCTGGAATTTAATTTAAAAGGTATTTTTCATCTAATTTAGTTATAAGGATAAATTATATTTTTAATTTGTTTAATAGTTTATGTTGATAATATTTTTACTTATTAATCCAATTTTGGAAACTTGAACCAATTTTAAATTTAAATTGGATATATAATCATTTCCATCATTTAGACATTGTTACTTAAAACCCAACATTGTAGTCCCTTAATCGGGATTAATTTTAAATTAATTTCTTCCTCTTATATGATTAGAATTCGGAAGAATATATCACATATTTGGAATCATAATAATTCATGATTTCCAATACGGTCACATTTTTTTGAACAAAATGATTAGTAACGGCGATTAATATTAATCATCATGTTTAAGGAAAATGAAGCTTAATTAGGTACTAAACCATATACTTAAGAACCAAAACGACATAGAAACATGTCCAAAACCAATTGGATGGAAATATATGGGCCCCATATTAATTTTATTTACCTATTTAATTGTTGTATCCACTTTAAACATGAAAAATGTTGGTGGAAGTGTCTCTTCAAATATAGACAAGTGTGCCACTCCTCATCCACTATTAAAGGCCACCACCTATACCCATTCCTCACACCTCTCAAACCTTATATGATCGGAAATTATCCTACCAAGTAGCATACCAGAAATCTTCCCATATACCAAAAATACTACCTTTTGTCAGAAATATTCTCAATTTATCCTTTTGGAAAAAACCAAAAGGAGGTACCCGATTAAGTGGTAACGTCTTCTCTCAAGATCTTTCTTTTATTTTCCCACTTCACCCCATCCAAGATCATTATTATATTATTGTGGGAAAACTCTAGTATCCAAAACATAATATAATGTTTTTATACAGATATTTATAACTACACTTACACACACCTACATGTAATGGATAATTAATATACTATTTCTATGTATGATGAATTACTGACTCAAAAAATGATGATTGTTCTTTTCCCTTTTACCACTAATAATGGTGGCCATTATGATGGAAAATATATTTGTATAAGTCAAATATTATATTTGGTATATATAACATAATTTTTAGTCCTTTTTGAATAACACTTTTCGTTACATTTCATTTGGTTTATTTATGAAAATCTCATTTGAGGAAGTGTGGACTACCGCCCCGGCAAAATGATGTGATTCATTCAAACACCACATTGAATGTGTTAAGGGAGGGTTTAGTGAAATTATATAATAGATATTATAAATTCATGCTACTGGAATAAGGATATATATATGTACATATATATATATATATATTTGTGTGTGTGTGTGTGTGTTAATTACAGTCTTTCTTTCAATATGTCGTTAAAAACAGAATCATTATTCATGTGTACGTACGACTTAATGTCTCCAAGAATGGTGCATTATATTTCCTACATCATTGTGATATACATTATTATAAAAAAATATACTGCATATAAAATTTTTTATATCATGAATTACATTATGGAATCATGATATACGTATAAGGATGAACAATATAACAAGACACATGTGAATAACAAAGCGAATATTACTCGAGGTGAAACCTTAACATAGGATCGTCAACAATATAGTAATATAATGTCATAACAAAATATTATACGGTAAAAGATAAAATAAAATCATTATTTAAATAACTTTTAATATTATTATATTTATTTTATATGAATCATGTACGAGTACAGAGAGAGTCAAGACACAAGGTAAGTGGATTGCATATCACTTTTAATTTATGTGAGATAAATGTTATGTTATCCACTCTTTCCTTTTTTGTGTTGTATTTACTACCCATTATTGTATTATATTTATCATATACTACAATTTATGTGTATTAAAATTTGAATTTTACTATCCATCTATCATGGGGTTAAACATTCCAAAGTCAGAAAATTAATAAAATGTTTTCTCTCAATTTTATTTCTCTGAGACTCATATTTTGTTATACTCCTAAAGTCTTTTACAAGGTGCATATATTTATATTTTTTATGAAATATCATGAGGCTTCCAAAATTCATTGTATTCTATGCTTTATGCAATTTACAATCTTTACATGGAGAGTATGAACGCATAATACCAAAATAGAATTGTTTATTGACACAATCTCATTAATTTTCGAGATTGTTTATTTTTATGCTTCCGTTGATGATATATTATGATAAAACTATCAATAAAATACATGAGTTTCATTTTACACTATTATTTCATTATATAATCATATATTGGTACCATAATCTCCTATTTGGTACATAATATAGTTAAAAAATCATTTCTTAGGAAAGCCCGGCATTAACATTTATTTGTTTGGAAATATATGGTTTCTAAAAAGGGTTTCCAAGAATATTATAACATTATCCTATAATTTTTATAATACATTTTTACCCATTATTACTTTGACCAATATTTTCAAGGGAATCTTCTTATCATTTTTTGGACAAGCAATCTTTCAAACCTTTCTATCATGCAAAATGAAAATTCTTAATACCTCGTACGTCATGTCCAAATTTACTCAACATCATTTCATTGAATATTCCACGGAATTTTTAAAAGGTTAATCGTTATGAAAAATATTTTAAAACTATTTTTGAAGGGATTTTTTTTAAATTTTTTCTTTCTTGTTTTATAATTTTCCAGGGAAAAATGTTTTCAAATTTTATTAATCTTTATTTATATATTTTCAAAGTATATTTAATGATATGGTTCTGAAAACATTTTATAGTTTGCTTCATATGTTTTCAATGTGTTTTCAAAGAATATTTTAAAATGGTTTGAAGCATATTTTATAATTTTTCATGTAAAAAGGTTTTCAAAATGATTTCATCTTTCTTTATATGTATTCAAAGATATTTTGTATAAAACTTATTTTTAAATTGTTTTAGGTATTAAATAGCCTTTTTAAAACAAGAAAGGATGTTTTCCTTAATTAATTTTTTTGAAATATATTTCAAAAATTATTCTCTATAAAATATGGAATCTATTGATGTTACTCATTCCCTTAAATGAAATGATCTAATTGTTCCATTCATATCCTTTTTATGAATTGGTTATGGTTAATTTCATAATATTTTAGAAATACATTTCTATTTAATGTGTTATATTTTTATGTAATACATTAATCTTTCATAGGTTATTCTTTCAATGAAATGATTTTGAATCCCATCACTTTCAAGCAGTTATGATACGTTTACAAGTTTATCATACCCATTTAATTTCATGATTTATGATATATTTATTTAGGATATTGTGACCTGTGTATTAATTATTTTATTATTTAATGGGTGGGACCAATATCTCCCTCCAACATATTGGGTAATGTTTTATATATCATTAGATAAACTAAGATGGTCTTGTAAGTGAAACATGACTACTATTATGGCCATGGGAGTGAACCATGACAACTAATATGGTATGAGGAGTGAACTCATGCTACTATGGTAGACATGTGAGTTAATGATGACTACTCTGAGTGTTTGGGGTGTGAACCCATTCTATCAAGAAGGTATTGGCAGGGATTATTTGACTACTAGGGAAATCATTATTTGCTTACGTGGTTTCCACAATTCCATGTTTTATTCCAAAATTATTCTTTATTTGATTATGATATCTATTTCATTATGATTCATGTCTTTTGAACTTCCAATGTTTATTCCATGATCCTTGTTATGATCTCTGATATGTAGGGTAAGAGGTTCTATATTCATTATCACATTTTATTACACTTATGATCGTGTTTATAGTAATATGTCTCCCTTGTTTACCCTTACTGATCATTTGAGATGACCCCTTCAATGTTTCCTCTACCCCAAGTTAAGATGATATGAACTATGTTTGATATCTCTATGAAGGATGAAAGTCAAAAATAACGTAGTGGGAGATTATGTAGCTCACATATGTACCAGTTTTTCTATTTCCATGATTCCATGTTTCCAAAGGAACTATACCATCTATAGTATTTGGGCATCCGTTTGTATGATTCTTAAGTATTCGAGATATATTATGTAATTTTAATTTTGGAAAAGAGAGGGTTCTTATAGTTGGTATTATTGAAAAGGTAAAATTAACCATTTGAAAATAGGATGAAAAAAACTCAATGCGAACCCTAAAGACTTGTCTAAGTATAAGTATAAGGATGTGTTAATGATTATGAAAATGTCCTGGAATTTTGGTGAAGGATAGATTGGATTGTTTTCTATAAACTCATCCATATCTAGATACTATAAGTGGATTTGGATCTTTTACAGATGTACCTTGGGGATACAACAATAAAAAGATATAACACTCTTGACTCAGGGTAATTTGGTACACATCAACGGGCCTTAATGCGTACCTTTTTGACACACCTAGGGGATATGTTTTGGGAATTCATAAACTCTTGATTGACTATCTAGAATGAGTTAGATATACATTATCTATGAATAACCCGGGATAAAACTATGGTGTTATAAATTATGGAAGGTGTCCTGATTTAGACATCCTGTAAGTAAAAATATTCATGAATATTTTGTTTTCTGCAATGACAAGTAATGCTCACAATATGATCCTAATTTTAGTCAATGGTGGGAACCAAAAAGATCTATTTAAATATTGAATGTGTTGGGATATTTTTTGTTGATCAGTTTACTGGGAGTATAACTCGAGTGAATGATTTCCTGATCATGCCTCATCAATTTTCATAGAACTTGATTAACAATGATTACCTTAACAAACTATCAGACTCACTAAGGAATTAAAAGAAAATGTTTTCTAAGAGTTCGGGTAATGGAGACCATGGATAAAAAAAAGATTCAGTTTCCTTTGTATAAAAAACTGAGGAATTAATAACCTAACAGAAAGTATTATAGGTATAAGTAGGTTTTTTTCTGTGTAAAAGAAGGAATCAAAGCAAGTGACTATACAGGAAAAATTAATAGATCGGTTATCAAAATAAATTCAAATTTTATCTTCCAAAAGTCATCATCGATGGTTATGTGTTTTAAGTGTGTCTAAAATGATTATTATGCAATGAAATGTCCCAAGAGGAATGCTACTAAAGTGAATTAGCAATGTGGTGTGAGTAATGGTTACATTGTGGATGTGGAAGAGATTAAGGATGGAAGTTGAAAGGAAAGAGTTTTTATTTTTAATGGATTAAGGATTATGTAATCAAAGTACTTATGTATTTGGATTCAAAAGTTATGAATGGTGAAATATAAGAGGATTGTTATAGTTATGTATTTTTCTATTTATTTACAAGTTTATTGTTGGACTCGTGATGTGATTTAATGACGAGATAAAATGTTGACTAATGGAAGGTAACTGTTAATTGGTTCTTTATGAAAAGATAATGTTATATGGATAATGATACATGGGATATGAATAAGTAAACTAGACGGTATTTATTACCTTGGAACTATGAAATGAATTATTGATATGTGGATTCTGTTATCATTGATGATGTTTATAGCAATTTTGTATTAAAATAATTGATCCAATATACAATGGAATAAAAAATCATGCATGCTTTATAAAAATTATTTATGGTAATTTAGTTTGTTACCATGATCCATGAGAATATACAATAAGGTTATTCACATGTTTGGAAAGTTATAACCAAGAGAAACTTTCAGATATATTAGGGAGTCATTATCAAGATGATTTCATTACACTCTTTCAAATGATTTGGATTTTCACCTTTGAGAAAGACATTAAGATTAAATATCCTTGAAATGTTTAAGTTAATATTCAGAGGAAGTATTTTTACACTGAGTTTTTCTTGAAAAAATCCATTAACATGATATTTAGTGATTAAATTTTTTTTCATGGATGCCCATAGTATATATTTTAGAAATTATATTAGCATTGATTTGGAAAAGTACATCATGTATGTAGACTGACAACCAATCATGTCCATTAAGGCAGTGGGTCTTGAACCACTGATCAAAGGATGATAAGGGTTTCATGCATACCAGAGGCCTATGCAATATCCTAGTAAATGTATATTTATTTTTGGGGAATAAATATTTATAATTAATCGATATTGTTAGTTCTTATTTTTATTCATGTTGATTTTGGATTGGAAAATATTTAGCCTTTTATATATTTATTGTGCCTTAAGATATTTTAAAAGTTTATTTTAGTTATTTTTGAATTAATGTTAATTAACTAACATTCATTCTATTAGGTAATAGACGTATTAGAATTTTTTAAAAGAACAAACCAAGAATGAAATAATGTTTAGAAAAATTTGACAAGAATTAGTCAACCTTATGAAAGTGGTATAAAAAATGTTTTGTCCTATTACCTTAAATTTTGTAGAGCCAATGGATTCTAGAATCATCAAAGATTTATGACTTTTATTCCCTCTACAATCCATTGACAATTCCATTGATTTTGATTGATGACCTCAATCACTCCGTATAAATATTTATGATTTTCCTTCATGCCCAATATTTATCCCTAGCATATGTTCTCCAATGTGGAAATACCATTATATGTAATATTGGGTAATCATTGTGGTTCCAAATTACCCTTTGATGGGAATTTTTATAATCCATTTTTATGAATTGGGATTCTATGAAAAAACAATTCATGTATTAAACCATTGAAAAACTAGAAGAATTTCAAGGGTGTAATTAATATTAAGGGAATATAATGTAACACCCATATATTTGGATATTTTTTTTAGAATTAATTAACTATTTTGATATTTTCCACTTCACAGAACATTGAAAAAAGATTTTCACCAAGTAAAACATTACTTTGACACTGAATCTTGACTTTGTGTTTGATACATGAAATCCCAACATGGAGTATGTTACATGAAATTCAAACATGTTGTATGTTACATGAAATGCCAAATTTTAATATGTTTCACATAATCACAATGTGTTGTATGTTACATAGAATGATAAGGTTATCATACATTACACGCTAGATTGATCTTCCATGATGTCTTGAGTAACACGCAAAACCAAGTGTAACCTAACAATAATATATTATTAAAAAAAATTTATAATGAGATAAAACAAAGACATTATGTTTAAGGATATGAATAACATTGAATAAATTATTAAAATATGTGTTTAAGAAAAATACAAGATGAATTCACATGATACCAATATATAGTAAATTAATATAAAACACAAATTAATATTAATAAGTGTATCGTAATAGTCACAAATTTGTTTTAACATAGTAAATAAAATTAATTATAATTGGTAAGTAATATTCATATAATACATATGTTATATATTCATTCAAATATTTTTGATATTTATCCAATAAATTTTATAGACATAAGACAAGAAGAAACCAAATTTCATGCTTCAAAACTATATTTTCGATTATCGCATTTTTATCACCTTGTATTGGTGAACACATTTTAAATATAATTTTTGGAACATTAATAGATTTATTCTATCAAAATAAACATTATATTTTTATGAAACAAATTTAAATTATTTATGGATAAGTTTTGTTAAATTTATGTAAGGTTTCATCTTTTAATGAAAAGTTAACAATACTGGATTTTAATTCAAAACAACTTTTTCATCTAATTTATTTATAAGGTTAGATTATATTTTTAATTGGTTTAATTGTATAGTAATATAATATTTTTATCAATTAAGAGAATGTTGGTCATTAGACCCAATTTGATATTAAAATTTGATATAAAAACATATCAATCTTCTGAAAATTCTTGCTTTAAAAAACCCTTATTGTCGACCCATCATCATGATTAATTTTAAATAAGTTTCCATCACTTATGTGATTAGAATTTTGAAGAAAGGATTACATATTTTGAATCAGAATAATTTATAATTTATAATAATATAAACATTTTTTTGACCAAAATTATTAGTAAAATTTAGTAATATTAATCACAGTGTATAAGGCCAAAATAATATTAATTAGGTACAAAACCTTATATATAAGACCAAAAATGACCATGAAACATATCCAAAATCCACTGGATGGACCTATTTAGACCCTATCATCAATTATATTTACCTTGGTCCATTATTGGATCAACATGAAACATGAAAAACGTGGATGTAATTCTCTATTAAAAAATTTACAAGAGTGCCACACCTCATCCACTATAAAAGTCCACCAACTCTACCCACTACTCAAAACCCTCAAAACATTTACTTTCATCAAATATATTTCCAAGTAATATCTAAACATTAATCCATTATAAATTTAAGCCACAATTTGGTCATAAATCTTCTCAAGTAATAATTTTTTTCATAAACCAAATGGAGCTACCTGATTAAGATGTAACATCTTCTCTCAAGTGCCTTTCCTATATTTTCTATCATTACCTGATCCACTCTATTTATTCAATTATTGTGTGAATAAAAAATTATCCTACTTATAATATTATGTTTTTAAATTGATATTTAGTAGTAAACTATAACCCATCGACCCCATTTACCCAGTTTTGGGGCATTATTACATAACATTGGCATTTTCATAAGAGATCAAGTTCCAAAAAACCAATTATTTTTGTAGCCTTGGAAGTACTAGATACATACCTATGTTTTACAATATATTATGAAATGTAAAAATAAAAACATTTTTTCCCCTTTTAACACACTCATATCCCATATCCTATCCCTAAAAGCCAATCATAATATACTTCTTCGCATCCTAGAAAAAATAAAACATAATAAAGGGCGGAGCATAGATGCTCTGTAAGGATAATGATATAGAGGAAACTATCATAATTAAGCATATACATTTAAGGCGATGTATAAAAATAAAATACATGAATTTTAAGCCTAAAATTATAATAATATCAAAAATATAAATCAAATAATTCCATTTACATATTTACATGGACATTCTACTAGTCAAATAATCACATGTAATATGAATAGTTATTTTCATAATGATTGAATGCATAATGTCGGATATCATAAGATCATTTCCAAGGCCTCATGCTAAGAATATTAACAATATTTTGTCATTGACTTATTACAAGACACTATTTTGTCTCTTGAGACCAACCGATGCATCGAAAAGCTATAGCTGGCTCCACTCGTCATTTACTTAGTCCAATGCATTACTCATATGAAAAGGTTGAAACATAACATAAAATTTAATTTTAATAATATCATAAGAAATGTTAATACATTAACCCTAAACCATGAATAGTATAAAAATAACACATCTGCTATAAAAAATATCACAAAACTTTCAATACAATATAGATGACTTTATCATAATAAATCAACTTCATACAAGTTTAAAATCCATAAAAGGATATTGACTCATAAGAATCAAAACTATTTGAGAGAAATATATCTTTCAATTAAAAGTAAAATAATTATAAAGGAATAAATTTGTTTTGAAAATATTCTTATAAGATTCTATGGGAAGCTTTTAAGGTGTTATAATGGTAGAAGATAGCATCACCCTCTGCAAAAGTTAAAAAACATCCGTACATTAATTTTTCATAAAGTTCATAAAGTATCTTCTTTCGGAAAACGAAGGAATGATTCCTTTAAAAACATTATATAAAAATTAAAACAAGGGTACAAATAACATTAAAACAAATTCAAGGAAATAGTAAAAATGTTTTGAAATACATTTTTAAGAAACACGAATGGGGATGATAAATAATTCCTAGTATATACGTTCGTAAGAACAACTTTAAATAGTAAAGATATTGTAAAAATCACACTTACCATGTAATTTTTCATAGTATATTGTAAGTTAACCTTTTTTATAATATTTAAATCATTGTTATTAGATTATTCAAGATCCAGATACATAAATATGATATCATATATGATCGTATAATGTTTATTTGTTAATAATATCTTAGTAGTATCATTATTTTGGGTGTTAAATGATATGTTTTGTTACATAAGACATATTTTTTATGGAAAGGATGTATTTGATTCAAATAAAGAATGATATGATGTTCCTAAAAATGATTATAAATCATAAAATTAAAATTATTCTTGAATGGTTATGATGGGGAATGAATCTTATTGCGTTCATGGAGATGGTAATACGTACGTACTCACGAGAGACGATATTATTCTATTAATTGTAAAATAGTATGTAATTAGATGTTAAATAATATATAACGAATCACTAATATGTTATATTTATTATTTACATCAATTATACCCATCAAAATAATGATGTGTTGAATAACAAACTACACCACGACGTAGAGATGGTAAGGCGTATGTACACACGTATGATGACTTTTTCATTCATAGGATTGATAGAATAATGAATATGGTTGTCCCATTTTTATAATAACATTATATTATATATAAGTAATTAATGTTATATTTTTTTTATGGAATCAAAAATGAATGAGGATGTGGAAAAATAAAATAACTTGAACGATGTGATGAAATTATTTCCTCCTCTCCACGTGCTTCCATTTGATTGGATCAAAAGGAATCCATAGGCTGGCCTTATGATCAATGTGAGGCCTCTATAATTAAATGAGGGTATTTGGGAAGATATTTATGTAGGGTTTGGCTGAGCCAAATGGATTTGGAGGTTTTATTTTAAGATATGGGTTAGTACCCATTTATAAGACAGGCGATGGTCACTTTAGGAAAAGCAGGAAATATTATTTTATTATAAAATCATTTTAGTTTTATAATGGAACCAAATGGATTTATTTAGATGATAAAGTAGTTATGGGTCAAAATAATCTCAACCAATTGGTTTTATATAAGTGGAGTTCATCATATTAACCCTATATTTTGGATTTAACTCTTAGTTAAATTGGTTTACTTTTATAATGTTTTCTTGTATTTTTATTTACATGATTAATAAACATAAATTAAAATTCCAAGAAAAACCAAGTTGTTAATTAATGACATATATATCATTACATATGTCCTTTTGCCAAACCATATATTTTTTGGAATATTATTTCAATTAATAATATATTATTTTGTTTAAAAAAACTCATTTATGTCAATTTTGACACTATTTAGTATATGGTTTTTGTGGACGTCAAAAAAAGGATTAATTAGAAAAGAAAAATAATAAAGAAATACTAAAATTTAATATTAAACTAAAAAATTATTGGAATTCCTCAAAAGCCTAAATTTACATTTATTTGGATATTTATAATATCAATTATTTTATTCGTTCATTAATAAGGTAATTATTGCAGGATCATTGTGTCATAAATAAATTTAATTATTTAATGTCTAAATATTATAAATAAACTCCCATGATGTAGGAAATATTTTTAGATTCGAATTAATATTTAAATTTGAATTTATCTTCTGTATAAACCTATACTAAAAATGTTTAATTTATAAAAATTTGAGTTTTACACTTTTAACTATTCTATAAATAAAATAATAATAAATTTCCAAATCAAATCCAAGTGAATAAAAAAGGATATATTTCATTCCTAAGGATGTATTTGGTCAAAATACACTTATCTAATATAATTAGTACATGTGTTAGTGTGATTATAATATCATTTTTACCTTTAATTACGCTATTTATCTTTAAACATGGTAAATAAAATTCAAAATTTACTATTGTCCAAAAATTATTTTCATCCTATTGAACCAAATTTTACTAACTGATTTCAACTATGTCTCTCAAATTTTGGAAATTAAATTCTTTGAAGTGTTATAATTACATTTTATACAAATTCGCAAATGTGCCTAGAAGGAGGGTAATAGTAATTAAATTGTTCAACAAAATTTTTTGTATATAATATTATTATAAAATTGCACCAATTAATTAAATTAAACTAATATAGGTATTATATATCTATTTTTACTTTAAATTAAATTAAAATGAAAATAATAATTATTTGATTAAAAGAGATTTTTAAACAACAACGTTCTGTTTTTCACAATTTCTAATAAATTGAATGTTTTTAGAAGAAAAAACATAAAATTCAACCTAATATAATTATGATATTCTGAATCCAAAAAATAATGTCTATTTTACCAAATTAAAAATTTCAGAGTGTCTAATATTAATTTTATTATTTTTCAAAAAAGGACATAAAAAGTAGTTCTTTTAAGAAAATAGTTCTTCTAAATATATAACTATTTTAACAAAACATATACATTTCATTATATATATGTTTTATATATGTCAAAAAATTATAAATAATAATATTTTTTGATACTATTCATATCACAATATTTAATAGATAAATAAATATATCTTTTAAATAATTATAATACAAATGTTTTGTTTCAAAGAATCTCAATCTTTTGTATAACGCTAGACAAGTCGGTGTTGCATGTAGTATTATCTATTGAATTACCATAAAGATATAAAATACTAGGAAATATTGGGGTTTTACATTCTCCCCAACATCAATAAATTGAGTTCTAACAATTTGAAATTGTTTTTCTAAAATAAAACGATAACATTAGGAAATACATTTGTGGAAAACCCACATTGGAAATAGAGTTAATAATATTTTGTCTTAATAAGAGGGAAAAGGAAATAAAAAATTCACCACCAAATTTTGATTTCTAATTAGAGAACCATGGTGGAAATTTGAGACCCAGAATTTGAGGAAAACATAAATATTCATATGGAGTGATTGAGGTCATCAATCACAAACAAGTGAACATTAAATAGAAAATTGAGGGCCTCAAACCCATAAATCTACGATGACTTATAATATCATTGGTTCATAAAAATATAAGGTTTTAGGATAACACATTTTTGGTTTTAAGATCCTTTCTCCAAATATTATAAATTATTTTCTTCATAGAAAAAAAAAATTCATGACAAGTAGAGTTCCATCATTTAACTATTTTCTCCTGCAAACTCATCTTTCACAACAAAAGATAATAGAACTCAAAAATATTCTATTTATCTTAATTGTATAGGGTTTAAAAAAAATTCATTTATAATTCATCTATCAGATCATATAAAAAACTACATTATACAAACCAGGACATCATCTAGTCCAGTGGTAGGTGATGCACCCTTGTCACCCTTCAGTTTGGGGTTCAAGTCTCACAGACATTCCGGACACGACGAGTTTTCACCCAACCTTCAGGTTGTCCTTTTCATAAAAAACCCCAAAACATTCTTAAGAAATTCTTTAACCTTAAAACATAGTATCCAATTTCTAACATAATACATTCCAATATTTAGACTTATACAAAATACTTTTGTCCAAAATCATAGTCCAAAAATATATAATGAAGGTCAACATAACATAATTATGATCTAATTTTTCCTCATAATTACATGTGAGTACCTTCATCATGTATTCACATAAAACATGTTAACACCCAGAATTACCATAAATACTTATTGATTATATTCATTTTCATGTATTCCTTATAGAATACTAGATATATTCTTTATATCCAATAATTTTGAATACTCCAAAAATTATGGAATAAACCAACCATTATTTAGTTCCAAGGTAGTCATGAATATCCAATATAATTTATCCAAATCGACCCTATTTTATTCCAAAATGACTACCTCAGTATTAGGACCATATTAAGGTTTATCTTTAATTCAACCATGCATTTTCCAAAAAGTTTAACATTCTATTGAGTCACTTTTCATAGTACCATATAATCTCAAATCCTCAATAAAATAGTACTGCAGTGTAATACTTATTTATTTCCATATTTAATATTACCATTACATCATTTATGTAAAACTAAAATGACATAATTCATTAATAAAAATATAAGGACACTAATTATTCCTCTTCATTTGTGGTAGTATCATAACTGGATTATTATCCAATAGAATCATCTGTGGTATAATCTGATGATTGAAACGTTGCATCGTGTAGTGTCCCACCTCCTTACAGATGAAACAGTGTACATTTGAAACCATTTTCTAAACCTTTCAATCACATACATAGTGTCTATTTTCTCCACACTTATAAAATATCACATTCCCTTCATTCATTTACTAAGGTGATTCTTTCCTCAGTTTTCACATATGGGAAAATCCATCATTCCCTTAATCCCTTTTTCCATATTTCTCTCTACCATCCTTTTATTCTCTAGATTCCCTTCAATGCATAGGACATAGAGAATTATTTACTTATATTATTTACACATGATACTATTTCTTCATATGATGAGAATATGCGGGAGATTGTTTCTCTTCAAAATTTTGGCTTATGAAAATGAAATATATGATCCTTCTAACTCTATAGATCATGTGTATTACTAGATTTTTCATTCCTTCTTCTGGGATCTATTTTTATCTAATGGAAATCACAAGGTTAGTATATGAATCATAGTGCGCAATTCCATACTTGTAAAATAACAAATGTAAAATGAAATTTTTATGTATATAATCCATAATAAAAAAAAATTTTTCATTGAGGATGTTTTTACTAATAAATCATTTATAATGGTTTGTATAGAAGATGTAAATTATTCTAATCATTTCCCTTGGGAGTGTCAATATCAAGAGTGCAGAAAGGCCAGTTGTCGTGTACCAAGATACCTCGGGTCAAGCCCAAAACCCATTGTTAGAGTTTTCACACCTTGGTACATATGTGCCAGAGCCACCACAAACTTTTTGTATCTAGAAATGAATGTATTTTCTTGGAAAACCCACATAATATTTACAATAGTAAAATTTTTGGGTGTTTTTTATACTAATACTAAATTTTTATCTTAGTGTAATGTTCTCTAATCCGATTTTTTTATATATCTAGTTTCAAAGGTTTGTACTAATCTTTCTCGGATACCAACTATAATGACCTGATCCCTGTTACCCAGAGTCAGTGAATTATTAAATAACATTGGTACGATCATAAGAGATCATTTCCCGAATTACTGATTAGTTTAGTAGCCTTGGATGTACTACATTTATACATAAGATTTACATTACATTAATAAATTGAAAATAAAAAACATTTTTGTCCCCTTTGAACACACTCATATCCCATAGCCTATCCCTAATGATCAATCATAATATACTTCTTCGCATCTGTGGAAATATAAAACCATGGAAAAGGGTGAGCATAGATACTCAGTAAGGATAACAATATAGTAGAAACAATCATAAATAAGCATAAACATTTATAAAAATTTATAAGACCAAAACACAAGCCTTTTAAAAATGAACATTAGCATAATATTGCAATGATAAATCAAATAATTCGATTTACTTATTTACATGGATATAATTTTAGTTGAATAATCACATTTAATATCAATATATAATTTAATAATGATGGAATGCATAATTTCGGATATCATAATCACATAGTCAAGGCCTCGTGATCAGACTAAAAATAATATTTTATCAAGGCCTTGTTCCAAGATAGTAGTTTGTCTCATGAGACCTACCGATGCATTGAGGGGCTATAGAGGGATCCACCCATCACTTACATAGTCCCATGCATTCCTCATATGAAAAGGTAGAAATATAACATATATATTTTTATTAAAAATGAACATTCCAAATGATAATACTGTAACCATAAACCATGAATGGTATAAAAATTACACATCCAATCTCAAACATATCACATAACCTTCAATACAATATGGAATATTTTCTCATTATAAATCTACTTCAAAAAATTGTTAAATCCATCAAAGGATGTTGACATAGATGAAATCAAAAATATTTGAGTAAAATGTCAATTTAAATCAAAACTCTCATAATTATAAAAGAATGAAATTATTTTGAAAATACATTTATAAGATTGTAAGTTAATATTAGAAGGAGTTACAATGACAAAAAATATTCTCACCCTCCATATATGTTTATAAAACATTATTAACTTAATTTTTCCAAAAATTCATAAAGTAACCTGTTTGGAACACGACAGACAGACTCCATTAAATACTTTTTTATAAAAATTAAAAAAATAGTTAAAATTAAATTAACCCATATTCTAGGAAATTGTAGAAAAAATGTGAAAAAATATTTATGAGAAAAATATGTGGATGATAGAGAAATCCAAGTAGATACTTTCTTGAAAACAACCTAAGATAATAAAGAGATTGTAAAATTAAACCATACCTTGTAATTTTACTTAATCGAGGGAACATTAAACTCATATATAATATGTAACGCCCCGAGCCCAGTCACCCAGAGTCAGTGCATTATTTTAATACATTGACATGATTACAAGGAATCAAGTCCTGATGAACCGATCAGTTTAGCAGTCTTGGAAAATAGATTACATACATGAATGTTACATTACAATTAATAACATACAAAAAAAAATATTGTATGAATGCCATTATTCACTTGTATTAACCCTGCATATCAATAAAAATACACTTCTTGGAATCCTGGAAAAAATAAAACATAGAAATGGGTGAGCACTGAAGCTCAGTAAGCATAATAATACAGCGGAAACTTTCATAAATAAGGGCCAACATATAAGGCAATGTATAACTAAAACAAAAGCCTTTTAAACTTGAACTTCAACATAATATGGAAAAAATGAAATGAAATAATGACATTTACTAATTCACACAGATATTCAAAAAACTGAATAATCACATGCAATATCAATAACCACTTTTATAATGACGGAATGCATAATGCCAGACTATCATAACCACGTAGCCATGGCATCATGCCAAGACTACAAATAATATTTTGTCAAGGCCTCGTGCCAAGACACTAGTTTGTCTCATGAGTCCCAGCGATGCATCGTAGATCTATAGCAGGCTCCACCCATCACTTACTAAGTCCAATGCATTCCTCAAATAAACAAGTTTAATCATAACATATATATTCATATTAAAACTAGCATACGAAATGCTAATAATTTCTCTATAAACCAGGAATGGTATATAAATAACACATCCATAGTAAAACATATCACAAAAACATCAATATAATATGGATGTTTTGTATCATCTTCAAATAAGTTTAAAATCCCTCAAAAGAAGTTGACATAGATGAAATCAAAACTATTTGAGAGAAATGTCTCTTTTTTGAAATCATTGAAAAGTCACACAATATGGAAAAGAAGTCATTTAAAAGAGATTTTTGAATCAAAGTGTCCCATAACACTTTGAAACTTTTGAAGAGAAATATCATGTCCATATAAATAAATCTTTAAATTCATTTTGAAATCATGGACATTAATTAAAAATATTTAGAAAGATAAATTTTTAAAACTTTTAAAATTATGATCTTGATAAAGAGTACCTTTCACAAATTATTAAAATATTCATTTTGAAACCATTTAAAAGTCAAATAATTGTATAATAAAATAATTTCGTTCAAAATATTCTTATAATCTTGTAATGGAAACTTCAAAGGTGTAAAAACGGCGGATAATAATTCACTCTCTATATAAGTTTAAAAAAGACAATCTTAACATAATTTTTCGAAAAGGTTAAAAAGGTACTTGTTTGGAAAATGACGTAATGTTTCCTTTATAAACTTCTTCTAAAAATTCAAAAAAGGGTATAAATGACTTTATCCCATATTATGTAAAATTGTAAGAATGTTTTGAAATACTTTTTTAAGAATCATGGATGTGGATGATAAAGAGATCCCAGTAGATAATTATGTATAAACAACCTCGGATAATGAAGAGATTGTGAAATAAACCCTTACCTTGTACTTTTCCTTGGTCGAGGGTTAGGTAACCTCCTGTATAATGCTGAAATAATTGTTATTAAATTATACAAGAATCATATAAATTAATATGATATCATAAATGATCTTTTAACATTGCTTTTTTGATAATATCGTAGTATTATCGTTTTTTCGGGTGTTAACTTACTGGTTTTCATTTATATGTTTTTTTACATAAGACATGTTTTTTATGGATAGGTTGTATGTTATTCATATAGAGAATGATATCAAGTCCTTGAATATTATTTTTAATCATCCAATATTATTTATTCTTGAATGGATATGATGGGGAATGAATCTCATCGCGCTCGTGGAGATGGTAATTCGTACATACCCACGAGCGACAATATCATTATTTTGATATTAAAATGATATATAATTGGATGTTATATCGAATATACAGTACAATTATCATGATATATTTATTATTTACAAGAATTATACATCATTATTATACACATATATATAATAATATATTGAATAACAATTATACCACAACGTGGAGACGGTAGGTCGTACGTACGCAAGTATGGTGAAATGTCATTCAAGGGATGGATAGAATAATTAATTTGTCTGTTCCGTAATTATAATAAAATCACATTATAAAGATTATAATGGATTTATTATTTTAGAATGGAAATAACAAGGAAAGAAGAAGTTGATGAAGAAAGGAACTTTAAAGAGGGTGGTGAAGACGTTACCTCTTCTTCGGGTTCTTAATTTTGATTTGATCAAAAGGGCTCCATAAGTTGTCTTTATGATCAAACTAAAGCCTATAGGATGAAGTGAGGGATTTTGGAAGGATATTTGGGAAGATTTTGGCTGAGCCAAATAGCTTTGAAGGTGTGAATTAATGAGAAGGGGAGTTCCCTTTTATAACAGGGGTGAGGGGCTCTTTAAGAAATAGTTAAATATTATTTTATAAACAAATAATATTCGGTTCCTAATGAATCCAAAGAGTATTATTCAATGTATAAGGTGGGTATGGGTTGAATACATTCAACCAATAGATTTTATATAGGTTTGGGTCATTATTTTAACCTTATCTTTTAGTTTTAACTCTTAGTTAACTAGTTTGACACTTACCATGTCACTTTGTATTTTTACATTATATAGTTAATAAACATAATATATACATCCAAAAGACCCCAAAGTGGTCCATTAATTTTACCCCAATAATTATATAAGTCCTATGTCTGATCCTTATATTTTTAGTAATAAAATATAAATTAATAATATAATATTTGTTTTAAAAACTCATTTATGTCAATTTTGACAGTACTCAATAATTGGTTTTTTTAAGTCGTAACAACTTTATTAATTCGAGTAAAAATCATTTAAGAAATCCTAACATATCATATTAACCAATAAAATTCGTGTATGTCATCAAAACATTCAAATTAAATTTATTTTAACATTTATAATACTAATTATTTTACTCTTTCATTAATAAGGAAAATACTGCATTATTGTTGTGTCATATATTTTTTTACTTTTTCAATGTCTAAAAATTATAAATAAAAGACCATTATGTAGTTAATCATTTTAGTTTTCTAATTAATATTTATAATAAAAAATATAACACATATAACCCTATGTAAAAATTGTTTTTCTAAAAGATATAAGCTTATGTCATTTTTCTATTTACTTTAACTTAATTAATATAAAGTGTCTCTATCACCTACAAGTGGCTCCATGGGGTCCCAAAATAAACCCAAAGATGCCCATGGTCGGACATGTAACACAAAATGGGGTTAGGACATGTTTTACGGTAAATTAATATTATTTTAATATTATTTGATACCCTTATTTACTGGATTTACCCTTTAACTATGGTAAATAAAATATTTACCGAAGTAATTATTCAAAATTTCTAGAAAATTTACCAATTAACACAATTTAAAAGTCCTAATTAAAAACATGGAATCCATTTTTCCAAATTCAAAACACAGAAGTGGCAGAAATTAATTTAAAATTAATAAATGCTGTCAAAACAAAAAGCGTGTTTTTAAGATATAATAACTATCAAAAGATTGACACCTGTTTATGTCCAGCTTAATTGTGAAATTATGTCCAATGACCAACATTGTACTAAATAATAAAAATATATTCTAAATATAATTTAAAACCACTCAATTTCAGGATTTATCACTATGAATTATTTTGATTAAAAAAGTTTTTTTAATTAAAATTTAATAATTTTCACTATTCATCAAAATATAAAAGTTATCCAAAATGTACCAAAATTTTACCCTAGGTTAAATTCGATATTCTGAATCCAAAAATTAAGTCCATTTTAAGAGATAAAATGTATAAAATTTAAAAAATTAGGTATTACTATTCATAATGGCTAGTTTGATTGGTTGTGGTGTGTATTAGAACTCGAAGTTGCTTACAACACACACTACTGTATTATTTAGAGAGAATCATTCCATGGAAGCTTGGGGTGTTACATTCTTCCCTCCTTTAATAAATTTTGTCCACGCAATTTGAAATTATTTTTCGAAAATAAAAGGGTTGAAAACAGAATATACATTTTGGAAAACCCACATCTGAAATAAGGTTAATAAAAATTTGTCTTAATAAGTGGAAAAGTGAAATGAAAGTTTCACCACCAAATTATGATCTCGACTAGGAGAACATTTGTGGAAATTAGAGACATATAATTGTAGGTAAAATGTAAATATTAATAGGGAGTGATTGAGGTCATCAAAAAAAAATAATTGTATAATTGTGGGCCTCAAAGCCACAAATCTATGATGATTTAAAATACCAACAGTTCAACAAAATGTATGGTATTAGGATAACACATTTTTTGTTTCAAGATGCCTTACCTAATGTTTATGAATTTATTTCTTCATAGAATAAGAGATGAAAAATGTATTCTTTTCAAGTAGAGTTCCATCCTTTTACTAATTTCTACCACAAACTCATCTTTCACTCTATAAGATAATAGAGCATAAAAATATATTCTATTTATCCTATTCGTATATGGTTCAAAAAAATGAATTTATAATTCTTCTAGAGGAACCATTAAAAAAATACATTATTCAATCCAGGACATCACATGGGTTAGTGGTTGGTGATACACCCTTGTCTCCCTTCAGTTGTGGGTTCAAGTCTCGTGGCCTTGCGAGACGAGATGGGTTGTCGCCCGACCTCCAGGTTGTCCTTTTTATGGATATCCAAAAAATAATCTCAAACTATAATTATCCAAAATACTTCTGTCCAAACTCACAGTCCGAAATTTGTAAGGAATGTAAACACAATGAAGATCCTTTTTCCCACGTAATAACATGTGAACACCTTCATCATGTAATCTTTTAAAACACTGTACATCCTGAATTACCAAGAAACCTTATTAATTGCATTCATGCTTCTTATATTCCCTATAGAATACTGGATATACTCCTTCTATACAAAAATGTTGTAAACTCCAACAATGATGGGAATAGAACACATTAATCAGTTTCAAGGTAGTCAAAAATATCCAATATAATTTATTCAAATCAACCATCTCTTATTCCAAAATCACTACCTCATTATCAAAACCATATTATGTTTTATCATTCTCTCAAGAATAAATTTTCCAAAAATTTAACCTACTATTGAGCCAATTTTCTTTGTTCCACACAATCTCAAGTCCTTAATGAAATAGTACTGCAGTACAATCCTTATATACTCCATAATTATTAAAAATAGTACATTGTTTATACAACACTCAAATGAAATTTTTCTCTAATAACAACATAAGAACTCTAGTAATTCTTCCTCATCTGTGGTAGTTTCATAACTTGATTATTATCCAATAGCATCATTTGGGGCATACTCTGATGATTTGGACATTGGTTCGCGTAGTGTCCCAACTCCTTGCAGATGAAGCATTGAACATTTGAAAATGTTTTCTTACCCTTGTAGTTACGCACATGGTGTCATTTTCTCCACACTTATGACAAACTCACATTCCCTTCAGGCAAGTTCCAGGGTGTTTCTTCCCACAGTTATCACATATGGGAAAATTCTTCTTTTCTCTCTTCCCTTTATCCATCTTTCTCTCTTCCATCCTTTTCTTCTCTTGCTTCCCTTCAAAGCCATAGGACACAGTGAACTCTTTTCTTATCTTATCAACACATGCTAGTATTTCTTCATATGATGATAATACGTGGGAGGCTATTTCCCTTCTAAATAATGGCTTAATACCATGAACTATTTATGGATATAATCCATAATCATAAAGATGTTTTCATTGTGGAAGAATATAATGATAAACCCATCATAATAGTTTGTAATGAAAATGAGAATTATCCTAAGAATATCCCCTGGGAGTGTCGTAACCAAGAGTGCATTAAGGCCCGTTGTCGTGCACCACTTCCCGTTCAAGTCTAGCTCAAAGCAGTGTTTTCGGGTTTTACCTCTAGGTTCATCTATTCTAGAGACGCTTCAAGCTGCTCGTATCCAGACATGGATATATTTCTCAGAAAACTCACAAAATCTCTACAATACCAAAATTCTAGGAAGTTCTTCTTTACTAATCCTAAAATTCAATCTTAGGGATATGTGCTCTAATCAGAGTTTATCTAAATCTAGTTTCCAAGGTTTATACTAAACTTCCTCTGATTCCAACTGTAACACCCCGAACCCAGTTACCCAAAGTCAGTGCATTATATTAATACATTGGCATGATTACAAGGAATCATGTCCCGATGAACTGATCAGTTTAACATTGGTGGAAAATAGATTACATACATGAATGTTATATTACACTTCATAACATACAAAACAAAATAAATAATCCTTTATAAACGCCATTATTCCCTTACCTTAACCATGCATACCAATAACAATACACTTCTTGAAATCATGGGAAAAATAAAACATAGAAATTGGTGACCTCATATGCTCAGTAAGGATAATAATACAGTGTAAACTTTCATAAATAAGCGTAAACGTTTAAGGCAATGTATAACTAAATAAAAAGCCTTTTAAACTTGAACTTCAGCATAATATGGAAAAAAATGAAATGAAATAATGATATTTACTTATTCACATGGATATTCCACTAATTGATTAATCAAATGCAATATCAATAACCACATTCATAATGACAGAATGCATAATGCCAGAATATCATAACCACGTATCCAAGGCCTCGTACCAAGAATTAAAATAAGATTTTGTCAAGGCCTCGTTCCAAGACACTAGTTTGTCTCATGAGACCAACCGATGCATCTAGAAGCTATAGCGGGCTCCACCAATCACTTACTAAGTCCAATGCATTCCTCATATGAACAGGTTTAATCATAACATAAACATTCATATTAAAACTAGCATACGAAATGTCAATACATTTTCTATAAACTGTGAATGGTATACAAATAACACATCCATAGTCAAACATATCACAAAAACATAAATACAATATGGATGTTTTTTATCAACTGTAAATAACCTTAAAATCCATCAAAGGATGTTGACATAGATAAAATCAAAACTATTTGAGAGAAATATATCTTTTTTTTTGAAATCATTGAAAAGTCACACAATTTTGAAAAGAAGTCATTTTAAAGGGATTTTTGAATCAAAGTGTCCCAACAACTTTGAAACTTTTTAAAAGAAATATCATGTCCATATAAATAAATACTTAAACTCATTTTGAGAAAATGGACATGAATTAAAAATATTTAGAAAGATAAATCTTTAAAACATATAACATTTGGATCTTGATAAAGAGTACCTTTCAAAAATTCTTGAAATATTCATTTTGAAATCATTTAAAAGTCACATATTTATAAAATAAAACATTTTATTTCAAAATATTCTTATAAGCTTGTAAGAGAAACTTCAAAGGTGTAAAAATGGCGGAGAATAACTGCACCCGCCGTATAAGTTAAAAAAAGACATTCTTACCTTAATTTGTCGAAAAGGGTAAAAAGGTACTTGTTTGGAAAATGACATAAATATTCCTTTATAAACATCTAATAAAAAGTTAAACAAGGGTATAAATGAAATTAACCCATATTCTGTAATATATTATGAATGTTATGAAATACATTTTTAAGAAGCATGGATGTGGATGATAAAGAGATCCCTGTAGATAATTACGTATAAACAACCTCGGATAATGAAGAGATTGTGAAATAAACCCTTACCTTGTACATTTCCTTGGTTGAGGGTTGGTTAACCTCCTGTATAATGGTGAAATAATTTTTTTGGAATTATACATGAATCTTATACATTAATATGATATCATATATGATCTTTTAACATTGCTTTGTTGATAATATCTTAGTATTATCATTGTTTCAGGTGTTAACTTAGTAGTTTTCTTTTATATGTTTTGTTACATAGGCCATGTTCATTTTGAATAGGTTGTATCTTATTCATATACTTAATTATATCAAGTCCTTAAATTTATTTTTAATCATCCAATAAAATTTAGTCGTTAATGGATTCTATGGGGAATGAATCTCATCGCGTTCGTGGAGACAATAATCCGTACGTACGCACGAGCAACAATATCATTATTTTGATAGTAAAATAATATATAATTGGATGGTATATAATATTTAAGAATCATTATCTTGTTATATTTATTATTTACATGAATTATACATCAATATTACACCCATCTAAATAATAATATATTGAATAACAATTACACCACAACGTGGAGATGGTTGGTTGTACGTACGCACGTATGGTGACGTGTCATTCAAGGGATGGATAGAATAATGAATTTGTTTGTTACATTGCTATAATAACATCACATTATATATAAGATTCTAGAGTTATTATTTTAGAATGTAAATAACAAGGAAAGAAGATGCTGAAGAAGAAATGAACCTTAAAGTGGGTGTTGAAGACGTTACCTCTTCTTCGGGTTCTTACTTTTGATTTGATCAAAAGGTCTCCTTAGGTTGTCTTTTTGATCAAACTAAGGCCTCTAGGATGAAGTGACAGAAGTTGGGAGGATATTTGGGTAGTGGTTGGCTGCGCCAAATTGCTTTTAAGGTGTGAATTAATGAGAAGGGTGAGTTCCCTTTTATAATAGGGGTGAGGGGCTCTTTAGGAAATACTTAAAGTAGTATTTTATAATAAATTCATATTCGGTTCCTAATGGATAAATGTTGAATTATTCAAAGTGTAAGGTGGGTATGGGTGAAATCCTTTCAAACAATAGATTTTAGACTGGATGGGTCATTATATTAACCTTATCTTTTAGTTTTAACTCTTAGTTAATTTGTTTGACACTTACCATGTCACTTTTTATTTTTAAATTATTTAGTTAATAAACACACTATATAAATCCAATAAAACCCAAATTGGTAAATTAATAAAACAACCATAATGATATAAGTCATTTGGCTGAACCTTAGATTTTTAGGAATAGAATATATATTAATAATATAATATTTGTTTTAAAAACTCATTTCTGTCAATTTGACACTACTCAATAATTGATTTTTTTTAATGTCTTAACAACATTATTAATTCGAATAAAATTCATTAATGAAATAATAACATTTAATATTAACCAATAAAATTAATGTATGTCATCAAAAATTTCAAATTATATTTATTTTAACATTTATAGTACTAATTATTTGATTCATTCATTAATAAGGAAAATACTGCATCATTATTGTGTCATATATATTTTTACTTTTTCAATGTCTAAAAATTATAAATAAAATACCATTATGTATGAAATAATATTATCTTTCTAATGAATAATTATAATCGAATATATAGCATATATAACCATATATAATTTTTTTTTCTAAAAGATATAATCTTATGTCATTTTTGTATTTACTTTAACTTAATTAATATAAAGTGCCCCTATCACCTACAAGTGGATCCATTGGGTCCCAAAATCGACCCAATGATTCCCATGGTCGTACATGTATCAACCAACAGGTTTAGGACACGTTTTAGGGAAAAATAATATTATTATAACATTATTGTTTTACCCTTATTTATCGGATTTACCCTTTAACCATGGTAAATAAAATATTTACCGAAGTAAATATTCAAAATTTCTAAAAATAAAAGTTACCTAGTTACACAATTTGTGAATCCTGATTACAAATATAGAATCCATTTTTCCGAATTCAAACCACATAAGTTGCAGAAATTAATTTAAAAATATTTCCCCCCATCAAAACAAAAAGTGTGTTTTTAAGATATAATAACTATCAAAAGATTGACACTTGTTTATGTCAGGTATAATTGTGAAATTATGTCCAATGACCAAAATTGTATTAAATGGTAAAAATATATTCTAAATATACTTTAAAACCACTCAAATTCATTATTTATCACTATTAATTATTTTTACTAAAAAAGGTTTCATTAATTAAAATTTAGTAATTTTCACTGTTCATCAAAATATAAAAGTTATCCAAAAAGTACCAAAATTTCACCCAAGGTTAAATTAGATATTCCAAATCAGAAAATTAAGTCCATTTTTACAGAAAAAATTTATAAAATTTCAAAAAGTATGTATTACTATTCATAACAGCTACTTTGATTGGTTGTGGTCTGTATTAGAACTCAAAGTTGCATACAACACACGCTACTGTATTATTCAGAGAGAAGAATACCATTGAAGCTTTGGGTGTTAAATAATAGTTAAATAATTGTCATTAAATTATTCAAAACCCAAATACATCATTAAGATATCATATACACATCTTCTAAGACTTCATTGTTAATAATATTTCTGTGGAATCATAGTTTCAGGTGTTAACTGATTCATTTTCAATTATATGTTTTGTTAAGAAAGTCATTTATTTATTGATAGGATGTATTTGATTAATATACCTAATGAAATTAAGTTCTTAAAAATTAAATGAAATAAAAATATTATAATTATTCTTGAATGGTTACGATTTGGAATGTATCTTATCACGTACATGGAGAGGGTATTCCTTGCGTACGCAGGAGCAATAATATCATTCTATTAATGGTAAAATCATATTTAATTGGTTGTTATATTGTACATAAAGAATACTTAACATGTTAGATTTATTATTTACATCAATTATACTCATTATTTAACCCATCCAAATAATGATATCTTGAATAACAAACTACACCATAACGTGGAGACGGTAAGTCGTATGTACGCACGTATGAGGACTTAGTCATTCATATGATGTATATGATAATGAATATGGTTCTAAAATATTTATAATAACATAAAAATATATATAAGGTGAATTATTTATTATATTGTTATGGAAAAAACATAGAAAGATGATGTGGAGAAAGAAAATAAATTTGAAAGAGGTGATGAAATTATCACCTCTTCTTCGGGTGCTTCCTTTTGAATTGATCAAAAGGGATAATTAGGATTGGTTTATTATCCCAGTAAGGCCTCTAGGTTGACTTGATGGTAGTTGGGAATATATATGGGTAGGGTTGGCTTAGCCAAATGGATTTAGAGGTGTTATTTCGAGAGAAGGGGTGGTACCCTTTTATAAGAGTTTTGAGTGTCACTTAAGGAAAATCTTGAAATGTCATTTTATTATAAAAAAATTTTGTGTTTATAATGGCTCAAAATGAAATAATTTCAATGATAAGGTAGTGATGGGTAGAAATCCTCTAAACCAATAGGTTATATTCTAGATTAGGTCATCATATTAACCTTATATATTAGATTTAACATTTAGTTAAATAGTTTAACTCTTAAAATGTATTCTTTTATTTTAATATTACATGGTTAATAAAAATAATATAAAATGCCAACAGAACCCCAAGTGGTTCATTAATGAAATATATATCATTACATAAGGCATTTCTAGGATTAATTTATATTTAGGAATATTTTTTCATTTAATAATATAGTATATGTTTTAAAATCTCATATATGTCTATTTTGACACTATTTAGTATTTGGTTTTTGTGAATGACAACAAAACATGATTAATTGGAAAAAAAGACATCAATTAAATACTAAAATGTCATATTAACCTAGAAAAATTGGTGTAATTAATAAAAGGTCTAAATATATATTTTTTTATATTTATAATATCAATTATTTTAATCTTTCATTAACAATGTAATTACTGCATCATCATTGTGTCATATATAAATTTATTTATTCAATGTCCAAAATTTATAAATAAAATAACAAGTTATAGGAAATATTTTTATTTTTATAATTAATATTTATATTCCTATATATCATATATATAACCAAATAATAAAAATGGTTTAGTTATTAAAATTTGAATTTAACACTTTTAACTCTTCTTTAAATAAAATAATAATAAATGGACTAATATAATCTAAGTGGATCAGAAAGGATATTATTTTATTTCTAAGGATTATTTTCAACGAAATACAATTATGCAATATAATTTGAAAATGTTTTAGGGTAATTATAATATCATTTCTACCTTTAATTTCCCTTTTTTACTTTTAAACGTGGTAAATAAAATTCAAAAGTTACTATTCACGAAAACATATTCTAATCCTATTTGACCACATTTTACATACTGATGTCAATTGTTTCTCTCTGATTTTTGAAATTCAATTCAAATAAGTGGTAAAATTTTGTTTTATGAAAATTTTCAAATTCTCCTAGAAGGTGGGTAAAAGGATTTAAATAGTTCAATGAAATTTTATATATCTAATCTTATTATAAAATGTATCCAATGAATTAAATGGGACTAAAATTTGAATTATGTATCTATTTTCACTTTAAAATAAATTTTAATAATAATTATTATTATTTAAATAATATTATCTTTTAAACCATAACCTAGTGTTTTACACTACTCATAAAAAATTGAATGTTTTCAAAAAAATAAAAAAAATCACCCTAAGATTATTTTGATTTTATGAATCCAAAAATGAAGTTTATTTTAACCAAATTCAATTTTAATGAGTTTCTAATATTAATTTTATTATTGTTCAAAAAATCACATAAAAAGTAGTTCTTTTATGAAAATATATTTTTTCAATATATAACTATTTTATCACAACATATACATTTAATTATAAATCTCTTTTATTTATGTGAAAAAATTATAAATAAAAATAAAATTTTATGTGTTACTATTGATGTCACAATATTTAATTTATAAATAAATAATTTGTTTAAATAATTATAAAAATAATATTTTGTTTCAGAGAATGTCAATATTGTAAATAACACAAGCCAAGTCGGTTTTGAGGGCTGTATAAGATATTGACATACATTAAATATATATTTTAATATTAAATTTTTGGGTTTTACATAAACATACATAAACCTCCATCTAATGGATATTTAATATACTCTTTATATTTTCGGTGAACTACTACCTCACGAAATGATGAATATTCATTTCACTTTTACCACAAATCATGATGGCCATTATGATTGAACATATATTGATATAAGTCATATATTTTATTTATTATGTCTTAAATATTATATATTTCTTCTATAACTCATATATAATTAAATTCCATTTAGTTTTAATAAGATAATCTCGATTGAGGAAGTGTGGATTACCGCCAACTCAAAGTGACGTGATTCGGTCACACACCACATGGAATATATTAAGAACTATTTTTGTGAAACTATATTATATATTTTATATAGTAATTATATTATTATAATTACATATATATACATACATATATATATGTGTGCCATTTTCATACGTAATTTCAATACGATAATAAAAACTGAAAATACATTCATACATACGTACGGTTTACCATCTCCATGAATGGTGTATTATATTTCATGTATAATTATATACATATTATTATAATATACATATAATGGATATAAATTATATTTATATCATGGTCTACATTCTTGAATCATGATAAAAGTATAAGGACTAATGATATGAAAAATTAAGGCACATGGAAAAAACAATGAAAATATTACCCAAAGTGAAACTTTAACATAGGATCGTTAACACGTGGGTAATATAAAGTCAAAATAAGATCGTATATGGTAATATATATAAGAATATTCTTCTGTAAAAAATTTATAATAAACTCATATATTTTATATAGGAATCTTGTTTGATTACAGAGAGAGTCAATACACAATGTAAGGGGATTTCATCTCACTTTTAGTTTCCAAGAGATACATGTTATGTTCTCCACACTTTCTTTTTGTGTAATGTATGTAATTAAAATTATTTTATTTTATTTATCATATAATTCAAATTATTATTATTCACATTTCCATTTTATTATCCTTCATTCATGGGTCTTAACTTTAAAATGTTACCAAATCAGTAAAATGCTTTGTCTTACTTTTCCTTCACTGAGAATCGTGTTTTGTAATGCACCTAAACCATTTTTTGAGGTGCATAAATTTCAATTTAACAATAAATATAATGAATATATATATTTTCATGATATTATATGATTCATTTAATTTACTTTATTTACATGGACAGTATGAACCCATGATACCACGTTATAAGTATTTTTTGAGACAATCACATTGCTTTTCGAGATTACTTATGTGTATGCTTTAATTGATGAAATATTATGATCTATCTCTCAATAATACTCTTGAGTTTCATTATCATATATTATTTCCAGATATAATATTGTATTGGTACCATATTCTACTCTTTATTATATAAAATAGTTAAGAATGTGTTTTTAGGAAAGATCGACTTTACCATTTCATCTGTGAAAAATATTTTTCTTTCTAAAAATGATTTTGAATAATATTATACCATTACCCTATAATATTTAAAACAATATTTTACCCTTTTTGAATTTTACCAATATATAAAATGAAATAGTCTTGTAACTTTCAGAACAGGGAATCTTTATAACCTTTTTACTGTGAAAAATGTATGTTCTTCATACCTTGTATGACATGTAATGATTTTAATGTAGTTATTTCTTTGAATTTTCATTTGAATTTTTAAAAGTTCAATTTTTAAGATTTTTTTTAAAAAATATAATTTTTAAAGATGGGTGTTTTTAAAATAAAATTATGCTTCTTTTAAATTTTCCATAAAAAATTGATTTCAAGATGTTTTCAATCCTTATTTAAAATATTTCAATGTATCATCAATGAAATAGTTTAAAAACTTTTTTCAATATTTCCTTATATTTATTCAAGTTGTTTTCGTGGAATATGGGTTTTATAATGTTTTTAAGATTATTTTATAAGTTTTCAAGGGAAAATGTTTTCAAAATTATTTATCTTTATTTATATATTTTCAATGCTATTTTTTTGAAAGTGATTTTCAAAGGGTTTTATGCTTATAAATACCTTTTCAAATAAGAAAGGATATTTTCCACAACATAATGTTTTGAACGATATTTCGAAAAAATTTCCATCTAGGATGACATCTATTGATGTAAATCATGACCTTCTAGAAAATAATCTGATAGTTCCATTTATATCACTTCTAGTAATGGGTTATATTTAATGTCAGGGTCTTTATTAAATACATTTATATTTTATTGGTTATGTATGTATGGATTTTATTTCCCTTTCATGGGTTATGATTTAAATGAAATGATTTTGAACCTATCTCTTTCCATAGGTTATGATATATTTACATGTATATGATACCCATTTCATTTCCCGGATTATGATATATTTATTTACTATTTTGTAGAACATGTATTTAAGATTTCATTATGTGATGGGTGGAAACTATATCTCATTATAGTGAATTGGGAAATGTTTTATATCTCATTAGATAAACTATGATGGTCTTGGGAGTGAACCTTGATGGTTATGATGGCCATGATAGTGACCCATGTCTACTTTGATAGTATGAGGAGTGAACTCATGCTACTATGATTTCCATGGGAATGAAACATGACTACTATTAGGGAATGGGTAGTGAACCCATACATCTAATATAAGGCCCCAACCTTATAAATTACTTAATCTTTAGTTCTTACATGATCACACATTGAGAATCTTTTCAGGTTTATAGTTTTAGAGAATTAGATCATAAATCGTGCATTTCATTCCCCACTTCATCTAGGTGGTTACATAAAAGACAGTATTCATTTTTCTCATCAAAAGAGGCATATTTAAAATAAAACATGGATTATTTATTGACACTTCCTCGACACTATCATCACATCATGTACTTTTCCCTTGACCTATGAAAAACATTTCAAAAACATGGGATGAGCATAAAAAGCTCAGTAAGGGATATAAAAGTACGGAATTATTACATTAGTCCATGTATACATAAGAATTGAAGAAATCATACTTTTCTCATAAAACATAAGCACTTTATCATACCTCATGAAATCAAAATATTTATGAATAACTCATAGAAAACATAAGACATAAATGTGACTTGGGGCATTCATAACATTCATACGTAGTGAGTAACCATCATGGTTACGTTTGGAATACCCATCACAGTATATTCCGTAAATCTCTATGAAGAAACCTTAACGTTTAAACCCTTCTCATTACCTAATGCATTGGAGAGCTATATCGGGCTCACCCTCTCTTAGTTTTTCACGGAACCACCCGTCTTCATAAACAATGCCCATGAACCATAACATAATTGTATCACATAAAACATGCATAAAGGAAACATAACATTTCTACATTTCAATCACAAGATATAAATACAAAACATTTATATAATAAAAACATTATCAAAAACATTTTCAATACCAAAAGAAAAGAAAAGTAAAACATGGTATTTATTTTTCATTTAGAAATAGTTATGGCTTGTAGAGGAAGCCGAAACTCAAATAACGTTCACGGCGGCAGAGAAGTCACCGTCGCCGCATACGTACGACAATAACATTCCCTTTTGTAATTTAGTAAAATTATTCCTATATAAATATTCCTTTTGAATAAAAGTAAAATTCAAAGGTTTTCATACACCGTATAAAAGAAGGTTGTGTATGAAAAAAATATGCCTCTATGAAAGGAGATTGAGATGAAGTCCCTTAACTCAGGTATGACTTGACTCGATCGCTCTTTAATCTCCTGAATAATAAACTAGAGTTAATTAATACTTTCTTAAGAACCTTTTTCAAGTTCCTTATTCCTTTTATATCACTTATTACCTTGTTATGAACAATATGTAATTATTTTAGTTAATAACGATAGTTTTTTCAATCATTGGTACTTGAATCAAAAATGGACTTCTTATAATTACATGATGTTCATGGGGTAAAATATCCATTATATCGAGAACTATATTCATTATTTAGATATCATATATATCTAGTACATACATGAATTTATATTATTACATACCATTTAGAGGTATGAAATGAAATGCACTATTCATGGAGACGGTAAGTCGTACGTACGCATGAATGCTACTTTCATTTCTATTTAGTATTTTATGGAATGGAATCATAATGATATAAAGGTGAATTATAATTACATTATAATATCATATATAATATTATTAACTCCATCCTTTACACGTCCCACATATGGAATTAACAAATCAAATCACTTTGAGGGGGCGGTAGTTCGCACTTCCTAAAATGAAGATATCGCGTTTACCCATAATGAAAACCATAAAAGTATTCTATAAATGAAACATACAGAAGCTTAAGGAAAAAATAAACATATTATATATCATATATAAATATAGTGACATCTTAATGGCCATCTTTGAAGGTGTTAGAAGAATATTGAACAATCATCGTTTCGTGAGGGAGAAATTCGCCATCCACGGAAACAGTATGCTCCTTAACCATTAGATGTAAGTGTGTGTAATTGTTGGTCGAATAATTATTATGAAAAATCCTAGTATATTTAATACACAGGTTTTGTAACAAAATAAATGAATAAAAAGTGTCTAGGGTGTTGGAGAAGCAAAATAAAACAAAAGAATACAGGTGAAGACATTACCTTTAAATCGGGTAACTCCTCTTGGTTTGTACCAAAAGAGTTTCTTGAAGAGCTTTCTGCATATGGTAAGGCCTCTCGGATGAATAGAGGGATGTGGAGAGATAAAATGTGAATAGATTGGCTGATCCAATTGCTTGAGAAGTGTGGGTAAGGAGGTAGAGGTGGGAGCCTTTTATAAGATGGAGGAGGGGCACTCTTGGAATGTCAAGAAATGTTACTTTATTTTAAAATGAGTTTCATATTTAAAAGGTCCCACATTGATATATTTTGAGGATAATGGGATAAGGGTTCGAAATATACTCATCCAATGGGTTTTTTTAAAAGTGTATGTATTATATTTTACATTATAATTTTATTTTATTTAAATCGTTCACTAATATGATAATCATTGCATCATCATGATGTCATAAATAAATAAATTTATATAATGTATTAAAATTAAAATAAAATACAATGATGTAGGAAATAGTTTTAGATTTCAAATGAATATTTATAGTCTAATATATCATTTATGCAGACAAAACTAAATTTTTTTTACTCAGGTGATACATTCTTTAGTGATATTCTCCTTTCTTTAAAAATAAAATGATAAATTGTCACTTTCACCCAAAAGTGATTCCATGGGGTCCCTAAGTTTGGCACAAGGCATCCCATGGTCGGACTTGACACAAATAGTAGCATTAGGACACATGTTGGGGTCATTTTTTATTATTATGATATTATTTTATTATCCTTAACTACCTGATTAATAATTAATCACGATAATTAATGATAATTACCATCATTAATATTCAAAATTTCCAAAAACAAAAGAGCCTTAATTACATAATTTGGAAGTTTTGATTCCGAATATGGAATCCATTTTACCAAATTCCAAACATATAATTTGAAATAATTAATTTAAAAATAATTCCCATTGACAAAACAAATCGCGGGTTTTTTTAAACAATTTCTATCAAAGGATTGACAATTGTTTATGTCCAATTTCAAAGTGAAATTAATCCCAATGACCACCATTGGATTAAATGGTAAAAATACATTCTATTTGAACTTTATAACTAATTAAAAATATTACCAATCCATAATATTAAATTAGATGAAAAGGCAGTTTTGAAGTAAAATGTTGTATTTTTCACTATTCATTAAAAAATGAACATTGTCAGAAAAATACCAAAAAATTATCCAATGTAAATTTCAATGTCCCAATACTAAATAATAAGTTTAGTTTGACAAATAGAGCTTATAAAATTGTCAAAAGTTTGATTTAAAAAATGGTTTTCCATCAAAAGGCGGTAAAACAATCTTTTAAAAAATATTAGAGTATTCCATGCTTAAGATTGGATTTATTATCATTTTAATCCTCTAAAACACTATCTAATTCATAAATATACATAGATAATAATATCTATTATTCACTACTTTCATGGTATGTAACATCCTTCCCCCTTCAGAAAATTGCGTCCCCTCAATTTATTTACTTATCGAATAAGTGGGGGTATTTATCCCTCATTGCATTTTCAGATTCCCATGTTGCCTCTTCACTCAAGTGGTTTTCATACAAAACCTTTACATGATGAATCAAATTATTCCAAAACACTTCCTCCCTATGGTCAAGAATCTGTACTGTTTGTTCCCCATAAGATAGATTCTCTTCTAGCTGAACTACCTCTAGACACAAAACATTAGATGGATCTGGCATGTACTTCCTTAACATTGAAACATGAAAAACATTGTGTACCTGAGATAAACTCGTAGGTAAATCCACTCGGTATGAAACTATCCAACTCTCTCTAGAATTTCGTATGGTCCAATGAACCTTTGACTCAGCTTTCCTTTTTTACCAAATCGCTTCACACTTTTCCATAGCGATTCGTTGAGAAAAACATGATCGCCTACCTCAAAAGAGAGATCCTCCTGTTGTCTGCATAACTTTTCTACCTACTCTGAGTTGTTCTCATGTGTCTCTATATCAGCTAAAATTTTTCTGCCAACTCTTTTACAAATTCTGGTCCCATTAACTACCATTCACCCACTTTATCCTAGAATGTTGGAGTTCGACACTACTTCCCATATAATGCTTCCAATGGTGCCATCTGTATACTGGAATAAAAAACTATTATTATAAGAAAAATCATCCAAAGAAAGATGTTGGTCCCAAATTCCTTGATAATCCATTTAAAAAGAACGTAGCATATCCTCAAAAGTCTAAATTTTTCATTCTAACTGCCCATCTGATTGTGGATGAAAATTTGTACTAAAATTTAATTCAGTACCCAACGACTTCTGAAGGCCTTTCCAAAATTTAGAAGTGAACCTGGGATCACGATCAGAAACAATGGAGAGGGGAACTCCATGTAACCTGGCTATCTCTTTAAGATATAAACGAGAAAGTTTATCTAGGGAAAAAGTATCTTGTATAGCAAGGAAATGAGCAGATTTAGTCAAAAGGTCAACAATAACCCAGATTGCATTATTACCTTAAGGTGTTTTTGGAAATCCCACAATGAAGTCCACTGATATATTCTCCCATTTACACTCTGGCACTAGTAAAGGCTAATGTATCCCTTTCGGTTACTTCCACTCTTCTTTAACCGGTTGACATGTCAAACACTTCATAGTAAAATCAACAATATCTCTTTTCATTCTGTCACACCAGTAATACTCTTGAAAATCTCTATACATATTAATACTGCCCGAATGAACTGGAAATGGAGAACTATGAGCTTCACATAACATCTCTCTCATCAACTGTGAATCACAAGGCACACACAATATCTTCCCAAATCTTAAAACACAATCACTATCAATGTTGAATTCAGGAAACTTACCCTTCTGAACAAGCTCTACCTTTTTCTCCAAGTCATTGTCTTGCTTCTGTGCTTGCTTAATTCTCTCTGATAGAGAATATTTCACTGATACCTGAAACAAAATAGAAGAACATCATGAACCAACTACTTCTATGCCAATGTTCATCAAATCCTTAACTAAAGGAGCACGTTCCAAACGTAACATGGTTTATGAATCATTACTTTTTCGACTCAAAGTATCAACCACTTTATTTGCTTTTCCCGGATGGTAATTAATTGTACAATCATAATCCTTGATTAATTCTAGCCATCTCCTCTGTCTCGTGTTCAATTCTTTCTGAGCGAATTTATACTTTAATCTTTTGTGATCAGTATATATTTCACACATTACTCCATAAAAATGATGCCTCCAAATTTTTAAAGTGAAAAAACAGTAGCTAATTCCAAATCATGTGTAGGGTAATTTACATCATGATTTTTCAACTGACATGAAGCGTAAGAAATTAACTGATCATTCTGCATTAGGATGCAAACATGTCCTTTCAATGAAGCATCATTGTAGATAACAAACTCACCATTACTGGAAGGTAGTGCCAAAACTGGAGCATTCACCAATCTTCTTTTCAATTACTAAAAACAATCATCACATTCTTTTGTCCAGAAAAACGTAACACCCTTCCGAGTTAACTTATTCATTGGACTAGATAACCGGGAATAATTTATAACAATCCTTTGGTAATAGCCTTCCAAACCAAGGAAGCAATGAATATCAGTTACATTTGTGGGTCGTGGCCATTCTTCAAAAACCTTTGTTTTTGCAGGATCAAAAGGTATCCCATCTTTAGAAACAATGTGACCAAGGAAAGAAATTTTTTGCAACCAAAACTCACACTTTCTGAATTTCCCATACAATTTCATTTCTTATAAGGTTTGAAAAATATCCCTTAAATTACTTTCATGCCCCTCTTTACTTTTAGAAAACAACCAAATATCATCAATTAAAACAACCACAAACTTATCCAAGAACTCATAGAAAATTCTATTCATAAGGTCCATAAATACAGCAGGTACATTGGTTAGCCTGAAAGGTATAACAAAAAATTCATAATGGTCATATCTTGTAAAATACATGGTTTTCGGAATATCTGATTCCTTTACCTTAAACTGATGGTACCCCGATCTCAGGTTAATCTTTGAAAAATACTGAGCTCCCTGGAGATGATCAAACAAATCATCGATATTAGGAAAATGATATTTGTTCTTAACATTGATGTTATTAAATGTTCTATAATCAATGAAAAGTGTCAAAGAACCATCTTTCTTTTTAACAAATAAGACAGGATCACCCCATGGTGATGTGTTAGGTCGAATGAAACCGTTCTCTAATAAATATGGCAACTGATCCTTCAACTCTAAAAGTTCAATTTGATCAATTCAATAAGGGGGTTTTGAAATTCGATTAGCATCAGGAACTAATTCAACAGTAAATTCCACTTCCCGATCTAGAAATATTATAGGAAACTCATCAAGAAAAACATCAGGATACTCATTTACCACCGGCACATCATTAATCTGAACGGTTCCTTTGTTTTTTTACAATATGTGCAATGTAGAATTCATTTCCATCTTTTACATGTTTCCCACCCTCTTGATATGTTATCAAATTAAGGGTTCATTCATGTACACAAACTGAAAGCCTTTCTGAAAAGAAACGTCTTTAGCTCTACAGTCAATCTTAGCATAGTAAATAGAGAGACAATCCAAACCCAGGATTACATAAATGTCTACTAGAGGTAAAACAATATGCTTTTCAAGTAGGTTCTTTCCACGGATAAGGATAGGAAGATTTTTATAAATTCATTTTACCTAAAATTTTCTCCCAGGTGTTTTTACTACAAGTTTAGCATTCATTTCTTGAGATGGTATTCCTAATTTACTAAAAAAGTTTTCAGAAGTGAAAAAACGTGTAGACCCTGAATCAAACAACAAACTTCCATAATCTGAAAAAACAAACAATGTACCTGATACCACGTCATTTGATGGCCCAACATCTGCTGAAGTAGTTGCAAACAATTTCACCACCCCTTTCTGCTTGTAGAGTAACTGCTTCCCATCACTCGAGCTCTTTTCCGGACACTCATTTGCATAATGACCAATCTCATTGCACTTGAAACATTTCACTAACTGTAAATCAAATTTGGTCTTACCATCACCTTGATCTTTTACAGTTCAATCACGAGACTTATGTCCCATATTACTACATCAGTAGCACTTTCTAGAGTTCAAAATACATTCCCCAGCATGCTTTTTACCACATTTATCACAAACTGGAAAGGTAGTTTTCTTACCATCAGACCTTTTTGAGTAATTATTCCCTTTCTCCTACCACCTCGGTATCTTCTTCTGTTGGTTGTTATAAAACACTTGATCATCAGAAAACTCAATTTCCACCATCTCAGAACATCAAACAAGCTTTTCATATATCTTGAACTCACGAGAATCTAATGACCTTCGATATTTTGGATTTAATCCTGAGTAAAAAAGATTGATATTACTATCAAGGTCTCAGATAAAATTTGGAACATACATTTCCAATCGAGTGAACCTTTCTTCATAAGCAGCCACTTAGTCGCCCTCTTGCCTAAATTCCAATAATTTTTTTTCCATCCTAAGTCGAAAAAGGTTAGGAAAATACTTCTCAAAAAACATACGTTTGAATTCATCCTAGTCGAGAGCTTAAATATCATCAGCGTACCTGATATTTTTAACCATCGACCACCATTGATCTGCTTCACCCTCCAAATGGAAAATTGCAAGACTATCCTTTTGATGTTCTGAACACCCGATGACATCGAAAATCTTCTCCAGTGCTTTAATCCACCCTTCAAATAGCACAAGGTAAGATGATCCTTTGAATGATAGGGGATGTTGCCTCATGAAATGTTCCACCACTCACATGTTCCTTTGAGGTTGATCTAGATGATCTTTTTCATGGATACCTCCACCATTTATCGCTTGAGTCAACTGTGCCATTACTGCAACAAACTGTTTAGTTCCAATTCTAACCATCTCAGGATGCTGATTCAGAAGTTCATTTTCTTATGTATGCCTTCCTAGCACTGCTTCTCTATTTTTTCTGTAGAAAACCACTCTGAACAATCATGTCTTAGATGAAGCAGCATGCTAATCTTCAAATGCTATATCATTTCAATTTGACCATAAAAAAAATATTTTTGGATAATCATTTAATATAATTATAACTACTAATGTTATCTAAACTGACCTCTGATACCGACTATAAGGCCCCAGCCTTAAACATTAATTAATCTTGAGTTATTACAATATTACACATTGATGATCTTTTCAGGATTATATTTTTATAGAATTAGATCATAAATCATGCATTTCATTCCACATTTCAACTAGGTGGTAAGATAAAAGGTAATATTCATTTTTCTCATCAAAGGAGACATATTTAAAATAAAACATGGATTCTTTCATGACACTTCCTCGACATTATCATCACATCATCGACTTTCCCCTTGACCTGTGAAAAACAATTCCAAAACATGGGATGAGCATAAAAAGCTCACTAATGGATTTAGAAGTAAGGAATGAAAACATTAGTCCATGTATACATAAGAATTGATGAAATCTTACATTACTCATAAAACATTAGGACATTATCATACCTCATGAAATAATAAGTTTTGTGAATAACTAATATAAAACATAATACATAAAGGTAACTTGAGGTATTCCTAGAATTCTTACATAGAGAGTAACCCTCATGGTTACGTTTGGAATACCCATCACAGAATATTCCCTAAATCTATTCAAGGAAACCCTAATGTTTAACCCCTTTGCATTACCCAATGCATTGGAGAGATATATCGGGCTCACCCTCCCTTTGTTTATCATGGAACCACTCGTCTTCATAAACAATGCCCAAGAACCATAACTTAATCGTATCACATAAAACATGCATAAATGAAACATAACATTTCAACATTTTAATCACAAGATATCAATACAACACATTTATATAATAAAAACATTATAAAAACCATTTTCAATACCAAAAGAAATGAAAATTAAAACATGGTATTTATTTTTCATTTAAAAATAGTTATGGCTTGTAGAGGAAGCCAAAATTCTAATAATGGTCACAGCGGCAGAGAAGTCGTTGTCGCCACATACGTATGACAAAAACATTCCCTTTTGTTGTTTAGTAAAACTCTTCGTATAAAATTATTACTTTGGAATAAAATTAAAAGTCAAAGGGTTTCATACATCGTATAAAAGAAGGTTGTGTATAAAACAAAATATGCCTCAATGAAAGGAGATTGAGATGAAGTCCCTCACCTCTGGTCTGAATTGACCCGATAGCTCTTTAATCTCCTGAATGATAAACTTGAGTTAATTTCAACTTTCTTATGAAATTTTTTCATGTTCCTTATCCTTTTATATCACTTATTACCGTGTTATGAACACTATGTAATTATTTATGTTAGTAATAGTTGTTTTTTCGATCATTGGTACTTCAGTCAAAAATGGAATTCTTATAATTACATGTTGATCATGGGGTAAAATATCCATTATATCCAGAACTATATTCATGATTTAGATATCATATATATCATATATATCTAGTATATACATGAATTTATAATATTACCTATCATTTAGAGGTAAGAAATGAAATGCACCATTCATGGATATGGTAAGTCGTAGGTACGCATGAACGCTACTTTCATATCTATTTCTTATTTTTTGGAATGGAATCATAATGATATAAAGGTGCATTATAATTACATTATTATATCATATATAATATTTTTAAATTCATCCATTACATATCTCACATATGGCATTAACAAATCAAATCACTTTGAGGGGGCGATAGTCTGCACTTCCTAAAATGAAGATATCACGTTTACCCATAATGGAAAACATAAAGGTATGACATAAATGAAAAATACAGAAGCTTAAGGGAAACATAAACATATTATATATCATATATAAATATAGTGACATCTTAATGGCCACATTTAAATGTGTTATAAGAATATTGAACAATCATCGTTTCATGAGGCAGAAATTCTACATCCACGGAAATAGTATTTTATTTAACCATTAGATGTAGGTGTGCGTAAGTATAGCTCGAATACTTCTTCTAAAAATATCCTAGTATATTGAAGATACTGGTTTTGTTTCAATATAAATTAATAAAAAGTGTCTAGGGGGTTGGTGAAGAAAAATAAAACAAAAGAACACAAGTGAATACATTACCTTTAAATCGAGTAACTCCTCTTGGTTTGTACCAAAAGGGTTTCTTGAAGAGCTTTATACCTAAGGTAAGGCCTCTTGTATTAAAAGAGGGATGTGGAGAGCTAAAATGAGTAAATCTTGGCCAATCCAATGGCTTGAGAAGTGTGGGTATGGAGGTAGATGTGGGGGCCTTTGATAAGAGGGAGGAGGGGCACTCGTGGAAGGTCAAGAAATGTTACTTTATTTTAAATTGAGTATCAGATTTCAAATGTCCCACATTGATATATTTCGAGGATAAGGTGAGAAGAGTTCGAAATATATTCATCCAATAGCTTTTTGACAAGTGTATGTATTAGATTTTACGTGAACTTTTCATTTTATTTAAATCGTTCATTAATGAGATAATCGCTACATCATCATGATGTTATAAATAAATTAATTTATTTAATGTATAAAAATTATAAAAAAATACTACGATGTATGAAATTGTTTTATCTTTCCAATAAATATTTATAGTCTAAGTGTTCATTTACACAGACAAAACTAAATATGTTTTACTCGGGTGATACATTCTTTAGTGATATTCTTCTTTCTTTAAAAATAAAATGATAAAGTGTCACTTTCACAAATGTGATTCCATGGGGTCCCTAAGTTTGGAACAAGGCATACCATGGTCATACAGGACAAAACCAGTAGAATTATGACACATTTTGGGGTCATTTGGTATTATTATGATATTATTTTATTATCCTTAACTACCTGATTACTAATTAATCACGATCATTAAAGATTATTACCATCGTTACTATTCATAATGTCCAAAAACAAAAGAGTATTAATTAAATAATTTGGAAATTATGATTCCAAATATGGAATCCATTTTACCAAATTTTAAACATATAAATTTCAATAATTAATTTAAAAATAATTCCCATTGTCAAAAAAAATCGCGGGTTTTTTTGAAATAATTTCTATCAAAAGTTTGACAATTGTTTATGTCCAATTTCAAATTGAAATTAATCCCAATGAGCACCAATGGAATAAATGGTAAAAATATATTCTATTTAAACTTTAAAACTAATTAAAAATATTATCTATCCATATAATTAAATTAGATGGAAAAGCAGTTTTGAAGTAAAATGCTTTAATTTTCACTATTCATTAAAAAATTAACATTGTCAGAAAAATACCAAAACATTATCCAATGTAATTTTCAATGTCGCAATACTATATAATAAGTTCATATTAAAAAATAGAGCTTATAAGATTTTCAATTTTTTTAAAAAAATGGTTTTCCATCAAAAGGCCGTAAAACAATCTTTTAAAAAATATTAGAGTATTCCATTCTTAAGATTGGATTTATTCTCATTTTAAAGCTTTAAACACTATCTAATTCATAAATAGACATAGATAAGGATATCTATTATTCATTACTTACCTGGGATGTTACTTCTAATAGGGTCTTGAGAGTGGTTCCTTGAATACTATGGAAATCATTATATGCTTTTGAGTTTGAAATAATTCCATGTTTTATTACTACATAATGATTTCTGGTATTATGCTCTATATTTTATTATTATTCTGACCTTATTAACTACAAATATTTATGCCATGATCTCTTTTATGATATTTGATATGCATGGTATGATATTTTATTTTCATGATCACATTCACATGCCTTATGATCATGTTTATGCTTAGATGTCTCTTTTATTAACCTTTACTGGGCATTTGAGGTCACCCCCTTTATGTTTTCCCCAGGTTATGATGATATTTACTATGTTTGATATGTCTATGAAGTGTGTTATTCAAGAAGATCCTAGTGGGAAATGGTGTAGCTAACATATCTACTAGTTTTTGTGTTTCCATGTTTCCAAAGGATCATTACCAACTATGGTCCTTGGGCATCTATTTGTATTAATTTAAGTATTATATAAACCTATTTAATGTTAATGTTTGAAAATAAAGGGTAACAATAAAAATGGGTAAATTGAGCCTTGATAAGGTATTATCTTTTATAACAAAAGATGCTCTTTATTCCATTTTAAATTAACTAATTCATTAATCATAAGTCCATAATAAGGGAATCCTAAGAAACATCCTATCTTAAGCTATAAAAAAAATAAGTAAATAACTATATTTTCAAAACATTAATTATTTTATCAAAATGAATCATCATGCTTTGGGTTCATTAAAAAATTCAATTAAACACACACATTTTCATTAATTTCATTATCATCAAATTACAACACCAAAAACATGATACATAAATCATACCCCTTAATAATTTAGAAAATTAATTATCAATTAATGGAGGATTTACTTTTTTTTATTTTCTATCAAGAATACAATGATAATGTAAATAAGGCCTAGATATCATATTATCTAGAAAATCAAGATATTTTTTTGTCTTATGACAAAGTAGAAAAATCATCAGGTAATCAATACAAATTAAATATTTTAGTTCATGTAATTATTAGGATAATTTTATTGAGATCCAATGGGATAAATAATTCTATATCTATGAATTAATGTTATTTAATAAATATTCCATGAATCCCATACCTCAAAAGGTCATCAATATTTTTGCATGAGGAAAGACCACACAATGCATCTTTGATCACCCGTCCTAAAAGATATACATCAATTTGGGGACTCCACTACATCACCACATCTACATAAATCAAGAGAATCCTAGCAAGAAACATGGATAAACAACTAGATATTCCTGGCAAGAAGATACAAGAAAAAGAAGGATCAAATCGGGAAAAACCACCATACAATGAATGAAAAAAACAACCTTATATCAATACCAATCACCACATATCAATGTTTGAATACCGAGATAGATTCTTGTAAAAGGGATATCTAAAACACCAAAAAAGGGACTGCCATGCCATCTAGAATGAGAGAGATGGAAGGTGTATCTATAGGTTTTGACAACCCGAGTGGTAGGAAATTTTTAAAACATTACTACAAAGGGGAATTACAAGATTTGTAATCCCCTTTCACATCTTGTAATTCCTCAGGAAATATTTTTATTTAAAAAATTGTCACCTCTTCATTTTATTTATTCATAAATCCACAAAAAATTACATAATATGTATCCAACATTCACATTGTCAAACTCTTCGTGCAGTGAAATGCTTCCTCGCTTCTAGCCTCTACAGATTGAACAAATCCAGAAATCCTTTGAGCCTCATTAGAGATCTATAATCCTAGATAATATGAAATATAGAGACCCAAGACTTTTTATGGAACCTCAAATGATTTAATGCATAATTATACATCAGAATACAAAACAAGGATCTTAAAGTTTAGTTTTTTTGAATAATTTGTACTTAAAATAGTACACATAAAACATTTATTTATTTAATCTTTATATTGATCTCCAAACATCGATTGTGATCATACATATACATAGGATAACAATGTCATACCCTGAACATGTTGGTGAACATAGAATCCCAGTAATGGAATAAGATAAATAATAATTATTTTCATAGGGGTTAGAAGGCATGACATAATCAAAATTGAAGTAATGGAACAATTAGAATCATGACATATAAAGATTGTATTATATAAACATGGATTAATATTAATGTGGAAGAAACATAAAAAATGAACTTATCACAAGTCATTTCCCATTTCACATAGAGGAGCATGAGGTAAGGTTAACCACCAAGACTATTGAATAATGTAGAACAAGTTAAGGCTAACCACGATGACCATTGTGCATATTGTCTCATGAGACTGAACATTACCCAATGCATTGGAGTGCTATCTGGGTGAACCTATTTTAACATGTTCATGAACATGTTTTCCATATAAATAATCATACATAATCAGTCATGCATAAATATAAGTGTTTCCCATGGAAAGTAGTGGGTATCAAAATCGTGTCATAATACATAATAAATGGGTGTATCATACAGGTTTCCATGAAAGTAAATAATTAAATCATACATGGGAATTCATAATGGAAAAATGAATATATCATGAAAACTGATTTCAAATAGAAGGTACAACTAAAAAATATATATTAAATATACAATTGAATTAAAACATTTTATTATGGTTTTGATGAAAATTAAAAAGAGCATTTAAAAATGAAAAGGAAATAATATTTTATAAAACCTAGAGGTGAAAAAAGATGGTTTTATAAATAACGAGTCATATTTTATAAAAACAATGATGGATTAAAATAGATTATATTTTTTACGTCAAATTGGGAAGGAATTATGAAGTTCCTTAAAAATGGGTTTTCTTATCAGGAAGTATGGAGGAGGGAACTATTTGAAAACATGTATACGCCCAAAATAGACGATGAATGGGACTTGATACATGAATTTTGTACGTATTGAAATAATTAAAATATATACATAAAAATAGTTGATAACTTCATTGTGTAAAAAGAAAGGTATAGAAACCTGATGGAGTAAAGGTGGTTTGGGTTGAATCCCTTATGAAACATCAACATCGTAACAGGAGTACTTTGGAAGCCTTAATGGAAGAGATAGGGGTATCTCATCATATATATATCATGTTTCCAATACGGGGGAGGTATGAAAACATACCCTATCATTATGTATGAAAAATAAAAGGGAATAATATAAATAAGATTCTTGAATAAAAGCGAGAAAGATAGGATCTCTTACCATATGTAAAATGGTGTTATACACATGATATTAATGACATGAATAATAAAATTAGTTTCAATAATTAATAATTATAGATCCAAATTTACATAAAAATGATCCATCAAAACCATTTTATTCTCATTCATGGCCTCGTTGATGGGTTAAGAGGTCCAATTTCATTGTTTGGGTCTGTTTGTTTCATGAGTGGTTTACTTATATACAGAAATTAATAATTATATAAATTGAGTATGGTTTTCCAAATTTTGGAGATATATTTTAATATTACGAATCCATAAAGATATATGGTTTTAAATTTTATTTGGTAACTTAGAGTTACATTGAATCATTATATACAACATTAGTGAAAACCATTGGGTTTAATAGGCAGGTTTTTATCACAACGATCACATTTTAATTTATAAATCAGACCTCTCTGTAAATAAGATTAAAAAAACATAAATGAGACATTTAACATATATTATAGTCTATTTCATCCTTAAAAATGGTTTCCTAACCCCAATTGAAGATGTTAATATATTTTGAAAAACCATTTTCATTGAATGTGGTAAATTAAACATCACAGACGGTTTTTTTACTAGTAGTATAAATGAAGGGTAAAAAAGATAAAATAATAACATATACCATTATCATAAAAACATTATAGTACATTTAAGGTACAACAGTTTTCAGAACATTTTTATGTAGATAGGTGATGATGGAAAAGAAAACAAAGGAACATGGAAATAATGTAAAATAATTGTAAAAAGGAATTTACCTCTTGAATTAGTCATCCTTGAGATCCTCTTAAGGGGAAAGGATTTGGTCTTTCGAGTAGAAAAATGGATTACATGCATGGGGTAGGATCTTGATGATTGATTTTGGCAGAACATAGGCAAGGAAAAAGGCTTTATGGGAGTGAAGTGAGTAGGGGAGTGTGGGAGGTTTTTATAGTGAAGGGGAAGAGGGTTTTCATTATAATTTAATCATTAGTTCATTATTTTTCCATAATACAAGGGATATTGATGTTTCGATGAAAAAATAGTAATATGTTCATGTGATTTAGAACAAAGGGTTCTTACCTCATAAATGATTCTTGGAATAGCTCATTTAACTTATAATGTATATATATTGTAAGTTATCGTTTTTCACTATTCAAAAAACATTCTAGTTTTTCAGAAAAATCACAAAAATTCCCCATAACCATTCTTCAACATCTAGAATATATAAATGAAATATAATTCTCAAAATTAATTTTAAAAATATGATTAATTTAATTTTTATTTAAAATCATTATTTACATGAAAAAATACATATTTTAGAAGAATAACTGATTTTATATTGCTATCAAAAAATACATAATGTTTTATAAAATTAACTTAAAACCAGAAAAAATAAACTAATTGTTTATTTAATTATCATATTGTGATCCTAACATTCTTTGTGCTCATACATTGGTATATGTTAACCTGGGGATAACATTAAAAAACTGGGTGGGCTAAAAATCCTAGTAAGGGAATAAGAATAAAAATAGAAATTTAAAAAATTGGTTAGAAGACAAGAAATGAAGAAAATAGAAAGAATGAAACATATGTAATCATAACATATAAACATGTGATCATATGAACATCATAGTAATGTGGAAATAACATAAAACATGAAATTAGAACCAGTGAATGCTCATTTCACATATAAGATAACAAATAAAGGTTAACCATCAAGACCATTTCACATGGAAGTACAATTCAAGGATAACTATGAAGATCATTGCACAATTAAATGATAACCGCCGAGACCGTTGCACACAATATCACCAGTCAAGGATAACCTCCAAGACCATTGCGCATAAAGTCTTATTAGACTCAAATTTACCCAATTCATTTGAACGCCATCTGGGAACACCCATATTAAAATGTTTATGAAAATATTGTCCACATAGTGAATCATACATAATAAGTCAAACATAAACCTATGGGCTACCCATGGAATGAAATGACTATCAAAATCATTTCATAATACATAATAAAATGGTATATCATACAGGAGTCCATGAATGTATGGAATTAAATCATACATGGTAATTAATTATGGAAAAAATAATATATCATAAAATGTGATGTCAAACATAAGAGAGACCTAAAAATGTATAAATGAAACATTATAATAAAAAAATTGTGCGGTTTTGAGGAATATTCCTAAGAGAATTTAAAATATAAAATGGAATAATATTTTTTATAAAACCTGAATGAAAGAAGAGGGTTTTAATTAAAAGGAGAATGATTATATAGAAAAATGTTTTCTTAAAACAGATGATATTTGGGACTTGATATAGGGATGGAATTTCGAAGTTCCATTATGATGGGATTGCATATCCAGAATCCTTGAGGAGGGAAGCATTAAAATACATGTATATATCAAAAAAGAGGTGATGAAAGAGATTTGATACATGAATTTTTAAAATATAAAAACATTATATGAGGTACATAATACAAAAATATTACTCATTTTGGGTAAAAATAATGACAACGCAACCCCCTTGAGTAATGGAGGTTCAGGTTGAATCCCTTACGAAACCTAAACATGGTAACCTTTGTACATAAAAGGGATTAATGATAGGGAAAGGTGTATATCATAAATTATATTTCATTAGGGATGTATTGTGGGGTTGAAAAAACATACCCCATCAATGGGTATGAAAAATAAAAGGGAATAACAAAGAGGATATTCTTGAATAAAAGTAATTATGAAAGGATCCCTTACCTTAAGTATGAATGTGTTCTCCAGTTGATATTTATTTCATGAATAATCAAATTAGGTTCATTAATTAAGCATTCCATAACAAATTTTACATGTAATTTATTTAGTATTATGTTTTTGGGTGTATTCATGTACTTTCTGAGGGGCTAAGAAGTCTAATTTCCATGTTTGGGTCTGTTTGTTTGATGATCGACTAACATATATACATGAGTGGATAATCATGTTAAATGATGATTTTTATCATGAAATGGTGTTATATTTTATTATTGAAAATCCATATGGTTTCATGGTTGTAAATTTTATTTGGTTACTTGGAGTGATGTTGAATCATTATATAAAACATTAGTGATAAATGATTGGGTTAATTGGCTATTTTTTATTACAACAAATAAAATTTGTTTTATAAACCAAAAATATGTATACAAAAGATTACAGATCCATATATGTGACATAAAATATATTTTATAGTTTTGTTAATCCAAAATAATGGTTTCATTACCATAATTGAATATGGTTAAAATAAATTTAATACTCATAGTCCTTGAATGTGGTAAGTCAACACATCTCAGACAGCTCTTTTACTTAAAGTATAAATGAATGGAAAAGTTGAGACAATAATATCTTATTCCATTATCATAAAAATATTCCAGTATATGTAAGGTCCCCGACATGTCAAAAAAATTTATGAGAGGTAAGGATATCAAATAAAAAAAGGAACTTGAAAAGAAAGGAAAAGAATTGAAAAGTGGAATTCAACTCTTCAATTAATATTCCTTGAGAGCCTCTTAAGGGGAGATGATTTGATCTTTGATTAGACCAAGGGATATTGGATGTGGGGGAGGATCTTGGGAAGATATATGAGCTAAATTTAGGCATGGAAATTAGCTTTAGGGGAGTGATGAGAAGAGGGGAGTGTGGGTGGTTTTTATAGTGGAGGGAAGGTGGGTATTCTTAATATTTTAATCATTAGTTGATTATTTGTTCTTAAGACCAGAAAGAGTGATTATTCTTTGACCAAAAATAGAAATATGTTCTGGTGAGTTAGAATCATGGGTTAATACCTCATAAATGATTATAAAAATATTGCATTTAACTTATAATGTGTATATACGGAAAATTACTGTATTTAATTATTAATCAAAAAATTCATGTATTTCAAAAGAATCTAAAAAATTACATCAAACAATTTATTGACCTCTAAAATCCAAAAATAAAATCCATTTCGCAATAATAATTTAATAATAATGATTAATTTAAATTTTTATTAAAATCACAATTTGAAGGAAAACATATTGATTTTGGAACAATAATGATATTATAATATTTTCAAAAATTACATAGGGTAATATAAAATTATCATAAAACCAGAAGACATTAAATTGTAAATTTAATAAAACGATTTTGTAAAATAAGTTTTTAAATTAATTAATTAATTATTATTAAATATTTAGGACTTACAAAAACACCAATACATTTACTATGATCATATTATAACTTATAAGTTGCCTAAAGTATATTTATACATTCATGGGTGAGGTTACTATTCTTTTGTATGATTTAATATACTTAAGGGATATATTTATATTCATAAGGGTAGGATAATATTTATAAGGGTTGTTTACTATTCCCCAAGAGTTGTGTTTGTTTCATTAGACCCCAAAAATCACCCTGAACGCAACTGTGAGTGTCATATTTTAGAAATTAAAAGAACTGATGTTGAAAAATTAATTTTAACCTCCATGCTACATCTATATCCCTAAAAAAGTGATATTTTACATAGAATTAGTGTTTCATGCATTTCATTAAATTCACATGTAATATCTTGCGGTGTTACACAAATTGCAGTTGATCCATGTGGATCTCAGACCCTACATTCTCACCCACATTATGTAATATTGATATGAATCTTTACTAACATGTATTACATTCATCATGTTATTAGTTTATTATTGCCTTATTGGGATTTATAACTCACATCATTCTAAAATATATCCCTAGGTTATCTCATTCAATACTAGAATATTTGTGGAATATAAGGTCATCATTTTATGTATTTATATATCTTGGTTGTACCCATGTTTCATGCCAATAATTCAGAACCAAATTTCCCAAACACACTAGGCCACTTGCTCTTTTGGGATTTTATTATTTGTTTCATTATGTAATAAATCATAAAATTATGTTTTGAAAATACATGGGTTGTCATAGATGGTATCAAAGGAAGCTCTAATAATTTTGTTGTTGTTTAGGATTATAAATAATTAATCGAGACTTGGGTATAATAAAAAAACATTGGAAGACATCCCTATATTATGTTAATGTATAGAGTAAGTGGTTTCAATGTCAAAAAATATCTACATGTGTACTATAGTGGATTTGGATCTTGCATAGTTTTATATTGGGGTAATCACACTAAAAAGGTCACATTTGGATTTGAATATATCATTTCCAAGTGTGTAAAAATGATTCCTTATTGTACAATTGATTAGTCACTCACATGGGATATGACTTAGTAACTTCACAATCTCTCTGTGAACCATTATTAAGGTAATAAAAATTCTTATGAACTCTTATGTTATAAAATAAATCATGGATAATAAATATAGAATCTTAGAAATTCATTGGTCACAAATTTATGTCATCTATTAGTTATTAGTTAAATTCTTAATAATTGATTTTTATGTTCTTAAAAATTTGAAAATTATCTTCCCTAATTCAATTTTGGATGTACAAAACGATTATAAACATAATCAAATTCTGAAAGGTTTAATTTTTATCTAATCACGAACATAAAATGTCCAACGAGACAACAATTATAAGCATTGTTTATTATCATGAATGATAATTAGAACTATTAAAACACCACAAAAAATGTAGAAGTGGATATATATGTGAAAATGGAACATGGGGAAATTATTGCATCCAAATAATTTAACTCATCCCATATCTATATTTTCAGGTTGATCCTCCATGTTAATCTCATAATACCCCATTCATCCCAATTCATTTCAATTATAGTTTTTAATTGTATTTCCTTATATGTAGACAAAATAAATTACCAAGAGAAATAATCCACCCACTGTATCACAAATCATTATCAGAATATCTAAAAGTTAAAATGGGATGATTAACCTCGTTCAGTATCATCATTTTAAGAATTCATGTTATATGCCTTATAAGAATGTGTAATGAGAGAAAAAGGTTAATACTAAGGAATATATCATTCATAAAGGTATTCCCATTGTGTGGGAACACAGTTTTGTGTTTCTTAAAAAAATTTATTCTATTCTTCCAATCGATGAGGATGAGAAATAAATCTAGTTTATACCACAAAAATTTTCAATTTCAAATACTTCATACAGAATAGAAACTATTTATCTTGAAGAGATCAACATACTACTATAGAATCTGGATAAATTGTTTCTTTGCTGAAGTGAATCCCAATTGGTTTTTTTGGTCCAATTCATCAAGAAGGTTTGATTAATTTTCCTCTACATTGATAATCAGGAGCTGAACTAGATCATGATGAATAAAAAATATCCACTATCATAGATTAATGACTTTTTATATTAGATATGTGGAGCGTAATACATATCTCAGGTGGATCTACATTCAAGATATTGTCATGTAATGTTGATGATTGTGGATATCCCCCAGTAAACTTTTCATACAAGGTACATGCACTATGATTTCATTTGGATTCCAATTATCCCCAGTAATGGTCCAGAAATTTTCATGGAAATAAATAATATAGTCTTTATGGATTACCTAGAAAAAATATTTTCTCCATAGATGATATTCTTATGTACAAAAAAATTATAGAGGAATAATAGAAGAATATAAATATTGTACATAAGACCTTACAATGTAAAATATATATGGGAAGTACAATAAATGATATTGTTGTATAGAGAATGTAACACTATTAGGGAATGTTATCACCAACGGACGAATATCTATACACTCAACAAAATTATGTTATTTTAAGGATGGGAAAGGGAAACAAATGTTTTGATGATTTGAAGTTTCTTTAAATGAGTTTAATACTTTCAACAATTTTGTAGAATATTCTCATGAATTTCAAGACCACTATCCATGCTATCTAAGAATGTAGTAAATTTTTCCTAACCGATGAATGTGAGGAAAAAATTAATGAGTTAAATAATATTTTATTCACTACATTTTTTATAAAATTACCCACTATTATGGATGTATTTTGGATATATAGTGTTACATCCAAAAATTTATTTTGTTTTGTACTCATGAAAGGTGAAAAAGTGATAGAATATACATCCCGTCAATTATGGATCCATGAGAAAAACAAAACAACACAGGATATAGAATTAACTGTAATTAGCTTCACATATATGATTTATAGACATTATTTATACCTGGAGAAGAATGAAATATATATGGATCATAAAAGCCTAAATTATATATTAATATAAAAAGAGAACAATATTTTCCAATGATGGTTGTAAGAGAAGATCAAGGATTCTCATTGTTCAATCCATTACCATCATAGGAATGTGAACCAAGTGGATGCTTTTTCTTGTACAATGGATATTTTAACCCTATTAATGATATGGATTAAAATGGGTCCAATGATCTTGAAAAATTAATGGATTGATATAGGAATAATAAAATGATATTATTCCAAAATTTCTCAAATATTTTCTCCACCATCCATTGTTGAGATGATAAAATTGACCCAAAAAAGATTATTTGGATCTACAAAAAGTGATAGTGAATATTCAATAGATCAACTATAATAAAGATTGAGTTGTAATTTTTAAAGCCTGGATATGTGGCCAATCAAAACTAGAGCCAAGGATGGAACATATATATTATGTACATGGTCTATCCTTCTATATTAATTTAGGAATCACCAAGATGTATATATATTTAATGTAAAACTTCTTGTGGGATAACATGATGGGGGAGATTATAGAACTACTGTTCTGATTCTTGGTTTTTGAAAAATTCATGGTCAAATGATATAAGTCTAAAGGTAAGATGAATCAATTTTAAAGAGTATTATGAAAAAGGAAAAATATCATAATGGATTTAATAATAATACATCATATGATATATAAATTAAATAATTCCATATAGATGGTTGTGAATATCCACATAAATCAATAACAATTAATTTCTATTAAATATTATTTATCTCTTTAATAACTCGCGATTATATTTATGAAGAAGTTGTAAGACTTGATGGATGTAAGGACACAATATTGGGTTTTAGTCATCAATTCACATTCTATATTTTCTTAGTATTTTTTTGGTTAATAGTTTTATAAAGTTGGGTCATAAATCATACCTGACAATAATATATATTTAAGAGGTGTAATATTCTTATTAGTATCCATTTTTATAGAACATAAAACTTCTAAATAGAAATAAATTTCTTCCCTGATAAATATATATGACTTTAAATGATACTTTTTCATTATTCTTACCGATCCATAAAACATATGAATTTTTTTAAACATGGGATTATCAAAAAAACAATTATTAAAGGTCAAAGAAAATATATTATCCCATGAAAACCTTTAAAATTTATTAATTTAAGGTTATTATTTGGGTACAATATATACATTTACATACCCATCAAATCACGTTCTCCTCTCAAATATTTTTCTAAAAAAATATTAACAAAACATAAATGAAAAAATAAAACTCATAATGTTTTCTTCGAAAACATGATAAAATCGAAGAATCATTTCAAAAAATTCATATATTTCACCACTAAGAAGTATTAAATACATTCATTTGAAAATAATATCATTACTTATTATTTCAAAAATCCTATGCTTAACATAAAACCTCATATTATGAATAAGTAAAGAATATATGTATCTTAGAACACTATTTTACATATCACTCTGAAAAATGGAAAATCAATAAGGTCGAATTCTATACTCAACCCATTCAATAGATATAATAGACTATCATATAATTATTTTATTACTTAACCATCTTTTCTAAGATTATAATGTTTTAAACCATCCTTGGTTAATAATGTTACCACCCATAATTAGTTTATAATAAAACCAAATGTCATTGTAAAAACAATTCACAAAACATAACATAATCATAACACATACCATATTTCAATTTTTAACATTACACTCGTATAAAATTATTTTCACTCATAAGAGAACATTTCTGGATATTAAAATATCAATCTCATTTTATCCAATTTTTTAATAACAAATTCAAAAAGGAAATATGTTTTTTATTTAATTAAAACATGATATAAATTAATGAAATATATAAATAATATAGTGTATATGGTGGCAGGAGATGTCTTTTTCACTGTTTATGTTATTGTAGAAAATTAAATTTCACTATCTATAAAAATCATATATAAAAACCATATAATAATATTCTTATTTAAAAACATTTAATGAATATAAAATGGAACATAAAAATACAATTAAAATTATATTATATCCATATAAATAAATACATGAAATAATTCAAATAATATGTATATGTAAAAAAATAATAGAAAATAATTCTTTTAAACATTTTAAAAAAATGTGTTTAAGGTAAAGAGCTTCTTACATAAGACATTAAAAAGATAATTCTTTTTTAAAAAAATTTAAAATTATTTAAAATATGGTATGAAATATCTTTTATTTTCAAATTAAAAATTAATAATACATTTTGAGAATCATTTATAAGAACATAAAAATGATGTGTGGAAATTAAATCGTTAATACTTTTTCAAATGAGGTTTTAAGTAAAATTTCCCCTAACATTGAATCTAAATCTTCACATACATATTATATATTCCTAAATAGTAAACTTGCATTAATTTTGTAGTTTCTTAAGAAAAATAATCTTATTTATATATAATTTTTCATCTCTTATTAATATGCCTTATAAAATTACTTAATCAATTAACATTTTACTTTAGGTTTTGATGATAGTTTGCCTACATGTCCAAAAAGAATTTAGTAGATTAGACCTCATCAAATAATTAATTATCTCATGTGATACATAACAATAATCATGAAATAATTATATTTTCTAAACATAAATTATACTTTTAAATAAAAATTTAATGGTGGTTAGAAAATTAACTCTGTTATAAACGTGGATATTGTAATCTATATCTAAAAAAGATTAATGTTACCATTTTTCAAGGATCATTTTGGAAAAAAGGATTATATTAATTTTTCATTAAATAATTACAATTATATAATAAATAACATAATACTTTATTAAATATAAATATATATATATCATCCATTCGTTTTGGTGATGAAAAATAATCACATCATTTCATAGTGGCTGTAGTCCACATGCCCGCTTGAATAATGTTATCAATTTTATGTGAGTGAACATGATAAAAAGAAAATTATATATTATCTATTAATAATGATAAATATTTAAATAATATAATTATTATTATATATATATAATAGATAAATTCATCAAAATTATTCATATTATTATTAATGAAAATAGTCAGTGACAAATGAATCGTATCACTTTGTGAGGTGGTCGTCCATCATACAAAAGAGCATTGTTATTATATAACACACAAAATGTAAAATAAGAAGTTTTATGAGTATATTAATTATACAATTTTAATAATTTTACAATGATCATTTATATACATAGATTCTTTCATTATATTAATCCTCAAAATGCGATGATGATGAAAAAATTACATGGGTTTGTGAGGTAGTTGTCCACCATACACCTAAATGATTGTTTCATTTTCCATTTGATGGAAGTGGAGATTAATTTTATTTAAAATATTAATATAATAATATATCTTTATATTTATTCCTATTGTTTTATTATATCAGCGTGATTATAGATTATTATAAGGATGTAGAAGAATAAAAACAATTATTGGTTAATCTCAATACCTCTTCTCCTGAGAACCTCTTTAGGTAAGCATCAAAAGCCTCTTTATAAAGAATTTATTATTAATACAGTGAATATATGTAAATATTAGGGGCTAAAGGTGGGAATTTTTCTAGGTAATCTCCTAAAAATAATTTTATGGTGTGAAGATGAGAGGAGAGTGGGTGTGTTTTTATAAGTGGGAGATAGGACACACTTGGAATTTTTTGAAAGAAAAAGGGATTACCACATTTTTCAAACTCCAAAAAGTTCCAAAAAGATATATTTTCTATTCTCATAAAATTTAATGTGTAAATATTGACATAAAATATATTTTAGACAAGTTATTAGACCATTTTACCCTAATAAGTTTATTTTAGCCCCTTTACTATAGTAGTAGATTTTTTCTTTTTCACTATTTACTGTGACCAAACATTAAATTAAAAATATTATATAATATAAATAATTATTATTGTAGATTTGTAATCCATTTTAGATAATTATTTTTATAGAACTTGTTGAATTTATTTTAAAATAAAAACCACAACTATAATGAAAAATCATTTTTTCATGAGATATATTTTTCAAGCATAAGTTGATTTTATATTATGTATATGATTAGTCAAAATAAATAAAATAATTGTTATTAATATTTATGGATATATAATGTTTAAATTTGAATTATATTATTCTACTATAAGGTTATCATAATTAGTTAAAATCGATTAATATTTTTCTTTTTAAAACAATTTTAGAAAAAACTTATTTTTAAAGAAAAAAATTATACCTATACTAAAATACATTAGAAATATGGTCATAAAAGTAATCAAGTGTATCATATCTGAATAAAAAGTACTTATGTTATGTAAAATAATATTGAAAAAATAATGGCACTTTTAAATTATATAATTTACTTAAAATAAATGACATTTTTAACAAACCAATTATTTGAAACTACTCATTAAAAAATAAATATTTTTGTAAAAATACAAAATTTACACGATATGATAATTTTTATATGATGATTTAAAAATTTTAATTCATTTTATCAGATAAAATTTAGACGTGATCAAGAATGTAATTAGAATATTTTATCAATATTGAAATAATGTTTTATGATGAAAACATATTTTTGATGACTAAAATTATCATACAAAAAATTGATTTATTATTTTCAAAAAAAATTCAATAAATATAAATTTTTTACGAATCATATATATATATATATTTAATAAATTATTAAATAATATTCACTTTCACCAATTAATGGGATAGTTTTTATGTAGGTTCCGGGTTCAGTGGAAACGTTGTTGTGATGGAACCCAACTTTTATTTTTAAAATGATCAATGATTATTCTGAGATCAAAATAGAAATGAACTCCAGTCTCCATGGAATATAACCAATTATAAAGATAAAAAAGGAAGCATCTCAAAACCTTTATAGATGATCTTTTGAATCATGTTTATACTTAATTTAATTATTTTGATAATGAAAAATAAAACCAAGATCTTCCGTTTTTTTTGTTGATAATGCTGATCATCCAGAATGACCCTTCCGAATAATATCTTTGCACAAGTAAGGATCCAAACTAGATTTCATCTAGCATTTATCCACACATGCTTCGATGGCCTCTGATCATCACCACTTCTTCTCTGGGTGCTAGTGTGGTGAAGCAAGTGTCTTGTATCGATCATTGTTGATTGCATGTTCTTTGGTTTTGATGAAAGAATCTCATTCTTGAGAAGGGTGGGAAGAGGATTCGAGAGAGAATTTTTTTAACTCAACAATTCTCAATTCCATGGGTGTACGACTCGGTATCATGTGGTGTTTATCACAATATTCGTACTTGTATATTAATATGCATGGAACTTCAGTCAGAGTATTTAATTGGATAATAGTAATTAAATATATTAATTAAATTAGAGAAAACCCATGCACATAAAATTAATATAGCATCATAATTTATGGTGTTCTAACATGCACAAAAAAAATTATAAATAATATTGGGTGTCACAAAATAATAGCATCATCATTATTATTTTAATGTGTGCCAAATACTTAAATAAAAATTTACCACCTTACAAATAATTATTTTACACCAGGACCAAACATGGTCTTCTTAAACTCCACATGCATTTATTGATCACTTGAATAAATAAATATATAATTTATTCTCACAAATAAATATTTTATTTACAAACTAGTAAATAAATATTTATTAAATGTTCATTAAAATAAATTTATTTTATTTAATTTCTGAAATAATTTTATATTAAATAAAAGTATACATGGTCTTGAGAATAATATTTATTTCAATAATTAAATTCAAATAGAATTTAACCGAGACAATAAAAAACACATAGTGTTTAACCCTCAAGTATTCTTTCTCATTGGCATTATGTGAGCTAGCCTAAATCCCAAGAGTACTATCTAGCAACAGGTCAAGGAACCAAAGACAAAGAATGTAATGTCCTAACAATTACATCCACATATGTATGTTCACTATGTAATATAATCCATTTGTCGCAATATCTCATCAAGAAGGTTTCATGACAGTGTCTTCAACTTTTATGCATGATACTTCGTTCATTGACTACCTGAAATAAAACAACCATTTCACCATGGCCATGGAATTTCATAGGATGGTTCTATTTAAATCAATAGTCGATGATATAAACTTCCAATAATGTAAGGGAAAAATACTTCCTTGACTTATCCATTAATAACATGACACTCATGACACACCCAATGTACCCTACTTCCCACCAACTATCGGCGTGATATTTTTCATCAGTAAATCAATGTGAACGAGTCATGACACGTATTAATGATAATATTAATTTCTATGGATCATTACACATGCTCTAATATAGACATATCCAATGACACCAAAACTTGTGGACTTCCAACTGGCGGGTCTGCTCTCATAATTCCTTGTCTTGGAGATTACCAAGTGTGAACATCGTGAGAGGAAGTCTCTTATGCTTATGAGTACTCACACCCGACATTATGCATGCTATGTGTCCCATCATAGAATGTCATCTGACCATTGAATTATATTTAATAATATAATTATAACATATCAAGGTTCTAATCATAGCGGGGAACCGCCATGACTTTATCAATGCAATAAATAGTCTAAGAAGATATTATATGTTAGTCATGGAAAACAATGAACAATATCTAATAATATGTTTAATATTAAAAAAAATTAAATGAATATGTAATCAATATACAAATATTTGGTTCTTGGAATCCAACTCTTAAAAATTCTCACATGGACTAGAGCCAACAACCTATGACTTTCAGTCCGCTGGACCTCACTTGGTGATCATGTTTCTCCGGAGTTCGGGCTTTAGTCAAGCTGTAGGTCACATTGTCTTACATGGAAATACTACTGTTTTCAACATCACCTCTTTGAGGAAAATCTTTTATGAGAAGACACATCCAAAGTATGTTCTTCATCTGCTGATGTGACCATGTCTCTTTTACGATAGTCACCACCGTAGAATTATCACAAAACAATGTCATGGGATCTTTAATACAAGGTAACAAATCCCACTCCTAGATGAAGCTTCATATCCAAAATTATTCTTTATCTACCTCATAACTTGCGATATACATGGAATCTACTATAGAAATTGCCACCACAATCTACATTGAGCTCATCCTGCTCAGTGAACCTTTATTCAAAGTGATGATGTATCCTATTTGTGACTACACCTCATCTTGATCAGTCATGAAACTCGCATATGAATATCCTCTTATGACTAGTTATTCATATCCTCTATAAACTAGGAACATATCCTTAGTACACCTCAGATAATTTAGGATAGTATTGACTTCCATCCAATGGCAGTCACCTGGGTCATCTTGATATCTGCCTACCACACTCAATGTGTTGGTTACATACAGCCTAGTACATAGCATAGCATACATGAATGACCCAATCACTGGTGTGTATGGATTCCTTGTCATTATCTTTCTTTACTAATTTGACTATAGACAAATTATCATGGAATGATGAATGCCATGTGATGATGGCAACAATCCCCTCTTGGATTGATCCTCACTGAATCTCTTTATTATCTTATCAATGTATGTACATTGACATAGACCCCACAATCTCTTGGATATATCCCCATGGATCTTGAACAAAAGAATATATGATTCCTCACCCATGTTTTTCATAGAGAACCATTTATTGAACCATGCCTTAACAGATATTAAGACCGGTATCTCTTTTCCAATAAGTAATATGTCATCAACATATACTATTAGAAAAACTATTGTACTCCCACTAAAGAGGTTGTAGACCCAAGGCTCACTTTCATTGATGATAAAACAAAATTTCATTATGGCTTAATCAAAATGAATGTTCCGTGACCTGGATGATTTCTTGAATTTATAAATGTATTTCTACAACTTGCATACTATATTGGTATCCATCAGAGTCATAATAATTTCAGGTTGTGTCATGTAGACATCATCCTAAAGGTTCCCATTAAGGAAGGATGTTTTGACATCCATTTTTGAAATCTCATTGTCATGGTAAGCATCAATGAACAATATAATTTGGATTTATTTTAGCATTGCAACTGGTGATAAGGTTTCTCGTAGTCAATGCATTAACGCTATTTGATCCCTTTTGCAACCAGTCGTTCCTTATAGGTTCTTAATTGTCCTTCCATGTGCAGTTTCTTCTTGAGTACCCCTTTGCAACCAAGAGGATTTACATCAACTGAAGGATATAACAAAATACACACATGGTTTTGGTACATGGAATATATTTTATATATCATGGCTTCTTTCCACTTGGAAACATCTATGCCACTTACATCTTCCTTGTAGATTTGTTATCATTATTATCAACTAATAATGAGTTACAATCCTCGGTTACTAGAAAACCATAACGTTCCGGTTCTGTAGCCTTTGTTTTACTCTTACGCAACTCTTGTGTCTCTAGAAGAGTTCTTTCTTCCACAGGGCAATGTGGAATCTGTTCTTATAGAAACTCTTTTGTTCCTTGAGCCTCAACTTAATAGAAGTCTATCTCGCTCCCACTATCTCGTTTTGAGATGTACTCCCTCTCAAGGAATATGAGGTGTATTTTCACTCTAATATTTTTTTCTAAGTGGTTGTATGGGTAATATCCCATTGTTTTCTTGGGGTATCCTATAATGGTACACATTGTGCCTCGAGGTTCAAGTTTGTTTCTTAAAGAGGCCTTAAAAAAGTATCTCATTCCCACACATGTAAATTCGATAATATGGATTTATTTCCACTCCATAACTCATAAGGAATACAATTTTTTGATTTAAATTGAACTTGGTTTATTATATGAGCCATTGATTGTAATTAATATCCCCAAAAGGATAATATAAGACTCTCATGACTCATCATTGAACTCACCAAACCCAATAGGGTGTGGTTCCTCCTTTTTCTCACACAATTCTATTGGGGCGTGTATGGAAGAGTGAGTATGGATAGGATCCCAAACTCTCATATTTAATCAAGGAGTGCTTTGATTATGATATATTTCTAACTCATTCTGAGTGGAGTTTCTTAATATTCTGACCATACTGATTCTCAAATTTTTAATTGTATTGTTTGAACTTATCAAAAGAATCCGACATATAAATCATTATTTAGATATATACATGTCTTCTAAAATTATTAGTAAATGTTATCAATGAAGAGTACCCGCCCCATGCTTCAACTAGAAATGGTCCACACACATTGATATGAACCAATTCAAGATGTTATTTAGGCTTTTCACCTTTCCCACTAAATGGGGATTTGGTAATTTTCCCTTGTAAACATTCACGACACACACAAAGTGGTTTTAGTTTGAAAAAATCTAAATATCCAACTTGATGTAACATTTTGAATGGTTTGTCATTTACATGTCCTAGATGGTGATGCCAATGTTGGGTGCGGTATGAGATTGGTGAAGTATCATTTTTATTGATTTCCATTAATTGGTTTGTGTAATCCAACATGTATTGACCATCGTATAAATGTGCCCTTCCAAAATAAATCTATCTTTGTAAAACTAGCAACATTAATTTCCAAACATGAAAAAAAATCCATCTGTATATAATCTGGATATAGAAATAATGTTTATATTAATATAAGAGAAATAATAACAACCCATTAACACCACGATCATCCTTGTTATGAACATGAGATTGTAGTCCCTGATAGCTAGATCATCATGTATAGATCTGTTGGCTACTTGTAGATATACCTCCACTTGTTCAGTCTTCCTGAATCTATTTGGTTCTTATATTTGGATACATATGTGAGCAGCATAAGAAGTATCTAATACCTAATTTTTATAAATAGATAGATTACATTCAATAAAAAATACAAATGAAGAATCCCCTTACTTCTTAGGATGGGTGTAGTTCTTCATCCAATGGCCCATCCTTCCTCATGTGAAACAATCAACCCCATTTTCCCTTGCCTCCCCTTTCATATTCCTTTTAATGGAAGTTCATGAAGAAGAATTGGTCTTAAATATATTCACCTTGACTTTCCTCTTATTCACTATAAGGACAGAAAGATTTTCACACTCCAATTAATTTTACACATGGCAAATGAGGATAAGAAGATCAGATAAGGATTTTCTCAATGTTGTTCATATTGAAATTATAAAAAATGTTAGAGAATCTCTGAGGGAGTGATTCGAGAATGGGATCGGTGCCCAGTTCTCTGGGGAGTTTAAACCCAAGATCTTATGGTGCTCAATGTTGCCAATCATCTTTATATAAGAGGCAGAGTTTGGTAACATTCTCTATTATTACTCTGAAAGAGTGCCTTAGAGGTCTCAAACCTTTCAAATATTGTTCATTCATGGAAACGACCACGGAGGTTCTCGAGCATGATATAAGAATCTATGTTTTCATGAGACTTCATGAGATCACATGTCATTGATGATAACATCAATCATTGAACATCGACCACATCGTTCATTTGTTTCTCATAGACTAGGAAATCATCATCACTCACCTCATTGGATGGTGGATCATGTAATGATGACTCCAGCACGTAAGACATCCTTTCATGGAATTGAATAACCTGAAGGCATCTAAACCATTCCTAGAAGTTATTGCTGGTGAGGATGTTGTATTTACCTAGAATTGATCATTGGGATAGTGTGGTTGACGAGTTCGTCAATTTTATTCTTCAACTCAAAGAGTAGATCATTAGTACATTCATGATTATATGTTATAAGAAATAATAAATTTTATTAAGTCTCCCAATATTTTATCAAGCCCTAAAATCCTTCCCCATTGAACCTGTAATGTCCTGTTTCTAGGACATTATAGTTACCAGGATCTATATTCCCCTTCGCATAAACCCAACAATGGTTGGTCAAGCTATTAGAAGGTGTTTAGTTCGGCAGTTTTGTTCAAATTATGGGCATGTAGATCCTTGATCTGTTGAGTGGACTCCCCAATCCTAAAATCATGACTTTGGAATTTTTCATCTCTTGCCCCCAATATTACACTAATTTAAGAAAGGGATACTCCACATGATGTTATATGGTTATGTCAACCCAAATCATTTCATAAGCGAATATTGTAAAAATTTATGTGTCCCAACAAGGGTTGGTCAAACACATAGTTTTATTGAGTTTCTCCCTTAATCATGTAACAAAAGGCTCGGTCTGACATAATATTTTATTAGAGGGATTTTTATCTATTACGAGTGAATTTATTATTATCATTATCAAAATCTTGTTAATATTAAGTGGAAGTTACTTACGTTATTAACTATGTCTTGATAATATTTACGCATAATTCTGGTTTATTTTAGTTTTATCTCACATGCTTGTTTAATTTATTAATTATGTGATTGTCACAAAACATGCATAATGATAAAACATGAAACTAATAGAAATAAACAAAATATAATGATAATGAGATTTTCTAATGGTTAGTTTATCTAGTAGATGGTAAACTAAACCTAAACTAGGGTATAAACATCTTGAACCTTTTGGGTTCATGTTTACATCGTTCCGCATGTCCACCTCCATATCTCCTAGGATTAGATTCATCTCGGCTCCAACTTGATCCACCTCCACTGGCTTGGGAGTTCCATCAATTACATATACCTTTTTTAAGTCACATTCAGGTGAGGGGTAAAAGTGGGTTTTACATAATAGAAACATTGAGCACGTAGGCCCCACATATTAATGAGATGAGATGGCACACATGCCAACAAATAAAATTTACATAAATTAATTAAAAGAAATCATCCACATACTAAGGTATTGTTCTAGATTATGATCATCCATACATGCAATGATGATTACGCATAAATAAAAATTTCATTCAATTCTATAGTCATTATTGATTAAGATAAATCATGCTTGAATCAATTAATTATCATCTTTAATTAATCAATCATTTTATCTTAGACCCTTTTTTGAATTTCACTTATATTATCAACCATCATATTTTTTAACTAATAAGTTAATTTGAATTTATCATTGTATGTATCTTGATAATTTGAAGTGACATGGTGAATACCTATTCCTAACTACCCAAGGAGTAGAAATGAAGATTTTGCTGATGTTAAATTATATACACTTATATAAAACACCTATCTCATTTTGTACCTCCCCTTTACGCCCGCATGATGGTGAATGTCTCAGAGGTTTTTATAATATAATAATAAATTTTAATAAATCTATGTAATTTGGATGAGTACACAACCTATAGTTACAACTATAGGGAGTGTACTATTTTCACCGTCCATCTAAAGTACACGACGAAGGAAACAGTGTGTCAGTGTACTTCAGAAATCTTCAAAGTACACTGCATGTTCAATGTTCCACACACTATGTAGTATCCCCGTTACACAGTTTCTCCTAGAGCAAGCCATGTACAGGATACACTGTCCAACCCTAACCCAAAGAGACAACACGATGTGTCCAGTAGAGTACATGGTGTGTAATCTCAAAACTATGTGCTACCTGTTCCTGGTCAACACATGGAGTCATTTAAGTCTTTTCCCGATTCCAGCACACGACATTGTTTTTGTGGACCGGTATGATGCATTAAATCTTGACTACATGGAATGTACTACAAAATTCATGGTGTGTGTTCTAGTGTTGTATGACCAGGAAGCATTGGCACCACTGGATGATATTCTATATTTTATTTTAACAGAAATTAAAAAAATAACATTTCTATAAGGAGAATGAGAAACGAAAGAGGAGGAATAGATCTCAACATTCTGATTTATATATAGATTAACATGAATTGAAACAAAAAAATTATTACATGCGTAATTCAACGACAATATATTTAAATAATTATAAACTATGATATAACCCCTCTAATACAACTATTAGGTTCCGGGCGATGCAGAATCATGGTTGGGGCGGAACCCAACATTAATTTTTTACATGATCAATGATTATTCTAGGATTAATATGAAAATGAATGCTAGACTCCACGGAATAGAATCATAGATTTAGATAAATATGGAAGAGGCTTGAAACCTTTTGAGAGTATATTGCACATCATATCTATAATTAATTTAATTAATTTCATGAATAATATTAATATTTGATCTTTGGTATTTTTCATCATAGATGATGTTGATCATCTGAAATGAACCTTCTTGATTATCCTTTTGCGCTTATAATGATCCAAAATAGATCCCCTCTAGTGACGATCCACACATGCTTTGATGGCCTCCGATCGACACTGCTCATTCTCCGTGTTTTACTGCGGCAAGGCAAGTGTCTTTTTTCGGTCATTCTTGATCGCTTTTTCTTTAGACTTGAATAAAGTATCTCATTCTTGTGAGGGGTGGGAATAGGATTTGACAGAGATTTTTTTTTGAAAAGTGAAGTGTGAAATGGGATCCCAACTCACGCTTCCAAGGAATTTATTAAAACAAAGAACATTGAATACATGTGGTGCAATGTATTTGCACCAATAAAAGATTAACTTAAATGAAAGACATAAAAAGATATCATTCCCAAAAAACAATTTCAACCTGCAAATACTCATCAATACCAGCAGAAAGTTTTATGATCATCATCTCCTCAATGTTTCTGTCCAATCTGATATAGGCCAGCTATATCAAAAATCTACTCCATTGATTAAGAAGGTCACAAAAATCAGTAGATTTGAATTGGTAGAAGAACAAAAGTGAAGACCCCAAAGTGAAAGTATTCTTTTGAAAATATTTCATCAACCATTCCATGAACTCCATAGGAAGATGCAGGGTGTTTTCTAGGAGACCAACATGTATCTTCATATAGAGGCATTCGGTCTCCACTTGCTCCAATTGATCATGGAGCCATAAAGAGAGAGCAAGACAACATGCAGTAGGGAAACATGCATCAAGACTAGAAAGATTTGTTGTGATCCTCATCTACCAAAGAAACGCACTGTCATTGTCCAGACCAAAAGCATCAATAAGAGTTGTAGTGTGTTGTCCTATAGGCAAGAAGGCAGTGAACCGGAAGGAGGATTTCCAGATGAATTTGATCCAGGCGAAAAAGGTAATGTCAACACAAAAAACCAGTACATTCTGAACAAAGAGAACACTCCAAAAACAAACCATAAATCAACCAACTACAAAACTGGTCCATAAGAAAACAAGAAAACTAGGGATGAAATCCATTTCCTACGAAAACATATTCACAACAACATCATTTCCATGGAATCTCCTTAAAATTGTAATTTGGATCCTTTTTAAATTCTTCCACCACTCTGATGAACATCCTCTTTCTGATATCTAGATAGACATCCACTGATATCTCTCCTTTGTTATATTGTCTACATACAATGTTGTCATTTTCTTCCATCCATGCGTCTTGTTCATCTGAAAAATCAAGCATTTCAATTAAATAGGAATCCCTATATAATGGGCCATTTTCATCATCCTCACTGGATGACCCATCCAAATCAGAAGAGTTGGAAGAACTAGCATCTGATGTGACAGACTCTCATTCAGTAGGATTTTGTTGTGGGGGGATTGATATCTGATCCTTCATGTTGGCAGTTAGGGAGCGTGTAATAATTGTTCTTTCAACATTGGAGTTTTACTTAGGGTTCCAAGTGTGTTGAGAACATGGAATGATGAAGCCATCTAAGTCAACCAATGCTTTATTGCCTTTCCTAGCCCTTGATTTTAGGAATTCTTCATCCAATTGGTAGGGTTTGTCTATCTCCACGTACAAGGGATCTTCATGATCTGATCACACCTCTTTATTATCTCTTTTTATAGTATTGTCTGTTTCAGTACTAGGTAATTCATAATTTAAGAATTCCTGCTTTCCTTTTTTAGAATTATCAAGGTTATGCGAGGTCTCGGTAGAAAAATGGGAGGGGGCTGAATCTGCGAGAGGCCAGGGGGATTCCTATTATGAAGGTCGTCATTAACTTTCTAGTGAATAGTGGAAAATTGGGAGTTTCCTTTTCAAGCAAAATAGATTTAATGGAATGGGGAGGCTGAGGGTCATTTTATTGAGTCTCACATTCATTCACAGAGTGACCAATCCTTGAACATTATTCGCAAAAAGATGGGAAATTTTCAAAGATTACATCATTAATGAAACCATAATCCCCATTTTGAATCCAGAAATGGGAAGGCAGAGGTTTAGAAATATCGACCTCAGTGCAAATACTAGCGATATAGGGATGAGTGTGGTTTAAAGTGGCAGTCTCAGTCTTAATAGGTTGTCCGAAGAGCCTAGCGATGGAAAATAAGGATCTCTGTTTGAAAAATTGTAGGGGATGGTTCGGGAAACCTAACCAGAGGGGAACAATGGGGGCTCAACATCTAGGAAAAATTCTGAAGAACATTTAAGAACCTTCATTCCGCAACCCCCAAAGGACCAAAATCCACGAGTCCAGAATCTATAGTATTCATCCTCCAAAAAAAACTAAACGGTACATGCATAGAATTCAATAAACAAATGTTAATCTCAAGAAATCTGATGATTTCTACAGTATTTCTAAAAAAATGAGTGAGGGTGATTGCTTGAATAACTTAACAACTAGAGAAAACTAAAGATCTGAGGCTAAACTTCGCACCTCAACTTTTGAGGAGGAAATCCCCGAAAGACCACAGTGGTGATAATGTTTGGGGTCGATGTGTTCTGAGATCTTCGAATCAGTTGAAGGGGCTCAGCCTGTGACAACATCTACTAAGGATCGAGGAGCCTGGGGAGTGAGATAAGCATCATCATTAGGGTTACTATCATGAGCGCCTGAGAGCTCCCATGTGAATTCATTTTTGAGAGAGGAATTTTTTAGATCTACAATTCTAAATTCACTATGTGTACGATTCCGTGTCATGTGGTGTCAAACACAATAATAGTACTTGTATAATTAGATTCATGGAACTTCACTTACAATATTTAATTGCATAAAAACAATTAAATACATTCATGAAAATATATACAACCATTCTCATAATGATAATACCACATCATTGTTTATGGTGCGCCGTCTTCTGAAAAATGGAATTATAAATAAAATTCGACATCACAAAATAATAACAGCATCATTCTTATTTTAACGTGTGCCAACATGTTAAATAATTATTCACCATCTTTCCAAAAATTATTTAACCACCAGACCAACCTTGGTCCGCTCAAAATCCTCTTCCATTTATTGAACACCTAAATATATAAATATATAATTTATTCACATGAATAAATATTTTATTTACAAAATACTAAATAAGTATTAATTAAATGTTCAATAAAATAAATAAAAAATTTTAATTTAATTTATACGATGATTTTAACTCGAATAAAATTATTCTACTATCTTGAGAATAATATTTATTTTATTAATTAAATTTGTATAGAATTTAACTGAGACCACCAAAAAAACATAGAGTGTGACCCTATAGGATTATTTCTTATTGGCATTAGGTGATAATACCTAAATTCTAAGAGGACTGTCTAGAAATTGATCAAGGAACTCAAGAGAAATAATGCAATGTCACAGAAACCACATCCATATACGAATGCTCACTGTGTAATATAATATGTTTGTCAAAATATCCCATCATCCAGGTTTCATGATATTGTCATCAACTTTTTTTCTCGATATTTCTCTCTTTGACTACCAGAAATATACTCACCGTTACACCATGGACATGGAATTTCACATGATGGTTCTATTTCAATCGAAGGACCAAGATATAAACTTCTATAAATGGAAGGGGAAAATCCTTCCTCAACTAATACATTAATATCATACCACTCATGAAGCACCCAACATACCCTACTTCCTGCCAACGGTCTATGTGACAGTTTCCATAAGTAAGTCTATATGCATGAGCCACGAAACATATTAATGATAATTTTAATGTCTAAGGATCATTACACATGATCGCAAGTAGAATTATCTGATGACACCAAAACATGTGGAATTATTATTGGCGGATCTGTTCTAATAATCTCTGGTCTTGGAGATTACTAAGTGTGAACATCATGAGAGGATGTCTTATATGATGATGAGTAATCACAAGAGATAGTCTGCATGCTATGTGTCCCATTATAGTATTCCATCCAACCGTAGAAATATATTTAATAATATTGTTATATAATTTCAGGGTTCCCATTATAGAGGGGATCTACCATGACCTTATCAACGTAAAAATTACTCTAGGACATTATTACATCATATTAATGAAGAACTATGAACAATATGTAATAATATGTTTAATATTTAAATACATTAAATTCCTATTTAATAAAATTACAACCAGTTGGTTCTACGACATCAACTCTTACATTTTAGTGGTCATGTTTAAAATAAAAAAAATTGGTTTGACTAAACTTGGTGTTATTGTTATTGTATTCTATCAAGCATTGATTAATTTTTTAAAGTCATAGGGTGTTTTATCACTCACAAATATTAATAAATTTCATAAATTTCGATTGATTAGTATCATGGAAATCAAGGGTTGTAATTAAAAAAAACATTTTCGGAAACCAACATCGTAAATACTATAAATAAAACATATGCTTGATAAGAGAGAGAGTGAAGTATGAAGGTCATCAGAAATTAATATATAATAGGATTCAAAATAGGAGAATATTTTCTGAAAGCTAAATTTTTTTTGGAAAGAATATCTATTATATTATATTATTATACAATTTTAATGAGAGAATACACCATCGATTTGTCAAAAATGAATAACATTTTTTACATAATGATCATTTTCGTAATTTTGAGGGATATTTTAACCAAATATGATAAGTTTATAAGAAAATTAACGTAATTATTGAGTATAATTGAATCAATTAATCAATTTACATGAAAATATCATCTTTTTTTTCAACTAATGGGTATTTAATATGAATTTTTTAAACATAAAGTAAAAATATCAGCCTCTAACACATACCCTGGATAAGAAAAATGATTATAATACATTCCTCTTATCATTAAAAATAAAAAAAATTAAAAAATTAGCATATGTTAAGATATTTCCCACAATTAACAGTCATTTATATCAATAATCTAAAAAATTATACAACTATACCAAATGTTTAAACTAAATCATTCCATAAATAACTATCCAAAAAATAATTCAATACAATATAGACTATGGTTGAAACAAAAGAATCATTAGGGTTTGATCATATATTTTTTGGATATTGATATATGATTTATCACATAATAACACCAATTTATTTTAATGTCTCATGGATAAAAATATGATATAATCAGATAATCATTATGATAAAAATTTCTATAAATAACATGAATCTCATCAAAGCCATTGTAAAATCATATATTCTAAAAAAAATTAAACTCAATTCCTCAAATAAAATCTCATAATTTTCTATCTTCATTCTCACAAAATATTCCCAAAAATTTGAAATTGTTATGAAATAACATTAGTCACCTAATCTTCACATAACTTATCAATCCCTTGTTTAAATCTATCATAAAATATATCTTTCTAGAACAAACTGAATCATTATATTTCCAAATTTTGTAGTAAAAAAATGATTTCATACTAACCTGGAAAATACTTCGTGTAGTGGTAGGTGTTTTACCATTTTCTCCCATTAGTTTTGGGTTTAACACCATCTCTTTGTCCGATGTGACATGTTTTAATTTCTTTCTAAAATATTTCTAATATAATTCTTATAAAATTTTCATAAATATGATAAACATCAATAATGATCAAATATCACATAAACCATATAGGTTATCAGTACCTTTAGACTCATTTCTGCAATATTAAAATAACATTCTTCCTTAAATAACATTTTCACACGTAAAACATAGGGTTACATATACAAAGGACTTCTATCAAAACTTAACAAATGTATCCAAAGGTACTCCCATATCAAAAGTGTTACAATGAATTCAAACATATGACTATCCGTAGAATCAACTACAACATCATAAATCATGAATCCCTATATCTAAAATCCTTCATCACTCAATGTCATTCATAAAATTTTAACTATAAGTTTCCCCGGGTAGTCGTTCATAGCTTTCACAAAGTATCATCAACCATGCAACCAAACCATTTGGGCAGAGCCACCCCACTCAGTTTGGGGACGGTTTGAAAAACTGTGTATGGGATGAATTTTTGGATTAATCTATATTTTTTCCATTAATGATCTAATTAATTCATCCCTTCGTCCCTAATCTGAGTTAATGTAGGATTTCTCATGGCCTGCCTTCACCAAATGGAGGGAAGGGACAACAGATTTCCAAGCCCTTCCTACTTTAAGTTGAAGGAGAGATAATAACCCCCGAAACCCGCCTTCAATAGGTCCTGGAGTGGAGACCAGCACCAAGGGTATAGAATCTCACAAAAAAAAGGAAGGCATTACGATTTTTATTTTTATAGGATCGAAATATAATATAGCAACCCCAACAACACCAAAGCTGAAAGTAACGGAAAATGAAAAAAGTAAACCATTCCCATATCCATGTTCAATAGTAAATGATACTTTACATAAAAACTACAAAGGTAAGTACCATGAAAAAGGAAAATGACAACTCCAACTGCCCCAAGGTCTGAGCTAGTACGGTCACACACGATCCCTAAAGTCGTCCTAGAAAACTGAAAGTAGTTTTATATACGTAGGGTGAAAATAAAAGTATACTCAGTAAGGAAAACCAAAATCTCTTTTACATAAGTGGAGAGGCGTTCTAATGCCATGTTAGAAAAGAGATAACCAAAACATCTAGCAAGGAAAACTGTCCACCCAAGCCTCACTAAAGCACACTCCCCAGATAACACATGTCAAGTAAAGTACAGTAACTAAACATCAATATTTGGGTACCCCCTGCCACTTTCCCACTGGTTATTGAAGACATCCTATGCATTGAACCAATCCCTCCATTCTCACCGCAGTCCCACTACAAAACCCCGCCCGCACACACCTGGTCCATAACCGCCATCCCGCCCGCAGACACCTGGGCCATAACCGCCATCCCGCCCACAGACACCTGGGCCACAAACACCATGCATAACTACACCCGCAAACACCTGGGTCATAACAACTACTTCCACACCCGAAGACACATAGGCCTCATCCTGAAGACACATGGGAAACAACCTGCCCACAAACACCTAGGCCAACCACCACAACTACCCACCCCAAATCTTCTTGGGCTAATAATGGACTTCAGGCCATCACAGCCTACCCGAAGAGTATTGGGATATTTAGGAAAGGAAGAATAAAAGGACTTAATAACCATCCACTCATAAGAGTGTGGAGAAAAACACCCTCCCCCATGAACTTGGGGTGTTCGACACTAAAGTGCTCAACCTAGGTGTGGTGCGAATAAGAAACATAAGAGATATAGATATATGTATAGGTAACAAGAACTCATCCCAGCCTAGGGTTACCAAAGACCAACCTAAACACAAACGGCCTCGTGATTTTTCATTCGTAAGAAACTCGACACTCATAGCCAAGTCACGACTCATTCCCAAAACCAAATCATCTTTTAAATCATTCTGGTTTCATTTTCAATAAAACCCATTTATGTTAATTCTACACTACTGGGAAACTAGTAGGTATAACCACAAGCTAGAGGGAATGAGGAACAACCAACATCAATTTAATAATTCACACCCAGTTCACTTTTAATGTTACTAGAACAAAAGGGGATTAGTGAGATCCCTCAAAGTACTAGAACCAAGGAAAACCACAAAAAAGGGATAAGTGAGATCCATAGACGTAATAGAACCATGTAAAACCTCACCAATGGGATATGTGAGATCCCTAGAATTACTAGAAACAAAGGAAACCCAGAGACATAACCCTGTGTCCCCAAAAACCGGAACCAACGTTTTCTCAACAATAGAGGATCCCACCCGAGTTCGTGTAATAGAAGTGTAACCACACGCTTCAGACTCAAAACCAAGAGGATCACATCCTCACCCACATCACGACATAGGAAATCAAACAGAACAAAACACCCCCCACCAAAACAGAGTAGGGAAACTTCCAGTTTCACACACATCATTCATTATTTTCTTATTTCTGTTGGTTATCCGGGGTGACCACACAGGGCTTTATGTTTACTGGGTATCCATTTAATCCACCGAGTTTACGTGATTAACCAATTTCCAAGTCAGAGTAATTTAATCATCACCGAAGGCAAGGGTTCATTAGTGCGCATGGAAGACCACCAACGACCATGATTTTCAGTGAACATAGGCCCGCAAAATTCACAACCCATATTAACATAATAGAGTACTCCAGAATATCGATCACCCCCCCTTCATTCTATAAAGGTCCGTTCATTATCTTCATTATGTTTGGTATCATCAATCCTCACAAGAACAATAGAGTACCCATCCCACATGATACACTGTAAGGAGATCCAATGGAAAATCCATACTTGATTGATCAAAGATTGATGTTTTTCTCTGCGCTCCATGAACAGGGGATGTGCGGCTTACAGGGAAGGAATTACGTGGACTCCAAGAGGTGTAGAAATCTCCAGCAGAAGTGCACCACAAGCTATGTGAAAAGAGGAACTCCAGGCCCACCAGGGTGAAGAATGGAATCCAGCTGATAAGGCAAAAAAGAAACTATAGTGGGAGGTATAATGAGTAAGATCCTACAGGTATGAGATATGGAATTTTGAACGCCTTGAAATTCGGATAGCAGTTTCTTACACAAGTGGGTAGTTACACACGATGATATTAAGGTCTTATTTAATAACCCCCATCAGGGAGGTTTCTCGGGATTTTTAGGAATTAATTATGGGCTTTAAATTGCATTAAAAATTGTAAAATTATTAATTTACACCAAAATTTTTGTTGCGGGAGCGGGACTGGAAAAAAAATGGAGGGCTGGGTGAGGACACGGTGCCACCGTCAGGGTTTCAGCCTTACGGTGCCACTGTCACGGTGCCACTGTTTTGGTGGAGCCTTATTTTGGCAAAGTAATGGGCCAGGAGGGTCTAGGCCATTACATTAGATATCTCTCAAACTATTTTTGCTCTTGAGAATAAAAAACATAATAGAAGAAAATAGACGGTCTGAACAACCACCTCTAAAGATACCTCTCATGAGTGAACCTCATCATCATCTAGAAACACCTCTCCCTCAAGAAATTTTGCAACTTATAAGGGTAAAAATGCCCAGTCATATGGGTTGGGGAGTCTCTTCCTCCATCTCATGATACTATCCTCTTTGGGCGGCATTGACTCACCCGCAGGGGTTTAATCACATCCACCTTAATGCGTCTTGATTAGGGATCAGGTCCTCCCCTCGCCATAGCCAGGAATTTTCACACACATTCAGAGAATAAGGAAAACCACATATTTCATATCCACGAAGGTAAAGTGTTCCATCACAAAAAAGTACAAACCGAACAACACAAAACTCAAAACAACTATGGGTACTCGGTATTCTTCTGCACTATCTGTTCCAAGGTACTCTCCTCATGCCCACCATGCCTCCACAACACACGAACAAAAGGAATGGTTCATCCACGAAGCACCTTCTCTTCACGACCTTCGATCATCACTGGTCGCTCTACGAACGTTGCATCATCCCTGATATCTAGCATTCCCTAGTCAAGGACGTGCGAATCATCGTGTAGATATTGTCGAAGCTGGGACACATGGAAGACTTCGAGAACCCTTTGCAGTGGTGGAGGCAACTCCAGCGGATAAGCCACCCCGTTGACCCACTACAACAATTTGAACGGTCTGAAAAAATTGGGGGAAAGCTTACTCTCTCTACCGAACCTTTGCTACCCACACTGGGGAGAGACCTTCAGGAATACGTGGTCCCCAACCCCAAACTCCAAGGGTCTCCTCCTCTTATAGGCATATGAATTCTGTCAGTCCTAAGCCGCCTTCATCATTTCTCGTATAATTTGATCTCTCTCTGTCGTGCTCTCCGCCACCTCCGGGCCACGAACACCTGCTTCCCCAAATTCTGTCCAGCACATGGGTGACCGACAGGGCCTCTCGTACAAGGCTTCGAACAGAGCCATACCAATGGTAGAGTGATAGCTATTATTGTAGGAAATTTCTACCAGTGGAAAGTGTCGCACCCACGTCCCCCCAAAATCCAATACACATGACTGTAGCAAGTCCTCCAATGTCTGGATGGTTCACTCTGTCTGTCCATCTGTCTAGCGTTGGAAGGCGGTGCTAAGTCATAGTTGTGTAGCATAAGCATGTTGCAATACCCTCCAGACTCGTGAGGTAAGTCGTGCATCCCTATTCGAGACTATGGACCTCAGAACTCAATGTAACTGCACCACCTCATGCACATACCTCTTTGTTAAGGCATCCACTGCGCCTGACTCCTTGATCACTTGAAAGTGGTCTGATTTCATCAACCGATCCACCACTACCCAGATAGTGTCACGAACTCCTTGAACCTTGGGTATCCCCATGTGAATATCCATCGAGATGTCATCCCAATTCCACTCAAGAATGTCTAAAGGTTGAAACTAGCCGCCTAAAACACAGTGTTCAGCCTTCACCTGTTGACACACTAGCCACTTTGCTATGGACTCTGCTACTGCCCATTTCACCCCAGGACACCAAAACTATCTCCGCAGACCCTGGTACATCTTGGAAACTCCCGGGTGCACTACTAGGGGTGAGTTGTGGAACTCACTAAGAACCCTCTCACACATCGCCTCTGGAACAAACAAATATCCTTGGAAAAGCACCTGATTATGACCATCCTCCGTCCACCCTTCTGGATCATCACATCGGTTAACCTGTTAACACACAAATTTTCTTTCTGAGTCTCCCCCTGAGACTTCTCCACCTGTCGCAGTAGAAAATATTGCACTGTCATCTGATACAAGAATCCTCTTCTAACTTCCACGCTTTCATCCAGGTGCAGTGCATCCAACTCCTCCATTTCCTTCAAAGAATCTTTTGACTCTTGAACCGCATCCTTCTGCAAAATCCTACTCAAGAAATATGCCACCACATTCCCATTTCCTAAGGTGTAGGAAATCTTGAAGTCATAGTCTTGAAGGAATTCCATCCAAATTCGCTGCCGTAAGTTCAGGTCACGTTGGGAGAAGACATACTTCAAGCTCTTGTGATCAGTAAAGACCACAAAGCACTCCCTAACAAGGTAGTGCCGCCACAACTTTAGTGTGAACACGACCGCCGCAAGCTCCAGATCATGGGTGGCATAGTTACTCTCATGGGGGCATAACTTCCTAGACCAACATGAGATCGCCCCTTGCCACTGCATCAACACACATCTAAGGCCTTACCCCGAAGCATCACAGAACACATCATACGCCGCCCCTTCTTCTGGAAACCTTAGCACTAGGGAACTAACCAACTTCTCCATAAGATAACTGAAGGCCGCCAAAAACTACTCATCCTAAATGAAAGGTTGGTCCATCTTGGTCAAAGCTATCAAAGGTTCTTCAACTCGGGAGATGTTGGGCACGAATCTCAGGTAGTAACCCGCCAGCTCGAGGAAACTACGAACCCTCTCCACTTTCATGGGTGTTTCCCAAGAAACAACCGCCTCAACCTTTGATGGGTCCACTGTTATCCCCTTCTCGGATATCATGTGCCAATGGAAGTGCAGTTCTCGCATCTAGAACATTCACTTGGACAACTTCCCATAGAGTTGGTGTCGTTCAAGCACCTCTAAAACCATTCTCAAGTGCTCAATGTGATCCTCATCTGATCTTGAGTAGATCAAGATGTCGTCAATAAAAATGACTACGAACTAGTATAGACATTCCCAGAAGATGGAGTTCATGAGCCCCATGAACACACCTAGAGTTTTCATGACACCAAACGTCATGACCACAAACTCAAAGTGCACATATCTGCACCTTAAGGCCATCTTCGAGATGTCTCACTCCTTTACCCTCAACTGCACATATCCTGACCATATGACAATCTTAGAGAACCATCCTGCCCCCTTCAACTGGTCAAATATATTGTCTAACCATGGAAGAGGGTAGTGATTCTTGACAGTTACTTGATTTAGTCTCTGGTAGTCTATGCACAGCCTGAGACCATAATCTGCCTTCCTTGTAAAAAAGATTGGATCACCCCACGGTGACACACTCCGTCGAACAAAACCCTTCTTCATCAAATCATCAATCTGAATCTACAACTCCCATATCTCCGAAGGTTCCATCCAATTGGGGGCCATCGAAATCAGATGAGTACCAGGTTGCAATTCTATCACAAACTCGATGTCACGTTGAGGGGGTAGAGTTTTCACCTCTTCAGGGAAGACGTCCATAAACTCACTAACGACCCCTAGAACTTCCACCATCTCTGCATCCACCGACTCCACTGATAGCTCAGATAATAAGGAGAGGATGGGTTCCCCTCGCTTGCTGCTCCCCTCGCAACTTCGCTTGCCGATGAAAATCACCTGTTGGCTGCCCATGTCTGAAAACACAACCATTCCTTGGAAGCAGTCAATGACAACACATAAAAGGAATAGCCAGTCAATTCCTAGGATGAAATCGTATGGTTGTATCTGCAATAGTATAATATCCCTGACTGATTGATGTTTACCTATCATCAGTCTACATCCTCGATATACATATAACACGTTTTTCTATCCTCCGAATGGTGTGCTCAGCACCAGGGGCACTGGAAGTCTCTCAGTGTCTAAACCCAGAGCATGGGCCAGACTGGGTGTAACAAAGGAGTACGAAGCTCCTGTATCAAACAAGGAATATGCAAGGGTACTAAACAAGATGATTGTACCTCTAATAACCTCTGGCCCTGCTTGAACTACTGCCTCCACAGCATGCAACTGCCCACGCCCAGTTCCTCTACCTCTCTGTTGTGGGCCACCTCCCCAACCACGCCCGAGTAGAGGTCCATATGGAGTGCCCTAATGTCAGCCTCCTCCTGAAACGTCTGCCCTCGGTGGAGCGGGAGCCCGCTGCCCCTGCTGCTGTTGAATGATCATAGCTGGGAACTGATGCTACTAAGGTGGGTGCTGGACCTTCCCACCCCCACCGTCCTGTACTTTGTCTGGGCATTGATTATGAAGGTTCCCATGGCTACCATTGATGAAGCATCTCATGTTGGAACCACTTTGTGTATAGGTTTTTATTTGTTGTCAATATTTGTCAATGGAATATCAAAATGAAATAGATCAAGATGTACTCCAATAAAATGCTGGAATGGAAGCTCACAATGAGGGAGATCATGAATTACTCCGATGAAGTAGAGGAGTAGTGATTCAGACGATTGTTGTGCAGATCGTAAGTTCAAAGAACATGTGTCAAAGGTGATACATTGTTTACAACAATGAAGAATGTGAGAAGTAATCCATCCAAGGATGATTAAAGCAGGATGGTTTTTTTGGATGAAGACCATGAAATTCCTCATTATTGCATTAGAACAATGAGTTTTGATGGAGACCATGCAATTACTCATGATTACGTGAGAACTATGCTAGAGACTTCTTGACGGATTGAATCACATGGTTTGCATAAAGTTGATCATGACGGTAGATGAAAGAGGCAATGTTCCAATGAGTTGACTTATGCAATGGAAATGCACATCACATTGTCATAGAAGATGATGGTACTAATTCTATTCCTTCAAAGAATACATATCACAATAGTGGAGTTTGTGATAAAAGAAAAAGAGTTACTGAAGGATACAAATCACCAAGAAGAAGTGTTGTTGAGGTGATCGTGGTTGTCAACAAAGCAAACAAACGACATAAAAATTTGTTGAAAAAGGAGATTCCATGGTGACATATCATGTTCAAGATTTGTGGTCAATGTTCTATGTTTGATTCAAGAACATCGACAGAGGAATGGATGGTCTGGAGGTGGTACAAAAAGATCAGATACAAGGTGGCCCCATTTTCCAGTGTTTGCCAATTTTTTTGGGGTCCAAAATCTGGAAGTTGCTGAGCATCGCGAAAAGTGGATTTCCATGAAGATAATGATTTAATATGGAAAAGGCATGAATTTCGAGAAGATAGGATTCATGGTTTGGAAAAGGCGAAGACCAAAATAATGGAGGTGGTGAGTCTTCGCGATTACGTCAAGCTTTGCGAATGGCAGAGGCTGAATCAAATCGCAGCATAGAAGGACTTTGCGAGGGAGCTTCGTGGTGAAGGCGCGAAGGAATGTTGATGGTGATTCTTCGCGATTATGTCAAGCTTCATGAAAGGCAGAGGCTGAAGCGCATCGCGGCGGAGAAGGGATTTGTGAGGGAGCTTCGTGGAGAAGTCATGAAGGAATGTTGACGGTGATTCGTCATGATTACGTCAAGCTCTACGAACGGAAAATTGCCGTGGTGCTTCGCAATTTGGACAGAATTCCAGAGGGAACTTCGGAGCTTCGTGATTTGAGCTGACGTGGTGCTGACATCGCGTGGAAGGGTCGAGGGTCGGTGGAATCACCTATAAATAGAGGCCGACCCCATCAAGAGAAGTAGAGAGAATTTCAGAGAAAGTCCTTTGATCTTGGTTCGCAATGGTCTCTCGCGAAGGCAGTGTTCTTCGCGAAAGTGGAGCTTCGCGGTGGCTATTCTAGCTCCGTGAAAGTCTTGCACCCTGCGTTGGCTCAGTGAGCTTCGCGAAGAGGCATGAGCTCCGTGATATCCTAGCATTGCGATGGCTGGAGCATCGCGAGAGTGCTTCGTGATTGAGCTTCGTGAAAAGGCAGGGGCTCTGCGAGGACTTGTTTGAGCTTTGAAAAATTGGGAGCCTTGCAAAGTAGGGTATTTTGTGAAGGCCCTTACCAAAGGTTGTTCTCCTAGTGGACAGGGGCAAAAGGTGTACTCATCAGTGGATGAAATTTGGACTTCAAAAGTGCATCATTTATTGAGTAATCACACAAGTGATTGTGATTCAGGAAAACGAAGACAAGGGGATCTAATGCATTCAGTCATTGCACTAATGTAAAAGGTTGAATAAAAAAGAGAATCAACTCAAGACTCTGATGCAAGCAAAGTCTCATGCTGAATAGGAGACAATGACTTCAATAAAAATCTATTGAAGAGACCTTCACGTATATAAACTGAGTGAGACTTCACCAACGATAGTGAGCCAGGGGGAGTCAACTAGAGTGACCTGAGTGAAGCAGTGAGCTATCCCTGAACCATTGTAAAGGCAGTGAGCCTGGGACAGAGTGATTGTGCCCAAACAATTGTTATCTACAACTAGTGAAGCATAGTAGATTTAGGTACGACCAACAACCTGTCAGCGTATACTCCTTGGACGTAGCCCTTAGTGGTGAACCAAGTAAAAATAGTTGTTTCATCTCTCTGCATGTGAATGTTTCATTGCTGATCATATCCATCATAATGTTTTATGTAGTTCCTACAAACATGGGAACAAGATCCACCACTTTAAGAAGAAAAAGTTGACACCCTGATTCACCCCTCCCCTCTTAGGGTGTCCTGGGGTCCTACATCATGGCCCTAGGCCCGAAAGAAAAGGGTGAGAGATGGACGGTCAGAACTAGAAATGCTAAGGCATACTCCCTACTGATCGAATCCTAGAGGGTCCTGATGCATGAGGCTTGTTGCTGATGGCCTTCCCCTTTGACGAGCCCAACTGTATTCCCTATCGTGACACACCTCTTAGTGTGTGCATCCTTTCCACCACCTCAGCCTTCTTCTGGACCTCCAAAAAGGTATTTAGGGTGAAGGGAGTAACAACAGTCTGATGAGAATTTCGAAGTGCCTCCTCCAATCATCTCGCCCAACACTCATTATCTAGAAGGGGGTCGGGATCAATGAGAAGGAGATCCTTGAACTTGATCCCAAAATCTCTCACTGACATACTCCCCTGCTGGAGGGAGAGTAATTACTGACTCTTATCAGCCTTCCCTCTAATACCATTCTGTCACAACCCGCCATCACCAAATGGAGGGAAGAGATAGCAGATTTCCAAGCCCTTCCTTCTTTATGTTGAAGGAGATATAATGACCCCCGAAACCCGCCTTCAATAGGTCCCAGAGTGGCATCCAGAAGTAAGGGTATAGAATATCACACACAAAAAAGGAAGGAATTACCCTTTTTTATTTTTATATGATTGGGAGGTAAGATAGAAACCCCAAAACACCAAAGCTGAATGTAAAGGAAAATCCAAAAGTAACCCATTATCATATGCATGTTCAACAGTAAATGATACAAACCACAAAAACTCCAAAGGTAAGTACAAAGAAAAAGGAAAACAACAACAGCAACTACCCCAAGGTCTGAGCTAGTACGATCCCGCATGAATCATAAAGTCCTCCTAGAAACCTGAAAGTAGTTTTATATATGTAGGGTGAGCATACAAGTATACCCAGTAAGGAAAACCAAAAGATTTCATCCGCAAGTGGAGAGGCATTCTAATTCCCTGTGAGAAAAGGGATAACCAAAACATCTGGTAAGGTAAAATATCGACCCAAGCCTCACCAAGGAACAATCCCCAAATAACGCATGTCATGTAATGTATTGTAATAGCACAACGATATTTGGGTACCCCAAGCCACTTTCCCACTGGTTATTGAAGACATCCTATGCATCGAATCAATCCCTCCATTCCCACCCCAGTCCCACTACGAAAACCCACCCTTACACAACTGGTCCATAACCTCCATCCCGCCCACACAAACCTGTTCCATAACCTCCATCCCACCCGCAGAAACTTGGGCCACAACCACGATGCATAATCACACCCAAAAACACCTGGGTCAGAACAACTACTGCCACGCCCGAAGACACCAGGGCATCATATCTAAGACACTTAGGAAACAACCTTCCTGCAAACACTTGGGGAAACCACAAAATCTACCCTACCCAAAGATTCTTGGGATAATAATGGACTTCAGGCCATCATAACTTTCCCGAAGATACTTGGGATATTTGGGAAAGGGAGAAGAAATGGATCTAGTTACCAGCCACTCATGGGAGTGTTGGGAAAAACACCCTCCCACATGAAATGGGTGTGTTTGGCACTAAAGTGATCAACTTAGGTGGGGCGCAAATAAGAAACATAAGAGCTACAGATATATTTATAGGTAAAAAGAGCTCATCCTCGTCTACGGTTTCTAGACACCAACACAAACACAAGCAGCCTCGTGACAATTCATTCCTAAGAAACACAACACTCACGGCCACGTCACGACTCATTCCCAAAACCAACTCCTCATTTAAATCATTCAGGTTTCATGTTCAATCAAACCCATTTAAGTGAATTATACACTACTGGGAAAATAGTAAGCATAACCACAATCTATAGGGAATGATAAATAGCCAACTTCACTTTAAGCATCCACACCCGGTTCTCTAGTAATGTAACTACAACAAAAGGGGATTAGTGAGATCCCTCAATGTAATGGAACCAAGGAAAACCTCAAAAAGGGATATGTGAGATCCCTCGAAGTACCGGAACAAAGGAAAACCTCAAAAAAGGGATATGTGAGATCCCTCGAATTACTGGAAACAAAGAAAATCCCAAGACACAGCCCTGTGTCCCCAAAACCAGGAACCAATGATTTCTCAACAATAGAGGATACCACCCGAGTTCGTGTCACAGCAGAGTAACCATACGCATCAGACTGAAAACCAAGAGGATCCCATCCTCACCCACATCACCCCATAGTAAATCAAACAGAACAAACACACACCACCAAAATAGAGTAGGGAAACATCCAGGTTCACTCACATCATTCATTATTTTCTAATTTTTGTTGTGTATCTGGGGTGACCACACAGGGATTTATGTTTAATGGGTATCCATTTAATCCACCTAGTTTATGTGATTAAACAATTTCCAAGTCACAGTAATTTAATCATCACAGAAGGAAAGGGTTCATTAGTGCGCAAGGAAGACCACTAACATCCATGATTTTTAGTCAGCATAGTCTTAGACAATTCACAACACATATCAACATAAAATAGTACAACATAACATCGTTCCCACCCCCCTTGATTCTTTAAAGGTCCGTTCATTATCTTAATTAAGTTTGGTATCATCAATCCCCATAGAAACAATAGTGTTCCCACCCCGCATGACACTCAGTAAAAAGATACAAAGGAAAATCCCAACTTCGTTGGTCAATGATTTATGTTTTTCTCTGCGTGCCAAGAACAGGGGATGCATGGCTTATAGGGGAGGAATTCTGTGGACTCCAAGAGGTGTAGAAAGCTCCAGTAAAAGCGCACCAAAATCCATGGGAAGAGAGGAAATCCAGGTGCACCAGGGTGAATAAAGAAATCCGTCCTAAAAGGGAAAAAATAAACTCTAGCGGGAGTTATAAAGAGAAGATCCTACAATTACGGGATATGGATTTTTGAATGATTGGAAAGTCGGATCGCAGTTTCCTACGCGGGTGGGCCATTACACATGATGATATTAATGTGTTATTTAATACCCTCCATCGGATAGGTTTCTTGGGATTTTTAGGAATTAATTTTGAGCTTTAAATGGCTTTAAATGGGTAAAAGAATTAATTTATTCAAAATTTACATTGTAGGAGCGGGAATGGAAAAAGAAAACAGAGGTCTGGGTGAGGACACGGTGCCACCGTCACGTTGTCACCCTTATGGTGGCACTGTCATGGTGGGACCGTCACGGTTCCACGGTGACTCGTGCCACCATCACGGAGCCACCCTGACCGGTGCCACTATTTTGGTGGAGCCTTATTTTGGCAATGTAATGGGCTAGGAGGGTTTGGGCCATTACAGGATTGACCAATATATCTCTCAATTTGGGGATTTTTGATGATCTAAACATGGAATCTAGAGATCTACATCATTCAGAATCTGATCATGATTCTGTTCATCACATTTGATGTCCAACAGTAAGTACTACAGTTCCCTTTAGCTGTTCTTCTTCTCCCTGATCTCCACCTGGATATCTTTATGTGATAATTTTTCAACATTTCATATATATAATCTGATCCAAAGCAACCAAGAGTTGATACATGAGGATAAGGATCTTAAGACACTATGGTGGGTGGTCAATAACTTATCCCTAATGATTATTGATTTTTGGAAGAGCATGTGGGCCCCATTGAATTCATCGATGGTCTATTCTTAAATACACATGCCTTGAATATACTTGATATAATTGTATAGTTATGATCCTTCCATATTTGTGATTTTTTGTTATCAATTACACCCACAACTCAATATGCCTCATTTAGAAGGTTATTTCATATTTGGGTTTTTTGTTTTTTGGCATGATTGATCTACCTTTTGGGTGTGCCTTGTCTTGGACTTCCTTAAGGTGGTACTTTCCATAATAAATTAATTTTTATTATCATAAACTACATAATGGAATGCACAATGTATGCTCACCACTTTACCCTATGAAGGTAAGTTCTTCCAAATGATTATTAAATGTGAAATGTGAAATAGAAAGTATACTAGGTATATTTCATGGCCATAAAAACAAGATTGAATTATGGTTACATGTCCATGGAACCCCTTTCTATGTTATTGGATGGTAGTAGAGTGAACCTAACTTATTGAATATACCTGAACAGTTAATTAAGACTGTATCAAATGGTTGCAACGTCACATGGCCTATAAACAGAAATGGAAGACATGGCTTAGACCAATAAATAAATTGTTTCAACTCTACTTGACCTATCCACACTAATGGAAGGAAATAATTGAACCAAATTAATTATTTCATGGTTACTATATCAAATAAGAATGGACTGAATCTATATCACCTTGTATTTTGAGTGGATAATATCATGGGTTTCAGGAATCCCTTTCTGATTCAAGGATGTAGTCTCCTTAGGTTGATACCCACCTATTCTTTGGTTCATGTCTATTCCTGGGATTCTTGGTATACTATAGTTGGGTATTTTAAATTATTACAAGATAAATCATATACAATATTTGGATCCAACATTGACTAGTAGGTTCCATGGAAAAGAGCCCATAGGGCCTTGTCTTTCCATAGCCCAGTTTTTACATGGTCGATCACCCTGACTGAAAATTAAAATTTTTATTTTAACGAAACATATGAGGAAAAGTGAGAAACCACATAATCCAAACATTAAACCAAATAAAAGCATGAAATATGATAACCAAGATCAAGACTACATGATATTATCCACCATATTGACTGCATCATAGTGATAGGCTTCAACCAATGCATGACCCCCCGGCTAGCTGACCCGTGCAGGGATGCACGCGCATGGTACCAATTGATAAGCCATACCCTCTCAAACTTCCAAATCTGAATGGATTACTCGAGAGAAATCTCTATGATCTGTTCCTCATCTAAAGAAGATCCATGTATCATACTAATGAAAAACATATTCAAAATTCAACACTCAATATAGATCCTTAATGCAACCTCAATTTGCAGAATCCCAAAGTTCATTCCCAGCTTCTCTAATTTCCAGATTCCCGATGTTCATTCACTACTTCTCTAACTAACTTCCTAGAGATATTAAATCCTTCATCATTTTCATGTTCATTCCATATCACAAATTTTTTCTGGAAGATAACTCGACGGGTACGCAGATGCACAACAACCGTTTCAACAAGAATTAAATCATGAACCGAGAAGGTTCAAGACCAGCTGATTCAAAATAGAAGAATCGTACAACACACCACAAGACTTACTTCAATTTGCATACAAAAACCTAAATTGATTCTAGATCTGAAGGATTGAAATCGACACTTTATTCATCCACCTAAACACAGTCAGCCACAATCTGAACAGAAACATCAACAACCGTAAGAAACCCAATGAGAAGAAAATAGTTGAAGAATCCAGCCAACATCAAAACTCATCCAAATCAAAAATCATCAAAACTAATGCCGAATCAGGAATGAAGTGGCACACTACAACATGATCAACTACAGAAATAAAAACCAAGAAAACATCACCAGTGTGCTAGCTGGTAGACCTACCACATGTCAGATCCCTTGCTACCATCACTAACACATGAGAAGACCTCAAAGAACCACCCTGAGAATAGATAGAAGATGCGGCAGCACACACATTCTAGTGAAGTTGGATCTTGGATGCCAAATGGAAACATGCTACCTTGAATGACCCGAATGGTGTTGAGGGATTTGGGTGAGGAGAGGACATCAGCATATGAAATGACAATGGTCGAGGCAGCCGCTGATGCCACCACAACCGAGGATCTGCTGCCGCGAAATCACTGAGCATGAGGGAGGTGGCGTCGCGCCAACCCTAGATGGAGGAGGCGATTATGAGAGGAAAAGTATTCACAAGAGAGTCCCTTATAGAATTCTTGGTATCACAATCCTTAGACTACACTAATACCCCTTATCTAGACTCAAATAATACTGAGTTACCATTCTATTTGATATACATTACTTTGGTTATTATCCTAGAACCCCCTCACTAGATATCATTTTTTGGTTTCCTTGATATGTCTTGGGACATCACTACTTATACAATCATGAGGTGATGTCAGTTCTAGATATGCTCAACGTGATATATTAACATCAACTAGTAATAACATAATTAATGAACTAATAACAAGTTTAGACACCTGCCATGGGATGAATCAGGTACATGGGTATTTAGATATATTGAATTGTTTTTGTACTTATTATATATAGAGACCTGGACTCTGCTATATTCCATTGCATGGGACCGAGTATGTAGAGACCGTTGGTGGTTGCCCATTGATATTTATCTCAAACCCTTTCTGGGAAACATTTGGTACCCATAGTAGATTATATGGTTATAGGTGTTGAGAAAGGGAAGCATACATGGTCAAACACTTGATTACGTGCTGTTAGGATGGATCTTGATAACAGATGACCGAGTTGGATCTCAGGATGCTTGGATTAGACATTTTTTTCATCTACATTGTAGAACATATTTTTTTCATTGTCTTGTATCAGAGTTTTCCAATTTTCTAGTGACATGTAATTACATCGTCATCATTTCAATTGATATATTTATTGTTATTCTCGTAAATCTGTTGCATTAGTTTTCTTTCGTTGTTTATTTATATTGATTCCACTATTTAATACTATTTATATAATTTCTGTTGTGATACACTCTTCTAATGAGGACATTGTCTCCCCAAAGACAAGCCCTCGCCCCTCATTGTTACTCGATAGCCCATGTCATTTGGGGAGATTCACTTGATTGCATGTGGCCCACCGGGCTCAGGGCACTCGTTAAGTGGCATCCAGTTCCCAGAAGCCACAAAGTGGTATCAAAGGATGTTTCATTTATTGAATTAATATTTGGAGATAGTAGATTGGATAATAGGAATGCATGGGACTTAGTCATATGTCATTCATGGGCATGGTGAACCCATTTTTGGGGTAAAAAACAAGTTTTCTAAATTGTAATTTTTGTTCTATTTTCCTATTACAATTGATATTATTTCACCGTTGTGTGATTCACATGATGATTACAATTATAAAAATATATTTCCTCCTTAGACCGATGATATTATGGAAATGACCATTGCAACATGAATCATTATAGGAACCTACAATTCACATGTCAAGCATATTTCAATTCCATATAGGTGCATTTTACTTCCTTGTAATTATTAATATGCTTGTGATTGTAGAGTGATGTTGTGATTTTTTATTGGAAATGTATTACATTTTCATCGATTGAATGATTTTAGGTGTCAATTCAGGAGGTTTATAGGGCATCATGGGGTGGGATGAGTAATTCACCGAGTCGGGCCATTATAATATCTATAAATGGGTGTCATTTTTGTTGATGGGTGTATGAGAACTGATTCACTAGAAATGGATTTCCATTAAAAAGTGATTCCCAAAATCTAATATCAATTGGTTGCACATCCTTCTCCCACCATGTCATATTTATGAAAGGTAAAGGGGTGAACCTGATAATTAAGTGTGAAATTATATGAATCTTATACTTAAGAGCTTACTGATACCTAGCTATATATGAAGGTATTTTTGGGTATTATGCATTGGGTAGTGAGTTTTCATACATTCAGTTTCCATTTGGAATATTATCTTATGATTCTACATTTATTTTTTTAGGATGGGATCATGTATGCCATCTGATCATAGGTGAATAACTTTCACCTTCCTACCTTTTCTGTAATAGTTGATCATGCCCATGTCACTAAGCATAACCTGAGGGATGGTACAGGTTCTGAGTTTAAAGGATCAGTGAAACATAAATCTAGTAGTTCTAAAAATGGTTGGAAATGGTCCTTTGAGGCTTCAAATCAGGATAGCGGTTGCCAGAGTATCCAGTTTTATAGCTTTGTGGTGTGTCAACAGTTTGAAAGACCAGGGCATTATAAGCCCCAATTTGATAGAGACCCTAGGGAGTGATAGGATTTGATCCATAAGGGTGATCTTTAGGAATTTGATTGTTCCATTACACCTTCTTGAAGTGTAAAAGAATCAAAATTTTCTCCACCTACAGGAGTGAGTTCTTATTCACCGTTTCAGGTGGGGAGTTGGAATAGCACTGACAGGGTTGGCTGAGGAGGAGGTTACAGCCATGGTAGTCTGACCCTTGATCACCTGCAACACCAGCAGAGCTATTATGATCATGGTATTCTATATATTTCACAAGGCCATGGATCTGGTCAATTGAATTACTTATATCCTATACCTATGATTAGGTTGCGAGACCATCTACTGTGTGTGGTACTATTCTTGTAGCCTCCACTATTGTATCATCTTTGTTTGATACAGGTGCTCCAAACACATTTATTTCTGTATCAATCTTGGAATGTCTTATAATAGTGATACAATACCACTATGCTATAATGAACCTCGATACACCATTGGGAATACATAAAGACGGAATACACTAGTGTTAGTAATGTCCCCTTGAGGTTGGTTGTTACCCTTTATTATGGAATATCATTGTTCTCATGATGATGAGATTTGATGTCATTATTGGGATGTATTATATATTCCAAAATCACTCTTTTTAGTACCTATCTCACTACACGGTCTCTTTTGCATCAACAAAAGGATGCATTTATCCTTTCAAAGTAGAGTGGGATGTCGAAGATGGGAGATCTAGACCAAAGGATCATGGGATAGGTTGAGTGACCACCTAGATCGAAAATATTTTCATAGAGGATGAGGGTTTTCTTAAAACTGATTTCCCACTAGTAGTTGAACATTTCAGGGATGTCTTTCTAGATTAATTTTCTATATTACCTCTTATGAGAGTGTCCAAGTTTACAATTGAGATTTTTCCAGGAGAATCCCTAGAATCCATCCCTCCATACAGGATGGCACATATTGAGCTTCAAGAGTTCATGTGGAAAATAGAGGACCTAGAGGGGGAATGATATATATGACCTTGTACATATTCTTTGGGTTCACCCAAGCTTTTTTCTAATACATCAGATGAAACTCTTCATTTATGCATGTATTACAGAATTTTGAATTTGCTTATTGCAAAGAACTGGTATCCTTTTCCATGAATAAATGATATCTTTTATGAGATCTAAGGAGAAATTTTTTTCTCTATGATCGACCTGAGATCATATTATCATCATTTGCTAGTCAAACCATCAAAAATACCTCATACAACCTTCCATAGTAGGTATGGTCTATATGAGTATATTTTTATTTTGTTCTGTCTAATGAATGTGCCTACAATTTTCATGGCTATGAAGAATATGGGTTCTCCTTGAAATTTGGAAACTTTTTTCGTGGTCTTTTTGGAAGACATCTTGATGTATTATTTCACTTCTAATAAACATGCAAAACATCTTGATATCTTTTAGATTATACTAAGAGAGCATCGAATTTATGATAGTTTTCTAAATCAAACTTCTAAATCGACAAGGTCCACTACATGGGTCATATTATTTCAAAATTAGGAGTATCTATTGATCCTATAATGGTTAGTGTCCTAGAATCCTAGGAGAATCCCACGAAGGTGTTTTATATCAGGATTTTCAATGAGATCACTGGATATTACATGAATTTCATCTAAGATATCTCATGTCTTTCTTCACCTCTTACTAGTCTTACAAAGAAGGGTGTATTTTTCACATGGTCAGAATAATGTGATAATTTTTTTTAGTATATCATAAGATAACCCACCTTCAGATTGGTCTGTGGATAGATACAATGTCCTGCATCTATGTGGAAATATTTGGATCCTACAAATATGATAGTTGAATTGTTTAAAGAGTCCCTTGTTTCCCAGTGGGCAGTTCATCCATGAATCTCAAAGATGCATGGAGGTATCTGACACAAGTATTAGTGGCCTGGAATGAAATGTCAGATTGTAGGCTTCCTCACTGGGTGTTCCACCTTTCAGCTAGTGAAGGAAGAGCACTAGAGACCTATAGTATTTTCAAAACTACTTCATGTCCCAGAATGGAAGTGGTAATATGTTTATATGGATTTCATAGTCGGATAACATAGGATGCTGATTTGTTGTGATGCTATTTGGGTAGTCATTGTCTATCTAACGAAATCATCACACTTAATTCTTATTTGAGAGACTTTCTCAGTTGATGAACACATAAGTCTCTATTTATATGAGATCATATGACTACACTGGTTTCCACGTACAATCATATAAGATAGGGATTCTCTTTTCACTTCCTGATTCTAGAAAGGCTTACAGAAATCTATGGTGACTCAGGTGCTTTAGAGAACATCTTTTCACCAATAGACTAATGGAAAATCAGAACGGACAATAGAGGTTCTAGAGGACATGATCCATGTATTTTATTATGTGATTTCAGTGGTTCTTGGGAGATGCATATCCCCCTCATCGAGTTTGTTTATAATAGCAATTTCCATCCAATGATTAAGATGGATCCTTTTGAGGCCTTATATGGTTGGCCATGACAATCACCCATGTGATTGATAGATGTAGGTGGGGTAGACCTACAAAGTCTTCGTCTCATTAAGGAGACTTAAAAATAGGTCCAGCTGATCAAAATATGTATGAATGATACTCAATCTAGACAATAATCTTATGTCGATCACCATCAACGAACTCTTGAGTTTGAGGTTGGGGATCCTGTTTTTCTTCAGGTATCACCCAGGATAGGTCATACACGGTTATTTAAGCATGGAATGATGTTTCCTCATTATGTCAGGCCATTAGATATTCTTGAGTGATTCATGCCCGTAGCCTATTGGTTTTTTACTACCTCATAGGTACCAATCTATGAACGACGTCATTCATGTCTCATAGTAGCGCCAATATCCTGATGACTCAGCTAATACCATTGATTCTGAGTATGTTGAATTTTATGTTGATGATACCATTGAGGAGTATCCAGTAGACATCGTTGACCAAAGAACGATGTCTCTCAGAGGAATGTTAGTCACTCTCCTATGGGTTCTGTGGTAGCTCGACTGAGTACAAGACAAGATGTGGGAGAGGGAAGTTGATTTACTTTCCCAATGGCTAGTGTTATTCTCAGACAATGTTTATTTACCCATGGAAGGACAACTCAGGGGGGAGTTCTTTTACTGAGGTAATACTGTTATAGCATGGTTTTTTACTCAGGTATTAATCCTTTAATTTTCAGTCTAATGGTTTACTTTGGACCTAATATGGATGCTTAATGAGTTAGTAAAGGTTCCAAGGGTGTATGTTTCTTGTTTGGAGGCTGGAGCACATCTTTTTTTTGTAGAAAATAGACTATGTGCACTGTTTAGAGTAAACTGTGCAAAATTCTACACAGTTTGCTTAACTATTTTGATGGAGTTGTTTCGGATAGATCCACCTTGCACGATTGGTGCACGATCGTGCATCCAAACCATGAGAACACCCCTTTTTTCCCAAGTACCCATTCATGGATTGCACACAGTTTGATCAAACTATGTGGCCAACCCGTTCTAGTAGAGCCATCTGGTAGAATTTCCATATGGTTTGACAAACCGTGAAAGGGCTAATTTTCTATATAATTTTCTAGTTTTCCCCTTAATGATTTAATTAAGTCACCACTTCCTCCCTAATCCAATTTTATCTTGGATTTTCCAATTTCTCCCTCAATTTGATGATTTTTTTAAATTAAAACATATGATCAAGAGATCTCCATCATTCAGCATCTGATTCATGTTATATTTGTCACATTGGATGTGCAACGGTATGTACTGAAGTCAACTTTAGCATTTCTTCTTCTCTCTTGAACATGACCATGATATCATCATGTGATCATTTTTCACCTCTTAGATCTACTATATTCCGTGGAAAACTAAGGGGTGATACTATAGTAAATAGATCTTATAACCCTATGGGGGTTTTTCAATCACTTATCTCTAAAATTTGTTGATTTTGGAATGTTGTTGTGGGGACCACTAATTTCTTTACTTGTGGTTTCTTAAATTTACATGCCTGAATTATACTATTTAGAATCGTATGGTTATGTTCTTCAGAAATATGTGACTAGTTGTTAGTGGTTAAACACATAACTCAATCCACCTCATGTTGAAGGTTATTCCATATTTGAATATTTAGTGTTTTGGAACATTCGAGCCACCATTCGGGTTTTCCTATGCTTGTCCTTCCAAAAGGTGAGAATTTCCATAAATAATGAATTGTTATTACCATGAAATAAATAATGGAATGTACCATGTATGCTCACCACTTGACCCACCTTAGGTAATAGCTTCCAATTAATTATTAAAAAAGAAATGTGAAATGGAATGTATACTACTTATATAATGTGGACATAACAAATGAGATTGAACTGTGTCAACATGTACTTGGAACCCATTTCCAAGTTATTGGACGGTAGTGGAGTAAACCTCACAAATTTAAGATTCCAAAATTGTTAAATAAGTCTTGATCAAGTGGTTGAAATGCTACTTTCCCTATCCACACTAATAAAAAACAATGCTTGGACCAATACCTAAATGGTAGAAACTATAATTGATTTAACCGCACTAATGGAAGGCAAACCTTGAACTAAATGAATTATTACATGATTCTAATATCAATTAGGAATAAACTGGCACAATCTCATCTTTGATTCTTTGAGGAAAATACCTTCGGTTTTGAGAACCCCATATCGAATCAAGGATGCTGTTTTCATAGGCTGATACCAACCTAGACTCCAATTCTTTTCTATTCAACAGATGCCTGGTATACTACTGTAGGGTCTTTTACATTATTAGAGGATACCTTCCATACTCTCCTAGGAACCAGCATTGACTAGTAGGTTCCATGGTGAAAGCCCATAAGACCATGTCTTTAAATAGCCACGTTTTACCTTGGTTGATACCCTTGGAATTGGTATGTTACTTAATGTGGAATTCCATGTATTACGCTCATTGGATTACACTCATACCCCTTAGCTAGACTCAGATAGTACTGAGTTAGCATTCCATGATATCTATATTACCTTGGTCATTTCCTTGGAACCCCCTCCCTGGATATCATTTTCAGGTTTCATACCATGTCTTGGGACTTCACTACTTATATTATCGTGAGGTGATGTCAGTATTGGCTATGCCTCACATGACCTATTAAAATTAAATTCTAATTACATTATTAATTAAATAGTAACATGTTCAAACACCAAGTGAGGGTTGAGGAAGGTACTTGGGTATATAGTTATATTGTAATATTTTCTTACATATTATATATTCATGTGTGCACTCTACAATATACCATTACATGGGCAAGAGGTTATAGACACCATTGGTGGTGGCCCACTGAGATTTATCATACACCCTCTCCGGGATCTTTTTGCAACCAAGAATGTATTATATGGTTGAACATGTTGACAATTGGAACCATACGATTTCAAACAATTGATTTCATACTGTTAGGATGGAGCTTGATAGCAAATGACCGAGTTGGATCTCGAGATTGATGGAGTAGACATTGCCTCCTTCTACTATATAGAACATGTTAGGCCTATTTTCTTGTATCCATGTTTTCTAGTTTTCTAGTGACAAGTTATTACATAATCCTTGTTTTAGTTGATATAGTAATTTCTTATATCACTTATCTATTGCATCTGTTTTATTCTGTTGTTCATTTATATTGCTTCTGATGTGTAATACTATATATATATTTTTTCTATGAAACAATGTTCTAATGAAGGAATAGTTTCTCCCCAGACACACCCCAGTACCTTGCTACTATTCATCATCCTCTGGCATTTGAGGAGATGTGCATGTGTCCCATTGGGCTCGGGGATCCCTTTAAGTAGCATATCGGTCGAAAATGTCACATCGTCCCTACCTAGAATCAATCTTGGGTTTTTGGGATGCCAAGAAATACCCTTATCCACTTTGGGATAGGATCATTGGATAGTATAGACACCTGAGATGGGGGGTGTATTGATTGTTGATATAATTATTACCAAATTTCAAATTTCATTTTAATATTTAACCAACATTACTATTTGGACCCCTATTATCGGTTAAGATAATTATTAATATGTTTATCTCCATGTAATACCATTCACGTCATTGAATTTTGAAATATAGTAAATTATGGAATAAATTTTTTCACACTGTTCATATCCACAAAGAAATCTAAATACTTACAGTTATTGGGATGTCGGATTCAAAGACATTTCCAAAAACATATGTCATTACATACAATTGGTATTTGTAGGGATCGATATCACCATAATAAATATATGACTATTCACAAAATTATACATGTGAATGTACACTACATATCATGGATGCATCACACTATCATCCCACTGATTCTCAATATAATTCCTTCTAGAAGCAGATCACCAATCTATAAATAAATGCATCTGTATCGAAAAAAACTAATTTCATTTTTTATAACATAGTCTTAGACTTCCTTTAAGAAAAAAGTTTTAAATTCAATATCTATTTTATCTATAACATCCTTTTTATCTTTAAAAACTATTTTCTAGTAATTGTAATATCAAACAACGAGATGTATGTTTCATCTACCAAACTCGCTCTCATAGCATCATCATGGACAAAATATATCTCTCTCTCTTTCTCTCTCCAATATAATATATTTTATCCATAAGAAACATAATTTTATAGGTGGATCACACGATATTTTACATTTATTATTATATTTCTATAACTAGAATTATTTTTTATATATATAATAAGAATGACTTTATCTGTAGGTTGAAAAAAATGATCACCATATACTTTTCATTTAAGAGAATCATGTCGATATATCGAATTTTTTTAAAGAGATTGTTCTCAATATTTTATTGAAAATTACATTATTATTTTAAAATTATTATTTTATTATATACTAAATATATATTTAGATATTTTGTTCAATAATCTTGAGGTTCATATTATTTTCAATATATTATTTATTTATCCATAATTAAATCCTTCTTCAAAGATGTCTAAAAATACTAATGTGTAGTACACTACATGGAACTTTATTCCCATGGAATGAGAGCTTCCATGGAAACAAGAATATAATAAATATTGATTCCATACTATAAAACTAGTATATCAGTACACCACTCAACACATTTTGAAATAATCATCAGTGTTATTTTGATTTTATAATTCATTAATAATAGTTCTAGTTTAATCCGATTTAATTACATGATTTATGAAAACTAGAATATATATTTTATAGTAAATTCAAATTCTCATCCCTCTATCTAAACATAATATTATTATAACTCAAACATGAATATACCAAAAGTCATTTATTGATAATTTAAACAATTACGAGCAGTTCTAGAATCATCTTTTGTAATAGTATCTATTGGTCTCCAATATTGATGTTCAAATAATTTCATTTAAAATACACAATATAATAAAATATTAATATCCACATATTCATATAATTAAATATAAATCAACTAAATATTTTTTTCCAATGATAAAAATATCTTCATCATGTTTTGAACATGAAATAATGACATTGGAATCATCTAATTTTATTTTTTTCTTTAAAATATATAACTCAAAATAAAATATTATCACTCTTGAGAACTCTAATATTTTCTTAATGTTTGATCCTTAAATAAAAGATAGATAATTAAAAAACAGTTGTCAACCTTAGAAAGATAATTGTTTGTTCTTACATATATAATAAATTAATATTATGAAATATGGAAATATGTTACGTTATCAAATTAATTTAACATATTGACATCATTGTAACACAGATAACGGATGATCCTTACACAATTATACATTCATTATTATGAATATTAGGGTATAATCCTTTGTACTTTAATGGAATTTTTATTTTCTACATTATATTCATTAAAATTTATATTTACATAGATAAAAACATATCCAATTTTTAGTCTTATTTGCATTATTCTATAATATCATAAAATTCATCACATGATTCATCCAATCACCTTTGACCTTCTAAAACACATTATATATCCTTCCTATAGATTTATATATTTCTATAAATTATAAAAATTATTTAAAATTATTTTATTTATCTTCAATGGTACTTAGTAGAACATAAATACTGTTGTTTTATTATTTCTTGTACTTCAATACCTTAATACTTTAAAATCCAATCTCATAAAATTCCATCCTTTATCCAAGGGATTATCATCGCTATATATAACATTGGAAATGATGAATAATAAATGGATCGTTTCTCCTAAAAGCCAAATATAATTTAAACTGTTGATAATCACATAAATATCTCAATTTATCCAGCTTCTCAACCTTCAATATGTTATTGTATACAATACTATAAATATAAAATTTGTATATTTCATTGATATGATCACCATATATCCAATCATATAATCTAAAATCTACTTTCCAAATCTATACTTTTATATTTATTTAACCATGAATATTTGGGAATAAACATCACTATCATTCAGTGGGGGTAATATCACTTCATCAAAAGACATTAATAAACAATGACTTTCCTCCAGCAATTAAATTGAAAAATATACAATAAATAATACAATGGGAACATCAATTTATCTCTAAATTATATAATCCCTTCTACTGATAGAATCTCATGTCCTTCACTGTTACCTTGTATAGTCATGTGCATCTAATTATCATCTTAAATTCAGACCTAGTGACTATCCCCGCCATTAAAATCTGTATTGATACTAATCACATTTGGAATCCCAACCTCATAGTTTTCATCCCTAGGAAATCTTAACTATACAATGGGAAAAGTAATTAATGCATGGTGGGGGTCCAAACCCTTATAATCATGTGCATTATAAGACCTCTAATGCCCTATGTCAGACTCACTTCATAAAGTATCATGGTCCCCATGTTTACATAGGGGGAATTCTAATTCCATGTCACTAATTTATTTAGGGATTATAATTAAAATGTATGAAAAAATAGACAAACAACATACCAAACCCTATAGATTTAAATATGTAAAATTTAGTTTAAATAAGTTAATTGGTTAAAGATAGATGATATAAATAAAAAATATTATTTTTATAGTGAATTTAGGTTTAATTAAACATAACTATATTTGATGAAAACTAAAAAAATAAATAAAGTATAAGAATATAAATTTAATGTGATAGTAATGATTATTTTTCTATGATCAATGTAGGATGTAACAAAAATAATTATCAATTTATCATTTCAATTAAATGTGTTGAACATAAATGAATTTTAGGAGAATATGAGTCATTAAACAACACTAATTAATTCATACCACATTTTTAAATCCCATAAAGGGTTTTTTTCATAGAAAGAAATTTTATTAATTTAAATATTGAATTATTAATATTTCCATTGAACTTCTCTCAATATTATTTAATTAACCATGATAATTTCATAATCCTAGATTACATGGCTATTATACAATATGATTTAATTTTTTTAATCACTCATGTTTCATGTGATTCTTTTTCATGTTTATTTAACAAATTTAATTTTCTATTAACCAGTATAAAACAATCGGTTTGGTTAATTTCGGTTTTGTACTAATAATTTGATTTAAATTTTAAATCAAGAAAATTATTATTTCAGTAAATTATTTGAAACAAATTTCTCTTGATAATTTAAACTAAACATAAGCACACATATATGGGTTGAACCGTGGAATTGTATTAGAACGTTTTTTGTTATAACTATTTTAGTTCTCATTATATTTGGTTACATGATATATAATGATAGTAATTTTCAGAGAATGAGATGCACACCATCTATGTACATGATGGACACATATAATCACTACATCATAAATAGCCTTTTGCGGTAGTTTTTTAAAAACTATGGCTAAACTATTTTTTTCAATCATAACACTTCTCCCCCACCCTGACCCCTGTGAGACCCCTTGTATTCCCCCCGACCCTCGTGAGACCCCACCTCCCCTCGGCGACCCATGAATCCCTACACCACCCCTCAGTTCACCTCGCCTCCCATCAGTGTGAATTACTACCCATCACTGCTGAGCCCCCACCCCCTGAAGCCCTAGTTTGCCTCCTTGCTTCATGTATTGACCCGCACCACTGCTCGACGCTTCTCGCCACCCCTCAGTATCATCCTTATTCTTCTTATTCCATCCTCTAGTTATATGTGATTGTTATTCATGAATCTATATGTGATTGTTATAATTTAATTCTTACATGTTTTAATGTTATTCCACACATGTAATAAAGGGTGTGTAATGTTTTTTTCAATAATAAGTTCATGTTCCAAGTGATCATGAAAAGGTTTTAATGTTTTCTTAAATGAGTTTTGTGTTTTCATGGGATTTAAACCTACTTGGGTCTTAAATTGGTTAATGTTTTTTTATGGAAGTATTTCAAAGGAAATAAGGTTTTGGGTTCTTTAATGGTTTTAAATTAATGGGTTTAATATTTGAAACGATTTTGATTGGGATTTTAAATGATTATTTTTAATGAATTATTTGAAATGGGATTCTAAAAATGATTAAAGTGATGTATAATTCTGATTATTTTAATAATTCTCGTTTGTAATATTCATAATTCACTACTTATAATTTATGTAATACCCTCAATGATTCAGCCTTCCCTTTAGATGTATTATTATGACATGGATGATATTTTTGGTATTTTTTATTGCAAGGGGGTTGGAGGTGAGGTTAGATTTATATTATGCTGTTACATTAATCATGCAACTTTTTTGATTAATCATATCCTATTATTTCTATCATGGGTACACTAGACACTGAGTGAGAGGTATATATTTATGTTACACTAGATAGTCACACATAGTTGATGTCCCCAAGTTGTGTTGTATACCAAGGATAGTGGTGAGTTCCCCCTATAATTCTAGGTGAGGGATACTCAACGGAGTTGTTTTGTTTGGATAAAACATATGAATGTGGTAGATATCATGTATTGGTATGGTCTAGGGATATTTTACTTTATGAATTTATTTGTTACCCATGATACTATATGGATTCCATTTGGGGAATCTCCTTCCTTGTGTCCCCTATTTTGTTTAATATGTTGGGAATGATGATTTTTTCTCCTTGATTACTCATATCTCATTTATGATGTGGTGACACGGTTTTTTACTTTTAATGATTAAGAGAATGGGTGTGTTTCATTAAATTTTTTTTGAGGTGATTTCAAAATGGCGTTTCAAATGTATTTTTTAAATTGAAACTATAACGGGTGGTTTTAATGAATGTAATGGTCTTAAATAAATATTTTTAAATGATTATTTTTATTTAATGAAGAAGATAATAAAAGTTTATAAATTCATTTTTAAGATGATATTTGGTTATTCATGTGAATGTCAACAAAAATATATTTTCTACCAATATTTAAAACTATCATAAATGAGATGTGTTTTGATAATACTTTCCCAAAATCCTTGTTGAGATCATAATGGGATTGGTTTATCTCACTCCCAATATAAATCATTTGAAATATAAACATATTATTTTCTTCATTTTTAGGTTCCATAACAGTTTTTAAGTCTCCTAGAATTTTAAAAAAACATCGATAAATAAAAAAAATTACCCACTTTTGTTATTTAGAATGTGATAAATTTCTATTTTTTTATATATATTAAGAAGTGGAATAATAAAAAAGAAAAGAACATAAAACTAAATTTTAAAATTCTAATTCCTTATTGAATGTTATTTTAACCAAAAATAAATTTATTTTGAAAAATAAATAGGCTCTGAAATAAAAAACTATAGTAAACAGTAAATTGATAATAATGATATAAAATAATAAAATATAAATAAAATATTTATTTTTCATTAATAATATAAGATTACAAATGAGTTTGGAACAAGGGTTTAACCAGTTATGGGTTAATATGAGAAGAAGAATGAGGCTCATCAGAAAAAATATTTTGTGGATAGGGAATCATGAATAGTATGATGCACTTCCTCTAACACCCTCGAAAATAGTAAAAAATTCTAATTCATTTTCCCATATTATTCCTTCATCCAAAACAATGAATCATGGAACATCTCAAACACCACCACAAGATTTAATTTCATAAAATTATGAGTAGTCTTATAATACTCAACATGTTTCCACATCATGTCATTCATATAGTAAAAAAAACTAAACACCAGGCTCTTTAGAGGTTAAATTCTCAACCAATACTTTCTAATTTTCAATCAAAATTTCTAGGGTACATTATCACAATATAATTTCTAAATGTATTTTCTCATTTTATCAAGATCTTCTTGGAACAATATAATTTATCACGGGATATCTACAAAACCTATTACATTGAAATTAGAAACTCTAGGCAGACTGGTAATGGATTTAATAGATTCAAGCTTATTAGACAAAATATTTTTCAAATTATCAAAATCATATTCAGAAACCATTTCACTTCTGATCATTCCAACCCAAACATATATCTATCTTTTAAAAGAATAAATATATTTCTTTTAAGTTAAGAGTTTGTTTCCATTTCAAATTCCTAACTTCTATTAAATTATTATACTATTTATCAATCCCTTACCTTAGTTACATAAATATCTTGACATCAACAGTTTGTGTATTTGGTTTGGTGTAGCACGATATACAAAAAACAAGGATCCTTGTTCTCCACTTATATTCTGGATCTTTTTAATATGCATGCTTTGGTTTACAATTGGGTGGGTTTACTATTTACAATATGTAATAATATAGGAAAACCTTATTTAACATATTTATATATAGTTCCACTAGTATATATGAATCTATTTCACAATTTATTCATAGTTTTTTTTAAAAATTTAATATATTTTCGGGATATTATGATATACATGGATAAAAGATGGATCACATTACAGATTAACACAACTCAATATGTTAAGGGTTTGGAGGAGTTTATAGATTTTACAATTTCCAATCAATATGTTGAAGGAATAATATAATTTTCTTATCCTAAATGTAAATTTTGAAGATGGTTAAAGAGAGATGATGTTTATGGACATTAAATATTGAATCAATTCCATGGTCAATATTTGTGTTGGATTTGGCACGGAGAATCTAATGTTATAGAATGGTTGAGCACTGGTGTCAATAACCAGAATGATATCCCAACATCATCGACAATGGAAAATGAAATGAATGACCTTATAAATGATGCATTTGGAACTAATAGACACCACCATAAACATAAAAACATATCAGAACAACCTGATGAGGTCACTGCAAATAGAAACATGACAATTGATGTTTTGAGACTATAAGAAAACCATATCCAAATTATAACATATCAGTGGATCCTTCTATTGATTATGTTGAGACTAATGTAAAAGATAAATTCACTGATAGAAATATGGTTCATGATTTAGATGACGATGGAAATCTAGTGTTGTATAGTGGATGTATTAAATATTCAAAAATTTATTTTCTGCAGAAGTTGTACCATATCAAATGTCTGTTTGGAATTAAAAATAATGTAATGTCCATGATATTGAAATTTTTTGTGATGCATTTTTGGAATAAAACATCCCTGAGACTTTTTATGATATAATAAAAGTTCTTAATAGTCTTGGTTTGAATTATAATAATAATACATGCTTGTCTTAATGATTGTATGAATTATTAGGGAGAGGATTCAAACATAAAAGATTGCAAAAAAATATTTTTCTTCTAGATGGTAGTCAATGGGTAATGTTGGAATTTTGAATCAATATACTAATATGAAGAAGAAGGAAATAAGCACACCTATATAGGTTTTTTGTTACTTTTATTTAAGTCCTCCATTGCAAAGATCATTCATATCATTGATAACAGCTGAACAAATGAAGTCGAATTCAATAGATAATATCAATGATGGGTTAATGTGAAAAACATCAGATTCACAATCATGGATGACATTTTATTCATTACATCCATATTTCTCAGCTCATCCTATGAATATTGAATTGGGATTAGATACTGATGGATTCAACCCATTTGGGACTTTGAGTACTAGTTTTAGCATTTGGCCAGTTGTTTTGATCCCTTACAATCTGCCTCTGTTGATGTGTATGCCACAAAAATACTTTTATAATTTCGATGATTATTCCTAGAAAACAAATGACTCGAAATGATTACTTTCATCCTTTAATTTAATAATTAAAAAAATTTATGGAGCAACAGTTTTGAGACATTTGATTCTTCTTCTAAAACAATGTTCAAAATTTATGATGCTTTAATGGGGATTATTAATGACTTCCCTAGGATGGGAAATTTATTTGGTCATAAGACTTACATGCGATTGGATTGTCCAGTTTGTGACATTGATTTTGAGCCAAAATGGCTACCTCACAATAGAAAATGGTGCTTCTTGTTCCATCGATGATTTCACAATGCATAATATAGATTTAAGCTAAGCAGATAAAAATTTAACAGTTTCCCTGACCGTAGACAACCACCAAAGTTGCTAACTAGTACATAAATTTTGACAGAACATGGAAAGTTTGAAACCAAATTTGGGAATTTTATCATTTTAATGATAGTAGGAAATGTGTTTTAAGTGCATCATCAGCTGAAATCGGATCGCAACAATGGAAGGAAAAAATTATATTTTTATAACATAGGTATTGGGAATTTAATTTATTGAAACATAATCTTGATATGATGCATATTGAGAAGAATTTCTATGAAAATTTGATCTTTAAAATGATTAATGAGCATGGAATGTTGAAAAATCATCTCAATGCTCAGAAAGACTAAAAAGTAATGAACATAAAATGTGATCTCAGGCCAGATGAGAATGAAAAGTATGCTCTGAGAAATTTTGTATTTAAAAATATGGATAAAGATACATTCCTTCAAATTTTAAATCATTTTAAATTATTTTATGGGTATTCAAGTAATATCTCAAGGTGTGTTGACTTAACTAATTGTATGTTACATGCATTGAAAAGTCATGATTACAATATTTTGTTAGAGAAGTTCCTATCATTGGCATTATGTACATTATTACCTAAAAAAGTTATTATTGTTGTACTCCAATTCTGCACATTTTCAGAAAACGATGTGAGAAATATCTATATCCATTTGAGTTTTAAATCCTTTAGTAGAGGTATTTATTTACACTTTGTGTAATGGAGATGATCTTTCCTCTGTAGTTTTTTTACTTTCATGATGCATTTAATTGTGCATGTGGTTTAGGATGATAAATTAGGAGGCCTCATTCATTAATGATGGATGTATCCAATTGAGAGGTACTTAATTTGTATATTTTTCAGTTAATTAATTTTTTATGGAACTTAATGAAATGAATAATTATTTTGGTTTGTTTTATTTCACAGATATCTTGGGAATTTGAAATCATACGTGAGAAATAATGCTCAACTAGAAGGATGTATTGCTGAAGCCAGTTTGGAAAAGGAGTGCCTTAATTTTTTTTCTAGATACGTGGATGATAATGAGACAATATTTAATTGAGTTGGACGTGATGAAGACACAATGACTCAATATCAATTAAATAGTAAATCAAAAATATTTATTTCTATTGGCCGATTTGTTGGGAGGTCCTCAAATGTTACAAAGAAAGAAATAGAATTATTCTAGGAACACAGATATATACTGCTGAATGGTGATATTTCAGATCCATTTGTTAAAGAGTTGAGGAAACATATAATGTGAAAAATGAGAGGCAGAATATGAAAGGAAAATCTTAAAATGAAACCTGTTAATAAAGAGATTTTAGAATGGTATGCATGGCGTATAAGTTCATAAATTTTGAAATAAATAAGAATATTATGTTGACAATTATATTTTTTAATTCTAATAATGTATATTTATTTTTTTGTATCATGAATACTGATACTCGAGTAGAGTTGTCAGATGATTTGATGTTTCCTACTCGAGGTCCTCTAAAACAAGTTATAATGTTCAATGCTTACAATGAGAATTGATATAAATTTCATACAATCGATCGAGACGAGGGTTTGAAAACACAGAATAGTGGAATAATTACATTTTTAAGGGGGAAACTATAGATAGATGATAGATATTATTTAAATAAACTACAATGGTCATTGTTCAGTTATTTTATTTGAATTCAATTGGTTTGATACTATCATAGGTGTTAAAAGAGATTCCTTAAAATTTACTTATGTAAAATTTTATCTCTTGTTAGATGTCGGGGATCATGAACAACATGATCTATATATCTTATAATCATAATAAAAAATTGTATATTAAATGAATAATATTGTGGATGAAGGGTGGAGTGTAGTTGCTCACATAAAACAATGTTATTTGTATGATATGGGTGATGATGTGGAAGATTTGACCTCTGGCATTAAATCTCATCAACAAAAATAATAAGAATAATTGGACCATCAAGATATTGAAAATATTAATCCTAAAATGATGGATAATGTGGATGAATTAATGTAGCAGGAAAAGAACATGTTTGAAGGAGAAAATCATTTTATGTACACCTGTGCGTTCTTTTAGCGACCACTTATTTCATTGTTTCAATTATTCATTTTCATTATTATGTATAATTTGTTTGTTAGTACTATTCTTATGTTATCATTTTTAATTTTACTCTACATAATATTTTTTAAATATATATTCTGAACTTAATTTGATATGATTTAATGACAGGAATTCCAAGGAAGAAGTGACATAATGTTTCATCGACCACTGTGATAGATGACGATCTATTTATCTCCCTCCCTACAGCATCTTATCCACTAGCTGCTTACCCCCCACACTATATCCCCCTACACCATCTCTCACACCCTCTGTGAGCATCCCGTCAGCAGCTCAATCATCGCCTCTCGTGTGAGGAGCCTCAGCAGTGGGGTAGTGGTGCACCTCATCCAGTTCTTCATGGGGATACAAGAGGGTGACTGTTATAGGTACACATTTTATTATGAATAACATTATTTTACTTTTTATACTAATATTATTTCATTAAATATGGAAACAATTCATGCATGGAGAAAAATATAAAAATTTCAGATGTATGGAATTTGACAGGAGAGATGATATTTGTCCTGTTTGATTCATATGGGGTCCCTACATATGGCACCGCCAGATTTCTTGGCCAGATTTTAGGACAGCTATCCACTGAGCCCATTTCTCTTCCTATTTTATATGATAGGTTGAGGTATATGCCGTAATGTTCTAAAAATGATTATTTTGATTACCAAATAGAGGTAATTTTAATACAATATGGTATAATTGAATTTTATGTTATTAATATTTTAGAAATAAATATTTTTGTTTAGATGTTTTCCAACATTACGGTTGCTATTGTGATAGCATGAAAGTGGAAATTAAAAAATATTTCCAAAAAATATAAGGACATTAAATAGAGATTGTGGGGAAATTTCAGGGATACATCATTTACTGCCCATCATATGTATGATAAGATACCCAATGGGGTGCCCAAAGAGTAATGGAATGTTTTTGTTGATAGAAATCGTGATGAGAAGATGATGGATTTTAAATATATATATCTATATTAATCTCATTTTACATTTATAAATGTATATGGAGAGGAGTTGACATTGAATACATTAATATTAAATTTCAATTTATTTATTTTAGGATTATTCAACAATGAATGCATCATGACATACTAAGCAGGTTATCCCTCACACAATGGGGTCAAAGTGTTTTTCTAGAAGATGATTTGTTGTGGTAATAATTTAATTAGATTAATTATATATAATAATATTTAATTGGTTTAATATACTATATTTTTTATTTATGTTTTTTTAATGTAGTCACAAAGTCTAGGGCACAAAGCATCCTGAACCGAAGTGTGGTTGAATGTTCACAAAAAATATGATGGATGTTTTTTTAATGAGCCTACCAAAGAATTTGGGGTATGAAATCATTGTTCATTATAATAACTTATTATTAGTTTTTACAATGTTAATATATATGGAATCTAATAAGAATTTTATTTAAATTATTCATAATAATTAAATAACTATGGGAAGTAAGTTCCGTGTAGTCCTACTCAGTCTACCAGGATGACCCTATTGCTAAAGTCCTTGGGATGGATCAAACCTGTAGAGTGCACGAGACGGGTTTGGTACTCGTACCATTGGAGTTCATTGGAAGGCCACTAGGGATGGAAGATTCATCTACTCTTGGTTGGAGTCAGTCCATACCCTGATATACTCAGAGATAGATTGTTTCTCTGCGAAACACAATTGAGGCTAGGTGGCTCAGATATCAACTTTGCAGAAATTATTGATTGATTTATATCAGAAGACGACCGGTTCTACCCCCGGTAGTATTGCATCGACTGGTAGTGAGAAGGTAAATCAAAAAAATTGAAAATTATTTTTTTTGAAAACTTTTATTGGTTTTTTGTTTAAATATAAATATACAAAAGTATTTAATTTTCAATATAATGTTCTTACAGGTGGTAGCTGAAAATATAGATGGAGGTGGAGATGGTGAAGAGCTGTGTTCATCATCAGACAATGATTATTTGTATTGCCAATATGTTGGAAAAATATGGTAATAGTTGGTTTGTATATGTATCATCTGTGGCACATAGTTTCCACCAAATATTTTCATGACCTAACATTTTCTTGATTTCTCATGTTTTATTTTGTGTATTTTAATGATTTTTACGATTCCTTTTATGTATTGATTGCTCGAGTGTAGTATGCACCATTTATGTTAATTTATTATTTTCATGAATCAATTTTCATGATTCATTTTTCCTAAATTTATTAGGTTTGTTACCCAAGGATGAAGGATCTACCATGTTTTTTATATTCTTGGGAATATCATGTTTTGAAGCTCCCTTCACGTTTTTTAGTGGACAACACTTTTTTCTTAAAATTTTGTAATATTATCTTATCATGTTTTAAAGATGTCATGCAATCACTCACAATAATTCTTTCCACTAATTCAAAATAGTATTCATAAGAATTTACAAATATCAATTAATCACTTGAGTGTCTTGATCCAGTTATGGTAGTGGGACATTCCCCTTCATTAATAGTACAATTTACAAATATTTGTTGAACACAAGAGTGCATGACCCAAACATAATTTGAATCTCCCAAAATGATGCACCTGGTGGCTAAAGCATATAATAAAATCCTGAATCATGTCTTATATGACTTGGATCATCATTCTCGACTACTCATTGATTTGAGGAGAAAATGTTATACACAACATCAACTATCAACTCATAGACTTCTATGATAATTGAAAGAAATATGAGTTAAAACAGGTCGACCATGGGTGAATATCCCAATTCAACTATAAACTCTGACACATGGTGATAATTTTTAGACAACTTAATTAATGGTAAAGAAGGAATTTAATGTCTCTTACAATGGAGGGCCACCAGAACATTCACATTTCATTATTATAAATCATGGTCGGCCCTGGTTGAACATCCCACATCAATGAATTATAGGATATCATTAACACATTTATCTTGTAAAATGTGACCATTACGATGTTATAAACTATAATAACTCCATCTATATCAATATTTAATACTCAAATTGTTTCAAATTCTTCCAACCTATCAAACATCATGATACATTCCAGTAGAATATTCTAACATGTCTTTACTTGTTTAAGCAATTAATTCATTACCGATAAGGATACCCTCATTTCTTCCCCTAAAACTTCAACTACACCCACCAACTAGTCTTACATTGAAGATAAGATCTTCTATTCTGATAATGATATCGGTTCTACCATATCCTATATTTTATAGCTCATGGAATTTACCACTGCCTTTCAATTTCAAGTTGAATACTATTTATCATTGTCAACCATATAATATTAATCTATAAAATTAATCTGATAAAGATTATGATCATATAGTGGGAAAATAATATATGCACCATAGGTCCAAATTACCCAACAAATATCTCTCCCAAGAGGATCTATCAGGATCATTTCAATGCATTGGCCACAACTACAAACTAAAATATAGGATTTGATTATTTAATCATTTCAGTTAAAAGCTGATGAAACCCAAAGTGACTAATTTATCACTCTACATCATAACATATACTAAAAAAAATAGTTGAATAAAATTTCACTACATGTCCAACTTTAGGTTCAGAAATGCTTTGGATTAGAGCTGACAACTTCCATTTCGTCAACAATATGGAAACATACTCACACTAGTATGTACAGTCAAACATGAATCTAATATTAGTAACTATAGTAATTGGAAATACTATGCTAGATATATGTAAATTGATTCTCCGTTAATTCCCATACAATCAAATAAAATATCTAATATCTCTTACATTCCTCAGTTATGACAGATACACAAATAAATCTACATACTAAAGATCATCTGATATACTTGATTGTGAAACCACTATATAAAAATTGACATTTCAAGTACGTATAATAAATGTTATCTACCCAAATCATAATATACCTATTATTAAATTATCTATCATGTGATTATTATGATAAAATTGTTCATCTTGTATTCTTTCGTATGTGGGGTGTATGTGCATGTGAAATTAGAATGGTAGTTTTTTAGGACACTGGTTCTGGGGCTACAGAATCAGTTGCTTTTTTTTGTAAATATGACTTTAGCTGTGGTTTTAACTACCACGAAATAAATGTATTACATCTAGATGTGGTTTTAATAGATGTTATGATTTCTTTATGTCTCTACCCACGGTGGATAAGTCCGCTACTACAGACAAAAATTTAGTAGTGGTAAAAAATGATGATACATAAAAAAATAATTTTCAAATGGAAAACAACCGCTAAATGCCTCTACTATGACGGTTACGATAAACCACCACTAAATAGAGGAAACCACTGTGTATTTTATGATGACACACAATTTAGAGGCATTTTTTTGAATCTTCCAAAGAATCATATGACTGCGGTTTAAACCGCCGCAATATTCAAAAAAACCTTTGCGAAATGGTCATTTTCCTGTTGTGATTATTGAATCCTAACAAACATATGGTATGTGATTTTAATTCTAGATATTAATTTTAAATATGATATATTTATTTGAGTATGATTTATGGTTTTTAAAACATTATTTATTATTTTTCTCTTGCCATGGGTTTGCCAAATTTCCTATTTTCAAGCATCATACATGGATCATTAGTGTAACTAACATCAGGAACACTATTTTTGACTTTGAATGTTTTTTGAAAAATGGAAAAATGTTTTTCTATAAATAAAAAAAATTTATAATCAAATTTGAAGAATACTTTTTGATTAATTAATATGAAAATAATACGTTTTTTGGTGTTTTTCCAAATAACATATTTTTTAACATTAATTACTTAAAACCTTCAAAGTGGATTTTGTTTGTTTATAATATAATATATTGATTTTTTTATCATTTAAGAAAATGACCCTATATTAGGTAGGGTTGGTTATTATATACCTTGTATAGGGATTGGGAGGTGGTTTGGAGTGATATAGTTAGTAACGATAACAGATATCTATGTTAGATTTAGAAACTTGAGTGGGTGGATAATTTTAATAATTTCTTAATAGGATAGAGTGATATGACTCTTCCTTGTATCAGTTGAAATGATTATAGAGGTGACATTATTTTTCATTAGACATATATGGTTAGTTTACTCAATTTGTTATTTATATTTTCAATATTCAAAAAACATATAGGAAATTGAGTTGGTGGGTTTAATTTTCTATGATGGTGTGTGGGTATTTATTATGAGTGGCCCAATGTGCACTAGATAATTCTTGATGGGGTTGGGATGTGTCAAATTTTATAATGGAAGATGAATAATAAGGGATTAATTGGTTGATATCATTGATTTTTGTCTTGGTAATTTCAAAAAAAGAAGCTTTGTTGGTGCTTGTGGAGACTACTATAGAATTCAAGGAATGTGTAAATTGTGGAGATAAGAATTTGTTCATAGAATAAATAATATATTTTATTATTATATTAGGATATATACTATTTTTATAGTAGGATATGTCCTATTTTTATAGATCAATGTTATAAATCCATGTGAAATGTGGTAGATAAAAGGAGTTAGTTGATGTGACATTCTCTTGATGAATGTTTTTAGTGTGAATGGGTTTTTATATATAAGGGTTCAATAATCCATTATATTTAGATGGTTGATATATGAAGAATCCATTGGATGGTTCGTTAGGTTATGAAAAAATGTGATCTATATAGAATCTATGTGTGATTATTTATTAAAAATTTCCCATAAAACATCAATTGTATGAAGGGAATTCCTCTTTTAGGTAGTGACGTAGTAAAACTACACATAGTGAGAGCATTTTAATACCATAAGAACATCTGGTATAGTGTCTAAATAGGAAGATATTTGGTTGTTAGTATTTTTGAAAATTCCATAACATTCCCACCCAATATTGGATATAAAGATAGATTATCATTATGGATAAATATTTTAATTTAATGTGTAAAAAATTAGTTTTTGAAAAAATGAAGCCATGTGGCCAAGTTTTAACAGGAATGCGAGACATTTATGTTTTGAATATACATAAATATAAATGTATAAAGATAATTTATTATCAAAAGTTTGTCGGTATGTCGGTAGGGATTTTCAAGACACTCCATATAATGGTGTGTGGTCGAATGTGGTTGTTTAATGGGATTATTTAAATGTTAATTTTTTTTCATTGAGGTATGGTTGGTTTAGCTATATTTGAATTTTTGACATATATATAGGGTCCGGAGGTTTTATATAGTTCATTTTGAAAACCAAGGGTTAATAAGAGTGGGGGTGGTTGGACAACAAGATATATTTGAAAATATTAGAAGTGGGTCATGGTTTATTTATGAAATTTTTAATGATTGGAGCTCGTTTATGATAACCCCTATATAATCTTGAGGTTCTAGTGACATGGTATTAAATGAATTATTATATGGTATAATCTATGGTGGGTTGTTCACTATCATTTTTTCCAAGTGAGTAAATGGAATGTTATTCACCAAATAACCTGTTAATCATACAATAATATGGATGAATGAATGAGGTTAATGATTTTTTTCTCATGACCATATGGTGGATTAGGTAAATTCCATTTTGTTCTTATAGATTAAAAAATATTACACTAAAAATTTAAATTGTTAATTATGCAATCATGATAGGTGGTTATCCTGAGATGACTTCACAGAATGGATCAAGAATTACTCAGTGTTTGTATACAATCATACTCTAGGAGTAGTATATATTTTGGAGTTTATATATTAATGGAGGATTTAAATTATTTAATCAATAGCTTAATCTGGTCTCTGAGGTATGTTCATGTGTCTTTTAGTGAATTTTCCCGTGTGGCGGAATGAGAGATTGGAATGAAGAATCCAGTGTCATAGTGGATAGACCATGTAGATTATAAAGTTTATCATTCTCAAAGAGGACTGATTGATACAATTCATAAAAAGTACGATATAATGATTTGTAAATGTAATAAGATATTTAATTCAAGAGATGATTGATAAATGTAAATGGTTAAAGGAGATATTTTCAGGGAAAATCCCATTGGGTTTGATTTGGCATATAATTAGTAAACTCCATTTTAATTTTTAAATAAGAAAATGTTATTATTTTAATTTATAAATAGATTAATTGAGAATCAATAATTCATTTTGGATCATTATAGAGGATGAGAGACCCTATTGTAAAGGGTTTTTCATTGCTTGAATCATTTCAAGTTGATAATTTTATGAGAAATTTGAATTTTCTTTTATGAAATGAAGAGGGGTTTTGAATTGGTATTTAAAATTTGGATTTGGATTATTCAGTATAAAATGGAGATTTTTCTAGTAATCGTTTGGTGGTTATCATGTGTTGTAATTTTATTGAGAAATTTATCGGGTGACATTGATAATAATATTCAATATCAAGGGACCACTGGGTACCCTATTTAGGGAATTAGGTACCATCTGCTTAATCAAGGGTGAAGGTTTCCAGATACATCACCATCTAGCTAGTTGGTTCATAATGGGTGTTGAGTGAGGAGCTAAGTAATATTTATAATCCATTGGACACTTAGAAGACCCAGAACCTCATTTTTAAAACAGGGGTCCCAAATGTAATATCACATACATCTACCTCCAATTTTAATCATATAAAGGGGAATAAAAGAGGATCATTCAGCTATCTAAAACCATATCTTCTTCTATCATGATCCAAATAGATGGGGTGGTTTTTTATAACTTTATATAGAATATTAAGGAAATATTTTTTCCTCTATTATTCTCCATTGTTTCTCATTTACCTATTTTATTTTATTGGTGATAGTGTTGATATGGATTAATGAAATAGTTCATAGGGGTGTTCTGAAATAATACCTAGGTGAAGGAGATTCTTGACTTTTTTCATGGGGATTTTGAAATATGATGAATTCATGATATGGATTACTATTTTGATATATCTAGGTTACACCTGGATTTTTTTAATGATTTTCACCCAAATGGTTATAAATTTGAGGTTGAAGGTGTATGAATTCATAGGAAATTTCTTATAATATGTATTAAATGAATATAATAGTCTTTTTATATGAATTTTTTTAGTTTTAGAATAATGTCAATTCTTGCAATTCAATGTCTTGGTGGGGCCATAAACTATCTTTTGTAAGGCGTGGTAATGCACTGTTAAAGGTATGGTTACACTTATCTTATGTTATGCGATTCCTTTAATGAAAAATTATATTTGTTTTATTATTATTCCAACATATAAATGTGAATGGTCTGAGTTTAATGTAACCGTATAGGTTTTGGTGGAGTGGAAAATAAAAAAGATATGGGGTGAATTTCTATTTCAAAAATAATGTGATATATATTCTAATGAAAATTTAAAAATAAAAGTATTTTGATTTGAAAAATAATAAAATGATAAATTCGATCCATATTAATGATATTATCATACTTAATCAATAATTTATTCACAATATAAATATAATCTATCGAATTTATTCAATTTATGTGTATCATGTTTTTGATTATTATGTTGGGGAAATAAAACAGAGAGAAAACAGAAATTGATAATTGGTAAATCATTGGTGTACCACCCAAAGATTTTATGAAATATTTCTTTTTAAAATAAAAAAAATTGATGGTTTATGATATGTGAAACATTGAGTTTGAATAAAAAATACAATAGTTTACCTCTATAATGTAGTAGTTAAACTAATGTGTCTTAATAATATTTACTAATTTATGGAAAACAATTGATTACAAACATTGAAATTTTTTTTTACTTATTAGTTTTTCCAAAAAAATTGATAATGATATAACTTCCATATAAAAGGGATGTTTTCAAAAAAAAAAATTTTGAAGCAATGTATTTTTATCTTAATAAATAAAATTAACCACTAATACTGAATGATTTTTATGAAATTTATATATTATATATTCGATAAAATTTTTAATCATTCATATGATATTTTTATTATGTATGGGATAAGAGTAAATCTAATTTTATTTTTAAAAACAATATTTTCCAAAAAGCATATTTCATCATGTTTTGTGGAATTATTTTATGATCAATTTCATAAACATAAAGGTATTTTATTTCATAAAATGGATTCCATTTATTGAAATAGGTGGATGAAAATTGTTAATTGGTCCTATTTTTCATTAAGAATTGTAACAGTGTCAAAGATTATCATCTCGGTGTATAATAAATAAAGTAAATCTATGTTAAACCAAAGTGATATGGCCCTAAAGTTTCATCCTAACTAATATTTGTTTAAGTTAATTTTACCACTATCAACAAATAGATGAATATTTCTTTATTTAATAGACACATGTACATGAAAATGACCCATATAATATTTAATTTAAATAATGTAACAAAGTGTAAATAAATTACATTTTAATTCATCTTATGTGTTGAAATCGGAACAAAAGAATGTTTTGAATGAATATAAATATCTATTTTTCACATAATGAAATTATTTTTAGGACGAGAATTTATTTATAAATTTTATTGATAAAAATATTACCATATATTCTTGTGAAACGTTGATACAATATTTATTCTATTATTATAAAAATTAAAAAATATATTAAAAATATTAAATGTAATATAATTTGAGTGAGTAATATAGCCATGTCAATTTTATAAATGAATATTATAAATTCATTTTTTAAAATGATTATATTTAAATTCCATCTTTTAGTTATGTCATTATGGTCATATCAAATGAATTTTAACACAATTGACATTAATAATATTTTATTAAAAAAACATACTATCAAATTATTTAAATATTTTAAAAAATATTCAATAGGAAAATTTTAATTAAACATGGTCAAATATTACATCATTTTCTTATTTATGATTCAATAATTAACTATCAAATAAAATTATTTCCCTCTAAGAGTGAAAGATGTGTTACCATGGATATTGTTAAAATGGGTTAAATAAGGTGTTAAAACAAAATATGAGGATTAGAATACCACATAAACATGCTCAAACTTTATAGTATGATTATATTTTAACCACATAATATCTTATAATCTAATTTTTGTCTTTTGGGTGGCATTTTCCATGTGAATGACTTTATTATATTTAATGATTTTATGAAATCCAATGAGTGACTCTCTATTTATGTATAAAAGGGGTCCACAAATTTCTCTTATTCACACCATTTTGAGCATTAAATATAGAAAATACAGATAAAATATACCTTATAAACATTCATATCCACATTATATAGGTTTTTTAATTCCTGAATGTCCATCCCTAGTAACATAAAGAAGAGATGTAAAGGATTTGTTTCAAAGACGGGGAAATCGCCTTAACAGTTCACTTTATTGTGTCTTCCTTATTTAACAAATATAAATCTATTGTATTTATCATGAAATAAAAACATAATATCCTACATATACTTAAATTTCATTATTATTTTTAAATCTCAATTATCCACCCTCATTCCAATCAAATTGGATGTTGAAGTATTGCTCATGTGTATGTATGTCCTATCGTCTCAACATAGTAGTACAATTCATTTTGAACCACCAAATTTTAAAGATGGTTTTAGGGGTGTTTAATGTTTCCATGTAATACATATGACATAATTATAAATCTGGATTCATAATGTCAGATTGATTATCATTCTTTCTAATCATTCCCAAATTGAAAACATTGGTCGTGTGTACTTGTGGACTACCACCACTACAAAGCAATGAGATTCATTTTTTGTTTTAATTTTAAATGGATGGTAAAAAGAATATATTTAATTAATATATAAGACATTTATTATATATTAATTATTCTAATAATTTGAATTATTCTTTACATTTCTTTCAATCCATCCTTCAAAAATAAAAAGTAGTTTTCATGCCTACGTACGACCTTCTGTCTCCATGAACAATGTAATTAATTTTTCTATACCTACTTTTAATAATGTATACAATTATATATATATATATATATTTGAATATATATTATATTTATATAATGATTAAAATATTTAATATGACGGATCAATGATTATTATTGATGGACCAAAATAACTGTACCAAAACATACATGAAAAACAAAGGAGATATCTTGGAGAACAATGATTTTAATAAATAATTATAAATGAACATGTGACAAAATGATATAATGAAACCATATACGGATTAAAATTGAAAGAACGTAGGTTTTTTTACGAGGTACTATTTTTTTCAATACATGGTTATGGGATTATATTTATGAATAACTTGATGAGAGGTGTTTTTGAGGTGCTTGGGGATTGTTCAGAGCCCATTAACAAGTTCTGGGGTGAAAATGACATGGTGAATGGTTTTAGCATGTCTTGTGCATGGTTAGTCTAACCAAGCGATATGTTTAAATTGTTTTAGGTATTTAGATAAGAATTCTCACGTGGTTAGTGCATGGTTAGTCTTACTATGCGGGGTAATCAATAGAAGTTCCCCATCTAGGCAGTGAGGCGCACATGGTTTTGGAAAATTGTGATGGTAAACCATATGACCATGATGTGTATGCTTTTTAAAAAAAAATTAATTTGAAACCCTTTAATTAAACCAAAGTATATTTTCCCTTTCTATGCATAGTAACCTTCTGAGTGGATCTCCCCTCTGGCACCAAACCTGGGCTTTAAGCCAGATTCACCATCAGACCTCTGTTTCCATCGACAATTGTCTCATTAGATTACATCGGTAAGGCCTATGTTCCTTATAGAAATTTTTTGTTCCTCTAAAAATTATTTGTGATATTTGGATTTAGGGTTATATTCAATAATATATTGTTCTTCACCCATTTTTCTGATTTCCTCCAAACCCTGACAAATCGAGACTCGATACTGGACCAGTTGTCTACTACCAAGGGGAGGTAGGTGGTATATACATTCTTTCATATTTTATTTGGTGTTTTTCATGAATTTGGACTATAATCCATCTGTTGGAATTTTTGGGTAGGCCTTGTTTCTTATCAAGTAGCATATAGTTGTTGTAGTTGGACATAGTGTGGTTGGCCACCAGTTTCGTTTATTTGCATTGGCACCTATTTCTCACTTAAAGGTCCCCCAAAGGGGTGAAATTGGAGGAAATAGCATGTTATACCTGTTTAATCCACCCAAGGGGTGTGATAATATTCTTTTATAGTAAGAGGAAGCATATTAATGCCTTGACAACTTGAATGGAATGTTTATAAGATGTACGTACTCCTTGTTTAAGTAGTATAATTTTATAACTTGTCTATTTTGATTATTTATCATGTTAAATTGATAATATGGGTTGTTATACCGATATAAACATACAAATTTATCATTAAATGGTGTATGTCGGAGGTTAAGACCGTATTCTTGTTTTGATAATTGGTTTTTATGGGTGGGTATACTAATTGAATCGGAAAGATAATGTGAGTGGGTATTCCCACATGGAATGTATGTTTAAATTTAATGACTAAATTTATTGAATGAATTAATGGGTATGGAACGTGGTAGTGGATGCCTTGGGATGACACTAACCCTTGGTTCATTATTACATGGGATTCCACGGGCCATACTATCCCTTGGATCTTGATTTATTAGGATCTCATAGGACATGTTATTTCCATGATCCAAGGATCCCAACCACGGCCTAACCAAGTTTCTACATTGGGTGCAGATTGGACTCGATGGGATTCCTTGTACAAGTTCTTTGGATTCGGTCCTCTGTGATATAGTTTTATTACATGGATGCCTTATTCTATTAACACCTTGGATATGGACCTCGTAGTCTACAATACAGTGTTTGGTGATGTCATGGGATATTTGACGTCACTATAGATAATTGTAGGGGGACACATGAATTCTCTAGACAGTTTGGTTTTGGTTTCATGATACTGATATATTTATGGTGTGGCCATGTGACTTTCTTGATTAATTTTTTATTTCTGACTTGGAATGATCTGACTCTCATTTTCAGGTAGCCTTGAGGGCTGTTTGGTTTTACTTACTATAATAATTTTATTCCATGGGCATACACACATTCTTCTTGATTACATTTTCTAGAACATTTTTAGAATTTCTGTTAGAACTGTATAGATATAGGTGGTTTACTATTGGGATGTTTATCTCACACACTGTTTGGGCCTCCTGGGGGACCCGGACAGATTATATGATTGTTTGCGATAATAGGGGAAAGTACCCTAGTATAGGTTGTTGATTGTGGATTTGGATCAGGGGAGCATTGGACCCATTTCTGGATTGTGATGATGGGATACCTTTTTGGTCTTTTGTTTTTTTGGGATACATATACTTTAATTTATTTCTATTTAACTGTTTGGATGAATTCTATATACTACTACCATCTGCATTAATTTTTATATAAGACACCAATTGTCATTAATATGTATTCATGTCTTTTGTATCTTCATTTTTTTTCTTATTTAGTCTCATCCTCTATTTATTTTATGATTGAATACTGATGTGATACATTGGTAATAAGGGCATAGTCTCCCCACTAACTCATATTGGCCCTCTATACTAGTTGTCATCCTATGTTGTTTGGGGATATGTGCTTGAAGACATGTGGCTAACCAATCTCGGGGCACCATAGGGTGTCATCCAGGTTCGGGATGATATATAGTTGTATTAGAGGAGTTCAGTTCTGGTTCGACTTGCTGTTTTGTGACATTAGTAGGGACAATATGGAAATAGAGTTTTGTGAAAAAACTGATCACGGGAGTACCTACCTCATGTATAGAGATAAACTAAATTTCTTTGAATTTAGTTCTAATTTTCTGGATTTTTTTATTATATTTTATTTGATTACCCTATTGGGTGATACACTTGATTTAGTCTATTACTATTGATGAAATTATGGCATCCATTTTAGTTGCAACATGATTATATGAGGGTGTTCCATATTTTTCATCATATAGACACTAGAAATAATTACCTTCCATGAATTATGACATGCCATCTAGGAAGCATTAGATATTCCATGTTGTTGTGATAATTGATGTGATAGTTGTGCTTGATGTAGTTTTAGTTGGATTCAGTAGATAAAGGTTTGACACCATCTTTCAATCCATAAAGTGTATGGGCCCTTATGAATTGGGAAATGATGCACATATGGAATGTAAATATTAAATTAACTTGTTACATGTATGGTTGGAATGGGAACCAATGTTGGGTTTGTGAGGTGTTATGGGTCCTAATGGGATCATAATTGGTATCACATGAGAAAATTTGTTCGATAACTGAAGGGAAATGGAAACACGAATAGTGAATAAAGATTGGACCAAACCCCAAATTTTTATTGGTAAAGGGTCATAGTTTAAAGTGGATTATTGGTTGTCTTTATAAAATCTTGGATTTGAAAGTAGGATGTTGGTTTTACATGGTTTCTAGGTGGGTTTTGAACTGTCCAACTCTTTCAAGATTTTTTCTTTGATGTTGTTCTTTCTTGTGTTGTGTGTTTGGAATTGTAGAGCCATGCCACCACGATGACATCCAATGGTACATCATGATGGTGTTGATGACCATACATTATAGGTAGTGGGACATGATCTGTCTGATAATTATCTTCTAGTGCTAGCTGTGGCACTATAGGATGTTCCGGACACAGGTGTTGAGCATTAGTTCCACAAGGGTTTCTTTCACTATAAGCAGACAATCTAGGGAGCACCGCAACTAGCCTTGACTATGGTGAGCTAACCCGGGTGTTCTAGCAGCAAAATCCTCCAATGTGTTTTTGGTATGGATGAACATATGATGTACACTTGTGTCTAGAGACCATGTTAGAAATTGTTTATCATTTGGAGATGCCTCCAGAGTAGAAGGTTAAGCTCGCAACATACATGCAATGTGGAGTGGAAGAGCACTCGTGAGATGTTTTGAATAAGGCTGATGGACTACAGAATATGGGTTAGGATGAATTAAAAACCGGAACCTACGACTACTATTAACTTGGGACTCTATTAGCAGAGTGATCTAGTGTTTTTTTGTGTCAACAGTAGCACACAATGAAAGTTATGGAATAATCAACATGCTTTATCGAGCTTCATCATTTTGCACTCATGTATCTTACTGATAAGATGTAGAGTGAGAGATACTTCTAGGAAGACCTCAAACCTTCTCTTTGATATCAGGTCAAGGTTTTTAGGTTGCCTATTATCACTGAGATTGTGAATCAGGTACAGCATAAAGTGTAAAACCTGAGGTATGATGGGGGTAAAAATAGGGGAGTGTTGTTTCTCACCCTAGTGCATCAAGGTATTCAGGCATGAAGTGTCATTTTGAGTCATCCTGTGATGCGAGTAATACTCAGGTTGTCGGTGTCGGAAGCTTGGTATATTTCCATCGGTGTGATAGGTTAGGCCCTAGGAAAAATCAGTGTGACGAAAAACCAGGAAAATGATGATATTGCGACAGGATGGCATATGTGAAATAGTTTTTCATAACATTCCCTCCAGCTATGAGTGGTAAGGGGTAAGCTCTAACATCGGGTGTAGGAGAAGTATCTTCATCTCTAAATTAGGATGAAATATGGAAATTTCTAGGTCATTTAGGCAAGGGTAGTGGTGGTTGTGTTTGTGGTATCCAGACACTACGTTCTATGAGATGACAGGGTAGATTAACTCATGGTAGACAAGAAGGAACACAGAGCTGTGGTATAGGCCGTACATTTATAGTGCAACAGACCCAGTAGGATTAGGAACCCAAAAAGTATATAGTGAGAGGTAAGATATTAGTAGATTCTAATTTTTCATCTAATATTTTCAATACTTGTTCATCTCATAGTTTTACCTCTCTACGATTGATAAAAATTCTTGGGCATGTAGTATGGATTTTTGAGAAATTTTTTATGCTAGAAAAATTGTTGGGAGTTAGAATGGGTTATGTGCTCTAGTGTATGGAATGTAACATTATGGTTGGTGGGTGATACTTCCTCTTGAGTTTGTATTTCCTTGAGATGATGGGGTTGGATGTCATTCTCAGTATGTACATTCTTGTAGCTTATCGGGCTTAGGTCGACTAGTATCATTGAACGGTAACTTTCACAATTCTAGAGGGTGTTGTGTTCATTTTTCAAGGGTGAATGGATTTTCCAGGTGAGATGAACTAGACCCGAGAACTTTGGGCATGGAAGGATGATAGCCCATATTGCTAGTTTGTTTCGGAATGATCAGGGAGTGAGCTAGGCATACTTTCCTCTTGTGGTTGATCTCTTCAGGGATGTATTTCCAATTTACTTTTATGGTTTTACTCTTGAGATAGTGGTGGAGATCTCCATCAATCTAGTTCTAGATGATGCACCGATATCCATTCCTCTTTACAGGATGAGTAAAATAGAGTTACATGAGCTCAAGAGGCAGCTAAAGGATTTGGTGGGGAATAGGTGTATCAGACCCAAATAAATCTCTGTGGGATTCACTAGACCATTTTGGGAAAATGTCAGGCAAAACTCATAGGGTTTGCATGTATTATCAAAAACTGATATAATTGATGGTTAAAAACCAATATCCTTTTCCCCTGATAGATGACCTGTTTGATCCTCATTGAGGAGCTCAAGAATTCTCGAAGATATAATTGAGGTCAAGTTATCACCAGGTTCTTGTTCGACCTACAAAAATACTGTGTATAGCCTTTCATAGTTCGTATGATTTATATGAGTTTATGGTTATGTTGTTCGGTCTCATGAAATCACCAATGATTTTCCTGGATTTAATGAATCGAGCATTCCATCCTTACATGGATTCTTTTTTGGTTGTTTTCATGGATGATATCTTTATGTATTCTTAAAATAGACACAACCATGCCAACCATCTTGAGATCTTTCAAAATACACTAAGATATGATTAATTATATTCTAATATTACAATGATCCATGTTAGCATAGATCAGATCCACTTTATGGGTCACATCATCTCAGATATATGAGAATCAGTGGACCCAGAGAAGGTGAGGACTATTTTTTCCTAAGAACAACCCAAAAATATTTTTGACAGAGAGAGCTTATTGGGGCTAGTTGGAAGCTAAAAAATTCTTAAATCGGACATCTCATGCTTAACAGCGCTGTTCACATGCTTTAGGAAGAAGGGTGTGAGGTTTGGGTGGTCATAATATTTTGACGCAACCTAATTAGAGCTGAAAGGGAAGTTGAATTTAGCACCTCTACTTATACTTCTGAAGATGGGAAGAGCAACACGGTTTACTATGAATCTTCAGGTATAAGCCTAGGGTAGTTCTGATGTAGGGAGATCAAGTTTGGGAATACGGGTCTCGGTAGTAAAGGTCTCATGAGAAGAACTACCCTATGCATGATCTCGAGCGAGCTGCAATATATCACGTGTTGCCCTGTTGGAGGAACTATTTTCTAGGATAGTATTTTTGGTGTAAAAATACAAAAAAAACCTAATGTATGTATTTTACAGCGTGATCTGAATTTGAGGTAGTGAAGATGGGTAGAGAACCTATAGTCCTTTGACATCTTGTTTTCTTACACACCAAGTAAAAGAAATTAAGTGGTCAATGCACTGAGTAGGAGAACTCAGTTACATGAAGTGTAGTAGGATTGTAGTGAGTGTAGACTTAGGGCATTGTTTTCTGAGATGCATTTGGAGGTGCACAACATAGAATAATAAAATTTTCTTTTATCTATATTTTTGACATATAGCCTACTAGACAGTGTTAATATGAAGAATCTATCAGATTCTTATGTCCATGTTATATAGGAAGGTGTGGTTGGTGAGTAACGTACTCTGGTTTAGATGGTAGGAGATGATGAGATCATTAATATCCATGGATGTTTTTGGGTTATATTGGACATACGTGTAGATTTTTTGTTGGAGTTTCATGATTCATCTTGGGCAGTGCATCGAGAAGTTACCAAAATGTATTGTGACTAGCGGCATTAGTACTGGTGGGAATGAATGAATAGAGGGGTAGATAGTTTTATATTGAGGTGTTCCAACTATCAGCAAGTGAACGTGGAACTGTAGCGATAATATGGGATTTTATAGGAGTTGGTATCCAGAAGTGGAAATGGGATGATGTTGCAATGGATTTTTTGATGGGTTTTTCGAGGTCACCTCTAGGTATTGATTGATGGTTGATTGATGTTGACAGTCTTACCAAGGTCTAACATTTATTGCTTATATAAGAGAACATTGTTTTTGATGATGTTGAAAATTTTTACATCTAAGAGGTGGTACCACTACATGGGATCCTGTACCCTTTCATTTCTGATAGTTTCACACTCATTACATATAGTTTAGAGGGAACTGAGTGTAATGGTTATTCTTATAATCTTATAGCACCCTTGGACTTATGGACAGTCAGAGCCTACGATACATGTGCTAGAGGATATTCTGTGAGCATGTGTCTTGGATTTTGGGGGCTTTTTGGAGAGAAACATTCCCCTGGACGAGTTCTCATATAAAAATAGTTACCAGGAGACAATAAAGATAGAACTATATGTGGGTTTATATGGTAGGTCATCTTGTTCTCCCATATGATGGATATAGGCAGAAGAGGCAGCTTTACTTGGACCATGTCTCCTACATGAGACTTCTGAGCTGTTCTAGATGACTCGGATGTCAATGGCTATTATATCGTATTGATAGAAATCATACATCGATCATCTTATATGACCTTTTTATTTTGAGGTAAGGGATAGGGTTTTTTATGTGTTTTTGTGTGGTTGTGAAGAATTTGAATCAAGAGATAGGGTAATATTTTACCGAGATATGTTAGGATATTTGAGATTCTGGAGAGAGTTGGTTCGGTTGCCTATCAGTTTCAGTTACCTCATAGGTACCAAGCCATGCATGATGTAGTCCATGTATATCAGTTGTGCATCTATCACACAGACTCATCTCATATTTTTCAGCCCTAAGAGGTTGAGATCTGGGTTAATGTGTCTTTTTAGGAGCATCTATTTCAAATAGTTTATTGGATCACAAAGTTTATCTCAGTCTAATCGGTTCCTCTAGTACATGTGCTATGGGTGCAAAACCATTTACCAAATGAGACATGGGATACGGAGGCCAACGTACATAATCAGTTGAAGGAGTATTTTTCAGATGAATCTTGACCACCCTTTAGAGAGCTATTTGGGAATTAGTTACTATAAAGAAGGAAGATTGTAAGAACCCATATAATCTTATGATTTACTATTCCTTTTATTTTCAGTTTAAATTATTCATTATGGCCTTATGTGAATTCTTAATTTGATCACAAGTGTTTTGGTGGTTTCTGGGGCTTGTTCGGAGCCTAGAACCTTGTTTTGGGCTGAAAATGACTCGACACATAGTTTTCGCACTATTAGTTTAACAACGCGAGAGGTCTAAAAAGTTAAAGGTTTTTTACAGAGCATTTTTGTATTGTTACTGCACTATTAGTCAAATCATGTGGGGTAACCCTACGATGTTCCCATTCTTGGAACTGAGGTTCACATTGTTTCCACATAGTTTGGGAAAATGTGAAGGTAAACTGTGAAATCCAACAATGTATGTTTTTAAAAAAAAAAATTAAAATCATGATTTTATTTTTAAAACAAAGTGGGATTTGTCCTCCTATGCATAATATCTTTCTGAGTGGATTGCACCTTAAGCACCTAACTTAGTATTTGAGACAGATTCACCGTCCAACCTCTATTTTGATCAACGATTGTCTTATCAGATCTGAAACGATATGGACTATGTTTTTTAGAAGTATTTGATTCATAGGCAATCATTTGTTTTATTTGTATTTAAGATGATATACCATTATATCCCTTTATTTTTCTTTTCTTCTATTTAGCCCAAACTAGGATGAATGAGGACTTAATACTGGATTAGCACTATACTAATGAGGTGAGGTAGGTGGTATATATGTTCTTTCTTACTTATGGAGTTTTTTGGCGTTCATCCTATATTTCCTCTATTAGACATATCGAAAAGGTCTTTTTTTAGAAAGAAGTTTTTAGTAGCTGAAGTTAGACCTAATGAGGTTGACCATTAGTTCCATTTTGGTGCATTGCTTCCTATTGCACATTTCAAGGTCACCCAAGGGGTGAGACTTAATGAATTAACCTAATAATACCATTTAAACAAACTATAGAGTGTGTTATTGTGGTTTCCTACATAGAAAAAGCATGTTAATGCCTTCATAGCTCGAATTTCCTATTAAAGAGATGTAATGCCTCCTTTATTAGTGAATACCTAGTTATGGATTATCAATTATGATGGTTTGGAATGATTAATGGATATTATGGGTGGATATAACTAGATGAATTGTCTATTGGATTGTTAAATAGTTTATATGGAAGAGTATGCCCATAATCTTGTTTTGGTAAATGGTTTGCATGAGTGGGTATACTAATGGTTTTTTCAGGATGATGTTTGTGGGTATACACACATGTAATGACTGTTTTAATTGGATTTTTAACAGGAAAGAATGAATGAGTGGATAAAAATCATGGTAGATGAGTTCTTGGGTTAAATATTCCCCTTTGGTATTGATTTTGTGGGATTTCATGGGCCTTGCTACCCATTGTATCTTGTTTTCATTGGCCCACTTAAGACATTCTATTTCCATGCCCCTAGGATCCCAACTAGTGCCTAACCAATTTTCCACTAGAGATGCCCATGGGACTCGATGGGATGAATTGGACATTCTCCATGGACCCATCCCTCTTCAGTTTAGAATTATTACTTATATTCATTGGTCAGTTGACACATTGGATCCAACCCTTGCGGACTACACTTCACTATACAATCTTCCCATGAGATATTTGACTTCACTATATAGTGTGGTCATTGGGCATTGGACTTCTCTTTACCGTGTGGTTGTGGTTGCATCATACTGATGGATGTACATCATGGCCATTAGACTTTCTTGTTTACATTGTTATAGCTACCATGGTAGGAGATGACTCTGTTTTATAGGTTGCCTTGATGGATGTTTGGTTTTACATATTGTAGTGGACTTATGTCATGGGAATACACACATAATTAGTAGTTTTTTATACTTGAATTAACTTTTTTTGAATTAATGTTTGAACTGTATAGACCTAGGTATTTTCCTACTGGAATGTTTGTCTCACACCTAGTTTGGGCCTCATTGTGGACCCAAACTGATTATATAGTTACTAGTGATGATAGGGGAAATCATCCTAGTACAAGTTCTGATTTTGGATTTTAAGTAAGGGAACATAAGAAAATGTTGTGGATTGAGATGCTGGGATACCTTTTTGGTATTTTTTATTTCTGGGATACTTCAACTGTATTGTATTTCTATGTATCTATTTTTTTGGTTTCTAGATTCTTTGACCATACACATCATTTTTTATATGAGACACTTCTTGTTATTGATATGTATTCATGTCTTTACTTATGTTAAATTGAATTCTAATATGATTTCTTCCACTATATGTTATATATTTGACTACTTCCGGGATACTTTGGTAATGAGTTCATAGTCTCCCCACTGACTCTGCATGGCCCTCGCTGCTAGTTGGAAGCCTCCTGCATTTTGGGATATGTAATAGACATGATGTGTCTAACCTATCTCAGGGATCTATATGGTGGTATCTATGTCTGGGACATTATAGAAATATATGATAATTTTTCCTGTATATATGTATTATAAACATATATTTTTTATATTGGAAGGTTGAACATATATGAATAAAATTCATTATTGATTAGGTTATCAAGACCACTAAATATTTGGTGAATGGGAATCATTGATATCATACCTAGATAAAGGATCCTGCTTAAGAGTTTACTAGGATGAATCAAAATTTTGATTAGGGTAATCTTGGGTCCTAAGATCATAATGAGTTGATAGAGAAAATTGAGAAAATGTTTGGATTTTTTATTCTCATGAGACATCATTGTTCAGTTTCTCTATGTAGATACTATAGGGACCAAGATCATGTTGGTGGGACTCTAATATGATAGATAAAATACATGAGAGTCTCTCATGTGATGAATCTAAGGATATTTTTAATCATTGTTTCAATCCTCATAAAATATTTTTTCTAAATGATGGGAATTTCAGACTCTATATCAACGAAATTAAAAATAGATTGAGAAATCTAGACTCATCTTCACGTTGGTTTATATTTATCGTTACTTACTAAGGAATAATTACCTTAAATATCATTACATAGTGATGGTATTAAATATAAGAATATTATACATGATTAATATTCATTTATTAGATAATTACACCAAAATAATTAAAAGAGTAGAAATGGTATGGACAGAAATGGTGGGATAGAGGGGTTAGAATAGGGACACTATTATTGTATGGATAGTGAAAGTTCTTCCTCTGGTTAGAAGAAGAAGGTTTGGTAGGCCAATTGAGGTAGTGGTATGAGTTTACATTATTTATTTGATTCTAAGTCAATGTAATAATAATTTTGTAAGATATTTGTATAATATTATTGTGGAAACAAGGATATACTAAGAAAACATCCAGGAGAACCCAAATACATGACCCTAGTGTGGGAACTTGAGAAACCTTCTATGATTTTATTGAAATCCTTAACATAGTAGGAAAGATTTATTATTTTCCACCAATGGATCTCATTTTTTTTCTTGTTATTTAAAGGTGGTATAGTTCTAACTCTCAGGTGAAGGTATATCCACATTTTTTGAAGAGGTCCCATAGTGGGGCAGAATTTGAGAACCAATATGTAGTTATGTAGTCCTGAAAGGACTCTAAGGATTGTCCAGTAACCATTAAAGGAATGATATTTAAAATGTGGTCAGTGGTACTTGTGATATTTTATATTGTTTCATCCTATTCACTTATCTTATTTGAGTTTATTGATGCATTTATGTTTTGTGCGGATAAAATGTTTTTTTAATTGGTCTTCTCACTCCCTTTGGAAATAAGTAAGTTATTAACACTATGTTCTCTTAGATTAATGTTATGATATATTACATTGAGGTTTTATGACATTTTATTATCTTATACATAGATATTTTTATCTTGTTATCAACATTTATTGGATAATAGTCTTTTAGTCCATGATCGATCACGATAGTCGTATAGTCTCAATTCATTCTCTTGTGAGGAACACTCATGTCTTTTGATGTGATTTCCACCCATGATCAGGCAGTGAAGTCCTTTTTTCCAAATATTGGAATATTCATTTCTCATTTTTATAGTTTACTCTTAGTTGTTTTTTGAAAAGGTACTAACTGGTCATCTTCTAACAATTCTATGAGGGTATAATTAGGACTTTTGTGGTGATTATTTTGGTTTTCACATTAGATTGAGTTATATTTTTCCGTTGACTTACTCTCAAAGACAATACCTACATAATTATGAGTCTAAAACATGTATTAATACATTATTTTAAATATATAAATCTAAAAAACATCCCAGAATCCCAGAGGTCTATATTATTTTGTATATTAAATAAGTAATCCATCAATATTGAAATAAATTCCTTCAATTTAATATCAGTCTAACAAACATGATCTTGATTCAATTGGTTGTTTTATTACTACAAATGATATATTGAAGAAAAAAATACATAAAATGGTGATCAATAAAAATATGTAATGTAATAATAAGATTAAATTATGATGGATAAGTAATAAATTTGGGTTATAAGGAATGTCATAATATCATAAATAGAAATAAAATAATCATGAAAAATAACATAATGGGAATAATATAAAATTATAATAGAACCCAATATATATGGTGACATAAAAAACATGACATCATAACATTAGACAGCGAAGGCTTCCGAGACAACATAACAATGTGGTAGTCTAATGGGAAATGCACTACATATGTAATATCATTAGATAAAAAAATTACCCAATAAAACAGTGGATGTATACTTCTAGTTTCACTAATAACATCATAATCTATACATGAATATGTTTTTTTATAAGGAAATAACTTAAAATTTGTCAGCATAAAAACCCATGAAATGGAAATTTGTTATATAAGAAAGTCATAAGAAATTTCCAAATAAATTATCATAGAGATTCCCCAGATAAAGATGATTCATATATTTTGGATGTTCTTATTTTAAAATGTAACCATTAGTTTTATATAAGAGTTATAAAAGAGTAAAATTTATAAGAAAACATTGGAGAACTATCTTTAGAATGGAACCCCATAAGAAATGTTTCCTAAAAGTGGTAAGGAATCATTTGAGTAAGTGAGAATGTTGTGGTATTATTATGATAGAATTAAACAAAAATAATCTATAAATAATTTTTCCCTTTAAGAGAAAATATATATTTTAAAAAATCATTGATACATATATTAAATTGTAAAATAAATATAGATGTGACCATTTTATGGGATTTTATAAATGAAGGTATTGAGATGGGAACCTAAAAATATTTTTCATTCACAGTAAATAATGGTATGATAATCTAGTTATATTTTGAAGTATATATATCTATAATAAAATATAAGATATTTAAAATTATATTTCAATAATTTTAGGATTATAGTAAGAAATCATAATCCCAAATAACATGTTTCTTTCAGAAGTTCCTTAATCTCAAGCCCCTGCTCATTTGGTGTGTGTGTCTAACATACCAAATAACCAAATTTAGTTTATTAAATATTTGATTCATAATCCTTATCACGTATTTTTATATTTTTTATGTCCATTTATAATCAAATTTCATTAAATTGTTATATAGTTTTTTCACTCATAGACCTCTTATGTATGTTAAGTCAATTCATCCAAAACTACATTGGTATCCTGTCCAAAGGATATAGAAAATAGTTTCCTAATTTTTAAAATTATAGATTTAAAAATTCATTATCATTTTAGGTATAATAGTGTTACATAGTTACATTGATTACATAAAATTCCCCAATTTTTTTAACATGTCTAGATTTAATTATAATTTGAAGTTAGAATTAATCAAATCACTTATTGTTAATATCCCTTATATAATAAATAATAAATATTTCAAAAAAACATATACTAATTTTATAAATTTAATAGATATTTATTAACTTAATTCATTAAACCAATATTTTATGGTGTTTATGAAAAAAGAAAAAACTCATCGAGATAGTGTACTTGTTTCCTACCTGTAAATTCAATATATTATTTTCATGATATTGACTTAAATGTTTTGATGGAATCCTCTAAAAATTCCTTATATAATAATATGATTATGATTTAAAATAAATTAAAATCTATTTCTTTAAAAAAATAGAGTATTATATCCATTTACCTGGGGAAACCCAATTTTGGTGGAGGTGATCGATGTCTTTCAATTTTACTTGATGAGGTATTCAAAAAATTCATCCATTTTGGCCCATGTTTAGATAAACACTTCTTAGATAATTATATTTTCATTTAAACAATAAATAAATTTGTGATATTTAAAAATTTTTCACACTTCTTGTTCCTAAATCATGTATTATTATGTCTCTCTTTCATACATTCATCCACTATCTTTCTGTATCGAATATATAGGCAATGAAACATCCTCCATATCTCCATGAAAATGAACTGGTAAATCCAGTTTGGTATATTTTTATCTTGTAAATTTTATATTTACCAAGTCATTTGGGCAATAGTTATCTCCATTAGTTGGAGGATTGGAAGCTGAATCATCCTTCACGATTCTATGCATCCAACTACTCTCACGTAAAAGAATGTCAGTACCAATATCATTTTGAGAATCTTTTAGCACAGAGGATATAAATATTTTGATTCCATTATCATTATTTCTACAACATAATACATTGAAGATCCTTATCTAACTCTAAATTATAGAGTACATTGGTCCTTATTATCCACCCATTTGATATCCTAGGACTGTATTTCATTCGACTCCTTATCAAACCTAGGTTTAGGATGACTTTTCTCTCGGATTTTCTAGCTGAAACCTTATTCCTTTTCATTATCTTCTTCTTCCTTATCTATTTTAGATGAAAATAATTGTTTTTTACGTGTAATATCTTTTCAATACGCTTTATATGATGATTTATCAGGTGGAATTTCTAAAATATATTTCTTCTCCAAACTAGAATGAATTGCTTTGTGTAAATTAGAGTAGTCCTAATTTTTTTCTACCTTAGTTAATGGAATACCTCTCGAAGTCGAATCCTACCATTTTGATATTTATTTAAATTAAGAAAATAACCTATATAATGGATATATTATTCACACCCGATAGAGTCTTTTCATGGTTCCTCTTATTGGAATTAATTTTTTGGCACATTCTAATCATCCTTTTGAGTTCCTTACTTCTTTTTTCTCATTGACATTAATGTTTACTATACCCTGAGATCCTTAATTTCCCTGTAAAAATAATTTAATATCTTAAATATATTATGAAACGTGGCTCCATCACCTATCACCTTCTCATCAACATTAACATATGAATGTATGGTTTTGTTATGCACTAAATCATTAAATTTTTTTCTAGAATACCCACTGTCACATGAACAATGTTATATTTTTTCAGAATATATCAAAATAATGTATATAATGGGTAATCCATTAATTTAATATAATTTATGTATTTTAATTATATTTATTTAACTATACTAATATTTTCTAAATAGATTTATATGTGGGTCAAGAAAAAATTAGAAATGAAAAGGAGTAATTAGAAGTTCTCACATATTGTTTATGGGATGAATCTTTTATTAGTAGATTATTAATTCAAAGGGTGGTATTTCAATAAGACCAAAACCATTAGGACACGAATAAGTGTTTTTTGGATTTTTTTTTTCTAGATATTTTTTGTGATAATTGTCTTAGGGTGTCAGAAAAAGGTGGATCATAAGGGGAACCTTTTATATGTTAGAGGATTGTCATTTTTGTGAATACGTATTTATTAATATAAAAGGGAGGTCATATTAATGTAAAGTGGAAGATAAATTTGTAATAAATTGAGATAAGATGAGGATTGTTCTATCAATACCTCATATACTCATTTAATGAAACCTCTTATGAAATGTTCTGAGCATATATCTTTATTTGACCAATTTACCATATCTAACAACACTCTTGTCACAAACATTTAACCTAAGTAACATATATTTATTAACAAAATTCAAATTTTTCGTACTAACTAATTTATTAATGTTTATTCTAAATATAAATTTATTTTTACATGACTAAATATCTAATATAAATAAAAAGTAACTTTAATACAATAGTGAGCAATATGAAATAATAATTTTTATAAAAAAAGTATTCTTTAAGCATAAAAATAATTAATTTATTTTATTTTCCAATTAAGAAATAATTAAATTGTAGTGAATTTTATTTTTAGTAATATATTATCAATGAATTTAATTAAATTTCCTATTTAATTTTACAATTTTTTTACTAATATAAAATACAAAATATATTGGGAAACCAAAATCTCCATAAAATAGGTGTTTTAAACATAAAATGTTTTTATACATATGTTTCAAAATGTATTTGTTTACCAGATGTTAATAAATAGATTTTTATTAATATAAAATATTAAAATTAATTATATATTAAATTTTATAAAAATTACGAATAAAATAATGATATGATATATTAATAATTATATATGTATATCATCCTAACTTATACATTCAATACACCTGAATTGTTTTATATATGATATAATAGTAAGAAAAGAAATGGTGTTTTTTGTGGTTGTTGATTCAAATTGTATGGATCTCATTGTGATTTATAAAATATGTACTTCTCCATAGATTATTTTTCTCAATATTTTTTTATTGGATCACGTATTTGGATTAGTTTTGGGCAAATAATAGTGATTTTACCTTTGTTCCAAGTTTCAAAAAAATGTTCCTCATAAAAAAGACTCTCATTATTGACTTCATTCCTTCTCATTCCTATATATAATTAATTATGTAATTAAATTTATATATACCCACCAATTAAATAGTTTTATTATAATCACAACTTTTACAACATATAATTTTATATCATTAATATATAATGGTTAACTTTATTTTGTTGTTGTGGGTAAAACATGAAATCGATCACACCAAATTTTTTAATGATAAATATATAAAAAGTCATGGGATGAAACATTATACCCCCTTGAAAAAAAATTCTCCATTTAAATTCCAATAATTAAATAAAAACATGTAAAGCTACATTTTTATTGTTACATCTTTAGGATTCTGTGTAACCTCATCAATGTTATAATATTTCAAAAAATCATTTATCATATGTGATATCTTCATTAATAACTGTTTATCTCTTGGATTCGATATATCTATGTGTTTTCTGGATAATATAGAACATCTTCCAATTGCACCAGTTTTGTATTTTAGTATATGTGATGGATCTGGATTGAACATCCTCAAAAGTGAATCATGGAGAAAATCATGATCTTTGTGGGGGATGGTGAAGGTATTGATCATTTAATTATGGTGCCTATATGATAATGGATCTAGAAGGATCCAATGTATCTATGTATTAGATTTCACTTCTTCCAAAATCTCATAACCCTCTTCTAATCAGATATACATAGAAATACCTTATCCCTAACTTCAAACTCCAAATATCATTAGTGATTATTTTTATTGTTATTTTGTCTTATATGTGTTACTTTCATATGTTAATTAATATATTAAACCTCATTCACCATTTTATGTGAAATATCCAATATTAATATATTCCTATTTACAAATTAATTCCCGGATGTCATAGTTGTACATATATTCTTATATATATCCTCATATTGATCTATTTTTTTGATACTGTGGAAATAAATATTTTATAATAAAATTAAAGGAGGAATCTATTAATTCCAACTACCTTGAAAATATATTGATCATCTTCATATAATATATTTTGAAGTCTGAATTTTTCTTTATGATTTAAAATCAGGTTGAAGATGATAAATTTTGCTAAATTTTACCTTTGTAAACAATGTGTACAAAAACATTATTCCTAGATTTGTATGTGAATATTGAATCTAGATCTAATATAGATACAAGTGGTATTCCATGAAGTGTAAAAATTTCCTTTATGTAAATTTTGTATAGTTAGTTAAGTGATTAATTATCTCAGATAGAAATTATGTATGTTGACTTCATTAGTTGATCCACCACAAAACAACTTAAATAATTTCATTTATAAATATTTGGAAGACCAATGAAAAAAAGGGTAATGTTCTCCCATTATCATATTTATATTGGTAATGGTTGAATCTTAACCATATATTTTATGATTTTATCCTTTACTAATTAGCATACAAATCATTGGGATGAATACTCTATAATCTCCAAGTTCATGTTTTGCCGTAATAAATATTTCTTAAGATATTCATACATATTTGTGCTTCCAGGATAAGTAAATATGGTTGAGCATTAGGAATAATCAAATATTCACTACCTATATTATTGTTTTGAATGGAAGAATATTAAATTCATAAACCTAATAACTCCACAATTTTCATATTTTACTCCATAATATTTACTTCCTCATTTTTTCTTTGTATCATATTTTTTTCCCTCCATGATCTTTATATATATATATATAAGGTTCAGTATTCAATAATGAGAGGTTGGATTTCCTTCCATTATTATTTCCACTTCCATAATTTGAATATCCAAAATATTGTCGCCATTTAAATACTCATCAATGGTAAGGTATATAGTGACCCAATATTTTCACACATAAATATCTTACCTTTTTATAAATATTCAATACATTTAAAAAATTCACACATGATGATCATAAAGATAAAGTGACATTGGGGAATAGTTTCAAAATAATATTATTTAATGAAATATATTCAATATCTTCAATAAATATTCCCCCATTTAGTAATCATCATAATCATCCCTACTAAAACCATTAATCATATCTTTGGGAAATGAAACATATAAATAATGAACTCAGATGATCAGTAAGGGTAAACAAGGGTGATATCAATTTATGGTCATATGAAATATTAAGATAGGTACAAGGGTATGCGATTATAAATATTACTTAAAATGTTCATACCTAGTATTTCATGGATCGTAAGATTTATTAACGCCTAAAAAATTAACATTTCAAATTACTTGGGCCATATAAGTGAAAAAATCATCATATATAAATCATGAACAATAATTTCATGTTATATAATGGTGGTTCCATCACAAGTATAGTATCTATTATATATATAATGGATAAAATGGATACCATTAAATAATAATGGAATATGCATCAACACTTATTTCCTATTTTATAACTAGTCCTGAATTGTCTCCTTTTTCTTATAGGGGACCAAGCACATCATCTTGTTTCCCAAAGCAGATCATGCATGTCATCTTGTTTTCCACCATTACCTCTTGAGAAAAAAAACATTACCAAATAAACTACATGCATATATAGTTACCAAAAATTACATAATCTATACATTTGTGTGCTATAAGATCATTAAATTTTCTTCAAGTCACACCATTGGAAATAATTAATGTTGTTCATAGAATTTTTATCATATCATAACTATTGGAAAATAAACATGTTTTATAATCAATTATTCAATTCATTACATCACAAACCATGGAATGTGAAAAGGTTTCAAAAAATAGTTTCATCATAATTATAAATATAAACAAGTAAATAATAATGATGGTTCCATTGGTCCACATTCCTTGTTAAATAAAAGTAATACCAATGGTTTTTGTCATTGATGAATAGAAATATCATAAAATTTCATTATTACATTCCTTAGAAATATAACCCCATAATTTGAAAGGACAATATTAAGATATAATAATATCCCTAATATTTAGGAAAAAATCCATTTGAGAATAATCTTGTCAATGTGTAAATGATGCTTCCAATAATTGAGGGGTCATGATGGAGGAATTTTTTTATTCCACACATGTAAAAACAAATATATCTTTCATATTTTCATTAAAAAGACAAATCTACTTCTTATGGAAAATAAAAATGATATTTATTTTAAAAAATGTAATAATTAAAACATGGGTATAAATTATTAAAACAATCATCAGATAATATTAAATATTTCATTAATTCATTTTTAGAAAACATTTAAACGCATGAAAAATGGATTTCAACTAAATAGATTTGTAAATTCGGTTTCCAAATTAAAAATTTATTTTATAATATTATGTACATAAAGAGTGAAAAGTGGAATTAAAAAATTATATTATCAAGAAATATCTATTTGAGAATATAATTATTGTGTTTCATAATACATGGGTTATAATATCTCATCATTTAAAGTATAATTGTATACAATACTGATTAACAATGAGATCATATGAAAAAACCTTCCCCACATTGGTATATTTAGAATAAAAATACCCATTAAAGAAAGAAAATTATATGTATATGTACAGTCATTAATTATAATGGTATGTATCATAAAATACATTCACATTTAGTATATTAATCACATAAAATAATCCAATTATGTATATGGCATGTGTCCCACATAAATAACAGTGTAACAAAAATCCCATACCATTTTGGTAACATTGGAAACAGAAACCCCATTAAATAATTAAATAAAATAAAACTATAAATAAAATTAAATAATGATATTCATTATATTACATTTAAACATGGTATTTATAAACGACACAAATGAAATGGGTGGTTAATATGGCATATGTCTCTCAAAAAATGGATACTAGAAATATTTTACATTAAGTATCGACATGCAATGTACTAATTTGAACATACAATATTATAAATATATGATTCTAATACAACTTTTATTGAACCATAATTATATATATCATACCAAATATGGTTTATGTATGACCTTTTATTACCCAATTATCAACAATTCTTTTTTAAAATCACATTTCGGGTAATTACTGTATTTTTTCATGTTTTTTGTTGTTATTTTTGGAAATTTTTCATTTGTAATGGTTAAATATTATACATAATATAAAAAATTATGAAAATATAATATATATTTTTTTTATATTTATTTAATTTAATCAATAAAATCTAGAGATAGAAAATGAAATAAGTCATTCATAGACATGGTATGTTGTACGTAAGCATGAACATTGTATCCTTTTTTTCAGTGGATTGAATGATAGAGAGTTAAACAATATATCACATTTATATAGTTATTATTATATAGTATATATAAAATAAATTCATTATATTTATCCTTTTTAACTTCAATTTAATGTGATAGGGAAAAACGAATCACAATGCTTCCTAAAGAGATAGACTAGAGTACACATGAGTGACAATATCATATTCTCATAGAATGGAACGTAAGAAGGTATACATGTTTTTGTATATAAATAATTATAATTATTTTATCAATATAATTTATGTAATTTAAATCTATCATTATATAATTTTTTGGAGGTGGTGATGAAAAATGAATTACATCTTTTCGTGAGGCGGTAGACCACCACACATACGATCAATGGATTTGTTTCCTATTTCAATGGGGCGGAGATGAATATAACTTAAAAAAACATATAACATATAAATATAATTTATATATTTGTTATTTTTATATTTAAATTATTATTACATGAATTAATGTCTTAATATAGGAATTAAATAGAATGTGTTTAGTGGAGTCAGAAAACTTTTCTTCAAAAATCCTCATTTGAACCTCTTATCACGGAGCATTATATAGATCATTTGGGAATAATATCAGCTTTATGAACATTATAAGGATGTATTGGAGTGATATTTGTAGGTTCTGGTATATCCAAATATATTGTGAGGAGTGAAAAATAGTGGGTAGGAGGTCATCTTTTATAACCGAGGAGGAGTTCCATTTTTAAAATATACTACAACTATTCAATAAAGGGAATTGAATCACATGTTCTTTGATGAAAATTTTGATAAATAAAGATTTAATGAATTTTATGGTCTATCCATGCCATCCCCAGAATTAATTGCACATGTTTCAAACTTTTTGTTCCCAAAACGCTATGTTTACTCACTTTTACCATTTTATTTTTCACTATGGTAACTAGTCTCTTTTTTTCACTTAGGTAATTTACCCTCTAAGAATAAAGATAAATTGTGAATTTTTAGATAACTTGTTCTAATTTACTATAAATATGAAATAAAATTTATTATTTACATATTTATATGTGATGTAAATTAATTTTAACACATGCATATTTTACGTGCAATACCATATTTTAACCTAAATCGCTGTAATTATTATTTTTAATTTTCTATAACCAATATAGAAAAAACTAGTTTTATCATATTATATAATGTAAATTATTCTTATTATAAATTTTTAATCCATTTTTTCATAATCAATTCATACCTGTGGAGGAATATTATTTTAAATAATACTCACAGATTCAATTAAAAAAGTTGTATTCTAAATAAGAAATTTTTAGAAGTATAAAACAATAATATATAAAAATTCAACATGAAATTGATTATAAGTACCTAAATTTTTTTAATTATAATATAATTGAATTAATTTTGACATGAACCATTTTAAGATATAATTTAACTATTTAAATACATTAAATGATAAGATATTTTTCAATATAAATCATTATTTTCTTTAATCATTGAAAAAATAATCCTTTCATAAAATTCACAAACATTAAGATCAAGATAATATTCACTTTTGTAGGCCTGAAATAAAATAAAGTCTTCCAATACTCATATAAATTTTTGAAAAATTATTATAAATATATGTGTAGGATGTAATGAAACAACTTGTTTATAAAATAATTATGATTTTTAAACAAAAAACATGATTTATTCTAATATCTTACTTAGAAAAATATTGTATGAATCATAAAATATTTAAATAAATAGAAAATATATTCAATTAATTTAAATAATTAATCAATAATGTGTTATTTAATTTATTAATATTAAAAAAATCTGTGAAAATAAAAAAAATTATAAAAAACATTTCTTTTACTTTATTTTTTTGGTTGGATTTATTATTAATTAATAAAAATGAATTTATATTATTTATTAAAAAAACTAAAATTTATTATGTCTTTTTCATATGTTACAATTAAATTTATAGGTTATAGTGTTTATTTTTCAATTATAATATTAATAGTATATAGTGGTCGGCGAAAACTCGATTTTGCGTGTAACACAAGATATCAATGAAATTAAATTTATTTGATAGCCACATTTCATTAAATATCAAGGAGTTAAATTCAACCCCCCCCCCACACAAAAATAATTATTTTCCTTATAATTATATATTATTATTGGGAACCAAGGGTTTTAAATTTTAAAATTCTATTATAGAAAACCCACATCTGAAAAGTGGTTGATAAAAATTAGATTGAAAGGATATAAAAGTAAATAAAAATGATGGGTTTAAAAAAATAAATTATGATTCCATATAGTATCACATTAATGTGGTGTAAAAACATGGATCTAAAAATGAGGATGAATTTATGATTTATCATTATACCTTATTTCATTAATATAGGAGAGACTATTGATTAATCAAAAATGAATAACATTTACACTTCAAGATACATTTCCAAATAATGAGAGGTTCTATTATCATCCAATAGAAGAACATAGGAATTCATATTAATTTATAAGTATAATTTTATCCTTTATCAAATTTACACCATATTCAAATCATTTCCTTTTAATGGTGAGTATTTAAGATAAATGATTTATGCCTGAAGGACTAATGGAGAACACAATCTATACGGGGATCACAATTCATTCAATCTCTCTCTACTAATCATCAAAACAACATTGGACAGAAATAGTTATCAAATATGGATAAATATTCATATCATTGAATAATAATATAATTTCTAAAAACTCATCCAGTGTTCAACTAAAATCATTCCATAAATGGTTAACCATAAAACCCAAAAAAAATCAAATAATTATAAATAGGTCTAGTAAATTTAAAAAATATGCCTAACATTAATAACATAAATATATTAATGTTTTTATTAATTGTCACATACCAAATATGTGAATACCTTTATCAAATATTATCTTAACACATTGTAATAACTGGAAGTAACATAACAATTCAAAGAAAACATACATGTTTCCTCATTCTTTAAATAAAACTGTATATTATTGAATATATTCTATACATCCAAAAATGTTGTAAACTCCATCAATGATAACATAAACCACCTTTTCAACATATCATTAATTACCTCCAAGCCAATCAATACTATCTAATTTTATTTATCCATATGAATCATCTCTTTGTCACTAGAGAACGCCATTATCTCAACATCATGTATATATTAAGTTTTATCGTTCCCTTTCTCATGTGTTTTCAATAAAATATAACATTTACATTAATTAACTTTTCTAGTCCTTTGGTTCAATTCATCATGTCATTACAAATACTCACTGAAATATTTCAATATAATTAATCCATAGAGATTTAATTATTTGAATAAAATAATTCCATAGTTGCAATACATAAAAACTCCAATATTCTCACTTTATTATAAAACCAATATCTAGGATTCATCACCTTATCCGTTAATAAATATTTTCTTTCTTATTTCATTTGTATTCTCTTCTTCATCAACACAAAATCATTACTTGTACCACATTACCTATCCTCTTCTTGATATTTCCCCATAATTTATATATTTGTGTAACTCCCTTACCTTCTAGATTTATAGCATTAAAACATTAGTGATTCCAGAGGAAAACAATTATTCACATCCATTTTGTTAATGGATCATTTCATTTTCCATGAAAATGTCATACTCTATGTCTTTCTTCCCCACACATTAGATATATTTTAGTTTTTTTGAGACATTACCATGTGTGCTTCATCAAAAAATCTCAACATATCGGAAACATAATATTCATTCATTCAATATATGTACCACCTAACCATTCAACAGACTCTTTGTTTCCCTTTTTTATTAAGTCTGATAGTTGGTTAAGTTGGAAATTGTTGATCGTATATTAGGATAACTAATTATACAAGATTAAAATAACATTCACTACAGTTATAATCCTATTTGGATTCCCATTAATATATTGTCAATTATAGTAAATGTTAACCGAGTTCAATCTAGTTCCCACCACTATCTAAACCCAAAAATAATACAATTAGAAACAATATTTATTTTGGAAAACCACATAATCATGAAAAAATAATTTATAATATTTTTAAATAATGAAACATTGTTTTCAATATAAGTCACCTTAGGTCTACACTAGAAAACTAATGATTATAATCTATTAAAATCCATAATTATAGATTATAATGTGTTTTTCAAATTCCAAAATATATGCATTTGGAGTTTCATACATGTTGTTCACAAAAGAATGTATTCATACACATGGTGATGATCGAGTCTAGCTCAATTCACCCTTATTTGTTTTATTACACCTAGGTATATCTATTTTAAATTTAAAACCAGTTATAGTAGCAAAAAAATATTTAATTTATGGAAAACATATCACATTATCCATTACCAAAATTCTATTATATTCTCTTATACATATAATTATTATTATTGTGATCCTTAAACATATCCCTATAAAAATATCTATACATATCCCTATTTATATCCTTAGAGATATATCTATGGATATCAATAAATGTTTCTCATCTTATTTCCAATTTTTATCTAATCCTTTTCTATGATACCATCTGTATATTCCCATTTTATATATATATAAATAATACACCTATTTAAATGAACATTCAATTATTTTACAAATACATGACAATGAATAACAATGGAATAATGTATTTGGAGACGAGATAAAAAATTTCTTATTTCATGAAATATCTTATACTTGTCCCGTATATATCTTTATATTTTGTATTATTCATAAATATACCCATCATAAAACATTCGTCATAAACTAGTGAAGTGAAACAAATGAAAGTATTAGCTTAGATACTTAGTAATTGTAAACATGGGAGATATCAATAAATGATCATATAATATAATGATATAATAATAAGGTTATTAGATTAAAATTATAACTTAATATTTTCACATCGAATCTATTTTTTTATTGTAATCAGGATACATGGAATTAAACATTATTAATTTAAATGACATAAACCCAAGTATTGAAAAATCATCATAAATAAATAATAAAATGAATGTTCATGTCATATATGATGGGAACCACCATTTGTATATAAACCCTTGAACATGTCAAGATTACCAGTTGAGATTATCAGTTCATTTTTTATTATGAAGCATTTCTTGTTTCCCATTTTGTAACGTCTTACAAATCCTTACATGTTTCCAATAGTAGATAAAGCACATTAGCTAGTTTCACCTATTTTATCAAGCACATCGTCCAATTTCCCATAATTAAAAAACAAGTTATAAAAACTTACCCAACATGTTAGATAGAGATATGGGTCTCACCCATCACTTATCCCATATATTTCTGTGACATAAGATCATAAAACATTCATCACGTCATTACCCATGAAAAGTAAAGGGGGTTTCATAAACATTTCATGATATATTAATTGATGAAAAAGAAATTAGTTTCATAGACACTTCATCAATTCATAATATCAAAAAAAATATAAAACGAATGGGTTTCATAAATATATTTTCATCATAATCATAAAAAACCAACCAATTAAATAAAAAGGATGGTAACAATGGTACATGTCCCATAAAAAATATAAGTAACGTTAAATCATGTTGTCATTGATGGAGAGGAATTTCATAAAATATCATTAAAACATTCTTGATGAAAATATAATTTTAATATATTTAATTTTAAAATAACCTTGAAAACATGAAAAATATTCTTAAAATAATTGAGTGGTCAGTACCAAGGTAAATGTCACTCATGTCATACACATTAAAACATAGATTCATTTCAAAATTTTAGAAAAAATTCAAAACTACCACATTTTTAAAATGAAAATAATATTTCATTTTAAATTATTTTAAAAAAAATTAATAAATTGTTATACATTTAATTAAAAATAATTTAATAATAAAAATTTTTGTAATCTTTTTTAGAAAAATGGACATTGAATAAATATTATTTTCAATGGAATAGAAAAATAAATTTTATTTTTCAATAGAAACATTATTTTGAAATATGGATTACATAAATAAATCAATGTTAATGGAAAAATTTTAATTCAATGAAATAACAATAATATAATATAATTAACATTGTTTATGGGAGATTTATTAAAAAATCTCTTCATTGGAAGCATATAAATAAACAATCCTAACAAACAATAAGATTACAACATAAAACCATTACAACTTTTGTATCATTTAAATCATAATCTATATGAAATAAAAAAAATATGTGGATATTTATATCCCATAATTATCTGGATATGGATCGTAAGAGACATTAAGTGATGGTATATACACCACAAAAAAAAATAGGTAGTGTATTAGTAATGTGACCCAAACAAATACAAGTGAGATGAAAATATCTTACTTCTTTGGTAAAAATGGAATCAAAATACCCATTAAAAAATAATATAATATGTGAATATTAAAATCATGAAAATATTTATATCCATGATATATCATTGAAAAGGATCTGTATATACACCATATAATATAAATGGGTGGTGAATATTGTAAATGTCTCCCAAAAATAAAAAAGAGAACATAAATCTCTTACCTTGAGACTCGATTTCCTTCGTATATGTTGGAACCTACACTATAATAAAAGTATTTATATTATAAATATATTACTGAAACTAAATATTATACATCTTACCAAATATTATTTACTTATGACCATTTCTATCCAATTTATTAACATTTCTATGTCAAAATGTTTTTTTGTGTAATAACTGCATCATTTTTCATAATGTTATTATTTGGTATTTTTTGTCATTTTAAATTGATCATGGTTCCATAATCTATATAATGTTAAAAATGATATAAATATAATATATACCAATTATATACTTATTTATTTAAAACCATAATAGTTGGAGATACAAAATTAATTACATCGTTTCTGGAGAATGTAGGTCGTACGTATACATGACTTTTTTTTCCATTTTCAAGATAGATATAAAAAAAGAAAGATAAATATTATATCACTTCAATATATTAATTGTAATTAAATATTACTTATAAATATTCATTAAATGTATTTTTATTACCTTCTACATAATGATTATGTCAAAAATTATTAACATTTCATAATGAGGAGGTTTTATTCCATACACACGAGAAAATTTATCATATTCCCATGGAATGAAATGTAAGAAGTGATATGTGATATTATAATTTTAAAAGTATAATTATGTTATGATTATCATGTTTATATATATATATAATTTAAATTATTCATTATGTCTTTTCTTGGTAAGTGGTGTTGGAAAATAAATTACATTAATTCATAGTGTGGTAGTCCAACATACACATGATCAATGAATATGTTTCTATTTGATAGAGGAGAAGATGGATATATGTTATTAAATAAAAATAATAACATAATATAATATTTTATATTCTAATATTATTTTATTTTTATTATTTTTACATTAATTAATGTGGTAGGAGTATAATTAAAAATAATTATTTTAGAGAAGACAATCAACTTTCCTACGAAATAACATTTTTGGATCTCTTATTAAGGGACATAGGATTGGTCATGTTGGAAGCAGAGTATCTACATAACATGTATAAAAATATTGGGGAGATATTGTTTCATTTTTTTTTTGATACAAATTTCTTATGATGTGTAAATAAGTGAGGGGAGGAGGTCCCATTTTGTAATTGAGGAGGAGTGGAATTTTTGGAAATACCCCAATCTTCTCCATAATGGGAAGTCGCTACCATACCATGTGCCTCAAAATTTGATAAATAAAACTTTTTTGGGATGATATGGTCAATCCAAAACTCCACCAAAAATAAAATAAACGTGATTTACACATGTATTTACATAACCTATAAGTTTACTCACATTTACAATTATGGTATTTACCATGGTAACATGTCTATTTTTTAACATAGGAAATATATTCATTAAGAATATAAATAAATTTATACTTATTAGATAATTTGTATACAATGTGTTGGTCAGAGTAAATTACTCAAGAGGGGGGTGAATTGCGTATCTATAAATGTTTCTGTTTATAAAGTATTCTTAAAAATGTTTCCCCAACAAGATAAATGCAGACCAGTTAATCAAGGTTATACTGTTATGAGAGTTTGATTGTTTAAATAACTTCGTAGAAGGTTGAATTGTTCTCAGTAATGTTAATGTTAGTTATTTATATTACTTTTGAAGCTATTCTACGAATACAAAAAAATTATATCATCTTTCCATGATTAACTATCAATGTGAATTTAGAGATATTTGAATTATATAGTAAAGTAGTAAAACAGAGAAGACTAAATTAAACATCACAATGGATATGAAACAAGTGGTTAGGTCTCAAGCTTAGACCTAATCCACTCCACTTGGTGATCAACTGCCACCAAGTAGTTTATATAAATAATCTTGATTCACACCCTGTATCAGGGTAACAACCGTGCACAAGACTGTCCAAGTCACACATGGCCACCTTCTATAGTTCTTCATGGGTAAAAACTACCAGGCCATACAAGAGCTGCTTCCACCCATATAAGTGGGTATACACTAGTGTAAAAGTATTTTTGAGAAATTATATCTTATATTCTTCAGTTTAATGCAGGAGACAAAGTGTGTTGTTATATAGATACACACACTGCTCTAAATTTTATAAAAATATAAACAACATAGCTGAAATATAGAGATGGGTTTAGAAGTGCTCTTAGTGTTGGTGTAACACCCTGTGATTTAATGAGAAATATTCTTTTTATTTTATTTGATGTCTTATGTTGTACTTTACACCAAGATTATCTTGTGCTATACGCAACACCGTATTAGCTTGTTGTATATGCACCTATGTTTTTTTTCTAGTGTTTCACTCAAGAGTGACCATCCTCAATAGCGTGCCTTGTCAGCAATTTCATGTTTCACTAAACAATGATATATTATTATAATATCATTATGAACTAGCCGTTATGAATAGTATTAAACACATTTTTACTTTTATTAAATAATCATTATTTTTATAGATTTCTATAACACTGTATGAGAACAATATACTTTTTTCATATTAAATACGTATTTTTTAAAAAATGCAGTTTTGTCACCTTTTGATGGTGCATGCAAATTAAATCTCTCTTTTGACACGTTTATAAGTTTAATTTGAAAAAATAAACTTATTAATTACAATAATGATACCAAAATTTACATTAGATAATTTTTTAATATTTTTCTTATAACTTTCATATTTTGATGAATAGTAAAAATATGCTAAGTTTTAATTTAAAACAACTTTTTTCATCAAGATAATTTATATGGGTAAATTATAATATTTAATGGTTCTAAATTATAAATATAATATATTTTTACCGTTTAATATAAGTTATGTCATAATAATTAACTTCACATTGTATTCATAGGTAAAAACATTTGGATCTTTTGCAATGTTTTAAATAAAAAACCGTTTTTTTCAATAATGGTATTAATTTTAAATTAATTAATGCATATTCTGTGTTTTAAATTTGTAAAAATGGATTCCAAATTTGGAATCCGGAGGTTCAGATTTTTTAATTAGATAAATTTTGTTTTTTGACATTATTAATAGTAACTACGGTAAATTTTATTTACCACAGTTAATGGTAAATCAGGTAATTAGGAGTAAAAATAATATTATAAATTTAAACTAACACTTGTCTTCCTATAATTGGTTGATTATATTTCACTCTAGAAAATTCTTTGTTTGAAATGGAATCTTTTGGAAACCACTTGAATGAGATGAAGTCCATTAATTTATTTTATATAAAGGAATGTGATATATTTCTCACTCAAACATTAATAATTAAATTATTTTTAATATAAGGTTATATAGAATATAAATTCGATTATAAATACTAATATGAAAGATAATTTTTTTTTTATTTATTCTGATAATTTATGTGTAATTTTTATGAAATATTTAATTACATTAATAGATTATACATTAATGGTACAAAAATTATTTTTTTACGGAAAAATCAATAATATAGTTTTTATTAAAATAATAATACCCATCAAAAGGACCAAAAACATGAAAAAAAATATTGGTTGAGTATTAATAAACTATAATCATCCAAGGGTCCTCTTTTGTACCGTTTGGAGCCTTCTAAAACAGATTATGACATTTGTTTTATTTTATTTCAAATGCTGTCAAAGTTGTCCTCTACATAATTTAATAAAGATGACATTTAAAAAGTTGGTTGTTTTAAAAGATAAATTTGATTAAAAGTGTTCTTATAAAATCTATTAGATTTATATTAACCATTTTATTATATTTTTAATTTTATGCAACAAATAATTATATTAAATAATTATACAATAATGTTGTAGTAAGTATTTTACTAAGAAAAATATCGAATAAATAGTTTTAAAAATATTAAAATAAATATTATATGAACTAATTAATGTTCTCCAACAATTTTATAGAAACATATGACATGTTAGAAACCAATTAAATACTATGGTTAGATCATATATTCTGTTTTTATTTTATTTAAATTCAAATAATTGAATAGTGTCAAAATTGACACTATTTAAATTTTTTAACAATAAAATATTATTAAATTATTTAAAAATCACAAATAAAATTAAAAATTAAAAATTAAAAATAATATGGTCTATAAATTTATAATATATCTAATTATGGACAATTCACAACACATAAGTACGTATTTGTAACAATTTAAAAATAAGAATTTTATTACCACAAATTAACTTAAATAGATTAAATAAGGACAAATCAAAATGATAAGATTTAAAATAAATTCAAAACATGTCTAAATTTTATTTTTTTATTATATTAGAACCCTATATCATCTCATATTCTAATATGTTTCTTTTTTTGAGGTTTTTAAGTCGGTTTTTAGTTTATTCTAAATTAATATTTTGGAGATTTGCAAAGGTGCCCCTCTCCTCCCTTATAAAAGGGCACCTCCTCCATCTTCTCTTAACTCTATTTGTAGTCCTAAAACTCGGCCAAACCTTGACCATATCTTTTATCAACTTCTCTATAGACATACTAAAGGTCCTGGTCTTCTTCAAAGCCCAACGTTAGTGCCCAAAGAGAAGCTTTAAAAGAGGCACGTTAAGGAATAGGTAATATCCTTTACTGATTCTTTCAAACTTATTTCTTCTTCTAATTCCTCTATATGTTTTATTTAATTATTAAGTAATAGCTCCAGTATCACTTGTATACTGATATGTTATTATTAATATTAATTAACCAAACTCAATCTTCTATCCATCCTATGAAAAATAAAATCACAACGCGTGCGTATATAAGGCCTATCGTCTCCACGCCATGGGGTAATCTGTTTTTCATCACCAACCTACTTGGATGGGTATAATAATGGATGAAATAACTATATATGAATATTTTAAAATGATATTTATTCTGAAATATTATACACCATACACTTCAATATAATTCCACATTCATGGGAATGATATCGCCGCTCGTGCGTACATGCGGCTTACCGTCTCCACAACGCGATGAGATTCATTTTCCATGTTAAACATTAAAGAATGATTATAAAGTATATATACTGAATAATAATGAGACATATTACCTAATAATGATATTGTATTTATGTGTGTGTATATATATATCATTTACTTACTTCCATTCAGGTCATCAAGGAAATGAAAACAATGTTCATGCGTATGTATGACCAACCATCTCCATGAACGGTGTATTTCATTTCATTTACCTATCTATTATATATATATATATTGAATATATATATTATATATAAATCATGTTTTACATTATGGAATTATTTAAATAATTATATAATTAATAATATCATGAACAACTAGTCCAAACATGTACGATAAATGAAATGCTTATTACCCTAAACATTTCTTCAACATGAAATTGACAAATGAACAGGTAATATAAAGTCATAAGTGAATCATATATTATATAATAATAATGAATATGATTCTTTAATAAGTCAATGACATTATTTAAATCATTATATAGGAGTTTTAGACATGTACATATGAAATTCGACCTGTGTTAATGGATTATTTCATCTCAGTTTTATTTCTGTTAGACATATGCCTTCATCACCATATGTATCTTTTGTATGGTGTTTATGATTCCCATGAATGTATTATTATTTTTATTATGAAGGATATGATATTTACATATTCATGTAATTATATTTATTTTATGACACATATGATTCCAACGATCATAAATGGTAAGGGATATTTATTCCAATCTTATTTTTATCGAAGATAGTTTATTTGTAAGTATTTACTGGGGTTATATTTTTCATCCATATCCATGTTTTATGAAAAAAATTCATTTCTTCCATGTATGTTTAAATTCATGTTTACCATTTTTTGAATTTTAATATGTTGTATGGAAGGAATATTTCTTTTTTTTACCAAATGAGGTACTTTTTTACTTTTTCGGAACATGTATGAGGAGAATTTTTTTTAACACATATTGTATGAATGTATTTTATTATCATTTTATATAGAATTATTTAGATGAAGATTACTTTAAATGTTTTCATGTTTAATTTGAGTTAACTTATTTTATTATAAAATTTCATGAAATATTGAGAAAATAAAATGTTTTTTAAGAACAAATGATATTCATTTCATGAAGTAAGTTCAAGTGTTTTGTCCAAATTATTTTCCATATAAGATGATATAGGTTTATGTTTCAATACCTATTACTACATTTATTTGATTATGTTATGATGGAATTATTCTTATGAAGTGATTTTATATTATATGGATTAAGTTATGATGGCATGATGTTTAAGAATCCCATTTTATTACATGGGTTATGCTATGATGTATGATTAATGATTTTGTGGCACAAATAAGAATGGTTTCATTATGATCTGGTTGGGAACTATATATCCCTCCAATGCATTGGGTAAATATTTATATCTCATGAGATATACATGGATGGAATTGAATGTAAATCTATGTCAGTATTACAGGGCTGGAACAACAAGTAATCCCGATTCAGTAATGGACTTTGTCCACTATTATGGTCTTGGTAGCAATGTCATTGTTCCTTTGGAAATCATATCATGTGATTAATTGTTTTCCCCAATTACATGTTTTATTACAATTCTATTTTATGATTATTAATGATCCTTTATGATCTATGCCTTATATAATTCCAATATTTATGTCATTAGTAATGATTTTGATGTTTTATGTTCCTGTTTTTACGTTCAAATGTGTATGGATTCTTTTATGTTCTCCATGTTTACCCCTAATGAGAATTGGATCTCACCATTTTTATTTTTTCTTTTCCGAGGGATTTATCGAAAGGTTTTAGGTAAGAAAACAAAAGGGGTAGATATTTATGGTAGATATTGAAGAACATTCACCATTATTATAAGATTATGTTCCGAGTTTCCAAAGACACTAATCTAACATGGTATTTGGGCGTCTGTTTTTGTTATTTGATATTTATTCCGAAAAATTAATGTAATTTCCATGTACTTCATGCTTGTGTATGTCTACAGTTGGTATTAGAGTGGAGATTTAGTTAACCATAAAAAACTATGATGTGAAAGCTTTAGTGAGATCTCTAGAGAGATTTCTATGGTATGTTTAGGGATTTCCTTAAGGTTTAGTATAACTATAGGTTACAATCCTAGAATTATGTTGACTATCATGAATAACCTAGGGTGAACCTAAGGTGTCATGGATTAATGAATGTGTGATAAGTTAGACATCACATCAGAGACTTTTTATGACTATTTGGTTCCTCGTTATTTTAATTATTTCTCACACTATGGTTTCTGGTTTTAGTCAATGGAGGGAACAATAACGAATTCAGTTAACATTGATTCCAATGGAACAATTGGAGACTATGATCAACAAAATTTTTTAATGCATGGAGAGAATGATATTGTGATTATGTCCAATCAGCCATCGAGATATATGATTAACATTGTGAACATTAGTTGTATTCCTAAGTCATCAAATAAGAGGAAGATAGACTATTATTCATGTTTGAATGGTGAGGAACATAGAGGAAGGAAGATTTAGATTTCTACATATCAATAATAAGGGAAGAAGAACCTTGAGGAATACCTAAAATGGAGGGGAATATGTAATCTGTCTGGGGAAAAGGGGCAAAAATTGATAGACTGTTATGGAGTATAATGTCTTTTCTGTAGAGAACATGGGCATTACCCAACTCAATGCCCTAACCTAAGAGGTTACTTAAAAACCTAGGAAGGACATATTCCATGAAAATCATTGAAGAGGATGGATTGAAGGGTTTATGTATTGGAATTCAAGAATAATTTTATTGAGGTACTTTTATGGTATGTTGGAATATCTAAGTATTGGTCCATTGTGGTTTTCTAAATTAATATGGTACCGGTAACCATGAAATGCAATTGAAATATTTTTGGAAAGCAGATGATATGAGAATAATGAAGGGATAAAGTGATAATGAGATTTTTTATAGTAATAATGTGCTCATGGTTGATAAAAGGACAAAGTTATATCATGTTTTAGTATATATAATTTTTGGTATATTTTTTGTATGGAAAGGGTTAATTTTTATGAAATTCATGTTGTCACTAAGGTCATATAGTAATTTACATTATTATCATATTTCAAGAGGATGCATGATGAGGTCCTTCAAATGTTTGGAATATAACCAACAAGATAAAACTTATGATATATGGGGATAAATTATGGTATTCACATTCTTGGTATTTGAACTCTATTGTAATCTTTTTCATTTTACTCTGAGATTGGATAGATGTATTTTGGATAAGCCTAAAGGTTGGAAACAATTATGTTAGACATCATATAGAATTGGACAAGGATATTACTTTTAATAAATATTATTTCTAGAATGTTATTATAGTATAGTTTTATAAAATGTAAAACCTATAGGAGGGGCAACAACCCATCGTTTCGGATAAGGATTTAGGAATCGAACCCACAGCTGAAGTGAGGAAGGAAATTATCACCTACCATTGGCCTACTCGAAGTCCTTCTTTGGTAGAAATTAGTTTTATTTTATTAAATGTTATGATAGAAGTAGTATAAGTTAATTTTTGGAACCATATATGATTAACCTCACCATAGATAGACTTATGTATATTTAATATCATGTGCTAACTTTTTTTTGATAGAGACAGATGGAATGAGCTGTCATTTTATCACATGATTTGCTAAGACTTCATGAATAAAAAGTTAAACATCATTTATTTAAATAAGAGATGAAGTGGAAATTGTTCATGGAATGACCAAAAATGATATTACACTAAAATCAAGTATGTATTTCTCCTTATGCAAAAAATTAGAAACTTTAGAGAAATGATATTGAAAACCAAAAATGTTGTCCTAGTACCCTAATATCCGATGAATCAAATGGCACCTTAGATCATCACAAATTTATTTATGGCTTTGTGATTGTTGGATTCTTCATAGCCATGTACTCTACCTCTCTCCATCAGAACATGATGGTTAAATTTCTCGTCCATGTCAATGTTTTCACCTATGTTCTCTTATATGGAATCCCAGTGATGAGTTAATTTGGGTAACCATTATCTGTCTTACTTTACATTTTAATATTGAGCTTTACTATCCCTTTTTATGATGTGGGTTTCTATGAAAGAATCTTTCATGTATGAAATAATTTATAACCCTGACGAATTTTGAGGGTTAAATTCATTTTTAGGGGTGGTAGAATGTAACAACCCAAGATTTTATATGAAATATTATTTTTTATTTCTTTATTGACTTCTGTTGTACACTAAAAAATGATTATCTTGCGCTATACACAACACTATATTAGCTTGTAGTATACGCAACAATATTCTTGGCTTGTGTTGCACGCTAGAGCGACATCCCCAATAGCGCGTGTTGTATACAATACTGAGTTTCACTATACAATGATATATTATTATAATATTATTATAAACTACCAGTTACGAATATTAATAACCACATTTTGAATTTTATTACATTATCATTCATCATTCACATGTCTAAAACATGGTATCAGAACAAAATAAATTTTTCAGATAAAATATGTTCTTTTTAAAAAATGCATTTTTCCATCCTTTTGATGGAACAACAATGTTAAATCTAGATTTTGACATGTTTATAAGTTCAATTTTACAAAATAAACATATTCATTGAAATCATGATATATAACTTTAATTTGAATAATCTTTAAATATTTTTCTAATAACTTTCATATTTTGATGAATAGTAGAAATACACAAAATTTTAATTAAAAACAACTTATTTCATCAAGATAATTTATATCGTTAAAGTATAATATTGAATAGATTTAATGTATAAATAGAATATATTTCTACCATTTAATATAATTTATGTCATTCTCATTAATTTTACATTGAATTCATAGGTAAAAACAATTCAATCTTTTGCAATTTTTTAAATAAAAACCCATTTTTTCAACAAGAGGATTAATTTTAAATTAATTACTGAATCTTCTGTGTTTTGAATTAGTAAAAATGGATTCCATATTTGGATTCTGGTGTGTTAAATTTTGTAAATAGGTAACTTTTATTTTTAGGCATTATGAATAGTAACAACCGTAAATTTTATTTACCACACTTAAAGGTAAATATAGTAATTAAGGGTAAAAATAATATTATTAAATTACAATAACACTTTTCTTTGATATCGTTGATTGATTATATTTCTCTCTAAATAATTCCTAGGTCGAAATGGAATCTATTGGAACCCACTTGGATGATATTAAGACCATTAATTTATTTTATTTAAAGGTAAATGATATATGTCTCACCAAACTCTATTAATTAAATTATTTTTAATATATGGTTATATAAAATATAAATTTGATTATAAATACTCATTTTAAATTTAAAATATTATTCCTTATTATGGTAATTTGTTCGAAATTTGTATGATATATTTAGTTATTTTAAAAGCTTATATATTAATTATGTATAAATTATTTATTTAGTGAAAAATCAATAATATAGTTTTCATTAAAATAATAATATCCATCAAAAGGACCAAAAACGTGACCAAAACTTATTTGTCGAGTCTATATAATCAATAATCATACGTGAGTCGACATGCGAACCATTTGGAACCTTATAAAACAGATTATGACATTTATATTATATTATTTTAAATTATGTCAATGTGACCGCCTTCATAAGTTAAAAAAAGATAATATTTTAAAAGTTGGCTGTTTTAAAAGATAAATTCTAATAAAATTGTTCTTATGAAGTCTTTTAGATTTATATTAATCATAGTATCTTATTTTTAATTTTTTTTGCAACTAATAACTATATTAAATAATTATAAAAAAAATTTGTAGTACTTATTTTATTAAGAAAACTATCAAATAAATTGTTTTAAAAATATTAAAAAAATATTATATAAACTAATTAATGTTCTCCATTAATTTTATAGATACATATGACACGTTAGGATTCTATTAAGTAGTATTTTTCGAACATATCTTCTTTTTGGATTTTATTTAAATTCAAATATTCGAATAGTGTCAAAATTGACACTATTGGTATTTTATAAAAATAACTTATTATTAAATTGTTTAAAAATCACAAAAATCGTTAAAAATTACAAATTGAGAATTATATGGTCGAAAATGTCATAATATATCTAATAATGGAAAATTAAAAATAGATAAGTATGTATTTATAACAATTTAAAATTAATAATATTATTACCATAAATAAACATCAATAGATTAAATAAAGATAAATTAAAATGATAAGGTTTAAACTAAATTCCAAAAATATCAAAAATTTATCTGATGATGATATTACAACCCTATATTAACTCTTATTCGAATTGTAGTCATTTTTGGTGGTTTTTAAGTGGGTTTTGAGTTTATTATAAATTAATATTTTGGTGGTTTCCAAAAGTGCCCCACTCCTCCCTTATAAAAGGGCACCTCCTCCCTCTTCTCTTAAATCCATTTTGAGATTTAAAACACAAATAAACGTTACCCATTTCACTTATCCCCTTACCTAGAGTCATACTAGTGGTCTTTGTGTTTTTAAAGAAAAACTTTAGTGCCCTATGAGATGCTTTAAAAGAGGCACGTCAAAGAAGTGGTAATATCCTTTACCGATTCTTTCAAACTTATTTCCTCTTATACCTCCTATATATGTGTGGTTTCATTATTAAGAAATAACTCCAGTATAACTTGTATACTGATATGTTATTATGAATATGAAAGATCCATATTCCATTTTCAATTTATCCAATGAAAAACTAATTCACCACGTGTGTGAATGTATGGCCTATCGTCTCCATGTCGTGGTGTAATCTCTTTTTCATCACCAGACTACATGGATGTGTATAATAATGGAATAAATAACTATATACGATTATTGTAAAATTATATTTATTCTGAAATATAATACACCATACACTTCAATACAATTCCACAATCTTGGTAAAGATATCATCGCTTGTGCGTACGTACGGATTACCGTCTTCATGACTTGATGAGGTTCATTCTCCATGATAAACCTTCTAGAATGATAATAAAGTATATATAATGAATGAAAATGAGATATATGACATAATAATGATACTGGATTTGTGTATATATATATTTCATCTAATTACTTCCATTCAAGTCAATAAGGATAGAAAAACAGTGTTCATGCGTACGTACGGCCTACCGTTTCCATGAACGGTGTATTTCATTTCATTTATCTATATATTATATATTTATATTTATATTTATATAATGAATATATATATGATATATAAATCCTGTTTTACATTTTGGAAGTAATTAAATCATGATATAAGTAATAATATCCAAAAGAATAAGTCCAAACACGTACGATAAATTAAACGATTATTACAAAAAATGTTGCATCAACATGGAATTGACAAATTAACGTGTAATATAAAGTCGTAAGTGAATCATAGATGATATCATAAAAATGACTATGATTCTTGAATAAGTCAATGAAATCATTTAAATCACTATACTGGAGATTCGAACATGTATAGAAGAAATTGGACCAAAGCTAAGGGATTATTTTGTCTCACATTTTTTCTGTTAGACATATGCCTTGATAACCATCTATTTCTTTTTTACGGTGATTATGATTACCATGAATGTTATTTGATTTTTATTATGAAGGATATTATATTTACATATGGATGTAATTTTATTTTAATTTTATGACACGTATGATTCCATCGATCATAAATGTTAAGTGATATTTATTCCAATCTCGTTCTTATCCGAGATTGTTTATTGGTAAGTATTTACTGGGGTTATATTTATTATCCATGTCCACGCTTTATAAAAAATGTTTTATTTTATTCCATTTTTGTTTAAAGTCATGTTTATCCCTATTTAACTTTTATTATGTGGTATGGAAGGAATTTTTTTTTGTTTACCATATGAGGTACTTTTTGACTTTTCCAGCAAAAGTACTAGAAGAATGTATTTGAACTTATATGACATGAAAGGATTTTTTTATCATTTCATAGAGAATTATTTCTATGAAGAATCCTTTAAAAAATTTCATGATTAATTTAAGTTAACATTTATTTTAAAATTTAATTTCATTTTTATGAAAGAAAATGTTTTTGAAAAAGAAAGGATATTTACCTCAAGAACTAAGTTCAAGTATTTTGACAATGTTTTTTCCATCTAATATTGTAAAGACCTGGATCATCCATGTAATTTTTTTAAATAAATGGGAATTTTTCAAATCCAAAAATATTAACGACACGAGATTCCGAGGCTCAGAGTGCACGGAATGAATTTATGAACCATTGTATGGGTACATTCAGTAAACGTGCGAGGAGGTTTTTCTAACATTTGAACCAGTGTTCAGAATTGAAAGAGGAGGACATTGTTGAACTCGTAGTTCCGTTATTCGCTTAGGGAGACATTCACGTCGATGGTAGTTGGTCCGAAGTGAAAGATAGATTTTAGTATTTTCATGAATGAATAAAATAAAAATAAAGATGTTTTCCTTTTTTATTTGTTAAAACCTCCATGTGGAAGTTGAGAAGTGGGGACCTCCAAACCTGAACCTCCCATGAGTGGTTATGGTGGTGGGGTCCACCTGAACCTAACCTCCCATTGGAGGTTATGGTGGAGGGGGCCACCCGAGGTATAAACCACTTGAACTCCCTATTATGTGGGTAGAAACCTCTTGAGCTCCCCACTTAATTATGCTAACCCACCTCTATATTAATTATACCAACCCTTGGTATCCACCAATTTAAATTTTATGCCAACAAAACCCATTTATTATTGCCAATTAATTAATCCAACTTTGATTTCCAAAAAATTAAATAGGTAAACATATTTTATTTTTTTGTGTATTCATTTGTTGGAAAAGTATTGGTGAATGAGGATTGGGAGAACTCGGAGGAAAGCACTCCAATGAAGAATGCTCTACCAATGAAGAACGATGACCATCTTCGACCTTCTTACTCGGGACTTCATCCAACGTGGGAAGTCCTCATCTATGGTGAATCGATGATCGTACTACCTTCTTGTGACAACATCATCAAGAGAACAAGGTAGGGGTTCAATTGTGTGTGATTATTTGCCAGATTTTGAAGGGTGGTTGATTGATATTATTTTCTCTTCCATTCATGATAATTCTTTTTAATTCAAGAAGTAATTCTAGTCGCATGCTACCACTCTAACGCGGAGAGTGTGGGACAAACAAACATGGACCATCCTTTCTGAAAAACATGTGGTTTATTTGTTGAACATGATGGAGAAATGGATTCAAACCACCGAGGAGGAACAAGAACAGCGTTCAACAACACCAATAGTTTTGACGAAGGCGACGACGCAACAGCGGCGCCCCACGACCACCACCGCCGCCCCGCGACCTCCACGTAAAACTCGTCGACCGCCGCCGTCCACGTCTCAGCACCGCCCCATGGCTGAGGCTCTGTCCTGCGACCGAGGTGCCACTCCGTGGTCAGACCTCCGGTCACAATCGGACCGCCTCCTGCAGCCCGAGCACCGACCTGCAGCCGGATAGCTGCTGCCTCGCTGTCGAACCCCCCTCCGCCCCCTGAGGCCTTCGCGGCTGCATCGAGCCATCTCACGTCCCTCGCGGCCTCTGAGGCCCTCGTTGTCTACCAGACCTCCTAGTGGTCCGGGCCGAACAAAATGGGTTTGGAGACACTTTGGGCTGGGCTAAACCCAGCAGCTCTAGCCGGGTTGACCCGGGTTGGTCCAACAGGGGCAGACCGGGCCCGGGCCCACTTCGACCCCTTTTACTTTCTTTTGGTCATAACATTGGCACCTGATGTTCGTTTGACGAACCGTTAGTGGTGTTGGGAACCTTGGAGTGAATAGGTACCTTTGAGTGTTACCCATTGAGTTTTGGATTGATTTGGGCGAATGGTCAGGTTGGATCGAGCACGAATCCAACTGGGCCCCCGGGACTAAAAGGGTAATAACTCATACACCGGGCATCCGATTGACGCGCCGTTGGTTATGTTTAGACCCCTATGAAATGGAAGACTATTTAGATAATTCTTCGTTAGCCTTATTGGATGTTGGAGTATAGACCATTAGCTTGTGGAGAAGATCCTCCCAGAGACAAGGGACCATTGTGTGGGAACCTGGTAACTGGATAAGACTTGATGCCTGCTGACCGTTTTGACTTGAAGTGACTCAACTGGATTGTGGGGAGCAACATGTTGATGCGGAAAACCCATGATGGGGAGCGCCTTGGTGAGACAACATACCCATGGTGGGAATCCTTCGTGATGCGTCAGACCAATGGTACTCGACGGGAGGTGTACCTCAGCAGCCCAAGGTTAGTGGGAAGCGCCTCTATAGGACGCGGAAGGACCACTATAATCGATAGAGGAGGATTTCTCCTGTAGCCGAGGGTTGGGAATGTTACTTGATACTACCCATAGAATAAATCATGGTGTGAGATGAGTCAGAACCTCTGTTTTTTTCCTCATGATTGAGATGAATTACTTGATAACTTAGATATATGCATGTTCATACACATAAGTAAGGTTATATGTTGATTTCATACTTTTTGTTTTATCCCTATTGGATTATATGAGACCTAGAGGGTCTTGGGTCCCCAATAAGTATCGTTATACTCACCCCTACCTGGGCTATTACCACACCTTATTGTGTGGGATGTAGATGACGAACAACATTGACTGAGGCCGAGTGTTCCAGGATTAGATGGTCACTAGAGGTTGACCTTACGACGAGTCAGTGCGCGGAGGATACAGATAGAAGTGGAGTGCTAATGAGATGATCTACACCTGTCCATATATTAGGAACATCAGAGGAAGACCCGGAAGATGACTCTATTTTTAGTTGTAATGTATTACAGTTGTACTTATACTTTCGAGTTGGGATTCTATTCTGGACCCTTCTACTTTCAGCACTCTTTTGTTATACAAATTACTTAGTGTTTCATATCCATCTGTGTGATAACTTGTGTGTGTGTTATAGGTTATAAAGGAAATTCCTTCCCGGTATTAAGGAATTACGCCTTTGGTGCTAGTCTCCATCTCCTAGCATATGGAAGGAGGGATAGGAGAAGTCATGGAACAGGCCCTGGGGGATGGGTCGGGAAAAATTGGTATCAGAGGAGTCGGTTCTACAGCAGAACATAGGTCTCTGATCATTATTTTTAATGGAAATTGTGTTAAGTGTAGTGAGTGTGGTTATCCGTTTATGGAATCTAGTTTTTGTGCGGTGGCCGATGTATCCATACACCAGGTCCCTGACTTTTGATATCCGACTTAGTACACAAAAACACTGATTGTGTGTGTGTTTTCAAGAGTCTTATTTGTGAACTCTTTGAGTCAGCTCACCGGGTAAAACTTCATGACAGTGGTATACTCGTTTCTCTTCAGGATGCCTCCTCGTAGACAACCAGCTAATGTTCCGAGCATTGTAAGCACTGATATCCCACCGAGCGACGAGGCCTCAGTGCATGGCCCTTATCCAGTAGAGGAACCAGCGGAGGCACCAGTGATACCACTCTCCTTTGGGCCACCGATGCCACCTGCCCAAGAAGAAGATAGTGTATGCTGCATGAGCACGTTGAACAAGTCCCAGCGCTTGGGGCCACCCATGTTTAGAGGAGAGATGGTCCCACAGGTAGCTGAGGATTGGATGGATGTCGTGGTGAGACTTTTCCAATTGGTAGGGACCCCAGTTTATTTCTTTGTGATCCATGCCACCATCCATCTACAGGTAGTAGTAGGCAGATGGTGGAGCATGATGCTCCAAGTTCATGATAAGGTTACTCTTCTCTGGGTAGACTTAGAGAGCCTATTTCGGGCAGATTTTGTCCCAACAACTCTTCACGCAGTGCGCGTTTAGAAGTTACTTCATCTGCAGAATGGCAGCATGAATGTGCCTCATTACTCAGCGAGGTTCACTGACCTCTAATGTTACTCCACCGATATGGGAATGGACCCATTCTTCTGGGCCCGAACCTTCGATCAAGGGCTAAGGAGAGAGATCCAGACATAGATGATCTCGCTCCGCATCTCGACATAGGCGGGGGTTCTACAGAGAGCCATCTTGGTGGAGAGTTTCCGTGTTGAACAGTCACCAGTGGCGAGACCCACTACTAGTAGCCACGAAGCAGAATCTTCTACAAATGGTAGTAGACAGACATCATAGAGGTCCAAGAGGACTAGACCTATAGGTGGACGATTTCATGACTTAAAATCAGTTGTGCGGGGCACCTGAATCGGAGCCAGTCATGCCAAGATCATGCAGTGTTACGGATGCGGCGGGCAGGGTCACATGGCTCGTCACTGTCCAACCCACCGTTCGAATGATCATCATATAGTCGAAGGACCGCCCAGGCCGAGACAAAGGTAAGACCAAGGGGGTCTGCAGGGGATCATGTAGACGTGGAAAAGGAGATGGTCATGCAGCTGGTGGTAGGTGACGATTTGAGATGTTACCACCACCACCACCACAAGGAGGTCCACCCTGACCACAGGGAGCTGGTGGATAGGGGAGAGCTTAGCCCAGGCAGCTGAGTCCCATGATCACGGTGCTCTGTAGATGATACGAGGTATGATCTATGTCTACTCCTCCTTAGCTGCAGCACTTATAGACATAGGTTCCAGTAATTATTTTATTGCCACTTCCCTCATTCGGTGCTTGGAGATTCTAAAAGAGCCATTGGCTCGATCCATATGACTAAAGACTCCTACGAGAGCATATTCTACTATTATTCATAGGTTCTAGAAGTGAGATCATACTCTAGGAGGTGAGAGATTCGGTTGAGATCTCCTAGTAGCAGCGTCGAGGCCTTACGATGTCATCATCGGCATGGGCTAGTTATTTATAGTCCATGGTCAGATTTACTGCATTAGGAGAAAATTTCGGTTTTTCTGCATAGATGGGACCAGGTTTACATTCACCAGTGAGAAGGGAGACATTGCAGTGTAGGATGGACTTACCCAGAGGAGGGTGTAGCTGTTTAATAATCAGTTGTTTAGACTTACCCTTGAAGTGGTTGAAGTGGAGAGTCCGAGTTATCCTGTAGTGGTGGACCCATACATGGATGTTTTACCTTATGATGTCCCAGGTCCCCCTCCTCCCAGAGAGGTGGACTTTCACATTGACTTGTACCCCGAGACGACACCGATATCAACACCTGCATATCAGATGGCTCTCGTATAGATTCGGGAGCTGCATGTACTGTTAGAGGACTTGTAGGGGAAGGGATTCATTCAGCCCTGTGTTTCTCCTTGGGGAGCCCTGATTCTATTCGCCAAGAAGGCAGATTGGGGATTGAGGCTTTGTGTCGACTATCACCACCTGAATCAGATGACTGTGATGAACAAGTACCCACTCTTGAGGATTGACAACCTCTTTGATCAGCAGAAAGGAGCACAGTGGTTCTTGATGATATACCTCAAATCATGCTATCATCAGCTCAGAGTATGAGACGAGGATGTGCAGAAAACATCTTTCAGAAGTTGGTACGACCACTACGAGATCATGGTTATGCCATTCTGTGTAACCAATGCTTCAGCAGTGTTCATGGGACTCATGAACATGATCTTTCAGGAATACCTTCATCGCTTTGTAGTAGTCTTCATCGACAAGATTCTGATCCACTCGGCTATTGAGGAAGATCACCCTTATCATTTTCAGGTATTAATAGACACACTGAGAGAGTACCAGCTTTATTGTATGCTCACAATGTGCCAGTTTGGGATTTGAGAGGTTCATTTTCTGGGACATGTCATATCCGGGGCTGGAGTTGCAGTAGATCCAGCGAAGATTGAGGCGGTACTTGCATTGGAGCCACCCAAGAGTGAGACAAAGGTACGATGTTTCCTATTTTTGGCTGGATACTACAAGAGATTTGTTCTAGACTTTTCCAGAGTTTCATATCCACTATCAACCTTAAAAAAGAAGGGGCAACCATTTGTTTGGTCAAAGAAATGCCAGTGGAGTTTCCAGGAGCTTAGGCAGAAGCTGACTAGTGCCCCCATCTTGAGGCTTCCAGAGAAGGGTGTAGGGTATGTAGTCAACTATGATGCATCAGGGAATGGACTCGAATGTGTCATGATTCAGGAGCGAGCAGTGGTCGCATATGGTCCTCGACAGCTGATACTGCACAGTCAGAACTCTGATACCCATGACTTGGAGTTTGGAGGAGTGCCCTTTGCCTTGAAGATATAGAGACACTATCTGATGGGAGAGAGTTTTATCGTGTACTCTGATCACAAGAGTCTCAGGTATATAATTTAACAGAAGCACTTGAACATGAGACAATGTTGTTGGGTTGAGTTCATCCAGGACTATGACATCGGGATAGTCTATACTACTGGGAAGGGGACTGTTGTAGTAGATTCACTCAGCCGGGGATATAGTATACAACTACTAGGGGAGGCGACAGAGTAGCTATCCACTTTGCAGTTATCCTTTATGGATAGAGATGGAGAACCTTTTCTTCAGTCTCATAGAGTCACTCCCCCACTTCCTTAGCAAGCGAGGGGTGCAGCGTGGGGACACTGACTGCGAGGCATGACGTGATCAGATATCCACAGGACAAGCACGAGATGGATTTTCTGAAGGTTGAGAGAATGCCATCATCTTCAGAGGATGCACCAGGGTACCAGTGTCACTTCAAGAGGAATTGTTGAGGGAGTTCCACATATCCACACTAAAGGCACATCCAAGAGTGGAGATGATGTACCAGGATTTTCGATGACAGCACTGGTGTCCAGGAATAAAAAAAGTAGTTGCAGAGTTTGACTCTCGATGCCTCACTTGTCAGCAAGTGAAGGCGGAGAATCATGTTCCAGTAGGCTTGTTTCAGCCCTTAGAGGTCCTAGAGTGGAATTGATATGGGATATCCGTGGACATCGTGACAATAATTCTTTATAAATCTATAGTTCATTACTCTATCTGGGTGATCGTCGACCGAGTAACCAAGTAGGCCCACTATCTACCTATGAAAGATCAGGGTTCAGTAGATAGCTTGAGATGCCTCTATGTGTCTATGATTGTATGGCTACATGGAGTACCCGTAATGATTGTCTCATATCATGATGCACGTATTACTTCCTATCTATGGAAGGGGTTGTAGGAGGCTTTCAGGATGCAGCTTCGTTTGAGCACCACCTACCATCCGCAGATGGATGGTCAGACTGAGCGGACTATTCAGACCCTTGAAGACATGCTCCATGCTTGTGTCCTCAACTTCAGTCATAGTTGGGAGGATCACTTACCTTTGGTGGAGTGTTCATACAAAAACAACCATCAATCCACCATAGAGATGGTATCTTTTGAGGCTTCATATGGGCGACCTTGCAGATCACCTTTTTGCTGGACTGACCCAGGTGAGTCTGCACTCGTGGGACTAGAGATGGTTCGAGATACCAAAGAGAAGGTGCAGATCATCTAGGAGCAGATGAAGACTGCAGAGTGTATGAATAAGTCATATGCTGACAAGAGACGGAGACCTCTAGTGTTCGAGGATGGAGACCATGTATTTTTATGGGTCTCACATCGAAGAGGTTTGCAGATATTTTGCTGAGGTGGAAAGTTGTCTATGAGGTTCATCAGACATTTTAAGGTCCTCTGAAGAGGTGGCAAGGTGGCTCACTACTTATCTCTTCCACCGCTGTTGCACTGGGTGCATGACTTATTCCACGTATCCCAACTAAAGAGATACGTAGAAGACCGTTCTCACATCATCGACCATGGTGACTTGGACATCAACGATGGGGAGACTTTTACGGAGGATCTAGTATAGATTGAGTATCGACAGGAGCAGGTCTTTTTTGGACAGTTGATACCTCTGATGCGCATTTGTTAGAATCATGAGAACCTCTAGGATAGCACATGGGAGAGGGAGGCTCAGATGCCTGCTCGGTTCCCCCATGTGTTTACCTAGTTTGAGTTATGGCTTATGAGGATGTAGAGCCCTGAGGTGGAGAAAATGTAAAGACATGGAATTTACATGTAATTTTTTTTTAAATAAATGGGAATTTTACGAGTCCGCAAAAATTTATGTCACGTGATTTCGATGCCCGGAGTACCCAGATTTAATTTATGAACTTCTTTTCGGGTACGTTCAGTAAACCCGCGATCAGGTTTTTTAAACATTTGAAGCAGTGCTCAGAATTGAAATCTGAGGATACCATTCAACTCATAGCACCGATAATCACTTAAGGAGACTCTCACCTCAATGGATGTGGCTCAGGAGTGAATGATATATTTTCGGTTTTTCATGAATGAATAAAATAAAAATAATGTTGTGTAGCTTTATTTTTATTTTATTTGTTAAAACCTCCATGTGGAAGTTTGGATGTGGGGACCACAAAACCTTAACCTCCCATGAGAGAGTATGGTGGTAGGGACCACCCGAGGTAGAAAACTCTTGAACTCCCTATTAAGTGGGGAGAAACCTCTTGAGCTCTACACTTAATTATACCAACCCAACTCCAGATTAATTGTGCCAACCGTTAGTATCCTCCAATTTGAATTTTATGCCATCTCAACCCATTTATTTTTGCCAATTAATTAAGCCAACTTTAATTGTTGATAAATTAAATAGATAAACATATTTTATTTTTTTGTCTATTAATTTATTAGAAATGTATTGGAAAATGTGGATTAGGAGAGCATGGGAGAAATCTCTCCAACGAAGAATGCTCCACCAACGAAGAATGCTGACCTCCTTCAACCTTCTTCCTCAGGACTTCTTCTAATGTGTGATGTCCTCATCAATGAAGAATCGATGGCCGTACTACCTTTTTGCGCCAACATCATAAAGCGAACTAGGTAGGAGTTTTATTATGTTTTATTATTTTGTGGAAAGGTGTAGGGTGGTTTATTGATATTCTTCACACTTCTGTTCATGAAAATTCTTTGTAATTCAAGAAGGAATTATAGAATCATGATTCCACACTAACGCGGAGAGTGAGGGCCAACCAAACATGGGTATTCCTCTCCGCAAACCTTGTGGTTTATTATTGAACGTAATGGAGGAATGACTTCGAACCACTGGGGAGGCACGGGAATGGTGGCCGGAAACATCACCAGCCACGACGAAGGCGAAAATGCATTGGCGCTGCCCCGAGTCGCCTGTCGCTACCCCGCGGCCTCCACACCAACTACAGTTACCCCCACCTTCCCCGCCAACCGTGGCCACTTCCCCCTTCTGCGTCTCCGCAACTCCACACATCCGAGCCACCACCCATCGGCTGAGGTGCCACCCCATGGCCAGACCGCCTCCCCACAATCGGAACGCTGCCCCGCTCCCGGGCTGTTGACCCGTCGCCCTCGGCCGAACTGCCAGCCTTCAGCAGGAACGCCGCCCCACGGCCGCGACCAGACCGCCACCGCAATGCCGGATCGCCACCCCATGACCAGACCGCCTCCCTATGGCAGGACCACCTCTCGTGGCTGGACCGTTGCCCCGCCGGGAGACTGGACCGCTTCTGTGTTGCCGGACTGCCGCCCCATTGTAGAACTGCATCCCATGGCCGGACCTCCACCCCGCGGCCACATCGCCACTGTGCGGCCGGACCACTGCTGCTCGGCCGGACTGAAACCCATTGGCCAGACTGTCGCACCTCGGCCGGACCACCGCCCTACGGCTGGACCGCCACCCCGCGGCCGGACCGCCTCCCCGTAGTAGGACCACCACCCTGTGGCTAGACCTCCGCTTCCCCCGGCCAGACCCCCCCCCCCCCCACGAGGCCTTCGCTTCCGAGCAAAGCAGTCTAGCGTCCCTCGCGGCCTATGCGGTCCACACGGCCCTTGCAACCTACCGGACCACCAAGCGGGCTAGGATGAACCCAATGGTCAAGGACGCACTACATGCCGGGACAAGCTGGGCTGGTACGACTAGGTCGGACTGGACCCAGGCCCAGTACAACCCCTTTTACTTTCTGGTAGTCATAAATTTGGCACCAGACATTCGTTTGATGAACTCTCAATGGCATTGGGAACCTTGGAGTGTGTCGGTCCCATTGAGTAATACCCTACTGAATTTTGTATTGAGATGGGGAACATTCGGTTTGGATAGAGGTGGAATTCAACTGGGCCCCCGTGACTAAAAGGCTAATAACTCACAGACTGAGCGTCCGATTAATGCACTGTTTGTTACGTTGATACCCCTATGACGTGGCGGAGCCATGAGATACTTCTTACTGAGACTTTGTGGTGGTTGTAGTATCAAACCATAACTTTTAGTGTGGATCATCTTGGAGATGAGCAAGCATTGTGCAGGAACCTAGTAGCTGGATGAGACTTGATGACTGCTGATCGTTTCGACATGGGGTGACTCGACTAGCCCAATTGGGAGCGCCTTGGTGACGTGGCAGACACACAGTTTGGAGTTCCTTAGTGATGCTTCAGACCCACGATACTTGACAAAATGATTTCCTTAGTAGGCCATGAGAGGGAGCACCTTGGTGACATGACAGATCCACGATGGGGAGTGCCTTGGTGATGCGGCAGACCCACGATACTCGATGGAAGGAGTACCTCGACAGTACAGGGATAGTGATAGGCACCACTGTGTGACGCGACAGGCCCACTGTAATTGAAATAGGATGAGTTCTCCAGCAACTGAGGGTTTGGAATGTTACTTGATATAGCCCCTATAATAAATTCTGGTGTGAGCTGAGTCAGAACCTCTGTTTTTTCATCATGATTAAGATAGATTATTTGACAAAATGGTTATACGTATGGGAATATAACTATATAAGGTAATCTGTTGATTTCATTGTTTATGATTTATCCATGTTGGATTTTGTGAGACCTATAGGGTCTCAGGGTCCCTACTAAGTATCATTATACTCACCCCTGCATGGGATATGCATGCACCTTTTTGTGTTGGATCCAGACGACTGAGAGCATAGACTGAGGAAAAGAGTACCAGGACTAAATAGTTCCTAGAGGTGGACCTTATGATGAGTCGGTACACGGAGGAGATAGACGGACAAGGAGTGCTGAGGAGGCGATCTATACCTACCCTTCTGGTAGGAACTTCAGAGGATTACCCAACATCTGAATTTTACTTTTTTTGGTTTTATTGTATCACAATTGAATATGTACTTTCCTGTTGGGCTTGTATTATGGCACTTTCTAATTTCAGTAATCTATTGTTATATCGTATACTTGGTGTTTCATATCCAGTTGTGTGCTTTCTTGGGTGTGTGTTACGGGTTATAAAGGAAATGCCTTCCATGTTTTAGGGAATTATGCCTCTGCTTCAAGTCGCCAGCCCCTGGCCTATGGAAAGAGGGATCGGGCTAGTCATGGCACGGGCCCCGAGGGATGGGTCCTGACAAAGATGATATAGGGTTATGTATCAATCCATATTATTACTTCTATTTGATTATGTTATGATGGAATAATTCTTATGAATTCCCTTTATCTTATATGGATTATGTTATGATGCATGATGTTTAAGAATACCATTTTATTACATGGGTTATGCTATGAAGTATGATTTATGATTTTTTGGCACAAATAAAAATGGTTTCATTATGAGATGGTTGGGACCTATTTCTTCCTCCATTACATTGGGTAAATATTTATATCTCATGAGATAGACATGGATGGAATAGAAAGTAAATCTAGTTTAGTACTATAGGGCTAGAATTGCATGTAATCCCAGTTCAGTTAAAAACTTTTTCCACTATGATGGTCTTGGAAGCAATGCCATGGATACTATGGAAATCATATCAACTGCATAATGGTTTCCCCAATTAGATGTTTTATTCCCATTCTCTTTTATCATGACTAATGTTCATTTATGATCTATGTATTGTGTACTGCCAAAATTTATGTCATTACTCAGGATTTTGATGTTTTATGTTAATGTTTTTACATTCAAATGTATATGGATTGTTTTATGTTTTCCATGTTTACCATTACTGATCATTGGAGCTCGAACATTTTATGTTTTCTTTCCCCAGGATTTAATGAAATTTTTTAGTTAAGAAAAAAATTGGGAAGATCTTTATGGGATATGTTGAAGATCTTTCACCACGATTAGATGATTATGTTCCGAGATTGCAGAGACACTAAACTAATACGTTATTTGGGCCTTTGTTTTTATTATGTATTATTTATTTCACAAAAGTAATGTAATTATCACGTACATGAAACATGGGTATGTTATAGTTGGTCTTTGAAGCTCAGGAATTCGAGAATCATGCTTATGCAGAAAACAAGTCCTCGTATAGAAAACAGAGTATCGAACGTCAACAATATTGGCTTGTGTTCTTCGTGTTGTTTGACAGTGCGAAGGTGTCATAGATTATGGGATTCAATTATGCTTCATGTGTTCCTTAGTAGTGTCGTGTTTCGTGTGATAATCCATTCTTTAAAAATTTATCTATTTGTGTACTTCATTGTCGTTTTCATGTCTTCTTGTTTTTCATTTCATGTATATTGTTTCTAGGCCACACTACACTTTTATCTTAGAGTTCATGTGTTGGAGCCAACAAGTTGCATGGATTCTGCACATCATGCATTGTAATGTGAGGTAACATGTTGACAAAGAGTCATTAATTATGTCAGTGAATTTAAAATCATCAAATATGACCTTTAGAGATTAAATCGAAAAGGAAAAAACAGATTACAAAATGGGGCCACTGTATGTCATGGAAACTGTGTCTCCTTTAACTGGTGTCTCATGGTCATGGTGTCTGATTCTTCATGGTGTCTAATTCTTCATGGTGTCTCATGGTCATAGTGTCTCAAGATCACGGTGTCTCATGGTTTTCACAGTGTCTTGTTCATGGTGTCTTGTTTATGGTGTATTTATGTCACAGTGTCTTGATGTCATGGTGTCTCGATGTCATGGTGTCTCAATTTCATGGTTTCTCGATGTCACGATGTCTTCTTTTTCATGGTGTCACAAGGTTACGGTGTCTGGATGTCACTTTTCTAGAAAAACATAACTAGTGACAGACTCACAGTGTCTCAGGCTTTTCCAAATAATTGTTTTCAGACATGAGCAATGTTAATCATACAATGGATTAGACTAAATCATTTTGGAAAAAATTATTATAAAATTAAATCAAGTATATTATACAGTAATTAAAATGAATGTATATAAATTTAGATCTTGAATGGATTTACATAAAGTATAAGGATACTAAAAAATAGTACACATGAATTTGAGATTATGAATAGGATTTGTGATCATTAAAACTTGATTAATACATCAGGAGTACAACAATCTCCCTCTTTTGGATGATCACAAATCATTTATATTTAGAGTGTATATTGGTTCTAACAATATTGTTTGAAAATATTACTCCCCCTTTTGGGATTATGATAAATTTAATGAAAACTAATGGAAAGAGAGACAAGAAAATAGAAAAATGCTTTAGATAAAAAGAGGGAAATTAAAAAAAGTAAAAAAAAAAATTAACAGGATTCCCATTAAAATGGAGTCACTACTGTCATTCTTCACTGACTGGTCTTCACTTTTCCATATGTAGTAGAAGTAGAAGTGGAATCCATTGGAATAGAGGCTGTGGTAGAAGAATGTAGTGAGGTGGTTGATAGAGAAGGTAAACAAAGACCTTCAAAGACAGAGGGAGACAGAGTAGGTGCAATAGAAGATCGAGGTAGTTGTTGATCAAGGATCACATGCCAGATCAGACTCAGTGCTTGATCGATAGACATAGAAGTGGAGGATAGGTTAGTGGTGAACATAGTCAAACCATGTCTTTGAGGGGTAGCTACAGGAGCAACAAGGGTTGTACTATGTACATGAATATAGGGACTCAGAAGCTTAATAAAATCCACAATGATCTCTCCACCATACTTCATAGCTTTCTCAAAGTCATATTTGTTTCCCATAAACATGTCCAACAGATGAGTGAACTTTGGGAGATTTTGGACTTGAGTCTTGAAAGCTTGAGTAATACGAGGAATCCATATATTTTCTACAAGATATTTGAAATAAGGTCTCATGTCAGTCTTTGCGATGTTTTGGTAAAAGTAGAAATCCACTTTCTTGGAAATTTCTTGCAGATAATCCTTATCAATTTTGGAATGGATTTAGACCACATCAATAATTCTATCATTGTTATTGACAACCACGGATAGAGAATCTTTACTGAAACCACTAAGCATTGTCTGAAGTTCTTCATTGACCACTATTCTGAGGAGGTCACTCTCTAAAGAAGATTGAGATGATTTTCCAGGTCTCTTGGAAGTAGTGACAGATGAGGTGAGATATTTCAGTTGATTTAGTAATTCATGATGGCACCCTGTATACTCATCAGTGAACTTGTTATGATTAACCACAAACTCTTCAATTTCCTTCACAATCTGTTTGTTTCTTTAGGAAACTTTTTCAGCTAATAATGCTAAATGAGGTTGAATCTAAGATACAACATTTTGTGGGGTTTGAGGAATAACAAGATCCATAAGAGTAGAAGCAAGCTCAGATCTTGAATTCATCACTTTCTTCATGTCTTCAATCATACCTCTTAGAGTCTTTACTTCATCACTAACCAGTCTGTCTTCAACTCTGACTTCCTGAATCTCATAAAGCATATTGGGATGAATTTGAAAAATAACTATTTCCAACAATAGTGAGGCATCTCTATCACATAGACTTGTTATAGGAGTTGGTTTGGTAGTAAAGAGTTTTCCAACTCCAGCCAAAAGGGTAGCTCCAAATTCTTTCATATCATCTTTTCTCACCAAGAAAGGTTTTTCTGAGGAAGGTTCATAGATAGGTACTGATATGGTCTTAGGTTCCTTTTAAGGGTAATTATTAGAGAGAGATTTCAATTGGAACATAGTGGAAAGGTAAAGTCCATTTAATACGACTTCATGGGAGTCATTCACATCCTAAAAGTTGGGGAATTTATACAGAGTGCTATAGGGCATGGATGTATCGGGATTGGTACTTAAAAAGATTTTAGATTCGGGGGTTTCACCCCCTCAACAGTTGCATTATTCTCAGGACTAAGAGGCTTAGTAGCATGATCTAGTTCCATGAATTCATCTCTTAGTTCCTCTCTCATTTCCTGTCTAGCCAACTGAAAATCTATCTCCAGGCTTTCCTCAAGCGATGGAATGACTTTAGGAACATATTGTTCCACTATGAGTTCCTCAAGGTCATCTTCTTGAATAATAGGTAATTTATCTCCTATAAGATCTTCCATAGCATTATTTTTGGTTTCTATGAAAATATTTTCTATTTCAGCATCAGGTTGATATTCTATATTAACAACATCTTTAAAATCAGGGACTTCCTTTTCACTTAATACACGAGGGATAGAAGTACTATCATTCTTATTTGAAACAGTTTCCCAGGGAGGCATAGTAGCCTATTCATCTTCTTCATCAGAATACTCAAAAACTTCTTCTAGTTCCAAGCCAATATCAGTAATATATTATGGTATTTAAAGATGTTTCACTATATTGAACATTTACTAAACCCTATCACTATCTTCAACCAATTAATTTTTCCAAGGGTTAAAGTTGATTTTCAATCTCTTCATAATGAATTTTGCAAGGTAGAACTCACATTCCCTGATAAATTCTTCATTAGGTCCAAACATACCTTTGGAATGAATCATGGCTGAGAGAAGATGAGAATAAAATACGGAGGTTGAGTTGGATATTGTTTTGATTAGCTCAAACATATGTTGTATGACATACTTACAAAGTTATATTTTATGCCAATTTTACATAAGATGAATAAAAAACATGTCTTGATATTTCAGTTCTGCAAAATCACATTTTCTAGTGCTAATCATGTTCTGTATAAACATCAACAGAAGTCTAGATTCTATATACAGTTCAGTAGCAATGGCTCTCCTCTTGGTTCCATCTTTGGATAAGCTTTTCAAAGCATCTTCAAAGACAATGAATTCACTAGAAGGTGGAAGTCCTCTCTAATAGTCCTCATAGATGCCTCCATGAGGTATCCTAAGATATTCATCCCATAACCTCTAAGAGAATGAGTTGTTCTGGACAATTATCCAGCTTCTCACAGCATAACCATCTTCAGAATCAAAGGATAATTGAACATATAGATAAAACTGAGACACAAGCTTAGGGTAGATAGGTCTATCTTGCTTCGAAACCCATTCGAACCAGCCTTTCTATTTTAATACATTCAAAACCATATATTTACTCAACAAAATCCACTCAAGTCATATCTCTTTCTCATTTACGACTACCCGGTTCACCAGATTTGGATTTAGAAGACCTCAGGGTGCCGAAATTGGTGAAATATTTGTCTTCTTTGAGCTACATTTTTCTAGAGTCGACGATGAAGGGCGTTTCATCCTGGGAATTCAATGAATATTCGAGAGATAGGGAAGTGTTGAAGGATTCAAGAAAGGTTACAAATTGAGTGAATAGAAGAAATCTCGACTGAAGGACAAGTGGGACTTCCTTTATTTTATCATTTCGGAATACCTAACGTCGCAAAAGTAATGGCACGGGAAAAAAAGAGAAACCAATAATAACCATGATATGGTTTTTAATTTTTAAATAAAAATCATAAAAAAATCTTTATGGTGAGACCATATATAGTCAATATGGTGAGACAAGGATTCAATTTTATGGTGAGACAGTTACTGATCCTTATGGTGAGATAGTGACAGGTCCTTAGGGTGAGACGGTGACTGATTGTTATGGTGGGACATTGACTGATCCTTACGATGAGATAATGAATGTCAGCCAGTAATGACGAGATACTAAACGTGAGACCGTAACCATGAAACCGTAAGATATAAAATTTTATGAAATTCACTTAAGATTTATCATACCTAATTCAAGTAAGATGTAGTCTATTCTTTTAGAATTTAATGATTTGGTAAATATTTCATCAAGATGATACTTAGTACCAATGAATTCCTTAGTGATATCACATTTTTTATAATGATCTCTCCAAAATTGATGTCATACATCAATATTCTTTGTCCATGAATGTGAAACAAGATTTTTCGAGATGTTAATAGCACTTGTGTTGTCACAATTTATAGGTACATGCATAAATTGATATCCATAATCTTGTAGTGTGTGTTTCTTCCACAATATTTGGGCACAACAACTACCAGCAGCTATATATTCAGCTTCTGAAGTAGATAATGCAACAAAATTTTGTTTCTTACTACAACATGATACCAGTGTCTTTCCTAAAATGTGACATGTTCCAGAGGTGATTTTTCTATCTAACTTACAGCCACCGAAGGCAGTATCAGAATTTATAACTAATTCAAATCATTTTCTTCTAGGATAGAACAGTCCTAGATTGGATGTATGTTTGAGTTATTTGAAAATTCTCTTTACATCATTTATATGATATTCCTTATTATTTTCTTGAATACGAGATCACATACACAGAATAAATATAATGTTAGGTCAACCAACAGTTAATTAGAGTAAAAATATAATCATTCCTCTATAAGTGGTCTGATCAACAGATTTTTCATCTTCATCAAGATCAAACTTACAATTGGTACTCATGAGACTGTGACTACTTTTAGTGATATCCAGTCCAAAAAGTTTTATAATATATCTAGAATATTTACTTTAAGTTAAAATAATACCATCATTATTTTGATAGTTTTGACTTTTGAGAAAAAAATTTAGTTCACCCATTAAACTCATTTCAAATTCATTTTTCATCATTTTATAAAAATCAATACATTACAAATTTCTTGAAGATCGATAGATAATTTCATCTACATAGATTTTTACAACTAAATCATCATTCGAAAATAGTTTTATAAAAAGGGTAGGGTCAACTATTCCTTTTGTAAAACCTTTGGGAATAAGAAAAGTACTCTACCTATCATACCAAGATATTATAGGTTGTTTTAAACAATATAAGGCTTTTTATAATTTAAAAATATTATTTGGAAAATGGGGGTTTGTAAATACTTGGGGTTGTTCAATAAAAACATCCTCAGCTATATAGCCATATAATAAGTCTCTCTTAACATTAATTTGATAAAGTTTGAAATTCAGATGTGCATCATAAGAAAGCAGGATTCTGATGGCTTCTAGTCTAGATACTAGTGCAATTGTCTCCTAACATTCAATTCCTTTATCTTGACTATAGCCTTGTGAAACAAATTTTCCCTTGTTTCTAAATATGTTACCATCTTCTTATAAATTATTTCTAAACACCAATTTAGTGCCTATGGTGAATGTGTCCTTAGGTCATACAATAAGTTCCCAAACCTTGTTCGTTTCAAACTGCTTAAGATCTTCATGCATATCCATAACCCAAAATTCATCATTGATATCATTATTAATGTTTTTAGGTTCAATTTGCGATAAGAAGACTTGATGTTAAGCCTGATTTCTAAGAGAAGCTCTAGTTTGAGTTCCTTTGTCTCGCTCTACTACAACAACATCTAAAGGATAGTTCTTAAGTGTTCTAACAGCTCTATAAAATGAGGGTGTAATGATTTCAGGTTCATCAATAGGTTCAGGTACATTGTGACTTGTCTATAAGGAATTTAGAGAACTAGATGTTTTCACTGATTCATTAAAAAAATGGTTTGAGTATTTTTAATTAATGTTCATATTTGGTACATCATCCTCTGTTCTATAGAATGGTTTTAGGCTCATGTGGATCAGTTTCATCAAATTTGACATGGACAGATTCTTCCCCACATTTAGTTATTTTATTGTACACATTATAATCTTTACTAAACATGGAATATCATAAAAAGTTACCTTCATCACTCTTGGAAGAAAAGTTTTCATGATTTTCCTTAATATTAAGAATATAGACTTTGCAACCAATAATATTGAAATAGTTAACCTTGGGTTTTCGATTGTTTTGTAACTCATAATGAGTCCTTTTAAGAATAGGTCTGATAAACACTCTATTGATTATGTATCATGTTGTATTGACAGCTTCATCCCAAAAATATAAAGGTAGGTCATATTCACTAAGCATTGTTCTAAAAATATATTGAAGGGTTCTATTTTTGCTTTCTACAACTCCATTTTGTTGAGGTGTTCTAGGGGAGGAAAAATTGTGACTATAACCATTTTGTGGGAAAAATTATCCAGACTATTTAATTTCAAACACACGGCCATGATCACTTCTTAATTATTTAATTATATGTCCACAAATATTTTCCACAGACGTGGCATATTTAGTAAAATAAGTGCATGCTTCACTTTTGTGGTAAATAAAGAAGGTTCAAGTATATCTAGAAAATTCATCTAAAGTAACATAAACATAGTGCTTCCCATTTAAACTAGAAACTATAGATGGTCCAATCAAATCAATGTGAACCAGTTCGAGAGGTTGATAATTTGATACATCTATCTTTGGTTTGAAGGAAAATTTGTATTGTTTTCCCTTTTGAAACAGTTTACACACTTTTTCATTTCGAAACATAATTTTGTGTAAGTTTTTGATGAATCTTTTTCTAGTTAGATTTCTAACAGAGTGAATATTATAGTGTCATAGTCTCTTATTCTAGAGCCATGATTCATTATGAAATACACTTAAGCATGAAGCATTTTGATAAGGTATGGCATCCAGGTTAACAAAGTACACATTTTCATTTCTTAATGAAAAAACACTAATTCTTATTTAGAATTAAATAAATTAAAAGAATCATTTTCAAATATAACATGAAATCCATAATTACATAATTGTGTTATAATAAGCAGATTTTATTTTAATCCATCAACAAACAGTACATAAGAAATTATAACTGAGTTGGAGTTGCCGATTTGGGCGAGGCCATTAATATTTATTTTGTCCTTGTAACCAAATGTGACATATCCTCCGTATATTTTTATTATTTTCTTGAATCATGAGTCATATCATATAATGTGTCCTGAACATCCACAGTGCATGTACCATAAACTTTTACAGGAACTCTTTAAGCAGCTTTCATACAAAATGATTAAGCAAAAATAGATTTTGGTACCCATACTTTTTTGGGTCGAGTAATATTAGTAATGAGTGCTTTAGGAACCCATATCTACCTCATAGGTTTCTTATAAGCATTATGTAATGTATTTGAGAAGTAAACTCTATTTGGTACAAAAAAACATGAAACAGTAGACAGTGTATCATAAATTGAATTGGTTGATTTGTCTAGAGAACTGGGAGTAAAACTATATATCCTAGATTTAGAAGAAAAAAAATTCTACCAATATTTCTTTTTCCAGGTTGATAAATATTGCCAGTGTTATAGTTAGGGGCACTTTTTTTACCTAGAATTTGAGTAAGGGTATTTTTCCAAATGGAAAACTTTTCTAGGTCATTCTTAAATTTCTCATTAGAAATTTCTAATTAATTGTTCTCTTTGAGCAGTTGAGCATTTTTCTCATTTTTAGTTGTGAGTTCATATTTAATAGTCACAGTAATAGCATATTATTTCATCGATGATATTTATTTGTATTTTTTTGAATTGCATGTTTCTTCAACAATGTTACAGTATTAAAACATTTCTTCATTTTTCATATTTTCATAGTCACTCTCATCTCCAAAATAGTATTACTTTTGTATTGGAGAGTCCAGTGTTACCTCAGATGTGTTTGTCAAAAAAAACATATTGGATTTGTAATCTTGATCATCTTGTGATGTTTCTGAGTCCCTTGAAATGCCCTTAGAATCTCTCCAGGTTGCTTTCATTTCCATTTTATACTTCATATCCTTGTCCTCATATCTATTTTTGTACTTGAACATTGGACAGTCAGTCTTCATATGTCCTTTTCACTTACATTCATAGTAGATGATCTCATCATTCTTGTCACTTCTTATCCAATCCTTCTTCTAAAATTATTTTTTGTCATATTTTCCCTTCAAGTTAAGCTTTCGAAAGAAGTTCTTATTCTTCAAAAATTTCTTCAATCTTATTGATAATTTATCCCTCTCCTCATCACTATCAGGTGATGATTGTTTACTACTAGAACATTCTACAGGTGCTTCCAATTTCCCTTTGTATTTGTGTTTAGAGGTGGTGGTTTGGAAAGCAATATATTTTCTTTTGGGTTCATCCTCTTCTACCTTCATGAATTTATGCTCTTCTTTGTACATCATCAGTTTCCCAATTAGTTCGTTTACAGGTATCTTGCTAATGTCACCTGATTCTATAATAGAGACAGAGTTTCCTCTCCATCTGTCAGGCAGGCATCTGAGAATTTTCAGAATCTGTTCCTTAGCAGTGAATTCTCTTCCAAGAGAAATCATTATGTTGACAATCCCATTGATCCTAAGACACATGTCATAGATAGTCTCATCATGTTTCATTTTAAAGTTATAATATTTAATAGTATAATTATTACATCTCATTTCTTTTAAACTAGATGTTCCTTCATGAGAGACAGACAGAGTATCCCAAATTTCATGGGCTATTTTACAAGAAGAAATTTTATTGAATTATTCATCTCTTAAGAAGCAGTATAAAGCATTTAGATCTTTGCAGTTTTTATTGTAGGTACTTTTGACAGTTTCATCCCATGTGATTCAATCAGTTTCATAAATATTATATTCTTCTATAATGGATGACCAAATTTCAAAACCCATACACTCTAAATGCATTTTCATTTTAAATTTCCATTTAGCATAGTTGGATCAATTAAATAATGGTGGTTTTTTGGTTGATGCACCTTCCAATCTATAATCCATAATATAGAAATACTTTGAGAGATATATAAATTTAGAATTAACAGAGATATACATATCTTCAAAGTACAACAACAATCACAGTATAATACTGTTAAACAAAGTCTTAATAAAACTCCTCTGATACCAAATATTGATCGGAGTAGATTACTCAATATGGGGGGGGAGTGAATTGAGTATCTATAGAAATTTTTGTTTAAAAAGTGTTCTTAAAAAGGTTTCCCCAAAAGGTTAAATATAGCCTATATAATCAATGTTATAATCTTATGATATTTTTAATGTTTAAATAACTTCATAGAAGATTGATTAGTTCTCAATAATATTAATGTTAGTTACTAATATTACTTTGGAAGCTATTCTACTAAGACAAGACAATTATAGCTTCATTCCAAGATTAACAATCAAAGTGAATTTAGTGACTTAAGAATTATATAGTAAACCAGTAAAATAGAGACGACTAAATTAAGAAGCACAATGGATATGAAACAAGTGGTTCAGTCTCATGATGATACCTAATCCACTCCACTAGGCTTTAACCTTCCACCACGTAGATTATATAAATAAACTTGGTCCACACCCTAGATCGGGGTAACAATAGTGCACAAGACTGTCCAGCTCACAGAAAGACCTCTTCCACAGTTCTTCTTGGGTACAAACTACCAGGCCATAGAGGGACCTCTCCACACTTATCTGTGGGTATACACAAGTGTAAAAGGTTGTTTGAAAAAGGATTTCTTGTATCCTTCAGTTTAATTCAAGAGACAGAGTGTGTTGTTATACATATACACACACTGCATAAAATTTAATAAAAAGATACACAACTGAGCAGAAATATATAGATGGTTTTAGAAGTGCTCTGAGTGTTGGTCTTTGTAGCTCAGGACATCTGGAATGAAGAATAAGTAGAAATCATGTCCTCGTATGGAAAACACATTATCGAAAGTCAGAAATATTGGAATGTGTTATTCATGGTGTTTGAGAGTGCGAAGGTTTTCTTGATTCTGGGATTCAAGTATGGTTCGTGTGCTTCCCAACTATTTCGAGTTTCATGTGATAGTCCATTCTTCAAAAAATGCTATAAGTGCGTTCTTTGTTGTTATTCCCATGCCCGCTTGTTTTTAATTTCATGTATATTATTTCTGGGCCGCACTACTCTTTTATCTCGGAGATCATGTCTTAGAGCTGAGAGGTTGCATGGATTCTGCACCTCATACCTCATACTGTCAGGTGACATGTCTACAAAGAAACATTAATTGTGTCAGTGCATTTAAAATCTTCAAAAACGATCTTTAGAGATTAAATCAAAAATGACAAAACATATTAAAAAAAGGTTTCAAAAAATGTCATGGAAACAGTATCTCCTTGAACCGGTGTCTCATTGTCACAGTGTATGAATCTTCATAGTGTCTGATTCGTCACGGTGTCTCATAGTCATGGAGTCTCATGATAATAGTGTATCATGGTTGTCACAGGGTCTTGTTCACGGTGTCTCGATGTCACAGTGTCTCGATGTCATGGTGTATCGATGTCACAGTGTCTCAACGTCACGGTGTCTGGTTGTTCACAGTGTCTCATGGTTACAGTGTCTGGATGTCACTTTTCCATAAAAACATAACCAGTGGCAGACTAACAGTGTCTCAGACTTTTCCAAATAACTATATTCAGACATAAGCAGTGATGATCATAGAATGGATTAGACTTGATCATTTTTCAATGAAATTATTATATAAGTAAATTAATGATAGTATATAGTAAATAAACTGAATGTATATCAATTAATATATTCAATGGATTTACATAACGCATAAGGATACTAAACAATAGTGCACATGAACTTGAGATAAAGAATATGATTTTTGATTATTAAAATATGATTAATATATAAGGATTCCAACACAATGATTCAAAATATGAATTTTATGTTATTAAATAATGATCCAATGATAGTTGAAAATAAATTTTAACATATGTGTACGTAACGTGAAAACACCCATTTAAACCTTAACTGTAGTAATTAATTTTAATTATTTTTAATAAAATATATGAAAAAAATAAATTTTACCCAATTTAAAAAAAAATTATTTTTATTCAAATTGTTCAATCCATTTTACCATATTTAATTATTATATTTTCTAATTTTAATTTAATATAAAACATGCAGACACAATGAAAAACTGTTTTTCCAAACTGAAAACTTTCATAGATAGAACTAATTCTAAAATAAAAATTCTATATTAAATTTTTTATAATGGAATAAAATGGAATAATTAAAACAAATTTTTACAAGTTTTACATATATAAATTTTCTAAATATAATATAAATTTTTAAATACTTTAAACAAAAAGGTAATCATCAATAAAAAAATTATTTTTCATTATTCATTTAAAAATTATTCTTTTCAGAATATTATAAAAAAGTAAATACAATGTAATTATTTAATGATTATTTAAAATCTAAAATATAATTTTTCAAATAAATATTTTAAAATAATCCAGAACTATTTTTAAAATAATTGTGATGAAAACATTGACATGTCATTTTAGAAAAATTATATTTTTAAACAGATAACTAGATTTATTATTATCTCATGCATAGAAAATAATTGATGAATAATTAAACATTTCATTGAATATATAATATATAAAATTCTATAGAATTATTCATTAATAGTTACTAATTTAAATTATTTAGGTATACTAAATATCTTAACATAAAAAACATATTTTTATAAAAATATTTCTTTCTCTATTAAGTTTTTATTTTAATTTCAAATCAGTTTATAAAAAATGAATTTATATTATTAATTTTTTGACAAAATAGGTTTAATAATTTAGTAATCCCATTTCATACCCACTAATTTGTCATCTTGGTTAAAATGATCATGTTTAACTAAAAATATCACTTGTACAGTGTAGTTTTCTACAACATTGTGTTGTGTGTAATGAATTCTATCGATGAAATTCAATTTCATTAAAATGAATTCAAATAATATTTGCCTGTTGTAATGTGTCTTCATCATTACTAATTAGAAAGTATTACATCTTCACTCCCATCCCAGCATTGTAATTTAATTTTCAATCCAAATAATTGATTAACTCTATCCATCTTCATCGGTGTATGTTCATCTCCATCTAAGTGAATATATTCAATAAGATTTTATGATTAGTATAATTATCACAATTATCACCATATATAAATTTTGTTCTTGTCTCTAACAAAAATATTACTATAATTGGATCGAAAAAATTTTTTGGGTAATTTTTTTCATTATCCGTTAATAGATGGGAAGAATTAGCTATTACCTTGTAATTTTGTTTATGAAAATATAACAAGACCATCCTCAATGTGACCATATATTAGAAAAATCATTCTTCAGTATAGTGTTATGTGTGTATAGGGGAAGTGAAAAACCTATTATTTTGTAAAATAAATATTTCATCATATACTTTTGTACATAGGAATATGAGACACATCTATGATAACTTGGTTATAGGATTTGGAAATCATGAGAAATTTCTCACAATGACTCAATAGTTTCCAGATAAACAATGAAAACTAGGGATATTTTTATCATTGGTTGGTACGGTCTATTATTCAATCAAAACATTATTTAAAGGATCCATATATGCACCCTCACATTTGATTAGATGAAAAATGAAGGATAATTTCATTTCAAAAAATTAAATCTTTCTAAACATGGAGTATAATTTAATTTCATTCATATGGTCTTCAGGTTAATCCCCAAATACTCTTAAGGTTCTTCCTTACTCTTAGAAAATATGATAATGTCATTAATAAAGAAAACCATGAATTTTTTGTGGTACTCAATAAAGAATCTATTAATCATATACATGAAAATTTTAGAGGAATATTTAATTCTAAAAGTCATCATTTTGAATTAATAGTTTCCATATCTGGTGAAACAAATTATCATATATATATTTATATATATTCCCTCTAAACCAATAATTCTTGACATACTTATCAAATATCCATTGTTGAGAAGTAGTGAACCCCTATAATATAATAAAAAATATCATTAATACATTCTAAGGTTACATGTTCATGATCATGATTTTATTTAGTTTACATTAACCAATGGAGTTTTTTTACCCATCATTATTATTAATAACAATAACTAGTGCACCCTTGGGTGAATCACATAGGAATATAAAACCCTTACCCATATTTTTATGTAGTTTCATATTTAATTATTATGTTAAGTAATAAATATTAAATAGTTAATCATGTATTTTTGAATAACTATATGTATATGCGGACTTTAGAACACAACACGTCAATCAATAGAAGGACTAGGGAGTCTTTAGAAAATACATTATCATATTCTCTTACTATGGGCATCTCTTCTGAGATATTCTTCTCTTTTTTATCAATAAATTGATCAAGATATAATTTCCCATATAAAAACAACATCTACACCTTTCATAGAGTTTATATAGATGATTCATTACACTCATACACTTATAAAGAATCAGAGGATAATTTGGGATATGAAAAGTTATTTCCTTCTAAATAAATTTGTTGTTAGTTCTATATGAATTTAACCAAACCATTCCTGGTATAACATCAAATTAAAATATATTTATTATAAATATTTTTTCAAGAATATTCAACCAATAAATTTTAAATTAATAATATTTTTATTATTTTGTTGCCACAATTGAACCACATAGTGTTTTTACCAATACTAGGCCACCATTTCTTAAGGTGGTGCCTGATTATTTAGAACAAACATGCAAGAAATAATATAATTCATAAAACCATAATAAAATAATACATTATATTTTATTAAATTAACGACATTTGTACATTTTAACCACTTAGATGTCACAATACACCATAACTGTAGTGATGGTATAATATCATCCATTCTCTATTAACCATAGAGTCTGATGTTGTTAGTAATCCTTGACAATTCTTGTAATGGGATGACATAAATAACCTCTCAAACAGATACCTGGCATGACCTGTCATGTACCTGATGTTCTTTCTCGATCCCCACAGGATGGAGACTAGTATCCAAGAATCAAAAAAATCCATAGGGAAATATTTTTTACAGCCTCAAGTAGAAAATGAAAGGAAACTTTATAGAATAGAGAAACATCATTAAAGATTAATATATTCCATAACATAAATAAGATAGTGAAAACCAAACAACTCAAGAGTAGAAGTAATCAATATGATTAGGTCTAGCTATAAATGATAAAAAATAGAAAAGAAGATAACAACTCAATGTTAAAGCATGGGAAGACTCACACCATATCACCATTGTCTACACAACTTAGCTAAAAGAAAAATTCAATGCCTCACTTCAACTCCTTTCCTTTTCCCTTGATCAAAATTTATATCCCAGAAAATCCATCATTAAATTGGAATTTAGAGTATGATCTAAAATTATTAGAAGGTTCGCACCTACATGTTCTATAAATATTCATTGTACAAATAACATGGGTATTCTCACTCAAAATAAAATATGGCATTGTAAGAAGTAAATATATTTTATCAAAATATTGGTAAATATTTACATTTTCTAACATTTCCCAAAAAAATGAATTTAGGTATATCACATTCTAGAAAAATTTACCTTATCATTTAAGAAAATCCAAACCAGTCATATATAATCCAAAATAATAAAAAACCAATCATTGTTAGAACACACTTGGAACTCAACATTCCAGGTTAACAGAAAACTCATAACACAACAAATAACTTGTGTACAAAAAGTCTATTGAGAACATACATAAGGAGAAGAGGAAAAACTATTAGTGGACCCCAATAATAATGACAACAACATGTCCATAGAACAACAGGTCTCGTGATAAGATTAAATATAATTGATAAAACCTCCCAATGGTAATATGGATTATAGACCCAATATAATATTATCACTCATATAACTAAGGCTTCCCATGTGAAACATTTCATAAATCATTTTAATTATTTGAAAATACAGATGTTATCATTTACCAAAAAATGGAAAAGAAAAAAAAGTATCCAAAATCAACTTATAGACACAAAAAACGAATTCCATTCTTATTTATAAATCAATTTTCAAAAAAATATTAATAATACGGTTCATTCAATACAAGCTAGTGATTATACCACCAACCATAACACTTATAGTCACACATACCCACAATGGATCCACCAATAAGAAGATCAATACAATGATAAAGGAGGCCAAAAATCGAACAATACATCTTATAATTTATTTAATTCAACAAAAATTGTTAGATGATAAGTGGAAAAAACTCATACCTCAATAACAAACACCCATCGTACCACATACAACAAAAAAATGGCCCCCAGAACCAGATCAGACAAATGATATAGAATGAAACAAGAAGAAACATCACCACATTTCAATGTATATGATAAAAAACAATGAAACTATCTGGATCAAATAAATGAGTAATAAAAAATTCTTTACACACCTAGAGAGGCGTAAACCAACCGCAATAGTGATAAATTTCTAAATGAATCAATATTGATTGAACTTAAACTCCCAAAATCACATTATAAGGGATTTGGGTCAAGATCCAAAGTATATGTGGACAAATGAATGATATTTTCATCTTATTGTCAATGTATAAGAAAAAACCACAATATTTACACTATGTATCATACCTTTAAACAGTGTGTAATGCACAGTGTCCTAATACACCCAAAAACCTATCATGTTTTTTATAAAAATACCTCATTTTAACACTACACTGATACTATTCTATACATGGAGTATACTATATCCACACTATGTTATAGGTTTGCGAATTCCACCCTACAGAACATACACTTCCGTTTAATTTAATTACATGGTGTTTATTTCTCCTTCATAGTGTAAATTATACATATTCTAACACACAAAAAAAACATTTTTATTCTCCATATTTTGTAGAAAAAATCACCACCATTACCACATTTATACCTGGAATCCATTAAATCAAACAAACAAACCTCACATAACATTAATTCATTTTTTTCAAGAAATGCTATCCAGCTTTGGGAGTCCCTAGACACACCCAATTCAAGAGGAAATGAACCGAAGTGAAGAAAAATACTTGAAATTGGTTTACAGGATGTTAAAAATTCTAAAATATAAAACTTTACATACCCTGTAAGTCATGTAGAAGAATAAAGACTAGTAAAGATTTGATGTAATTTCTCATTAATCAATGAATCATAATCCCATGACTCTTGAGATTCAAATCAATGATTCCATGACACTCTGACTAGGGGAATTGACTTCCCACCCAATACTTTTACATGAGGGTCAATAACCTTAACTAGATTATCAACAAAAGAATCATCTTCTTCTAACTCAATCTATTCACAAGATTTTACATGAAAGGAATTAGTATAATATTTCAGGATTTGTGATATGTAGAAAACATTATGATTGATTATTAATTGAAATGGAAATTCCAACCAATAAGAAACTTTCCCAAGCCTCATAGTGTCCTCAAATGGTCCAATATATCTATGATCCATCATTCTCTTTTACGCGACAGGATAGTGACCCAAATAAGGAAAAACTTTTAAAACATACCATTCATTTATATAAAACACCTAAGGATGGTATTATAGATCCATTTAAGACTTCTGTCGACGTTTTTCGTAATTCGACACTGTTGTATATATTTGATTCTTCGAGACATCTCTTGAACCAAAATTAGTCCCATTAAAGAATATTTTCCCGCCTATCCCCAATAAAAAGTCAACCTTTATAGAAAACCTAAAAATTCCTCAGAGGGATCCACTTTTACCGAAGAATAATAAAAATTATTATAATAAAACTCAATCAGTCCATTATTTCTATCCCATGATCCACCAAAATCCATGACATATTGAAGAACCATATCCCGTAGTAGTCTTAGGTAAGATCAAAATAGAAGATAATGTAAGATGTCATTTCACCTTAGTAAAGGAAGACTAAAACTTTTCATGTCAAATGAATTTTAACCCTTTTATAGTAAGAGTAGTCAATGATGACAACCAATTTTTGAAATCATTAATAAACCATATATAATATCTATAAAGACTAAAGAATCTATTAATCTCAATTATTTTATGTGGATATTACCATGACAAGTCAACATCTACCATCCCTGGATAAACTTGTAATACATGACCAGAAAATCCATTCCCTAAGTCCTTCACTTCTTGAATCCTTAATGTAAATTTTGTAATATTTCCACACAGATAGTGACTTCTTGGGACTTCAAAAAACAAACTCAAATGGTGCTTGTGTTCACGATCAGATATCAAGTAAACCAAAGTTTTATCCATGAACACTATCAGAAATCAATTGAGATACAAATGGAATATCGGATTCACCATATTCATTATAAATATAGGACCATAAGTCATATCAAATGAAATTAAAATATATTTGTAACATACATACCTTCTCTTAAAATCTTTCATTTTTATATTACACTCTTGAAAATTGATCTAATGAATACATTATTTAAGATCAATCATTGAAATCCACATTGCCCCCTTAACTGGTCAACCAATTCTTCATCATATGGAAATCAATATTTTTTCATAACTATTACCTAGTTCATCTAACGATAGTCCATGCACAATTGGTTTGAACTATTATCCATATTGGTAAAGACCAATAGGTATTCCCAAGGTGAAACCCTAGGGTGATTAGAAATCATTATCCACCAGATTTTTCAACTGAATCATGATCTCCTTCAGATCCTCTGGTTCCATATGATATGAAGGTATAAATATTATATATATCCATCGAACGAGGTTAATAAAAAACTATACCTCCATCTCTAGGGTAATCCTAGTTAATTACTCTGGTAAAACATTTTAATGACCCCAAAAATAGTTGGAAGATCAAAAATAGATTTAATTTCATCATCCTCAGCAGAAAGAGTAGAGAAGTATTTCTAGATCTCTGAGAATTATACTCTTACATGGTCATAAATCATATCCCACTCCACCTGAAACCCTTATTAGATCCAATTATCTTTATGAAGTTGGAAATTTCGATGATAACCTGAACCTTATCATGATGAGAACCAATCCAATCTATCTCGATGATGAAGTCAAAAAATATTAATCCTGAATAAGAAAATCATTGACGGACTCCACATCATATATTGATAGAACACAAGAAAGAAATAAAAAACCCCACACATTCACCATCCCATGAAGTTCCACTAACTACATAAAAATGTACATGATTTCCATTTGATGTTTAATTATTTCATCCAAATATATAGATATGAACAAGAGGAAATCACCAGTGTTAAGAAAATAAATCGCTAATAAGGATGCAATGATGACGGTACCTCTCACATTTACTAGACCTAGAACTACCTCCACTGGAAACATATCTACTACATAATGGGGCATTAGCCATGAGGCCAATATCTAGAGCCATGTAGTCCTTGAAGCTCCTGGTTGTGTCGCGGTAGCCTTCAGAATTGAAAATACCTAGCCATATCATAGAGTAGACATGGACTAGAAAACACTAAAGATAACCATAACATCCACAACTATTAAACATATGTTCATGTTCAGGGAATGAATATCTGGTGTGTCTGACCCCTCCCCTCTAATAACACGTAAAAGGAACAATAATATCTATAATTAGATGTTCCAAATAATCTTTTTATCAATAACCAATTCAACAACATCTATTTTGATCCTTCCACTTCCTCTTTTTCCTTGGGGTTCCACTAAATAATCCACAAGGCAGAAGAGATGGGTGGAATATATACCCTTTCCTAACATATTCAGTTATTCAAACAAAAACCGATCAAATTTATCTACATCGTTTAAAATATTCCTTATAAATACATATAATCTAATATCTAGTCACAAACATCATATTTGATTCTGAGATTTCAACTGACAAATATTTATAGCCTCTAGTGAAATAAAAACCAGGTCAGTAAACCGATTGTTGTATGATTACACCACACGTTCTATCTATTATAAATAGAGCCACTCAAGTGACTTCTCCATCATTAATAACTCTTGAAACAAAATCTAGAAGTACAGAGTCTTGAAACCCATTTAGTATAACCCCACATGCATATCATCATGTACCACAATATACCACCCCCTATTATTGTGTACCGTCTGTAGATATGTTACACACTACACCTGGATACTCTTAGGTGTGTCCAAGAATTCGAATTTTTGATGGTTCCTATTCAGAATGTCCTCCAGCAGTTGAGGTTCATTAATACCCTCAAAGGATGGAGGATTCTTAATTATGAACTCCATTGATCAGACCTCATATCCTCCAACTCCTATTTATACATCAACAACTGAGTTCTGGACATCTAGTATATTTTTTCAATAACATGAACTGTTTCCAAAAAATCCTTGATATTATTAGGATCCATCATAGTATATCATTATAGAGAATCAGTCTCACCCTCCTGGGGAACTCAAATAACACGTCTTGGAGTCATACATCATCACATCGAAACAATTGAAATGATGAAAAAACATAACAATATCAATTAAAAATATAAAATGAATAAAAAAATTGATATTCACATCATGAAATAAAATATGAGACACAGTTACCAAAATTCCATGGTACCTTTAGTCTTATCAGGGGAAGAGTTGGATAAGAACTCCTTGTAATATACCAATCATGTTTCAACTATCCCATCTCCAATCTATCAAATTTACCAAGATAAAAAATCATGAGCACTTAAAACCTTTTACACCAAAATGTACCAAATGGGCCCAAATAACCTCTCAAAAATGGTACCAAATATAACCCTTCACATATCGAATGGGAATTCCCAATCCCCATGGATTGGAAACTAGCACTCATGCATCAAATAACAACTAGAGAGAATATTATTTTCCAGTATGAACGACACCGTTGAACATTTACAAAATAGGGAAAAAAGTAGAAAATTTAAATATATTCCAAAAATTAAATATAATAGTGGGAACCAATGAACTGATGAATAGAAACAATAACTACATTCAGTTCTAAATACAAGGGACTAATAAAATAAGAAATAAGAAAACTACCCAATGTGATAGTGTGGGAAGACCCCCACCATCTCACCAATGGATATTTAAATAAGTTGACATGAAACCTCACCAACTCATTGTATCACCTATCCTTTCAATTCTTCGAAATACATAACCAGGTATACACACAAATGAACGGGTATGCAAGGTGTTAGATAGCGTTCTTTTTAGGGTCTCACCCAAGCATTCCATAAAAATTATTTTTACAGATAACTCATGATTTATTAGATTAAATAAAACATGGAATAATAAGTAGTAAATCATTTCTATCAAAATATTGATAAATATTTCCATTTTCTGAAAATTCCAAAAAAATGCAGGTATATCGATATAAATCTTAATTTCAATTATAATTTATAAAAATTCAAGGCATTTATATAAAATCTAAAATAGTTAAAATCCATGAATATAAAAATGAGTCTATGTAACAGAATAGTTTAGGAAATCAGAGTACTCATATGTCATTAAATAATTAGTCTACCCCATGTCCATATAAGACTGTCCCAAAGAGCAAAGGAACACAACATTAGTGAACCCCCAAAATGTCAAGATCATTTTCCTGCAATAACAATCCTACAATGAAGATAAAATTCCCATGTGAAAAAATCCTAATGGTTATTTGGACATTGGACCAATGTTAAACCTTACAGTTATGTTCACAATGCATCCAATGCGCTGCAATTCATTAATCATTTCAATTCATTGAAAATAACCCATTTTTAATTTACCAAAATCCATGGAAACCCCACCTTTTAATAAACAAATCCATATAAATACACACACATAAATCATTCCAAATTTACTTATTAAATAAATTCCAAAAAAAATAAGAAATATAGTTCATCAATCATGTTCTTGATATGAAACCTCCTACCTCAAAACATGATGTCTTACATTCCAAAAAAGTATCCACAAATAAGAAGATCACAACAATTATAATGGAGGCCCTAGAATAAACCTATGGTTCTTATAATTGATTCAATTCAATAAAATGGGTTGGAGGAGAAAATGAAACAATACATCCCTCAAGAATGAACACCCTCTAAAGAAAAACCAAAATAGATAATATCCCTTGAAAAAAGATCACAAAAAGTATCTTGAAGAAAATGAGATGAAATGTCAACGCGATTCAATGAATCCAACAACTAAATGCGATGATGATACCATGATTAATGAAATTATAAAACTTGATGTTTTCGTTGGCATGAGTGACACAAACCAATAGAAATGGTGATTAATCATCGAAAGAATCAATCTAGATTAAATAAAGACTCACAAAACTCTAGAGACGGTCTCTATGTTGAGAGAAAGAGGAGCTGATGATGAGTAAAAGAAAATTCCATCCATGAAACACTCTAAAATCCATCATTTTGGAATTTACATTATGTGTAATCATTTTACACATCGTGTAATAAATAAATCATTTGAAGGACATAAATTTAGAACATAAAATTATTTTTCTACCTTACAATTGGTGTTAATGAAAAATCAATATTTTTATGTTGAATGACATGTGATGTTTTCTTCACAAGGCTGTATTGATTCATCCTCCCATAACTTCAGTTCAAGGAACTCACTTTCCATTTTAATATGGGGTGTATAAGGAAAGTATTTATCAGAAAATAGTATATATAATTATTCTCAGTCCACTAATTCTAATTCCTCGTTGGGATTCATATTCTGGATTAGTCCACAAAATTAATGGATGCCCTAATAAATGATAAATTCAATATAACATATTAATTCTTTGAGAATAGGATTATATAGAATGTATTCTCAATATAATTAAGATCTTGTTTCACAATCAAGTTATTAAAAATACATTAATTTTTGGCATCATTTTCTATATAAATGACTCAATTAAAAAAATTACTTTCTTGGAAGAAGTATAAAATTATACACAATACAAGTTGTAGTCTATAACATAAGGAAGTTGTGTCAGTATCATTATAAGGTTCTCAACTCCAACTCCCGTTATACTATGAATCTAACTTGGTAAAGCTTTGAATTTTCCATTACAAATATTAGAGGTGTGATTCCACATATTTATAGATTTTGAATATAATTAAAAAAATTATGGACGAAGAAATGTAAATTAAAAGTCGTATAAAAATGTAAACTATATTATTTAAAAATAATAAATCATATATTTAATGTATATCATATCATAAATTTTTTAAATATTAATGTAGTCTATTCAAGGTTTATTTTTTATTATGTTCTCTAACATAACTAGTTATATTTTACATTATGAAATTATACAATTCTATAATAACATATATTCCAATAATTCACAATGGTTTGTATATAGAATGTGAATTAACAGAAACATTTCCCCTAGGATTATCAAACATGGTGTGTAGTTAGGAAAACATGCATTACATTGAATGTGAATCAACACGCTCTTTACTTTTCAAAAAAAATTATGATGATTACCTATACATAAAATTGCCTTTATTATTTTCCTAGATATTCATTCATCTGAATCCCAAAAAAACCAGACCTTAATCTAATACAAAATTTATAATCTTTATTCTCTAAAATGTATTATTACATGTTTTTAATATAAAAATCCAAAAAATAAACCTATAAATCATTATTACTAATGTATTTAAGAGATTGTTTTTAAAATTCATCAAAATAGAAATTAAAAAGCATGAAATTTATTTCAAACATCATATGGTGATCTTAAGTCCTTTTTTTATTTTATTTCGACAATCGATATACAGGGGACATATATAAATAAAATGGTGTACTATAAAGACTAGTAATGAAATAATTAGAGTAGAGAATGACTATGAAGTAGTGAATACGAGTCTAGATGCATATCATTATATCATAGAGAGAAACATCATATGAAAGGAATCATAAAATAATGTAAATAATATAAAAAAATAATAGAAGAAATAATATTTGGTGACAACCTAAAACATGACGTCATAACATTTATCATGGATCACTACCAATACAACATAAAAAAGTGTTCTAGTTAAATTTCCCATGTACAATAAATGATATCTCATTAGATGGAAACAATAACAAAATCATTGGGGGTTGTATAATTTTGGTCCCTCCTATCAGATCATAATATGTACTTGCATCATTATTCAACATAATAAAATCATACATTAGTCATATAACATGAAAACCCATCAAAATAATATTAGTTACATAATAATATCACAAGACATATACAAAGGATGTATCATAGAGATTTCCAAGTGACAAAGGAATTAATAATTTCATTTATTCTTAATTGAATAAGTAATATTAGTCCATATATTTATATTTTAAAATACGAGTGGTCAAAATGAAAATTTAAAAAAAAAATTGGTTTGGAAAGGTACCCCAGAACATATGTTTTATGAATGAGGTATAGAATATTTAGAGAAACTAAAATCAGTATGTTTTCTAAAAACCAAAGTAAAATATATTTGTTTTACATAAAATAATTAATTTTTTTAGTGAATCAAGAGGATTACAAACTCTTAATCGAGTGGTACATGAAATGATAAAAAATGTATATGTTAACATTTGATCAAGTTGTATTAAAATAATTAATTGAAATGAGAACCCAATAATTATATATATTACCATAAAAGTAACGGTATGTTAAAAATTTAAAATTTCTGAAGAAATTAAATTCGCAATATTAAAATAATTATTTTATTACAATATACAATGAAGTCTATAACTATAGAGAATGAGAAGAACCCTAAATAGAAAAGGGCTGTTTGGATGTTCCCCTACCACATTTCATGAATCACATTGTATGTGCATATAATGAGTTGAATTGCCAAAAAAACATTTATAAAATTATTTCTTTAGGATCATTTTAATGAATATTTAATTTTATTAATTACTATTTGTTATTAGATTTAATTCATTAATTGTATTGTTTTTCATCCCGTCAGCCAGTTGGGGATGTTTATTCAATTCCTCCAAAATGAATTTGGTAAATTGATCATGGGAAAAGGTCTTATAAAATAGTTTCATTATATAAGGAATTATACAGTTCTAAATTCACTATCATTATAGTGATACAATTTCTGTTTTTTAGAGATATAGGGACAGGCACCCTATATTGAACATAAAATAAAAAAAAACCATTTTGAGGATTATGTAGAGGGGGGTCACATACAATAAACAGACAAACAAATTAAAATAAGAAGAATGACCCAAAATTATAAAAAATGTTTTGATTGAATGAAGGGAACCAAACAAAAAAATAAGCATCAGAAAATATCTCATTGCCACCCGTCGCCCCTCCCGACAATGCAATAGATAAGTTGATCGATGATGATGTGTCACCCACTTCAAAATAGTTATGTTGTCATGGTCAAAAAACGAGGTAGAGGACCCCAAAACCCACACTAGAATATGTCAGGAGAACCATATGATAGGTTACAACACACCTATATCACTTTTGAAAAACCCACCCAACATAGTAGTAGGGAAATCCCCAAAATTTAAACCGGATACAACACAGAACAAGACAAAGAAGAATATTTAGGAAGTCAATGTAAAGGAACCAATCTATCTATGAGAGTATAAATAGATAATGATGGGTGTCAACACACCCATATAACCTTCAAGGTTCCCCACCTAATAGAAATTACAAAAAAGTGTGCTACATCATAATAAAATGAGAAATAAATTCTAAATCCCACCAAGACATCAACATCTAAACAAGAAAATAGTCCCAAAGAAAATTAAATCCATATTAGAAACCCATAATTGAAGCAGTTAATGACACTAGATTTGAACAATGTAAAATATCCCTCGTTGATTTGAAATTCTAATTCTTTTAGATCATCACCTAGATGTCGACCTGAATACCATCAGTATCACTATCTCACACGTACCCATCCATGCGAGCCCCTGTCATTGACATTCGGATCACCAGCCCATGCCTCTATCAACCCTCAATTGTCACCTAATTATTGACCACCATACACCAAAAATTCAATGAAAATTGAATCACAACCTGATCTTTGACCACTGACTCATAGGGGGAACTCTGGGAAAATTCCACCGATCATCAGAACATCGCTTCCGGAAAGATCCAGTAGCCCCCCCCCCCCTGCAAACACCGAATTTCATTGGGGTAACCATATAATAGACCATATCTATCCAAGAGGGAAACCATCATGACCATAATGAAACTGATGATGTTGATGATGAAACCAATTATTGAATAAGGAATCAAAGGCCTTCACGTAATATTTTAGTCTACAACATCCTCCAAATTTAAAAATATATATATAAAAGATACCACCACTGATCCTCTACCAATGAAATCGATTGGGGTTTCTTATCACTATGAGGGAACTCGAAGAACACTTGTAAAATAATAATTCTCAACCAAATATAGCAGAGCCATCCCCCCACATGTCTTTTCAATAGTTATAAAATTACATTTATTATCCAAAATTATGTAAAATTAGATGCAATGTCATTACATGCTTGTTTTTTTGTTTTTATAATTACTATTTTCATTTATTGATAATATCATTAATATAATTCACAATTTTTCTTTTTCAAATCTAAATAATTTAAAATATTCCCATTTATTACACCATATATGTATGGAATCTATAAAAATAAAATACATTCTATCTGGAAGTGGTGAATAGAACATAACACGAGTGACACTTTTTTAGAATGGATGAGGGGATGATAGATAATGAAAATTCCACTAACACAATAAAATATTAGTTTACTAATTATAATTATGTAAATATATTAGTATTGGTTAAATATATTTATTTGTATTATAAGAGTAAAATAGAATTTTAAATGATTAATCAGAAGTTATCACCTTACTTCTGGGGGAGACTCCATCTGTAAGTTGATCAGGCCTTTAATGGTTTGTCTTATGATGATAATGAAACTACTAGTATATAGAAAAGATTTTTGGGGTGGGGTATTGTTATAACTTGTTTGATATTAAAGTCTTATGGTTTGAGGATAAGTGGGGTTGTGAAGGGGGCCTTTTATAAGTGAGAGGAGTGGAATATTTATAAATACATATTTATTAATTTAAAAGGAATGTCATATTCAATTTATGTTGATCCAAAATTGAAAATTAATGGATATAATTTGAGTGGATGTTAATCCATTCCACTTTCTCTATTTTAATGATAATATTTTGTGAAGTTGTTCTATCTAATATATAAACATAACCCATTTACCTTATTTATACTTCATCATGGGAAAAAACAGTAACGGTAATTAACATATTTCTTTAAAAAATGAAATTGAACTAATTAACTAATTTATAAAACATCATTTGAATTACTAAATATATTTTCTCCATCAAATTAATAAAAGTGATAAGAATTATTTTTAATATAGTAACAAATAACCTAGGAAAAGATATTAGAAATAAATATTAAATTTTAAACTTATAATTAAATAAATACTATTCCCTTCAATGTAAAATACATTAAAAGTGTATTAATTTATCTATACATATATATTAATTAGGGTTCATTAAATTTATTATTCAGAATTGAAAAATTTAGTTTATTAAGATAAATATACATTATAAATATAAATATAAAATTTAAAAAAATGTATTTAATATATAAAATAAAACTATTCAAAAATAATAATTTGATTAATTGATTACCAAGAATTATTATTATTATTATTATTCAATTGATACATTTAATTTTATCTTTAAATTAAATATTCTGAAAATACAAAATTAGATAATGATAAAATATATTAATTATTACATACATATATCACACTGAAATGTTTTTAATAACCCATCAATACCAATAAATATATCTAGTGTTTTGATAGGTAATGGTGTTAATAGTCAGGGTGGATCCTTTGAGAATGGATCTCAATGTGATTTATTTGAGTTTTAAATTCTTATGTGAATGGTGTTTCTCAATTTTTACATATTCATGCTAATATTGGTCTTCTTCTTCAAGAAAATCTATGTGAGATTACCTACTTTTCGCGCTCGCAAAAATGTTCCTAATAATAAATATTTTACTTTATTGATTCATTTATATATTCTTTATATATTGATTTCATAATGTGGTTACATCAATTTATAGACACAAATATAAAATATTTTATAATTGTAACATTTAATACAACCAGTTTTATAAAATTAATAAAATATTTTTTTTATTAAGTTTAGTGGTTCATGTGACACGTGTTATTGGTCAATCAAAATTAATTTCAATATAAATATACAATAAAATGATGTTTTTTAACTATCCCCATTTATTCATCATGTTATTTTATGTATCCTACTAATTAAAAATAATTAAAAACTCACATGGAAGACTTTGAGCAGAAGGATTATATTTTAATATGTTTCCCACCAAGGGAATCACCGGTCCTCTTTCTAAATAAGATTGATCGTATCCTTTTAATTTTCATTCATTACATGAATCATAATGTGGGGAACATGTAGAATAAATATGTTATGTTATGAATTGAAGATATCCTTGTTCGTATTGAAGGATCTAGGTGGTTTTTTAAAATTAACCTCTGGAGAGGATACCCTGAAAAGAGGATGAGATAAGTATATATTTCAATTAACACAATAGTTAAGGTAATTTGGATTATTTTTATATATCGTTGAATCATACTAATTCCCAAGTTATTTTCCTTTCCCGAATAAACCAGATCTACCACAATTATCATGAGACTCTTCAGGTTCTCTTTTTAGATTGTCTTTTGGATTTTTCCAAGATGAGTAATGGTCATGAGGACCTCATTGATATTTTTTAAGTACCTTGAAATAGAATCTCTTATATTCTATGTTTTATAATTGTCATTTATGGAACTTGTAGGTGAAATAGTTTTGGCATCTTGTGTCTAAGAAGGTTATCCTCATGGATCCTAATAATATTTTAGTAGTAAGGTATTTATAAATTCCAATGAATTTTTTAATACTATACTATTTTTATCTTGATAGACACTACACGTAGTATATATGTAATTTCTAAACGTTAACATCCCAACTGATGGATTTTCTCTATAAAGTATTGAAAATAAACATGGATGAGAAATGAGAGAGATCAATTGGGGAGTTAAAGTTGTGGTTGATGTTTACTTATATATTGATAGTTCTCATTCATATTAAAGGATAGGTCTTGTATTATTATTCCATGTGTATGATTTCATAGTGTTTATTGACGCATTAAGATCATATAGTATATTAAGAATATTTATAGTTATTTGCAGAGAAGAAAATTAATTGTTCCAAATTTCTTATATTAGTTGTACATATGCATTCATTCAAGGTTGGGTTCCATGAAAATTTTAGAGAGATGTTTATGGAATATTCTGATCAAAAAATTCAAAATAATATTTTACCACATAGCGATTGGAACTGTTGATACAGATATTTGATGGAGCATCTCTATGATTTTGAATTTAATTTAGAATACATTCCCAGTAAATGATACATGATGACAGATTTGTTGTGAAAAAAATTATTATGTGGAGATGAAAAAGAATCAAAAGATAAATGAAACTAAATTGGAATAATTATTTTGTTTTATATTAGTTCCTATGAGGGGGTGAGTAGGAATTGTTTTCTACTTTAAAGGATGAAACTAATTTTATTTATTTGTTCTATCCTGATAAACTATAAGACTGTGACTATTAGTGTATTTATAGAATTCTTATTGCTGGATAGACCTGATGTTTTGTGTTTAGGTTTCTCGATAGATTCATTTGTTTTAGAAATAGAATATTTATTACATTTTATTTTAAGAACGAAATAATAGAATTTTGGAATGTCCTATAATGATATGTGCCCTCCCAATCTATTAAATTTCCAAATTTGGTTTGATAGAGGAGATTTATGAGAGGTTCTAGGACTTCTCAATGGAAGATGGAGGTGAAGAAGAACTAATTAATGAAATAATGATTTCTTAAGTTTATTAAGTGGCATTTAGTGGTGATTCATGGCTTGTCTGAGGCCGATTCATGATGTGTATCATTTTAGGAAAAATGATAAAAATATGACACATTTTATTCTGAACATGGACCATAAGTATTACATGATGTGAAAAGGGGTTACACATCATATTAATCCTGGATGTAGTTTAGCACATAAAGTTATTTTTGAAATAATTTTCATTCATTACACAATGGATTCGTCTTTCTATAATTTTTCGTGAACCCAAGGCACCCATAGGATTTCATCAATCCCTCTTCCTCACTCATTGATCAGTTCGACATGGTAGTATTTCATTAGTAATCTATGGCAATACCTATTTTCTTCTTGGTAGATTTTCTTCCATTAATATCCCAAGGATTCATTGTGTTGATGTTTTTATGATTTGGGGTGTCCGGTGGGTTGTGGTTTTATATTATTTTGTTATGTAATAGGTTAATTTATGGTTTTAATGGGGTTCTTGTGGTTCATGTGTTTTCTTCTTCACCCTGCTGTGCATAGTGAGTCAGAAAGATTCCTTGAGGTAGGGAATCCCTCATTTATCATTATTATGTACCATGCATGAGGGGTTTTATTTTTTTATATATGGATTATAGTGGTCCTATAATAATAAAAGATAAATAATTCATTAAATTGAAATTTTATGTGGTAAATCGTGATTGATTTTCATGTTTTTACACCATTGATATTATATTTGATATAGTGGATTGTACAGTCTTGTGGCCTCGGTAAAATATTTTATCATTCGAGAGTTTTTTTATTGCAGATGATATGTTTTGTGGCTATTAGGCATGTATTGATTGTGGTGATATCACTCTAAAATTGAAATTTATTATCCGCTTTTATTTCACTAATGAAATATTTTACCAAGGATTATGCGTTGTGTGATTAAACCCCTAAAATAAAGTGAAATGTGCTAAAATACCCTTTTAAAATCTGTAAAATGATCTTGATGGGGTTGCGATGTTTGGATTTGATTTTTGTATGATTATGTTTTGTTGGGAATATGCAGATGATGGTTTTTGGGTTGTGATATTCGGGTGGTGAGGTGGTTTGTGGGTCATTCTTTTGGGGTGGTAATTTGGTTTGTTGGATGTGATTTTTTGGAGGTAATGTGGTTTTTGGGTCATGATTTTTTGGTATTGAGGTGGTTTATTAGACATCATTTGGGGGGGATGAGTTGGATTCTGGACAATGATTTGGGATAGTGATGTACCGGTTCCTTTGTGATAAATTTTAATGTACTGATGGATTAAATGGTTAATAATGATTGAAATGGCATGGATTGGATTGGTTGATGGGATGAAAATTTTTAATGAATAATTCAATGGTGGGTTGTGTGGTTAAATTTGGTGGCTTCTATATAATAGAAATAATTAGATGATAAAATTAAACTGGTTTGAAATGTGAATATGGATCATAGATTGTTTTATGGTGTAATTCATTTAGAGGTGATAGTAAAGGTGAATGTTTTATGAGTAGGTTTTTTTTGAACTTGTAGTTTGGGACTGAGTGTTTGATATGATATATATATATACACACACACACTTATATATTATTTTTATTTTGATATACACCCAACTCTCATCGATCACTATATGCCGATAGCAACACAGTCACAAAATGGTGTATTTTCCCAACATCTGGTGAGTAGTAAGGATAACTAGGTAGCCATCATTTCCTTCCCCCTCTTCCATGCGAGGTATGTGTTGCATAGGATGTTATGTTTGAAGGTCATTTATTTCATTATATTGTGGTTTTGATAGCCCAGGGGTTTGCAGGCGAGGTGTGACCATACTTGTAGGGTGGTGGCATTCATATGTTTAGGCATGATGTGATATGATCAAGCTTGTGAGTCATGTTTTTGTGGGGTGATTCATCGTTAGAGTAGGGAATGGGGTTATTGTCTTATATTCTCACAATACCCTAATAATCTAGTTGTTATAGTGGTTGTGTTGTGGCCAAAGTGTTTTCAGGTAATATTTGTTATGTCCATGCTTGTGGGGCCGCGAGCCTAGGAGTATGTAGGAAAGGGGTGTTGGGACCATTCTTGTGGGGTGTTGTTGTATACGAATGAGATCGGATCTCTAGCACATAACATTTTGGGTTTGAGTGTGGCGTATCTGTGGGAATGTGGTGAAAGACACCCTTATTGATTTGATTTCTATTATATTATATTACATTGTTTATATAATATGGTGAAAATGCCTTGGTTAGGTTGGGATGATTAGTACACCTTAATAGGTGTTGTTTTTTTTCTGATTTTTTCTCAAATGTGTTTTAGAATTCTTTTTTCTCATGTGCATCTGAGACTATGGTGTTTCCTACTATGTATACGTGTATGGTCACCCTATGTTTATAGCGAAATTTTCAAGTTTCCAGGAAGATTACATAGACCATAATATAAATTTCTAGCTCAAAACATTGGATAGTTATTATGTCACTACTTTGACGTTACTTTTGGGTATTTACATTGGATACCTTTATCTATATAAGTTCTAATTATACATGAATGTGGGATGGTTTTGGATTTCTTTAATATAATTTCATAGATTTGTCTAGGGATGACTTATCTTATCTCATTATCCTATTAATATAATAGAGAGAAATGCATCCCATACATGATATTTTAAAACACGTGATTATAGATTCCAAATCATGGCCTCCTAGAGGAAAGAATAACAGGGTCATTATCTCTATCCCCACATTGTGATAAATTTGGAGGGATGGGGTCATGAAAAAAGTGGTATCAATGGGGAGTTTGAGAGATAAGATAGATTTTGGAGTTAGGCACAATGATGATTGCATGGGGGGTACGAAAGTAGTTTTAGTTGGCCTTGGGGAATGAAATAGGCTAGGGAGACCTTTTAGAATAATGAAATTTAGGGCCCCATGATCCAATTCACTCCTCAGATCTTACTAAACGACCAAGTGATTTGGACCTACTTGTAGGTAAGATATCTATGAAAGGTACATGAATCAGATGACATGTTTTCTTGTATTAATTTGGTTATTTTGGGAAGGATAAAATCAATTAAATGAGTTTAAATGAATATTAATAAAATTTCACCTGAATGGTCCTAGGAAGTTATTGGTTACCTTCCAGCAAGAGTTCATGTTCATCATTTGTGTGTGGCTCAAGTAGTTGAGGTTAAAAAAGCTAATATAGATGATATTTAGAGATTTGATCTAGTTGAGGGGATTGATCATTGGGAGAGAATATTTCATTCCTTCTAGAGGAATCCATTGTGAATGTATATGGGAAGTGTTTTTGGCATTGAGAAATATAGTTGGATGGAGGATCGCAAGATCATATGTAGTTTTATCTAATCCCCAATGCAGTATTGGCTTTTTTGTACAATTATTCAGATCTGGGGATCTTCATGTCTGTGGTGAACAACGTATGATAAAGATCGTATAGAGGAAAACGTTTTGAGGGTTGACGTCAAGAATGACGTTTCAGTTTATTTCTTTTCTTCAATATTTATGAAAGTAAAATAGTAGGTGATTCTTCCACTAAATAAGGGATTCGTGTTAGCAAGGGAACCAGGATTAAATTTCAGGAACCTTATTTGTTTTTTCCCTAATATTTTTCTAGATGATTAGTATCATGATATATGTACTTAGGAAGAAATATATTCTTCTTTTTAGTATACAGTTACTCATTTAATGTTGTTGACGTATCTGGAGGATCCAAATAAGGTGGAGGTTAATTAGTAGATACACTCACGAGAAGGTTAGTTGTGGGAGGAGAACCAAAATGGTTCCTCAAGGATAATAAATGTCAGTGGAAGTTCTCAGTCACTAGAAAATTAGAGGTTTTGACAAGAATGGATCTGACCTCAGCAACTTCTTTTCTAGCCTTATGGGGCCAATGGAATAAATCATTTTCCAAGGAGTTTTTTTTTCAGTTTTTTTCATTGTGTGGTTCAAGGGAATTTCTATAATATGTTCCCAATCATTCCCGATCCTCATTTAAATGGATGTGGGCAGGTTCAGTGCAATCTATATCATATGTTTCTAGGGATAACGTTTCAGTGGTAGGGGAAGCATGGTTATGCTCCTCTATCGGGGGGGATAGAGTAGGTAGAGGCTGACCTAAGAATGTTCCTCACATTCAGGGTCCTTGAACCGAGCCTGTAATTGTAGTTGTTCGTCCACAAATGGGTAGAGGACCATGGCATTGTAAGTTTCCCACAATGAGGATAGCATTTCTAGAGGGTCAATACATTTTTTGAGATATGATTTGTTTGTTTAGTACCTGTTTTTGTGCGAAGTTTGATTCATGATCTTCACACACCATTTCATAACCCACTATATCCAATTATATTAAACTAGTCATAGAGAGAAATAACATTCCCCGGGTATTTACTCTTTCATTTGGAGGAAAACAAGTAGGTTTTATTGGTTTTTAGGCTATAGATTGATGATGTGGCTGCATTAGTCTAGTGGGGATCTATTTGTGATACTAACTTATAAATACAATGGTATTACTGGAATCAGTTGGTTTTATTTTATACATGTTGTTATCAACTAGTTATAGAGGAGAGTCTTGTTTTTTATTGTGGGTGACAAACTTGTGGTTTTTGTTGGTGAGTATAGATTTTAGGTGGTCATTCTGTATGTGGAGAAACTTCATTACTTGTTGGCTAGGATTTTTGTTGTATTAGTGGTGGTTATGATATTATAGGTTCTTGGGGTCATTGGGGATATCCTGTACGTTTCTTCAAATGAGGTTGTCATGCTTCCCCCTCAACATGATTTTATATTGTGATAAAATTTTATCAGTGTGATTTTATGATTTTGAAGGGTCCTTATGTAAAGACCCGTAAATTTCAAGGAAATTTTTTTCTTAATTTTCTTTGGAATTTTACAAGAACGCAATTTCTGACGGCACCTGATTCCGAGGCCTAGTGTGCCCGGAATCATTTTCCGAAGTTTGGCTCGGGTACGTTCAGTGAACGGACGAGCGAGTTTTTCTAACTTTTGAACCGGTGCCCGGAATCAAATTCTGAGGGCACCGATGAAATCACAGCGCCGGTATTCGCCTAGAAACGCTTATTCCGGAGTTGCGTTTGCTCGGGTGTGGTTTTTAATTTTCGGGCTTAATGTTGAGAAATAAAATAATTTTGTGACAACTTTATTTTATTTCACTTAAGCCACATGGAAGCCACTTGAAGCCACTTAAAGGCGGCTTGAACTGAGTTGAACCGGATAGTATGCTATCCAGAAATATCCTACCCCCTTGGTAGGATATTTGTGAGGTGGGGCCCACATGAGCCCCACCGTTTCATTCCGCTATGAAACGCACCCGCGAAAACCCGTCTTTATGAAAGTCAACTGACGCGTTTCTTAAAATCTTAACAGACCATTTAATTGGGCGGTTTATTTCGTGAATTAAATGGGCTGTTTCTTTCGTTGAATTAATTCAAGGAATTGATGGATCGTTTCTTAACCAGCTTTCATTTTTTTGGCGTAATAATAAAATAAGACCAACCTTTTTCTTTTGGAGGATTACTCATTGAGAAAGGATCCTTGAACCTTCAGCCTCTTCGCGAAGAACGCGAAGAACTCCGAACCCGGAAATCGACGACACGACGCCGTGATCCTCGACGCCGACAACGTTCTTCTGCGACGTCTCTTCCTCCGTGACGGATCTTCGATCGGTTGCTTGAGGTAAGAGTCTCGGACCTTCCTTTTCATCTCCTTCATGGTTCTTAAACAAAACACGGATTTAATTAATTAAATTAAAACTGTTGTTTCATGGTGCGTTGAGTTCGCCGACTCAACGCCGTGTTCCGCGACGACGCGACGCCCTTCCGCGACGACGTGACGATCTCCACATTCCGCGACGAGCAGTTTCCACGAAGAACGCTCACGCGTGACGACTCCGAGGTAGGGATTTTATATTTTTGGAAATACCCCTCATATTCCCGTGAACATTCTTTAAAATTTAAAAAACCGGAATCAAAGAAACAATTTTATTTTATTAAAATTGTTGGTTCATGTGTTGAACATTTTATTTTCTCCCGTTGATTATCTCTAACGCGGAGGGTGCAGGCCAAACGAACAGGGCCCGACGACCCTCCGCCTTTCTTCGTTTTGTGCGGATTTGGCGGGCGATGACGGAACGTGTCGCAACGGATGTTTGATGATCCCTCAGTAAAGAACGGAACCCGGGAGGAACAACGGCGCAAACGGGATGGAAAACGGGCCACCGGAGCGACTCCGGCGGCCTGCGGAAGTCGGTGGCGGCGCGGCGGCGCCGGCGGCCGGAGGCGGCGGCACCCCGCGGGTGTCCAGCGCGACACCCCGCGGGTGTCCAGAGCGGCACCCCGCGGGTGTCGCGGGGTTGTCACGCGGCGCGTCCGGCTGTCTAGCCGACACCCCGCGGGTGCCGCGAGGGTGTCACGCGTGGCGGCGGCTTTCCCCCCGTGTCGGCCGCTCGGCCGAGCCGAGCCGGACCGGCCCTAGCCATCCGACCCGGTTCGAGCCAACCAGGGGGGTCGGGCCGGGTCGGCCCGGGTCGGCCCGGGCCCGGACCCCCCGTCTTTGGACGACTTTCGTTCAAACGCCCGTAACTTGAGCTACGGGCCTCCAAACCACTCGCCGTCAGTGGCAACACAATCCTTGGAGCGAGTCGGTCGTTTCGGTTTATCGCACTCAATGTTTCGGAATACTTTGGGTTCGGCCGGGTTGGTTCGTACATGAAACCAACCGGGCCCTCGGAGCGGAAATGCTCATATCTTGAGCTACGGACGTCTGATTGACGTGCCGTCAGCTTTGTTAGTTTCCTCTTAGTGAGACGGATCTTTTGGCTCACTCCGCCCGAGGTTTGGACGCAAGTGGAGTACGATCGGGTTGGTTTTGCCTTAAAAACCAACTGGGCCCCTGGGACGAAAAAGCCAATAACTCTCAGACCGGGCGTCTGATTGACGCGCCGTCTATTGCTTTGAGTTCCTCTTGATGAGACGGAACTTTTGGCATCCTCCGCCCGAGTTTTGGATGCAGATGGATAGTGGCCGGGTTGGATCTCACTGAAATCCAATCGGGCCCCTAGAACGGAAAAGCTGATATCTTTCAGACCAGATGTCCGTTTGACGAACCGTCAGCGGCGTTGGTGATCACGTTGAGAAACGGTCCCTATGAGTATTCCCTATGAGTGTTCGGGGTATATTTGAGTTACGGCCGGATTGGATCGCACACGAAACCAACCGGGCCCCTAGGATGAAAAGGCTAATAACTCACAGACCGGGCGTCCGATTGACACGCCGTCTATTGCGTTGAGACCCCTATGACGAGGTGGTCCTTTGAGATACTTCCTTGCGGGACTTTGTGATACTTGGAGTATCGACCAGTAGCTCGTGGATCGGACCCTCCCGGAGACGAGCGAGCGGAGCACGGAGACCGTGTAGCTGACTGAGACCCGACGACTGCTGATCAAATGACTCGGTGTGTTATAGAGGTGCGCTTGGTTGTAGCGGCACATGGGAGTGTTTGGTTGTAGCGGCAGACCCACGACAGAGGTGCACTTGGTTGTAGCGGCACACGTGAGCGCTTGGTTGTAGCGGCAGACCCGCGACAGAGGTGCGCTTGGTTGTAGCGGCACAGGGGAGCGCTTGGTTGTAGCGGCAGACCGACGACATAGGTGCGCTTGGTTGTAGAGGCACACGGGAGCGCTTGGTTGTATCGGCAGATCCACGACAGAGGTGTGCTTGGTTGTAGTGGCACACGGGAGCGCTTGGTTGTAGCGGCAGACCCACGACAGAGGTGCGCTTGGTTGTAGCGGCACAGGGGAGCGCTTGGTTGTAGCGGCAGACCCACGACAGAGGTTCGCTTGGTTGGAGCGGCACACGGGAGCGCTTGGTTGTAGCGGCAGACCCACGATAGTGGTGCGCTTGGTTATAGTAGCACATGGGAGCACTTGGTGGTAGAGGCTGGCCCACAATACTCGATAGGTGGAGTACTACAGTAGTCTTAAGTTAGTGGGCAGTACCTCAAAGTTGTGACAGGACCACTGTACACTCCAGAGGCGGAGCTCTTCAGCAGTTACAGTTTCGATGATGAAAATCCTGTTTTGAGCTGAGACTTTTGACCTTGTGTTTTTCACATGATTGAGATGGCTTACTTGATAACTTAGGTATATGTATGGGCATATATCTAAGTAGAGGTTATCTGTTGAGATCTTCTTGTGGTTATCCTTGTTGGTTTTAGTGAGACCTTGAGGGTCTCGGGGTCCCTACTGAGTATCGATATACTCACCCCTGCACGGGCTATGCCCGCACTACGTTGTGTTGGTTGCAGACGACGGACATCGTTGATCGTGGCTGAGGCTTGCAGAGCAGGACGGTACCTGGTGGTGTACCACTGGGCGGGACGTGCTCAGAGCGGACGGCGGGACCCGAGGAGCATTGGAGCTATCTGTACCCACCCTTTAGGTGGGATTTCCAGTGGACAGCTCGGTGTAGCGGCTTTTACATTACAATTGCTGTTTTCCCTTTCGAGTTGTACTTTACTTTCAGTTGGGTTTGTATACTGGCCCATTTACTTTTCCGCACATCAGTTGTACTCTGTTTTTACTTAGTGTTTACTTTTCCACCTGCTTACTCTGTGGTGCTTGTTTACTTTACAAAGGCAATGCCTTCCCTTTTTACCGGGATTTACGCCTTGGTGCTAGTCGCCAGCCCCTGGGCTATGGAAGGCAGGCTTGGGGTAGTCACGGCATGGGCCCCGAGGACGGGTCGTGACAATTGGTATCAGAGGCGGTCCGTTCTACCATAGACTCTGATCTTTCTTCTATGTGATGCAATAGTGTTTTGCGTATTGGGTGTGGTTATCAGTCCAGGGAGTCCAGTGTTGGTGCGGCGGCCGACGTATCCGTATACCAGAACCCTGACTTCTGATTTCCGACTTAATTCACGAAAACAATGATTGCATGTGTGTTTCAAGTTTTCTTTGTGATTACTTGTGTCAGCTCACCAGTTATACTGTCCTGATCGTGGCACACTTGTTTCCTTTTCAGGATGGCCCCACGACGACAGCTAGCTAGGATTCCGAGTGATGTGCGTGGCGAGAGCCCAACGAGCGTCGAGGACTCGGTACAGGGCCCTTTGACAGATGAGGCACCGGCGGTACCTATACCCGCCGAGGCACCGATGCTACCAGCCCCAGCCGCTGATGATGCACGTCGCCTTAGTGCATTGCATGAGTTCCAGCGCCAGCGACCGCCTAGGTTCCGCGGGGAGACGGACCCTCAGGCCGCCGAGGACTGGCTGGAGGCAGTTGTCCTAGTTTTCAGATTTTTGAGGACACCTGCAGACCTCATGGTGATCCTCGCAGCGAGTCTCCTACACGTGGCAGCAGACAGATGGTGGAGCTTGATGCTCCAGGTGCACGACAAGGCGTCTCTCCTCTGTACGAACTTTGAGAGCATCTTCCGCTCTAAGTTCGTCCCAGCCACCCTCCGAGCAGTTCGCATCCAGGAGCGACTACAGCTGCGGCAGGGCAGCATGTCAATGGACCAGTACTCGGCGAGATTTACTGATCTCTCGCGCCACTCCACAGATATGGCACGAGACCCGATCTTCCGGGCCCGGACCTTCGAGCAGGGACTGAGGCATGAGATCAGGGCTTCGATGATCTCCCTCAATATTCCGACTCAGGTTGGGGTGTTGGAGCGAGACCTCTTAGTGGAGAGTTTCCTTGCTGAGCAGTCTCCAGCAGCAGGACCCACCACTTACCGGCATGCGGCAGAGTCTTCTGCAGCGGGCAGTAGACGGATGACGTAGGGGTCCAAGAGGACTGTACCTACAGGTGGTCGACAACATGACTCTGGATCGTTTTCGCGAGGCACTCGGGGTGGGCAACGACTTGCCATGAGAGGGCAGTATTACTCCTGCGGCGGGGTTGGTCACATGTCTCGTGACTGTCCGACCCGCCATACGGATGACCAGCAGATGAACGAAGGACCCCACAGGCAGAGGCAGAGGTTCGATCAGGGCGGGCCGCAAGGAGCAGGCGGCCAAGATAGGGGAGTTGGTCGTGCAGCTGGAGGTGGACGGCTCTTTGGGGTGTTGCCACCACCACCACCAGGCGGTCCACCCCCGACTGCAGGGGACAGGAGGACATGGGAGAGCTAATCTTCAGGCAGTTGAGGCCTACGATCATGGGGCTCCGGGAGCAGATGGACATGAGCGGGACTAGCTCCAGACCTAGAGACTTTTGTTCATGTTGCTTCTAGTTTTTTTGATGCATGTTTGTAGATGCTTTGTGTCTTTGTACTTGAGCTGCAGTAATAAAAGTCAACTTTTTCTTGTGGCATTTACTTCCCTGTCCTCTCTTGTGTTGTTACTAAGAGTTTTTGGTTTAGACCGTTGACTTGACCCTCACTTGAGAAGTATCTACTGGAAGAGGCCTAGTTACCACACACTGATGCCGACAGTATGACTCAACCCTTGGAGGCGAGAGTAACGGTTGGATCTCTTTGTAGTAGCATCGAGGCCTTACGACGTCATCCTTGGTATGGGTAAGTATCATCCATGTCGAGTTTGATAGTATTAGGCAATGAATGTGGTTCATCCAGGGGATGGGACCAGATTTCTATTATCGGCAAAGAAGAAATTTTGCAGCTCTTGTGGGACCTGAGATGGTCCAGGTCATCCAGGGGCGGATGAGTACAGCTCAGAGCCGGTAGAAGCCTTATTCTTACAGGAGGCGGAGACCACTAGATTTCGAGGATGACGACCACGTCTTCATGTGGGTCTCACCTCGACGTGGTTTACGGAGATTTGGCCGAGGCGGCAAGTTGTCTCCACGCTTCATCGGGCCTTTCCAGGTCATCAGCAGGATTGGCGAGGTGGCTTATCGCCTGGCTCTACCACCTCAGTTTCACCAGGTGCACGACGTCTTCCACGTATCTCAGCTGAGAAGATACGTGCACGACCCGACGCACTTCTTTGAACATGGGGAGCTAGACGTGGATGATGGGGCGACATTTACGGAGGTCCCGGTGGGGATAGAGGATCGACAAGAGCGGGTCCTACATGGACGATCGATTCCTCTTGTGCGCATCAGATGGCAGCACGGGAACCTCCAGGTAGCACATGGGAGCGGGAGGCTCAGATGCGTGCTCAGTACCGCCTTTGTATCCCTAAGTTTGTGGGGAATCTTTACGGGGACGTAAACCCTGTGGTGGGAGTAATGTAAAGACCCGTAAATTTCAATGAAATTTTTTTCTTAATTTTCTTTGGAATTTTACAAGAACGCAGTTTCTGACGGCAACTGATTCCGAGGCCTGGTGTGCCCGGAATCATTTTCCAAAGTTTGGCTCGAGTACGTTCAGTGAACGGACGAGTGGGTTTTTCTAACTTTTGAACCGGTGCCCGGAATCGAATTCTGAGGGCACCGATGAAATCGCAGCGCCGATATTCACCTAGAAACGCCTCTTCCGGAGTTTCGTTTGCTTGGGTGTGGTTTTTAATTTTCGGGCATAATGTTGAGAAATAAAATAATTTTGAGACAACTTTATTTTATTTCACTTAAGCCACTTGGAAGCCACTTGAAGCCACTTAAAGGCGGCTTGAACTGAGTTGAACTGGATAGTATGCTATCCAGAAATATCCTACCCCCTTGGTAGGATATTTGTGAGGTGGGGCCCGCACGAGCCCCGCCGTTTCTTTCCGCTAAGAAATGCACCCGCGAAAACCCGTATTTATGAAAGTCAACTGACGCGTTTCTTAAAATATTAACAGACCATTTAATTGGGTGGTTTATTTCGTGAATTAAATGGGATGTTTCTTTCGTTGAATTAATTTAACGAATTGATGGATCGTTTCTTAACCAGTTTTCATATTCGTTGGCGTAATAATAAAATAAGACCAACCTTTTTCTTTTGGAGGATTACTCGTTTATAAAGGATCCTTGAACCTTCAGCCTCCTTCGGGAAGAATGCGAAGAACGCGAAGAATGCCGAACCTGGAAATCGACGACACGATGCCGTGATCCGCGACGCCGAAAACGTTCTTCTGCGACGTTTCTTCCTCCGCGACGGATCTTCGATCGGTTGCTTGAGGTAAGAGTCTCGGACCTTCCTTTTCATCTCCTTCGTGGTTCTTAACCAAAACACGGATCTAATTAATTAAATTAAAACTGCTGTTTCACGGTGCGTTGAGTTCGCCGACTCAACGCTGTGTTCCGCGACGATGCGACGCCCTTCCGCGACGACGCGACGATCTCCACATTCCGCGACGAGCAGTTTCCACGAAGAACGCTCACACGCAACGACTCCGAGGTAGGGATTTTATATTTTTGGAAATACCCCTCCTTATATTCCCGTGAACATTCTATAAAAATTAAAGAATTGGAATCAAAGAAACAATTTTATTTTATTAAAATTGTTGGTTCATGTGTTGAACATTTTATTTTCTCCCGTTGATTATCTCTAACGCAGAGGGTGCGGGCCAAACGAACACGGCCCGGCGACCCTCCGCCGTTCTTCGTTTTGTGTGGATTTGGCGGGCGATGACGGAACGTGCCGCAACGGATGTTTGATGATCCCTCAGTAAAGAACGGAACCCGGGAGGAAAAACGGCACAGACGGGAAGGAAAACGGGCCACTAGAGCGGCTCCGGCGGCCCGCGGAAGCCGGTGGCGGCGCGGCGGCGCTCGCGGCCGGAGGCTGCGGCACCCCGCGGGTGCCGCGGGGTTGTCACGCGGCACCCCGCGGGTGACGCGGGGATGTCACGCGGCGCGTCCGGCTGTCTGGCCGACACCCCGCGGGTGCCGCGGGGGTGTCATGCGTGGCGGCGGCTTTCCCCCGCGTCGGCCGCTCGGCCGCTCGGCCGAGCCGAGCCGGACCGGCCCTGGCCGGGCCGGGCCGGGCCAACCGGGTCGTACCCGACCCGGTTCCGGCCAACCAGGGGGGTCGGCCCGGGTCGGCCCGGGTCGGCCCGGGTCGGCCCGGGTCGGCCCGGGCCCGGACCCCCCCGTCTTCGGACGACTTTCGTTCAAACGCCCGTAACATGAGCTACGGGCATCCAAACGACTCTCCGTCAGCGGAAACGCAATCCTTGGAGCGAGTCGGTCGTTTCGGTTTATCGCACTCAAAGTTTCGGAATACTTTGGGTTCGGCCGGGTTGGTTCGTACACGAAACCAACCGGGCCCTCAGAGCAGAAACACTCATAGCTTGAGCTACGGTCGTCCGATTGACGTGCCATCAGCTTTGTTAGTTTCCTCTTAGTGAGACGGATCTTTTGGATCACTCCGCCCAACGTTTGGACGCAGGTGGTGTACGATCGGGTTGGTTTTGCCTTAAAAACCAACCGGGCCCCTGGGGCGAAAAAGCCAATACCTCTCAAACCGGGCGTCCGATTGACGCGCCGTCTATTGAGTTGAGTTCCTCTTGATGAGACGGAACTTTTGGCATCCTCCACCCGAGTTTTGGATGCAGATGGATAGTGGCCGGGTTGGATCGCACTGAAATCCAACCGGGCCCCTGGAACAGAAAAGCTGATATCTTTCAGACCAGACGTCTGTTTGACGAACCGTCAGCGGCGTTGGTGATCAAGTTGAGAAACAGTCCCTATGAGTATACCCTATGAGTGTTCGGGGTATAGTTGAGTTACGGTCGGATTGGTTCGCACACGAAACCAACCGGGCCCCTAGGACGAAAATGCTAATAACTCACAGACCGGGCGTCCGATTGACGCGCCGTCTGTTGCGTTGAGACCCCTATGACGAGGTGGTCCTTTTAGATACATCCTTGCGGGACTTTGTGATACTTGTAGTATCGACCAGTAGCTCGTGGAGCGGACCCTCCCGGAGACGAGCGGGCAGAGCACGGAGACCGTGTAGCTGACTGAGACCCGACGACTGCTGATCGAACGACTCGGTGTGTTATAGAGGTGCGTTTGGTTGTAGCGGCACATGGGAGCGCTTGGTTGTAGCGGCAGACCCACGACAGAGGTGCGCTTGGTTGTAGCGGCACACGGGAGCCCTTGGTTGTAGCGGCAGACCCACGACAGAGGTGCGCTTGGTTGTAGCGGCACAGGGGAGCGCTTGGTTGTAGCGGCAGACCCACGACAGAGGTGCGCTTGGTTGTAGCGGCACACGGGAGTGCTTGGTTGTAGCGGCAGACCCACGATAGAGGTGCGCTTGGTTGTAGCGGCACATGAGAGCGCTTGGTTGTAGCGGCCGACCCACGACAGAGGTGCGCTTGGTTGTAGCGGCACAAGGGAGCGCTTGGTTGTAGCGGCAGACCCACGACAGAGGTGTGCTTGGTTGTAGCGGCACACGAGAGCGCTTGGTTGTAGCGGCAGACCCACGACAGTGGTGCGCTTGGTTGTAGCGGCACATGGAAGCGCTTGGTGGTAGCGGCTGGCCCGCAATACTCGATAGGTGGAGTACTACAGCAGTCTTAAGTTAGTGGGCAGTACCTCGGAGTTTTGACAGGACCACTGTACACTCCAGAGGCGGAGCTCTTCAGCAGTTACGGTTTCGATGAGGAAAATCCTGGTTTGAGCTGAGACTTTTGACCTTGTGTTTCCCACATGATTGAGATGGGTTACTTGATAACTTTGTATATGTATGGGCATATATCTAAGTAGAGGTTATCTGTTGAGATCTTCTTGTGGTTATCCTTGTTGCTTTTAGTGAGACCTTGAGGGTCTCGGGGTCCCTACTGAGTATCGTTATACTCACCCCTGGACGGGCTATGCCCGCACTACGTTGTGTTGGTTGCAGACGACGGACAGCGTTGATCGTGGCTGAGGCTTGCAGAGCAGGACGGTACCTGGAGGTGGACCACTGGGCGGGACGTGCTCGGAGCGGACGGCGGGACCCGAGGAGCATTGGAGCTATCTGTACCCACCCTTTAGGTGGGATTTCCAGTGGACAGCTCGGTGTAGCGGCATTTACTTTACAGTTGTTGTTTTCCCTTTCGAGTTGTACTTTACTTTCAGTTGGGTTTGTATACTGGCCCATTTACTTTTCCGCACTTCAGTTGTACTCTGTTTTTACTTAGTGTTTACTTTTCCGCTTGCTTACTCTGTGGTGCTTGTTTACTTTACAAAGGCAATGCCTTCCCTTTTTACCGGGATTTACGCCTTGGTGCTAGTCGCCAGCCCCTGGCCTATGGAAGGCGGGCTTGGGGTAGTCACGGCATTGGCCCCGAGGACGGGTCGTGACACCTTATCGGATGGCACCTTTTGAGTTGTGGGGGTTGAGGATTCAGATAAACTATATAATGAATATGGGTTTTTTCTCACCTAGTGTATTGTAATGGGGAGTGACTATGTTTTTTTCCAAGATACTAGATGGTGGTATAATGATTTATATAGAATACCAGAGGATGTATTAGGTGATGGTAAATTATTTCTACTCGCTTCCAAGGATATAATATATTTTCGGCCAGTTGAGAGGGCTGAGTTGGGTTTCTATGATCAAACTATTTTATAGATAACACCAATTGACGGTGATAGAGGGAATTGTCCTGAATACTATATCAACAGACATATATGGTAATGTATAGTGCATAATCATGTCATTAGTTGTTTTGAATGATCTAGTTGTGTCTGTGGGGATTGGGGAATCTATGTTATGTGATATTGAAGATCGATTTTTTCATCATTTCCATTGATTATGTCTTAATATAATCAATGTCAAAGGAGGAGAATTTGTAGTACCTCTAAACTATATTTCATGTTCTTCAACTCCACAACTCTATGGAAATGTTTTCCAAGTATTACTTTGGGGCACAAGAGGAGAATTTCCATGGTCATGTGGTGTCTCAGTAGGGTGTGTGAGTTGATTCATCGATGGTTGATGCAGTTTTTTCCTACGAATCACCCAAAAAAACACGATAGAGGATCAATTTTTCGTGGCCATACAAAATTCTATCGATGTTTTTAACATGATGTATATCAAGTCGTATTCCCACTAACATCTTTGACCAGGAAAGATCATGCTTTTCTGTGGAGTGATGACTTTCAGGATGTGTTTTGTTACCTAAAGGGGATGATGGTTAGTGATCTAGCACTGACGCTTTCTATAGAATGGGTAATTATATAAGGTTTTTTTATGATGATTCACTTAATTTATTTCCATTCATATAGATGAATCATTAAGCTATGATATCTTATTGGTATATGCACATACACCCCCATCAACAGACCTACGCCACCCATGTACTGGCGGTAACGCTAATTGTGCATTCACATAAATTTGTAGGGGAATTTCATCATTGGAGATCACTTTTTGGTCATCGCGGATCATAAGATTTTGAGGTATATATTTTCCCAATGATATTTTTACTTGGGGTGGTAGAAGTGGATTGAGTTTATTTAGAGTTTTGTTTTTTAGATCTAAAACTCCTCCAGAAATCAGAATGTTGTGGATGAATATTTGACATGGAATTCATGTAAGGGTGTTGTTTGTGAATCTAGGGATGCTTTGGGAGAAATGTAAGATATGGAGGCTATGTGTGTAGATGAAACTGTGTCTAGTGGTTGAGGTTATTTGTTTTATATTATGGTGTGGTCTTCTCTGATGAAGTAGGTGGAGGAGTCTTAGTGGGGAGACTCACAGGTAGAGTACATGGGAGATTGGTTTGTCTATTGTGATGGTCAAAAGTGATGGTCAGACGATGTTAAAAAGAATATTTTATTTCTTGGAAGGTTTTTTTCTATTGTATTAACGAATGATGGATTCCTTCTTTGGTTTTACAACACACATTTGGGGGTATACCTAGAATTTTCCAAGATATATCGTTGATTGAAGATATAATATTTGTGGCCCAGGATGAAATTGGTAGTGGAGGAGTTTGTGTCTACAATCTTGGTTTTATAGCATGAAATGTCCAACAATCGTGTTTTTGGAGGTTTCCTGCAACCCTTGGATTTTACATCAGGGAATTGGGATGAAATATTTATGGATTAACTCATAAGGTTAACCAAAACTCATGTATATTGTGATTTTATCTGGGTGATAGTGTATCAGTTGAAGATATCAGCCCACTTCTCAGTGGTAAAGATGTTAGGAACAATGTATGATTTGAATAATTGATTCATGAATGAGGTGGCTATGGTTCATTGTGTCCATGTGTCCATTTCCTCTAATTGGGATGCACACTTTAGCACATGAGTCTAGAGAATATTATTGGATTATTTTTTCACTAAGTTACAAATTAGAAATACATTCCACCCTTAGATAAATGCAAAGATAGAATAGACTAGCCATATGTTGGAGAATATGTTGTGGGCATTCCTCTTGAACTTTGGTGGATATTGGGTATGACACTATCCTTTTGTGTATTTTTCTTAAAAAAATATTTATCACACTTCCATGGGCATAGACCCATTTTACTCTTCTTATAGGAGACCGTTTCATTCTCCGTTGTATTCGATAGGGGTTGGGGAGACATCTATTCTTTGTCCCAATGTGGGATAGATAATGATAGTGGAAGATTGTCTTTTTTATGGGAGGATGAAAGTAGTTTAGGTCAAGAATAAATCATATGGATATCATAGTAGGAGGCCCTTGGAGTAAAAGTTTTGGGAATATGTGATTTTGAATGTTTCCCCTCAAAGTTGGAGGTATAGCATTGGAAGAGGGATTGAGCTTTATGCTAGGCTTGATGGGACCTTTGAGGTGTTGGGTTGAGTTGGAAAGGTGGAATATCAGTTGGATTTGCCACCATAGTTGGAAAGGATTCACATCAACCTCCATATCTCTTAACTTCAATGGTATCTTCATGATGACTCTTATTTAATTGACTATGGAGAGTTGGATATTAAGGATGATACATCATTAGTGGAATATCAAGAAGTTATCTAGGATCATCAAGAGAAGGTGCTGCATGGGAGAACAATTCCTCTAGTTCATGTTTTGTAAAGGAAAAGTTTCCTAGAGGAGATGAATTGGGAGAATGTGATACAGATGAATGCCTAGGTCCCATAGTTGTTTTTTTAATTATCTTTTATCTATTTGAAATTGTGATGTGATGTTTGGATCGTGTTTTTTTCTATGATGTGATGACTTATTTGGTTTGTTATGTTTGTGGGACTATGTGTTGTAATGTTCTAATGTATAAAAATAGGAGGACATAATGCCTAATAAAAATTAATTAACTACGATGTGATTAATTCTTTTTGGGTCAGTAGGTTCCACACAGAGTAGATAATATCTTGACAAAAAAGGCCAAATTCCATGATTTGTGTATTCAGGATGGAGTGGTTTGTTAATTTTCATAGTTATTGATCTCAATTTCATGGAGGTTAATATGGTTATGAAGTGTCTTTCTGGTAGTGTGGTTGTGTGATAGGAGGAGGCACATGTGTTTAGTGATGTTGTTATGATGTGTTTTTTTTCATTTGGATGGTGGTAGCATTTGAGGTATGACCAAACCCTTGAAATGTATCTCGTGGGGTAGTTGTTCAGACTCCCTTTTTTGGGATTGTTTTTAGATTTTTCAGGGAGATAAATTTTTTTAGGTATTTTAGGTAATTTTTTCCCTCGTATACTATTACTTTTCTGGTTATGGTTGTTGGAAGTGTTCAAGGGAGGTTTCAGGAGTTTTCAGTGGAATTTCAAGGTGATGCAGAAGCATTACAAGAAATATATGTTGTATAAGTATATTAAACTATGTTTAATGTTAATACTTGTGATGTGTGAGTCCAGTTCATTCATTGTATATTTTTGGCGTTATTTAATAAAAAGGTGATCCATTTTTCTGTGAAACTCATCCATGAGGATTGTACGATGTGAAAGGTGATTACACATCGGGTAAATCACAAAATCCGGGAAAATTTAAAATTTCTTTCTAAGAAATTTTTTATTAATTCATCTATAAATTATTTTTTCTCTCATTTGTTAATGCACTAGGTTCCCCTAAGAGTTATTCAATCCATATTCTTCCCTCTCTGATCAATTGGTCCTTTTTGTTGTTCATTGGAAATATTTGGTAAGCCCATATTTCTTCTTGGTTGTTTTTTCTGTTCATCTCCTAGGGATTTGTTGCGGTGATGTTATTTTAGGTTTGTGTGTGTTGGGTTTCTTTTTTATGTTTATTGGTTGTTTTACAGGTCGATCCGTAGTTAGTTTTGTGCAGTTGAGGTTCTTGGGCATACTTTTTCACCCTATGTTGCACGACAAGTTAGAAAAAATCTTTGAGGTAGGGAATCCTGAATTTATCTTTATTTTGTATCAAGTAAGACCATTTTTTATATGTGTGTTATGATTATTATAGAATAATCAAAGATACAGATTTGGTTTAATTGAATTTGAAAGGGATAAATGGGGTTATATTCACATTGTTGTAAAGGTTCAATTTTATTTGTTATTTTTTGGATTATACAGGCTTGTGGCCCTGTAGTGTAGTACTATAAGAACATCGACATTTTCATACCATTCACCAATTTTCCACTGATTAACTGCTAATTACTAATGTCAAGGTATTCTCCCTACCACTATTCTAAAATGCAGTCCTACTGCCACAACCTTCCCACACTCAACTGGACCTCAAACCATACAAGAACCCCATCTGCAGACACCTAAGCCACAACCACACCACACATCCTACCCGCAAGCTGTTGGGACACAACAACCACACCTATCTCTCGAAGAAACCTAATCATCATATCAAAGACACATGGGAATATTAATATCCCACACACACCTAGGATTCTAACCCACACCCCATCCCACCCAAAAAATCATGCGATATTGTAATCCCCAATCCATTACAGCCTTCCCAGATACGCTCGAGTAGTAAGAAACCGAAAGAGGGTTCGATTCAGAATGTCAGTAACTAGTTATCCATCCTCCCATTGGAATGTTGGGATGGAGACCTTTCCCCATGAATGGGTGAGTCCAAAAAATGGTTCTTAATAAGGGTGAGGTGCGTATATAAATCACAAGGAGCTAAAATTTATACATATAAGTAAACAGTCACCCAGCCCAACCTACAAGTCACAAAACAAACAACCACCCTGTACAGAAAACCTTACTGATACCCATACATGCACAACCACACATGAATCCATAATAAAACACAATCCTAACCCCTTTTCATTTTACCAGTTTCCATTCATTGATTAAGGGGTTCACTTAAATTTATTTTAACACTACCAGGGGAAACTACCTTGAACTATATCTTCAGCTGTTATCAGAAGGCGAATGACCTAATTAACTAATCACACAACAACCAACCCACTTCCTTCTTTAGTACTAACAACATTGAACAACGGAAGAGGGACCAAGGTAATGCAGTTCCATTTTAACAACCATTCATAAGAATAAGAGAGAACAACCGTCTGACTGTCCCACTGCACACCTCACCTTATTCGTGGACATTTTTTCTACCAATACCACTTTTATTCCTCATAGTTATCCTACTCAATCATACCCTTGAAACCAAACCTTATAACCCCGCTTCATAACAACACCACACCCAAAAAACCTATAAACATAAAGTCCTGACATAACCCAGTCCTGCATCCCCGCTGCCTAAACAATCCCTAAATGAAGTTCCACTACAAAACAAGTCCAATTTATACAACATAAACCATAGGTAGTCTCATTGCCTACAAGTTTATCCATTCCAAAATCAATCAATTTCTTAAACTCGGAAATTTTCACACCTCATGTACCACACAATACAAAAATCACCGAAAAACATCCTTAAAACCACATCTCCACAGCACACACACACCACACCCTTCTCATAGACCCAACTCCTTTGTCCACCCTTGTACCCATAATCATGATCCCAATAGTTACACCACACAACACACAAAAAGTCACAAAACCCCATAGAACACATCACATAACAACACATATAAAAAATAATGTCTTTTAAATTATTAAATACTATTCATTAAATCCATATTTATAAATAGGGGTGATCACATATTATCTTTCCTCACTGGGTAGCCATTTCATTTTTCAAAGTGTAAGTGCTTATGTAGATTTCATGGTACATCCATTTATCAAAGAATTAAAACAAAACAAAAAATCACCAGTGTACAAGAAAATAACTCTAATGACCATGATTTTTATAAGTCATACATCCCCAAAAAAAAAATAGAGGCAAAGGTAACAGATAAAACCAATGATCCAAATTGTCCATCTTCAATTTCCATTCTGTTATCTTTTAATTATCACTCCCTTTCAGTTATTTATTACACGTTAATAAAATTATTCACGAATTATTCCGAGAGAATCATTAGTACCCCACCCCTCATTATACACAAATAAATAGAGGTATATGAATACCATCATGAAACAACATGCGACCAAAACTCCTTTTCGCGCCAAAACAAGGGATCACATGAGCAGCAAGAAACTCCATGAAAAATAAGCCATAGGGGGGATCTAGATTAGACACATGAATCATCTAGAGAACAAGGCTTTAAGTGTATCAAGAGGTAACATAAACAAATTTGTAATGGAAGATATATGCTATGAGGAGCCAAATCCTATATTAATGGATGTACGGTTTTTTAATGTCATTAATGTGGGATTATTGTCAAGATCACATGTGTTGAGTATCTCAATGCCCCCTACGCAGTTGGATATTATATACATAATATCCGTTGAAACTCGATTTAAAATGTCTAAAAAAGTCTTTAAACTCAATTTAAATCATATAATATGTAAGAGGGGTTAAACTAGAAAATCATGGGAAATTGGAAATTCGGAAAAGGGTGAGACACCATTTATTGCGCCATCGTTTTGGTGTGCCGCTATCACAGTTCTACCGTATTAGTGAACCACCATTTCAGTGCCATTATAACTATTCCGCCATTAATATGTCACATTATCTATGTGTCACTGTCATGGTGAAACCAGTTTTATGGAATAATCTAGAAACAACCCACTATAACCCCGAAGAACACCATAAACATTGGATATTCACAAAGGAATGGACTGGGGAAATATGTGTCATTACATCAGATACAAATCAAACCATTATTGTCCATGAGAATTTAAAACTTAACTGAGAAAAACTGGGGGTCCAAAAAACCACCTTTTAAGATACAACATGGGGAAAAATCACCTTACGTTGGTCAAAACTAGGGAGAAACCCTCAAAATCAAAAACACCTCCTTGACATCTATCTCCTATAAATTTTTACAATCACTAAGGCCCGACTTCCTAGAAAAATGGATTAGGGAATCTATTCCTCTATGACATGATACTATCGGCTCTGATCAACACTCACTCACTAGAATGGGTTCAATCTCGTCCACATTAATTCATCTTGATTTGGGATCAGGTCCTCCCCTCCCCATAGTCATGACTTTTCATACACATTCAGAGAATAGGGAATCAAATAATCTAAAAACGAATATGTTCAAGTATTTCATCACAAAATAATGAACAAATATAAAATAGAAGAGAAAAAATCAGAACAACCCCAAGTACTGGGCATACATCCAGGCATTTTGCTCCAATGTACTCTTTACGAGGCCACTATGCCTCCATAACACACAATCCAAGGGAATGCGCCCTTAGTGAATCACCTTCTCTTCACCATCCTCGATTTAGACTGGTCGCTCCATGAATGTTTTGTCTTCCTTGATGTCAAACTCTCCCCATCCAATGAATTGGGTATCATCATGTAGATACCAGCAGATCTAAGAGACATGGATGACATCGTGGATCCTCTCCAACCGAGGCGGAAATTCCAGCTAATATTCATCCAAGCCAACCCATCCCAACACCTCAAAACGTCCTATAAACCTTTGATAAAGATTTATCTCTTTGAAAAAATTCTACACCCCGCGTCGAGGGGACTCCATCAAGAATATATGTTTCCCAACCTCAAACTCCAATGGCCACCTCTTATGATCTACATACAAATTCTGTCAGACCGGTGCTACCTTCATTCCCCCATAAAAAATATTCCTCTTCTACATTGTGCTATCCAATACCTCCGGACCATGAATAGCTATCTCCCAAACATCTATTGAGCCCATGGAATAAGGACATGAGCTCTGGTATAAATCTTCAAATGGAGAAGTATAAATTGAATGTTGTTATCTTATGTTTTAGGAAAAACTCTACCCTGAGTAATTGTTAAACCAAAGATCCACTAAAGTCCATAACATATTTTTAAATTTTTCCTATAATGTATGGATGGTTCTGTCTATTTTTCCATCTGTATGAGGGTGGAAAACAGTGCTCGGGTGTAACTGATTTCCAACGACATGTTTAAATACCTTCCATAATCGTGATGTAAAATGTGTATCCCAATCTGAGATACTGGATCATGGAACTCAATACAGAAGAACCACCTCATCCACATAACTCTACTCTAAGACATACACTACGATTGACTCCTAGTGTTCTAAAAGTTATCTGATTTCATCAACTAATCCACTACTACCCAAAGGGAATTGCATCATTCTTCAGCATTGGGTAATCCCATGACAAAATCCATTGATATGTCATCATACTTCCACTCAGGAATGTATAATGGATTTGATAGACTTCTGAGAACAAAATGATCTGCCTTCACCTACTAATACACTAGAAAACATTCTAAAAACTCCATCACATCCCACTTCACCCTGGGACACCCAAAATCATCCCATAAGCCTCGTTAAATTTTAGTAAATCCCTGATGCACCACCAGGGGTGATAAATTGAAGTCATAGAGATCTCCCACACACATTTCCAGTGGGAAAAACGGATTACCATGGATAAAAATCTATTTTTTACTATCCAATTAACATAACATTGGACCATCACCCAAGACAGTGTGATCACACACCACTTCATTCTATGAGTCTCCCCACTAAGACTCATCCACCTTCCACAAAAAGGAAGACTGTACTATTATATGAAATAGATATCCTATGCCATTTTCCACCCCATCATCCAGACACAAAGTAGAAAACTCCTCCATATATATCCAAGAATCCAGGGATTCCCAAGCTACATACTTCTAAGACTTCCTACATAAGGAATTGGCCACCATGTTCCCTTTTCTAGAGGTGTAAAATAATTTGAAGTCATAGTCCTAGAAAAACTCCATCCATCATCACTAAAACATGTTTAGGTCTCTCTAGGGGAGGATATACCTGCTGATCATGTTGTTCATGAATACCACAATGCACTCCCCAAAGAGGTAGTGTCACCACAACATTAGAGTGAATTCGACCACTACAAGAACCTAGTCATGGATGGAAAATTTTCATTCACGTGGATGTAACTAACAAGACCCATATGATATAACTCACTGCTACTACATTATAACACATCCCATGCCTCGATCAGATGTGTCAAAGAACACATCGAACTTCAACCCTTATACTAAAAACACAAGCACTGGAGCTCTGACCAGTATCCCCTTCTTGTAATTGAATGCTTCTTGACACAGCTCATTCCACAAGAGTGCCTGGTCTTTTTTGGTCAAATATTTCACTGGAGCCACAACTCTAGAGAAGTTGGATAAGAACCGCTGGTAATAGTCCACAACTCCCAGGAATATGTGAACCACTTCCATGTTATTGGGTGCTGCCAAAGAAACCACAGCCTCATCCTTTTATGGGTCCACTTCTATACCTTACTGAGACACCACATTCGTAGGGATGTGTACCTCCTATTTCCTTACCATGCACTTGGAAAACATCCCATAGAGCAGGTCTCATTGAAGGAAATCCATGAATTTATTCAAATTTATGACATGTTACTCATCTTTACTTGACTAGATCAAGATTTTCGAAATGAACGTGATGACAAACCGGTCCAGGAAATTTGGGAAGACTGAGTACATGTGCCCCATGAACATAGTTGATGCATTCGTAACACTGATGGGAATGAGCAAAAACTCAAAGTTCTCATACCTACCATTGAAAAAGCCTTTAGAATGTCACCCTAATTCACCCTCAACTGGTGAAATCCAGAATGTAGATTGATCTCAGAGAACAAATCTAGTCCCCTCATATAGTTGAAAAGATCATCTATTAATGAAGGGGGGTAATAGTTCTTGACCATTACCTATTTCAGTCTCCAGTATTCTATGAATAGAGTGAGGCCACCATATTCATTCTTCATGAATATGATTGGGGTACCCCATGGAAAGACACTCATCCTTATCAAACCCATTTTCAGCTTGTCATAAAACTAAATACTCAAATCCCACAAGTGAGAAGGTGACATTCGATAGGTAGCCATCTAAATCGAATGAATATCAGGTTGGAAATCTATATTGAACTCTGTATCACATTGAGGGGGCACAAAAAATCATCATCTAGGAGGATATCCATGAAATCTCTGAAAACCCTCAGAACATCCATAATATCTGTATCTACTAATTCCACTGATATCATGATCAACAAGGAGAGAAGAGGATCCACACACAGATTTCCCACCTAACAACCCCACTAACCATCAAAAACCGCACGATGGCTGGCCACACATGAAATCAAGACTCTTATCCAGAAGTAGTCGATGACAGTGTGATAAGAAAACTACCATTCAATTCCTTTGGTGGCGTCAAATGATGCCATTTGTAGTATAAAAATATCCCCACTAGATTGATATGGCCCCAATAGCAGTCTACATCCCCAACAAACATTGAACAATTAAGTCTAATGTAAAACCCCAAGATTTTATGATAAAAAATATTATTTTTTAGTTTCTTTGAAGTCTTGGGTTGTAAGATACACTAACATTACCTTGTACTATATGTAACACTATATTAGCTTGCAGTATAAGCAAAACTATTCTTGGCTCCTGTTACAAACAGTTTCAAGTTCGTTTTGTTGAAATTATTCTACGCAAAATTAAGTATAGATTTTGATTATTATATAAATGAAATAAGTTTTGATTATGTTATATGCAACACCATACAGAGCCTTCACTACATGCAACCCTGGCTTTGCTTTCATTACATGAAATCAATACCTTCCTTGATGTAGAGTGTAAAAGGCAATACCGAGTTTCACTAAATGAAATATTATTATAATATTATTAAAAACTAGCCGTTATGAATAATAATACCATATTTTGTAAATTTTATAAATTTTATCGTTAAAAATGGACTTCATTTTTGCATTAAGAATATCAAAATTATCCTAGGGTGAATTTTTGTATTTTTCTGAAAACATTCAATTTTTGATAAATAGTGAAAACAGTAGGTTACAATTTAAAACCAGTCTTTTTATTTAAATAATTCTTTATTTTATTAAAATTAATTTTATTTCAAAATTGATATATAATACCTATATAAGTTCAATTTAATTCAATGGAGTCATTTTAAAATAATTTTAGATATATAAAAATTTTATTGAACTTTTCACCATCTTTTACCCACCTCTAGAAGAATTTAAAAATTTACATAAAACATAATTTTAATGCTTCTTTGAGTGGAATTTAAAAATTCCAAAAGAAATAGTTAATAACAAGGAGGAAATTTGGTTCAATAAGATAAAAATATTTTTTTGTGAATAGTTTCTTTTTATTTTTATTTACCACGGTTAAAAGTAAATAGGGTAATTAAGGGTAAAAATGATATTATTATTACCATAAAAAATGTCCGAATTCTATAGAATAAATGTAATTCGACCAAAAACAAACATATAAATAAAATATTATCATTTAGGTCCACTTTTATTAGATTATGAAATTTATTATTAATTTATTTAAAGAAGAGTTAAAATAGTTGAAATCAGAGTTTAATCTCTAAAACATATGTAATATAGGGTTATACATAAGATAAATTCAACTATAAATATTCATTAGAAAGATAAAAAGATTTCCTACATAATGGTAGTTTATTTATAATTTTTAAAAATTAAATAATATAATTTATTTATGACACAATGTTGATGCAGTAATTACCTTATTAATGAAATATTAACATAATTGATGTTATAAATAACCAAATAAATGTAATTTGAGATTTTTTTATAAATTAAACTATTTTTTAGGTTAATTTGACATGTTATTGTTTAATCTATAAACTTTTATCTGACTAATAATGCTTTTATGATTTTCCCAAAAATCAATTATCAAATAGTGTCAAAATTGACATAAAATAGTTTTTAAAACAAATATTATATTAATAATTGTCATTCTACTCCTAAATATCTAAGGATTGGCCAAATGACTTAGATAAGGATATATATATTAATAAGGAACCACTTGGGGTTATTTTGGCTTGTTTAGTATGTTTATTAACCATATAGTGTATGAAAACAACAAGACACGGTAAAAGTTAAATTATTTAACATATAGTTAAATCTAAATGATAAGCTTAAAATAGTAACATAAACATTTGTAAAACATATTGGATGAGAGTATTTTGAACCCTCTGCACTTTATCTTCGAAATAAATCAAATTGGAGATATTATAAACTGAATATGACTTTATTATAAAATAATATTTTAAGCTTTTACTAAGGTGCCCCTCTCCTCCCTTATTAAAGGGCACATCCTCCTTCTTATCTTTACCGAATTTTGAACCTTCATGCTTGGAAAACCCCTGACCATTTCTCTTATAAATTTACCTGGAAACATTCTGGAGGTTCTGGTCTTCTCAAAATACCAACTCTAGTCCATGAAGAGGAAGCTTAAAAGAGATGTGTCGAAGAAGAGGTAATCTCTTCTACCGATTCTTTCAAGTTTCTTTATTCTTCAACTTCTTCTTCATTAGTTGTTTAATTATAAATTAATAACATCAGAATAAATAATATATTGATATTTTTTTATAAATATTAAATATCCCCATTTCACTTTCTATCCATCCAATGGAAAACGAAATCACCGCTTGTGCTTACGTTCAGAATACCATCCCCAAGCCATGGTCTAATCTGTTTTTCCACCACCAGCATACTTGGATGGGTATAATGGTGTAATGAATAACTATATATAGTTATTATAACATCATACTAATTCTCAAATATTATATCATCCAATCCAATTAAATTCAATAATTATGGAAATGATATCATCGGTCGTGCGTACGTACAGATTACCGCCTCCACGACGTGATGATATTTATTATCCATGTTAACCACTAAAGAATGACTATAAAGTATATATAATGAATAATAATGAAATATATGACATGATAAAGATTCTAGGTTTATGTTTGTATATATATATATATGTCATCTACTTACATCCATTCAAGTCAATAAGGAAAAGAAAACAACGTTCATGCGTACGTATGGCATACCGTCTCCATGAACGGTGTATTTCATTTCATTTATCTATCTATTATATATATATACTGAATATATATGATATATAAATCATGGTTTCCATTCGGGAAGTAATTAAATCATGATATAAGTAATAATAATATCAAGAACAACAAGTCCAAACACATACGATAAATAAAACGATTTTACCCAAAACGCTGCATTAACATGGAATTTACAAAAGAACCGGTAATATAATGTCATAAGTGAACCATATATGATATAATAACAATTAATATGATTATTTGATAAGTCAATAACATTATTTAAATCATTATACATGAGTTTTGGATACGTACGAAGCATATCGGACCTATGGTAAGGGATAATTATTCCAATCTCATTCTTATCCGAGATTGTTTATTCGTAATTATATACTGGGGTTATATATGTCATCCATTTCCAAATATTCTCAAAAAGTTTTCATAAAATGTTTAATATTCTTAAATTTATGTTTAAATTTATTTATAACCCTTTTTTGACATTTACAACAATGAATGGAAGGAATCTTTCTTTTGTTTACCATACGATGTACTTTTTGACTTTTTCGGAAAAAGTACGAGGAGAATATTTTTTAACATATATGGTATGAATGGATTTTTATGGCTTCATAAAGATGTATTTTCACGAGACTTCCTCCACAATATTTCATGATTATTTTCCACAAAATCCTTTTTTAATTTGAATGGATTTTTGTGAAATGAAAATGATTTTGAAGAAGATACAATATTTTCCTCAAGAATTCATTTCAAGTGTTTTATCAAAACCATTTTCCATATAAGATGGAATTTTTTCATATGTGTATGATTCAAGTATAATGTATCTATGATTTACATGGTTTAAATTTTCTTATGATGAAATGATATCCATTTTTTTGTATGAATTATGTTATGATGGGATTATTTTTTCGAACCCCAATTTATACTTTAGGTAATGATGAATGATTTATGTTCATGTTGTGGCACAAGTAAGAATGATTTAATTATGAGATGGGTGGGAACTATATCTCCCTCTATTGAATTTGGTAATGATTTATATCTCATGAGATAGATATAGATGGAATGGAAAGTAAATCCGGTTCAGTAATACAGGGCTGGAATGGAAAGTTAACCCGGTTCTGTAAGGGGCTTTATCCCCTAAGATGATATTGGAAGCAATTATTTTGATACTATGGAAGTTATATCATGTGCTTAATGTTTTTCAACAATTACAAGTTTTATTCCCATGCTATTTTATCATGATTGATGTTCCATTATGATCTATGGCTTACGTACTGCCATGTTTTATGTCCTTTATCAATATTTTGATGTTTAAACGTTATGTTCATAAGTTATAATGTTTATTTTTTGTTTTATTTTTTCTCCATGATTACCCTTACTGAGCATTTGAGCTCACTCCTTTATATGTTTTCTTTTCCCTAGGATATAAGGAACGGTTTTAGGTATGATAAAAAGGAAGAACTTTATGGGAGATGTTGAAGATATTTCACTAAGGTTAGAAGATTATATTCGGAGTTTCCAAAGACACTAAACTATTATGGTCCTTTGGTGTCTATTTTTTCATGTATTAGATATTCCGAAAAAGTAATGTAATGTCTATGTACGTCATGCTTTGGGTATCTATAGTTGGTATTAGAGAAAGGTTTAGTTAACCTTTGTAAACTAGGATGCGAAAACTTTAGTGAGATCCCTAGAGATATTTCTTAGGTATATCTAGGGATGTCCCTAAGGTTATGTATATGTATGGGTTATAGTCATAGAATTATGGTAACAATCATAGAATTAACCCAATGAAGTTATATATTGATGTTACTCCCCCTTTATTATGTTTTTCCCTAGAATTATTTTTTCCTCTCACACTATTCTTTTTGGGTTGTAGAAGATGGATGGAAGCCGAAGGAACCGTGTTGATCAATGTAATGGACAATGCAACGATTGTCCTCTTGAACAAACCAATGTTATGGGAGATGGAGTGAAAAATATTATTCTTATACTTACACAAGCTGTGAATCATTCTGGACATCCATATGAGCAGAGAAGGAAGCAATATTCTATTGAGTCCTTCAAAGGGCAACACCCACCTTCTTTCAATGGGACTTCTAATCCACTTGTTTCTGAACAATAAATCAGTACCATTGAAAATATTTTTCCCATACTTCATTGTTCAGAACATGAAAAAGTCATTTTATCTGTTTACCATTTAGAAGGTGAAGTAGACCAGTGGTGGACTCTAATTAGGAATACAAGGCCCCATAATGAAATTGCATCCTTGGAATGGAACGAGTTCAACAACTTGTTTTTAATTAAGTACATTTAATGTATTCTTTGAAAAAAGACGGAGAAGGAGTTCCTTGAGCTTAAGAAAAAGGATGATGAATCTGTTGGTATATACGAAGCGAATTTTACAAGGCTTGCAAGGCATGCATCTAGATTTATCATCCATCCTGTAAGTAAAGTTGATCGATTCTTTAGTGGCATAAAACCATGTCTTCTAACAGAATTAGCAATAAGAGACTTCTATAGATATGAAGAAATTGTGAGTTGTTCTATCAAGGTAGAAATTGAAGTTGGTGTTACATATCCATCTCATGGTTTTGACAAGAAATAAAAGATGAATTTCAAGGAGAAATCTCATAACAATTGTGAGAAGAAGATAAATGTTTCTTTATGCTCAAAGTGTGGAAAGAAGAATGGTGGAGATTGCCTATATGGTACTAGAAAATGTTTTAAGTGTGGAAAAGAAGGTGATCAAGCTGTTGAGTGTCGATGTAATGGGAAAAAGGTAGCTAATGATGTGAATCGAGAAAAGACTACAGAGAACGCTCCACCAACAATTCAATGCTTCATGTGCAAGGAAATGGGGCATTATGCTAATCAATTCCCTAATCCAAGGGTTAATTATGATCAAAATGAGCATCCACTTAAGGAAAAGGAAAAAAGGAATGCCTCATACGATCACTATTGGTGATGTTGAATATGAAAATGATGTGGTGGAATGATTAAGTGTATATGTAATGGGATTCCAAAATAATGTTGTATATAGTATCGTGGAATATTGGAATATTTATGTTTTAGTCTATTGTGGTTTTCAATAATTTTATGATACCGGTAACCATGGAAATTGATTGAGATATTTTTGTAAGGAAGATGATATGCACATAATGAAGGGATAAGGAGAAAATAATATGTTTGATGGTATTCATGAGCTCATGACTGATATAAGGACAAAGTGATATCATGGTTTGTGTATATCGAAATTTGGGATTTTGATATGTGGAAAGAGTTAACTTTTGACAACATTCATGTTTTCACAATGGTTCAATGGGTATTCCGTTTTTAAGAGAATACATGATTAAGGTATTCACATGTTTTTAATTTGACCAACAAGATATTTCATATGATATATGGGGGATAAATGATGGTATTCAAATGTTCGGCAGATGGCATTTCTAGTAATTGTTTTCTTTATACAATGAGCTTGTACAGAAGTATTTTGGATAAGCCTAATGATTGAAATGGATTATGTTGGACATGAGTTAGTGTTGTTTAAGGCCATAACATTTTTTCGATATTATTGATAGAATGTTATAATTGTGTAGTTTAAGATAAGGGACAACCTGCAGAATGGGTGACAACTCGTCGTGTCGGAGATGGCTGTGGAAATAAAACCCACAACCAAAGTGAGATGGGCCTTTATCGCCAACCACTGGACTACATGAAGTTCTTTGTTAGTAGAAAATAGTTTTATTATATTAAGCATTATGATAATAGATGTATAAGTCCATTTTAGGAAACATATATGATTACTCTCAGTATAGATGGACTTATATATATTTAATAACTTTTTCTATCCTTTTGATTGAGACAGATGGAATGACTTATCATTCTATCACATGATCTGCTAACACTTCACGGAAGACAAATTCAACTTAATTTCTTTAAGATATGAAGTGGAAATTTTTCAAGGCACAAACAACAGTAAGATTTTACCAAAATCAAGTAAGTATTTATTTTAATTCTTCAATTTTAGGGAAGTGATCTTGAAAACAAAAAACGTTGTCCCAGTGTACTTATATCCGATGAATCATTTGGTACCTTAGATCATCATAAATATATGGCTTAGTGATTGTTGGATTTTTCACATCCATGTTCTCTACCACTGTCCATCAGAACTTGACGATTAGGTTTCTCTTCCATATCTATATTTTCACCTATGTTCTTCTATGTTGAAACCCAGTGATGAGTTAATTTGGGTAACCATTATGTTTCATACTTTACTTTTTAAAGATATGTTTTAGTATTCCTTTTTACGATGTGGGCTTCTATGAAAGAAAATTTCAAGAAGAAAATAGTTTATAACCCCGACGAATTTTGAGGGAAAAATTCAATTTAAGGGGGGTAGAATGTAACACCCCAAGAATTTTTGAGAAAAATTATTATTTTTAATTTCGTTGATTTCTTGTGTTATACGCTACACTAAGATTATCTTGTACTATACATAACACTATATTAGCTTGCAGTACATGCAACAATATTCTAGGCTCGTGTTACACACAATTTCATGTTCGTTTTGGGGAAATTATTCTATGCAAAATTATGTATAGATTTTGTTTAATGTATAAATTAAATAAGTTTTGATTATGGTATATGAAACACCAAATGGAGCTTTCACTACACGCAACCCTGAATTTGATTTCATTACACGCAATCAAGACCTTCCTCGATAGAGTGTGTAGTACGCAATACTGTGTTTCACTAAATGAAATGTTAATATAATTTTATTAAGAACTAGTTGTTATGAATTGTAATACCCAATTTTTGAAATTTTATAAATTTTATTTTCCAAATTAGACTGCATTTTTGGATTTGTAATATCGAAATTAGCATAGGGTGAATTTTTGGTATTTTTATGAAAACATGAAATTTTTTATGAATAGTGAAAACACCAGGTTACTATTTAAAAACCGACTTCTTATTTATATAATTATTTATTTTATTTATAAATAATATAGGTAAAAATTTATATATAATACATATATATGTTCAATGTAATACATTTCAGTCATTTTATAATAATTTTGGATATATAAAAATTTTATTGAACTTTTCACCGTCTTTTACCCACCTCCTAGGAGAACTTGAAAACTTACATAAAACTTAATTTTACCTCTTTTGTGAGCGGAATTTTGAAAATCCGATTGAAGTGGCTAATACCAAGGATTATAATGTGGTTCAATAAGATAAAAATAATTTTTGTTGAATAGTAACTTTTTTCTTTTATTTACCACTGTTAAAACTAAATAGTGTAATTAAGGGTAAAAATGATATTATTATTACCTTAACACCTATACTAATTCAATTGGATAAGATTAATTCGACCAAACACAACTTTATAAATAATATATTATCATTTATGTGCACTTGTATTAGATTATAAAATTTATTATTATTTTTTTAAAGAAGAGTTAAAATAGTTAAAATAAATGTTTAATAACTAAAACATTTATAATATAGGGTTATTCATAAGATAAATTCGACTATAAATATTCATTAGAAAGATAATAATATTTCCTACATAATAGGATTTTGTTTATAATTTTTAGACATCAAATAATGTAATTTATTTATGACACAATGATAATACTGTAATTACCTTATTAATGAAATATTATCCTAATTGATGTTATAAATACCCAAATAAATGTAATTTGAGACTTTTTATAACATAAAATATTTTTTAGGTTAATATGACATGTTATTATTGATTAATTTATCTTTTTTTGAACTAATCATGCATTTATGATTTTCACAAAAAATCAATTACCAAATAGAGTCAAAATTGACATAAAATAGTTTTTAAAACAAATATTATGTTATTAATTGTTCTTATATTCATAAAAATATATGGTTTGAAAAAATGACTTAGATAAAGTTATATATATTAATAATGAACTACTTGGGGTTCTTTTTTCTTGTTATAGTATGTTTATTAAATATATAGTGTAAGAAACCAACAAGACATGGTAAAAGCTAAATTATTTAACTTAGAGTTAAATCTAAATTATAAGGTTAAAATAGTAACCTAAACTTGTCTAAAACGTTTTGGTTGTAAGGATTTAGACCCCTATCCACATTAAATTCTAAATAAATCAATTTGGAGATATTATAAACCGAATATGACTTCATTATAAAATAATATTTTATGCTTTTCCTAAGGTGCCCCTCTCCTCCCTTATAAAAGGGAACCTCCTCCCTATTCTCTTTACATAATTTTGAGCTTTCAGGCTCAGCCAACCCCTACCAATTTCTCTTCTGAACATTCCTAGAAACATTCTGTGGTTCTTTTCTTCTAAAAATACCTACACTAGTCCCTTATGAGGAAGCTTAAAAGAGGTCCTTCAAAGAAGAGGTAATCTCTTCTACCGATTCTTTCAAGTTTTTTTCTTGTTCAACTTCTTCTTCTATAGTTTTTTCATTATAAATTAATAACATCAGTATCAATAATATAATGATATTTTATTATAATTTTTAAAAAACCCTCATTTCAACTTCTATCCATCCTATGGAAAATGAAATCACCGCGCGTGCGTACGTACGGAATACCATCTCCACGCCGTGGTGTAATCTGTTTTTCCACCACCACCATAGTTGGATGGGTATAATAGTGTAATGAAAAACTATATATAGTCATTACAACATAATAACGATTCTGAGATATTATATCATCATATCCAATTCAATTCAATAATTAGGGGAATGATATCATCTTTCGTGCGTATGTACGGATTACCATCTCCACGACACGATGAGATTCATTCTCCACGTTAACCACTCCAGAATTATTATAAAGTATATATAAAGAATAATAATGAAATATATGACATTATAAAGCTACTAGATTTATGTATATATATATATATTTCATCTAATTACTTCCCTTCAAGTCAATAAGGGAAAGAAAACAGCGTTCATGCGTACGTATGATATACCGTCTCCATGAACGGTGTATTTCATTTCAATTATCTATCTATTATATATATATATAATGAATATATATGATATATAAATAATGATTTACATTATGGAAGTAATTAAATCATGATATATGTAATAATAATATCTTGAACAACAACTCCAAACACATACGATAAATAAAACGATTTTACCAAAAACGCTACATTAACATGGAATTTACAAAAGAACGGGTAATATAAAGTCACAAGTGAACCATATATGATATAATAACAATGAATATGAATCTGTAATAAGTCAATAACATTATTTAAATCATTATTCATGAGTTTCAGATATGTACGAAGCATATTGGACCTAAGGATAGGGATAATTATTCCAATATCATCTTTATCCAAGATTGTTTATTCGTAAGTATTTACTGGGGTTATATTTATCATCCATTTCCATGTTTTCTCAAAATGTTCTCATAAAATTTTTACTGTTTTTACATGTATGTTTAAAGTCATTTTTACCCCTTTTTGACTTTTACTACGATGATTGGAAGGAATCTTTCTTTTGTTTACAATACAATGTACTTTTTGACTTTTCCAGCAAAAGTACGTAGAGAATGTTTTTTAAATTATATGGCATGAATAGAATTTTAAAGTTTCATAAAGCCTTATTTTCATGATCCTTCCTCCACAATATTTCATTATTATTTTCAAAACATCATTTTTTTAAATTGCATTGAATTTTGTGAAAAGAAAATGATTTTGAAAAAGAAAGGATATTTTCCTGAAAAATTCATTTCAAGTGTTTTATCAAAACCATTTTCCATATAAGATGTAATTATTTCATATGTTTATGTTTCAAGTATAATATCTCTATTACTTACATGGTTTTTCTTTTCTTATGATGAAATGATATCCATTTATTTGTATGGATTATGTTATGATGGGATGATGTTTACGAAACCCGTTTTATACTTTGGGTAATGATGAATGATTTATGTTCATGTTGTGGACAAGTAAGAATAATTTCATTATGAGATGGGTGAGACCTATATCTGTTACAACCCGATATGTTATGATAAATATTATTTTCAATTTATTTGATGTCATTTGTTTTATGCTACAACAAGATTATCTTGTGCTATACGCCACACTGTATTAGCTTGAAGTATATGAAACACTATTCTTAGATTGTGTTACACACAATTTCATGTTCGTTTTATAATAGTCATTCTACGCAACATTGAGTGTATATATATATTAAATGTATAAATGAAATATTGTGGGATTATGTTATAAGAAACAACGATGGATTCTTGCACAACACACAACCCTGACTTGGCTGGCATTACACACAATCGTGTCATTCCTCCATAGCGTGTGTTGTATGCAATACTGGGTTTCACTAAACAACGATATATGGTTATAATATTATCACGCACAAGCCATTATGAATAGTATTAACTAAATTTTGAATTTTATAACAATATTATTCATCTTACACATTTTCTAGAACACGGTATGAGAACAAAATAAATTTTTAAGGTAAAATAAGTATTTTTCAAAAAATAGAGTTTTGTTGCCTTTTGATGGTGCACCCACATTAAATCTTGTTTTTGAAATTTTTATAAGTTAAATCTGACAAAATAAAAATCTTTTTTGGAATCAGGATATAAAAATATACTTTGGATAAATTTTTGAAATTTTTCTGATAACTTTCATATTTTGATGAATGGTAAAAATACGCTAATTTTTAATTAACTTTTTTTCATTGAGACAATTTATATGGTTAAATTATAACATTTAATGGGTTTAAAGTATAAATAGAATATATTTTTACAACTTAATATAATTTATGTCAATATCATTAATTTCACATTGAATACATATGTAAAAACATGTCAATCATTGGTAATGTTTTAACTTCTAAAACCCATTTTCATAACAACGGGATTAATTTTAAATTAATTACTGCAACTTATGTGTTTTGAATTTTGAGAAATGGATTCCATATTTATAATCAGTGGGTCCAAATTATGTTAATAGGCTACTTTTTTTGACAGTATGAATAGTAACTATGGTAAATTTTATTTACCATAGTTAAAGGTAAATCGGGTAATTACGTATAAATATAGGATTATAAAATTACCCTAACACCTTCCAAAATCATATTGGAAGACTAAAAGGAGACCCATATAACCTAAGGGTCGGATTAGATTCATTTAATGGACTTTTGACCATGAAAATAATAATATTATTATTAAAACCAACAAAAGTGACAACATATCACTTTCATAAATCTTATAAGTATAATAATTTTAATTTAGTGATAAACTTAATGAAACTTCGGATATAAATAATCTCTAGAAATATAATAAAATTATCTACATCATATGAATTTTTTTATAATTTTTAGGGATTAAATAATTATCATTAAAGGTGACATAATATTGATGTTGAAATTATTTTATTAAGAGAAATGTCAAATAAATGGGTTTAAAAATATTAAAATAAATATTATATGAACAATTTACTGTGCTCCAATAATCCTCTAGACAAATATGGCATGTTATGAATCAATTAAATCTTCTAGTTCGAACATATATTCTGTATATTGTTTATTTAAATTCAAATAAATGAATAATGTCAAAATTGACACTACTGTTATTTTATAAAAATAACATATTGTAAAAAAATTTAAAAGCAGAAAAATACTTGAAAATTATAAATTAAAATTTATATGGTCTATAATTTCGTAAAGTGTCAAATTATGGAAAAATCACAACACATATTTAATTATTTTTCATAATTTAAAATTTAGAATATTATTACCACAAATAAAATTAAATTTATAAATAAAGATAAATCAAGTTGATAATGTTTAAAATAAATTCCTAACATGTCTAAATTTTTTTTGTTGATGATATTACAAACCTATATCATCTAATATTTTGATATGAGTCATTTTGGTAGTTTTTAAGTGGGGTTGGGATTCAATATAAACTAATATTTTATATATTTCTAAAGGTTCCCCTCTCCTCCCTTATAAAAGGGTACATCCTCCCTCTCCTCCTCACAAGAAGTTTGACACTTCAAGCTCGGCCAAACACTGCCCATTTCACTTATCCACTTCCCTAGAAACATCCTAGAGGTACCGGTATTTTTCAAAGACCAATTTTAGTACCCTAAGAGGAGGTTTCAAAGAGGCGTGTCAAAGAAGAGGTAATATCTATTGCCTTTTCTATCAATTTTATTTTTTCTTCATCATCTTCTTCTTTAGTTGCATCATTATATTGTTATAACATAAGTATCAATAGTATACTGATATGTTATTATAAATATTAAACAACCCTATTTCACCTTCTATCCATCCTACGGAAAACAAAATCACCGCGCGTGCGTACGTACAGAATAACGTCTCCACGCCGTGGTGTAATCTGTTTTTCCAGCAACACCTTACATGGATATGTATAATGGTGTAACGAATAACTATATATGGTTATTATAACATCATAATGATTCTGATATATTATACCATCCAATCCAATACTATTCAATAATTATGGGAACAATATCATCGCTTGTGGGTACGTACGGATTACCGTCTCCACGACGCGATGGGATTCATTCTCCATGTTAACCATATATGAATGATTATAAAGATTTTATAATGACTAATAATGAAATATATGAAATAATAATTCTATTTTATTTATGTATATATATATATGTATGTCATCTTTTAAGTTTCATTCAATTCAATAAGGAAACGAAAACATTGTTCATACGTACGTACGACCTACCGTCTCCATGAATGGTGTATTTCATCCCTTTTAGCGATCTATAATATATATGTATATGATGAATATATATTATATATAAATCATGTTTTACATTCTGGAATTATTTAAATCATGATATAAGTAATAATATCAATAATGACAAGTCGAAACACATACGATAAATGAAATGATTTTACCCAAAACAGTGCTTTAACATGGAATTTACAAAAGAACGGGTAATATAAAGTCAAAAGTGAAACATATGTGATATCATAAAAAATAATATGATTATGTAATAAGTCAATGAAATTATTTAAATAAATATACAGGAGGATTGGATCCATACGAATCATATCAGACCTAAGGTAAGGGATAATTTTTCAAATCACATTTTTATCAGAGATTGCTTATTCGTAAGTATTTACTAGGGTTATTTCTATCATCCATGTCATTTTTTTTATAAAAGTGATTTCATGTATTTTTAAAGTCCTTTCTAACCATTTTTTACTTTTACTACATGGTATTTAAGGAATCTTTTTTTTACCATACGAGGTACTTTTTAACTTTTCAGACAAAAGTATTAGGAGAATGTTATTTTTAACTTATATGACTTGAAAAGATTTTTACGGTTTCATAACGCATCATTTTCATGAATCATACTCTATATGATTTTATGACTATTTTCAACAAAATACTTTTATCTTAAATGTGAAGGTCATTTTTTGAAAAGAAAATGATTTTTATGAAGAAAGGATATTTTCATAAAGAATTAATTTCAAATGTTTTATCAAAACCATTTTCCATCCAGGATGAAATTTTTTCATATGTGTATGTTTCAAGTTTAATTTAACTATGATTAACATGGTTAAATTTTCTTATGATGGAATGTCCATTTGTTTTATATGGATTATGAAATTATGGGATGATATTTATGAAACCCATTTTATTCTTTGGGTTATGATGAATATTTTATGTTTATTTTGTGGCACAAGTAAGAATGATTTAATTATGAGATGGGTGGGACCTATATTTCCCTCCAATGCATTGGGTAAAGATTTATATCTCATGTGATAGACATGGCTAGAACAGTAATTTAATCTGGTTCAGTGTTACAGGACTGAAATGAGGAGTGAACTCGATTCAGAAAGGGAATTTTTCCACTAAGATGGTATTGGTAGCAATGCCTTAGCTACTATGGAAATCATAACAAGTGTTTAATGGTTTCCAAAATTACTTGATTTATTCCCATGCTATTTTATCATGATTTAGGTTCCTTTATGATATATGCCTTACATACTTCCAAGATTTATGTCTTTGCTCAAGGTTTTAATGTTTAGATTTCATGTTCATGTTTTTTCTTTCAAATGTTTATGAATTGTTTTCTGTTCTCTATGTTTTCCCTTACTGACCATTTGAGCTCACCGTTTTTATGTTTTATTTTCCCCAGGAAATGAAGAAAGTTTTTAGGTAAGGAATCAAAAAGGGGAAGATCGTTATGGGAGATGTTGAAGATCTTTCATCATGATTTTATGTTTATATTCCTAGATTCCAAAGACACTAAACTATTACGGTCCTTGTGTGTCTGTTTTTTGTTATGTATTATGTATTTCGGAAAAGTAATTTAATGTCCATGTACACCAAGTTTCGTGTATCAACAGTTGGTATCAGAGGAAAGTTTTAGTCAACCTTTGGAAACTAGGATCCAAAAACGTTACTGAGATCCCTAGAGATATTTCTATGGTATGTCTAGGGATGTCTCTAAGGATAAGTATATGTATAGGATATAGTCATAGAAATACGGTAACGATCTTACAATTTAAAATAAGATGTTAGATTTTGAGGGTACTCCCGCTTTACTATGTTGTTTTCCCTAGCATGATTTTTTCCTCTCACACTATTCTTTTTGGGTTTTAGAAAATGGCTGGAAACCAGAAGATTCACGATAATGGAGGATATAACGGACAATGGAATGATATTCTTCATGATCAACCAAATGAAATGGGATTTGGAAATCAAAACATCGTTATTATTCCTAATCAGCAATCTCATAATATGATCAATAATATCAACATTGGTAAGTTTCCCGACTCAGATAATAAGAGAAATATGGAGTTTAATGATGATCATAGAGGAACGAAAGTTCAATTTCCCTCATGTAAATCATGTGGAAGAGGCATCAAGGAGATTGTTTCAAAGGAACTAGAAGATGCTTTGGGTATGGAAAAGAAGGACAGAAAGCCAGTAAGTGCAATGGAAAAAGTTCAGTTAACACCATGGACAAGGATAATGGTATTTCTACGAAATCAACAATGATTAGATGTTTTTAATGTGGAATGTATGGGCATTAAGAAAACCAATGCCCTAATAGAAAATCTAATGAAAAGAATTAGCATGTTCATATGAGTAGTATTTATGTGGATGATGATGAAGAGACTACAAATGAAATATGAGATGAAAGAAATGATGAAGCTCATTTAGTGGATTAAGAATTTAGTGGAATGATTGTATGTTTATAATGAATAATGTATGGTACTATGGAATAATGAATCATCTAAGGATTTTTACACTATTGTTTTTCCTAAAGTATTTGAAAGTATATGTTGAATGGTACCGGTAACCATGGAAGGTTATTCAGTTATTTTTGGAAAGTAGATGATATGTGTATAATGAAGGGATATGAAGATAATGAGATGTTTGATTGTATTCATGAGATCATGACGGATATAAGGACTATGTGATATCATGGTTTGATTATATAGATTTTTTGGGATTTTGGTATATGGAAAGAGATACCTTTTGACAGTATTCATGTTTTCACCAAGGTTCTGTGTTAATTTATGTTTCAAGAGAATATATGACTAAGGTATTGATGTGTTTGGAATGCAACCAACAAGATATATATTATGATATATGTGAGATAAATGCTTGTATTCACATTCTTGGTAGATAACCTTTCTATTAATTGTTTTCTTTATACTATGAGATTGGATAGAAGTATTTTAGATAAGCCTAAAGATTGGAATAAATTATGTTGGATATAAGTTAGTATTGTTTAAGGCTTGAACTTTTTTCGATATTATTTCGAGAATGTTATAATAGTGTAGTTTTAGAAAAAGGACAACCTGCAGGATGGGCGACAACCCATCATGTCGGACAAGGCTGTGGTAATTGAACCCACAACCGATGTGTGACATGCCTTTATCGCCTACCACTGGCCTACAGGATTTCCCTCGTTAGTGTAAATTAGTTTTAATTTTTTTAAGTGGTATGAGATATGAAGTATAAGTCCATTTTAGGAACCATAAATGATTAATCGACATATGTATATTTAATAACTTTCGCTAACATTTTGTTTGAGACAGATGAAATGACCCGTAATTTTATCACATGATCTGCTAACACTTCACGAATAATAAATTCAACTTCATTTATTTAAGAGTTAAAGTGGAAATTGTTCAAGGCACGAACAATAGTTAGATTGAAAAAAAATCATGTAAGTATTTATTGTAATTCATCAAATTTAGGAAAATGTTCTTCAAAACAAAAAATGTTGTCCTAGTTCCCTCATATCCAATGAATCAGATGGTACCTTAGTTTATTACAAATCTATGGCTTTGTGATTGTTGGATTTTTCATAGAAATGTTCTCTACCACTCTCCATCAGAACTTGATGGTTATATTTTTCTTTTATATCCATATTTTCACTTATGTTCTTCTACGTGGAAACCCAATGATGATTTAATTTGGGTAACCGTTACGTTTCATAATTTTGTTTTTTAAAGTTAAGTTTTGGTATTTCATTTTACGATGTGTGTTGCAATTAAAGAAACTTTCAAGTAGAAAACCATGTATAACCCCGACGAATTTCGATGGTGAAATTCATTTTAAGTGGGGTAGAATGTAACAACCTGATATTTTATGAAAATTATTCTTTTTAATTTATTTGATGTCATGTGATTTATTCTACAACATGATTATCTTGTGCTATAATCCACACTGTATTAGCTTGAAGAATACGCAACTATATTCTAAGATTGTGTTACACACAATTTCAAGTTCGTTTTATAATAGTCATTCTACGCAATATTGAGTATATATATATATATATATATATTAAATGTATTAATGAAATATAGTTGGATTCTGTTATAAGAAACAATGAAGGATTCTTGCACAATAGGAAACCCTAACTCGTCTTGCATTACATGCAATCACGACCTTCCTCGATAGCGTGTGTTGTACGCAATACATGGTTTCACTAAACAATGATATGTGGTTATAATATTATCACGAACTAGTAGTTATAAATAGTACTAATTACATTTTGAATTTTATAATATTATTATTCATCTTACACATTTTATAGAACATGGTAAGAGAACAAAATAAATTTTTTGAGTAAAATATGTATTTTTAAAAAAATGCAGTTTTTCTGCCTTTTGATGGCACAACCACATTAAATCTAGTTTTTGACATGTTTATAAGTTAAAATTGGAAAAATAAAATTCTTATTTGGAATCAGGATATAAAATTTACTTTGGATAATTTTTTGATATTTTTCGGATAAATTTCATATTTTGATGAATAGTAAAAATACGCTAATTTTTAATTAAAAACAACTTTTTTCATTGAGACAATTTATATGGTTAAATTATAATATTGAATGGTTTTAAAGTATAAATATAATATATTTTTACCATTTAATATAATATATTTCAATATCATTAATTTCACATTGAATTCATATGTAAAAACATTTAAATCTTTGGCAATGTTTTACCTTCTAAAACCCATTTTCTTAACAACGAGATTAATTTTTAATTAATTACTGCAAGTTATGTGTTCTGAATTTTGAAAACATGATACCATATTTGGAATTAGTGGATCGAAATTATGTTACTATGCTACTTTTTATTTTTGTGCATTATGAATAGTAACCAGGGTAAATTTTATTTACCATAGTTAAAGGGAAATCAGGTAATTAAGGGTAAATATAAGACTATAAAATTACCCTAACACCTGCTAAAATCCTATTGGATGAGTAATGTCGACCCATAGCACCTAAGGGTCGGATTAGATTCATTTTATGGACATTTTTTTAATGAATGTAGTTTAATTATTATTAAAACCAAATAAAGTGACAACATGTCACTTTCATAAATCTTATAAGTATAATAATTTTAACTTAGTGATAAACATAATGAAACTTTGGATTTAAATATTTTCCAGTAAGCGAATAAAATTATATACATCATATTAATTTATTTATAATTTTTAGGGATTAAATAATTATCATTAAAGGTGACATAATAGTGATGCTGAAATTATTTTATTAAATGAAATATCAAATACATGGTTTCAATAATATTAAAATAAATATTATATGAACTATTTAAAGTTCTCCACTAATTTTATAGATAAATATGACATGTTATTAATCCATTAAATTATTTAGTTCGAACATATCTTTTTTATATTGTTTATATAAATTCAAATAAATGAATAATATCAAAATTGACACTATTGTTATTTTAAAAAAATAACATATTATAAAAATTTTTAAAAATCACAAAAATATTTCAAAATTATAAATTAAAAATCATATGGTCGAAATTGTCATAAAGTGTCAAATTATGTAAAATTCACAACAAATATTTAATTATTTATAATAATTTAAAATTTAGAATTTTATTACCACATATAAAATTAAATTTAGAAATAAGGATAAATCAAGTTCATAATGATTAAAATGAATTCCTAACATGTCTAAATTTTATTGGTTGATTATATTACAACCATATATCATCTAATAATCGTATATGAGTCATTTGGGAAATTTTTAAGTGGGTTTGGGATTTAATATAAACTAATATTTCTTATATTTCCAAAGGTGCCCCTCTCCTCCCTTATAAAAGGGCACCTCCTCCCTCTCCTCCTCACACCAATTTTAGCCTAAAATCTCGGCCAACCCCTGACCATTTCAATTCCCCACTTCCCTATTAACATGCTAGAGGTCCTAGTCTTCTTCAAAGACAAATCTTAGTACCCTAAGAGGAGGTTTCAAAGAGGCATGTCAAAGAAGATGTATTATCCATTACCTTTCTTTCAATTTTCATTCATCTTCAACTTCTTCTTGCTTAGTTGTTTCATTGTATTGTAATAACATCAGTATCAATAATATACTGATATGTTATTATAAAAATGAAACAACCCTATTTCACCTTCTATCCATCCTATGGAAAACAAAATCACCGCGCGTGCGTACGTACGGAATACTGTCTCCACGCCGTGGGGTAATCTGTTTTCCCACCAACACCTTACATTGACGGGTATAATGGTGTAAATAATAACTATATATGGTTATTATAAAATCTTACTTATTCTGATATATTATACCATCCACTCAAATTCTATTCAACAATTATGGAAACGATATCATCGCTCGTGCGTATGTACGGATTACCATCTCCACGACGCGATGAGATTCATTCCCCATGTTAACCATACATGAATGATTATAAAGTTTATATAATGAATAATAATGAAATATATGAAATAATAAATATACTGGATTTATGTATATATATATATATATATTTGTTATCTATTTGGTTTCATTCAATTCAATAAGGAAATGAAAAAAGCGTTCATACGTACGTACGGCCTACCGTCTCCATGAACGGTGTATTTCATTCCTTTTATCGATCTATAATATATATGTATATGATGAATATATATTATATATAAATCATGTCTTTCATTCTAGAATTATGTAAATCATGATATAAGTAATAATATCAAGAACCACAAGTCGAAACACATACGATAAATGAAATGATTTTACCCAAAACGTTGCTTTAACATTGAATTTGCAAAAGAATGGGTAATATAAATGCATTAGTGAAACATATATGATATCATAACAATGAATATGATTATTTAATAAGTCATTGAAATTATTTAAATCAATATACCGGAGCTTCGAATCCATACGAAGCATATCAGGCCTAAGGTAAGGGATAATTTTGAAAATCTCATTTTTATCTGAGATTGCTTATTCGTAAGTATTTACTGGGGTTATTTCTATCATCCATGTACATGTTTTATAAAAGTGTTTTCATGTATGTTTAAAGTCCTTTTTATCCATTTTTTACTTCTACTACATGGTATGTAAGGAATCTTTTATTTACCATACGAGGAAATTTTTGACTTTTCTGACAAAAGTACGGGGAGAATGTTATTTTTAACTTATACGTCGTGAATGGATTTTTACAGTTTCATAATGCCTCATTTTCCTGAAGCTTACTCTACATGATTTTATGAATATTTTCAACAAAATACTTTTATTTTTAAATTTCATGGCAATTTTTGAAAATAAAATGATTTTGACGAAGAAAAGATATTTTCCTCAAGAATTCATTTCCAATGTTTTATCAAAACCATTTTCCATCCTAGATGACATTATTTCCTTTGTGTATGTTTCAAGATTAATGTCTCTATGATTTACATGGTTCACTTATCTTATAATGAAATTTCCTTTTGTTTTATATGGATTATGAAATGATGGGATGATGTTTATGAAACCAATTTTATTCTTTGGGTTATGATAAATATTGTATGTTTATTTTGTGGCACAAGTAATACTGATTTCATTATGAGATGGGTGGGACCAATATCTCCCTCCAATTAATAGGGTAAAGATTTATATCTCATGAGATAGACATGGATGGAATGGTATGTTAATCTAGTTCAGTGTTATAGGACTGAACGAGGAGTGAACTCGATTCAGAAAGGGACTTTGTCCAATAAGATGGTCTTGGAAACAATGCCTTGGCTACTATGGAAATCATAACAAGTACTGAATGGTTGATACAATTACATGTTTTATTCCCATGCTATTTTATCTTGATTGATGTTCCTTTATGATATATTCCTTACGTACTTCCATGATTTATGTCTTTGATCAAGGTTTTAATGTTTAGATTTCTTGTTCATGTTTTTTCTTTCAAATGTTTATGGATTGTTTTATGTTCTCTATGTTTGCCCTTATTGATCTTTTGAGCTCACGCTTTTTATGTTTTATTTTCCCCAGGAAATAAAGAAAGGTTTTAGTTTAGGAAACAAAAAAGGGGAGGATCGTTATGGGAGATGTTGATGATCTTTCAACAAGATTAGATGTTTATATTCCAAGTTTCCAAAGACACTAAACTATTACAGTCCTTGTGTGTATATTTTTTGTTATGTATTAAGTATTTTGAAAAAGTAATGTAATGTCCATGTACGTCGTGTTTTGGGACTCTACAATATATCCCTCCAATGCATTGGGTAAATAATTATATATCATGATATAGACATGGCTGGAACGACAAGTAAATCTGGTTTAGTAATACAGGTCTGGAACCGCAAGTAAACCCGGTTCAGTAAGGGACTTTGTCCACTAAGATGGTCTTGACAGTAATGCCTTTGCTACTATGGAAATAATATCATGTGCTTAATGTTTTTCCACAATTAAAAGTTTTATTCCCATGATATTTTATCATTATTGATGGTCTATTATTAACTATGCCTTACTTACTGCCATGTATTATGTCATTTCTCAAGATTTTGATGTTTAAATATTATGTTCATATGTTGAAATGTTTATGATTTGTTTTAATTTCTCAATTCTTACCCTTACTAAGCATTTGATCTCACCCCTTTATATGTTTTTTCCCCAGGTTATAAATAAAGGTTTTCGGAAAGAAAAAAAGGATGATCTTTATGAGAGATGTTGAAGATCATTCACCATGATTAGAAGATTATATTCTGAGTATCCAAAGAAACTATACTATTATGGTCCTTTATTGTCTGTTTTTGTTATTTATTAGATATTCCGCAAAAGTAATGTAATTTCTATGCACATTATGATTTGGGACTAAACATCTAACCTCCCACTGTCATACTCACACCTGGGGCACAGAAAGTCTCTCTACCTCTAATCCCAAGGCATGGTCTAGATTTGGTGAAACAAAGGAGTGTAAAGCTCCTAAGTGAAACAAATCACACTCAAGATTACTAAATAGTCTGTTCGTACAACGAACAACCTCTCTCCCACTAAAATTGATACCTAAACAAAATGAAACAACACACGCTCAGCTCTACTACCCATTTAATGTCGACCGCCTCCCCGACCATGCCCTAGTACATTTATATTAGGAGAACCCAAATGTAAACCTCCTCCATCACCATCTACCCACAGAGGAGTGGTAGCCCGCATCCCATGTTTCTAGAATGTCCTCACTGAAAACTGTTTCTACTGAGGTGGGCACTGAACCACGCCACCCCTATCATACTAATATCGAATTATGAAATATCTCTAAAAATTTCCATGGCCTCCAATAAAAAAGATCCTTGGTTCAAATCCCATTGGGGGAAGGGAAAGGACATGGAGATCAAAATTGGAAATGCTGAGGCTAATATCCCACTGGTCGAAAACTAGAAGGTCCTATCATTATTTACCTACTATTGACTACATTCCCATTCAATGAACATGTTTGGATCCACTTTCATGGTACAACTCCCAGTGGGGGAATTCACTCCACTACTTCGACCATCTTGAGAACTTCAGTGTATGTATGTAGGGTAAAGGGAGTGACGACATAATGAAGCAATGGTCGGAGTTCCTCCTCTAAGCATCTCATCCTTGGCTTCCCATCCAAAAAGAGATCCATAGAAAAGCATAGGATATCCTTGAACTTGATAACTATTTCCCTCATCGACATACTCCACTTATAAAGGGATTGAATGTCATTCCTTTTCTCGGAATTCATCATTGATGAAAAAACTCTGCCCGAAACTAATTTTCAACGTCAGCCCATGAGACATCGGTCTACTTCCTCTCTCTATGGTAAATATTCCACCACTGATCTGCTGATCCACACATCTAGAACACTTCTATATGAACACATTATTCCCTCATTGCACATATGAAGGTAAAGGTGATGGTTTACTCATCAAGAATACCCTTCATATCTAAGTATGTAACGCTCTCTTCGTAGATACTAGGGTCTGCCACTGGAAATCTAGTTAGATTTTTTGTCCTTAACGGCTTGTACCACACATGGGAGAAATCCACATACCATAGATAAAAAGGAAAAAAAAGGAACTCCTACGCCCATATAGTATGAAATTTTCTCTTCAGATTTATTTTAACACTATATTTAAAAATAAATTCCCAAAATTTCCATGACACAGAAGAAAATAAGTCAATATGATGCATTTACCATTCCTAAGGTCGCTACATTGCAATCAGTGCAGTCTCACTTGGTCATGTATTTGTTCAAGATTCCTTGCACTATATCACTGGGGACCCTAAAATCCCTGTCCAAGTCATTTTTCTATGTCCTATTTAATGCACCAAGATTTCCTAACATATTTTCCCTACAATCCCATGCAATTATTACTGTGATTAACTCTAATGAACAACCTATAACTCACCCATAAACTCGGGTACCCTTATTTCATGACCCACTCACCTCAATAATAGAGAAGGGACAACAAATTTCCATTCCCTCCCTTCTTCTAGATGAAGGATTTATAGTGACCCCCCTTCCCACATCCAATCGGCCCTAGAGTGGTGAATAGAATCAAGGGTATAATATCTCCCTCAAAATGAAAGGAATTACACATTTCAATGAAAATTTGTTGGGAGATAAGATGGATATATCCCAAACAACACCAAAACGTTAAAAAAGGAAAATAATTCCAAACCATACATGATTTAAATGTAATCTACGAAACAAGTACAACTTAAGAACCAAACCAAGTGACAAAAGAAAAGACTACGCAGCATGAAAACAACAATCCCAATTCCAGAACTAGTAAAGTCTAGAAACATCTCAATGTCCTTTTGGCAACCAAAAAAATGTTTTCTAGACTTATATTGAGTATAAAGGTATGCCCATATGGAAAACTAAAGCTTTCCATACACAAGAGGGTGAACATTCAAATGCCCCTACGAGAGAACAACATAACCTCAAGGAACCTCCAAAGGTGTACTAACCCGCACAACCACACCTAGTCAAATTCACCAAATAATGAAATTCATGTAATTTTTAGTATAAGAACATTGACATTTGGGTAATACATACTACTTTACCACTTATTAACTGCTCATTCCAAATAGGAAAATGTCTTGATTCTAAAACACATCCAAAATGCAGTCCCACTACACAAATCATCCCACACACACTAGGGCCTCAAAACACACACAAATCCAGACCGTAGACACCTAATACATAACCACACCACACATCCTACCGAGAGAGTCGTCGGAAACAAAAACCACTCCTCTCGCACAAATACACCCTCTATTTATCCCAAAGAAACTTTGTAAAAAAATCATTGACTGCACCCACCTATGCCTCTCTACCACACCACATCTGGCCTAAATAATCATGGGAGATAGTAAACCTCAATATATTATAGCCTACCAAGATATGATCGAGTGTTAAAAACCTAGAAGAGGGTATGAAGAAGATATTCATTAACCATCCATCCATCCACCAACCGAGGTGTTGGGAAAGATACCCTTCCCTATGAAATTGGGGTGTTTGGCATATGGTGATGCACAAGGGTGGGGTACGTATAGAAATAAAGATGACTTATAATTTATAACTATAAGTTATCAAACACTATTCCTAACCTATGAGTACCAAAACAAACCATCCCTCACAAACCACCTTTGTTTCTACCACTACATAAAAAACCACAAAAGAAGACACAATAAAACACATGCCAAAACCCTTTTCATTTATCTACCTTCAATTCGATAATTAAGCGGTTCACTTTAATTTATTCTAAAAATACCTTGGGAAACTATCTAGAAATACATCAATAACCATTCTCAGAACACGAAGATCCTGATCGACTAAACACACAGAAATTAACACACGTCGTTCTTCAGTTCTAGCAACATTGAACAAGGGAAGAGGGACAAAGGTATATCATTTCCATTTTAATACCCAATCATAAAAAATATAGAACAACCAACCTGTTGTGCCACTTCACAGCCACTCATCTTCCTAGACACCTATTAAACCACTACCGACTATATTTCTTCAATGATATCAAACTCAATCATGCCCTTGAAACCAATCCCGATAGCCCCACTGCAAAATAACACCACACCCAACACCCCTATAAGTATGAAGTCATGAAACAAACCATTACTACAACCCCACTGCCCAAGAATTACCAAGATGCGGTCCAACAACTTAACAAGTCCAACAGCTACAACATAAACCAATGGCAGTCCAACCTCCAACAAATTTATCCCTTCCACAATTAATCAATATACCAACTTGAGATCATGTCACACCTCCTGTACCACCACATACAAAAATCCCTCGGCAAACATAATCAATCCACGTCCCTTCTGCACACACATACCACACCCCTCTCACAAAACCAAATCCTTTGTCCACCCCTATACCCATAAGTGTTCTCCCGACAACATCACCACATAACCAACACAATGTCAAAAAACCCCAACAGAACACATCACACAACCACACATATCAAACAAGACGTATTAGAATTTGGTAAAAACTATTTTTATATCCACATTTATATATAGGGGTGATCACACAAGGTTTTTCATCTTGGGGAATCCATTTTATTTAACCATGTGTAGGTGATTTGTAATATTTCATGTTACAACCATTTATCAAAGTGTCACAAAAAGGAATAACATCACCAGTACACAAGCATAGATGACCAACAACAATGACTTTCATAAGGAATATGGTCGCCAAAATCCATAAAAAGTCACAAATATAAAATATAAAACAAATGATAATCATCAAACATATCTAATTTTCAAACCATTATCTTTTAATCATCACTCTATTGCAATTATTTTTTACTCTATAAGAAAATTAGTCACCTTCTCTTCACAAGCAATCATTAGTACACCCACACAAAATGATACATAAACAAAGATATGTTGAAGAATCTCTACCTGAATCAACTGGCAACTAAAACTCATTTTTCCTCCAAAATTGGTTATCGTGTGAGCTATAGGAAACCCCATGAAAACTGAGCAGGAGGGGGATCTAGCATAGGGACACACCACGTCCTAAGAGAAAGGATAGAGGTGCTCTGAGAAAGAATATAAACACACTAGGAAGGGATGATCTCGACATTCAATAGCCATATCCTATACTAAAGGAGGAATAGTTTAAAATGTCATTAATATGGGATCATGGTCAAGATCATGCAGTTTGACAATCTTAAAGCACCCAAAGCATTAGGATATTAAATATATACTTAATAACCAATAAAATATCCTTTATAATTACCAAACAAGGGTTTAAACTTGTTATACATAAAATAATATGTAATACGGGGGAAAATAGAAAGACTCAGAAAACTAGAAATTTAGAAAATGGTGAGAAATGATTTGGTGCGCCACCATTTTGGTGTGCCACCAATTTGGTGGGCCACTGATTTTGGTGTGACACCATTTCGGTGTGCCACCATCAGGGTGCCACAGTCTTGGTGTTCCACCATCACGATTCCACCATCTTTGTGAAAATAGTTTTTTGGAAAACTCCGAAAACAATCCACTAAATTGCCAAAGAACACCACAAGAACTAATACTTCACACAGTAATGGATTGGGAAAGTATGGGGAATCACATATATCACAATACATGTGAAATAAATTATCATTATCCATGATTTCTTTCTCAGTGTGGTAAAGTATTGAATTATCAGAATCATTAATCACATCCAACCATATTGCCTAGAATATATTCCAATTTTTTATGTGTGAATATATACAATAAAATTTTATAATGAGAATATATATTCCACCATTAAAATTATTGATTAAACTTCCATATATTTAATGTAATAATTTACATAGATACCTTTAATTCATGAGTTGGTAGTCATTCTCATTATTATACATCAATCATGAGTCATAATATATCAACAAATCATTATTTATGAGAACATATACTAATACATTTTTTATGAATATAGATTGAGAAACACTTTTTCACAATAAATTTATGTATATAATGGTTCACAGACAAACTTACTCTTTAGTTCAATGAAAATTTTCAACTATCATTTATCTAACGGATCATGGACACTTTATAGTTAACATTGATGGTGTATTAGACAGCCATGATAAGTCCCATACAAAGAATCTATAGTATCCATACAACCTATGAAAATAATGGATTGTAATAATCATGGTTAATATATAATTTTCAACAATATCCAACATTAATGGATCCCTTAAAATAAGTGAATGAGATATTATTCTACCAATGTTCAATAATTTCAAAATTTAAAATTCACACATGGTAAAATTTTCCTACAACTTTACCATTCATATGGTCTTCCGTAAAATTATTCATTCATAGCCATCATCATCTTTATATATTAAATATAGTAGAATATCATCTATTGTGACTTGAAAGAATTAATCAAGGTAATCTGTAAGTGATATATTCATTAAATACATGTTTATTATTGGGGAATTGGTAAGACCAAATGTAATCAATATAAATTTGTATTATCCGTTCCTAATAAAAGAATTTTTGTGTGTATGTCTTTAATTTTGACCCTAAAATGGAATTACATAGTTTCAAGATTAATCATGGAAAAATATTGAGCTCTTCATAATTGACAATAAAAATAATTGATATGGTTTGGAGGATAGTAGCTCAAGATAGTGATTTTTTATGTTCTTGATAATCAATGAAGAGATTCATTAGCCTCTAAACCCTTATAAAAAATCAAAGAAAACCCATGGTGATTGACTTATCTAAAGAAATCCATTTCAAAATTTTCCTTGGAGCCCCATATTTAATGTGTTCATCCCACATGGGTCCATTCTATATGGATTCGTTGAAATTGTTTTAGCACCAGAAATGACTACTACTGAGAACTCATCGTCATGACATAAAGGATTATTAGGACTTACTTCTAGAAACACATAAAAAATCTTCAAATAAATTTGATACCTCAATTTTGATTTTGAACCCAACCATATGGGACACATAACCTTCTTGGATTTGAATTAAAACTGAATATATAAAATTAATTGACATTAAAATATTTTATTTATCATCACACTGATAAGTGACTGAAACAGTATTTGGAAATAGTATATTTGACATCCATGCATCAATATTTAATATGGTAACCATATAATGAATTCAAATCCATGACTATAATCATATAAAATTCAACTAAAGGGATAATCAAAAGATTTATGGGATACATTATCCCACAAAAATCCATCCATGAGGAACTAATAACTTGTGATGAAACCATAGTTTCATTCTGAGTATCCACCACTAACTCAATATTTATTCATTGAGTTGAGAATTCAGTATATTGAATACTCCTTTTAAATAAAAGAGTTGTCTTAGGAGAATAAAATAATATATTATCTACTCTTTAGTTTATAACATATGTATCCTTCAATGCATAATTATTGTAATCCTCTTCAGTAGTCATGAATACTTCATATTTCCCTTTTTCATTAATATTTAGAGGTTTCCAACTATATTCATCTTATTAAAAATTTATATTCATGAAATGGATATTATAATGTTCATACTCTATACATTGATTCATTGAATCATTGGTTGTGCATTTGTGTGCATCTTATTTTCCTCTGTTTTGAAAAATGGCCCATTTATTCATTGAAAATTCACATGCATTATAACCAACTATTATATATCTAAATAATATCCTAGTTCTATTCCAGTTGTTCCATTTATTTTTCTCCCATAATTTCTCTATTATTTATGTACTTAATTTCATTAAAATATTTTATTTTTTGAATTTTAATGAGACACAATATTTTTTATCAAAATGATGTGAATGGTGGGAATATATAATTTCCATTTCTTCCTTGAATGCACATTAGAGTATTTATTCAAGGTTCATATCATATCCTATACCTAATTCATTTTACATAATCTATTATAGACCCCCAACTTATGGATCAACCCTAATGTAATGTTGGATCAAAATATAGGACGTGTACCTACTATGTCTTGTAAAGTTTTCCTCATAGGTAAAAATATATTCATAATCCATCAGATTTAGCTTAATTAATTCCATACGAATTTTCATAAATAGAATGTCAGGAAGGTAATTTTTGAACAATAATCAGTTACAATAATCAAACTATAAAGATTCAATTTCATTCTGTTGCCATATATTCTTGATAATAGAGCCCCATTAGTCTTCTTCCCTTCCACAACAGCAGGCAACCAAAACTACTTTTCCATTTTGCGAACACTACAGAATGACCATATATTTTCAAAGACACAAATGAAATTGTCTACAAATAGGGGATTAGTGAAACCACTAAATGAATTTGTATATTTTTCTCTAAATTAAACAACATGGAATTGTCCCCAATTTTCTTTAATTGGATTTCCAATTTGATTCATAGCATTATAAATTCCTATTATCCTGATAATCATTTTTTATTCTATATTTCACAAAATTGGTCTCTCAGGATGAAATTAATTGTATCATACATCATATTCATTATTACCATGATTCCTTCAGGTTCCATCCATAAATAAATAATAATAATTTTGTGATGAAAAACATAATACATTGAAATTGTATAATCTGTCAAAAACTATATATATACAATGTTTAAATCATAAATGAAAAATTTCAATCTACGAAAACATTGGTAAACTAATTGTCAATAATTATCATCCTAAATTAAAATATTTTATTATAATTAATAAATGATTTCTAAATTTGAGATCATATTCTCCAGTTTTTTAATTTTATTTTTCCAGCAACAGCCGTTGTCATGCACCATGTGACAATTTAATCAAATCCCAATGCACCCATACAAGAGTGGTTAATACTTTTTAAGACTAGTCCAGTTCCACTTCCACTTGTTGAATCTATGATGGGATAGAATATTATTGAGACCCCACACTATATCCTTCACTAAAATTAAATGAAATTTGAAAATATTTTTATTTATTCCTATGGTAATCACTAATTTTTCACCACCAACATTAAAAATGTTATGCAAGTCTTTCCCTATTGCCGACATTATTAAACCTGTGTTTTCAAACATAAATATTAAATCAATGTTTATAAAAATTCACCTGTTATTTATAATACTTATATTATTTCCATATTAGTTTAGTTATTCTAGATAGTACATTCAAAATTATTGTATATAATTAATTAACATTAATGTATCAAAGAAATTTCTTCCAATTTAATAATCTCCATCATACTGACCTACTAAAAACATTTCATCATAAAAATTATAATATTTTGATGTCTTATAATTTTTTTTGTATTTTATGAAAACAAAACATTGTAATGAATGATTTTTTAATCATAAGAGAAGAGATGGTAGATGTTAATTAATATATTTTTGATGTTTTTGGAGATTTTGATATCTTTACATATATAGAATGAAAAAATTATCTACATATGAAAAAATTTAATGCTCATTGGATCGAATGTTATGATATTTTTATAGATAATGAAGGATAAAAATTTTAACTATTAGTAATGTTATTGAGGCAATACAAGTAAGAATTTCATGAATATATAAGGGATACATTATTAATAAACCATCATAAAATGTAATATTATGCTATAATGATCCTGAATTTTCATAAAGTGTCATAAATAAGTCAATATATGAGCTAATATTATTTATTAAAAGAAAAGTGATGATTTCTATTGTTTACAGGGATCAAATTTTTGGATGTAAGTTTTTGTAAGTATGTTCTGCATCCGCATATGTATAGATAATAGAAAAGAAATTTTCTAGATATTATTTTTATATATTATTTTGAATGAATTTATTTGTTTTTAATTTAAAAAATTCCAAAATTGAAGAACTATAAATTAGAAAAAAAATCTACATAGGAATTATAGAGAAAAAGATTAATGTTTACCAATGTCATTGATAAGAAGTTTATATTAGATGATGTATAATGTTATGTCAGAATGTGCATGTATAATTTTATAAATATTGATGTTATATAGGATTTATGATATTATTTAAATTTGTATTTATGTAAAATTAATTGAAATGTTGTGATGATGAAGCTGAATTTTCATATATCGTAATTATGATGTGTTTAAGGGCATTTATAAAATTTCCTAGGTAATGTGTTTAAGGATTTTTATTGAAGATAGAGGATTCTATAGTTCCATAAAGCATAATGAGCTTTCACAGTATAGTTTTTGGATAGATTATTCATAAAAATATGACTTTTTATTTTTATAATCATTTTGATAAGAACTGAAGATTGTAGAAAATTGGATAAGTGATGTTTAATTATGAAAAAAATCAGAAAGTCATTCTTTAATGATTTTTTTCAAAAAAAAATTCCAGATGGAAATAATACTACACTAATCCATATAGTGATATTTAGGAAAAAAATCCAAGATGAATGGTTGTGAAATATATTACAGATATTTATTTTCATGTAATTTTTTTTGAAGTTATGAATTGTGCTTCCAAAGAATTGTAGTCATTAAAATGAAAATACTCCAGATAAAAATTATATTGATATAATTTTATGAGAATAAGTTGTTGAATCTTTGAGATATAAAAATATGACTATAATAGAGTTTTTAAAGATTTATGGATAATATTTTTTTATATAGATTTTGTCTATGAAACTATTAAAATGTTTTTAATGTCTTAATAATTAAAAATAGTATGATGGTATGAATTTGTTTATTCATCTATTTGATTGTATTAGGGTTTTTTTTGTAGTTTTTATCATATATTTTAATGAACATCGAAGATATTTTGAATGTTGGGGATATATAGAATATTCAAGAAGCCCAAAAAATAGTAGAAAAATTTTTAGATGAATTTGAATGAAATTCAGATAAATTTGAAATTCAGATTAATTAATATCCATGAATACGAAAACAAATTTTTTCCCTCCTTTTAGAATCTCGAAGAACCTATTTAAAAAGGTGAAATGTACATTTAACAATTTTTGGTTTATAGGAAAAATGGATGATACCTGTTAGAAAATGTGTGAGAGAAGAGTATCAAAATGAATTTGTGTACTATGTTAATTAGAGCTTTGGATAGCCATTCTTTATCATATGATATGGATAAAGGTTAGATAAGTTACATGATATAGTACAACAAATAATTTTTTTGTGAATATTTTTTTTTCAGTTTTGAGTTTTGTAAAATTTGATAGAACAAATGTTTATTCTAGAAATTGTTTTAGAAACTTCAAATTAGAGAGAGACCAGTAGATGAATTCATAGAAGATAGAGGAATCAAAGAGGCATTATTAGATAGATAATTCCATATAGATATTTAATATGCTATATTTTAAAAACATACATACATTACTTATGGCTAAAATTAGGTAGAAAGAATACATTAACCTAAGGGGGTTCATTATAATCATAAATATCTGGTTACAGATAGAGTTTAATGGAAGTTGGAACAAATTTAAATTCACTTATTTATAATAGTGAGTTTCTAGATACCCATGGGAAAATCCATGGAAAATATGATGTTTCGAAAACTAAGTATAGTACTTTAAAATCATAACTGTCTTTTTTTATTTGTTAAATTTTCATTCCTATGCTATTTTTAAAGAAATAATAAGGAAGATAACTATTATAAGATTCAGGGATCAAATTTCAATATTCAAGAAATACGTAAAAGAAAACCAATGATGACCCTCTGAATCATAGAGTATAAGTGATCCTATATAATTTCACTATTCATAGGAATACCCTACATAACGCATTTCATCATATTATGTGGAAAGGAAATATAAGAAAGGGTGAAATTAGATTCTCATAAAGGGTAAACATAATAGATATTAATTAATGGTTAAATGATATAATAAGGAAATGGTAATGGTATAAGATCATTAATTTTACATACTATGTTCATACATAATATAACATTGATGGTAAACATTATTTATGGAATAAAACATTTTCATTTCAATTACATGAAGAATAAGTGTATGAAACGGACAGAAATCAATCATGAACCATATATTCAAAAAATATATAGGTGGTGATATTATTAGTATATAAACTATATCATTTTTACTAGTTATATACCAAGACCATCCATTCCTGATGGTTATGAATGAACCCCTAAAACTTATAGTAAATATAGAAAATCAACATGTTTCCAATAACATATCTTGCACATCGTCTTGTTTCCCATAAAGGATAAGACATATCCACTTTTTTTTCTTATTATATCTGGAGATATAAGACATCACCATATGTATTGAGGGCCTATAATAATCTAAATACACCAATAAAATAATGAAATCCATAAATATTTGTTTCATAATATCATTAATCATTAATAATATTATTATATCAAAACCAATTAATATAAAACATGTTTGATAATCAGTTCATTAATACATCATGTAATTACCCATGGAAAATAAATTGGTTTTATAAAAATCATATAATAAGAATAACTACACATACATAACAATAATAAGTACAAGTACCTGTCCTTATTACATTACATAATTCTGAAATTTTTCAAGAAATAAATTATTTTTTACATTGAGGATGTTTTCATGTTTAGAGCTCCAGATAATTGGGACAACACATTCATAACATTTCACATTGTCATAGAGTGGATACCCGAAAAACAGTTTAATTTTTTCAAAATATAAATCAATAAAACTTAAACATTAATTCTTGACAATTCTTAAACATTTAATAAGGCTTCCTCATTTTTCTTAGAAATCCATTAACCTATGGAAATCATTTAAAAACATGGTATGAGCACAAAATCTCAGTAAAGGATGAAAAAAATATGGAAAGATCACATTAGTCCATGAATACTCATAACATATGAAAGCATTTTAAAAAAAACATGCTTGTCACCCATATATACATAATTTGTGTAACATTAGATTTATACAAGATCCAAAAAAAAGCATGATAACATAAATATAATCATGAATGTATCCTATGGACTTACTTACATAACATTTTAACCCTCACAGCTTCCTTATAATTTGTAATCCTCATTGCTACCTTACAATTTTAATAACCATTGCAGTTACACATAGAGTAACCATACAACCAACCTCCAAAAAACACATCACCAATGTATTGGAGTGAGATGAAAGTCCCACCCTTAATCATACACAATGAACAATAACCATAACATAATCATACAACATGAATAATAGCATAAAAACATTACTTTTGAACTTTTTAAAACATAATTTTAAAAGAGGATTTTAAAGGGAATGTCTATTATAAATATCATATAATTGAAGTTAAACATAATAGTGTGGATAGAATGTGTATAAAAACTATAAATAAACATAATTAAACATAATATTATAAAAAAACATCACATAATCAATTTTAAATACCACATAAAAATGAAGTTGACGGTTAACCCAAAAAATGGAAATCGGGTTAAGAATTCCCTTACCTCAAGTTTTTCTTACATAAAACTTGTTTAAACTTCTTGTATAATGGTTAAAAAATGTTATTAGTATTTTAAATAAACATTTTCAACTTTATAAAATCTTATATGATCATTTTATAACAACATTTCACCCTTTAATTTTTAGTTTTTTTCTCCTTACACTGTTTTTGGGTGAGTTCTTTAAATGATTACCATGATTGGTTCATGGTGCATGTTCTTGTCGATTGGAAGTGAAACATAGGAATTGGAATGGAGTAGTATTTAAATATATCCAGTAACTTAAATTATAACATTTATCATTTTTAATTATTACATGAGGTTGATTCATATGTTAAAATATTAATGATGTTCGTTTAGATCATTTTAGTCATTCTTTGATAATAAAGACTTAATTTAGTATTATAAATTAAAAACATATGTATAAAATAATTACAGAACCAATGATGAGACATAATACATATATTATAAATTAGTTCAACCATAAAAATGGTTTCATGACAAGACTTGAAGGAATTAATGCAAATTCAAATCACATCGTCCATGATGTCGGTAATTCTACACATCACGAACAATGTTTTTAATTCCTTGAAAAAGTGGGGGACGAGAAGAATATTGATGATGAATTTTCCATGGACATGAGATCATAAAAAATATAATATATTATTTCCCATTCATTCTTATTGTTTAAGAATATTTGAGTAAAGAAAAATAAAAGAAAGGAATATTGAAATAAAAGAAAACATGAGAAAGTTCTCACGAAAATTCAGCAACATAACGACATCTCATAAAATTTCATAAAAAAACAGTTTGATGAGAGAAAGGGGATATCTCATCACTCATAAATTATATGGACAGTAAGGGTGGATATGGAATGATATATTGAAACATAAGCTAATCTAAAAGGAATAGAATTACATAAAATTAAAGAAAAGAATGAAAATAAAAGAGGATGCTTACCTCTTGATTTCTTCTCCTTGAGATCCTTCTTAAGTGCTTCAGTTTTGGTCTTTTGGTGAGACCAGAAGCTCTAGGTTGTGTAGTAAATCCTTTTAAGTATTCTTGGGCAGAAATTATGCACGTCTCAAGGCTTTAGAGGTGTGGGAAGAATATGGGAGTTAGGGTGGTATTTATAGTGGATGAGAGGGGGTATTTTTCATTATATTAATCATTATTATAATATTTTTTCCTAAGATTATGTATAGTCTTAGTTCATGTTACCTAAAATAGAAATAATTTCATTGAGTTTGAACCATGTTGGATTGCATTACTTATAATTTCATAAATAGTGAATTTTACTGATAATTTTGTTATATGGTATTTTTTTGTATTTCACTATTCTTCTAAAATTACATAATTTCAGAAAAATCCAAATAATTTACCCTAACCATTTTTTCGATAAGTAGAATTAAATAATGATGTTCAATTTTTGAGAATAATTTTCAAAATTTTTTTAATTTAATTTTTAAATAAAATTATACTTAACTTAAAAATTAACAATTATTATTATATAACAACTTCTATATCACAATGAAAAATTAACCAACATGTTATTATCTTAATGCATTAAAAATTTCAAAAAATAAAACAAATTACTATTAATTAGGGTCACATTACTATTAATAGTACTATTCATAAGGGTATGTTACTATTCACACAAAAAACAAGTTGGTTCCAATAGACTCCAAATAACATGCTGAACATAATTCTAGATAACAAATTGTTGAAATTCAAAACATAGATGTTGAAAATATTGTATTAAAGGATAGTTATTAATATCTACTTAAAAAAAGTTTCATACATTTCAATTTTTTTAAAAAAACTGGAATGTAACATTATCTCCACCTTTTTGAAATTTCGTCGTCACATTTTTATTTACATATTAAACAAGTTAGGGTACCTTGATCATGGTGTCAACCTGGTCTCATCATCATCTTTCTCACGTAAAATAGAAGGTCCATGCATTGCAACAATGATTTAGAGATCCTTAAAAATAATTGTATGTCTTTATCCAAATACTCCTTGTAAAACATGGTTCATATGGGTGTTCATTGAAAAATAGTTTTGGAAAATAATCATGTATGGCATATAATTTCAAAACAAATGATAAACATGATTTTTATAAAATATTCAGACCGAGTTTGAGTTGAAACTTTCAATAAATGGTCCTTTTATAATAACATAAGTATTTTCTAAAAGAGTATATTTTAAATGAAAATATAAATAGGTTGTGCAAGGGTTTCCTTCTTCAGCACCTCTTTCAAAATCTTAATATGCTTTAAAATCACTTGATAAGGTAAAATATTTGAAAATTCATTGATAATATTTATCTTTATTGAAAATATGATAATATATATAAAATTGGATTTTATTAAACACAACCCATGATCCATGGTGGTATCATGGTATATTTGAGGAGTTTTATATCTTAAACAATTTTTTTTCAAGTGAGTTGTATGTTAGAAAATGTTTCAAGGTCATCTAGACAAGACTTTTCAATAAATATTTCTAGAAAGTGATCAGGAAGAGAAAGGAATGTCATTTTATATCCTCCTCCTTCCATTTTTAACAGAATTTCCACTATCCAAAAATTTAAAAAAAATGATTTAACTTAATGAATAGACATACAAACTAACCATATGTTTCACGAAAACTCATAATCCCTAATTTTGACTAAACCTTTCCTCTGATACCAACTATAAGGACCCATACTTATTACACTAAATAATCTTGAATATAGTCAGGAAGTCACTTCCTTTTTACATTTAGGATCATTTAATATTTATATCTTTAGATAATTGTGAGAATACATTCATAACATTACACATTTTTATAGAGTGGACACCATAAAAACAATTTCCTTTTGTTTAAATATAAAAACTTAAAACTTAAACATGAATCCATGAAAATTATTTAGCATTTAATAAGAATTATTTCATTGTATTAATCCTACATTAACCATTTAAAATCATTTAAAAACTTGGGATGATCACAATATCTCAGTAAGGGATGAAAAATAAGGAAAGAGCACATTAGTCCATGAATACTTGTAACGTATGAAAGAATTTTAAAAAAAACATTATTGTCACCAATATATACATACATTTTGTATCATTAGATTTATACAAGATCCCAAAAAAACATTAGAACATACATATAAGCATAAATTTATCTTCAGTCATTACATTCATAACATTGTAACCATCTAGACTACTTTATAATTTGTAACTCTCACAGCTACCTTACAATTTGTATAACCATTGCAGTTACACATGGAGTAACCATACAGACAACCTCCAACATACACATACCCAATGAATTGGAGGGATATATAGTTCCAAACCATCATCATAAAAAATTCCCAAGAACAATAACATAATCATACAACATGAATAATAGCATAAAAACATTACTTTTGCAGTTTGTAAAACAGAATTTTAAAAGGGGATTTTAAAATGAAATTCTATTATAAATATCATATAATTGAATTGAAACGTAATAGAGTGGATGGATGATGTATAAAAACTGTCAATACACATAATTAAACATATTATAAGAAAAAACCATCACAAAATATATTTTTAATACCACATAAAAACAAAGTATAAGGTTAACCCAAAAAATGGAAATCGAGTTAAGAATCCAGTTACATGAGGATGGTCATACTTCAATAATTATTAAACATAATGTATAATGGTTAAAAGAGTGTTATTAGTATTTTATATAAACATTTTATTTTTTATAACATCTTATATAATCATTTCATAATAGAATTTCACCCTTTAATTGTTAGTATTTTGTTCCTTGCACTGTTTTTGGGTGAGTTCTTTACATGATTTTGATGATTGGTTCATGGTGGATGTTCTTTCCGATTGGAAGTGAAACTATAGAATTGGAATGGATTAGTATATCAGTAACATAAATTATACCATTTATCATTTTTAATTATTACATGAGGATGATTCATAAGTTAAAACATTAATGATGTTCGTTTAGATCATTTTAGTGGTTCTTTGATAATAACGTCCAGATTTTGTTTTATAAATTAAAACCATGTGTAAAAAAGAATTATAGAAACAATAATGAGACATAATAAATATATTATAACCTGGATAAACCATAAAAATGGATTCATGACCAGACTTGAAGGAATAAATGAAAATTAAAATAACATCGTCCACGATGTCGGTAATTCCACACATCATAGACAATCTTTTTAATTCATTTAACAAGTGGGGGAAGAGAAAAAGAATGATGATGAATTTCCCATGAACAAGATAAAATACATATTATACAAGATTCTATAGAATTCACACCTCATGGGTATGAGGAGGTTAGTAAAGAAGAAGAAAATAAAGGAATCTTGACATAATAGAAAACTTGAGAAATTTCTCACGAACATTCTGCAGCCAAATAGCGTCTTATAAAATTTCATACAAAGAGTTTGATTAGAGAAAATCGATATATCCCCACTCTTAAATAATATGGAACTTAAGGGGGTATATGTAATGAAATATCCCAACATAAGCCAACGGAAAAGGAAGATATTAACAGAAAATGAATGAAATGAATGAAAATAAAAGAAGATGTTTACCTCTTCATCTCTTCTATTTTAGATCCTTATTAAGGGCATATATTTTGGACTTTTGGTGATACAAGTAGATCTAGGAAGTGGGGAAGATCCTTGGGATGAGTTTAGGGTAGAACAAAGTAATGTCTCAAGGCTTTAGAGGTGTGGGAAGAAGTGGGAAGTGAGGGTGGTATTTATAGTGGAGGAGAGGGGGTAGTTTTCATTATTTTAATCATTATTATAATATTTTTACCCAATATTATGGATTGTCTTAGTTCATGTGACCTCAAATAGTAATAATGGAATGTGAGTGCGATTAAAGTGTCCTTAAATCACTTATGATGTCATAAATTGTGACTTTTACAGATAATTTGATTATACGGTATTTAATCGCATTTCACTTTTCATCAAAAATTAACGAATTTAAGAAAAATCCCAAAACATTTCCCTAACCTTTTTTCAATATTTATAAAACAAAAATGAAGTCTAGTTTTTGAAAATAGTTTTCTAAATATTATTAATTGAAATTTTAAAAAATTCATACTTAATTGAAAAATTAACAATTCTAATTCTATAACTACTTCTATATCACAGTGAAAAATTTAGCATGATTTTATTTTATTAAAGTCTTAATAAAATAAAATAATAATAAAATTTACTATTAATTATGGTCATATTAATATTCATATTACTATTCATAAGGGTATGTTACTATTCACCAAAAAACTAGGTGGTTCCAATAGACTCCAAATAACATACTGAACACAATTTTAGAAAACAGTTTCTTGAAAATCAAAACATAGAAGTGGAAAAAATATGTTTTAAAGGATAGTTATAAATATCTACTTAGATCAAAGTTTCATTCGTTCCAATATTTTTTAATCATGTATTTTATAATAAGTATGGAACCATTGGATCTTATCGACAATAAGGAATTAGAATCTCTAATAGATTTTGTAAAATATAAATAAACCTACAATAATAATAACATTAATAAAATTCAGGAGGAAATTATTATTTCCAATTTAAAAATGATTTTATAATTTGTAAAATATCTCAAATATTAAATAAAAAATATTATTTTAAAATAAACCTATATAACTTTTAATGAATTCAAAAATTAATTAGTTTTCATGATGGTGATAAATCCTGTAGTCAATGTATACATTAAAACAATGATTCCCTTCACAGTATTTGTAAAAAGTAAAAATTACCATATTCCAAAGATGAGAAAATTATTTGTTTCAATTTTTTTAAAAAAATTTAATAGTACAAAACATAAAACATAAATCATTATATGATAGTAATAATAAAATCATATTTACAAAACTTGGACATGAATTATTTTTTTATTTCTGACTAAAGAGAAAAAGTAGTCATTTTCTCTAAAATATTAATTTCTCAAATTGAGTTTTATATATGTGGAATTGAAAAGAAAAAAAATATTTTTCATCAATATCCAATAGAGAAGAAAATTAATGAGATTCTTGAGAAATGTTTCCTAATATTCCATCATCAGAAACATAATCATAAAAAATATTGATAAATAATTAGATTATAGAATTAAAACATAATATCTTCAGAAAATTTTTAATATTAACCCCCTTAATGTAAAGAACACTAAATTCATATGTTAATCCACATAAAATTAAAAAGAGTCATCATGAGAAAATTTTTGGTGTTATATATTACAAATAAAAGAAAGAGGTGGTGATTATTCTATGTGACCCCCTAGTATAAAAGTGGACATAAGTTCCCTTACCTCAAGCCTAGACATTCATAAAACTTGTTATAAACTCATATATAATAAATATAGGTTTATTATAAAAGAATTATGTAACCATAATCAAATATATCATTACATATATGATTTATTTATATCCTTTTATCTCCCATTCATTAACAATTCATTTTTAAAATCATTGATTTGGAATATTAGTTCATTGTTTTTTAGGTATGTTTGGGGTCCTTGGTTTTGGTCTTTATTCATTGATCATGGATCCATAATCTAATGAAATTTAAAATATATATATATATATATTATTTATTAACTAGATAGAAATATAGTTTCTTCCTATAATATATAGTTTGAATAATGAGTTACACCATTCATAGAGATGATATATTGTATGTATACATTAATGATGTGTCTATTTTATGATGTATAGAATGAAAAAATGAAAATAATAATTAACCGTTCCATATTCATTGATATAACATTGATATACTATATATTCATTTAATCAATAATTATTATCACCCATTTAATTACAAAATGAAAATGCATCAGAGAAATTTGTGGTGGTGGTATCCTTCACAAATGGATGAGTGATGTAATCAATTTTCATGATAGTGTATGGTAAGAAGTCTGATGTGATATTAAAGTTATAGTGGAAAAAATATATCATAAATATAATATTTAGATTTTAAATGCCTTTTTATCCACCCATCAGAGGAAATTATTGAAAATTTAATTATATTAGTTTGGAAGGTGGTAGTCTTCTATAAACATGATTGATGCGTTTATTTCCCATTTTATGTAGGAGCATATAGATATAGGTCATTCCATTTTAACAATACAATCATATTTTATGGAATATTATTTTTAACTTTTTATCAATCAAAGAATATTATTTTGATGTGGTAGAATAATAAATAAAAAGAAAATGAATGGTAAATAACAATAACACTTTTTGGATAAAATCACCAGGTTTAAAGATATATCTATCATATAATGGTTATATGATCATAAAATGTACTCTGGGCCATGGTTTGGAATATGATAATGTAATTTTTCCTTGTATTGGTTGATCCAATATTTTTCCTCTTATATGGACATGAGTAGAGGAGTTGTCCTTTCAATAGTGTGGTAGGGAGCCCACATGGAATGTTCCAAAATGAATAAAAAAATAATTCCAATTTAAAAATTATTAAAAATGAATTTATAATATAATTGTTTTATAATATAATCTCAAAATATTTCCATAAAATTTTAATTAGAATAGTTTAAATGGAAAAAATAGCCTAGATATTTGGTTTAACCAATGACAAACCCAGTTTAAGCACAATAGCTTTAATTAATTTATTTCAGTTCATACTAATCATAGGAAACCAAAAAAACTTTTGTTTTATTACCTAATATTATTATTTATTATAAGAAATATGGAATCAATTTCACATAATTAAATTAACGTAATTAATAGAATTTAATTTTAATGTAATCCCATGAATGCAACTTAATTCCTTTTTCTAAAAAAGAGATTTCATAAGTATAATTTTTTTTGTAAAATAATTCAAAATAAATTTAATTCTGATGAAATTAATAATATTTTTTTAATAATCATAAATTAAATACTTTTTTAGAAAAATGGATCTTTTTAAAATCTAATAAAATTGGATTTTTAATATAAATCAGTATTGATCAATACTCACAAAAAATTTAATCTTTTAAAATAATTCATAAAAATTAACTCTATTATAATCATGGAATATAAATTTAAAAATTGAACAAATGTTTGGAAAATAAATCTTCTAAAAGTGGAAAAATTAATTTCAATATATTTTTGAAAAACAAAATGAAATTGTTTTTAATAAAAAAATATTATTTCAGGAATGAAAATAAATTTACTCTTATCCAATGAATAAAAAATATTTGATATATAATAAAACCATTTATTTGACATATAATATAAAAATTTCAAAAAATTATTCATCATTAGTGATTAATATAATTTATTAAGATGTAAATACATTTATTCATAGAAGTAGTTTTTTAGAAAAAAACATTTCTTTTACAATCAAATAACTTATAAATGTTACAATGATATACTATATTATTATTTGTTAAAACATTGTGTTTCATGTAAAATAAGATAAAAATGAATGAAAATTTATTTTAAAAAAATATTCCATTAAATATTAGGGTTTTATATTGAATATAACTTTTAAGGATTAATCTTGTTAATAATAAAAATAAAAATAAATATTAGAGATTATTAAGCCAAAAATTTGGAGAATACATCGGAAAATTTATTTGAGTGATATTTTTTCTCAAGTTGAGTTCATGTTTATAATTTCTTGGAATATATTTTATATATCACAAGGAAATTAAAAATCATACATGGAATCATATTATGGTTAGTTAATGTAAGTATTGTTTTCAAAAACTACATAATATTTTTTTCTACAATGGATTGGAATACCTAAAATTAAATTTTTTATTTAATTGATGTCACGTTTCTACAATCACATGTGATTCCATCCATTTATCATGAAATTTCAGTGTCATAAATACTATGATAAAATAAAAGGGGAGAATAAGATTTGTAGAATACCTGATATTAACCATTACATTTATTACCAATTAGGGTGATTACAAAAACTTCTAATATAGTGTATAATTGATATTTTATAAAAATATAACGTGGGTAGTCAAATATACTATAACTATATGATACATTTATATTGTTTTTGTCATTGGGAAATGTGGATGTCAGTGTTTGATTTTTTTGGGAGATAAATTAATGATCCGCCTTTAAAAATGATGGTGTTACACAATAATTATGTGTATAAGAGAATAAAGGTAGATTCATTAAAATTGCCCATAAATAATTGAATATATGAAGGAAAATAGATAGATGAATAATATTTTTTTAGAATAATAAGTATCAATAAATTTTAGGGTAGGACACTATGCTAAATTACAGTAGTTATATTTTTTAATGACTTTGTATAACATCTCACAATTGGTTATTTGGAGAACGGTTTTGTAAAATATTGGATTAACTATGGAGATATAATTATAGACTATAATAGCTTTAGTGATTCAGTGATAAGATGTATTAATATTAAAAATTTCAACAAATGAATATTTACCATGTTCATAGAAATATATTGTGTAAAATATTGTGGGGATAATGTTTATAAATATTAGTGTTAAATCTAAATGATTTAGGTAGTTTGGTTTGTTATAAATTAGCTATTATGAGTGTATATGATAAATTTTTTTTAGAATGATTAAATATTTTTTTAGAAAAGTTTAAAATTTCTAAAAAGTGTATTGTAGTTTTAGATTTTGTTTTTTGATGTGTCTTGGATGGACCTGCATTTATTTGAAGATAATATAAATAATACCTATTTTATTTTCTAATGGGATAAATGTATTAAAAAAACACGATTAATATATTATTCATCCAAATAAATGTATCCAAACTCATAATTATCCATTTAACGATGGATCTAGATATGTAGATATCTACACCACATATAAAGTCATTTGGCAGATCCACACCTGGTATGTATGTATGTGAATCCAATATTTTATGATAGTCAATGTATGTATATCTGGAACATGATATTGTTTTCATGTGAGTGTTCTTTGAAATTATTGGTTTTTATGTTTTAGGAGACCTATGTATGAATTTTTAAAACATAATATATCTATTTGATTCATTCAGTCCAGAATATCAGAAACAATAATTTCTGTAAGAGTCGTCAAAATAGAAAATTTTAAATATCTATTGAATAATATTTAGTGATTCAGGAATGTGTTTATTAACATGGGAATCACAATTCATTATGTTAAAAACATTATAACATAATATTATTATCATAAATGTTTGAATATGTGTGAGACTATATTAAAATCGTGAATAGTAATAATATTTTTTTCTATGTATAGAAAATTTAAGTTGGAATTTTTGAACTTATATATTGGAGATCATATTTGAGATTTAAAACAGATGATGTGGGAGATTGTCCATGTTTTTTTAACCATTAGACGTTTTTTGATTCATGTTTTTTTATCTGAGTTATTTGAATAAATTATTATTGGAAATATTTTTATCTTAATGATAAAATTATAGATTAATTAAATTCAGAATTTATCTTAGATGATGTTAGACTTGTCATCATGGTTTTATATATCACGTAGTGATATGATTCATGTATTAAGATAATGAAAAAAATAATATAATCTATTATCAGGGATCTATACATTCATGAATTAATCCTTGTAATTTTAAATGAATGTACATGTGTTGTCATTTTTTCTAATCATTACACAAGGATGTTGATGATATAGGGAGATGATGTAAATATTTTTATATGTGAATAAGTATTAATTAGTGGTTATTGATTTTTTGGAGAAAAATAAAATGGATCCTTCTAATATAAAAAATTACCTATATGACAATAGGAGAAAAATAAGAAAATCCAAAAATAAAAGGTAAACACAACTCTATTCATTTATAAGATAAACCCATACATGAAAAAAATAAAACAATATTTTTTGAGTATTAACATGTAAAAATGTAATATAAATGGTAGTATCACAACATATATATTCAAACATAGATTATATTTCATAATATATAAAAAAAACTTTGAATGAACTATATAAATGTTATAAAAGGGTTACGACATTATACTATGTGAAAAAAAAAACATTACGTATAGAGAGTTTGAGAAGATATATATGGAAATGAAAATATCACAGTAAGAGAAATTAATATAATCATATAATGAATAATATTCAATATCTTGGTTTTAATGATGATAATGAGAAGAATCAAACTCGATTATACTAGTGAGATATTGTTGAGGGAAATATAATATGTAAGAAGATGAAACCAATGAGAGGACAGTTTTTTTTATAAATTTTGTGTCATATCCTTTCATTAGTGAGGAGTTAAAATATTTGTGAAGATCAAAAGGTCAAGAGATTTTGTTCATAAATAAATTTTTGTAGATTCTAAATATGTTATGTGGAGCTGTGATGCAATAAAATAACATGTTTCTTGAATTGATCATGAAGAATTTTTGAAATATGGAGACTATTTTTTGAAATATGAGAGGAAATTATATTGAATATTTGATATAATTGGAGATATAATTTAAATGGACTTAATGTAAACTCTTTCATAAACATGGATGGGGTTTGTGAAAACTATGTAACTCTGGGGTGCATGGAATGATAATATAACTCTATGACAACAGTGGGAAGATAGAGATATTTTAGTCACTCTAAGAAGTTATGGGAGTGTGTAAATAACCATAGTGTTATGTTGATTAGTTTATTACATAGGTATAATAATGGATAATAGAATCAATTTTGGTGTGAATAACCAATCATGGAAGGGACTCTGATTCCCCCGATGTGGAAAAATATTATAAAAATATCATAAGTTATTCATTAATTTAATTACCATATCTGTAACCCCCCAAAGATATTGAACCTAAATTTAATATTGAATTAATGAAACAACAAGTCATTACAAAAAAAAACATTTTTATAACCTAGAAAAAATAATAATTTTACCACCACAATGAGTTGAATTTAAAAAATCTAACATACCCTGTTGCGATCAATATGTTATTTATAGTCTGATATGACCAACTGTATTTTTTTTAATAGTAACATACCCATATGAATATAAATTTTACCTTGATTAATAGTGACATACACTTATAAATAGTTTCCTAACCTATAATGTTATATATATCAGATTTAAGTGAAATTATGTTATACCTATGTTTTGGAAGAAGTAAATAAATGTTTTAAAAACACTATTTTTCATGTAAACTATTATTTTAATTAAAAATTTAAATAATCACATTTACAAATTTATTATTGAAAAACGATACTCATTTTTGGATTCTACACGTCAAAAAAATTTAGGGTAAATTTTGGGGATTTTTCTGAATTACTTGAATTTTATGAACAGTAAAATATAGTAATTTATAGTATATATACATTATAAGTTAAATTCACTATTCATAGTGTTAGGGTTGATGTCATCAGCCATGGTTTCAACTCACATTCACATATTACTATTCATGGGCACAATAATCAATACTGTTGGTTTTTTTGTAAAAGAAAAAAATAATTAGTAAACTAATTGGAAAACCCTCCTCTCCTCCTCTAAAAATATTCCCCCATCACACCCTCTTATCATTAATCCTCTGAATCCTTGTTCCTTATATAAATTGTAATAAAATAGCCTCCCAAGATCGTCCCCCATGACCATCATCCCTTGGTCTCATAAAAATACAAAACCCTCTTCCCTTAAGAGGTTCTCACTGAAGGATAATTCAAGATGTAAAATTCCATTTTTCTTTTTCTTTAATATTCACGTTCCATTGTTATATTTTATTTTCTAACCTCTCGTCATTCAAATGGAAAAAAATTTCATTACCATACATGTACTAGAATTTTGTTATGTTAATGGGATAATTGATTTTCATCTCTCCCTTCCACCTCATTTATGCTGAAAATGAATCATCATTCGAGATGTGTTGATTTAACACTTTCAAGGGAGATGATGCTTTCAGTGTGGATTACCTTCTTTAACTCTGGACGTGAAACCATTTTTATTGTATAATGAGAATATTATATATGTATTCTATCTCATATAATGTTCTATAATACTTAGGCCCTCATGATGTAAAATAATAATACAAATCAAGGTACTTGTGAAAAAAAATCTCCAAATTATTCCAAGTGCTTATCGGTAATGCCTCTTATAATGATTCACCTTCACTCCAAATAAGAAAATAAATATTTTAACCATTTAATATTCTGAATTTTAATTAATAAAATATAAAATCAGTGCTGGAATTCAACTCCCATCTTAAATGAATTACTATACTCTTTTATAAGTGAGACGATCATGAATATTATTAAAACAAGCACCCATAAACAATGAAATTAAATCACTTAACCCATCAGAAAGCCCGTGAATGGTCTTAATAAAGTAATAAAAACCAAATAAATGTATAAAGGGATCTTTAATTGTTATTTAATCAGACTAATTTTGTTATTCAAATCATTAAGATCATGAGAAGAACACCTCAGATTTATGGTATGGGATCCTCTCTCCCACTTTTATTAAAGAATCCCCCATATTTTGAGTGCTTTTATTTTTTATTCCAATTGAGGGGTTTGTTTTTCATCTCCCCCATACTACCATAATGATATATAAATTATGGGATTCCCCTTTAACACTTATTAATCCATCAATAGAACACCCATTACCACGCCAAAATGTTATTAAGGTTTTTTTGTCTCATTTCCATTTATGTGAGATATTCCGTATTCACTACTATTAACTGTGTATGGTGTATGCATACTTCCCATTGATATTTAATATTATAAATAAGTATATTTTAATGATATTCAACATATCATTTTGTTATTATTAATTTTGTTGCATACGATTTAATTGATTACAATGTTGTAGGTATTTTCTACCTGAACATCCAATTTCATTCGGGTTTCCCTTATTCTCTACTCACCTCAATGAAATTATTGTTTTTATTTTTTAATCCTCATAAATTATGTTTGAAGGTTTAATATAATTTTACAAATCAGAATCCTTCTTTATTTTATGGGGATATAAATTTTTTAAATAAATCTTTCAAAAAATTCAAAAAATTCACCCACAGATCAAGTAACATGTTGAATATATACCTACATTGAATTCCACTATATAATCTATTTTAATCAAAATATATATTTATAAAATAAAAAATTTTAACAGAAAATATATTTTTGTTAATTTGCAGTTTTATGAAAGAAATCATTCCTTTTCACTTTAAAAATTCTTTAATGAATTCTTTAAACTACACTAAAATGTTTTTATTCTATAGAATCTATAAAATAATGTTTTAAATGATTAACATTAGTCTGAACTAATTTAATCCTCAAATTGAATCACAATGTACTGCCCATTTTTCTAGGATATACATGTCTAATACCAGATTTATGACAAATACAAATGGTTTTCTAAAAAAACTATACTTTCCAATATAAAACTGTTTTTCTCACCACACTTTATCTTTTTTGAGATATATTCCTTGTTAACCACTTATTCCTTGCATTTTTTTTCATGGAACTAACCATGGTATATCATAAAAAGTATTTACATACTCAAATAAATTTCTGAGGGATTATCAATTAAATGTTTCAAGGTGGTATGGGACATTTTGGAATGTATATGGATTATTTCCTCATGAATTTCTCACTACACTCATTTAAAATTATCTTTATTTATGTCAACATAGGTTTATGAATTTTTTATTTAATAGAAGTATATATATTATGATATCACCAAAAATATTTTGTTGAAGGTTTACGGATTAGTTTGAATGTGGATGTTCTATATTGATACAATTCACTGATTTACATCGAACTATTAGTGTTTATGTTTAATTTTCATATACATTTTTTTAAATTTTAAATGTTAGTTAGAATATGAATGTATATATAAGGCCCCAGCCTTAAACCTTACTTAATCTTGAGTTATTTCAAGATTACACATTGAGGATCTTTTCAGGTTTAGAGTTTTAGAGAATTAGTTCATAAAACTTGCATTACATTCCACATATAAAAAAAGTGGTTACATAAAGATAGTATTCTTCTTACCCATAAATGGAAGAATATTTAAAATAAAACATGGATTATTTCATGAAAATTCCTCGACACTATCATCATATCATTTACCTTTCCCTTGACCTGTGAAAAAAATTTCAAACAAAACATGGGATTAGCATAAAAAGCTCAATAAGGGATATAAAAATATGGAAAGGAAACATGGGTACATATATACATAAGAATGAAATCATACATTACCCATAAAACATAAGCACTTTAACATACCTCATCAAATCATTAATAAATCATAGAAATCATAAGACATAAAGGTAACTTGAGGCATTCATAACATTCTTACGTAGGGAGTAACCATCTTGGTTAGGTTTGGAATACCCATCACAGTATATTCCCTAAATGTATTCGGAGAAACCTTAACATTTCCCTCCATCACATTACCCAATGCATTAGAGAGCTATATCGGGCTCACCCGCCATTATTTTATCACAGAACCACCCGTCTTCATAATAATTCCCAAGAACCTCAACATAATCGTATCACATAAATCATGCATAAAGGAAACATAACATTTCCACCTTTCAATCACAAGATATCAATACAACACATTGATATAAAAACATTATGAAAACCATTTTCAATACCAAAACAAAAGAAAAGTAAAACATGGTAATTATTTTTCTTTTTAAAAAAAGGTATGGCTTGTAGAGGAAACCGAAACTCAAATAATGGTCACGGTAGCGGAGAAGTCATTGTTGCCGCATAAGTACGACAAAAACATTCCCTTTTGTCGTTTAGTAAACACTTCGTATAAAAAATATTCCTTTTGAATAAACGTAAAAGTCAAAGGGGGTTATACTCCGTATTAAAGAAGGTTGTGTATAAAACAAAATATGCCTCAATGAAAGGAGATTGAGATGAAGTCCCATACCTCGGGTCCGACATGACTCAATCGTTCTTTAATGTCCTGAATAATAAAATTGAGTTAATTTATACTTGCTTAACAAACTTTTTTAAGTTCATTATTCCTTTTATATCACTTATTTCCATGCCATGAACACTATGTAATTATTTACGTTAATAACGGTCGTTTTAACGATCATTGGTACTTGAGTAAAAAATAAACCCTTTATAATTACAAGTTGTTCATTTATCCATTATATCCATAATTATAATAATTATGTATATATCATATATATCCATTATATAAATGCATTTATATTATTACATAACCATTTAGAAATAAGAAATGAAATGCACTGTTCATGGAGACGATAAGTCCTACGTACGCATGAACGCTACTTTCATTTCTATTTCGTATTTTATAGAATAGAATAATAATTATATAAAAGTATATTATAATTACATTATAATATCATATATAATATCATAGTTCCATCCTTTATACGTCCCACATATGGTATTTAACGAATCAAATCACTATGAGGGGGCAGTAGTCCGCACTTCCTTAAATGAAGATATCGCGTTTACCCATAATGGAAACCATAAAGGTATGCCCAAAATGATAAATACAGAAGCTTAAGGAAAACATAAACATATTATATATCATATATAAATATATTGAAATATTAATGGCCACCTTTGAAGGTGTTAAAATAATGTTGAACAATCATCGTTTCAGGAGGCATAAATTCACCATCCATGGAAACAGTATGTCATTTAACCATTAGATGTTGGTGTGTGTGAGTGTAGCTCGAATAATTCTTATAAAAACATCCTAGTATATTGAATATACTGTATTTGTTACAAAATAAATGAATAAAAATATATTAGGGGGTTGGAGAAGGAAAATAAAACAAAAGGACTCAAGTGAAGACATTACCTTAAAATCGGGAAACTCCCTTTGGTTTGAGCTCAAAGGCTTCCTTGGGAAGAATTCTTACCAAAGTGAGTCTTCAAAGAGTAAGAGAGGGAATTGGAGAGACAAAATGATCAGGGGTCGGCCGATCCAAAGGCTTTGGATGTGTGGGTAAGGTGGTAGAGGTGGGGGCCTTTTATAAGAGGAGAGGAGGGGCACTCTTGGAAAATAAACAAATGTTACTTTATTTTAAAATGATTTTCGAATTAAAAATGTCCCACATTGATATAATTAGAGGGTAAGGAGATAAGGGTTCGAAATCCACCCATCAAAAAGGTTTTGGACATGTGTAGGGCTTATATATTACATTATCATTCCATTTTATTTAAATCCTTTATTAATGAGGTAATCGCTGCATCATCATGATGTCTCAAATAATTTAATATATATAATGTATAAATATTATAAAAAATATATCATGATGTATGAAATCTTTTAGATTTATAATGAATATTTATTGTCCAAAATATCATATATGTGGACAAATTTAAAAATATTTTTCTTAGGTGATACATTCGTTGTCACATTTAAAATTCTTTAAAAATAAAAAGATAAAAAGTCACTTTCTCACAAAGGTGATTCAATGGGGTCCCCAAGTTTGGCACAAGGTATCACATGGTCGGCCATGAGACAACCAGTATAATTAGGACACATGTTGGTGTCATTTTTTTTATTATGATATTATTTTATTATCCTTAACTACCCGATTACTCATTAATCAAGATAATTAATGATAATTACCATCGTTACTATTCTTACTGTCTAAAAACAAAAGATTCTTGATTAAATAATTTGGACCTTATGATTCCAAATATGTAATCCATTTTACCAAATTCTAAAAACAGAAATTGCAATAATTTATTTAAAAATAATTCTCGTTGCCAAAACAAATAGCGGGTTTTTTTGAAACAATATCTATGAATAGATTGACATTAGTTTATGACCAATTCCAAAGTGAAATTAATCATAATGACCACCATTGGATTAAATGGTAAAATTACATTCATATTACACTTTAAGACCAATTAAAAAGATAATATAACCATATAATTATATTAAATGAAAAATCAATTTTGATGTAAAATGCAGTATTTTTCACTATTCATTAAAAAATGAACATTGTCAGAAAAATACCAAAAAAATATCCAACATAAATTTCAATTTCCCAATCATAATTAATATGTTTATTTTGACAAATAGAGATTATAAAATTGTCAAAAGTTTTATTTAAAATGGTTTTTCCATCAAAAGGCAGTAAGACAATCTAATAAGAATATTAGTGTATTCCATGCATAAGATTGTATTTATTTTCATTTTAAGCCTCTAAAACACAATTTTAATCATTAATAGACATAGATAAAAATATTTATTATTCATTACTTACTTGGGATGTTACATCCTTTCCCCCTTTAGAAAATTGTGTCCCCGCAATTTATTTACTTATCAAACAAATGGGGGTACTTATCCCTCATTGCATTTTCAGATTCCCATGTTGCCTCTTCAATCATGTGGTTTTTCCAAAAAACCTTTACCTGATTAATCACCTTATTTCGTAACACTTTCTCCATGTGCTCAAGAATCTGGACCGGTTGTTCCTCATAAGATAGGTTCTCTTCCAGTTGAACTACCTCTGGACTCAAAACATGATATGGATCTGGCATATACTTTCTCAACATCGAAACGTGAAAAATATTGTGTACATGTGATAAACTCGGAGGTAAATCCACCCGGTATGCAACTGATCCAACTCTCTCCAGAATTTCATATGGTCCAATGAACCTTGGACTTAGCTTTCCTTTCTTACCAAATCTCATCACACTTTTCCATGGTGAGACTTTGATAAAAACATGATCACCTACCACAAAAGTTAGATCCTTCCTCCTGTTGTCTGCATAACTCTTCTGCCTACTCTGAGCTGTTCTCATGTGTTTCTGAATCAGCTGATCTTTTTCTACCATCTCTTCTACCAATTCTGGTCCCATCAACTTCTTTTTACCCACTTCATCCCAGAAATCTGGAGTTCGACACAGCTTCCCATATAACGCCTCAAATGTTTCCATCTGTATACTGGAATGAAAACTGTTATTATATGAAAATTCAACCAAAGAAAGATGTTGGTCCAAACTTCCCTGATAATCCATCTAACAAGCTCGTAGCATATTCTCCATGGTCTGAATTGTTCATTCCGACTGCCCATCTGATTGAGGATAAAATGTTGTACTAAAATTTAATTCAGTACCCAACGACTTCTGAAGGCCTTTCCAAAAGATATAAGTGATCCTAGGATCACGATCAGATAAAATGGAGAGGGGAACTCCATGTAACCAGACTATCTCTTTAGGATACAAAAAGGAAAGTTGATCTAGGGAAAAGTATCTCGTATAGAAAGGAAATGAGCCAATTTAGTCAAGCGATCAACAATAACCCAGATTGCATTATTACCTCGAGATGTCTTCGGTAATCCCACAAAAAATGTACATGGATATATTCTCCCATTTCCACTCTGGCACTGGTAAAGGCTAAAGCATCCCTTTCGGTAATTGCCGCTCTACTTTAACCTGTTGACATGTCAAACACTTCACAGCAAAATCAGCAATATCTATTTTCTTTCAATCCCACCAGTAATACTTCTGCAGATCTCTGTACATCTTAGTACTGCCAGGATGAACTAAAAACAGAGAACTATGAGATTCACATAATAGATCTCTCTTCAAATGTGAATCACAAGGCACACACAATCTCTTCCAAAATCTCAAAACACAATCATTATCAATGTTGAATTCAGGCAACTTACCTTTCTGAACCAGCTCTACCATTTTCTGCAACTCACTGTCTTGGTTCTGTGCTTGCTTGATTATATCTGATAGAGATGATCTCACTGATACCTGAAACAAAACAACATAAATTCCTGCACCAAAAACTTCTATGCCAAAGTTCATCAAATCCTTAACCAAAGGATCACGTTCCAAACGCAACATTGCTAATGAAGCATTAATTTTTCGACTCAAAGCATCATCCAATTTATTTGCTTTTCCTGGTTAGTAATGAATTATACAATCATAATCCTTGATTAATTCCAGCCATCTCCTCTGTCTCATGTTTAACTCTTTCTGAGTGAATATATACTTTAAACTTTTATGATCAGTATATATTTCACACTTTACTCCATACAAATGATTCCTCCAAATTTTTAAAGCGAAAACAGTAGCAGCTAATTCCAAATCATGTGTAGGGTAATTTACCTCATGAGTTTCAAACTGTCATGAAGCGTAAGAAATTACCTGATCATTCTACATTAGGACACAACCAAGTCCTTTCAATGAAGCATCACTGTATATAACAAACTCACCATTCCTGGAAGGTTGTGCCAAAACTGGAGCATTCACAAATCTTCTTTTCAATTCCTGAAAACAATAATCACATTATTTTGTCCAGATAAACTTAACACCCTTTCGAGTAAGCTTAGTCATTGGACTAGATAACCGTGAACAATTTCTAACAAACCTTCGTTAATAGCCTGCCAAACCAAGGAAGCTACGAATCTCAGTTACATTTGTGGGTCTTGGCCAGTATTCCACAACTTTTGTTTTTGCAGGATCAACAGTTATCCCATCTTTAGAAACAATGTGACCAAGGAAAGAAATTTGTTGCAACCAAAACTCACAATTTCTAAATTTTCCATATAGTTTGTTTTCTTTTATGGTTTGCAGGATAACCCTTAAATGTCTTTCATACTCCTGTTTACTTTTATAAAACACCAAAATATCATCAATAAAAACAACAAACATTTTTCACCCGAGTCAACTGAGCCATCACTACAAAAAACTGTTTAGTTCTGATTCTGACCATCTCAGGATACTGATTTGAAAGGTCATTTCCCTCTGTATCCCTTCCTAGAAAAGATGCTCCGTTTCCTCTATGGAAAACAATTCTTATCACTGAAATACCTTAGGTGAAGTAACATGGTAATCTTTATATGCTACATCACTTCAATTTGACCATAAAAAATATATTTTTGGATAATCATTTAATATAATTATAACTTCTAAAGTTATCTAAACCGACCTATGATACCAACTATAAGGCCCCATCCTTAAACCTTCCTTAATCTTGAGTTATTTCAAGATTACACATTGAGGATGTTTTTGGGTATAGAGTTTTAGAGAATTAGATCATAAAACTTGCATTACATTCCACATATAAACAAAGTGGTTACATAAAGATAGTATTATTCTTTCCCATCAATGGAAACATATTTAAAATAAAACATGGATTCTTTCTTGACACTTACATGACACTATCATCATATCATGTACCTTTCCCATGACCTGTGAAAAACATTTCAAAAAAAAACTTGGGATGAGCATAAAAAGATTAGTAAGGGATATAAAAATATGGAAAGGAAACATGAGTACATATATACATAAGAATGAAATCATTCTTTTCCCATAAAACATAAGAACATTAACATACCTCATCAAATCATGAATAAATCATAGAAATCATAAGACATAAAGGTAACTTGAGGCATTCATAACATTCTTACATAGGGAGTAACACTCTTGGTTACGTTTGGAATACCCATCATAGTATATTCCCTAAATGTCTTCGGAGAAACCTTAACGTTTCACTCCTTCACGTTACCCAATGCATTGGAGAGCTATATTGGGCTCACCCACCCTTAGATTATCACAGAACCACCCGTCTTCATAATAATGCCCAAGAACATCAACATAATCGTATAACATAAAACATGCATAAAGGAAACATAACATTTCCACCTTTCAATCACAAGATATCAATACAACACATTGATATAAAAACATTATGAAAACCATTTTCAATACCCAAAAAAAAGAAAAGTAAAACATGGTATGTATTTTTCTTTTAAAAAATGGTATGGCTTGTAGATGAAGCCGAAACTCAAATAATGGTCACGGCGGCGGAGAAGTCATTGTCGCCGCATACGTACGACAAAAACATTCCCTTTTGTCATTTAGTAAATACATCGTATAAAAAATATTCCTTTTGAATAAACCTAAAAGTCAAATGGGTTTATAAACTGTATAAAAGAAAGTTGTGTATAAAACAAATTGTGCCTCAATGAAAGGAGATTGAGATGAAGTCCCATACCTCGGGTCCGACTTGACTCGATCATTCTTTAATGTCCTGAATAATAAACTTGAGTTAATTTCTACTTTCTTAAGAACCTTTTTTATGTTCATTATTCCTTTTATATCACTTATTTCCATGTCATGAACACTATGTAATTATTTAAGTTAATAACGGTCGTTTTAACGATCATTGGTAATTGAGTCAAAAATAAACCCTTTATAATTACAAGTTGTTCATGTATCTATTATATCCAGAATTATAATCATGATGTATATATCATATATATCCATTATATATATGCATTTATAATATTACATAATCATTTAGAGGTAAGAAATGAAATGCACCGTTCATGGAGACGGTAAGTCGTACGTATGCATGAACGCTACTTTCATTTCTATTTCGTATTTTATAGAATGGAATCATATTGATATAAAGTTATATTATAATTCCAGTATAATATCATATATAATATCATATTTCCATCCTTTATACGTCCCACATATGGTATTTAACGAATCAAATCACTTTGAGGGGGCGGTAGTCCGCACTTCCTTAAATGAAGATATCACGTTTACCCATAATGGAAACCATAAAGGTATGCCCAAAATGAAAAATAAAGAAGCTTAGGGAAAACATAAACATATTATATATCATATATAAATATAGTTACATCTTAATTTCCACATTTTAAGGTGTTAAAAGAATGTTGAACAATCATCGTTTCGGGAGGCATAAATTCACCATCCACGGAAACAGTATGTCCTTTAACCATAAGATGTAGGTGTGTGTAATTGTAGCTCAAATACTTCTTATAACAACATCCTAGTATATTGAAGATACTATATTTGTTACAAAATAAATGAATAAAAATATTTTAGGGGGTTGGAGAAGCAAAATAAAACAAAAGGACTCAAGTGAAGAAATTACCTTAAAATCGGGTAACTCCCTTTGGTTTGAGCTCAAAGGCTTCCTTGGAAAGACTTCTGCCCAAAGTGAGGCATCAAGGAGTGAGAGAGTGAAGTGGAGAGACAAAATGAGAAGGGGTTGTCCGAGCCAAAGGCTTTATAAGTTTGGGTAAGGTGGTAGAGCTGGGGGCCTTTTATAAGAGGAGAGGAGGGGCACTCTTGGAATGTAAAGAAATGTTGCTTTATTTTAAAATGATTTTAGGATTCAAAAGGTCCAACATTGATATAATTCGAGGGTAAGGTGATAATGGTTCGAAATCCACCCATACAATAGGTTTTGGACATGTGTAGGTCTTAGATATTACATTATCTTTCCATTTTATTTAAATCCTTTATTAATGAGGTAATCGCTGCATCATCATGATGTCTTAAATAATTTAATAAATTTAATGTCTAAAAAGTAGAAAAAACTATCATGATGTAGGAAATCGTTTTATATTTCTAATGAATATTTATAGTCCAAAAGATCATTTATGTGGACAATGTAAAAAATATTTTAATTAGGTGATACATTCTTTGTCACATTTAACATTCTTTAAAAATAAAAAGATAAAATGTCACTTTCTCACAAAGGTGATTCCATGGGGTCCCAATGTTTTTCACAAGGTATCCCATGGTCGGACATGAGACAACAAGTAGAATTAGGACACTTGTTGGTGTCATTTTTCATTATTATTATGTTATTTTATTATCCTTAACTACCTGATTACTCATTAATCCAGATAATTAAAGATAATTACCGTCGTTACTATTCATAATGTCAAAAAACAAAAGAGTCTTGATTACATAATTTGGCCCTTATGATTCCAAATATGTAATCCAGTTTACCAAATTCCAGACACATAAATTTCAATAATTGATTTAAAAATAATTCCCATTGTCAAAACAAATAGTGAGTTTTTTTGAAACAATATCTATGAAAAGTTTGGCATTTGTTTATGACCAATTCCAAAGTGAAATTAATCCTAATGACCACCATTGGATTAAATGGTAAAATTATATTCAGATTACACTTTAAGACCAATTAAAAAGATAATATAACCATATATTTAAATTAAATGAAAAATCACTTTTGATGTAAAATGCAATATTTTTAACTATTCATGAAAAAATGAACATTGTCAGAAAAATACCAAAAATATATCCAATGTAAATTTCAATGTCCCAATCATAATGAATATGTTTATTTTGACAAATAGAGATTATAAAATAGTCAAAAGTTTGATTTAAAAAGGGTTTTCTATCAAAAGGCAGTAAGACAATCTAATAAGAATATTAGTGTATTCCATGCATAAGATTGTATTTATTTTCATTTTAAGCCTCTAAAACACTATCTTAATCATTAATAGACATAGATAAAAATATTTATTATTCATTAATTACTTGGTATGTTACAGTATATGTTGTCTATGTTTATCCACATTCAAAATAGGAATGCACTAGAATTATTAAGTGTCTGGTGGGGCCCACTATAACCCCTCAGTGCATCGATAGTAATCATGTGACAATCTATGGTCTTGGCACGAGGCCTTGACAAAATGGTTATTAATTGTCTCAGAACACGGCCTTGATGGTATTATATGATCCACTAAATTATGAATTACATCTTCATGAATCTTGTAAATGAATGCTCATGTGGTCATTCGACTATTAGAATACCCATGATTATGTTTTGTTATGTAAATATTTACTCATCTCATATTACTTCCATATTATTTTTATGTTCATTTTTTAAAGGCATGAGTATTTAACAATTCCCTATGCCAAATGTTTATTTTTCTGATATATTATGCTGTATTGCATACCCTTACTAATAATCTATACTGGCCCACTTCTTATGTTTCATTTCCTCAGGACATAATGAAGTGTATTAGGAACAACCTTCAGGGATAAACTTAGAGTTGTTTATGTTCCAAGTAAAATATATATCATCTATTTCATTTTATGATTTAATTTTGAACTTATATATGTATCTTGTATCCAAATCTACTAAACTACTCGATCCTTTAGGATGCATATTCCCTCCTTATATGCCAAAGTAATAAAATAAGACACTGGATCCGGGCAACAAGGGTTGTGTCCTTATAATATCTCATGTGTTATATGTTCTTGATACATACCAATAAGATAGAATATTATCTTAATAGATAATATACTTAAATATTTTATGATTTAAATACATAAAATAGAATTTTAATTAAAAAAATAATATTCAACACAAAATTATCCCCCAACCTATCTAAGTTGGTCATTATGGGTATCCCAATGTAGATTATTATGATTATGCTATTGAATACAATAATTGAATATCTATTTATATCATATAGAATGCTTGGATATTGGAATTATATTTTATAAACCTAATAATGAGTTTAGAGTGGCATTTCCAAATTATAGATGACCCAAATAAATCAAAATCATAGAAGAGAAATTAAAATTCATGCTTGGATGTTGGAAATGAATAAATGAATATGAGTTGTATAAGAGTGAATTATATATTTATATATTATGTTATATGAAATAAATGGTGTCAGGTATTGTTAATATATATTGTGAATTTAGAGAACACACATAATTCGCTAATTCAGATACTATTCATCATATGGAGTGATATCTGTAGTTTCTTATAAAAAATTTAATTGATTTATATGAAAAATGTAAGGAAATTTTTTTAACTAAAAAAATATTGGAAAATGGTTATACATGTTACAACTATTATCTAATATTATAAATTATATGATCAGTTATTTGTATAATATTATTCAAAATCATAATCTTTTTTCTCTTCTATGCAAATATATTATAGTACCCCTCCTCATAAAGTACAGATTTCTCTAAACCATGTAAAATTATTTTGTTGTTCACTGATTTTCCAATTCATTAAATATATTATTGAATATTTTAATGAATCTAGTACTTATTAATTTATTTATTTTTACTATGGAATTTAATATTCATATTCATTGTATATTTATTATGAAATAAGAGGCATTTATAGAAATTATGGATTTTAAACTAGTGGAATATTAAAAATGACCTTTGAAATAACTACATGATCATTAGAAATAGTAATCTAGAAAAGAGAATATCAACCCTTCATAATATATTATAAATAAAATCTATCCATTTTATATGTTAAAGAATGATATATTTATATCATTAAACAAGTAAATTTTTTTAGAATTATAAATTATGTGTTGGTATTTTTGAGAGTAATAAATATTATATTAAATTTTTTTAATTTATATACTATTTTAAAATAGAAATTATTCTTATAAAAGTGATTATAAATTATTTTTTTCATTTTATTATAACTTTATTTTATGAGACAATAATTAAATTTTTCATTTTCGACAAAATCATTTATATTTTTAAAACTCATATTTTTTTTATAAAATTATGAATTATAATTATAATTAAATTTATCACATTTAAGAAATTATATTCAATAAATGAATTTCATTTTTTAACAGATCTTGTTGAATAATTATTAGACTGATTTTTTGGGATTTTTCTAAAATGCCTGAAATTTTTGTGACTTTGAAATGCAGTAATTTCTGATACAAGATAAATATATGATTTATTGTCTTATATATGATGTAAGGATAATTTAATACCATAATCTAGATAACTCAATCATTAGTTTAAAATATTTTATTAAAATGATCAAACTATTTATATTCTTGAGACAAATTAATAAACTGGTGAGAACAATAATGAGAAAATACCCCTCTTCATCACTATCAATACCACCTATTATTCTCACACCTCAATGACTTTTATGTTGTTTAATTTCTTCCCTAATCCTTAAAAATTAATCCTCCCTATTTCCAACAAATTATATTATCACCAAAAGGCCCAAAGTAATGTCATTAAGTAGATACTGAAGAAGGATAATTGAAGAGTTAAAAATCCTCTTTCATTTTATAATATTTAACGTTCAATTATTTTTATTTTCTAGTAATATCCTAACCTCACATTATCCATGTTTAATGAAAAAAATATTACATAATATATACTATAAAATTTTATTATTTTTTTTAATAATTCCTCGTCAAAATCCATCTCCTCTCCCTTTTACTATAAAAATAAAAATATGATTTGTGATGTGTCGATTTTCTGACATTGTGGATGACATTTTTTCAATATCCATTACCTGATAGGATGATGGACATAAAAAAATTAATATGTTAACAAATGATTTGATTATAAATAATATATATTATTTAATGATATATAACTATTATATGATCATTATATTAAATATAATATTTTATGTTCACGATGGTTATAAAAACATCCAAAATAAACTAATTCATTTTTTGTAATGTATAATCTAATGTATAATATTAATATGATAAAATAAAATGATATATATCATAATTTATAATTCTAAAAACATATTAACATCATTTAATTACACTTATTTATTTTTCCATCCATTCTACATGAATTTCCATAATGAACCAACTATGGAAATCATGAAATAAATGCACTAGAAACAATGAAAATAACATTAACTTTCTAATAAATTGGTAGAAAGCTGTTATTAGAATATCATATAAGAAATTATAAATTTGAATATTGTTCATTAATATATTAGTAACACTAATAAACCATTAAACAAGATTTTTGATCATTTTTGATGTAAGACAAAACTAATTTAAGGGAATACTGATCCCAATTTCCATTCATTGCGTTAAACATCTATTTCAATGATTTTTTGGAAATAATATTATATGTGAAATTAATATTTTTATATAATGTTGTATTATGAGGTTTTAGAGTGTATACTAATATTTTATTTTTATAAATTCTCATTTCAAATTTATTATATTTGTAAGGAACTTTAATTAAAAATTCATCTTTTAAGTTATTTTCATTTTTAAATTGGAATAGTTTATATGATGTATGTATTATAGTTTTTTATTACATTCTAGTTCATGTTCAATATTTATGAATAATTGTGGGACTTATACCTTCGTCCTATTAATTTGGTTTGTTTATGTTGGAGGTTGACCATATCGTTACTCCAAGGGTAACTATGATGGTTACACCATAAGGTACCCTTGAGTGATACATTGTAAGGTAAATGCATGGGATACTTTGTAAGGTATCCACGGGGGTTAAAAATCATATGGTTGTCATAAGAGTTAAATAATTAAGTATGTAAATTCCTAGGATACCATTATGGTATTGTTTATGTTTCCTATTTTTTATGGAAGTCACTTGTTTTCATTATGTATGTATATGCTAATTTTTTTCTGAGATGTATATCTTGAGAAAATGATTTCATCTATGTATAAGTATTCATTGAATAATGTTTTATTTCCTTATAATTATATTCCTAAATTTTATTTTCACTATCATACCTTATTCTTAAATTTTTTCATTGGAATTTTATTTGTAATGGAAATGGAGGATTCGTTATTAAAGTCATTAAAATTTTACTCTAAAAGGAAGCATGTTTAATTAAAAAATATTCATATTTTGAAAAATTGTTATTTTTAATGTAGTATACACTATGTATGATTATATTTTGATCGGAATTAATTATTTTCTTATTCATTAAAACTCAAAAACAAAAATCATATTTAGGAATGTAATAATAATTTTGTAGTTGAATTACCTAGATTATGTAATCACTATGGTTGTGTCCTTATAGTTGGTATAAGATCACGATTTGAATAACATTATGGGTTATGTTAATATTAATAGAATAAAAAATAATAATTTTTACCTTATATATTATTTGAATTTATATATCATTTAAAAATTCTAATGTTGCTTCATCTATGATATGACTGTTTAGAATGGTTTGTTTCCAAAGAAACAACGAAGCTAGAGTTGGAATGCATTGATTGGATAATATCATTCAAAATCATCAACCTAGAAGGGTGGTAATTAAAACTAAACAGTTTGTGAAGTATTTTCATAGTTCATGTAGGTTATTAATTATAGTGGAATACTATATAAAGAACAAGTAAAACTACCATAAAAGAACATGATAATAGTGGAGAATTTTATACTAAAGCATCCTCCTACTTTTAGTGGATATTCTAATACATTGGTGGCTAACTAATGAAATTTTTTAATGGTTAGGGTAGAAGCCTCAATAATTATTAAATCAAAGCAATGACCTCTTTAACTAGGTATTGGGATACCCATTACATAGCGTGAAGGCTTAGTGAGAATATAGCCCATTACATGGCTCGTAGGCCCAATTTTGTGGCCCAAGGACCATTCTAGGATTAGTAATGCTACAGTAAATTCCTACTACAGCACCACACAGTACCCACCGCCACTATAGTTATCTGCCACAGCTATAGTTCATACTATTGCTAGTTCCACCACTGCTACAGTATGATACTGTTTGCTACAGAAAATACACCCAATGGGGTTTGAACCCCAATTTTACATGTAGGATTACGGGGTACTTTCCACTAATTCCCTATAAAATATATTATATTTCATGGGGTTCTCAGGTAATAAAATGGATAAGATTAATATTTATCATTTTAAAGGTGATGATAAAGAGTTGTGTGAAATGATAAAACTAGTGGGGATGTATAGGATATTTATTCAATGGAATGTGATGAACTTATTAATCTATTCCCCAAAAAATATCTTCCTAATGTTGTTTGTCATAGGAATGAAAATAAATTCCTTAAACTAAAATAAAACATGGAAGATTAAATGGTACTGTATGATGGTAACATCACAAAAATGGCATGGTATTCTTCAAATCATATTTTGTATTTTGATAGTAAAATAAAATGAATTGACTTAGGATTAAAGCAAAGATACTGAAGGGTTATATCCTCCCGTAGAATTGAAAATTAATGAGAAAATGTTTGATGTGATGAAAGGGTGGAAATTGAGTTTTATGATGATCATGTTAAATTTGAAAACATGTAAAATAAAAGGTCCAAAAGGAAATAAATGGGAATGAATCAATTAAAATTTAATGTTATAAAATCATGTTTCTCCCTTATAGGATGTGTCCTAAAATGTGCTTAGGGAAATTCCTTAACAAAACTGGGAAGGGTTTTTATGTGGAATTTTTTGTTATATGGAATGATATTTCAAGGAAAATTATCTTTGTGATTGTATTTTTACTTCAGGTAAGAAAATGGAAAAGTTCATTAAATGTGATAAGATGGTTCATTTTGAAAGTACCTACCCAAAGTAATATCTAAATCATGGAAAGTAGAAAAATTAAATGAAGACAGGTGTGGTGGGGTCCTTTTTAACTATGTCAGTAGATGTTGGACTATCTAGTTAATTGGAATCTGGTAATTTTTTTACTATTATTTCATAAATGTATTGTCTGATACAGGGTCTATACATTCCATTATTTATGATTAATTTTATGATAAATTTTAAATTTCACCTCATGAAAAGATTATATAACATATAGTTAAAGAACAATGTAGAAATATTCTTCCAAAAATAAATTATAATAATATTCCTATTATTTTATGTGTAATTAAATTACTTAAATACCATTTTTAACCAATTGTATTGTTTGATTTTATTCTGGGTATGAATTGTATTTTTGTTTACAATGATAATATTGATTTTGAATATGATTATGTTGTTTTCTAGAAAGAGTTTCTATTTTTATACAAGAATAAACACATTCCATTGATAAAATAACTATATTCTAAGAAACTATTAGAATATGGGAATGAATGTTGAATTTAACATATTGTAGAAAACAAGGTATATTTTTATATAAATAATTTGATATTGGTAAATGAATATAAGGGTTTTTTCATGATGTGTTCTCTTATTTGATACTTGATCAAGAAGTTTAATATGTTGTTTACTTTGTTCAAAATGCTATGCCAATTTGTATACACCCTTATTGAATGGATCAATTGGAACTTCTTGAAATCAAATGTTTTTTAAAGGATTTTCTTGATAAAGGTTTCATTCATCCTATAACTTCACAATGGGGTGCCCTTGTTTTGTTTATTAAAAAAATAATTCATCGATACTTTTCATTGATTATAGAGATTTGAACAATGTTACCTTTAAAAAAAATTATCATTCACCTCATACTGATGACTTGTTTGATAATCTCTAGGGGCTCATATTAATTCCATGATTAAATTTTGATTTGTGTACCATCCGGTAAAGGTGAAATAGGATGACTTCCCCAAAACATATTTTCATACAATATATAGGCATTATTGGTTTTTTATGGAATTTGGTTTGACATATGAATATAATATATTCATGGATATTAAGAATATGATATTTTGGGAATATTTACATAGGTTTTTTGTTTTTTTATTGATGATATATTGACCTTTTAAAAAATTTATGTGGATTTCCAAAAATATAAAAGGATTGTCTTTTGAACTCTCAATGAAAATTAGTTCTATGAAAATTTTATGAAATTCAAGTTAATGTGGAATGTTATTTCTTTTCATGGGAACATTGTATATATGTATTCCTTAAACTTTTATCCAAAAAAGTGTTTGATGAATGTACATGACCTAAAAATGTTCTAAAGATTCATAGTTTTCTTTTATTAATTGGCTATTACCAACAATTGGTAAAAAACATTGCATGGTAATCTATCCGAAAAACTATTTTAACACAAAATGGGTTAATATTATTTGGACAGAAGAATGTGACATTTGTTTTTCATGGACTAATTATGATATTGGTAAATTATTTAATTTTTCCATACCTTCCAGAAATAGTGATATTTTCAGCTATATCGCCACTTAATTGAAGGTACATGGTGGTGTTTTAATACAGAATGATCATTTAATTTCTTATTCTTCAATACAACTAAAACCTCATCAGTTAAATTATCCCACACATGATCTTTAGTTATCAATTACTTTTGTTAGTTTATAATTCTTGAGGTATCATTTAAAGGTATCCAAATGTGAAATATATACTAACCATAATGCTTGAAGTATATATTTATTTAGATGGAATTGAATATAAGGAAGGTAAGATGACTTGAAATAATAAAGGATAATTATTACAAGATAAATTACCATCCATGAAAAGAAAAAAATCGATGACATGCATTGAAAACACCAAGCTATATTAACCATATTATGATTTTAACATTACCCCATGATTAGTAAATTTTTAATTTTTTCATGGATTTTTTTGGGGAAAAAATTAACATATTTTATTTCAGCTGTGAGTGAAATAATCTCTATCAGAAAAAATTATTCAAATGTAGATGGATAGAGGTGAGTAATAGAAAAAGGATTAATTAGTTTAAAGGGGTATGTTTTAATAATTTATCATTGATAATTTTTTTAAGGGTTTTTAAAGAGATTATATGTTCATTGTTATTATTAGTTGAAGAAATAATTGTTGTGTGAAAATCATAGTTCTTCATTTTCCGTTCATCCTGGAAGTACTGAGATTTATTAAGGCCATAAAAATATGTGCCATCCCCCATTTTCTATTATTTTACCCTTACATTGATCTTTGTATGGTTTTAAGGTCCAAGGGATATTTTAGGGAGAGTCAGGTGAACTTTGACATTGTTTTGGGGCTAATGTATTGGTGTACAGTCTATGCATGGTTTTTCAAAACCATAGAGAAATTCCATGAGAATCCGTGGAAAATAAAAAATATTGGATTGAAGATTAGGTATGGTGTATCCATGGTTATGGAGAACTTGCGAGTAGGTTGTTCATGTGTTTCTTTAAGGTAGTCCCTAATTCACAGTTAGGGAAAGGTTTGTCTCACTGTACGGTTTAACTGTGCGCAGATTCCGATTTAGATCCTTAAAAAATGATTTCACTCATTTTGACATAACTATTTTATTTTAGATCCTATGCTCCGATAATTCATTATTATTTTCCATTGAAGGTAGATAAACATATCCCATGATTTTTGTAGTTGATCTGATCCCTCCATTAGTGTTTCCAATATTAATTATTATGGTATGTGATGTTTTTCATCTTTTGTGACATATTATAATAGATCTACTTCGATCAAAATCTCTAATATAATTTTTTTGTCTAGTATACTCATTTTATGGGTATATATATGAGTTTTTTTCTTTATAAGTTGATATATGGTCTTGATCATTCTAGGAGATTATATATGAGGTGGTTCTATGTTGAATCGACCTTGTTTTCCCGAGTGTTCCTCATCCGTTTTATCTTTCCATCTAATCCATTTTGATAGGTGTCTTCACTCTCATCACCACATAGTAGAACATATTAGAAGGATTTAAAATTTATTATGTATTTTTGTAATAATTGGGATTTTTATTTTTAATTTTTTTTGTAAATCCCCTTTTTTGATTGTTTGGTAAATTGTGGAAATCTAGAAAATTGTGTCTTAAAAAATGTTCTTTTGATCATTCTTTTAAAATTTCGATTTCAAAATGTGGTTTATATAGAATATTATCACTTGTATTTTATAATTATTTTTCCAATAATGTTATATGTTATTGAAAAGAATTGGATTGTTTGGATTGGATTTCATAATGATTTTCTTTAAAAGAATAGTTTTATTTAAGGGGTGTGAATTGGTTGAACACACATGTATTTAGAATGGGTCGATCATGGGTTATTGTAGGTGTTCGTATGATTTTTAAGGGAGGTATAAGGGAATGATGGACCAAAATTAAATGTTGGGATAGCTATGGGAATGAAGTACCACCATCATAGTGGTCGACTAAGTTAAGGCTTAGTGGATGAATAACTCGCCACTCAATAGTATGTGGAGTTTTAGTTTCATGGATGTGTGGTTGTATTCTGAAAAATATAATGGGTATTCTAAATAAATATTAATATTTTGTTTTAATGACTTGTTTGGTTGTTATAATGGAACTATGATTTGCTGGAAAATTTGTTTTAATTGCACATGTTTTTATTTAGTTACAAATAGTTTTTGACCTTATTTATATTGTGCTATAAACTGTTATGTAGAATTTCATTACATAGTTGGTTTTATATAATTTTTTATAACCTTTATATCCATGTTGTGTTAGTAGGTAAGTCATTGGGGAAAGCCTACAATGTTTTATACTGACCCCTACTTTGGAACATTCCTGCTTTTGCGGATGCTATCTTTTGGGCCATGGGAAAAGGTAAAGTATTGAATATTTTTAGCACCACCTTGTGATACATAGGTTGTTAGAGGATGTTGGAGCATGAATATTATGGATTTTAGACTCCTGTAGTTATATTGGAGTGTTTAGTTATCATTTCACTATTTACATTTATTTCTTGATTATCTTCCCCTACAGTATACATTGGATTAGTTTTGGTTATAAATGAATTTTTTTATTTTTCATTCTTATTTCATGCATCATATAGTGTTTGGTTGGTTATGGTTTTGTGGTTAGTCCGTTTTTTTATTTAACAGTAAATCATCCCCCACTTTCATTTTAAACCCTTCGGCATTTATTTCCAACCACTTGAATCATGGGGATGTCTCTTAAGGACATGTAATAATTCATTGTATTCCCAAGCCAATTATAATAAGTGGTTCATTATAAATGTAGTTTACTTGTTCATTCCTTTCTGAAAAAGTATTATTCAGTTTTCTTGGTCATAGAGTTGAAATTAAATCATTTATATTCATTGGTTTTTGATCATAGAAATGAGTAGGATTGTTGGGACTCTAAATTTAGAGTATAAAAAGATATATCTAAACTTTTAATATTGAACATCATGTTACTAGGGTGTTGGGTACATATGTGTTTGGGAGACACTAATGTGAATGTCGAAATCTAATTGTCATGGGTTTAGCGAATGAGATGAGCATGAAATGAATGGTAGAGGAATGAATTCCCCCAAAGATTTTATATTTCATTTTGGAATTAATTATTTTTGTTTTGTAAAAAAGTGCTGATTTTTGAAAATCATTGGAATATTTTAAAAGAAATATTTTTAAAAGGGAATTGTTAATATCATTTCAATGTTTTATTATATTAAAAAAAATGATTCATGTTTTCAAACATGTTTTATTTTGTAATGAAATGTTGTGATAGTTTATGTTTTAGAATTCGATATTCTAAAACATCAGTTCATAAAGAGTGAGACTTAAAGGGTTTTGTTGTTTCGAATATAGAACCTGGTAAAAATCTTAGAAACCATCCAAAAGAGGTAGTAGAAAATGTTGTTGTACTATATCCACAGGTGAACCAAGACATAGTTCATAGTATCATTCATGCATTTCATATTATGGATACGAAGAACCAGATGGATGATCCAAGGCATGTAGACCATTATATCAAGAATATACAGTAGAATACACCCATCTTCGATGGTGATTCTATACCAAAAAATAAAGAGGCCTGGATGAATAGGATAAATCATATCATCAATTTCATGAGAACACCATCAATATTGGATATCAGTCTAGTGAATTACATTCTTGAGGATCTTGCATGTTAGTGGTGGGATCTGGTAGTGAAATTTAAAATAGATCAAGGACTTAATTTTGAGGATGTTGATGAATTATTTGACAATAAATTCTTTCCTCACAAGTTGGTTATCTAATGAATGGTGAATTTCATCAGCCTAAAGCAGGGAAATCTATCTTTCAAAGATTATACACCTAAACTCACGAATTTAGTGAACTTTTCATCTGATGTTATAGCAAGTCTATCCTTGAAGGAATGTATCTTAGAATCAAAGATAAGGTCGGGTATTCTCTCATAGATCAAAGTTCTCTATATTAAAGATTATGTAGAGATAGTGAATTGAGAAATATTATATGACCTTGATATCTCATGATTAGTGGGAGCAGTAAGTATGATGATAAATATGAGAAATTGTGGGAACTCAAATACTGGGAGAATGTAGAGAGGGACACATATTTCCAAGGTGGTAGTGGGACTCTAAATCAGATGGCTGGAACAGTGAATCATCCTCTACAACCTAAGAGAAAACTAGGTTATTTATAGTGTGGCGCGCTTGATAACATGAAGTGACAGTATACGAAAAAACCTATAGAATTCCTAAACTACTATAATATGGGGCATATCCAGCGCTATAATCATAGTACATAGAGGTCAGGTGCTCGAGAAACTTCTCAAGTGTCTCAAGTGTCTTCTGTTATAACCAAGCCAGGAAAATAGACACAACCATTACAACAGAAATGGTCTATCCATGATAATGCTGGGAACATAATGAATCCTTAATAAGCGAATTATCATCATGGAAACAAGGAGTAGACTGCATCAAAAAAGAAGTTGTATAGATATTTGAAGATTATTTTAGATTACCATGTTGGACCCTCTATAGTGAAAGGAACGATTATTTTGAATTATAACCTTATTCATGTTCTATTTGATACTGGCGTATCACATTACTTAATTTCTTCTCATGATATTTATTTTCTATGTTTAAAACTGGAGATGATTTTTTCTGTGTCAAAACATAAAACGCTTGTCCTAAAAATAAAATGTAGAGACTTTACGTGTAGATCATGTTCTATAACTCTTAACATATCTAAAATAATCTATTATTTCTTGGTGTTAGAGATGAATTACATTGATGAAATCCAGAGTAAGGATTTGTTAACAACATTCAATGATCACATCAATAATTATAGCAGAATGGTTAGCTTCACAACTGAGGATGGTGTCAAGAATCTATTTAGAGGAGACATAGTTATAAACAAAGGTTCAATGATATTTTTTGAACTAGTGTTTGGAATGGTATCTTACAAATTCTAGGCATTGAGATTGTCATCAATAGAAGAGATTGAGGATAGAAATATTCCAGCAGTTATGGATCAATTTTCATATGCCTTTAAAATGAACATCTTAGGGATAAAACTTTTAAAGTATGTAGATTTTACAATTGACCTCCTCCCAATGACCGATTATTTTTCCCTTATGTATTATTGTATGGAACCAATAAAATTAAGGAAATTGAATGTTCAGTTGGATGAGCTAGAAAGAAATGGCTTCATTTATCCATGTATGTCTCTATGGGTAGCACTAGTATTGATAAAATAGAAATCATATGTAACACTTTGTTGTGCGTTTATTATCATGTGTTTAACTAATTTATGACAAAGAATAGATATCCACTTACACACAATGATGACTTTATTAATTAATTAATGAGATCTTAGTTTTTCTATAAAATTTACTTATCATCCAGCTATCATCAATTAGAGTTATAAAGGAGGATATTCCAAATATAGCATTCCTAATTAGATATAGAAATTATTAATATGTATTCATCCCATTAGGTATTAAAAATTACCCAATAGTATTTATGGAATAGATGAATCAGATATTTTAGAGATCTATGGATTCTTTTTTTGTGGTGTTTGTGGATGAAGTATTTTTGTATCCAAGGACAAGGGATGACCATGAGAAACTCATGGAGATAGTTTTTTGAATCTTAAGAGATCATAGGTTTTATGCAAAATTATCAATGGGTGATTTCTAGATACAATAGGTATGATTTCTCAACCATGTAATATCTGGAATTTTTTTTGTGGATCCTATAATGATATAAGCAGTTATCTCATGGAAACCGCCAAAGAACATCTTTGAGATACGAATATTTCTAGGTATAGCTTGTCATTATTGATTCTTTGTGTGTGAATTAGGATGACCAGCCTCACCAATTACATATTTTACAAAGAATAACATTCCATTCTAGTGAAATGAGTTATGCCATATGTATTCTCAATAGCTAGTAGTTTTCCTTACATTAGCACCTATATTAATTTTTATAGAATCTAGATAGGTGTATGTGGTGTACTGTGAAGCTTAGGGATCTGGATTGGGATGCGTTATGATGCAAGGAGATGATGTCATTTCTTATGGTTTTAGGTATTCAAGGGTTCATGAAAATAATTACCAGATATACATTTTAGAGTATGATGTGGTTGTCCATACTTTGAGGATTTGGTTTTATTACCTCTTTGGTGAAAATTTTACTATTTTTATTGTTTATAAGAGCATGAAACTGATTATATCCCAACAAGATTTTAATTTTAGGAAAATAAGATAAATGGAATATCTATAAATTTTAAATATCAAATAAATTTATGCACTTCAAAAAAAATTATGGGGGTTGATGCATTGAGTATAAAATCATATGTGTGGCTGAAAAAATAAGCTTATGATGGTTGGTATTTAATGGTGTTCCTTGAAATCATGCATGTGGAATGTTAAAACCAAGGGGATGTTTTAGTTTTCTTTTAAATTTATATATTTCTTGATTTGTTAAGGATGATCAAAGAGGCAGAAACATATGATGAAAAATGCTTGGTAATGAGTTCAAAACTAAAATGTGGGGAAACCATTGATGGATAGAAACTATATGGGAGTTTAGTTTTGTGGTTTTGATATAAGATGGTTGTACTTATTCATAGTCTTTATCAACTTCATCATGCATACCACCATTCGAGATAAGTTCTTCATCAAGGTATCTAGAAGATGTATAAGGATTTAATGGTGCAATTTTGGTGGGGCGACATTAAACAAAAAGTGACTGAGTTCGTTTCAATGTGATAAACGTGTCAAAAAGTTAAATCATTGAATCCGTGACCAACATGTATTTTGAAATATTTACCACTCATAGTGTGGAAATGTGAGTAGATATTGGTTAATTTTGTTACAGCTCTTCCAAGAATAGTTGGAATAAAAGATGCCATATGGGTAATAGTGGATCACCTTACCATGTTGGACCATTTCATGTCTATTAGGGAAACTCATACGATGAAAGATATGTCCAAAATCAATATCCATGTAGTGGTATAGACACATAAAATACCTGCGTCCATAGTCTTAGATAGAGATATGAGGTTCAAATCTTTTTTATGTAAATCCATACTGATAGCATGTAGGAGTCATTTGGGTATGAGTACACTGTATCATCCTCAGACAGATGGGAAATCCAAAAGGATGATATAGATGTTGGAATACATGTTGTGGAATTGTGTAATGGATTTTGGTGGCTCATGGTAAGAGGACATTCCATCAGTGGAGTTCTTATATAATAACATCTATCAGGCCTCAATACATGTGGCTCCATTTAAATCATTGTATACAAGTCCTCATTGTTCTTTATTTTGTTGGGTGTAAATAGTTGAGACTTCACTTGTTGGGATGAGCCTCGTCCATGAAACAATAGAGAAGATTTATTTCATCAAAAATAGGTTGGATATGGTTCAGAGTTATCTGAAATCTTATTTGGATCGTCACCAAAGACCTTTTTCATTCGTAGTGAGTGATTACCTGATCTTGTGGATCTCTTATATGCTTGAGAATTGTCATTTTTGGAATTGGAAAATATTATATTCTTGATATATTTGACCTTGTGAGACATAATAATGGGTTAGAAATGTGCCATATCAGTTGGTGTTTCTCCCACAGTTATGTTTGGTACATAATCTGTTCTATGTATCTTAGTTGAAAAAGTATCATCCTTATCCTTACCATGTGATCAAATGAGATCATGTTTACCTAGATTCTGATGCTTCAATTGTACATATCCTGATTAAAAATGTGGATAGGGATAAGAATGTCATTCATGAAAAAAGTGGATTTATACAGGTTTATTGGAAACACTGTCAGATTTAGGAAGTGAACTGGGATCATCCTAAGGAAATGTAAGAGCAATGGCCAGAACACATTCAAGGCATGATGGTTTTCTACTTTCTGATGATGAAAATAAAAATTGTGGGGAGAATATAGTAACCATGGTTTGTGTTATGCAACCCTTATGTTTTGATTTTAATGGTTTTATGGTGTAATATTTATGGTTAAGAGAGTTAAAAAACTCTGAATAAATTATTTTGGAAAAAGGAGAGGTGCACATTCTATGATCCGTTTGTCCCAACTGTTAGGAAATCTCATGTGAAACTCTGAACCCTAGACGATTTTGGATAGAAGAATCAGCAAATTGTATTCATGTTTAGGGAGACCATGTGAGGAGCCCATTCAAGGGTTTCCAATAATAATTATATAATTCACAGTTACCACACAATTTCTCTAACTGTGCATTCTAACCATGGACATAGTCAAATCTAGATCCATCAAATAGGATTTCATTTGTTTTTTGACATAACACTTTTGTTTTTTCAACTATGATCCCATAATTAAATATTAATCTCTATTTAAGGTAGGATAAACTATCCTAAGAGTTTTGGAGTTGATCTGGATTCTTCCATTGGTGTGTTCAAGGCCGATTCTTGTGGTAAGTGATGTTATTCATCATTCTTGTCACATTATCTTTGATCTAATTATATCAACTTCTCCTCTCTTCATGGTTCCTATAATATACTACTGTTAAGGGTAGATCTATGTGGTTAGATGCCAAATTATTTTAGGTTTGGTATTGACATTTCTAGGAGAAGATATTTATGGTAGTTCTATGAACTATTGACCCAGTTTTCATGAGCGCTCGTCATTAATTTTCATTCTTCGTCAAGGCCATCAAGGTAGGGGGCATCACGCCCAACTATACAGAGTAGAATTTATTTTCATGATTTTAAATTTAAAATATTTTGTTGAATTGATTGTTATTTTAATGTTAAATAGATTGTGGAATCCAACTTTGGTGAGGGTTTGGTAAATTGTGGAGATATAGAAAATTTGGTTTATTGAATAATGTGATTTTGATTTTGGTTTCAAAATTTGGATTTTAACATGGGGATTTTATAGAAGAGTGGATCATCAATTTGATAAATCTTATTTTAATAAAAGGAATTTTTTATTTAAATGAATGGTCTTAGATAATGGTTTTAAAATAATAATAGATTCATTGAATGGTTTGAATAGGTTGAATGCACTTGGATTAGGAATGGGATGAGAATGGGTTGTGGTTTGTGTTCATATGAATTGTACACGGATAGATAAGGGCATGATTTACCACTATCAAAATGATTGTATGGATATGGGAATCAGGGATCCCCATAAATGTGGTCCACTAAGTGAAGGGTTAGTGGAATAATAACTCACAACAAGTGAGTATAGGGTGATTTATTTTCAAGCAAGTGTGGGTGTGTTTTGAACAATACAATGGGTATGCTAAAAAATATTAAAAAATATTTTTAAATAAATTTTGGGTTATTTTATGAGAACTATGAAATATAAGGAAATGTGATTAAACAGAACTTTTTTTCATTTGGCTATAAAATTTTTTTTGACTTGATTATTATAGACGCCGAAAAGTGCTTAAGTGTTGAAGGAAGTTTCAAAATAACAAAGAGAAGTCATATTCGGACCTGGAGACCTGGTCCGGAGGGCTTGGAGGTGATGTGCGAAAAAAGGTGAAGTGCATGAAAAAAATGTGCCGCGTAGAATTTATCGGGATTCGTAATGATTCCTCAGCGCCGACACGAAATAATTTCACGCCCGCACCCCGCACATTTGATATTTCATACTGCCACCTCTGTCGCACAATTATTTCATGTAGCCCAAAATTCCATGCTTCTGGATACCTATAAACAGATGAAGATCCCCTTCCTTTATAGGGGAATAATCTGAACCGGCTCTCATGCGTGTAATTGACATTCCGCGTGCGCGCAATATGGCCTTCAGGTATGGTTCTTTTCACATCTAGTCGCCCCGGGGCCTGCATTCTTACAAGATCCCATTTGGCTTAGAATAAATTCCAATCACTTTAGGGTCTACCCCTAGTGCGCAATTACCTCCATTGCTCGCAGGCCCTCCATTTGCGTGCAATCCCTTCCCTTTGCACGCACCCCCTATCCTTACGCGTGGCCTTTGCCGCCTGCGAGTATTTCATACACCTTGTGTGCAATCCTCCTAGACGCATGAAAAAACACATCCCCCCTGATTTCGTGTCGCCATGGGGATTTTTGTTTCGGGTTCCTTTATTTCGCACAAACATCAAGGGTTGCGCACAATCCCCCAGGGCCCTTCACCTTGGTGCTCCCTGGGCACCCTCTTGCGCGAACTCCCGATACCCACCTTTTGGGTGCCATTCGCTGGTGTCTTGTGCACCCCGGACATCTGTATCATACATGGATTTCTAGTACAATCATCTAGTCTTGTACGAAGTAACTTCAATGTCCTTTGGAAAATCCTTCACATTGGGTTGCTTCACCTCATTCTTGTTCACATAGGCATGCTAACGACTATTGCTTCTTCGCAGAGCCACGCTAATGTAGACCCCATGACGGTTCGCTCCGCGACACCCACCTCAGTACGACATTTCCGATGCCATCCCTCCCACAAAGGTTTGAGGGTTCCGGTCATGTAAGTCCTAGCGGTGCGGAGGAAACCCACCTTGTCCGAGCTGCATGACATTAAACTGACAAGCACTTCGTCCTCAACACATGACGTTAAACTGTGGCCTGACCCCATGTCTCGCACGTAGTGTCCCCCCACCTAAGATATTCTCCACGCCCACTCGTCTCTACAGGGATGAGATCATCCCTAAAAGGGGATGATATCCTTCTTGTCGGGGCTGCGTTTTTCCACAGGGAAGGGTAGCCACCTTGGTGTAAGCCCCTAAAATTTCTTGGAGGAGGCAACACCCCTTCTCCTCCTCACCTCATAGGTTCCAAGACCATCGGAGGGCATGATAGGGAACGGAGATCCTCCTCTCTTACTGCGTGCCAAATCCCTCTCCCGCTGTGCTTTTTCACCCTCGGGCCTTCATCCTAGAGTTAGTATCGGCCCCGTGAGCTTAGAGTGGGAACCGACCATGACACACCTTGGGTAGCCTAAGAGTGTAAGCCCCAATCCAACCTTAACTACATGGACATTTATTTGTGGAAAGGCATGGCACGTAGGAAGCCTCCACGTGGTTCAAGCCCCACCACTGTGTGCCACCTCATATTGTAAGCCACAATCCAACCCGAACTACGGGGACTTTAATCCGTGCTAAGGCATGGTACGTAGGAAGCCTCCACGAGGATCTAGCCACACCACCTTGGGCCGCCTAAGAGAGTAATCACCAATCCAACCCAAACTACATGGAATATGATCCATGCTAAGGCATGGTATATAGGAAGCCTCCACGAGGTTCAATCCCCACCACCCTGGGCCGCCTCAGAGTGTAAGCCCCAATCCAACCTAAACTACGAGAACATTGATCTGTGATAAGGCATGGTACATAGGAAGCCTCCACAGGGTTCAAGCCCCACCACCTTGGGCTGCCTCATAGTGTAAGCCCCAATCCAACCAGAACTACGGGGACTCTGATCTGTGCTAAGGCATGGTACGTAGGAAGCCTCAACGAGGTTTGAGACCCACCACCTTGGGCCACCTCAGAGTGTAATCCCCAATCCAACCCAAACTACATGGCATTGATCCGTGATAAGGCATGGTACGTAGGATGCCTCCATGAGTTTCTAGCCCCACCACCTTGGGATACCTAAGAGTGTAAACCCCAATTCAACCCAAACTACATGGTCATTGATCCGTGCTAAGGCATGGTATGTAGGAAGCCTCCACAAGGATCAAGCCCCACCACCTTAGGCCGCCTCTGAGTGTAAGCCCCAATCCAACCCGAACTTTGAGGACATTGATCCTTGCTAAGGCATGGTACGTAGGAAGCCTCCACAAGGTTCAAGCCCCACCACCTTGGGCCACCTCAATGTGTAATCCCCAATCCAAACCAAACTACGGGGACTTTGATCCGTGCTAGGGAATGGTACGTAAGAATCCTCCACAATATTCAAACCCCACCACCTTGGGCTGCCGTAGAGTCTAAGCACCAATCAAACCTGAACTATTGGGACTTTGATCCATGCTAAGGCTTGGCACATATAAATCCTCTACAAGGTTCAAGACCCACTAACTTGGGCCACCTCAGAGTGTAGGCCCCAATCTAGACCGAAATACGGGTACATTGATCCATGCTATGGCATGGTATGTAGGAAGCATCCATGAGGTTCAATCACCACCACCTTGGGCCACCTAAGACTGTAAGCGCCAATCTAACCCGAACTATGGGGAATTTGATCTGTGCTAAGTCATGGTATGTAGGAAGCCTCCTCGAGGTTCAATCCCCACCACCTTGGGACACCTCAGAGAGTAAGCCCCAATCCATCCAGAACTACAGCGACTTTGATCCGTGCTAAGGCATGGTACGTAAGAAGCATCCATGAGGTTCAATCCCTACCACCTTGGGCCGCCTCAGAGTTTAAGCCCCAATCCAACCCGAACAACGGGGAAATTGATCCTTGCTAAGGCATGGTACGTAGGAAGCCTCCATGAGGTTCAAGCACCACCACCTTGGGCCACCGCAGAGTGTAATACCCAATCCAACCCAAACAATGGGGACCTTGATCTGTGCTAAACTGCATAGTGGTGCTGCACAACCTTAATCTGAGCGGTCCTGGATGACCCTAAACTGCATGGTGGTCCTAGGAGACTATAAATTGATCGGTCCTGAATGGCCCTAAACTCTATAGTGGTCTTGAACAACCTTAAAATTAGTGGTCTCGCATGACCCTAAACTGCATGGTTGTCATGCATGACCTTAAACTGAGCGGTCCTACATAACCCTAAACGGAACAATGGTCCCGGATAACCATAAACTACATGGTGCTCCTGCATGACCTTAAACTGAGCGGTCCATCATGGCCCTAAATGGAAAAATGGTTCTGCATGACCCTAAACTGAATGCTCGTCCCGCTTGACGCTAAACTGCATGATCGTCCCGCATGACATTAAAATGTATGTCGTCCCGCATGACTTTTAACTGTATCTCCATGAACAACATGTGGCTTGATTCCCATCCTTATGGGATACGTAGGACCACATGTACGTTTAGATTTCAGGTCCAGCCCCATCTCATAGGATATCCCATGATCTCCTGGTCACCTAGGCCCCTTGGCCTGTCCCTCTCCATGAGGGGGATATATAGGTGTGGTATAGTGTTTTTGGCACTATACCCCTTTCTCCTAGGAATCAGATATCTCTTGGCCACCCTCAATTTGAGTCCCTAGACCCCTTGTAGTGGTTCGCCAATGTTCTCAGAGTACTCTGGTCTAGGACCAGGAGTGTCAGATTCAACTTAGGCAAGTTCCTTCCACTTTTCATGCTTCTTGTTTCCCTTCATTTGGGCCCCTGTTATCGTTCACACTCGAAGGGACCCCCAAAAACAGAATGGAAACCATGCATAACGGCTCTACTACCGTTACCTTCCAATTCCCCCGAGGGTTTCGGATAAAAAATTTATACAAATCCCGCATTGAGAACATCATTAGCGGTTGATGATCATTTGTTTGTCCTCATTTCAGGCTAACATGACAGGATACTCTGTTGCAAACATGGTCAGCAGTAATCCTCCATATTCCCGCCAGCTCCTTCAAGCCTAGAATTTTGGTTTCATGATTCACACGATGTTTCACCCCCACCGTGTCCGGGTGGAATCTCGACACACTTTTCACTACCCATCAGTGAACCTCCGTGTGTCAGGCAGAAAAAGCGTCAATACGTCGTCTCTCGGGGCTCCCGTGATCTAAGTTCTAATACTATAGGCTGGGATATTCTATAAGATCCATGCACAAATTGACCCTTATCCTCATGGGATACGTGGGGTCACCCGAACATTGAATTTTGGGTCTAGTTACACTAAAGGTTAGCGTCTCCTGCCCCTTATCCCTTGACCCTCGTCGGCCTCTAGGCCCAAGGCTCCTTTCCCAAAGGTTCGCACAGTGATGATGTGAACCACGTCTATATTCATGTCAGGTATTATTTGTTGTGTCATGCGCATTCCCCCAGGTCTAATCGATATGACCTAAAACTGTGCTGGTGGGTCCAGTCACATAACCCTAAACTGTGACAATATTGCATCGGCCGCACGACGAAAAACAACACTACATTCTGATGACCCGGTCATAGAGATAATTATGTTGGGTATCATTCATTTACCATACCATTTTTCAATTCCTTCATATGGATTTATTCTTGTGGCGATGCCAGAAATTTCCACCCTAGGCATGTCGCTTCACAAAAGAAAAAATCATTCACATTAATTGACAAACAACATACATCAAATGCCGCATCTTTTGGTGTGAGGAATATACTCGCACACCCATTTAATCCTTTGTACTGGTACCTTATCGTGCCATGACACACTCCAAGAACAATGTATGGCTTGATTCTCATCCTCTTGAGATACTTAGGAGTGCCTGGGAACTTCCCTGCGGGCCCAGCCTAACTTTTGGGGTCGATCCCCTGACTGGAACACATACCTAGAAAAAACAAGGTAACTAATACATTTGTCCCCATTCACGCCAGGTTTTGTAATCACCTTACAATGTGTCTCATACATTTCTCACCGCTCCCCCTGGTCCGAGATCTATGGCCTTAAACTAAGACCCATTTTGGAACTACATGTGGATTGCTTCTCATCCTTATGAGATACGTAGGAACGCCCAAACATTTCATCTCAGGTCTAGCCCCAGGAATCACCAATTACATCCGCCCTCACTATCGGCACCTTGCCCTGACTTCTCAGGGAGTTTTCTAACTGCAGCATTTTCCCTGAAAAAGGTCAAGATGACCTGTAATGACATTGGGAAGCTACAGTTCCCTCACCAGAGAGGTCCTGTCTAAAAGTAGGGATGATCCATGATCAGGTTAATGTGTCCGCCTAAAGATCCTCCCCCTTGGTGGCGTAATCATGGGAGTCTTGGATTCAATGGAAACAAACCACCACTACACTTTCCATGATTTTCATTCCAATTTATTCATATCTCCATCCTCTTTCATGTTAGAAGGGACCCCCTAACAGTATGGATGCTCGATCCATGGTCTGCCTGCTTTCCTGGGGCAAGGTTCAAGAAGACTAATCACATTTGGAGGGACCCCCTAACATTATGGATGCTCGACCTATGGTCCGCCTGCAGTCATGGGCCAATGTTCTAGAAGACTGATCAACAAAATTTGAGTTAGGCCTCGTGTTGCAAACATGGTTAGCGGTCAGCCCTCATTTGTCGTCACCATTGCAGGATAATGTAATAAGGATGTTGTGTTTCATACACAGTCAATTGTTGTCCTTAAAATCCATGCCCCCCCATAGTCTTCCTAATTTAGTCAATGTGATTCACAAATTTCATTTCCCCATTTTCAAACGGATTCCAATGCCCTTGGCAGTGCCCTGCTCATGTGCTAGAGCACATTGAGGAGACAATAATCGATTGATCTGAGGTCCTATTCCTTTGGATGGGCCTCCCTCTTCTCCTCGGAAATCCGGATAAGAATTTCGAATGACCAATGCTTGGTTGACACTCCGACAATCGAACGAAGTGAGAGAATGCGCCTCTTTTTCTTATAACGACCCACATGAGCTTAGGAATAAATTTCTATTTATTTCGAGATTATGGTTGAGAATGTTAAACCAAAGGGACAAGTATGTTAATAAAATGGGAAAGTAAGTAAATTTGACCTTACATACAGTTAAAGAGAACAAGATGCAGTAATAGCGGGATAGGTGTATGGGTTTGGCCAAAATAAGGGCCCTAAGGGTCGGCTTCTTTGATGGATCTCTCCAATAACACAACCTTTTCGCTGGTGGCCACCAAGACTCCCTCCCATCCCCTAAGGACCCTTTCTTCATCGGCAACCATGGAGCGCAGTCCACTGACCTTGGTCTGAACCCACGCCTGATCAACTTAAAGCTCGATTATTTGGTGACTCGCTTCTATGAGTTGATCTTGATCATCTGCTAGCTGGGCCCTTAACTGATCCACGAGCATGTAGTAGTTTTCCATGAACATCTCTTATTATTTCTCTTATTCCTTGAGGTGTAAGTCCTCTGGCACCACCCTCAGAAAAGCTCGGGTACTCCCCGACTCCTCCTGGAACTGGATGACGTCAGTGAATCGGCTGCTCTCACGCATCTTCTCAGCCATGTAATCACAAACCTTCAGATGAATATGTTGAGAATCTACCCCTCCAGAACATAGGAAGAACAACCAGGTGTAGAGTGACCCCATTCGCTTCAGCCATGCCGTCTGGGGCTGATTGAGAAAACGCTGGATGCACTTCCATCCATTGTGTCATGTTATCGGAATTTCCTCGGCCACTTTTGAATATGAATCATCAATTTCTTCGAGATCAGTAGGCCGATAGGCAGGGATGACATCCAACTAGGCAGCGACAAGGTCTTACTCAGAGGTTCCTTCCAAGAAAATAGGCTCCTTGGCATCTGGTTGATCTTCCACTCTCCCCTCGATCCCAGTGGCACCGTTGTCTACTTCCAACCCTGCCTCGACGACAACACCACCGATGTCCACCACTCCCAAATCACCAATTGCCGGAGCCAACTCAACTTGGGAGGAATGTTCTTGGTAGGGCAGTATGTTTAGGATCGGCATGCTCGTGGATGGTCTGGGCTCATCAGTCCTTCGAGGCTCCAATGTCGAGATAACTATACAGACAAGGAGAACCCTTATCAATTGATTCCTCAAATAGTAATTACGGGTATCAATGAAATGAACATACAGGAACCCAAGGCATCAGCCTCTAGTGGCATGATCGCTACAATATCTGTCGTGCCCGGGGATCCCTCAGTACTTTTCAGCTCGATAATGAGCATCAGTGCCTCGTATTTCCCTATTGATGCTTCCTCCCCTCTTTTGGCCGGAGACGCTTAATCAGTGCCAATGTTCTCCTAAGTTAGATTAAGAAGGTGGGTTAAGGATTCCAAAGGAAAGAGAATAAAGGAGATGATAGGGGTCAAAGGATACCTCGAGCAGCTCGGTCACATCCATATTGGAGCTGAAGATCCTATCGCTCTCTCGTAGACTCCTTTGGTGGGACAACCCCTACGCCCCTTCACCTTCGGGCTCCCCTTCTCCTCCCCCTTCACCCCCTCCTGCCCCCTTCTCTTTCTGCCTCCTCTCCTGTTTTCCACCCTCCGATTCATCACTGTCATATTCCCCCTACGGCATTATTTTTTGGATCATGCCCCTGTCCAAGAAGCACATTCACCAAGAGAGGTGGCACCACACGCTGACCCCGTCGGCGTGAATATGTTTCCATGACCATTAGGTATGCATGTCATCAATGGAAGATCACTCTATCAGTGACCTGGATGAGCCTGACTTCTGGAAATTGGATGTCATCTCGCACTATCTTCTGCCAGAGGGATTCAGTAATCATTGACTACCGCAAGGTTATCCAAGATGACCATAGTGCAGGAAATATCGCATCATGGGAAGGTTGAAGTAGGTATCTTATATGATTTCCATGAAGTTCTCTGGCTGCTATGTGGGGCCCTTCTCCTCCAGAAAACGAGGGCTTGGCCATGCCATGTGACACCCCCGCTATTGAGGTCCCTGCCAGTGCAAGCCCCATTTCTTGAGGCGCTTCTGATCCTCCTCCTCTAGTGGAACCCTTCCTACTCTCTCACCGTTGCAGTTCCACACTGGTGACTTTGAGCTTCCGAACTCACTTCCGTAGAAGCCCCTCAGGGTATGATGTGGTCCAATGTTTAGCATACTCGGTTGAGAGGCCAGCGTTGACTCCGGTGGGAGGAAAAGTGATTATGTCTGTAACAACCCAAGATTTTATAAGATATATTTTTTTAATTTCTTTCATATCTTATATTATACACTACACCAATATTAGCTTGTACTATACGCAACACCGCATTACCTTGTAGTATACGCAACACTATTCTTGGCTTGTATTACACACAATCGCGACCTTCCTTGATAGCGTGTGTAGTAAGCAATACCGGGTTTCATTAAACAACAATATATTGTTATAATATTATTATGGACTAGCCGTTATGAATAGTAACTATGATAAATTTCATTTACCATTGTAAAAGGTAAATCGGGTCATTAAGGGTAAATATAATATTATAAAATTACCCTAACACTTGTCTTAATATAATTGGATGCTTATATTTCATCCTAAGGCATATTTGGGTCAAAATGGAATCTATTGGAAAGCACTTGGAGGTGATTAAGACCTTTAGTTTATTTTATTTAAAGGAAAGTGAAATATGTCTCACTCAACATTAATAATTAAAGTATTTTTAATATAAATTTATACAGAAAATAAATTAGGTTATAAATACTCATTTGAAATATAAAATGATTTTATTTATCATGGTAATTTATTTGTAATTTTTAGGAGTTATTTAATTACCTTATTATATTATACATTAATGACGCAGAAATTATTTATTTAGTGAAAAATAAATAATATAGTTTTTATTGAAATAGTAATCCATATAAAAAGGCCCAAAAAATCTGCACAAAACTTATTATTAGTGTATATATAAACCCTAATCATCCACTGGCCGAATTTTTGTCCATTTGGATCCTTATTAAGGAGATTATCACACTTATATTATTTTATTTTAAATGATGCCAAATTTGTCACCTTCATAATTTAATAAATATGACAATTTAAATATTGTTATTTTAAGATGATAAATTCGAGTAAAAGTATTATTGTAAAAGTTAATAGATTTATCTTCATTATAGGAGTTTTTTATAATTTTTATGCAACAAATAAGTATATTAAATAATTATACAAAAATGTTGTAGTAATTATTTTTTATGAGATAAACCAAATAAATGGTTTTAAAAATAATAAAATAAAAATTATATAAGCTATTTAATGTGCAACACCAATTTTATAGATATATATTACCTTTTATGAATCCATTAAGGCTTTTAGTTCGAACATATATTCTGTATATTTTTTTTAAATTCAAATAAATAAATAGGGTCAAAATTGACACTATTGTTATTTTATAATAATAACATATTATAAAATTGTTTAAAAATCACAAGAATATTTAAAAATTATAAATTAAGATTTATATTGTCGAAAATGTCATAAATTGTCTATTTATGGAAAATTCACAACACATATGTAATTATTTATAATTAAGAATATTATTACCACAAATAAATGTCAATTGATAAATAAGGATAAATCAAGTTGATAATGTTTAAAATAAATTCCTAACATGTCTAAATTTTTTTGGATGATGCTATTACAACCCTATCATGTCTAATATTAGTATATGAGTCATTTGGGAAGTTTTTATGTGGTGTAGGGATTTAATATAAACTTATATTTCTTACATTTCCAATGGTGCCCCTCTCCTCCCTTATAAAAGGGAACCTCCTCCCTCTCCTCCTCACACAAATTTCAGACTTCAAGCATGGCCAAACCCAACCCATTTCACTTTTCCACTTCCCTAGAAACATCCTAGAGGTCCTGGTATTCTTCAATGGCCAACTTTTGTACCATAAGAGGAGGTTTTAAAGGGGCGTGTCAAAGAAGAGGTAATATTTGTTACCTTTTCTTTCAATTTTCTTTCTTCTTCAACTTATAATTCATTAGTTGTTTCATTATATTGTAATAACATCAGTATCAATAATATAATTATATGATTTTATAAATATGAAACAACCCCATTTCACCTTCTATCCATCCTAGGGAAAATGAAATCACCGTGTGTGCGTACGTACAGAATACCGTCTCCATGCCGTGCTGTATTCTGTTTTTCCTCCAACACCTAACATGGATGGGTATAATGGTGTAAAGAATAACTATATATGGTTATTATAACATAATACTAATTCTGATATATTATAACATCCACTCCAATTCTATTCAATAATTATGGGAACGATATCATCGCTTGTGCATACGTACGGATTACCGTCTCCACGTCACGATGAGATTCGTTCTCCATGATAACCATTCATGAATGATTATAAAGTTTATATAATGAATAATAATGAAAAATATGAAATAATAATTCTACTGGATTTATGTATATATATATTTATATCGTTATTTAGTTTCATTCAATTCAATAATGAAATGAAAACAGCGTTCATGCATACGTATGGCCTACCGTCTCCATGAACGGTGTATATCATTCCTTTTATCGATATATAATATATATGTATATGATGATTATATATTATATATAAATCATGATTGAAATTCTGGAATTATTTAAATTAGGATATAAGTAATAATATCATGAACTACAAGTCGAAACACATACGATAATTGAAATGATTTAACCCAAAACAATGCTTTAACATGAAATTTACCAAAGAACGGGTAATATAAAGTCATAAGTGAAACATATATGATATAATAACAATGAATATGTATATGTAATAAGTCAATGACATTATTTAAATCATTATAAAGTAGGTTTGGATCCAAACGAAGCATATCAGACCTAAGGTAAGGGATAATTTTTCAAATCTCAATTTTATCTGAGATTGTTTATTCGTAAGTATTTACTAGGGTTATTAATATCATCCATGTACATGTTTTATAAAAGTGATTTCAGGTATATTTAAAGACCATATTACCCATTTTGACTTTTACACCATGGTTTGGAAGGAATCTTTCTTTTATTTACCCTACAAGTTACTTTTTTGACTTTTCCGACAATAGTACGAGAAGAATGTTTTTTTAACATATACGGAATGAAAGGATTTTTACTGTTTTATAAAGCCATATTTTCATTTAGATTCCTCCAAAAAATTTCATAACAATTTTCAAAAAAATCCATTTCTTTTAATGTTTCATGACATTTTGTGAAAAGAAAATAATTTTGAAGAAGAAATTATATTTTCCTCAAGAATTCATTTCAAGTGTTTTATCAAAACCATTTTTCATCTAAGATGACATTATTTCATATGTGTATGTTTCAAGTATCATGTCTCTATGATTTACTTGGTTTCACTTTTATTATTATGAAATGATATCCATTTCTTTTATATGGATTATGTGATGATGATATGATGTTTATGAAACCCATTTTATTCGTTGGGTTATTATGAATGATGTATATTTATTTTGTGGACAAGGAAGAATGATTTCATTATGAGATGGATGGGACCTATTTCTCCCTCCAATGCATTGGGTAAAGATTTATCTCTCATGAGATATACATGGATTGAACAGTAAGTTAATATGGTTCCGTAATAAAGGACTGGAACGGGGAGTGAACTCGATTCAGAAATGGAATTTTTCCACTAAGATCATCTTGGCAGCAATGCCTTGGCCACTATGGAAATCATACCATGTTCATAATGTTTTTCCATAATTAAAAGTTTTATTTACAAGCTCTTTTATCATGATTAATGTTCTATTTTGATCTATGCCTTACGTACTACCATGTTTTATGTCATTGCTCATGATTTTGATGTTTAAACATTATGTTCATGTTTTTATGTATCAATGTATATGGTTTGTTTTATTTTATCCATGCTTACCCTTACTGAGAATTTGAGCTCACCCTTTTTATTTTTTCTTTTCACTAGGATATAAATAAAGGTTTTCGGAATGAAAAAAAGGGAAGATCTTTTTGGGAGATGTTGAAGATATTTCACCATGATTAGAAGATTACGTTCCAAGATTCCAAATACACTAAACTGTTACAGTCCATGTGTGTCTTTTTTTGATATGTACTAAGTGTTCCAAAAAATTAATGTAATGTCCATGTACATCAAGCATTGGGTCTCTACAGTTGTTATTAGAGGAAAGGTTTAGTCAAACTTTGGAAACTAGGATGCGAAAACATTAGTGAGATCCCTAGAGATATTTCTAAGGTGTGTCTAGGGATGTCCATAAGGATAAGTTTACATATAGGATATAGTCCTAGAACTATGGTAACAATCTTATAATTTAACCTAAGATGTTAGATATTGAGGGTACTCCCCCTTTACTTTGTTGTTTTCCCTAGCATGATTTTTCCTCTCACGCTATTCTTTTTGGGTTTTAGAAAATGACTAAAAATAGGAAGATTCACGATAATGGAGGATATGATGGACAATGGAATGATATTCTTCATGAGCAACCAAATAAAATGGTATTTGGAAGTCCAAACATAGTTATTATGCCTAATCAGAAATATCATAATATGATCAATAATCTCAACTTTGGTAAGTTTCCCGACTCAGATAATAAGAGAAAATGGAGTTTCATGATGATCATAGAGGAAATAATGTTCAATTTCCCTCATGTAAATCATGTGGGAAGAGGCATCGGGGAGATTTTTTCAAAGGAACTGGAAGATGCTTTGGGTGTGGAAAAGAAGGACACAAAGCTAGTATGTGCAAAAGAAAAAGGTTCAGTTAACACCATGGACATGGATATGGTATTGCTATGACATCAACAATGATTAGTTGTTTTAAATGTGGAATTTATGGGCATTATGTAAACCAATTCCCTAAGGGAAAATCTCATGATGAGAATCAGCATGGTCATATGAGTAGTATTTATGTGGATGATGATGAAGAGACTACAAATGAAATATGAGATGAAAGAAATTATAAAGCTCAATCAGTGGTTTAAGAAGATAGTGGAATGATTGTATGTTTATAAAGAATAATTTATGGTACTATGGAATAAATAATAATATAAGGATTGTTACACTATTGTTTTTTCTAAAGTATTTGAAAGTATATGTTTAATGGTACTGATAGCCATGGAAGGTTATTCAGATATTTTTGGAAAGTAGATGATATACGCATAATGAAGGGATAAGAAGATAATGAGATGATTGATTTTATTCATGATCTCATGACTGATATAAGGACTAAGTGATATTATGGTTTGATTATATATATTTTTTGGGATTTTGGTATGTTGAATGAGTTACCATTTGACAGTATTCATGTTTTCACTAAGGATATATGGTAATTTATGTTTCAAGAGAATATATGTCTAAGGTATTCATGTGTTTGGAATGAAACCAACAAGATATATCTTATGATATATATATTAGATAAATGCTTTTATTCACATTCTTGGTAGATAACCTTTCTATTTATTGTTTTCTTTATACTATGATCTTGGACAGAAGCATTTTAGATAAGCCTAAAGATTGGAATGAATTATGTTGGACATAAGTTAGTATTGTTTAAGGCTAGAAATTTTTTTCGATATTATTTCTAAAATGCTATAATAGAGTAGTGTTAGAAAAATGACAACATGCAGGATGGGCGACAACCCATTGCATTAGACAAGGCTGTGGGAATCGAACCCACAACTGATGTGTGACAGGACTTTATCGCCTACCACTGGCCTACAGGAAGTCCCTGGTCAGTTGAAAGTAGTTTTATTTTATTAAGGGGTATAATAAATAAATTATAAGACCATTTTTGGAACCATATATGATTAATATCACCATAAGATGGTCTTATAACTTTTGATAAGCTTTTTTTGAAATATATGGAATGACCCATCATTATATCACATGATCTGCTAACACTTCATGAATAAAAAATTCAACTTCATTTCTTTAAGAGATGAAGTGGAAATTGTTCAATTCACAAAACAACAGTGAGATTGTACCAAAATCATGTATGTATTTCTTTTAATTCGTCAACTTTAGGGATATGATCTTGAAAACCAAACAAGTTGTCCTAGTGCCCTTATATCCGATAATCAGATGGTACCTTAGATCATCACAAATCTATGGCTTTTTTATTGTTGTCTTTTTCAAAGCCATGTTTTCTACCACTATCCATCAGACCTTGATGGTTAGATTTCTCTTCCATATCAATATCTTCACCTATGTTCTCCTACGTGGAAACCCATTGATGAGTTAATTTGGTTAACCATTATGTTTGATACTTTAGTTTTTAAAATTAAGTTTTAGTATTCCTTTTTACGATGTGGGTTTCTATGAAAAGTAAACGATTTATAACCCCGGCGAATTTCGAGGGAAAAATTCATTTTAAGGGGGGTAGAATTTTACAACCCACTATTTTATAAGATATATTCTTTTTAAATTCTTTCATGTCTTCTATTATACACTATGCCACGATTAGCTTGTACTATACACCACAACACATTAGCTTGTAGTATACTCAAATCTATTCTTGGCTTGCATTACACGCAATCACGACCTTCCTCGATAGCGTGTGTAGTACGCAATACTGGGATTCACTAAACAACAATATATTGTTATAATATTATTATGGACTAGCCGTTATGAATAGTAACTACGGTAAATTTCATTTACCATAGTAAAAGGTAAATCGGGTAATTAAGGGTAAATATAATACTATAAAATTACGCTAACACATGTCTTAATATAATTGGATTCTTATATTTCGTCTTAAGGCATATTTGGGTCGAAATGGAATCCATTTGAACCCACTTGGAGGTGATTAAGACATTTAGTTTATTTTATTTAAAGGAAAGTGAAATATGTCTCACTCAACTTTATTAATTAATGTATTTTTAATATAAATTTATAGAGAATATAAATTCGGTTATAAATACTCATTTGAAGGATAAAATGTTTTTCTTTATCATGGTATTTATTTGTAATTTTTAAGAGTTATTTAATAACCTTATTATCTTATACATTAATGATGCAAAAATTATTTATTTAGTGAAAAATCAATAATATAGTTTTTATTGAAATAGTAATACATATCAAAATGCCCAAAAATCTGCACATAACTTATTATTAGTGTATATATAAACCCTAATCATCCACGGGATGAATCTTTGAGCATTTGGATCCTTATTAAGGAGATTATGACACTTATATTATTTTATTTTAAATGATTCCAAAGTTTTCACCTTCATATTTTAATAAATATAACAATTTAAATATTGTGATTTTAAGAAGATAAATTGGAGTAAAAGAATTATTGTAAATTTTAATAGATTTATCTTCATCATAAGATTTTATTTTTAATTTTTATGCAACAAATAAGTATATTAAATAATTATAAAAAAATGATGTAGTAATTATTTTATTAAGAGATAAACCAAATAAATGGTTTTAAAAATAATAAAATAAATATTATATGAACTCTTTAATGTGCTCCACTAATATTCTAGATACATATGACCTTTTATGAATCTATTACTGCTATTTGTTCGAACATATCTTCTGTATATATTTTATTTAAATTCAAATAAATGAATAGTGTCAAAATTGACACTATTGTTATTGTATAAAAATATGATATTATAAAATTGATTAAAAATCAAAAAAAATATTAAAAAATTATAAATTTTGATTTATATCATCGAAAATTTCATAATGTTTCAAATTATGGAAAATTCACAAAACATATGTAATTATTTGTTATTTAGATTAATATTACCACAAATAAAATTAAATTTATAAATTAGGATAAATCAAGTTGATAATGTTTAAAATAAATTCCTAACATTTCTAAATTTTATTGGTTGATGATATTACAACCCTATCTAATCTATTCTTTTGATATGAGTCATTATGGATGTTTTTATGTGGGGTTGGGATTTAATATAAACTAATATTTATTATATTTCCAAAGGTGCCCCTCTCCTCCCTTATAAAAGGGCTCCCCCTCCCTCTCCTCCTCACACCAATTTGAGCCTTCAAGCTCGGCCAAACCCTACCCATTTCACTTCCCCACTTCCCTAGAAACATCCTATAGGTCCTGGTATTCTTTAAAGACCAATTTTAGTACCCAAATAGGAGGTTGCAAAGAGGCGTGTCAAAGAAGAGGTAATATTCGTTACATTTTCTTTCAATTTTCTTTCTTCTTCAACTTATTCTTCTTTAGTTGTTTCATTATATTATAATAACATCAGTATAAATAATATACTTATATGATATTATAAATATGAAAAAACACCATTTCACCTTCTATCCATCCTACGGAAATCGAAATCACCGCGCGTGTGTACGTATAGAATACCGTCTCCACGCCGTTGTGTAATTTGTTTTTCCACCAACAACTTACATGGATGGGTATAATGGAGTAAAGAATAACTATATATGGTTATTATAACATAATAATGAGTCTGATATATTATACCATCCACTCCAATTCTATTCAATAATTATGGGAAGGATATCATCGCTCGTGCATACGTACAAATTACCATCTCCACGACGTGATGAGATTCATTCTCCATGTTATCAATACATAAATGATTATAAAGTTTATATAATGAATAATAATGAAATATATGACATTATAATTCTACTGGATTTATGTATATATATGTATGTCATTAATTTAGTTTCATTCAATTCAATAAGGAAACGAAAACAACGTTCATGTGTACGTATGGCCTACCGTCTCCGTGAACGGTGTATTTCATTACTTTTATAGATCTATAATATATATGTTTATGATAAATATATATTATATATAAATCATGTTTTAAATTCCAGAATTATTTAAATCATGATATAAGTAATACTATCAAGAACAACAAGTCGAAACACATACGATAAATGAAATGATTTTACCCAAAACACTACTTTAACATGGAATTTACAAAAGAACATGTAATATAAAGTCATCAGTAAAACATATATGATATCATAACAATGAATATGATTATGTAATAAGTCAATAACATTATTTAAATCATTATAAATGAATTTTATATCCATACAAAGCATATCAGACCTAAGGTAAAGGATTGTTTTTCAAATCTCATTTTTATCTGAGATTGCTTATTCGTAAGTATTTAATGGGGTTATTGATATCATACATGTCCATGTTTTATAAAAGTTTTTTAATGTATATTTAAAGTCTTTTTACCCATTTTAATTTTTACCCCGTGGTATGGAAGGAATCTTATTTTTATTTACCCTAAAAGGTAATTTTTTGACTTTTCCGACAAAAGTACGAGACGAATGATATTTTTAACGTATACGGCATGAAAGAATTTTTACGGTTTTATAAAGCCTTATTTTCATGATGCTTCCTCCAAAATATTTCATGACTATTTTCAAAAAAATCCATTTATTTTAAAATTGCACGACATTTTGTGAATAGAAAATGATTTTAAAGAAGAAAGGATATTTTCCTCAAGAATTCATTTCAAGTGTTTTATCAAAACCATTTTTTCATCTAAGTTGACATTATTTCATATGTGTATGTTTCAAGTATCATGCCTCTATGATTTACTTGGTTTCACTTTTCATATTATGAAATGATATCCATTTCTTTTATATGGATTACGTGATGATGGGATGATGTTTATGAAACCCATTTTATTCGTTGGGTTATTATGAATGATGTATGTTTATTTTGTGGCACATGTAAGAATGATTTCATTATGAGATGGGTGGGACACATATCTCCTTCCAATGCATTGGGTAAATATTTATATCTCATGAGATAGACATGGCTAGAACGGTAAGTTAATCCGGTTCAGAAATACAAGACTGGAACGAGGAGTGAACTCGATTCAAAAAGGGACTCTATCCACTAAGATGGTCTTGGCAGCAATGCCTTGGCTACTATGGAAATCATATCATGTGCTTAATGTTTTTCCACAATTTAAAGTTTTATTTACAAGGTATTTTATCATGATTGATGTTCTATTTTGATGTATGCCTTACATACAGCCATGTTTTAGGTCATTGCTCAAGATTTCGATGTTTAAACATTATGTTCATGTTTTTATGTTCCAATTTATATGGTTTTTTTAATTTCTCCATGCTTACCCTTTATAAGCATCTGATGTCACCGTTTTTATGTTTTCTTTTCCTGAGGATATAAAGAAAGGTTTTAGGTATGAAAAAAAAGGAAGATCTTTTTGGAAGATGTTGAAGATCTTTCACCATGATTAGAAGATTACGTTCCATGTTTCCAAAGACACTAAACTATTACAGTCCTTATGTTTCTGTTTTTGTAATGTACTATGTATTCCAAAAAAGTAATGTAATGTCCATGTACATCAAGCTTTGGGTCTCTACAATGTCACCAGAGCTGTAAGTGGTGAACATCAACCACAGCTGACGAAGAACGCAAGGATGCCTCTCCTCCTGGACGTTTTTGTATACTCTCTTCGTCATTAGCTGGTGGAATCAAAACTGCATGGTGAACATGGACGGCACATAAAGCTCGCAGAAAATCTTTCTATCAATCAGGGCCACAAGCACCCCACCTCTGATGCTCTGGAAGTACTTCTTTTTCTCCAGTGAGCCTTGCCCGTCATCTATCAGCTGACCAGATGGGGTGGGGAATGGGATGAAGGCGAATATGGATTGGTTACCAATCCTGATCCACACTCCCTCCTCATTGAGCGTCATCGACATTACCCTGAAAATATTCAGAGGAGCGGGTTTCAGGCCATTACCCGGAGGACGGATGGCATTCGAGAAAGTCTATCCATTGTAGTGAGCCACAAACCTACCATGGATGATCTGGAAGGGGCCACATACTCTCCTAGGTGAACCCCTCTCAAGATGCATCCTATGATGGAATACAACAGAGCCAGCACGGGGACCCCCAAGTTGAACCTCTTGTTGGCAGCCAAGATGCCCGCAATCACCAAGGTCGCCGGACGGACGCCCATACTTAGGCCTCACACCGGAAGGAGCCACCCACCTAGGAATGTGGTGAGGAATCCGACGTACCAAACATTCGGGTCTTGGGCCTCATTTATGCTGTAGCCCCCGGATTGGTATTTCCCAACCTCAAGGTCCCTCCAATATGATCCTCTCTTGCTCCTATGAGCCGCAGTTGGACACTGTTTCCCCTTTCATAACATATTGACCTCCGGATCCTTCTCCAGGAACAGGCTGAGACAGTCCTTTTAGGAAATATCCTTTAGGGAGTCCTTGACTCCCAGCTTCTTGTTGGCCAGCTCCAGCATATGCCACATCAGTATGGGGGTTCGAGACTTGTCACCCCAGATGTTCATCAGTGGGAGGACTTCATCATATTGATGGCCCTCCAATGGGATTCCCCTGATGCAATGGGTGTCCGACTTCCCCATGGTAAAGATGGATTGTGTTGGGGTCAGGGGACCACCGGATGAAAAGCTCTGGCCCGAGATCATGCTAGCGGTAGAAATGGAACTGCGATGTCCACACCGCCTCAAATAGACCAATGTGCCGCATCTCAGCCCCATATTGGTCACACGTATGGCGAACCCAGTATGCCCAAGCACACTCACTGGTGAAGATTCCTCCGGACCGTAGGTCCCAGTCCTGGAGCCATCCTTTGGTCTCTTCAGTGATGATCTGACAAAAAGTGATTGCATAGAGGGTCGGGGAACTCTCCGCAACAGGGTCACCCCCAACAACAGTTATGGTCCTGGTGTTTAGGATGTAGAATTCCATATGCCTAGTTTCTTTGGTCGGATAACTGTTATTTGGGACATTGTATCGAGGAAGGTCGTCTTCGGGGGTCACCCATGACTGCGGTTTATCAACATCGAAACCTGGCAAGGGAACCTCCACTAGAATGCCTAATTCCCACAACGACAGATTGTCAGACATGGCGTACTATTTCTGGGCATGGGTTAGCATGTTGAAGAGGGTGTGGTTATTGGAGAAAACCCTATTTGCGCCATAAACCTTTGGTTTCAAAGACATTTTAGCTCTGAGATCAGCAGATTTCCCTCATCAACCTGGTTTATGACCATCTTCTTCCGACCAAGTGTTTCATGATTGTTGTGTGAAATTTGGGAGTTTTGCACGCAATCAGAGAGTCTGGTGTGTAAAATCAGCAGTTGGTCCGAAATTTTAGGTCGTGGTGCAAAATATCCCATGTTTTCACATAAAATTCCACCAAAACTCGGTGAAATTACACACCGTAGAGGAGATATTACACGCGCGTGTAGAAGAAATTTCACACATGAGAGCTTAGATCGTATCACGTGATAAATTTCGTACAGAGCATGGGACCCTCGACCGCTTTTATAGGCTTAACCTGGGTTACGTGACTGCACGAAAAGTGGATTCCACGCTTGGCATAGTTTTGCATGCCGCTTCAAAAAAATTTCATGTAGGGGACCCACGAAGCCCTACACTTCGGCGTTTCCCTCAGAATCCAATTGCTGTGACCCCTATCTGATCGGATTCTATTGGGGGAATTTATAGATGCCAAAAAGTGATTATGTGTTGAAGGAAGTTTTGAAATGACAAAGAGAAGTCATATTCAGACCCGGAGACCAAGTCCGGAGGGCCCGGAGGGGATGCATAAAATAAAGGGTGAAGTGCTCCAAAAAAATGTGTCGCGCCGAATGTACCGGAGTTCGCGAAGATTCCCTGGCATAGGTGCATATTAATTTCTCATTCGCACCCCGTGCGGTAGATACTTCACGCTGCCACCTCTATCGCGAAATTATTTTTTGCATCCTTGAATTATGCGATGTCGGATGCCTATATATAGATTTAGATCCCCTTCCTTTTCAGGGGAAGAATCTGAACTGGCTCTCATGCGCGTAATCTCCATTCTGCGAGCACGCAATTTGTCCTTCAGGTATGGTTTTTTTCGCACCCAGTTGCCACGGGGTCCGCCTTCGCGCGAGATCCCCTTTGTCTTAGAATACATTACAATCCCTTCAAGGTCTTCCCTTGGCACACAATTCCTTCCATTTTGTGCAGGTCGGCCACTTGCGTGCAGTCCCTGTCCTTTTCATGCACCCCCTTTCCTTACATGCGGCCTTTGCCGCCTGCGCGTAATTCATAAACCATACGTGCAATTCTCTATAACATGAGCAAAACCAATACCCCATGATTTCGTGCTGCCATAGGTCTATTCACTCTGGGTTCCTTTATTTCACGCAAACCTCTAGGGTTGCATGAAATCCCTTGGTTCCCTTCACCTTGGTGCTCCCCGAGTGCCATCTTGCATGAACACCTGATTCCCTCCTTCTAGGTTCCATTTGTAGGTGTCTTGTGCACCCCGTGCATCCACATCAAACATGGTTTCCGCGTACAACCTTTTAGGATTATACGAAATAACTTCAAAGTCCCTTGGACAATCTTTCCCATTGTATTTATTCACCTTAGTCTTGTTCGCATAGGCACGCTAACATCTATTGCTTCTTCGCATAGCCACACTAATGTGGACACCTCGATGGTTGGCTCCACTACACCCCCATTACTATGGATTTTACAATGGCTTCCCTCCCACAAGGGGCAGAGGGTACCAGTCATAATCCTCTTCCTCAAAACCAAGGCCTAAATTCCTCGAAAAAAAGATTATACAATTTTCCTTGATGAGGTTCTCAATGAGATTAATTCAAGAGGTAAAATCTTCTTTTCATTTTCTTTTATTTTCCTTTTAATTTTTATCTTTTATTATTATATATTCAACTACCTTAATATACATCAAATGATAACTAAATTATCATGAATTTAATGGTATGTTATTATGTTATGGGAATATATGTTATAAAAAATACCTATTCTCTTCTTATTATAGTAAAAATGAAAACATTTTTCATTATGTGTTGATTTACCATCATCGTGGATAATGTTTTAAAATTATCCATTAACTTCTTATAACATGATTACAAAACCATTATAATGATTAAATAATATTTTCTCAAACATATTTTATGTCATATAATTTTATAGTACCCAAATGTAAACATGATATTAAATTATATGATATATGTTTGTGATGGTTGCAAAACAGCCAAAATAAATTAATACATTTTTATTAATGTTTTATCTAATGAGTCATCCTCATATAAAAAAATTTATATGATATCATTTAATATTCTAGAAATATTTCAAAATAATTTAATTACACTTATATTGTCTCTCCTCCATTCTAAATGAAAATAGATAATGAACCAACAATGGAAATCCTGAAATAATAACACCGTAAATAATGAAAATAACAATTTTTTATTATTAAATGGTTATAAAGATGTTATAATAATATCATATAATGAATAATAAATATGAATATTGTTCTTTATTAAATTAATTACACTCTTTAAACTATTATATTTGATTAATGAACATGTTTTATTGTATACGAACTCGAGGTATGAGACTTTCCTTTTAAAATCCTCTTTTATGTCTTATTTTACAAAATTCTAAAGGAATGTATTAAGGAAAAAAGTTATCTTATTCTAATATTAATTTATGGTTATTATGAATATATATCGTGATTTTTGTGACATATATCTTCCTTCAATGCATTGGTTATGTTTATGTTTGAGGTTGACCATATAGTTACTCCATGTTTACTTTTGTTTGTTACACCACAAGGTAGCTATGAGGGTTTCATCAAAAAGATGAAGTGGGTGTTACATTGTAAGGTAGATGTGAGAGATACAAATCATATAGTAGTTAATAGGGTTATAATCATAATTTAGTAATTCCCCATGTTAGCTAAATGGTTTTTTTTAAGTTTCTACATTTTATGAAAATATATTTTTTTTTCACCAAGTATGTATATGATACCTTCAGAATGAAAATTATATCCTTGTGAAGATGATTTTAAATGTTTATAAGTATTTAGTGATTAAATATTTTTCATTTTTTTATTCTCCTAACTATGTTTTTTAGGAACATTATATGATTTAAAATGTTTTTCAGGGTTTATAGAGGGGTTAGAGGATAGAAGAAGCCAATCAAAATATTGTGATGATTCTTCATGAAAGGAACTTCTATTTTATGATATACATTTTTGTTATGAAAAATAGATACTATTTTAGTTTTTCCCAATTTTTATTCTTGTGGAATGATATGGTTGAATTATGTCTAAATTTTATAAAACTCTAATATGAAATGATCTTTGGTAATGCAAGAATGTGAAATGTAGTACAATTTTATAGTTTATGTAATTTTTAAGACATGGTCTTATAATTGGTATTCTATCACAGTTTCGTTAAATATAGGGGTTATAATTATATTAATAGAATTACATAAATTATTTTTACCTTATGGTTTTGTTGAAATGATATATAATTAGAATATTAACAAGTTTTTTAATCTAATATATGTCTGTTCAAAATAATTTTATGTAGATGAAATAGCGAAGAAAAAATAGGAAGGGATAAAGAGAATGATATCATTCCATATTTGAAAACTATAGTGGTGGGAATTAGAATAGATAATTATTTGAATTAATTGGATCATTTGAAATATGATATAAATAGTGTTAGAATCCACGAAAAAGAACATCAAAAACTACCTCAAAGGAATAAAACGATTTTCGATCTTTTTATAACGAAAACTCCTCCAGGTTTTAGTGGATCTTCTGACCCATTAGTTGATTAAAGGGGGATTAAATCCCTTGAAATGAATTACAATGGCATGGGGTGTTCAGATAATAAAAATTTTACTCTATCTATTTATTGAATTCAAGTTGAAGCTGGCCAATGGTTTCCAATAGTAAATAATATTAGGGATAACGAGGAGATTGAATTTGTGGAATGAGAATAATGTATAAATATTTTACTTGGAAAATATTCAACCAGGGTCGTTTATGTTTTGCTGAAAACACATTCCTTGAATTGATATAATTCATGGAAGATTTTGTGGTCATGTATGAAGAATGATTTACTAAATTGTAATGTTATGCTTTAAATAAAATTTTCGATCTTGATAGTAAAATCAATCATTTGTATAATTGATTGAATCCAAGATATCTAAGGGAATTGGATTCCCAATAATTAAATGTTATGATAATTTTGTTTGATATTCTTAGAGGATAAAAATATAGTTTTCAAATGATCATGAATACTTTTAAAATAAGATGAATAAATTTAATAGTTGGAATCAAATGATTAAGAATCAGACAAATAAACTTGAATTTAGGAAATCCAAGTATCTAGTTTGTGGGATGTGTGGTAAAAATCACAGTGGTTAATGTCTTAACAAATATAGGATGTGTTTCCAAAGTGTATAGTATGGAAATACGGATTTATTTTAAAATGAAAAATATCATGGTGATGGTATGTTTAATACTGATAGTAAAATTATAAATTTGTTTAAATGTTGTGAGATGAGGTATTATGAAAATTATAACCAAAAAAGCTATCTGAATAATGAAAATCAACAATATTATAAGAGTACAGTTGTAGTGAAATCTTGTGATGCTATATAAGAAGAATTTTGGATATTAAATGATGTGGTATCAACTTCTTGGTAGTAAATAATATATTTTTTTCTTTTTTGACATGGATTATAATAATTCATTTATTTATGATATCTTTTATGTTAAATTTGAAATTTCACTTCATGAAACGAAACTAGAACATATTGGAGAAATACCACGGGGAAATATTAAAGAAAAAAGGCATTATAAGAATCTTTTTATTATTATTTGTGGAAATAAATTACCTAAGAACCGTGTAGTTTTTTCCTACCAGTAATTTGTTGTATTTCTGGGTATGTAATGGATTTCTGTTTATCATGCTAATATTGACTATAGAGAAAAATAATTTTTCTAAAAAGAGTTTTAGTTTGTATACAATATTGAACCTATAACATTGATAACATATCAAGAAGCTAATAAATTTTTAACAAATAGTAACAGAATATATCATACACATATTGATGGCACTAAGGGAACACTTTTGTTTAATGATGATATAATTGTAAATGAATACGTGCATATTTTTACTATAGAGTTTTCTGGTGTTATATATTATTAGAAAGTTGAATTTTTAGATTATTTATCTCCAAATATTATGAAAATACCAAACCCCCTATAGAATGGAATAACTGGGAATTCATGACATGAAATTTATATTGTGGGAAATTCTTGATAAATGACACATTCATCATAACACTTCACGATTGGATGAAACTATTTTTAGTTAAAAATAATTATGGTTCCATGAGGATTTTCAATTATTATATATTGATGAATAAAATTACAAAATAAAATAATTATCTACTACCTCACATCGACGGATTATTCAATTGAATCTAGGGTGCCCAATCTTTTTCCAAGAATGACATGAGATCTGGGTACCATCAACTGAATGTGGTGGTGGTTGAAATTCTAAAAAGAAAATTTAGAATAGGATATTGGAAATATGAGTTCGATGTTATTTCATATGTCTGGTATTGTCATTGTATTTGTATATATAAAGTACACTGAATAGGATAAATAGAATGTATTCTAGAGGGAGAAATTTCAAAATGGTGGGGGTGAATTTTATATTTAAAAACATTATGATAAAATTATTTAGTCTAAAAAAGTCACAACACATCTTTATCTAACAGATTATATTTAGACTTGGACTTAGTCTGATTATATCAATTTATAGTAATTAGATTGATTACAATAATACTAGAGTGTGAAAAGCGTAATCACAATAGATTCAATATAAATAGTTTAAAACCCCCTTTTTAAGATAGATATGATTAAATGAATAACTATCAAATTCAAAGTAGATACAATTAGGTGATATAGATTGTATTATTCATAATGAGAAACATTACGATAAAAATATGTTATACATGCACATGAGAAATGTAATGACTTGAAATAAACATGTAATAGAATAACTAAAATGTATGAATGAATTACAATTATTTAAACAAAATAGTTATCTATTATCATCAAGAGTAAGGTAGCCAAGAAACGTAGCCAATGGAATCAGTTGTTTTATACTTTGAATAATTCATATTTTCCTTTAACATTGAAATTCTCCGATATGATTATCAGATTATATGTCTACATATCCTCTGTAGCCTTTGATCTAGTGTATCATAGTCTCTATCATTATATCCTTGTAATTACTTTATCACAATATCAGATTCTATCTTGCTGTCCCTATAATCCTCAGATAGTATTTATACAATTAGACACAAAAGGACAAAGAAAAAGACCCTAAATAATTGCAATCAATAAGAATATGATTTTTGAACTTGAAAACATCAAATTCATAATTCAAGTATAAATTCAAAAAAGGGTCACACGCAACATGAAATAACTAGTTTCAAACTCTTTGAATGACAACTTATTTATAGGTGATCTTACAATGATCATATTAAACCACCAACAAACATATTTTCTTCAATTTTATTGAAAGGTCATAGAAACCTAGAACATCAATGATTATATCATATAGAATGCTCGATGCTATTTTTTACACTATTAGAATGTAAAAGATTTTCCATTATAGTTAAAAGAGTTTTTAATATTCTGAATTTTATCTTAAAAAAATCCAATGGATTTTCAGACATATGTCATTTTGATGTTCAAAACATAATGTGGATCCTATGTTTATTTGTTTTGATATCATATCGATTATAAACATTCCATCTGTATAAAAGACAAGAATGAATGTCTTATAACTGGTCTGATTAAATGAATCCAATTTTTATCAGTTCTCTAATCATTATGAAAATATTAATGATGAAAGAGAGTATAAATTCATGAATTATTATAAATATTTCAATATATTTTAATACATATATGTTTTCTACCAAAAAAATTCTAAAAAATAGTGATAGAAAATTAATAATTGTGTATTTTGGAAATATATTTCAATTTACAAAAAAAAATTGAAAAATGATACACATTTATGTGTGTCATCCTTAATAATGTAATTCCTAAAATATGTGTGTTTTTATAGGGAGTTATGTGCATGGTTATTACTTAATAAAATTTCACTGGTTTTATCATATAGTATTTTATTTTTAATAAAACTCCTCACATAGTGAGTTAGAGTTTGTTGCATCCACAACAACATAGAACACAACCGTACAGTTGGTATATATTCAACATTTATAGCTGAAAGTTCTATAGAATTTTTTTAATATAATACCAAAATTTATGATTATCATAATAAATTACATGTTATTTATGAAAAATGATTATCCATTCTTCATTCACCAATGTAATAATATGAAAAAAATAGCTCAAAAACATTTTCAGAAGAATAAAATAGTTCTGAATACATTTTTCCCTTTAGATAATGAAATATTTATTTTATGCTTATATATTTCATTCCATTTGATTTTCATGATATATTAAATAGAATAATAAAAAAAAATTACGCCAAATTTTTTTGTATAGGGTAATTAAAATCATACCTTTTAAAGTTGTTTGATTAGCTAGTTGCTCAGCATCATCAGGATCAAGAGTATTTGAGTTACCAATTTAAATATTAATACTTTTAGTATTGTCGTATCCTATTTTTTAGAGGAAAATTTCTGTACTTATATTGATATATATAAGTACCTTCTCATTTTTGATAAATTTGAAATCCATGAAAATTTATTAATTCACCCATCATACTATTCTGAAACATAGATTTCATAAGATACTCTATGGAATAAGTTAATGATTTTTTAATAAATAAAAATATAATTAAATCAAAATATATTTGAACCATCATGCTATTATTTGTTAACATATTATATAAATAGAGTAGGACCTACAACCCCATTAACAAGATTGTTTTGTAACAAAAATCATGTTAACCTATCAAAGAAATATCTATGGACTTGTTTAAGTCCATATAATGATTTGGAATGATTATATACATATTCAGTATGTTTGATATTTTCAAAACATGTGGGTTTTAATCAAAAAATTCGTCCAAAACATTTCTATTATTTAAAACAAACATAACATCAATTTGAAAAATTATTAAAATTAACGAATTATATATGGTCGAGTAGAATATTAATTACTTCTAATCTTGCTACCAGTTCGTATTTTCTCCAAGACTATTCCTTCTTTTTTATTTTAACATTTCCCAAAATGTATTTATTTATTTCTAACAATAATTTCATTTTTAACACACTTGTTTTTGAAAACATATTTTACTCCAATTATGGTAGACTCTTTAGGTCCTTGAACCAGTGTCCACACATTGTTTTTCTAAAATTCATTTAGCTCATCTTAAATGGATTTAATATAATCTCTATTACTTAATGACTCAGCCTGATTCTTAGGATCAAATTTGGAATGTAAATCAAGATATTCAGTTTAATTCGTTCATAAACCTACATTACTACCATTTTTATCAATATCCCCAATGATATTATCACCAGGGTGACTCCTATAAAAAACTAACTTGGGTTTTGTAAAATATCCTAATCAACATAATGTATAAAATATTCTATATTAAATTAATCAAAAACTATTTATATTTTATTATCCGTATTAGAAGAATATTCTAATTATGTTTAAATTTTTTTATTGAAAATTAATCCAAGGAATATGGTTGGGATGTTCAAAAAAGAAAGAATTTGTTTCATCAAACGAGACTTGTACTTTTTCGATAATTGTAAAAGAATTTTTAAAAAAATATATTTTCCTTAGAACTAGTGGAATTACCTAAATTATACCTTCATCGAATTTGGGTGAAAATTTATGTGTGTTTTCTATTTTATGTAGGATGAATACATTGTATCGAAATACATTTATTTAATATTGATATAGTTATGAGACTATCCACAATTCATAAGGAATTTTATTATTTAATGGTCTATTTAATACATGATTTATAGTACAATAAGAAATACTAATTTCTTCTTCTGAAATAATGTTTAGAAATTTAATTATTCACTCAATATATTTATTTTTATTTATTCAATAATAAATTTTTTCAATCAACAACACCATTTTTTGAGGAGTTCAAGTATATGAAATGTAATTTTCAATACCATTATTACATAAAAATATATCTAAATTGGAATTTACTAATTATCCACCATGATCACTATGAATATTAATGACAATTAGGTTTTTTCATTGTTAACTTTGGATAAAAATGTTTTAAAATATCAAACCACTTCATATTTCATTACTAGAAAATAACCCTATTTACATATAGAATAATCATCAACCAAAACATAAACATAGAATTTTCCTTCAATAATTCTAGTTTGTAATAGATAAAATAAACCCATGTTCACTAACTATAAATAATTTGTCGTTAAAAATTTACTAATATATTTAAATCCTGAAATTTGTTGTTTACCTTATTGAAAAGGGTCAAGACTTTTGAGGAACCAAATCTTTGATTTTGTAGATCCATAAAAACCCATTAGAAATTCAACACACATATGGTTCTAAGGTTATAGTTTTGTAACATTCTATGACATAACAGAGATTAATATTCCATTTCACTAATACAAGAGACTTTTTTGTCCCAAGGGTCTTCAATGTTATGTCTATTAAAATTATCATGTATACGGAATGAAATAATGAATTACTCCTTGAAATTGTGTACTATAGATCTATCCTTACTAAAATTCAATAGGTAACCTGCATCACATAATGGAATTATTCTTATGAGGTTTTTCACAATACATTTACTGAACAAAAAAATCTAGATCATTGATTTTCCAAGAAGAAAATTATTACATAGTTGAATAATATCTCATAGATAATTTTCTCCAAATGTAACATATTTACCTTTCACCTAGATTATTTTCACAATGAAATCTATGTGTCTATTCAAATGTCTAGAAGTTCCACTTTCCATGTACCTAGTATTATTTTATTTGGTACTACCTTTGATTTCTAGAATGAAATAAATGTAATCTTTTGGAACCCAAATATTCATGGGTATCGAAATGTCAGAAAATTATTATTAGAATCAATATTTTTTTAGAATTATTATTTTTTAAAACATAAAGATTTAAATTTATTAAGTGAACAATTTTTTCTCAATGTTATCCAATTTTACATTTTTTGAAAAAAATGGGTTATATTTGTAAAGAAAGTAACAGTTACTACAAACATGTTTTTTATAAGAATATCCCATTTCTGAACCATTTCCATAAGGAATATATTGTTTATATATTTTATTATAACCTTATTTATTAGAAGTATCATTTGATAAAGGATTTTATAGAGAAGAAACAGTAGATTTTATTTTAACAACTAAATATTTATCCTATTGAATAATTGTTTTATAATTTAGTTTTAAAAATCATGTATGTAAAAAATATTATTCTAAATATAATATTTAAAGATATTTATAAATATTATCTTTTTTAAAAATAACATTATAAATATCTTTGGATAGATCATATACATATTTTGATAAATAATTTATCCTTGAATTTTCATTCTCATGATGTTTTTCTAACTATTCAATTTTCATTTTCAAGGAGTTTTTTAAAAGGAGACACTTCATCACAAAATGAAAGATTATTATCATATACTAAATATGATTCTTCATCCAAATATTTGTAATATTTCTTATTATTGGAGTCAGGATAATTTTCATATAATGATTAAATTTTTTGGTTCTAATCATTGCATACCATGTCTATTAGGAAATTATTTTCATTTGGAATTCTGGAAGGCAGACCTATATTCCTATGTCCGAAGAATTTTTATCAAAAGTGTGAACTAATTAATATACTTACATTTCAGTACTAGTTACTTTTATTATATTTGATCAAAAAATCCTTTTTACCTACTATCTTTTTCATCTGTTGAGTGAGATTAGCTAATTCATTTTTATAATTTCATTAATTTTCTATAAATGAATTTCATCATCTAAACCATTTTCATAACGAGATTGTAAACAATTTGAGATACTCATAATACCTGTATGCATTTTATCAGTTGGTTCTCTAGTTGATAATTCAAAATCATGATATTCAGATGTTATTATATATCTTCTAGTTTAAAAACCCATTGGGGTTCCTAAATGAGTAACCAATAACTTTTTCCAAATTAGATTTTTAGTTCATAGGATGAAATTTGGATGATAGTTAAACTCTGTCAATGAAATTAGTAATATTCTTATCACTATGTAGTTTTTTATATACTCTTAGAATTCTTAGTTTTGAATGGTATCAACTTTGTTATCTGGTATTTTTAAATTCATATTTAGCATTAAAAAAATATCAACTCCAGGTTTGATTAAGAAATTATCCATCCTATTCATCTAGTACTCGTGGTCATTACTATCATTAATTGGTTTTCTATTGGGATTAATATTATATATTCATCTGATATTCATTCCATCCATCTATAAGAAAGACATTCTATTTAAAAAACGTGTCAATGAAGTAAAATTTAATATATGTTAAAATTTAAAGAATATAAAAATCATATAATGTATTTAAGTAGTGGAAACCTCTTATGATACCCATTTATATATCAGTTTATATGATGTATACTAATTAGGACCAGAATAAATTATTCTATATGGAATAATTACAAATTTGATGGGGAATAATTTTATATTTAAAAACAGTAGTTTAAATTGATTTAATAGAAAAAAATAAAAATACTTTTTATGTAAACGATTATATTCCGGCATGGATTTAGGCCAATTATATCAATGTATAATAATTATCATGATGACTATAATACGAGGGTTTAAAAAATTTAATGATAATAGATTCAATCAAAATAGAGGAACCAAATCATATTTAAGATTGATACGATTAAATGAATCTGTCTCGGATTCTCAATATTTTTTATTTTGTAAAATATATTGCATTTATCGTAATGAGATATGATATGATAAGTTTTTTATATAAATGAATAGTGAAAATTTAATGACTAGTAAGAAAAAATTAATTGAATAACTATATTATAATAATGACATATAGTTATTTAAAAATAATAATTCTCTTATAATCTTAAGATCAACGTATAAAAACCCATAACTAGAGGAATATATTCTTTTATACAAACAAGAATGTTTGACACTCCTTATAGAGAAATGGCCTTTATAAGATGATCATTTTATATTTATACATAGATTTATATTATATGATATGATTGATTAGATTCTCTATCTTGTTATCCCTATATTCCAAAAATCATATTCATACAAACTTATAAAAGGATTACAAAACATACGACTCTAAATGATTACAATGAAAATTAAAAAGTTGTTCCTAAATTCAATATTTTGAGCACTCTTATGATTATAAATTCAAAAATGGGACACACACATCATGGAATCATTAGTTTCAAACACTTTGAATGTTTGGGTATTTTTAGGTGGCATTCCAACTATCATCTTGATCCTCCAACATTCATATTTTCTCTAAGTTTATCACAAGGGATCAGACACCTGAAAATTTAATGACTATATCATAAAATTATTTCCTATATAGTTTTGATTTATGGTATTAAAATGTAAAATATGTTCCATTACAATTACAAAATTTTCCATATTCGGTATTTAAACAAGAGTCAATCTGATGGATTTTTACACAAATTCCATTATGATGATCTTAATGTATTGTGGATACAATGATTATCAGTATTGATATCAATCAAATTATAATGATTATTATAGTATGAATGATACAAAATAGTGTCTTATAACTATTCTGATAAGATGAATCCAATTTTTTTTAGTTCCATACCCATGACGATAAAAATAAAGAAGAAAGTTAATAAAAATTAATGAATACGTTAGAACTATTCTTGAGTATTCATAAAATTATATGTTTTCTAAACAAATATGGAAACACTATATTAATAAGTTATTTGTAACACATTAATTAAGAAATATTATGTGATATAAAAATCAAAAAAAAAATTAATCGTTATAAAATAACTTTTTCCTAAACACAAATGAGCCTGTTGTAATTACCGATATTCTAAATACTATATTATGTGAATATTTGGATATTTTTTTTGTTGTTTTTATTAATGATATTTTGGTGTTTTATAAATTTTATGAAAATAATTAAAAACATGTACGGATTTCCATTAAAAATGTCCAATAAAAATATATATTGGTAATGTATCAATTGTGATTTTGGGTTTCAACAGATTTATTTTCTTGGGAACATTTTAAAAAAGTTTGGCATAACCGTTGATGCCTCTAAAAAAGTGTTTGATGATTGTTCAAGACCTACAAATGATAAATATATTTTCAGTTTTCTTGAATTAGAAGCTTTTTATCAATGGGTTTTTTAAAACATTTCAAGGTTATATTTCCTTCCAACTATAATAACATAGAATGGGTTAAATTAATATGGATAGAATAATGAGATGTTTGTTTTCAGGAATAGGAAAATTTTTTGAATGATCTAGTTTTGTCCCTACCTTTTAAATTTTCTTCTTTTCCATAAATAGTTATTCTTATATGAAGGAATATCATTGGATTGGGATGAAAAATGATCAGCTAATTTATTATACATCAAGACAACTAAAACCTCATGAGTTAAATAATCACCGACATGATCTGGAATTAGAAGAAATGATATCACTAAAAAATTTTATATAGGATTTATATTGACTTAAATGTCAAATATATACAAATAATAAAATATTAATGTATAGATTCACTCATAAGTAATTGAACATGGTGCATATAATATAACAAAAACTGATAAGGGATTATGATTTCAAGATTAATTTCAACCTTAAAAATATACAAAAGGGATGAGTTCCTTGAGTCCAAAACATTTTAATACATTAATTAAAAAGGTTTCATTTGGGAAATGACCCCTTGATTAATTATTTGATTAATTATATCTTGAATGTTGTTGGTGTAGGAAGTTCCCCTGTAATGTTTCATGTGTCAGTGTAGTCATATCGCTAAGATAGATTTAACTATGCATAGAAGTAATACTATGAGTTACAGAAAATAGTAGAACTGTTTAACAAATGTAAGATGAGACAAATATAATTTTTCTAATGATTTTGTCTTCAGATTTGGAAAGAGATTATATGTTCCATATGATTCATTTCTTAAGACATAATTGTAATATTAAGATCATAGTTATCATCTTTTAGTTCTTCTTGATACCACTGAGAAGTATAGATATCTTAAGGAGTATTTATATAGGTATGTAAGGAAATGATATAGTGCTTAATTTACTATAAATGATTGATTTATCAAAATGATAATGTAAAATAAAGACTACCAAAGGTGATGCTTCATCAATTTTCATCTCTAGAGTAGAAATTGGAAAATATATACATGAACATCATTGCGGTACTACCAAATACATCTCAAGGTAACAATAAATTTTGGGTTATTGTTGATCGGTTGACCAAATATAGACATTTTATTTGTATTTAAGACACTCTTTACCTATATTAGCATTCTCATCTCTACGTAAAATATATTGTCAGATTACATGGTGTTCCTCTCTCCATTATATCATACTATGATCTTAGGTTCCCTTATAACTTTTACAAAGCCCATAAATAGTAATTGTGTGCTGAATTAAATTTCTTAACATCTATTCATCCTCAATATGGGGACAATTCAGAGAGAATTATGATGAAATTGGAGGATATTCTTTGATATAGTTGAATGGATCACCATGTATATTTGGATTAACAAAATTATTTAGTGGTGCATTCTTTTAATAATAGTTATCATTCCACTATAAAGACAGAACATTTTGAGGAATTATATGGAAATAATTTTCAAACATCATTATTTGGGATCAAGTTGAGAAAAGGAGGATAATGTTAGCACAATTAGTAATGACAGTTGTAGAGAATGTGATGATTATCAAGAGACACATGAGGAAAGAATAGATAAGATAGAAATGTTATGACGATGTTAAGATGAAATAACGTTCATTCAAGGTAGGTGATCATTTTTTCATTATTATATCCCCCAAAAAAATTTATTTTGTATCATATGAAAATTAATCTACTTGTGCAGTTCATTAGAACATATGAAATCCAAGAAAATGTTGGACCAGTATCCTATTGAGAAGCCTTTCCTCCGGGTTTATGTTAATTAAAAAATGTTTCCCATATTTTAATGTTGGGAATTTATCTACAAGATTCATCTCATGTTTTTATCCCAAAAGTAGTTTAGCTGGAGGAAAAAATTTCTTATGAAGTAAAACCTATTCATATTATTTATTTCATGAGCATTTGTTTTCAAAATATGGTATTTCCTTGGGTTACAATTTTTTGAAGGAACCACAAGGATAAAGAAGAAGAATGAGAATATAAAAATGATATGAGGGAAATTTATCATCACTTATTTAATAAGAATATAAAAATTATGAGGTCCCAATATCATGAATTTGGGTAGAATTTAAGTACCCAGGCACATATAGAATAATGTTTTTTATTATGAAATTAAATAGTAAAATTTATTTTAAAATTTTATAATGATAGTTGTATTTATAAAATTTATGGAATATATTATAATAATATATTAACTGCACCTATGAATGTATAACGAAAACTCATGTATCATACAAGTTAAAATGTGAAATATTTATATCATGGAAAAATGAAATAAATTTATTTAGTGTAATAAATTATGTGTTGGTATTTTTTAAAACAAAAATGTTTATTTAAAATTTTATAATTAATTTAATGATTGAAAAAAAATTATTTTCATAAAATAGATTCATATATTAATATTTTATCATTTAATGGTTATCTAATAATTTTATGACACCTTAAATAATTTACCATTTTTTTATAAAGATAGTAATAATTTTAAAATTAGTTTATTTTGAGTAAATTATGATTTTAATAAAAATTTAAATTTATCATAATTATAAAATCATTTTTATAAAATATAGAAGTTTATCTTATTCTACAAGTCATAAATTTATTAGAGGGAATTTTTTGGAGATTTCAAAAAAATTGTATTTTTGTGAATTGTGAAATACATTAATTGGTATAATATAATCATAATAAGTTATATACACTATTACATGTAATATTTATGATACAATCACCATAATCTCAAAAATATCATTATTTATTTTAATATATGTATTGATAATTCTATAATTATTCATATTCGTGATCCAAAATAGTAATATAATCAATAAATAATGAGAAAACACTCACTCCCCATCTATAAATACCCTCCCTCGCCACCTATTCTCCTCAATCATTAATGCCTATAACTTTTTTAATTTCAGGCCAATTACATTACCAATACACTCCCCCTTGTTGGAGACCTATGGGTCCCACCAAAAGGCGAAAACCAAAGGGCTTAGATAGGTTCTCAAAAATAAAAATTCAAGATGTAAATTCCCTTTTCAATTTCTATTATTTTTTATTATAATTTCTATTATTTTATTATTTTCTCTTCACCTTACCTTATCCTAGAGAAATTATAAAAATATGATCTTATTAATACTAGTGTTTTATTTATTTAATGTAATACCCATCATAAAAACTCTCATATTCTCATCTTATTCTAAAAAAATAATCACATTGTCTGTAATGTGTTTATTAATCGTCATCATGGATGATATTTTTTAATTATCCCTTACCGCCTTCATGGAGATTCCTAAAAACTGTATTATGGTAAAATAATATTTTATTATACATGTAATATATTATATAATATTCTGGAAATTATAAGTAAACATTATATTAAATGGGATGATATAAGTTCATGATGGTTATAAAACTATCAAAATAAATTAACTCCTTTTCATTAATGGATTAAAAAATTAATCATTCTAATATATAAAAAAAGATTTATTAAATCATATAAAATTAATGAAATATGAAAATACCATTCCATTAATCTTTTTGATTATGTCTTCAATTCGACAAGGATTTCTATAATCCACAAACCATGGAAAACATTAAATAAATGCACCTAAATCAATGAAAATAACATATAATTATTAAAAAATGGGTAAAGTTATGTTATTATAGAATAATTTAATGAGCTATAAATTTGAATATGCTCAATAATACATTAATAATACTTTTTAAACCACTATATTTTAGGTTTTATCATGTATGATATAATAGAACATGATATTAGGGACATTAAATTTATAATCCTCTTTAATTCCATTTTTTACAAAATTCGAATGGAATGTTTTTATGATTAAAGTATTCATTTTATTTGATTATGTACTCATATTTTGGTAATTGTTTATGATGAATTTTGGGACCAATATCTCCCTCTAATGAATTGGGTATTTTTATGTTAGAGCTCTGCCTTCTGGTTACTCCAATTATAACTGCTATGGTTACACCATAAGGTAGCCTGGTGGGTTACATAATAAGGTGTCCATTATGGCTACATTTTAATGTAACCTTTTGTGTTACAAATCTCATGGTATTTGTGAGGGTAATAATCTTAATTGTGTAATTACCCATGTTACCTAAATGGTTTATTTATGTTTTATATGATTTTTTTAATTCTCATGTTTTCAAAATGTATGTATATTATACTTTAAGGAAATTAAGTATATCTGGGAGAAATACATTTCATATGTTTATAAGTTTTAATGAACTAATTATTTATTTACTTTTTTATACTCTATACTAATCTATTTTTTATTATCCCATATTGTAAAATGTTTTCCAGGGTTTAAAGATGTGTGTGAGAAAAGAATAATACATGATGAATATTGTAATGTTTTTTTCGTGAAATGAATTCATGTTCTATTAAAAACATTTTTATTATAGAAATGGTAACTATTTTAGTAGTACCCAAAATTTATTCATGTGGGTTGATATGTATGACTTATTTTCTCTATTATAAAACTATAAACTAAAATGATCATTTTGGAATGTATGAAAGGTAATTATAAAAGAATTTAATATGCAATGTACTATTTTTAGGGCTTTATAACTATAAATTCTATTGATGGAGGACCCTACTCCAACACGTGGAGTATAAATTAAATATGTGGGGATTCTCACCTAACCCATGAAAGAGTATCAGAACTGATGATATTCAATAAGTGATGGTTCCCAATAATGTATATTTTCAAAAATAAATACACAAAAACCCATAATTGTATGATTTTTCTGCGAACAGATGTGGGAGTAAAAACATTTCATATTCTCTAAATATCTAACCATCCACCAATTATTTTTCTTGTATATATAAGATCATCAATATTTCCAAACCTGAATGTCAATATATTTCAAAGGCTTAATGGATCTTACTTTTTCCTCTACATGATAATATATATGTAATAAAATATAATTTAAAAACAATACCAGTAGTTGAATGAGAAAAAATAATGACCATTATAAATAGGTCGATACAAGCCATTTTTAGTATTATCAATCCATTGTATGTCTCTCATGAAATTTTGAAATTAATTTCACTTCTAAAATAAAGTTATATAATTATAAAACTTGTCTCTTGGGATTACATGGTGTGTAATTATGAATTTTATATGTGTTTCATTTATCATTTTTCAAAAAGACACTATTTTTTTCCTTCTAGATGGGCCTAGCCTGATAGACAAAAATATCTACACTAAGACCCACCATATCACCACACAATGTTGATTAACATGAAAACATCATCATTTTCTCATAAACATTCCAAAATAATAACATTTACTCAAGAAATCACCCCATTTATCAATAATAGATGCATGAATTAAAAACTATTTAGTTTTTCCACAATTCTCTTATAATTTGATTGTATTTAAAGTAGTGTTCAATGAATTGTAGTAAAACATTCATGGTGATGGTGGCTTGGGTATTAACCAACACATAATAGTGGGACAACCATTGGGTTAATCAATTAATGAATGTATGTTAGATGATTATTATTTTATGTCATAAGATGAAAATAAAATCAAAGGGTTATGATTATGTGGTTATCATATTATTCAAAAAATAAATATTTTATACAATAATAATTTATATTGATGAGGAATATTATTATAAATAATCTTCCATAAGATAAAAATAATTTATTAAAATAATTCAATGAAAATTATAAAATAAAAATCCATAGGAATATACTGTCTTCAGCCAAAATCACTAAATAAAAGAAATATAATATTTTAACAGATTAAATAGTATTATTATAAAAGAAATAAAATACAGGTGAAAATAATATTTTCTTCAAAATTTGAGAGTAAAATCTCTTTTCATTTATTTAATTCCATTAAATATTGAGACCACTCTACTTTCATGATAAAACACTCTTCAAATAATTTGATTCAACATTTTAATATATTATTACAAGATGAAAGTTTTAATTCATTATTTTTTTAGATAGAATTAAATAATTTATTTAAATATTTTTTAATTTATAATTTCACATATATAATCATTCTCTGAAATTGATATGTTTAACATTTATAAATTTATTTTTAGAAGATTTGTTTAAAATAATGGACAATGAGGATAATATAAAAATAATAAATTTCATAACCCATAAATAATCCCGTGATTTTGGGTAATCATTATTGGATAATATTTTTTGATGATTCTATCACCATAAAGATCACATAAAACCTAATACGTGGGGTATTTCTTCTATTTGGAAATGATTGGATAATAAATTTATATCGGAGTGATTTTCTCTAATCGGAATGGAATTATTGTAATTTCATATTTTGAATACATGACTTGTTACAATTATAGGTAAATAAATTTTTTCTATAATTTATCAATTAAATTTTTTCATATATAATGTTGAATTAAATTCCCCCTTAATTACAAAGAGTTTTTCTTTTTTTTTTCTGGTGTATTTATGATAATATAATGTGATTTTATAAAATATATTTCCCTGTTTTCACCAAATGGTGTATCCTATACCATATACCACAAAACCATCCTACCTATTCATCTAAAACATTAAAAAATGAATATTTAGTATTATATAGTTTAAAAAACATTTTATTTCAAATGATCAATAAAATTCCATGAAAATATTACGTCTACTATGAGAATAACCCCAATTTAGATATTTCAATCAATTTATAATTTTGATTCATTAGTTCATTTATGATTTCGTAAATTTTTATTCATTCATGGATAAAAATATTATATATAATAGATTACATATTTTAAAATTTATCTAATAATAAAACTAAAACGACTAACTCAACAGTCACCTCAAGAAAATATTTTCAAATTTTTGATGGAATTATTAAAAACAGTGTGGTCAAAAAAATATTTTCCTCTCATATTGACATGCTAATTATTTAATTGTTTCTAAAAATATTAATTTTCATTATAAATACATCCATCATAATATTTCACAAAAATATATCCAATAAAAAATTTCTATATGTTTAAAGGAACCATAATTTTTGTGAAGGTTAACCACTAGGGTAAACACATTATATGATCTAAATTAAGGTTTCTAGACCAGGGATCCTAAAAAGGATATATCTTACTTATGAAAATTCAATATCACACTTGGATTCATTTTTTAAGGTGTGATATTTCTTTTTAGATTGAGTAATGCACTATTTACTTAGACATAAAATATATCATGTGTATTTATGATGATTTTATGGCGATAGAGTGTCACTATCTAGGAGTTAGTTAACCAAAATATAGATTCATATGCAATGTGAGTCAACCCATTAAATGATTGTTCAATGAATTATTTTGTAGGAATCACCTCAGGAAAAGTAGTTATAGTGCGAATAGTCCACTTGCAATGTATTTATAGTGGTGGTAGGATTTTAATAGTATATGGGATTATCTATGCATGGTTCAGGGGTAATAACTAAATTAATGATGATAGGATGGTGTAAGAGCATATAATCACTATAGGGGGAATCCTATAATATGTTGTTGGATCAAATGTGGTTAGGATGCCATAGTGTTTAAAATCATTCATTGTAACCATTCCATTATTTCTAAAAAACAATAAAAGTTTTATTTTAACCATGTATTAGTCCAAAATCACAATACATGTATCCATAAATGGTATATTTTTCGTTCAGGTTTTATTTCTATTTCTTCTTCTAATATTATCTCTTCATTTTATGTTTTATGATTTATATTTTTATGTATTTAATTCTTTAAAATTATCTTTCTTCTACTATGAGCCATATATAGGGCTCAATTTGAGGATTCTCCTAACATAATTGATGTTATAATGATGAATTTTTTATCGTAGTAATAAAAAGGTGGTCATGGACCCATAAATATGTTTCATTTCTCACCATTGTAGTATTTTTAAATATGTAGGCCATTGTGATTTTTTAGATCACTATTAGTGGTAATATTATATGATTTCCATGATGGTGAAAAATAATAATATGCTTATAATAATCTATTTTATTTTTATAAAATTTAGTCTGAGTCCATATTTTATAGATGGATGGTTAAAGATTTTATAATTTGATAGCAACATCTGTTTTGATAAATAGCTTTTCAGTTATAAAAAATTATGATATAGAATTACGTTTTACAATAATAACTCTATCTATTGTTGAGTAAATCTTGGATGGAAGTAAAAAAAAGTGTGAATATGAAATGTTAGATTTGAATAAACAATTGAGTATATGAATTTTACATTCCATGAACGTGTTCCTATGTAGATTCGAAATGAATAACTAATTACAACTCTTGAATAACATAATAATTATTTATGAAAATCCCATGATGATGAATAATATTTTCATTATAATAATTCTATTTAGTAATGGAATATTATAATGACGGTCTGTAGATGATGTCCTGAATGAGATTAATGTATTTAAGTGTCAAGTAGAATTATTAAAGCTCTTATATATAGACCCAACAAGGGGATTGTTGTTATATTTCATTATTCTAAAATCATGGGATATGATGTTGACATATATGATAAATTTCAATGTATATAATGATTTAATGTTATAATATTTTCCATAATTGAACAAGAATGAATAAATTCATATAAATGATAATTATTTATCAATCCATAACATGTAATGTATTGATATTACATAGTTTATTATGTGATGAAAATATTACAGGAAATTAAATGGATTGATAATCCTGGGTAGAAGTATCTTTGTGGATAGTTATATACATTGTTGGAAATAATGGTGTAAATGATACATGGAGATGGACTACAGTGATATATTGGAGAACTCAAAAAAATATACATATTGATATGTGTCCATAAATCCTATGTTATAGTAAAGTAGTGTTTCCTACTTATGTCTCTCAATATATCATAATCATTGGGCTATAAATCCTGGGGAATCATTAAATATAACAATACCTAGATAGAGTGTGAAAAATAAATTCAATGGATTATACAACATAGTTCATATGGATGACCAAAAACATATTATGGTTTTGGGAATGGGATATTTCTTCGTACATTCAAGGTACCGAATCTTACTAAACTATAAAAAAGTGACAAAGAATTTATTGGACCCATCCTTATTCCAGAGACAACAATGATGTGTTAGCTATCTGAAATAGAATGAATATTACATAGAGTTGTTTAAACTAATATATGTATTATTGTCAGAAACTATTTTAATTGTAGTTCAATGATCATATATTCATGAGAATATGTCCATGGATTGTGAATCAACATTTTTAGGAGGAGGGAAGTTACCTCCTTCAAACATATGCCCATTTGGGTTATTTGAACCACATGGTGATGTTGAATATCAGTTGGCCTTTACACCATGGTTTAGTTCATTGAACAATTCATTTCATGTATCATGAATGATGATATACCAACGTAATTTTAACTATGTGGCTTGATGGGATCACATTGTCTTTAACTTGACACTATGTTGATTGATGTTTCGGTATGGATTATGGATAGGAAAGAGAATATAATTCCCTGTAAAAGATCAATCTAGTGTGGGTTCTTTGTATATATAGTCATATTAGGAATGAATCGTGTGATCAAGAAATGAAAATGATAGAGAGGTGGCCGAATGTATTCAAGATAAATTGGGGGTTTCCATTTATTTGTATGAAAATCCCTACAGTGGTGAGACTGTAGCACCCCTATTATTACGTACATTACCCATTATTAATTAATTTGAGTACTTTTAATGATATGATTATGTTTTTCATGGTTCATAGTGGTTATTAAATTTATTTGAGGCTTTTTCATAGGTGCACTATTTTTCCACAGATAGTATAAATTGTTCACAATCTCTAGGAATGATGAAAAAGAAGATAGTTAGAATTAGGATGGTGAAGGGTTGTCTTACTATTCACCCAAACTATGTGAGTTTTCATCAGATTCAATGATTCCTAAAATACAGAAAACTAAATTATTAGTTCAGTATTTGGTTAATCATTCAAGAAAGAAATGTTATGTGTGGGCCTAGGATAGTTGTACCACAAGGTTAGAAGATAATTTTATAAACCATTTATTTTTACAATGCAACATAAATATGGAAGTCATTAAAATCTTGATCTAATCCAAATTATCCTCATTAAACCTTATTCAACCAAACACATATGATCATGAATTCATTTTTCTTCTAAGGTGTGTGTGACAATAATCTTCTATCAATTAGAGATTAATAGTCAAATTAATCATTGTTAGATGCCTAAATTCATCTATAAGTACACTTTTATCCTCATTTGTCTATGCTTCAATGTTATTATCTATCTTAGAACCACATATCTAGTATATAATGGATATATATATTTAACATTAATGGTTATATGATGAAATATTGTGGGATCAAGGGAAGAGAAGATGTGTTGTGATCATATCATGAGGTTTTATAGTTCTGTTCTTCGTTTCACTAAATATGATTAGTAGGTGGCTTGAATCTAGACACTACATGATTTAAAATATAAAGTATTCATTCCAATTAAAAAAATTATCAAATTTATATGAAAATCATCTTTTATTCTTGATGGAAAACAATTTTTGGTTACAAATTTTGATTTTTGGATGGTGTATTCTTCTAGGACATTCTCTTTTATTAGAATTTTAATATTGTTATATTATAGTTTTGGCTATATTTTCATGTATGGAAAATGATTTTATGAATTGTTTTAAGGAAGGGTGGTTTTATGTTGAATTGTTTCAAATTTATATTTCAAATACAGAATTATAATGAGTTCATTTATAATATATGTCACCATGTAAAGGGGGCATGCACTAATGGGGAAAATTGTATTGATTAATATTTTAAGACTTGGAATATTATTGAGAGACCACACATGAGTATGGAACAATCACATTGGAATTCATCGTGTGTGTGGCGACAAACTTATGGGTATTCAAAATTATTTTAAAATTATTTTATGATTTTATTATTATATTTGATGATTAATTTATTGTAGTGGGGGTATAAACTGTTTTTAATGCTTAAAATTTTTATATAATTAAATTAACTTGTATTGAAATACTGACGTGATATGGGATGTCATTGAAGAAATTATATTGATTATATAATCAAACACTACTTGGGAACTGTTGGACATTTTCATATTTATTCAATCAAGACACTGGTAAATCCATGGTAGCTTATTTATTGAGTGATTCTTCTTAATACCTTGGAGTATTCATATAGAGTATGATCATTGAGTGGATTGGGTGTTACTGGTTGATTTCATTTGGAGATTTTTTTTCCTTTTTCCTTTTTGAGTGTGGATTTTAGTTTCCACTTAAATAGTTATTTGGTTTGTTGGTTTGGTTATATTTTGAGTTTTATTTTTTGTACTCATGCATCATATAGTGTATTGGTTATCTATTATATATTGGGTCTTGAGGTTTTATCATTCAAAGGAAATCATCCTCATAATGTTCTAAAATCCATTCTAATTTTGTTTATGCCTTATCTATCATGGGGATGTCACCTAAGAATATATAGTAATCATGCCACTTCATAATAAATAGATGAGGGGAAGTCATTTATTAGAATTTTTTTCAATAAAAACATTAATAATTACTTTATATAGTATCTATCATTACATAGTTTTTTTTCATATGTATGAATGATGTTTTGAAGAAAATAGTTGGTACATGAATGATATTTATTTATTACAATCAAATTGATTTGTTAATTCATGTCATTTACAATTATTTATGTAACGAACCAATGTTTTTCAATGAAAATTACCTTCTTATATTTATGTTATAAAATAACATGAAAACAAAAAAAATGAACAACTAAGTTATAAGTGACCTTAAAACATAAGTTTTTCACTTCTATGTTTCAAATTTCGAAAAATTGACATACATGGTTGTGTTGAAGATGATTTTTGGAGTCTAATTAAACAAAAATTATTTTTGTTGAATAGTGACCTACCCTTGTGAATAGTAACATACCCTTATGAATAGTAATATGCCCTTTATGAATAGGAAATCATCCATCTTAAGAGTAACATTACCTAGGAATAATAAAATAAAATTTGGACATCTTAGAAAGTGACAACTTGTCCTTAGTAAATGTTATTGTATATTGTAAGTCATAAATAATTAATTATAATTAATTAATTAGTTTAAAATAAAATTTATTTACCTAAAATGTATTCAAAAATTATTGAATCAATTCAGTATAGTTTTTAGATAATTTTATAAGACCCTACGTAATTTTTGAAATCACTATGAAATCAGTCTTAATCTTAAAAATTGTTTTTTAAGTAAATTATAATTTTAATTAAATATTAAATTAATAATATTTACAAAATTATTTTAGAAAAATTGACTTCATTTTTGGATTCTACATGTCAAAAAATGGTTGTGGTAAATTTTGGGATTTTTATGAGATACTTGACTTTTTGACTAATAGTAGAATCCGATAATTTACAATTACTTCTAAATAATGGATTAATTGAGTCATTGATGATGCTCTGCTGATGTAAGCTCACTTGGTTCGGAATCACATGATAATAATACAATTCTTGGTCGTTCAAGACTCAATATTTCTTTTCTTTTGGGAAAATAATAAACTAATGAATTTTATATTAAGGAAACCTCTCTCCCCTCCACTATAAAATCCACCCTTTACACCCTCATTTCCTCACACCTCTCAAGCTCGACGACTTCTGTAAAATCTTCCCAAACACCTTATCTAGACCCTCTCCCACGTCAAAGAGCTTCTGGTCTCATCAAAATACCATGATTGGGCACTTAAGGGGGTTCTCAAGAGAAGGATTCAAGTGGTAATTTCCCTCCCTCTTCTCCTTTAACTTCCTTTCAAGTTAAAGTTCATTTCTTGATCTCTCCCCACCAATATTCATCCAAATTTCATTGTAACTCCAGTATTATAAATATAATGTAATTGTATGATTATAATGGGATATTATATCATCCAAACCCCTTTCCATATTCCTTTTATTATTAAAGAGAACGTTGTTCTTGAGGTGTTAATTTATCACCTTCAAGAACGACATTCTTTCTTCTTCCATTTCTACCATCATATCAGGTCATGAAACCATTTTTATGTTTGAACCAAAATATTTTAGGTGTATTATGTTCTATTTAATGTTATGGAAATAACCTATGCAAATATTACTAAGTGATAAGCTATAACAAGTTCGTTGTGATCCAAAAACCACCCAAATTGACTCAAATAACCCCCATTTAATTCTTATCTAATGATTCATCCACACGGATCTAATATAAATCATTATAAAATAATTAAAGATTATATAATATCATTAATGACATGTAATAGAATTTCTGGATGTTTACTCATGTTCTACCCAAACAACAATTTAAGAATACAAGTGAACCACCCAAGAAAAACCATAAAAAACGAGCATCCCCGAACAATGTTTTTAAACTCTATTAGTTATCCAAAGTAACATAATATGACATATTGAAACCAGAATGAACCATATTAATGTACATATGGTTATTTATTTCTAATTAATGAATATAATTCCATTATAAATGACATTAATGAGAAGGAAGCATTCGCGTACGAGGTAAGGGGAAATATTGAACCCAATTTTCTTCCTTCAGGTTCTCCCTCTTTCACCCCATTTTTGATATGGTTACTCCTTAAAGATAATTTGTTCATCATTTTCTTTACTTCTCTAGGATATAAATGGTTTTCACTAGTTTTTATATCCAACAAAAAATTTTCCAAAATAACTCTTCTTTTACGAAGACCCCTTTTACTTCTCACCCAAAGTGGACGATTCTTGTAACATGTATGTTATTACCTCTTTCTTTTGGGAACCCAAAGATTATTAATGTATTATTATGAGATTAAAACCATTCATATCCATGTGTTTGTTATGTACATTTCTTATAAGTGTTCAATGGGGCATGCATGAGGATGATAATTTTATGATGTGACGGGTGTACTTGGAATTATATATCGCAATTATGAATGTTTCAAAGTGACGGGTGTGCTGAGAATTATAAAGTGCTCCAATGAATTGGGTAAAGTGATGAATCTCAGGATTAAATGTGAATGAATTGTGAACAAGATTCTAACATGGTTCAAAAGTATGTGTGGTAGTTAAACCATTAAGACTTGATATTTCATTTTTTTGCATTGCCACATTTTAAGTCTTTTATTTCTTCTCCTCTCATATTCATGATATTTTGCCTATGATATGATTATGCTCACCGCATTCTATATGGTTCTTAACTATCCTCTTACTAGGCTTTTAGATCACCCATTTTTATGTATATCCTCAGGTGGCTACATGTATTATGGAGTGGACAAGTGCCAATAAGAATCTAGAGAAGAAGAAATTTAATAAATGTTTATGATAGATGTTGTATTTGTTATGAGTGGTCCTAGTTTTCCCATGACACTAATCCTTTGGATCCTTTTTGTGCAATACTATTATTTTTTCTATCTTTGAAATGATTTAATACTAATGTAAGAAAATTCCGGGTGGCTATAGTTGGTATCAGAGGAAAGGTTTAGTTAATTTGGTAATTAGGATTAGTGAACCCCAGAATAAACATATAGCATGAGACTAAGTACCAATATGACACAAGAATATTTACCTAGGAATCACATATGTTATGTTTTCGCTATAAATTTTTTAAATTAATATGTTATTCACGACTTGTTTACTTATGTTTTGTTCTAAACTTTTCTATTTTAGAAAATGGTGGGAACCAGGAGAAATTAGGCCAACAACTCATGTGAGGACCAATGCAAAGTTTTCCTGAACGAAATCCCCAATGATTTGGGATGTGGAGTTCAAAACATCATGGAGATTCATACCCAATTATCTCAGGTTATGAATAATAACTATAACAATGGATAACTTCCTCCTTCCCCAAAGAGGGAGCAATTGGCTATCGAATTTTTTATGAGGCAATGACCACCAACGTTTTTTGGATCTTCCGATCCACTAGTTGCGGAATAGTGGGTAAACTCTATGGAGAAGTTATTTTCTGTGCATCACTGTTCTGAGATGGAGAAGGTGACTCTAGCCGTTTATCATCTAGATAGAGAAGCCGATCAATGGTTGGATTTGTTTAAGAACACCAAGCCGAGGGAGGAAATTGAACATATTGAATGGGAAGACATTAAGATAAACATTCTTAACAAGTATTTCCCAAGAACTCTTCTCACTAAGATGGAGAGATAATTCATAGAGCTCAAGAAAAAAGAAGAATAATCTGTCGCAACCGATGAAGCGAATTTCACAATGCTTTCAAGGTACACTTCAGGTTTTGTTATCTACAATGATAGAAAAATTGATAGATTCTTTAGTGAATTAATACCACACCTTCTAAAGGATCTTTCAATTTGAGACTTTGGGAGTTATGAAGTAGTTTTTCAGTGTGCTCTCAAAGTGGAGATGGAGTTTGGAGAATGGTCCCATGGCTATGGTGATAAGAAAAGAAAGATTTAGTTTTTATCTGGTGGATCTAATGATAAAGGTGGGAAGAACAATCAACGACCCACATGCAAAAAATGTGGGATGTTGCACAATGGGAACTGCCTCAAAGGGACGGGGAAATGCTTCAAGTGTGGGAAAGAAGGATACCATGCTCAATAGTGTCGAAAAGACATGAAACGAAATGAGAATGTATTCGATGAAAGGAAATAACCACTCATGGTTCAATGCTAAAACTGTAGGGAGCTAGGGCACTATACAAACCAGTGCACTACACCACACATTCTCAAGGGTAATAAACATCAGCAACCACCAAATCCAAAGGAACCAGGGAAGGATTATGTCATCACTACTACAGAGGTGGAGCATGATAATGAAGTCGTACAAGGTACACTTCATATTCACTCAAGAATGGAAAAAGTCTAATTTGATTCTGGTTCTATGCATTCCTTTATATCTTGAAAGTTTGCTAGAACTATAGAATCGAAGCCCCGAAACCATGAAGTATAGATATCTGTAAAAAAACCAAGTGGAGCAATCATTGCAACCCAAGTGTTTGACTCTTCTCCTGTTGGCGTATGTGGGATGATTATTCCGGAAAATATTGTAATACTTCCCTTGGTGGAATTCGATGATATAATGGGAACGAATTGGCCCTCATTATATAGAGCACATATCAACTGTCGGGAAAATAAAATATCATTTCATATTCCGAACCATCCCATGCTCCTATACAAATGAAAGTAAGATCATTAATATCCTTTAAAAAATCCTTCAATGGTGTGGGTGTTGATTCCATATAAAGAAGCATACCTCGCTCCAATGGTTGAGTCAAAGAAAGTTCCAACCTTGAGGAAGTTCCCATTATGAGGGAATACGATGATGTATTTCCAGAAGAGTTACCCGAAATTCCCCCGTATCATGAGGTAGAGTTCTCAATTGAACTCATACCCAAAGCTACACCTATCTCAAAGTGACCCTATATGATGGCTCATATCAAACTGGAGGAGTTAAAGAAGCAGAAGCAAGAGCATTTGGACAAAGGGTTCATACGCCCTAGTGCATCACCTTGGGGTGCACTAGTGCTCTTTGTGAAGAAGAAGGATGGAACCGTGCGGCTGTGTATCGATTATCGGGAACTCAACAAGATCACCATAAAGAACAAGTATCCTCTCCCAAGGATTGATTACTTGTTCGGACATTTAACAGGATCTCAATACTTCTCAAAGGTCGATCTTCATTCGGGATATCATCAGGTAAAGGTGAAGAAGGAAGATATTAAGACGACTGCATTCTGTACAAGGTATGGGCACTATGAGTTAATTAGTATGCACATTGGACTTACTAATTCCCCAGAAATATTCATGTTTTTGATGAATAGAGTCTGTAGAAATTACCTAGAAAAAGTTTTGGTAGTTTTTATCGAAAATATTCTCATCTACTCCAAGAGAAAGGAGGAACATGAAGAACATCTATGACTTGTGTTGGCGACATTGAGAAAGGAGAAGTTGTACGCCAAGTTCAGCAAGTGTGACTTTTGGATAAATCAAGTCACGTTCATGGGACATGTGAACAAATTTGAAGGAATTTCTATGGATCCTTCAAAGACAAAGGCGATTGAGGAATGGATCAGGCCCACTAGTGTCATAGAAATCCATAGTTTTTTTCGATTATCTGGGTACTACGGACGTTTTGTTAGAAACTTCTCACAATTGTCAAGCTCACTAACTAAGTTAACAAGGAAAGGGATAAATTATGTCTAGATGGATGAATGTGAGGGAAGCTTCATGGAGCTAAAGAGAAGGCTGATCACTGCACCTGTACTAAGACCACCAAAAAGTGGAGAAAGTTTTGTGATATACAATGACTCTTCAATGAATGTATTGGGTTGTTTACTCATGAAAAATAATAATGTGATAGCCTACGCCTAAAAAAATTTGAAGATCCATGAGCAGAACTACCCAACACATGATCTGGAGATGGAAGCTGTGATTTTTGCCTTGAAAATCTGGCACCACTACCTTTATGTGTGGCATATAAACGGACCACAAGATCCTAATGTATATATTAACACAAAAGGAGATCAAAATACTTCAAAATAGATTGTTAGAGCTAATCAAGTATTACAATTGCTCTATTCAATATCATCCTGGAAGGGTGAACAAGGATGTTAATGCTCTAAGAAGAAAAGAACCCACTACTCTATCCATGTTACGGATTGAGAAAGACCCTATCTTCATGGATATGAAAATAATGGATTTGGAAATCATAAGGGCAGGGGATGCGTCATACCTTGCCCAAATGATTGTGAAACCATCTATCCAGGAGAAGATTAAGGAATCACAAAGGGATGATGTGGAGATACAAATGAGGGTGAATGTAATAAAGTAAGGGAAGCTGCAGCAATTCCATATCGGTGATGATGGTGTGATTTGGTTTGGAACACGGATTTGTGTGCCTTCATCACCCGTGATAAAGAAGGATCAATTGGATAATTCACATAGCTCAACATTCTCTATCTATCCTGGGAGTACCAAGATGTATCATGATCTCCGAGAACACTTATAGTGGGATAACATGAAGAAAGAGATTGAGGAATATATATATCAAGGTGCTTGGTATGTCAGCAAGTTAAAGTTGAGCAACAAATGTCCAACGGTATGATGTAGCCATTGCCTATACCCATGTGGAAATGGGAAAATGTTACTATGGACTTTGTCACTGGTCTCCCAAAGATATCGAAGAGAAATAATGTGATATGGTGTGTGGTTGACTGACTCACCAAGACTACCCATTTTATCGATATTTGGGAAGACCTCTCACTTGAACAACTTGCAAAGATATATGCGAAGGAAGTGGTGAGATTTTACGGTGTCCCACTCTCAATTGTCTTTGACCGTGATCCAATGTTCACATCTAAATTCGGGAGGATCCTTAAACATGCATTGAGTACTGAATTAAATTTTAGCACGACCTATCACCCCCAAACCGATGGCCAGTCGGAAATGACTATTCAGACGCTTGAAGATATGCTAAGAGCATGCTCTCTTGATTTCAAATGTGGTTGGGGTCAGCATCTCCCATTGGATGAGTTGTCATACAACAATAGCTACCACTCGAGTATCTAGATGCCTCCATATGAGGCTCTTTAGGGAAAGCGATGTAGAACTCCAACCTGTTGGGATGCAGTTGGAGAATGAAAGATACTTGGGCCTGATCTTGTTCATGATATGATAGAGAAGGTTCATGTCATCTGTTAGGGCCAATAGGGGCCTATGTACCCTGAGAGGGGGGGTGAATCAGGGTATGGATATTCTTTTTCAAAATACTTCCTGCCCCACTGGATCTTGACCTCTTTGTTACAAGGGTCACTTTGTTTGCTCTTGTGTGTATACTATGCTCATTTCTTTTCAAGTTTATCTGATGATAATGCTTTGAGTGCAATGCAGAGAAGCGACCAGGCAGACACAGCGATTTTAACTTGGTTCACCACTAAGGGCTACGTCCAAGGAGCATACGCCGACAAGTTGTCAGTTCGTACCAAGATCCACTAACTTCTCTAGCTGTGGTTTACAATGTTCGGGCTAGATCACTTCTATGCCCAGGATCACTGCCTTTACAATGTTTAGGGTCAGCTCACTGCTTTCCCAAGGGTCACTCCCTGTCTCTCTCTCTCTCTCTGGCTCACTGCCGGTGGAGAGGATCACCTACTTCCTCTTCCTAAGCTCACTGCTCCAGAAGGGATCCACTCACAGTTTATAGACCTGTAGGTCTCTTCATTTGCATGAATGAATGCATCTTCCTTTGTGTGTAGATGCTCTATTGAAGTACAACTTTCACCCGTAGATGAATATCTCTTTGCACCGAAGGTATCGGGCAAACTTCCAGCTTCCACACAGTCTGAAAATCACTGCGGGAACAAAACCTTACTTGGCGCGCAAGTCATCCTCGGCGCGCAAGTATCGGCGCGCAAGTCACAACGGGCGCGCAAGTCCTCCTCTGACACTTGCGCGACACAAGCTTCCTCAACTCCAAACTTGCGCGACTCTCTTCCCTTTACGCCCAAACCACTATTGGCACGCAACTGCAAACCGGCGCGCAACTTCTAACACCGGCGCACAACTTCAACCACTGGCGCGCAGGTCCCACCTGCGCGACCACACACACCACTTGCGCGACCACCACACATGCGCGACGGGAGCTCTCGTCTTGAACTCCGTTGAGAAATGAGGAGGGGTGGTCTGGTATTTATAGGCAATCTGACCACCCTGCGCGACGGTGCGCAAGTCACCTGCGCGACCCAATTTCGGCGCGCAAGTCTCCTCTCCTTTAGACACTTGCGCGACCAACTCCCAAACTTGCGCGAACCTATTTCCTTAGCCATATTTTGATCTTCTGATCTTGAAAAACATGTGGCGCGCAAGTTTCCTATACTCCAAGTCCACGGCGCGCAAGTCCCTTTGCCAAAAATACTTTTCTTCATTTGCCGATTTTCAGGCCCAAAAATTTGGCAAACACTGGAAAACGGCGTCACCTTGTATCTGTTCTTTTGTACCGCCTCCGGATCTTCCATTCCTTTTATCGACGTTATTGAATCAAACATGGATCGTTGACCTCAGCTCTTGAACTCGACATTCCATCATGAAATCCTCTTTGTCAACAATCACAACTCAGATGTCCACTTTGTCAACAAACACAATCACCTCAAAAAGGCTTCAATGATACCTTGAGGGATTTTTGCCCAACAATCTCCCCCTTTGGGTTTGTTGACAACTCTTCCAAACAAAGATACGTCATTGATTCTTCAACCTCCATTCGCCTCATTGCGATTCTGATAGAGACCAAGGATTTACTCAACACATACTCTAAGCCCACATGAGCAATGCTCAGCGTGAGAAACAAGAGTAAATGAAAAGTTTATCAATGAATCGCTTTATCTCTGACATCCACTGTTGACACCACACACTATCCAACACCATGCTTCTGCTTTTATCACGATCCTCAGCTGTCGTGATATCTATTATTTGATCGATCACTTCTAGCATCGTCAGATGTAATACACTCTCCCCCTTTCTCATTGCTCCCCCTTTCTGGCTGCTCCACCTGTCAGCTTTTACCCGTATCAATTATGATTTATCAAATATCCGCACGATTTTCTCCCCCACTAACAAACACTTTTCTCCCCCTTTGTCAATGAACCCAAAGGTCACTCCTTTGTAGTCTGTAACAGAGTAGAGAACACAGATCAGCGCATTAGGGAAAAACACACCATACCTCGGGGAGAGGGGGGAGGGGTCCCGCCTCCACACTATTTCAAGTGCGGGGAATCGACTGAACTCCCAGAGCTAGTGGATGCCTCTCAAAAGCTTCCTTGGGGAAGGCCTTTGTCAGAATGTCTGCAACCTGTAGCTCTGTAAGCACATACTCCAACTTCACGATGCCCTGCTCAACCTTCTCCTTGATGAAATGATACTTGATCTCAATGTGCTTTGTCCTGGAATGATGGACAGGATTTTTGCTAAGATTTATAGAACTTGAGTTGTCACACTGGATTCCGATCGAAGACTTCACTTCAACTCCCATATCCTCAAGCTGCTGCTTCATCCACAATAACTGTGTGCATGCTTGAGTGGCCGCAATATACTCAGCTTCTGCGGTGCTCAATGAAATGCAATCTTGTTTCTTGCTTAACCAAGAAATACACAATCCACCAAGATAGAATGCACCACCTGACGTTGATTTTCTATCATCTGCTGAACCGGCCCAGTCTGCATCAGTATATCCCAATAACTATGTCTGAGATTTGTCATTGTATGTCAAGACGAAGTCCACCGTGCCCTTGATATAACAAAGTATTCTTTTCACTGCAAGCATGTGACTTTCCTTGGGATTACTCTGATATCTCGCTGCTTGGCATGTGGAGAAAACAATATCAGGCCTTGTTGCGGTTAAGTACAACAGACTTCCAATGATTTGCCTGTATTCTGTGATATTAACTGCCTTGCCATCCTCATCTTTTGATAATTTCATCCGGGTAGCAACCGGAGTCTTCATTTCCTTGGAATTATCCATTACGAACCTTCTTAGAACCTCCTTGGCATATTTGGATTGAGAAATGAATGTTCCATTCCTTCCTTGTGTCACCTGTAGACCAAGGAAAAATTTTAGCTCTCTAATCATTGACATTTCAAACTCATTTTTCATGAATTCGGAAAACTGTCTGCACTGAGCTTCATCTGATCCGCCAAAAATTATGTCATCGACATACACTACCACCATCATCCTTTGATTACTGTCATTGCTGAAATAGAGGTTGTAGTCAACTCCTCCACGCTGGAAACCAAGCTTCTTCATGTACTGATCAAGCCTTGAGTACCATGCCCTTGGTGCTTGTTTCAGCCCATACAACGCCTTCTTCAACCTGCAAACTTTGTTCTCATTCTCATGAATGAGAAAACCATCTGGCTGCTCAATATACACCTCTTCTTCCAGAACCCCATTCAAGAATGCGGATTTGACATCCATCTGGAACACTTTGAACTTTCTTTGCACTGCTATAGCCAAGAATAATCTGATTGTCTCCAGCCTTGCAACCGGTGCAAATGTCTCATCAACATCTATTCGCTCTATTTGGGAGTATCCCTTGCACACTAGTCGGACTTTGTTCCGAATCACTGTGCCATCTTCATTCATCTTGTTGCGATAGACCCATTTAGTTTCGATGACATTCTTGTCTGCTGGCCTCGAAACAATCTCCCACATCTGGTTCTTGATCAAGCTCTTCATTCATAGCCTGAACCCAGTTTTCATTTCCGGCTGCATCAGAAAAGCATTTCATCTCAACCAATGTTATCTTTCCAATAATTTTCAGCTCGACTCTTTGGATTCCTTGCATGCATAGACATGACTCTCTTGTTCATCATCAGTGTCTTCTTCTAAGTCTGCATCTGCCACTTCTACTCCCCCGGAGTCTCTTACCGCATCCGTATTTTCAACAGATAACTGTTCGTTGTGTCATTGCTGTTAAGGCACTGTTGATATTCTCTCATAGCTTCTTGGTATCCTGAAAACGGTCAGCTGATACCACATTGTTAGAGCAAAATAAATAATCATGAAGTGCTTGACTATTGCTGCTTCTCCAGAAATGAGTATTCCCCCGTTCGAACACTCCTGATCTGACTTTTTCGGTTGAATGCTCCCCCTTGGTTGTGCACCACTTCCTGGGGTTCGGCCACTGTTTAAACCCATAAGCATTTGTTCTTCTCCTACATCACCTATTCTCAGCATCCACCTGGAATTGAGCCATTAACAAAATCTCTAAGCCTACTGAGTTGAAACACGGTGTAGGAAACAAGAGATAGAGTTAGTAACGCAATTTCCTCCTATTGTGCTTCATTTCTCCCTTTCTTCTTCAGCTTTAGTACCAGATTTGAGTTCATTGAAATTCTGGAGCATCTAACTTCTTCACTTTGCATCCTTAGATGCCACTTCCACTTGGATTGTATCTCCCTAAAACCTGAAATACACGGATCATCAGTTAATAGCATTTATATACATAGGGAGAGGGGTTTATTCCGGACTCCTCAAGATGAGGATTGTGGTTGATCCTGATGGGTCAACCCTTTGATTCTTTCTTGGAGGGAATCACACTCCTTTCTTTCTTCCTCCAACTGCCTGACCAACTTCAACTGTTCTGGCCATATGACTAGGCATTCTTTTCTCACATTCTGAGCCTTTTTCTGATATGACGATTCTGTAGTCTTGGCCTTTCTCACAATCTGGGGTTTAGACCAACTGGTACACATTTTGGTCTTTGATGTTCCACTGAAATTCCATTTCCCTTGATTGTTTCTCGGTGCAGGAATCTCCTTTCTTGTCATCTTCCCCGTCTTCTTTGCCCATTGCAGGGATCTGCCTTTTTCTTCCACTTCTCGTTGCGGGGCGAATTTTGCAATGCATTCTTTACTTATCTGCCTTTTATCAGATTTATGAGTCGCCACCCTATTTTGCATTGGTGGTGGGTCCTCCATTGAACGTTCATTCTTCTTTATCACAACTGGAGTAGATCTCCCCTTAATCTTCCAGGTTTGTTCACATTCTCTCCTTGAGAGTTGTTGTGAGCACGATAGAGGAGGTGACTGATACAACTTTCGTTCAGCTCCATGTGATTTCCCCGAGGCTTTAAGCCTATTCTTCTCCTTACCACTTTGTCTCCCAGTACAGGCTTCTTTCTTGTACACTTCGTGTGGTGGAGATCTCTTTTCTTGTTCCTTTCCCTGTCCTACTTTCTTCTTACTGCAATGTCTCGCCATGTTCCCATAGTGAGAACATATAAAACATTTTCCCTCAAAGGCATACCTCATTTCATCATCTCTCTGCTGAGATGTTGATGCCCCTTGATTTATTCTTTTGATATTGGGCTCCTGAGCTTCCTGACACATACTCATTGTCTGTCCCATTCTTCCGCAGTAATAGCATCTAACATATGCTTTCCTATGAGAAGCTCTTCTTTCTAAATTCTCCTGATGCTTCTTCCTATTCTCAGATTTATTAATGTTTCTCTCTTCACATCCTGAAATGTACTCCAGAGCCTCTGTACAGAAGCTTGATGTGTGGCCATGAACTCCGCAGAAATAACACACATCATCACTCCTTGAAACTATCCTCATAGGCCTATCTCCAGCACCTATAGGATTTTTGTTACCTTTGAAATTTTTCACTGCATTTTTCTTATCATCCATAGGAGTGAGATTATCATATCCAATTACAGATTTTCCCAAAAAGGTTGACCTTTGGGAAGATACAATCCTTTCACGCTTCTCCTCTGATGCAGCATATTTGGACTTCATTTCATCATCACCTGCCGAAGGATGATCAAATAATAAGTGCAGTGCATCCTTCAACTTGGGCTTATCCCTGGATTTAGAATTCTCCATTTCCTTCTTGACTGATTGTAGCTCTTCTTCCAACTTTTTAATATTCAAATCTCTTGATACAAGTTGAGCATCAAGTTCTTTTCTGAGATTCTTTCCACAACTCATCTCATCTTCCAGTTCATGCTTCAGCTTATTAACCATGACATTTTTCTCTTTTACATTCAATTTTTCTTCAGCAAGAGAATCGGAGCAACATGCATTTTCTTGTTGTAGTTTTTGATTCTTCTGAACTAACTCAGACAGCTGTGTTGCTAGATCATCATTTTTGGCTTTCAGATTTCGAACTTCATCGGACTCTTGATTCTCTTCACACTTACCAGCCTTTTGTTTTCCTTTTCCTTTGGCCAGCTTCTGTAGTTCCTCACTTTGAGAATCATTCTTCTCTGTTAGGTCAGTAACTATATCAATAAGCCTTTGATTTAATACTCTTAGCTTGTTGACCTCAGTTTCCAGATCATGGATCTGTATGCCTTTAGATTTAATTTCCTTAGTGGATTTCTGATCCAATTCTTCAGTCCCATGGACATCTTCCACCTTTTTGTTCAGTCCATCGATCTCTCGTTTCTGTTCTTCAACCTTCAGCTTATACTTACTAACGGATTCTGAGTTCTCTGATGTTGATAAATTAAGTTTCTCAATATCTTCCATCAGCTCAGACTTCTCTTCTTCTTGCTGCTGCATGTAGAGTTTGGCATCGCGAACAATTTTGTTAGCTTTCTTGGTTTTGGCCCTCCAAACATCTATCTCTTCAAGAGCAGCCTCCAACTCAGCTCGCATATCAATTCTTCCTTCAATTTCTTCTTCTTCACCGTCAGTGGTTCCAACTTCACTTGGAAAGTCTGGTTCTTCACTCATTCCATCAGCATCATTGACTGAGTAAGTATTTTTGTGGTATGATTTATCCAAATCATGTTTCTGTTCACTGCATGATTCCTTCAGTAAGCTGTTTGATTCTTTTTTTTGAATCACACTTTTTCCAAAAACACTTCCACACTGAGGGATACCACCTGACTTCTAATTCTTCTTTGAAGATTTTCTTTTTCCCATGGTAGACCGGGATAAGCGCAAACAATATCTTCAACAACACAGATCGACTACACCATGTTGAAGCAAACAAATCTGATAAAAGCAACCAGTCCCTCTGATACCAATTGTTAGGGCCAATAGGGGCCTATGTACCCTGAGAGGGGGGGTGAATCAGGGTATGGATATTCTTTTTCAAAATACTTCCTGCCCCACTGGATCTTGACCTCTTTGTTACAAGGGTCACTTTGTTTGCTCTTGTGTGTATACTATGCTCAGTTCTTTTCAAGTTTATCTGATGATAATGTTTTGAGTGCAATGCAGAGAAGCGACCAGGCAGACACAACGATTTTAACTTGGTTCACCACTAAGGGCTACGTCCAAGGAGCATACGCCGACAAGTTGCCGGTTCGTACCAAGATCCACTAACTTCACTAGCTGTGGTTTACAATGTTCGGGATAGATCACTTATATGCCCAGGCTCACTGCCTTTACAATGTTTAGGGTCAGCTCACTGCTTTCCCAAGGGTCACTCCCTGTCTCTCTCTCTCTCTCTGGCTCACTGCCGGTGGAGAGGATCACCTACTTCCTCTTCCTAAGCTCACTGCTCCAGAAGGGATCCACTCACAGTTTATAGACCTGTAGGTCTCTTCATTTGCATGAATGAATGCATCTTACTTTGTGTGTAGATGCTCTGTTGAAGTACAACTTTCACCCGTAGATGAATATCTCTTTGCACCGAAGGTATCGGGCAAACTTCCAGCTTCCACACAGTCTGAAAATCACTGCGGGAACAAAACCTTACTTGGCGCGCAAGTCATCCTCGGCGCACAAGTATCGGCGCGCAAGTCACAACGGGCGCGCAATTCCTCCTCTGACACTTGCGCGACACAAGCTTCCTCAACTCCAAACTTGCGTGACTCTCTTCCCTTTACGCCCAAACCACTATTGGCACGCAACTGCAAACCGGCGCGCAACTTCTAACACCGGCGCACAACTTCAACCACTGGCGCGCACGTCCCACCTGCGCGACCACACACACCACTTGCGCGACCACCACACCTGTGCGACGGGAGCTCTCGTCTTGAACTCCGGTGAGAAATGAGGAGGGGTGGTCCGGTATTTATAGGCAATCTGACCACCCTGCGTGACGGCGCGCAAGTCACCTGCGCGACCCAATTTCGGCGCGCAAGTCTCCTCTCCTTTAGACACTTGCGCGACCAACTCCCAAACTTGCGCGAACCTATTTCCTTAGCCATATTTTGATCTTCTGATCTTGAAAAACATGTGGCGCGCAAGTTTCCTATACTCCAAGTCCACGGCGCGCAAGTCCCTTTCCCAAAAATACTTTTCTTCATTTGCCGATTTTCAGGCCCAAAAATTTGGCAAACACTGGAAAACGGCGTCACCTTGTATCTGTTCTTTTGTACCGCCTCCGGATCTTCCATTCCTTTTATCGACGTTATTGAATCAAACATGGATCGTTGACCTCAGCTCTTGAACTCGACATTCCATCATGAAATCCTCTTTGTCAACAATCACAACTCAGATGTCCACTTTGTCATCAAACACAATCACCTCAAAAAGGCTTCAATGATACCTTGAGGGATTTTTGCCCAACATCATCCAGATACACATCAAAGCTACTCAAAGACAGAAAAAGAGCTATACTGACAACCATTGAAGGAATTGGAGATCAACGTTTGAGATAAAGTCTTCCTTCGAATATCTCCATGGAAGAGAGTCATGCGATTCGGGAAGAGAGGGAAGCTATGCCCAAGGTATATTGGACCCTTTGATATCCTTGACCGCATAGGACCCATGTCATATCATCTTGAACTTCCACCAAATATGTATCATGTACATGATGTGTTTCATGTATCACTACTGAGGAAGTACATACCAGACCCCTCACATGTACTAAAATTAGAGGTGGTGCAGCTGGAAGATGATCTCTTGTATTACGAGAAGCCAGTAAAGATTCTGGATTAGAGAGATAAGGTCCTACGCAACAAGACAACCCATCTTGTCAATGTTTTGTGGAGGAACCATAAGTTTGAGTAAGCAACGAGGGAACCACAAGAGGCAATGAAGGAGAAGTACCCTCACCTGTTTGTGTAGAGTGAAATTTCGGGGCGAAATTTCTTAATTGGGGAAGAATGTAATGACCCAAAGTTTTTCAATGGAAATTATCTTCTTATATTTATGTTATAAAATAACATGAAAACTCAACAAAATGAACTACTATATGATATTTGACCTTTAAACATATGTTTCTCCCTTCTATGTTTGGAATTTCGAGAATCTGACATACACGGTTGTGTTCAAGATGATGTTTGGAGTCTAATGAAACAAAAATAATTTTCAGTGAATAGTGACCTACCCTTGTGAATAGTAACATACCTTATGAATAGTAATATGACCCTTATGAATATTAAATCATCCAACATAATATTAACATTACCTATGAATAATAATATAAAATTTAGACATCTTAGAAAGTGACAATTTCAACTTAGTAAACGTTTTGGTTTTTTGTAAGTCATAAATAATTAATTATAATTAATTAATTAATGTAAAAGAAAATTAATTTCCCTAAGATGTATTCATAAATTATTGATTCATTGTCTTATAGTTTATAGATAATTTTATAAGACCCTGCATAATTTTTGAATGCACTATAAAATCAGTCTTAATCGTAAAAACTGTTTTTAAGTAAATTAGGATTTTAATTAAATATTAAATTTATAATATTTACAAAATTATTTTTAAAAAATTGGCTTCCTTTTTGGATTCTACACGTCGAAAAATGGTTGGTTTAAATTTTTGGGATTTTTCTGAGATACTTGAATTTTTTTATGAATAGTAGAATCTGATAATTTACAATACATACTAAATAATGGATTAATTGAGTCATTGATGATTCTTAAATGATGTAAGCCCACTTGGTTCGGTATCACATGATAAAATTAATATTCATGATAATTCATGACTCTCTATTAATTTTCTTTTCGGGAAATAATAATCTAATGAATTTTATATTAAGGAAACCCCTCTCCCCTCCACTATAAAAGCAACCCTTCACACCCTCATTTCCTCACACCTCTCAAGCTCCAAGACTTATCTAAACTCTGACCAAAAACCTTTCTTATCCACTCCCTCATGTCCAAGAGCTGATGGTCTCATCAGGAGACCATTCTTAGTCCCTTAATGAGGTTCTCAAGAGAAGGATTCAAGAGGTAATTTCCCTCATTCTTTTCCTTTAATTTCCTTTCATGTTCAAGTTCATTTCTAGATCTCTCCCCACCAATATTCATCCACATTGTATTTTAACTCTAGTATTATACATATAAATTAATTTTATGATTTTAATGGGATATTATATCATCCAACCCCCTTTACATCTTCCTTTTATTTTATTAAAGAGAACGATGTTCGTGAGGTGTTAATTTATCACCTTCATAAAAGACATACTTTCTTCTTCCATTTCTACCTTCAGATCTCGTCATTAAACCATTTTTATGGTTGAACGATAATATTTAATGTTTATTATGTTCTATTTAATATTCTAGAAATAACCTATGGACATATTACTAGGTGATATGTTAAAACAAGTTCGTTGTGATCCAAAAACTACCCAAATTGACCCAAATAATCATCATTTAATTCATATCTAATGATTCATCCAAATGGATCTAATATAAATAATTATAAAATTATTAAAGCCTATGTAATATCATTAATGAAATGTAATATCATTTCTGGATGTTTACTCATGTTCTACCCAAACATCAATTTTATAATACAAGTGAACCACACAAGAAAACCCCTAAAAAACAAACAACCACGAACAATGTTTTTAAACTCTATAAGTCATCCAAAGATACATAATATGAAATAATGAAACCAGAATGAACCCTATTAATGTAAATATGGTTATGTATTTCTAATAAATTAATATAATTCAATTATACAGGACATTAAATAGAAAAAAGCATTCGGGTATAAGGTAAGGGGAAATCTCGAACCCAATTTTCTTCCTTCGGGTTCTCCTCATTCACTCCATTTTTGATATGCTTACTCCTTAAAGATCATTTGTTCATAATTTTCATTACTTATTTGGGATATAAATGGTTTTCACTGGTTTTTATATCCAGCAAAATGTTTTCCAAAAGAACTCTTCTTTAAAGAATACCCCTTTTACTTCTCACCAAAAGTGGATGATTCTTGTAATATGTATGTTATTACCTTTCTATTTTGGGAGCCCATAGTTTATTAATGTGTTATTATGAGATGAATCCCATTCCTTTCCATGGGTACGTTATGTAAATTTTTTATATTTGTTCTATGTGGCAAGAATGATGGTGATAATTTTATGATGTGATGTGTGCTCCTGGAATTATATAGCGCAATTATGAATGTTTCAAAGTGACGGGTGCGCCCGAAATTATACAATGCTCCAATGGATTGGGTAATGTGATGAATCTCGGGATTAAATGTGAATGATGTGTGAAAAAGATGCTATATTTGTTCAAAATTATGTGTGGTAGTTAAAAAACTAAGACATGATGTTTCATTTTTATTCATTGCCACATTTTATGTCTTTTATTTATGCTCCTCTAATATTCATGATCATTTGCCTATGTTACGATTATGCTCACCCCATTCTATATTGTTCTTATCTATCCTCTTAATGGTTTTTATCTAACCCCTTTAGATGTATATCCTCAGGTGTCTACATGTACTAAGGATAGGAAAGGTGCCAATAAGAAGCTAGAGAAAAAGAAATTAAATAAATGTTTATGATAGATGTTCAATTTGTTATGTGTAGCCCTAGTTTCCCCAAGAAACTAATCCTTTGGATCCTCATTGTGTAATACTATTATGTTGTTTATCATTGAAATGATGTAATAGTAATGTATGAAAAGGTCTGTTTTCTATACATTATGCCGCTAAGACATCATTATTGGGTTTTATTATTATTTTTATTTCCATTTGAAATGTTTGAATCTATTATTTAGCTTTGTTATTATTTCACCAAGAAAATATATTTATATTTATGTATTTTTTCCATTTATAGACTAGATTTATGGCCACAAATCATTCTTAATAAGAAAACCCTTTTTTGAATCAATTTGTTTCTTTTTAATTAACACTAACAATTTTGGGGAAATAAGTGAAATTCCCCAACAACATATCATAAGATCCCATATGCCTTCGAAAAATGCACTGTGTTAGTTTTGTGAATGATTAGATCAATCTGGGGTGCTAATGAGTCTTTTGTCAAACATTATCTCTTACATATCATTTCACTTCTCCAAGTTATCATCACATCCATAATACATCTTCCATTAACATTCATTTGGATTGACTCATTACTTTTTGGTTTTTCATAGGGAGATAAAAAATGTAAGGATATGCATTTTCAAGGAGATCGTGAAGTGGTATAAGAGAAAATATGGGTTCCCAACTCTCATTTTTCTCGATGAAATTACCAATATCATCCAAATTTCACTATTAATATTTATCAATGGATATTAAATTTATTTATTTATTTCTTGTTATATATATTATGAAACTATTATCATTGTGTTTGCAAACTCCGCATGTTAAATTGTAATTGGATATCATGAGAGAACTCCATATCTATATGTAATATTATTTTTGTAATATATTTCTATTAATACATCCCATTTGTTATGAGTGTGTGTGAAAGCATTTTTCGATGATTTTATGGTCATAATAGATCATAAAGGTATTGATAACCACCACCCAGATAAATGTGGATAGCATTCTTACATTGTTTATATCACGTTTCCTATTTTATTTGGTCATGTATCTTAATTATTATTTTGTTATGTAAGAAAACAATTGCCTTTGGTGATTTTCTCACCATTTATATTGGTTCACATTGAACCAAATCTAATTACATTTATTTTTTAATTATATCATTATTCTCAATTTTCAATAGAACTATCATCCATTTAGAGTTGTTTCACTAAATGGTCTTACAGTACTAATAATTTTTTAAAATATTTCATAAGATATTATAAAAAATAATGGGATATTGCATAGTTATTGAAGATATCCACTTCAGTTCAACTAAAAATGTTTATTATATTATACCAATTCATCAAATACTGGATCTAAATATTTTGATGTAGACATTTTTTATGTGTATAATGATTACATTTTTCGTCAATTAAGATGAATGATATCCTAGACCATAGAGAATTGCTTCATTCTATCAATGATCCTAAGACAAAGGTTAGCACCATGTCACCATGTGTATAGAAAATTTCTATATACGTTGATATCTGTAACGATGCTCTTACGAAAGACAATAATCTAACTTTTTATTCTTTTGATGATAATATTCAATATAATGTTATGTTTGATAATTATGTTACGTGTATTTATTCAAAATGAGAATCCATATACATGATGAAATTATTTTTATTAGAATATTATACAATCTGAAGAGATCTTACACATATAATATTCATGTTGGAACTATATTTAGGTCACATCATAAAAATTTCAATAATATATTATTTGATTTTACAAACATGGATGTCGAAATATGGTATGAGGATGATGATATTATAAAAAAACATCATTTGATGAATTATTCAATTCATTATGTGATTAGGTGATATAATGTATGTATACATTGACTAATAATGAGTTTATAAATTATTTATTATCCAATGACCATTAAAGGAGAGACACTACTAAGATAGAGGATATGGTTATTGATTTCAGAAGTGTGAGTATTCATAATTGTAGTAAAAGAGAGTTATGTCAATCCATAAGAAATATATCTAAATATAATAATATAATGAATAAATGATTCGAAATTAAAAATAATTCATATAACGGGGAACTATCCAATAATGATGAACCACTATAATGATAATAATTATTATTATTCATTATATGTTGAATGATATTTCAATCAGGCTAATTTGAATAAATATTGTGATTATTTCATCACCATGTTGTTGATCATAAAATCAATAGTCTTGTATCATAAGATCAAATATATAGTGTAGTTCACTATGATAGGCTATTATGAATTTTAAATTTTATACTCAAGGAATAATATGATTTTGTTCCTAATGGTAATAGGTTCCATGTCTCTGGAATATCATGATGTGGTGGTTATGACTCTAGACGAGGATCGGTGGGAACTTATACTTAATTGAAAACTTATTTTCTATCTAAATTTATATTAATATCAGTGTATGATCACTAATCATTATCTTATTATTATAATTACTCATGTATCCCAAACTATAATATATTGAACTCTTATGATTGATATGTATGTGTTATATGGTATAAATCCTAGATAGAAACTCATTTCACTTCATATCCTAGTGATTTTTACACTATTCAAGGGACTAATATAATCATTCATGTTAGTGTTTATATACATAATGAACATTGAATACAGGTATTTTTGACATCTTTAGATCATTAGATCATTCCATTCTATGAGGATTGTGTTTATGTAATGTCTAAATGTGTGATTTTCAATAGGGAATCAGAAAATTATTGAAAACCAATGGTGTATGTTCACTATGATCATTGGGGACACTCTATAAATCCATAAAATATTAAAATAAACATATTTTTCAATAATTATAATATCTTTTATTTGAAATCCATGATCTATTACTTAAAACAGACTCCTTACTTCATTTTATGATACCAACAATAATTCCCGAAACCAAAACAACTTGATCTAGTGATAAAAAACATTAAGTATTGGAATTTATTCCCACTATAACCACTCACACAAGAATCAGTATATGAGTTAGGGTTTATCATTATTACAATAGTTGGATTTCAAAGGATAAAATTCTTAAAAAATTTGGAAAATGATTATACAACAATGTACATACTTCCCTTGAAAATACTATTTTTCAAAAAAAGGGGGTTCTTAAATTTAAACATTTATTTCACTGATTTAACATTATATTATTTTATTCCATGTCACCATAAAAGATATAATAGACATGATATAGTTCTTATACATCATTTTTCATTGGAAGAAAACAACTGAAATAATTTGAAGAGAAATTCAATGCTCAATAAGGGATATAATAATAAAAGTAATATTCATTATAGTAAAAAATAGAAATACCCATGAATTTTTTTAAATATTTTCATTATAAATATTATTCCACTAAAATAAAATAACATTTAATGATAAAATCAATTACATATCAAAAAAAATATTTGCACCCCGATAGAACACATTAGAAAACCATGAAGGCATCCTGAGAAATAAGATAAATCCTGAATAAATTTCATTAAAAACATTAACCAATAAATTTTGATAAAGAATCATCACATAATGAATTTATGTCTCCATAATAAACTAAAAAAATAAAATAGGTGTATTTTATAATAATATTAATAACCCATTTTTATTCATGTATAATTCATTATAGAGTAATTAATGCAAAGATTATTCCAAAAGAGTAACTTACATGTTTATCTCCTTCACATTCATATTTATAGATAAAATATTTACCTAACAAGTAGGAGAGATATATAGGGTGAAATCATAATAATGGGACATATTTAGATAACCCACCATCATATATAATATCGATTTATCTTATCATGAGTAAAGAAATCATCAATTCACATTATTCATCAAAAAACCACTAAAAATTTTATTTGAAACCATATCAAAGAGAAACAACCATTTCGTCAAAAAACATACAGTGGAATATCCTTTGAATTGAATATAATTAACAATTAATACTTCTTAGACGGATGAAAATATGTTATGATTTAGTAAAGAATGAAAACATATAGAGGGAACCAAATATTGATGAATGTATATAATAGTGTGGAGATAGTTAATAAGATTAATTTGAAAAATAATTGAAAATTTTAAATTATGTTTTAAATAACCCTAAATTTATTAATATAATTAATAATATTATATATCTATTTTAAATAAATTATAATTTTATGATAAATGTGTTAAATCATTTAAAACAAAGGATGAGTGAAAAATATCTTCTAAATTCAGTTATTTTTTTATAAAAATTACATAGAATGAGGGAACATGAAATATATTTTTAAACCACATAAATTTGAGTAAATTAATTTTAATAGTGATACATATGGACATAAATAATCTTTATAAAATAATTCATGTGTGGAAAATATTATGAGTCTCAATGAATGAACATTCAGATGAGAAATCTCTTTCCATAAGTTATGGCATGACTCATACACTCTCTTCCTCATTAATAATAAAAGTAAATTATTACACTAATTTTTTTGAACCTTATCAATAATTATTTATATTTTATTATTTATTTTATTTAATTTATTTTGATGTTATATTTTGATTAAAAGTCAACTATTTTTCTCATATGTTTTATGGTCATTTGGATCATATTCTCAGAAGAACCTATTTTTGGTGATCATTTTCAAATAATTTAAGCCTAAATTATATCAAAAATAAAATATGTTTTATAATTATTATGTTTTTTAGTTAAAATTATTTTATAATACTCATATATCAGAATCATGTAAATGTGATTCAAATTATTTTATTGATACATTAGTTCATATGTAAACATGAACAAATGTTTTTATTTTAATAGTGACTTAATATTTAATAAATTATATATTATATTAGCTTTAATGAATTATTATAATAGATTATATTTTATTTTTTTCAATAAATTCATCAATATGTCCAATAATAAAATTTATAACGTAAAAAATTGCATCTTATTATGGTGGTGGTAGTCTAGATTTAGAAAAGGGGGATCATAACATGTAATACAAGATGGAAGGAAATGAATGTAAATAATATAATATCTTTAAATAAATATAATAATTTTATAAATATCACAAATATTCACTAATTCCATAATTATGAACATCCATGTGAGGTGGTGATGAAAAACTAAACACATCAGTTTGTGTTGGTGGAACACTACACATTCACACCAGTAACATTTACATATTCAATATAATATTAAGGTGGTAGAAATTGTTTTTAAATCATCAGGTTAATATTTTATTTTAGTAAATATACTTATTACATTATCATTGGATGGTTTTGACAGATTTTTAGGTGGTAGTGGAAAAAATATTCCTGAAATAATTTTATCATGACTTATAAAATATACATGGATATAATCTTTTGGAATACATATTTTGCCTCTTATAATTGGTAATATTTTGTATAAGGACCTCTATTCCATCAGGATGGTTGTTTTAAAGTGATATTGGTACATAATTTCATGACCGAGTACTCAATTTTCAGGGATAAGTGACAAGAATGTGTTTATTTTTAATAAGTTAGTGGAGTATCACTCTTGAACATATTAAGAACATTAAAATAATTTGAAATCATTCAAACTGGAAAATAGAAAGAAAAAAATGAAAAACAATTAGGATATAAGATATTTTGATGTTTAAATTCACTCAAAAATCATATATAGGCATATATTGGAGATATATGAAGTATTATCCCATAGTTTTACCTACTCATTAACCCTTTTTACTCTTACTATCATAGAAAAACTAATTTTATGGTATATTTAAATGAAAAAAATATATAATGGATCATATGATATGATTTGGTTCTTTTTAGTTCAAATATATACAACATATAATATGATTTCATTTATATAAGTGCGAAAAATCATTTTAATATACGTTGACTAGAATTTAAAAAAATTAGAAAATAATATTTTTTGACTTGTAGACATGATTTTAAAGATAAATTATTAATATTATTTATTATCTAGAAATTAATATGAGAATTTTAATTTAGTGGAATTATAAATGACATTATGACTATGAAAATACCAAATGGAACCTTCCATGATCATTTTTAAAATAAATGATCCTAAAGGTGTATTTAATTAGAATAAAATATAACATAATTTAAAAAAATTAATATAGGGGTATCTAAAATAAAATTAAATGTTTTGAATAATTTGATACACTAATTAGAAACACAATTTTTTGATTCAGGGGTTTTATCAATTTATTAATCAATATCGTATCATGATAAAGCCGTATAATATATGAAATTTTTAATAATATAAATTTCAACTAATCAATGATAAATAATTAAATTACTAAAAAGAAAAAAAATTACCATAATCAAGTTTCAAAAGTATTAATTAAAAAATTATAATAATTTTAGAAAATGAATTTTTTAAAAGTGCCAAAAAATAATTCAAATATCTTTATACATGTCATGTAAAAACAATTTAAAAAAAATTATTTATAAAAATTAATATGAATTATTATAATTATATGTATAACAAATACTATAAGATTGTAAAGTAATTCTAAGTATTATATTAAATTTATTATTTACTAAAACTATTAATATATACCGGTTTATTTTATTTATTTAGTAAAAATAAATTTCTAAAAGAAAAAAAATTGATAAGTAACTATTTATCGTAAATTGATTTTATTTTCATTTCAAATAAATTAATAAGAATTGTGTTAAAGATTAATAATTTTTTATCAGGTATAAAAATTGATTATTTGAAAAATTTATAATTTTAATTATGATAATTATATCTGTAATGAAACATATAAAATATAATGAAACAATACTTTTATTTAAAATAAATTTTTATAAAATTAACTACTCTATAAAAAGAGTGTGAATAAATTCCTATCATTAAATATTGTGTACTAATGTCTTAGAACATTACCTAAAAAATTTATAAAATATTTTATTCATATATTTAATAACTAAATTACTTCTAATAATACTAAACTATTCATTGACTTGTTTATAAAAATAATATTTGTATATTTAGTTTATGTGTACTATTTAATGTGGTACACACAATCTAATATAGTAATAATTTTATGGGAAACAATATTAAATCCTGATATAGTAAATTTATCACCATTAATGAAATTTTATACTACAATTTTCCCTCATGTCCAATGAACAATGGATTTAAAAAAGATTCATAATGAATAACACAAATTATAAGATAGCTATACATGAGTGGAAATAAATATTATTTATATTTATTATTGAAAGGATATTTAATGTCTATTTTTAGAGTAGAAAATGTATCAATAATTAAATACTTTTTAAATCATGAATTTACAATAATGAGACTCATATTAGTGAATTACTGTTAAGAATGATTCCATGTCTATTGAGTGATATTCCTTAGATACGATTATATATATACATCCTAAAATTTTCTATGGACATATTATAACAAAATAGTAGGGAACATGAAAAAAATACACTTATTTAATATTTAAAAAATTTCTTTATTCTATTTGTGTTTTCAGATGTTTTCCACCTCTACTTCATCAAATTATCTAAATTTTATATTTTGATGTTTTGATTCCTGAATAAGTAAAAGTAACTTTTAATAGATCAAAAGATCCAAAAATGATGATATTTTATTATTTTATCTTTTTATATTTTTTACGAGACCAAAATAGTTACCAAATGTATAAATAAACCATTTTATGATGAAATATTAATTTAATATCCTTTATATCAACAATTACAAAGAATTTTAAATAAAAAACATTCCACAAATAACCATCAATAAAATATTTAAAAATATTCCAAAACAAAATTAAATCCCAATGATTAGAATAATTTAATCACATATTCATCCTTGATAAATTGAATATTTATCTCCAAACAATATTAATAATTTATAAATAGGAATAGAAAATAATTTACAAGCCCAATACTAATATTTTAAAAATTATTATAATATTTTACATAATGAAAATGAATGATCATAAATCAGAAATAAAATCATATATGCTGGAAAATTATTACTTAAACATTACTCAAAAAATAAAATCACATATGGAACATAATTTTAAATTAAATAAATTCATATAATTTTCCCCCAAAATGATAAAAAATTTATTCAATTAACATTTATACTCATTATTAAACATGTGTTAACATTAATAGTTATCTATACAGTTTATGTCCAATGTAATTTTTTTCAAAAATCCTTCGTATTAAATAATAAGTGAATCTTACGGGTAAAATATTCCTCAATCATATGTTCATCCTTAAACCAAAAAAGTGTTTATCAAAATATCCTTCATCATTTTAATCTGCCATAAAATTAATCCTCAATAGGTTATCTATAAATTTACAATTATAACCAACCAAGTACCTATTAATCTATACATGTTTCTAAAACTCATAAAATATTTGTAACGAACTAAAATTTAAAAAGTAAAATTACCCTTGTTATTTAATAGAATGATTTATTATAAATTATGGTTATATATGACAAAAAAACTTTTTTTGTTTTATAATATGATATAATATTTAAAATGCTGTTGAGAATCATTAAAATTGATAATTTAGATTCTTAACTGAGATCAATTTATTTATATAAATATAGGGTGACAACAAATCCAATTGACATATCAAAAAGAATTTATTGCCACAACCAGTAGGATAATATCCTATGAATCTGATTTTTCAGAGATTCTGAAGGAGATAGGATCACTGGGCTTTGCTATAGACATATCCCAAGTTGAGATCTAACAATATAATCATGATAAAATCCATTTGGGGGTTAAATTCAAGAGCATCATGGTCATGACATAGATCTTGTATGTAGAACCACTCAATTAGTGTCTAACCATCATGAACATTACCCTTATAGAGTAATCTAATATATTAAAGGGATATGAATCAAGAACATAATAACATTAAAAGGTATATAGAATAGTTATAAAATTATTTTCTTATCATTGCATTATAAATGATTTGTTATTTTTATACAATAAAACAGAAATTAGATATTTAATTTATATTAAATTTATATTCAGATGGTTCTTTTGATTAATTACATGATTTTTAAAATACATAATTCCATGATAAATTATTATTATTCAATAATTTTTATTAAAATATAATATGACATAATTTTTATAAAGTCAAATGTAACTTTCAAAAGTGTTCTAAAACTCTTACTTTCACAAAAACAAAAATATCACTAAAATCATGATTCATATTATATAAATTAAAAAAATATTAACAAAATAATTTTTTAAAAATGAATATTATTTTTTAAATCAGATCATCCAAAACATCAAACAATGGATTTTTTATAATTTTCTAAGACATTCATATTGTCATTTAAAAATTTAAAAACATATGAATATATGGTGTGTATTATGACATAATATAAACCCAAAATTGAGGAACACAATTTGATAAAGTTTATCCATATCCAAATAAATTTTCTCCATTTAAAATTATTTTATTTTATGTATATTTGTTTAATTTTATAAATCCTTTTAGAATCCTTCCAAAAAATTAATATATTTTATGTTTTAAAATTTCATTATATAAGCTTACGACTCACTTCAACATCGGTAATGATGTTATTTTATTAATTTATCCCCATGGAAATATATTAAATTAAATCATTAACCATTCAAGGAATCCATGGGAAATACTTATGTGATGTTTAGTGGTTTTTTCATATTATTTTATTGAGTCCAAAACAAAATTTGAGAAATAATGATAAATTCCCCACTCATTTCCTATTAAATCCCACCCAAGATACAATTTTTATTCTCTCAATTTTTTTGGAGCTCTTCCTTTCACCTACATAATGCAGAGTCCTATAATTTTCCCCTTAATTCTCAATAAGATCCTCCCATGAATTTTTAGTCACACTCTCAAGAAAAATGATTATCCCGTCCTCCTCATTATTAATGAATCAATATTATGTTATAGATTCTAGTTACTATACCTATTTTTGTGATATGACTTTATATGTCTATCATTATAAACATTTGATGTCCAAATTATGAGATACCACATTCACTCTCAAAAATCAATTTTATGAATTCCTAACAAATGTCTTTATAAAGACAAAATTTCAAACGCGTTTGTTCATAACAAAATAATTTTTTAGTGAATACCATATCCATTTTATATCTAGGGTATGAACCTTTATAAAATGATAATTCTTTGAAATTATGGATAAATGGATGTATTCTACACACATTTATCATGGAACAAAATATGATGGTGAATTAGTCCATGTTGTATAACCAATATGGCACACATAATCACGACATTTAAAGAAAAGGGACATGGGCGTCTAGAGTTATATATCTATCCATTGCATTTGGTAATGTTTTATTATAATGATACTTAATGATACATATGGTGGATTCAACCTAATCAATCAAGGGACAATCATTGTCATGATTTATTAGCAGTTTGCCATGGCCTATGAATATAATGTAGTGTTTTAAGTTGTTCGCATATTTCTAATGTTTTTTTATGGTTATCATGCTATATGATGTCTCATTATTCATGTTTATTATTCTTACTCAATTTTATATGAATATATTCTATCAGGTATTTTTATCATCTTGTTATTTTCTATTTATTCCATTACTATGCTTTATAGGTCACCCTTTTTTTATATATGTCCACATTTTAAGCCATGCAGTTTTATGTTGTATGAAAGATAATGATCATTAAAAGGATGTTTTCAATAATAATAATGTATTACCAACATTATTTTGTTAATTAATTTATCTATTTCCTTGATAAAGTATAATTATAAATCTTCTATGTTTTATAAAGTGTAATCATATGTTATATTTCATTTATTATTTAAAATTAGCGAGCAGGGTTTTCATAGATGGTATCAAATGAAATGATTAGTTATTTTTGGGATTAGGGTTGGAATACTATCGAGAAAGTTATATGGATAAGACTAATTACTAGAAATATACCCAAATTCTGTTAATTATAGAGTATGTTTTCTATCAAGGAAATACTTCTGTTTTTAGATACTATACGTGGATGTGGATATGGCCTAGATATACCCAAGGGTAAAACCTGAATCATCGTGTCAATCTAGACTCATCATTGAATATTTACTCGACAACATGCCTTGTTGTACACCTACATTGATAGTCCTGTTGGATATACATTGGAAATATCATATTCTCATTTGGAACTAATATTAAAGGAATGAAAATTCCAATTATAATATATGTTAGTAAATAGATCATGGGTACAATATATTAAATCATTAAAATTCATAAGTTGTTAAAATCAATGTTATTTATAATTTATCTCTATAGTGTCATTAAATTACCATCTACATTTTTAAAATTTAATAATATTAATCCCTATTTTCCCCTTTTTTTTTGAAAATTTATTGAAATCGAAAAAATCATGTAAATAATCATTGTGTAAGTCAGTTTGATTACTTCCCCAATGAGATGCCCGACCCAACGGGATTGGAAATAACAATCCTTATGAAGATACTCTATCAGGTAACTCAGGTGCTGAGTAAAACCAATGATCATGAGGATTTCCCAACTACCCCTAAGAAAGAAAAATCTACAATTGATATATTTATGTGATAAAATCCCCCAACATTCAAAGGATCATATGATTAAATAATCATCGTACGATTGATCAACTCCATTGAAAGGATCTACTCTATTATTCTATGTTTTTAATAGTAGAAGTTTATAATGGATTATTATCTTGTAGAGGGATAATAAGATCATTCGCTCACATTGATCAATAATATGAATCATTTAAAGGGGTTTGATGTGATGGGATTCATTGAATCTTGTAAAATGTATTTTGATAAATATTTTCGTCGTACTCTAAAAAATATAATTGGAAGGGATTTTATTTCCCTCAAGAAATAAGATGATGAATCTATCTGAGTGTATATGGAAAATATCACAAAATAAATTCACAATATTCCTACATTATTGTATTACCCTGTGACTATGATTTTGAGTGCTTATTTGGTGGGATAAAACATTTTCAACCAAATTCCTTCACAACTTATGACTCTGATAGTTACAAGGACAATTTATGATGTTCCCTAAATGACTAAATGTATTTCACAAATTATAACTGGTATAATAGGGATAATAAGTTGAGAGTAGAGAATAATTTTTCATCGTAATATAAAAATAAAATACTGAAATGAAATTTCAACATTCAACTAGTCTATGAAGTAGAATGAAGCACCCAAGATATTTACAAAGGGTGATAAGGAAATTATTTTTGTGCATAAAGTAAGGAAACATGGATAATTATTTCTTATAGGATAAACCCACTAATGTGATCACAGTAAATAATTATCAAATAATCCCTTGGTTAGTTGTTCATTTATTAATCTATAATAGACCATGGAACTTTTCAAACCAATGCACTAATTCAGTTGTTTTCAGAGATAACCAACAACCTCTATGGTAACTAGGGAAATATTTTTATATCACTAAAATATTAGTGGACCCCAATAATGATGTGGTTATAATAATTCTATTGATTACTACATGAATTGAAAAATAATATATTTTATTCTAGTTCTATACATTCATTAATATAAATAATGTATAGTAGTACTATTAAAACACCACCACAATGTATTGAAGAAGTGATGTTGGTGAAAATAGAGAATTTGGGAATTATTACATCCATATTATATGATTAGTACCCTATAAAATATTGATTGAAAAACTTCTAAGATGACTTTTTGATACTATCTTTAGTGTTATTTGATTAAATTATGGGTATACATTGGTATCCATATATAGATCAAAAATAATTTTCTGTGTGAAGGAAATCACTATCCATATCAGGAATAGACCCGTAATTCTATACATGCTCAAGGAGAAGGATAAATATTCTTTATCATAATCATATAAAAAATGTATGTTAGTTTTCTATAAGAAAGTGTATCTAGCTAAAATTATTGATTATGTTGAAAATATCATCCTTGAAGGAATTCCCATATAGATTGAAAAATCTATTCTGTTTCCAAAATAATTCATATACCATCAAACTAGTAGAGAGGTTGAATTCTCAATAGATATTATATATATAGTGTGACCATTATTCATGAAATTAAATATAATGGGTGTTATGGAATATGAGGAGATGAGAAAAAAACTACAAGGGATTCAAGATAAATCATTCACACACCCAAGTTCACCACCATGGGATCCACCAGTCCACTCTATAAAGAAGAATGATCGGTCAATGAACATTTGAGTTGATAATCATGGTATCAACCACGTAATGATAATGACAAATTATCCTCTACCATGGATTGATGATTTTTTATTCAAATTTGTGGGGAAAAACTACTCCAAAGATGATATAAGGTCATGTTATTACCAATTTAGTGTCATGAACAAGGATATCCACATGTTTGAGTGTCATAGAAGGTAGGAGAACAAGGATTTCATTGTAATTACATTCAGACTCACCAATACTCCATTTAATTTCATGGAATTAATGAATATATTTATAAGATCCTACCTCGAAAAATTTGTGGTAGTATATATAGATGATATTATAATATTAACCAAAATAAATGAGTAGTATGAGAATCATCTTCCTACAATAATAAAAACAATATGAAAGTGAGAGATTTATGCTATGTACAAGAATTGTGTGTTATAGTTGAAGAAAGTATCATTATTTTGAAACATCATCAAAAACAATTTCATATTCATAGACCCTTTAAATACATAAGCAATTTAATGATGGATGAGGTAAAAATTTGTGACATATATATTCATTTTCCATGTATTATATTGGTACTATCATCGACTTGGGAGAATATTATCGTGATTTTGAAACCCTCAATCCAGAATAACTCATAGGGTAGTCATGTTTTCATTGAATTGTTAATGTTAAGAGACATTCAAGGAGTTAGAAATGAATCTAATCGTTGCACTTGTAGCTACACTACTAACAAGTGGATATATTTTTATGAAATTCAATGATTCTTCAATGAAGATAATGAGATGTGTGTTAATGAATATTGAAAAGGCTGTATCAAATAATTCATAGAAGTGGAATGTTCACAAAAAAACTATGCAATGAAAAAAATAGTGTTAGATGCAGCGATATTCACATTGAAAGTACAATAGTGTTATATATTTGGACAAATAATTAAAATATATACAGATCAAAACAACCTCATGTATATATTTAAACAAATAGAGATAAATATACCAAAAAAATGGTTCTAGATAATCTAGGATAATAAATAATCAATTCACAACCGTCCTAGGAATGTGAATATATATTTTTATTCTATAAGATAAAATAATATTGAAATATTATCACAGATTACAATTAATAAGGATATATTATTTATTGAATTAAAAAGGATGGACATGGGAATCATAATGGAAGGAACATCTTAAATTCTTTCAGAAATTATTTATCAAATGTTCCTTATAGAGAGGATATAAGTTTCTCAAATAGTTGACAAGGGAATTCTGAATAATGTGGAATATTTAAGAAAATGTAAATCCTTAGAGATCAATGTTAATGAATAAAGAGATTAAATATTTTCGTGATGACTATGTGTAACATAAAATCATGATTTTTGTAAGTTGTTGTTGGATAATTCAATTACTTGAACTTAACTTAGCTATTCAGGAACCATAATGATGTATTGAGATCGTTTAGATTACTATTGGTTGAAAAATATGAAGACTGGTATATCAGGATATATATCAAGATGACTTCTATTTTATCCAGTGAACGTGTAATGGAAAAAATACAAGTGGACGGTGCAAAAATTAATCATACCATCATGGAAATATGAAAACATCGCCATATAATTATTCAGTGGTCTTCTAAAGAAATCAAGAGTAAATATTAGTATATGGGTTGTGGTGGATCTTCTAACAAATTCTTCTTACTTCATTATACTTAATATATAATTCTAACTAGATCTATATTCAAGGATTATCAAAATAGAAGTGATGTTGTTTCATGGAACACGCCTATTTACTATGTCTGATCAAGATCCAAGAGGTAACTCCATGATCTGGAAGAATCATCAACACGTTCAAAATACTGATTTGAGCTTCAATAATACATAACACATTTTATGTGATGTCTAATAAGAGTGTACTATACAAAAACATGAGGAAATATTGAAAGAATGATCAATTGACTTCATAGGATGATATGATAAACACCTTCCTCTCGTCATGTTCTGATAAAATAAATTCTTCCACTCAATCATCCAAATGGATTCATATAAATCCCTTCATGGGAAGAGGTGTAGAAAACCAACATTTTAGGATGATAGTGTGCTACAAAAAATTATAGGTCATAAAATGGTAGAGAAATGATGGGAAATTTTAAAACCATCCAATAACATCACTACTAAAAAATGGCTTATTGTGACGAGTCATTTGTGATGGGTTCAAATCCCCAATGGGTTTTTTGAGACAGGGTCCCATTGCAAATGAACCATTGTGGAAAACGACAACTCAACTATTACATGTTGGCACAGTCCCTCAAGAAACAGTTATTATTTTTCATGGACAGTAGCACGTCAAAAAATGTGGCGAATTTGTAAAAAACACTATTGTGACGAGCTGGACACCCATCTGAAATAGTTTCCCATTTTATAACATTTTGTGATGAATTGTCGGAACTACAACTAAAAATATTAATAATGTAACCCCTTTTGTGACAGGGCAGTCTCAAATAGTTATAATAATTTAAAAAATTAATGAAATTAAATGATATTATTAATAATATAATATTAATAAAAATAAATTCCGAATATTAGTATTGCAAAAATAAAACTATTTATAAAATAATAAAAATTGTAGAACATTTATATAAATAAAATAATAATAATAATATTCGTTAAAAAAATTTATAAAATATTTAATGAGTATAATAATATTATTATTAATATTAATAAAATAATTTTATTACTCTTATTATTATAATAAAACCTTAACATTCACAAAAATATAAAAATATATTAATAATAAAGTAATAAATATAATAATAAATTAAATAATTAATTAAAAATGTCATAATTTAGAAAATATAAAAAACACACTACTTACATGTTTAAAAAGTTAATATTACAAAAAAATCCATCAAAATGATTCATTATAAAATAAAAATACATCACCGAGGGGGAGGGCCATCTAGAAGAGCGGGGGGATTTGGTGGATGGAACTCCATACCTAAATTGTGAGTAAGACATCACATGTACTCCATCTGATCTTGCTCCTCCTATGGCTGTTGTAACCACATCTCAACTTGCATCTCCTTCTATTACTGCAGCTACTACTATCAGAGGAACTCTTAGTGGTTGGATCACGATACACCATTCTATAAACATCATACTATGTATTATCAGGATGTGAAACTACCTATATGAATATAAAATAAAGTGTTTAATTTTAAAGTTATATATAATATTTAATAAAATTTATTCACCATATTATGCCTATGTGTACTGAATATATGACTACGAACTCGATGTGTCACCTTCTGTCAGTGGATGCGACATGTCTTATCAAACACCTTTACTCCTGCCTTTCCAATTGCTTTCATTTTTTAATTGTGTAAAAACTAAGTGAAACATAGACACATAGCTCTATTCATTTCCTTTTAGATAACCTCATGCATGCTCTCTTCAATGGGATACCGTAAACCCTAAAAATAATTATTTGTATAAAGTTATTATTTAAATTAATTTAAAAATAAATATTATTTATTTACATAACAGCAAATGATCGAACCTGCGATGATGAACGTCAACTGAAATCTGATCCCATGACACCGAAGCATCAAAAAAATTATTTTGCATTATAGAAATCCCTTGTACAACAACTATATATGTAAATATGAAAAAACAACAACAAATAATAAAACAATTATAATATATGTTAATTAATGAAAACTAACTAAAATAGACATGTAAAAATAACCTTGCATGTGTGGATTAAACCCATGATACAGATCTCACTTGGGGATATTGTCAAAAATAATTAGTCAGGAATGACCATGCCCCCGATGAGTTCTCCTGAACTACCAACCGTCTGAGGGTTGGCTGATCCGACCTCATCTCATACAATGGTCGATCAACCTTTCCCAACATAAGATACCGATCCTAGTCCATCTGAAATATAAAATAATTATTCTTAGAAAACAGTTTAAAACATCTATTAAATATAGATATATATTATATATTATTTTAACCCACATTTAATTATGTCAATGTCCATCATTATCCTCAAATTCATAGCTGTTGATGTCAATTTATTCATCTACATCCTCTGCATTATCAATTTCAAAAATATTTTCAGATTCATCATCTCCGGTCATTTCAAATTCAGTTGTAACATCATTAACATCAGCATTACAATCAACCCTTAACTGTTGGGTTTCATCAATTATATTGATGTCTCTCCATGTTAAATATGGATTTGGAGTAGACTCTAAAAAAGTTCAATTCCTTTCACATTAGTAGAACTATATTCACTTACAATAAACTGATTATCTCCAGATTTAATTTTTCTTACGGACCACCAATCATCCAACTCTATTGAAGAAGAACTGTAATTTTAATAACATATTTGATGTTCCTAATGATCCAATAAAAATGTTTCATTTACTATAAGAAGACATTTATATTTAATATCATCCATTCCATGGATCTGAGGAACATAAATCCTCTCTCATTATAAAACCACTGACTTTTAAACGTTGTCATGTATTGTTGTCCTAGATAACACAATTCAATGATTTCTTCCAATATGTCGTTAAGGTAACATTAGTTTCTCTATGATGATATCCTCTCAAGAAAAAAAACTATTCATTTCTTTTTTGATTTCTCATATGCACGTGTATGAAATCAAGAATTATTCACCACATATAAAGTATAATATGTAACCATTTTTTATGGTGGGTTACTCAATACCGAAAATCAATTATCTATATTATCAGCATATTTAGATACCAAAAAATTTGAAAAAAATATTATCACTATAACAAGTATTCAATTTATTTTTTATGTGGAATGAAAATTAATTTATGTTAATAGTTTTGAAACAAGTAGTAAATTTTTTTTGATGTTAATCAAGAGCATCTATTTGTGTAAACTATTTCTTGATATGATTATCATATTACCTACAAATTAAATAACAATATTGTACTATGATAAAAATATATTGAATAATAAATAAGAGCACACATAGTACAAATAATGTATTTTATTATTGGATGAGATGAATATATGTATGAGCTCTATGATGTTCATCATTTGAAAGTCATCGTTCATGAACTCCACCGAAGCCATGTCCCGGCTGATTGAGAACTTATAATTGATTTCACATGTCTTCATCTTAATTTCCCTCATTATGGCCTATGAAGATGGTTTTTAAGGGATATTCAGATTGAAATTAATTAGAGCATAATAATTAAATTTTGTCTAGAAAATCAGCTTATCCAATTGTGCTATCAACTAATTCATTGTTACATACTAGTTTTTTCAATTTCTACATGAATCTATCAAATGGGTATATCCATCAGAACTATAATGGACCTCCAAAATTTAATTTATAAAAAAATACATAATATCAAATATTTCATTGTGTCAAAAAAACATAGTGGGAATATTTATTACCTTTTATAGAAAATTAAAACAACTTCTTCTTGTAGTTTTCTTATGACAAAATATTCTGATATCAATGCACATATGTATCGAAAAAAATATTATATGTCTGTTACAAAATCCCAAATCATAATATTTAACAAAAATATTAATTCAATTAGAATATTTCATTGCATTAAAATTTGAATTTCATGACATTTCAACCCAATAATATGGCCATTTCTGGAACATCTGCCCAAATTCGAAGCATAACCATATAAAAGTCTCAAATCATCAATCCACTATCAAAATAATATGTCACTCTCTTTGGAATGTATATAAGCTTCTTTTGGATTCATTAATATCTATGATTTGAATCATTCAATCAAGTCAAGTTCCGGTCGCTTGAAATTTTGGGAAATATTTAATCATGCATTTAAATTATATTTCGTCATACCTTGTATATCCAAAACAGTATAAAAATATTATCAAAATAATTTTTATCAATATTTATCAAATCAAACTTGTGATAGTCCAACAAATCAGACCAATATAGAAAATCCTAAATAATTATCTCTTTTATCCAATTGTGTGCTTTTCCAAACCCATCAATTTTATATTTGTTTATTATTGGTCCAAATGTGATGGAAGATAATGAAGATAAAATTAATTTTAAATCTATACCTGAGATCGTTGTTGGAGGCCCATATTTTTCAACAACTACTTTTTAGAAATGATATTTTCTTCTTCAAAAAGGATGATCAATTGGGAAAAATATGTGATGACAGTCGAAAAAAAAGTTTTTATGTCCATTGACGAGCATAATTACTTTGATATCTCATATACAACATGGAAATGAATATGGACCACATGTAATACATCTAGATAATATTCCATATTTTGGGAAGTCACTATATGTCCACATCAATGTAGTTTTATGTTGGATTTTTTTTCCGCATCAATATCATATGTACCGGCACCATTACTTCACTATGAATTCAACTCATCAATCAATTAATTGAAATTAACATATATATTTTTTCAGATAAACTGGAATTAATAATGACATATTTTCATACGGGTTCTTCATCAACATCCATATATATAAATTATATAATGTTATAAATATTGATCAATATGAATACAGGGTATAGTAAGAACCAAATAGATAGAAACATTCAAAATAAATACTCAATAACATATTATGGGATCCTAAAAAAAAGACTGAATGACATGGTAAATTTTTTTATGATTCACCATCAGAGGGATGAATTAAGTTTTTACTAGTAGAAATGTTGATTTTGTTCCATGAAATTAATGATTCTGTGTTTTGTGTCTTAAATAATCACTGTAATCTAGGTGTGAGTGGAAAATATATCAATTATTTTATAAGAAAATATCCAAACATCCCTAGTTAAGCTTCTTTATAACTTGATTGTTCACATGTAGGGAAACAATCCAACAAATCATTTTCACTATAATATAATATGCAGTCATTTGAACATGCATGAATCTTTTGATAACAATGACCTAGATTACGAATTGGCCTCTTTTACTACTAGAAATGTGTAAGCAACACATTTCCATCAGGTAGTAGTGTTTTTAATAATGATAATATATGATAAAAACTATTTTACATTTCATTGTTAGGTTTAATAACCATAAATTTAGAAACCACATCACACTTGGTTATCTTGAAACCTGGATATAAGTCATTTTTTGCAGACCTCAACAACTTATATAAATGAGATGGTCCTACGTAAGAGTTAAATCAATATCATCACAAGTTTCAGTTTTTTGAAAAGACGGACCTACCACATCATCTTCTAAATTTCAAAACATTACTGGTTCAAGAACCAAATTATTAGTATCATTTCTGGAAATTCATTCACCTTGTTGATATAAAAAACATAATCTATTTGAAAAAAAGAAATAAATAAACTCGAACATTATCAAATGATACATAGTTCCTCAAAGCACATTTTTTACAAGGACACGTAAACATCCCTTTTGAGTCAAATTTTGGTTGTGATGATGAAAATAATATAAAATCTTGAATTCCCTAAATATATATAATATTTAAACCAGAACTGTTATGATTATTGCATTGATTTATCCAAGCATGATCATCTAATAATGACTATTTTCAAATTATTTGTTCAAATATTTTCTAAAAAATATGAAATAATTAGTTTTTTGTATTAATAGATTTAAAATAAACACTATCAAAAAAACATAATACAATTAAATTATATTTTCTAGAAATTTGTAATAATTTCTATTATTTTACAGCTATTAATAATACTTTTATGCTTTAATTCTAATCTACACTCATTTACAAAAAATTATACTAATTACCACAAATTATTATTAATTAGAATTATTTTATACTAATTATTGGTAATTACGAGTGGCACAATTTCTAAATGATTGGCGAAAACTCTTTTTCCTGATGAATCATCCCCTTTCCACTTACTACAACTCAAATCACTATGAAAATTATGCTCCAACGTATGAATAACTATTTTTTTATGCATGAGGATGGAGATCCTAGAAGCCTTGCCATGCTACTTTCCATCCTCGTCTATATAGGAAATTTATATATGTACATTGGACCAAAATTTTCATAGTGATTTCAGTCGGAGATGTTCCAAGGAGACGATTCATCAGTAAAAAATGGCCTCTTTTTTTTGACTGCTCACATCCTTTTAACTTTCTCCATCATAAATCTATATGAAAAATCTACTCTAACGTATATCCCTGTAGATTTTTCATACTGATTTCAGTTGGAGAATTTTTCAAAGAGTTAATACATCAATCAAAAGGAATGCCGACAATAAGCTAGAAATTGTGCCAGTTTATCAATGTACTCAAATTTATTCAAATTTATTACTAATTAATTTTAATTATTAATAAATCTTACTAATTTATTGTAATTGTTACTATTTGTTACAAATTTTTAAAAATTTATACTAATTAATCCTAATTAATCCGAATTATAATAAATTAATCTTAATTATAATGAATTATTTCATATTATTCCTAATTATGACTAATACTTACTAATTAACACTAATTATTTCTAATTATTACCAATTAATCATTATTATTACTAATTATTATTAATTATTACTATTTATTACTACTAATTACTAATTATTAATAATTATTCTAATTGTTTACTCATTATTTCAAATTATTACAAATTATTACTAATTTTTACAAATTATTACTAACTATTAAAAATTAGTACTAATTAATTAAAATAATTACTAATAATTACAAATTATTACAATTTTTTACAAATTTATTAATAATTATTACTAATTATTACAAATTATTTCAAATTATTACAAATTTATTCAAATTTATACAAATTATTTCTATTTACTAAACTTTGTTACTAATTAATCATAATTATTCTTAATTATTACTAATTAATACAATTTTTTTTCAAATTAATCATAATTATTATTAATCATATCTAAGTATTCTTAATAATTACTAATTAATCCAAAATATTATTAATTTATCCTACTTATTATTATTTAACTCTAATTATTTCTAATAATTTATTATTATTACAATGTTTTACACATTATTACTATTTGTCACAATTTGTTACTAATTATTGAAAAGTGTTTCTAATTAATCCTAATTATTTCTAATTAATCCAAACTAATACTAATTAATCCTAATTATTGATAATTATTAATAATTATTACTAATTATTACAAATTGTTACTAATTATTACTAACTATTACAAATTATTTCTAATTATTTCTCATTATTAAAAAATATGGCCAATTATTAAAAATTATTTCTACTTATTACAAATTATTTCAAATTATTATAATTTAAACTAATTATTACAAATTATTACAAATTATTAAAAATTATTACAAATAAAAAAAAATATTAATTAATACAATTTATTATAATTTATTTCTAATTATTACAAATTATTATAATTTATTAGTAATTATTAAAATATATCATAATTTTTTACTAATTATTACAAATTATTTCAAATTATTACAGATTTTTATAAATTGTTAAAAATTAATTCACTTAATTAACAATTATTACGAATAATTACGAATAATTACTAATTATTGGAATTTATTAATAATTATTCCAATTTAATACGAATTATTAAAAATTATTACCATCGGTTACCCTTTACTACAATTTATTTTAAATTATTACAAGATATTAGTAATTATTTCGAATTATGACAATTTATTACAATTTATTATAATTTCATACAAATTATTAAAAATTATTACAAATTATTATAATTTACTACTAATTATGGAAAATTATAACAAATCATTACAATTTATTACAATTTATTAAGAATTATTATGAATTTTTACTAATTATTATTAATTACTATTAATTATAACTACTTATTATAATTTATTAATAATTATTACCATTTATTATAAATTATAAAAAATTATTACTAATTATTACTAATTATTACCATTTATAACAAATTGTAACTAATTTTTTTTTTAAAATTATTACATTTTAAAACTAATTATTAAAAATTATTATCGTTTATTACTAATTATTACTAAATATTACTAGTTATTACAAATTATTAATAATTACTACTTTTTATTTAAATATATTTCTAATTTTTTCAACTTATTACTGATTATTACCATTTATTACTAATTAATACCATGTATTACTAATTACTACCATTTATAACTAATTACTACCATTTATTACTAATTATTAAAATTTATTATCATTTATTTATAAAAAATAATAATTATGACTAATTATTACTAATTATTACACTTTCTTACTAATTATTACAATTTATTTCTAATTATTACAAATTATTTCTTACTGTTACTAATTATTACTTATTATTACAAATTATTATTAATATTACAAATTATTATTAATTGTTACTAATTATTTCAAATTCTTACTAATTACTACAAATTATAATATATTATTTCATTTTATTATTAATTATTACCATTTATTACTAATTACAACCATTTATTACCAATCACTACAATTTATTATTAATTCCTACCATTTATTACTAATTATTACCAGTAATAATAATTTATTACTAATTATTACTAATTATAACTAATTATTACTAATTATATCTAATTTTTACTAATTATTAATAATTACTACATTTTATTACAAATTGTTAGAAATTATTACAAATTATTACAATTTAATTCTATTTATTTCGATTTATTATTAATTAATTATAATTATTAAAAATTAATCCTAATTATTGACAATTATTAAAAAATATTTCTAATTATTTCTAATTATTACAAATTATTTTTAATTATAACAAATTATTTCTAAATATTACTAAATATTTATAATTAACACTTAGGTATATAAATTGATAGAAACAAATACTGAAAAAATAAATATCTAATTCTAATTGAATTTAACTGCATCTAAATAACAAAAAATATAAATAATTTAAAACAAAATAAATTAACTAAAAAAATACAAAATACTTCGAAAATGAAGATTTAGAAGTATAAAAGCAACGGATTATGCTCCGATTTAAAATTTTAAACTATGAAAAAAATTTCAAAAATTCTTTTTCAGAAAAGTTGGAGATAGATGTTGAGAAATATGTTGAATGGAATGAAAAATGGATGGTGGTATATATAAGTTATATTATATGTGACATAATTATTTGTGACAATAAGCCTATCACAAATAGTGGCCTTTGCGATGGGTCCTGTTGCAAATTCCCACTGCCCAAATTAATTGTTGGTGGTCGAATAAACATATATTTGACGAGTCCCACCGCAAATGCATCCCGGCCGACATACTATATATGAAGAGATACTTTTCCTGTCACAAATACTAAGAACCGTTGTCAGGCATTTGATATGGGGATAGGGAACCCGTCGTAAATGCTCTTCCCGTGGTTTGGTGCGCATTTCGCACAAAACCTTTTGTGATGGACCCTTACGCACCGGTCAAAAATGCGTATTATTTTCGACGGGGAATAGGTCATGTCACAAATAACCTATCACAAATGTTTGTTTATCTGGTACTGCATGTCAAGCCAACTCATATTTGATAGATTTTTTTTGGTAAAAATCAGCTATTATTCTTAGAGATTGATATTGGAGAAATGGTAATCATCCATATATCTCCATTGATGAAGGTAATTAGATTTTTGATAAAAGGAAATATTATTTGAAGATACATTGGTCCCTTTGAGATCATTGATCAAATCAGATATTTGTTTTATCCAATAGCACTCCCATGGAATCTATCTCGAATATATGATGTATTCAAAGTATCCCAATCGAGGTAGAAGAAGATTGATGTGACGTCCCGGACCCGACTGCCCCTCAACCCGAGTCCTGATCCCGGTTAGCCACATGACCCCTGGCTCATCTCCCCATAGGCCAGGGGCTTCCGACCTGCAGCGGGGGTGTAATGGTAACTCAGTGGGGAGACTGTACCCCCATGTCAGAGTACACAGCGGTATAGCAGCAAAGTAATAAAAATAGCGGAAGCACAACCAATGGTAAACATGAGAAAAACGAGGACAAGAAAACCAAAAAACAGAAGTAAGAAAAACCCTAATAGATATACAAAATCTACATAGGCAGTGTCTAATAAAAAATGGATGTACGACATTCTGATACAGTAGAAATAGCTGGAAAGAATGCTATACATTAGTACAAAAAGAGAACAAAAGTGTTCCACGGGCATCTCTAGCCAAGCTCGGTCCTCTGCTCTAGAACTCTTGCTAGAACATACATGTACCAGCAACCTGAAGTTGGGCCTTTGCCCCTACTAGTACATGCAGCAGTAAAGTCTACGTGGGTGCCCAGGAGGCTGCAGGGGTAGGGTGCGAGACAAGTCTCAGTAGGCCACTACCAATGATGTCTCTGTGTATTCCAAGTAAGTTTTTGCAAAATAAACGGTGTGTAGTAAACTGTAGGTAAGTAATGAAAAGATATAAAGAAACCCTCCTGCTCAGGTTCCGGAAGGACACCTGGAAGGTCTACCTGCTTCAACTCATCGCTAGTATTCTAAACAATCACCCAAGGTATGAGTACATAGATATGGGTTATGATTGGCCTGAGGTAAGCATGCCTCTCATCTATAAGCATTGTAACTGGCGTGCGGAAGAAGGCCACCCACCCATAAAGGATATATAGACACGAGGTATGAATCCTTCGTGTTATATTTCACATAGGTTCATCTGGCACGAGACAAGAATGCTTCCCTCCCACACAAGGAGATTCATCTCGTACGGGGTAAGAATGCCTCCCGCCCACACACAAAGATTCATCTGGCATGGGGTAAAAATGCATCCCTCCCATACACGGGTTTTCACATGGTTGTCAACACAGCAAGGAATAACCATTCACATCACAATATATAAGTCAAACCAACTTATATTCTATCACATTAACAAATCATGGTAATTCCATCTTTTAATAACACCTAATCACATCTCAAGGCAACATTCACTTCAATTCATTCAAGGGGTTCAGGCTATCTCATCCTAGCCAACCACTATCCAAGTCATCTCATTTTCATAACATGGAAAATGCCTTTAAAGGAATACTGTTAAGGACCAAAGGTGAAAAAGGTCCAATTCTCGAGGAACAACACCTATGGTTTACCATACCCAATACATACCTCATCTTACCACCCTATCAAGGTTAGATTCATCAATATCATACCTCTCAGGTCATTTTGATATGAAGAAGTCAATAGAAATAAGGGGTTTGGTGAAAGACAAACCACCACGCGCCAATTACAACTCAAAAAGGTGAAAACCCAAAATGTAAACCATGTGACCACCTACCCTAGAGTTGTAGACGTAGGTTCGCTTGATATCAACCTCTGATTCATATTAGGTTGGAAGAGATTTGAGTTTCAGTCCAATTTCTTGAATATTGGGCATATGTAGTTGCATCAAAATAACAATAAGGATGGCAAGATTCCCTAAGGAAAGAGGGGTGCATGAGGTAAGCCTTACCGATGGTGATCTAACACCTTCGACGGATCAAGAATCGGACACTGGCGAAAGAATCCACAAGAGAAAGAGCGAGAGGAGGGTTTTTGAGCTCAAAAGAGGGGTCCCCTCTGTTCTGTCCGCATGAGGGAGGAGAAGAAATGGATTAGGATTAAATATAATTTAAGGAAAAAATGGTAATTTTAACCCATATCAGGGTCGCACGGTTTACCAAATCGTATGGAATCCGTGCACTCCTCACTGCCTCCCGACCAAGGGCCGCACAGTTTAGCCTCACGGTTTACCCAAACCGTGCACAATCCGTGCGCACAACCCTGCCTCCAGACCAAAGGCCGCATGGTTTGTCTAAGACCATGTGCAAGCTGTGCGCTATTGTCTATAAGAGCATTTCTCAAACTCCCGGGCTCCAAACCAATCCTGGACACTCCACAGACAATCAATAGGATGTTACACACATTAATCAAGATTAAAGGACAGATTTGAATGAAAAACTAATGAGTCGTACCTTCTCCGAAGATTCGGGTTGTTACAAACTCCCCTCCTAAAAGGAAATCATCACCAAGATGGACTTCCAAGGTTACTGAGGTGTCATCAATGAAGAGCTCTGGCCATTGTGAATGTATATCATCCCTTCTCTCCCAGGTCTCGTCATGTACTCGTCCATGTTTCCATATCACCCGTACATGAGGAACAGACTTTCCACAGAGTGTCTTCAATCTCCGGTCAACAATTCGCATTGGATACTCCTCAAAGGAAGCATCCATATCGAGTTCATCCTCCTTAGGATGAAAAAAATGAGTCAGATCTGAAAAGTACCGGTATAGCTGAGATACATGGAAAACATTATGCATGTCCTGATATATCTATGGATGTGAAAGCTGGAAAGCTACTGGTCCGATCTGCTTCATCACCTCAAAGGGTCCTATGAACCATGGTGAAAGCTTACCCTGATTTTGTATACATCTCTGCCCCCACCTGGGTGAGACCTTCCAAAAAAACTGGTTCCCAACCTCGAACTCAAGTGGTCGCTGGTGCTTGTTAGCATAGGACTGCTATCTATACTGAGTTGTCAACATACGGTTCCTAATAAGATGTATTTTCTCTTTAGTATCCTCTAAAAGACATGGTCCTAGAATAGCTGCCTCCCCTAATTCAAGATAACATAAAGGAGAGCGACAAGTCCTACCATATAAAGCTTCATAGGGAGCCATCTCAATGGTAGCCTAGAAGCTAATGTTATAACTAAACTTGACAAGAGGAATGTGTTTCTCCCATGAACCCACAAAATTGAGAACACGGGGACGCAACATATACTCTATTACCTTTATATCCCACTTGGCATGTCCGTCAGTCTACAGGTGATAAGAAGTGCTCAAATGTAATTGCGTACCCAAGCCCCTCTGTAAACCCTGCCAGAACCGAGATGTAAAATGAGGATCTCTATCCGAGCCAATAGAAAGGGGTGCTCCATGATGGTGCACTATCTCCTTGTCATACAGTATTCCCATGTCGTCAATCGTGAAGGTCTCCTGCACAGGTAAGAAATGCACAAACTTCGTCAAACGGTCGATGATAACCCATACTAAATCTTTCCCACTAGGTGACCTGGGTAAACAGGTTACAAAAGTCCATAGAAACATCATCCAATTTCCACTCCAGAATGGACAATGGTTGTACAAGCCATGCCGGATGCTGATGTTCTACCTTCACCTACTGACAGGTGGAACAACGTGTGATAAAACTAGCTATCTCCCACTTCATGATAGGCCAACAGTACTGTCGTCAAAAATCACGATACATTTTGCTGATGCCTAGGTGAACTACCCATGATAAGGAATGTAAATCCCTCATCAGATCCTCTCTGATGTCTTCTAGGACCCATACCCGCCCATGGAACAACAAAGTATCACCTTTATCCACAGACCAGTCTGTAGAGGCATCATCAGCAACACTTTCTCATAGAAAAAGTCCTTCCGGATCAAATAAATGTCTAGCCCTGACCCTTTACAAAAGAGTATACTTCACCGATAAGGATGAGAGAATAGTTTGACCTTGACCCTCCTAAACCTCAACTTTCATCTCAGAAAATAGGTCCATCAGCTTCCACTCCTCATTAGATTTCTGAACCAATTTTGATTTAGTTTTCCGACTCAACGCATTTGGTACAGAATAACCTTTCCCTGGAGTGTAGTCCAGTTCGAAAACAAAGGATTGCAGGTACTCGACCCACCTATGTTGCTTGAGATTTATATCATGCTGACTGAAGATATATCTGAGGATTTTTTGGTCAGTGTATACCACAAAATTCTCTCCCAAAAATTAGTGTCTCCAAGAGCATAAGGCTTGTACAACCACTACGATCTCGTGGTCGTGTGTCTGATAATTCCTTTCATGAGGCTTTAACTGATGAGAACCATACGCAATGACTTACGATTCTTACATCAATATATCTCAAAGACTGATACCTGACGCATCACAAAAGACCATATAAGTGATGCCTGTATCTGGCAAGATTAATATCGGTGCTAAAGTTTGCATGAACTTCAGTTCCTGAAAATCTACATCACAAGGTTCTCACCAATAAAATCTCACCCCCTTTTTGGCCAAAGATGTAAGTGGTGCTGATATGCATGAAAAGACCTAAAAGAATTGCTTATAATATCCAGATAGCTCAAGAAACTCTTGATATCAATGATGTTCTTGGGATGCTCGCATGAAACTACAGTACTCACCTTCTCAGGGTCAAATGAAACTCTAGAATCAGAAAAAATATGACCCAGGAAGTGAACCTTATCTATACAAAAGTAGCATTTAATGAGCTTAGCATAAAGCTAATGCTCTCTTAGTGTATTCAGAATGATCTCAAGATGGGTTTCATGGTCGTGTCTCAAGCGTGGATAGACTAAGATATCATCCACAAATACAACCACAAAATAATCAAGGTATGGGTGAAAAATCGGATTCATAAGAGCCATAAACACTGGAGGTGCATTTGTAAGCCCAAACGGCATGACTATGTACTCATAGAGACCATAACTGCTCCTGAAAGTTGTGCGAGGTATGTCCTAAGTCCTAGCACGCAACTGGTGATATCCTGACCTCAAATCTATCTTTAAAACACCTTCTCTCTTCAGAGCTAGTCAAAGAGGTCGTCAATTTGAGGTAAAGGATACTGATTATTAATAGTCAGCTTATTTAACGTACGATAATCCATGCAAAGACGAAGGGTACCATCTCCATTCCTGTTAAAGGGAACTGGTGATCCTCAAGGAGAAGTATCAGGACGTATAAATCCTTTCGCTTCCAAGTCCTCCAGCTGACTCTTGAGATCCAGGAGTTCCTTAGGTGCCATCCTATAAGGAGGAATGGTAACTGCTGCTGCTCCTGGTATAAGATCAATAGTAAACTCCACATCTCGCACTAAAGGGAGACTCGAGAAATAATCAGGAAAGACATCACCAAAAGTCTCCACCACTGGAGGATAAACAGATGGTTGTAACCCTTTTTCATCGAGATAAAGGTTGGAAACCTGTGCCATGACACCACCTAAACTCTAGTGTTCTAGTCCTGCTCGTGTCGCACTAAGATCCCATTCTCCCTTATGAATATGTGTTTCACCCTCGGGTGACGTAAACGCCACCCTGCGATGATAACAGTCAATCCAGGCTCTATAGGGAACTAACCAGTCCATCAGGACTATTACATCAAAAACTGTCATATCTAGAACATACAAGTTACACACGAAAAGGTAACTGCCCACCTCGAGGGGAAAATTCTTACAATGATGAATTCCCTCTGAATGCATACCTAATGGGGTATATAACAGGATCATTCCATGATATGACTCAACGTCGAGGCCCAAACATCCAATAGTCAGCTCCGATATAAAAGAGTGAGAAGCACATGTGTCAAACAAAGTAGATACTATCGTAGAGGAAACATGAATCATACCTTCTACAGTAGATGGTCTGGCATACTACTCCTGTGGTGTAAGATCTGCTGTATACAGCTGGACAGTACCACAACACTGATTCATAGCCTGGCGACCCTGGTCAGACCCGCCCTGCTGGTGCTGAGAGTCATACACCTAACTACCTCTGCCTCGACTACCTCCACGGCCTGGTCAGTCGGTGGTATTCCATCCGCCTGACTGATGTGATACTGCTGATCCAGCATCATATCATGGAGTAGATATAGATCCCTGCCCACTATGCCCTGGGGGAAATTCATGAAGAAATGGTGGAGATGACCCATCTTACACAACCTCAGAACTCCACTGGATTTCACATACACTGCCTCTTCATATGTCCTGGCACCCCACATTGGTGATAGATAAGAGTACCACCTGAGAAAATGGTCTGACCACCACTAACACCACCAGAGCCCTCAAAACACCGCTTCATCAATGAAGAAGATCCACTGGAACCCTTAGGTGTCAAACCAACCTGGTTAACACTGTCTGCTTCTCTGAAATTCCTCTAAGTGATCAAAGACTGATTGACGATCTTTGAAACGGTCGCCAGCCAGAACACGTTAACCTGTGACCTGATGGACTAACACAACCCATCCTCAAAATGCAAAGCGGCCATGATATCATCAGAAGATAGTGTAGGAGAAAAACGTTGTAACTCAATGAAATGGTAAGAATATTCTAGGATTGTCATGGTCCCTTGCTGCAGATTCATAAACTCCCTAGCTCTGTCAGCCCTCAATGTCTGGGAAAAGAAGTAATCGTAGAAGACGGTCTGGAAATCAGTCCAGATCATATATTTCTACTATCCTGACTGGGTGATGACATCCCACCACCTCCTGGATGAACCACATAGTATATAAGCTGCGATCTTGACACTTCACTCTGGAGGCGTCTCAAGGTGCTCGAAGATGGTCATAATAGCTTCCAACTAGGACTCTAGAGCAAGTGGTCTGCCATGTCCCATAAAATTAAGTGTATACTATGATTGAATGTCGTGGTTCAACTCTGCCATACCCGGGGCAGGTCACACTCCATCTTTCACACTCTGCATCATACACAAGAAGCTCGCACAAAACTGGGCATCGATGCACATCTCAGGAATAGCAAGAGGAGCCACAAGTGGCTCGACAGGAAGGTCAACTGGCGGCTCAGGGCCCGCAACCTCAAGAATGTGATCGTTGCCTCCTTCAGCGCACACGACTTGAGGACGTCTCAGAGGAATAGTGCTAAAATTCGCAACGAACATCTCAAAAGAAGAATCCAACAAAAAAATATTGAACTCTAGAATCTAGGATAGGTACTATGCCTTCCTACACTGACGATCACCTATCCACACCTATATGAATTCTTAATAAAACCAACATCTGTTCAAATCTATCTTAACCCATTAACATGGAATTTACCAGCCCATAAGGGACCATACTCTGCATGAGCTGAAAGATGAAACACACTTGGATGTCATTTCTCATTTACTTGTGGTAATCATGTATTTCAATTTACTTTAAAGAAAATGATTGGTTTAGTTGGAATGTCATTTTCCTATCCATAAGGTCCCATACACCATATGAACCAAAGAGTGAAACCCACTGGAACCACCTCATTCCCCAATTCACAATCGACAAGAAGGGTTAGCACAGTTGCACACATATTAACAAGTCATGGAAATAACCCACAAATAATGCTCGCTGAAAATTTAGATGTGGCATGGCAAAGTGCATTGCCAAATCATATTGTGCCTATAATGATGCATGTTCTAATGCATAACCCTCATTTCATCGGGTCGAACCCTGAAATCCAAATTACAACATTGAAAATCACAATAACATCACAAAACATGTGAAGCACCCAACGGTGAAATGGTATCAATAGTAAATAGCATAATCAATAACAACATAAAATAGGAAACATAGCCCATACCCCGTACGTGGGTTCGTGATGCCCAGGCATGGATCCTGGATAAGTCCCTTTGTTTTCCCAGTCTCCAACTCTATTGTCTCCAAATAGTAGAGAAAGAAAGAAAGAAATCCTTTGATACAACTTTGTGACGTCCCGGACCCAGCTGCCCCACAACTCGAGCCTCGAGCCCTGTTGGCCACATGACCCCTGGGTCCTCTCCCCATAGGCCACAGGATGTCGACTAGCAGCGGGGGTGTAATGGTAACTCAATGGGGACACTTCACCCCCATTTCAGAGTACACATCGGTATAGAAGAATCGTAATAAATATAGGGAAAGAACAAACAATGGTAAATAGGAGAAAAAGGGGGACATACAAACCAAACAATAGAAGTAAGAAAAACCTTGATAGATATACAAAAGCCGCATAGGCAGTGTCTAATATGAATTGGATTTATAGCATGCTGATACAGTTGAAATAGATGGAAATCATGCTATATAGTAGTACAAAAAGAGAACAAAAGTGGTCCACGAGCATCTCTTTCCAAGCTCCGTCCTCCGCTCTGGAACTCCAACTAGAACATAAATGTATTGAAAACCTGATGTTGGGCCTTTTCCCCTACTAGTACCTGCAGCATTAAGGTCTACACGGGTGCCCAGGAGGCCGACCGGGTAGGGTGTGAGACAAGTCTCAGTAGGCCACCACCAATGATGTCTACGTGTATTCAAAATAGATATTCGAAAAATAATGGTGTGTAATAAACAACAGGTAAGTAATGAAAAGAAATAAACAACCCTCCGGCTCAGGTTCCGAAAGGACACCAGGCAGGTCTACCTACTTCATCTCATGGATGGTATTCTGAACAATCGCCAGAGGTATAAGTACATAGATATAGGTTATCACTCACATGAGGTAAGAATTGCTCTTGTCCATAAGCACTATAGCTGGCGTCGGGAAGAATGCCTTCCACCCATAAAGGTTATATAGACACGAGCTATGAATGCATCCTGTTATATTACATAGAGGTTCATCTGGCATGGGGTAAGAATGCTTTCCACACACACATGGAGATTCATCTGGTACGGGGTAAGAATAACTCCTGCCCACACACGGAGATTCATCTGGAATGGGGTAACAATGCCTTCCGCCCATACACAGGTTATCAAATGGTTGTCAACACAGCAAGGCATAACCATTCACATCACAATGTATAAGGCAAACCATCTTATATTCTATCACATTAACAAAGCATGTAAATTCCATCTTTTAATACCACATAATCACATCTCAAGGAAAAATACACTTCAATTAATTCATGGTGTTCATGCTATCTCATCCTATCCAACCTCTAACCAAGTCATCTCATTTTCCTATCATGGAAAATTCCTTTCAAGGCATATTGTTAAGGACCAAAGGTGGAAAAGGACCAATTCAGAAGGCATAACACCTATGGTTGATCTTACCCAGTCTATACGTCATCTAAACACCCTATCCAGGTTAGATTCATCAATCTCATACCTCTCAGGTCATTTATATATGAAGCAGTCAATAGAAATAAGGGGTTTGGTGAAAGACAAACCACAACATGACATGTACAACTCAAAAAGGCGAAAACCCAAAATGGAAACCACGTGACCACCTACCATAGAGCTATAGAAGTAGGCTCGCTTGATATCAAACTCATATTCGTAGTAGGTTGGAAGAGATCTGAGTTTCACTCCAATGTCCTGAAAATAGGGCATATGGGGCTGCATCAAAATAACAATACGGAAGGCCATATTCATAGAAGAATGAGGTGTGAATGAGGTAAGCCTTACCGAGGGTGATCCAACTCATTCGAAGGATAGAGAATTGGACACTAGGGAAAGAATCCACAAGAGAAAGAGTGAGAGGTGGGTTTTGGAGCTCAAAAGAGGGTTCCCCTATGTTCTGTCTGCATGAGGGAGGAGAAGAAAGGGATTTAGTCTTAAATTGACTTTAAGGGAAAATGGTAATTTTAACCGAGATCAAGGTTGCATGATTTAGGGGCACGGTTTACCAAACCGTGCGCAAACCGTGCACACCTCACTACCTCCCGACCAAGAGCAGCATGGTTTAGCCACACGGTTTACCCAAACCGTGCGCAACCTGTGCCCACCTCCCTGCCTTCAGGCCAAAGGTGGAACGGTCTATCTGAGACCATGTGCCATTGTCTACGAGACCATTTCTGAAACACCCGGGCTCCGAACCATCCCCGAACACTCCCTAGACCTTCCTTAAGATGTTATACAAAATAAACAAGCTTAAAGGAATGATTTGAAAGAAATACTAACGAGTCAAACCTTTTCCAAGGAGCGGGGTTATTACAAACTCCACACTTTAAATCAACTCATCCCCGTGATGGCCTCCCGAGGTTACTAAGGTGTCATCAATGAAGATCTCTGGCCATTGTGAACGTATATCAGCCTCTCTCTCCCAGGTCTCATCATGTACCTGGCCGTGTTGCCATAGCACCCGTATAAGAGGAAAAGACCTATGATAGAGTGTCTTCACACTCCGGTCAAAAATTCGCATCGGATACTCCTCGATGGAAGAATCCATATCTAGTTCAACGTCATCAGGCTGAAAAACATGATTCAGATCTGAAAATTACTGCCGTAGCTGAGATATATGAAAAATATCATGCATGTATTGATATCTCAATGGAAGTGCAAGCTGGTAAGATACTGGTCCGATCCGCTTCATCGCCTCAATGGGTCCTACAAACCTTGGTGAAAGCTTACCCAGCTTCTGTATACGTCTCTGCCCCAACCTGGGTGAGACCATCAAGAAAATCGGGTTCCCAACATCGAACTCAAGCGGCCGCTTGTGCTTCTAAGCATATGACTTCTGTCTAGACTGAGTTGTCTGCATACGCTTCCTAATAAGTTGTATCTTCTCTATAGTCTCCTTCACAAGACGTGGTCCTATAATAGCTTCCTCCCCTGCTTCAAGACAACATAAATCCATGCGACAAGGCCTACCATATAAGGCTTTATAGGGAGCCATCTCAATGGTATCCTGGATTCTATTGTTATAACTAAACTTGACCAGAAGAATGTTTTTCTCCTATGAAACCCCAAAATAGATAAAAATGTCATGAAACATATCCTCTATTACCTGTATAGTCTTCTTGGTCTGTCTGTCAGTCTGCGGGTGATAGGTCATGCTCAAAAGTACTTGCGTATGCAAAGCCTTCTGTAAACCCTGTCAAAACCGAGATGTAAAACGAGGATCTCTATCTGAGACAACCGAATGAGGTGCTCCAAGAAGGAGCACTATCTCCATGACATACATTCTTCCCATGTCATCAACTGTGAAGGTCTCCCGCACATGTAATAAATGCACGAACTTTTTCAGACGGTCGATGATAACCCATACTGCATCATTTCCAGGACGTGACCTGGGTAAACTGGTTACAATTTCCATAGAAACATCGTCCCATTTCACCATTGGAATGGACAATAGCTATAAAAGCCCTACTAGACGCTGTTGTTCCACCTTCACCTACTGACAAGTGGAACAACGTGTGATAAAACCGTCCATCTCATGCTTCATGTTAGGCCGCCAGTACTGTCGTCGCAAATCAAGACACATTTTGGTGATTACTGAGTGAACTTCCCATGCTGAGGCGTGTAAATCCCTCATCAGCTCCTCTCTGATGTCCTCTAGGACCCTTACATGCCTATGGAACAATAATGTATCACCTTCATCCACAGTCCAATCTGTAGAGGCATCATCAGCGACACTTTCTCGTAGAACAAGGCCTTCCGGATCTGATAACTGTCTAGACCTGACCCGTTCCAAAAGAGTAGACTTCACCGATAAGGATGAGAGAATAGTTTAACCTTGACCCTCCTGATCTTCAACATGAATATCCGAAAATAGGTCCATCAACTTCCACTCCTCATTAGATTCCCAAACCACTTGTGATTGAGTTTTCCGATTCAGCACATCGACTACTGAGTATCCTATCCCAAGAGTGTAGGCAAGTTTGAAATCAAAGGATTGCAGGTACTCGACGCACTTGTGTTTCCTAATATTTAGATCCCGTTGAGTGAAGATATATTTGAGGATTTTTTGGTCAGTGTATACCAAAAAATTCTCTCCCAACAAATAGTGTTTCCAACAACGTAAGGAATGTACAACCACTGGGAGCTCGAGGTCGTGCGTCGGATAATTCCATTCATGAGGCTTTAACTAACCATAACCATAGGTAATTACTCGCTCATCCTTCATCAAGATAGCTCCATGCCTGATACCTGATGCGTTGCAAAAGACCGTATAAGCTCTGCCTGGAACTGGCAAGATCAGTATCGGTGCTGAAGTTAGCCTGCCCTTCAGTTCCTGAAAATCAACATCACAAGGTTCTGACTAATCGAATCTCACACCCTTTTTGGTAAAAGTTGTAATCGGTTCTACTAGGCATGAAAAGACTTGAATGAACCACCTATAATATCCAACAATCCCTAAGAAACTCTTGAAATCAAAGACATTCTTGGGCTACTCCCAAGATACTACAACACTCACCTTCTCAGGCTCAACAGAAACTCTAGACTTAGAAATAATGTAACCCAAGAAAATGAACCATATCTATCCATATGTGGCATTTACTAAGCATATCATAATGAAGATGATCTCTTAGTGTATTTTGCACGATCTCAACTTGGGTGGCATGGTCATGTCTCAAGCGTGAATAGACTAAGATATCCTCCTCAAATAAAACAACAAAAGAATCAAGGTATGGGTGAAAATTCGATTCATAAGAGCCATAAACACTGCAGGTGCATTCGTAAGCCCAAACGGCATGACTATGTACTCATACAGACCATACCTCTCTTGAACTTCGTGAAAGGTATGTCTGAAGTCCTAACATGCACCAGTTGATAGCCCGGCCTCAAATATATCTTTGAAAAAACCTTCTCTCCTCATATCTGGTTGAAGAGGTCATCAATTTGAGGTAAATGATACCGATTCTAAATAGTCAGCTAATTTAACTTACGATAATCCATGCAAAGATGAAGTGTACCATCTGCCTAATTAGCAAAGAGAACAGGTGATCCCCAAGGAGATGTACTGGGATGTATAAAACATTTTGCTTCCATGTCCTCCAGTTGACTCTTGAGCCCCAGAAGTTCCTTAGGTATCATATTATAAGGATGAATGGTCAGTGGTGCTACTTATGGTATAATCTCAATAGTAAACTCCACTTCTCGCAGGTAGACAAGAGAAATCATCAGGAAAGATATCACCGAAATGCTCCACCACTGGAGGATAAATAGAGGGATGTAACCCTTGGTAATTGAGATAAAGGCTAGAAACCTGTTTCATGACACCACCTAAACTCTGGTGTTCCAGTCCTGCTCGTGACACACTAAGATCCCATTCTCCCTTATGCATATGTGTGTCACCCTATGGTGACGTAAACCCCACACTAAGATGATAGAAGTCAATCTGGGCTCTATAGGGAACTAACCAGTATATCACAACTATAACATCAAAACCTATCATATCCATAACATACAGGTTCTACATGAAAAGGTAACCGCCCACCTTGAGGGGACAATTCTGACAATGAAGAATGCCCTCTGAACGGATACCTAATGGGGTATCTAATTTGATCATTCCAGGATATGACTCAACGTCGAGGCCCAAACTTCCAATAATCACCTATCATATAAATGAGTGAGAAGAACATGTGTCAAAAAAATCAGATACTAACTTAGAGGTAACTAGAATCGTACCTTGTTCAATAGATGGTATCACTTATTGATCATGTGTTGTATGCTCTACTGCATACAACTGACAGGTACCATGACCCGGAGTCATAGCATGGCTACCCTGAGCAGACCCACACTATTGGTGCCGAGAGTCATACACCTGATTAACTCTACCTCGACTGCCGCCACTGCCTGATCGGTCAATGGTATTCCAGCATCCAGACTAATGTGATCTTACAGATCCAGCATCATATCATGGAGTATGTATAGATCCATGATCAGTAGGCCTTGGGGGAATACTCCTGCAGAAATAGTGGAGATGACCCAGCCTACCACAACCTCTAAACTCCAATAGATTTTGCGTAAATTGCCTCCTCATATGTATTGGCACCCCAAATTGATGACAGATAGGAGTACCAACTAAGAAAAGGGTCTGACCACTACTAACACCATGAGAGTCTTCAAAATTCTGATTCTTCCCAGAAGATGATCCAATCGAACCCTTAGGTACCGAACCGCCCTGGTTCACACTGTCAGATTCACTAAAATTCCTCTCTGTGATCAAAGCCTGATTGATGATCTCTAAACCGGCCACCAGCCTGAACACGTTAACTTGTGATCGGATGGTGTAACACAACCCATCCTCAAAACTCCGAGCGACCGTGAGATCATCAGAAGCTAGTGTAGAAGCAAAACACTATAACTCAGTGAAACAGGATGAATATTCCATGATTGTCATAGTCCATTGCTGAATATTCATAAACTTTCTAACTCTGTCAGCCCTCAATGTATAGGGAAAGAAGTGATCATAGAAGACAGTCTGGATATCAGTCCAAATGAAATCTCTTTGTTTTCCTGACTTGGTGATGACATCCCACCACCTCCTGGCTGAACCACGTAGCATATAAGCTGTGAGCATGACCCTCCTCTCTGGAGGTGTCTCAAGGTGCTCGAAGATGGTCATAATAGCTTCCAACCATGACTCCACAACAAGTGGTCAACCATCTCCCATAAAAGTAGAAGGATGCTGCGACTGAATCTCGCGGGTCAACTCTTCCATACTAAGGGCAGGTCGCACTCCACCATGCACACTCTGCATCATATGTAAGAAGCTCGCACAGAACTGGGCATTGGCACCCATCTCAGGAATAATAAGAGGAGCCACAAGTGGCTTTACTGGAAGGTAAACTTGCAGCACAGGGCCCGTAACCTTAGGAATGTGATCGTCTCCACCTTCAGTGCATGAGACTCAAGGACGTCTTGGAGGCATAGTGCTACAATTCCAACCAAACGTCTCAAAAGAAGAAACCAACAAAAGAAGATTGAACTCTAGATGCTTGGACATGTACTATGGCTTCCTACCCCTAAGATCACTTATCCACACCCATATGAATTCTTAATAAAAATTGCATTTTTTCAAATCTAACATAACCCAGTGACATGACATTTCTTAGCCCATAAGGGCCCATACTTCTCATGAGCTGAAAGATGACACACACTTGGATGTCATTTTTCATTTACTTGTGCTAATCAAGTATTTTAATTTCCTTTAATGAAAATTATTGGTTTAGTTGGAATGTCATTTTTCGACCCATAAGGGCCCATAAACCTTATGAACAAAAGAGTGAACGCATCTAAAACCACCTAATTCCTAAATTCGCAACCTTCACAAAGGGTTAGCACAGTTTCACACATATTAACAAGGCATAAAAAAATCAACAAGGAATGCTCGTTGAAAGTTTAGATGTGGCATGGCAAGATGCATGGCCTATTCATATTGTGCCTATCATGATGCATGTTCTTATTTATAACCCTCATTTCATCAGGTCGAACCCTGAAATCAAAATTCCAAAATTCCAAATCTCAATAACATCACAAAACATGTGAATCACCCAATGGTGAAATGACATCAATAGTAAATAGCAGAATCAATAGCATCATAAAATTGGATTCTTGGCCCATACCCAGTACATGGGTTCGCAACGCCCAAGCATGGCTCATGGATTAGTCCCTAAGCATTACCATTATCCAAGTTTATCATTGCAAAATTGTAGAGAAATAAAGAAAGAATTCCTCGGATACCACTTTGTGACGTCCCGGACCCGGCTGCCCCTCAACCCAAGCCCCGAGCCCAGTTGGCCACATGACCCCTGGCTCGTCTCCCCATAGGCCAGGGACTTACGACTAGCAGTGGGGGTTAAATGGTAACTCAGTGGGGAGACATTACCCCCATGTCAGAGTACACAGTGTTATAGCAGAAAAGTAATAAAAATAGCAGAAGCACAACAAATGGTAAAAAGGAGAAAAAGGGGGACATATAAACCAACCAACAGAAGTAAGAAAAACCCTGATAGATATACAAAATCTGCATAGGCAGTGTCTAATACCAAATGGATGTATGGCATGCTGATACAGTAGAAATATCTGGCGAGCATGCTATACAGTAGTACAAAAAGAGAACAAAAGTGGTCCACGAGCATCTCTATCCAAGCTCGATCATCTGCTCTAGAACTCCAGCTAGAACATACATGTATCAACAACCTGAAGTTGGTATTTTTCCCCTACTAGTACCTGTAGTAGTAAATTATACAAGGGAGCCCAGGAGGCCACCTGGGTAGGGTGTGAGACAAGTCTCAATAGGCCACGAACAATGATTTCTACATGTATTCCAAATAGGTGTTCGCAAAATAAACAGTGTGTAGTAAAATTCAGGTAAGTATGGAAAACAAATAAACAACCCTCCCGCTCCAGTTCCTGAAGGACACCTGGCGGGTCTACCTGCTTTAGCTCATGGCTGGTATTCTGAACAATATCTAGAGGTATAAGCACATAGATATAGGTTATCACTGGCATGAGGTAAGCATGCCTCTCGTCTATAAGCACTGTAGCTGGCATGGGGAAGAATGCCTCCCACCCATAAAGGTTATATAGACACGAAGTATGAATGCTTCCCATTCTATTACATAGAGGTTCATCTGGCACGGGGAAAGAATGATTCCCGCCCACACATGGATATTCATCTGGTACGATGTAAGAATGTTTCTTGCCCACACACGGGGATTCATCTAGCACGGGTTAAGAGTGCCTCTCTCCCATACACGGGTTATCACATGGTTGTCAACACTGCTAGGCATAACCATTCAACTCACAATATATAAGGCAAACCATTTTATATTCTATAAAATTAATAAAGCATGGAAATTCAATCTTTTAATACCACATAATGACATCTCAAGGAAACATGCACTTCAATTCATTCATGGGGTTCATGCTATCTCGTCCTAGACAACCTCTAACCAAGTCATATCATTTGCCTAAAATGAAAAATGCCTTCCAAGGCATATCGTTAACGACCAAAGCTTAAAAAGGGCCAATTCTCAAGGAATAACACCTATGGTTGACCTTACCCAGTCTATACCTCATATAAACACCCTATCCAGGTTAGATTCATCAATATCATACCACTCGATTCATTTAGATATCAAGCAGTCAATACAAATAATGGGTTTGGTGAAAGACAAACCACAACACAAATATTACAACTCAAAAAGGAGAAATCCCAAAATGTAATCCACGTGACCACCTAACGTAGAGCTATATACGTTGTCTTAGTTGATATCATCCTCAGATTCGTAGTAGGTTGGAAGAGATCTGAGTTTCATTCCAATGTCTTCAAAATAGGGAATATAAGCCTGCATCAAAATAACAAGACAGAAGGAAAGATTCACTAAGGAAATAGGGGTGCATGAGGTAAGCCTTACCAAGGGCAATCCAACACCTTCGACGGATCGAGAATCAGGCATCTAGGAAAGAATACACAAGAAAAGAGTGATAGGAGGGTTTTGGAGCTCAAAAGAGGGTTCCCTCTGTTCTGTCCGTGGGAGGGAGGAGAAGAAAGGGATTTAGGCATAAATAGAATTTAATGGAAAAATGGTAATTTTAACCCAGATCAGGTTCGCATGGTTTAGGCGCATGGTTTACCCAACAGTTCGCAAACCGTGCACACCTCACAGCCTCCTGAACAAGGGCAGCACTGTTTACCCAAACCGTGTGCAACCCGTGTGCACCTCCTTAACTCTAGACCAAAGGCCGCACAGTTTGTATGAGACCATTCGCAGGCCGTGCAACATTGTCTAAAAGCCCATTTCTCAAACTCCCGGGCTCCAAACCAACCCTGCACACTCCCCAGACCGTCCTTAATATGTTAGACACATTATACAAGCCTAAAGTAATGATTTGAATGAAAAACTAACGAGTCATACCTTTTCCAAAGAGTCGGGTCGTTACAATAGAACCCTCACATGACATCAATATATAGTTGGTATTTTTAGTGAATGATCTCTCATATGAGGAGAAATCAGTGAAGATTTTATATCAAAGAGACAAATTCCTTTGAAATAAAACAATTCTCCTTGTCAATGTTCCATGGAGAAACCGAATGATTGAATTTGTGAGGTGGGAACCCAAGGAAGTGATGAAATAGAATTACCCACATCTATTTTATTATGGGAAATGAAAATTCATGTTGTGAAATTTCTAAAGGGGGATGTTTTTAACGACCCAAATAGATTTTAAAAAACATCCCAATTTGATTGAATTAAATTATTTATTATTTATTAATAACATAGAAAAGTTAATGTTATTGTTTTTAATATATAATATCATATTTAAAAGTATTTTAATCATCGTTACCATTGATAAAATAGTTGTTGAATAGTGATTATATTATTAAAATATATATAGGGTGTTGAAAAATCCAAATGTCATAAGAAAATAAAGAGATTGACTCAACTAGTAGGACAGTAATATATGAATACAATTTATTGGGGCTTCTAAGGGAGATAACATCATTGGTATTTTCCCTTGAACAATCGCAATAGGAGGTCCAATAAATTATGCCTAAGGGAGAAAATTTATGGGAGATAATCAATATTATCGAGATCACATCCAAAAACATGTATTCCCAACAAACCCATGAATATCTCATCATTGTAACATAAAAACCCAGATTCCACTAAAGCAGTGCTCCGAGTCGGTGGGTTACAAGGCCATAAGTGTGCCTCCCCATACACCCAAGGCTGTCAACTAGCGGCAAGGACCTAGGGTGTGATAGTGGGGAGACTATGAACTCATGTATGAGTATGGAAACAACCGAAATAGATTTGTAACATACAAAACAGTAAACAAAAAAAGTGAAAAATATGTAAATAACCGAAATAATACAAGATGTAATAATAATTGAAATTCTATAAAATATTGAAATGATATGTAATGAAATACAAAACTAGTCACCAACTGGGGAGACCATACAGATAATGAAGTACAGAAGAAAATGAATCTAGACCTAAAAGGCTCAACTACTCACTCTGAGCCACAACACGTACCTGGTCTCCATACAAAATCCAATGGCACTGGCCTAATTAGAAAAACCACATGAGATGATTCGCTTAATCATGCATCTCTAGGCCTCATCCATAAAAAAAATTCAACTCTTACTCAACCTCGAAAGTAGTCTTAAATAATACACATAAACTGAGGTTCACATGTAGGGGTTAAAAATAATCATTATATTCCAGTGCGAAAAGTGACCTATAAATGTGATGTTATATGTATATGAAAAAGCAAGATTCTTAGCCTCACTGAGACACAAAAAAGGTAAATAAACCAAATTTGAAACCATAGTCGAACCTCGTGTCTGTGATCCCACTAAACGGGGAATTTTCACCGATGGATGTCTACATGAAATTATATATACATGTATATTCCAATACCAATTCATATTTACATAAATAAAAAAATTCATGAGTTTGAGAATAAAATAACATGAAGCCCATCTGTAGTCGATTTGTGGGTCTGTAATCCCAATCTCATGGACATCCTGTGCAAGAGAATTTAGTTATACGTTTTTTCACTCAAGCGGTGTAATATCAAGTCGATCTATGCATATGTAATCCCAATCAACATATACATTCTTTAGCCTACATAGAAAATGTTTCTGAGAAAGCAACGCAACCATGGGGGGATACTCATCCTACATATGGGTTAACTTGTACACACCTCTAATTGCTGAATAGGATACCGTATACCATTGGTCAATTGTATAAAAAATGATTCAAGGGAGTAGGTTCGAACATCTGGTGAGTCACTATGCTACACACCTAGAGTCTCATAAATGATTTTAAAGAGTGTAATCATACCAATCATATATACACCAGCCTATGAACCCTTCCATGTAATTCATATAATGGGAATCAATGTATCACTAAAGGATTAGTAGTCATGATCCCTCTAATCACATCCCTGGAATTCCTATAATTATAATCCATGTATCACTTACGGAATACAATTCATCACCCCACTTATCCCATCTAATTAATCCCTACAACATGATTACAAGTATCCCTAGGGGTATATAATTCATCATACCACCGATCCAGTCCATGGAATTCTTACAATATGAATCCAAGTATCAGTCGGGAATGCCGGTCATCAACCCAATGATCTCATCCAAGGCACTCCTACAATGTGAATCCAATTATCACTCATGGTATACAATTCATTATAACCTTAATCCCATAAAAGGCATTCCAATAACATGAATCCATGTATCACTCAGGGTATATAATTCATCATACCACCAATCTTGTCCATGGAATTCCTACAATGGGAATTCATGTATCACTCATGGTATACAAGTCATCAAACTTCTTATCCTACCCATGGATTACCTCCAACGATAATCAAAGTACCAATTAGGTTATATAAGTCATTAGATGACTGATCATGTTCAACGAATTCCTACAATGTTAATCCATGCTTCACTCATAGTATTCAAGACATCAGGTATGTTTCAATGACTAGATACTAGGAAACACCTCTAGACATGACAAGAAAATATATATACATCTCGGATCGAAAACCAATTCCCATGTAGTACCACTGGGTAAACTAGTAAAATATAATAAATAACATTGAATATAACGTAGATCCTAGGAACAACATCTAAAAATCCCAACAGGAAGAAAGACATGACATGTCAGGCTCAACAACCACCAACCAGGAAGCACCTATGGTAACCATCAATGCATCATCATTAACTATTTCAAATATATACACAAACGAGTGTTGGTGCCTCAAACGCCCAACACAGAACTCTAGTTAGAACACCACATGCTTAACCATTCAGTTTAGGTTCTATGGTGACACCAGCTACAATCTTTACCAAAACCTGAACAACAGCTCAAGGTTGGTCAGACAATAAAAACCATCAAGGTCCCTCAATTCATGAGCTGATGAGGCATTTTAATCGGGATCCTCTGAAAAATATTAAATTATAGGTATCATATTAGGGACTCCCTAGATCATCTTATAATAAAAGGCATCCATCAGGTGATCTTTATTAGCATCTAGTTTCACAACCCCTGAGGTCATAAGGGCACGTCTAACAGGAGTAATGTCCTCAAAGTCTTATGTCATGGGATATGGATCATAGATCATCTCTGATCACGGTCTCAACTAGGTTATTCTAAACAATCATTCTTTCATTCACACAAATTCTCACTCTCAAGAGACTACTTAATGTAGAATCCAAATGTTTGACCTATCTGTTTAGATAGATGACCCAAGACATCCATTAGAAGTCCTCAGAACACTCTAAGGATTTCTCATTCATGATATATTCATAAAACCACTTAAAATATACTTATATGAGGTATAATTTGGATTCTAGGGCAGAATTCAATATAATACCCTTATAGAGAACCATAAGGTGAGTACACGATGTGTAGATACCATACAGAGTTTATTCCCATGAAATCTTACATGGGTATGTACTCTTGACGCCATGGGAATGTAAACATCCCAGGTATATGGAATGTATGGAGGGAACATAGTGTATATCCAACAAAGGGTACCTGGCCCTCAGCTGGCCAAGCTGGATACATGGTTAGGACATGTACATTTAAATGGCATGATACCCCCATAGGATCTATCCAGGCACACTAAACACCCATATTCCCATACAGTGGTACCCATTCCCGGGTACTAGGATAAATGGATGAGTACCAGTACATGGCGTGTATAACCCATATATGGTGTGTACTCCTTAAAACATCATCTCCCCCAAATGAGAGGAACACACTACATTCCACCATGGACTTCACACTATGGTATAAGGTTTTTTCAAAATGAAAAAATCTTGATCACATGAATCCCTCATTTAAACCCCCAATACCAAATATACATAAAATAGGGGCCTCATATGAGAATAATAAAAATTTATATTTTTTTGAGATGAATTCAAAGGGTTTTGATTGGAATAACATAAAAAATCCAACCTTTGGGTGGAAACCTCTAAATCATGGCACTATTCTGCAATCCACGACTATCACACAGTGATTCGTTGCATCGAAGTCTCTATGAAGGTTCCTCTCTCTCTTCCTCTGTCCCTATCATTCTACCTCTCACAATCCTCTCTTGGTCACGTGGTGTAGGATCCCTTGGAGGGTCGTATGTGAGAATCATAAGGAATAAATAATAAAATTAAAAGAAATGATAAAAAAAGAAAAAAGAAAAAGAAAAAGAAGAAAAAGGTGATAAGGCCGACCCATGTTACCAACTCAAGATTGTGACTCACCTAGGATAACTACCCATTCCAATAATAGTAGTAGAGAAGGAATCTCAATCTGACAACCCATTCCAACGATATGACTGAATGAACCTGCATCAACAATTTAATATTTATGTTATAAAATAGTAATTACTAATTATTCTACCAAAATTTGAATGGCTCTAATTTCTATGAAACCCCTATCTTTGGGAAATCCCAATTATAGGACCAATGGACTGGTCAAAAAAATTATCTATGATATTTTTCCAAGAGAAAACGTATCTTTTACCTTTTTAGAATCATCTGATTGAAAATAATTACCTTTCAGCTCAAAAATTTTGTCTTAAAAAAACACGGGTCCTTTCAACCATCACACACCGTACCCAAAGGGTGTTATCAATTGTATTAATGGGATATATATCATTATAATAAAAAATTATTATCTATATATTATAATGTTCATATTTACTTCTTATCATTAATTTATAAATTATTTTTTATTTTTATACAGTAAAACAAAAATTATATATCTCTTTAGTATTTAATTTCAATTAAATCAATTCTTTTGATAGATTAATGGATTTTTGAAATTAAAATTATTTTAAAGAAATATTATTATTAAATAATTATTTAATATATATATCATCATATAATTTTCTTGATGTCTACTATAATTTTTTGTGGGTTTCAAAACTATTATTGTTAAATAAAATTGGCATTTCTCAATAAATTTCGATTCATATAACAAAACTGAAAATAAAAAAAATAACTAATTTATTTTAATAAAAATATTATAAATTTTAGAATTAGTTCATTGAAGTTATCTATCTGTGAATTATTAATAATTTTTTGAGAGAGTAGAATTTTTAGGAAAGAATTTAAATAAATATTAATATATGGTGTGTATAATGACATAATAATGACTTAAAAGTGATTTAGTAAATAATATAAATGGTGTATACGACCAAATATATGTTTAAAATTTAAAATAATGGGTTTTATATTTATTTGAATAATTTTATAAATTTTTATGAATCCCCCAAAACCATTAATATATCTTAAGTTATTAAAATCATTTCATTAAGAGTCTGAATAAATTCTACTTCTAAAAGTGTATTATATTAATAATTTTGGCCCAGGAATTATAAATTAAGGAAAACCACTCCCCTATGGTAGGAACCATAGGTAATACCCATGGTATGATTTTTTTGGTTATTTTATTTTATAGTATTCAAAACATATGGTTTTTTAATGATAATGAATTACACACTCATTTTATATGCAACCCCGCACAAGCTACCATTTATCTTCAATATAAATCCTTTTAGAATTTCATTACTCTTACCTTCGCTCTATAGATTCCTCCCATTATAAACCTAATCCCTCAGGATGCAAAACCCCAAGATTTTACAAATAAATTAAATCCATGAAATACTAAGACTCAATGAAACAAAACTTTTTTTCAAGAGATATTTATAAATTAACCATTAAAAAGAAATTTCCACTTCTATGTTTTGAATTTTTAAAAATGGGCATCTTCAATTGTGATCAGTAAGATATTTCCAGTCTGATAGAACCCACATGATTTTTTAGTGATTAGTAACATACCATTATGAATATGAATATTTCGATAATGAACTATTGTTATTTAATTTCCTTAAGGATTTATGATAATGACATCTTGATTAATTTTTCATTGTCATATAAAATGAGTTATAGATTTAAAATTATTAATTTTAGAATAAAGTATTATTTTAATTTTTAATTAAATAAATTATATTTATAAAATTGTTTACAAAAAAATGTGTTTCTTTTTTAATTATACATGTAGATAAATTGTTAGGGTGAATTTTTGGTATTTTCCTATAATTTGAAATTTGATGATGGATAGTGGAATACAGTAAAATACCGTATATACAAATTATCAGATAAACACTCTATTTTTTACATCAGGAATAATGAAATCCCACTGGTTATGAAATCACATTAAATTATTACATTTTCACAAGAATGAATATTATTCATGGTATTGGACAATATTATTAAAATAATGATTAAAATAATGTCAAATCCCTCCTCTCGTCCACTGTAAATACCACCCTCGTCCCCCTCTTCATCTCACACCTATGAATCCATGAGAATTCTCTATTTTCTACTAAATCACCTCCCCAAGTATCTTCCCTATGTCCATGTACATTTTGTCTCATAAAAAGGCCAAAACCAAAGGTCTAAAGGAGGATGTCAAGGAGAAGAGATCAAGAGGTAAGAATCCACTTTCATTTTCATGTGCTTTCTTTTCAGTTCCATTAATTTCATATACTCTCTTCATATCCCCTTATCTATGAGGTGTTAAATACCTTGAATCTTATATATTCCATATTTTATAATTTTCATGAAAAAAATTCATCATTATTCTTCCTCTCATTTTCCTCTTATATTAGAAATATAAATAAAACATCGTTTGTGTTGTATCGTTTACCAAAATTGTGGACAATGTGATTTCAATTTCCATTACTTCCTTCAAATATTATAATTAAACCCATTAGATGGATTAAAAATAATTTAATATATATGAATTTACCTATTTTATGTTATTTAATTAACTTATATTCATGACATTAAATTATACTATTAAACAATTTCTTGAATATCAAGGAACCTTAAAAATTGTTATAAAACAATATAAATAATGATTTATCTAATGATTAATAATCATATATGATAAAAAAGGTATTATGATATCATTATATATTCATGAAACATATTAATACCATTTCATTTCACTTCTATAATTTCATTTCCACATGATAGGAAAATCAAAAACAAACTTCCCATAGAAATCCTGTAAAGAATGCACCCGAAAAAAAGAAAGAAACAAAATACTATTAATTATAGGATGAAATGATGTAATGAAATGATTATATATGGTGTTATAAAGATGAAAATATTTATTTACAATACTAATAACACTATTTTAAGCATTATTCAGGAGGTTAAAACAAGTTTGACGTAGGAATATCCTGAGGTAAGGGATTTCATAACCATATTTCTATTCATTGGGTTAACCTTCTACTTAAATATTTATGTAGTAATAATATTTTATGAGAGATTAATTTTCTATATATTATATTTAATTGAGTGTATTTATAGTGAATATACATATTCCATCTATTCAATTAATTTTCACTTCAAATAAATGATATTTTCATGGGATTTTCTTTCAAAATCCTCTTTTAAAAATCTGTTTTACAAAATTAAAAAGTGATGTTTTATTAAACTTATTCATGTTGTATGCTTGTTTTATAGTTCTTGGGAATGTTTTATGATGAAGGGTGGGACCTATATCTTCCTCGAATGCATTCAGTATGTGTATGTTGGAGGTTGGCAGTATGGTTATTCCATTTGTAATTGCGAGGTAGCCGTGAAAGTTATAAATTATAAGGTAGTTGTGAGGGCCACAAGATTATGTAGGAAATTACCCAATATACCTTTATAATTATATTTATTGTCTGTTGAAATCTTATGGAAATATAAAGTTTCACAATGTTTAAATGGGGGACAATTACGAATTTTGGAAATTGATTTCCTACATTTACATGTATTCATGGAGTATTGTTTTCTTTTTCACTTTTTATATCTATTACAAGGGTTTTTATTCCAATAATATGTTTTTAAAATCTTCTCATAGCACTTAAGTATGTGTAATAAATATAAAGAATCCATGTAAAATGTTATGAACATTTTTCCAAGAAATCATGTTTTATTTGAAAGGTTTTTTATTTTGGAATAAATCGATATTGTTTTGTGGTATATGCTCTACATATATTTGGAATATTATGTTTGTATAAAAAACAATTTTATAAAACTATAAACATGAAAAGATTATGAATATTAAAGGAAGTGAGTTATTGAATATAATTCAAGATTATGTAATGTAATATGGTGAGGTCTTTATAGTTGGTGTCAAAGAATGGTTTTGGTAACATTAGGAGTTATGGTGGTGTTAATAGAATAACAGAAATGATTTTTTAATATATTGTTTATTTGAAATGAAATAGAATTTAAATATTAATATGTTTCTTCTACTATGAAATGTTTGGTCAGAATATTGTTCTGTAGAAGAAACGGGGAAGTTGATGTTATAGGAACCAAAGGAACGACATCCTTCCAAATCTGTAGAACGGAATGGAATCGATTGTAACCAAGTAGATTTTGAATGTAATGGCTCAAATGAAACATGAAATACATGGTTGTGGAATCCATTAAAGTGAAAAAAATCAGTTCTACCAAAAAAAAACCTAATGATAATGGTACATTTTATGAGGAAACACCCTCTTTATTTTAGTGGATCTTCTCTGTTAATAACGATTGAATGATGAATTAATGACCTAGAAAAGATAATCTATGTTATAGGATTTTTAGATAATAAAAAGGTTAGTATTTCCATTTATTATTTTTATGGTGAATCTGATAAATGGTGGTAAATGGTAAATATTATCATGGATAGATAGGTGACTGGTGATGTAGAATAGGAAGAATTAAAAAGTATTTTCCTTCAATAATATTTTCCTATGGTGGTTTTATTTAGGATGGAGAATAAATTTCTTGAATTGAAGAAAAAAGAAGAATATTTAGTTGTCATGTATGAAGATAACTTCACTCGACTGGTGAGGTATAGTCCAAATATTATTCGGTATCTTGATAGAAAAATCAACATTTTTTACACACCATTGAAGCCAAGGTATCAAACGGGAAATGGCCTTCTATGAATTCAAAAGTTATGAGAAACATGTATAATGTGCTGAGAGGGTAGAAATGGATATTTTTGATAATCTTGAGTACAATGAAAAAAAGGATATGTGATGTCTGGATGGAAAGAGATGTGTAAGGATCAATTAAGTAAATATGATGTTAAGAAATCCTAGTTTCCAGTTTTTGAAAAGATTGGAAAAAGTTACCCTGGGGAATTCCCTACCAAAACAAGGAATATTCTTCTATGTGGTGTGTTAGAAAAAAATCACCTTGATTATATAGAAAATAATCCTATGAATAATCCTCATAAGAATGTTGTTAAGTGTTTTACATGTGGTTAGATGGGTCATTAAGAAAATATCAACCCAAAGAATGATCGAAATGATGAATTGAAGCCGTAAAATCAACAAAAAGGTCTAGTGAGATCCTTTTCGACAATGAAATCAGATGTTAAGCCATCCAATGAAGTGGTTTCAGGTACATTTTTTATTTACTCATATTATTCTAAATTCATCTTTGTGTATGGTCTAAAAATTCTTTTATTTATGAGGAATTTAATTCCAAATTGGAAATACCACCTAACAAAATAAGAGCATAACTTATTGATTAAACACAATGGAAAATTTTACAGAAATAAGAATTTTAATAATCTTAATTTTTTTGTGGGAAGACATTACCCAAAATCCTTGTTGTTTTTTCCTTAGTAGAGTTTGATATCATTATGGGAATGGATTCGATTTATTTTTATGATGCTAGGATTTATTATAGTTCTAAAGAATTTATTATTTATAATGAGTTTTAGATGGTATAAAAAAACAAACCCATATAATTGATAACATAATAGGATGATGAGAAACTATTGAAAGATAGAAGTGAAAGCTATATTTCTCATATTGTTGAAAACAAGGGAACTATTCAAATTAATGATGTACTAGTGGAAAATGAATAACATGATGTTTTTTATAATAAGTTACCTGTTATTTTACCTGATCAGGATGTCGAATTCACAATTAACCCAAATCCTAATGCAAATCCAATTTCCAAACCCCCTTACGGAAAGGATCAAATGGAACAATTAGATTTGACGAATCAGAAGTATAATTTTGTTGATAAATAATTCATTCATCCTAGAACTTCACCATGTGGTGGTCCTATTTTATTAGTTCAAAATAAATAAGTTTCAATGAGACACTTCAAAAAATAAAAGAGCCTTTAATGACATGACTATTAAAAATTTGTTTAATTTTCCACAAATCGATGACTTGTTTGATCCGGTCGATGGAGTTGAGTACTTTTCAGTGATTTTCTTGATATCCGAATACCATCTGTTAATGGTGAAGGAAGAAGACATCGCGAAAATAAATTTTCATATTAGATATGGGCATTATTAATTTTTTGTTATGTTGTTTGGGTTTACAAATTCCCTTGCTCTATTTATGTATTTGATGAATATAATATTTCCACAGTTCATGTATATGTTTTTGGATACAGTTATTGATGATATTCTAGTATTATATATGAATAAATAGGATAATGAAAAAAAATCTACTGGTTGTTTTGAATACACTGCTAGAAAAGAAACTATATGTAAAATTTTGAACGTCTGATTTGTTGTTGTAATTGATTTATTTTCATGGGAACATTGTAAATAAGGATGTAATAACTATTGATCCTTCCAAAATGAAATGAGTAGATGAATGCAAAAGACCAATAAATATTATATAGATTCACAGATTTCGTGGATTATTAAGATATTGCTGATAGGTTGTTAAAAACTATTCATGAGTATATAGACCACTAAAAATAGATAACATGAAAAGGGGTTATATTTGTTTGGTTAGAAGATTGTGATGTTTGTTTTCAAGATCTATAAAATAGATTGGCGAGTTCTCTAATTTTTCCCTTACCTTCCTAATCTTGTGATTTTTTCATCTATAATGATTCATCATTGAAGGTACTTGGTTGTGATTTGATAAATAATGATCAGGTAATTTCTTATTCTTCAAGACAACTAAAACCTCATGAGTTAAATTATCCCACTAATGATTTGGAATTGGAATATGTGATTTTGTTTCTTTAAAAATTTAAAGGCATTATTTATATGGATCCCAATGTCAAATATATACTAAGCATAAATTTATGAATTATATTTCACTCATAAGGAATTAAACATGTGGTATAAAAAAATGCTTGAATTGATAAAATACTTTTATTTTCTGATCAATTAGCATCATAGAAAACAAAACAAAATGGTAGATACCTTGAATCAAAAACATCATGCATCATTAAACATTTTACCATTCAAACATGAATACATGATTGATTATTTGATGAATTTTGGAATAGAAGTTGTCATTGTAAAAAATACCTCTTTTTTGTTTCAGGTTTCAGTGATGTCATCATTTTAAGATTAAACTATGAATGTGTAGAAAGAATACAATGAACTAAAGAAAAAATTAAATTTATTTTAATGGGTCTATTTCCCAATTTAACCTTCATAAAGGTTGTGTTTTTTTATTTTGAAAAAGGTTTCATAATCGTGGTGATTCCCATTTGAAGAAATAATTATTGTGTGATACTCATAGTTCTCCATTTTCAATTCATACTGAATGTATTAATAGGAATGGAGACATTTGGGAGTATTACTGGTGGGATAGGATAAAAAAATTCATAACACATTTTACCATTAAATTTTTGACATGTCTACAGGTTAATGTAGAGTGAAAACTACCATATAAGATGATTTATCCTTTTCTAGTTCCATAGTGTAATTTGGAGAATTTATCCATGGTCTTTATGGTGGGAAAACCAAATACGTCTAAAGGTACCAATGTGATTTAGGAGATTGTTGACCGAATAAATAAATAATAACATTTTCTTCCTATTCAAGATGAAATGTCTTTTGATCAACATTCTCGACTATACCTCAAATAGATTTTTAGGTTACATGGAGTTACTCTATCAGTTGTATTTGATCAGAATTCCATGTTTACATTTAACTTTTGGAACGACCTTTATAAATAATTGGAAATTGAATTAAACTCTAGGACTACTAGTCATCCTTAATCTAATGAACAAACAGATAGAACAATTAAAAATTTGGAGGATATGCTACAAAGTTGTTTAATGGAATACCAAGGAATTTTGGATCAACTTTTATCTTTAGTTGTGTTTTATTATAATAAAAGTATTCATTCCATTATATAGATGGAAATATCTGAGGCATTGTATGGGAAGTGGTGTCGAACTCCATATTTTTTTGTTGAATTAGGGGAATGGAAGATATTCAAAAATTACTAAAGTAATTGGATAAGAAAGTGAATGTTATTCGAAAACACATGAGGACAACCCATAGTAGGAAGAATAGTTATGCATACAACAAGAGGAATGACTTTTACTTCAAGGTAGGTGATCATTTTTTCTTAGAATATCACTGTGGAAAAGTGTTATATGTTTTAGTAATAACAGAATGCAAAGTACATGGTTCATGGGACCTTATGAAATCCTGAATAAAGTTGGACCACTCACATACAGAGCGTATTTGGATCGATGTTTATCTTAGCTTCCAAATTTTTTCATGTATTGATTTTAAAAATTATTATTCAGAATCATCTAATGTATTGAGTATAGTGGTAGTTTAGTTGGAGGATAACCTTTCTTATGAAGAGAAACCAGTTCAGATTTTTGATCAAAGGGTACAAGTATTATGGAATAAATTAATCCACCAGGTAATAGTTTTTTGGAGAAACCGCATGGTTAAAGAAGCAACATGGGAATCTGAAAATGCTATGTGGGAAAGCTACCATAACTTGTTTAATAATTAAATAAATTAATTAAAAATTACAAGGACCCAATTTCTATAATTTAGGGAGAATGTGACACCAGAATGTTTTACAAATAAATGAACTACATGAAATACTATGACTCTATGAAACAAAACATTGTTTTAAGGAGACAGTTATAAATTATCTGTTAAAATATATATTTTTTGCTTCTATGTCTTGAATTTTAGAAAACGGTCATCTACAATTATGATCAGTAAGTTATTTGGAGTTTTATGAAACCAACATTCTTTTTGGTGAATAGTAACATGACCTTATGAATATTAATATTACCACAAATTATAGTAAATTTTATTATTAATTTAAATTATTAAGGCTTTATGATAATGTCATCTTGATTAAAATTTTAAGGTGATATAAAAAGATTTATCATTTTAATATTATAAATTACAGAAAAATTTATGATTTTATTTAAAAAATAAATTTATAAATTTTAGAAAATTATTTTCATAAAATAGATTTTATTTTTGAATTTTACACATTGAAATATTTATAGGGTTAATTTTTTTAATTTTTCCAAAACGGGTGATTACTTATGAATAATGATATAAGGGAAATACTGTTATTTAAAATTAATAATTAAGAACACTATTTTTCACATCTTGGAAGATGTAATCCCATTTCATTTGTACTGACATGATCTATTTACTATTTTTATCACATTAATGAAGACTTTTTATAGTCTTGGCCAATAATATTAAAATAATGATTATTATAATGTAAAATCCCTTCTCTCATCCACTATAAATACCACCTTCATTACCCACTTCCTATCACACCTCTCAATCCATAATCATTGTCTATGTTCTTTCTAATAACCAACCCAAGTAGAATACCCACGTCGAAGAATTGATGGCCTTTTGAAAATTCCAAAACCATAGGCCTTAAAAAGGATCTCAAGGAGAAGAGATAAATAGGTAAGAATCCTCTTTAATTTTCAAGTGCTTTCATTTAAATTACATTCTTTTCTCATACTATTCTCCACTCCCTATATCCAGAAGGTATGAAATCTATAGAATGTTATATATTCTTTATGTTATCATGTTCATGTAAAATTTTCATCATCTTTCATACTCTCCTCTTCCTCTTATTCTAGAGAAAATAAAATCATCGTTCATGATGTGTCATTTAAAAAAATTGTCGAGTATGTTCTTTCAAGTTACATTAATTCCATAAAATATATTCCTAAAACCATTTTAATGGTTTAAATGGAATTTAATGTGTATTATAAAACCTTTTTTTCTAGAATGAACATCTCTGCATGAAATTAAAATATTTGATGAAACATGTTCATGATTATCGAGAAACCAAAAAATAATGATCTAATCAAATATCATTAATGTTTTATCTAATGATTAATCATCATATATGATAACAAACTAATATATGGTATCACAATATATTCTGGAATCATATGATTACCATTTCATTCCACTTCTTTAATTTCATTTTCATACAATAATAAAATCAAATACAAATCGGCCTAGTAAATCATGTAATGAACGTAGAGGAAACAATGAAATGAATAAAATAATAACAATTAAATGGTAAAATGTTATATTGAAATGATAATATAATGTTTTATAAACATGAAAATATTTTTATAACATACTAATAACATTTATTAATCATTATTCAATAGTTTTAAACTTGTTTGATGTAAGACAAACTTGATGTAAGGTAATTCTTAACCAAATTTTCATTCATTGGGTTAACCTTATACTACATTATTTATGTGGTATTAAAATTCTTTAGAGATAAATTTTTTTTATATTATGTTTAATAATCATTATTTATAGTTTATATTAATATTCAATCAACTATATTTTTTCTAACTTCAATTATAATATATTTTCACGGGGACTTTGTTTCAAATTATTTTTTTAATATTCTAGTTTTCCAAATTCAAAAACATTGATTTTATAAAATTATTCATGTTGTATGATTAGTTTATGGTTCTTTTGAAATGTTTATTATAATATGTGATACCTATATATCCCTCCAATGTATTGGGTATGCGTAGTTTGGAGGTCGGCCATATGGTTAATCCATGTGTAATTATGATGATTACACAGTAAGGTAGTCTTGATGGTTACATTATAAGATTGTCGTGAGGGTTAAAAATTATAAGGTACAAAAGATGCTTACATTATTATTTATGTAATTTCTCCAATATATAAGTATTGTTATATTTATGATCTTTTTTGATTTTGTGGAAATATTTTTGAAACGTCATGTTTCAAAAAGTAATGATAAATAGGTGTCATGTATTTCATTTTGAAAATGATTCCATACATTTACAAGTATTCCTGGAATAATGTTTTCTTTTTAAACATTTTATATCCCTTATTAATCTTTTTGTGCTCACACAATGTTTTTAAATTATTTTCAAATGTTATATTTATGTTAATGACATATAAGGAACCCATGTTCAATGTTTTGAATATTTGATAGAGAAATCACGTTTTATGTAAAATGCTTTATATTTTAGGAGAAATGGATAATGTTTTTGTGGTATCTACTCTATATAAATGTTGAATGTTATGTATGTATTATAATTTATTTATATAAAAATAAAAACATGAAAAGATCCTTAATATGATAGGATGTGAGTTCTTGACTAAACTTCAAGATTATGTCATATAATATGGTCAGGTCCTTATACAATAGCCCCTCTACAAAATTTGAAGTCACAATATCTATGTAAGGGATCCTTTCATTATCCTATTTAGTAAATGTTTTTATGGTTTTTCCTTATATTTCATCCTCCTAATGTTGATATAATTCTTTACATCTCCTTATTAATTTCATTTTTCTCTCTATGTTAAGAGAAACCCCTTTTCCCACTATATATCATATTTTATGAATTTTTATGTTAAGAAATAATTCTCCAATAGGTTTACTATGACATTATATGCAAAAAAATTAGTTAGTGAATACCATACACATTTAATTTCATTTATGTTCACGTTTATAAAATTATAATTATTTTATATGGGACTTACATGGTCTAATACAACAATCTGTTGACTTTAAAAAAATAAAATGATTGATATAGTAATGTTGTTTGAACTATGTGGCACACTTAAGCATGATAATGAATTGAAAGTTATTGGTGTGCTCTAAATTATATACTGGTCCAATTCATTTTTAAAGGATTTAGTCTCATGAGATGTCATGAAAGGGACTAAGGATTGAACTTAATCAATCATGTGACATTATCAATCAGGATTTCATGGTAGTTACCCCTGACCTATGTTAATGATGTTGTTTTAAGTTGTGTCACCATTTCACATGTTTCCATAATTATTTGAATTCTCTATAATGTCTCATTTTCTATGTTTATGATTATTAATCCTTTTGGATATTCCAATTGTATAACATGCATTAGACTCTTCTTGATATTTCAATTTTATTACCCTAATATGATTTTTGGAACGCCCCTTCATTATGTATGTCCCCATGTTATCTCTTTCATATTTATGTATGATGGAACATTATGATAATGTAAATTTTGTTTTCAATAATGATTATTTATTCCACAATTTATGTTTTACAATTCATATAATTACAAATAAAACTAATATCCTCGATATTTTGGCTTGTATTAGGTGTAATATTATGTAATAAATAATGTATTAATGTGACATATGAGAAGATATTTCATGATATTCTCATTTTATCACCCTATACTCTAATGTTATATAAAATTTTATTTGATAAAAATGATAAGTGTATGGTTCCATATATAGTGGACTACAACTAATAACTACCAAATATCTCCAAAGGTTATTACACATTATCAGTAGGAATTTACCTCCATCACATGTGGTATGCATTTCCACATCAAAACCAAGGATGGAGAGTCGATATTATCCATATTCTCACATGATATATTTATCAAGGATCAGATTCAATAATTTACTTTAATACTAAATATGACACCCCACACCCAAACACTTGAATTGGGTGATAAGAACATAATATTTACATATTAGCAATTAATCCAACTATTACAAACCACATATTAAAATTTGAAATAAATTACAATAAATGGGGTTTAAATTTAATATATTTTCAGAATAATATTTTTATAGTTTTATAAAATAAATAAAAAATGATTAAAAAATTTGGAAACATCCACAATGTTTTCATTTTATCCCATGTAATTTTGTTCTTAAATGTACACCCATGTTCTAATAATTACAATATTATTTTAAGATGTTTCATAATTTAAAAATTATGGACCTTGGTATAGTTCTGAATCATCATTAAATTCATAGAGTTTTTTTATTCATATAATGATATAAAAAAATTGAATCTAGTTATTTCATTTAATTGTTTGAAAATAGCTGAAAAAGATTTCATATTGTTTATAAAAAACTTTTGAGTGCATAAATAAAATATATTCACATGAAAATTAATTTTTTTCACAAATAAAATAATTTTAACCCATTTTAAATCATAACAAACACATAAAGGGATCATGTGAAATAACTCATCTCATGGAAACATTTCATTGAAAAAGAACCATCCACCTTAAAATGTTCATTAAAAATCCTTACATCATCCACTAAAACATTTTACAAATAATAACATGGAAGAATAAAATAGGTTTCATGGTGCATAATACTTATAATCCATGGCCACTCACATATAACCAGTGATATAACAACTAATTATAAATTAATTATCATTGTGTATCCTGCTCGGCTATCTCCCTCATTTTTCATGACTTCATACTTAATCACTATATAAGGACTTAAAAATATATATATATATATATGGAACGCCCATTATCATGAGAGATATATGTATCATAACATACATCATAAAATCTAATTTATACAATAAAAGATTAAAAATATATAAGATTTCATTTTTTTCATATGAAACCCTTGAAATTTTTTTTGAAACCACATGTAAAAGAGTATTCCATATTGACATAAACATAAACATAAACATATTATTATTTTAAAACAATTTTAAAACAAAAACCAATAAAAATTTAGGATGAATATTATATATATTTAAAAATCATTAAAAAATATATATGAAGATTTATTATGATCAATGTAGAAGATAGTGTGGAATTTTTTTCATGTTTTATATGTTAGAAAAATATTCCCTTAACACTTTTCATATAGAATGAAAAAAATAATTGTTAAAAAAATAGTAAAGAAACACCATTAAAAAAATTCATTAAAAAATTATGATTTTGATAAAAACTACCATTTATAATCCTAAAGTTTTAAATAATAATAATCATGAATGATTTAAAATTACATATAAATAGGTGGAATAAATTTTAAAAAATCTAAAATCATTTTAAATAAAAATAATTATTGATGTAGTACAACATCAATAAAAAAAATATTGAATGAGAAAATATGAAAATGAAATTTTATCCACTTGAATTTTGGTACATGATTTATAAATTATTTCAATGTAGTAGTGTATTCACCACACCTAAGAAAATATGTGGTGAATATAGAAAGAGACACAAAGAAAGAAAATTGAAATGATAAATCCCATACCATAATTCTCATCTTGATTCATATGTTCTGTAACTCAAAAATAATAAAAATTATTATTTAATTAATTTGTTAAAAAAATAATTGTCACGTCATCGTTATTATTCCTTTTGTTTCATTTATTTCCATTACATATTTATTTACATTGTATGTCAAGATTATGCTTGATGCATTAATGTCATTAGATCATAATGTCAAAATAGCATCAGTTCCATGAGCATGATCCAAGGGGATATAGTTATATTATCTATAGAATTAGAAATTTTTTATAATTATTTTTTTAGATATTTATTATATTTTTCGAAGCATTCATATATAGTTTTTATGAAAATAAAATCCCATAATTTCCGGGATACTGTAGTTTGTACATAACATTGAATGACATTTGATATTATCTATTTCATCAAAAATTTAATAATATTGTTTAAATATTGAAATTATAGAATCTCTATAACACTATAGATATCGTATTTATCCATTAAATATTTCATTATGACAAAAAATGATGAAAGATAAAAAATGACATCATTTTTTGGAGGTCGTTGCCAAGATGTTTGCATGAGAGATTTTAGAATTTTATAGCTAATTAAATGGTATAAAATTACATGATAAATTATCTCATCATAATAATAATTTAATAAATATAAATAATATTTAATAATTCCAACTTTATAAACATTATAGGTGGTATTGATCTAAGAAACACATCTTTTCATAGTGGTGGGTGTCCAAATGAACACAGTAGAAACTTTTCCATAACCCATTGGATGTATAGAAGGTAGAAAACAGATATTAAAAAATCATAATAGAATATAACTATATTAGATATAATATTATAATTTATTGAGGATGGTAAGAATAAATTTTAATGAGGTAGAAAAGTAAATAAACACGGGATAATATAGTTAAGGCATATACCTCTTCCTTTGATATATTCCTATGGATTACACCATAACTATTTTATGATTGGTCTCTTCGAATAATGATGACCTCAACAAACGTAGCTGTTATTTGGAATGTTAACTCGGTAGGTTTTTTTAAAAAAGTTCCATCAAATAGTGCATTTATTGTAGTATATGAATTTCAATTTTATAACTTCTAGGAGTGAAACCAGTCTGAATAATATGAAATATAAAATAATATAATGTAACACTAATGGAAATGTAAAAATAAATAAATAAATTTTCAATTATAATATTATTTATTGCTAATTCCCCTCAAAAAATCAATTGTAGATTTATATTTTGTATTTTTGAATTCATAAACCATTGTTTGAAACCTTTGTTAACTATATATTCCCCTAACAAGGTGAAAAAATTACATAGGTAATTAATTTATATTACCTTAAATTAAAATATAAATTATTACAAAATTTGGAACTTCTATTTCAATATACTCAATCAATATTATATGATTGATTTTTTATAATTTTTAGGAATTTTTTAATACAACATCAAAAAATAGAATGGAAACCACATTATATAAAAATAATTAATTTAATATTAAAAAATATTGTAATCTTAAAATATTATTTTTATAAATTCTCATAATTTTAATTTTATTTTTACATAAAATTTATTTTAAATGAAATTTAGAAGATTCCAAAAATCAATTGAACCTTCCTTACAAAAATTTAAATTCAATTATTAAACAATTGTTTCTAATTATAATAAAATATAACTTAATATCCAAAAGGTCAAAAAGGGGAATAAAACATAAGAAAAAACATCTAAAAATTATTTCTGTTACCCAATTAAAACATATTTATTTTTTTAACATTTTTATGATTTTTTAAATATCTCTGACAAAAATATTATATTAGAAAAGATACAGAATTCCTAAAAATGTTTTTTTTCAAATATTAACTATAAAATCAACCATTTCATAAATATTAAAAAAATCACCCATAGATAATTTTCATGTGATAAATGATTAAAATATTTTTATTTTATAAATATTAATTTATATATGATGTGTGATATTTTTCAAATATACACATATGAAAAAAGTAAAAACATGTCTAGAAAATTTGTATTTTAAAAGAATATATTGAATTTAATTTCATTTCTGGGCCTATAAAAACAATTAAATTGTAATTAATTTATTTAATTGATTATATTATCTTCATATTTCTTAATATAATTAACTAATTGTGACCAATTTAATTTATTAATATAAAAATAATGTACAAATTTAAAAAACTACAATAAAAAATATTTTACCAAGAAAATGATTTATATTCATTTTTAACACATTGATAATCTTTTTATGAATGAATATAAATATATTTTAATTTATAATAAATATTTTTTGAATAAATTTTACCCAAAAATATTATTTTAGTTTCTTTTTGTTGAAATATATATTTATAATGGCCTACCAATTTTATTAAAATATATCCCTTGTAAACTCTAACTATTCATAATGTTTTATAATTTGATTATTAAAATTAAAAAATGACTAAATATTTCATAGTAATTAATCAAAAAAATTTATTAAGAAATATATTCCACAAATATTTCGTTATGAATTTACTCTTATTTATACCTCCTAGTCCAATGACTATGTTATAGAGGTCCTATATAAACTATCTTATTGTAATTTTTTAAACTTGATGTTTTTTATTGTACATAAAATAAAGTGTTAAATTTATTTCAAGTAATGTAATATAAAATATGAGGGTGATTCATGTTTTTTAATTATCACATTCTAATGAAATGAGTTTAATTTTTGTAATATTATTTTTAATCCTTTAAAATTTTATGAAATGGATAGATAATGTAGAAAATGTATTTTTCATTTGATTTCAGGATCTCACAACTAACAATGGATTTGAATATCATTAAAATGAAGTTAAATAGAACTGTTACATAAAAGTTAGTAATATATAAAATACTATTTTTAAAACTACACAACTGAATGGATTTTCCAAATACATGATTATGACCATATTAGAATGTTTGAGATATGTGTTTACCTTTTTTGTTTTCCTTATTCCACATGGGATGAGGCAACAAACATTACATTATTTATGAAAAATCATTTTCTTAATTCATTTAATACTTTTAAAACACATAAACATATATACATATGAATTCCTTCAAGTCTTTAACACTTTAGAAATCATTTATCAAAAATATGTTTTCTTAGTAAGAATGAAAAGCTATATCTTAGGATTGTGATTTTTATTTTTGGATATTTTCTAAGGGTTCTAAAAGTTAGAAATTTTGGAAAATAAAAAATTGACATCACAAATGAATCATTGTATATGGTGTTGTATTCTATAAGTCGATTCTATATAAATGTAATATTGATCACTATATTAATGAAAAAAACCCTAAGAATTGGGTTTTAAGGATAGTTTAGAGTCTCAAGATCAATATAAACATGATATTGTTTCCATCAATGGTTTGCATAAGATGTTACTATTTCAAAATCATAATCTCACTAATAATTATAGTTAGGTGATGATCTTAGCATGTACCAATTGACTCTTGATAGAACCAAAATTACTATTACCCTACCTTCTCATTTTAATGGTTGAAATGTGGATCCATATGATAATTAATATTTCCCAATATGTAAATTGTGTTGAGTGACACAAATAGTAGAAAGATAATAATTATAATGGATCCAATTAATTTCTATCTTCCATAAAATATGAGATGACGTACAATATTATGAATAAATCATCAACTTTCATGACCATACTAGAAATTTGAGAATCTATTTATTTCCAATAGATCATTAAAAGGATGTAGGAAATCATTGGGGGTTAAAAATAAAAAAAAATTATTGGTAATCTATAACATATTTTTTATGAGTGAGTGAAAGTACTATAATGATAAGTTTTATGTTTTTAATAACTAATTTATACAAATTATAATTTTTTTGATAATAAAAGTTTTCATATAATATTTTGTTTACATAACTAGATATTATAATGTAAAAGTAGATAAATGAATTCATATGAAGCCTCTAAATAGATTTTAAAAATATTTTATAATGAATCAAATATTTCTTTTAAAAATGTTCATGTGTGTTGTCAATAAGAATTAATGATAATGGTAACAAAATATTGATTCATTTATGATTTATAATGGTTTTAATATAATTAAATTTCATTCATGTATCACCTTCAGTCTTAAGAATCCTGATATTTTATTAATTAATTTTAAATTTTTAAGTAATTATTGTTATATATTTATACATATGTATGTAATTTAATGGGATTAGTCATTTAAAATTCCATTAAATTTTTCAATTTCAAATGAGAGACATGGGTAATTTTAAACTATTTTTGGATATAAAATTAACCTGGAATAGAATCAATAGAACATCTTTTTTATAAAAAATTTATCATATTAAGAATATTTGGAAAAAGTACCTACTGATCGCATTTAAATAGTTTTAGAACCTTGGGATAGTTCTTTATGCTATCTATATTTTAGTTCATTATTAATTAATACAATGTTTGTTTTTAGAATAATACTTTTTATACTATTATAGATCAAGTATTGTGAATAAAATATTTGGACTATGATTTATATGATCATTTCATTGTGTAATATAGTAAGGTATATAGATAACTATAGAATCCATACAATAATTATGAATAATTTATCAAGAACTATGATGTAATGAAATTGATTTTTTTCATTTGAAATGGAAATAATTATAGTTATAAGGATGAAAATGTTGTACATGTGGATTATGATTATATTTGTAATATAGAAACATGTTAATCTACTATAGGGTTTCTTTTTTATTTTAATTTTGGGATAGAATTTTGGAAATGTAATTTATAGTCACTATATTATCTTTTAATAAATGAGTATAGAGATAGATAATCAAAAAAATCCAATAAAATCTATTGAGTAAATATGTGTAATAAATAGGTTTTATTTATATAGAGCTATTTTATTTTTAAAATATTATATTTAATATTTCAATAATTTGTTTAATAAATATATTCCCATTATATAATAAGGAATATACACTTTGTTATTCCCTTTTTAGGGAATTTATAGAATCTAGGATGGTGTGTATCGTAATGAGTTACACTAAAACTAATTTGACTGAAAATTTTACTAATTTTGCGTCTTTTTAGTATTTAATCATTGATTTTAATTACTGAACTTATTCTAGTGAAATAATATTTTATGAAATCAAAAAATCTGTAAAATTACCATTGTAATATTATGTTTGAGAATTGTGATTTTAGTTACTAATAAATTATTGATTTTTTTGTAATAAAATTAATATTGACATTAATGTTACTGATGATTCATTATATATATACATATTTGACTTCTTATGTATGGATTGCATCATCATGAATTAAAATTGTAAAAAACAAATATTTATAAAGGCTTTTATTTCTCCCTAATATTATATTTATATTCATACATGTGTTTTTCTTTTATTGGGATGAATTGAAGCCATTGATTAAAAATGACTATATAGAACCACTATAGTTTTAGTATATTTATTTTATATTTACCAAACCTATAATAATTATAATTTTATAATTTTCTCATATTCATTACCTATTTTGATTTTTTAATATGTCATCAAATTGAACTGTGCTTGTTTTTTGAATAGACAAAATAATTTAGGTCATCCTCACATCCTCTATCATGTTTCCACTTTAACAACTAATATTAATTTCTACAGGTATTAAGAATTCTCTAATACTCCATCCTTTAATATTAAACTAGAAAATTGAATTCATTATAAATTTTATTATTTGATTTATCATACAATTTAATTAAATATGTAATTTATATGTCATGGAAATTCTAAATTTATTCATTTAAAGTAAATATAGTATTTTTATTAAAAAATCTTGTATATACGATATTTTAATTTAATATTTTGTTAAACAATTATAATAATGGTGGGATACATATTTTCTATGATGAAAACAATCTATATTATAAATATTTATGGAGATATTGGGCTCTAAAGTCAATTGAGGAAAATATTTTAAAATTATGACTTCTAAATAATCATTCCATACCATTTTCATCAATTTTTATAATTGTGTATAATTATGATAGATATATATGAATAAAACCAATGATATTGTTCTACTAGAATATTGACTAGATTTTTTATTTGGATAGTATATTGTTTATCATAATGATTTAGATTATATCACACGTTATTTTCAATCGTTAAATTATAATTATCGACCCATGGATCTTTTAAGAATATAAATAAGTGATATTAATCTTTGGGGAGGTAGGGTAATTTACATGGATGTTGGGGAATAAATGGGATTGTAAGATTAGATAATTTTATATTTTTTTCTTACTCAAATTTCACACTGAGAATGATGGGTGACTAACTTGATGTAGGGGATTGGAGGAAAAATAAATTATATTCCTAAATTTATTACTATTATTTTTAATATTTTTTTATAGAGGGAGATGTTATTGTTATTATTTTATATGTTGATCATCTTAAAAAATATAAAATGACAATATAAATCACTATATTATCTGAAAACCCAAAACTTCATTCAATTTTTATGGAATTATTTTTATGTGAGTGTTTTGTGTGTTTAAAGGATGAAATAACTTATAATTTATCAAAGTAATTAAATGAGTGACACCCTTGATTGGGGTATGTTCATTGATAATTTCTATCAGAGAGGTATATTATTGGTGATCCAAAGATATTTACATACAATGATAAATGTTATTTATCTCACTCCATATTTCACTAGATGGTTAAAATATTAAAAGTAAAATTCAACATGTATATAGAGATGAAAAAAGTATTAATTGTGATCAACACCCTCTGTACATAACCCCAGTGAGTTTTCCAAACTATATATGTCATAATTAACCATTAGGTATATATGCCCATGAAAATCCCAAGACCATAGTCACATATGAAATGATAATCATAGTAAAATTCCAATCTATGATAAAAATTAGAGAGAATGACTTTCTCGTGGTAACTTCTTCACCCATGGTCCTTATATATCCTATAAATAATACCATGAGTCTCCATATTTATTTAATCTAGTATATAAAGAAACAACATGAAGATTTTCATTCCCATCCTTTTATCCCATGTCCTCCGAAACCTCATGTTGGTTTTCATGATTAAAAAATAAATGTAATTTAAAAATATTAATATGATTAAAGATCTCAATGGAATATAATAGAAATGTATTATTCATAGTGAATCCACCATCAAAAAAAATCTAGGGGAAGGAAACCTTATGGCTCATAAAATGAGAATGAATCATTTAAGAACACCTTAATATACCCTTTAAGATTAGGGGAAATCATTACGGAAGTTTGATTTCCAAAGACATTATTTTATAATGAAATAAACACATGTTCACATGAATTTAACATTTTTTAGGTAACTCTATGTTTTCCCAAGTAACACCAAGTTGAGGTGACATAATGATCACCTTTGTATAAACCTAGTAATTTTCATGCTATCTTTTTAGGTATCCCCTAGAGGATGTTCTCTTCAAATAACCCATTAATCACCTACGTGAAGAACCCTATGATCCTTCTCACATATCAACTATTAAATGGAACCGGTCCCCTTGGTACTCCCTTCTAATGGAAACAAAATTAAATCCTTCACCAAGGCCTCTAATCATGTATGATATATCATTAAGAAAATACAATGTATCATTTACATCATTCTATCCAATGGTAATGGAACTACCATATTTAACCACCACAATTGGTGGGGGATTCATAATTATTGATATCATGAATTCTTGCAGTAAGGAGGGACTGAGACATTGAATTAGTGCCATATAAATTACATTTTTAGTCAGCGAAGGAATTACATTCATTTCCCATTAGTGAGGGACTATATTACATCATTATCTCTTTTTCTATGAGATTATGAATTAGGTGTCCCTAATAGATTAATACCTTAGTATTTCATATAAGATATATCCAACCTTCAGCACTCCCACCCTCACCCAATAGATGATGAATGATATTTTTTGATGTTTTAGATATTATAATTCATCTTGTATCTCACACATATCATGAATAATGTTCTATTAGAGGGAAATGGTGTTCATGTCACTAGAATAATGAAATATCTTCAAATTTCAATCATACTCTATATAATCACCAATTACATTATCAAACTATCAAAGTGATATATTACTCATGGAGAACAAAATATTCCGCATTCATATGTTTATTTCATAATAGTTCCATACATCATGGTAATTGATTCATTTACTCTTAGGATATGTAGGACTCATCAGGAGATTCAAAACTATAACCCTTAATACAACATTTTCATTATCGATATATATAACTTATAAGATGATGGAACCACCTGGGAGGTTATGTCCTTTTTAGTCTTGTTTATGTCATTCCCCTAATCCATATTCATAGTGATATTCAACTTTTTAAATATCCATATTCAATATCATACTAACCATAATTTACCTATCATACTTAATACAAAAAAAATTATTTATAGAAATCATTCTCATAGACATCCTTATTTTTGGAAAATAAGTAAAAGGTTTTGTCCATCTCAGATGACCCTAAATTTTATGACATATTATGTTATGTGAAACTAAAATATAAGGGTTTAAATTACCTTATGTGGATATATTTTAAGACACTCTCATGTGTAGGATTCTGGATCCAATACTCTAACTACATCCATAGATATAAATAAACACCAAATCACCCACTCATCTATTGTTAAAACATGATCCATAAAAAAAATAATTATATATTTAAAAATAGTTGATAAGGAAAATATCTATTATATACAGGTTTATATATCATGGGAGAACCTAATATACATATGGATGGTTCCATTTATGGAGAATCATTTCTATATACTTATAGATACCCTTTCATAAATTTTTGATTGATAGAAAATAAAAAGGGTGATAAATTTAACTTAATGGTTTATAAAATATTCAGGAATATGAATTAACTCTATGAAGTAGAATTGGATTAGGAAATATTATTCCAAAAGGGTTTTATGGTCTCAAAAAACCTACCTCGTGATCAATCCCTATCCCAAAAACTATTCTATAAAATATTCTGTGATTTATAGGAATTTGAAAGAAGGCCTATGTCATGGATACGATAAGCATTGGTTTTTTATAGTTTCATGTATAAAATTTGATTGTAAACCTACCGAAATGGATTGAATAAGAAATAGGGAGCCAAAAAAAATTATTTTCAAATCAAACTCAACACTCCATTATTAGGTTTCCATCCCCGTGATGATCCATAAGAATAAATAAGGGTGAATCTGATGTGAATCCTTTTATTTCTGAAAATAAATTTTTCCTACACATTCTAGGACCCTTTTGTCACCACCACAAAATTATTGTGATATAAGAATAGATCATTTAGATTTTATGTTGAAAAATAATTCATTTTTTATGATTATTTGAAGATAGTTATTTTTTTGTGTATTCTATTTTAATATTAAGACATTTTTTAAAAAACTCTCATCAATCCAAATGTAATCCTACCAACTAAAACACACATAATCATTGATTATCACACAATTTAGGTTTTCATTTATACAGAAGACACTATTATAGACCCGACATCATATATGAAAGGTATCAAGTACACTGGAATGAGAGCACCAACCAAATATTTCTATCCCATACATGGAGTCGTCACATGAATTTCTCCGAGTTAGGAAGTCCCCCTTACTATCCTCCTTTCAATCGATGGGTGGAAGGAAGTGTAAAACTTCATACACTAGTTAAAATTGTTTTTATATTCATTCCCTGGAATTAAATAATAATTTCCTCCCTTTCTATATTAAGGAATACCCTTATTTCTGTCAGGGCTTCACACCACTCTCCTAGAGCTACCATGAAGGGAACTTTCCAAAAAACATTACCAATAATGGCACACAACATAAATTTCACATCATGATGACGATATATCAATTTTGGATATAGATCATATCATTTGGACCTGAGTTCCATGGATATCCAATTATGTTTAAAAAATCATTCAACGGGGAATATGATCACATCCCCACTCCAACAAGATAAGAACACTAATAGAAAAATGAGATTAACAATGAGTTTCGGCATATACCTTATCAAATCCATCATCTATTCCAATATATTTTTTTCAGAATCCTAATAAATTATACAATACTAATTCAAAAAATATGGGATATCCATTTTTATTACCTCAAGACTGATTAATTTTTGAATATATCAATAATAAATAGTGGAGAAAATTAGGGGTATATATCTTATCCAACTACTAAATGTGAATTCATCCCCGTCTCATCCCTCGAAGTCACCCAATATATCATGGAGATGATGGAAGGACATGTATGTATCCCATTCCATATAATAAAAACCAATCCAGATATAATGACTATAGTAGTAGTGGATAATAATCCAGAACACAACCCCTACTCTATAATTGGAGTGACCCTTCATAATAATATGATGGAACGTTTGGAGAAATTTATTATTCAGATACTCTTCTAAGAGGGTCATAGGAATTATCCCATTAAAAATAAACATCATAATCATTCGTATACACCAATCCAACTGAATAACATCATTCCATTCCAATATTCACCATTGGTAAAGTATATGTCAATATCAAGACACAATAATAACGTTGGAAAATTATAACATTGACATGGGAGTCTCTCTACAGTTATTTTAAGCTGGAATATCATTGTCCAAAACAAGTGACATGATACTCCAAAATTAGTGTCTCCAAGATGAAGTCCCTGTAATGGAAATTTTTCCATCAGTAGTAACACCATAACCCTACATTACATAATGGTAGTGTTTCTGAGTTCATAAAAATTTGATCACTGGTGACCTAAGATCCTAGAAATATTTTTCTAAATTATGGTTGTATAAAGTTAACATATGAAGGTAATCATTGAAACTTTTATACAAGTATGTCTATAGGTACTCCATAAGATATTTACTAGGAATTCATCTTCATTTTTATGATTTTATCGATCATGAGAACACATATATTGGTAATACTGTTGAAACTATCCATATGGTTTAATGATAAAATGGAAATAATTTCATCCCCTTTATATTTTACAACTTGTAGTTCCACCCATGGGTATAAAATATATATTTATCCTCCATAGACATATTTTAATGCAAAATTGTAGTCTTCAAAATTATTTAATTCACTGTGACGTTCCTCCAAACAGGTATATATATTTTAAAAAATAAAGACCTCCCAAATAAAATAATTTGTGAGGAATAAGACATATCATGAAACCAATGGAATGGTGATTTCATCCACTAATGATGTCTTATCAGTGACATGTGGTATACATTATCAACTATAAGATAACCAATGGAAACTACCACACTTTGATCCAACATTGGCTCATATACCTTCCATCATAATGGATGATAATTATATCAACAATTATCTCTATAATAATGGAGTATGGAAAATTCCACTACAAACATATTAGTGGGATGTATCGATCATGTTGGATGAAGATAATACTTTTGTGATAATGTGAAAATTAGATGTTGAGAAAAAATGGATCATGTTTTGAAAATTTTATATAGCTCAATGTTTCATTCTAGTTATGTTATTATTTTAATTCATGAATTAAATTTCTCATAAACATAATGATTACTCTTTATCACCAGAAACATAACTCATTCCTTACAATGTTTATACAAATAAAGACAAATATATAAAATAAATTATTCTATAAAATTAATTGGCATCCCTTACTGAAGCACGAAGCCTAAAATAAAAAGATCAGAATGAAATTCCAGAATTTGAATACCACACAACATTGTGTAAGCTTTATTACTTGATTTATGAAACCCCCTACCAAATTTATATTAGTTGGTAATGTGAAAATGTGGTGTTTAATTTCCCCCACGCCCGTTTTATGAAAATCCTAAAAAAATGGCAACATGTATTTTCATTTAACTAAGATGAATCTCTTAGGTGATATCTACATATGAAAGACAGATTTTTCAATAATATCAATCCTTGTTGAAATCTCAGAAGTGTCGAGCATGAATAAAGATATTCATTGACAAAATCTTTCCTAAAGCATCAAAAATAAATATTATAATTCTTTATTCAGGGATACTCATCACTGGGTAGCACTAATATCTTTAGAAGAAAATGTCTCATGTACAAACTGTGCAGTGATGTAAGATCATTCATTCAAAATGATACAGTAGATCAAGAGATAAGAAACAATAATTATAATTATAGTAATATGGGGGATGCTGATATATTTACCACAATAGCCTCCTTCAATACTGTTAAATCTAGTTCAATGTGATCTAAAAGTGGATTATGTTGAACCCCAGTTGCTAGGTCTAGGGGAATTTTTCCCTGACCTCCACCTAGACAAAAATATGGTCTTTCCATTTTGGTGGATAACTGCACTATAGACCATCCCCACCTATCCCATCAGAAAACCTCTCTTCCTAGTTAGAGATGCATGCCAATAAATTATTTGAGATTCCCTTTCAGTCACCCTTTTCCATGTGTCTATATGGGAAACATCAAAGGTAAGGATGAGACCCATAGTTGAAGGAAATTAATATATCTAAGCTGAAACTAATCCTAAATATCACTTATATATTAGAGGATATTTCTAGGGAAACCATTGGTCATGTAATTCTATTAAATGTGAAACACCTTTAAGCCATTATGTATAAGTAAATATCATTAACATCAAATTTGAAAATTCTATATAACAATAACCTGATTTTGATGAACAATAAATGAATTTTTCTTGTTGAACTTTTTTATGTGAATATCAATGAAAATTTATTGAAAACTAGACAGTAAAAGACCACAAAAAAATATTATGGGCATCAAAATGTACATATTTTTCACCATTAATAATAACTTTTGATTGAAATGGTAAATTTCATCGATACATACCATCCATTACCATAAATAATTGGACCATATATATTATAGTATTGGTAAGAAAAATTATTGAAATGATGAGTCAAATAAATTTAATAAAGAACTACAAAGAGGTAAAATACCCACTAGATATTTTCAAAAAAAAATTGTTACCTCACATTCCCAAATACAGCCCCTTAGCATGAAGGACTCATCATACTAGTGTGATTATAGGTAGAAAATATACTCAACATTTTATCAAAAGCAACAAAATATTTGGATCCAATGTTTTTGGTAAATTTGAAATTGCCTCCATTTTAGAGAAAACTAGTACCCAATTAGAAAAGTAACCACATGATAGACCCTATATTGTAATAACTATGGGTACATGAAAAGTATCCATATATGAATCAAACCCCCCACCATGTACAATTTGACACTCAACCATCAATCCACATAATTTCATTGAAACCACTAATTTATTAGATTCCTATTTGGATGTAATTTAATGATTACATTAACTAGTAACAGTGTAAGGGAACAATGATTGCGTAGATGTGACCCTTCCCCCACTAAATTTTAGGTATCTAATCTTTTTGAAATTCAGTGGTTCATGGGATTTGGAAGTGAATTTGAAAGTATTTTTCCTCAGCATGATCCTATGATGGAAACTCAATAGGATTAAAATGTATCCAAAATCACGTGCTTTATGATGACCTTTGAATGACAGTAAATTTTTTGGTTTACCATTATACTAGAATGTTTAATCAGATTGTGAGAATATATTGACCAATAGTTTCTCTTTAAATGCATCCCAAAACTGCAGAAGACATCATTCATTGACCTCTAAAATTAAAAATAGTGATTGAATGGAATATCCTATACTTTAATTTCTTGGTGGATGGCTTTTAATTACTCATTGAAAAATAATCACCCTCATGAAAACAGATTTTGTCTTTTTTATAGTGAACAGTCATGATGCATTGTATACCCCATTCATTCATGTAATTAACCGAAGAAGCATCTGAGAAATTTTTGTTGTTTCTTAATGATAATAAGTTATTATCCTAATATCCTTAGTCGTATCCTAAAAAGTACAAGTGTCATATGCAGAAAGATGAGTTTGAGTGGAAAAAGATAACATCACCTTAAAGAAAACTTCTAATCCTGAAACACAAATGATGAACATTTTATACAATGAAAGGCCTCCTCCTAAAAGATCATATTTGAAATTATTCCCCCATCATAATGGGTGAAGGGAAACTGTATATTTACATTTATATGATCCAAATAACATATTTTATAACATCCAAATTGGAAATGATATTATTTGCATACTTTAATACATGAAAAAAAACTTATTGAGGGTTTTGGAGCCAAAGTGTCTTAATCAAGTTGGACATGATGACCACCCTAATTATTTCCCCATTCAATAAACATTGGGCCACAAAAAATGATTTTTTGTAATGAAATTCAACAAATTATTGTTGATTCTAAGGATGTAAAGATGGGTAAACAAAAAACACATGTGGAATTGGATTTTTCATTGACTTTTGAGGTGGTGGTAAATTGATGAAATTCCAAAAAAATATTGAACTGATTTAAAATCTTTTGATTACTATAAAAAAATAATCAAACTCACACAAACCCAATTGAATAATTAGATCAGGCTTTTGTTCCCCTTTTTATTTTTCTTTGATATGACTGGAAATCTCATCACCACAATATCTCCAAGAGAATATCCTTTATGATACATCATAACTGAAAATGTAAAAATAAATCATTGGTTAATTAAAATGGGAAAAAACCAAATCTTTTCTAAAAATTATAAATTTTAACGCCAATAATTTCAATATTGCATGCACTTCCCCACTAAACAATACCACAGTAATTTAACTTACAAAAAAAATCCATATCAGAAGAAGTAGTAATCATCAGTTCTTTTAATTTCATATATTTATTTGGTCACTATTATAGTGATGAGTATTTTTATGAACTTATGATTTATTTAGATGTTTCATGAACTTGGTGAAGATTCCATATAATATGAGGAGGCTGGTGTATATGTAGTCATGGAGGAACCTAATTTTCATGCTACATCACCACAAAGGATTTTTATTCTACTAAAACTCATAATAAGTCATTAATTGTTAAAAAAATGGTAAGCAAATCCATGTTATATATGAGTCATCCAGACTTGATTATTTTGGATTATCATCTTGAAGTAGTGATACAGCCTCATCAGTCCAAATATGTGGGATTTCTATGATATCATAATCTTACCAGAGATAAATTTCCTAATCATCTACTCAACCACCTCACTTACCTACCCTTGGTATATCATCCCCAAATTTTCTGGTCAGTTATAACCCACCTATGGGGAAGGAAAGACATCTGGTTCATCAGTATCGAATCCTAAACTAGAAGGATGTGGTTCTATACAAACAATCTATCTTGGATGCTCTTATATTTTCAATAGTTATTGAGTAATCTCTTTTAAATTCCTTTATAAGATCACTATTTTTCAAAGCCAAAAATCTTTGTGGACAAAGTATATTATTCAGAAATCATCTATGTGAAGTGCCATGTTGTAATTCTATATTCAGGACAACAAATGAATTCTTTTTTAGAGACACGTTAGAGCATTTTGCGTTTATAAAAAACTAGATTACATAGAAATCAAACAATATTTAACTAATAATACATTCCAATTCAATCAAATTCCAATATAAATGTTACTTCATTGGTTTTATACTAATGAAAACTTATCCAAAACTCCATTGATACTACATGGGTGTGAAAATTTTAATATAAATCCCACAGTTAGGTTATTATTTTGATGAAATATAAAGACCTAGTTTATGATTCATTATTTCAACTGATCTTACATGATGAATCCTTCAATGTCTTTCTAAAATGACATTGTATTCACTAACATATTTTAATCACTTCATCATATCATCAATGCCTCAAATACTATTCCAATCATATATTGAGACAATACATGGTGAAAAATATATATTTTAATATTCTTAATCTAAAAAATAGATATCTTATTTTAAAGGAGATATGGAAAAAACTGTGAATGATCATATTTCATAGGTTATGGTGTATGATGAACTAAAAATGACACAAACTACTTCATTTAAAGATATATAGGATTAATACAGGTCTCTTAAATACTAGATTGAAATTGAAGGGTCATAATTGGTAATTTGTTAGCCATCCCTTAGGATATCATACATGTCTTTTGAAACATCAAAAATTAAAAAAATCCTATAAATCTTCTTATAATGATTCATTAGATGAATTTACAATATCTATATCTATATATCATCAATGGAGCTCAACCACATCAACCTAATCTAAGATAATATTCATGTCAACACTTGAAAATGGAAACAATTGTTCCCCAGTATATCAAAAAAAATTAACTATCCCCTTACTGTAATTATTCCCATTGATCACTCACCCACCCCTATATGGGATCAAAGTATTAGGAAAAGGAGGAATATTAGAGTTTCACGTCTCCCTTAGAACATATCTTCTGGTTATTAATCACTACCTCCATGTGGTTTCCATTGGATTTATTTTTCGAATTGGAAACGTCTGATAGTTATTTATTTAGTGGGACATGTTGTCAAAAGGCATGTGTTCATTAGGATTTCACACACTATACTTAAGAATATACCTTGTTAAAGAGGATGGGAGTTCATACACATCACACCCATTTGGGGGGATTTATCTCTTTTTATTGGGCTATCTTATATATTTAAGAAAAAAAATTTAATCCTTTTTAATTTACCAAGTGTAACATAGGTTTCACTTGAAATTTTAGATCATATTTTTGCATATGTGAAATTTATAATCATCTTTATGTATTTGAGTTTCTTCATTGAAGATGATATATATATATGTATAAGAGGTTCCCCTTCAATGTCATCCTATCATATACTATTGAGATATTATTTTAACTATTGTTATGATTATACTGGTTTTTTAAGACACTCAGTAGGGTATTATGGAATTTATTACCATATATAGAGACCAGTGTTTGTTTTGATGTCGGTATCATACCCATAAATGTGCTAACTACATATCCATGTAAATGGAATCAAAACCCTCATAGTCCATTGCTGCTTAAAGGGATACATCATACCTTTTAAGTTCATTGGATAAGGACCTAGCCATACAATTTATTTTCATCTGAAAATGACATCTATGTGAAAGGTTCTTAGTAAAATTTTTGTGTGGGACTCATTCTTATGTAGCCCGAGAAACTTGTAAAAGATATGAGTTTCCATGATGGATTACACCCTTTTAGGAATATGGATGAGGAAGAACCAGGTTGATTTGAAGTGTTGGGCTTGAATGTTGTAGAGGCTTCCTATGTATCCAATTTGGATGGGAATCAAAGCCTACGTCATTTGGTGAGTATCATAGGTGAGTTTAGTCCTCTGAGAGAAATGTTTTTGGGCTTACTTCCCAAAAAGGATTCAATTTTTTGGAAAAAATGAGATTGATATCCGGCCTTAAGAAGGATTCCTATGAAACCCATTTTTAATGGGAATCATAGTTCTCATTATTAAAAAATATTAGGTGTTTGTGAAAATATTGTGATCATGAAAAATCTCTAATCCCACATGATTCAGGAATGGTGTGACTAACAAGAAGATTTCAAGAATTCCTAAAAGGCACATACACATGTTTCCTCCTATGCTGATGGATGAGGGATGGCCTATTGTGGTGAGAGTGGATGAGGCTAAGGCGGAAGTGGGAGATGACACAGAGTAAAAAACCATTTAATGTTGAAAGATATTGGAGGTCATGTAGCATGACTCTAATAATATTTGCGACATAATTCAGTGGGAGTGACCTCATTGGATCTCAATAGAGAAAGGTCTCACCTGCGGACGTCCTACTATTTATCCATCTATAGATAACCATGGAATTTCTTGAACGTATTGGCCCACATTGGAGAGAGGAGACCACAAGAACTTAGGCTATCATGTCAAATCTAATATTGATGCAAAGGTACACGTAGCCAACTTCTTTTCCATGAAGATAAGAATTTACTTTCTTGCGGTTCATGAGTCTGGTGGTGCTATAAAGCAATAAACTTTTTTTTTACTTCAACAAAATTGGTAGAGGGAAAATATATTGGGTTAGAAAATTCTGTATTGGAAAAAATTTATTATACCCTACTACATTTGTATAATGGGAAGCTTCCATATTGACTTATAGGGACATTCTATGTGTTTTGGGGCTGGATTACGTCACACTTTTATTCATATTCTGTGTTGAATTTAGTTCAAGTACCCAATGATCGATTTACACCATTTTTTGGAAAGTTTGTGGTATTTAGATTCAGATCATTAGACCTGATGTAATGCAGATGGAATTAAATGCATCAAGAGAATTCAGCTTCTTCCCTTTTGGTAACCCACTGACCTGAACATTTACTAATGATTATACGGATGAAAATAATTTGATGAGGTCTTATATGATGGAATTCAGGGATGGCGTATTATCGACATGGATTTATGTTGAAATTATTTGTCAGTATTACATCCCTTATAGGTTTTCTCACCAGTTCAAATGTCTCTAATAGTCAAAAACATTTCCTCTTTTGTACGTTAGTCACGAGAGACACCCAATGGTAGCAAGACAATTTAGGATCTTTATGGTTTTATAGACATCCAAATTAACAATTATGTTACCTTCTTCAAATGAATCAATTTGATTTAAAGATTTATATTCCCAATCATGGGAATCTTCATACCCTCAAGGGGATTTGATGAAAGTAATATATCATGTGGCGGCCACAATGACTATTTTGCATAGTATTCATGGTAAGAGGTCTAAATATATAGATGATGTAGAGGATTTAGAGGTTTCAAAACCTATAAAAATATCATTATATAAGGTATATCAGGAAGACTAGGGCTAGGAAAACAATACATCCAGCACTGCGGTAATCTAGTCACCACCATCAGAATGAAATTCACATCCCATCTATTGACCTTTCTGAATAAGATGGGATGCCTAAAGAGGCTCACCAGTCAGAGGGTGTTGAGTTTTCTACACATCAAACTATATCGAAGCCGAATTATGTGCGGAAATCAGCAATTCAATTTTGGGGGAGAAAGACTCGTGAAATTAGGGATTCATGGGAATTCTTCTAATATAGCATTCGAGTACCGGATATGGGTGACATTGAATCACATACTGATTGTTATCGAAATAATAATATGGTTGAAGTACATGAGTATATTGTGGATCTAGAATCTATTATATATGAAACTGATGAAAAAGTCACTTCCTCTATATGAATAACCTATTTGATGGAACAAGGGATATGTGAATGGGTAAATTTCCACCCTAATGTGGAATGGAACATTATTGTTAATAATAAGAATGTATTTTCCTTTTCTTTTATTTCAATTCATCTTTGTCATCATTTCCTCTAGAGATGGGGATGACCTCGTTTATTTAAGGTTCCAACATTCCAATCAGTTTCTAATGGTTTTATTCATAGAACCAAAAGCATCCAATGATTCTATATCCATTTGGACATAGTTTCCAAAGGTAGGTGCTCATTAGTTGTGGACGAAATGTGTCTTAAGAAATTTTATTAGTTCAGAGGATGGGAGGTCAGACTCATCACATCTTTTTTTAGGGTGATTATTGTCTTCTCCAGGACTCGCTTATAGATTTGAGTTATGTTCGTGAATCCTTATTAATTTACCAAGTACGAAAATGAGCATTCGTTTAGATCTGATAATTAATGATTGATATGAATGAGATTTAGAAATTCTTTTATATGTATTTTAGGTACTTCATTGATATAAAATCATCTATATTTTTAGAGATTATTATTCAATGGTATCCTTTGACATATTATATAGAAATATCTTGGTCATTATGATAACCATACTAGTTTTAAAGCCACTTAGTGGGGCACTTGATGTTTATTATCATTCAGAAGGACAGGGGTTATTTCATAGTTGGGATCATACTCGCAGATGGGTTACATACGTATCCTTATTTGAAAAGGAATTAGAACCCACATTGTTTGAGTGAAGAAGGAGGATGTTTATGAAAGATTATTTGCTCAAAGAGAGACGTCATAATTACTTTTACACTCTAAGATCACGTGAGCCATGCTCTATGTGAGAAACAAGAGGGATTAGTAATAACCTGATGATTGTGCAGAAAAGATGAAATCATAAGAAATGATGTGGGGATTATGTATGTGTAACTGCCCAAGATATATGAGGATCGGTATTTACTTTAGAGAAGAACCCCGAGAACATGGTCCATAAAGGTATATGTGCTTTATGGAGATTTAAAAACATAACTTAGGTATTACACCTAAGAAGGATTCCCAAATTAGAGAGTGACTAATTATTGGGTTTTATTTATGATAATTAAGCCCAAGTCAAAAGAAATTAAGCATGGGGCTTACTCCTAAAAAGAAGGCCCATGTTAAGGGGACTTGAGACTTGGGGCTTACTCATGAAAAGGAGGCCCATGTAAAGAGAAATTATGACTGGGGCTTACTCTTGAAAAGAAGGCCCAAGTTAAGAGAAATTATGATTGAGGTTTACTACTAAGGAAGATGCCCGGATTTGGGATCATAGGGCTTATTTCTAAGGAGGATGACCAGATTAGGGAACTTGGGGATTATTCCTAAGGAGGATGCACAAATTTTGGAACTTGGGGCTTAATCCTAAGGAGAATTCCCAAATTAGGGAACTTGGGGCTTACTCCTAAGGAGGATTACCAAATTAAATATCTTCTCATCTTAAATTATGAGGTTCAAATGAATGAAATCACTAACCGTAGTGACATAAAGTTATGTAAATCATGAGGTTTTGAGAGATGTTCCACAGAATTCCTTTCAGATAAGGAGTCCAACAAAGGAACCATGCCATAAATGGCTTTGAAGAGGGGTTTTAAGGCTAAATCATTAAGAGGAGAGGTGGATTTGAAGAAAATAGTTGAATAGGCAGAAGGGGCACCCAAAAAAAGGAAGGCACAGAAGTCCTGTTTGGGCGCGCAGGTCCTAGTTGTGCAAGTATACTTGTGCGACACGGGTGTAATTGGGAGATGGTAACCCATAGGGTAATACATGGGAGAGACTTGGCTCATGCCCTTAGTATTGTCACTAAAGTCTTCCAAAATGGTGGCGTGCATGTTCCGTTGAAGGGATAAGGCAGTGCGCAAGTGCGGCCATTTCCCTTAAGGGAATGACATTTAGGCGCTCAAGTGTTGATGAATTACAACACTTAGGCCTTATTCCTCCTCATTATATCTTCCATTATAGGTAAGAAATTACCTTATAAGTGTTCGGAAGTCATCAATCATGGACTAGGGCGCCAAGAGATTAAATATGACATTTGGATTTTTTCTATCCCAAAAATGGGGGGCCCACAGGGGGTATTTATATGCCATTGAGGACCTTGGGAGAAAAACGAATAGGGCGTGCAAGTTACATGCACAACCCATATGTGGCATACAAGTATACTTTCATGACCATAATGAAACTTGCGTGACCCATGCATAAAGGGTTCTTTTTTCATGCCTTTTTCAATTTTTGATTTTCTTCAAAGGATGACTCTCTTTGTGATTAAGGTATTCCCCTTTTCCATTCATTAACCTCTATGATGGAACATGGAATCAACAAAAGTCCCCCCTCAGAGTTGGATCTGAAAAATGAAAGAGGATTTGACTATGAGTAAAATGAGAAACACGGTACTACGACATACAAGTCATAGGTGCGTAGGTATGCTTCTGGCACGCAGGGTCCAGTGCACAGGGGTATGGACATGCCTATAAATATGTGGCACCACTTAGTGAAAATCACTCTGTTACAAATGCTTCTATGCTCTCATCGCGCAAGTGTCTCTCGTTCGTGCAAGTGGCTTGGCTTTCCGTTTGAACGTGCTTATGTCCGTGTTGCGCTTCTGTAGTGATTTTCTGACTTGCGTGCCAGTACTAGTGCGGTAAAACATGTGCGACCAACATGGACTTGCATGCCAATATGGGACTTGTGCACCTTAATACCTTATCCATTTTTTCACTTTTCTTCACATAATTTATGAGAAATCAAATTACATAAATATTAATTATCAGATGTTTTTGCAGATTCGATGCCTCCCAGAAGAATTGGAACGGTTGATGAGTTGGTTCGGAAGTGGATTGATGGCATGATAAACATTTTTGTCAATGATTATTATGATATCTACGACTAAAATCTCCCATATTTGGCCAAGTACTTGAAGAAGTATCCTGATAATTTTCCACAGAGCATTTTCTTTACATTATAAGTACATGGTCATCTGCAAGGAGTCAACGTTCCAGATGCAAAGAATTATTTTCCAGAGATGCATCCCCACTACTATCCCTATATTTTGGTTATGTTGTGCATAAAGAATAGAAAAAATGGTGTGAACATTCATATTTTTCCTCCATGCCATTTTTTTGCAGGTATGAAAATGGAAAACCATGGGTTGATATGTCTTCCTATACCGGTTGGTGAAGAGAAGACTATCATGACATTAGAAACCATATCTGAAAAGAGTACTCTATCCAAATGGATCTTTACTTCCAATGCTCCATTTTCAAATCAATTTATCATTCTTTCAAGACTCTTGGATAGAAATAGAGTCACTGTTTGATCAGTAGAAAATTTTCTCAAACAAAACTCAAGAACATTCATTTACAATTTTTCCAAGAAGAGCTGGTATCACTACATCTCTTATTATATGCAGTTGAAATAATGAAGTCCAGGTGGCTGCTGATGAAGCTCGGGATTCCATAAATCAAATGAAGAGTTATGTTGAAAGACTCTTGTAATTCTTGAAAAAGAGAAGATACTCTAGTATTTGGATGTCCTTATAACTCTTGTGCATTAATGAAAAACATGTTCATCTTTAATTATTTCTTCCTGCATTCTTTTTCTACCTTCTTTAAAAAATTACTTAATCCAATAGGCCTAGTAAGCATAGTTTGTTTTTTTACTTGGATTATAAAAATAACCCTACAAACATTGAATCGTTTTATTTCTCAATATTACCTAAATCATACAAAATGTATGTTTAGTGAGCCAGGACTTGACTTTTTTTTCAGAGTTCCCTTGTATTTTGTGGGCAGTTTAAAGTCACGCATTGAAGACATAAAAGGCTAATGTTTAAAGTCGAATAGCTTTGACCGAATGGATTAAAATTGACTCAATTCCTTGATAATTTATCTAAAATCATATTGCCACATTCAAGAATGGGGGAAAACATGGAAAATATGACTTAATACATTTTTTAAATGAGGAATGAAATGAAAAAAGGGCTACAAGACATTAGAAGAAGTATTTACTAAGAGTTAAGTTACCATTATTTAAAAAACTCGTTAGGGGGTTGAATTATGGAGGGCCACTTCAGGGCATTGGCTACATAGTCAAATAATAGCACCTTTTGGATAAAAGTTATGTTATGTAGACTACTTATGCAAGGCCACCTAAGGGAACGTGATGCATAGTCAGGAAAAAAAACTCTCAGAAACTTTACTTTTCTATTTCTAAAAATCCAGTGAATGTTTATGGAGATTCAAATTTTCCAAAGCATAGAGTCTGCTGTATGGAGAGAGGAACACGAATATTGAGAGAATATAAACAATCAATATTTTAAAATAATTGGATGAAGGTCACTCTTGAGAAGGTTTTACCCAAACATTGGGAAGGGAAATATAAAACATAGACCTAAATGTAGGATCGAAATAACTATGTAGATGCTCAATATACAAGAGGGGGTGAATTGTACACTTCAAAATTTTTCCATAAACAAGGAAATATCTAAGTTTAACAAAGTTAAACTAAGAGAATTCACAACACTTCTATGACCAATTGGATAATTGGAATAAGGTATGATCTTATAAACATCATGTTCCAGACACTTTCTTAAAACTGGAAGGTTATTCGGTAAAACTGGTTCCGGAAATATGATTCTGAAAAGATGGATCCAGAAAATGAAACTTAACCAATGATTACAATATGAGATTCTACCTTAATGAGTATAGAATCTAAACAAATAAGAGTACAAGTGTAAATAAAATTAGAGGGTTGTATTTTCATTACAACAAAAAATTCAACGGAAAAATTTGTAACAAAAACAAGTAACAAGATATAGATCTATTAACCCAAAGAGAAGGGTATCCAACAACATTGGATAAAGGTCCCATTATTTATACATTCAAAAAATTCTGTCTTACCCACACCTGGGTAAGCCCTCGATATGAAGATCAGAGTCTCTATCTGGCTATCCCCGAAATCCCTTAACTTCCGAATAGTTGGAACCCCTTTCATCCTCAGCAAGGAATCCCTCGAACATCAAGGTAGTCGGCACATGTGTCTTCTTATCCCCAGAATCCCTCGCATGTAATCATCTACATTCGGAGTCACACGAAGCAATCTGCAAAAGGAAAAGTTTGAACAAGTTGTTCAAACATTCTGCACGAAGCATTGAGAGTTAATAAGAGCCTCTCTCTCTAGAAACCACTTCAACGGAACTTAGTCCATGATTAGTGTTAATGTTGTAGCTTCTTTTCAAATGAGCTAATATTTATAGGCGAAGCTCCAACGGTCGGCTCCCTCCTCCAACTGTCATATTTTTCCTCGAATTTTGGAGGGAACTATACACATGTCACTCAAACAATGGTTAGTTAACAACTGAAAGCACAAAATCATTTTCTAATGAAACAAGTATAAGTATAAGAAAAACTAAAGTTCACAATGTATGAAAATAATAGTTCGGAGTCTTACCAAAATGGAATTCGGAGTCTATAATAAAATGATATTCTGATTCTATTTTGTAGGAATTCGGAACCTGAATTCTGTAGAAATCCTGAGTATGAATTTATAAGGAAATTCGGAGTCTGGTTTCACCAAATTTCAGAATCTGAACTTTCAGAGTTCGGAGTCGAACTCATAGAAGTTCGGAGTCGAAATCATAAACGTTTGGAGTCGAAATCATAGAAGTTCGGAGTAAACTTGTAAATGTTCGGAGTCAAACTCATAGAAGTTCAGAGTCGAACTAATAAAAGTTTGGAGTCGAACTCATAGAAGATCGGGGTCGAACTCATAGAAGTTTGAAGTCGAACTAGTAAATGTTCGGAGTCGAACTAGTAAATGTTCGGAGTCGAACTAGTAAAAGTTCAGAGTCCATAATTCGGAGTGGAACTTTCACAGAGTTTGAATCCATTTTTCAGAGTGGAACTTTATTAGAGTTCATATCCAGAATTCGGAGTGGAACTTTATTAGAGTTCTAATCAGAATTCGGAGTGGAACTTCATTACAGTTCATATCCAAAATTTGGAACCTAAAACAGAATGCTTCAAATCTAAGTATTTATAGGATTCCAAGGTTATAAATTTTAATCTGAAATTTATACTTAGAAAAATGTTGATATGAACAATGAAAACATAGTAGGGGTAAATTCCTTTGAGAATGAAATTTTCCTTATATAAGTGAAATGAAGATTTTCTTAAGTATATGGTGTTTGTGATTTTCAAAACAAGAAGGAATGAAAATATTCATAAGGAAAACCTTATTGACTCAACAATCCCCCCTTTTTTGAAAGCACAAACAACCTTATGAAAAAAGAATATATGGACTTCGAAAAATTTCATTTGACTTTGAAATTAAAACTTATCTACCTTTGTTCATGGATGATAATGAATACAACTATCTCCCCCTTCGGCATTGAAACTCTAAGGATTGTATTCTGGATTTCCTGAATGGGATTTTCATTAGAATGAATGAATCTAAATGAGAACACCCCCTTACTTAAGGACAGTTATTCTTATTTTTCAAAATATTGCTTCTCCCCCTTAGGAGTAGTTTTTTTCCTTCTCCCCCTTTGTGATTTTCAAAAAGAATTGTGGGAATGGAAAACAATTATGTACCTGAAACATTAGTACAAAATAACACAAGATACAAAAAATCAAAAAATTTAATTAGGGTTGAAATAATTTTTACAAGGAAAGAAAAATGTAACAAAATATCATATTGAATCTATTTGTCTACCTTTTCCTTCGGGATTGGTTTCTTCAACAAGGGTTTCAGCTTCTTAAAATATTTTTGATCCTCCTCAACATACCTCTCCAAAGATTTTATCCTTTCATAATTATCTTTCAATACATCTGCCTGAACCTTCATAGCCTCTTCTTACAGCTTCAGTAACTCATCTTTCTTTACAAAATTTTCTTCAAGCTCAATCCGAATACCCCTATCCCTTTTAAAATTTTGAGAAAGAGAATTAACCTTCCCATTCAAGTCCTTTAATTGTTGATTTCGAGAACATTACTCAATGATTAGCACATCCTGACGATTCTTAATCTTGGAATCCTCAATTTCAAAGGCTTCATTAACATCATTATGAAAATGATCAAAATCATCCATGCCTTCTTCCACTTTATTAGACCACAAAGTGATTTTGCTGCATGATTTTCTGTGAACATCATAATTGAAAATGAAATTTCTATGATCAGCCTCAATCTTCACACACTTATCCATCACCATGGATATGGATTCTGACTTCTGATTCAGACAATGTTGCAGCATCATGCATCTGGAGTCAATAGTGGGAAATATTGTTATGGTGTCCACCAATTTTTTCAAAGATCTAACAACAAAGTCATGACCCGTTGATGATGACTCTGAATCTGATAACTTACTTGGGGATTGTTCTTCTTGAGTTTCAACCAGCTTCCTTCTAGAAGAACCACCAGCCTCCTTCATTCATATAACATCTTTTATTGGTGTATCAATGGGCACTTCCATACCTTTATCTATTTTCAGAATGGGTTGATCATATGAATATTTTTCCTCACACTCTAATTGTTAAAAAATGTTGTCTTCTTCTATTTTAACCTTTTATGCTTCTTCCTCATGAAAATTCTTCCCATAGGATTCTTAAAAAATATTTTCCTTCTCTTCATCTTCCTTATCATCATCCTTCCTACCTTCTTTCTAAACTCCCTCTCCCGGAGTGACAAGTTTTTTAGAATCAGCCTTTTCTTGATAATATTCTACTTGTTTGATCAAGTCATCCAGATCATCACTTCAATCTTCTTATTCTTCTTCTTCTTCAACAACTTCTTCATCTACTTCCTCACTAACTGTTTTATCTACTTCTTCAACAACCACTTTCCCTTTGGACATTTCCAGAGTGAAGCACTTATTCCCAGGAGTCTGTGGTAATGGTTGAACATCAAAAGATTCTGGAAGTGGAATTTTTTTAGAAGCTACTTATGTATCTCTCAACAGATATTGTACAATTTCAGATTAAGACAACTTCATATTCATCTTTTTCTCTTTATCTTGTTTATCTAACACATCGACAATGTTTTCTCTCCAGTCTTTAGCCTCAGCAAGGTCCAATATGAACTGTGGATCCCCTTCCTTCCTCTTCTCCTTATCTTCACTCCATTTACTAGACACCGCATCTGTATATGCTTTTTTTCGGCTTGTGAGGTGCGGATTGGGTTTCTTTAGCTTTGGGGTTCTTTTCATTATCCACGACTTCCTTAAGATTCCTCTTCTTAGTAACCTTCTTCCCTGGCCAAACTTTCTCCATGATTTTTGGATTGGATTAAGCCTCTCCCTATGGAAACTATAGAACACTCATGTTTCATTGGAATAGGCCATATTCATCCTCTTCAGGGTATCATCACTAATAAGCATAACCTTTCATTTTCGAGCCTTAGAAATACATTCAATCTTGAAGGAATCCAAACACTGAACTATCATCTTTGATAGTAAGGCAGGGAACATCATGATTTGAGCTCTTAGATTTCCTTCATTGATGTTCTTGATTATCACAAGAACATGCCTCATTATATTTATTTCACTTAGATTAACCAAGATTTCTAAGAAATATATATCACTTTTCTTCAAGGTAACTTTATCACCCATTCTCGGAACCAAGAACCCTTGTACCCAAAGCTGAAGAATTTGATTATTAAGAGATAAGTGAGAAATCCTGGCTGTCTTTACATCATCAAGGAAAAGACACTCCAAGGCCTTCTCCTTAACAAAACATCACTGAACATTTGGAAGTTTTTGTGAGAAGAATTTAGCCTCTCCAACACATGCCAGACCCACTAAGCTTGCTGCCTTGGTGTAAGTAAGTTTCTAAGTCTTAACATAAGACTTGAAAGAAAACTTTTCCCTTCCCTCTTCTTCAAAGAATATTGGTGATTCAAATAATTCTTCAATAAACTCTGGATAGACAACATCTTTATCACTAGACTTAGATAAACATACATCTTCCCAACCAATCAGCTTGATATTCTTAGAAATGATGGACTCATACTTGTAAAAGTTCATATTGACCAACCTTTCTCTACACCTTCCATTTTTAAATTGGCTTCGTGGTAGAGATATCCTGGGATGTTGCTTCTACAGACATTTGGAATGGAAAAGCTCTGACAGATTCGGAACGTGCTTTATGAACTAAGGCAAGGCTTCATCACTTGAGATATATGAAATCGATGTGGGAAACAAATAAGTTTCCCCTTTATATATGCGATGGTGGTGACCTTTGGGCTTCCAAAAATAATCTAATGGTTAAAAAACCCTTTCATCTGGTCTGATGGTTGAAAACATCACCACAAGGAAATCTTGAATCCGATCTTTTGAGGTTTTAATAATAAATTTGTCTTTAAGAAGAAACAAATCCAAGAAAGTTTACAAAGGAAAAAAACTACCATTAACTAATAACGATTACAAAAACTTACGTAGGGAATTCATACCATTCGTATTGGCCAAAAAGTTTATTCGTAATAGGTGATATTCTTCTTGAAGAAAATTAGACTACGAAAAACTTACTACGAAAAATGTACTATGAAAAGTTTATTGAAAAAACATTGAGTAACGAAACTCTAATATAAAAAGTATGAGTATGAAAATTCCCAATACGAAAATTTCATTACGAAAGTACCATTACAAAAATTTCATTATGAAAATTTTAGTATGAAAATTTCATTATGAAAATTTCAGTTCTGAAAACTTCATTATGAAAATTTCAGTTCTGAAAACCTTATTACGAAAATTTCATTTCCGAAAACTTCATTAAAAAAATTTCAATTCCAAAAAATTCATTATGAAAATTTTGATTACAAAATCTTGAAAAAATCTGACTACGAAAATTTTGATTATGCTAACAAGCATATATACTCCCCCTATGAAAAGGAGTTTATTACTGTAAAGAGAATTGTTAAACAAGAATTTAAAGAAGAAGGATTACCTCATGGTTATCATTCATTACTTCCATTTAATGTATTCAAATATATCGGAAGGTAATGATTTTGTGAAAATGTTAGCAAGTTGATCTTGCATTCCGATAAACTGAAGAATAATATCTCATTTAAGTGTGTGATCCCTAAGAAAGTAATTCTTAATATCTATGTGCTTTGCACGAGAGTAATGTGTATGGTTTTTACTAAGGGCAATGGCACTTGTGTTATCACACAAAATTTGAGTCCTAGTTAATCTCAAGCCATAGTCTGTGAGTGTGTGTTGCATCCACAAAACTAGAGCACAACAACTTCCAGCTTCTACATATTCAGCTTTAGCAGTGGAGAGTACTATTGAGTGTTGCTTCTTGCATGACCAAGAAACTAACGAATCTCCTAAGAAATGAAAAGTTCTGGATATACTCTTTCAATCCATTTTACATCCTCCAATGTCAGCATCCGAAAAACACTTTAAACCAAAATCATTTCCATATGTATAGAGTAATCCTATATCCATGGTTCCCTTTAAGTAGTGAAAAATTCTTTTTTACTGCATTGAAATGAGATTCCTTAGGATTGGATTGATATCTGGTACATAAGCCTACTAAAAACATCAATTCTGGTTGACTAGAAATTAAGTAAAATAGATTTCCTATCTTACCTCTAAAAGATGTTTGATCTACTGTTTTCACAGCTTCATCAAGATCATGTGTGTTTGAGGTACTGATAAGTGTACTTATACTCTTAGTGTTTTCATATACATACTTTTTAATAAGACCTTTAATATACTTATGTTGAGATATATAGGTTCCTTCTGGTTTTTGAACAATTTGATAACCAAGGAAAAATGTTAAATCACCCATCATACTCATTTAAAACTCAGATTTCATTAGATCTGCAAAGGAATTAGTTAAAGATATCTGGGTTGAACCAAATATAATTTCATCCACATAAATTTGAACAATCAAAACATTTTTCTTATCTTTCATTATAAAATGGTTTGGATATGAATTTCCCCTAACATAGTTATTTTGAAGCAAAAATCATGTTAGTCTATCATACCGAGCTCATGGGGCTTGATTAAGTCCATACAAAGCTTTGGTAAGTCTATAAACATGATCAGGATGTTTTGTGCCTTCAAATATAGGAGGTTGTTCAACAAAAACTCTCTCTTTAACATAACCATTGCGAAAAGAACATTTCACATCCATTTGAAAAACATCAAAATTGAAGAATTCTACAAATGGAAGTAAGATACGAATAGATTCAAGTCTAGATACTAGAGCATAGTTTTCTTCATAGTCTATTTCTTCTTGTTGATTAACTATTCTAGATTTATTTATAACAAGGACTCCATTTTCATGACACTTATTTCCGAAGACCCATTTAACTCCAATAATAGAAGTTTCCTTAGGTCTTTCAACCAAGGTCCAGACTTTATTCCTTTCGAATTCATTTAGTTCATCTTGCATGGATTTTATCCAATCATAATCTCCTAAAGCTTCATCAGTGCTTTTTGGTTCTAATTAGGAAAGTAATGCTAGATGTTATACTTCATTTCTTAGGGAACATCTAGTCCTTACAGTTTTAATGACATCACCAATGATTCTATCACAAGGATGATTCATAAGAAACAACTGGTTTGGGTTTTGAAGAACATGTTCACCAACCTAAGGTAGGAAATCTTCTGGGGTAAATGTTTCAGAAATATTTTATTGAGCATTTTCCTTGTCAGAAGGATCTACTAACAATGGTTGATAATCAGTTTTTGAAAACACATCTGAGGATATAGGTTGGGATGGTTTCAAAACAAAGAGATCAGACTCTTCAAATTTTACATCCACTATTTCTTCAACAGTTCAAGTGTTTTTATTAAAAACACTATAAGCCTTAGAAGTTGTGGATTAGCCTAAGAAAATTCCTTCATCACCTTTTGGTGAGAATTTGTGTAAGTTATATTTATTCTTCAGAATGAATACATTGAAACCAAAAACCTTAATGTAGGAAAGTCTTGGTTTTCTACCATTCCATAACTCATAAGTAGTTTTATTAAGAAAAGGTCTAATTAAAACTCGATTTATCGTATAACAAGCAGTACTTACAGCTTCAGCCCAAAAATATCTAGCTATAGAATATTCACTCAACATTGTTCTACTTACCTATGGAATAATTCTATTTATTTATTCAACAACTACATTTTTTTGAGGTGTTCTGGGTGCTTAAAAGTTGTGATTAATACCTTTTCAAATACAAAAAGATTCAAAATCAGTATTTTGAAATTCTCCTCCATGATCACTATGAATAGTTTTCAATGGAAGGTTTTTCTCATTTTTAACTTGGGGTATAAAACTCTTGAAATAATAAAAAGCGTCAGACTTCTTTTCTAGAAAATAGACCCATATAAGTCTAGTGTAATCATCAACTAAAACAAATACAAAATACTTGCCCCCAATGCTTCCAGTTTGTGTTCGACCAAAAATTTCCATGTGCACCAACTGTAATGAATCAGTTGTTGAGACTTAACTGATTGATTTAAAACTAGATTTATGTTTTTTTCCATATTGAAAAGGATCACAAACATTAGAAGAATCAAATCTAAGCCCCAGTAGATCCATTACTAGTTTCATCTTAGAGAGTTTACATATGATTCAAAGGTTACAGTGACCTAGTATTCTATACCATAACCAAGAATGATCTTCCATTGAACTTAGGCAAGGTAAGTCTTGGATCCTGAGGTCTTATAGGTTTAATTTGTATACATTGTCTTGTCTATTGGCAGAGAGAATAAACTCTTCCTTGGAATTTCGAAATAAGAATTTATCATTCCTAAAATTCACAAGGTATCCTTCATCACATTACTGACTTATGCTAATAATGTTGTGCTTAAGACCCTTATCAAACAAAACATTTGAAATCAATGTTTTTCCAAGAAGAACAATGTTACCTATACCAATAATTTCTCCCTGAGCATTATCTCTGATGGTTACTTTTCCTCCTTTCATCTTGATAATCAATTCGAAATTGCTTTTGTTACCAGTCATATACCAGGAACATCCACTATCCATGTACCAAGTGTTACTTTTGGTACTACCTTTATCTTCCTGAAAATAAGAAAACAATTAGATATTCGGAATCCAAACTTGTTTGGATCAGAGATTTTCAGATAACAAAATTTTGGGTATCCACATTTTTTTTTGAGAAATATGCTTTATGAAACCCAAGATATTGAAATCTATTCAACAAAAAGTTTTTCTTCCATTTCCCACCACTTTGACACTTAGTGCAAAAAGGGGCTTCAGAAAAAATAGAATAGTTATTTTTGTATACTAGTTTTTGGTGAGTATAACCTACTTCAGTAGTGTTTCCTTTAGGTTTAATTTGAGAATACATCTTGTCAATATTTTCCTTCCCAAAAGTAAATTTTGCAAGAAGTTTCATAAGATAAAATATTTCGGATTTCAGTCTAATGACTAAATTCATATCCATAGGAATAATTTCCTTAGAGTTAGACTTTTCCTCAAAAACTTTCATCTTTAAAATAGAATTCTTAAGATCTTTTGAAAGTTCTTCCTTATCAGAATTTTCGTTCTCAAGATCCTTAGAATGTTTTTCTAAAAACTCTTCCTTATCTTTAATATCTGAAGAAATATCTGAAATCTCTTTTTTAAGAATTTCATCCCTAGTATTCTCCTTTTTTAATTTCTTAGAAATTATACATTTCTTTTCTTCAAGTAACTTGGAAAATCTAGATACTTTTTCATATGAAGGTTCTTCTTTTTCTGAGGATGAAGTATCTTCATTAGAAGTACTATTTTCAGAATAGTAATTCTTATCAAGAGATAAATTTGTTAAAGACTCGGCAGAGCGTATCATAGACATAAGAAATGTATGTGGAAAAGAAGTATTAGCAATGAATACCATATTCTTCTGATCTGATGAATTATATTTCAAGGATTCACTTTCTAAATAGTCTTGACAGCTAGCACTCCATGTATTATTAAATTTTTGAATTTTCGTAGCATTGGTTTTGTAGACATTCTTCATGTTCCTTTCAGAATGTCTCTCATTTTGTTATTTATTTTTAACCATAGGTAAATTAGGTTATATGTGTCCACTTCTCTTGCATTCATATCATGTGACCTCTAAATATTTCTTATCTTTATTTTCCTTCTTCTTATACTTGGATTAGAAATTTTTTTGTCCACCTATATTGTTCATCCTTCGAGTAAGATTTGCTAACTCATTCTCTGAGACATCACTCTCACTATATTCAGATTGAATAACAACCTTCTTAGATTCGGATCTAGTTAGTCTCTCTCGAGTCTTAGCTTTCATGTGATTTGATGTTGTGGTAAATGCAACAGTACCATTCCCATTCTTATTTTTGATGTTTTCAGAATCACTCTTCATCCTTGTTTCATGTTGAAGAAGAGTTCCAAATAACTCATCTAAGGAAATTTTAGTAACCTTCCTATTCTCATCAATAGCAGTTCTCTTTGATTCCCACTCATTGGGCATAATATCAATGATCTTGTCAAGAAGAGCTTCATCATCCAGACCATTCTCTCCCATAGATTGAAAACTATTCATGATATTCATAAATCATTGTTGCACCTTACAAATGGGTTATCCATAAGGAAAGTTAAAACCATGATACTCAGCTCTAAGAATAGATTTTCTAGTCTCAATCTCTTTAGATGTACCAAAATGTGTAACTTAAAGTTTCTTCTATATTCAGTTAGCTGTTTCACAAGAATAAATTTGTATATATATGTTCCTAGTCATTGAACATAGTAATGTATTGTGTAACATATAGTTATGATGATAATCACACTTCTCTTGGTTGGTGAAAGCACTTACTTCCTTATCAGGAATTTTATAATCTCCAGTATGCATAACAATGTTTTCTACTCTATTATTGATAACGAATTTCTTCATTCTATCTATCCAATACTCATAATCATTACCATCAAAAATTGGTCATCTTTTAGGTTTTTGGTTGTCGGTGGAACCAACATTGATTCCTGCCATATTAAAAAAAATTCAACACTAAAAACTAGTTAATAAAAAAAGTTCAGATTCAAGGAAAATATTCCTAAGCAAGGAAAATATATAACAATGAATAACGGGGAAAGAAAAACTTATATGTGAATAAAATAATTTCAGAGACCTCATTTTATACCAATGGTAGGATCAAAATAACGATGTAGATGCTCAATATACATGAGTGGGGGTGAATTGTACACTTTAAAAAATATCCTTAAACATAGAAAGATCTATGTTTAAAAAAGTTAAACTAATATATTTCACAACACCTTTAACACCAATTGGAGAATTGGAACAAGGTATGAAGTTATAATCTTCAATTTCTACACGCGTGCTTTAAAATGGATTGTGATTTCGAAAAACTGGTTCCAGAAATATGATTCTGAAAAGATGGATCCAGAAAATGAAACTTAACCAAAGGTTACAATATGAGATTATAACTTAATGTGTATAGAATCTAAACAAATCATAGTACATGTATAAGGAAATATAAGAAGGCTATATTTTCCTTACAACACAAACTTCAATGGAATAACTTGTAACAAAAACAAGTAACAAGATATGTATCTTTTAACCCAAAGAGAAGGGTATCAATCATCCTTGGATAAAGGTCCCTTGATTTATACTTTCAAGAATGTATGTCTTACCCACACCCGGGTAAGCCCTCGATATGAAGATCGGAGTCTCTATCTTGCTATCCCACAAGCCCTCAACTTCAATGTAGTTGGAACCTCTGTCTTCCTCTGTAAGAAAGCCCTCGAACTTCAAGGTAGTCGGCACCTCTGTCTTCCTATCCCCGAAAGACCTTGAATGTACTCACTAACATTCGGAGTTGCACGAAGGAATCTGCACAAGGCAAAGTTTGAAATAGTTGTTCAAACTTTCTGCATGAAGATTTGAGAGTTAATAAGAGTCACTCTCTCTAAAAATCACTTCATCATAACCTAGTCCATGATCAGTGTCAAAGTTGTAGCTTCTTTTCAACTGATCTCTTGTTTATAGGCAAATCACAAACGGTCAGCTCCCTCCTCCAACAGTCATATTTTTCCTTTAATTTCGGAGGGACTGATACACATGTCACTCAAACAATGGTTATTTAACAACTGAAAGCATGACATCATTTTGTAATGAAACAAGTATAATTATAAGAAAAACTGATGTTTATAATGTATGCAAATAATAGTTCGGAGACTAACCAAAATGGAATTCAGAGTCTATAATAAAATGATATTTGGATTTTGAATTGTAGGAATTCAGATCCTGAGTTCTGTAGAAATCTAGAGTCTCTATTTCTAAGGAAATTCGGAGTCTAGTTTTACCAGAGTTTAAAATCTGAACATATAGAGTTCAGAGTCGTACTCATATAAGTTCTGAGTCGAACTCATAAATGTTCATAGTTGAACTCATGGAAGTTCGGAGTCAAACTAGTATAAGTTTTGAGTCGAACTCCTAGAAGTTCAGAGTCGAACTAGTAAAAGTTCAGAGTCGAACTCATAGAAGTTTGGAGTCGAACTCATAAATGTTCGGAGTCGAACTAGTAAAAGTTTGGAGTCCAAAATTCAGAGTGGAAATTTCACAGAGTTTGTATCCAGAATTCAGAGTGGAACTTTATTAGAGTTCATATCTAGAATTTGAAGTGGAAAATTTTTAGTATTCTTATCAGAATTCGGAGTGGAACTTCAATACATTTCATATCTAGAATTCAGAACCTAAAACAGAATGCTTCATATCTATGTATTTATAGGATTCCAAGGTTATAAATATGAATCCGAATTTTATTCATAAGAAAAATATTGATATGAAAAATGAAAACATATTACGGGTAAATTATATGAGAATGAAATTTTCCTTATATAAGTGAAATACAGATTTTCTTAAGTATAGGGTGTTTGTGATTTTCATAACAAGAAATAATAGAAGAAGTCATAAGGAAAAACTTATTGACTCAACATTAAATACTTTTATATCATGAAAATGAGTATGGGACAAATATGTTAAGGATGGCTATTTTTGCAGATCCCTAAATATTTCTATTAAGAAAAACAAGTACAAAAAAGGTTTTCCTCCAAATAATGAAGTTACCACTATTTAACAAACCCGTTAGGGGGTTGAAATATACAGGGCCACTTAAGGTCATTGACAACATAGTAATATAATAGCATCTTTGGGCTAACATGTCTGTTATGTAGACTGTTTATGCAAGGTCACCTAAGGGCACGTGCTACATAGTCCGGCAAAAAAACCCAGGGTATCAAACATTTTGCGACCAGAAGTCAAGAAAAGGGTTATGGAGATATGAAAGTATTTAAGGTTAGGAGTATGAAAAATCAAAATGGGCATCTTCTAATGCATGAAAGAGATACACAGACCATTGCTAACCATAATCATGTTGTGGCTGGGTCCTAATTTGATGTACTGGACATCACTACGTATCCCATAAGGATGGGAATCAAGCCATATGTAGTTCTTGAAATACAATTTAGGATCATGTGGGATGAGAGTGTAGGAGATCTTAGTTTAGGGTCATAGAGCATGGACCATAATTAGGAATACACATTGTGTGTTTTATAAACCTGATGTGAATGAAGACCAGGGTTTTCATACCACATTAAGGTTTTCACTGGGATAATTTTCAGCCAAGGGACTGTAATTGGAATTTGTGGTTAGTCCCAATGACTTGGGGATGGATTCGAGGGACTCTCGAATGTTCCTACGTATCCAATAACAATGGAAATCAAGCCATTATAGTTCTTGATATACCATATGTAAAAATCTTGTTCTTATAAGTGAAGGGTGAAAGGGGACTCCAGTGCAATGATGGTTTGACCCATGAGTAATGGATCAGGCATTACCATGTATGCACGTATTCTTTGAAATATGACTTGATGGAAGATCAATGTCAATGAGGATTCCCTCTCAGGAGAGGGACAATGTGAGAATGTATAGTTTAACATCATATAGTAAGGATGATGTTGCTACACAGTTTAACGTCATGTAGCTACGACAACACAGTTTAATGTCATGTTGGACGAAGGTGAACCAACGTGAAGAGATTCGTTTTGGGCTACTTGACATATCAAAATTGTATGAGATAGAGGTGAACCAATGTGAAGAGATTGGTTTTTGTCTTATACCTCGAGAGGTTGCCTACGTACCCAGCCTAGAAGGCAAGGATCAAAGTCATCATAGTTCAATTGAAAATGAATTGGTGATAGATTTGTACATGAGGAAAATGACCTAAAAATAGTGTTGGGACCTACGCATGGTTAGCAGCCTAGATAGGGTTTTATGGATGAAGATTACTCTATGATCACATGAGTCATACTCGGTGTGAGAAAAAAGAGGTAGCAACAACCCTAACGATGCACATTTTAATGTCATGTTGGATGAGAAATTGACCATGCAATTTAAAGTCTTGCGGTAAGGACTTTGGTGACTATGTAGTTTAAAGTCTTATAGTAAGGACTAAATTAGTGTATGGTCATATGCATGGACCAGCGCAGCACAGTTTAGTGTCATGTATCTAGGACAACACAGTTTAATGTCATGTTGGATGAATTAGGTACTTTTACAGTTTAACGCCATGCATGACATAATTGAGGATTTTTATTCCTCAGTTTAACGTCATGTGGGATGAAAAAGATGTATAGTTTAATGTCATGTAAGACATTGGGGGTTATGTTTTTTATAGTCTTGCATTGAGGACTGAAATAGTTTATGGTCGTATGCATGGACCAGTGCTGCATAGTTTAACATCATGTAGCCAGGACAACACAGTTTAATGTCATGATGGATGAAGGAAAGGACATTTATAGTTTAACATCATGTAGGGAGTGGGTATTTATTTGTGTTACACAAAATACTTCTTCAAGAATCTTGCATTGGTGGGAGTTGTAATGATCTCTCCATCCATTGAGATTAAAGAATAATCCCTATTTGAGTAGACCTTATGTATTGAATAAGGTCCTTCCCCTAATTGCTCTATTTGATACAGGGAATTCAGGTTCATCAAAATTGAAACTATGATTCTCATATGGATCTGTTAAGTGAATCATATTAACAGAACCAAACAAAAATGCTTCATCTGATGAAGATTCTCCATGAATAGCCAGTTTAGGCTCTACCGTTTGGTGGGGCGGTGCACGTCCTACTGAAGTAGATGTCATAAAATTTGCCCGAGTCAAAGAAAACTTAGTCTTTGACATGATCTCATTTTCTTCTGAATATTCTTATTTCTTATAATTATTCTATCTCTTTGATTATTTTCCTTCCAATGAAGGTGGTTTTGTTGTGGAATTCATAGTAAGAAGACAAAATTATTTTCATCAATTGTGTTTGTAAAATTGCATGATTTCAGTTGATTGTTTTCCTGACCATCCAATCATCATATTTCTGTGCATTTTTCCTTTTGAATTCATTCCACTGACATTCTTCCTCTGGATCAGTGGTAGTAACAAATGCTACCTAGGCTGAAGAACCTTTCAGTTTTACCTTTCCCGTGTCCACCATCTTTTTTAGGAGGTATTTGATGACAAAACACTCCTGAATGGGATGCCCCAACATCTGATGAAATGGGAAATAGTTGGGAAGGTCTTCATCTCCTTCCTTTTTTGGCATTTTATGCCTTCGCAAGTAAACCACATTAATTTCAAGAGCCGAAATGAAGTAACCAAGAACATGTTAATTTTGGAAAGAATAAACTTTGTTCTTTAACTCCTAAAATTGATTCTGTATTTAATCGCTATGATCATCTCGACAAAATGGCCTCTGTTGTTGACGCTCAGTTGGGGGTGCCCTTCGATAAGATGAATGTTTTGAAGCGGATGCAGGTACAGGTACTTGTTTAAGTGTGATTTTAGCAGTCTCTGCTTTACCCATTCTCCTTCCTAGAGCTGATGGAATTACACGAGTTTTATCCTTAGTCTTTGTAAGAGATTCATCGATTTGATGAGCGATAGAAGTAAGGTCTCAAAACCCTCATGTGTATTTCACTGGGATCAACGGTGTGTGTAATTCATCAGGAAAACATTCCACACAGATTGGAAAAAACACTTCATGAGGGAGTGCTAAGCTTAAGGAATAACATAATCCCATCCACCGAGCAATGAAATAGAAACTCTTTCATTCTCCCTTTGCTTAAAATTTTTAAGATAAAAAACTATTGTCTTTGGCAATGTTGATCTGAATTAAAGAAGGAATCATTGATAGAGATCTTCCCACCCTGTAATTGATTGGGATTTCATGCATGTATACCAGACAAAAGAAGGCCTTTGTAATGACTGTACAAAACACCTGAGATTAACTTATTCTTGTTGTTGAGGATTTAACATCATAGGATTACAACAAGAAAAAAATGTGTAATGTTTTGTTCTGGATCTCTCGAACCACTAAAAATTGTGAATGTGGTACTTGAAAATTTTGATGGGAGAGGAATTGAATCCACCCATTCAAGGTAAGCTCTCTTTTCTAGTTGAATATGTTCATGTTTTGCCACCATATCTTCTAACTGAGCTATTAATGACTCAATGGTATTTATTAACATTTGATAAACATATGGCTGAGAATGGACCTAAGCAGGTGCAATAACTGGAGCTTGGACATGTGTGGTGACTGGTACTGCAAATGATGGTAGCACATCCAGTTTTTGTTGCTCATGACCCATAAGATTAGACCTATGAGGGAGTACTTTTAATGGATGATATTCTAGATCCGTCTCAATATCTACAACAAATTCCCTTGACTGAATAACTCCAGCACACTTAGGAGGAAGACTACCTTGAATTATTTCTGCATTCATCCTCCTTAACACTTTCATTTCTTCTTCTTGTTGTGTGATCCATTTCTCTAGTGAGAGTGATTGGCCTACTCCAGAGGTAGGGTGGAATGTAACATGACTTTTTTCTTTTCCCCATTTTGGATGCATTTCGGAGAGGGGGAAGTTGGTTATTTAAAAAAATACCTTGATTCTGGGTAAGCCTTTGATTTTGTGTACACACACCTTCTTCATTTACTTTTGTGTGCACAACCTTTTCAGTAGGAACTTCTTCATCTGATCCCTATGAGTGAGCCTCATGTTTTGGGGGATCAGTGACAACGACATCGATAACATTTATTGATGCATAACACATTGCATCCTTTCTATTGGTATTTCTATGATATTATCTTCTCCTTTGTCCTTGATGAGACATTGCCTTTTGTTGAGTTGATCCCTAAGGAACTTCTTGATGAACCGTAATTTAGAGGGAATATCCTGATAATTCATCTTTTAGTTTTTCTTGTGGATTACTCCCTAATAGAGAGAAGACTGACATTCGATGAGGAAGAGATTGAGGATTTGAAAAAGTCCCAATCCCAATGGACTGAGGTTTTTCCTACTGTTTCTACTCAACTCCTTGAATCCTATTTATTGATTCCAATGGTTGGTCTAAACGAGTCCCCAGTCTATAAAGATGAGGTGGTTCTTGAGCTGCTACATCTGAGATATTCTTAAAAGCTCTCTTGATTTTGAAGACTTTAGTCCGGAAATTGGTTGGATACATCAACCTGCATCCACTCAAATCAACTCGTTCAAATGACCATTGGATGATTTTAGAAACTTCCGTCACCTGATAATGCACATTCTCTAAACGAGAGGCATGTTCGATATTCTCATTTTCCTAAAGCAAGAGTAATTTGACAACTTTTTCTATGTATGCTTGACTTTGGGAAGAACTAGTTGAGGCATGTTCCTATTCAAGCCTTTGATAACACACAAATCCAATTGGATGTGGTCGGCCATGGGCAATAACATTGCGTGAGACCATTTTTGGTGGGCTTTATTTACTGAATAGTACAGTGAAATGCAGTGCTCCATGAACACCCCATCCCCTGATATGAATACCATATGGGGCATTGAAAATTAACTGGCACAATCTTTTTAGTGCTTCAGGGCATGAATGTTGAAGGGCTCTCTGCTGCTTTTCAACCTTTGGATATCATGAAACGGAGAGAGATGCCAAATCAATTTGGCATTACAACCCTTCAATTATCTTGAAAGGATTTTCATATTCATCATAAGATAATATTTTATTTTTCAAGTGAAAAATATTTTTCCACATGTTGGGATGAATATCATGAATACAATCTTCCATCAACATTTCTCAAATATCATATTGAGATTCATCCAAAGGACAAAACATGACGGGTACTTCACCATTGTCCAATTGTTTTCTCATTTTTAGCACTTCCTCCTTATCATTTGATAATGATTATTCTACCTGATTAGACCAATGATGGTGCTTCTTTGTTGCTTCATCAAATTAAACAAGATTGGTAGAGAATTCATTTATCAAATGAGAAGATGAATGAACCTGGGGTGGATTGGAGAATGACCTACACCCCAGGATGTCTTTGGATTGAGAAAGTATTTCACCTGCTAGTGGTAAAGCATCAAACATGATTGGCTACACATTTTAAAGTTCCTCAAGATTCAAGGGATTTTTGTTACTGCATTTTCCTTTGAAGAATTTTCCAGGAAATGCGTATTACTACTGCAGAGAGGACTTTCGGAGCTAAATTAATCATCATGGGGAGGAAAACCATTTTGGGTTACATAAAAAGATGTAACCTTTTTCTCCTTGATCGACTTCCCACATAGACGGTTATCGTGGCTCTCATATGAATATGATACATTGAGATCAACCGAACTGTCATGAAGAAAGCCTTCATGAGGAAGTGTCTGATGAAGACCATCAGAATTAATGTTCCTACTATTGGGAAATGAGATAGTAGAATCTTGAGTTGCAACAGATAATTGTCTGAGGGATTCAATAAGTCTAGTATCGAGCAAGGCCTTTCTACAGATTGACTCTTGATTTCTTGACTGTGCTGGACATGTCTATTACTTAGATGCCTTCTTATTCACTTTGAAAACCAGTTGTTGACGAAAGTGGTTATTATTGTTATGTGTATGTGCATTCTTAGGAGAAATGTTTAGGTTAGGCTGATTATCTCAACTCAAATCGGGTGTATATACCTGACTTGATTGTCTGTATGACATGGGGGAGTATACCCCACAACCCTCTTGGACGGAGACATAGGTTTGTATATATTCTAGAGTGATATGATGATGACTCACTCCACTGGTTGGGAGAGATTTTTATTTCTTTCCCTATGATGCTACTAAATTTGTCATAATATTCTAACAGGTATCCAAAAAAAGGGCAGGGATGTTCTTATACTCTTTCACCTTTGTCAGAATATGCTTGGTGACTTCAGCTTCCGGAACGGGAATATACGTCCATTTTGTGTATGTAGTAGGTGTATGTGCCTACTGTAAAGACCCAAAAATTTCAAGGGATTTTTTTTTTATAAATTCGTTGTAATTTTATGAGTCCCCAGTTTCTAACGGCACCTGATTCTGAGGCACTGTGTGCTCGGAATAATTTTCAGAAGTTTTGTTAAGCTTAAATTAATGTGTGTAAGCAGTTTTACTGAAAAAGTCGAATAACACTTAAACGGTTACTTGGATCAAATATCAGAGGGCACCGTTCCGCTCAGGATGGCAGGTTTAGCCATGTCATGACATATGTTTAGTCGGTGTGGGCCTTCTATGAGAGATTCCAAAAATGGCATAACTGTAAATAAAATAATTAAACAAATTATTTTATTTTTCTAATGCTTATAACTCACAAACGGTGGCTTGGATTAAAAATCTGAGACCACCGCTAAACTTGTGGGGGAATGATTTATTTATGTAGATACTAACTTTGGCCGGCGCATGCCACCAAAAGAAGTTATTTTTTGGCCGCAAATAAAATAATTATGTGCCAATTATTTTATTGTAAAATTCAAAACATCTAAAAAGAAACTCGGATTGAAAATCTGATAGTACCATTGGGTTCGTTGGGGAGTGCTTCATTTAGGCAGAGCCTAACATTGACCGGTTCAGGTCAAGGGTGACTGATAATAATTTTCCGAACATTTTTTCGGGTACATTCAGTAAACGCACGTTGGGGTTTTTCTATCATTTAAACCGGTGCTCGGAATCGAAATCTGAGGACACCGATGAACTCGCAACGCCGGTATTCACATAATGTGACCTTTACCACAGTTGCGTTTCATACAGGATGAATGATATAATTTGGGGATTATGATTAAAAATTAAAAATTAAATAAAAACTTATGTGCAAATCATTTTTATTTAGTGGGGGTTAAAGTCACTAGGTGGAGGTTAGGGGTGGGGTCCACCACACCCTAACCTCTCTTGATATGATATGACTAATGGTGGGGCCCACATAAACACCAAACTCTTGAACTTCCTTAAACTTTTGGACATCCCATTAAAGTGCCAACACACCCATGTAATTAATTTTTGAGACACATGAAGTTCATGCCAACTCCATGTAATTAATTAACTGAATCAACTTAATTAATTAATTTGGAGTGTTAGAATTCATTTTTGATATCAATAAAAGGAGGGGTGATATTCTCTTATTTTGGTTGGACATATTACCTTGGTATGTTTTGGAGGATTAGAAAGAAGGTGTTCTTCCCATGAATAACATGAAGGAAATCTTCAAAGTCTTCCTCCGCATCATGGGAGAGGACGCCAGCCACAAAGGACGCCACCAATGACAACGTTATTTCCTCCGACGTTAACGGAACGACATCCGTCTTTCGTGACGCCCGACTTCCGCGAGGCCCATCTTCCACGGCTCGTCGATTTGCATCATCAAATACGAGGTAGGGAGAATTTGAGTTGTTTTTATTAATGAGATTAAACCCCCTTTCTTCTTCATTTGTTGAGCAGTTTGTTGTAAAATTCTATCGCCATGATGAGGAGTGCTTGGTCTGCACATACACTGTCCGACCCTCCCCTCTACTTGTTCTTGTTTGATGACAACAGAGGCGGTCCAAGTGGCAACGAAGAAGAAGATGGAGAACGACGGTCGCGTTATCCACACCCTACCAGCAGCCTGCCCAGCACCATGCGCCCTCCCAGCGGCCCACCCGGCTTCCCTGCACCCTGCATGCAGCCTGCCTCGCACCCCGGTGCCCTGCCCCGACGCCCCCTCGGCCCCCTGCTGTGTTCTGCCCGACACCTTGGCGTGCTGTCCGACGCGCTTCCCGGTGCCCTGGCACCCTGCCCGGTGCCCCTCCAGCCCGTCCCAGAGTTCAGACGGCATGACGTGTCCCGCGCGGCCTGCCGCTCGCCTCACGGCGGTGGCATTAGTGCAGAAAATGTTTTTTACGTCGGTTATTTTTAATTTTTTACGTCGGTTTTTAGCCGACGCTAATACGTGCGACATTATAAATAAGGTTTTTGACGTCGGTTATTTAAAAACCGACGTCAAAAACATAAAATCACGATGTTTATCACGTCGGTTATTTTAGAACCGACGTAATAAAGGTCCTGGAGAATGGTTTATCACGTCGGTTATTTTATAAACGACGTGATAAAGGGCCTGGAGAATGGTTTATCACGTCGGTTATTTTAGAACCGACGTGATAAAGGGCCTGGAGAATGGTTTATCACGTCGGTTATCAAATAACTGACGTGATAAACGGCCTGGACAATAGTTTATCACGTCGGTTCTTAAACATCCGACGTGATAAACAGGGGAGAAGGGGTTTATCACGTCAGTTCATATAGAACCGACGTGACAAACTGCGGTGAGGGTGGTTTATCACGTCTGTTCTATATGAACCGACGTGATAAACTGGGCTGGGCGTGGTTTATCACGTCGGTTCATATAAAACCGACCTGAAAAACCGAGGGAGGGGGGTTTATCACGTCGGTTATTATATAACCGCCGTGATAAACTGGAGGGAGGCTATTTATCACGTTGGTTATTCAATAACCGACGTGATAAACAATTGTCCAGGCCGTTTAGCACGTCGGTTATTCAATAACCGACATGATAAACCATTTTCCAGGCTTTTTATCACGTTGGTTATTAAAGAACCGACGTGATAAACCATTCTCCAGGACTATTATCACGTCTGTTATTAAATAACCGACATGATAAACTATTCTCCAGGCCTATTATCACGTCGGTTATTCAATAACCGACGTGATAAACCATTGTTCAGGCCGTTTATCACGTCTTTTATTCAATAACCGACATGATAAACCATTGTCCAGGTCTTTTATCACGTCAGTTATTAAATAACCGACGTGATAAACCATTCTCCAGACCATTTATCATGTCGGTTATTAAATAACGGACGTGATAAATCCAATTTTTTTTAAACAGAATGAAGTGATCTTCTCTCCACCAGAATCAACCAGAAAACAAATCAAGAAATCGTACCACATAAACAGAAGTACATCAAAGTTAATCATGTACATAGATAACTTATAAAACATATCCACTAGAGAGCATCCACCCTCATTTATACCCCATGGACAACCCTCCCCAACGCCGTTGGAGCCCTCACCCTCATGTATACCCCCTGGACAGCCCTCCCCCACCCTGTTGGAGTTCCTACCCTCATGAATACCCCTTGGACAACCCTCCCCCACCCCATTGGAGCCCCCACCACACTCCTGGACTGCCCCCCGACCCCCAAACACCCCCAAACACCCCTCGACAACCCCCCACCCGCCTGAACATCACCTCCTCACCCCCTCACCCCACTTGACAGCCCCCACCACACCCCTAGACAGCCCCAAACACCCCTGGACAACCTCCCCTCCCCTGGACAGCACTCCCACACCCCTGGACCGGCTTCCCACACCCTTGGACATCCCTGCCACCCCCCAGGACTATCCCCCCACCCCACCATACAGCCCTCCCAGACCGCTGGACACCCCCAACCCCACTGAACACACCCCCACACCCTTGGAACCCCTCCCCCACAGACCCAAATCCATACCAGAAGAACCATCAAAAGTAGACCAAAACAAGAAGTCGAGCAAAATTAAACATTCACTTATATAACATTCAAAACTTACAATGTCAACTTCAAAAAAAATAAATCAAACCTAAACAACTACAAAATACACAATTAAAACGACAATATTCAAAATTACATTTTACATTACAGACAACTAAAATTCAATCAAACCTATAAAATAATTTTACCACTCCACTTGTATGTGTTTGATGTCTTCAGCAGTATAGGGTTGAGGGTCATCAAAAAGATACAAATGAAAAAGAAGATAGTTAACGTGTATAACGAATAAATCAAATTGAAATATTATGGAAAATTTTAAGAGGAAATCGTACCAGGTCAAAATTCACAACTGTCCCAGTTGTTATTATTTCATACATAAATATTAACATATAATATCCGCATTCGATGAGGCCTTGTTGTTCATGACAATTCTATTTTGAATGACTGTAAATTAAATATATTATTTTTACGTAATAAATCAAAAAGTACAAATTATAAATGGAAATTTACCTTCGCATTTACACATTTGATCTTTGCATTTCTTTTCTTTATGTTTTTTCGAAAGTAGACCCATGCACTGCTAGAAAATAATACGAATGGGGTAAATTTAAAATTCATTATAATATATAAAACTATTGAGAAATTGAAACTTACTTTTCCAATATATTCTTAAAACTTTCCCGCACATCACCATGAACAGAGCATATCCAATAAAGAGCTTTCTCCCTTGGGCAAAAAATCCCTAACATCCAATGATCACTGATAAAAGGAAATTTAATGTTAGTGGATTTTTATGTTAAAAGATAATTAACTCTTTGAGAGAAATGTGTATCATACCTCTCACAAAAAGGCATCATCCAACATTGTCTGATTATATTCTTTTCAAATCTTTCAGCAATATAAACCATTCTTTGTTCCTCAGTCAATGCACATGCTTCAAGGGAAATCAATTGCAGGTCCATGAATCCATATACTTCTGTTAGTTCATTCCTCTCACAAATTTTATAATTATACCTAATACAAAACATATATAAGTATACATTTTTAATACATATAACGGAGGGAAAAGGTGTTAAGACTTACATGGGAAAAATTTTCACCACATTGATGCCCAACTTATCTCCAGTAACAAGCTCCATGATATAAGATTTTGTAATCCCCACACTTATTTCACGTCCACAAACATGAGATTCCATTGGAAACTCATAAAAACCCAACAACAAATGTGAATATCTTGACAATCTGTCAAGACCACTGGAATCTGTATCTGATGTCATAGCCTGTTGTCTTTATTGTTGTCTATACAATATTTCTTTACCTTTGAAGTATTCCTGTGAAAAAAATTGAGAAATATAGTAGTTTCCAAATGATAAAACAACTTTAATAACAAAATAAAATAAATGATATAGCATTCATACCTCTATGGTAATGAGTCAAAGAAGTCTGGATGACCAAACTAAAATATGGTCGATACTCTGTCCAACTGTTGCCACCTCATCTGTAGGTATTGGTACCCTAGCTGATCTATCTATAATATCCTGTACAGTGACCCTCTGATTCTCTACCTCTAATTGTTGATGATGAACTATATCTCCTATACAATATCCCAACCCATATGCTACTATATGATGTTGAGAATCATCAACATACAACTCGCAATATGTAGGAAGCTTCAGCGGAGGCGTATGGTAAAAAATGTGGTCCGCAGGCTGAGGTGGGGGAGTGGGAGCTACAGGCGGAGGTCGATGATAAATAATGGGGTCTGCAGGGGGAGGTGGAGGAGTGGGAGCTGCAGTCTGAAATTGTCTTTGCATTTCTGCAAACATAGACTGCACCGACTCTCTAATCTTGTCTTCCATCGTCATATTAATATTTTGAACTTCAGCCTCCAAGGATTCTATTTTTTTTTATAAACCCTCTCAATGTTAGAAGTTGAAGAATGTGGAAACACTTTTATTACCGATACACCTGCCGGATATCCTCTTACACAACCAGGATGTTCGGGCCTTCCCAATGCTACACATAAAATATCTTCCCTCCCAGTAGCTGTAAATGTCCCCTCTGAACTCTACTCCTCAAGAGAGTCCTGTATTAATTAATTGAACATTTCTGTAATGATTGAAACTTATATGAAGAAAAAAGTTAACATAAATAAATTAAATAGATATCTTACAATCCTCTCAGCTACGATTCTCGATTCTTCCGGAAGATATTGCCCTTTTTTCCCTTCCGAGCTCTCTTCCATTTTTCTTGTCTAGATGGAGGGGATGGAGGGGCCACCTCTCCAGAGCTGGAAGACTCAGCTCTTAGTTGTTGAATTTTTTCCGCCATCATTTTCTATTCCAATAATGTATACCCTCCCCGAGATAAACTATAAGGGTATACATTTTTAGATTGGATCTCTTGATGAGATTTCCTTGTTTACTGTAATTTAAGAATAATAAATCATTAACAAAACATTAATAAAATCATTTATATAAGAAAGTTTATAAAAGTTTACATTGCCCTTACCAGAAATGACTCTTTTTTTCTACTTTCAAAAAATTGTCTCCATGTGTCTTCATCTTTAAAAGGATATATACGACATCGATTGTCATGACTCCTATGACCATAAATGAAATCAAATGAGAGGGTTGATTTGAAATCCCTCCATCTCCTGGCAGCCAACGATAAGCATTTCTTCCTGACTCCTCCAGTGTCAGGAATATTAAATGTCATCTGATAAAGAAGAGGTTAAACATATTATATATAATAGAAACATTAAAATAATGGTCAAACTATGAAAAAATATCTTACCAAAATCGTCTCCCAAAACTGAGAGATAATTGCGTTATCCACACCTCTCCAATCATCATACAGAATGCTTACTTTGGTCTTAGCCTGAGTTGCAACAAAACTCTTAAAATCTTTGGCATTCGGACCTCTAGGAATATCATCATAATCAAACTCAACTACCATCCTCTGATCCTGCGTACGGGCAAGTGATAATTTTGGTAAACGTGTGCACCCACGTTTTCCAACCTTTGAACTCTTTGTCGTAATAAGAGAATGTGAATGTTCATCCCCAGAGGTATTACCAGCAATATTCTCCTCTCTAGAATCATGTGGTTGATCATCAGAATGATCTGTCATTATCCTTCAAATCAAAAAAATAAACAAATGTCAGTTCACAAATATAAAAATTCAAATATTTTAATACTACTGTAATCAGAAAATAGAAAAGTGTACTAAGATACATATTAGTAAACATTGGTAATATGGTAAGCATTTTAAACAATGGTAAAGATGGAAAATATGGTCAAGATGGTCAAGATCTTAAAAATGGAAAAAAATTGTAAACCTGGTAAACATTGTAAACATGGTAAAGTAATTGTTAGTGAAAAATATACAAATTCAAATATTTTAATACTATTGTAATCAGAAAATATAAAAGTGTACTAAGTTACATAGTAGTAAACATTGGTGATATGGTAAGCATGGTAAACAATGGTAAAGATGGTAAAGATGGTCAAGATGGTAAAGATGGTAAAAATGGAAAAAATGGTAAACCAGGTAAACATTGTAAACATGGTAAAGTAATTTTCAGTGAACAAATATACAAATTCAAATATTTTAATACTACTATAATCAGAATATAGAAAAGTGTACTAAGTTAAATAATAGTAAACATTGGTAATATGGTAAGCATGTTAAAAAATGATAAAGATGGAAAAGATGGTCAAGATGGTCAAGATGGTAAAAATGCTAAAAATGGTAAACCTGGTAAACATTGTAAACATGGTAAAGTAATTGTCAGTGAACAAAAATAAACATTTTAAAAATCGTGTAATGGTTATAAAAATAATAATGTAAACTAAACAAACAAAAACATATACTTATTTTATTTTAAAACATATTTTAATAAATAAAAAACATACAATACCTAACATTTATGGAAAAAATAAATGTAAACAAGAAATAAACACATGTTACCTATAATTTTAGGAATGTACAGATGGATTGTTTTCCCAAATTCCTTCGTCGTGATCGTTCCTTATGGCACAAACTATTTCTTCAACATGATCATCATTATGTTCTGTTAATATTTCAATGGAAGTAGGGATCTCACATAAATCAGCATATTCATCAAGTTCATCCTCACCAACATATTGTTTTTTCCCTTGTAAAACAACAGCCCACTGCATATCTGATTGATCTACTACATAAAAAATTTGTTTTTCATGTGTTGCCATTATAACAGAATCAGCTGTGTCTTCCAATCTATTCAGATTAACAAGTGTCATTCCAAATTCATCGTGTCTGACACTGTTGTTACCGTTAAACAATTTACAATTAAAAATAGGAACTTTAATTTTAATGTAATCAACCTCCCATATGTCTTCAATCACTCCATAATATGCATTTGATGCAGAAATTGGGTTTTTGTCCTTAGCACTCGAAAAATGCATTGCTTCTGCAAACACCAACTCACCACTATTCTGAACTGCACTTCTGTTGTCCTGAGCTTTTGTATGAAATGTATAACCATTAATGTCATAACCAGACCATGTTATCACATTTAAACATAGACCACCCACTATCCATTTTAATTTCTCTGATACATCTGATCTACCATGCAAAGTCTTTTTCATCCATGACAAAAAAGTTTTGTTGTGCTCATTCAAAATCCACATTTCATTCTTCTTTGGATGACATTGTTTCAACTCATTAATATGCAATGTGATATACGGTTGAGAATCAGCTATGTTATTCAAGATGTATGATTCTAACTTCTTCATCTGTTCATCTTACAATGATTTGACTTTCAAGTCGTGAATCCCCTTTCCCTCGTTATTAACTCATTCATGGCGAGACAGAGGCAAACCTATGTGTTGCGCCGTAGCCAAGTAGCTCGTACAAAACTCTGCTACCTCCTCAGAAATATACTTTTCAATAATGGAGGATTCAGTTCGATATAGATTTTTAACATACCCCTTTAATATTTTCATATACCTATCAAAAGGATACATCCAACGAAGATATACAGGTCCACAAAGCTTTATTTCTCAAACTAGATGAATCATTAAATGCACCATTATTTCAAAAAAAGTTGGAGGAAAATACATTTCCAATTGACAAAGTATAAAAATGGAATCCTTTTCCAAAATGTTCAAAGCATTCACATCAAAATCCTTGTTACAAATTGAATTGAGAAAATAACACAACTTCATTATAGTCTTTCTGACACGAATGGGTAATATTCCACACAATGCAACTGGTAGAATTTGTTGCATCATGATGTGACAATCATGTGATTTCATACCTATCAACTTCAAGTCCTTCAATGAGACAAAAAATTTTACATTATAATAATAACCTTGAGGCACTTTGGTATCATGAAGACACTGACAGAAGCTAATTTTCTCCCTCTTCGATAATTTATGACAAGCCGGGGGAAGAAATGTTCGTCTTCCTTTAGAAGTGGGAGCTAACTCCAAACATATTCCCATTGATAGTAAGTCTAATCTTGCATTCAACCCATCTTTATTATTTCCTTTAATATCTAACAATGTTCCAATCAAAGAATCCCAGATATTCTTCTCCACGTGCATGACATCAATATTATGTTTAACTTCATGATACCTCCAATATAGTAGCTCAAAAAAAATTGACCTTTTCTTCCATGTATGTCTATCATTACCAGATTTCTGTGTCTTTTCCAATGTCACGTAAAGGTTTTTCACCCTCTCAAAATATAGATCAGGGGATAAAGGATTTGGAACAGTATCAAATTCTTGTGAGCCATTGAATGCCTTTTTTAGTCTTTTATAAGGGTGTTCCATAGGTGAAAACTTTCAGTGACCCATGTACACTGTTTTCCTCCCATTATGAAATTGACAATAGGACGTCTATTATTCGCAAATTGGACATGCTGTATGCACTTTAACACTGTATCCAGACAAATTTCCATATGCTGGGAAGTCATTTATAGTGAATAGAAGCACTGCATGCAGTTGAAAATATTCCATTTTATAAGAATCATACACCCTAATACCATCAGCCCATAACAGTTTCAAATCATTAATCAACGGTGACAAGTAATCATCAATATCATTACCGGGTTGCTTTGGACTAGAGATCATTGTACTCAACATGACATATTTGCGCTTCATACAAACTTCAGGAGAGAGGTTGTAAATTACCAATAAAACAGTCCATGAACTATGTGTGCTACTGAGTGTTCGGTATAGATTCATTCCATCTGTGCACAACGCTAGTCTGAGATTTCTAATTTCATTTCCAAATGTAGAATACTGCGCATCAATTTTCTTCCATTGTGGACAATCAGATGGATGACGTATTTTTCCATCACATACATGCTCTTCAGCATGCCATATTAACCTTTTTGCATCATGTGAATTAGCAAATAAACGTTTGAAACGATTAATTATAGGAAGATACCAAAATACCTTTGAAGGGAGCTTTGTAATCTCTACATCACCCTGTGATTTTTCTTTCACCTTATACTGTGATGTACCACATTTTGGACACTCTGACAGAAATTCATATTCCTTCCTATATATTATGCAGTCATTCATATAGGCATGTATTTTCTTATATCCCAATCTCATCAGGAATAATATTTTCTTGGCTTTGTAATGTGAATCTGGAAGATCGTTATCTTTTGGAAGAATGCCTTTCATCAATTGTAGCAGCTCTGTAAAACTTCTGTCACTCCATCCATGCTTCGCCTTCAGGTTAATCAATCTCAACACCGTCGACAAAACCGTAAAATCGGTACAACTGGGATATAATTGTTTTTCAGCATCACCATATAGACGCGCAACTGTCAGTTCTATCTCAATTTGTTCTGCTACAATATCGCGAATCATTTCTTCAATTCCATCGTAGTTACCATCTTGCGAATCATCATCATCAGTGACATTCCGTCCAGTTTCACCATGCCAAATCCAAGGGCTGTAACTCGGATTAAAACCATGACATATCAGATGATCTTTTGTCTCTATACTTTTCAACTTCTTCATATTCAAACATTTCAGGCATTGACAGAAAAAAATGTCACTACTTGGAACATTTCGTTTTGCATATTCCAAAAATGCATCAACACCTTCCTCAAACTCATTGCTCATTCGATGTGCCGTAATCCAACTTCGACTAATCATTACCTATAACAAATATCAACAAGAAATATATATTTTTAAGATAAGCCAAATACATGTTTATATGAAAAAAATCATAATTTGAATGTAAAACAATTTAAAATATAAAATAAATCTATAGGTATTTAAAAAAATGTGCTTGAATATTATTTTTAAAACAAAATATAGTTAGATATAACAGTTTTAAATTTCATTGAATCAAAGAAAACCATGACGCCTACATAGATTAATATTGATTGCGGTTTTGATGTTTTAATATATTAGATAAAAAACCTATTTTAAATGGCGTGCAGACCTTGATATTGGTCTTCATCAACCTTCGGTGTGACTGGAAAAAAGAGGTCTACCAGCATGTTATTATTTTATCAGCAATTCACTCATTCTTGTTTCTGATGATCGTTAATTGCATTGGCAGGCTGAGAGGGCCGCCCAGTGCGTCCAACACTGGTCTGCTCAGAATAACAATAGTCCCACAGATTCGGTTTAATCCTTTATTTCTTCTTTTTAATCCCATGTTACATATCTTGTGGGTATTTGATTTTGTACTTGGCCTTCAGCTTTAACGGTTATCAATCAAAATAAAACTCGACTAAAAACTCTGTTTATTTTAGGTTTTCAAAATCCAAAAATGAAAACAAAACAACCATGGACAAAAACTGAATTCCAATTACAGGAAACATGTTCAGAAATTCTAAACACCAAGAGTTAACAAATATCAACAACAATAGTGAACAGCCTTGCAATTACAAGACTAAATATGTATATGTATATGATTAACAATAATAATGTGTTTTATATTCTCAAGTGAATGTTCTAAATGATATGGTAATTCATATGGTTTAATATCATTGGTAACATGTTTTCGATTCCAATGAGACATAGGTGTGAGAGCCATTGATAATGGAGTAGTGGCCTAATCTCAATCTAGGTCCAACATCCTCAAAATATTCTTCTAGGGGTAGAATTTAGTATGGTTTGTGTTATTTTAACACCTCTATATTTATTATAGGTTATTAAATCAAATTATTTTGATTAACTTTTTTTTATTCATCCTTTTATTATTATTTTTTGACTTTTTAGGATATTATAGTTTTATATTCTCATTCATGGTTGGAACATGGTTAGTGAATACCACGAGGTTCTACCTAGGAAACATTTTACATTTGTTTACAAATATAATGGAGGAAATATATTTTGTACAAACCATACTTATTTATCATGAAATCACACAGCATGATGCATAAGCATTTTTTAGGGTTGGTTCTAGGTTTTCCATACTGTGTGGTTAAACCATGGTACTCCTCCAATATCATATAATGGGGATCACATTTATTGTTTTAATTTATAAAAAAACCGATCCAAAATATGATATAAAAAGTAATTATTATTTATTTTCCTTTAAAGTAACGATGCACGTATTTTTTATCTCATTATTCATCTAGTTTAATGTTCCCTCAACATAGTCTGTTATATCAACAAAAAATTCCATGAGATTCAAATAACCATTTTCAATAACAAAATACAAATAACCATTTTCAATACAAATAACCATTTGCAATAACAAAATAAAAATAACCATTTGCAAATAACCATTTGCAATAATAAAAAATTCCACGAGATTCAAAAATGAAAGAAAAGCACATCAAGAATCGAAAAAAAAACGAACGAAATAAATTCGTGGAACGCTTACTTGAATGTTGCGAGTTGAGATGACAGATCTGAGAGGAGTGATGAAGATAAAAAATGAATCCAAATTGAGTTTAACGCAGGTCGATCGACTAGCTTTTTAGGGTTTACTGCGCGAGAGAGACGAGTCAGCGGACTGTCAAGCGAAAAATCATAAATGACAGTCCACGGGCTTTAATTTTTTTAAAAGTTTTATAACGTCGGTTATATAATAACCGACGTTATAAACTATTTTTTAAATTTATAATGTCGTTTATTTTAAAACCGACATAAAAATCTCCCACGCTTTGGTTTTTTACGTCGGTTATAAAATAACCGACGTAAAAAACCCCCCCCGTTCTTTAGTTTTTTACGTTTGTTATAAAACAACCGACGTAAAAAACTGGTAGATATCTCGTTTTTTACGTCGGTTATAAGATAACCGACGTAAGAAACCAATGCAGGGGGGGGGTTTACGTCGGTTATTTTATAACCGACGTAAAAAAACCCGATATTTACGTGTTTTTTACGTCAGTTATTTTATAACCGACGTAAAAAACCTGATATTGACGCGTTTTTAATGTTGGTTATCTAATAACTGACGTAAAAAACCACAGCCCGGACGCGTTTTTTACGTCGGTTATAAAATAACCTACGTAAAAAACTCGTCGATATCTGGTTTTTTACATCGGTTTCCAAATAACCGACGTAAAAAACCCCCTGTGCATTGGTTTTTTACGTCGGTTATAAGATAACCGATGTAAAAACCCAACAGGTGCGATTTGTAACGTCGGTTATTAAAATAACCGACGTTAAAAATCTACTCACCGCATTTTTACGTCGGTTATATATAACTGACGTAATAAATGGTGACGTAAAAAACGATTTCTGCACTAGTGTAGACCTCCCAAGCCACCTACGCGGCGACTATCACGCCGAACCGCCCTCGTGGTCCACTGGGCCAGGCCCATCGAACCGGGTTAAAAAATAGCGGGTTGACCCACCCAATGGGCCGGGTCATACCCATCATGTCTTACAGGGTCGACCCAGGCCGGGTTGTCCCAGACTGGATTGAGCCGAGTTGGTCCGACTGGGTCGGACCGGACGTGTGCCCATTACTGACCCGTTACCTTCTTGGGCCATATCTTTGGCACTGGAAGTCCGTTTGAAGAATCATCAGTGCCGCTCATATTTTTTGAGCATAGTCGTCCATTTGAGTATACCCCACTAGTGTTTAGAGTATAGTTTAGTCATGGTTAGGTTGGTTCGTACATGAATCCAATAGGGCCCCCTGGACTAAAATGCTAATAACTCATAGACCATGCGTCTGATTGACACACCGTCTATTGCATTGAGGCCCCTATGATGTGGTGGTCCTTTGAGAAACTCCCACGTGAGACTTCGTGAAACATGGAGTATCAAGCAGTAGCCTGTGGAGTTGAACCACCTGGAGACGAGCAGACGGAGTGCGGCGACCAAGTAGCTGTAGACCTGACTACTGCTTGACCGATTCGACTAGGAGTGATTCGACTAGCCCAGTGGACAGAGCGACCGGTTTGGTGGTATACCCATGGTGGACGGAGAACCGGGTTTGGAAGATGACCCACGGAACTCGACAGGAAGAGTACCTCTGTAGGCTATTAGGGGGAGCACCCGGTTTGGTGGCAGACCCACAACAGACGAAGCTCCCGGTTTGGAAGCAGACCTACGGTACTCGACAGGAGGAGTACCATAGTAGTTTAAGGTTAGTGATTAGCACCTCGGAGTCATGATAGAGCCACTGTAATCGACAGAGGTGGAGTTCTCCACCAGTTGTGGTTTTGAAAATGAAAATCTTGGTTTGAGCTAAGTCAACGAACTCTATGTTTTGCTCATGATTGAGATGGGTTATTTGATAACATAGGTATATTTATGCCCATATACCTATGTAAAGGTTATCTATTGAGATATTTACTCATGGTTTAGCCTTGATAGATATTTGAGACTTTGAGGGTCTTAGGGTCCCTACTGAGTATCGTTATACTCACCCCTACACAGGCTATGCCTACACATCATTGTGTTGGATGCAGATGACGGACAGCGCTGACCGTGGTAGAGTGTACGAAGACTGGATGGTACCCGGAGGTGGACACTTGGCATGACGGCACACGGAGTGGACCGATAAACGTGGAGTGCTGAGGAGGACATATGTACCTACCCTTCAAGAAGGAACCTGAAGGATGATCCAGGAGTTGCTTCACCATTCAACTGTTTGTCCTTTCAGTTGTACATTCTTTTAGTTGTAGTTGTACCTTTCTTTTGGGATTTTATATCCAACCCCTTTGTACCTTCAACACACTTGTTATACTTATTTACTTATTGTTTACTTCTACTTGTACTATGGTTGTTTGTGTTTACGTTTTATAAACGCAATTCCTTTCCAGTTTTTAGGAAGTTAGGCCTTTCGTGCTAGTTTCCATCCCCTGATCTATGGAAAGCGGGCTTGGGGTAGTCACGATATAGTCCCTGGGGGACGGGTCATGACAAATTGGTATCAGAGGATTCGGTTCTACCGCAGAACTCAAGACTCTAATCATTCATTTCTGTGAAGCAATATTGTTAAGGGTACTAAGTGTGGTCTTCAGTTTAGGGAGTCCAATGTTGGTGTGGCGGGCGATGTATCCATACACCAGGACCCTGACTTCTAATTTCCGACTTAGTGCAAGAGAACACTTATTTCATGTGTGTTTCCAAAAGTTTTCTTTTTGTCATCTCAACCAGGTCAACTCATTAGGTATAATCTTTTGACCGTGTTGCATCTTTTCAGGATGCCTCCACATAGACAGTCAGTTGGAGTTCCGAGACAGTACCCGATGATGGTCCACTAAGCGATGAGGCTCCAGTGTAGGGCCCTCCTTCTATGATGGCACATTCGGGTGATGTACCAATAGCACCGCCACCCATTGGGCTACAGATTCCACCTGCCGTACAAGTATATGGTGCACGCTGTCATAGCGTGTTGCATGAGTTCCAGCAGTAGAGGTGTAGAGACCCCAAAGCTTGGCTTACATAGACATTACATTACTTTTTTCGAATACTTAATACATAACAAAAACAAACACACAAGGACCGTAATAGTTTAGTGTCTTTGGAAACTCGGAAAAATAATCTTCTAAACATGGTGAAATATCTTCAACATCTCCCATAAATATCTTCCCCTTTTGTTTTCTTACCAAAAAACATTCTTTATATCCTGGGGAAAATAAAACATGTAAATGGTGAGCTCAAATGCTCATTAAGTGTAATCATGGGGAAAATAAAACAAGCCATATATATTTGAACTTAAAAACCTGAACAAAATGTTTAAACATCAAAATCTTGAGCAATGACATAGAACATGGAAGTATGTAAGGCATATATCATAATGGAAAATCAATCATGATAAAATAGCATTGGAATAAAACTTGTAATTATGGTAAAACATTATGCACATGATATTATTTCCATAGTAGCCAAGGCATTTTTGCTAAGACCATCTTAGTGGACAAATTCCCTTACTGAATCGGGTTTACTTGTTGTTCCATCCCTGTATTACTAAACCAGATTTACTTTTCATTCCAGCCATGTCTATCTCATGAGATATAAATCCTTACCCAATTAATTGGAGGGAGATATAGGTCCTACTCATCTGATAATGAAATCATTCTTACTTGTGCAACAACATGAACATAAATCATTCATCTTTACCCAAAGTATAAAATGGGTTTCATAAACATCATCTCATCATAACATAATCCATATAAAACAAATGAATACCATTAAATCATAAGGAAAGTGAAACCATGTAAATAAAAGAGACATAATATTTGAAACATACACATATGAAATAATTTCATCTTAGATGGAAAATGGTTTTGATAAAATACTTGAAATGCATTTTTGAGGAAAATATCCTTTCTTTTTCAAAATCATTTTCTTTTCACGAAATTCCTCGAAATTTTAAAAGAAATGGATTTTTTTAAAATATTCATGAAATCTTGTAGAGTAGGAATCATGAAAATTAGGCGTTATGAAACCGTCAAAAACTGTTTTTGCTGTACATGTTAAAAAAACATTATTCTAATACTTTTGTTAGAAATGTCAAAGAGTACATCATAAGGTAAAAAAAAGAAAGATTCCTTTCGTACAATGAAGTAAAATTCAAAAATGGGTTAAAAATACTTTAAACATACATGAAACCATTTTTAGAAAACAGGGGCATGGTTTATAAATATAACCCCAATAAATACTTACAAAGAAACAATCTCAGATAAAACGGGATTGGAAGAGTTGTCCCTTACCTTAGGTCTGATATGCTTCGTACATATCCAAACCTCATGTATAATGATTTAAATAATGACATTGACTTATTAAAAAATCTTATTCATTGTTATTATATCATAAATGGGTCACTTATTACTTTATATTACCCCTTTTTTGTAAATTCCATTTTATAGCAGCGTTTTGGGTAAAATCATTTTATTTATCGTATGTTTTTGGACTTGTTGTTCTTGATATTATTATAACTTGTAACAAGTTTCAATTACCTCCTGAATGTAAATCATGATATATATATCATATATATTCAGTATATATATACATATAATATATAGATAAATGAAATGAAAGACACTGTTCATGGAGACGGTAGGCCGTACGCACGCATGAACGATGTTATCCTTTCCTTATTGACTTGAATGGAAGTAGGTAGATGATATATATATATATATACATAGATAGAGTTTCTTTATAATGTCATATATTTCATTATTATTCATTATATATACTTTATAATCATTCTTTAGTGGTTAACATAAATAATGAATCTCATCGCTTCGCGGAGAAGATAATTCGTACATACGCACGAGCGATGATATCGTTCCCATAATTATTGAATTGAATTAGAGTGGATGATATAATATATCAGAATAAGTATGATGTTATAAAAACCATATAGAGATATTATTTACACCATTATACCCATCTAAATAAGGTGGTGGTGGAAAACAGATTACAACACGGCGTGGAGACGGTATTCCGTACATACGCACGCACGGTGACTTTGCTTTCCATAGGAAGGATAAAAGATGAAATAGGGTTGATTAATATTTATAATAACATATTAGTATATGAGTGATACTGATTTTATTAATTTATGATGAATAAAATAATGAAGAATATGTATAAGAAGAAATAATTTGGAACGAATCAGTAAAGGATATTACCTCTTCTTTGACGCGCCTCTTCTTAACCTCCTCTTATGGCACTAGAGTTGACCTTTTGAGGTGATCAGAACCTCTATAATGCTTCTATAGAATTTGAGATGGGAAATGGGTAGGGGTTGTCTGAGCTTCCAGGCTCAAAAGGTTGTGAGGAGGATAGGGAGGAGGTGCCCTTTTATAAGGAAGGAGAGGGGCACCTTTGGAAAGTGTGAAAATATTATTTTATTATAAACTTATCTTCAGTTTTAAAATGTCCAAAAATCATTAAAGATGAAGATAATATGACTCATGGTATAAAAAATATCATCCAATCAGAATTGGAGACGTTTTGGATAACATTTTAATCATTATAATATTATTTATTTAAATCCTTTTTTAATGAGGTAAATACTGCATCATTATTGTGTCATAAATAATTTAATTTATTTGATGTCCAAAAATTATAAAAAAACCACCATGTAGAAAATAATTGTATATTTACAATGAATATATATATTAAAAAAGATAATATATATAACTCATAAAAATTAATTACTAAAATATTTTTGTTCATGTCAATTTTGTCTTTACATTAAAATAATTAATCCAAATTTTCATTATCACTACCAAGTGGCTCAATGGGGTCCCAAAATCGACCCAAGGATGCCCATGGTCGTCCACTACTCATCCAATAAGGTTAGGACAAGTGTTAAGGTAATTTTTAATTATTATAATATTCTTTTAACCTTGATTTAACCTATTTACCTTTAACCGCAGTAAATAAAAGTCAAAAGTTACTATTCACCAAAAATTATTTTCTTCTTATTGAACCACATTTTACTTCTTGATGACAACCATGTCTGTCAGATTTTTGAAATTAAATTCACAGATGTGGTAAAATTCCAGTTAAATGAATGAGTCAGTTTTTTAACTACCACTAAGTGGTTTCACTATTCATCAAAATTTGATGTTCTTCAGAAAAATACAAAGAAATAAGCCTAAGCTATATTTGATCATTTGAATTCAAAAATGATGTCTATTTTTCCAAATTCAAAACATAGAGGTAGAATTAATTAATTTTAAAAATAATTCTTGTTATCAAAACAAATAGTTTTTTTAAGAAACAATAACTATCAAAAGATCGACACTTGTTTATGTCCAATTTCAATGTGAAATTAATTCCAATGACCAACATTTGATTAAATGGTAAAACTATATTATAATTGCTCTTTAAAACCAATGATAAAGATAATCTAACCATATAAATTATTTCGATGAAAAATGTTTTTTTAATTAAAATATAGCGTGTTTTTACTATTCATTAAAAGATGAATGTTATCAGAATAATATGAAAAATTCATCCAAAATAAATTTTTATACCCTGATTCCAAGGAAAAATTTTATTTTGTGAAATTGAACTTATAAACATGTCAAAAACTATATTTAAAATGGGTGCCTCATCAAAAGAGTGAAAATACGCATTTTTTTTAAATACTTATTTAACCAGAAAAATTTATTTTCTTCTCTTACCATGTTCTATAAAATGAGTGAGATGAATAATAATGTAATAAAATTCAAAATGTGCTTAATACTATTCATAACAGCTAGTCCATAATAATATTATAACAAGATATCTTTGTTTAGTGAAACCTGATATTGTGTCCAACACACACTATTGAGGAAGGTCGTGATTGCGTGTAATACAAGCCAAGTCAGGGTTGTGTGTAGTGAAAGACTCCTTTGTTGTTGCATATAACAAAATCCAACCAAATTTCATTTATACATTGAATATATATATATATATATACACTCAATGTTGGGTTTAATAACTACTATCAATCAAACATGAAATTGTGTTTAACATGATCCACGATTAGTTTTGTGTATACTGCAAGGTAATACGGTGTTGCGTATAGCTCAAGATAATGTTGGTGTAGCTTACATTAGAATATATGAAAGAAATTTAAAAGAATATATCTTATAAAATCTCGGGGAGTTACATTCTACCCCCTTAAAAATGAATTTCTCCCTCGAAATTAGTCAGGGTTATAAATGGTTTACTACTTGAAAGTTTCTTTCATAAAAACCCACATCGTAAAAAGGAATACTGAAACTTAATTTTAAAAAGTAAAGTAAGAAACATAACTGTTACCCAAATTAACTCATCGCTGGGTTTCCACATAGGAAAACATTGGAGAAAATTTGGATATGGAAGAGAAATATAACCATCATGTTTTGATGGAGAGTGGTAGAGAACATGGCTATGAAAAAGACAACAATCACCAAGCCATATATTTGTGATGATCTAAGGTACCATCTGATTCATTAGATATAAGATCACTTGGACAACATTTTTGGTATTCAATATCATTTCCCTAATGTTGAAAATTTTGAATTAGAAGAAATTCTTTCTTGAATTTGGTACAATATCCCTGTTGTTTGTTCCTTGATCAATTTCCACTTTATCTCTTAATGAAATTAAGTTGAATTTGTCTTTCGTGAAGTGTTAGCAGGTCATGTGATAGAATGATAGGTCACTCCATCTGTCTCAAACATAAGGTTAGAAAAAGTTATATACAAAATTCCATCTATGGTGAGATTAATCCTATAGAGTTCCTAAAATGGACTTATACATCATCCATCATATCGTCTAATAAAATAAAACTAGATTCTACAAACCAGGGACTTCCTATAGGCCAGTGGTAGTCGATAAAGGCCCATCACACTTCAGTTGTGGGTTCGATTCCCTCAGCCTTGTCTGAATCGATGGGTTGTCGCCCGTCCTGTAGGTTGTTCTTTTTCTAAAACTATATTATTATAGCATCCCATCAATAACATCAAAATAATTTCTATCCTTAAATGATAATATATGATGTCCAACTTAATTCATTCCAATCTTGAGGCTTATCCAAAATACTTCCGTCCAATCTCATAGTATAAAGAAAATGATTACTTGAAAGGTCACATAACAAGCACGTGAATACCATCATTTATCCCAGATTTATATTGTTTATCGCATTACAGTTATGTGAATACCTTAATCATGTATTCTCTTGAAACTTAAATTACCATAAAGCCTTAGTAAAAACATGAATGCTGTCAAATGTTATCTCTTTCCACATACCAAAATCCCAAATATTCATTATAATCAAACCAAGGTATCACTTTGTCCTTATATTAGTCATGAGCTCATGAATACTATCTAACATATTATTTTTTCTTTACCCCTTCATTGTGTGCAAATCATCTGCATTCCAAAAATATTTCAATCACTTTTCGTGGTTATCGATTCCATATTCTTATGGAAATCCACAATTGAACAATATATAGATATTCCAATATACCATAAAATTACCTCAACAACATTATTCTTGAATACCAATACATATAAACTTTAATCTATCCTCTTCAATGATTGCCATGGAATAAGTCATTCATTGATTTAGATGTACCCTCTTAGGTCAGGGCATTGAGTTGGGTAATACCCATGTTATCCACAAATAAGACATTGAACTCAATTATAGTCTGTTACTCTATGACCCTTTTCTCCACAGAGAAAACATCTTACCCTCTATTTAAGGTATTCCTTAAGGTTCTTCTTCCCTTCTTCTTGACACGTAGAAAGCTTCATCTTCTTTCCTCTATGTTCCTCTTCATGGGAACATGTATAAAAGTTCATCTTCCTCTTATTTTATGACTTAGGAGTACCACCAAAGTTAACCTTGTTAATCATATATCGTGATGACTGATTTGGCATAATCACAATATATTTATTTCTAGGCATTACTCAATTTTGTTGATCACAGTCACCAATTTGTTTATCAGAATCAACGTTAACTGAATTCCTTCTCGTTTCCTCCAATGACTAAAACCAGAAACCATAATGTAAGAAACATTTAAAATAACTTGTAACCACATTCTCATTAAAAGTCACTTATGGGATGTCTAAATTATCACACATTCATTAATCCATGATACCATAGGTTCACCCTTGGTTATTCAGGATCGTCAACGTAACTCTAGATCTGTAACCAATTGTTATACCAAACCATAGGAACAACCCTAGACATACCTTAGAAATATCTCTAGGGATCTCACTAAAGATTCCACATCCTAGTTTCCAAAGGATAATTAAACCTTTACTCTGATACCAATTGTAGAGACCCCAAAGCATGGAGTACATATATATTACATTACTTTTTCAGAATACTTAATACATAACAAAAACAAACACACAAGGACCGTAATAGTTTAGTGTCTTTGGAGTCTCAGAAAAATAATCTTCTAATCATGGTAAAAGATCTTCAACATCTCCCATAAATATCTTCCCCTTTTTTTCATACCTAAAACCTTTCATTATATCCTATGGAAAAGAAAACATATAAAGGGTGATCTAAATTGATAAGGGTAAGCATGGAAAAAATAAAACAGGCAATATATATTTGAACTTAAAAACATGAACATAATGTTTAAACATCAAAATCTTGAGCAATAACATAAAACATGGCAGTACGTAAGGCACATATCATAATAAAACAACAATCATGATAAAATAGCAGGGTAATAAAACATGTAATTGTGGAAAACCATTAAGTACATTATATGACTTCTATAGTAGCCAAGTAATTGCTTCCAAGACCATCATAGTGGACAATGTCCCTTACTGAACCGGGTTTACTTGCCATTCTATCCCCGTATTACTGAACCAGACTTACTTTTCATTACAACCGTGTCTATCTCATGAGATATAAATCTTTAACCAATGCATTGGAGGTCGATATAGGTCCCACCCATCTCATTATGAAATCATTCTTACTTGTGCCACAACATAAACATAAATCATTCATCATAACCCAAAGAATAAAAATGGGTTTCATAAACATCATCCCATCATAACATAATCCAAATAAAAAAATGGACATCATTTAATCATAATAAAAGTGAAACCATGTAAATCATAGAGACATTATATTTGAAACATACACATATGAAATACTTTCATCTTAGATGGAAAATGGTTTTGATAAAATACATGAAATGAATTTTTGAGGAAAATATCCTTTCTTTTTCAAAATCATTTTGTTTTCACGAAATACCATGAAATTTTAAATGAAAAATATTTTGTTGAAAATAGTCATGAAATCTTGTAGAGTAATCTTCATGATAATTATGGTTTATGAAACCGTAAAAATCTGTTCATGTCCTATAAGTTAAAAAAACTTTTCTCTCGTACTTTTGCCAGATAAGTCAAATAGTACCTTGTAAGGTAAAAAAAATATTCCATACATACCATGAAGTAAAATTAAACAATGGGTAAAAAGGACTTTAAACATACATGAAACCATTTTTTGAAAATAGGGACGTGGATGATAAATATAACACAAGTAAATACTTACGAATAATCAATTTCAGATAAAAATTCGTTTGGAAAAGTTATCCCTTAAATTAGGTCTGATATGCTTCGTACATATCTGAAAATCTTGTATAATTATTTAAATAATGACATTGAATTATTACAGAATAATATTAATTGTTATTATATCATATATGGTTCACTTATGACTTTATATTACCCGTTCTTTTGTAAATTCCATGTTAAAGCAGCGTTCTGGGTAAAATCGTTTTATTTATCGTACGTGTTTGGACTTGTTGTTCATGATATTATTATTACTTATATCAAGATTAAATTACCTCTATAATGGAAATCATGATTTATATATCATATATATTCATTATATATATATATAATAGATAGATAAATGAAATCAAATACACCGTTCATCGAGACGGTAGGTCGTACGTACGCATGAACGTTGTTTTCCTTTCCTTATTGACTTGAATGGAAGTAAGTAGATGACATATATATATATACACAAATCCACTAGATTTATCATGAAATATATTTCATTATTATTTATTATATATAATTTATAATCATTCTTGAGTGGTTAACATGGAGAACGATTCTCATCATGTCGTGGAGATAATAATCCGTGCGTACACACGAGCGATGATATCGTTACCATAATTATTTAATTGAATTGGAGTGGATTATATAATATATAAAAATCAGTATGATATTATAATAACCATATATAGTTATTTTTTACACCATTATACCCATCCAAGTATGGTGGTGGTGGAAAACAGATTACACCACGGCGTGGAGACGGTATTCCGTACGTACGCACGTGCGGTGATTATGTTTTTCGTAGGATGGATAAAAGATGAAATAGGTTTGTTTCATATTTATAATAACATATCTGTATATGAGTGATAAAGATGTTATTATCTTATGATGAAACAAATAAAGAAGAATAAGTAGAAGATGAAATATAAATTGGAATGAATCGGTAAATGATATTACCTCTTCTTTGACGCGCCTCTTCTTAACCTCTTATTAAGGCACTAGAGTTGATCTTTTGAGGTGACCAGAACCTCTTTAATGTTTCTAGGAAAGTTGAGAAGGGAAATGGGAAGGTTTTGGCCGACCTTCATGGCTCAAAAGGGTGTGAGTAGGAGAGGGAGGAGGTGCCCTTTTATAAAGGAGGATATGGGCACCCTTGGAAAGTGTGAAAATATTATTTTATTATAAACTTATCTTCGGTTTAAAAAGGTCAAAAAATCATTAAAGATGAATATAAGATGACTCATGGTCTAAATGAAATCATCCAATCATAATTGGACATGTTTTGGATAATTTTTTAATCATTATAATCTTATTTATTTAAATCATTTATTAATGAAGTAAATACTGCGTCATTATTGTGTCTTAAATAATTTCATTTATATGATATCTAAAAATTATAAAAAAACCACCATGTAGGAAATATTTTTATATTTCCATGGAATATTTATAGTCGAAAAGATAATTTATATTACTCCTTATAAAAAATAATTACTAAAAGATTGTTGTTAATGTAAATTTTGTCTTTACATTAAATTAATTAATCCAAATTGTCATTATCAATACCAAGTGGCTCAATGGGGTCCCAAAATCGGCTCACGAATGCCCATGGACGGAAAGTACTCATCTAATAAGGTTATAACAAGTGTTAAGGTAATTTTGAATTTTTATAATATTCTTTTAACCTTGAATTGCCATATTTATCTTTAACTGCAGTAAATAAAAGTCAAAAGTTACTATTCACCAAAAATTATTTTCATCTTATTGAACCACATTTTCCTTCTTGATTAAAACCATGTATGTTGGATTTTTGAAATTCAATTCACAGAAGTGGTAAAAATTCATTTAAATGAAAGGGTCAGTTTTTTGACTTCCACTAAGAGGTTTCACTATTCAAAAAAAATTGATGTTTTTTTTAAAAACACCAAAAATTCAGCCTATGATATATTTGTTAATCTGAATTCAAAAATTATGTCTATTTTTTCAAATTCAAAACATAGAAGTGGCATTAATTAATCTTAAAATTAATTCCTGTTATGAAAACAAATAGCGTGTTTTTATGAAATAATAACTATCAAATGATCGACACTAGTTTATGTCCAATTTAAAAGTGAAATTAATTCCAATTTCCAACATTGGATTAAATGGTAAAAATATATTATAATTACACTTTAAAACCAATTAAAAAGATAATATATCCACATAAAATATTTCTAAGAAAACAGTTGTTTTTAATTAAAATATAGCGTGTTTTTAATATTCATTAAAATATGAAAGTTATCAGAATAATATGTAAAATTTCTCCAAATTAAATTATTATATCCTGATTCCAAGGAAGAATTTTATTTTCTCAAATGAAACTTATAAAAAAGTCAAAAATAAGATTTAAAATCGGTGCGCCATCAAATGGCGGCAAAAAAGCATTTTTTGAAAAATACTTATATTACCCGAAAAATTTATTTTGTTCTCATACCATGTTCTAGAAAATATGTGAGATTAATAATAATGTCATAAAATCCAAAATTTAGTTCATACTATTCATAATGGCTAGTCCATAATAATATTATAACAATATATCATTGTTTTGTGAAATCTGGTATTGCGTACAACACACGCTATTAAGGAAGGTCATGATTGTGTGTAATGAAAGCCAAGTCAGGGTTGCGTGTAGTGAAAGACTAATTTGTTGTTGTGTATAACAAAATACAACCATATTTCATTTATATGTTGAATATATATATATATACACTCAATGTTACATTGAATAATTACTATCAAACAAACTTGAAATTGTGTTTAACACGATCCAAGATTAGTTTTGCATATACTGAATGCTAATACGGTGTTGAGTAGAGCGCAATATAATATTTGTGTAGCATACAGCAGATTATAAGACAAAAATTAAAAATAATATATCTTATAAAATCTCGGGGTGTTAAAAGAGGCCTCCAAGGTTACAAGGTGATACAGATTCCCAGGAAGTAGAGGACTGGCTGGAGGCGGTTGTTAGAGTTTTCTGCCTAGTTGAGACCCCAGTAGAGCAGATAGTGGACTTAGCTACTACTTCTTTTCAGTGAATGACCATGAGGATGGTCCACATAGTGATGAGGCTTCAGTACGTGGGTCGATGCCTAAGATAGTACCTTCGGGTACTGTGCCAGTTATATCACTACATGTTGGTCAACAGCTACAGTAGGCAGTACTAGTAGTTGACACATGTAGGTTTAGTTCCATACACGTGTATCAGCATCAGATACCCCTTTGGTTCCAAGGCAAGCCTGACTCACATGCGGCTGTGGACAGCCTTGAGGAGGTGGCTGAGAGTTTTCTAGATCTTATACAGCTTCGGCAGGACGACATGTCCGTAGTTGAGTATTCATCGAGGCGTACCAATCATTTTTGTTACTTGATTACTACGATACAATCAGTACTTTAGAGCTCAGACCACAGAGTGAGGTGTGTTTAAAGGAAATCTGAGCCATCACTTTTCCTTTATGCATTCCTACTTATGCTAGTGTGCTAGATATAACCTTTGTGGTTGAACGTTCTTTGGCTGAACGAATACAACTAGTGAATGTTAGCAGTGGGAAAGCATAGAACTGGTGAAAGTCTCAGAGACTTTGGGGTGTAAAATTTTTCAAGAAGAGAAAGTGTTAAGGAAAGATGAATCTACAAAGTAGCACATGTGTAAGCAGAGCTATGAGAGCAGCATGAGGTGGTGTATATTTCGACATGTTACAACCACCCGCCTTTCTTGTCCCTGCTATGCTCAGGGAGCTGGAGGGAAGGGGATGAGAATAGTTTCTTGCGGTCCTGAAGTTTGACCCAGGGGCTCTAGGAATTATTCGAGGTAAGGTATGTGTCTACTCTGAGATGCAGTATCAATTCACATGGGTACCAATCATTCCTTCCTTCCACGAATCTTGTCCCAGACCTATATTTTCCAGTTAAAATAGTTGACTTGAACCTCACGTCTTGAGATACCATTGGGAGGATACTTGATAATCAAACATACGCCGACGGTGTGGTCTGACCCATGAGGTGAGAGTTTCGGTTGGAACCTCTTTGTGGCAGCATCGAGGCCTTACAACATTATTTTGGGTATTGACGGGGCAACCACAGTTCATACACAGATTGACAGTATTAGGCAAAAAGGTTGTGGTTTATCTACAATGTTGGGATGGGGTTTTCCTTGGTTGGAGAAAAAGGAAATCCCAGGTAGAATAGTATATACTCTTTCTTAGGAGGGTGCAGCCAATCAATCATGAGTTGGCCAGCCATACCCTCATGGCAGTAGGAGTTTTGAGTTTCGAGTTCCTCCGGGACTATGACTTCGAGATAGTCTATAATCCTCGGAAAGGGAATGTTGTTGCGGATGATCTCAGCATGAGATCAAGCATACAGCTGTTAGGCGAGGCGACAGAGTAGTAGGATGCTTTAAAAATATCCTTTGTGGATAGAGACGAAGCTTCCTTTCTACAGTCTCTCACTGTCAACTTCCCACCTTTCAGCAAGTCGGGATGGCGCAGCATGGGGACGCTGACTAAGAGACACGACGGGCTCAGCTATCCTCAAGGAAAGCACCCGATGGATTTTCTGAAGGTGGGGAGCTGGAAATTGATGACGGGGAGACATTCATGGAGGTTTAAGTGGAGATCGAGGATCGACAAGAGCAGGTCCTATGTGGATGGTCGATTCCTCTGGTGTGTGTTTTCTAGTAGCACGACAACCTCCAAGAGAACACATGGGAGTGGGAGGCTGAGATGCATTCTCAGTACCCCCATTTGTTTCCCTATTATGTGTTGTAGATTTACCGAGATGTAAAACCTTGAGGTGTGGGTAATGAAAAGACAAATATGATTCAATATAATTTTGTTTTATTAAATTCTTTGGAATTTTACAAGTCCGCGGTTTCTAAAGACACCTAATTCCGTGGACCGGTGTGCCCGAAATAATTTTCTAATGTTTTGTTATGCATAAATTAATGCGTGTAAGCAGTTTTACTGAAAAATTGAAATATCTATGAAATGGTTAATCAGATCAGATATCTAAAGGCACTTTTTTACTCAGGATGACAGTTTTACCCAAGGCGAGACTTAAGTTTCGTCGGCGTGGGCCTTCTGTGAGAAATTCCAATAAAATGGTATAACCGTAAATAAAATAATTTAAAAAATTATTTTATTTTTCAAATGCTTATAACTCACAAACAGTAGATCTGATTAAAAATCTGGGACCACCACTGAACTCATGAGGGCATGCTTTATTTAAGTAGATAATAACTTTGGCTGGCACAGGCCACCAGAAAAAGTTAGTTTTTGGCTGCAAATAAAATAATTATGTGACAATTATTTTATTGTAAAATTCATAACATCTAAAGAGTAACTCGAATTGAAAATATGACAGTACCGTTGGGTCGTTGGGGTGTACTTCACTTAGGTAGAGCTTAACCTTGATCAGTGCTGGTCGAGGGTGACTGATAATAATTTTCCGAACTTTTGTTCGTTTACGTTCTGTAAACGTATGTTCAGGTTTTTCTATCTTTTGAACCGGTGATCAGAATCAAAATCCAAGGACACCGATGAACTCACAACACTAGTATTCACTTATGGGGACCATTACCTCAGTTTCATTTTATACAGGATGAATGTTATAAATTGGGGTTTATAATTAAAAATTAAAAATTAAAAAAAATGTGTGTTGAAAACATTTTTATTTAGTGGTGGTTAAAGTCTCTAGGTGGAGGTTATTGGTGGGGTACACTACACCCTAACCTCTCTTGATGGGATATAAGTAATGGTGGGTCCCATATGAACACAAAACCCATGAACTTCCTTAAACATTTTTACTTCCCATTAATGTGCCAACACACCCATGTAATAAATTTTTGGGACCCTTAATGTACTTGGCAACTCATTGTAATTAATTAAGTGAATCAACTTAATTAATTAATTTGGAGTGTTAGAATTCATTTTTTCCAACATTAAAAGGAGGGGGTGATATTCTCGTATTTTGGTTGGACATATTACCGTGGGAGGTTTTAGAGGATTAGAAAGAAGGGTTCTTCTCATGAAGAACGCAAAGGACATATTCAATATCTTCTTCCATGTCAAGGGAGAGGATGCCAACCACAAAGGACACTACCAATGACAACATTATTTTCCCCGACATTGACTGAAAGACGTCCATCTTCCGTGACTCCCAACATCTGCAATGCCCATCTTTCGTGGCTCATTGATGTGAAACGTCAAATACAAGATAGGGGAATTTGATTTGTTTTTATATATGAGAATAAACCTCCATTCATCATCATTTTTTGATCACTTTGTTTCTAAATTCTATCTCCATGATGAGGATCATTCAGACAGCACAAACAATGTCTGACCCTCCCCTTTTCTTGTTCTTGTTTGATGACGACAGAGGCAGTCCACACGGCAACGATGACGAAGATGGTGAATGACGGCCATGCTACCCGCTCCCTACCGGCAGTCTACCCAGTGCCCTGAGCCCTACCGGCGGCCTTCCCGGCACCCCCGTTCCTAGCCGGTGGCCTGCCCGGTGCCCCCGCTTCTTGCCTGCGGCCGACCCGGCACCCTACTAGGCGCCCCCGCGGCCCCCTGTCGCATCCTACCCAGCACCTCGGCGCACTGCCCGTGCCCAGGCATGCTGCCCGACGCGCTGCCCGGTGACCTGGTGCCCTACCTAGTGCACCCACGGCCTACCCCGATGTTCAGTCGGCCAGCCCGTACCCCGTGCGGCCTGCCGCTGGCCTCACGACGGCTGACCTCTCGAGCAGCCCACGTGGCAACTATCAAGCCGAACTGCCCTCGCGGTCCGCTGGGTTGGACCCAGCAGACCAGGTTAAAACATAGCGGGCTGACTCACCCAATGGGCCGGTTCAGACCCAGTGAGTCTGACTAGGTCAGCCCTGACTGGATTGGGCCGAGTCGGTCTGATTGGGTCGGATCGGAACCGGGCCCATTACTAACCCATTACCTTCTTGGGCCATATATTTTTCACCGGAAGTCTGTTTGATGAACCATCTGCGGCATTGATATTCTTGGAGCATAGTCATCCCATTGAGTTCACCCCACTGGAGTTTGGGGTGTAGTTGAGCCATTATCCGGTTGGTTCGTACATGAATCCAACCGGGCCCCCAGGACTAAAATGCTAATAACTCACAGATCGGGCGTCTGATTGACGCACCGTCTGTTGCATTGAGATCCCTATGACGTGGCCGTCCTTAGAGATACTTCCATGTGAAACCTCGTGACACTTGGAGTATCGACCAGTATCTCGGGGAGCGGAACCTCTTAGATACGAGCATACGGAGTGCAGATTCCCAGTAGCTATAGACCTGATGACTGCTTGACCGATTCGACTGGCCCAGTGGATGGAGCGCCTAGTTTGGCGGCAGACCCACGGAAGACGGAGTGCTAGGTTCGGTAGAAGACCCACGGTACTCTACAGTAGGAGCACCTCTGCAGGCTATTAGGGGAAGCGCCTGGTTTGGCGGCAGACCCAGAGCGGACGAAGGGCTCGGTTTGGCAGCAGACTCGCGGTACTAGACAAGAGGAGTACCTCAGCAGTTTAAGGGTACCGAGTAGTGCCTCAGAGTTGCGACAGGGCCACTGTAATCGACAGAGGAGGAGTTCTCCAGCATTTGTGGTTTCGATAATGAAAATCCTGGTTTGAGTTGATTCAATGAACATTGACTTTCTTCATTATTGAGATGGGTTACTAGATAACATAGGTATATGTATGGGCATATACCTAAGTAAAGGTTATCTGTTGAGAAATTTCTTTGTGGTTTATCCTTGATTGATTTAGTGAGATCTTGAGTGTTTTGGGGTCCCTACTGAGTGTCTTTATACTTACCCCTACACGGGCTATGCCCACACCTCATTGTGTTGGATGCAGAAGACGTACAATGCTGACCGAGAAGAGTGTACGAGGACTGGATGGTACCCAGAGGTGGACACTCATCATGAATGCACATGGAGTGGACCGATACACGTGGAGTGCTGAGGAGGACATATGTACCTACCCTTCAGGTAGGAACCCAGAGGATGATCTAGGAGTTGCTTCACCATTCAGTTGTTTGTCCTTTCAGTTGTACTTTCGTTCAATTATAGCTATACCTTTCTTTTTGGCTTGTATTTCCATCCCCTTTGTACTTTCACCACACTTGTTATACTACATTACTTAGTGTTTTCTTCTTCTTGTACTATTGTTGTTTGTGTTTATGTTTAATAAAGGCAACGCCTTCCCAGTTTTTAGGGTGGAACGCCTTTGGTGCTAGTCGCCAGCCCCTGGTCTATGGAAGACAGGTTTGGGGTAGTCACAATATGGGCCCGGGGGGGATTGGTCATGAAACCTGGTCTTTTCCTCCTTTTTCCTTTCATAGACACTGATAGTACTAATGAAAAGGGGCAGCGAGTTGAGTCTTCTCCAAATTTGTCATCGGAGATTTCTGACTGACTTCTCCAGGTGATACCAAATGAGACTATTGGAAGGATTGATGAACATTGGCAGGTGTATTTGCATGCTGTGTATTCTTCATCAAGTATGGTTGACAAATTTCAATCACTATTAGTAGACGAGACTGCTGACAGAATTGTTGATTATAAACATGTGTATGTCCCTACTTATCAGTTGCCACCAGATTACATTGGAGAGCTTCTTTGGGTGCAGTCAGACAAGCCTGCTGACTAGATGATGAATTATAAACAGGTGTAAATGCCTGCCTATAATACTCTATTGTAATTTCCTTGAGGCATTGGCATGTTACTTCCAGAAGAGTCTGTTGTGAAGTAATATTAGGATGGATGAGTGTATATGCCCACTCGTTGTTTTCCATGAAGTTGTCTTAATGGACATCTCCAGAGGGGGAAGAAGTAATAACATTCTCCTTGTTGACCAAATTTCTCCTTTGATGGTTCATCTTGCAGACTCGGGTCTGAGGAACCTGAGCCCAACCCATAAAGTTGATACCCTCATCATGATGAGGGTGCACTACTGCACGATTTTGACGACGATTATTGATGGGATCCCTCAGGAAGGACTCCTGTATCATTGAATTAAGGCCTTGATTGACCGTATCATTCACCTCCCCATAATATGGGAGGGAATAGTTATTGCATTCTGGGGATACCGACCTGAAATGGTTGGATACGGTGGTTGGAACCACCGTTTTCTTGATCATGGGTCATCGTTGTCCGGACAACTAGGGTGAATTTTTAACTTGGAGTGCTTGTCGAGAAGCCTCCAGAGATGAAATGGTACCGTGTTGATGGCATTCCTTAACTAGTGCATTTAAGACCCACCATTGAAGATGCTGAGTAGGTTATGTCATCCTCAGAGCGGATAAGGATCCAACAAGAGTAGCAGTAGAGGCATTCACTGGTGTGATCTTTAGAGAAGCCATTTCTTTAACGCATAGAGATCTTGGAAAAGCGTTCATGTTTGATATAATAGTCATAATCAAGATAAGTTCAGCCACTACATCATTTGGATGAGCACATAAGTTATTTATTGCTTTATTGGACATCACATTGAGTCAAATAGGGGCCTAAAAAATAGTTAAAACATCATTTAACATGGTTAAGGATTCACATCAACTTCACTATTTTTGTTTAATTTGGAGATGGGGATGACCTCATTTGTTTATGGTTCAAAAATTTCAATCGGTATCTAATAAGATTATTTGTAGAACCAGAATCATCCAATGATTCTATACCCATTTGGACATATATTCCAAAGGTAGGTGCTCATTAGTTGTAGTCTAAATGAGGCTTAATAATTTTCATTGGACGAGAGGATGGGCGGTCAGAATCATCACACCTTTTTGGGGGGAATTATTTTTTACTCCGGGACTCTCTTATAGATTTGAGTTATGTTCGTGAATCCTTATTAATTTAACAAGTATGAAAATGAGCATTCCATTAGATCTGACAAGAAATGAATGATATGTATGAGATTTAGATAATATTTTATATGTATTTGAGGTTCTTCATTGATAGAGAATAATCTTTATTTATTAGATATTATTATTTAATTGTATCTTTCAACATATTATATAGAAATCTCTTGGTCATTATGATAACCATACTAGTTTTAAAGCCACTCAGTGGGGCACTTGAAGTTTATTGTCATTCATAAGGGCATGGATTATTTTAGAGTTGGGATCATACCCATAGATGGGGTTACCTATGTATCCTTATTATAAGAGGAATCAAAACCCACATAGTTGGAGTGAAGAAGTATGAGGTTTATGTATGATTAATGGCTCAAAGAGAGATTTAATAATTACTTTTACACTCTAAGCTCACGTGCGTCATGCTCGATGTGATAAATAAGAGGTATTACTAAAAACCTGAGGATTGTGCCATGGAAGATGAAATCATAAGAAATGATGTGGGGCTTACGTATGTATGACTAACCAATACATATGAGGATCAAGATTTATTTCAGGGAAGAAACCCAGGAACAAGTTCCATAAAGGTATATGTTCCTTGTTGAGATTTAAATACGTAATATAGAGCTTACTCCTAAGAAGGATGCCCAAATTAGAGAGAGAGACTAATGCTTGGGTTTTATTCATGAGAAATAATCCCAAGTCAACGGAAATTAAGGTTGGGTTTACTCCTAAAAAGAAGGCCCAGGTTAAGGGGACTTGAGATATGAGGCTTACCCCTGAAAATGAGGCCCTGGTTAAGACAAATTATGACTGGGGCTTACTCCTGAAAAGGAGGCCCAGGTTAAGAGAAATTATGATTGGGGCTTACTCATAAGGAGTATTCCTAGATTAGGGAACTTGGGTATTATTCCTAAGGAGGATGCCCGGATTAGGTAACATGGGGCTTATTGCTATGAAAGATGCCCAAATTAGGGAACTTGGGGATTACTCCTATGAAGAATTGACAAATTAGATAACTTGGGGATTACTCTTAAGGTGGATGCCCAGATTAAAGATCATATCATATTAAAGTATGGGGTTGAAATGAATGAAATCTCTAACCTTGGTGACATAAAGTTATGTAAATCACGAGGTTTTGAGAGATGTTCCACAGAATTCCTTTCAGATAAAGAGGACAACAAAGGATCCATGAAATAAATTGCTTTGAATAGAGTTTTGAAGGCTAAATATTGACGAGGAGAGGTGGATATTAAGAAAATAGTTGAATAGGCAGAAGGGGCACCCAAAAAGTGGCAGGCGCGCAAGTCCTGGTCGCACATGTATACTTGCGCGACACGGGTGTACTTGGGTGACAGTTAACCCATAGTGTAATACTTGGGTGAGACCTGTCTCATTCCATTAGTATTATCCCCAATGACTTCCAAAATGGTGGTTCACATGTTCTGTTAAAGGGATAAGGATGGGCACAAGTGTGGCCATTTACCTTATGTTCTGGACAATTAGGCGCACACGTGTTGATGAATTCTAACACTTAGGACTTATTACTCCTCTTTAGATCTTCCATTATAGGTAATAAATTACCTTAGATGTGTTTGGATTTCATCAAGAAGAGACTGGGGCACTAAAATCATAAATATTACATTTGGATTTTTTCTGTCCCCGAAATGGGGGGCCCACCGGGGGTATTTGTAGGCCATTGAGGACCTTGGGTGAAAAAATAATAGGTCGTGCATGTGACTTGTGTGACCCATATGTGGCATGCAAGTATACTTTCATGACCATAATTAAACTCGTAAGACCCATGCTTAAAGGGTTCTTTGTTCATGCCTTTGTCAAATTTTTATGTTCTTCAAAGGAGGACTCTCTTTGTGATCAAGGTATTCCCCTTTTACATTAGTTAAACTCTGTGATGGAAAGGAGAATCAATAGTCATTCAACATCAATAATCATATTGAGATTTCAATTTTCAGCTTCAATCTAGGAAAGCATCATTAGGATAGGTTCTCTGGTCACCAAGGTATGGACCTATAAGTTCTCTCATCGACACATTAAATGATCCTCCCAAGTGTCCATAACATTCTCCATGAGAGAGAATAATGAATGGGTAATGGTGATAGGAAATCCATAGTCACCAATTCATGTTTCTAATACAAATAGGATTGCTTCAATTTATTTTATTATTAGAAAAATGAAATGCAAGAGACAAATGAGATTGGTCTGATGTGTACCTAAAAGAAGTAAGTATTTATGCTCTCCTCTTGAATTATGAATTTTTTGATACACTTTGGTCATCATGTTCATCTTCTCATAGGATCTACATCTCTATATTATCTTATGGAATAATGATATGATATTTTAAGAACAGATAATGAAACTCCAGGAGAAACACATGTTCATGTTATGAATCTATTACCTTGACGGATAATTCTGTAAAAGGGGTAGTTGTATCTACTCCTGATTTTATTTAGAGTGATAATATTCTCGGTATTGTCAAATTAATTTCACTTTAATATTAAATGATTTTCTAATATTATTCTCTTCAACATATTTTAGATCATTTTCCTTTTTAATTGTATCCTGCAATAATCAAGGATGATATTCCTATCGCTCTAGACGAAAGGAACAACGATCCTAGGAAATCTTAAGTAGATACTGGTGTATTTCATGAATTGGAAATATATGATGTCATTGCAGCCATTGAATAAATGACATAATAGAATGTCATTGGAATGAATTTGGGTATCAACATACATTTTTTGGAAACCATAAATGGTGAGGATGCAATAAAACTACTAGATGTATACATTGAAATAATGGATTCTATTAATCAATACATTGATATTTTAGGTTTCATAAAGGAGTATGGGGACATCCATGAAAAATTACAAGAACTTAAGTTCACATTATTGTATTTCCCATACATAATTGTTCTATTTTTACTAGGTACTTCACATAAATGTTCTAGTTATGCAGCTTTCTCTACAAATAATGTCGTGATGGCCCTTTATGTTGGGTAATTCCACTATATCCTTATTTTGATAAAGCTTGACAAATACTAAATGGGGAACCCATGTAGAGAGACATTTTATAGACCTCAATTATGGATACTGGGAAAATAGAAGAGAATGCCCCTCACCAGGACACATATTCTCAATTTTCTATTGTGGAGAAGATTTGGGATGAATCTAATCAAAAAACCGACTTATTATTGGATAAATATTATAAGTTGTTTAGATAATGCTCGATTTTTTCGATTTCATAAAACTAATAATGTTCTTGATTCACTATTAAGGGTTATCATCTTTTGTAGCTATATTGTAAGGTTATTCTTCTGTGTTTTACCAAACATTAGTAGAAGGTGATGCATCCATTGTTCAAGGAGAATTAAATAATGTCACATCATTAAGTGGTTTCTTTCCAATGTACAATCAACACTATTGTAGTGACTCTAATTCAGATTTAGATATGTATTTTCCAGCTGGAATGGAAATTATAAATACATGGTACCATATATGGAAAATAATTGCTGAGAAGCTTTTGGATGAGCTGTTGTCCAATTTTGGAAATATTCAAACACAATTTTTCATATTGTGATTTGGTGGATTTAATTATCTCAATATCTAAAATTCAATTAAGAGACCATTTGCTGAAAGGAGAAAGAACACATGATGTGGTAATATTTTGAAGAAGAAGCGGAATGACTTATTAATGACGAGAGCATCTATGTTTTAGTAGCTGAGGCAGAGGAAGACCGTTTCAAGAGGTCGTTTGAAATCGGCCATCATATTAAAGAAGTGACGAAGGAGCTGAAATGTATTCAACTTCAAATGGATGATTTTCATAAAAAACTCGAGCAATTGATCCCAATATTGGGAGGAACATTTTTGTAAGGGATAACTACCATTTAAATTTACAAAGAAGAACATCATAAGTTCAAGGAGGTTGAATTTGATAAATTATCTAAACATAAACATGTGGCTAATAGGGATCATGAAATTATTTAAAAGATCATGATTCGTGTTGAGATATTGATTTAATAGATGATACAGATACTCTATTCTGAAGATGTTATTCTGATTTTACCATATGAATGAAATTAATTTTATCTACAGTCATATATGTCTCCATTCTTACATTCTACAAATGTAATATCAACATTAATGATGATAATTTTTTTTACATCAAACCATTTTGACATATAATCATAATTACAATAAAAGGAATGGGGTAGTAAAAATTTTCTTATTTAAGACAATGGGACTACTGAGCATAGTTTTATTTTTACTAGATTTATATGTACAAACCCCAAAAACATTGTATATTTTGACTTTTTATTTCCCATTGTTTCCTATACCATAGAAAAATGTATGTTTAGTGAGCTAAGACTCGACTTCTATCTAGAGTACCCATTGCAGGTTTTCAATTTTTTGAGTACTATGTCTCTTATTATTCACAGTTTAGATTCAAGCATGTTGGACAAATAAGGATATTGTTTAAGGTCTAATATATTTGTCCATAAATTTTAAAATCAGATCCCGAATAAGGATTAGTGGATATAGATTACTCTAATATTCATTATATACTCCCAAGGGGAATCTTTAGTCATGGTTTTTATGGTCACCAAATATAAAACCTATATAAACATACAGGATTTATTTTCAAAGAACATGTTTACTATTATTTGTTGAACCCCTTATGGGGGATTTATTTTGTCATACCAATTAGGTCATATGTGTTATAGCCAAACAGTGGTATCCTTTGACTGACATGCCTGTTATGTTGACGAATTTTATGCAAGTCCACCTAGGGGAATGCACAACATAGTCATCAAAAAAATATCTACGAAAATTAACATATTTTTGATGATAGAGAAGAGAAAATAATATTTGGGTGACTCATGACCACAGTGGGTGGTTTTACAAGAAAATGGATTTTAAGAATATAGGGTCATCTATACCAACAAAGGCCATTAATGGGGAAACCACTTATACACAAATTTGGAGTGTGAGGAATGGTGAAAATTTGTAATAAAGAGAGATTTTTGATATCATGATATGCAGTTTTACATCATCCAGTGAGAACATAATAATGTGCAGTTTTATGTCATGCAGTGATGAAATTTTATTATTTAGTTTTAATTCTTGCTGTAAGGACATTGGGTGGATTTTATTTAACGTATTTATCTTTGAACAAGGTTCCATGAGTCTCCAATATATGAAAAATAATTTCTAGAAACATTCTACACTTATCATGTATGGACTGGAAGAATTGTAAACAATGGTGTGGGAATTTCTTGATTTGAAGAATGATACGGGGAAAGGGCTAAAGGCAAAAGATGATGTCTTTTCTAAGAATGTAGTTAAAATTATTTGACGAACCTATTATGGGGCTTTATTAGTCATATTAAACTAGGTCATATGTTTAATAGCCTAAATGTGGTATATTTTGACTAACAGGCCTATTATGTTGGTGAATTATTTGGAAGGCCACCTAGGGAAACATTATTCATAGTCAGACAAAAGAGATTTTTAAAAAATTTCACTCTACTCATAAAAGACGAAGAGAGATTATGGAGGTTCTTATTTTTCATAACACAAAGTGTGGTTTATAGGGAAACGTACTAGAATACAAGAAGTTTATTTCCAATTATTATTTCCATTGAATTGGAGGAACATTATTTCTACAAAGTTCTGACTAAAACATTAAAATTATGGCATCTGTAGTTTTAGGTCATACAAATAGGACCAAAGTATAATGGAAACAGTGGATGATATGTAGTCAAATGATCAAAGGATATATCAATATAATTTTAGCACATGTATATGAAAATGTGTAATCCATGGTCTTGACGACATTCAGATCAAGAGAAGGGTAATGGGACAAATATACAAGGATGAACACTTTAAGATACATATTATTTTATATTTTCATAAATGATTGAAAATAAAAAGGACACATTTACCATGAAATGTGATACCATTATTTGAAAAACCTGTTATTTGGGAATGCATTATGTATGCCCAACTAGGGAAAATTTTTTATATCTAAATAGTGGTATATTTTGACTAACATTCCTATTATGTAGGTTAATTTTATGTATGGCCATCTAAGTGAACACACTGCAAAGTCATGAAAAAGAGTTATCATGTATTAGAAATTATGACACCATAAAACCGGAAGAATAATTATGAAGATCTAAATTTATTCAATATTAAGAGTGTGAAATACGAGTTGGGGTAATCCTCAATGCACAAGAGAAATATTTTAATAAATATTTTCCATGGGTTTGGAGTCCCTTACATTGATCTAACTCTTACGTATAATGGGGATATTTCTTGTTTCCTTGGGGGGCCCTATAAGGAGAGGACCCAAAATGAAGACTCCCCCAATGATTTCTAATTATATGTTAAAGATAGATTAAATTTTCCCACGGCTTGTACTGGAAAATAATGCCTAGTTTTCACTATGTATCTCAATGGGATGAGAATCAAGCCATACATAGTTCTTCGGGTACATTGCAGTTTAATGTCATGCAACAAAGACATGATGTTGTTCAGTTTAGAGTCATAAAGTGGGGACATAAAGTGATTCCAACATTAATAATGAACATTGGAGACACACCAGGGAATTAAACCACGGTGTCACTACGTATCTCGTTTGGATGAGATTCAAGAAACACGTAGTTCTTGAAACAATCATTTATCATACCAATTGAGTTTGATGTGAGAGACGAGGGATTTTAAAAAATTATAGAAGAATGGTTTAACTTAAGAAAAAATGGAATGAAGATCAAACCATGTATCATGATAGACTAATTTTTATAGATCTAGTTCATATACATGAGGTGAAAAGGGAATTATTTTTTTGGGTTACGGTTGGGCCCAAGATTGGTGATTTAGGCGTCTCTACATAACCAATTGGAATGACCATAAAGACACACATTGTTCATTAAATGTGGTCCCTATGAAGATCTTATTAATATGTAGAGAGGAATAGAACTCATGTTCCTATAAAGAGTATCGATGATGTATGATATTCTTCTGCATGGAGGCTCTTAACACAAAATAAAGCAAATTTTAACCGTATAGTTTAAAGACGTGTAGTGAGGACATATGATGTCACCCATTATTAGGTAGTGCAAAAAGGAAAATGATTATATGAATTTTATCATCGTGAAACATGGATGCTTATGGTTATTATGCAGTTTAATGGTTTGCCACAAGGGCATTGTGCTTAAAAGATTAGAGTCATTCAGTGAAGACAGGAAGTGTGCAATTACACAATGTAATTCTTCTATAATTGGGAATTGGTTGGAGTTATAATAAGATCTCCATCAATTGATATTATGGAATAAGATCCATTACTGTAGACCTTATGTACAATGTAATTTCCTTCCCATTTTGGCTCATGTATTTGAGGTTTCATTCCTAGTATCATTAGTGTCTGGAGAACTAATACCAATTGTCCTTGAATAATTCAAAAGTGGTGAACATTATATTTCAAAGCTCATACTATTAAAGTATAATAAACTTTAAAATGATTCATTGTATGAAATATAATTTTTTCTAATCATTCCAGATCATCAAATTGCTTCTGAGAGTATTCATATGTAGATAATTGATCACAAATTTCTTCTCAGATTGAGTAAAATTGAATATCAATTGAAATTTTTTCATTTGTTCTATACACCAACGAATATGTAGTTTCTTAAGTGGTCATACGGGTAGTTGTTTGATAAGACCATAAATCTTAAAAAAGATTATCAGGCCAAAATTTCATATCTTTATCCACCATCATTTAGTGTTTATTTGATAATGTATTGTTTAAATCCTCCATCTGTTCATTGGTCTCCACATGATAGAGGGATGAATGGTTGGATTTGATATTGAGATCTTAATATAATTTCAATACTTCAACAGAACAAAAAATTGTTGTTGTTTTCTATAATTATAGTACATGGGACACCAAATATGGTGATGATATTAGTTTTGACATAGCTAACAATTATTTTGGTTCTGAATATTCTGAGACATATTTTCTCATCCCAGGTAGAGAATAAATCAGTAGCAATAAGAATATACATGATATTCTTAGATATAGTTGGAGGATAAAGTCCTACTACATTAATTTCCCATGTGGAAAATGGCCATGATATGTAGATATATGTAAAAACACCACAGGGTTTATGAATGTAGTTAGAATTCACATCGCAGGGATGAAATTTCGTGGTGAAATTTTTGCAATCCTGTGTTATTGAATGCTAGATGTATTCAATCTGTCAAATTTGATCAGAAATCCTATAGACATGCTACAGAGAACTACAAGCTCTATTATGTAATTCTTTCATGATAGTTGTAGTTTCATATATATAAATACATATGAGGTGGATTCCAACAAATACTTATTTTCAGAGGACCTTATAGTGATCTAGACTATCATAATTAGTGAAATTGGACACTAATCGTCTAATATTTTCATTTTTAACTGTATCTAGTGGATGTACTCTATTTTGATGGTATACCATGACAGGTATCTTCTATCTCGTAGTATGACTATACAGATCCCCAATAGGGATAATTTCATTAATTTCATCCATTATCATTTGTACGAAAGTTGAAACCATATGACAATGTGAAATAATGATGATTGTGTCATCTTAATTTGGATCAACTAGGACTATGGAAACATTAACCAATGCATCAGTTTGAGCATTTTTTTATCATAGGACATATGAAAATGCAGGCTTTGAGAGAAATTAATCTATTAACCATCATAAATAATCACACAAAGGGATTAACACTTCTTTTTTTAATCACATAATCCCCATTTCTCTGTTTGATTATAAATTTTGAATCACCTGTCACTTTTAAATGGCTCACCTGTACCTGTAGTTCCAATTTCAGGCATGAAATATGATCTTGATATTCTCCCTAATTGTTGGTATCACCATATGATAACATAATGGATTATGGAAACATTTCCTTTTTAGGGTAGATATGTACAATTCATAATCCTTATTTGATGAGTTTAGGGGTTTCTATACTCTTCCCCATTGGACCTCGGGAAGCACCATGAAATTACATTTCCTATGTTTGGGGATTATCTTGGATAGATAATATTTCATCATCTTGATGTTTAGTATTCATTAATATTTATTATATAGATGGATGTTCAATAAGTAAATATGTCATTGTTTGGCCTTTTATTTCATTCTAAGGAAGAAACTTGATATCGATCTGTTGCAAAATAACAACCCACCATTAAAAACATCTTGTAAGCATAGAATGACTACGGATAAATTTGGGATGGTTATTGTGAGAGACCAAGTTATTCTCATGATGTTTTTTTGTTCCTTTTCTTCTGAAATGAAAATATTAATGCAAGGAATCACATTACGATACATGAATATCGAGTTTCAGTATCATGAATAGTTTGATTAATATAATAAAGGTTGTTTTCATTCCCAGCATCATTCTTTTGTGCATGGAAGACACCTAGTGATCACTCTAATCATTTCACGTAATGAATAAGTGGATTTACATAAAAAGGTTCCATTAATAATAGTAGTATCATGAAATATTTCTTGAGGGTATCAAATGCCTCTTAGCAGTCTTTGGATCATTGATATGTAAATTCATTCATCATTAATATGGTGAAGGGTAAACACTTGATAGCCCAATTGGTGATAAAGCACTAAATATTGGCCAAGGGTCCTTGAATTCCTTTTAAGTCATTCAAATTTTATTGAAGATAAATGCCAAGGATTGCTTTTCTCTTCTCAAGATCAACATTGATGATGCAATGGTGTAAAAGAAAGCTAAGGAATTTCCATAAGGTTACATTTAATGTACATTTCATGGGATTAATCTTAAAATTATGTTGATTATGTTTACTAAATATAGTCTCTAGATCAATCAATAGATCATAAAATTGTATATATTTAACCATTATTTCGTCAACATAACATACCACAAGTTTTCTTAATAAGGGTTTGATGATACGGTGCATAAAACATTGATACGTTTCACCCACATTATTTAAGACAAATGGTATTACCTGATAACAAAACACACCTTGAGGGGAATTTATGGCTGTAGAATCCTCATCTTTTGCAGTCATTCATATTTGATTGTTCCCATAGTAGACATCCGTGAAGAAAAGAGAATCATAGATGGTTGTTGAATCATTCAAGAGGACTTTGATCAGAACTAGAGAGTAATCTTAAATACAATGACTGTTAAGATCTCTAAAATGAATGAAAAGTCTAATTTGACCATACTAATTTTTTACTATGACCATATTGGACAACCATTTGGGATATTTCACCATAAAATAAATTTTATCTTTGATAATCATGATGACTTCGACATCAATTTATGAGGCATGAGTTGGCTTTATTTTTTTTGTTGCTGGCATAAATTCTTGATGATCTTATAGAAAAATAATCATGAGTGGACACATCAGGATTAAGACCTTGGATTCCTGTATTGTTTGAAGAAGATATATCTCTGTGATTCATTAGAAATTAAGTACACATATATTTCTCTTCATAAGTCATGATCGCAATAATTAATGTGTGGTGTGGATCATCTTCCATGAACTAATTTATTTTCATCAGACCGTCCACAGTGGTAGAGATGCCATACTCTAATATTGGAGGAGTGTCCTTGAGATATTACTGTTATTCATCTATGATTTCACTTATTATATTTCTACTTTTAGTGTAGATGATGAACCAAATCATTCAGATCTAGGGGACGAGTTAGTTTTTGAACATCCTGAAGAAGAGGGAACCATTTAAAACCCAACTAATAATGAAGGTCTTTCCTGGATTATTGATGAAAATATGAGGGATTGGGAATCAACATCCTTATCATCCTTTATTACTATGAAAACTTATTCTAGCATGATTTATGAAGAAATTACTTTCCACAGTTTGGTGGATAAAATGAAAACTTCTTCATTTAAGCTTTCACCACTGCTTTGAATATAAATAATTTTTTTCATGATATCAGACATGATTTCCATAATTGAGATTATGGAATTTACTAGACAGGTTCATGAATTTGGGTCTATCCTTTCTATTTTATTTATAGGAAAAACATAATCTATACTCAGATGTTTGAGGGGGTTAGCTTGGATCCTTTTTATTCAACTCAGTGCATTGATTCTAGTTACATGTTTTGTTACTTAACTTTTTCCCTTTGTGTTATAAAATTCATTCAGAATATACTGAGATTCACGCGTTTTGAATAGATCCTTGTAACTATACAATGAAATTTTTTTACCATTGATGAAATACATGAAAAATTAGTGATATGATGAAGGAATCGCCTCATATTGATGTAGCCATTACCTTTCATGAAGAATGTTTAAGGTTGTGTCCTATCAATGAACTATGAAATCATGATTAGATACAAGATCCCCAAACTGATTTCTTGGTGTTACTTCACCTAGAGGTTATTTTTCATTCATATCATATCCTTACAACATTAATTTATAAGGAGATAAGTAAGATTATGTGAAACACAATCAACAAAGTGTACGGATGGGAATGAGGATGACTTCTGAGCCATCATCAATGAATGATCATCAGATGTTTGTATCATTAACCCTTCGAGATATATACAATGATCTGATGTGTCCATGTAAAATGAAATCCTCATATTCATTTGTGAAATATATGACTGCATGACATTATGCAAATTCATTATCTATACGGTAATGATCAACATCAACATCTTCAGTTTCAAACACTTCAGGACTTTAAAAATCCTCAATAAGTGCTTATTGAATATAATTTAACATATTTAAGGCATCCAAAGTTGAAAAGTTGGATTGTAAATGGGAACGATGTTTCAGAACAATGCTATTTTGGTGAAAAGGTTGGTGTTTTACATTATTAAGATGTGGTTTTGAAGCCACCTTGTAAGCTGATGCTCTTGATGTAGATATACCTTGTGTCATGGAAAAATCTAGGTATACTTATAACTTTTAAGTGTTGACTAACTATTTCTCTCTACATGCTGAGATAATGATGGTGTACCCTCCCATATGTTCAACAAGAAAATCAAATCAGGGCCGATCTTGTCATGTGCTAATTTCCATACTCTTTTTGAGCCTACTGAAGGGCTCTCCCATGTGTTTCTTCCACATATACGTTTAGAGCATGGGAATAGTCAAAATAGTAGTATCTATAATATCCATATATTACATTGGATCCCCAAAAATAGATTATTCTTCTAGTTCCCTAGTCCGGTGGAGGGAATTCATGTTCAGCATAAACAGAGTCATCATTTTCATAGGGGTCTGTTAAGAGGATAAGGTTAACAGAACTGATGACCAACTCTTCATCTGATGAGGATTCTTCTTGATAGGTCAGTTCAGGTTGTTCTGTATGGATCTGCAGTGCTCATGATTTTGAGACTGAGGGAATGAAATCAACCAATGACAAGGAAAACATTTTCCTTGACATGATATTTTCTTCTTTTGACTGCTCTTTGTCTTTTTTATCACATCTCTTCATTGAGGATTGACTGTTGGATGAATTATTTTTAATTAATATTGTTTTTTTATAGAGAAAGTGACAGAATATATAATAGAGTGTTCCAACTATGTTTGTAGAATTTCATTAGTTTGGTTTATCACTTTCCTAAATATCCAATTTTCATATTTCTTTCAATTTTTTTGACTTCCTGACATTCATCTTATATATCTTGATCAGTAGTAGTAACACATGCTACTTGAGCCATTGAACTATTTAGTATCACTTGTCTAGAGTCTACCAATTTTTTTAAGCGATCATTGAATAAAAAACAACCCTAAATGGGATTCCACAAAATTTTCTTAAAGGGGAAATATTTTGGGATATCTTCATCTCTTCTTTGTTTAGTTTCATCGTCCTTGGAAATTCAACCAAGTTGTTCTCAAAATATGAAAAAAAGTATCTGAGAACATTTTCATTCTAAAAAGACTAAACCATGTGCTTTAACTTCTCAAACTATATTTGCCTTTGATCTTTTTGATCATCTTAAAGAGGTGTTCATTTCTACTAATGCTCGGGAGGTAAAGACCTTTAGTGTAATAAAGGATTTGAGGTAAAAGCAGGTACATGTTCTTGTTTGAGTGTTACTATAGTATCAACTTCTCTCCCTTTTCACCTACCCAAATCTGATGTAATTACATGATATTTAGAAATAGTTTCCACAATGTAACCCTCCACTTGTGGGGAGAGTGAACAAAGGTATCTAAAACATCATATGTATTTTCATAGGGAGTATTGGTGTGCATAACTCATCATGAATATTTTCTACAACATTTTACATAAACACTTCTTGAAGGAGTGATAGACTTAAGAAATATGTTAATAATTTCCATCGAGTAATGAAATATGTAACTTTTTCATTCTATATTTGTTATCAATTTGTAAGATAAAAAACTGTTTGTCTTCGGCAATGTTGAAATTAATTAGGGAATGATTTTTTGACTGAGGTCTTCACATCCAATAATTGATCGACACTGAAAACTTGTATACTAGAAAAAATATGGACCCTGTAATGGTTTCAAAAAGAATCTATGATTGAATACTATTTTTTGTGGGTTCGCCATCATGGGATCAAAACATGGAAGTAAATGTGTTATGTGATTCTATAGATCTCCTAAAAAATAACAATTGGAAATGTAGTATACATAATTTTTGGTGGGTGAGGGATCAGATCCACCCATTCAGGTTAAGATTTCATTTCTGTATGTACTAGTGCACGCCTTTCTTCCATATCTTCTAATGAAGTTCGTAATGCCTCAATTGTATTCGTAAGAATTTGGGGAATATCTGAATGAGATGGGACCTATAGAGGTACAACAAAAGGATTGTGAACTAGCGTGATGAATGGAAATATCAATGGTGGTGTTGATACTGGTATTTGTCTTGGATGACCCATAGAGACTTGTATATAAGGATGTGTCTGATCCTTCCCTGGCTGTGTACCCAATGAAGGAAATTCATTATCCACATCTGTAGTTGCAACAAATCCTCTCTATTGAAGAGTTCTTATAAGATGTGAGAATTTAAGATCTACTTGGGGAGCATGTCTAGAAAAAATGGTGCTTCTATATAACTCAACATTTGTCTTTTTAACTCTTTCATCTCTTCTTCTTGTTGGGAAAATCTTTCTTCATGTAAAAAATATTTACATTCTCTAGTGGAAAAGTGAGATATAATCTAACTTTTATCTCTCCACTTGTTAGATGCCTTTCAAAGGGGTGGTAATTGGTTACTTTAGGGAATACCTTATTTTGGGGTATGCCACTAATTTTGGGTACACAGACCTCCTTCATTTTATTCAGTGTGTACCATATTATGTATAATAACTTCATCCATCGAATCCCATAAACTAGATTCATTACATAGAGGAATTTATTCAATATTATTAATTATATTAACTGATGCATAATGAATTGATTGAATTCTGTCTATATCCTTATAAAATTCTCCCTTTATGTTTCCTCCATGAGACATTGTTATCTTATATTCCGAATTCTTGGGAACTGTTTGACAGGAAATAAACAGAAGGCAATTCTTGGATAGTTCAGTTATGCATTCACTTTGGGGCTTCTTCTCTAATAGGGATAAACAAATCTATTGATGTGGGGATTGTAGATATGAAAAATCCCAAAGCCCAATAGGTTGGGGTTGTTCCTATTCTTATTCCTTAATCCTTCAAACATTGTTTACTGAATTTCAAGGATGGGTCAAAAAATCCCCCATCCTAGTAGGATGGAGTGGCTATTGAACTTCTATAGCTGAGATTCACCTAACTGATCATCTGATTTTTTGAATTTTGGTCTAAACATTATTTGGGTGAATTATTAGACAATCAAATAAATCACTTGTTTTGGATGACAGATGTGTTATTTCAATCATTTTTTCCATATGATGGCTTACAACCTTTAAGTGGTAGGCCTTTTTAATGTTCTCATATTATTATTAAAATAGTATCACAACAACATTCTCTCTTTGGGAATATCTCTTACGAGATCTAGAAAAGGCTTGTTCTTTAGAGAAAATTTGATTATAGAAAACATCTATTGATTGTAGCTGATGATGGAAAATAACATTTCACAAGATCACTTTTAGTGGGATTTTCTGATTTTTGAGTGCAGTAAAATGAAATTCTCTATGTGCACCCCATCATTTGATACGAGCACCAGACGGGGTATCAGAAATTAATGGGCGTAGACTCTTTAGTTCATCGAGTCATGCATGCTGAACGGTTCCCTTCTTCTTCTCATCCATTGGATATCAAAAAAATGAGATGGATGCAAAGTCAATTTGGTATTGATACCCTTTTACTACCATCACATGAAATTGATATTCATCATATGGGAACACATTTTCTTTCAGATGAGGAAGGTTTTTCCAAATGTTGAGGCAGATATCATGAATGCAATCTTCTACCATCAGATCTGGAATGTTATATTGAGAGTTTTCAGAAGGCCAAAACATGATTGATATTCCACATTTATCCAATTAGTTTCTTATATTAAACATATCTTCATCATATTTTTCTAGAGGTTCATCCACTTGGTCTGACCTGAGTGGATACTTGTTGGTTTATTTATTAATAAAACATAATAGATTTCTTTTTTTCATTGCTATATCAGATGATAAATGACCCATGAGAGGTTTAGAGAATGACTATCCCTATAGGATGTATTCTGGTTGATAAATTTTTTCACATATTAGTGATAAAGAATCATACATCATCGGCCTTATGATAGAATGATTCCTCTAGATAAGTGGGATTTATCATTACTACATTTTCAATTAGAGAATTATCATGACAATGAAAAAAACTATTATGGTGAGAACTTTAGTAGAGAATTCCATAATGGGGAGGACCACCATGGTGGATAACAGAAAATGAAACGTTCTCCTGGTCCTTGGACTTCATTCCAAACAAACGGTTTTTGGAGATCACATCTAGAGATTGGCACTATAGATATACAAAATTTTAATGAATAAAGGCATCATGATGATGTGTTTGATGGAGAACATCAAAATTACTGCTACCAACCCCATAATATGATAATGGGATAGTATGATCTTGAGTTACAATAGATAAATTTCATAGGAGTTCACAAACTCCCGCATTAAGAGGAGACATATCGCATATTGGCTCTTGATTTTAAAACTGTGTTTGGTGAGACTTCGTCATGGATGATCCTTTACATGTAGTTGGGGTAACTTCTAGGAAAAGTGGTTATCATGGGTAGGTGTATGTGCCTGCTTTGGAGTGGTCATTTTAATGGGATTATTATCTCCAATTTGAATGGGTGTATGTTCCTGATCTTTTTGTCTATATGATATGGGGGTGTATTCTGTATAACCCTCCTAGACTGAAACAAATGTGTTTATCTACATTGGGATGGAATTTCGAGGAGACATCCCATGTGTGGGGACATAATTAAGTGTATGTTCCCTGGGTACTTTTGATTTTTATGTTAGGATATTCAATAAGACCTCCAGAATATAGGTAGAAATATGTGTATTCCCATTCATGATTTCTAAAATATGTTTAGTGAAATCAGTATCATGAATGTAAATATATTTCCATTCCATATCTAGAGTAGGTGAATGTTCATACTACTATCATCCTCTTCCTGTCAGTGAATACTCACAGTACACATGTATGGGGTATAGTGTTGAGTCTGTCATTGGTTTTCTATCAGATATTTATGACTAAATTCTTCAAGTACTCCCAAATTAGATTGTTGGAAGGCTTGATGGAAGACGGTAGGTGTATGTGCATACTGGTTGTTTTCCCCCAAGCATGGTCGATGGACATTTTTCAATACTGTCAAATGAGACTACTCGTAGAATTTGTTAGTGTAAACTGGTGTATGAATCTGTTATCCAACTGCCAACATATTTGATTTGCATGATTCCTTGAATGAAGTCAGATGATCCTACTGACTGGATGAAATTTTGTAATAAGATATATGTATCTAATCATGGAACTCAAGTAGATTTAAATGGACAGATTGGTTGGTCGCTGCCAGATGAGTCAACTGGCTTGCAAGATTGGGACAGACAGGTGTATGTTCCCATTCGTTTTTTCCATCCTTTTTTGGATGATGGATATCCTTGAAGGGGAAAAAGTAATAACCTACTCCATGTTGGCCAAATGTTTTCCTTTCCAGTTCTTCTTGCACTCCCGGGTCTGAGGAACCTGGGCCAAACAACCGAAGGCAACACCCCCATTGTGTTTTGGGGTTTATTACTGCATGATTCAACTGACAGTGAATGTTGGTGGGATCCCTAGGTAATGACACCTTCATCTTTGAGTTGAGTCCATGAGTGACCACATGATCAACCTCCCTATAGTATAGGAAGGACTAGTTATTTCTATCCAAGGATAAAGACCAAAATGGTTAAGATGTTTCTTGGCACCGTAAGCTTCTTATCCACCGTTCCTCGCTGACCAGACGATCGATGATGGGTTTTAACATGGAGAGCCTATTGGGATGCCTCCATGGTTGGGATAGTTCAGTGTTGATGGTATTCACATACCAATACATTTAAAACCTAGCATTGAAGATGATATGTTGGTGATAAAGTCCTTCCAGTGGATGAGGATCTAGCTTGAGTAGTGACCAGGGCATTCACATGTGCAAACATGAAGAAATCCATTTGGAGAAAAGAGAGTTTCGATAAAACAGGAATGATAATGAACTCCATTAATGTAACATATTTTAAATATAAATATGATAGATTTATTCCCTTCTCTAGAATTACATTATAAATGATTGGAGACTGAAATATGGGTAACACTTTTAACCCAGTTAATGATTCACGTTAGGTTCACAACTATTAGTTTCATGACTCCCTCAGAACGTGTTTTCTGGTAAGTAATCATTACTTCCGGGCAGTTTCTATTGAATTTATTTATGGAATTGGAAACATCAAACAGTTCTTCATCCAATGGGACCTTGTTTCTGAAGGAATGTTTTCAGTAGGTTTCCATCCATGATAGGTAAGAATATATATTGGTCAAGAGGATTGATGGTCATATTCATCTCACCCTTTTTGGGGGAACTACTACTTACTCTAGGACCCTGTTATAGATTTAGTACACTTCATTAGAATACTTATTAATTTACCAAATATAACACATGTTTACCTTGAAATTTTCAATCAATTATTATAATGTGTGTAATATAGAATCAACTGTATTCATTTTAGGATCCTCATCAATGGTGATGTTCATTTGTATTCGAGTTTCTCCATAAATAGTAACCTCTTATATACTCTTGAGAGATTCTTTTAAACATTTTCATGATTATACTAGTTTTTGTAGTTAATCAGTGGGGATACTATGGAATTTTATTATCATCCAGGGAGATAAATGTCTTTTTGATGTTGTGATCATAGCCATAAATGTGCTACCTTCGAATCCTTGTGAAAAGAATCAGAACCCTCAAAGTTTGATGCCTCTTAATGGTACACATCATACCTTTTATGGTAATTTGATAATGACTTATCCATATATTTTAATGTCATATTCTTAGGAAATAAAATAGAAACATGATTAGTCAAATATTGGTCTGGGAATTATGCCTAATCATCCCATGGAACATGGAAAAGATACGAGTTTCCATGATGGGTTAGACCCAATTGGGAATATGTCCAATAAAGAATAGGGTTGATTTTATTTGTTGGGATTGAACCTCATAGATACTTCCTATGCATCCCATTTGGATGGGAATCAAATCCCTCATTGTTTGTTGTGTCTCATCTAAGACTGTAGTCCTTTTAGAGAAATGAGTTTGGGATTACTTCCAAAAAAACGATTCCTTTTTAATGTATGTAAATATTTGGAGCTTGGCTCTTATGTAGGCTTCCTACATGTCCCATTTTTTTTGGGAATCATAATTCTCTTAGATCAATAATATGAGGTGTTTTTCAAAATGTTTTGATCATGACAAAAATATAAGTCCATCTGAGTCATGATCTATGTGAGAAAAAAGAGGATGTCAAAGATTGAACAATGGCACACAAACACTTTTCGTCCTCCACTGATGGAAGAGGACATGACTACTGTGGAGAGGGTGGATGAGGTCGAGGAGACAGTGGGGGAGGGTGTGGAGCAATGAAACATCCAATATGGAATGAAATTGAAGGACATGCAGCTCAAATCTAAGAACATTTGGTACTTTCCTCAGTGGGAGTGACCTTATTGGATCCCATGAGAGGAGGGAGATGTCTCCTTTATATTAATTGAAATGAAAGTTTGACACTAAATATTATTATTGGGAACTGAAGGCTCCATGTTTTAGAGATGATAAGGGGAGGTCATGACACAAACCCTAAACCTCAAAATAGGGAAGTACCCAACACAATTACTAGAAGTATTTTCTATGGGGATACATATATACAAACCCACATACAATCCTTAAATCTTATCCTCATTTCAAAAAAATGTGGGAAACCTCTAACTGTGGAAATACAAACCCAAAAAGGACACACGCTGATGTTCCTTTACCAAAGGTTTGATATGTTAGGCAGTTTTGGAGGAGGCTTAAACATAGTCCTTTTTAGATAAGGGAACTAGGTAATGATGTACCCTTCCATGTGTGGATTTAAATATGGTTTACTAGATGATTAATAGGCCATGTGCGTAGCTATGAATATTAGCTATGTATTGTAGCTATACCGCGTAGGTATACCTCATTGGAACCTCTCATAGATGTCTCGTGTAGGTCCCCAGTGTAGGTGCACCACGCTGGCCATAACGATGACTAAAAAAAGTGTTTAATATAGGGAACTAATCATATGCAAAATTCCAACATTTAATGTAATTGAAGACATCCTTAACCTATGAAATTATCTCTTATATTATGTTTTTAGAGATCTACCTATGAAAATTTAATGGATCCTAGCAAAGAGCTATGCAATGGGATCTTCATTAGTTCTTCGAACATTTTTAGTTTTCAAATGACGAGCCCAAGGGTCCTATTTATTGGAAAAGGGGGGCTTGTCGAAAATAATACGTTGGTGTAGGTCTTCTATGTAGACCTTATAGATATCTCCTCTACATAGGTGAAAAAAAATTATCTTGTTGCATATCTCTATCGTGTAGCTCCTTGGTAAAAGTCCATCGCATTGCTCCTCCGTATAGGGAACTGAACATTTTTATACCTTTTACTTTTTTTAGCATCATTTTAAGATTTTGAAATATTTATAGGACGTCATCATAGTCCTTTTGTATTAATAAATATGGTCAACAATTATGTTTTGTGGAATGATAAGGAGGAAGTTATTATCAAATATTCTAATTCAGCATTCGAGGAAGGAGTCTCAACCAGCATTGATGAAATCTGGAAGATAGATTTGTGTATGTATTTGGACCTATGATTGAAACTAATAAGTGTGGCCATGTTCACCATTTAAAAATAGTTATATTAATTTTTATAAATATGAAATGAGATGTGTTCTCCTAAAATTACAGAGATTTCCCATGACTAGATCCATATGTGGACACCCTCCACATGAATCTTCCAGAAGATCATCGTGATTACAACTAGTTTGATAGAAGAACAGAAAAGACTCATGCTTCCAAAGATGAATCCAAATAGGATAAAATTATTCTATACATAAAATTTGGAAATAAGTTTACTCAAATAGGGTCACCAATTATTTTTCTAAAGAGAATAATAATATAAAGATAATAATATTTATTGATTTAAGGGATCTCACCATGCACTTTACAAAAAAAAACTCTATTACTATTATATAAAATCGGACCAGTTCAATAACTAGATAACAAGACCTCTCTTTAATGTATGGATATTTATGTTATAACCAAATTTTAAAATAATATTAATAAGATGAATCCATTTCCTATGAAACACCCCATGTAATATACTTCTATTAAGTTATCCCCTTTGGTATTTATAATGTTCATTAAATATAATAAGCTTACATTCATGTAAAATTAATTCCATTTTTTTGAATTAATTCCAAGGGATATGTTGACAATCATATTTTAAAATCATGGAAAATTTTATTCATCATGCTAACAAAAATATTTCATTAAACAATATGCGGGAGGATATATTTAAAATGGTCCCTTTGATGTGTGATTTTGGTGTTACCTATAGAAGCTTACTCAACATCATAGTATACCATTTTGGCAGATAATTATATATCAATAATTATATTACTACCCTTGAATTATCATCACCTTAAAACCTAATATATTTTAGTGTAATATAAGGGATCCTTATTGTGACAAAAAATTTCTAGAAAATATAGCTATAATGTTTCTACCCTTATCTATGCTAATGAATGATGTGTCACAATTTTGAGAAAAAATGACTACCAAGATGTGTTGGATAATTTCATAGGATTTATCTTGATTCCACTAGTGTTGACTCCAACCATTTTTAAAAGAAACCCTATTTAGTATCTGATATAATTATAATTATGACTGAGTTCATTACTCAAATAGAAGAATGATATAAGGTAAAATGTGGTTGGAATCTTAGATGAACTATGTATGATACATTGAATCATTATTCAAATATTAAAAAGAATGTTTCAAAATTAATAATTAAAATTCATATATTGAGGTACTACTTGAGGAATCATTAGATCCATTTTTTATCATAAAATAATGCACTCAATCTATATCCTAAACTTTCCAATTTTAATTTCAAATCATTCATGGTGGGTGTTCATCCTATAATATTTCTGAATTTATCTCATAAGAGGGAAGAGAATAAAGTTGAATACATTATAATATTACATAAAAAATAATCCTCTTTATAAATAATATTGGTAAATAATAACGTTTCAAAAAATTGATATTCTCTATCAATGGATTCCCCCAAAATTAAAGATATGTTTTGATGGATTGACTATATGAATAGTAGGAAAAATACTGCCATTCTAGAATCTCAATAATGTCAGGTAGTGCCATTATTATTTATCAACAATTTTTTTTATACATTATTCCTTCTTACAATAATTTGTTTAAATAAAACTGAGGAATAATACCAATACCTCACTATATCTTTATAACTCAGAATAAAAATATTAGTGACTAAGATGAAGATCACTAGTGATTCAGAGTCGGTAATCAAAAATTAATTGGTGGTTATGATATCAGAAAAGAACGTAGAATCCAAAATTTATTCAATGTATGATGATTGAAGGGAATAACAAACATCATTAATAATTTAATATCACATATTGTGATAATAGGATTATTGAGACTATGAACAATAAAATGTAGATTCATATTTCTTAGATCAATAAAAATATGAAATAATCATCACCATGACACATCCTAGAATGATATTTATTTTTTCATTATATCATGAAATTGAAAAATAAGGTCAATTTCACCCCTAAAGAAAATAATCATGAATATGTTTGGATGAAGAATAGTATACACTACCACCAACGGGGGACCCACGTATCATACATAGACATGAAATATCAAATTTGATAAATAGATTTTAATTTTACTCTCAATGAAAACCTGAATCACCATATTTCTATCTATAAATGAGGCTTTGAGGATTTCCCATTAAATTAATTGATGGACTGGGGAATATTTTTATTATTAGAGAATATAATTCTACTCCCATTGGTACCCATTAGTCAAGAACGATGATTTATCACCAAATTAAGAGGTATTGGTTTTTCTGGTCATCAATGATGCATGATTTCTAACAATTCAAAAAAAACATTCTTATAAAGAGAATCAAAAATTCATTCATCAACCCCCAATTCTGTTAACAATATAAAATTATCTTTGTTGAATGAAATATTATTTACAGTTTATAACTGGTCCATACCATCCATCCAAATTTATGAAATATAAGTATATCTTTAGAACTCTTGAATTTTTATCCATATGTGACTTGAAAATGATCTTCAATGAAAAGAGGATGATGATAGTCATAAATTGGTAAATTATAACATCACCATAAAATGATTATAGTCTTATAAATTTTATTGGACAATAATGGTACCATCTTATACTCATTAAAAATTAATGGGTTGTTTCTGGGGTATGATATTGAATCATACCATTCATTCTGCAATCTTGTTATAGAGAATGGGAATTAGAGTCTACCTGTAAATCATTATCAAATACAATCTATAAGGTTGTTGAAATAGTCAAGATATAATGTGCTGAAACTATTTTTCATAACTTGTAGAATACTATAACAAGATACATAATACTATATAGTAAATCCTATATTTAGTTATGTAATGGAAATAATTTTATTCCCAATGATAAAAAACTTCAATAACTCCACCTATCCCTTTACAACCAGTTCCCTACATACAATAAGTCTTAAAAGAGACTTGAAAAATTTAAAATTACCTATGAGAAAAGAATTTATAAATTATATCATTTACAATTTCTCCAAAACCAAATCATTAATAAATGTAATATCAAATTTTTTTTCTCCTTCAATGATATCATTTTTCGCTTCCACGTATCTGATGATATCATTGAAGAAACCTATGAAACGTCATACAATATTGGATTTATTTTTTCCATAAGGAATATTACATTGATTCATATTCATTAGTTACTATTTATTTTTAGTATTTAGAACTAATATATTTATGTTTATTGTTACATTATTTTATATATAATGATTTATAAAGTTAAACTAATGATTTTCAAGTCTAGTTTAATTAAAAGACATGGTACATAATTAGAAGATGTAAAATCAAAATAAAAAATCAATAAATTAATCAAAATTATTATATACTATCTTTAATCAATCACCTACACCTAAATCAGATAACCTATATAAATAAATATAAATAAAATGATTGTCTAAAAAGCCTATAAAGGGAATAAAAAGGAATAAATCATAGCACATGTGTTTGAAGAAATAACCCATTGATATAAAATGGAATCGAACATAAATAATCATATGGATGCATAAAATATATAACATGGGATCATGTGAAATGGGTTATCTTTGAAAAATATATTTGATTAAAATAGTTTATGGAATGTGATTGAAAATTTGCAACTATCAGTGAAGTTCCCATTAATTGGGATTTCTTGTTGATAGGAATTGAGAACAAAACCAATAAAACATGTATTTGACCCTCAGATTATGATGAATTAAAATAGATACACAATTATGGAAAAAAATAATTTAGAATAATTATAAAATAATAATGATGAAATTCATTGTTGTAAAGATAGAGAAAGTGTAACCCAAATGAACAAATGGTGGTTCAGAGAGATCTCAAATGATATGTATGAAGTGATCTGCACTAGAACAAAATGTATTGGATAATAAATTTTTATTTATTAATTTTTAAATTTATTAAAACCTATGTATTTATTTTACAAAATATAATTTTATTATGTTAATTTATGAGCATTTAATTTTTTATAGAGTTCATTTCCGACATTCTGGAGCATCCATTTCATGGTTTCATTTTATGTTCAGTTGTATAAAATTGTCTAAGTTATCTTCAAATGGAAATAATTATATAGACTTGAAGTTATATATTATTAATTCACTTCCCTATGTATCAATTATATCATATATTAGATTTTTCTTATATGAAAATAAATATTTTATATATAATTAATTATAAATGATTAGTTATATTAGTGATATTTTGATCATAATGAACAATTTTCATTATGTTTAATATTAATGTCTAAATATATTAGCTATTTATAAAGATAAATTTATAATATATATATATATATATTTCAATATTGTTTAACCATAATAATTCTTTTATTACTATCCTTGAATGTGGTAATGAAACATGAAAATAGGTCATCCAATATAGTGGTTACCATGAAAATGTGGGATGATGTTGTCATTTATAGAATAAAAGGACAATACAAGAGATTTCATGATGTATATTATATTAAATAATATATATATATATATATATATATCATATTTGACTTATCATTCCCCATTAGATAGGGGATGTGTGTAGATGATAAGAAAAAAATGAAAATAGAAGGATTGTTGATATTTCCTCTTGAATGTTGTCTCCTTAAGAACCTATTTATGACACATGAGTTTGTAATTCTGTTGAGAGAAAACATTTTGGATATTGTGAAGTTCCACATGATGAATATTTAGAAAATATTATGAAAAAAACAATGTATTAAAAGGTATGATTATAAGGGGTGGGATTTATTAAGGGAGGAGATGGGTTTTTTATTATATTCCTTAGTATATTATTTTTACTCAAGAATATCAATAGTGTTGATTAAAATGACTATATAATATAAATAGTTCCACAGAGATTGAGACAATGGGTTCTTATGTCATGCTACCATCATCCATGATCCCAAAATCCATATATTTAGATGATAATGTTAATTAAATCATTTCAATTTTCAGAAAAAATAAACAATTTCAAAAAAATAATAAACAATTAAAAATTGTTTTTTTCAAAATTTAGAGTACAATAATGGATTCCATTTTATAGAAATTATTTTCATACATGTGAAATTTAATTTTTACATAAAATGAAAACATATTTGAGAAATAAAAATTATAATAATATAATTGAAATTAGTTAGCATTATAAAAAGTAAAAACTGTAACATATTTTTTTTATAAATCTAAAAAAACATAATACTATTTTATTTATTTATTTAATGATAATTAAATTTATTTTAAATCACTGTTTTCAATAAAAAATTGTATATTATAATTTATGTTTTACAAAAAAAATACCTACACAAAGTTCATTAGTTTTAAAACATTTATTTACTTATTACAAAATATAAAGGTATCATATGTATATCTAAAATACAAGTAAATTTTATGTCATAATTTATTATGTTAGGTTACTATAATAATAAGACTATTATTATTCATACTTTTAATGTTTAAAAATAACATATAGGTTACTGAATTTCTATATTAACATGATATATCATACATTCTTTATTAACATCAATTTTCTCATACGTTCATATTTATAATTTCATCATCAAAATGAATAATATATTATTATAATTATATTTTACATATATATATATATTTGTTAGTTAGGTCATTCTAGTGGATCGATCAGATCCAATGTTTCATGTTATTGTATTTTCTAATAACTTCCTATTAATAATATTTTCTCTTCATATTGGATTAAGTTTTGAATAGTGTATCATTATTCATTTATGAGAGTATTATTTTTTATATGTTATTATAATTATTAGAATAGATTAAATAGTGATAAAACATAGGGTCATTACATAAGATAGATAATTTTCTATCTCTACCACCTATAAGTTCAGTACATATGAAAGATATGGTATACAGTTCCTTTAGAAAGATACATGGAAGACGTCATTTACTTGACACATGGTTGGTTGTTTTTCTAGTTAATAATATAGAGCTTTGACCTGATGATAAATCTCTTAGGGGATAATGTATCTAGTACATATTTCTCCGTTCATTCCAAATTTCATTAGTCTCATCTATTGAGATATGCATATGAATCCCCTGTTTCAACCCCCAATATCTATGTCATGATGATGATTATATACATATATCATTTTTCAACATGGGGAAGCATATATATGATGTTTTATAGTCTTAAATATTTCTTCCATTACCTCATCCTTTTTATGTCACTTAGTCCAACATTCACTAATTTTACCTGAGCATACAGTTGCCTTACAACATTTTCCCATAAAATTATTTACATGGAGGAATTGGGATGTCTGAGGGGATAATATTGTAGTATAGGAACCTGAATAGTGTAAGATGTTGATACAAAACTCATTTTATGACAATTTGGAATTCTCTCATCATTTCTTCTAGATTCTTAATGGACCCCTCATATTTCCCATCAATTGGGGGGGATAAGTTGTACTTACGTTCAACTCAGTATTTAGAGAATCTTGTAGACTCTTCCCAAGCATAGAGATGAATCTTAGATAAATAGTATATTTAATCAATAATGTTAATCCATACAGTCACACCACTATCTAATGAATATTTGTCTATTATAGTAGGGTGTAATGTCCTCTCGAATCGTAATAAAGTGATAAGTATTTTTAAGATAGTCCAAAATGACCCTTATATCATTATTTCATGTGGATGTCTTCTAATGTCCATTTACAAATTTCATATATATGATCACCTATTTCTATGTAGGTATGGGTAACGGATTCATCATCCTTGTATACATTTAATATTTACCCTTTAATTGATTTCATACTATTAACATTGATGTATATTCACCAATCCCTTTCATATTGTCTCTAAAATTGTTCTCATAGAGATCTCGATAAATCATTGTGATCCCTCGGTGGATAGAGAATATTGATATTTGTGAATCATTAAAAATATCCCCCAATAACTTTTTGTTTCATGGTACAAATAGTTATGAAAAAAAATATTATGACTCTTTATTTATCAATTTGGTATTAATAGGATTTATAATTTTTATAGCTTTCATATATTTGTAAATTTCCACATCATTTCATTGAGTATCATTTATCTTTTCTAAAATGGGTAATTGAGAAATCATGTGTCAATGGAAGGATGATGTGACTTCCATTATTATTTTCTTATCCAAACCTTGTTAGTCTAGGAAGAATCTATCCTTTTCAAATCTCTTCATTGATATAGTTACATGACCCATTCAAATTAGGTGATCTTTCACATTATATTATTTCATATAATTATAGTGGATTGGGAATCTATAATACAATATGTGATCCATCCATATTCTACAATAAGTATTAATATCATTCAATGTTAATATATAATTAAGGCTCTTATAAATAGTATATATCTCACAGTTATCTCTATATATATATGTAATGATTCCATATTTTCAATGTAATGATTATAGTTTACAATGCCTCATCATGCATGGAATAATGTTTTTGAGGATAACTCAACTAACATGTGGTGTAGGCAATGAAATTATCATTATGAATTAGAACACAATCTATTGCCTTTTTGTAGCATCGATGTTTTCCACAATGAGTTCCCCGCTACTGGGAGTTCATTATGATGGTGGAATGATATAGAACCTTTTCAAATCATAGAGGAACACTCCGCATGTTATAGTATAGAAAATCAGTAATATATTTTATGTAATCTTGGTTAGTTGTACTTATAATACTGATATGTTCTTAATAAATCATCATAAGTACATAACTAGTCCAAGAAAACTATAGATCTCCAATAATGAAGTTAGTCTATAATACATCTCAATTAATTTTGGTTTTGAAGGGTCAACATAGATTCTTTTTCTGATGACCGCATTACCCAAGAAATGTATATCCTCTATCTGAAACACATAATCACTTTAATGTTAATATATTTCCACCCACAAAAAATTAATTATCATAGTGTTCAAATGATCATAATTTTCCTCCATTGTATTACAATATATTTGAATATGATCATTAAACACTACCAGAGATTTTTTATGGTAATATCTAAAGATACTATTCATATTTTGATTGAAAATTGATAGTGCATTAGTTAATTTAAATATCAACACTATGTACTTATAGTGTCCATGCCCATTCAAAAGGTAGTCATTTGAAATTATTCTCAAATAACCATTAATTAGTAAAATTTTAAATAAAAGACCAGCTGATAGAAATACATGTCCCCAAATTTTTGATCAGAGATGAAATATATTTATTATTGGGGATAATTTTTCTTTTTCATTATTAATTTTACCTCATGATAATCAATTCATAAGAACATTAATCGATCAATTTTCATGACAAAGAGGACTTGCATGCCCCGCAATGAAGGACTCTGGTGTATAAAACCTTTTTCAGATTCACTTATAACTAAATCATCCATTTTTTCTCCTCAATAGTGGCCATTATAAATGGATTCATTGATAATGATAGATATAAAGGTATAAGCTCAATTGAGAGTCCAACCTCTATGTTCAGAGTAAGAGAATGATATTATTTAGGGAACCCCTCAGTGTTGTTCCTCACAATGGGAATGTCTTCAAGAATGATCTTTAACTTTCCCTCGGTCAATGGAGAAAGATATGATATATCATAATCCAATAATATCCAATATTAAAACAGTTGTTCAGCCAGAGATTCATCCTCATTATTACACTTGAATATAATAGGGGGATTCCTTGGGATGTGAATAGTGATACCTATTTCAAGAAAGTTGGTCTTTTCTTTGTATAATGATAGCCACTGCTTAGGAAATATATCTTCAAACTAAACAAATATATGTAATATCGGATTATTTGGGAGGTTTAGTATACCAAAATTGACCATGGATGAGTTATATACTATAGATGGAATATTTTCACCATATACTATAATCATAGATAACTGAAACTTCTTAATTTTATGTAGTGTTTTAATAGTTCTAATAAACATATAAGTTATGTAGGAATGAGTAGAACCATAACCAAAAAGTACACAATCTTTTATCAAATTAATAACCATTGTACCTATAACCGTATCACGTTTTGGATCCACCTCAGCTCTAGGGTTAACATATTCCCTTCCATGCTACCTTAGAGGTTGTTATTGATTATTTCCTCCATTAACCATAGGATTAGGGAATTGGATTTCATAATTATCATGTTTCATAAAGTTGAAAGACTTATCTATTGGTTGAATTTTGATCATACACATTCATTTATTCTTCCACATTAGTGGTATTATAGATATACATTATAAAAAATATAGAACAATTCTTCTCTATCCCACATTTGAATAATCTCCGCATTCAATATAGGTACTTCTCAGGATGCCTCTTACCACACATTTTACATGTGAGATATTGATTTTTCATTACATCAAGTGATTTTTTTGTTGATTCTCCCATATGAAATAAAATTTTATGCCTTTTATCCCTTATCTAATGTGACCACTAAAAATCTAAGATCGTCATCTCAACAATATTGGGAAAACAAATAATTTTCTCCTAACTACCAACGTTTCAAATTTTTATCTCCATTCATAGAATCATATTCAATCATCTAAATAAGTTATCTACTATACATTTATTGTTTATAACAATGTCGAAGGCATATAATATAACAACATTAATGTTTTCCTCATACTCATTGATAGACTCATCTTTAAATTACATTACTTTTAGAAAATTCATATTCTAATTATGAGGGAGAGTTCGAGGAAAATATTTATTGATAAAACAATTATTGTATTCCTCACACTCCATGGTATAATGTTTCTCCGGTAAAATTATTTTCCAGATCAGTTTCCACCTCTAACCAGTTTCCCCATAAAAAGATATACAATCAATTTGACTTTCTATTATTTGGAACATTGAACGACAAAGAATATATTATCAATTGAGTTAATCCATTACATTTGAATGATGGAGTTAAAAAATCCACTAATCATAGGAATAATTTTCAATATTAAGGGATAGATAGTTTTTCAATGAAATTGGGCATTCCTAAAAATTCATGTAAATTTATATAACTTGAGAATGTTGCGCCAGTATTTTCCTGAAGTTTTGGTATCTTTTCCCATCATGTTTGGAATCTCACTAAGGAAATCAGCACATTTTTGTCACATTTACTATTTGAACATGTTCACATATTTAATGTCATTAACTATACATATTCAAAAAACCATTACAATGATTTAATACTTACCTAATGAAAATAAAAAAAGGAAAATATATTCATGGAGGGAATAAATTCTAAATATGAAGAATATCATATCCTATGATTTCCTAATATTAAAACATTTGTAATTCTTATGAATAGAATTATCTTTAGGATTCTTACTAATGTTTTTAGACCAAATGACCAATAATTACTTGAGTTTCCTCTAATTCATTAGTTAAAATCCAAATCCTTCTACACATGTTGTCATATGATTTTAATCATAATTATCCAAAAAATAAAAGCAGCGTATTAACAAGACATGTGTCTTTGGAATACATAGTACATAATTAGAGACCAAAAAATAGAATAAAAAACCATTTAATTAAAAATCTATATGACTTACTAACTTCCATTATGCTATTAAACCTATGTATGATAACCTTGGGAAATTAATAGTGAAAAATATTTGAGCTAAAAATCTATATAAGGGAATAAGAATAGGAATAATGAAATACGTATGAGTTAGAAGGCATAACATGATGATTTAAAAAGAAATGGAACCAGAATACAAATATAGAATAATTATATATAAAAGATAAGATCATGTAATCATTAAATCGTTTGAATTTGGAGGAAACCTATAACATTACAAAAATATGAGTTTGTTGACACTATGAAATGTATTCCATTCACTTCTCCACAAAATGTCCTCAACTAGGGTCAAAAAATTTGCTATGTGACTCTGCATTGTTCATGGGGTTCAGTGATGATAGCTAAGGTACCGGCCTAAAGGGTAGGGACTGTAGCCCGAAAATGATCTCAATCAGGGGTTGCGGGCCGCAGCTCTTGGGTTATGGAGAAGTAATTTGGCTAAGTCTTGAAAGAGTGAACAAGGTACCTATGAAAAAACACTTGTACGAAACCATGCTGAAGCAGATTGAAGTGATAACTTTGGCAATGTCCTGAACGTGTCACCCTACTCTAGCCAAAACAGTATTGGCAAACAAGGTACTTGCGTGACCAACTCCTTTAACCCAGTGTCCTTCATTTTCATATAAATAGACCCTTGGGGCCCCCATTTGTATGGATGTATTTCTATAAAGACCAATCGATACTCTCTTCACCATATTACTTCACCCTAGTCTTCCAAAACATTCAAGGTAGTTCTTCAACACCTTGAGCAGAGTATTTAATGGAGGATCATTGGACCTAAGTCATTTAGTGTTTGAAAACCATAACAATTGCATGCCTAAAGCGCCCAACCTCTCAATGTTAGAAATAATTGTGCGCCTACCATTCCTCTCACAGGAACATGATCACCCCACTTCTTAGATCACCTATGAATACTCTTGAAGGTTTGAGCAAGGTCTCTCTCAACTATTACCAAACATGTTTTTCATCACATAAATGAACATCAGGTCTCCCATGTTTACTTAAATGACCATACTAGTGCGCCCTTCTCTACTTGGGCGCCCCTCTTACACTACTAGTGAAATGGGATTTGGATCCCCTTCACAATGGGTGACCGCCTTTATCGGTCACTATGCTTTAAAAAAATATTCCCCCCACCCCCTCCCCTCGTGATACCCTACATGTGTCCCTCGATCGCCGCAACATGTCCCCCTTCATCCTCTGTTCTCCACCCTCACCACCCATCCCATAGCCTCCATCAACCCCTCGCCGCCCGTTCCCTCACCACCCTACACCATCTGCCCTCCGCCCTCCGCCCCTCAAGCCCCTGCCCCCTCCGCACTTTGGCCTCCTCCCTCCGGCCTTCGCCCACCGCCCTATGGCCTCTGCACCCCACCCCCTCCGGCCTATACCCCCTCTGGCCTCCGCCCTCCGGCATTCTCCCTCCACCCTCCGCCCCACTTCCCTTTGCCCCCTTGGCCCTTGGCCCTCTGCCCTCCACCCTTCGCCCCTTCACTACCCGTCCCCCATCCCGTCGCCACCCTATGCTCCGACTCTCCACCATCCCCCATCCCATCCCTCTTCGTCCCCTCCCTCACCGCACAGTCACCACCCATCCCCTCCCTCACCTTCCCCTCCCATGTGGCACCGCCGCCACCTAGTACACTCCCTCCTCGCATGGCCGCTATTCATCCCCTTATCGCTGCCACCCGTCCACCCCGAATCCCCAGTGTCCTCATTCCCCACTCTCATCGTCCCACCCTAATTTCCCCATTGCCACCTCACTGCCTTATCTCCTCTGGATCACTACTTCCACCGCTGCCTGTCCCCTCCCTCACCGCACCGTCTCCGGCTCCGACACCCCTCTACTGCCTCTACTATCCCTCGTAGCACTGCCTTCGACTCCCCTACCTTCTTGGTTTGTAGCACAATCAGGTATGACATGACATGGGCTTTCAATTAAATCTCATTATCTATTCTCTTCATTATTATTGAGAGATATAATTTGATTATTTTATCAATGGTACTCATGAAATTGGTTAGTTTTTATTATAAATATATTTGATATGAAACATGAATGTAATAAGTCTTATGTAAATGACTGTTATACAAATATTATTATGGATAAGAGTTGCATTGATCTTCCAAATCGAACGACTAGATAATATTTCAATGGAATTATGAATTTTATTGTCTTCACCATAGGATTTGAAAGTGACTATATTAGTTTTCCATGTATAAAATGTGCTAACAGATATCAATTAAAATAAGACACTGTGAGGGAGCACCTATTATTTATCTAATTTCAGAAAAATTATAATATTTGGACTCATCATGGGGAGGAATATATTCGTTGTTAACATGTGGATGCAGTTCAGATGGATGTTGATGCAAGGATGAATGATTGAATGCATGAAATGCATACTAAAATGGTACCTGGGTTGGATCCTGAAGGCATTGTAGTCTAGAATCTTGAGACTGGTGAGATAAATCTTTGATGTAGTGCAGATCGAGATTCGAGGAGGTTTTATGAAGCACTTGATGATTCAAAAACAGAATTATATCCAGGATGTTCTTCTTAAAATAAATTTTATTTTATTGTGGAGTTGTTGCATTTGAAGACTTTGAATCAGTTCTAAGACACACCATTCTCCTTGTTGTTGGTGTTATTGAAAATGGTTCTTCATGTCGAGCTATGATTGCCAAGTCGTATTAACATGATTGTATGTTGAAAGAGAACATAGTATTTACATATGAGATCATATAGGCATGTGCAAACAACTGTATGTTGTTTAGAAAGGAAACTTCCCATTTGGATATTTCTATGGTTTGTGGTGCTTCCAGGTGGAAAGAGAACAGGTGAAATCAGACTCATCCAAGTGAGATTATGATACAGGGGAAACCTATTTCAGTAAATCAAATGCATTACTTTCCCATTAAACTGATGTTGAAAATATTTTTTATGTCATCTAATGTTTCTAATTTAATGAGATGGCATACAGAAAGAATTCATGAATGTGATATGTTTACTCACTCGGTAGACTCTCATGCATGGAAGGATTTTGATAAGTGACATCCCGACATTGCTAAAGATGTTCGTAATGTTCAATTGGGGTTGGAAACATATGGTTTCAATCAATTCAAGTCTATGGATGGTGCAACTCATAGCACATGGCCCGTGGTGTTGGTTCGGAATAATATTCCTCAGTGTCTGTATTAAGCAACAATTTAAATTACTTTCCACTCATATTGACGGAACTAGAAGTACAGGGGATATGTTTTATGTTTACCTTCAGCCATTTATTGATGAGTTGAATGAATTTTGGGGCGATGGTTTGATGACTTATGACTGTGAAATGAATGAAATGTTCAAATTGTAGGCTGTTTTATTGTGGATAATCAATGACTTCCCGACTTATGAAAATTTATCAGGTTGGAGTACGAAAAGGGAATTTTATTTCCCATGTTGTAATAAAATTAAAAAATATGAATGGCTTAAGCATTATAAAAAATGGGCATACATGGGTCACATAGGTTTCCTCCTCACTCAGCACAGGTTCAGAAAATACAGTGGAATTTGATGGTTCTAGAGAGTTCATTACATCACCAAAAGTAATGATTGGATTTAAAATGTTATCGCAGTTTTTGGAAGAAAACATCCACATGGTATATGAAATTCAGGATTTGGTGGATCATCCATTACGCAATATTCATGCTGCGGGTAGGCAGCACAATCACAATTGGAAAAGGCAATGTATTTTTTACAGTCTTCTGTATTGGAAGTCTAACATGCTAAGGAATAATTTGGATGTCATGCACATTGAAAGAAAAATGTTTGTGATAACATATTGTGGACCATTTTAGGTGTCAGTGGAAAATCAAAGGACCATGTTAATGCACGTCGTGATTTGGAAGAAATGGATTTAAGGAAATGTTTTCATTTATAGTTAGCTGAGGGAAACAAGGAATATATTCATGATCCACAGTATACGATGACTACAAAGTAGAAAGAGACATTTCATTCCATTTTGAAAATCCTTAAGGTGCCTGATAGTTACTCTTCTAATATTTCAAACTGTGTGAATCTAATGAGGAGGAAATTGCAAGGGTTGATAATTCATGACAATCACATACTACTTCAGCAGTTGATTCTTATCGCAATTTTTTATTGTTTATCCCCCATTTTTGTTCAGCCGTTGATTGAGATGAGTATTTTTTTTAGACAACTTTTTTTAATAAATCAACTAATGAGTGATATAAAATATTTGTAGGACCGAATTGTACTTATGGTTTGTCACTTTGAGAAACTATTTTCCCCATAATATTTTGATGTTATGGTTTAATTAACAATGAACCTAACAGATGAATTCATGGCTACTGGTCAAGTGCAATTTAGGTGGATGTATCATATCGAGTGGTATTTGAGTACATTGAAATGATTTTTATGCAATATATCTTTTCTAAAGGCATTAATATCCATTGTTTATTTGATGTATGAGTGTACTACTTTTTATGATTAATATATTACGAATGATGAAAAAAATTAGATAATCCCTCTTGGATTCATGATGGTCCAGTTGGAGAAGGAACCATATTTGATATGGACAACATCAAGTGGATACAAGCGCATCGATATATCTTTTTCAATACTCCATCAGTTTCACCGTTAATGCAGTATGTGTCTTATCACTTTTATTGTTTAAATTTTACATGTTTTTTGCATAAGATGTTTATTTAAACAACATGTTATCATTTGCAGGAAACACATTAATGAGACAAATGAAGTGATGTATCGTACGACCAAATATACTATTTTGAACAGTCTGACGCGCTCTTAAAGGGAACGTTGGGTGGTAAAAACCAGTCGAACGACCTCAGAATGCAATGAAATAATATAATAATAATTGTGGTATGAATTCAGAAATGGTCGGATATATTTCACGTCAATCAGAGGTGTCGTTTTTCTGCGGTGACCAGAAATTCATTTCTCGAGTCATAAAATGCCAAAACAATGTGTAATGGTCGAATTCAGAGAAAATGTGATCAAAATGTCTTGAAATCACAAGAAAAAAAATAGGAATAATATTAATGAAATTTACGAAGAGACGAAATGTCAATCAGATGTGAGATGTGCGTGGTACGACTGAATATGCTATTTTGAATAGTTCGACGCACTCTAAAAGGGCGCATTGAGTGGTCAAAACCAGCCGAACGACCTCAGAATTCCATGAAATCATACGACAAAAAACCATGGTGTGGATTGTGAAATGGTTGGGCAGACGACATGTCAATCAGATGTGTTGTTTGACCGCGGTGACCAGAAATGCATATTCATAGTCACAAAACCCCAAAACGATGTGTAACAGTTGAATTCAGAGAAAACATGCTCATAATGACATGAAATCACAGGAAAACAATAGTAATAGTATTTTTGGCATGTAGGAGGAGATGCCACATCAATCAGACATGCGGTGTGATACGACCGAATGTGCTGTTTTGAACAGTTCAACGCGCTCAAAAAGGGAACGTTGGGAGGTCAAAACCTGTTGAATGACCTCGTAATGCCATGAAATATTACGACAACAACCGTGGTGTGAATTGTGAAATGGTCCGGTAGAAGAAACGTCAATTGGAGGTTTCGTTTGACTGAGGTGACCAGAAAAGCATTACCAGAGTCATAAAATGCCGAATGACGTGTAATGGTTGAATTCAAGTAAAATGTTCTCATAATGACTTGAAATCAAAAAAAAAACAATAAAAATAGTATTCCTGACAAGTATAAGAAGAATACATGTCAATCAAATGTGCGGTGTACGCGGTACGACCGAATATGATATTTTGAATAGTACGACGCACTTTAAAAGGGCGTGTTGGATTGTCAAAAACAGCCGAACAAACTTAGAATGCCATGAAATCATACAACGACAACCGAGGTGTGAATTATGAAATTATCGGGTAGACGGAACATCAATCGGATGTGTCGTTTGATCATCGTGACTAAAAACGGATTTCCAGAGTCATAAAATGCCAAAACGTCGTGTAACGGTGGAATTGAGAGAAAATGGGATCATAATGACTTTAAATTGCATGAAAACAATAGTAATATTATTATTTACATGTAGGAGGAGACGACACATCAATCAGACGTGCGGTGTGTGTGGTACGACCGAATATGTTGTTTTAAACATTTCGATGTGCTCTAAAAGGGCTTGCTGGGTGATCAAAACCAGTCGAACGACATTAGAATGACATGAAATAATACTAAAAAAACCGTGGTTTGAATTTTGAAATGGTCATGTAGACGGAACATCGATTGGAGTTGTCATTTGACCGTGCTGACTAGAAAGGCATATCTGGAGTCATAAAACGCCAAAACAACATGTAATGGTCGAATTCAAAGAAAACGTGCTCATAATGACTTGAAATCACATGAAAGCAATAAGAATATTATTCATGACATGTAGGAGGAGACAAAACATCAATCGGATGTGCAGTGTGCAAGGTAAGACTGAATATACTATTTTGAACAGTTCAACGCACTCTAAAAGGCTGCATTGGGTTGTCAAAACAAGCCGTGTAGCCTTGGAATTCCATGGAATCATACGACAACAACTAAGGTTTGAATATTAAAATTTATGGGAAGATGGCACATCAATCAGAGGTGTCGTTTTTCCAAAGTGACTGGAAACACATTTCTGGTGTCACAAAATGTCAAAACGATGTGTAACGGCCGAATTCAGAGCAAACATAATCAGAATGACATGAAATCACAGGAAAACAATCAGAATAGTATTTCTGACATGTTGTAAGAGAAGAAACAATAATCGTACATGTGGTATGTGTGGTACGACCAAATATGCTATTTTGAATAGTTTTATGCGCTCTAAAAGGGCGCGTTGGGTGGTCAAAACCATCGAATGACCTTGGAATGTCATGAAATTCTACGACAACAACCATGATGTGAATCTTGAAATGTTCGGGTAGACTGAACATCACTTGGAGGTGTCCTTTGACAGTGGTGACCAGAAACGCATTTCTAGAGTCATAAACCGCCAAAACGACCTGTAACAGTTGAATTCAGACCAAACGTGCTCATAATTACTTGAAATCAGCCGAAAACAATAGGAATAGTATTAGTGACATGTAAGTGGAGACAGAACATTAATCAGACATGCGGTGTGCGTGGTACGACCGAATATGCGGTTTTGAACAGTTCAACGCGCTTTGAAAGGGTGCATTGGGTGGTCAAAACCTACCGAACGACCTCAGAATACCATGAAATCATACGACAAAAACAATGGTGTAAATTGTGAAATGATCGGGTAGAGGACACGACAATCAAAAGATATGTTTGACTGCAGTGTCTGGAAAGGCATTTTAGGAATCATAAAATGCCAAAACGATGAGTAACGGTAGAGTTCAGATAAAACATCCTCAAAATGACTTGAAATCAAACAAAAATAACAGGAATAGTATTCATGACGTGTAAGAGGAGACTACACATCAATCGGACATGTGGTGTGTGAGGTACGACCAAAGAAGCTATTTTGTATAGTTTGGTGTGCTCTAAAAGGGAGCGTTGGGTGGTAAAAAACCAGTCGAACGACCACAGAATTCCATGAAATCATACAACAACAACCGTGGTGTGAATTTTGAAAACATTGGGCTGATGACATGTCAATTAGAGGTGTCGTTTGACCTCGGTGACATGAAACACATTTCCGAAGTCATAAAATGTCAAAACGGCATGTAACGGTCGAATTCAGAATAAATTTGTTCAGAATGACTTGAAATCACACAAAAACAATATCAATACTATTCGTGACATGTAGGAGGATACGACACATCAATAAGATGGTTGGTGTGAACGGTACAACGAAATATTCTATTTTGAACAGTTCAGTGCGCTCTAAAAGGGCGCGTTGGGTGGTAAAAACCAAACAAACGACCCCAAAATGGAATGAAATCATACTATAACAATCGTGGTGTGAATTAAGAAATTTTTGGGTGGAAAACACGTCTATTGAAGGTGTCTTTTGACCGTGGTGACAAGAAACGAATTTACAGAGTCATAAAATGCCAAAACAATGTGTAACAGTTGAATTCAGAACAAACATGATTAGAATGAATTGAAATCACATGAAAAAATAGGAATATTACTTCTCACATGTAAGAGGAGACGATACATCAATCGGACGTGCGATGTGCGTGGTACGAATGAATATCCTATTTTGAACAGTTCGACACATTCTAAAAGGGGGCATTGGTTGGTCAAAACCATCCGAACGACCTCATAATGCCATGAAATCATACAAAAACATCTGTGGTGTGAATTGTGAAATGTTTGGGTAGATAAAACGTCATCCATAGGTGTATTTTGACCACGGTGATCGGAAACACCTTTTCGGCATCATAAAACTCCAAAACGACGTGTAACTGTGGAATTCAAGGAAAACATGCTCAAAATGACAACAAATCATGTGAAATCAATAGTAATAGTATTTTTTAACATGTAGGAGGAGATGACATGTCAATCGGACATGCAGTGTGTGTGTTATTACTGAATATGCTATTTTGAACAGTTTGACGCTCTCTAAAAGGCTGGATTGGGTGGTCAAAACCAGTCGAACGACCTCAGAATGCCATGAAATCATATGAAAACAACTGTGTTGTTAACTGTGAAATGGTCGGGAAGACAACATGTCAATCATATGTGTCTTTTGACCGCGGTTACTGGAAACACATTTTCGGGGTCATAAAACGCCAAAATGACGTGTAATGGTTGAATTCAGAGAGAACGTGTTCATAATGACTTGAAATCACACAAAAACAATACGAATATTATCTGTGACATGTAGGAGGAGATAGAACATCAATCGGACGTGCAGTGTGCACATTAAAACCGAATATGTTGTTTTGAACAATTTGGCGCGCTCTAAATGGGTGTGTTTGGTTGTAGAAACCAACCGAACGACCTCAAAATTTCATGAAATCATACGAGAACAATCATAGTTTGAATTTTGAAATGTTTGGGTAGACGACACATCAATTTGAGGTGTCGTTTGACCACATTGACTAGAAATGCATTTACGAAGTCATAAAATGCCAAAATGACGTGTAACGGTCAAATTCAGAGAAAACATGCTCGGAATGACTTGAAATCACTCAAAATAAATTGGAATACTATTCGTGACATGTAGGATTAGATGAAACGTCAATCAGATGTGTGGTGTGTGCGGTACGGCCGATTATTATTTTTTAACAGTTCCACCTGGTGTGCGCGAAGAGCATTTCATTTTAGACCACAAAACACTTCCAGAAGCTAAACCAAAGGCTCCAAAACAAATAAAAGTCCTAAAATGATAAAAAAATTTATATTGGTGGTTTAAAATTATTATAGTACCAATAATTTGATGTCAGAATTAATTTTATTATCTATATATTAAATGAATAAATATGTCTAATTTACATTTGTTTTGTTTAGTTGTTTTTTTGTATCTTATTGTAGGTTTGTTGAAGTTGAATATTGAAATGGATTTGAATAATTGAAGCACATATTTCATTTATTTTTTATGACGATCTCGATATTTATGATATTTGTAATTTTTTTATGATGTCTAACCTATTTATGTTGATTGGGAACCGTGAAATTATTTTAAATTTTTTTATTTAAGATAGAGACCCCCATTGGCGGTCGCTATAGATCGTTCGAGCATCAGAACATTGACCGCCACTGGATGTCACTGTATCTCGGTCGAGGATCAGGATAGCGACCACCACTGGCTGTCGCTTTTTCTCGGCTGAGCCATTGGTCAGTGAGCTCCTGGCGATCGCTGTAGGTCGGATTTTAGGCATCCTTCAGTGACCGCCTTTCAAGGTCCCTGTAGGCCTACTGTGATGGGATTGAAATAACCACCATTGGATATCACTAAAGGACACTAGCGACCTCCATAGGCAGTCTCTAATGGACGAATATTTAGTACTGTTAGATTCACTTATTCTCTTCACTCTCTTCACTCTACTAGCCATCAAGCCTTCTCTATCAATTCATGGAAAGGCTTCCTCTTCATTGTCTCCCTTTTCTGAAAGGTATTCTATTGAGAACTCCACCTAAACCTACGGACTTATTAAACCTTTTAGAAAGGCACAACTGTGGGTCTCCTATTTGGGTTTGTATTTCTGTTGTCAGATGTTTCCCACATTTGTTTCAAAAAGGGGTTATGATTTAGGGAATGTTCGTGAGTTTTTATATCTACATTCACATGGACCTTTATCCCAGAAACAGTGTTGTGAAGTTCCTAGTTAGTAGGAGGGTTGGGTTCTAGACTCTTCCTTCTTAAAGAGGCGACCCAGAACCTCAGGTCTCTAGTAGAGAAGGTACAGTTCATAACTACTTTTACTTATAATCAATAAAGTAGAAGTATCCCTTCCCCTTCCATGATCAATTTTAGGGCATCCAGCTTGGCGTAAGCCCCTAGATTATCTTGCAGGAGGTGGCATCATTGTTCCTCATCTCTTCTTCAGTTCCATAGACCAATGGGTTATGAGCATAAGGAATTTTGATACCCATTCACTCTCCTAACACTCTTTGTTACCATGGGCATCCATCCTGGCATAATCCCCTCACATTAATCCCTTCCTCATTACAATGGATCCTTGTCCATTGTAAATAGAACTGAGGGAAGGCTCATTTCCCTGCCCTCTTCCATCAGTGGAGGAGGAAAAGTGTGAAGAGTCATTGTTGAATCCTTTACATCCTCTTGTTTCTCACACAGATCATGACTCACGTTGGATTAGAGATACATAATGGTTACAACATGTGAAAAAACACTCAATAGAAGGAACTAAGAAAACTCTGGTTCCCACCATAATCGGGATACGTTGGATGTCATCTCAAGGACCGAGATCATTGGACATCCTCCCCATGAATCCAACCCTAATTCTCATTTTCTGGGCATCCTCTTCTAGGATAAGCCTCAAATTAAACCCCCAAAGTCATTGTGGCATCCTTTTTAGGAAGTACGCCCAAACTCATCTCTCTCAAAAGACTATACTCTCCTATGTGTTTTATCGAACTACGTGGGATTTGATTCCCATACACATGGGATACGTAGGAAGACTACTTGAGGTTCAATCCCAACACTTCAAATCAACCCTGTTCTCCATGGGCTATATTCCCAACAGGTTCTGATCTTACTTAGAAACGCATTTCCATTCAATGTTTCTTGGGCTGCTTCAACATAAGTCCCACACTATGTTTTGACCAAGAACCTTTCACGTTGAGGTTCTTATCACATGACCATTAAAGGTATGATGTGTCCTATTAATCAGCAATGAACTACCAGGGTTCTCACTCCTTTCACTAGGATTCGTAGGTATCCCTTTTTACAGGAATGATCGTAAGATCAAAACAAACCATTGTCTCCCTGGATGACAATTAATTGTAGAGTGCCCCACAGAGTGGCATAAAAACTAATTTCATCATAATGATTATTTAAAGAAGCACTAATCAGTATATTAGAGTATACCATTGATGGAAAACCTTGAATACAAATGGATATTTCTATTAACGAAGAACCGTGAATGCATACTGATGAATCTAAATTTTACACATGTTAATATGTAATAGTAAATTACAAGAGATACATATGATATACATGGGTAATTAATAAGGATTCATGGAAATATCTCAAATTTACAAAGAGAGTCTCGGAGTAGATAATAATTCCCCTAAAAAGGGTGTGATGAGTCTGACCTCCCATCCTGCTGACCAATGCAAATTCTTAAGTATCGTAAAGTTCAAACATAACAAATGCCTTCCTTTGGAAAGCTGGTCCCCTTTGGATAAATAACTATTTGATGTTTCTCATTCCATAAATAAATACAATGGAAACTCCCTATAAATAATGATTCGTAAAACTAGAACACATGTCTCAAGAAACTATGAAACAAAAATGGTGAACCTGATGAGAATCTTTAACCGTGTTAATAATGATACCCAATTGTTAGGCCTCTATCAATTAATAAAGGATGGGTAGTCAAAGAAATTAATCACACATGTATCCATCTAAAATGATTTTTTTCTAATAGAGGCTGTTGTTGTAATCATGTTCTCCACATAACACCCTTCAATCCAAAGAATGGCTTTCTCCAATACAACATCCATGAATGTCTTGACCACTGCACAAGATGGATCTCCATCTATGGGAAAGACGTAATGACCAACCCAGTGTCTTTAATGCTGGGTCTCTAATGTTATGGTAAAGGAATATTGCCAGCACGGTACAATCTTGACTTTGGAGACTGCTCGACAGGCCCTCTCGGTCAATAACAATCCTCGATCATCTGGCCAACGATGACCAATGATCATGAAACAAACAATGCCAACCACCGACTCCAACCATTTAAGGTCTTTATCCCCAGAACGCAACAATCAAGCTCTACCATACTACAATTATGTGGATCAAGAGGTCACTCATGGCCTCAATTCATTAATGTAGGAGTGATTCTTGAGGACTCCTACCAGAAGTCCCCACTAGAATCATGTGGTAGTGAATCACCCATGTGATGGGGATGTTTCCTCTGGACGTTTGGCCCAGTTCTCTCAGACTTGGGCATGCAAGATGAATTTCCAGGGACAATGTCCAGTTAACTAGGAGCAGGTTCTCACCTCTTACTCCCCTAGATAAGTCCATCAATTTAACAATATGGAATACAACGAGTGGGAACATACCCCCATCTGTCCTCATTTTTCTATTCAATAGTCTCTTCTGACAACAACCCACCAATCCCACCAGATAATCCTAGTGGAGTACCGTGAATATGAACATAAACATGATCACAAGTTATCAGCCAGTCAGTAGGCTCGTCTGACTACCTTTAATGTGGTTTTCCAATCTAATGTGTGGCAACTAGTAAATATGAACATACACCGGTTTACAATAACTGATTCTCTCAGTAGTCTCATCTTCTAGTATTAAAGGAACTCTGTCATCTATAGTTGACAAAAAACAACTAGTAAGCACATACAACTTCAAATGTTCATTAATCCATCCAATAGTCTCATTTGGTAGCACCCTGAGAGGTTAGTCGGAAAGCTCTGATGACAAATTTGGGGCAGACCCAACTCTCTTCCCCCATGCGTGAGTACTATCAATATCCATTGACAGGAAAAGGAGGACATGAGCAGGCACATGCACCTACTCCAGTTTTTAAATGGACGTATAATAAAATTACATGTGCAGAAGTCACCAAGAACATCTTATCACTGGTTAAAGGGCAGGCGCATATCACTGCACATATTCTAGAAGCATGCCAGGATATATTAACAACTACATCAGAAATAGTAGGGGAATATACAAATAAATCCATCCCCACACATGGGATGACACATCGGAATGCCATCCTGAAGTAGATACATAACATTATTCTAGTCCTGGAGGTTCATGGGGCATATTCCCCCATATCATATGGAAAAAAGATCGGGAACATATTCCCTTTCAAATTGGTGATAATCACTATGTTCTGGTAACAACACCAAGGCAGGTACATATAACTACCCGTGATAACCACTTTTCCTAGCAAGTGGCCCCATCTATGTATATGATAACATCCAAGAAAAAGTATTGCCATGCATTGTTGGGAAATCAAGAGTTAAGCTGCGATGTGGCTCTACTTAAAGCTAGTGTTCTTGAAGTGCTCATACATTTATCTATTGATGCTCAAGATCCTATCCTCTCACTACAATATTATGTAAGTGGTAGGGGTAATTCTGATATTACTCATCGTAAAATTCATCATGAAGGCTTTCATCATGAAAATTTAGTCAATCCAGAGTGTCTATCTCTGTGTGATAGCCATGACAATCCTCTATGTGGCCATAAAACCAATGATCAATAATATTTATCCCTTGCTGTAATCCATCATGGTGATCTTTATCATGATGGCATTCACTGTGAAAGTTCTCTCATCAGTAGTATTTCACATTGTCAAGAAAATTCAATAATTGACAATGTAGTGATGGGAAAGACCTCATATCATGAGGCACGTGAAAACACAAAGCCTATAATGTCAAATGCCTTGAAATTTATGGGTTAGACACTTTCTCAACCAGAATATATCTTATCGGAGCTGTCATTCTCTAAACCTCTATTAGGTTATTTATCTTCTAATATAGAGCATACACTCTGGTTAGATCAAGTGGAGAAACCTCTTGTGAAAGATGATGAAGATATTTCGAACATGAGGAAACAATTAGCTAATGAAGAAATCCCAGTCATGTTCTAACCTTTGAAAAATCCTCAGTATAACATTCCCGAATTGATAAAAGAATATTGCATTCATAGAATTCGTTTAAACATATGGAAAACTCTTTGTCAATTGAAAACCAATATCTTACCATATGATGAGTCTCAAAATCATGTAAAGGTAATAGAAGGGTTTTGGCACAAAATTGACTTGGAATATCTCTCAGTTTCTCAACATTCAAAGGTTGAAAAATACTATAGTACACATCAGTGCCGATGAATCAATGTTCTAAAGAGAAAACACCAGTTAATTTTGGATTCCCCATCTAACGTCCATATCAGAGGATGGGGTGAATATGGAGAATTTCGTTTCATCGCACTCCAAAATCTTCAAAGTCTTCCAAAAGTGGTTTCATGAAATTTTATTTCCCACAGTTGTCCACAATAAATAGTTTTTTAAGTAATCATATGTACACACAGGAACTAGCCTCAACCATCTCTCATCAGAATCAGTTCGAAAGAAAAGATGTTGTAGAGATAAATTTACATCAATCATATGAGATTCTTGAACATGAATCCCATTTAGAGGATCTCAGGCATTATAGGATTAATATTTCTGAAAAATAACATCAATCTTCCGAAATTGGTGATTTAAGTGATTGTCAGATGATGTACCCACCTAATATCTGAACTAAAATCCGAAAAATCAGAATAGCAGTTGCACGAATTTCTGTGATAGTAGTTCAAGAATCACCCCACCTTGTAAGGTTGTGGGATCATATAATTCAACCGTCTAATTAATTAAATAATTTTCAATGTTTTTAAGAAGAAGAAAAAGAACAACCTCAACCTGCAGGGATGGTGAATTTTTCATATATGCAATCACCTCCTCAAGGGAAGCCATTTTTCTCATGATTAGGGAAGAAGCAACAAGAAAAGCGTATAAATTAACTCTCCAAGGATTCCTTTCTGGTTATAATCATCCAAACAGTTCCACTGAATTCTTCATATAGGAGAACAATTTCTCGTGGAAGACACAAAGAGATACGATCTAGCAGAAACACTGACAGAATACCATCAATGCATTCTACGTCAGTGAATGTTATTAACTCCATTGTAGAACGTATTCAAGAAAATAAGTCCACTTCATGGGAATCAGGGGATGAATTTATTTTCTATAATAAGGTACACATTGATGAAAAATTAATGAGGTGTGCATACCAAAAATTAGAGGCTTACCCAAAATATAGGTATGCCTTCAAATAACCATATCCCCGCTCTTAAAAAGTCATCTAACCAAGGGAAAGGAAGAAAGACAGATTTCAACTCACTTTTCCACTAGAGAAGGTCAATATCATTTTCTTGGGAGAGATTTTCACAACATGAAGTTGAAAAGAAATAGTTTAAAAGGCTCAACATAGAGTTACTTCGAAACAACATTTCTGCTAGGTTGTATCTCCATGCCACTCCTCACCTTGAAAATCCTGCAGGAGCTCCTCAGAAAAGAGGATTTGTAGTATATATAGATGCGGATAATGAATTCTCTAAATTTGGTATACATCCAAGGCAGTTATCAGCACCACTATAAGTGGTTTTACCAGTCGATTCACCATCTCAAGATCCAATTATTATACCTTCATAGATTTCAGCTCATTTGGATGTTCCCCAAATGCATATGAACACGATTGAGGAATTAACGAAAAGATTGGAAGCTATTGAGGAATGACGTGCACCAATTCTGCCAAAAATGAGAGCTTACCCTGAATGGGTGGATGTAATGCCTCCCCCAATTTTTTTTGAATACCGCATTCCCAATCATTAATGGTTTAGGATCTCTGGAACAACACTTAACACATTTTTTTATTTTTGTGATCTCATGATGGGAACATATCAACAACAGGAAGTAGTTATTCTTAGGTGCTTTGTGTTGTCATTATAAGGACTAGTTTTGTCTGGTATACAGGTTTGCAATATCGATCAATTACTGGATGAGAAGATCTCCATAAAAAATTTCATCTCCAATTTAGCTCAACACTATGAAGGATGACAATTTTATATCTTATTAATTGTAATCAAAGTGATAATGAAAGAGGTTCATATTTCATTGCACAATGTATAGGATTAACATATTCCTTAAGTCTAGCACTCTGTCAAGAAAAATTACTACCAATCTGTGTGGAAAATCTGTGGGACGAATTACACACACCATTGATCCTTGTGAAATACACAAGAGGGTTTCGAGACCTTACTTCAATCGCTCAACATATAGAAGACTCTATTATAGAAACAAAGGCTAAAACTCATGTAATTCCATCATCTCTGAGGAGGAGGATAGAAAAGACGATGCTGCTAAAGTCACTCTCAAACAGGAACCTGTTCCTGTTTTTACTTCAACACCCTCATCATACCAAAGGGTTCTTCGTATTGGGAATCAACAGTAACGACTTCCTCATCAAGATGATCAAAGGGATCTGTAACACCCTGAGCATCCAAGATTTTCTTCTCTTTCAATAATGCAATAGCTTGCATTGTACGCAAGTTCGAGATTCTAACACACAACGACTAATCAAAATAGCCCTTATGAATAGTAATACCAACTTTTTGAAATTATATATATTTTATATTTCAAAATGGACATTATTTTTGGATTCAGAATATCGAAATTAGCCAATGTTGAATTTTTTGTAATTTTCTGAGAACATCCAAATTTTTATGAATAGTGAAAAATACTTAAAACAAATTTTTTAATAAAAATAATTCATAGTGATAAATTATACTATTCAGTGGTTTTAAAGTATAATTAGAATATATTTTTACCATTGTATCCAATGGTGTTCATTAGAATTAATTTCACTTTGAAATTTGACATAAACAATTGTCAATCTTTTGATATATATTGTTCCTTAAAAACACGCTATTTGTTGGGACAGCGGGAATTAATTATAAAATTAATTAATTCAACTTATATGTTTGGTATTTTTTAAAATAGACATCATTTTTGAATTGGGAATATCAATTGTAGCTTAGGGTAAAATTTTGGCACTATTCTGAAAAACTTCAATTTTTGATGAATAGTGAAACCACTAAGTGGTAGTTAAATAACTGATTTTCTTAATTTAAATGAAATATTACCACTTCTGTGATTTGATTTTCAAAAATCCGACATACATGGTTGTCATTAAGAAGTAGAATGTGGCTCAATGGGATTAAAATAATTTTTTGATGAATAGTAACTTTTAAATTTAATTAATCGCGATTAAAGATAATTAATGAAATTTAAGGTAAAAATGATATTATAAAAATATGAAATGACCATGAAACTTGTCCTACCCATATTGGATGTGTCATGGTCGACCCGGAAAATCCATGGGTCAACTTGGGGACCCCATGGAGCCACTTTTCTAGGAAAATGACATAAATAACTTTTATTTAATGTTAAATTAAAAATGTCAAAAACATAAGTTGTTTTACTAAAAAAAATTTAAATGGGGTTATAAAAGTCAAATTTTTTACTATAAATATTAATTAGAAAGATAAAAAGATTTACTAAATCATGATAATTGATTTATAATTTTTAGACATTAAATAAATTAAATTATTTATGACACCATGATGATGCAGCGATTACCTCATTAATTAACGATTTTAATAAAATGGAAGGATAATGTAAAATATAAGCATTACACTTGTCCAAAGCCTATTGAATGAGTAGAGTTCAAACCCTTATCACCATAGACTCGAATATTATAAGTTTGGGACCTTCAAAATCCGAAAAGCATTGTATAATAAAGTAACATTTCATTATATTCCAAGAGTGCCCCTCCTCTCCACTTATAAAAGGCCCCCACCACTACCACCTTACTCAAACTTTCAAAGCCTTTTGGCTCGGCCAAACTCTTCCCAAATACTCTCCCAACTTCCCTCCCTTACTCCTAGAAGCCTCAATTTGGGCAGAATGCTTCCCAAGGAATCCTTTGGCTCAAATCAAAAGAGTTACCCGATTTTAAGGTAATGTCTTCTCTTATGCTGTTTTGTATTATTTTGCTTATCCAACCCCCTAAAATATTTTTATTCATTTCTTGTGTAACAAACCCAGTATCCTCAATATACTAGGATTCTTTTATAAGAAGTATTCGAGCTATACTTACACAAACCTACATCTAATGGTTAAAGAACATACTGTTTCTGTGGATGGCGAATTTCTGCCTCACGAAACGATGATTGTTCAACACTCATATAACACCTTCAAAGGTGGCCATTAAGATGTAACTCTTTTTATAAATTATATATAATATGTTTATGTTTTACTCAAGGTTCTGTATTTTTCATTTATGGCATACCTTTATTGTTTCCATTATGGGTAAACACGATATTTTCATTTTAGGAAGTGCGGACTACCGCCCCCTCAAAGTGATTTGAATCGTTAATGCCATATTTGGGATGTAGAAAGGATGGAGTAAATGATATTATATATGATATTATACTGTAATTATAATATACCTTTATATCATTACGATTTCATTCAATTAAATACAAAATAGAAATGAAAGTAGCGTTCATGCGTACGTACGGCTTACCGTCTCCATGAACGGTGCATTTCATTTCATACCTATAAATGTTATGTAATATTATAAATGAATGTATATACTGGATATATATGAGATATATGATATCTAAATCATGAATATAATTCTGGATATAGTGGATATTTCACCACATGAACAACTTGTAATTATAAGAAGTCTATTTTTGACTCAAGTACCAATGATCGACAAAAAAACCGTTATTAACTTAAATAATTACATAATGTTCATAACAAGATGATAAGTGATATAAAATCAATAAAAAACTTTAAAAAAGGTTCTTAATCTATTATAAATTAACTATAGTTTATTATTCAGGAGGTTAAAGAACGGTCGAGTCAAGACAGGGCGCAAGGTAAGGGAAATTCTTAACCCAATTTCTGTTCTTTAGGTTAATCTCCTACTTTCAAATTATGTCGTGATCTTATTATGTACTATGTTGTATTTGTACTTTCCTTATGTATATTTATAGTGAACACAAATAATAGATATATTTTATTTAATAATGATCTTTGTAAGGGAACTTCTTAACCCAATTTCTATTCTTTGGGTTAATCTCCTACATTCAAATTATGTCATGATATTATTATGGTCTATCTTATATTAGTACTTACATTATGTGTACCTATAGTGAATACACATAATATATCTATTTTATTTAAAAATGATCTTTTTAAGGGACTTTGTCTCAATCTCCATTCATTGAGGAATATTTTTTTTATAGACAAATTCCTCCTATATGGTGTATAAACCCCTTTGAATTTTTCATTTATTCAAAAGGAATCTTTTTTATACGAAGCATTTTACTAAACGACAAAAAGGAATGCTTTTCTTGCCATACGTATGCGGCGACAATGACTTCTCCACCGCCGTGACCATTATGTGAGTTTCAGGTTCCTCTACAAGCCATACCTTTTTTTAAAATGAAAAATTAAATACAAGTTTTAATTTTCTTTTATTTTGGTATTGAAAATGGTTTTGAAAGTGTTTTTATTATATCAATGAGTTGTATTGATATCTAGTGATTGAAATGTGGAAATGTTATGTTTCCTTTATGCATGTTTCATATGATAAGATTATGTTATGGTTTATGATATGTTTAAACCTATTCATATGAGGAATGCATTGGACTTAATAAGTGATGGGTGGAGCCCGCTATAGCTCCTCGATGCATCGGTAGGTCTCATGAGACAAAGTAGTGTCTTGGCATGAGTCCTTGACAAAATATTAATTGTGGTATTGGAATGAGGCCTTGGCTATGTGGTTATGATTGTCTGGCATTATGCATTCCATCATTATGAAAGTTTTTATTGATATTGCATGTGATTATTCGACTAGTAGAATATCCATGTGAGTAAGTAAATGGAATTATTTAATTTATTTTTGCCATATTATGCTGAAGTTAAAGTTTGAAAAGGATTTTGTTTTAGTTATTAATTTCCTTAATTGTTAATGTTTATTTACGAAAGCTTCTGCAATATTGTTATCCTTACTGAGCATCAGAGCTCAACCCTTTCAATGTTTTAATATTCTCCAGGATGTAAAGAAGTATTGTATGAATGACCTGCAGGGATAGTCAGAAGAGGATATTAGTGTGGACTATGGAGACATTGTTATTGTAGTTTTTCACTTTGTGATGTAATGTAACATTTATGAAAGTATCTAGTGTTTCCAAGGCTACTAAACTAATCAGTCTTTCGAGACTTGATCTTTTGTGATCATGCCTATGTTACAAAGTAATGCACCGACTATGGGTAGCTGGGGTCGGGGCGTTACAGTTGGTATCAGAGACAGTTTAGTACTAACCTTTGAAGCTATATTTAGATAAACTCTGATTAGAGCACATATCCCAAAGATAGACTTTAAGGATTAGTATAGAAGAACATCCTAGAATTTTGTTGTTGTAGAGATTTTGTGAGTTTTCCGAGCAATACATCCCTGTCTGGATACGAGAAGGTAGAGGTGGCTATGGCACAAATGTACCTAGGGGTAAAACCCGAAAACACCACTTTGAACTAGACTCGAATGGGAACTGGTGCACGACAAGGGGCCTTGCTGCACTCTTGGTTACGACACTCTCGAGGGATATGCTTATGATAATTCTCATTTTCTTTACAAACCACTATGAAGGGTTATGAGTATATACTTCCTCAAAGAAAACATTTTTATGGATTATATCCCTAAATAGTTCAATTTATGTTAAGTATTTTACAAGTATGGAATTATGTATTTTGATTCATAAACTAATCTAGTTTATGCAATTTTATAGAAATGGTGCCCAGTGGAAGGAATGTGAACTCCAGCAATACGTATGAACCAAAGTGTAAGAAGGATCATATCTTTCACAGTATTAAGCCAACATTTAGAAGGGAAATAATCTCCAATTTGTTCTCAACATATGAAGAAATAGTATCATGTGTTAATAAGATAGGTAAATAATTCTCTGAGTCTTATGGCTTTGAAGGGAAGAAAGAAAAGAAAATGATGGAAGAGAGAATGATGGAAAAAGGGACGTGGGGAAAGACGAATTTTACAATATGTGATAACTGTGGGAAGAAACACATTGGAACTTGCCTGAAGGGAATGGTAGTTTGTTATAAGTGTGGAGAAAAAGGACACCAAGTGCGTGACTGCAAGGGTGAGAAAAAGGTTTCAAATGTGCAATGCTTCATCTGCAAGGAGTGGGGACACTACGCAAACTAATGCCCAAATCATCAGACTATGCCCCAAATGATGTTATTGAATAATAATCATGTTATAATACTACCATAGACTAGGAATAATGATTAGAGTTCTTATGTTGTTATTAAATAATTTTTTCATTTGAGTGTTGTATCAATGATGTACTGGTTATAATAATTATGGAGTATATAAGGATTGTACTGCAGTACTATTTCATCAAGGACCTGAGATTGTGTGGAAACAAGAAAAGTGACTCCACATCAGGTTAAATTTTTGGAAAATATATGGTTGAGAGAAAGATAGACCATAATATGGTTCTAATACCGAGATAGTGATTTTGGAATAATATATGATTGATTTGGAAAAATTATATTGGATATTCTTAACTTCTTTGAAACTGATTAATGATTTGTATGCATTTTTGGATAGAAGGAGCATATCTAGTATTATATAAAGAATAAGGGATCATGAATGTAATCAATAAAGATTTATGGTAATTCAGTATGTTGCAGTATTTTAAATGAATACATGATGAAGTTGTTCACATGTTGTTACGTGGAAAAAAGGATCTTCATTATGTTTTCCTTCCTTATAAAATTTGGACTGTGAGTTGGGAAGAAGTATTTTGGATAACTATAAATGTTGGAATGAATTATGTTGATCTTTGGATATTATTGTTTAAGGTTCAAACATTTCTGAGGATTATTTTTGGAATATTATAATACTATAGTATTAGTAAAAGGACAACATGCAGGGTTGGGCGATAACTCGTCGCTTCCTACAAAGCTGCAGGAATCGAACCCACAACCATATTGCGACAGGCCATTATGACCTACCACTAGCCTACAGGAAGTCCCTTGTTATTACAAAATAGTTTTCGTAATCTAAATGGTATGTATCAATATTTTGAACCTTGTACGATTAGGATAAATATAATATTTTTGAGTTCTATTATATTTTTGAGAGAAAGATGAGTTTGTGGTAGTAATTAGTTGAAGGATGAAACTCTACTTGTCAAGAATAAATATATATATATATACCTATATCTTATTCTATGAATAAATTAATTCTTAAACTTTAGTAAAGGGATATTAAAACAAAAAAATGTGTTATCCTAATACCTTATGTCTTGTTGAACTGATGATATTTTAAATCAACATAGATTGAAGGCTTTGTGGCCCTCAATTTTACCCTTGTTAGTGATTGATTACCTCAATCACTCCCTACAAATATTTACGTTTTCCCTCCAATTATATTTCTCTAATTGCCACCAATGTTCTCCTTATCAAGATCATAATTTGGTGGTGAGTTTTTCATTTCCATTTCCCTCTTATTAAGGTTAAATTTTATTATCCTTATTTCCGATGTGGGTTTTCCACAAAGGTATTTTCTATTTTCAACCTTTTATTTTGAAAGAAAAATTTCAAATTGTGAGGACGCAGTTTATTGAAGGAGGGGAGAATGTAACATCCCGAGCTTCCACGATACCCTTCTCTTGCAATAATGCAATAGCTAGCATTTTACGCAAGTTCGAGATTTTAACACACATCGACTAATCAAAATAGCCCTTATGAATAGTAATACCAAATTTTTGAAATTATATATATTTTATATTTCAAAATGGACATCATTTTTGGATTCTTAATGTTGAAATTATCCTATGTTGAATTTTTTGTAATTTTCTGAGAACTTCCAAATTTTTATGAATAGTGAAAAATACTTAAAACAACTTTTGTAATCAAAATAATTTATAGTGATAAATTATACTATTGAGTGGTTTTAAAGTATAATTAGAATAAATTTTTACCATTTTATCCAATGGGGTTCATTAGAATTAATTTTACATTGAAATTGGACATAAACAATTGTCAATCTTTTGATATATATTGTTTCTTAACAACACGCTATTTGTTGTGAACGCGGGAATTAATTATAAAATTAATTAATGAAACTTATATGTTTGGAATTTTTTAAAATAGACATCATTTTTGAATTTGGAATATCAATTATAGCTTAGGGTGAAATTTTGGCACTATTCTGAAAAACTTCAATTTTTGATGAATAGTGAAACCACTAAGTGGTAGTTAAACAACTGATTTTTTCATTTAAAGGAAATATTAAAACTTCTGTGATTTGATATTCAAAAATCCGACATACATGGTTGTCATTATGAAGTAAAAGGTGGTTCAATGGGATTAAAATAATTTTTTGGTGAATAGTAAATTTTAAGTTTAATTAATCGCGATTAAAGGTAATTAGTGAAATTTAAGGTAAAAATGATATTATAAAAATATGAAATGACCTTGAAACTTGTCCTACCCCTATTGGATGTGTCATGGCCGACAAGTAAAATCCATGGGTCAACTTGGGGACCCCATGGAGCCACCTTTCAAGGAAAATGACATTAATATCTTTTATTTAAAGTTAAAATAAAAAGGTCAAAAACATAAGTTGTTTTACTAAAACAATTTTTAGACGGGGTTATACAAGTCAAATATTTGACTATAAATATTCATTAGAAAGATAATAGGATTTCCTACATCATGATAATTTTTTTATAATTTTTAGACATTAAATAAATTAAATTATTTATTAAACCATGATGACGCAGCGATTACCTCATTAATTAACAGTTTTAATAAAATGGATGGATAATGTAAAATATAAGCATTACACTTGTCCAAAGACTATTGAATGAGTATATTTAGAACCATTATAACCTTATACTAGAATTATATAAGTGTGGGACCTTTAAAATCTAAAATCATTGTATAATAAAGTAACATTTCATTACTTTCCATGAATGCCCCTCCTCTCCACTTATAGAAGGTCCCCACCACTACCACCTTACTCACACATTCAAATCCTTTTGTCTCGTCCAACCTCTGACCAAATACTCTCCCAAATTCCCTCCCTTACTCATAGAAGCCTCAATTTGGGGAGAAGTCTTCCCAAGTAAGCCTTTGGCTCAAATCAAAAGTGTTACCCGATTTTAAGGTAATGTCTTCTCTTATGTTATTTTGTTTTATTTTGCTTATCCAACCCCCTAAAATCTTTTTATACATTTCATTTGTAACAAAAACAGTATAATCAATATACTAGGATTTTGTTATAAGTATTATTTGAGATACACTTACACACACCTACATCTAATGGTTAAATAACATACTGTTTCTGTGGATGGTGAATTTCTGCCTCACGAAACGATGATTGTTAAACACTTATATAACACCATAAAAGGTGGCCATTAATATGTCACTATATTTATACATGATATATAATATGTTTATGTTTTACTTAAGGTTATGTATTTTTCATTTATGGCATACCTTTGTTGTTTCCATTATGGGTAAACGAGATATTTTCATTTTAGGAAGTGCGGACTACCGACCCCTCAAAGTGATTTGAATCGTTAATGCCATATGTGGGATGTAGAAAGGATGGAGTAAATGATATTATATATGATATTATACTGGAATTATAATATACCTTTATATAATTATTATTTCATTCCATTAAATATGAAATAGAAATCAAAGTCGTGTTCATGCGTACGTACGACTTACCGTCTCCATGAACGGTGCATTTCATTTCTTACCTATAAATGTTATGTAATATTATGAATGAATGTATATACTGGATATATATGAGATATATGATATCTAAATCATGAATATAATTCTGTATAAAATGGATATTTCACCACATGAACAACTTGTAATTATAAGAAGTCTATTTTTGACTCAAGTACCAATGATCGACAAAATGACCGTTATTAACTTAAATAATTATATAATGTTCATAACATGGTAATAAGTTATATAAAAGCAATAAAAAACTTGAAAAAAGGTTCTTATGAAATTATAAATTAACTCTAGTTTATTATTTAGGAGGTTAAAGAATGGTCGAGTCAACACAGGGCGCAAGGTAAGGGAAATTCTTAACCCAATTTCTGTTCTTTGGGTTAATCTCCTACTTTAAAATTATTTCATGATATTATTATGTACTATCTTGTATTTGTACTTTATTTATGTATAATTATAGTGAATACACATAATAGATATATTTTATTTAATAATTATCTTTGTAAGGGAACTTCTTAACCCAATTTCTATTCTTTGGGTTAATCTCCTACTTTCAAATTATGTCATGATATTATTATGGTCTATCTTATATTAGTACTTACATTATGTGTACCTATAGTGAATACACATAATATATCAATTTTATTTAAAAAATGATCTTTTTAAGGGACTTCGTCTCAATCTCCATTCATTGAGGCATATTTTGTTTTATACACAAATTCCTCATATACGGTGTATGAAACCGTTTGACTTTTACGTTAATTTAAAAGGAATCTTTTTTATACGAAGAGTTTTACTAAACGACAAAAAGGAATGTTTTTCTTGCCGTATGTATGTGGTGACAATGACTTCTCCGCCGCCATGACCATTATTTGAGTTTCGGTTTCCACTACAAGCCATACCTTTTTTTAAAATGAAAAATTAAATACAAGTTTTAATTTTCTTTTATTTTGGTATTGAAAATGGTTTTTAAAGTGTTTTTATTATATCAAGTAGTTTTATTGATATCTAGTGATTGAAATGTGGAAATTTTATGTTTCCTTTATTCATGTTTTATGTGATACAATTATGTTATGGTTTATGATATGTTTAAACCTATTCATATGAGGAATGCATTGGACTTAATAAGTGACGGGTGGAGCCCCCTATAGCTCGTCGATGCATCAGTAAGTCTCCTGAGACAAACTAGTGTTTTGGCACGAGGCCTTGACAAAATCTTAATTGTGGTCTTGGCACGAGGCCTTGGCTACGTGGTTATGACAGTCTGGCATTATGCATTCCATCATTATGAAAGTGGTTATTGATATTGCATGTGATTATACGACTAGTAGAATATCCATGTGAGTAAGTAAATGGAATTATTTAATTTATTTTTTCCATATTATGTTGAAGTTAAAGTTTAAAAAGGCTTTTGTTTTAGTTATACATTGCCTTAAATGTTAATGTTTATTTACGAAAGCTTTTGCAATATTGTTATCCTTACTGATCATTTGAGCTCACCCCTTTCAATGTTTTAATATTCTCCAGGATGTGAAGAAGTATTGTATGAATGACATGCATGGATGGTCAGAAGAGGATATGAGTGTGGACTATGGAGACTTTGTTATTGTAGTTTTTCACTTTATGATGTAATGTAACATTTATGAATGTATCTAGTGTTTCCAAGGCTACTAAACTAATCAGTCTTTCGAGATTTGATCTTTTGTAATCAGGCCAATGTTACGAAGTAATGCACCGACACTGGGTAGCTGGGGTCGGGGAGTTACAGGATCCAAGGCATAAACTATTTGAGGAATTAAATAATAAGGTTTATTAATTTTGGAATAAACAAGTTCGTGGTTACTTCATCTCAGCCATATAAAACAATTTGGTTCAGTTTAAACATCCGAAAAAGAAAAATAAAGATGGAGATGATGATCGTCTGAATAATTTTCTCTTTCATCAGATGTTGGGACACCCCATTCAAGAGAGATTTGTATTCAACGACCTTCTGAAAATGACGGTAGACTTGGGACAAGTGAAATTGAAAATTTCATCATCTCAAGTAGCATGTGTGACTACTACCAATACATAGGAAGGTAAAGAATGGAAAGAGGTTAAAAGTAAAAATGTGAAAAAATATGATGATTGGATGATTAGGAAAATGATCAATCGAACTCATTCAATTTTACAAACACAGTTGAAACAACCAAATTTGTCCTCAGCCACTCCTTCTAATAAAAACCCATCTTCATAAAAAGGTCTTTCCTCAAAGAACAAAAGTGATCGTAAGGACAAAGATCAGTCCGAAGAAGACAAACTCGTGTCAATGACAATGTTTTCCTAGACCCTTGAATATTTTATGCCATATATTTGAAAATAACTGGCACCGCCCTTCCAAACAATACAACCAGAAATAAGATTACAAGAAGAATATTTGTGATTATTGGAATTGATCATTGGTTTTGTTAATTTTTTTTATTTAATGGATCCTTATACAAATGGTGATTCTGAATATAGTGAGCCAAAATCTCATGTACCTAATTGGGGAATAATAGGATGGGGACAAGGTTGAGGATATGGGGGAAGAGATGGGAATTCTAGAAACAACCATTTTATTTCTACCCCTACTCGAACCATATATGCGGAAGAATCTCATGGAAGATATCTTTAGTGGGATCAACAAGAACAAAGAGTTTATATATGAAATACAGGTTCGGTTCTGACACAATTATTTTGGAAGACCGATTAGAAGCCACAACATCTTATTCTCTGAAAACAAATTGAATTATTTGGTAAAATTTACCAAATCCAGTAGTATTTCTAGATTCTTCTCCCACATAGAGTACATCTACATCAGAAGCATAAACTTCCAAAGCACCTACAAACCCACATTTCCATTCTGGGAAATGTAGACCTTTTGACCCAATGTATGATGTGTTGAAAAATTTGCCACATGTACCTTCCAATTTATCAATTTTTTATGACTTAAATCTATTAGAAGATATTTTAGAAGAACTCATTGATGATTTGTTACATTCTCAAGAATTTGAAACCAAATTTGCTACTATTGGGTCTAACCTTATAGAGAATGATCCTACAGAATGTCATGCAGTCATATCTTTTACGGATGAAGATAAAGATGAAGTTATGCATGGGCATATCATACCCTTGTATTTTTTTGGAAAGGTCAATGACATTGATATCTAATGAGACTTCATTGATAATGGCAATGGGATCAGCCTCATTACCATTCATACAGTTCATCGATTAGGCCTGACAGAATCTGACTAATCTCCGTCAACATTAATGTTTCATAGATATGAATATAATGAACACGAACCTCTGGGTGAGATTACACTCAGAACTCAGTTTAGCGATCTGGTGTCTAATTCATATTTCATGGTTATTCTTCAGGACACAACCTTCAATATTATTCTTGGAATACCTTTATTGCCTCAACAGGCAGCCATACCATCGTCATACCACCAATATATGAAATATTGTTTCTATGGTCAAATTGGAACATTGTATGGTGAAAATGATCCGTTAAAAAAATTTGATTCTCAATACATCGAGGTAGTTTTTTATCACACAAAAGTAACGATGCCCAGGATAAAGGAGATAACCAGAGTTAATTCTCCAAATGGAATAGAAAAGATCTCTGAAAATCCATTCATAAATTTGAGTACATATTTTGTGTTACCCATCAATCAAATTGAATGGGTAAAAACAAACCTAAAGACTCATCCAGTAACTTCCATAATTTCAATTATGACAATTGAGACTGACAACATAGAAGAAATTATTGATACACTAAGAAATGTTGAAAGCCTGAATAGAGATGTTTTCATCTAATCTGCTGAACTAAAACAATACTCCACTTCATCAACCAGAGTAGAAGATACATTGGTAATTCAAGAGGATGATAGATATATTGATCCTCGATCCATCAATCCCTCTTTATTACCTCATGAACACCCTTCATCATCAATAGGGACAGATATGATGGGCTTTTATTTGGGATGTTCAAATAATAATTTCTTCCCTAAAAGTGGAATTTTTTAATCATCATCTATAATGAAAGTGGATAGAGAAGAGGTAATACATAATGAAGAAGAATAGGATGATCTCGGAGATGCTCCTCCAGCATTTGAAGTTGGTGTCTCTACCACAGTGGATGAACTCAGAGAAATAAATCTGGGAACAGAATAAGATCCACGCCCCACTCTAATTTGTGTGGCCATGACCTCTAATGAACAAGAGGTGTATACATACTTTCTAAAGAAACATTGATATTTTTTTTTTAATTCTATAGAAATTCTAGTTCTGAATCCTGATGTAGCCACCTGTTATTTGGGTTGGCTAGAAGAACATCATGGATTTAAGCATGTAGCAAGGAGAACACAATCCACTCATGCCTCTAAAATTGAATCTAATGTTTATAAGTTTATAAGTTCTACCATTTATATGTTAGTTTAGTATCCCAAATGGATGGCCAATATTTTCCCAGTGAAATGTTTTTTTGGCAAATTAGTGTCTGTAATGATTTCAGAGATCTTAATCAGCATTGTCCTAAATATTATTTTACAGTCCTGATTACAGAACATTTAATGGTTGTAATGGCTGGTTATGAAGCACTTTCCTTCATGGATAGATAATATGGGTACAACCAAATCTGAATGGCCCGTTAGGATGAACAATCTATAGCCTTTAGAGCCCCTCAAGGGGTTTTTTCTATCAGGTAATGCCCTTTGGCTTAATGAATGCAAGTGAAACATACCAATGTGTCATGCACCATATCATCAATCCCTTCTAAGGAAAATTTGTCGAATGTTATGTGGATGACTTGGTGTTCAAATCCAGATAACGTTACAATCAATTGGTTGATTTGGAAACCATATTAAATAAACTTCAGCAACACAGTTTGAAGATGAACCTCTAGAAATGTGTTTTTGTGGTAACCTTAAAAAAATTCCATAGCTTCGTTGTATGCCATCATGGTATTGAAGTTTATCATGAGAAAAAAGAATTAATCCTTGGTATGTCACCTTCTCAAAATTTGAACAAATTAACATGGCTCCAAGGACAAGTGGCCGATATTTGGCACTTTATCGCCAATTTTCTAGGAAAATGATTAACCTTCACCAGATTAATGAAGAAGGGAGTCAACTTCCAATGGACTGAAGATTTCCAAGAATCATTTAATACCCTAAAGAAATATCTCTTGATTCCGCCAGTATTAATGCCAAATATTGATGTAAGGAAACTTATTATATATGTGATACCTTTAGAGCAATCACTAGGTGCCTTCCTTGCCCAAAAAATGATGCTGGGAATAGAAAAAAACCATTACTATCTCAGTAAAACATTGATTGATGCAATAACATGATATTCATGTATTGAAAAGTGCTTCTTGACATTAATCTTTGGAGTTCTAAAATAGAGGAACTACTTGAAACATCACGAGGTCTAATTGGTGCCTCGTAATAATCCACTCATATTTATCCTCAGTTGTCATTTACTTACAAGACGTCTGGAATGGTAGGCGGCTATTTTGAAACAATTTGATATAAATTATGTACCTCAAAAGGAAAAAAAGGCCACACTTTGGCCGACTTCCTTACTGAGCATCCATTAGCATATGATACATCATTTAATACCGAGTTTCTTGTTGAAGAGATTTTTTCTATTCAATTTAATTCCCAAACATGGAAAATGTATTTTGATGGTGCTTCCAGAAGTCCAACAGGAAAGAGAATGGGAAAACCTTTCCATATTCATTCCTATTATTGGAAGGTTGATCCAATAATGAAGCATAATATCAAACACTCATCACATGTTTGACATTGTCCCTTCAGGTGAAAATGGATCATTTAAGCGTAAAAGGTAATTCAAAATTGTTAATCAAACAAATTAATGGGGAATATTCTATCAAAAAAGAAGGATTAATTCCTTTTTGTGATTACATTAGAGGGTTAATGGCTAAATTTTTCTTCAAATTCGACATTGTCTTATGTCCTGCGATCACAAAATTCTCAAGCAGATGCACTGGCTAACATGACTATAGCCATGCCAGATCAAAATCGGGACGAGACAGTTATCAGCATAACACATCACAATGTGGTCTCACAATTTGTTCAAACCAGAATGGAAAAAATTATTGAAATTTTCCCTATTTCTGAACCATATGATCATACCATGAGATGGAGAACATATATCATGGAATATCATAAAAATGGAATACTACCACTAGATAGGGCTATGAAAGAACAGATTCGGCGACGAGAAGCCTATTCTACTCTTTATGAAAGTCCAGACTACCAAAAGATTCTTTACAAGTAAGACATTGATGAAATTATATTAAAATGTATTGACGGAAAAGAGAATGAATCTATCATGAAAGAAGTACATTCAGGAGCATGTGGTGCCCACCAATCTGTGCACATACTCTCTGATCAGTTCTGATGGCTTGTATACATTTAGCCTTCAATGACATAGGATTTTATAGATTTCAATAAGAAATATCTTCCATGTCCAGTGCATACCAACTTCATTCATCATCCACCAGATTTGGTACATAAAACTAAATACTCTTGGCCATTTTCCACATGGGTAATGGATGTAGTAATTCCTTATCCTCTAACCATGGCTAAGAAGTTCATGTAGATTCTCACTTCTACTGACTTCATCACCAGATTTGGCATCCCTCAAACAATTTTGACAGACAATTGCATCAATTTTTGTTCTGCTGATGTAAAAAGTAGTATCATAAAAATAATATCATGTCCAACCATTGATCTCACTATCATGAAGCTGCCAATGGATAGTTGGAGGACTTCAATAATACCCTATTGAATATACACAATTAGATGGTGGCTAAAGATAAGAAATCATGGCCTGATAAACTTTTGAATGCTTTATGGGCTTATCAGACAAAATCCCATTCTGCCACCCAAGAAACTCCTTATTCATTGGTATATAGAAATGAAGAAGTGTTTTAAATTGAAATACAATTGCCTTCACTTATAGAATCATTCAGTTTTCAGTTTTCGACAGATGAACAATCTCAAAAAAGGTTCAATGAGTTGGAAATATTAAATGATAAAATATTGCATACATTTCATCATTTAAAAGTTTATCTTAATAGAATAGTGTGAGATTTTAATAATAATGTTTTCCATAGTTCATTACTTCAATGAGAATTTGTATTAGTCCTTAGGACTCCAATAATATCATGAATGAATCCTCCCAACTGTGAGCCAACGTGGGAAGGAACTTATTCTATACATAAGGAATATTCAAATGGTGCTCTTGCTTTAATCTCCATAGATGGAGATATTATCACAACTCCAACCAATGCGATATTTTTAATGAAATACATTCAATAGTTATGTAAAATAGTCCTCACTGCAAGACTTTAAATTTCATAGTACGATGTCCTTACAGTAAGACTTAAAACTACACAACCCTCGTGTCTTGGTTACAAGACATTAAACTGCATGACAACCGTCTGCATCCATGATGCATGATGTTAAAATGAATAGCATATTCATCCTTGTCAAATGATTTTAAACTGAATGATATCATTTGTACAACTAACATCCTCACTATTTGATGTTATAAGAATCCATAAACAAAAATCATTAACATCATCACAACTCCACATTAGTACATGTGTCCCTCTCTCTATTATGTATGAGTCCGATTTTCATAGAGAAAAAGTTTCAAGAACTATGTATGGATTCATTCTAATTTTCCACGAGATACGTAGAGATGCCTAAATCTCAAATTTTGGGCCCAGCCACAGTCAAAAAATATTTTCTTTTCTTTTCTCCTCTTATATATGAATCAGATATATACATAGTGTTTCCTTAAGCTATTTGATTTTTCCCTTTTACCATTTTATGTCTTAAGGATTTACCATTCTTTTAGAACATGTAAAAATCTCCCATTGTTCATGACACACTCCATTAGAGTGAGTGATGATTGATTAAAGAACTATGTGCGTCTGGTTTCTCAACAAATTTGAGATACGCAGATATGCCTAGATCTCCAATCTTGGGCCCAACCGTTATAACAGAACCCTTTATTTCATGTATAAGAATGAAATATGCATATAGAATGTTTTAAAAACTATGTGTGCCTTGATTATTTCTCCAGAAATACATATAGTGACACATGGGTTTTATCCCTTAATCCAATAACAATATGTCTTTCCTTTCATATCGATTGATTGTCTTCCTTACCGCATGACTTTAAATTGCAGGAGAATCAGATACCCATATTCGTCATCTGTGTCACTTTTTAATTTCAAAAGAGAACCTTAATACTCTTTGTTTATCATATCGAGCATAGCTCAAGAGAGCGTAGGAATTGGATAAGGTGATTCTTTTTATAAGTATGAAATTTCAACTCTTTATGGGGGTGAAAATGTTCTCACTACATGACTTAAAACTGCATATCACCATATTAATTCAAAAGAAACAAAGAAAGTATCAATTTTACTAACGAGTCGGATCTATGTAAAGGATGTTAAACTCCTGGACAACACTAGTTTCAATATTTCTCATATTAATTAAACATAAACCCTTTCCATATTTCAAACTCTTAATTTTGAAATCTTTTCAGATATTCATAATATTTCATTACAGTTTCTGGTGACAATGTTTCTAATACCCAAGAACTCTTTTACATGACTATGATGCATATGATTTAAGGTGTCCTTGCATAAGTATCCCACATAATAGGCATCTCAGTTAAAAGATTCCACTATTTGGATATGCAGCCTATGCCCTAGTTGGCTCTACATAGTACAACCCCCATGATGGATTTTTCAAATAATGGTAAATTCATTCTTGGTTATAGTATCTCTTTCCTCATTAATATTTTATGACAATATACAAGAACCTGTATTTTAAAATAGTCATTCATATATACTTGTACCAATATCTTTCTCTCAATCTGATATTCTTTATGTACATGGATTACACATTTCCCTCACTATGTGTTCAATACAATATGAAATAACCTTGAAATAACCTGGCCAAATATTATATATTGTTTTCATTTCGGTATTAGTCGTATGACATAAAAATACATACACCATATGTCATAAGTATTTGTTAGACCTTTGTTAAAGTCTTATTCCTCTGATTCTTTGGACACTCTTGTTTGGAAATACCCTTTCCTTATTCAGGTACCTTTCTCAATAAATCAAACTCGGTGATTCAGAAAATAGGAATCTCCATAAGCATTCTTCAACGTTTAGAAATAGTAAGGTAAACCTCTATGAGATATTTTGCCTGACAATGCACCTCGTGCCCTTAGGCAGCCTTGCATAAGATGCCTGCATAATTGGCTGGTCTGTCAAAACATGCCACTTTTTGGTGATGCAGCATATGCCCCAGTTGGCCCTGCATAAGTCATCCCCCATAACGGGTTTGACAAATAATGGTAACTACATTCTAGGAAAAGACTTCCCCTACTACTTTTATCCATTTTCCCATATCATTCCCCAATTTCAGAAATTCCCAAATCACAGTTTACAGTTTTCCCATCTATAACTGAATATAATAATATTTTTCAAAAAAAATTATAAATAAATTGGGAGATATTTCTGATACATTTGGTCAAATATAAAGACCTAAAATTAAAGCTACTTAATGTCCTCACTGCATGACATAAAACTACACAGTACCAATGTCCTCACTACATGACTAAAAACTACACAGTATCAATGTCTTCATTACATGACTCAAAACTGCATTGTACAAATTTTCTCACTGCATGACATTAAACTACATAGTACAAATATTTTGACTGCATGACTTAAAACTGCACAATATTGTATCTAAAATTCCCCATTCTGATAAATTTTAACCATTACTCATACACAAAATTTTTAAAGGAATTATTCTCCTATTCATGACTTATTTCAGTTTAAAGTACCCCCTTTTCATTTGTAATATTCCTTCCCTCAGCAAAACCTTCATATGTGGTCTTCAGTAATTGAAATATTATATTCCCTTATCTATCAATAGAAAAATGTTAAACTTCAAATATAGCTTTTCATGACTATGTGGAAGTTTCCCTTAGGTGGCCTTGCATACGTTGCCTACATAATAGGCCCATTAGTCAAAAGATGCCACTATTTGGATATCAAGGATATGCCTCAGTTGGCCCTGCATAATACAACCCCCATAACAGGTTTTGTCAAATAGTGGTAACTTCTTTCTTGGAAGAAACACCCCATATGTTGATATAGGTTTTAGATTTCGTGACCATAAAAATCATGAATCAAGATTCCCCATATAAATATTTAAAGAATATTAAGGCAATTCATAGCCACAATGTCTTTTTTGGGATCTAATTTCAAAATTGATGTTCAATGCTATTCAACCCTAAATATTATACCTTTATATTCCAACATGAATGACTCCAATATTCCAACAAAAAAGACATGGTACTCAGTAGATTGAGAACCCGCAAAGGAGACTCTAAATAAAAGTGGAGTCCCACATCACCAAACATTTTTTTTTGAATGATTAGGTAATATCGAGAAATAAAAAGTCCATAGATATAATTTTTGTGGAGTTGTCCATATAACCGTAGAAAAATCAAACTATTCTCTCTAGGCCCCATGTCTTATAAAAAGAATATTATTAGAGAATCCTTCTAAACTCGACGTAGATCCAAATCTAAAAAAATGATGTTGGAATGCAATAAATATCCCTACTTTTACATTAAAACAATATTCTTTTCATTATGAATGAATAAAATTCTAGGGGGGATTCTGTAAACATAATGAAATGGGTTCCATGCACTTCTCTTCAAAAAGTTTTCAACTAGGGTCAAAATATTTGTGGTGCGACTCTGCATTTTTCATGGGGTTCAGTGACGGTAGTGAAGGCATCGACCTGAAGGGCCAAGACCGAATCCCAGCACTGATCCCAAGCAGGGGTGTGGGGGTGCGCAACCCATGAGGTATGGAGAATTATTTTTCTATGTCCCAAAAGAGGAGCCAAATGTACCTGCACACAAAAACTTGTGTTCCACCATTCTGAAGATGATGGAAGTGATAATTTTGGCTATCTCCTAAAGGTGTCTCCCTATTTTAGAAAAAATACTGTCGGCATGAAAGGTACTTGGGGACCCCAATTTGGAGCGCAAGTCACTTGCGCGCCCAGCTCATTTCTCACAAGGTCATTTATTTGCCAACAAATAGACCCTTGCGGCCCCCATTTGTACGGACGAATTTCCTTGAATCCCAATTGCTTCTATGGTCACCCTAGTACTTCACCCCAATCTTCTGAATCATTCAAGGTAGTTATTCAACACAATGAGTGGAGGATTTAAGGGAAGTTCATTAGTCATAATTCCTTCTAGTGTTTGAAAATCATAAACCTTGCATGCCTAAAGCGCCCAAGTTCCCTAAGTCAGAAATACTTGCTTGCCTCCCATTCCTCTCACAAGAACATGAGCGCCCCACTTCTTGGAACAACTATGAATACTCTTGATGGCTTGATCAAGGTCTCACCCACGTACTACCATACAGGTTGTTTGTTTCTTAAGTTCACTTAAGGTCTACCAAATGTACTTGTACAACCATACTCGCACGCCCCTCTCTACTTGGGTGCCCCTATTTGATTCTCTTATTCTATTCACTCTCATCAGTATAAAATCCATCAAGAATTCCTTAGCCATTAATGGCAAGTCTTTTTCTTCATTGGCTCTATTTTCTTAAAGGTATTATATTGAGACCTCAATCAATTCCTCCTGAAATAAAAAACATTAGGAAAGACAGATCATCGTGTCTCTTATTTGGTTTTTTATTTTTGTAGTTAGAGGTTTCCCACATTTGATTCGCAATGGGGTCAGGATTCATTGAATGTATGTGTATTTGTATATCTGTAGTCACATGGAACTTCTCCTAGAAACAGTGTAGGGATGTTCCCAATTAGGAGGAGGGTTGGGTCCTGGCTTCTCCCTTCTCAAAGAGGCGACCCAGAACCTCATGTATTTGGTAGGGAAGGTAGAGTTCATGCATACTTTTCCTTTTTAAGAATAAAGGAGAAGTATCCCTCCCCCTAAAAGGATCAATTTTTGGGCAACAAGCTTAGTGTATACCTATAGAATTTCATGGTTGAGGTGGCATCATTGCTCCTCCTCTCTTCTTTGGAGACAAAGACCAATGGTGGACTGGTATAGGGACATTTTTAACCTTTCCCTCTCCCGCTACACTTTTTTACCATGTGTAGACATCCTAGAATAATCACCTCACCTTCATCCCTTCCTCATTTCATTATATCCTTTTCCAATGAAAATAGAATAGAGGGAAGGCTCAACGACACACCCTCTTCCATCAGTGGAGGAGGAAAAGTGTGTAGCGTCGTCATTAAATCATTCACATCCTCTTGTGTCTCACACCGATCATTATTCACGTGGGATTAGAGATATGTGATCGTTACAAAATGTGCACAAACACATAATTTACGGAACTATGAGAACTCTAATTCCCACCATAACATGGATACATAGGATGAAATCTCAAGGCTGGTGCTCATTGAACATATTCCTCAAGAATCCAACACTAACTCTCTTAATATAGGCATCCTTCTTAAGAATATGCCCAAAATTAAACCACAAACACATAAAGGCATCCTTTTTAGGAAATAAGACCAAATTCATCTCTCTCAAAGGACTATACATGTATATAGGATTTATGGAACTACATGGGATTTTATTCACATCCATATGGGATACGTACGAAGCCTCCTTGAGGTTCAAACCCAACACTTCAAATCAACACTATTCTCCTTGGGATATATTCAAAACATGGTCTAATCTTACTTGGAAACCCATATCCTATCCATGTTCCTTGGACTGCTTCAGCATAAGTCCCACACTATGTTCTGACCAAGCAATTTTCGCTTAGAGGTCATTATCATATGCCCTTAAAGAGGTATTACATGTCCTATTAAGAAGCACTGAACTACAAGGGTTCTAATTCTTTCACAAGGATATGTAGGATTCCCATTTTACAGGCACGATCCAAAGGTCAAAACAATCCTTCGTCTTCATGGATGTCAATAAATTCCAGAAGGCCCCACTGATTGCCTTAAAAACTAGTATCATCACAATGATGATTAAAAGAATCCCTAATAGGTTTATTAGGGGATAAAATTGATGGAAAACCTCAAATACATATAGATATTTCCATTAATGATAAACCATGGATGAATATTAATGATTTTAAATCATACAAATGTTAATAAGTGATGGTAAATTCTAAGGGATACTTATGATATACTTGGTGAATTAATAAGGATTCATGAAAACATATCAAATTTACAAATAGTGTCCTGGAGTAGACAATACTTCCCCCCAAAAGGGTGTAATGAGTCCAAGCATCCATCCCATTGACCAATACATGTTCTTAAGTATCATAATGTTCAAAATTAATGAACCCCTGCCTCTGGAAAGAAGGTACCCTTTTGATAAAGATATATTGTAAGTTTCCAGTTCTATAAAAATATCCAATGGAAACATCCTAGAAATAGAGATTCATAAAACTACAACACATGTTTCAACGAACTACGATATAGAGTTATTCCTACACTACTCGACTATATCAGATGGTGTCCAATTAACCATAATAGATTAAGAATACTCCAAAATCATATACATAAAATCACTTGATACTAAACATTACCAAATTAATTGGAGTTATATTTTTGGAACACCCAAGAAAATATCTTCTTTCATATCTAATACACATAAAAAACAAACATAAAGAATACACAATGGTGTAACCCATGCGATGAAATCATTATTATAATCATGAAATAAGGTATAACCCATGGTAAAATTACAATGGTATCCGTGAATGAGTATAATTAAATAATATCATGGACAATAATGAAGTAAAAAATTTTAATATAAAATTAATAATTATGTCTAAATGATGTGAGTTCGTAAAAAAAGTGTTTTTTAAATCTTATAAATGACTGAATTTTGTGTGTTTTAAAATAAAATATTTAACAGTGTTTTAGGAAGAAAATTCAATAATTATTTGTTTGAAACCATAATTTGAATAAAATTATTTTTCAACATTAAATGAGTGATTGAAAAAAAAAATTGTTTTCATTAAATATTATATGGAATGTAAGTTAAAATCATTAATATAGTGAGAAGATTACTTTAATTAGGCATTTTTATCGATATAAATTGATAAGAAAACCTATTAAATAGTTTATTTTATAATAAAATAATGTTGAATTTTCATATATTTATATGTGATGGATTTATAATCATGAATTTGGAAAATTATATAAGAATATTGAAGGAATGTGTCAAGATAAAGAGAGAGAAAGCAGAACACAGTGGAAAAAATGTATGTTCAAAGAGATCACATACCTTATGTCAAAATACATTATACACAAAAACTTATTGTCCTATAAAATCATAATAGATTTATTAATTGATCAATTTAGACCAATTTTATATGTTTTTTATCTACTATAATTTTGTTAAGTTCCTTTCTGATTAACTTAATAACGTGGAGGGTTCAATTTCTTCATTCATGGAGTGCTTATTTCCTGGTTTCATGTTCAATTCACTTGTATAAAATTATGGATGTTCTTTTAAATTTTAAATAATTTTATGTATCTAAAATTATATAGTATTAATTCAATTCAATTATTTTCAATTATCCAACATATCATTGTTTTTCTACTATTATTATTATTTATTTGATAAAATTTGAATCTTAAATGTTTAATATTTTTTCCAATTATTGATCATCACGAAATAATTAAATTTTTTAATATTATGAAAATATATATTTTTTACATAACATGAAACATGTTATAATATACATATTATATTATTTTTTAATCATTATAATTGTTTTATGATCATCCATGATGGGAGTAATGGAAAAGAAAATATCTTCTTCCCTAAATCTGATTAACTGACTTATCAGAGATAATGATTTCATTTTAGTAATAAAAGGAGAAGATAATAGAATTACTAATGGATATTACATTAATATAATTAAATTAAAGTATATATATATAACTATATTTACCTTGATAATTTTTATAGGTCATGTGATAAGAGGATAAGAACAGAAAACAAATTAAGAGATATGAATTGAGGATTTTACCACTTGTATGTTTTATCCATGAACAAATAATTAGGGCACAACTGTTGGATATTTTGGGGAGGAAATATGATCATGAACATGGGGTTGGGGCTTGAGAAGTAGATATGGGGAGAATATTGACATGATAAAAGGCTTGTATTGTGTGAGAAAGGACAAATAGAGAGATATTTTTAGGTGGAGGATATGGTTGCTTTTTATTATTATATTCGATTTAATATTATATTTGATCAATAATGTCTGTATTGTTGATTCCCTTGACTATATACAATATATTCTTCAATAATGTTAGAAAATTTAAATTATATCACTACTATAACATCCTTGAAAAATACAGGTATATTGCTTATAATTTAAATTACCATATTTTATTATTCCCAGAAAACTCAACTATGATTGAGAAATATGAAAAATAACCATATTTATTTATTGAATTTTATAATTAAAAAAGATAAATAATTTTATGAAACTAATTTTCTAAACAAGAGAACATTAATTTTTATGTGAAATCATTATTTACTCATCAAATAAAAAATTTTATATTATAATTGTTTTCTTGACTATCTGAATTGTTAATTAATGTCTCAGAAAATTATATTATACATATAATGAAAAATAATACAAACTTAGGATTTTATTTTAAGAACAAAATAAAGTTTTAAAACATTATATTAATTATGAAAATGTAAATTAACAAATATGGTTTACTAATAAATAATGACACCTAATATATCATTTTCAAACATTTATTAACATATTCTTTGATATAGAAACGATAAAATTTCATTTATAAGGTAACTCATTTTTATTTAATATTTATGTGAGGTTACTAATCTAATATAAAGATAAATTTTCTTAAAATTTAGATTTATAAACGCCACATATGTTCTATAATTTCTTTAAATACATTTTATTTCATCCATTTATTATTCACTTCCATTTTTTATTAAGGTTATACATATGAACCCATTGTAAAAATTAATACAATATTATTAACATTATGTTTTATTTATAAATTTTTTCACGTCTGTTGTCATTCTAGTGGATCGAGGTGATCCAAATTTTCCTATTATCTTATTTTCATTTCATTACCCTTTTATAATATTTAGAAATATTATTGAATTTTTTTTTAACTAATGTATAATTATTCATTTCTGAGAATAATATTTTTATTATGTGTTTTGTAATTATAAAAATGATAATTCCATTGATAATAATCTAGGATGTTATAGTGATTATACTATTACCCAAAACAAATGTAATGTCTGTCATGAAATACTTTGTGTGATCAATGGAATAGAAATCATCCTAGCCACATAAAATTAAAATTTTGCGAGTGGTCTTTATTAGATTCCTATAAAAATAATTCCCAACTATTCTAATTATATGATCTTAAAGGGAACTACCTTAAACATAAGATGCTAAACTATATGATAATGTATTTAGTACGCGATGTTAATATATTGTCCTAACTTATGTAACATGCATATGATTTATTGTGTGAAAAGCTCAAGAAGACTCATGAATGAAGAAAGTGATGTCCCAGATGACCGGACTCTCTATTTAACAAGGTACCTTTAATGTATACAACCCAAATAATCCATTGTATTTTGTCCTTTATAGACACAATCATCCTAATCAAATTACATTAAACCATATGGAAGAGTCATCATTCCATGACCCTAAACTGCATTAAAATCCTTATTTCAGGTACTAAAAATGTATGACCAATAGTACTAGATGGAATACCCAAATATGATCACTTAAATTCATAATTATAATAATTTTAATTAAATGGTGGAGTTGTCCTCTCAAATAAGGTAAAACCATGGGTTGCATTGGTATTTATTAAGACAGCCTCGGATGTTGGTCTTGGACACTAGTTTCCTTAGAGAAATTTTAATCAACCACACATGAAAAGGTAAAAACATGTTATTCCTTTTTCCTCACACCGATCATAGATCAAACATGATAAGTAATTTTGGTATGTCCCTTCTTGGATGTCCAAGAAGCTTCATGATCCAAAAACAAGAATCTTGACCTATGTGTATCACATTCAAAATGAGTTTTTATGATGTGATATCACGTATATTCTCATTACATCGATAAATTTATGTCAAACTCACACTAGGGTAATCTGTACTCCCTAAATCCATGATCCATGACATTAAAATTCATGGATTATGTCTCTCTCATACGATGCCATATTGTGCATTGTTTCAAAGATCACATGAGAGATCCAAATTTTTTGAAATCTGTTTCATATTGACTAATTAATTTAAAATTATCTATCCTCTAATTATATCTATGATGAGAATTATAGTGTGTCCTGGATCCCGCATCAGAGGACCAAATGAAAAAAAATATTTCCCCAAATCCTTTGTGTTGTGGTCAAATCAATATGGGATAGTTCATTATTGGTTTTTTCCTTGTATTCTGAAACCCATAATAATTATATTCCCCATCCATGTATATGAGATAAAAAACAATGTCAAATATTTTACAAAGAACTACTTGTGTCTTGATTCAAAATTTTGTGATATAAGTATTAACACCCATATTCTGTATCCTGGTTTTGATATAGTGTAGTAAAAAACCCTCTCCCCACAGAGGAAATTAATTAGTGTTGGTAATCTTTTATAGAACCACTTGTGGAATGATTAATATTTCAATGTAATATGAAGTGATTCCAGAATCTAAAATCTAGTGACAAAATAAAAATCTTATCCCTTATCCTTTATATGAACTCAATCATTGATGAATATTCCCACATGGGTTCCATCATTTTCATGTTCATGATAAATTCTCTTATTCAGACACATGAGTTGGGTCTGTTAAAGGAACCTTACACCCATTATTGGTAAATACAATTTTCAAAAGTCCTTTTATACACTAGAACCTTATTTTAGTAAATTTCACTATATTCCTTTTAAGAATCATATCCTAAATATATTTCCATAGCTATAGATGAAAATGGTAATCAAATATTAATGACACCATTTCTTTGATAATGTATAGGATTACAAAATGAGTCCAAACATAATACACAGTTATGATGACTATCAACAAAAATTAACACCATCCATTAGAGAATATATTTTTGTATCCTTACACCCTAATAGACATTATAGTAGAATTTTTTTTTTCAAATATGATCTATAATCATTCCATAAAAACATTTTCCATCCTATTTTCTTAGATCCAGGAACTATAGATCATAGATTAAAACCATTTCCTTTCTATCCAAGAAAATGCATGGCCATTATAAACAAGAATTTTATGAATCATAAAATAGTGTGGTACACACTTGGATAAACATTTAATTGTTGTTTTGGTGAAACATGGATAAAAACATTAATTCTCTTGTTTTCACATCGATCATACCACATTTGGGATTAGATATTTTGGATTAGTGTTTCATAATAATTGTTTGCATCATTCTAAAATAAACATAGACAACCTAATCTTATCACATTATATTAATGGGAATTGATGGTCCTATGTGCATGGTGTAAAATGTAACTACATGGGTCAAAAATAAATGACCTTAAACACTTTTACCTAGTATTACAACCAGTATGAATTTAAACTAGGTGAATATATCTGTTATATCTACTATACTAACAATTGGTCACTATATTCATGTTAGTACTTTCCCATTCCCTGTTATATGGAATACCTCACCAACTAGTTTGTTTAAAATATATACCACACAAAAATTTGTAAATAAAATAAATAGTACATAGGATGAAAAACAACATAGTCCCCGTCAACATCACATGATAGAAAATAATGTGACCCATTGTACCTCTTTTATTCGATCCATTATTTTATGCGCACGTCTCCTACCAAACTCTAGATCCATTTCACTAACTATTTATGTAATCTCTCTCATTTTATGGGACATGTAAAAATGATATATTTTGTATTCTGGGATTAGCTATAAAGAGAAATTTGCGTGTATTCAGTAATTCTCAAACACAACACCAAAAATAGTTGGTGGTCCTATATTTTTTTGGATCCCGTATTTTAGGAATAGTGAATGAAAAAAACAACTCCATCCATTCATATAAATAAAATTTATCTGTGTATTTTCCCATATTTCAATAATGATGATATAAACACATCCATATTTATTAAAAGCATTCAATTCACCAACCACACTTCATTATCTCATAAAATTATTATCATTTTATTCGTCACACGGTTATCAATTATAAGTTAACCCATAAATATAGGAAACATTATTCTCTAATATGCATAATATATACAAATGTTGATCTAAAAACTACACCCTATTGTGACATGTCTACAAGAAGAAACTTCATCCTTAATGGAAGATATTATTATCTTTATACACACTAAAATGTTATAGTTGGATCCTTTTTTTGATTATGGATTTTGATAAAAACATACAATTATTATCCTCTTATTAAAAATGCATTAGAAAATTCATGGAATGTAAACCCAAATTTAATCATTAATCCCACAACATAATGAAAATTTTGTTCAATGTCAAATTTAAATTTCATTAGTCAATATTCATAGAAACTAAACAACCAAAAAAAGTGATATATTATTCACTAGTAAGAAATAATAAAAAATAGTATGCTATAAAAATGTCACATCTACACTGGATATACAACCCACATGATATTGGAAATATCATTTTTTTAAAAACATGAAGAGGAACTAAAAACATGAGCTCAAAATCCTTCCTAAGGAGGATTATGAGAATAAATACAACTCCATCGTTGAAATTATTATTTTTATTATATATAGGCCAAAGTTATTATTGGGCCACATGAAAAATTAAATTTTTTGGGTCTAGGATTTGACTCAAAAAAAAGTAAATGTTTTCCAACCTGGCCTCATGGCCTTGTAAAAAACCCTTATACCCTTTTATTCATTATTCCATTTAAATATTAATACATTGATACTTGGGAAATCATTCATGTTACAAAATTTCAGAATAATTTCTTATTTATAAAAAATTCAGAATAATAAATAAAATCTGAAAAATATTTTATTGATTTTTTGATGAAAATTATATGATCATCCAAAAACCACAGTCTAGATTCATAATTTTCATGTACAATAATATTCCATCAATATAACACATGAAATACTATAGGGTCAGTTGAGATTCATCAATAGTATTTCAATGTATAGTAATCTCTGTAGCCTCATCCACCTCACTATGGAGGAGCTCCTTCAATTTTTAACAAGGGAACAATTTCTCCTAGCCTTACCCTATTATAATGATTACTTAATTTCAACTACCTCCCATTTGGTGGTATCCTATAGAAGTTTTATATGTAATTTTTAAGGGAATTTATTATTGATTTTTTTTTCAATCTCCTTGATGTTCCAAATTATTATGAACAACAATGTAAAATTCACCTCAAAGATCGTTTTTTTCATAAGAACTAATGATTTAATATTAAGTTGTGGTATCTTATGAAATTTCTCCTGACATTTATCTTTTTATTTCAAAGTATAGTGGACCATACAATAGTCAGATTCACTATTCCAAAAGTATTGAAATTTTTTGGAGTCGACGATGTTTTTTTGGTATATATGTCAAAAGTGTCTTTTATAATACCCATAGATATCTATAAAATTTAATTAGTGACATGCTAGAAAATAATCACAATCATCTAGATTTAACAAAGATAAATTAAAAGAAAGATATGAATAATCTGTATTTAATTTACTTATAGAAGATTATTTTATTGTACTTTCTATAGTAAATTCACCCCCACCATGAACAATTGTTTAAATTGGGTAAGAGGCTTCTCCTTATGATTAAAAATTTTATGTAGATGGGAATAAAATTAAAATTTATTATTTCAATAGTATTCTAAATAAATTAGTGAGATTGAAAAATGATGATCGATGAGGTCGAAGACACTCACACATTTACAAATCAATTTCTCAGTATTGGGCTTCTATTGTTTACCTAGTATTGAAATTATATACTAGATATGTTGAGAAAAATAATATTATTTAATCCTCTTAAAATAGAGGAGGAAAGGATCAATATAATCTTACACTTCATTTCATCGATCTTATTCTCCCTCCATAATATAAGAATCATGAACCATGGAACCCTAATCATGGATCTCCTTAGAATTTTTTTCTCTAGATAATTCATCACATGTTATGATTTTTGATTATAGAATAAGATTTAAATAATATTTTACATGTATTTAAAGGGGAATAACTCACATCCACCCAACTATCTATTTTTTACATTAAATCCTATATTGTTGAGAGGATATTAATATTTTTTAATTAGTTTTCCATTTCCATTAAATCATTAAATAATGTATTATGTAACACTATATCATCAAAACTGGGGATGTTTGAGTTGGTCTGATGAGGATCCAAATAATTCCAATCCACTCCACTATCCAGTGTTTCAAAAGGCACCCTTACGTCCTACCCCATCATACAAGAATTATGTTCACCACCCTCATCTAATGGAAAAATATCATTATTTATTACTTTTGTGAATGTAACAGGGTCGATAATGGATGTACTATGGTATTATAATGTATGTGTTTAATCTAGAATATTGTATAGATAATGATTAAATGATTGATACATAATTTAAATTCATACATATTTTAAATTACATGGATTCTACTCTCCCTCTACAGTGATAATAACATATGTGATCATTCCCCTTCACATTTCTATTATCTAGGGGGAAACACACAAATAAGGGTATGTGCCTCATCTGGACTATCCTCCCCCACTATTTAATGATCAGTTATAGATCCATTGTGAGAGGAATGTTTATTGGTTACCATATTCCAAAACAATAAGTTATATATATATATATATAATGATTTAATGAAGGCTTAATGTTGTTTAGGAAAACATATCATGTCCGATTATACTATATTCAATTGATTTGTCTCTAAATTATTTCTTCAAATTTGAAAGAAGGATACATAATTCCTTCTCAATTAATTGTACCATAGGAGTAAATAGAGAACATTATCATAACACACCATACTACATGATTCTCACCCCAAAAGTTTTTCCAGATGTAGGGGTGGATTCCCCATCAATTATTGGAGTGTATGTCGATGCATATCTTTGTAATTTTAGTTCTATAAACTCACAATATCATCAATTTATGTCAACATCCTAAATTTAGATAATAATAAATTCATGATAAGAGATGATAAATAGAGATTTATAGAATGATAATAATTAATTAATTCATCTCTTTGTCGGTGATTTAATCATCCACCCCTTTAGGAGAAAAATCAATCTATCATATAAGTTACATTCTTTATGGTAGGAATCTGGTCATTGGTGGAATATATGAGAATATACAAAACTTGGATATACATCCCCTTACCAGTAGGGTTTGTATTGAAATTGAAATCAAAGGGTTCTCAAAAACCTCCTAGAAATGGAATATATATGATAGAGCGATGAAATATCAACAAATCATTGATTAATGTAGGCTTATCATCCCAAAAGTAATGTACCCCTAGTAAAATGTAATATAATGCAATAATAAAAATTTTATTTTCGGACCAAAATTCTTCAAAATAAATAGATTTACAGATATCTCCATCTCAGTAGGTGGTTTGTTATCTATAGAATGAGTTTCCTCATGATAATGAATGCCTGATAAACATTTCATAAAAGGTGAGGTATTTTCAAATAAATATTGTTGGATGGCCCATGAAATAGATCATTTGATGGAATTTATATCATATTGGTCAAAATCATTATGTTCATCATTATTACTATGATTTTCCCATCCAGTGGTTTTCATGACATCTACTCTGGGACAATCATTATTGACATCCAATTATGTTATAATAAGATATGAGAATTAGAATAAAATAATTCATCCTAATTGATTCACCTAGAAGAGGGAATATGATTACTGCCTAATATTCATTCAGAACAACATGGAACAATAATTTATGGGCCTCCATTGTGTTCTTATTCAATATGAAATGTGTGGTAGGTGATATAATTGTTTTTTTTTTGTATTGGAATTGCTCTTAAAATCTATATAATGAATAGGAATCAAAAGTAATGTCTTCATCGATCAATTTTTTAAACATGTAATCTTTTAAGGTGATTATATATGACTATATATCATCGTCTACAAGGCTTTTGATTGTGAATGTATGGATGGGTGGATCACAATATCAGAATATGTCAAATTATCCAAATTGTTTCATAATCTACAAAGATAAATCAACATTCAATGATAAAGGATAGATTATAATAGAATATGGGATGAATGGTTGGAACCTATATCTAGGAATGTTTACATCACTTAGAAATAAATAAGATATAAAAGGATCCACAATACCCCCATCACTTAAAGTGGCCTAGAAATTTTGATGGAGTCCATCCCAATATACACATGATATAATCAATGGTTTATCATTGGAAATGTATGTGTTTCCAACACCATTTGATCCCCTTCAGAAAACATTACATCTATTATGATCATCCTAATCCTCAAATCTCTTTTGGGGTCACGGAATGGCAATATGTAAGTACTCATCGACAATGCTAAAAAGATGGAGAAGAATTTTTTTGTATTCATTTCAAACATGGTTTCACAACACCAATAAGAATATTAGATTTAATCATATATATTCGAATATTTAATAGGGATTCCCAAAATTCTGAATAAATGAAATCCCATTAGCAAATAATACTTATGAAAAGTTTCCCTCTAAAACCATGAAAACCATGTTACATTTCTCATGATGAACATCGGCCCTGTGATTATATCTCCCTTTCTAACCATCATTTTTATTTTTAATATCTCATTAGATAATGAATGAATTCATTAAATATTATCCCATGTTTATTTTTTTTGAATAAACTCATCATACATATATCCAAGAATTGGAGATCTTGATATCATGTTGACATCCCATAAACAAATTCGGACTTTGGAATGGGTCATATAGAATGTCTTTGACTGTTAGGTAAGTAAGATATATATCATAGGGATTATATGCTGACACATGTATACATTTTTTTGGGAAAACCACAATTGCTAATAAATACAAATCACCTTCTTATATATTTCAAATTTGGAATTTTTTGACCACTAAATAGTTCCACATCTGTTTTAGTTTAACAACACACATGGAATAATTCTATGTAAATCATGAATCCCTATTATTGGACTCTCATGGAATCATAGAATACTAATGTAACTTCCTTGTTCCGGAAGCCAACAAGAGGCACTCCGTACCCGGCTGGTCACATGGCCTCATGAGAATTTCCCCGAATTCCAGAGGCTTCGGACTAGCAGTGAGGGTCTTGGGTGTGATAGTGGGGAAATTATGCCTTCATTGGAAGAGTATAAAACAGAAGTAAAAAAATAAATACCAGAGTTGAAATAGTAATATTAACATAACAAAATAAACAACAGAAAAATAATAGAAATAAATAGAGCACACACAAACATATATATATATATATAATTATTCATGATACGTATTTATAGGAAAGTAGCGAAATAAATCACAATGCTGAAATACAGTACTAAAACGACTAAAAAATAAAAAAAAAAATCAGTTCCACAGCATCGTAGGCCTATTCTTGATCTCATGCTCTCTAGCTCCACAACATGTCATGTATCTGAAGTAGAAGGGCGATTTACCTAGTATATACCTACAACAATATAATCTGTTTGGGCCCAAAATCATGGCACAAATAGGGTGTGATAGAAATCCAAATAGGCACCCACCACGAGATCTTTGCCTAACAGTCAAATACTATATGGAAGGTAAAAGTATAGGAAATAGTAAACAAGATATTACTCAACTGTAAAAAATCCATAGTTTCAACAACAAGCAACAACTAGACATACATATAAACACAATAGGTTACCCTCTGTGAAGAACACTCAGTCTAACCCCTCTAGTCTTACCTAACTGGTAAAAGCAACCCTCTGGGCAGTATACTCAGTCTAACCCTGCTGGTTCATCATAATCTTAGACTCTCTGAGAAATCACTCATCTTCAATTACCCTTGTAGTCTCGTATCGCAACTAAAGGCACTCTAGGGAATCAATTACGTCACATTCCCTATGTGGACTACATCGATGATCTATAGACACTCTGAGGTATCACTCAACGTCAATTAGCACTGTGGTCTCACATAAATAAATTATAAAGACACGCTGGAGAATTCCTCAACATCCATTCTCTCTATGATGTATACACTTGGTTCTCATGTCCCCATGCATGTCAAGAAAGTGTAGCATCATGTATCGGCATAGTTAAACCTCATGAAATACTTGGCTGGAATTCTAAAGCATAACAGTATAACAGAACAATAGTTACACCATCCTATAATACTAGGCATGGGAAAGTAAACAGCTTTCTATCAGGGAAACTAGACCCAATGGTCAAAATAGGGAAAACACGAATGGGCATAACATCCAAAGAACATAAATTCTCCCTATTCACAATCAATTATAATCTACTCATGCATAAAAGCATAGAAGACATACAATAGGGCTAAAATAGTAAACGCGCAATACCCCGTTCATGGGTATTGTGAAATTTTTCCCATAAAACTCAACGAATTTCAATAGAATTTCAACAACTACCTACCTTGGCATTAGTAGATCGATATAAGTTAACCTTAAAGCTTCAATATCTTTAGAACGTCGAAGATCTAAAAAAACGTCTAAAATGTTCAACCCACGATATCTCATGAGAGAAGAGAAATCAGAATTTGGTGCTCTGGGAGAAGAGGGAACTCACCGATGTGATTCCAATGAAATAGATGGTGTTCAATTCAGATGAGGACTCATTCTTGGGGGTTTTTCAAAGATTTGTGGCAATACAGAGCTCTCGGTCAAACAAGACCAAGAAGATGAGTGTTCTCGCGATGAGACACGGCCCCAGTGCGTTTAATGAAAAAATACAAGATGTGTACTTGCCATTTCCATACTCCGCTTTAGATAGCCTCCAATTCACTTCCACACAGTTGTGTGTGTGGATACTACATGTCCAGCACACAGCCTCCCACGACAAGGTAGTACACAGTGTGTACTTATAATGTACATGGCATGTACTTTGAAAATTTCCATAAATTTCTCTTTTTCCCAAAAATAACTAGAAAAGGAAACCATACCTAAAAAAAATATCTATGTTCGTACAAACATCCCCCTTAAAGAATTTCATACCTGAATTTACCTTGCATGACGTAGAAGAAGAAACCTAGAATAGAACTAGCCATTGGGCTCGTACATCAGCCTCCCTCTCCCAAGTCTTGTCCTGTACCCGCCCGTGCTGCCATAGCACTCGTACCAGAGGAATAGACCAACCATGGAGAACCTTTGTACTGTGATCAACAATCTGTATAGGATTCTCCTCGAATGACGCATCTACTTCAAGCTCAACCTCCTTAGGTTGAAAGACATGAGACATGTCTTAAAAGTAACGTCGGAGCTGAGAAACGTGAAAAACATCATGCATAGCCCGGTACCTTTGAGGTAACTGCAACCGATAGGAAACCAACCAAACTCTCTCCAAAAACTCAATAGGCCTGACATACCTCGATGAAAGATTACCCTATCCCTTGATCCTCTTTGTCCCAACCACAGTGTGAAATGTAGGATATCCTGATCCCCGACCTCGAACTCCAGAGGTAATCTCTGTAGATCAGCATAAGACATCTATCGAGACTTTGTAGTAGACATCCTCTTCTAAATCATCTCTATCTACTCTGTGGTATCCTAGACAAGACGAGATCCCAGCATAGCAGCCTCTCCTGCCTCCAGCCAATATAAGGGTGATCAGTAAAGCCTATAGTACAAAGCTGCAGTTGGTTCCATCAGAATAGTATCATGAAAACTATTGTTGTAGGAAAAATCCACAAGAGGTATATACTTCTCCCAAAAACCTCCAAAATCTAGAATGCATGCTTGGAGCATATCCTCAAGAACCTGAATCATACGCTCAGACAAGCCATCAGTCTTGGGATGGTAATCCTTACTCAAATGTACCTGGGTATCTAAAGCCTTCTATAGCCCCTTCCAAACCCGAGAAGTAAAACGGGCATCCCTGTCTGAAATTATGGAGTGTGGAACTCGATGAAAACGTATAATCTCACGAATGTAAAATCATCCCATCAAATAAACAGTAATGGTCTCCTTGATCAGTAAAAAGCGATCAGCCTTCACGAGTCTATCAATGACTACCCAAACTACATCATTCCATCGAGGCGTCCTCGGTAAACCTGTTATGAAATCCATTGTGACATCATTCCACTTATACTCGATAATTGGTAACTCCTGTAAAATACCTGTCAGTCACTGATACTCTGCCTTCACCTGATGACAGGTGGAACACCTCATGACAAAACCTGCAACATCTCTCTTCATGCCTGACCACCAATACTGACGGTGTAGATCATGGTAAATTTTGGAGACACCAGGATGAACTTCCCAAACTAAGGAATGAGAGTCCCGAATCACCTCCCCTCATATGTCTGTTGGAACCCAAACTATCCCCTATAAATGAAAGATCTCATCCTTGCCTATGGTCCATCCAAATATAGGGTCCTCTCCTGACATGCTCTCCCATAAAACTAGGACTTCAGAATTTGATAGCTGCCTCATTCGTACTCGATCAAGAAGGGTAGAGGTAACAACTACAGAAGAAAGGAATGTCTGGCCCTATCTGTCATGAATCTCCATGTTCATCTCAGAGAAAAGAGCCATAAGCTTCCACTCATTGTTGGCCTCCTGAAGTGCATGTATCTGAGTCCTCCTTCTCAATGCATCATCCACTGCATTGCCATTCCCAGGCATATAGGCAATCTCGAAATAGAAGGACTTTAGGTACTCAACCAATCTTCGTTGTTGTTGACACTCCTTTCTTTCATAGAGTCCAACGAATGGAAAAGGTGAATACCTTAAGCAAAATGATGGTCACACTTTGAGGAACATAAAAAATTGACAAAGTCATGGACCAAGAATCCATTTTGAGGGCGTCGTGCAGGTATCCTGCACGCCGCGCAAGTCACTTGAGCGCACTATTATTTTTTTCACCCATGATTCCAAGTGGCCTATAAATAGCCCCTTTGGGCCCCCCATTTCAGGGTTGAATTTCCCAAAACACAGATTTATGCTCTGGTCACACAAGTCATTGTCTGACGACTTCTGAAAACTTGTAGGGTAATTCTTTACCTAGAATGGAAGTTCTAAAGAGGAAGAATAAGGCCTATAGTGTTGGAACTCATCAATACTTGGGCACATAAGTTTCCACCAATTATGAGAAATGAAGACCCCTTCGCGCTGCCTTGCCCTCTCATGGGAACTTGCGTGCCACACTTCTGAATGATTCTAGGGATGATACTAAGGGATTGAGTTCAAATTCACCCATGCATTACCCTCTGGATTGTTTGACCACCAAGGTGACTATTGTCATGCAAGTCTACTTGTGTGACCAGGACTTGCACTCCATAACAATACCTGAGAACCTCTTTTCTAGTCACCTCCTTTCCTCTTATCCACCTCTCTTATTCAAGACATAGCCTTCAAAACCCTCTTCAGATCCATTTATGGCACAGTTCCTTTGTGGTATTCCTTATCTGAAAGGAATTCTATGAGAACCTCTCCCAAAACCTTGTGACTTACAAGCTTTAGGTCACCACGGTTAAAGGAATCCTATATACTCATCCTTTAAATATGAGATGATCTTTTGGTTTGGGCCTCCTTCTCATGAGTAATCCCCAGTCTCAATTTCTCTGAACCGATGCCTCCTTCTCATGAGTAAGCCCTAGTCTCATGTTCTCTTAACCTTGGCTTCCTTATCAAGAGTAAGCCCCAATATTAGTTTCTTTTGATTTGGTCCTCCTTCTCAGAAGTAATCCCCAAGTTAAAAGTTCCTTTAACATGGGCCTCTTTCTCAGGAGTAAGCCCCATGTTACAAGTTCCTTTAACCCGGACCTCATTCTCAAGAGTAAGCCCCAGTCATAAAGTCCTTTAACAATAGGCCTCCTTATCATGAGTAAGCCCCACTCTAATGTCCCCTTTACCTAGGGCTCATTCTCAGGAGTAAGTCCCAGTCTCAATTCCCCTTAACCTGGTCCTCATTCTCAAGAGTAAGCCCCAGTCTCAAGTTCTCTTAACCTGTGCGTCCTTATCAAGAGTATTCCCCAATCTTAGTTTCTTTTGATTTGGGCCTCCTTCTCAAGAATAACCCCCAAACATAAGTCCCTTACTTTAGGCCACTTTATTAGAAGTATTCCCTATGTTAGATCTCCAAATCATTATAAAGTACAAATACCTTTATGAACCCTGTTATTGGGCTTTATTCCTAAGTCCTGCTCTTCATTTACTTGGGCAGTCACACAAACATAAGCCCAACATAATTTCTCATGATGTCACCATCGTCAAGTTCACTCATACCTCTTGTTTCTCACACCGAGAATGACTCACATGTTTTTAGAGTGTGAAAGTAATCACAAATTTTTTTTGGGGACATTAACCATGCACAAACCCCATATTTCATTACTCGAACTACGTGGACATTAATATCTACCTTAAATGTAGAGTATGTAAGAAGCCTTTATAAGGTTCAAGCCCATCTGTCATTAATTCGTTTCCATCCCATATGACATTAAACTATATCCTTCATATCGAACTATGTGGATTCTAATTCCTTTTTAACAAGGATACGTAGGTAGCCCATTTGCGGGTATGATCCCAACTCTGAAATAATCCCTATCTTTATGAACGACAATAGACCAAAATTGCCCCACTGAGTGGATTTAAAACCACTATGGTCATCATAATGACCAAGATATTTCTATATAATTTATTGAAGGATACCATTCACTAAAAAATATTTCACTTTTTCCAACAGGGACATATCTGTTGGAAAAAGTGCATTTTATGTTGGTAAAACGTTTTACCAACATATATGTCAATGCTGCTAATCTTTTGGTAAAATGACTGTCACTAAATGTTTTTTCGACAGATAAAATAGTTTTGTTGCAATTATAATAATACCAACAGTTAATATATATGGTGGTTAAAGTGTTTACCAACAAGTTATGATGACAAATTTATCTGTTGGTAATAATATTTACAATATATAATATTTGTTTATAAATTAAATTTAAATAAAAATTATAAATTTTTATTACTAGTAAGATTTTGTATTATATTTATTAATTTATTATATATAATACATTAGTTTTAATTGTCAAACTGAATAGGATTTTAACACATGTCCAAAATTAAAAAATAATTAATTATATTATTAATTAAATTCATTACAAACAAAACCTCTTGAATCCCACCAGGATTGTTCCACAATTATATCTCACAATTCTGAACAACCCTAACCATCCATCCCCCTGGATCCCCCCCCCCCCAAAGGATCAACCACCGTATCAACTCCAACCCATCATCGTCAACAACTCCCGCACCAGTAGCTCCAACTCATGTCATCTCCAACCCCAGGACATCCATGCCAAATCTATCCCCATTCATGATAGCTTCAGTCTATTTCATCTCATCCAGGTCTAGCCACATCCATGTTAGCTCTAGTCCATGTCATCTCCAGTCTATGCCAGCTATGGTCTATGCCCCATCCATGCCATCTCCACTCTATGGACAAACATATGAGAAAATACATCATATGGAATTCGTACATAGGTAGACATACAAGTGACATAAATACGCTTACTTGATAGAGAAAAATGTAGTACCCACACAACAAGAAATAAACATTTGTGTTGAGATACCTGCATTTGTGTTTAACTTTTTTTTGAAATTCAACAAAGGTAATACCTACACAACAAGGAAATAAATATTAAAAGATAGCATTTTATTTAGAAAAAATATAATACCTGACATTAGGTTTCAAATAATAACTTGCAAAGTACCCATGATATCAGATTTTTCTAGTCAGTGGACCTAATGTCTGAACACATTGTCAATCATCACTATCACCATCCTATGCCCAGATCTTAACAGTATAATTATAGCTTCAAGAGAGTAAAACATCAAAAAATGGGTGAGAATGAACCATTTTAATAGAAAATATTTGAAGATTCCATTAACTGGGTAATGGGCATACATGCTCTTACCAAAAATTGGATCTTTAATGAGTGAATCAATGTTGGAAACATGTATGTAGTCACAAGTTCATGGATGTGTTTAGAATGGTTCACAACTGCAAGACATGAACATGTGAACCTGCATATTGTAAGGTTTGTAGTTCAGAGATGAACCTACATATTACAAACTAAAAACATGTAACATATAATCCTGAAAATCACTAAACATTAATTGAAAAACTTGTAAAACTTGAAACATGTATACCTAAACTATAAAAACTATAAAATTATAAACCAATAATCAAGATTATTATTACCTACAAAAATGTAAACAAATAATCATAGAACCTGAAATCCTCTAACATACCAACCTACAAAACTGCAACCTACAAACAATTAAATTTTAGCTAGATGACATTCAAACCAGAAAACTTGTAATTTTGTAACCAGAAACATTGAAACCCATAACCATGAAAAATATAAGCCTAAAAACCAGTTTGTGAAAACTAAAAACAATTGAACATAAAAATCAGTAAAAACAATGTCTGGGGGAGAATGAGATTGTGAAAACCTGTTTGTGCAAACCTATTTGTGCAAACCTGTTTGTGCAAAACTGTTTGTGCAAACCTTTTTGAGAAAGCATGGGAATACATGGGCTCCCACAATAAAAATATAATTGTGAAAACCTGAAAACCTATTTTCACATCCCTATTTGTGCAAACAACAATCCTAATTGTGCAAACCTGTTTGTGCAAACCTATAAAAATGTTTGTGAGAACCTGCAAACATATTTGTGCATACACGGGCTTCCACAAACTACAAACTATTGAACATAAAACATAATATCTTGTAAACCCAACCTTCAATTTACAAACCAGGAACCTGATTCCTGGAAACCCGTATCCTAAAAATTAGTAAAACAATTAATATAGAAACCTATAATCTTATAACATGAAAACATTGAAATCTATGAACATGGAAACATTTGAATAACCATCATGAATACCTAAAAAGGACATTCAAATCTAGTCTTCCAAAAAATTTCTGTATATTTCTTTCTAATAATCCTAGATACCATGATAAATTGAAAAGAATGAAATCACTTAATTAGAATTATATAGGAGGGAAAAACAAAAAATCTATTTTAGGATAATAAGAACTGAAGAATTCTATAACACGTGATTACAAAAAAAACATATACTCTCATAAATTCCAAATTACTCATGACCAAATTCCAATCATTTTTATTGTTGTTCTTGTTCATTTAATGTTAAACAACACTTTATTTCAATCTAGAGAGACTAGTAAGTATATGATTTACATATGTGTATGCTTTTTTAGAATTATGTGTGTGCATTCGTAGTAGTTTTCTACAACTATAAATTGGTATGATTATAATGGATAGGTAAAATTATTTCATTGATTTATATCTATTTTTAGATTAAAAATTAAAAAAATACAATCAATATACTCAAATTAGAATGCACAACTTTTACACATTTTCAAATGGATTAGATTTCTGGAATTCTCACTGTATAAATCTTATAAGCATTAATCCACAAGCCCCAAGATGATAGATCAATAGAAAATATGAGGAGAATCAACTACCTTGATTGCAAAATCCACGTGAAAGATGTTGAGTTTTTACCCAATCTCAAAATACATTATCTTGAGAGTTTTCAAACACATCAGCAATTGTAAAACCTCCTTCATGTAGGCTCAGATTGTGATTGGTGAAGCCTATTAAATTCTCTGAACACCAAATCCAGGAGAAAGTGAAATGCATCAATTGATAAATGTAGTATCAGAGGCTCCGTTGGATAGAAAATCATATTACATTCCGTGTAACAACAGTAGAGTCAAGGTAGTATAATCATCATATTACAGTCACATAAAATATATCTTGGTAGAGTACTACAGTCTGTATATGACTCTGCTAACAATATATATTATGTACTACTGTTTCTGTGACTACTGCTGTTACATAGATGTTTTTTTGTGACAACTAATATTACATACATTTGTGTGTGTAATAGCAGTAGTGTCATCAATCAGTGTGTGTGTGACTAAGGCAATGCACACCTGAATTCTAGTAGTCTCCATCGCCTAGAACACTAGGGAGACGTTCACAAACCCACCACAAAACATACACAAGCACACCAATAGGGCAGTCTTTTAATATATATAATATAAATTAAATATGAAAAAAAAGATTCCATTATAAATATACATTGTTTTACATTGAGGGACTGTGCGACTAAACTTTCAACCCATTCAAAAATATATATATAGTGCAGTTATTTAAATCAAACTCGTGGAACCATAGAGGAAGAGCTAATGACAACAAAAAATTATATGAGTTCATCAATCTCTATACTAGTCATCCATGTGACGAGAATAGTTAAAAATCAAGGTATGATTCCATTATAAATTTATCCTTCTCCAAACTAATCCTTTGTGAGTATAGACCTCTCATGAAAACTAGACACACAAAAACAAAGTCAGAGAGAAGAGTTTCCATTGAAATCACAAAAAAAGATACTTGCACTTCGCGACCCAGGTTTGGTCCTTATTGAAAATCAATATAGGAAGGTGTGATTTCATTCTAAGGTAGGTCCATGAAAAATGTAGGAAAATAATGCAGGAAAAAGATGAAGATGGATACTGGTGGTTAAAATAATAAGACATAAAAAAAGGTGGAAGTAAGTAGAAGAAATCAGAAGATTGGGAGTCTATCTATTATGCCCACTACCATTAGGATTTTGATGAATCCCACTTACTGGCTCCATGAAGAGTTGAAGAACCAATAAAGAGGTACCATTACCTTCATTTTTGCTCCAAATACGCCATCAAGTAGAACTTCATATCCCTTCTCTGTGACAATATGATCAAATCCTTTGTCTGACACAACATTCGAGAACAGTCTCATGTTCATGACCTGACCACATATGTATCCGGCATCAGAGTTAGTGTCGGAGTGATGAACACCAATGAGGACAAGTAGACCCCGCTCGATCTCTGATACGGTTTTCCCTTCCACCTCTACACTAGCAGTTGAAACTCACTGAACAACGACCCTCATTGCTGAAATTTATCCTCTGAAGATTCTTGCAGAGCCCCCCACCCCACCCCCGTAGGGTTTGGTCCTTTTTAGAAAAATAAAAATTTTAGGTGAAAAACTTAACATCAAATTTACATCAATTCTATTTCAAAAACCTCATCACCTGGGTGCAATTGAGTCTTCTAAATTAATAATAAAAGTGAATTCTGATTAAATTTGTAAACTAGCCTCATGTTTTAAATAATTTTATATCCTGAACTTCAAGGATCTTGAACTAACTTGAGAATTTGTTTGATCTAGAAACAAAAGGCATTCATTAACATAATAAAAATTAGAAGACCCTACTACCTTGACCATATGTTAAATAATTATTGAAAATAATTCATAATACTACCTACTCATGTGGTCCAACATAACTTGAAGAGATTATCTATATATTCAGAAACAAGTCTGGAATCATAAGTAGTGAACCGAAAAATATGAGTTCACATATAACAGAAATGAGCCTCATAATAACATAATTATCTGTAAAAAAAGTTATGTAATACCTATGAAACTAGCCAGTTAGTATTATCGTCACGGACTGATGAGTCCTTTATGCCACTTTATCCATTTTTTGCATACCTATCACAACACTTAATATCAATCGGACATCAACTTTCATTCCATGACATGAAAAGGAATAAAATGATAGGTATGAACCAAATTGTTCAAAATGGATGAATAAAACTACTAGCACTACACTACAGAATTCGGTAAGGGTTGCTCACACAGGTGACCATGAAGCCTTCACCCTTACCACTTGTATTTCTTCTCACATTTTAGAATAGTCATATAGTATAATTGTCAAAGCTGCAATGTAAAAAAGAAGAATCTTATACAGGATAATTCTTAGTATACATTTAATAAACATTTGAAAATCCTCTATCCACATTAGTTGATCATTATAATGACATACCAATAAAATAACAGACTCCGCACACAACATGCTTTTTCTTTAAATATTATATTTTCCAATCATTTATAATAAAAGATTGTAATTCCTAAGAAATATTAATAATAGAAAAATACAACATCAACATTGATATTTTTTACAAGCATCTCATTATGAACAATATGAAAAAGAACACATAAAAAATGAAATGATGAAATAAGCATATGTAATTTATCTAGTTTTCCCAATTAAAAAAAATAAATTGAATTAAATAAAATTAATCATTAAGCCTAAAAAGTTTACAAAAGAAATAAGAAATTTAGTCAAAGAAAACATGTAAAAGAGAAATATTTCACTCACGTATTCTAACATAATCAACTTCAATAAGAAGCTCACTATGCCTCATATAATAGCTTATCCTTGAGTGAGATCGTGAAGGGGCACTCAGTCTAGCAAGTGTTGCATTCTCAAAAACTGGTATGTAACTATTTTTTGACACAAACAATAGTTTAAATCATTAACATCAGCAACATACATACAAAATATTACAAAGGTATTATAAAAATCATACCACTAATATATAGACTAGAAAAATAATCTCATAATAAATGTGTAATAAGTTAATTTCCATGAATGTGCCATGAAAATGGATCATTTTTACATGTAACTATCTCATCATTTCAGTTAAACATTAAATGAATACTTTAAAAACAACTAGAATATCACCAAATATATGTACTATATAAAATTTTATAAAAACATCACAACCCAACCACATTAATATATCTATTTACATTATTCATATTTATATCAATAACCAACCTAATCAGTCATATCAAGATGTTTCATATGAAAATACAACATAAGAGCTGCAGATGAAGAAATATTGGAAAGTGGCGAGGGGGTGAAGTAGGGCCACCTGGTCTCCTATAGCCATCCATGAACCCCTTCATATCATGGAATCTTGGGATGATAAATTGACCATCCAACAGATGTACCCTCCCTGATCTATTGGAGTAAGTGTGCATTGTAGTTCCATCACCATGGTAGATCTCCACATGAAAAACAACACAGATGAATTGATTGAGCATAACACACAGTGGGTACTTAATATCCAATCTGAAATCCAACCATTCTGGGTTAAAACACTATTGAAATCCATTTATATTCAACAAATATAGACCTTTTATAAACCATGGATGATCCTTCTACAAAAATTTCCTTGAGCGCACCTAGATCACAATACTCTTTATCAACATTAGAAGATGATTCAGTGTGTTTTTTGTGGAACATGGAATTGATGACTAACTTTCCATGATTCTTAGGATATAGTAGATGATGGATTTCCTTTGCTGTAGGTATTATAACTATAACAATACAAGTCATACATCATCACACATTCCAACCAATCTAATGGAACCTTGAAATTTAACACATATCGAAACCAAACTTGGAAAATATTGATAATGTACACCATGATACAGTCTTTCCGAATCTTCTCCTTCAACATCCATTTGAGACAAAATCAATTGAACCTCAAACAAAAACAAGCTCCATTAAATATCCCCGCTAAATGCATTGTGAAAAACAACAGAATAAAAACTCAAAAGTAGGGACTGACCTTACACCAATTTGCTATAGAGGATCATGAGAACACTAATGATTCAGATACATGTTAGATCAATATATATTGAAAAAACCTACTTTGGGAAATGCGGGTCTCCTTCAAAACATAGCTAGGCCACTGAAGACGACAAATTCATCCACCCTTAATGTTAGTTCTCTTTGAGATCTTGTGATTGAAATAGTAAATGAAATAGGGGAATTGAAACCGGTTGAAGTGTAAATCAAAATACCTCAAATCCAAACAGCTAAAGGGAATATAAAATCTATTCGAGGTTCAATCCAATGTTATAGAAAAGTAAACATTAAAGGATAGCACCACAATAAACCTAAATAGAGATGTAATCACCCTACAAGACCGACCCCTCATAGCATCACGAGGAAGAAGATGAATGTGTTACCAAATACAATTAAAGAGAGAAACAAAGAGGGAGTAGGATGCAAGGCGAGATAGGGGAGATGCGATTAGAGATGGGATGATGGGTGGTAGGCTGGAGCTGGGTGGTGGGACGTGAGGCATGGCGGCAAGACATGACGATGCATGATAGAAGGTTAGGGTTTTAGTGTTGTTTATTTTTTTTATAAAAAGTATTTAATTGTTTATTGAATAAATAATATAAAACCTATAAAAATTTTAAATATCTCAAGAAAACTAAATAACAAATATTGAAAAATATAAAAAGATTTAATATTTCAAGAATATTGAAAATAAAAATAAATTATGATAGGTTTTAAAAAAACACCATGAAATAAATCTACACATTGATAATAAAAATAATATATATATACACACACACACACACTTTGTTTCTTTTGATTATTTATTGATAAAATATATTTTTTGTTATTTAATGGTATCTTGTAACATTTTTTATTTATGAAAAAATATTTTTTGGTAATAGCGTTATTATGAACAGATTCATGTGTTAATAAAAAAAATGTTGGTATTAATATGATAAAAAAATAGATTCAACTGTTGGTAAATGATCTGTTTGTATTGAGTGATCAATATCAATAGATATATTTGATGGAAAAATGATGTGTTGGTATTAAAAATTAATACTAATAAAACATAATATCTATTGGAATTGATCATTTTTACCAACAGGTATATTATCTATCAATAAATTTCTGTTGGTATAAGACATCTTTTGTAGTGATTTACTAATAATATAGAATACATACGGATGATTCTCCATCAATAAAAAACCTAAAATACATATAAAAGATTCTGTAAATCCCATACATAGCAATCATTGATTGCTAAATCTAATGGGAAACTTATTTTCATACATGGTGAATTAATAAGGATTTGTGAACATAACTTAAATCTATTTGAGAGTTTCGATGTAGGCAATAATTCCCCCCAAAAAGGTGTGATGAGCCTGACCTCACATCCTCTCGACCAGTGAAAATTTTTAGGCTTCTTCGGTCCACAAATAATGATCACCTACCTTAGGAAGGTAGGACTAAATGGATATAGAATCACTGGATGTTTTCAGTTCTATGAATAAACCCATTAGAACCTGATAGGAAATTTTGATCCTTAAAAAAACAATGTCATCCCCATTTCAAGAAGAAACATTTGTCTCAGATTTAGATCACAATGCGTGAAGATGTACTTGAGACTGTTGTGGTTAGTGAAAACGAGAAAATGCTCCCCCAGAAGAAAATGTCTCCAAAAACGTAAGACATGAACAACTGTAGCCAACTCAGTATCGTTCGTCGGGTAGTTATTTTCATGTGGCCTCAACTACCGAGACCTGTATGCAATGAATCCATCTCCCTACATAAGACCATATCCTAGACCAATACATGAAGCATCACAATATAGAATATATCTCTTGCTTGGATATAGCAAGACTAGTATTGGTGTTGAATACAACCTCCCCTTCAGGTCCTCAAAGGCTGACTCGTAAGAATCTGCCCACAAGAACTTTACACCCTTCTTAGTCAAACTCATCGGTGGTGTTGCTATGCATGAAATGTATGGTATGAATCATCTGTAGTATCATGAGAACCCTAGAAAACTCTGCACCTCAAGGAAGTTCTTCAGCTGCTCCCAGGAGACTACTTCTCTCACTTTCATTGGGTCTACTGACACTCCTGTCTCTGAGATGTCATGACCCAAGAAGTGAATCTGATCCGTCCAAAAGTGACATTTAGTGAACTTAGCATATAACAGATGCTCTCTTAGTGTACCGAAAACGATCTCAAGATGGGTAGAATTGTCATTCCATGTTTGAGAGTACACCAAGATATCTTCCACAAAGACCACCATGAAAGAATCTAAGTATAGAAAGAAAAGTCAGTTCATCAGTGCCATGAAACCTGCAGGCACATTCATGAGACCGAACAAAATAACCATATATTTGTATAGACCATACTTGCTAAAGAAGGACGTGAGAGGTATATCAGATGGTATAACGGGAAACTGATGATAATCGAACCTCAAGTCAATCTTCCAGAACACCTAGGCTCTTCAAAGCTGATCAATGAGATCATAAATCCTTGGTAAAGGATATCGGTTCTTAATCATCAACTTGTTCAACTTATGATAATCCATTCAATGACTGAGGGTTCCGTCAGCCATTTTCGCAAACAGGACAAGAGAACTTCAAGGAGAAGTACTAGTTTAGATTAAACCATTTTCCTGTAAGTCCACCAAATTCTTCTTGATCTCAGGCAACTCTAGTGTAGCCATCCTATTAGGAGGAACAGAAACCTGTTCCGTTCTTGGAACAAGATCAACAGAAAATTCTACCTCACGCTCTGGAGGTAAACCTAAAATGTCTCCTCGAAATAAATCTATGAATCAATCCACCACTAGAGGAAAGTCTAACTGAGAAGTCCCCCAATCATCCAGATATAAACAAACAATCTAGGTTGTAACTCCTATTAACCCATGATGATATGGATCCGCTCTGCTCGCCTGGACAGCCCACTCAGCCTTATGAAGAAACGATACACCCTATGGTGATATGAAACTCACCATGTGGTAATTACAGTTGATGAATTCCTAGAAGGGAACTACCTAGTCCATTATGAGGATGACATCATAGCCTGTCATCTCTAGGACATATAGGTCCCATAAAAAATGACACCCAACAACCACTAGAGGGCACTCCTGACAGTAATGTACAATCAACAATCTAGTCCCCAATGGAGTGTCTAGTGTCAAGATATCCACAAAAGAAAAGATGAAGAGACCAAGCCTCTTCAAAACCAAAAAAATATAAAGATATGAGAAGCCCCTATATAAAAAATAGAAGAAGCTAAAACTGAGGCAACTAAGACTGTACCTTGAACTGTAGATGGTCCGGGATTCTGCCTCTACTGGGTCTACTCCACTACAAAGGTCTGGCCTTCTCCATGGCCATGTGACCCTATTTGACCACTCTGAGATAATCCACCATACTGTTGTCGAAAGACCGGTGACTGACCACCATGGTCACGACATCCACCTCAGCCTGAATGGCCATAATAACTGCATTTTCCTGACTGGTGAGAAACTACTTGTGTTACTCCCAAATGAGTAGTCATAGAAGAATCCATGTCACCAGCTGCTGGTGAGAAGTTCTGATAGAAGTGCTGAAGGTGACCCAACATGCCGCATGATCGGAACTCCACTGAGTCCCTCGAGAAGTGTGGCATCGTATGCCCACTCATCCCACACTGGTAGCACACAACCTGGCTACCAGAAGAAGTGTCTCACCTCATTGGATAACCATGTGAAGACTCCCTACGGAACATCCTACTGTCAGTAAGAGGGGTGATAACTCTAGATGTCGAGCTGCCCTGGCTCACAACTCCATAATCCCTCAGATTGCACTCTGTCAATAGTGCCTAGTTGATGATAAATGTGACAGAATTCAACAAGATAATGATCACTTGTGCTTGGATGACATTCCTCAAACCATCCTAGAACTTCCTGTCCATGAATAACTGATTATCTTCTGAAATAGGTGTGAATCACTACAGCTAGGTAAAGCGGGAGGAATAATCCATAACAGAAAGAGTACCCTACTACAGACTCATAAAATCTTGGGCTCGATTGGAACTCATTGTCTCTATATATAATTAGATATAGAAGATGCGTTGAAACTCATCCCACGCTATAACCTTATAGAATCCCTCCTGTGAGATCACATCCCACAACCTCTTGGAGGAGTCCTGAAGCATATAAGTAGCAAGCTTGACCCTCCTCTATGGAGGAATCCCTAGATTCTCAATGATCACAAGCATGGCTTCTAGCCATGACTCTACAGACTTGGGTCCTCCATCCCCTGAAAAAGTGGGAGGATGATACTATTGGAAGACCTGCATCAAATCATCCATTAACGGGGTAGGAGCTGGTTCCCCCTAAAAGGTCGGCATCATCCTCATAAAGCCTTACCTAAACTGTGTATCAGCCCATTTGTACAAAAGCTGGTGCCAAGGCTAGCACAACTGGAGGATCTGCTGGCAGTCCCTGATCAACCATGTCCAGTATCTGATCACTGCCTGGAGACTGGCATACAACCAGAGGATATCTCTGTGGCATGACTCTGCAAGGTCAAGCGCACACCGTAAAACGAGATTATCAAGGATTGAAAACTAGAATCATAATAAGGGAATAATATGTAGAAATAATTCACGTGTTAAAAAACATTACTACACGGCGTTTACAATTCCTACATGGAGTGTTCCCTTATGTAATCCACATGGGAATGTACTCCTACCAAAACTGCTCATGTAACACCCAAACCACACAGCGCGTTCTCCTAACACACGAAATGTACTTGAATCATATTTCTATGCCCGAGTCCTTCTACACGGCTACGCCACATGAATCTCTTAAGACAAGACAACACATCGTGTTCACAGTAGACGCGACGTGTACTAGACAAGCTTCACCTGGCCTATGTTGTTAGAGACACGGCCTAGCACACAGATCACACTACACGAAGTGTTAAAGGTGGACACGACGTGTTTGTGTAAAGATAACACTGACATGTGTTGATGATTACATGGCTAGCAACATGGATTACACTAAAAAACATGTTCCAGAAGGGAAGGGAGTGACCGAGATGGAATTACACCAACCCGTGTTGTTCGTGACACGACCGAGTACCTAGGTCAGACTACACGGTGTGTTCATCAGGTACACGGTGTGTTCCTATGAGAAAATCCTTATCTCATGTCTCTTCCCACATGTCTTATGACATGGTTAGAGACTACACATCATGTACATAAGGTACATGGCGTGTACTTAAGAAAAATTGTTTCTTCATGAATATAAGAACACATGGTGTGTAGTCAAAACTACATGGCATGTATTCTGGGTTTTTTCAGACAATTAGCCTCAAAAACTTCTCTGAAACCCTGAAAACACTAAAACGAACATTGAATGGGGCAATTTATGATCTGTGAGTGCCCATACACCCCAAAAATCAAATCATGGCATCATAAACATGTTATAAAAAGGTAAACAAGTCAATGATCCACACAATTTAGATTAGTTAGGGCCCATAAAACCTCATGAACCAAAGTTTAGTGTTCATTTAGACAAAATTTACAAAAAAAATACCCTATCAAACATTAGTTATTTTTGTCAAGGAATCTTTCACAATAACATTCATATTCTACACAACATCTATCACATCAAAATGCAATAACTAATACATCCTAAATGGCATGGAAGAAATTGATAGCATGTGATTTCTAACAAGTGCCTACCTGATACATGATATGGAATAGCCTCATCACATCGTGTTGTGACAAAAATAGAACATCAATAACATAAATAATAACCAGCACAAAACATGTGAGTCACTTAACGATGAAAATCAAGGCAACCATAAACTTGAAAAAAAAGTAAATTGCATTAATGAGGTAGATTGGTTTTTCCCTAAACACGGGTTTGCTACTCCTGAGCACATCTTATTACAAAGTACCTATTTTTTCTTATCCTGAACTATAGGCTCCAAATAGTATGTCAGGAGAAAATAATTCACTCTGATACAACTTTGTAACGTCCTAGTTCCGGAAGCCACCAAGAGGTCCCGCGTACCCGGTTGGTCACATGGCCGCAAGCACATTTCCTTGAATGCCAGAGGATGCCGAATAGTAGCAATGGCCTTGACTGTGATAGTGGGGAAACTATGCCCTCAATGGAAGAGTACACAACAGAAGTAAACAAATACATACAATAGTGGAAGTACTAATAATTTCATACCAAAATAAAGATCATAAAACTGATAGAAATAACTAGAGAACATATATATATGTATAAAATGATGCATGATACATATGTCTAGGAATGTAGTGAAACAAAGCACAATGCTGAAATACAGTACTAAACCAAGTACAAAATAAAAACAATAATCATCTCTATAGCATCGCAAGCCTATGCATAGTCTCGTGCTCTCCAGATCCGCTACATTTCATGTACATGAAGTAGAAGGGCACTTGACCTTGTCTATAACTGAAACAATATAATCTATTTGGGCTTAAAAGCATAGACCAAACAAGGTGTGAGACTAATCCAAATAGGTAATTACCATAGTAACCATGCCAAACAGTCAAAGAGTATATGGCAGGTAAATGTATAGGAAATAGTAAAGAGGAGAGTACTCAATAATAGAAAATCCACAGTTTCAACATCAACCAACAACTAAACAAAAAGATAGACACAACTGGTAACCCTCTAAGAATCACCCCCAGTCTAACCCCTCTGGTCCTACCTAACAGGTACTAGCAACCCTCTAGGCAGTACACTTTGTTTATCCCCTCTATTTTAGCTTAAGCATAGACTCTCTAAGGAAGCACTCTTCGTCAATTCCACCTGTAGTCTCGTATCATAACAAAAGGCACTCTAGGGGAGCAATTATGTCACATTCCCTATGTGGCCCACGTCGAGGAACCATATACACTCTGAGAAATCCCTCAATGTCAATTCTCACTATTGTCTATAAACTAGGTTCACACGGCCCTGAGTAAGTCAAGCAAGTTTAGCAGCACATATCAGCCAAGGTAAACCTCAAGAACTACATGGATAGCATTCTACAACATAACAACATAATAGAACAACAGTCACACAATCCTATATGACTAGTAATGGGAATTTAAATAGCCACCTATTAGGAAAACTAGACAAAAAGGTCAAAACATTCAAAAAACGCTTGAGCATCATAGCCAAAACACAAAAATTCTCGCTATTCAAAATCAATTATCATCAACTCAAGCATACAAGCATAAAAAATAAAAAATAGTTATAAAACGGTAAACACGCAATACCCCGTTCGTGGTTATTGGGCAATTGTACACAGAAAACTCAATCACTTTCCACAAAAAGGCACAAACCACCTACCTCGGTGTTAGGAGATTGATATAAGTGAACCTTGAACCATAATTCTCCTTAGAACGTCAATGATATACAACAATGAATAAAACATTCAACCCACGATATCAAAATAGAGAGAAGAAATCAAAATATGGTGCTCTATGACAAGAGAGAACTCACCGATGTGATTCCAACACAACAGACATTGTTCGATTCAGAGGACAGATACATGCTTGGGGGTTCGTCTAATATCCACAGCCAGACAGAGCTCTCGGTCGAAAAAGACCTAAAACAGGAGTGTTTTGGCGATTAGATGTGACCCCAGTGCGTTTAATGAAAAAAATGAAAATTCACGACATGTACTTTTGAAGTACACAGATTGTACTCTCTATTTCCATACACCGCTTTAAGCAGCACCCATGTCACTGCCACACGGTCATGTATATAGATACTACATGGCCAGAACATGGCCATCCGTGGAAAGGTAGTACACGGCGTGTACTCATAATATACACGTCATGAACATAAAAAATTTCCAGAAATTTCTCTTTTTCCGAAAATGACCAGAAAAGGAAAACATACCTAAAAAAAGATCTGGGTTCTTACAACTATTGATTTGTAGTGTGGTTATGACATATGATTATATTGATTGAAATCACCATCATATACATTGTGTTTCATGATACACATAAATATATTCATTCCAACAGTATTGAATGGATGCTAGAAAGAGATAATGGAAATATTATAAATCATGTAATTTTAGAATCAAAGGTTGATAATAATTATTTTGGATTAGAATAAACACAACCTTCAAGAACCTTTTGTATCATAGATGAAATGTTCCTCCATTATAGTATTCGTTATTGTTATTATATATATTAGTTGAAAGATCCATATTGGTTGAGTTATATGCTAGTAAATTTTTTTCCCAACATTGTATTGAAACTCCTTAATGTCTAAACCAACCTCTACATAAGAATAGAAATGAATTTGTATATCCATAAAAAATATTCAAATAGAACATAATGGTTTTATTTTAGTACTAAAATTAACTATGATGTATATAAGAACATTTTTTTGTGAAGGAAAGTCCTCATGAAGGTCAATTACTCAAGTTACATAGTGTTTGAAACTCTCCAATGTGAAGTCATGTAGATCAATTTCCCATGTGGCCTTGATTATATCACTAGACAAAATTTCCTCCCATAGGTAACTCACCCACATGAAATCATATAGGTAACTTTCCCAAGTGAGCTCACATAGGTCACTTTCCTATGTGGGTTCATGTAGGTCACATGCATGAGTGACATGGTCGATGAATAACATGATGGAAACATTATGGAATGAACATATTCAAGTGAATAATTACCAGTAGTTATCATATTGAGATTCATGAAAGAATTGTGTGAAGATAATAATGGTTGAGATAAATAGTTCAAAAAATAAATGAGGGGTGGGGGAAGACCACCAGCGAGAGACCCTATTTATATGTGGGGAAATTTTAAATGGAATATAAGAACTATATACATGCACCTATAGATGGTATGATATAAATTCATTATAAATGTTTATAAAATATGTGCATGATCATAAATGTTCTTGAATGTTCACAAAATATCCATAAAATTTCCCATTTTCATGAGATACCAAAGTAATGTCTCTTATACACTAAAAATAATTTCTATGAACACATGGTTGACATGGCACAATGAATCCATAAACACCCACATTTCACCTTAACATAATAATATAGACTATTCTAATAATTTAATGAAATACTAAGGCAATGTGAATCTAATAATACTCCCTTAATTATATGATGATAACAAAAATTTATAGGAAAATAGATTTTGAATATGTGGAAGGGAAATACATGAATGGTGAACAAAAACCACTATCTTAAAACCCAATGTTTCCACCCATGTGGATATCAGTTGATATACATTTGGGACCTATAACTCAAGAAACAATGAGGAATATAGGTTAATTTTGTCACTATGTACCCAGTTCATGACCTACCTACATGAGAAAAAAGCATGAATGACTTTGGTGACATCCTACTCCACACAATGTCCCAATGAATCCAAAAAATATGACCATGGGTCACCCTATATATAATGATAAGAAGATAAAGATAAATCTTGAATCTCTACTCAACCAAGACCTTAAAACCCTAACGTAGGGTTCTGTTCATACAAAATAAGAGGGAATTTGCAAGAATATAGGGATTAGTGTTTCTGAAAGGCCTTAATGAATACATTAGGATAAAACCACATATTCTATAAAAACTAGAGATATTAGACCCCCTTGGTCTCAATACATGAGTTCCACACTAATAATACCACTTGAAGAGACCCTTGGAGATCAGAGTAAAGCCCCCCAGTGTGAGTTCATTGGGTGTTATTCAATCCTAAAATCATCTCATGTTCTCTAAAATTGAATATGGATGATGTACCTTAATGTACACACAACTAACTCCGTAATGTGGTACCTCTTAGCCCTTCGAGTTATCCCCTAGTGAAGAAACCTATATTCTTTATTTAATTTCCTCAATTACAGGGAACCCATTACATTAGCAATACCAACCTGTGGTGGATGAATTTAAACCTCTACCATTACCTAAAAAATGTATGGTAAATGTAAATGAGAATGTGGTCTGTCCAATAAATCTTGCATTCCCTTGGTATCAGAAGCCACACATTTTTCATAACCTAGAGGAATCTCTCATTGATTATTATCAATCATGGTTTATCATGGAAGTTATTACCTAAACCCAAGGGGAAGTTTCAGCTACCCTCACATTTTTGATAGAGAGGGGAACCACTCTCCTTTCACATATTTTTATTCTAGTGTAGTATGTTTTTCACCTTCTCACTGAAACTGGGAACTCAGAATCCCTCCATGACTAATCCTATAGTATTTTTTTAGGGAATCTCCCCTTTCAAAAAATCACCCTCATAAACCATTATATGAAAGATATTGTGGGAACTAATATGTCTTCCAAATCATTTTATTTTCACATATACTATGACTCATATGAGATTATAGTTTATTGTTGACCATATCACTAACATAATAAAATATCCTAAAGTGGACATCTATATCAATTTAATCCCCAACCATTTTATCATACCTTTAGAGTTGAATATTCCTAATTATACCACCAATTCAATTCCCTTTTAGGTGAAAGCCGAAATAATTACAAACTAAAAAGTTTTCAATAGTTAGACTCATGGGATAAGTTGGAATCACTTCCAAGGATCAAACCCAACACCTTTAATATATCATTATCCATACAAGGCCATATTCCCAATATGCTCATGCCCCCTCCAGGGAGGTTATTTTCCATAGATGTATTTCTTAATTAATTCCCATCCTCCAAAATTAATGGTACAGTTCATCTGATTATTTTGATATATTTCCAACCAGATCATCAATTATGATAATTTCTTGTGCAATTCTCGTACAATCCATTTATAACAATATTCATCCAATACTTCTTCATGACATTACACTAAAATTCATGTTATGGTTGATGTAACATGAATATAAATGGTTAGGCATATCCCCCTAATAGGTTCCAAATGATGTGTATTCTGATTCAATTTGTAAAAATATATAAGACTCCCCATTCATGGGATTCATATAGACGCCAAATTACAAACCACCTCCTAGTTTGGAAATAATCATTAGAGCGAAAAACATGATTATTTAAACAATGATACACTAAATAAAGAAATATTTTGTATAAAATGAAACACGATGGTGATCCTTATATATATAAATGTGAATATCATGTTGATAACATTAGATACATACATATAGTCCCATTTACTGAAAATTTTAGATATATATATATATATATATATATATATATATGGTGTCATGGGAATGTATATGTAGTTCATTTGAAATGTTAGGGGTAATTTTTTTTATTTTACGGATTATAATAGATTCATTAATATGGAATTAAAATATGCGGGAGTCTTTTAGTGCACACAAATTCTCCCCGAAATTTGAGTGATGGTCCCAACCTACATTTATTTTGACCAATGTGAGTCCGTAAGCACCATTGATGAAATAAAGAGTTACCTCAAGCCTTCAAAAATAAATGCTAATTCATAGTTATGAGATAAAATTGTATTTTATGTATAAAAAAGCCCCCCTATGATACCATCTAATGAAGGATGAAAAAATAATGTGATGGCCTAACATGAATAATAGTTTCACCATACCCAAGCATCCAGAACAAGGCATCCAGCCCCATGATGTTCCATCATAAACAATAATAAAACAAGTATAGGATATTAGCTCACATATATTGTGATGAATTATATAATATAATTTTAAAAAACAAATAACAAACAATAAAGGGACCCATGTAGAAAAAATGGGGACCAATATTGTTCAATAAATCCATTTATTATATCATCATTTTTCATTGAATATATACATTTTTGTTTGTAATTCAACTTTCAAAATATCATTCTTACATGATTTAAAAATATATGAAATAGAAAAATATAATAATTTATTATGGTTAATAAGTGTTTGAATATGAAATAACATCATGTATGTATCTAATAGTAAGTCACTTAGTTTTACAAGGGAAAAACATAATTTTATCACCTATTATGGTAGGTCTGTCAAAAATTTAAATTACAATCGAGGATCTAAGAGGGTATAACTCTATATTGGAGTCAAATGTTATAATTCAATTTATCAAATTTCACTAATTAAAAATGAGGAAATAAACCATAATTTTACATACATTATTTAGTTTTTTATTTTTGTTATAAGGACTAATTTCTCTAAATTGAAATGAAATGAAAGTGAAAATTCCATAAAAAATATAAGTCTAGTTTCAAGGACATAGAGATGAAATATAGATCATAGGTATTGAAATATAATTTTTAGATTAATAAATTAATTAATATCATGAATAATAGATGGAGTAACTAGAACCAAAACCAGAATCATAGTTGTAAGACATTAATATATAAATATTTTGGAAAGAACATGAGGAAATTGAGAAATTGTTTCCTAAAAAATTAATATCTCATTCCCACATTTATCTCTATATAGATGTTATTTATGAGAAAAAATCATTTTGAATAACATTTGGAGGATTAATAAAATTGAAAGAAACATATTACATTATTATATATGGAAACATGAAAACAGACTATCCCATCCGAAAAGGAGACAAATCAAGAGTAGTCTTTATTTATATAAATATATGGAGGCAGAAACCACCTCAAAGAAGAAATTTGAAGAGATTATTGAGGCGGATTATTACCTAATATAATTTAGTGATACTCATCTCAAAGTGGAATTAATCAATGAATAAGGACTAGAGGATGAACTATCGTAGGGAGTCATATAACATCCTACAACCATTGACAGCTATTTGGCACCTAGAATGTCTATTTATGATATACATCACTGGTTTCTCCCCATAATATAGAGGCTATTAACTATAAAAATTGGTCTAATTTTGTTTTGTTTGGTGACTATACCCACTAATCTGAGTTAAATAGTAGTATAAATAAAGGAAATTATTTACATCCAGAAAAATAAATAAATGAAATGACATCAAAAAATGTTTTGAAAAAGAACTACCATAAATTATTCTATTTGTAATGAATTTTATATTGACAGTTCATGGATTAGTAAAATCAAATAACATATAAGTACAAGAAAACAAAATAAAATATAAAATGAATTCAGGAAAACTATAGAATGGTCTTATGTCCAATCCCAGTCAAGTCATACCTAATGAATCATAATATTCCATCTCATAAAGTATCAATTGTTTCTGAAAAAATATCATAGAACTAAAATCATATTTTCATATAATGATGTTCCATGGAGGACCTAAAAATGTTATAGTAAAACTCAGTATTCCACTCTTGATGATATCACTATATGAATCCAAATTGAACAAAATATCATAATGTAGACCTTTGAATAAATTTTTAAAAATTTGACTATAATATAGAGTAATAAAAAAATTGATTCTAAAGTATCAAAAATAAATATTATGATAGTTATAACATTTTTTATCATTAGTTCCATAACTCTAATCGACTATACATTATATAGGAAATGTTATGTTTTCTATTAGCATGTTTATTAGACTATACCTCCCATAAAAACAGGTATAATAGGTATATTTGAATTAGATACATAGACCACACATACTTGTTTTTTCACAAACAACAGAATATTAAAAATATAAAAATGGGTCTCCCATATGATATCTTTCTCATCCATGTCACAGAAATTCCCCTAAATTATTCTCCATATATTACCAAAACCCACTCCTAAGGGAAATTTCAAATAATGAAACAAAACATCCCTTGTGGTTGTTTTCATAACTTTTTTAAAATAAGACATAAAAAATTGAATTTTCATTCATTTTTTATATCATTACACAAAACATTTAGGATTTTCATTAATATACAAATTCATGATAATTAGTTAGGGACATGCAATTTTAAATTTTTTACAAAAATTAACAAAAATACATTAATGTCGTATTCCACATAACAGTAAATAATTTTAAGACATGTGAATAAATTTAAAACCCACCAAACCCATGATAATTTTCACTTCTGTTAAATAATTGTAAAACATAGTAACTAATTACAGACATTAGATAAAATGAAAAACTCCACTTTATACAAAAAATTACATTATTACCAATCCATAAACTTTTATCTTTATATGAAAATTACAAATAACATTGAATATCTATTTACGATCATCAATGAATTTGAAATTCAAATTCACATTCATTGATCAAAAAAGTTTAACCAATAAACTATTTGGAACTCCCTTTCACAACTCATGAATCCTAGGATATTCTAAATAAACTTTTCGCATATCTATAGGACATATAAATTTAAAATATCCACATTCATATTCAATTTAAAATAACTGGAATTCACATGGATTAACAATATTTCATATTCTAACCAAAAATTAATTATTAGATTAAATATGACTGGGCACAATTCAATTATTTCAATTTAATGTATTCAATAACATGAGAAAACATGAATGATTCACCTTAAATGAAATATATAACAACATAAATGTATATTACATAAGTCTAGAGACCACCCAAAATAACCATTGATGAGTGTTCACATTCTATATGGGCCTCATGTTCATCATACTTAATTTAATTATTAAAAAGCACACAAATTCACTGAAAATAAGGAAATTTACATTAAAATTATGAGAGACCACATAGAAGAAAAATAACAAAATAATAGGCTCTTGTAGTATATTATAAATTCCATAGAGTCTAAAATTCATCTAGAGGAAGGAATGATTGACCAACTATTGAGGATATACACTATTATGTGTGATGAAAAGGGAGGTGCAAAGGAGGATCTAATAAGGAACATGGGATGGGGATAATTCTGAATGATTGGTGTAAATCTTACAATTTGTATTTTATAATAGTACACATAAAAAATATAATGTGTTCCCATGATAGCCTTTTGAACCCGTGACATATACGCTTATACTATTCAAGGATATTATATAATAGAAAGATCTCCACCATCTAGTTGGTTGTACTATAGTCATACAGTTCAACCCGATATCCTTTGATCCCCCTCTCTGAATGTCTCTTACTCACATCCAACACAATATCCACATCTATTAAAGTTAGTTAAATGAGGCTTAGTGAAACGTTTACATGACTGTACTTCTAGAAAGGAAAGTTGTTACAATATCACCAGCATACACTAGATCACCATCGAGCTACACTCAAATGTTCAAATTTACTCATATAAAAGTTTACATACAGAATATTTCATACACAATTCTCATAATATTCCATTTAACCTTCAGAGAATTTATAAATTTCTTGTCAAACACCTTATCTATCCTTGGATAATGAAGTTGATCAGTCCAACCAACTCCATAATGACAACCCAACATTAGTGGAATTTAAAATTTCCTACAACCAAAAACAACACATTACCAGAAAAATATTATCATATATACTTAACCATTATATGTAGTTTATTTTATCTTCACAATCCCCGCCAAGACTCTCTATAACAAAAATATTTTCCCCTTATCTACACCATCTCAATACCCCCTACAATCAAACCATCACAGAAATAGTATCTCTGCTAAAATGACTCCCAAATTCTTCTACTGATCATGTTATATGATGATCGATCTGAAATCCGAATTCATTAGTGACTAATAAATCTTATTCATCACACTATCATTAATATACACTCAATAAATTGTGTTATATATAAGATCAAACCATCCTCATACTGTATTCATCTATGTTTCAATGAAAAATTATGAATATCCCCCAAATTTAAAATGATAATCTTAAATGTATCCTAAACAAAAAGTATAAAAACATCACACACTTCTAGTTAGTAAATATAATTGAAATAAAATCTTGATATAATGCTTGAATTAAACCATGTACCATTAGAATCCATGATTTCCTTACCCCATATACCAATTGTCCTGTGGTTATCCTCACTATAATATTTTTTCCCATGACATCAAAACCTAAACCCATTATCTCTAATATATATAATTTAATATGAACTAAAATTTTCATTTCCATGAGTCGTGAAACACAACCTCCAACTCAACAAACCAATTCATTCATAAAACACTACTAAAAACAAACCCAACTCCTCAATATAATATCTAATAATAAATAGGTATTTTAAATTTACAGATTGTTATAATTCTAGGTTTTTTAACATAAAAATATTTATAAATGATCAATATATAAAATTAATATCAAATATGGTATAGATGGTATAATTTTTCAAACCCCACAAGCATCTTCATGTTAAAATTGAAGTCAAATGACAACCCATATGGTAATATTAATTTTCCTCATGAATAATAAAATAAAAATTAATATAACATGGATAAATTATAGTTAATTATTTATAATTAATAAAATGGATGGTAGAGACCAAAACCTATAATAAGTTTAATTAGATAATTTGGGTTTTAAATAAAAATGATTTTAATAATGATTTATAAAGAGGTTAAAAACATACAAAATTATATTGAATCATTTTTTGGAAAACAAATGTATAATACAAATAAAAGTCGATAGATTACATTAAAATCAGTTTTAAACAGTGTCTCAAGGTCATGAAGTTCTAGATTTTAGTTGAAATTAGATTTTATAAAATATGTTTATTAATTCATTTTGGCATTAGATTCATGCCGAGGTGGATCCAATGTTCATGGTATCTGATCCTAAATATGGAAATTCATTTTCTCGTTTTTCATTTAATACAATGTTTCATGAAATTGTTTATGCCTCAATGAAATTTATGAATGAACTCTCCCTGATTGAGATAATGAAAATGACACATTACACGGTGACTAGTTTCATAATTATAATTAACCTTTCAGATTCAAATACAAATGTCCATGAAAAAGGGTAAATAAAATTATTACAAATTTGTTTTATAAACTACAAAAATCAAAATACAGCAGTAGAAAATAAAAATACCGAATATTACATTCCCCCTTTATCTACATAAAATATTCACTAGGGAGATGTTCATCATTATTCTAGTAATGAGTTAATAATATTGGGAAATATAAATTTTATAAATAATAATAAAATGATTGAGAATGTGGTGGGGGACTCTGCTGGAGAACACCTTTTCAACCTAGATATTGGTATACATATCTATCATGTTTGTGGCCTATATTTCCTCTAGTTAAAGTATGACAATGGAATATTTTAATATTAAATGGATTAAATATCAGTCAATAAGTGTTCATGGTTGTCACCTGGGTCATAAAACATGTCATCACCCCATGATATGTAGAATTTGGCCATTTTTTGGACATCCTAAATTCTACACATCATGTAGTGATTACAATAATGTGTTATGTGAATTCATGTAGTTTGTTATGTATGATACATGAATTGAAAATAATTTTGGGAAATCATGGAATGTTTCTTGAATTTTATATCATTAACTTATTGTACCGATTGTCAATAAGTAATGATTACACAACATGTAATGTCACTTTTATGCCATGAATTACTCGTTTCACACCATTTAATCATTTCTATGCCGCATAATCTTTCCATGATAATATAAAAGTGTGGGAAAAACTCTATTTGGTGGATATCATGTTCATTTACACTCATTTTATCATTTACCACAATATATAGCATCTTCAATGATATGAATAAAAAATAATGATTATTGGAATTCATGAACAATAATAGCATCATAATCAGTACATTTTAATATAAAAAATGTATAAAATGATATCACATATCCAATACTACCCCACATGAACTTTTAATTTTCCTGAAGCATAGAATATTGGGATACCCAATTGGGATGGTTACTCAATCATTCTTAAACTCAATGTAAAAAACAATTGATCATATGGTATTTATTAGTGTTAAAAAATCCCATGTAGAAATATTATTATCACCACATATATTAAAAGATTATAAATCAAATATGTATTTTAAATTTACTTATTTGAAATAGCCAAAACAATCGATATTTATTTTCTTTTTTTCCATTTATTATTAATAATTCTATAATTTTTAATTTTCCTCGCTTGAACTTTTCCCTCATTATAAAGGTACGAATGGATAGAGTGTTTAATATAACTCAATAACAATTCAAATAATAGAATATTTTATGGAATGTGGAATTTATATCATTTAAAGATATATCCATTAGAAATAATTTGGTGCTTCTTAATTAGGTTCTAAGCACTCTAAGGTTTTTGGGTTGGTGTGTAAATGATGTAAAATTAAATCTCAAAAAAGAGTTTTAACACTAAATCATAATGCATGATATAAAATGATAATCTCAATAAAAATATCCCTATAAATATTTCCCCACTTTCTTCCTCCCATAAATATCAAATTATTCTTATGAAAAATGTAAAAAAATGACTAAATCATTTTCTTTTCTTCTTCTTTCTTCTTTTTTACGATAATTGTTCTAAAAAAGAGTTTCACTTACACTACCTAAACACATATTTTCAAATTATCAAAAGTATAATAATGGTAATTTTTTATCATCCTAACTTCCCATGCATATATATTCATATTTTTTTTCTTTTTTAAAATTTATTATCCAGATATGTTAATAATGATAAAATAGACTAGAAAAAATATCATTGAATCTCCATAATTCATAATGAATACCCACAATGAAATAGATTTACTATTATACTTCCCTCTATCCATTGGAATATATTTCCCCCAGAGTTAATATTTTAAAAATCATAAAAACAATTTAGAATATGTTATGAATGGATAAGATATGTCTGTAACTTATCACATTTCCTATGAATGTTTTAAATGAATTCAACAAGCTTTAAAATATAAATGTAAGGTGGGTCTATAGAAAAATGATCAATAAAACATGAATCAATCAGATTAAAAGTGATTAAATTCAGCTATATAATTGATAATATAAGAAGATCGTTCTAGAAGAAAACATTCCAAGGATTCATAAGATTTATATTTTCTAAATAATTATAAATATTTCCTCAAAGGATTCATCGAGAATGATATGAATAGTTGCTACTAATTCTCATTGAAATTTTTAATAATAATTAAATAAATTTATCAAAATACTATAAATTCAATTATCAAAAAAGTCTATATAAATTCCATTTAAAATGATTAACATTCTCCCGAAATCTTGAATTTTTTAATCCTAATCCTAATCCTTATCTGTGCTAATTATTTTCTACATAATTTTCCTTCTAATTTATCAAAAATTAAATTTATACTCATGGAATGTTAATTAACATAGAGGATTATTTTTCCTAGATTACTTGATTAAATAAATAATCGAATGCAGTGCATGAAAATAGTTGTTAAAATATATAAATAAATTAAATGTTGGGAATACAATAAATTAATTATAAATTTGAACACTCAATCCCCTTTTAACAATGATTTGAGGTTGGTGTCCTAGGTTCTAACAAATCTTGATCCATGAGGTGTATTAGTTTTGGATAATTATTAGTCCATACAATGAGGGTCGTAAAATAATTAAAATAAAAAAAATAAACATGTTAAATTTTAGTGAATTGTCAATGAGTTCTGAAATATTATCTGTGAGGTCGTGAATTTATAAAATCACAGAGTTTCTTCTATAGAAACTTTTGATTACCATCATTTTCTTGATATTAAATTCTATAGTGTCATCTTAGGTTACAAATTACTGATAATTTGTTACCTAAATAAGGTCTATAAATGGTCATAGTTATGTATTTTCCACATAGGTCAATCATTTTCAGTGTTCTGTAAATGACATGTTTCATCCTTCTGAAGATCATGATTGATATCCTATGGATTGATCCCCCATTTATTTTTGAATAAAAATTATGTATCTAGAATTCCATTTACCATCAATACATGTATACCTTAATCAATTGGGGTAGAATTTATCTCTCATGTGGGGTATGAAATATTATCCTTGAGAATCTCATTCTTATTTTCATTGTTCTCATGTTGAGCATACACTTTTTCAATATCACATATCTTTTGTACCTATTTAATTTCTAAGACACGCTCAAAATTCAGTGTTTTTTTGAATATCCAGTCATTTTACTCTCTCATATCATAGTTCTCAATTGGTTGGTAAATTTTAATATAAAAAATTTCACAACAATATATCAGATAGATTTATCCACATTGGATGTAGGTTTGTGCATTCCCAGTAGTTAAAAAGTATGTACCAAAAATGAGTGGATTTCAATCCCCTTCTATATCCAGAACAATGAACTATATTGGGATGTATATGTTTTTGGTATTGATTATTATATCCCAATAACCCCAAAACATTACATAATTGTTGAGTTTAGTAATTGAATTTCATAAATTATGTGATTGAACACATCTAGTATGAAGCATTTTAATGACATGTCTGAATGATATTGACATTAAAATTTAATTCAAACAAGTATTTTACACTTTTTAATGTCATGTAAGTGTTTTATTGAAAATCACATGTTTGTCACACAAGAAATTTACACCACTGAACACTCTCATGTGAGTGGAATAATGACAATTTTATCATGCTTCTCTTTATTAGATACCATCACCTTCATGAATTTTTTTAGTTCATCATGATTTCAACAACCTTTGTCAATGGGGAATTAATTCGGATTATTTGGAAGTGTTCCATAAATTTATATTCTGGTGCCTTATTATTCTCTTATACTAGTCACTCTAAAATGGAGGTCTTTGTTTGTACTATGGAAGTTCTTATTCAGATATTGTTCGTGTTTATCTTCAATATGCTTTTCTAGTTATCCCACTAGTTTTTTCTTATAAATTATATACTACATCCTTATGTATTATTCACACTTATATGTTGTTCATATATTAGATTTTCAAAAAGTAATGCTTCAGGTAAACTAGGATGTACTCATATGGTTTCTGAACTATGATTTTTCTTCAGTTCATCCATCAGGATGCTCTAGATTCCTATCTTTATAATCAATGGTTTATAAATTCTGCCACTACATCCATTGGTATAACTTAGGTTTTCATGATGAATATACACATTTTTTCCTCCAGTGTATGAATACATCTTATCAGTGTGGGGAATAGTGGTTCTTATTGTTGTTACCCATGTGGCCATTTTTGATATCCTTGTTTATTCTATTATTGCCACCCCTAACCCATAAATTGAATACCCTGGTTTAAATTATCATAATGCGTGCTTCCATATACGTACAATTGGGTTTTTACTACTGACCCATCACTTTATCAATCATCAAGGACATTGATTCCATATGATCTACCATATAGACATTGTTATTGATTGTGTGAATTCATTTTTTTGGAGACCCTGATCCATGTCACAAAATAATTATTTCTTTTTCATTAGTCCATATTGTTATATATATATATATATATTCAGGTTACTACAGTATTAGTGATCCTCCAATTATAGCTTTATGAATAGATCTGTTTCTCAATAAAAAACCCCTTATAAATGTTTTGGTTTAAAATTTACATATCTCTAAAATGATGGGTAAATTTATAATCATTACTTTAATTCATTACCAATCATAGAATAGTGATCTATCCCCAAATTAATAGTGTTTTAGCATGGTTAATTGTATATTAATTGACATAGAAGTTGGGGAAAATTATTTATGAATATTCCTAGATAGATCATCCCATGTAGTAATATAATGTCTAAGAATGATTTGGATCCAATCCAATGATATCTCACATAATGAAAATCAGAAAATAAGGAGTCTTAATGAATCAAATTAATCATTTTGAAAATTTAATGAGTCGAAGAGTTCGAAGAAGATTCCTATATGGTTTTTCATAATATCATTAGGTAGTCCGATGATTTATACAATATTAGAGATTATCTAGATTATTTCAGGATTGATCTAAATGTGGTTTATAGCAATGATAGGCTCTAGGATTTTCGTTTTCAATACTCTATTTTAAAGACACCAATAGTGTACAAGCATTATCAATAGTGGATCTCCTTGTAGAAACAAGACAAGTTGGTTGATTTTAGTACCCTACATAGTCATCGTTATAATATTTCATAGGATTTACTATGGCTTGGAATCAAAGAGCAAAATTAATTTTCATTTTACATGGATTTATTTTCGTTGATTATGATTTAAAATAACATAAACATTTTCATTAAACAATAAATTTAATAATGAAATTTAAAAATATAAATTATATAAAATAAATATACAATAAAACCTAAAAACAAACTTATAATATTCATTATATACAATCGATGTTTTGAAAACCCCAATGTGTGTCGGTTTTTCCATCTAGTATAATAATCATATAATTTTGTTACATTTAGATCAATTATAATTAAATAATTTCCAGGAACATATAAGAATATCAAGACCAAACTCATATACATTGTGAAATTACTTAATTTTTTTTCTTCTGAATGAATTAATTTTTATTAAAATTGTGACAGTGGTGAATTAGAGTCAAATTTGGTTTCTATCAGTCTTGGAAAAACGACTGAAGAAATTAATGTGAGATTGAATGTATTGATTAAAATAAACTTTGAATTTTCTGCCCCGGTTTTTTAGTTACAAGGTTATATTATAGTTGGATTTTAGAAAATATTTTGATTAATCTATGTTTTTTTGGGGCTATGAAATGGTTGAACAAATGGTCATGATAGTCCCTCATGATCATAGAAATCCCCTATTTTTCTTCGTCTACTAATTTACTGTTCTGCAAATTTTATTTTTTCTCATTACAATTTTTAATCCTCATTTCCATGAATGACGCAATGTTCATGAATCAATTTAGGGTTACCAATTGCACAATTATAGTGTTACTTTCATTATAAATTACAAATTCTTGTGGTAAATATATGGGAAAGGTATAGTAAATCCATTAAATAAACTACAATAATTTTAATAAATTAATTAGTAATAAATAAATCTAAAATAACCTTCTTCCTTAATCAACTTAACCCTAGGAAAATGTTGTTTTACCAAACCATCCATGTAATGAAATATTATGAGGTAAGGAAATTACTAAACAAAATAATAATGGAAAACTGTATAGAATTTTGTGGAGAAACTGTGTAGTTTCTCACCCAGTACTTTCGCCACTGGATATCTCTTTTTTTGTAGAAGATTATCCCCCTATTTATAGAAATCCTTGGGGATCAATTAGAATGAAATGTTATTATGTTATTTCAAAAATTATTCATGTGTTATCCATAGGTCATTAAAAAAATTCATCACCACTTGATACATCAAATATGGATGTTTCTGGACCATCCTAATTTTTACATTTCATTTAATGATTACAATGTGTGTAATGTGAGGGCCTCTAGATAGTCATGACATGATATAAAAATTTAATAGCCTTATGGGAAATCATGAAATGTGTCACAACTTGTATTTATTTTCTTGATTAAACCGGTTCACGATGTGTAATGATTATACAAACAATAATGTCTATTTTATGTTCTGAAATCCTTGTTTTACATCAGTTATTTAGTTTTGTGCCCCTAATGTTTTCCATGATCATCAAACATTATTGATAACATTAATTTAATTGGAAATAATGGTATTTTACAATCAGTTTTCTCGTTTTACAGATCATATATTATCCTAAACAATATGAATAACTCCTTAGGTGTATGGGCATATGTTAACAATAAAATAATTAAAATTAGTTTCATGTAATATAATAAAATTATCCAATAATTTTACATATCATTCAAACTCCTCTAATTAATAGAACCTACAATCTCTCAGGTACCTCCACAAATGTATTTTCAATACAAATAATCAAATAACATAATTTCCACAGATCACTTATATCTATTCCAATTCATAACCTGAATAGTTTACATGACCCCTGAAATAATATTCTTGGATGATCTATCAAATGAAAACATCCAACATTGTTTGTGTTCCATCCCACCATAAATCTGAAACAATTTTAAAACCAATAAAACCATTTTGAGAATGATGTCATGGTGTGGGACCATTGTAGCCCCATACCCAATACTGCAGATAGAATTTTCCACAGAAGATAGATATATATGTTATAACAACCCTGCTTTTTATTACACTCTCAATCCTCATTTGTTACATAAAATCCTCACTTGATACAACATAGAAGATCGAGAGGACTAGTTTCATTGGGGCTTAGAAACACTACATAAAATATTAGAACATAAAACAAATAACATCTTTATTGAAAACATCGATTACATGACCACTACATTCCCTCGTACTTAGCATTACATGGGATAACCAGAGGACATGCGTAAGAAAAGGGTGAGCTAGAAAGCCTAGTAAGAGAAGGAACATGGAATAACACGAGGAATACAATAAATTTTATACAATAGGAATATCAATGTTTCACAATGGAAAAATGAACATAAAGTCATGATAAAGCCTGATAATCATATCCTAGAAATGTGGAAACAACACTTAACATGGAATTTGCATGAGCCAAGGCTCATTGCCTATAGGGCATGAGTAAACCCTCATTTCACATGAAGCATGAGTAAAACCTCATTTCACTTGAATAAGAAGGAGTCCACACCCATTTCAAATGATGTATCATGATTCTATAATTCACCCAATGCATTACAACGCTTTCATGGAACACCCAAATAAAACATTTTATTTCATACATATGTGTGCCACATGGATCATGGAATCAATCAAAATCATCAGTTATTCTAAGACTAAGAAATTTGGAATAAATTCATTAAATTACCATACATTTTTTATATGTTTATAATGTTTAATACCCTTGATAGAGGCATTGGTATGGTATTCACTACACAATGATTCTGGGTTGGAAAAACACGGTGCAATTTTGTCACAAATTGGCGTGACATAAGGATTCATGAAAATGGTTGATGAGAGAGAAAAGAGTGTCTCATCATATATACATGAAATGGATAGTAAGGGGTTATTATAGATACATGTCCCAACAAAATTAATGTAATTTTGATGCATAATACATAAGAATTACGTGGATGTAAAATAGGAGAGAGAAATCCATCATGGAATTTCAGCATGGTAACAAGTGTACATTGGAGGATTTAATGAGAGAGAAAGGGGTCTCCCATCATCCTAACATAATTAAGACAGTATGGGGAGGTGTGAAATCATACCCATACATTTTTAATTGAAACAAAAAGGGCATAAAAACTTAAATAAAATTAGATAATAATGATAAAGGAAGAAATCCCTTACTTGGAAGTGTGATCCCAAAGGATTGGAAGAGGCTTCAGGGAGGCTTCATGGTAGGATGGGGCACCTTGGGAGGATTATAGAGAGAGGAGTGAAGGGGTTGGTGGAACTCAAAAGGGTTTTAGTGAAAGGGAAGTTGTAGCATGGGTGGTTTAATATAGGAAAGGAGATAGAATTCTTTATTATTTTGTTTTGAGACACCTCACATTAAACTAATCAATATCAAAAACCAGACCATGGTTTTTGCCCATGGTTTTTTCCAAATGATATTGGAAGACATTATTTTATAAGTCCAATTTCCAAACTTTTTAAAATAATAGGGTTGCATTGGTGGAGGTGAGTCACACTCTCAAGGAAGATAATTTAAAAAGAAAAAATGTTTTATAAGTCATGGAGGGTCAACAAAAGCTTTGTAAAAAAATCAAACAGATATAAAATCACATTATTTTAATGATAAAACATATATTGGACGAAAATAATGTTCATAGTATTTTATTACATCACTACTGTGTCATTATGATGTCATAAAATACATTATATATTTAAATTGTATTTAATTGTTTACCCAAAAAATTGATTGTCTCAGAAAATTATGAAAAATTCACCATGGATAATTTCGACATCCTGATTTCAAAAATAATATTCATTTTATCTAAATAATTTTAAAAATATTTGAATTTTTACTTTCAAAATAAAAACTGACATTTACAGAAAATTACTGGGATTTCGAAAAAATAGTTTTCAATGCTTAATAAAAATTACAATTACATTCATAAAATTGTATGATCATTTATATATAATAAAAAGTAATTTAATAATAATATTTTATTAAAATAATATTTAATTCAAAAATCCATTAATTCATCAAAATATATTTCTATGTTGAATATTAACTAAAAATACTATTATCACATGAAAAAAACTATTTACAAAGTAACAATAATGAAAAGAATGAACATTATTTATAAAAAATAATGTTCATTTTCATAGTTCTAGGGTCTTGTTACAAAAAACCTTTTAACACCCGCATAAGACTGAATGGTATGGTGTGCGATGATGACAGACTCTCGGTGGTAATCTCTATTAACTTCCACTTCTCCTGTAGTCGGTTCCACTGAAGCTTAAAATATTCCAGATCGGCTTTGTCTTGGTCAAGAGAAAAGCCCAATGAAGCCACCTCCTTTCCGACCTCCCGAAAAATGGGATTAAAATGGGTAAAGTCTAATGTATGATGCCATCACTTCCATTGTCCAAGTAAATTGAGTTTGTTAAAGAAAAATATTTATACTATTCATGTGATCCCTGTTCAATGACTATTTTAGAAACGGTCACAATTCATAACGGTATTTGAAATTCTAGAAACATAAAACTCATGAAGTTCACAGTTTATATAACCATAATAATACCTTCAATTAGATCAATAAGAACTCTCATTAATAAAAGTTTCGGTCGTTATAATATTTATCCCTTAAGAAATTTCTCCATCAAAATTTTCTTTTCCCGTACTAAAATAGATGTATGTGACTCTGCATCATTACTTCCTATGATTCCAATGTCACTTCTTCAAACTTGTGGTTTCGCCACAACACCTTGACGAGGGGCATTGTCTTATTTTTTATAACTTTTTCTCTAGAATCTAAGATCGTCACTAGTTTATCCTCGTAAGAAAGATCATCCTCTATCTGTACTACCTCTAAAGAGAGCACATGTGAAGGTTCTAGTATATACTGTCTTAAGAGGGAAACATCAAAGACATCATTTACATTAGCCATGGTAGGTGTAAGGTCTAGTCGATAGGCCACAGCCCCAAAATGATCAGGAATCTTGAAGGTGCCAATGTACCTAATACTTAATATACCTTTCTTTCAATACCTCATTACCTTCTTTCATGGAGATATGGATATAAATAACATGTCTCCAACATTAAACTCATGGTCTCATCAACAGTTATCTGTACAACTCTTCTTTCGACTCTAGGCTTCTATGATATAATGCTGAATGGTTTTCACCTTCTATACTATTTCTTCGACCATTTATGGTCCTAGTAGCGTACACTCATCGAATATATCCCAACATGTGAGTGTTCTTCACCTCTTCCCATACTGGGATTCATAATGTTACATTCAGATGGTCAATTGGAAACTATTATTGTAAGACAATTCAACCAGTGGAAGATGTTGGTCCCACCCTCCTTTGAATTCCGTAGAACACGCTCTCAACATGTCCTAATGTGTATGGATAGTCTGCTCGTATTGGCCATAAATTTTATGATGATAATCCATACTGAAGATCAACTCAGTTTCTAGAGCATTTTGAAGACTCTTCCGAAACATAGAGGTGAATCTTGCATCTCGATTGGATACAATAGATATTGGTACTCCATGCAGCCTTACCACATCCCTGATATATATTTGTGCTAGTTGATCCAATGAGAAATCCTCCAGAATGGAAATGAAGTGTGCAGACTGTGTAAAATGATCCACAAAAACCCAGATCACATTTTTTTCTTTATATTTCTTCGGATGTCCGGTGACAATGTTCTTGATGATGTTCTCTCATTTCCATGCAGGTATGGGCAATGGATACATCATCTCCTTAGACTTCTTCTTCTCTTCCTTCACTTGAAGATACACCAGCCACTTTGATGTATACTTAGCGATCTCCTTCTTCAGAATATCCCACTAATAATGCTCTCATAGATCTCGATACATCTTTGTGTTTCCTAGGCGAATAGAAAAATTTGAACTGTGCACATCAACCAGAAGTTCCTCCAGCTCCAGACTAGATTAAACACATAGTCATTTCCCAAATCTCGCAATTCCTTATTCATTAACATTGAAATCCGAGGAGTTATCTTTTTTATAGATTAAACTCTCTTCTGAATTCCCACATCATCCTTTTGAGCATCCTTTAACCTTTCCAAAAGAGACGGTTGAGAAATCATTTGTGAAAGGATTGATGATGTTACCTTTTTTATAATTCCCATGTCCATCTCCATCAATTCTAAGAATATTAGATCCTTATAAATTCCCATCAATGATAGATTTTCTGGGGCCATTCTATTTAGAGCATCTTCCACCTTGTTCTCTTTCCCTGGGTGGTAATGGATTCGTCAGTCATAGTCATTAATCAACTCTAACCATCTTGGTGGGTGCATTTTAACACTTTATGTGTGAATATATACATGAGGCTTTTGTGGTCTATTTATATTTTATACTTCTCCCCAAAGAGATAATGTATCCAAATATTTAAAGCGAAGATCACCGTAGCCAGCTCCAAATCATGTGTTGGATAATTCTGCTCATTAACATCCAATTGCCTTGAAGCATAGGCAATGACTTTGTCATTTTTCATCAACACACAACCCAGACCCTTCATCAAAGCATCGCTGAATACCACAAAAAGTTCTCCACTTGTGGGTAAAGTGAGCATGAACATAGTGATATGCCTCATTTTTAACTCCTTGATTCATTCTTCACATTCAAAAATCCAATTAAAAATTTACTCCCTTCCGAGGATACTTGGTAAGAGGGTTGGATAATTGTGACAAATTTATAACAAATCGTTGATAATATATATTTAATCCCAAGAAGATATGGATATCTGTTACCAATGTGGGCCTCATCCATCCCACAACTGCATCTGTTTTGGAGGGATCCATTGATATCCTATTTCTTGTGATGATATGGCCCAAGAATGAGACCTCCTTCATCCAGAACTCACACTTGTTTTAATTTTCATAGAGATTATCCCTCCCCAAGGTCTCTAGTATAGTTCATAGATTCTCCTCATTATCTTCCTTGGTTTTAATGCATATCAAAATTTCATCTATAATTACAACAATAAATTTGTCGAGGTAATCCCTAAAGAATCTATAAAACATGTCCATGATTATTTCTGGAACATTAGTGAGTCTAAAAGGCATTATTATGAATTCATAGTGCTTGTGTCTTGTACAAAAATCCGCCTTGGGGATATCTTCCTTCTTCACCCTTACTTGATAATATTCTGACTGAAAATCCACCTTCGTGAAGTATTGTGCTCCATGAAGCTGATTGATCAAGTCATCAATTAGTGGGAGATGATACATGTTCTTTATCTTGAATTTCTTAAGCTCACGATAATCAATGAAAGGGCGCATTGACCCATCCTTCTTCTTGAAGAAGAGGATTTGTACACCCCATGGTGAAGAAAATGGGCATATAAACCCTTTATCCAGATTCTCCAGTAGTTGTTTCTTCAGCTCCCCATGCTCCACAAAATCCATTCTATAAGGATTCGTGGATATTGGAAACACCCTAGGTATAAGATCATTTGATAATTCAATAGCCCTTGTAAGAGGAAGATCAAGAAATTCCTTGGGAAACACTTCAGCAAATTCCCTCTCAATAGTAATTTCTTCAAGGATGTTTGCCTCCTTAGACCCAATCATATGAGCCATATATTCTTTCTCATAGGGAAATAATATCAATTCTTGAGATGATGGAGCTAAAGAAGATTCATCTTCTTCCTTGAACTTGTATAGAATTGGTGGTCGATTCTCTATATGTAGAGTGATTTTCCTCTTACAAATATTTATGTTGGCTCTATATAAGGAAAGCAAATCCATGCCAAGAATTGAATAAAATTCCATCATAAAGAGTATGACAAGGTTTATTAGGAAATTCAATCCACAGATTATGATAGGGGAGGAGTTATATTAATGGGATGAAATGATTTCCCCATTTGGTGTACTCACCGACATATTTACTTCAATGATTTTTGGTGGTGCTGAGATTGTCCTAATAAACTTTTGGAATATAATAGAATGCATTGAACCAGAATCAAAAAATAAATTCTCTATTCTTGAACGAATAACCAGTGTACCTGTCACCACATTGTATTCAGGGATCACTTCAGTAGTAGTGATGGAAAAAGCTCTCCCTTGGTGCCTTATAGTTTGTTGGTTTCCTCCGAAATTCCTTGTCTTATGGAACTGATTTCCCTGATATCCATGTTCTTTGTAGTTGTAGGAATGAAAAACACTTTGAGGTTCTAATGGAGTGTTCCTCTCATAGGTTACTGCCATGGGTTTTTCTTATCGGAAGTTAAGAGCTAGGTTCCCTTCTCTTCCACAGATAATGCATTTCTTCATCCCCTTCAGGAAATTTCGGGGGTGATTCTTTCCACACCATAGGCAAGTGGGGTGTTGGATTTTCCTAGTACCAATAGATTTTTCCATGGGACCGCCAGCATTGAAATCCACCTTATGATTCTTATCCCCATGGTACCCCTACAATTCTCTTATCTCTATTTCTACTTTGAGGGCACATCGGACAATTTACTCATATCTTTCGAAGTCACGGATCTCCAGCACTTTACATAGGCTATGTTTTAGCCCACCAAATAAGAGTTCAACCATGAATCTGGGGGTAATGAAAAAGCTGGAGGTCTATCATGCTAGCCTTGAGAAGTATGACTCGTACGCTCCGATAGATTCGTCATCTTCTTCCCTGAGGTCAAGGAAGTACCATTCCATCTTATGTCAGAGGGTGCGTGGAAAATATTTTTTGAAAAACACATTCCAAATATCATTCCATTCCAATACCTCGATCTATTCATCAGGTATAGTATTTTTGACGAACATCTACCACTGATCGGCTTCACCTTCCATACGATAAGTAGCCAGAATAACATTCTCTTGTTCGGAACATTGAAGTATGGAAAAGATCTTTTCAATGGAGTTGATCCATTGTTTGGCGATTGAGGGATCAGACGATCCATTAAAAGTAAGAGGCCTTTTTCTCAGGAATCTCTCGATAGTGAATTGTTTTTTCTTGGGGGGGGGGGGGGGGGTTGAACATTCCTCTTGACCCTTGTTTTTATTCAAATCTTGATTTAACTAAGAGTGATTCATGAAAAAGTTCATGATTCCCGCTCCCATCGGATTGGGAATCTCATTTTCACATTCATCACATTGATCTTCAAATTAGTTGTTAGCCTAAGCCCTCATATTACCGGCCATAGGCTGGAATAAAAGGAAATTTTGGGGTAACACATAAAGGGTAATCCAAGGACAAACTGATGAATTATATATAACTTTTATTTCATTAACATATGAATCCATATGCTTCAATATATTCTATCCATGATCTACTTTCTAATATATATTCTTTGGGGCATTTTTTAAATCCATTAATAAGGGTTCCTATTAAGCTTGTGAATTTACCGAAGAATATCCCCCGGGAGTGTTGTAATCAATAGTGCAGCAAAGGCCCATTGTCGTGCACCTATTCCCATTCGAGACTAGCTCAAAGAGGTGTTTTTAGGTTTTACCCCTAGGATACATCTGTTCCAGAGCCACCTCTACCTTCTCGTATCCAAAAAGGGAAGCATTTGTTTGATAAAGCACTTACTCAATACTCACCAATACATAGAGATGTTTTTATTATACTTATTCTTATCTCTAAGACTTCACTAGGGTTTTCTAATACAACTCCCAAAAATAACTAAACCTATCCTCTGATACCAACTATTACAACCCTTCTATTTATTATACACATAAAACTGATTTCTTACATAAAAACATCACTTGATACAACATAGAAGATTGAATGGTTTAGTGAATTTGGGGCTTATAAACATTACATAACATCTTATAACATAAAACAAAAAACATTTTTATTGAAATTTTTTTTACATCAACACTACATTCGCCTGCACTTAGCATTGAATGGGATAACCTGAGGACACGCATAAGAAAAGGTTGAGCTATAATGCCGAGTAAAAGAATATACATGGAATAACATGAGGAATAAAATACATGTTATACAATAATAAAATCAATGGATCACAAGGGGAAAATGAAAATAAAGTCATGATAAATCATGATAATCATAACAAGGAAATGTGGAAACAACACATAACATGGAATTAGAATGAACCAAGTCTCATTTCCCATAGAGCATGATTAAACCCTCATTACACATGAATCATGAGTAAAACCTCATTGTACATGAATTATCATGATTTAACACCCATTAAACATGACATATCGAGATACTAGACTTTACCCAATTCATTGGAGCGATATCAGGGTGCACCTTTATAAAACATTTCATTTCATGCATAAGTGTGTCACATGGATCATGGAATGAATCAACATCATAAATTATTCCATGATTAATTAATGTGGAATAAATACATGAATGTACCCTTCAAATTTTTATAAGTTTATAAAGGTGAATACCCTTGAAAGAGACATGGGTATGGTATTCACTTCACAATGATCTTGGATTGGAAAAACGTGGTGCAATTTCGGCATGATAACGACGTGACATAAGGATTCATAAAAATGGATGATGAGAGACAAAAGGGTATCTCATAATATATAACTGAAATGGATAGTAAGTGGGTCATATAGATACATTTCCCATCAAAAGTAATGTAATTTAGTTTCTTAATACAAAATAATTAATTGGATGTAAAAGAGGAGAGAGAAATCCCTCATGGAATTTCGGCATGGTAACAGGTGTACATGGGAAGATTTAATGATAGAGAAAGGGGTCTCTAATCATTAAAACATAAATAGGACAACATGGGGGAGGTTTGAAATCATACCTCAACATTTTTATTTTAAAAAAAAAGGGCATAACCCCTTGAAAAAAATTAGACAAAAATGAGAAAGGAAGAAATCCCTTACTTGGAAGTGTGATCCCAAAGTCTTGGGAGATGCTTGAGAGAGGCTTCATGGGATCTCAGGGAACCCTGGGAGGATTCTAGAGAGAGGATTGATGGGGCTGGTTGAACTCCAAAGGCATTGAGTGAAGAGGAAGTTGGAGCCTGGGTGGGTTTATATAGGAAAGGATGGGGAATTCATTATTATTTAGGTTCGGGACACCTTATAGTAAACTAATCAATACCTCAAACCATACCATGTATTTTGCCCAAGGTTTTTGCCAAAAGGGAGTGGAAAATAATATTTTATAAGGAAAATGGCCCAAATTCATAAAATAACATTGTTCCTTATGTAACACCCGAGACTTTTATAAGAAATATATAATTTATATGTTATATAAATCATTAAAGGACTCATTCACTACACAAAACACGAGCTTGGCTTTCTTTACATGCAATCACGACCTTCCTCGATAGCTCGCGTCGTACGCAATACCGAGTTTCACTAAACAATGATATGCTATTAAAATATTATTAAAAGTAGCCGTTATGAATAGTAATACCCACTTTTTATTATTTTTTTAATTTTATTTTTCAAAATGGAATTCATTTTGGGATTCGGAATATCAAAATTAGCCTAGGGTGAAATTTTTGGATTTTTCTGACAACTTTCAATTTTTGATGAGTAATGAAAACACTGGGTTACTATTTAAAAACCTACTTTTTATTTAAATAATTATTTATTTTATTTAATTTTATTTAATGTCAAAATTGATTCATAATAACTATATATGTTCAATGAAATTCATTGGAGTCATTTTATAATAATTATTGATATATATAAATTTAATTGAACTTTTCACCGTCTTTTACCCACCTCCTAGGAGAATTTTCAAATTCACACAAAATATAATTTTACCGTTTTTGTGAGTGGAATTTTGAAAATCCAAGAGACACGGTTAATATAAAGGACTAAATTGTGTTTCAATGAGATGAAAATAATTTTTTGTGAATAGTAACTTTTTACTTTTTTTCCACTGTTAAAAGTAAATAGGGTAATTAAGGGTAAAAATGATATTATTATTACCATAACACATGTCCAAATTCTATTGGATAAGTGTAATTAGATCAAAAACAAAATTAAGAATAAAATATGACCATTTAGGCCCTCTTGGATTAGATTTGGACAATTAATATTAATTTATTTAAAGAAGGGTTAAAATATTTAAAATCAACGTTTAATAAGTAAATCACTTTTAATATAGAGTTATAAATAAGATAAATTCAGATATAAATATTAATTAGAAAGCTAAACAGATTTCATACATAATGGTATTTTATTTGTAATTTGTAGACATTAAATAATTTAATTTATTTATTACACAATGATGATGCGGTAACTATATTATTAATGAAATATTGACATAATTGATGTTATAAATACCCAAATATATGTAATTTGAGACTTTTTATGAATTAAAATAATTTTCTATGTTAATATGACATTTTATTATTTATTTAATTAACTTTTTTCTAACTAATCATTCTGTTATGATTTTCAAAAAAATCAATTACCAAATAGTGTCAAAATTGACATAAAATAGTTTTTTAACATAAATATTATATTATTAATTGTTATATTGTTCCTAAAAATCTATGGTTCGGCAAGATGACTTAGATAAGTTTATATATATTAATATTAATCAAATTTCGGTTCTTTTGTCTTGTTATAGTAAGTCTATTAACCTTATAGTGTAAGAGAACAAGAAGACGCGGTAAAAGTTAAATTATCTAACTTAAAGTTAAATCTAAATGATAAGGTTAAAATAGATACCTAAACTTGTCTAAATTCTATTTTATGAGAGGATTTCGACCCATACCCACCTTAGCTTCAAAATAAATAAATTTTGAGATATTTAAAACTGAATATGACTTTATAATAAAATAATATTTTTAGATTTTCCAAAGGTGCCCATCTCCTCCATTATAAAAGGGCACCTCCTCCCTCTCTTCCTCACACCACATTGAGCCTTCATGCTCGGAAAAACCCTAGAAAATTCTCTTTTCCACTTCCCTAGAAACACCCTATGGGTCCTGGTCTTCTTCAAAGACCAATTTTAGTGCCCTAAGAGGAGATATCAAAGAGGCGCTTCAAGGAAGAGGTAATGTCCGTTACTGATTCTTTCAACTTTATTTCTTCTTACAGATATTGTTATTTAGTTGTTTCATTATGAAGTAATAACATCAGTATCCCTCATATAATGATATGTTATTATAATTATGAAACAACCCTATTTCACCATCTATCCGTCCTACAGAAAACGAAATCACCGCGCGTGCGTACGTACGGAATACTGTCTCCACGCCATGGTGTAATCTATTTTCCACCACCACCTTACTTGGATGGGTATAATGGTGTAAATAATTAATATATATGGTTATTGTAAAGTGATATTGATTCTGAAATAGTATACATACAATCTAATACAATTCCATGATCATGGGAATGATATCATCGCTCGTGCGTACGTACGAAATACCATCTCCACGATGTGATGCGACTCGTTATACATGATTTTCATTGCATAATGATTACATAAATGAATTTAGCGAATAAATATGATATATATTACACTAATACCATTCTGGAAATGATGACTTTATAACCTAAAAAGGAGAATAAGAATTTATTCGACCAAACACGCATAAGAACTAAATGTAATAAACACCCGAATAACAAGTAGTGATGAAATAGTACTAATATGAAGCTAAGAATATGACCATATATGATATCATAAAAATAATTATGATTCTAGAATAATTAAATGACATTATTTAAATCATTATACATGAGGTTCAGACACTTACAAAGAAAATCGGACCTAAGGTAAGGAAAAATCTTTTAATCTCATTTTTATCCGAGATTGTTTATACTTCAGAATTTACTAGGGAATATTTATCATTCACATCCATGTTTCCTCAATTTGTAATATTTATATCCTTCTAAAATTGTTTAAATCCAATTTTACCCTTCGGTGACTTTTTTGTAAAAGATATGAAAGGAATCTTTTGTCGTTTATCATAAGAGTTACTTTTTGGACTTTTCTGACATATGTACGAGAATAATGTTTTTTAACTTAAATGGACTGAATGGATTTTTAAAACTTTATTTCCATTAAGCTTCCATTAAATGTTTTCATGTTTATTTTTAATCAGCTTATTATAGTTTAAAATTGTATGACATTTTAATAAAGGAAAAAAAATTTGAAGTAGAAAGGATATTTTCCTCAAGAATGGAGTTCAAGGGTTTTATCAAAATTATTTTACATCTAAGATAATATAGTGTTCTGTTTCAATACCTATTTTTACATTGATTTGATTATGTTATGATGGAATTAATTTTTATAATGTCCTTTTATCTTATATGGATTATGTTATGATGGCATGATGTTTAAGATTCCCATTTTTATTACATGGGTTATGCTATGATGTATGATTTATGATTTTGTGGCACACATAAGAATGGTATCATTATGAGATGGGTGGGACCTATATATCCCTCCAATGCATTGGGTATTGATTTATATCTCATGAGATAGACATGGCTGGAATGGTAGGTTAAACTGGTTCAGTGAAACATGACTGAAACGAGGTGTGAACTCGGTTCATAAATGGACTTTGTCCACTAAGATAGTCTTGGCAATGAGTCTTGACTACTAAGAAATGATTCTCTTTGATTATGTGTGTATGCCAAAAAGTTTCATGTTTTATGTTATGATTATTGGGATTACATTTCACTACTATGATATATCCCATGTTATGAAATTATGATCTCTTTTGCAGGTTAAGATTTCCAAAATGTTATGTTCTTGTGAATATGATGTTATTGATATTTCGTTTGTTTACCCTTACTGAGAATTTCAGCTCACCCTTTTGTATTCTTTCTTTCCCTAGGTCAGGAAAGAAGGTTATTAAGTAGGATATTCCAAAAAGGGACTCTAGATATGATGTAGTAAATTGGAGACAACGTAGATGATTTATGAACCAGTTGCTTATGTTTCCCAGTTTCTAAATACACTATACATATATGGTCCATTCATGGTTTTGTTATATGTTGTAATAAGTATGATTCAATTTTGAAGTATTAATAATGTGTGTAAATTGTGGGTCATTATAGTTGGTATCAGAGGAAAGGTTATAGTCAACCTTTGGAAACTAGTATGTGAAAGCCTTAGTAATAACCCTAAGGATAAGTCTAAGCATAGAACACAATCTTAGTGTTTTAGAAATGGACATGAAGAACCTATGATAAGACCTTAAGTGTAAAATTATATTCTTGATTATGTGTTTTTCCTATTAATATTTGTGTTACTCACACTATTATTCTTGGTTTTAGTCACTGGCTGGAACCTGAAGGAACCGTGTTAATGCGGAATGCAACGGGCAATAAAATGATTGTCCCCCTGAGCAACCAAACGTTATGGGAGCTGGAATGAAAAATTTTGTAGCCATGCTCACACAACTTTATCAAGATATGAATCATTCAGGACTTCCAAATGATCAAAGGAAGGATAAAAATTCTATTGAATCCTTCATGAGGCAGCATCCACCTTCATTCAGCGGGTCTACTGATCCGTTAGTGGATGAACAGTGGATCAGTACCACAAAAAAAATATTTTCAGTTCTTCAATGTTCTGCACATGATAAATTCATCTTAGCAGTATATTGATTGGAAGGTGACGATGATCAATGGTGGAATCTTATTAAGAATACGAGGAAAAGGGATGAAATTGAGTCCATGGAATGGGAAGAGTTAAAGAACTTATTTTTCAATAAGTACTTCCCCCGTATTCAACAAACAATGATGGAGAAGGATTTTCTTGAACTGAAGCAAAAGGATGATGAATCTGTTGGTACCTAAGAAGTAAATTTTACAAGACTTGCAAGGTACGCTTCTGGTATTATTATCCAACCTGATAATAAGATCTTTTGATTATTTAGAGGCTTAAAACCAAGTCTTCGAATGGAATTAGCCATAAGGGACTTCAATAGCGAGGATGAAATCGTTCGATGTGCTCTCAAAGTTGAGATGGAGATTGGAGTAACCCATCAGTCATATGGGTTTGAGAAGAAGAGGAAAATGGAATTCAAAGGAAAATCTAAAGAGCACACTGAAAAGAAGATGAGTTTTCCCTTATGCTCAAAGTGTGGAAAGAAACATGGATGGAGTTGTATTAAAGGGACAAGTAAATGCTTCAAATGTGGAAAGGAAGGTCATCGTGCATTTGAATGCCGCAATTATGGGAAGAAGATGTATATTTATGAGAACAAAGAAAAGGCTACACAAAGTGCACCTCCTACAGTTCAATATTACATGTGCAAGGAAATGGGGCACTATGAAAATCAATTCCCTAATCCAAGGGTTTCTTATGATGATCGACGTCAACAAACTCTTAAGCCTAATGACAAAGTAATGTCACATGCAATTACTATCAGTGATGTGGAGTATGACAACAAAGTTGTGAAAGGTACACTTACCATCCACTCTAAAGTAGAAAATGCATTATTTGATTCTGGATCCACCCACTCATTTATTTCTGAATAATTTTCAAAGGGTATCACCATATTACCTCAATAATTAGATGTTGAGTTAGCTTTGACAACCCCTAATGGAACAACAGTTGCATCAAAAGTTTATAATTCTTCACCGAATGATGTTTGTGGGAAAGTGCTTCCTGCAAATCATGTGATCCTTCCTATAGTGGAATTTTTTGTGATTCTTGGCATGGATTGGCTATCTCTATATGGAGCTCATATCAATTGCCAAATAAGGGAAGTCAAATTTCATATTCCAGATCAATCTATGATCGTCTATTGATTCAAGGATGAACATAACCTTCCAGTGGAAATTTCATCCAACTTATGGGTCTTGATTCCACTAAATGAAAGTTATTTTTCTCAAATGGTTGGTGAGAAACTCACGATTAAGAATATGCCCATTGTACTAGAGTTTGATGTTGTCTTTCTGGAAGAATTTCCGGGTCTTCCACCAAATCGTGAAGTTGAGTTTTCAATAGAACTTGTACCGGGTGCATTGCCTATTTCAATGACACATTATAGAATGGCCCCAATTGAGTTGTAGGAATTGAAGAAGTGACTCTAAGAGAATCTTGATAAAGGATTCATACTCCCTAGTGTGTCACCTTGGGGAGCACCTATTCTATTTGTTAAGAGGAAAGATGGATCAATGAGACTATTCATTGAATATCGAGAACTTAACAAGATCACTATCAAGAACAAATATCCGCTCCCTTGCCTTGATGACTTATTTGGCCAACTACGCGGAGCTCAATACTTTTCCCATATTGATCTTTGTTAAGGGTATAATCAATTAACTATAAAAAGGGAGGATATACCAAATACGGCTTTCTGTACAAGGTATGGACACTATGAATTTATAGTGATTCCATTTGGTCTTACTAATACCCCTGATATCTTCATGGATCTGATGAATAGAGTCTTTAGAGACTATCTTGATAAATTTGTTGTAGTCCTTATAGATGATATTCTTATATATTCAAAGAGAAAGGAAGAACATGATGATCACTTGAGAATTTTATTGAAGACCCTGAGAAAGGAGAAGCATTATGAAAAATTTACCAAGTGTGAATTTTGGCTTAAAAAATTTGCATTTTTGGGTCACATAATCTCAAAATAGTGGATATCTGTGGATCCAGTAAAAACAGAGGTTATCAAATGATGGTCGAGACCAACAACAGTAAATGAGATCTGAAATTTTCTTGGTTTGGCTGGATATTATCGACGTTTTTTGAATTATTTTTCATGATTATCTAATCCACTCAACAAGTTGACTCAGAAAGGAGTTAAGTTTGTTTGGATGGAGGAATGTGAAGAGAATTTCAAGGAGTAAAAAAGAAGGATATCCAGTGCACATGTGCTCACACTGCCTTGTAGTGGGGAAAGGTTTGTGATCTATAGTGATGCATCCAAGAAAGGATTGGGTTGTGTTCTCATGAAAAATGATATGGGGATAGCTTATGCCTCACGATAGTTGAAAATACATGAGAAAAATTACCCTACTCATGATTTATAGTTAGCTGCGGTAATCTTTTCATTGAAGAATTGGAGGCATTATCATTATGGAGAAAGATGTGACATTTATACTGATCATGAAAGTTTAAAGTATATTTTCACAAAAAAGGAGCTGAATATGCACCAAAAATATGGTTGGAGCTGATTAAGAATTACGACAGCTCAATTCATTACCAACCTAGGAAAGCAAACAAGGTGGCAGATGCATTAAGTCGACAAGGCCATGCTAGCTTATCTATGATGAGGATCACAAAAGATCCAATATTTATGGATTTACAAAGGATGGATCTAGGAATTATAATGGGAGGGGAAAATCATATCTTTGTCAAATTAATGTTCAACCATCTATACATGTGAAGATTAAAGAGGCATATAAAGTAGATCTAGAGTTACAAAAGAAGGTGTGAAATGTTCCCGAATTCAACCTTGATTGTGATGGAATAATAAGGTTCAGGAATCAGGTTTGTGTTCCTCCCATCTGAAAATTAATGAAGGAGCTGCTGGATGAGTCTCATAGTTCTTCATTCTTTATTCATCATGGAAGCACATGGACCTGAAAGAGTACTTCTGGTGGGATGGCATGGAAAGAGATGTTACTGAATATGTCTCTCGATGCTTGGTATTTCAGCAAGTTAAAGCTGAGAGACATAATTCTAAGGGGTTGTTACAACCATTACCTGTACCATAATGGAAATGGGAAAACATCACTATGGACTTTGTCACCAGACATCCTAAAACATCCAAAGGAAATAATGCTATATGGGTCATAGTTGATTGTCTTACAAATTCGACACCCTTCATCGCTATTAGAGAGGATTTCTCTCAGGATCAGCTTGCCAGGATATAAGTAAATGAAGTGGTAAGATTTCATGGAGTACCACTTTCTATTATATATAATTGGGATCCGAGGTTTAGCTTAATGTTTTGGCGAAGTCTTCAGCATTCTCTGGATACAGAGTTGAGTTTCAGCACTACTTATTATCCTCATATAGATGGTCAGTCTGAGAGGAAAATTCAAACTCTAGAATATATGTTGAGAGCTTGCTCTATGAATTTTAAAGGTGGATGGGATCAACACCTACCTTTGGTAGAATATTCTTAAAATAATAGCATTCACTCCAGTATTCAGATGGATCCTTATGAATCTCTCTATGGAAAGAAATGCAGGACTCTAACTTGCTGGGATGAAGTTAGGGAAAAAATGCTATTAGGACCTGGTCTTGTTGATGAGATGGCCGAAACGGTCTGATCTATTCAACAACACATAAGATCAGCTCAGAGTCGACAAAAAATCTATGCCGACAACCGAAGAAAAGACCTAGAGTTTGAATTGGGTGATAAAGTGTTCTTACGAATATCGCCTTGGGAGAGAGTAATGAGATTTGGAAAGAAGGGAAAGCTGAGCCCTCAGTATGTTGGTCCTTTTGAAATACTGGATCATGTTGGGAAGGTATCTTACCGATTGTCGCTTCCACCGAATCTCTCCCATGTTCACGACGTGTTCCATGTATCTCTCCTGAGAAAGTACATACTTGATCCTTCACATGTAGTCACCTTAGAGGTTGCACTGCTGGAACAAGATATATCTTATGAAGAACAGTCGATAGAGATTTTCGATAGTAGTGAAAAAGTCCTACGGAACAAGACCACTCTCTTGGTGAATGTTTTATAGAGGAACCACAAATTAGAAGAAGCTACATGGGAGCTTGAGGATATGATGATGGAGAGGTATCCTCATCTGTTTGTTACAAAGTGATGAATTTCGATGGAGAAATTCATTTTAAGGGGGGTAGAATGTAAAACTTGAGACTTTTATGAGGAATTTTTTTTATGTCATATAAATCATAAAAAAAATATTTTACTACACATAACACTATCTTGGCTTGGTTTACACGCAATCACGACCTTCCTCGATAGCTCGTGTCGTACGCAATACCGAGTTTCACTAAACAATGATATGCTATTAAATATTATTAAAACTACCTGTTATGAATAGAAATACCCACTTTTAAAGATTTTGTAAATTTTATTTTTCAAAATGGACTTTATTTTTGGATTTGGAATATCGAAAATAGCCTAGGGTTAAATTTTGGTATTTTTTTGAAAACTTTCAATTTTTATGAATAGTGAAAACACTGGGTTACTATTTAAAAACCGACTTTTTATTTAAATAATTATTTATTTTATTTAAATTTATTTTAGGTAAAAATTGAGACATAATACTTATATAAGTTCAATGCAATTCATTGGAGTAATTTTATAATAATTTTAGACATATAAAAATTTTATTCAACTTTTCACCGTCATTTACCCACCTACTAGGAGAATTTTTAAATACACATAAAACATATTTGTATCGCTTTTATGAGTGGAAATTCCAAAATCCTAGAGAAACAGTTAATATCAAGGACTAAAATGTGGTTCAATGAGATGAAAATAATTTTCTAGTGAATAGTAACTTTTTACTTTTTCTTACCACGGTTAAAAGTAAATAGGATAATTAAAGGTAAAAATGATATTATTATTACCTTAACACATATCCTAATTCTACTAGATAAGATTAATGTGACAAAAAACAACCTTAGGAATAAAATATGACCATTTAGGCCCACTTGGATTAGATTAGGACATTTAATATTAATTTATTTAATGAAGGGAAAAAATAGTTAAAATCAAAGTTTAATAAGTAAATAATTTTTACTATAGGGTTATACATAACATAAATTCGACTATAAATATTCATTAGAAATCTAAAACGATTTCTTATATAATGGTATTTTATTTGTAATTTTTAGACTTTAATTAATTTAATTTATTTATGACACAATGATGATGCAGTAATTATATTATTAGTGAAATATTGACATAATTGATGATATAAATACCCAAATAAATGTAACTTTAGACTTATTATGAATTAAAATAATTTTCTATGTTAATATGACATGTTATACTTTATTTAAGTAACTCTGTTCAAACTAATATTTCTGTTATGATTTTCACAAAAAATAATTACCAAAGAGTGTCAAAATTGACAAAAAATAGTTTTTTAAATCAAAGATTATATTATTAATTGTTATGTTATTCCTAGAAATCTAAGGTTAGGCAAAATGACTTCGATAAGGTTATATATATTAATAATAAACAAGTTGGGGTTCTTTTGGCTTGTTATAGTATGTGTATTAACCTTAAAGTGTAAGAAAACAAGAAGACACGGTAAAAGTTAAATTATCTAACTTAAAGTTAAATCTAAATGATAACGTTAAAATGGATACCTAAACTTTTCTAAATTCTATTGGATGAGAGGATTTCTACCCATCCCGAACTTAGATTTGAAATAAATTAATTTTGAGCTATTAAAAACTGAATATGACTTTATAATAAAATAATATTTTTAGTTTTTCCAAAGATGCCCCTCTCCTCCCTTATAAAAGGGCACCTCTTCCCTCTCTTACTCACACCACATTGAGCATGAAATCTCGGCCAACCCCTGCCAAATTCTCTTCTCCACTTCCCTAGAAACATTCTAGAGGTCCTGGTATTTTTCAAAGACCAATTTTAGTGCCCTAAGAGGGGGTCTCAAAGAGGTGCTTCAAAGACGAGGTAATGTCTGTTACCGATTCTTTCAACTTTATTTCTTCTTCCACTTCTTCTTCATTAGTTTTTCATTATGAAGTAATAAAATCAGTATCAGTAATACACTGATATGTTATTATTAGTATGAAACAACACTATTTCACAATCTATCTGTCCTACGGAAAACAAAATCACCACGCGTGCGTATGTACGGAATACCGTCTCCATGCCGTGGTGTAATCTATTTTCCACCACCACCTTACTTATATGGGTATAATGGTGTAAATAATAACTATATATGATTATTTTAAAGTGATATTGATTTTGAAATATTATACATACACTCAAATACAATTCCATGATCATGGGAATGATGTCATCGCTCGTGCATACGTACGGAATACCGTCTCCACGATATGATGCGACTCGTTCTACATGATTTTCATTGAATAATGATTAAATAAATGAATTGAGTGAATAAATATGATATGTATTACACTAATAACACTCTATAAATGAGGAGTCTATAACCTAAAAAGAAGACTATGAATTTATTCGACAAAACACACATAAGAACAAAAAGAAATAAACACCCGAATAACAAGTAGTAATGAAATATTACTAATAAAAAGCTAAGAATATGACCATATATGATATCATAAAAATAATTATGACTCTGGAATAAGTCAATTACCTTATTTAAATCATTATACTGGAGTTTCAGACACTTACGAAGAAAATCGGACCTAAGGTAAGGAAAAATCTCGCAATCTCATTTTTATCCGAGATTGTTTATACTTCATAATTTATTGGGGAATATTTATCATCCACATCCATGTTTCCACAATATGCAATATTTATATCCTTATACAATTTTTAAAATCTAATTTTACCATTCGGTGAGTTTTTAGTAAATGATATGAATGGAATCTTTTGTCATTTTTCGTACGAGGTAATTTTTGACTTTTCCGACATAAGTACAAGAAGAATGTTTTTTTAACTTATACGGCATGAATGGATTTTTAGAACATTATTTCCATTAATCATTTATTACATGTTTTGAATTTTATTTTTAATTAACTTCTTTTAGTTTAAAAATGTATGACATTTTAATAAGGGAAAAATGTTTTTGATGTAGAAAGAATATTTTCCTCAAGAATTGAGTTCAAGCGTTTTATCAAAATTATTTTCCATCTAAGATAATATAGGGTTCTGTTTCTATACATATTTTTACATTTATTTGATTATGATATGATGGAATTATTTTTTATGATGTCCTATTATCTTATATGGATTATGTTATGATGGCATGATGTTTAAGATTCCCATTTTTATTACATGGGCTATGCTCTGATGTATGATTTATGATTTTGTGGCACACATAAGAATGGTATCATTTTGAGATGGGTGGGATCTATATCTCCCAACAATGCATTGGGTAATGATTTATATCTCATGAGAATGACATGGCTGGAAAGACAGGTTAAACCGGTTCAGTGAAACAGGACTGAAACGAGGAGTGAACTCGGTTCAGAAATGGACTTTGTCCGCTAAGATAGTCTTGGCAATGAGTCTTGACTAATAAGAAATTATTCTCTAAGATTATGTGTGTATGCCACAAAGTTTCATGATTTATGTTATGATTATTGGGATTACTTTTCACTACTATGATTTATCCCATGTTATGAAATTATGATTGCTTTTGCAGGTTATGATTTCCAAAACATTATGTTCTTATGAATATGATGTGATTGATATTTCTTTTATTTACCCTTACTGAGCATTAGAGCTCACCCTTTTGTATGTTTTCTTTCCCCAGGTCAGGAAGAAGGTTATTAAGTAGGATGTGCCAAAAAGGGACTCTAGATATGATGAAATAAATGGGAGATAACATAGATGATTTATGAACTAGTCGTTTATGTTTCTCAGTTTCTAAAGAGACTATACCTATACGGTCCTTTCATGGGTTTTTTATATGTTCTAATAATTATGCTTCAATTTTGAAGTATTAACAATGTATGTAATTTTTGGGTCGTCATAGCTTATGTGGAGGTGAGTCACACTCTCAAGGAAAAAAAATTAAAAAGAGAAAATGTTTTATAAGTCTTGGAGGGTACACAAAAGCATTGTAAAATAAATCAAACAAATCTAAAATCACATAATTTTTATTATAAAACATATATTGGCCAAAAATAATGTTTATAGTATTTTATTACCTCACTATTGGGTCATTATGATGTCATAAAACCAATTATATATTTTAATGGTATTTAATTTTTTACCCAAATATTTGACTGTCTCCAAAAATTATGAAAAAATTCACCATTGTTTAATTTCGACATCCTGATTCCAAAAATAATATTCATCTTATATAAATTATTTTATAAATATTTGAAATTTTTCTTTTAAAATAAAAACCATCATTTACTGAAAATTCATAGGTTTTGACCAAAATATTTTTCAAACCTTAATAAAAATGACAATTGAATTCATAAAATTATATGTTCATTTATATTTAATAAAATGTAATTTAATAATAATATTTTTTAAAAAAAAGTTAATTAATTAAAAAATCAATTAATTCATCAAAATAGATTTCTTAGTTGAATATTAACAAAAAATTCTATCTACTCTTTAAAAAACTATTTACAAAGTAACAATAATTAAATGAATAAACATTATTTATACAAAAATAATGTTGATTTTGATAGTGCTAGGGTATTATTACATAACACCTTATAACAACCACATAAGACCGAAGGGTAAGGTGTTTGATGGTGACAGACTCTTGAGGTGGCTTGGATAACGTCACTTGGGTGGTAATCTTTATTAACTTCCATTTCTCTCGTTCTCGGTTACACTCAATCTTAACGTGTTCAAGCTCGGATTGGGCTTGGTCAAGTGCGAAGCCCAATGATGCAACCTCCCTTCCAAGCACATAAAAATGGGATTCGTACGGGGCAAGTCTACTGGATGAGGCCATCACTTTCTTTGTCATAGTAAATTGAGTATGTTAAAGCCCTATATTTATACTAATCATGTTATCACTATTAAATGACTATATTTTCAATGGTCACAATTCATAATGGTATTTTAAAATATAGAAAGGTAAAACCCATGATGTTAACATTTTATATAACCATAATAGGACAATTAATTAGATCAAGAAGAATTTTCATTAATGAATGTTTGGGTCGTTACATATGTATTCCTTTTCAAAAAAGTATTATATTGACATATAAACCTCCTATCATTCCATTTAAATAATACCTTATTCATTCTCATATAAGGGTCTTGTCACCATGAAACAAATACCATTCCCCACTATAGTATCATCCTTTTAATTTCATCACAATTCATTATTTCTATATTTTTGTCCCATGTATTTCCTATCACTGATCAACAGGGATTGATTTGGATATGTCCACTTAGAACTGATTATTATTATGAAATCTAATTTATTCCCTACTATCTTCTCATGAGGAACCACTCATAAAACATTAAAAAATAACCAAATATGAAGGTAATACTGAGAAATGACTGATGGTGTAATTTGAAAAAATTGGCTCATCTCAATCCCCTTATAGTGACCCGAAACAAAAGGGTCACATTAGGAGCACATGCCCATCTCTCATCTATATTCATTCTCCCAAAACCAAAAAATATACCACATAAAATTCCATCAAGATTAAACATATTTTTTCCATTCATCACACCATATCCTTCATTGAAATCATCCCTCACCATATGAATTCATCAAATTCCTTATAAGATGAGTTTGGCGAGACATCCTACTATTATCTCGCTAACTCCAAATGGTATGTGCCTCATATAGAAAAAAACAATAAACCCAATAGACTATGAATTATTTCTGACTAATTTCTGATGTCCAATTCTATTTAAATGTCGTAGGAGTACTTTCTTAGATCACCATATCCCCCATTCTGATGACATAAAACCCAAATCCACCACTTTTACATCTCCATCAGGTGTCTCCTCATTACTTTATTTCAGAACCATGATCCCACCTTGATTTTAATAGAACATCTATAACCTACTATGCCGGGTAACATTAGGACCACTCTTAGTGATTCACAACTTAAACATAATAAACCCAATGAGCCAAACTGTATACATGCTATCAAATATATGAACGAATTAAAAATAATATAAACATGTTTCAATGATCTAAAGGAATCCATTGGAAAAGGATAACTCATCCCATGTTTATTAATTGAATATATTATATGTATGAATCAGTAAAATCCCAAGAAATACTTCAAAATGTATGGACTTTCCACCCAGCATAAAGGTGACCACCCATACCATTGTTACAAAACTACTAAAAATCATGAAATATTTTAAAACTTAAGGGTAATGGTTATGTTAATTCCAAAACATATAAAAAGATATTCCATTATATAAACCTCAGCAATAATTATATCAATGGGACCAAGATTTCACAAAAATGGTGTTCTATAAATATTCAAAATGATCTTTTACTAGGCTCACCCTTAGTTACTAAATAGGATCAAGTCACACACATATATATATAATTAACATTTTTTCCTACTATTTATTTTGATAGTAACTACTATCATCTATAACAAGGGATACATTAAATGAAGTTTCATGTATACATTACTATTGATATCACATAATATGTTACACATCATAGTATATATTCATTTTTTTCTTGTGAAAATAAAGAAACATAATCCCATAATTTAATTTTAAATATTTGAATCATCAAGATGTTTTCCAAAATAGAGGTTAGGTAAAAATAAAATTTAATTTAATTTTGTTGATGAAAACACTTTGTAATTTTTAATTAAAATTTTATTTAGCCAATGGATCTTAATAGTAATATAAAAATACAACATAACATTATTTAATCCATTTATAAGACAATTTATATAATATTTCACTATAAACATGTTGAGTAAAAGAATCTATAAATAGATTTGGAAAATTTAAACATCCGATATGTGTCATATTCCATGTATAAAATCACATAAAGTTATGAAAATATAATTTTATTCATTCATTATTGATAAGATTCATGATCACACACATCAGAAGTGTTCTAAATCACAAAGATTTAATCCACATAATTTAGTTTTTAACTTGTTCTATAATTAGATCAATCATGAATATAAAATATATGAACAATAGTACCTTCCCAATAAACAATAGTTTCCCTCATACATTATGTAGATATTCTCAAGAAAAAATTTCATACTGTATATTTTCATCATGCTTTATCAGGACTTCCTTTCCCAAACAGTAAATAAAAATAAATGGATTCATAAATAAAAAATCCCAATTCCTGACCACCCAGAACTCTAATTGGCACCATGTTTGGTCGTTGATTCTATACCACTTGGTCATCTAATCATATTTCTAGGGTAGAATACTACAATTATATGTATATGATGTAATAGTTGGGAGACTATGACAATAAAATTGGGAAATAAATAGTTGAAATAATGGCAATCATCTACTTCTAGATATAAAGTGAAAAGAATCACCTTCAAAGAATGAGAAGAAAAATATTAATCATCCACCATTCCATAAATAATAAATTGAATTCTTACCTGTCATTAATTGGTAAAACAAAAACATTTCATATGTACATCATAAACAAGAAAACTAAATTATGAGAATATTAAAACCTCCAAAAATGATCTTAAATCATGGGCTAGTCTCAGATCCCATACATAATCCTAGAATTCTGAAACAAAAGAAATAAAAATCTGTAAAAACCTATACATTAAACTGTATATCATCTTCTTTTGTACATAATTTCAATGTAATCATTGAGTAGGATATGTGAACAACATAGTTGTACCCCAAAAATAGATTCCATAAATATTTCTACATAGATAAGAAGTTAATTCAATAGAGAAAGAAAATATAGTTTACCATTTTAACAAAAAAATGGAAAAAATAAAAAACCACCAATGCCTCTGGGATTTGATGAATCTAATGTTTTTCATACCATTATTTGTTATTTTATCCAGTACCCATATCATCCATTACTCCTTCAGCCAGTGATGGGAATTCTCATAAAAAATATTTGGACCACACCTCAGAATAATATAATTGAGTCTCCCAGGTATATACAATTATTAAGAAAGACCACCCCTATGGGTGTTTTCTCATCATATGGCCTATAAAATATTATAAAATAGACCCCCACTATAGACGTTTTCTTAGCCTATAGTAGAGGAAAAATAATAGATGAAGCCTTCCCCAAAGAGTTTTTCTATCTAATCCATGTATAAACTTTAATATTCATTTCATTATAATACCAAAACACACTACCAAGGTAGATTTCAATACAATAATCACAATCACACCCATGGTTGTTCTCATTCCCTTAAAAAATACATTGAATAAATATTCATTTTTTAATAAAATATCAACAAACTTTTACAATTTCTATAAAGACAATATGTAAAGACTAATCAAAAGGAAATACAATTTATTATTTTGATATATATTTACTAATCCACATAATATTCCAATTAAACAAATAATAATATAATAATAACAAAAACTAGTTATTTTAAAACAAATACCATTCCTATGGGATGCTCCAATTACTTTTAAAAACAAATCAAATCACTTTTACTATTTTTATGCACTGAGAAAAAAATATAATATACCACTTCAACATCGAAACCATACCCAAAATTTCATTAAACCCAATCAACCTAATTTTTCCTATATTAGAAAAGACCAAAAAGAAATAAGCATACAGTTCATATCATTAATGATTTTGAAATTCCATTTCAAAATAATCGATCAAAACCTTATTTAAATTTTAATCATTTAAAACAATATTTACTATATTACATAACAGATTACATTATGAAACAAAATTTCCCATTCGTAATGTTTTTTTGAATTTACAAATTCTATAAAAAATATCAATTCTAAAAAAACATAATTTTTATTAAATAACCCATTAAATAGTTTTAGTATTATATAATTTAGGAAAATAACAAGTTTGAGTAATATTTAATTATTTTGAATTGGATGTGGGTCATATAAAAAATTATGAAATACCATAATTTAACATCAAAACAATATACTATGGGTTATGTGTCGGTACTACATAACATATACTTATAAGTCACATTGTGTACAATATATGGATGATTTGTTGTCTGAATTTGAAGAATTAATATTTCTGAACATAGATGGGAAACATTCTGATATAAATTGAACATGAATTCATTTTATAATAAAATTGTTAGTCGCTGTTCCATTTGAAATCTCCATCGACAGAGTATCGTGGGGGAAATTCATGGATGCGAAGGAAGTATACAATGATATTTTAGTTAAATTATTTGAAACAATCCAATTTTTTTCCTACCCACACCATGTAAGTTATCCCATGTTTTAATATAGATGGGACTAATGAACTATATATATATATTTGTTGTTCTCTACAAATGTCGTTATGTGATGAAATGTAGATGATAATACATGTGTGAGATCATATCAATGAAGCCGCAACCCAACAAAATATTGTACATAATATCTAAAACTAAATTTCTAGGGGATGTAAAAACCCACATTCCATGTGATGGGAGAAAAAAATTACATCTTTTCATTTTAATTTGTATCATTTTTTCGTAACTACATTTAAAAAATACATAATGTATTTTTTTGGATACTGGTTATTAGTAATTATGTTTTAGGATACTAAATCGATGCTTATTTTTTTAATAATATTGGTTATAGTTTTCTCTTCATATATAATTCTTTCTTCCAAGTAAAACTATGTGAAAATTTGATGAATTTTTTTAAATGAATTAAAATGTTATAATAGTCTATATACTTGGGTGTGGTACCAATCAATTTAGGTTCCGACTTTCGTTTTCCATTTATTACAATGTTTTTTTGAAATTATATATATATATATATATTCTACAATACATTGTAAAAAATGGAATGGTAGTTATGAAAATCTTTGTAATTATGATGTTTTTGAGATTATATAAATAATTTGATTGTTTTTTAACTTATTTTATATAATTTTGTAATTTAAAACATGGAATATGTTTTTGAAAATAATAGAATAATGTGTAATATGAATTATAACAAAGGGAAACTATTATATATAACTATATTAAGAGTAACATTTTAATCATGAAAAATAACCCCTAATGTAGTGAACCAACAAAGAATTCATTTTATTATATTGATTCTTGATTAAAATGGAAAATATGGAATCATTTTCAATTTCAATTCTATTATGAAATAAATATAAAAAAATTGAAAAAATTATATTCAATAAAAAGAAAAAAATAATTGATTATTAAATTATTTATTATATATCTTAATTATCAACAACGAGTGGATATATAAGAGGTTAATATTAGACACTAAATATAAAAGTTTATAATTTATATACGAAAGTTATAATTTATTTGAATCATATATTTAGGAAATAAAAAATTATATAAAGATATCGTAAATGTGTGATTCATGATAGTGCCACCAAATAAAATATATTTTCCGCTTAATATCATTATATTCACAAAGTAAGAACATGAATTATTTCACTAATTAATGTAGGGTTGTAGAGAGGAATTATAAATGAATTATTATTTTCATAATATAGTATCATTGTACTTCCATGGACTTCATTTTTCATGAGTTATAATTAAAATATTATTTATTTTAAATAATAAAACTTCAAATTGTAATGTTTTAAATCAATTTTTTTTAATTTTAGGGTGATTATTATACTTTTGGATATAATGAATAATGTTTATTGAATTACAAAAATGTGTAATTATTTATTTCTAAGTGATTTTATTTATTATTTATAATAATTTGTAGATCTATACATATTTTATATTGCAAATTTAGATAAGAATGTTTAATTATATCCTAAATTTAGAAACTACATTGAAATTCCAGTTTCTTTTCATTTAAGTCCACTATGTTTTTTAATCCATATTATGTATATCAAATTATAATTTTAAATACTAGTACATAAAAGTTAATATATTCAACAATATATTTTAATTCAATATGATGAAGTAGGTTATGATATTCTCGAACAATAGAGGCACCAAAAGTCAAAGATGATCTAAATAAATCATTATGGACTTCTCTTCAATAATGAAACAATAATATTTTCATACATTAGCATATTGGGTTTAAGTTTAAATATAATATATACAGCTAAATAAATATTTTCTTTCAACTAGATCTATGTCATGTTTAATCATTTTTAGGGTCCACCACATGAAATATAATGGTTCTTACTATTGAATTTAATTTAAAACACTCCAGTTGGAATTATTTATCCATTTGTACACTATGACATTATAAATATGCGTTCTTTTAATTGGGGAATGGATTTTGTGTTTTAGTTTTTATAGTGTGAATATGAATTTTAAATATATTTTTCAAAATTATTTTCATTGAATGTTGTTTCCCATTGGATAGTTTTCAATAAACCCTCAATATCTCTCTCTCTATCCTTCTCTAACTAATTATCTCTCCCTCTAAAAAAAGAGCTATTTAACTCTGAATGGAGAGTGTCTAACTTGAATATTTTAATTTTGAGGGGATTATAGGGAGATTAAAAAGTATTATTGTTTATTTATTTTACTTATTTTTTAGTGGTTATAAATAGAGGAGTGATAATTATTATATTAGAGGCAACTCAAAACTCCAATAAGTTAATATTGAACCCATTAAATTCACTCTAAATTTTACACCCCGACCTTATCATAGGAATACCATTCGTATAATCAAATTTATTGTACTTAAGGGATGAAATGTTCTAATACTGTTTAAGGTCTTGGAAGATTCCAATAACCTGATTGAGATGTCTTCATCATTATTAACTATTAAAGGAGGAGATAATTTGGGGAAATTATTATACAACTGGAATTGTAATATTCTCACTAAAGTACATGGTAGTAGATAATTTATAATTGGATGGACATTCCAATATGATTTAGACATCAAATAATTATTCATGAAGGAACCAGATTATCCATACAATGTGACCTAAAATTTGATACTAACTATTCATTTTTTTATATTTTAAATTTCATATTGAATTTGTTCTCTTATATTCCACATTACAAAAATACCATATATAAATTCTTTAATAAAATATAAAAATCCAATAATATAATATTTTATTAATGATAATGAGTTTTTCGGTTGGGAACATATTCAACTAGGTTTGACAAAGTCAACCAAAATTCTTAAATTTAAAAAAAATGTTTCACAACCATTGGTAGGTTTGTCAATATTTCATGGGATTTAAAAGGATAATTTTGGTATATAAGAGTTCACATAACAATTTTTTCATAATAAAATTCCCTATTCTAATCCCTTTATCTTTTACCTCTATTCTAATGTATATTATTTTATATTATGAATTTGAGGGAGCATGAAAAATATAAAATGTACATAGAGGTTTCTAACATAACATATGGCATTGAATTTGGATTTTGGAGTATGAATTTGTCTCTTAATGATATTTTATTTATGTTCTTCATGTATTACACTATTTCCAATATGAAATTTTTATGTATGTGTGATGGTTTTTATAGGAGTTGATTATGTTATAACATCAGGGATGTGTTTATCCTCAAAATAATATTTAGCTTTCTTAACATATTTTGAACGTTTTCTAGTATTTCTTATTTTTATGAAACTTATGTCTATATATTTTCATTCAGAAAAAAATATTTTCCCTAACAGGGTATTTTCATAATATATATATATTTACAATTAAACAAATCATGTTAGTACTATGTGTCATTTACTACATTACTTTTCAATTTTCTATAGAACATTTAATACCATTAACATTTAATGAATATTGTTTTTAATAAACTAAAAAAATATAATTTCTTAATACACTATAACATCATAGTGGATATGAGTTTGTTCAAGATAAAAATGAAATCAATGTGACACCTAATATATTCCGCATATGATATTCATTGCTCTATATTAAAAATACATCAAAATAGACTTGTATGTATTTCAAAAACATATCAAAAAGGTTTATAAGTAATCAATCAAGGTTTTTTTGATGAATTGTATAAAGACTCTTATAGGTGACCCATTTTCTGTATAAAAAAATATGATGTACCAGTTTTAGATTGATCTTGAATAAATGTTTATAAGAAAAAATTTATGATTTATTTAACAATTTTAATATTAATGGATTTAAGAGAAGGTAATAAAATGATGATGACATTAAAGAATAAAAAAAGGTTTTTCAATTTTTATTTTTATACTGGTGATGTTTTTTCTTAAAATTACATCCAATGACGGTGTAAATTCTTTCAGATATCAATTTAGGTTGATGGTGTAAAAAATTGTCTTATGTAATGTTATTTTTTCCAACTTTATATATCATATGTGTTAAAGAGGATCCTTAAAAAATTCAACATCTGAATCAGCTGTTTTTAATTTTGTTAGGCCATCAAGGATTCTCAATTAACAATTTTATAGTGGATGCAATCCCAAAAAGGAATGATCTATATTTTAAAAGATGGAACATGTAAGGTAAATAAAATTTATACAAAAATAGCACATAAATGGTTAAGTAATATAGAGACTGTAATCACCATTGATTAAAAGAAATTTTTTGAGGAAGATCAAATGGATTTTTTATAAAATGATCTCTATCACTAGTCTGGGGAGCACTAGTTTCATTATCCATGAATATTTTACATGGATTCCAATACAACCAAATTGGTCCTATCACCTCCAGTGACATTAGAGAACAAGATATAGAGTAGAAGATTGAAACATGGTTCATTTAATAGAACATAATATTACCACAAGAACTGATAAATATGATTCATCCACACTATAAAATGAAAGCAACCCAATAAAATTATATATGTAATAGAATATTATTCTCTAAGAATGAATAATCTATTTTATATTTGTCTATAATTATTAAATAATACCCATGATTTATGCCTCCATTAATAATAATGAAAATGCTTTCTAGGAAAAATTGTAAATGCTATTAATCTAGATTAAAATCATTATTAGGATGGTTTAGTAATCATAAATAATCTTTGGGTTTCATTTAATATATACATGAATCATAAAATCACATACTTCTTGAATCATTCCACTTAAGTTAATGTATCAAATTCATATATTCAACATCATGAATTTTCATGACAATTCATAGAGAAAATTTTCATTTATCAAGTGTAAACATCATTCTATGTATATATAATATATAAAATTATTTATTCATTATAATTCTATATATATATTATTTAAAATGGAAATATATCTTTAAAACACATATACAATTTATATGTTATCGTAGTTTTAAGATACATTCATCAAATTCATGTAATTTTTAATTAACATCAAATAATCTCCCACATACTCTAAAATGTCAGTTATATATTTTTATATTATTCAAAATTCTATTTGAAATGATCTAAACTAATTTTGAAGCATTTTTATGCTGAAATATTCATTTGGGAATGAACACTTAATCAAATAATTTACCATTATCCAAGGTCATAACATTATTATCATAGTACCCTTAGTAGCATTACGTAAAACTCAAGAATAATTATTTCATAGATATAATAAAAATAGGAATTAATAAATAATTAGTTCTTCTCAATATACTATGGTTTTTGGTTTGATATCAATTTTACATACTCATATGTTTTTATGAATATAACCACCATAATATATATCATATAAATCATATGTACAAATATATAAACCGATTTTCCAGATAAATGAGTGACCATTAGACATTGAATATGTCTTTCTATTATTGTTCATCTCATAATTTTCATGATTCCCTGAAAATTACTAAACAAATCCATAAATAGAACACGTTTCACTAATTTAATTTATGAGTGAATCACATCTCCGAATAGCATATAGTTTAGAAAAACATATGTTAATTAAATATTCTATTCTAGTAATTTCTATATGTAATTCAATAATGGGATACATTACCTTTCATTTAACACAATTGGAAAAATTCTACTTTGGATTCACCACAACTATTAACATGATGAAAAACATAAACCACTCCCAAAAATATTTCATTAATAACTATATTAATATTCATTCATAAGGTCTCAATGTGTGCTGATTCTTAAGATTTGAATATCCTGATCATTGGTTGGTATGTTATGTTAGTATGGATACACCCCAAATGTTATCATTGAATCATTTACATTACATGAGATAAAATTTATATAGTTAATCTATGTTAAAAGTATCTATAAATTTCTTCATGAATATATTCTAAATATCTCATATAGAATAATTTTTTAATGAGTTCATTATTACATTGATGTTATCATATAAATATCGTCACAATCCATTATACTCAATGATGTTCATAAATTAACAAAAACTAAAAAATATATCCTCCTGGATATTTAATATTTTTCTATTCACCTATTGTTACAGAACAAACGAATGAATGATACATTATTAGTTTCATTGGTATACGAAAACGATATATTTTATATTTTAAATTATTATGGGAATATTTAGTTAAACCAAAGATATGTTAAAGAAATCTTTATCATATATCATAAGGTACTAGTTTAGAATAATATTTTCTTTAATTTCAATGTTTTGTATTATAATTATATGTTTATGTAATTCCAAACACATATCTATCAAACCAAATAATAAAATAATCCCAATAAAGTTTAAAGAATGTGATATATGAATTATGATGGTTTGAATAATGGTGAGTATTTTTAATCATATTTCAAATAATTAATTCATTGAACATATTCAAAAATAATATATTCAAAATATTAAATATTACATTTTTATCAATTTTTTTTAGTTAAATATAATTTCATGGTTAACATCATTATCCTATATAGAACTTATAACATCATACATTATCCTTGTAATCACTTTAACTATTTTCATTTTAAATAATTTTCAATACAAAAAAACTAAAGTGAAAATATCTATATTGAGTAACAGAATCCTTTTTGAATCCTGATATTTGCATCCATTAAATGAATACCACTACCTATATTTATCCAGACTATAACATATCTAAAATAATATTAAACTAAGTGGTTATTCACTTAAACTAACACTATTATATTTTTTAATTTATTAAATAAAAACTACTATTATTGAAAATATACTACCAAAATTTTTTTAAATACTAAATATTTTTTAGAATATTTTTCTATGATTTGCCAAAAATTATTTATTATGGAAAATAAATATTCCTTTTTCAGTAAAATTTAACAAATACAATATTGTTTTCATATCTCATATGTTATTATATGTATCTTGGAATTATTCTAGGAATATATGATTATTCAAAAAATTTATGTCACTAATGAATTCTTGTAAAAAATATGTTTTTCTAATATAACATTAGAATCATCTTATCCAGGACAAAAGGAATCACTAAAACTCCCACACTCAAACACATTATTGAATCTAGATGAATAAAATTTTTATAAATAGTATGATATAATTTATTTAAAAACAACAACTGATCAAAAATTTAAAATAGATAAACCAAAATAAAATATTATTTCCCATAAACATTATTTCATTTGAATCCATAAGAATCAACCCTTTTATATATGACTTGAGACATTATATTTAAATTCCAATTAAACATCTATGATCATGTATAATTAAAATATTTGACATCATTAACCAATTATCAATACAATTCAAGGCTATGCCATTATTTATATCCTTATTAATGGTTCCAAAATATGTTTTTTTATATTCTCCTTGGGAGTTAGGCAAGGTGACCCCTTATCAGGACATCTCATTTCCCTTGATAAATATTTCCTCAAAAATGCTTGAATTAGATATAAAATATTCATTTATTTAAACAGATCATGGAGGGAACATGCATGTTCACTCTTTCACATATGTTTTATGAAGATGATATTCGGAATCATGGATTGGCTTACAAGAAATAATTAAAAACTATTATGGTTATTTTTTAGTTTATGAGGAGGTGGAGGGAAGATAAATGATTTAAAACAATTTCTCAATTATTTTGGTAAATGGTTATTTGGTGTAAAAGTATGAAAGAATTCTTGGAATGCTTGTTGTCAGGAGGGGACACCTTCTGTTTATTTATCATATAATTCCATTAATTTTGAGGAAAATTAGATGATCTAATCTAGAGGATACGTTTTTAGTGTTCTTAACCAGTTGACTAAGTGGAAAATAAAATCTATGTCCCATTTTGGAAGGGTATTCGTGGTGAATTAATTAACAAATTGAATGTTTTTGTAAATAAACTAGATCTATAGAGGCCTCTTGGTATTACCATGAAGCTTCAAGTCATGATAATAAATTTCAATTGTGCTATGTTTGTTAAAGAGAGGAAGCTCAATATGAATTCATGGAAGAACATTGTAAAACCAAATGATAGTATAGATATTGTAATTAAGGATATTAGGATATTTAATGATTCCCTCATTTCTAAATTCACATAGAATATCTTTACTCTGAATAACCCCTCTATTGAGTTTATGTTCAGTACAATATACTCAGAATTGATGAATGGATATTCCCATTATATGTTCTCTTACAAAAGGTCTGATGTGACGAAATTATGCTATTTTTAATGGTATACTCAAGGTTGATTGTTCTAAATAGTCCAACCTTAACTGATGGACAACCCATTGGCTTGACAAGCCAATTGAGGAGAGCATGATAGTTCCACCCAATATGACGCATGTGTACATTTCTAATCTTCCAATAAAAAGGAACATGCATGACATGGGTTTTCCCAACCATTTATCTTCTGAAATTCAAAGATATATTTTTGTGTATTGATAAATTTTTATATTGATCAAGAATATGAGTGTAATTCTCCATATTATGGTTTTTTATAACATTATTTATGATGGAAATTTTATTGCCCTATACTGGCTTGCACCATTCTGAGTTCCTTTTATTCATCCTGCTAGAGAACTACTTATTTAGAAAATCTGGAAAAAAATGGCTGACAAACCAAGATCAATTGTAGATGGTTGGAATATCCATGGATTATGAATTCCACCATTTTATAGAAGAGACACAGTGTGTACAACATGTTTTTGTTAACTGATCCCTCATCATTAGTTTTTGGGATTATATACTAGATATGTTTGGTGTACAGGTGGACAAGAGTAGAACAGTTGAGTGGATTCTCTTTAATCTCAAGGATAGTATCAGTAGCAATAAGCAGGTACATAATAATATTTATAATGATATTTCTTTAGTTTTTTCCTTCACATGGTAATCCTGGAATTCATTTCTCTTTGATTACATTAAAAACTAAATTCATTCTATGTGGATAGATATTCATTGGGAAATTTTTGCGGCATCAATGATTCAAATGATAATGATGAATAATTTAATGCCTGATCATTGTACACTTATACTATAGGGTTTGCACGAAAGGATAAGAAGGCCTATTGATTTGAAATTCATTCAGTGGATCCATAAACTTATTCTAATGATTACAGTCAATGTGGATAGAGTAGATTTTGGATCACTGACTCCTTCATGCTATGGTGGTGGTTTCACACATATCACAATTTTTAGAATAAATGTTTCTCCACGTACATTTGTTATGCGATTTCATATAAGGTTGATTTATGGGCTTTGATCAATGCTATTTAGTATGATTTTATGAATAATTGGAATCAGTTGTGGATTGAATTGGACTCCCAAATGGATGTTTATGAGTTAAGGGAACATACCAGTGATGTTTCATGGTGTTTTTTCCTCAAATAATTACGTGTCTTATTGTTATAGTGGAAATCAGGAGGACAATATATAATGCTTACAGGGAATCCAATTACATTACATTTTCCTTTTCAACGATGAAGATCATTGAGATGATCTTCATGCATACTTTTAGATCTCTTGATTTTGGTCCATCTCAGGTTGATGATGATATATGGGGTGTTTTATGCTCTCAAGGTTGAAATAAATATTTATAATTTTGGTCTATTTTTATTTATTTTATAAATAAAATTTTATTACTCGGGTGGTGTAGAAATTTTAATAATATAGTAGTATAATATCAAATTACAATATTATATCTTTGAGAACCTATATAATTAATTTCTTAATAATGAAACCAAATATATAATCCTAAATGGATTCTATCAAAATTAATATATTTTGGAAAATTCTTCCTTTAATATATAATTTCAACACAATATTATAATTATCATCATTTAATATTCTATAATTTTATTTTATTTGTGTACTCTTCATACAACATTTCATTCAATTACAACCTAAACATTGACCATTACTTTTAATCACAAAGAAAATGTTACATGACCCAAACCAACTCATGTACATATCATTAAAAAAAATGTTGAGAAAGGATAAATTATTATATAAATAATTCATGTAATAATTAGGAAAATAGCTAAGATCATTTAGGATATGATTTTAAAATGAAATCAATGAAAAGGTCAAATTTCAGAGGAAAACCCAGTATTTTCAAATCACTAACATACACATATATTGAGAACAAGAATTGAATCAATATTTCCTCCATTTATCATTTAAAAAACCCTTGATACATAAAATTTATTTAGGCCTGGATTTTTATTGAGAGAGCCTCATTTGGATGCCTGTCATTTTGTATCAAAAAACAGTAAAATATTTTTTTATCATAATGATTATGGTTACTAGAATGATGTCATAAATGTAGAGTGGATTATTTAAATGAATAATATATGTAAATAAAACTTTTTAGGTAATAACATGTAATTTTTTCATTTATGATTCTTCCAATAGATATAATATTTCTTCTTGATTGAGAATAATTCCTATATTTTGAAACAAATAAAGAATCTTTATTACAATTTTACTTTTTTAGAATAACTCAGAATGTCAAACTATTTGATGCTATTTTCATTATATAAAAAAATAATTTTATTTGACATATAACATACCATCAAAATTTGCATCTTGAAAATTTAATCAATATTCTATCAAAAATATGATTTCCCTATAAAATACATATATTGAGTGATCCAAGATCAATATTACATTATTTAATGACACATTATTGGTGAGAAACTCATCAACTAAAATATTTAAGTAGATATAAAAACAATTAAATACAATTTATATTATTTTATATTTTATTCAACAACCCTTTTTCCAAATCCTCCATATAGATAATAGTCAACAATATTCATTTGGTATACCAACCCTTATAGATTCCTAGAAATGTTTATCCTAAATAATATTCCAAAATGAGATAATATTATGAAATACATAGGTACTATACTGGTTCATGATGAAACCCACTCAGATAATATAAATGATTGATTATTTATGAAACTACCTAGTTGTATGATCATGTACCTGAAAGGATTCACATTATAATTAATCTCTCACAAACAATTTAAATGGATTTATTATTGCCTTAAAAATTAAATATATATCATATGAATATTAATTTCATAAATATTATAAAATATTATATATCTTTCATCCCATGTTTTATTCCATTGTATATGAATGCACTTGACATTTTTGTTTTTCGATACTTTCTCTATCCAACATATTAATGTGTATAAACAACATTAACCAGTAACTTCTACACATCCCACTAATTGTGTTACTGAAAAGATATTAATGAAAACATATTCACACATATCCATACTAATTATATGAATAAGGAACCTGAACAATTTCTGAAAAATTATAGAGTTATATGAGTTTTGAAAAATCTAACTATGTATTCATAAAAAAATTGATTTAGAAGCCTCACTATTCTTAAATATCACCCATATTAATTTGTTTAATTAAAAATAATAGATTGTGAAAAACTCATATTATTAAATTAAGAAATATTTATATTAAACAGTAATATATATAATTTTTCATATGTTATTAATTATAATATTAATTTTTATGTAACAATTTTATTTAATGATTAAAAATATTCTTTAAAATGTTAATAATTTGTATAATTCTTTTAAATTAGGATTTATAATCATTTTATTTCAAAAATAATAATTAAAATATTAGGCTAATTATTAACTCTTTAATATTGAAACAATATTTCTATGAATTTATTTTATTAATTTTTTTAATATTGTATTTTATTAATAATAATTAATATATATATAATCAATAAACAAATAAAATATTTATAAAGTATATTATTATTCCAAAATTCATTTCATATTAATTTGTAAACCATTTATAAATAATGATATTCCATTTTTTAAATAATTTTTTTTAAATCTTTAATATATATTACACATATTATATGAAATACATATGAATAATTTCTCTTATAAAGCATATATAAGAAAATTGTTTTCTAGAATAATAAATATTTATAATCATGTAATAAATTGTAAGAAGACAATATGTACATATATTGTACAAACAAACAATTTTTTTTATATAATCAGAATTTACATTATTTTATTTTATTACATTATTATATTATTAATTACTTAACCTTTCCTAGTCCATAAGACTCAATTCATTACCCTTAAATCACGAATAGAGGCTAGGAATTTTATGTTACACCAAACACTTCTATATGAGATAAAAATGTGGTGTGACCCTATGGATGAATGTGAAGAGTGGGTTGTTGCATGACAATTACTTTTTATGGGTTGGTGCTAATATAAATTCATGGATGATAATTTGAACTTGTTTCATTATACGGGTTAAAATAAACCATAATTGAAGTCATTTATATTTGAACAGTTTAATAATCCATTGTTACACTCGAGTGAATGTCCAATGTGGGAATCACCAAAACAAGATTTTTTCACCCCTTTTGCGTGTTTCATTATATTATTTACTGACCCAATTTTAGTTATGATAGATGAAATATTTTTTTACTTCATTGAAACATCATCCAAACATATTTATTGATACAGATATAACAATTTATGCCTGACATCTATATGTATATCTCAAACAGAGCATTACACATCATATGTGGTATCAGAAAATTGCATATTGCATTAACCTATAAATTTTGTTAGATTATTAGATCCCGTCATTTATGTTCTTCTTGTTATTACATTATCATAAAATATGATATCACCAACATCTCTACACCATAATGACAGTTATGATTAAAAAAAGAAAAAAATGGATTCTTTATTTTTATGGGAAAATACCAGAAAGCATAGTCAGGGGAGAAGCCCCTAACTATTTATTAAAATAAAAGAAAATTCCAGAAAACAAGAGAAACAGAACCAAATCAAAAACTACATACCATCAAAGTCAAACCCAACACTACCTCCATGACTAAAAGCTTTATCCACGGTCCCCGATTCCTATTCCAAGCATTCACATTCCTTGAGGATCTTGACATTCTTCCGCCTGAGATTAAATCCTTCCAAAGAAAGGAAATCATTATTTTAATGGGAAAATATGTTTCATGTAATATTATTTTATAATATAGTTCTTATTCAACTAAATAATAATGATCACATATTTAAATTATTTTTAACTAAAATATATATTATCTCAATGTTATCATAACAAAATGTTTGGAATTATCCTAAAAAATTATTTTACATATATTCCGTTTTAAATAACATCGGCGGAAGGAACAATCATATTATGAGAAAGAAAGTGATAAAACAACTTTTTAAGAATCAAGGATTATCATATATATCTTTCAAAATGTGAGAACACACATTTATAAAAGTTTTATCATTTAACATATCAAATATGAATGAAAGATGAGAAACATAAAAAATTTGTGTTTCTTGTTTATTTTTGGAAGGACTTTCATCTTCATTGATTTGGGAAACTAATTAACGAAAAAGATATAGAGATATATACAAATATTAATTACCTTAAAAGGTCGATGTCTAGATTCATTCTTCAAAAACGTTTTTTATGATACCCATGCACAGAAATAGATGGTAGTCCCTCTATGGAAAATTATATCATAACTATGTAAATGGGGATATCATATATTTTTATTTTATAGAAATTATTATGACCATAAGGTTAATAAGTCATCCATAAATATTATTAAATCACTTGAAATTTAATAAAGTTCAAATTATCACATTCATTATGATATTTTTGGTTTATAGTTTTAGTGGATTATAATGACCACGAAAATGAAAAAACCAAACATTACAAGTGGACACATATTCAAGACATCTATTTTTTCAATTAATATTTATTTAAAATAAAGCAATAATTATTCTCATAAAAATATTGAAATGATTCAACATACTTTCTTATTTCCTAAGACACATCCTTAAAACAGCTTAAAAACATTTGAACACATGGGATGGGCTCAAAATTCACAGTGAGGGATAGAAAAGATTGAAAAAAGACAAGTGTATTTAAACACATGATATGCTAAGAAATATTTACCTTTATCTCAATTATAATTGAGATAATGAAATAAATTATTTCCAAATAAATAAAAAGATAGGTTTTTCCAAAATAAAACCGTTATAATACATGTCATTCAAATAAAAACAATTTTTCCCATATAGATAATGACATTCATAACCCATTTTAAAACTATTACCAAAAAAACAAGAGTCTATAAAAATATGTAGGAGTAACCCTTTGATAATTTCATCCATCATTAATAATAATAGTTACATTACCAAATATATTAGAGTGATATTTGGGTGTATCCAAATCTATTAAAGGCTCACCCAATGCTATATTTGGGCACCCAATGAACTAACTTTATCAACCTCTCCCTTAAGATATAAGGGTGATCAACCATTTTTTAATGATTTATTGTGATGACATATATCCCATATAATATTCAATTACAGTATAAATCAATTTAATCTTCCACAATATCATCATAGAACCAATTTTATTAAATATTTTAATTATAAACACATTTGGAAAACCAAATACCATTTCCTATTAAAAATAATTTTCTATGATGAAGGACAATGTATATCACAAAGAGCCCATTTTAATTAAAAATAACCATATAAATATATATAATAAACATAATATAATATAGGTATAATTAATAGAGAGTAAATAAAATAATCTTCTATAAGATCAAAATACAATCATTTTTTAACCATTTAAAAACAAATTGATGAATGAAATTTAAAATAGGATTCTTAAAATAAATTCCCTTTAAGATGAGTCTATATCTTCAAATATATTTATTATATTCTTCAATAGTAAAAATAGGATAATTATTTACATCTCGAAGAAAATTTTTCAAGATAAAAAATATTTTTATATTTATTAAAATGAAAGATCAATTACTTAATTATTTATCTTTACATCACATGCCTTTACAATATTTGGTTCAAAAGTCCAGAATATACTCAGTATTCTCTATGTAGTCAAATATATATGAATTAAATCATCTAAAAAATAATATAAATAAATAAATTATTTAGTTTATACATTAATTTTATTTTTATATCATTCCATGAAATATACTTATGAAAAGTAATGTATTTTAATACAATGAAAACTATATGTTCTATGTAAGCATGAAGGACATTTTATTTTTTTAATGATGATTATGAATTGAAATACATAAATTCAATCATAAAAAGAGAAATAATAATAACAGATATATAATATTAAATAATTATATTTATATATATATATTCATATATCATGTAACGCCCCGACCCCAGTTACCCAGAGTCGGTGCATTATTACATAACATTGGCATGATCACAAGAAAGATCACATCTCGAAAGACCGATTGGTTTAGTAGCCTTGGAAACACTAGATATATTCATAAGTTTTACATTACATCATAAAATGAAAAACTACTACAACAACATAATGTTTCCACAATCCACACTATTAACCCCTCAGAAAATCCCTGCAGGTCATTCATAACTTACTTCTTCACATCCTGGGAAAAATAAAACATAGAAAAGGGGTGAGCTCAAATGTCCAGTAAGGATAACAATATAGAGGAAACTTTCATAAATAAGAATAAACATTTAAGGCAATGTATAACTAAAACAAAAGCCTTTTAAATATTAACTTTCAACATGGTATGGCATAAATAAAAAGAAATAATGCCATTTACTTATTCACATGGATATTCTACTAATCGAATAATCACATGCAAAAATCAATAACCACTTTCATAATGTTGGAATGCATAATGCCAGACTATCATAACCACATAGTCAAGGCCTCGTGCCAAGACTACAATTAAGATTTTGTCAAGGCCTTGTGCCAAGACACTAGTTTGTCTCATGAGACCTACCGATGCATCGAGGAGCTATAGCGGGCTCCACCCATCACTTACTAAGTCCAATGCATTCCCATATTAAAAGGTTTAAACATAACATAAACATTCGTATTAAAACTAGCATATGAAATGTCAATAATTTCACCATAAACTATGAATGGTATAAAAATAGCACATCCACAGTCAAACATATCACAAAACCTTCAATACAATATAGAAGCTTTGTATTACAATAAATCAACTTCAAATAAGCGTAAAATCCATCAAAGGATGTTGACATAGATGAAATCAAAATTCTTTTTAAAGAAATATCTCTTTTTATTTTGAAATCATTTAAGATACATATAAAATAAAACATTTTCTTTGGAAATATTCTTATAATCTTGTAAGGGAAGTTTTGAAGATTTTATAACGGCGAATATTAGCCGCACCCGCCGTATAAGTTAAAAAAACATTCTTACCTTAATTCTGTCGAAAAGGTTAAAAAGGACCTTGTTTTGAAAACGACCGAAAGATTCCTTTATAAACCACTTATAAAAGTCAAAAAGGGTATAAATTACTTTAACTCATATTCTAGTAAATTGTAAAAATGTTTTTAAATGCATTTTTAAGAAACATGGATGTGGATGATAAAGAGATCCCAGTAGATTATTACATATAAACAACCTCGGATAATGAAGAGATTGTGAAATAACCATTACCTTGTACTTTTCATTGGTTGGGGTAGGTTAACCTCCTGTATAATGGTGAAATAGTTGTTATTAAATTATACAAGAATCATATATAGTAATATGATATCATATATGATCTTTTAACATTGATTTGTTAATAATATCTTAGAATTATCATCGTTTCGGGAGTTAACTTACTCATTTTCTTTTATATGTTTTGTTACATAATCCATGGTTGTTGTATCTTATTCACATCCAGAATGATATCTAGTCCTTAAACATCATTTTTAAATCATCAAATGATAATTATACTTGAATGGATACGATGGAGAAAGAATCTCATCGCGTTCGTGGAGACGGTAGTCCGTACGTACGCACGAGCGACAATATCATTCTTTTGATATTAAAATAATATATAAATGGATGGTATATCATATATACAGAATCATTAACATGTTATATTTATTATTTACATGAGTTACACATCATTATTATACCCATCCAAATAATATTATATTGAATAACAATTACACCACGACGTGGAGACGGTAGTCCGTACGTACGCACGTATGGTGACATGTTATTCAAAGGGTGGATAGAATACTGAATATGGTTGTACCATATTTATAATAACATCACAGTATATGTGAGATAATGGAGTTATTATTTTAGAATGGTAAGAACAAAGGAAGAAGAAGTGGAAGAAGAAATGAACTTGGAGAAGGGTTGTGAAATCATTACCTCTTCTTCGGGTTCTTCCTATTGATTTGATCAAAAGGGCTCCTTAGGTTGGCTTTCTGATCAAACTAAGGCCTCTAGGTTGTAGTGAGGGATGTTGGGAGAGTATTTGGGCAGAGTATGGCTGAACCAAAAGGCTTTGAAGGTGTGATGAAATGAGAAGGAGGAGTGCCCTTTTATAAGAGGGGTGAGGGGCACCTTTGGAAAAGCTAGAAATATTAATTTATAATAAATTCATATTCGATTTCCAATGGCTCCAAAGTTGACTATTCAAAGGCTAATGTGGGGATAGGTCGAAAACCACTCAAACAATATAATTTAGACAGGTTTGGGTACTTATATTAACCTTATCTTTAATTATTAACTCTAAGTTAATTAGTTTCACTTTTACAATGTCTCTTTGTATTTTTATATAATATGGTTAATAAACTTACTATATACATCCAAGAGACCCCCAAGTGGTACATTAATGATGAACCTATCATGATATAAGTCTCTTGGCCGAACCTTAGATTTTTAGGAATTTAATATCAATTAATAATATAATATTAGTTTTTAGAACTCTTTTATGTCAATTTTGACACTATTCAATAGTTGATTTTTGTGAAACTCATAACAGATTTATTACTTCGAAAAAAGTCAATTAAATCAATACTAATATATCATATTATCCTATAAATTTTTTTTTATTCATTAAAAGTTTCATATTATATTTATTTGGGTATTTATAATATCAATTATTTTAATTTTTCACTATTATAGTAATTACTGCATCATCATTGTGTCATAAATAAAATAAATTATATAATGTCTAAAAATTATAAATAAAATATCATTATGTAGGAAATCGTTTTATCTTTCTAATGAATATTTATAATATAAAATCAAACTTATATAACCCTATGTAACAATTGTTTTTCTAAAAGATATATGCTTGTGTCATTTTTGTATTCATTTTGACTTAATTAAAATAAAGTGTCATTATCACTTACCAGTGGATCCATGGGGTCCCAAAATAGACCCAAAGATGCTCATGGTCGACCATGTATCAACCAATAATGTTAAGACACGTTTTAGGGTAATTTAGTATTATTATAATATTATTTTTTAACCCTTATTTACCAGATTCACCCTTAACCATGGTAAATAAAATATTTACCACGGTAATTATTCAAAATGTCTTAAAATAAAAGTTACCTATTTACACAATTTGGACATCCGGATTCCAAATATGGAATCTATTTTTCTAAATTCAAAACACAGAAGTGGCAGAAATTAATTTAAAATTAATTCCCACTGTCAAAACAAAAAGCGTGTTTTTAAGAGATAATAACTATCAAAAGATTGACACTTGTTTATGTTTGGTTTAATTGTAAAATTATGTCCAATGACCAACATTATATTAAATTGTAAAAATATATTCTAAATATGCTTTAAAACCACTCAAATTCATAATTTATCACTATTAATTATTTTGATTAAAAAAGTTGTTTTTAATTAAAATTTAGTAATTTTCACTATTCATCAAAATATTAAAGTTATCTGAAAAGTACCAAAATTTCACCTTAGGCTAAATTCGATATTCCGAATCCAAAAATGAAGTCCATTTTGAAATATAAAATATATATAATTTCAAAAAGTAGGTATTACTATTCACAACAGCTAGTTTAATTAGTTGTGGTGTGTGTTAGAACTCGAGGTTGCGTACAACACACGTTATCGCATTATTCGAAGGGAAATGTACCGTGGAAGCTTGGGGTGTTACATTCTCCCCTCCTTCAATAAATTGCGTCCTCGCAATTTGAAATTGTTCTTCGAAAATAAAAGGTTGAAAATAGAAAATATATTTGTGGGAAAACCCACATCGGAAATTGGGTTACTAAAATTTAGTCTTAATATGAGGAAAAGAGAAATGAAAGGGTCACCACCAAATTATGATCTCGATTAAGAGAACATTGGTGGCAATTAGAGACATATAATTGAAGGAAAAATGTAAATATTTATAAGTAGTGATTGAGGTCATCAATAACAAACAAGTATAAAATTGAGGTCCTTAAACTCATTAATATATGATGATTTGAAGTACCATCGGTTCAACAAAATATAGGGTATTGGGATAACACATTTTTGACGTTTCAAAATATCTTAGTTGAAATCCCACATCGAAAAATGAATTAATGAGGCCTCTATTTAAAATAAAGAGTGGAAAGTATGAAGATTACCGAAAATAACACATACTAGGGTTCCATGTAGGAAAATATGGATATGGAGGAGAAATCTAACCATCAATTATCTGATTGAGAGTGGTAGAGAACATGGCTATGAAAAGGCCAACAATCCCAAAGCCATAAATTAGTGATGATTTAAGGTACCATCTAGGACAACATTTTTGTTCTAAGTTCCTTTTATTAATGTTGAGGAATTTATTTATGAGATTGGATAATATCATAAGGAGATATACTTACATTATAATTAGAGTTTTATCCATTAATAAATTTCTACCACAAACTCATCTTTCACTCTAAAAGATAATAGAACGTAAATTTTTTTTTTCTATTTATACTATTCATACAGGGTTCCAAAATAAATGAATTTATAATTCATCTACCAGATCTTTTAAAAAAAACTACATTATTTAATCTAGGACATCTCGTGGGCCAGTGGTAGGTGATACACCCTTGTCGCCTTTTGGTTGCGGGTTCAAGTCTCGCAGCCTTGCCGGACGCGACGGGTTGCCGCCCGACCTCCGGGTTGTCCTTTTATGGTAATCAAAAATAATCCAAACTAGAACTATCCAAAATACTTCTGTCCAAACTCACAGTCCAACATTTATAAGGAAGGTAAACATAATATAGATCCTTTTTACCCCGTAATAGAATATGAATACCTTCATCTTGTATTCTTTTAATACACTGAAACATCCTGAATTACCATATTCCTTATTGATTACATTCATGCTCCCCTATTCCATATAGAATGCTGGATATACTTCATCAATCCAAAAATGTTTTAAACCCCAAAAAAAAATGATGGAATATACAAATCATTAATCAGTTTCAAGGTAGTCAAGAATATCCAATATAATTTATCCAAATCAATCATGTATTATTCTAAAATCACTAACTCGGTATCAGAACCATATTATGGTTTATCTTTCTCTCAGCCATATATTTTCCAAAAATTTATCCTGCTATTGAGTCACTTTTCTTTATTCCACACAATCTCAAGTCCTTAATGAAATATTACTGCAGTACAGTCCTTATATACTACATAATTATTATAACAAGTACATTGTTGATACAACACTCAATTGACATAATCAACATAAGAACTCTAATCATTCCTCTTCATCTGTGGTAGTATCATAACTTGATTATTATCCAATAGCATCATTTGCGGCATAGTCTGATGACTGGGACATAGGATCGCGTAGTGTCCAAACTCATTGCAAATGAAGCATTGTACATTTGAAACCATTTTCATACCCTTGCAGTCACGTACTTTGTGCCCTTTTCCTCCACACTTATAACAAACTCCCATTCCTTTCAGGCAAGTTCTAGGGTGTTTCTTTCCACAGTTACCACATATGGGAAAATTCTTATTTTCCCTCTTCCTGTTATCTATCTTTCTCTCTTCCATCCTTTTCTTCTCTTGCTTCCCTTCAAAGCCATAGAACTCAGTAAACTCTTTACTTATCTTATCAACACATGGTATTATTTCTTCATATGATGATAAAACATGCGAGACTATTTCTCTTATAAATTCTAGCTTAAGACCATGAAAGATATGATCCTTCCTTCTCTTTGGATCATGTGCATTTCTGGTGTTCTCATTCCTTCTACTGGGCACCATTTCTAAACAATGGCATACACTAGATCAGTTTATGAATCAAAATACATAATCCCATACTTATAAAACACTTAACATAAATTGAACTATTTATGGATATAATCCATAATCATAAAAATGTCTCCTTTGAGGATATATATACTCATAAACCCTTCATAATGATTTGTAAAGAAAATGAGAGTTATCCTAAGCATATCCCCCGGGAGTGTCGTAACCAAGAGTGAAGCAAGGCCCGTTGTCGTGCACCAGTTCCCGTTCGAGTCTAGCTCAAAGCGGTGTTTTCAGGTTTTACCCCTAGGTACATCTCTGCCAGAGCCGCCTCTACCTGCTCGTATCCAGACAGGGATGTATTGCTCGGAAAACTCACAAAATCTCTACAATACCAAAATTCTTGGAAGTTCTTCTATACTAATTCTCAAAGTTCATCTTAGGTCTACGTGCTCTAATTAGAGTTTATCTAAATCTAGCTTCCAAGTTTTGTACTAAACTTTCTCTGATACCAACTGTAATGCCCCGACCCCAGTTACCCAGAGTCGGTGCATTATTACATAACATTGACATGATCACAAGAAAGATCAAATCTCGAAAGACCGATTGGCTTAGTAGCCTTGGAAACACTAGATATATTCATAAGTTTTACATTACATCATAAAATGAAAAACTACTACAACAACATAATGTTTCCATAATCCACACTATTAACCCCTCATAAAATTCCTGCAGGTCATTCATAACTTACTTCTTCACATCCTGGGAAAAATAAAACATAGAAAAGGGGTGAGCTCAAATGCCCAGTAAGGATACCAATATAGCAGAAACTTTCATAAATAAGAATAAACATTTAAGGCAATGTATAACTAAAACAAAATCCTTTTAAATATTAACTTTCAACATGGTATGGCATAAATAAAAAGAAATAATGCCATTTACTTATTCACATGGATATTCTACTAATCGAATAATCACATGCAAAAATCAATAACCACTTTCATAATGTTGGAATGCATAATGCCAGACTATCATAACCACATAGTCAAGGCCTCGTGCCAAGACTACAAATAAGATTTTGTCAAGGCCTTGTGCCAAGACACTAGTTTGTCTCATGAGACCTACCGATGCATCGAGGAGCTATAGCGGGCTCCACCCGTCACTTACTAAGTCCAATGCATTCCCATATGAAAAGGTTTAAACATAACATAAACATTCGTATTAAAACTAGCATACGAAATGTCAATAATTTCACCATAAACTATGAATGGTATAAAAATAGCACATCCACAGTCAAACATATCACAAAACCTTAAATACAATATAGAAGCTTTGTATTACAATAAATCATCTTCAAATAAGTGTAAAATCCATCAAAGGATGTTGACATAGATGAAATCAAAATTCTTTTTAAAGAAATATCTCTTTTTATTTTGAAATCATTTAAGATCCATATAAAATAAAACATTTTCTTTGAAAATATTCTTATAAGCTTGTAAGGTAAGTTTAGAAGATTTTATAACGGCGGATATTAGCCGCACCCTCCGTATAAGTTAAAAAAACATTCTTACCTTAATTCTGTCGAAAAGGTTAAAAAGGACCTTGTTTTGAAAACGACCGAAATATTCCTTTATAAACCACTTATAAAAGTCAAAAAGGGTATAAATGACTTTAACTCATATTCTAGTAAATAGTAAAAATGTTTTGAAATGCATTTTTAAGAAACATGGATGTGGATGATAAAGAGATCCCAGTAGATTATTACATATAAACAACCTCGGATAATGAAGAGATTGTGAAATAACCCTTACCTTGTACTTTTCCTTGGTTGGGGTAGGTTAAACTCCTGTATAATGGTGAAATAGTTGTTATTAAATTATACAAGAATCATATATAATAATATGATATCATATATGATCTTTTAACATTGATTTGTTAATAATATCTTAGAATTATCGTCGTTTCGGGAGTTAACTTACTCATTTTCTTTTATATGTTTTGTTACATAATCCATGGTTGTTGTATCTTATTCATATCCAAAATGATATCTAGTCCTTAAACATCATTTTTAAATCATCAAATGATAATTATACTTGAATGGATACGATGGAGAATGAATCTCATCGTGTTCGTGGAGACGGTAGTCCGTACGTACGCACGAGCGACAATATCATTCTTTTGATATTAAAATAATATATAAATGGATGGTATATCATATATACAGAATCATTAACATGTTAAATGTATTATTTACATGAGTTACACATCATTATTATACCCATCCAAATAATATTATATTGAATAACAATTATACCACGACGTGGAGACGGTAGTCCGTATGTACGCACGTATGGTGACATGTTATTCAAAGGGTTGATAGAATACCTTCATATGGTTGTACCATATTTATAATAAAATCACAGTATATGTGAGATACTGGAGTTATTATTTTAGAATGGTAAGAACAAAGGAAGAAGAAGTGGAAGAAGAAATGAACTTGGAGAAGGGTGGTGAAATCATTACCTCTTCTTCGGGTTCTTCCTTTTGATTTGATCAAAAGGGCTCCTTAGGTTGGCTTTCTGATCAAACTAAGGCCTCTAGGTTGTAGTGAGGGATGTTGGGAGAGTATTTGGGCAGAGTTTGGCCGATCCAAAAGGCTTTGAAGGTGTGAAGAAATGAGAAGGAGGAGTGCCCTTTTATAAGAGGGGTGAGGGGTACCTTTGGAAAAGCTAGAAATATTAATTATAATAAATTCATATTCGGTTTCCAATGGCTTCAAAGTTGACTATTCAAAGGCTAATGTGGGGATAGGTCGAAAACCACTCAACCAATAGAATTTAGACAGGTTTGGGAACTTATATTAACCTTATCTTTAATTATTAACTCTAAGTTAATTAGTTTCACTTTTACAATGTCTCTTTGTATTTTTATATAATATGGTTAATAAACTTACTATATACATCCAAGAGACCCCCAAGTGGTACATTAATGATGAACCTATCATTATATAAGTCTCTTGGCCGAACCGTAGATTTTTAGGAATTTAATATCAATTAATAATATAATATTTCTTTTAAGAACTCTTTTATGTCAATTTTGACACTATTCAATAGTTGATTTTTGTGAAACTCATAACAGATTGATTATTTAGAAAAAAGTAAATTAAATCAATCCTAATATATCATATTAGCCTTGAAAATTAGTTTAATTCATTAAAAGTTTCATATTATATTTATTTGGATATTTATAATATCAATTATTTTAATTTTTCACTATTATAGTAATTACTGCATCATCATTGTGTCATAAATAAAATAAATTATTTAATGTCTAAAAATTATAAATAAAATATCATTATGTATTAAATATTTTTATCTTTCTAATGAATATTTATAATCTAAAATCCAACTTATATAACCCTATGTAACAATTGTTTTTCTAAAAGATATTTGCTTCTGTCATTTTTGTATTCATTTTGACTTAATTAAAATAAAGTGTCATTATCACTTACCAGTGGATCCATGGGGTCCCAAAATAGACCCAAAGATGCTCATGGTCTACCATGTATCAACCAATAAGGTTAAGACACGTTTTAGTGTAATTTAGTTTTATTATAATATTATTTTTTAACCCTTATTTACCAGATTTACCCTTAACCATGGTAAATAAAATATTTACCACAGTAATTATTCAAAATGTCTAAAAATAAAAGTTACCTATTTACACAATTAGGAAATCCTGATTCCAAATATGGAATCCATTTTTCTAAATTCAAAACACAGAAGTGGCAGAAATTAATTTAAAATTAATTCCCGCTGTCAAAACAAAAAGCGTGTTTTTAAGAGATAATAACTATCAAAAGATTGACACTTGTTTATGTTTGGTTTAATTGTAAAATTATGTCCAATGACCAACATTATATTAAATTATAAAAATATATTCTAAATATGCTTTAAAACCACTCAAATTCATAATTTATCACTATTAATTATTTTGATTAAAAAAGTTGTTTTTAATTAAAATTTAGTAATTTTCACTATTCATCAAAATATTAAAGTTATCCGAAAAGTACCAAAATTTCACCTTAGGCTAAATTCGATATTCCGAATCCAAAAATGAAGTCTATTTTGAAATATAAAATATATATAATTTCAAAAAGTAGGTATTACTATTCACAACAGCTAGTTTAATTAGTTGTGGTGTGTGTTAGAACTCAAGGTTGCGTACAACACACGCTATCGCATTATTCGAAAGGAAACGTACCGTGGAAGCTTGGGGTGTTACATATCATCCATGGGATTTATTGTTGAAAAATGAATCACATCACTTCTGTGATATCTCCAATATTCTCGTGAAGGGAGGGTGTACAATTGTTGGGCACAAAAATAAATATAATATTGATAAATATTTTGATAGGAGGAAAATAGCATGACATTAGTGAAAGAATAAACATTGGCATCTTCATGAGTAGAACCAACTAAACTGATTTTTAATAGCTATAGCAGTTCTACTACATCGGATAACAAGGAAGCAGAGTACACATAGATTTCTCATGGCCTTTATTTTATTAATGTATCTTATTATTACATTAGAGCAGGTGTAGGGAGAGGTAAGAAGAGACACTTTGAATTAGGGTATTTCCCACTGTCTCTTATAAATAAATTTATCCTTAAAAAGAAAAATCTTATTTGCCTAGGCTAGTGACCAGTAGACCATTGAGGATGTAATTAGGTGAAAAGACTCATGAAGGATCACATATAATTTGAGAAATGATGTATAAAGAGCATCCATCAACTATTGGTGAAACTCATGATCTTATTGAAGAACATGTATCATCTCTTAAGCAATGCAAGTTTGGCCCGACACACCAATCTAAGATTGAAGGTCAGGACCCTTATCCTACTATTATTCATGTTCCACCAGACGCAATAGATAAATATGACCATATATCACTTAAAAGACTTGATCTATACATTCGATTAAAACAACATTTTTCTATGCAGAAGAAGAAAGAACTTATCAACACTGTTCTAGAATGGGAATATCGATGCACAACATTGGGCCACAGGATAGGTATTTCATAATAGTATCTATATTTATTGTTATTCTTTAATTTTCCAGGATTTCATGTTTCTCATCCCCACTCCCCCCCAAATTGGTTACCATAAAAATCAATAAAAAGCGGATTCGAATAAATCACATTACTTCATGGAGGTGGTAGTCCACATGTACACATGAACAATGTTATCAATTTTAGTGCATGAAAATGTAAAATTTTAGTGATATATTTTCTTTCCATAATTATTAATATTTAATTAATATTATATAAAAAGATTAATTCAATCAATATAACCATTTTTTAGAGATGATGATGGAAAACAAAATACATACGCTTACGAGGTGGTAGTCTTCCATATAGAAAAACGGTAAGTTATTTTAATATTTGATGGATGTAGAGATGGATATATGACATTAAAATGGAATAATAACACATTAAAATATAAATTATGTATTGTATATAATTTTCTATTATTTAATAATATTTTTGTGATATGGAAGAATAAAAAAAGCACAAAATCTTGATTAAAAATGATATAAATTCTTCAAGAAATGAAATTTTCTTATAAGATTAAGGACACTTAGGGTGGTTTTGTTCCTAAAAAAGTACCTAAATAATGATTGTAGGGATTATAGGATGATATTTTGATACATATTTTCTAATCCAAAATAAATTTTAGTGTGTAGAAATGGGAGGTTGTGGTTTTCTTTTATAAGTGAGGTGAGCTGCACACATTGAATTTCAAAAACCTAATAAATTAATATAATTTAGTTTTTAATAAAATATTATCGAATAAATATAAATTTTGATGAAAATTGGTTTAATGTTTTAATCCATTCAGAATATAAAAAATATGTTTGTCATACAATATTTCCCCATTATGGTTTGGATTTAACACTTATTTAACAACTTTTACTAATATAATGAGAACTTGTATTTTTACACATTGAGGGATTTTATATTTCAAATAAAAAAATGACCCCTAAATTTACCATGTATTATTATTTGACCAATATCTTTATTCACTTTATTAAATCATTATTTTAATGAAATTTATATCATTTAAAAAAAGTTTTTATTATCAAATAGAAATAATGTCAACTTTTTGAATTGTTTAATACCTAGAAAGTATTAATATCGAGAAAACAATATAATTGTAAAATTCATTTTTGTTATATCGATATCTTGGAAATTATATATATATATATTACATAATTTACCTAAATTATTATTCATTTTTATATTGTTGTTACATTTTTTTGTTGTAACACCCCAGGTAAATAAAGAATATGAAATTTTCATATTTATCCCTATTTGTGAATAAAATATTAATATGACTTTAAAGGGGACGCTATGCTCGATGGCGTACCCAACACGCAACAACGAGTTTCTTGGGAATCTTACATTGCACTCTAATAATATTATTTTAAATGGTAGTTAACATTTAGTCGTTGTATCGGTGGGAATGGATAGAAATAACTAAAATATGATTATATATGTTTTTAAATGTTTTTACATTTATCCAATAAAAGATAAAGGCTTAAAATATGGAAAGAATTCAATTTTAGGCGTATATGCCCTAGTTTTCACTAAAGGTTCACTTATCACCATTTGATGTTGAACCATCGTTAAATATAGTTTTTTTCACTCTTAAACATTATTTTGGACCAAATAAAACTCTTACTAAGAATCGGGACATCAAATTTTACTTTGTGTAATTTTTTGGTATTTTTTCGATAGAGTTCATTTTTTTTAATGAATAGTGTAATATGTTGTGTTTTGATTCAAAATCTCTTTTTAATCTAATTTATTTATATGATTATATAATATTTTGAATTGGTTTTAAAGTGAAATTAGAAAATATTTTTACCATTAAATCCAATAGTGGTAGTTGGAATTAATTTCACTTTGAAATCAGACTTAAACTAGTGTCAATCTTTTGATACTTATTGTTTTATAAAAACACGCTATTTGCCCTAACAACGGGAATTAATTATTAAATTAATTAATGTGACTAATATGTTTTGAATTTTGTAAAACGGACTTCATTTTTGAATTCGGAATATCAAATATAGCTTAGGGTGAAGTTTTGGTATTTTTCTGAAAAACTCCAATTTTTGATGAATAGTGAAACGACTAAGTGGTAATCAAGCAAACTGATTTTTCAGTTAAATGAAAGTTTACCACTAATGTGTATTGAATTTTGAAAATCCGACATAAATGATTGTCATTAAGAAGTAAAATGTGGTTCAATGGGATAAAAATAATTTTTGGTGAATAGTAACTTATTAAGTTTTTAATCGCGATTAGTGGTAATTAGTGTAGTTTAAGGTAAAAATGATATTATAAGAATGTGCAAACACCATTAAACTTGTACTACACCTATTGGGTGAGTCATGGCCGACCAAGACAATCCATGGGCCAACTTGGGGAACCCATGGAGCAACTTTAGTTGGAAAATGACAATAATATATTTTTATTTAATGGAAAAGTAAAATTGGCACAAACATGATATGTTTTACTAAAACAATTTTTAAGTAGGGTTATACAAGTCATATTTTTGATTATAAATCGTCATTGAAAAGATAAAAAGATTTCCTACATCATAGTAATTTTTTTATAATTTTTAGGCATTAAATAAATTAAATTATTTATGACATCATAATGATGCAGTGATGACATCATTATTTAACGATTAAAATAAAATGGAAATATAATGTAATATCTATGAACTACACATGTCCAAAAATTATTGGATGGGTGGATTTAGAACCCTTATAACCTTATACACGAATTATATAAATGTGGGACCTTTTAAAACCGAAACACATTTTCAAATAAAGTAATATTTCCTTACTTTCCAAAAGTGCCCCTCCTCTCCTTTTATAAAAGGCCCCCCACCTCTACCTCTTTTCACACACTCATCAAGCCTTTGGATCGGCCAAACCCTGCCCATTTACTCTCTCCACATCCCTCTCCTCATACTAGAGGATTCCCTTTGGGCAGAATCCTTTCAAAGGAAGCCTTTAGGCTCAAATCAAAAGGAGTTACACTTTTAAAGGTAATTCATTCTCTAATGTTCATTTGTTTTATTTTGCTTCTCCAACCCCCTAAACTCTTTTTATTTATTTCTTTTGTAACAACACCAGTATCATCAATATACTAGGATGTTGTTATAAGATTTATTTGAGCTAAAATCTCACACAACTACATAAAATGGTTAACGAACATACGGTTTCCGTGGATGGTGAAATTCTGCCTCCCGAAACGATGATTGTTCAATACTCATTTAACACCTTCAAAGGTGGCCATTATGATGTCACTATTTTTATATATGATATATAATATGTTTATGTTTTCCTTATGCTTCTGTATTTTTCATTTTTGTCTTACCTTTATGGCTTCCATTATGGGTATACGCGATATCTTCATTTAAGGAAGTGCGGACTACCGCCCCCTCAAAGTGATTTGATTCGTTAAATACCATATTTGGGATGTATAAAGGATGGAAATATGATATTATATATGATATTATACTGGAATTATAATATACCTTTATATAATTTTTATTCCATTCTATAAAATACGAAATAGAAATGAAAGTAGCGTTCATGCGTACGTACGACTTACCGTCTCCATGAACGGTGCATTTCATTTCTTACCTCTAAATGATTATGTAATGTTATAAATGCATGCATGTACTGGATATATATGACATATATGATATCTACATCATGAATAAAATTCTGGATATAATAAACATTTTTCCACACGAACAACATTTAATTGTAAGAAGTCCACTTTCGACTTAAGAACCAAATTTCGGAAAAACAAATATTATTAACTTAAATGATTACATAATGTTTATGACATGGTAATTAGTGTTATAAAAGGAATAATGAACATTAAAAAGGTTCTTAAGGAATTAGAAATTAACTGAAGTTTATTATTCAGGAGATTAAAGAACGATCGAGTCAAGTCGGACACGAGGTAAGGGATCTTACTCCTCTCTTTCTTTTTAAGTACACACTTTTATGTCATTCCTTTTAAAGATCATATTTCTTGTTATTGGGATGATATTTTATATTACACTTACTTTAATTTTTATTTTCATGTGATGAGAGACCCTAATCTCTCTCATCAATCCATTTTGGAAGTTTTGAGTGGCGCTGTTAGGCTGCCAAACTTTCGTAAGAGATCTAACCTCTCTCTTTATTTTTAAGTACTCTCCTTTCTGTCACTTATTTTAAGCTCCTCTTTGTAATGTTGGGGGATGTTCTTTTATATTCCTCTTTCTGTACATTTTATTTTAATGTGATGAGATACCCTATTTGATCTCATCAATCCATATTCAGAAGTTTTATGTGGCACCGTTAGGCTGCCGAGTTTTCGTAAGGGATTCTTCATCTCACTTTTATTCCCGTGAGATTTATGCTACATTTGCCACAAATTCCATTGAGTGGTGTATGTACTGCCCATTATTCTACTCCTTGTGTAATATACTTTCGTTTATGAGTATTTACATCAATGATCTATTGTTCTTCTTTCATAGGGTGTATGTTTTGAAAGATATCCAAGTCGGTAAGGGAACCTTTCACCCTCCTCTTTTTTAAAAGACTTCTTTTGTTGGGTCTTTTAATTTACATATTGTTATGTTGGGATATGTTCTCATATATCCTTATTGATTTAAATTTTATGTCCAAGTGATGAGATACTCTTTTTATCTCTCATCAACTCGATTTGATATGATGCCGTTAGGCTGTCAAGGGATCTTTTTAACCCAATTTCGATTTCTTTGGGTTCAACATGTAGTCATTGAATATGTCATCCATTGAATATGTATGAATGACCTTTTATTGTTTTACACTCAATATCCACTTATATTGGGCGTATTTATATTTGTCACACATATTTTTGAGATTTATTTTTCCTTAATTTAAGGATACCTTCTTTATAAGGGATTTCATCACATTTGACTTTTCTATTGAGGGTTCATTGTTGTTATGAACCAATTCACTCTTATATGGTGTATATACTGTCCTTTGGAATATTATATCGTGAATCCATTTATTCTCATGATATTATAAAGTTCTGATTAAATGTTATTTCTCAATTTTTGTATTCAAGTGTCTCTAATTTTGGTAAAAACCCTTTAACCAAAATATCACTTTAAATGTTTTAATGATTTATTCTTATTAATATCCATGTTTTCAAAATGGTTTTAAGGATTTATTGATATGGATATTAATGGTTTAAAATGTTAGAATCTTCAAGGTGGTATGGGACACTTTTATTCAAAAAAATCTCTTTATTAAATGTTTTAAATGGTTTTGGAAATGGTTTCTTTTTGAATGGATTCATTATTTCAATATACTAAAATGTTATATTGTGATTGAAATGTGGAAATGTTATGTTTCCTTTATGCATGTTTTATGTGATACATTTATGTTATGGTTCTTGGGCATTGTTATGAAAACGGGTGGTTCCGTGATAAACTTAGGGCGGGTGAGCCCGATATAGCTCTCCAATGCATTGGGTAACGCGAAGGAGTGAACCGTTAAGGTTTCTCCGAAGAGATTTAGGGAATATACTGTGATGGGTATTCCAAACATAACCAAGAGGGTTACTCCCTACGTAAGAATGTTATGAATGCCTCAAGTTACCTTTATGTCTTATGTTTTCTATGATTTATTCATGATTTGATATGCTTATGTTTTATGGGTAAAGTGTGATTTCATTCTAATGTATATATGAACTCATGTTTCCTTTACATATTTTTATAACTCTTACTGAGCTTTTTATGCTCATCCCAAGTTTTTGAAATATTTTTCATAGGTCAAGGGAAAGGTACATGATGTGATGATAGTGTCAAGGATGTGTCAAGAAAGAATCCATGTTTTATTTTAAATATGTTTCTGTTGATGGGAAGAATGAATATTGTCTTTTATGTAACCACTTTGTTTAAATGTGGAATGTAATGAATGTTTCATGATCTAATTCTCTAAAACTCTAAACCAGAAAAGATCCTCAATGTGAAATCTTGTAATAACTCAAGATTAAGTAAGGTTTAAGGCTGGGGCCTTATATTTTTTATATCCATTAATCAAATAATTACTTCTTTAGTGTTGTGTAAGAATTTACGTAAATTATTTCATTCATTATGATTTAAAACTATATACCATGATTACGATACACATTTAATATCTAAAAAATAATATTTTTATTCGATCATATCCCCTAGATAAAATAATATTAAAAGTGATACAATTATTAAAAATAATAGTATGGAATGATTTAAATTACATTAAATAAAATATTTAAAAATCATAATTTTTTCCTAGAGTCCAAAAAAGGAAACAAATTAATTAATATAATTAATATTTGTTTATTATGATAAAAAAAATTTAAATACATCCGCTATTTGTTTGAACTCACATATATATCATGAAAACATAATTAACTTTTTATGTCGAGTTTATTGGTCTTGAGAAAAAATTGCAAAAACATTTTGATAAGATCCTTGTTATATAAATAAGAAATTATTTTAAAACCAAAAGAAAATATTCAGTAATATGTAGTTCATAATATAAAAAAGCTAAAGGACTGATGTCATGACCATTTTAATTTTTTTGATACCAAATTTGACTTTTTCTATGCTCTACAGGCCTAACATCAGTACTAAATATAATTTTCATATGTATTATGGACTAAATTTGATTAAAAAATTATAAAAATTATAAAAATTATTGTTAATTATATATATATATATTATTTTATCATATTTAATTTATTAAATTGTATTCATTACTTTTTATATTTTTTCTATATTGTAGAGATATCATAAATGTTATATCATTTTAAAAAAATAGTATTCTATAAATTTTCACTAAAAATTGATTTCATCAAAAAAAATATAACAAACACATCCTATGATCAATTTATATTAAGAAAACAATAAATAAGATTTCTTGAAATAAAATTTATATAAGTTATATAAATTTTCACGAATATATGATCACAAAATAAAGTTTAAAAAAATTGAGAAAATGATATCAGTTTACCATAATAAATATATATTATATTTAAAAACTATTTTATAAAAAATATGATTATCAAATTTAACATTACTGAATTAGTAATAATATTATTTTACTAATTCATCTTTAAAGAAATTTTTTTAAAAATTTTTTTCATCAAATATTGTTGAAACAAAAATAATAAAATAAAAATTGTTATTTTTATACTATTCACATGAAAATAAATATTTTTCAGAAAATTCAGAATAATATTTAATAATATAATTATTTCATTGTGGATTGAACAATGATGTAACTATTTATATATTAATATTACAAAACATGAAAATTTACCATTAAAATATAATAAATGAAAAAATTAAGCAATTTTATTTTTGATTTTATGAATTACATAATATTTGTACAATGAATAAAAGTACATAATTTGAGAAAACTAATAAATATTAAAATTATTTATTCTATTATTATTTTCATTATTAAATTCTCCCCCGATTTGAAATTTATTTCTCATAATCATGATAGTGTCATTGATAACAAGGGTTTGACCATTCAAAATACCTTTATTGAAATCCCATATCGTAAAAAGGATTAATAAGACATCAACATCATAAGAAATACAAAAATGATGAAAGGTAAAAATAGATAACACATACTAGGTTTATACATATTTGGATATATCTGTGAAGTGAAAACAAATATATGGAAGCGAAATAAAATTCTCATGGACTCATAAAGATTGGTATAGATTATAGTCATGATAATGTTATCCATCAAAAAATTAAAAGTATGTAATCGTTTAAAAGGACATTAAATTTTAAGATGGAAAATTAAACCAATATCACTTATATTTCAATATAATTTTCTTAAATTGGCTGAATTACATTTCAATCCATACTAATGACATGGGGAAATAAACATATAGGAAATTTATAATTTCATACTTTACTCAATTTCCAACACAATGTCATCTTTTTTGTCCAAATAATATGTATGCTTTTTTCCATTATTGAATCACTAGAATCAACATCCACATATGAGAAATTAAAAAATATACAAAAACATATTCTTTATATCATTAAGAATTAACAAAAACCAAAATTGTTAGTACACAATAAAATAATTATAAAAATATAATATTTTATTATATGTTGAAGAAGTAATTTAATCAATAAAATTTAATAGTAATACCCAAATTCATGCATATATACTTCAACAAATAAATGTCCTTAATATTACCAGAAAACTATTCTCGTATATTATTCATTCATATAAATAATATTGATTTGATCACATAGTATTTCAAGATTAATTTTTTCATTTATCATTATATAAAATCAATTACTCATGAAGTCTCATTTAAAATTGAAATTTTTGTAATCAGATAATCTCTAAGATTTTCAAATCTTTCTACAACTAATCATAATCACTAAAAATCCCCAATAACATTATATTTTATTCAAAAATAATATTCATCGTTTACTCCTCAAACATAATCTAATATTACTCTCTCAAACATAATAATCGTTTTTCAACAAATAACATCCTTATTCCTAAATAAAATTAATCACATAATCCCCAATACATTATCTACCCTCCTGGTTATCTATTTAATAAAAAAAATTCCAAAATGAACAGAACATTTAACTATCAAATAGTTTAAATAATAGAAAAAAGGCTACACTAACTAAGAAATAATATTAATCATTGGAATGTAGTCCACCGTTGAAGCATTACATTTTTGGGTTCAATTGCAACAAACTTTCTTGAGGTGATGGGTTTTCACCAATCCTTCCGGTTTTCCATTCTCTAAAATTATATAAATATAATTCTAATAAATTTTTCATAGGTGTAAGAATAATTTTTGAAAATAACCTTAATATATTCAATTTTAATGACATTTTTATACCTAAAAGGTTATATCATATTTTTCATTTTTAATATTACAAATTAATAACCCATTATTACAGAAAAAATAAATGCATCCAAAAATATCATTAAAATCATTAAAATTTTATAAATTAATTCTTCTAAACGAGTCTATAAGATACTAAATTTATTTCAACCTTATAATTACAAACCCATGATGTTATATGTAAATCATAAAGAATTATCATAATATTATTAGTTATGAAAACATTCCCAAAATACAAATAGCTTGTACTTAGCCAAAAACATTACATATTACACTAGTTTTAACAAGAATTCAAATTATTATATATATAATGTTATCCGGATTATATTTTTAGATATTTATGAAAAAATCATACATGATAAACCCAAAAACTAAAAGTAGATATGTTTATACAATATATATTTTCTCCAAGAAAAACACTAAAATAAAATATGATTTCTTTTCATAAAAATTATTATCAAATTTTAAATTGATTTCTTAATTTCTATTACCCATCAACTCTCCCTATGAAAGATGAAGACTGGTGTAATAATAATGTTTACCCGTAATTTTACTTATATTATAAAACAAATCATTTTTAAATAAAACTACACACCAAATTACTTCCTATAAAATTGTTGAAACCATGTGATGAAAATTTAAATCTTCTTAGATACATAGATCATCAAATTCATAACACATTTTAATACCATGTAAAAAAACTAAACTCTACTTAAATAAATAATTTAATCACTTTGGTATCACCTTATTTATTTAAAAGTGTGTGGTAAATTAAATAATTCATTGGGGTTCTATCTAGGGACACACAAAGCTATAAATAGGCCACCCAAATCACTCTGGTTGCATCCAATGTATATTATATGTCAATCTCACCCATGAGATATCAAGGGGCCAAATCCTTTATATAAGCTATACCGGGATCACAAATTTCACATAAAATGACAATTTATAGGATAATAAAATTCATAATTTTAAATTTTATCTCATAAATTGTTTTATTAACTCTTTAATAAAAAGAACATTTGGATAAAAACCATTTACATTAAAAAATGACTTTAAAAATAAAAACAATCATGCACATCAAAAAGAAATTGTTTTCATTTAAAATAACCATTGAATCTTATTAAGTAAAATTTATTTTACTGTGGAACAGTTAAACATCAAAAAATATAATCATGTAGTATATGTTAAAAAATATATTTTTGAGTCTTTCAAAAAAATAAAGAAGAAACATTAAGTAAAATTAAAATTAATGTCTCTTACCTTGAGTCTGAATCATCACATATAAATTTTTTCTTTCAAAATAAAAAAATTATCATAATTATTTACATTATTGATATCCTTTTTCATTTTTTTATTTAATTCAGATCATTTGTCACCATTTAAGAAAAATATTTAATTATTTATGTTTATGTTATAAGATTCTATAATATTTGTTTCATAAATCTAGAATGACTTATTTATGTTTAATGTTGTAAAAATATTAGAATTTTATTTTCTATTGTTAAAAATTGATGAAATTATGATCACATTTATATTTTAATTATTGTTTGAAGTCCAAAATAAAATATGGTTTTGAAAAATTAACTACGGTACAATCATAAAGATAGTAGGTTGTACTTACGCTTGGGTAATGTTTGCATTTTTCATTAGTAATTATAGAAATAAATAATGTATTATTTAATATTTATGTAATGATAGAAATTTAATATATATCTCCTTACTTATTTAAATAAATAAATATTCCATGTTATGTGGTGATGAAAAACAAGTCATATCGCTTTGGGGATGTGGTAGTCCACATGTATGCTTGAATTACATTATCATTTTCCTGTGCTTGTAAACGTAAAAAAAACTACTGCATCATATTATCAGAATGATCAAAATTTATTGAATATAATATATAGAAACTAATTCTGTCATTATAACCACTCTAGAGATAAGGCGATGGAAAATAAATTACATCGATTCACTAGGTGGTAGTCAATTATACACACGAGCGATGAATAATTTTCACATTTTATATAACTAGACATGGATATAGTATAATAAAATGACATAAAAACATATCATCATATCTGTAAAACATGATTTATTATATAATTATTTTTGATTAAGGGTTTTGGAATGTGTTTCAATTAAAAAAATTGAAATTCACAATAAAAAATTGTACCTCTTCTTCAGAAAAAAACTGATTTTTGTAACACCTAAATTCCACTAATGATGGAGTTATTAATAAAAGAAGTCCCAAACAATATTTTTGGGGACATTTGTATGATTTTTTGCGAGGTAATGGATTTGATATTGTTTTTTATGTGATATGAAATGAGAGGATTTAGTTCACTTTAGTAAGAGAGGGAAGGGACATTCTTGAATTATCACTAAATAATAAGTTAATATAAATAAATTTTTGTTTCAAAACTCATACACACATGGAAATATATGTGATAAGAGTTAATGGGTCTAAATAATATCATTTAAAAAAAGTGTAAAACTTTTTTTCTATATCTTTTCTCTAATAGTTTTGTTTTAACCCTTATTAAACGTCATTAACTCTTACTATGAAAAGATTGATTTTTACCCATTAAGGGTTAATATGGTTAATATAATATATTAAAAGAGAAAAAATGAAATTTTAATAATATTTAAAACATTATCCTAATCACTATTTTAAAATAAATTTTTTTATGAACTTATAACATTTAATTAAATATTATTTATTATAGATTTTCATTATTGTATATTTTTAAAACTATGTATTACCATTACACTAATAATATCCAGAAAAAACTTATCATCAATGTAAACTATTTCATTATATATCTAAACTATAATTTTCATCAATATTTGTTTTATTATATTAATTATATCAATATTATTTAGTTAAATATTTTTAATATCATTTCTCTTATTCATCCATTAGTTGGATAATTAATCTATCAGTGATGCATAAGCATTTAAATCAAATAATAAAAATCTAAAAATTAAAAATGAATAACCATGATGAATAGAGCGTTTTAATATCAATATAATATTGATATTCTAACATATAATTTTTTTAAAAACATAATAAAGATTTCACACTTAGTAAAATAAGAGAGTGAGATATTGGACATTTTTTCAATAAAATATTATAACAGTCATAATATTATCCAAGTGGCCAAAAATTTTCATAAATGAATTTATTATATATTATTGTGTTTAATATGAAAAAAATATCCATTTAAATTTGTTAAATTATTATTTTAACTTTAACAACCCAAAATTTTATTAATAAAAATTCTTATTGATCCAATTAAATGTATTATTATATAAAATGGTTATATAATACATTTTTAATTCCTTTGTTTTATATATTTTAGGACTTATAATAACATTAAAAAAATTTCACCATTGCTAATATAGTCGTTGAACAGTGATCACATGATTAGTATATGTATTGGGATTTAGCTAATTTAATTTACATAGAAAAAGGAAGAAATGGCCCCATCCAATAGAATTTATCCTTACGATGTCCATTTGTTAGAGCTCGGAATGGATGTAGAGGCACTTGGATTCTCTCTTAACCAATCCCAAGAAGAGCTACCACTTGTTAAGCTCGAATGGAACCACCTAGGAGAGAAGTGGATGTTAATAGATATTATCACCTGATCAACGTTATCCATGACACCGCAAGAGTCTTTCACCATCGCAAACCAAACCCCAGAGGTCTTATGTGGGAGTTATAAAGGTTTATATAACAAGACCCTATCACTATGATTATGTGATTTTTCTGTTTAGAATAATGAATATACATTAATTTTATTATTGTTACTTTGTAAATAGTTTTTAGATTACAAAGAGGTTTTTGGATAATATTAAATTAAGAAATATATTTTGATGAATTGATGGATTATTGAATAAAATAATATTTTAAAAAAATATTATTACCAAATTGTTTTTTATTAAATATAAATTATTGGATAATTATTTTGAATACAATTGTGGTTTTTATTAATTTTTGAAAGCATTTTTTTCAAAATACATGAATTTTCGTTAAATGTAAGTTTTTATTTTAAAAGTAAAAAAATCACATATTTATGAAATTATTTACATAAAATTAATATTATTTTTGGAATAAGGATGTCAAAATTATCTAACGGTTAACCTTTCAAATTTTTCTGAGACAGTTGAATTTTTGGGTAAAAATTAAATATTGTTTGAAAATATAATGTGTTTTATGACATCATAATGACCCAATATTGATGTTATAAAATTTTATAAATTTTTTGTTCAAACATTTTATTTTTTGTGATTAAAATAATGTGATTTTTGTTTTTTTATTTATATTACAAAACATTAGTGGACCTTCGAAGACATATAAAACATTTTATCTTTTTAGAATGATTTCCTAGAGAGTGTTACTCACCTCCACCTAAGAAATACTAATATTTTAAGAATATCGGCTATGGTAATTATAAAATAATGTTTTACACTGCCCTTTGGAAAAAACCACGGGAAAAATCATGGGATGGATTTTGGTTTTGATTAGTTTAATGTGTGGTGTCCAAAAATAAATAATAAAGAATTCCCTCTCGTGTCATATATAAACCAACACAAGGCCCCACTAAATCTTCACCCAAAGACATATGAGGTTGGAAAAAATCTATCTACATCTCTATAAAAGAATCCCAATGTGTCCAAATCTCCCAAGTATCCCCCCTCAAGTCCATCCCAAGCCATTGGGATCACACATCACAGTAAAGGATTTCTTTCTTTCTCATTTGGTCCAACTTTTTTTATATTGTTATGCCCTTTAAATTACAATTAAAAATGTTGGGTTGTGATTTATCACCTCCCCCATGCTTTTCTCCTTATGTTAGAATGATTATTTACCCCTTTCTCTCCCATTAATTCCTCCCATGTACACCTATAACAATGTCAAAATTCTATAAGTGATTTCTCTATACTCATTTACATTGAAGCAATTCCTTTGGGTTATTAATATATATTATTTTAAATATTTTCAGATATATATATATATATGACACATTACATTAAATTTCATGTAATTATGATGCTACACTTTTTTATCAATCATTAACCATTTTTATTAATTCCTATGACACGCAATTATGCTGCCAAAATTGCACCGCGATTTTCCTAGCCAAAGTCATATTGTAGTGAATACAATGCCCATTTCTCTATCAAAGATATTCAACATTATGCACATTTACATATTGATTATTAATTTTCATGTATTAATTTCACATTCCTTTATCATGTAATAGATGATTATTTTTAAATAATCCATGTCAGATGATCCATGTGGAACACTTATGCATGATATGAAATGATTAAGAAGGGTGTGCCCTGATAGTGCTCCAATGCATTGGGTAAATATTAGTGTCATGATATGTCAAGTTAAGTGAGGGTTTACTCACGATAAATCAAGTGAAATGAAGGTTTAGAAATTGCCCATGTGCAATGAGAATTGATCATGCTAATATCATGTTAAATGTTGATGCCACATTTACATGTTTTGATAATCATACTATTGCATGCCTTTTTGTTCATGTTTCTCTTATACTCTATTGATATGCCTATTTTCTAACATGTACTATATTATTCATGTTATGATTTGTTTAATTTATTACTGGGTATTATAGCTCACCCTTTTCTATTGCTTGTCCCTAAGTTATCCTAAGCAATGCTATGTACGAGGGAATGTTGTGGTCATGTAAAAGAAGTTTTCAATAAAGATGTCATATTTTATATTATACGATGTTATGTAATGATACTAATTTCCAAATACACTAGAATTATTGATCCTCAGTGTTTTCTTAAGATCATTTTTATGTAATAAATTGTGATTATGTGTGTAATAAAGAGTTGGGAAGTTATAGTTGGTATTAAAGGATGTGATTAGTTATTTTTTGGAATCGGATTACAAAACCATGGTAAAATCCATAGGGATAAGACCAAGTATAATAAAAACATCACTAAATTTTGGTGGGTATTGAGTAAGTGTTTTATTCAGAAAATACATCCCTGGCTGGATATGAGAAGGTAGAGGTGGATCTGGAACATATGTATCTAGGGGGAGAACCTGAAAATACCACATTGAGCTAGACTCGAATGAGAACTGGAGCACAAAAACGGGCCTTGATACACATTTGGTTACGACACTATTAGGGGATATGATTTGGTATATTCACAAGAAAAGAATGATCCATTATTAAGGGAATAAAAAATTATCCAAATATTATATTATGGGAAGTAGATAATTCTTAACATAGATTGGAGCCTATAAATTCATAAGTTAGGTAAATAAAAGTAATTTATAAGTCATCGGTTTTGGCCTTCAGATTACACTTTATGTGTTACCCCTAAAATTCCTTATATTCCAACCTACAGTTGGTAATAGGAGGACTCAGGCTAACAACTGATTAGAAGATCAATGTGAGAATTGTTCTAATGAGGATGCCCAATACGATATGAGTTGTAATCGTGAACATTTTCATGATAATCTCTTAGTTAACTGATGTTTTGAATTGAAACATGTTTCAAGAGGAATATTCAACCCCCCCCCCCCAAAAGAAAGAAAAAGACACAATTGAGAACTTCATGGGACAAAGAGCCCTTCTTTTAATTGGTCATCTTATCCCTAATTCACCGAACAATGGATCATCTATATTGAGAAGATATTATCCATACATAAATGTTCCAAACAAGATAAGGTTCTGCTGACTACTTATCATATGGAGGGTGAAACTGAACAATGGTTTATATTGATCAAAAATACGATGATTGTGGACGATATTGAGGCATTGGAATTAAATGATTTACGAAAAATGTTTTGTGAGAAATATTTTCCTCATACCCTCCGACTAAATATGAAAAAGGACTTATGTGCCCTCAAGAAAAAAAATGATGAATCCATCAGAGAATATGAGGAAAAATATACAAGGATACCATGAAATGACTCTAACTTTACGTTACCCCCTAATTCATGGTTGACTTCTTCTTTGGTTGGTTAAAACCTTGTTTACGATAATCCCTAGTGATCTATTACATCAAGAGCTATGAGGATATTGTCTGATATACCCTCAAAGTCGAAATAGAGATTTGTGAATCTATGGGGTATCATGGAGATAAGAACCGTAAAGTCGAATTCAAATCTGGTGGTCCGATGGATAAATCCAGTAGTGATATGAAAATATTGTTTTCGACCTTCCAAAGATGCAGAAAGAAGAAGCCTAGAAATTTCATGAAGGGTATGAGGAAATATGTTAGTTATAGAGGACATGGGAACTTAACGATTAAATACAGAAAAGAAAACCCCATGGCTATGATAGAGTAGTGGAATGATCCATTTGACCCTCAATGCAATTTTTATTTCTTCAACTGTAAAGAACCGTGTCACTTTTGAAAACAAGTTCCCTAAGCCAATGGATTTCGGAGGCAACCAACATCCTCTGATGCAGTAAGGGTGAGATTCTTCTATCACAACTGTTGAAGTGAACCCCAATAATGAATTTGTAAAAGGTACAAAAGTTATTCATTGAAGAATAGAAAATGTACATTTTGATTCTGGTTCTACATAAAATTTTAAATCAGGAATGTTTAGTAGAACAATCCAAACACCACCACAATTCTAGGAAGTAAAGATGTCTGTGAGAATGGAAAGTGGGTAAATCATTGCATCCCATGAATATAACTTCAACCCTATCATAATTTGTTGATTGGAATTCATAGAAAACCTCATCATAACCAATTTGGGAAAATTTATGCCATTCCTAACGTGGATTGACTAACCTTTTATAGAGCCAACATAAATTGATATCAAAGGGAAATCACTCTCCATATGGTGAATAGACCCCTGATTTTGTAAAAGTACTAGGAAGAGGATGGATCTTATTTTCTCCATCATCTCAAGCCTGGATATTACATCTCTATGATCATGTGTGTTGGGCTCAAAAGATTGAGTTTAAGGAATCAATTATCCTTAAAGAAATGCCCATCGTGATGGAATTCGCTGATGTGTTTCCCAAGAAATTTCATGGTCTTCCTCTAAGAATATATAATGAATTCTCAATATATCTTATACCTAGGGCAATTATAATATCCCAGAATGTGTATAGAATTTTTTTGTGGAGATTGAGGAGATAAAGAAACAAATACAAAATAATCTGGATAAAGGGTTTAAACGGTGAAGTGTTACACCATGGGGTACACCAGTCCTCTTCTTCAAGAAGAAGAATAGGTCAATGCCCCTTTTTTATTAATTATTGTGACCATATAAAATTCACGATAAATAACATGTATCTTATACCACGAATTGATGAATTGTTCAATCAGCTATGTTGAAAAAAATACTTATCCATAGTGGATTTGCAGTCGGGATATTAAAAAGAATGGGTGAGGAAGGAGGATATACCAGGACTGCTTTTCGTACAAGATATAAGCACTATGTATTCATAGTAATTCCTTTCATACTCAGTAACACTCTAAAAGGCTTCACGAACATGATGTATAATGACTTCAGAAATTACCTTGAAAACATGGTGGTAGTCATTACAGAATTTATTCTAATATACTAAAAACCCAAGGAGGAGCATTAGTAGGATTTAATCACTGCACAAGAGACCTTGAGAAATGAGAAGATCTGTGAAAATTACAACAAGTGTGACTTCTTGTTGAATGAGGTCTCATTCTCATGTCATATTAACACAATAAATGGGATATCTCTACATACATCCATGATAGCTGCAATAGAGGGATAGTCGAGGCCAACATTGGTAACTGATATTCGTAGTTTCATAGGGGTAGGTCGATATTATCACAGATTTGTGAGAAATTTCTCATGATTGTCCAACCCTATTACTAAGATTACTCAAAAGGGGGTAATGTTTTCCTGGAGTGATAAACGTGAAGAGAGATTCAAGGAGTGGAAAATGATGTTTATCTCTTGGGTTGTGCTCGAAGTACCCACAAGTGGAGAACATTTTGTGGTATTTAGTGTTTCTTTGAAGAAGGGATTGGGTTGTGTGTTGATGAAAAATGACAATGTCATTGCCTATTCATCAAGGCGATGAATTCTCATTAGAAAAACAATCCAACACATGATCTGGAGTTGGCTAAAGATATTTTCAAAAAAAAATATGGCAGAATTACCTCTTTGGGGAGAAGTGTGAAATATATACAGATCCCAAAAGCCTCATGTATATATTCACATGTAAAGAGTTGGATATGTGCCAATAAATATTTCTATAGTTGATCAAATACAATGACTGATAAATCCATTACCACCCTGGGAAATCGAACAAGGTATCGGATGCACTACGTATACATGACCCATGAATTCTATCATTGATGAGAATTGAAAATGATCCAATCTTCTCAGATTTTATAAATATGTACATGGGAATCATAAATAATGGAAAACCATCAATCCTTTAACAAATTACTTCTCAACTCTCTATTTTGGAATGGTTAAAGAATGCCCAAAAGGATGATGTGGGAATTCAGAAGAAAATGGATACCATCAAAAAATGGAAATCCTCAGAGTTCATTATAAATGAAGAAGGAATTCTGTGATTTTGGTCAAGACTATTTTTTCCATCAAATCTAGAGTTAAAGAAATAAATTCTGGATAAATCACATAGTTCAAATTTTTCTATTCACCCTTGGAACCCAATTATGTATTGATATCTATGATAGACTTATTGGTGGAATAACATGATGATGAATATCGCTGAGTATACATTAATGTTACAGGTATGTCAATAAGTGGAGGCTGAGATGTAGAACTCTAAGGAGATCAACTGGAACAGGTACATATCAGATAATATGTAAGGCTACATGGTGTAAAATTATATATTATATCCAATCGATATCCCTGATTCACCTCTATGTTTTGGAAGAGTCTTAAACATTATCTAAATACTTGAGATGAACATTATCACGACTTAACATCCTAAAAATGATGGCCAATATGAGTAGACAATCCAAAATCTTGAGGAAAAGTTGGGATCATGATCAATAAAATTCAAAGGATTATGGGGTCAACAACCTCTTCTAGTCGAGTTCTCTTACAAGAACACTTTCAACTCAAGCATCCAAATGGATCCTTTTAAAGCCCTTTATAGGAAGAGGTGATGATCATCGAGATGCTAGGATGATGTTGGGGAGTGAAAACCCCAAGTTTTAGAAATATTCTAAGAAAGAATAGAGAAGGACAAGACCATCTAGCAATATATTAAAGCTGCTCAAAGTTAACAAAAGTGCAATGCTGATAATCGTCGATGAGGCCTACAGTTTGAGTCAGAGAGATTGTATTCTTACATATAGAACAGAGGAAGAGAGTTATGAGATTTTGGAAGAAGGGAAATCTTATTCTCAGGTACATCGAACCTTTTGATATCCTTGATCACAATGGAGCAGTGACATATAAACTATCACTCCCACTGAACCACTATCAAGTACAAGTGGTATTCAACATATCACTCTTGGGGAAGTAAATACCTTACCCATCGCATGTACTCAATCCAAAGGTGGTACCATTGGATAATGACCTCTCTTATGAAGTGAATACAGATAATAACTTAGATTGAAGAGAAATTTTCTATGAAATAAAACAACACTCCTCGGGAAAGGGTTGTGGATAAACGAAAAGTTTGAAGAAGTATTATGGGAACTTGAGGTAGTGTTGAGGTAGAGTTAACCACATCTGTTTTAATTTGGGAAAAGGAAATTTCGAGTGTAAAATTTTTTATGGGGGGATGATTCTAACAACAGAAGCCTTTTTAATGAAAATTCCTCTTGATCTAATTATATGTATTGTTATGTAAAATGGTTAAATATGACATTTGAACATCCATGGTTATATGTCTATTGGATGTTAAAATTGTGTTATGAATTTTTAAAATTTGAAATATAGACATTTAACAGTGATCACATGATTAGAATAAATATTGGTCTTTAATAAATAAAATTTTCTCAGAAAAAGGAAGTAATGGCCTCATCCTGTAGAATTGATCTGTATGATTCCCATTTGATAGAGCTTGTAAACTTGGTGGTGTCACTGGGATTCTCTCTTGACCAAGCCCAAGATGAGCTTCAACATATTAAGATCGTATAAAACCACCTATGAGAGAAGTGGAAGTTGATAGAGATTCCTACCCGAGCAATCTTATTCGAGCCACTCCAAGTGTCTATCACCATCGTACACCTTACTCGTATGTCTTATGCATTTGTTATAAGGGGTTATGTAGAAAGACTCTAGCACTTTGATTATGTACATTATTTTTTATAGAGTAATGAATATACATTCATTTTATTATTGTTTCTTTGTAAATATTTTTTAAATAACAAATAGTATTTTAGTTAATATTAAATTAAGAAATCTATTTTGATGAATTAATGAATTTTTCAATTAAATATTATTTTAGTAAAATATTATTACCAAATTAAATTTTATTAAATATAAATGATCATATATTCTTTATTAATACAATTGTGTTTTTTATGGTTTAGAATCCCTTTTTATAAAAACTCATTAATTTTTTATAAATGACATTGTTTAAATATAAAAAATCACAAATATAGAAAATTATTTACATTAAATGAATATTACTTTTGGAATATGGACTTAAAAATTATCCACTACTGAGTCATTCATAATTTTTTGAGAAATTCGTATTTTGGATAAAATTTAAATTCCATTTTAAAATATAATGTGTTTTACGTCATCATAATGACCCAATAGTGATGTAATAAAATACTAAAAATAGCGTGTTCAGAAAATATATGTTCTAACATTAATATAATGTTATTATTTTATTTAATTAAAAAATAATTAGTGGACCCTCTAATACATAAATAACATTTTATCTTTTTAAAATGATTACCTTGATAGTGTGACTCACTACCACATAAGAAAGCTTAATATTTTCAAGTGTCGGCATATTGTAATTATAAAATAATGCTATACACTCCCCTTTGAAAAAAAAACAAGGGAAAATTCATGGTATGTTTTGTGGTTTTGAATAGTTTAAAGTGTGGTGTCTGAAACCTAAATAATAAATAATTTTCAATCTTTTGTTATATAAGCCCACCCAAGATCCCACTTCCTCTTCCCTCAATGCCTTTGGAGCTCTACCAAACACCATCATCCTCTGCTGAGAAACCAACCAAGGTTCCCCAATATCCCATGAAGCCTCTCTCAAGCCCCTCCCAAGCCTTTGCGATCACACTTCCATGTATACGATTTCTTCCATTCTCATTTTGTCCAACTTTCTATATGTTGTTATTCCCTTTTAATTTCAATTAAAAATTTAGGGGTATAATTTTTCACACCCCCATACTTCCCTACATATTTTTGAATGATGATAGACTATTTTCTATCTCATTAATGCCTCCCACATACACCTATTACCATATAAAAATTTCGTGAGAGATTTCTCTCTCATCAATTACATTCAAGCAATTCCATTGTATTATGAATCTAAATTCCATTAAATACGTGGATAAATGTATCTATATGACCCCCTTACTTCATATTTCATGTAAATATTATGATAAAACCCTTTCTCTATCATCAACCATTTTTATGAATTCTTATGACACACCATTATGCTGCCGAAATTGCACCACAATTTTCCAAGCCAACGTCGTAGTTTAGTGAATACCATTCCAATTTCATTATCAATTATATTCCCATTTATGCACATTTAATTATAAACTACATAGTTTCATGTAATAATTCTATATATTTTTTTATCATAGAATAAATTATGATGTTTAATTAATCCATGTAATATGATCTATGTGGAACATTTATGAATGAAATGAAACTATTAAGAACGGTGTGCCCTAATAGCGCTCCAATGCATTGGATAAATATTAGTATCATGATATGTAAACTGTATTGAGGGATTATTAATTATAATTCAAGTGAAATTGGGGTTTACCCTTGATCCATGTGAAATGATCCTTCTTTAATGCTAATATCATGTTAAATTTTGTTGCCCCATTTAAATGTTATGATAATCATTCTTTATCATTTCTTTATGTTCATGTTTCTCTTATTATCCATTGATATGCCTATTGTCTAACCTGTCATGTATTATTCATTTTATTCCATGTTTGATACTTCTATAGTATTTATAGATCACCCTTTTCTTATGAATGACCCCAGGATATCCCAAGCAATGAAAATTATAAGGGAATGATGTGGTCATGTAAAAGAAGTTTTCAATTGAGATATTGTGTTTAATGTTCTATGTTGTTATGTAATGTTCCTAATCTCCCTATAACCTAGACATCTCGATCCTAAAATTTGTATTAAGTTCATGTTTATATAATAAATCATGTTTATGTGTGTAATAAATAGATGGTTTTTTAATATTAACTCACCTATCTATCATGAAAACGCTTTTATTGTGTTATTTAAAATATATTGGACAAGTGAAAAACTGTAATTAATTTTTATAAGACATTGCGTATTTTTTCAAAAAAGTAGTTTATTGAAATAAAAATAATAAATAATACAAATTATATTTTATCCAAGTCATTTGAGGACTTATATCATTCCAATTAATATTTTTATGATACCAAATTATTCATTTCCAAATATGTGCACATTGTGCTTCACTACTCTATATGATGATCATATTTTTATATTATTTATGATTGATATTAATATTTTTTATTTACACATGATTCATTAGATAAGTTTTATGAATTTTATTATTTCTTTAATTTCTTTGAAATATCATGAAACAAACATTATTTCTTGAAAAAGTTTATTTTTTAACATTCACTAAAAACAATTTCATCTGAAAAATGAAAATAAATCATCATAAGAAAAATATGGAATTATAAATAAATAATATAAATTTAATTTCATGAAAATTGATTTCATTATTTAATATAAATTAATTTTAATTTAAGATAAAGTAACATGATTTTTACAGATTTTTAGGGAACAAAATTTTCATAAAATTTACCTATTTCTATATAAAACCAAATTTACACCAAATTCAATCATACATTTTTAAGTATTTCATTAATTAAATATATTATAAAACTAGTTTAATTTTGATATCATTTTATAATTTAATTCAACATAATATATAAATGAAACAACAAAAATCCAATTTTCCATAAAAATATATTTTCTCACTATTCACAGGAAAATATATATTTGAAAAAAATTCAGAAAAATTATTCATAGGATAAATTTAAAATTTTGGAATCAAAAAGGAAATTGATTTTTTCATTTTAAAAACCTATTATTTTAAATTTTCTTCTAAAAAATATTATGGAATATAACCACTTCTTTTTTTGAAATTATAAATTAATAAACATATTTATAATGAATATAACAAAATAATTCACGAATTGAAATAAATTTTGAAAATATTTATTTTATCATTTTTTAGGATGTAGAAAGAGTCATTTTATTATATTTTTTCATCAATTCCTGAATGTGATGACAATCCATTATCTTTTTACCAGTGTAGCCTTATCCCTCTTCAAAAATAAATAATGTATCCTAAAGTACAGATGTATCAATAAATGAAACACATTATTTATGCCTCAATTTATTATATATTTATTGTGTTTAATAATAAATATCCAAATTTTTTAATACATAGAAAACTACACATTAGTATGGTTTTTTAATTATAATAAACATAAGGTTTCAAATTCTTCTATACAAGCATTGTAACATCCCAGGTATATAATGAATATGTCAATTTCATATTTATTAATATTTTTGAATTAAATATTGATTTTAATTTAAATGTAATTCAATGTTATATGGCATTCCAAATATGCAACAATGGGTTTCTAGGAAATATTATTTTGCATACAATGCTAAGTCATACTAAACAAATAATAATATAATATTATTATTTTAAATGGTAGTTAATGACTAGCCATTGTATTGGAAGGAATAAACATAACAATCCATATTATGATTAAATTTTTTTTAAATATTTTTACAATTATCCAATAAAATTTAGATAATTTAAATGAGAATGAATCCAAATTTAAATATAAATACTCAAATATTTTTAAAAGGTATTTTCCCACCATTTGATGGAGAATATTTCTTAAAACTAGTTATTGAAACTTTTATATGTTATATTTGAAAAAATAAAATTTCTATTTGGAAGTGGGGCATCAAAATTTACTTTGAATAAATATTTTGTATTTTTTGATAATGTTCATTTTCTAATGAATAGTGACAAATACTGCATTTTAAGTTAAAATTATCTTTACATCCGATTTATTTATATAGTAAGATTATCTTTTTAATTTGTTTTAAAGTTTAATTAGATTATATTTTTACTATATTATCTATTTTTTTCAATTCATGTAATTTCAATTTTAAATTAGGCATATACACATGTCAATATCATAATAGTTATTATTTCTTAAAAACACGTTTTATGATTTTGACAACGAGAAATAATTTTAAATTAATTTCTAAAACTTTTTTGTTTTTCATTTGAAAAAATAGATTCCATATTTGGAATTAATAGGTCCAATTTTTTTAAATAGGTATCATTTATTATTTTAAATTATGAATAGTAATTCAGTAAATATTTTATTTACCATGGTTAAAGGGAAAATTTGGAAAATATGGGTGCGAAATAATATAATATTAATATTAAATTACACTTAAACATGTCCTAATACTATTTTATAAAACATGTCTGACTATGGGAATACTTGGGTAGATTTTCAGACCCCATAGAGTCACTGGTAATTTAAAATTCCTTTATATAAAAATTAATTTAATGTTAAGGAACGTGTAACATAAACATATATCTTTTAGTAAAACAATTTTTTATGGATTTATATAAGTCGTAATTTATACTATAAATAGTAATTAAAAAGGTAAAAAAATTCATACATCAATGTATTTTATTTATAATTTTTAAACATTATATAAATACATTTATACATGACACAATGATGATGTAGTGATTACCTTATTAATGAAATATTTTAATATATGATAGTATAAAAAGTAAAATAAATTTATTTTTGAACTTTTAATGAATCCAAGAATTTTATAGATACATATTACATATTATAATTGAGTAAATTAATTTTATTAAAAGGAATAATTTTCTTATTACTTTACCAAAAAACAATCATGAAATAGTTTCAAAGTTTACATGAATGAGTTTTTAAAAAAATAGTATTTTATTAAATAATATGATAATACTAAATATCTATGTATCAAATGTTGAAAATATCATTAATGAACTACTTTAGGTTCTATTGGAATTTTATAGAATTTATATTGACCATATAGTGTGAATATACAAGAAGACATGGTCAAAGATCAATTAGTTAGTAGTGGTTAATGAAAAAAAAAATATGGTTAATTTAAGGACCTAAAATTATCTAAAACCTTTCAGTTTAGAGATTTTAGTTCCATAATCATATTTTCCTTTTTTACACTAACTATTAAGCCTTTAGAAACCAAAAATGAATTTATAATAACATAATTATTCTAGAGTTTTCTAAATAGTACATTCTCCCTCCTATAAAAGGAAATCTCCCATAACCCATTACTCACAGTTCTCAAGCACCTGGTATTATCCCACATCTACTCACATAAGATCCAAAAATATCTCCCATCCTACTAGAAGCCCTAATTTGAGTATTAGGAAATTTATAAAAGCATTTTGTATCAAATCAAAAGAAGTTACTTGATTTTGAGGTAACAATTTCTTTGAAGTTCCTTTATTTTATTTTTCTTATTCATTCCCTATGTTCTTATTATTAATGGATTAAATAACAACAAAACAATCATAAATATACTGGGATTTTTTTGTGATATGGATTCGAACTTCACTTACACAAACCCCCATCTAATGCATATGAACATAGTGTTTCTGTGTACGACGAACTGTTGCCTCAAGATGCAAGGGTTGTTTTATTTTTACCTACCAACTCTCATGGTGGCCATTATGATGGAAATATAATTATATTTGATATTTATGATCTTTATTTCATAACTATTCATATTTAATTCTCATTTATAACATACATATATTCTTTTCATGTTGTATAAATATGATAATTTCATTTGAGGATGTGCGGACTACCACCCCCTCAAAGTGATATAACTCGTTCATGCTATATGTGGAATGTATAAATGATAGAATTAACGAACTTATATAACATATATAACATATATATTATAATGGAATTATAATATACCTCTGTATCATTTTTTTATCTTTCATTTAAATATTAAAATGAAATAAATGTAGCGTTCATGCGTATATACGGCTTACTGTCTCAATTAACGATGCATTTCATTTCATATATTCAAATGTTACATACTATTATAAGTACATATATACATGATATATATGATATATATGATATCTAAATCATGAATATCATTCTAATGATAATGTACTGTTGACCACATGGAATTTTTATAATAAAAAAAAGTTCATTTTTGACTAAAGTTCCAAACATCGACAAAATGTCTAATATGAACTAAAAAAATTAAATAATTTTTATATCAATGTAATAAGAGATATAAAAGGGATAATAAACCTCAAAATGGTTCTGAATAAATAATAAATTAACATAAGTTTATTATTCTGCAAATTAAATAATGAATGAGTCATGTCGGATACAGGGTTACGGACTTTGTATCAATCACTTTTCTTGGAGGCATATTTTGATTTATACATGACATTCTATTTATACGGTGTATAAACCCATGTTAGTTTTAATTTCATTAAAAAGGAATATTTTATCTTTTTAGGGATTTAATAAATGACAAATGGAATATTTGTTTTTCCATATTGCAGTGACAACGACTTTTCTTCTATCATCACCATTATCTGATATTTGGCTTCCTCTATAAGCCTTTATGTTTTTAAAAGGAAAAATAAACCCTGTATTTTCATTTTTTATGTATTTTGGTATAAAAATGTTTTTTAAAATGGATTTATTATTTCAATATCTTGAAATTATTTCTTGTTATTTAAATGAAATTTTATTAGTTAAATTTTGATTTTTGAAATATTTTATGTGTTAGGATTATATAATTATAAATGGACATTTTACGGGTTGTTATGTGACCATGAAAATAAAGAATGCTTATGTGATAAAATAAGGACGGTTGGTCACATTATGAACTCCAATGAATTGGTTATGAAATTCGTCCGTATGGTTATTCTATTTAGTCATATCTGTGGAAGTCGACCATATGGTTATTCCATTTAAGTATGTTTATGGCCCAAGTTACCTTTATATTATATACATTGTTTTATATGGAATTTATGGTAATTTTTTTGTTACAAAAAGATCATGGAATGTGCTTAAATCCAGTGAAGTGTTTTCTCTACTTCTTTAAGTTGAAAATTATTACTTTATGATTAAGTATGCATGGAGTACGTGTTCTTTTGAAAACTAACAGCTTTCCTTGGTTGTGTATCCTTTACTGAATTTTTTTTCTCATCATATGTTTTTGAAATTTATATCATGGGACATAAGTTTGAATTGGGTAAAGGATGGAATCATGGAAAAGTCATTTTATTTAAAACATAGATCTAACCATGATTCTTTTCATTTAAGAATATTTATTTTACGAAAAATTGGATATTGAGTATAAGTGTCTACATGTAATATTCAATATTTTTTTATAAGTTATTACATAATTAAATATATCTCTAAACCTAAAATGATCTTCAATGTGAATTATTAAATTAATTCATGAATTTGTAATGTTTGAGGCTGGGGCCTTATATATGGTATCATAGGTTGTTTAAATAGCTTTAGGAATTATAATTTTTTTTAATATAATATACATATGTGTTTTTTACATTATGATATAGAATTTTAAGATTACCAAGTTGCTTCATATAATATTTGTTTTTTAGAATGGTTTGTCATTGAGGAAATAGGTTAACTATATTGGGAAGGCATACTGAGGAGAATAACCTTCTAAATCAGCATCATGAGATTTTCGGATTCGGAACTGAACAGTTTGTTTCACTGATGGATCAGTTCACTCAAGTGATAAATGGTGGTGGTTTCCATGCATGAGATGAACCAGACCAACCAAAATGCAATTTTTCGGTAGTAGAGAAATTCATGAGGCAACAACTCCAATCATTCAAATGATCATCTGAACCTATTCTAGTTGAAGGGTGGATTAATGACCTAGAAACGATATTTGATGTCATGGGTAATTTAGAACATCTAAATTTTATTCATTTTGTAAATCATTTAGAAGGTGAATCCAGTCTACGATAGAGGATGGTTAAAAATATTAGAGGAATTTAGGACTTTGATGCTCTTGATTGAGATTAATTCAAAGGTATGTTTCTATAGAAAGATTTCCCTATGATTTCTCAAAATATGATGGAAAAAATAAATTTTTTAAATGAGGTAGGAGGATGACTCATGGGATCATTATGAACCAAAGATCACTCTACTAGCAAGGTATGATCCAAATTTCATCTGTGAATTCAAATGCAATGAAAAACAAGTTAGATGTGTCATGAAGGTAGAAATGGATTTTTCAGATGATCATGTATTCCAAGAGAGAAAGAAAAAGAAGAAGTCCAGTTTTCTGGTAAAGGGAAAGAACTCATCAAAGAATCCTAGAGGTAAGAGATTTAAATTTCCATCTTGTGAGATGTGTGGTGTTGACCTCACCTGTTTTGATAATCCCAATTATGTGTCCATATATTATGCTACTCTTAATTACTGATGATAAACATTTTAATTATTTCAAATCAGTGATCAACTTAATAATAATGTTTAAATAATCTCTGATTTATGTTAATCTCGATTATCCCTGTTTAGCTTTGAAACAATTCTATGTCAATTAGATGTGATTTGCATAAGATCCAGAGCTACCGATAGCCAGAGCTACCGATAGCCAGAGCTACCGATATCCAGAGCTACCGATAGCCAGAGCTACCGATAGCCAGAGCTACCGATAGTCAGAGCTACCGATAGCCAGAGCTACCGATAGCCAGAGCTACCGATAGCCAGAGCTACCAACACACACAGAGCTACCGATGCACACAGAGCTACCGATACACACAGAGCTGCCGATACACACAGATATACCGATGCACAAAGAGCTACCGATGCACAGAGAGCTACAGATGCACACAGGGAGCTACCGATAAGATCCACCGATAAGAGTTTGAAGAGCTACCGATGGAAGATCCCTACACCGAGTCAACCGTACACGTCTACAAACAAACAGCTACTTATAATGAACTGTGGAGTCACATCCTATATCCTCTACACTATTTGTTTTATTATACTAATGGTTACATTTGATACTTTTGATGCATTTAATGTTATTAAATGATTTGTGTTGCCATTTCAGGAAACTGTACCAAGTACGATCAAAAAGTATAATCATTCCTTCTTGTCATAGAAACAAAAAGGGTATAAAGAGGACATCGTGTATGTATCAAAAGGTGAGCGTGTGAAAGAAAACTCGAAGAGATCAGGCACACAGAACCCACTTGCGATCAAGCTCAAAACGTGCCAAGATCAACTGGAGAACTTGCACTCACGAGACTACTACTACCAGCCTCCAGAACATAAAGTATACATCGAGAAATCTATGCTATAGAAGAACCACACAAAACTCAACATTCTTTGAGCCGATAAGCAAGCTGAACCTCGAAGTCAAGGAAGCAGATGGTAGTCTGTTTTCTAGACAAAAATCAGAAGAAGACTCAGAAGGAATTCTAATCAACAAAAGGAGTCAAGAGCTGCACGAAGATCTCTAGAGCCATTTCTAATCTATAAATATTTATCTCTGTGATTTACTTTTTATATTACGAGCAGTGTGTGTTATCTGTTGTATTTTACACACACACTATCTCCTGAACCTTAACTGGAGGATTTGTAAATCCTCACTCACTATCTTTTCATTCATTTTCCCACTGTGGATAGTGGAAGAGGTCACGTGTGACCTGGACAGCTGGTTGTTGTTGTTTTGTTTCCCACAGATAACATTGGTATAGGTCTTGGACCTGGACAGTTGTAAATTGTTGAACCTTGATCCAGGGTGTGGATCATCTTTATATAATCTTTTGAGAGGACTAAGTCTCGGCTTGAGACTGAACCTCTTGGTTAACTCCTCTGTGTTTTTAGTTAAAGTTTATATCCATACAATACATATCTATTTCATATTCCGCTACTATTACTTTGAAATATAATTTGTCTTCAATGCTACTTCGATAGTTAAACTCACAAGTGTTTATATTTATTATAAATCAGTAACTTAGTTTCAAAAGTTAATTTAATCATCAGATTAAGTTAACTGAGAACTAATCAATCATTGAGAAACTAAGTGAACCTTTATAATATGTATAAATTCACTACAGTTTAATCTGTTTTTGAAATTAGGGGATTTTAATAGAAATTGTTTTTAGCAAAAATTTTAATTGGAACTCAATTCACCCCCCTCTTGAGTGTCCACTCCGACCAACATTTGGTATCAAAGGGTTTATTAATACCTTCTAAATTACTCTGTTTTCAACTGTGATTTTAGTTGTATTTTAATGTTCTTTAAATTTCTGTTATTTCTAAATTTTTATCTCTTTAAATTTTGTTTATAATGGATAATATACTTGAGGGTGCTGCTACTAACCGGACACCTTTCTTTAATGGAAATAACTATGCTCAGTGGAAACTTAAAATGAAAATTCATCTAGAAAGCATGCGTTTTGATATTTGGACTGCTATTGAATCTGAATATAAAGTTCCCACTACTGATAGATCTACTTGGGATGAACCTACAAAGACTGCTTACAATAATAACTGTAAAGCTATGAATGCTCTGTACTATGCTATATGAGATGAAGAATTTAATAGAATTTCTGCATGTAAAACTGCTTTTGAAATTTGGGATACCTTGGTTGTTTCTCACGAAGGAACAACTAATGTTAAAGAAATGAGATTAAACACTTATACTATTAAATATGATAATTTCAAAATGAAGCCTGATGAACCTATTTCTGACATGTATCTCAGGTTCAATGAGATAGTGAACACAATGAGCTCACTCAGAAAGATTGTTCCTGCAAAGAACAAATTATGAGAATACTGAGATGTTTGCCAGATAGATGGAGAGGTACATCCGTTTCAATTCGAGAATCCTGTGACATTGGAACACTACCTGTTAAGGAGTTAATTGGTAAGCTGATGATGTATGAAGAAGAGCATAATGTAAATAAAGAAGAAGATGAGGAACCCAAAAGAAAATCTGTAGCGTTTAAAACTACTGCCTTTAAGAGTAAAGACAAGGATAAACTACAAATGGAGACTGAGAGTTCAATGATTGAAAATTTAGAATCTGACAGTGATGCCAAGATGGATCAAATATCTAGGATATTCAAGAAGTTTTATAGGAAAAATAAATTCTTTAGGAAAAAAATTACAAAGGAAAGTATGATCAACAAGGAAAATGGAAAAAGGATTGGAAGAAGGCTGACAGGACTGATGAAGTTGTCTGCTATGAATGCAAGAGAAAAGGACATATCAAAGCAGACTGTCCAAAGTTAAAATTAAAAAATAAATATGATTACAAAGACAAGAAGTACAAGAAAGCCATGAAGGCTACCTGGAGTGCTTCAGAAGACAGTACTAGTGAAGCAGAATCTTCGGACTCTGAAAGGAATCGAGCCAACATGTGTTTCATGACAAATAATTTTGAGGTAACATCTGACACTCCTGTTTTAAATTCATATTATTCTGGAGATGATTCTGATTTAGAAAACATGTCAAAATCTGAACTATTTGAGTACTACGATATGTTGGAAGAAACCTGTAATGAGATTAAAGACAAATAAAAAGGTTTAAAGAAACAGTATGCTTTAAGTGTTAAGTATAAATCTGATCTTGATATAGAAAAGGAAAAGAATGCTCGACTACTAAAGGAAAATACAGAACTGAAACTGTCAAATGAGTAACTTAGAAAGGACTTAGAAAAATTCACAAATGGAAAGGATGCGTTAACTCAAATGCTAGGATAGCAAGTTGCACCTAGATATGATACTGGTTTGGGATACCAACCTGGACAGAGACAGTTCACTAGAACCCGTTTTATTCCTAATTCTGAAAAAAAATCTGCTAGTTCCATTTTTGGAAATTCATATGCTTCAACAGGTTTCTCACATGTTTGTAGACCAAATAAAGTTTATCTTTCAAAATATGTGGTATCTGTTAATTGTATGGGACCCATAAAACAAATTTGGGTACCTAAGGCCCTGATTGCTAACCTATCTGGACCCATGAAAATCTGGGTACCAAAGTCATTTCCTCTTTAAATCTGTTTTATAGGATACCTGCTTGAAGAGATGTCACAAGAAGATATGGTATTTAGACAGTGGGTGCTCAAGACACATGACTGGAGATTATTCTTGCTTCAAGAGCTTAATAAATGTTGATGGAGGTCATGTCACCTTTGGTGACAACTCTAAAGGAAAAATCATCGGCCTAGGCCAGATTGGTAACACTGACTCAGTATTAATTTCTAAAGTTTTATTCGTTGATGGACTTAAATATAACTTGCTTAGTATATCTCAATTATGTGACGATGGTTTCAATGTCAAGTTTGAAAATGACTCGTGTGATGTTTTTAACTCCAAAAACTCTTTAGTATTTTCTGTTCTAAGGAATGAAAATGTTTATGCAGTTGATTTAAATTCTTTAGCCAAACAAAATATTTCTTGTTTGAATGCTTTTCATAAAGAATCTTGCCTATGGCATAGAAGATTAGGACACTGCAACATTCACTCACTTAGAAAACTGGCTAGGAAAAACTTAGTTAGAGACTTACCTAAGTTAGAATTCCCAAATGACAAAGTGTGTAATCCCTGTCAAAAGGGAAAACAACAAAAAGTTTCTTTTAAATCAAAGAAAGAAGTCTCAACTTCTCAACCACTTGAGTTGGTTCACATGGATTTGTTTGGACCATCAAGAGTTTCTAGTCTAAATGGGAAGCATTATGTCTATATCCTTGTAGATGACTTTTCTAGATATACTTGTGTATACTTTCTAGCTCACAAAAGTGAATCTTGTCCTTACTTTATTAAATATTCCAAGTCTGTAGAGAACCTTAGTGGACTTAATTAAAACCCTAAGAAGTGATCATGGTCGTGAGTTTGAAAATCATGAGTTTGAATCTTATTGCTCACACAATGGCTATAGTCACAATTTTTCTGCCCCTAGGGCACCCCAACAAAATGGTGTAGTAGAAAGGAGAAACTGAACCCTTCAAGTAATAGCTAGAACCATGCTCAATGAATATGAACTGCCTATTTACTTTTGGGCTGAAGCTGTTAATACAACTTGTTATGTTATCCATAGATTCTTGATCAGACCTGTTCTTAAGAAAACCCCTTATGAGTTGTGGAACAATAGAAAGCCTAAGGTTAATTACTTCATAGTTTTTGGTTGCAAAGTATTTATACTTAATACTAAAGATAATCTGGATAAGTTTGCTCCCAAAAGCGATGAAGGAATTTTTCTGGGTTAGTCTATTTCAAGTAATGCTTATAGAGTTTTCAATAAGAGAACCAAATGTGTGGAAGAATCTGTTCACATCAAATTCGATGAAACTGATCCACATGAGCCTAAAACCTCTCTTGAGAATCTTGAAGAAGATTTGTCTATTCTGGACCTTAATGATAAATCTAAAGAACCTGTTATAAAAACATCCAGTTCTGGACTTTCTCCAGAATCTGCTTCTGTTGAACCCGAACCTATAGATGAACCTGAAGTTTCTAGTCCAACCTTTACCAAATCGTCTAAGATTCTAAAGAATCATCCTTTAGATGCTGTTGTTGGTAATCTTGATAGAGGAACACAAACTAGAGTTTCTCTAAGGAACCAGTTTGAACATCAAGCTTTTCTGTCACAGCTAGAACCCAAAAATATCAATGATGCTATCAATGATGAATTCTGGGTAATAGCCATGCAAGAAGAGTTGAATCAATTTGAAAGAAACAAAGTCTGGGAATTAGTTGACGGACCCAAGGACACCTTGACAATAGGCACAAAATGGGTTCTTATAAATAAAGTTGATGAATCAGGAAACATAGTTAGAAACAAAGCTAGACTAGTTGCACATGGATATAGTCAAGAAGAGGGTATAGACTATGGAGAAGCTTTTTCACCTGTAGCTCGACTAGATTCTATTAGGATCTTACTTGCATATGTATCACATCTGAATTTCAAGTTATATCAAATGGATGTCAAAAGTGCATTTCTAAATGGTTTTATAGTTGAAGATGTTTTTGTGGAACAACCACCTGGATTTACAAAACCTCATTTTCCAAATCATGTTTTTAAACTTTCTAAAGCTTTATATGGTTTAAAACAAGCTCTAAGAGCTTGGTATGATAGAATCAGCAATTTTCTTATTTCAAATGGTTTTACTAAAGGGATCTCTGATCCAAATATTTTTATTAAAATAATTTCTAAAGATGTTTTAGTTGTACAAATCTATGTTGATGATATTATATTTAGATCTTCTAAACACTCTTTATGTACTGATTTTTCAAAAAGTATGCAAAATTAATTTGAAATGAGCTTAATGGGAGAGCTTAAGTATTTTATTGGTTTTCAAATTTTTCAAACTAGAGATGGAATTATTTTAAATCAAAGTAAATATACAAAAGATCTTTTAAAACGTTTTGGATTGGATAACATTAAGGAAAATGAAACTCCTATGAGTAAAATATGTAAATTGGATACAGATGAAACTAGGAAACCAGTAGATCAGACCAATTACAGAGGTATGATTGGTAGTTTACTTTATCTTACTACTAGTTGACCAGACATTATGTTCAGTGTATGTATGTGTGCTAGATTTCAATCCAATCCTAAAGAATCACACTTACTGGCTGTTAAAAGGATTTTTAAATATCTTAAGCATACTGTACATTTAGGTTTGTTTTATCCAAAAGGACAATCATTTGACCTAACAAGCTATTCAGATGCTGACATTGCTGGATGTAAGTTAGAAAGGAAGAGCACATCTGGAACATGTCATTTACTTGGGAAATCCCTAGTGTCATGGTGTAGTAAGAAACAGAACTCAGTTGCATTGTCTACTGCCGAAGCAGAGTATATAGCTGCTGGTAGTTGCTGTGCACAAATTCTGTGGATGAAACACATTTTATTGGACTATGGATTTGAGTTTAAACATGTTTCAATTAACTGTGAAAACACTAGTGCAATAAACATATCTAAGAACCCTGTATCTCACTCTAGAACCAAACACATAGATGTAAGACATCATTTTCTGAGAGATCATTATCAAAAAAGGTGATATTACTCTTGAATTTATTGGCACTGAACATCAATTGGACGATATTTTCAAAAAACCTTTAAGTTATGATAGGTTAAGTTACATTAGGCACGAGCTGGGGATGATCAATTCTCGCCGATGATCAATTCTCACCGATGTTGAAATTCTCACCGATGTGAAATTCTCACCGATGTGGAATTCTCACCGATGATAAATTCTCACCAATGTTGAAATTCTCACCGATGATCAATTCTCACCGATGTGAAATTCTCACCAATGATCAATTCTCACCGATGTTGAAATTCTCACCGATGATCAATTCTCACCGATGATCAATTCTCACCGATGTTGAAATTCTCACCGATGTGAAATTCTCACCGATGTGAAATTCTCACCGATGCTGAAATTCTCACCGATGTGAAATTCTCACCGATGTGAAATTCTCACCGATGTGAAATTCTCACCGATGTTGAAATTCTCACCGATGCTATATTTTAAAACTTCTGTCTGCCGCCTAGAATATGAATCGTTTTATATTATTTTATTTTACTTTATTCATTTATTTATGATTCCTACATGATAAAACTAAGCCTAAACCGCTTCTCACTCCACCGGACCCAAAACATTTCACCTTTGAATCCTAGCTCCTAAATCGACTGAGAACCCTAAATCTGCGATGGAAAAAACCAAGATTCCTGCGAGCAGAGATGATAGTGTAGAGCCTAAAACAAAGAAGAAGAAAGTGCAGTAAGAAGCTCGTTGAAGTAATGTCAGAACGAGGTCGGGAAAGCGACCAGTAAACCCTCATTTGCAGAATAGAGATATTGTGATTGAAAAGGAGCTATGCGTAGATTGGTTGCTACCAAGCAAATCGTTGGTGCTTGCAATTCTGTAAGATCAGAGATGGGTAGATTGTTTTTCAAATAACAATGGTCCATACTACCCGAAGTTAGTGAAACAGTTCTACGAATTCGTAAGCTTCGAGAAGTCTGAAAATGAAAATCGGGTAAGTTCTTTTTTAAATGGAAAAGAAATGTCGTTTTCTTCAGTAGAGTGGGAAGAATGTTTAAAAGTCCCACATGAAGGTGTATCTGGGTATGTCTCAAGAGCAATTCCACCTACCAGTAACATCTTTGACTATGAGACCTCTTTAAAAGAGCTAACGGGTAATAGAAGTTAGAGGCAAGTGGTTGCTACTGAATTGGATGGAGAGAACAGGCTGCTTTTCAAATTTGTTCGACATGTTTTGATACCGAGGAGAGGAGATTTTTCTAATCTGAGATATCAAGATATTTATATTCAACATCTGTTAAGACATGGTGTGAAAGTTAATCTGTGCAGACTGTTGTTGAATCAAATGGAAGACATGATTAGGCCAAAATCAAAGACTAATTCTTTATTCTTTGCCAAAATGATCTCTGTGATGATAAAAGTGAAAGGGATAGCTGAGTCTCAGGATGAGACAGTTGTACTGAAGAATAACTTCTGTATTACTACTACAGTTTGTAAGTACATGAAAATCAATTGGAACTCGTGGAAAGGAGAATGGGTCAGTGATGACCAGAGGGTGTATGATAAGTTTATTCCTGTGGATTATCCTTCAAGGCCAAAGGATAAAAGAGATCCAGGTTTAGGATATGATGAAGAGGAACCCGAGTACAGGGATGTGTCAGGAGAAGAAGAAGAAGAAGAAGAGGAGGAGGAAGAAACTCCTATGGATATTGGAGGAGATCCAGACTTGCCCCCAAGTCCTGTTACTGAGTGTGTATACTCAAGAAAAGGAAAAGTAGAGGAAGTGTTATCTATTCATGAGGATGACCAGCCAGTTCCTCTGCAAGAAGGAGAAAAAGAGAATGTATCTGAATCGTCTGATTCTTCTAGGTTGAGTCTAAGTCCATTGATTGAAAACTCAGTTGTGCCTACTGATGAAGTAGAAAAAGAAAGAGAAGAAGCTGTACCTATTTCAGAAAATCTCCTTACTGCTACTGAGATGGAAGTTGTTGTGGAATATTCTGATGAAGAAAGACCAGGAGAAAATGTAGTTGTTGTGCATAGGAATGCACCCATTTAGAGGGAGCATCATTCCAATCTTGGAAATGTTACAGTGGCTGTTGAGATTGAAGACTGGATAGAAGTCCCAGGTTTTATAGTCTGTGGTTTGGATTATCCTTACTCGGATAATGAAGTATCCTTGAATAGACCAAAGATCATCTATGACATCAATTCTGAGTTATTGCCTGATGATGTGGTCCGAGTACATGATTTAGATGTGCTGAATGAAAATCTCAAAGTCAGTTTTGTAGAAGAAGTAAAGACAATGGAATCTTTTTTAGTTTCATCGATTCAATCAGTCATGAATGATTCAGTAGTCAGCTTAGCTTCTGCTCGAGTATCTACTACAGTTTCTCCTACTGATTTTGTTACAAAGTCTGATCTTGAATCCCTAAAGCATGAGCTGAAAGAATCCTTCACTGCCTCAGTTACTGAGATGAAGCACTGTTTTCGTGAAGAAATGATGTTGTTAGAACAATCTCTTGAGATTTCTCTTGGTTTCAATCTGTAAACTTTTATGGGTGAGCTAATGGAAGCAGTCAAAGAGTGCCAGCCCCAATCTTCTAGAATAGAAGCAGATCTTGAAGACTTAAAGAAGTCTATTACTACTTTAGATTATTACATGAGCTCAAAGCCTCAAGCTGATAAGGATTTAGCCTATGTGAAAAGTGTTGTAATCCAAATGGTTTCAGTATTTGATGATTTCAAATCTTCTATCAAGGACCATGTTAAAAATCAGGACTCTCAATTGCAAACTCTGATTAGTGGATTGACCAAAAGTTTCAAATAAACTGTATCCTTCTCGTTTAGTCCTCTAGCTTCAAAACCTGCATTTGATTTGAATCGATTAAGAGTTATGATGAAGGAGGAGCTTGGTTCTATTTCAACCAATGGCTCTGTGGACTCATCAGATCTAAGCCGGGTAGTGCTCTCTACAAGAGATTCAGTAAGGGAAATAAGGAAAATCGTACATGAAACTATGAAAGAGGCCTCTGCCTCTCAAGAGGAAATCAAGAACAAGGTGGATTATTATTTCCAAAGGATTTTTACCAAGCAACAACTCACCCATCATTTCAAGCTGATGTTGGAAAACATGAAATTACCCCCTGTAACTTAAGCCTTCCGAGAACAAGTGAGCAAGCTAAGAGAGCTGACTCCTGCCTTAGAAAAGATTATGGAGAACAAAGATGATTTTATATCTGCTATGGAAATAGGAGGAGGAATCATTATGGATTTTAGAAATCTGTTGCTGCCCTTTTTGCATGTTGATGCCAGACCAGTTATTGTCCCTCCTGCCTTGCCTGCCTCTGCCTCTACTGAGTCTCCAGTCCAGATGACTCCTGCTCAGGCCATCCGAATCCTCACACCTATGATCACTCAACAAACATCCCAATACAAGCTAGGCACTGTATCAGTGGCTCAGCCTCCTGTGATCATCTCTGGGATTCCAAATCCCTCACTCACATCCTCACCACCTGCCTCCTCTTCTGATCCAAAGGGAAAATCTCATGTTGAAGATCCGGATTGCTGAAGTGGCCAGGCTGTTTGATAGGAATTTTTTTTTCTTCTTTTCTATTCTGTTTATGTAGGTTTTGTCTGGTATAATACAAATTCTTTTCTTTACACTATCTCTGTTTCTCAGTTCTCTCTGTCTGCTTTCCCACTTTTTGATTATCACAAAGGGGGAGAAAATATAAAGAGAAGGGGTGGCAATATCAAAGGGGAGAAATTTTGAGCCTTTGCTACTATTCTTACATTTCATTCTTTGGTACCAATTCTTTCAAATCTTATCTCTGATACTATTGTATTTAATACTTCCTATGATAATTTTTGATCTATTTCATTCTATTACTATTTCCTCTATTTTCTCTGATTTCTTTCTTTGAGAAATTAGAATATAAACGTTATATTCTCTTATACTATATTCTCACTATTTTTGGTCATATCATAAGATGTGATTATCAAAAAGGGGGAGAATGTTGACCTCACCTATTTTGATAATCCCAATGATGTGTTCATATATTATGCTACTCTCAATTACTAATGATCTACATTTTAATTCTTTCAAAACTATGATCAAGTTAATAATAATGTTTAAATAATCTCTGATTTATGTTAATCTCGATTATCCCTGTTTAGCTTTGAAACAATTCTAAGTCAATTAGATGTGATTTTCATAAGAGCCAGAGCTACCGATAGCCAGAGCTACCGATATCCAGAGCTACTGATAGCCAGAGCTACCGATAGCCAGAGCTACCGATAGCCAGAGCTACCGATAGCCCGAGCTACCGATAGCCAGAGCTACCGATACACACAGAGCTACCGATGCACACAGAGCTACCGATACACACAGAGCTACTGATACACACAGATCTAGCGATGCACACAGAGCTACCGATGCACACAGAGCTACCAATGCACACAGGGAGCTTCCGATAAGAGCTACCGATAAGAGCCACCGATAAGAGTTTGAAGAGCTACCGATGGAAGATCCCTACACCGAGTCAACCGTACACGTCTAAAAACAAACGGCTACCTATAATGAACTGTGGAGTCAAATCCTATATCCTCGACACTATTTGTTTTATTATACTAACGGTTACATTTGTTACTTTTGATGCATTTAATGTTATTAAATTATGTATGTTGCCATTTCAGGAAACCGTACCAAGTACAATCAAAAAGTATAATCATTCCTTCTTGTCAGAAAAACAAAAAGTGTATAAAGAGGACATCGTGTATGTATAAAAAGGTGAGCGTGTGAAAGAAAACTGGAAGAGATCAAGCACACAGAACTCACTTGCGATCAAGCTCAAAACGTGCCAAGATCAACAGGAGAACTTGCACTCACGAGACTACTACTACCAGCCTCCAGAACATAAAGCATACATAGAGCAATATATGCTAAAGAAGAACCACACAAAACTCATCATTTTTTGAGCCGATAAGAACACTGAACCTCGAAGTCAAGGAAGAAGATGGTACTCTATTTTCCAGACAAAAATCAGAAGAAGACTCAGAAGGAATTATAATCAACAAAACGAGTCAAGAGCTGCACGAAGATCACTAGATCCATTTCTAATCTCTAAATCTTTATCTCTGTGATTTACTTTTTATATTATGAGCAGTGTGTGTTATCTGTTGTATTTTACACACACACTGTCTCCTGAACCTTAACTGGAGGATTTGTAAATCCTCACTCACTATCTTTTCATTCTTTTTCCCACTGTGGATAGTGGAAGAGGTCGTGTGTGACCTGGACTGCTGGTTGCTGGTGTTTTGTTTCCCACGGATAACAATGGTAGAGGTCTTGGACCTGGACAGTTGTAAACTATTGAACCTCGATCCAGGGTGTGGATCATCGTTATATATGATTTTGAGAGGACTAAGTCTCGGCTTGAGACTGAACCTCTTGGTTAACTCCTCTGTGTTTTTAGTTAAAGTTTATATCCATACAATACATATCTATTTCATATTCCGCTACTATTACTTTGAAATATAATTTGTCTCCAAAGCTACTTTGATAGTTAAACTCGCAAGTGTTTATATTTATTATAAATCAGTAAGATAGTTTCAAAAGTTAATTTAATCGTCAGATTAAGTTAACTGAGAACTAATCAATCTTTGAGAAACTAATTGAACTTTTATAATCTGTATAAATTCACTACAGTTTAATCTGTTTTTGAAATTGGGGGATTTTAATAGAAATTGTTTTTAGCAGAAATTTTAATTGGAACTAAATTCACCCCCCTCTTGAGTGTCCACTCCGACCAACATGTGGTATAAAAGAATCTCATTGAATGTATCTCAAAATTTGTAAAGTGCTTATGGTGTTGTAGGGTTGGACATATTTCCCATAACTATAAAGAAGATGATCAGGTGGGCAATGAAAACCAAGTGGTACAATGTTTTAGTTGCAACAAGTTAGGACATTATGCTAATGTGTGTCCAAATTTTATTATCCTGGGTGGAAACTAGTCAGATCAAAAACATATTTGTGGGGAAAAATATTTTGATACTCCTATGATTGATGTGGGACCATAAAATGAAGTGGAATCAGGTACTTTGTTTGTTTTTTCATATTTTTCAAATGGTTAATTTGATTTAGGATGGTCACATTCTTTCATTTATAATAAATATTCGAGTAAATTGGTAATTCCATCTCAAGATATAAATCCCGAAAATATGGTAAAAACACACGGAGGATATGTTGAGACAAAATATTTTTAATAATATTTTTGTCTTTAATTGCAGAATGAATCTACCAGCAAACCTTATTTTTCTACATCTAGTTGAGTTTTTGGTTTTTCTGGGAATGGATTGGATTTCAGTATATCATGCTAAGACTGATTGTAGAGATTAAGAGGTTTCTTTTTAGAAATAACTTCAATTTTTGTACAAGAAATAACCCTTACTTTTGATAACATATCAGGAAACTGATAAACTAGTAAAATATGGAAATGAATGATACATTGCACATATTGTGGAAAACAAAGTAGATTTTCATATTAACGATGCAAAATTACAAAATGAGTATCTTGATGTTTTTCTAGATGAGTTTCATAGTAACATACCTAATTGTGATGTTGAATGTACGGTTGACATAATTTGTAATACTAATCATATTTCAAAACCCTTTTATTGAATGGATAAAATTAAACATTTAGAGTTAATGAAAAATTGTAGGAGTAGTTAGATAATGGTTTCATTTGACATTGCACATCACTGTGGGGTTCTCCCGTATTTTTTGTTAAGAAAATATGGTTCAATGTGACATTTAAGGGATTATAGTGCCTTGAATGACATCAATATTATGAAAAAGTATCATTTTCCTCTTGTCGTTGATTTGTTTAATCAGCTCCAAGGAGCTCATTATTCTTCGGAGATTGAATTAAGGCCGGGTTACCATCAGTTGAATGTAATTGAAGCACACAACCCGAAGACCTTATTTCATACTAGATATGGTCATTAAGACTTTTTAGTTTTTCCTTTTGGTTTAACCAATGCACCTGCTGTATTCGTGGATCATAAGAAAAGAAATTTCCATTATTTCTTGGATAAGTTTGTGGTTGTATATATAAATGATATTTTGGTTTATTCTAAAAGAAAAGAGAATCATTAAAGTCATTTTAGGGTTTCTTTCATACTTTAAAATAAAAGAAACATTATTGGAAATTAAGAAAGTGTGATTTATAGTTGTAGAATGTATCATTAATTGGTTATATTGTTTCTAAAGATGGTATAACTGCTGATCCTGCTAAAACCAAAGTTTTTGAAGAATGGACAAGACCCAAAAATATAACCAATATCCATAGTTTTCTCAGTTTTGCAGGTTATTACCAATGGGTTGTTAAAAATTCTGCATCATTATCTAGCACACTAATTTAGTTAACGAGAAAGGGTGTAATGTTCAATTGGATAAAAGAATGTGATGATTGTTTTTCGGAATTGAAAAAAACATTAGGGAATGATCTAGTATTGGAATTACATTCCTGGGATGGTGAATTTGTTATGTACGTTATTTATTCATTGAAAAGACATGGTTGTGTATTTATGCATAATTATTACCTAATTGATTGTTCTTTACTTTAGTTGAAACCTCATGAGTTAAATTACCCTACACAAGATTAATAATTATCTTCTCTTGTTTTTGATTTAAAAATTTGGTGTCATCATTTGAATAGCGTAAATTATATAATATATATTGATCACAAAAGTTTGAAGTATATATTCAGGCAGAAAGAATTGATCATGACACGAATGTTAAGGTTATAACTAATCAAAGCTTATGATTTCCCAATTCATTACCATCTAGAAAAAGAATATAATGTGATAGATTCTTTGATTCAATAATCTAATTCTGCATTAACCTAGTTAAATTTGGAAAAATATCATTTGATTAACAATTTAATGGACATTATCATAGAAGTTGTTGGTGTAGGAAATTCCACTATTTTGTTTCAGGTTTTAGCATAATCATCCCAAGTAGAAAAAATAATGCAAATGTATAAAGATGATAGTGATTTGTAGAAAAAGGTAGAATTGGTTTAGAAGAGTATGTTACCTAAGTTTAAAATTGATAAAGGCTATGTTTTGAGGTTTAGAAAGAGATTATGTGTGCCTTGTGAATCACAGTTAAAGAAACATTTGTTATGTGATGTTCATAGTTCTCTGTTTTCTATTCATCGTAGTAGTATTAAGATTTACAGAGATGATTAATAGTATTACTGGTGGGAAGGAATGAAAAAGATATTTATGACTTTACCCTGAGATGTTTTTTATATTTCAATATGATAAAGAGGAGTGGAATTTACTGAAAGGGGTGCTTCAGCCATTTCTAGTGCCATAGTGGAAATGGGAAAATCTGTCCATGGATTTCATCATGGAATTATCAAAGACATATCGAGGTAATAGTGCAATATGATTTTTTTGACCAATTAACTGAATTTGATCATTTTCCTCCAATTCACGATACTATGTCAATAGGAAAACATTCATGATTGTATATTTAAGGTATATTCATGTTACATGGAGTTTTCCTCTTTATTGTATTTGATTGTGATCCCCATTTCACTTATAACATCTGGAAGAAACTTCTATAGTCGTAGGGTACTGGAATAAAATTTAGTAGATATTTTCATCAACAATAAGATGGTTCGTTAGAATAAAAAATTCTGACATTGAATGATATGCTACGTGCATTCTCAAAAGATTACCAAGGATTTTGGGACCATTATCTTTCTTTGGTTGAATTTACTAATAATAATATTTTTCATTCCAGTATACATATGGAACTATTTGAGGCATTATATAGAATGTTTTGATGAATGACAATTTTTGGAATGATTTAGGAGGATGAAAGATGATGGGACATGAATTGGTAGAAGAGATGGTATAAAATGTTCATTTAATACAGAAACACATGAAGAAAACTCAGAGCACGTAGAAAAGTTATGCATATAATCATAGGAAGTGTCTTTCTTTATAGGAATGAGATCTTTTCTTTCTAAAAGATTCTCTATAGAAATGTTTTATGTGGTTTGGTAAGAATGGAATGTTGAGTTTGATAATAATTAGACCCTATGAAATCCTAGAAAAATTTGGATCAGTTCTGTACCGAGTGTCTTTACCCCCATGTTTATCCAAGGTTTATAGTGCTTTTCATGTTTCAATGTTGATTAAGTATATTCCAGATCCATCTCATGTTTTGAGTCCAAAGATAGTTTATTTGGAATAGGATCTTTCTTATGGTGAACAACTATTCTAGATTTGGCACCAAAAAGAGAAAGTACTGCAGAATATGTTAATTCCTAAGGTAATATTTTTTTTAAAAGCCACATAGTTGAAGAGGAAACACGCTAATTGGGAAATTATATGAAGGATAAATAAATGTACTTATTTTATAAGTAAATTAAATTATGATGACATAAATCTAAAAGGGGGAAATAGGTAACGTCCTAGTTAATTAATAAATATAACATTTTCATATTTATTAATATTTTTTAATTAAATATTAATTTTACTTTTAAGGGGTTTCTAAGTTCTATGGCGTACATGATACGCATCAATGGGTTTCTCTGAAATCTTGTGTTGCACACAATACTGCGTCATACTGAAAAAGTAATAATAATATAATATTATTATTTTTAATGGTATTTAATGCCAAGTCATTGAATTGGAAATAATGAATAGACCAAACCATATTATGATTAAACATGTATGTTAAATGTTTTTACATTTATCCAATAAAATTTAGAGGCTTAAAATGAGAAAGAACCAAATTTTAACTATAAATACACTAATATATTTTAAATAATTTATGTTTCCTTTTGACGGATAACTCCTTTTAAATCTAGTTTTTGTCAATTTTATATGTTCCACTTGAAAAAAGAAACTTATTCTCTATAAATAGGTCATGAATATTTACCTTAATTAATTTTTTGGTATTTTTTCTGATAAAGATCATTTTCTAATGAATAGTTAAAAAATACTCCATTTTATGTCAATACTGTATTTTTATATGATTTATTTATGTGGTATGATTATCTTTTTAATTTATTCTAAAGTGTATGTATATTATGTTTTTAATATTTAATCCAATTCTGGTTATTGGATGTAATTTTACATTTTAATTAGACTTAAACACAAGTAAATATTTCTATAGTTATTATTTCGTAAAAACATAGTTTTTTGTTTTGACGAAAAGAATTAATTTTAAATTATTTTCTTCAAATTAAATGTCTTCAATTTGGAATTATGGATTCCATATTTGAAATCAAAAGTTTAAATTTTTTTAAATTGGTATTTTTTAATTTTAGTCATTATGAATAGTAGCTTTAGTAAATATTTTATTTGCCCTTGTTAAAGGGTAAATCAGGTAAATAAGAGTAAAACATAATATTATAATAATATTAAATTACCGATACACATGTCCGACACTTATTTTATGATAAATTTCTTACAATGGGTATCCTTGGGTCAATTTTGGGACCCTAGGGAGCCACTTGTAAGTGAAAATGACTTTTTATAAAAATTAATTTAATGTTATGGAAAATGTAACATAAACATATATCTATTAGTAAAACAATTATTATATGGTGTTATATAAATCATCATTTCTAATATAAATATTAATTATAAAGCATAACGATTTTTATATCATGGTATTTTATTTATAAGTTTGAGAAATTATAAAAATAAATTTATTTAAGACATAATGATGAAGTAGTCTGTAACTTATTAATGAAAGATCTAAATAAATGAGAGTATAAATATTGAAATAAATTTATTTTGGAACATTTGACGCCAACAAATTTTTTTATAGATTATTATGAAATATTATCCTGTAGAAAATGAATAATATTCGAAGGAATCAAGTTTTTATTAATATATCAAAAATCAATTTCTAAAGTGTCAAAATTGACATAAATGTGTTTTTAAAAAAGCATTATTTTATTAAAACATATAATAATTATAAAAATTTATTGATTCAACAAATGATTTAGATACTATTGAATATTTCATTAATTAAATTATTTATGTTATATTGTAATTTTATTAAATGTATATTATCTATATAGTATGAATATACAAGGAGACATGGTAAAAGTAAAATTAGTTAACTATGGGTAAATGTGAAATGATAAGGACAACTTTAAGACCTAAACATGTCTAAAAACAATTGTTTGAGAGTAATTATATCCATAATAATCTTAAATTTGACTTACCTAAATTTTCAGATTTTAGAAACAGAAAATGAATTCATAATAAAATATTGTTTCTAGTGTTTTCTAAATAGTACCACCTATCCACTATAAAAGGACATCACATCTAACCCATTACTCAAATCACTCAAGTCCCTTATCACATACAAAATCTACTCCCATAATCTCTCATCGTCCCTCCCTTCAACCTAGAAGCCTTAATTTGGGAAGTAGGTAATTTAAGAAAGCCTTTTGGTTCAAATCAAAAGAAGTTAGCCGACTTAGAGGTAAAACATTCTCTCAAGTTCCTTTTTTTATTTTTATTCTTCACACACTAAGATCATATTATTATTTGATTTAATAACAACACCAGTATGATAAACATACAAGGATTTTATTATGATAATTAATGAATCTTCACTTACAGAAACATCCTTTTAATGTATACAAAAATATTGTTTCTTTGTACGATGAATTGTTGCCTCACAAAACGATGATTTTTCTATTTTCCCCTACCACCTCTATTGGTGGAAATTATGATGGAAATGTAATTAAATATCGTATTTATTTTATCTATATTATTCATTAATTCTTATTTATAACATAACTTTATTCTTTTCATGTGGTATAAATACGATAATATCATTTGGGAAAGTGAGGACTACCTCCACCTCAAACTGATATGACTCATTCATGTTATAGATTGAACATAAAAACGATGGAATTAATAAAGTTATGTAACATATAAAACCTAGATATTATACTGTAATTTTACTATACCTATTATCATTTAGTTTTAATTTATTTAAATATGAAAATGAAAAGAACATATTGTTCATGGATACGTACGACTTATTGTCTCCATTAACGGTGCATTTCATTTCATATATTCCAATGATGTGGAATATTTTAAATACTTATATTCTGGTTATATATGATATATATGAAATATAAAAGGAATATCCTTCATGAGATAGTGTAAATTGGACCACACAGTCAGTTTATTATTATAACAATTTAATTTTTGACTCAAGTTCCAATCATCGAAAAAATGTCTGATATAAACTCAAATAATTAACTAATTTTTATAGCAAGGTAATAAGTCATATAAAAGAAACAACAAACATGAAAAAGGTTCTGAAAAAAGTAAAAATTAACTTATGTTTATTATTCTAGAAATTAAAGAATCGACGAGTCATGACAGACACAAGGTAAGCGACTTTGTCTCAATCTCCTTTCATGGAGGCATATTTTGATTTATACACAACGTTCATTTTATAAGGTGTATAAAATTATTTTACATTTAATTTCATTAAAAGGGAATATATTTCAAATGTATCATTTTACTAAATGATAAAGGCAATGTTTGGTGTTACCATATTGCGATGACAACAACTTTTATGACGTCGTCTCCATTGTCTGTTATTTGGAATCCTTTATAAGCCATAATGTTTATAAAATAGAAAAAGAAACCCCTTATTTACCTCTTTATGTATTTTGTTATTGAAATTGGGTTTTTTAAAAGGATTTATTATTTCAATATCTTAAAATTATTTCTTATGATTGCAAATGAACTGTTATTAGTGAAATGATGATATTTAGAATATTTTATGTGTTATGATTATATAATGGTACTTGGACATTTAATTGGTGGTTATGTGATTAACCAAACAACGGATGGTTCCTTGAAAAACTCAATATGGGTGGTTGTGTTATATCCACCAATTCATAGGGTATGGATGTTGGTCTTATGTCTATTCCATTTAGTGATGTGTGTAGAAATTGACCGTATGGTTGTTCTATTTATGAATGTTTATTTCCCAAGTTATCTTTAGATTATATATGTTTTTTTCTATGGGATTTACAGTAATATATCAGTTAAAATAGGGTAAGTAATGAGAATATATTTAGTGAAGTGTTTTTTCTATTTATTTTTAGTGAAAATAATTCTATTATGGTTATGTATGCATGGTTTACATGTTGTTATGAAAAATAACAGCATTCATTGTTTTTGTATATATTAATATGCTTTTTATTCTCATCCCAAGTTTTCGAAATGTTTTTTCACAATACATAATGTGAAATTGGGTAAAGTATGGGATCAAGGGAATGTCATTCTGTTTAAAACAAGGAACTAAACATGTTTCTTTTCTTTTAAGAGTATTTATTATTTTGAATAAATGGATATTGAGTTTAGGTGTCTACATGTAATATTCAAGATCTATTGTATATGTTATGATCAAATTCTCTAAAGATGTAAACTTAAAAAATCATCAATGTGAAATATTAACTTAATTTGTGATTATGTAATGTTTAAGGATGTGGCCTTATATGCATTATATCCCAATATTATACAAGATACAATCTGAGTTTTTCATTCATTGTATACACATATTCTTCATAAAACATAAACATAACTGTATTAATACATAATGTACATGTTTCATATTAAAACATCAAGCTACATATATATACAATATGAGATACAATATATATTACAATTATCTATGTATATATAAACACAGTAAATGAATATATATATATATATATTTATATATGAACACACAAAAATATATTACATTCATATTTTGTATGTATTTAATCTACATGTAGCATATGAATATATATTTTAGTGGACATTAAATAAAGGATAGGTCTTCAATGTTGTCTTGAACTGAATGTTTTATTGAATTATATTTTTAAAGGATGATTTAGACAAGTCATTTGGTATTGTACGAAGAAGGATTAAGAACACAATGTTAACAAAAATTTTCCATAACATTCCTTTATTTTATTCATGTTTGGGTTTTTTGAAATATAATTTTCATATTCCTGGTGATATAGGAGATTAATAGAAGTAAATATAAAGTATCAATGGTGTCTTAGATGAGTAGATGTAAGATACAATCTTACCACCGAGAGTGTTCAATATAATTCGGTAGAAAAGACCCAAATAATTTCTATATATTCCATTTTGAATCAGTGGAATACTATTCAAATTAAATTGAATTAAAATATATTGGATGTCATTGATGGTAAAAAATTGTTACATAGATTGATCAAACAATTAAAATTTTATATTATTATTTATTTAATTATTAAATAATGAAATGTTGATTTTGGAAATAAGTTCATTTCAGGAATAAGTGTTTATTTGAATCATTAATTAGATGAGAATAGTATAATTTAAGTATAGATTATTATAGGTTAATCAAGTGAAAATTGAATCTATTTGATTCAAAGGTTGGAGAGGATAACATCAGTTGAGGTAAACTAAAAATAAAATAAATAATCAATACAGGATAATATAAGTTAGTGAAAAGAAAATTTAAAAATTCATATATCCATAAAGATGATAATTGAATGAGATTTGAAACATGTGATATTAAGAGAAATTTTATTGAATATGATAATATGTTGAAATCAAAATCCATCATGGTAGACCATGAGACATGTCATATGTTTTATATTATTATGTTTCATTATGATTATTTTAAACATTTATATCTATGATTTTGGGTAATCTAAAATGGTATTTTTCTATATAAATGTGATATTTTAAATAGATATAGTGAGGTATAATTTTTAACATTCACTACTAGAAGTCTAGGTATTTGTGATGGGTTATTTGCGATGGGATCTGGTCGCAAATAAGATATAGCAATGAGGTCCTGTTGCAAATAATATTTCTTTTCCGATGAGCAACTTCACTTTCAAAAATAAGTCTCTGGTTATATAATTTATATATATAATAATTTTTTATGGTCTTGTAACCCCGTCAAAAATAATTTTTTGAAAAAAATTATTTATACTATTTATTATGGCCTCGTCACAAATACTTTTTGCGACGGGACCGTAATCCGATCAGAAATACTTTTAAAAAAATTTATTTAGGCTATTTGTGACGGGAACACATCGCAACAGATCCTGTCGCAAATAATATAAATAATTTTAAAAAATAAATTTCATAAAATTATGATTATTGAAAAATTAATTTTAATATTATTTAAATAATAAAAAAATCTAAAACTTTTAAACTTCTCAATATTCACAAAAAAATATAAAAAATATCATAAATTATTATTATTATTATTATAAACAAAAATTAAAAATTATAATATTGAGAAAGTATATTTAATAAAATTACGATTAATGAAAAATTAATATTAATATTATTAAAATAATAAAAAAATTATTAAAATTCTCAATATTTAAAACAGAAGTCATGAAATATTAAAAAATTGAATCATGTAATATTCGTATCGTTGTAAAAGACAGAAACTGTAAATAGTTCATATTACAGAAAATGTTATTTTCAAATGTTTTTAACATAAAAAATTCATTAGGGGTCGTCTTCTGGAGGAGTTGGAGGAGTTGAAGGAGATGGTGGAGGAAACTCCATCCCTGAACTACGAGTCAAACGACACATGTACTCTATCTTCTCATGATGCTGCTGCTGCCATCGATGCATCTCCTCCTCATGCTGCTGTTGCTGCTACTAATGACCCATCTCTTGCTGCTTCTGCAAACTCTCTATAAGGTCATTCTAAGCTCGAAATTGCTCCTGATACTATGAGGCAGAAGATGATGCCTCTCCATGCGCTCCTCTCGAGCTGGATACCAACATCGCAGTAGTACCATAAGAAGTACATGGAGTCACATGAGAGCTGATACAAACAACTCCACCATTCTCAATTTCACACTGAGTCTCCTGCATCCATGTCGCCTCATTGAAATGGTGGCCACTGGTCTGATCAGTCACCTCGTCCTGACCCTCATCTTGTGTTTGAGAGGTCGTAGCCTCATATGACTCATTTAATTACAATTTGAAATTAACATTGTGAAAATATTATATGTTGTTAGTTGTCAAACAGAAGAAAGTAAGACTAACCATAATTCGACGCTGGCGATCACCTTTAACTCTCTGGTGGCTGTATCACTGTACCTCCTCTGATAAACATCGTACTATGTAATATCGGGATGCACAAATGGATATATTAATATAAATTAAACTGTTTATATTTGAAGTTATATAAAATATTTAAAATAATACATCCCATATGCTCTCTATGCGTACTGAATGTACGGCTATCAGCTCAATGTGTCACCTCATGTCTCCCTCGGTTCTGCTAACCCAATGAAGACCTCATCTGAAATTCACTACCCAAACGGTGTGCACATAATAAATACCAAACCTGAGATGAAATGTACTCTAGTGGGTGGGCCCTGTATGACTCATAAAATATTGATGCTCCTTCTTTCCTAAAGCCTTCTTTCTCAAATTGTGAAAAAACTGAAACAAACGCTCTCACATAGCCACCTATCATGCTGCATTGATATATTCAAACATTATATCAATGATGGGATACCATAAAACCAACAAATAATTCATAATATCAAGTTATTAATAAAATAAATTTCAAAATAAATATTATTTATTTACATACGAGCCAATGATTGTACATGTTGGGCTGCACATAAATGAGAATATGTTTGTATGTGATCGATGGATGAGAAAAATAATAACACAAGATAGTAATCCCATATCCAACGGCTATATGCGCAAAACTATGAATACTGAATAAATAACCAAACAATTATTATAAATAAAAATAAATTAATTTAAGATAACTAAAATACACAGGTTACTATAACTCTATGTGCATGGATCGAAGCCAAGGTGTGGACATTGCTCGGGGATAGTGTTAGGAATCATCAGTCACGCAAGACTGCGCCCCTCCACGTACCTCCTGAACCACCAGTAGGCTGAGTGTTAGATAATCCCACACCCCCCTCATATAAAGGTTGCTCAAACTCTTCTAACTCAAAAAATATATCAGAGCCCATCTGAAACACAAAATGATTTTTGATGGATGATAATTGAAAATAACTATTATATATATATATGTATATTAGTTATGATCATAACCAGTATTTAACTATGTCAATATTCACCTTCATAATCATCTTCATATCTGATGATGTCAATGTCTTCATATTCCTCCTTAGCATCACTAATATCCACATGAGGTTCACCTTCACCATCACTTGTCATTTCTGTTCTTTTTGTAATATCATTGACATCTTCGTCACCATCGACCCTTAATTGTGGGGTTTCACCATCAATATTCATGTTTCTTTGTGAAAATGATGGATTTTGAGTAGTCTCTTGAAAAATTTCAATTCCTTCCACTTCAGCAGAACCGCGTTTAATTTTAGTAAATTTATTTTCCAGAGATTATATTTTTATTATGCTCCACCAATCACTTAGGTATCTTAAAATAGCAGAGTACATTGCCTAATAAATTTTAGGTGCCTGTTGAGCCAGTATAAATGGTCCATTTACTGCATGAAGGATTTTATATTTAATATCGACAATTCCATGAGTTGGATGAACACACAGTCCTCTCTCAGCATCCAACCACCGACATTTAAACTTCATTATGTAATTCTGTGCAAGATAAAAAAGCTCAATAATTTAATCAAGAATTCCATAAAAGTCAACATCAATTTCTCTATGATACGATCCAATCAAACAAACTCCAATGTTCATTATTTTTTTTGGTTCCCCATATGCACGTGTATGAAATCAAAAACCAGTCACCGCATATGCATTATAAGATTTAACCATTTTGGATGGTGGGTTACTATAACAACCAATACGTTACATACATTGTTATTACTTCAAAATTGAAGAACACTTATTACAACATATAACAAAACCAGGAAAGGACCGTATAGCTATAGTGTCTCTAGAAACTGGGAATCATAAACAACTGGTTCATAAAGCGTCTACACTGTCTCCCATTTATTTCATCATATCAATAGTCCCTTTTGGCATATCTTACTTAATAAGCTTCTTCCTGACCTGGGGAAAGAAAACATACAAAAGGGTGAGCTCAAATTCTCAGTAAGGGTAAACAAAAGAAATGTCAATCACATCATATTCATAAGAACATAACATTTTGGAATTCTTATCCTGCAAAAGAGAGCATAATTTCATAACATGGGATAAATCATAGTAGTGAAATGTAATCCCAATAGTAATAAATTAAAACATGAAACTTTGTGTCATACACACATAATCATAGAGAATCATTTCTTGTTAGTAAAGACTCATAGCCAAGACTATCTTAGTGCACAAAGTCCATTTCTGAACCGAGTTCACTCCTCGTTTCAGTCCTGTTTCACTGAACCGGTTTAACCATCCATTCCAGCCATGTCTATCTCATGAGATATAAAATCTTTACCCAATGCATTGGAGGGATATATAGGTACCACCCATATCATAATGATACAATTCTTATGTGTGACACAAAATAATAAACCATACATCATAGCATAACCCATGAAATAAAAATGGGAATCTTAAACATCATGACATCATAAAACAATTCATATAACATAATTGAATTCATAAAAATAATTCCATCACAACATAATCAAATCAATGTAATAATAGGGATATAAACAGAACCCCTTATTATCTTAGATGGAAAATAATTTTGATAAAACACTTGAACTCCATTCTAGAGGAAAATATCCTTTCTACTTAAAAAACACTTTTCCTTTATTAACATGTCATAAAATTCTAAACTAAAAGAATTTGATTAAAAATAAACTTGAAAACTTGTAAAGGAAGCTTCTTGGAAATAATGTTTTCAAAATCCATTCATGCTGTATAAGTTAAAAAAACATTCTTCTTGTACTTTTTTCGGAAAAGTCAAAAAGTACCTCGTACGAAAAACAACAAAAGATTCCTTCCGTATCATTTACTAAAAACTCACCGAAGGGTAAAATTGGATATAAACTATTTTAGAAGGATATAAATATTACATATTTAGGAAGCATGGATGTGAATGATAAAATACACCCCAGTAAATACCAAAGTAGAAACAATATCGGATAAAAATGAGATTGTGATATTTCCCTTACCATAAGTCCGATTTTCTTCGTATGTGTTCAAAAATCCTGTATAATGATTTAAATAATGTTATTGACTTATTCCAGAATCATAATTATTGTTATGATATCATATATGGTCATATTCTTAGCTTCTTAGTAGTAATATTTCATTGCTACTTGTTATTCGGGTGTTTATAAATTTTTGTTCTTATGCGTGTTTTGTCGAATAAATTCTTATTCTTCTCTTTAGGTTATAGATACATCATTTAAAGAATGGTATTAATGTACTATATATCATATTTATTCATTCAATTCATTTATATAATCATTATTTAATGAATATCGTGTAGAACGAATCACATCACATCGTGGAGACGGTATTTCGTACATATGCACGAGCGATGATATCGTTCCCATGATCATGGAATTGTATTGGAGTGTATGTATACTATTTCAGAATCAATATCACTTTATAATAATCATATATAGTAATTATTTACACTATTATACCCATCCAAGTAAGGTGGTGGTGGGAAATAGATTACACCACGGTGTGGAGATGGTATTCCGTACGTACGCACGAGCGGTGATTTCGTTTTCCATAGGATGGATAGATGGAGAAATAGGGTTGTTTCATACATATAATAACATATCCGTATATGATTGATAATGATGTTATTACTTCATAATGATAAAACTAAAGAAGAAGAAGTGGAAGAAGAAATAAATATGAAATAATCGGTAACGGACATTACCTCTTCTTTGAAGCGCTTCTTTGAGACCTCCTTTTAGGGCACTAAAATTGGTCTTTGAAGAAGACCAGGACCTCAAAAATGACTCTAGGGAAGTGGAGAGAATAAATTGGCATGGGTTGGCCGAGCTTGAAGGGTCGAACTTGTGTGAGGAAGAGGGGGAGGAGGTACCCTTTTATAAGGGAGGAGAGGGGCACCTTTGGAATAACTAGAAATACAATTTTATTATAAAGTCAAATTCTGTTTTTAATAGCTCCAAATTGATATATTTCGAAGATAAGGTTGGTATAGGTCGAAATCCCCTCATCCAATATATTTTAGACAAGTTTAGGTATAAATTTTAACCTTATAATTTAGATTTAACTTTAAGTTAGATAATTTAACCTTTACCGTGTCTTCTTGTTTTCTTACACTATAAGGTTAATAAACATACTATATCAATCCAAATGAACCCCAAGATGTTTATTATTAATCTATATAACCTTATCTAAGTCATTTGGCCAAACCTTAGATTTTTAGGAATAAAATAAAAATTAATAATATAATATTTGTTTTAAAAACTATTTTATGGAAATTTTGACACTATTTAGTAATTGATTTTTTTAAAACTCATAACAGAATGATTAGTTCGAAAAAAGATAATTAAATCAATAATAACATGTCATATTAACCAAGAAAATTATTTTTATTCATAAAAAGTCTCATATTAGATTTATTTTGGTATTTATAACATCAATTATGTCAATATTTCATTAATAAGATAATTACTGCATCATCGTTGTGTCATAAATAAATTAGATTATTTAATGTCTAAAAATTATAAATAAAATAAAATTATGTTGGAAATACTTTTATGTTTATAATTACTATTTATAGTAGAATTTATCTTATGTATAACCCCATATTAAGAGTGATTTACTTATTCAACTTTGATTTTAACTATTTTAACCCTTCTTTAAATAAATTAATAATAAATGTCCTAATTTAATCCAAGTGGGCCTCAATGGTCATATTTTATTCCTAAGGTTGTTTTTGGTCGAATTAAACTTATCCAATAGAATTAGGACATGTTTTAGGGTAATAATAATAACACTTTTACCCTTAATTACCCTATTTACTTTTAACCGTGGTAAAAAAAAGTAAAAAGGTACTATTCACAAAATACTATTTTCATCTCATTGAACCAAATTTTAGTCCTTGATATTAACCATGTCTCTCGAATTTTCGATATTCCACTCACAGAAGCAGTAAAATTAGGTTTTATGAAAAATTTAGTTTTTTTAACTACAACTTAGTGGTTTCACTATTCATCAAAAATTGAATGTTTTCAGAAAAATACCAAAATTTCACCCTAGGCTAATTTCTATATTCTGAATCAAAAAATGAAGTCCATTTTGAAAAATAAAATTTATAAAATTTCAAAAAGTGGTTACTACTATTCATAACAGCTAGTTTTAATAATATTTTAATAGCATATCATTGTTTAGTGAAACTCGGTATTGTGTAAGACGCAAGCTATTGAGGAAGGCCACGGTTGTGTGTAAAGCAAGCCAAGCTAGTGTTGTGTGTAGTGAAATATTCCTTTGATAAAAACAAAATATTTATCATAAAAGTACCGGGGATTACATTCTACCCCCCTTAAAATGAATTTCACCCTCGAAATTCTTCACTTTGTAACAAAAAGATGTGGATACCTCTCCCTCATCATATCCTCAAGCTCCCATGTAGCTTCTTCTAATTGGTGGTTCCTCCATAAAACTATCACCAAGTGAGTGGTCTTGTTTTGTAGGACTTTTTCGCTACGATCCAGAATCTCTATTGGCTGTTCTTCATAAGAAAGATCTTGCTCTAGCGGTACAACTTCTAAGATGAGTACATGTGAAGGATCAGGTATATACTTTCTCAGGAGAGATACATGGAACACATCGTGAACATGAGAGAGATTCGGTGGAAGCGCCAATCGGTAAGCTTCCTTTCCAACACGATCCAGTATTTCGAAAGGACTAATATATCTAGGGCTCAACTTCCCCTTCTTTCCAAATCTCATGACTCTCTTCCAGGGAGATATTCATAAGAACACTTTATCACCCACTTCAAACTCTAGGTCTTTTCATCGGTTGTCGGCATAACTTTTCTGTCGACTCTGAGCTTCTATTATGTGTTGTTGAATAGATCGGACCTTTTCTGCCATCTCATCAACAAGATCAGGTCCAAATAGCTTTCTTTCCCCAACTTCATCCCAACAAGTTGGAGTCCTACATTTCTTTCCATAGAGAGCTTCATAAGGAGCCATCTGAATACTAGAGTGAAAGCTATTATTATAAGAAAATTCCACCAAAGGTAGGTGTTGACCCCAACCACCTTTGAAATCCATAGCGCATGCCCTCAACATATCTTCTAGAGTTTTAATTGTTCTCTTAGACTGACCATCTGTCTGAGGATGATAAGCAGTGCTGAAACTCAACTCTGTATCTAGAGTAAGCTGAAGACTTCGCTAGAACTTTGAGGTAAACCTCGGATCCCGATCAGATATAATAAAAAGTGGTACTCCATGCAATCTTACCACTTCCTTTACATATATCCTGGAAAGCTGATCCAAAGATAAATCTTCTCTAATATAGATGAAGTTTGCTGACTTTGTAAGGCGATCAACTACGAACCAGATAGCATTATTGCCTTTATATGTTTTTGGAAGTCCGGTGAAAAAGTCCATAGTGATGTTTTCCCATTTCCATTCTGGTATGGGTAATGGTTGTAACATACCCTTATACTTCTGTCTCTCAGCTTTTACTTTCTGAAAACCATGCATCGAGAGACATATTCAGCAACATCTCTTTTCATGCCATCCCACCAGAAGTACTCTTTCAGGCCCCTATACATCTTCATGCTTCGAGGATGAATAGATAATGGAGAACTATGAGCCTCCTCCAACAACTCCTTCTTTAATTCGGGGAGGGGAGGAACACAAACCTTATTCCTGAACATTATTATCCCATCATAATCAAGGTTGAATTCAGGAACATATCTCACCTTCTTTTGTAACTTGACATCTTCTTTTTTTGCCTCTTTAATCTTCACATGTATATATGGTTGAACATTCATTTGAGAAAGATATGATTTTCCCCCTTCCATTATAATTCCAAGATCCATCCTTTGTAAATCCATAAATATTGGATCTTTTGTGATCCTCATCATTGAAAAATGGGCATGGTCTTGTCGACTTAATGAATCTGTGACCTTGTTTGCTCAAGGTGGTAATGAATTGAGCAGTCGTAATCCTTAATCAGCTCCAACCATCTTCTCTAGCGCATATTCAGATCCTTTTGTGTGAAAATATACTTTAAACTTTTATCATCAGTATAAATATCACACCTTTCATCATAAAGTTAATGCCTCCAAATCTTTAATGCAAAGATTACCACAGCTAACTCTAAATCATGAGTAGGGTAATTTTTCTCATGGATTTTCAACTGTCGTGAGGCATAAGCTATCACCATATCATTTTTCATAAGAACACACCCCAATCCCTTCTTGGATGCATCACTGTAGATCACAAACCGTTCTCCACTACAAGCCAGTGTGAGCACAAGTGCACTAGATAAACTTCTTTTCAACTCCTTGAAATTCTCTTCACATTCCTCCGTCCAGACAAACATAACTCCTTTCTGAGTCAACTTGGTGAGTGGATTAGATAATCATGAAAAATCATTCACAAAACGATGATAATATCCAGCCAAACCAAGAAAACTTCGGATATCAGTTACTGTTGTTGGTCTCGACCATCTTTCAATAACCTCTGTTTTTACTGGATCCACGGATATCCCCTCTTTTGAGATTATGTGACCAAAAAATGAAACTCTTTGAATCCAAAATTCACACTTGGTAAATTTGGCATAAAGCTTATCCTTTCTCAGGGTCTTCAGTATAATTCTCAAGTGATCTTCATGTTCTTCCTTGAACTTTGAATATAAAAGATTATCATCTATAAATACTACGCCAAACTGATCAAGATAGTCTCTAAAGACTCTATCCATCAGATCTATGAAGATAGTAGGGGAATTAGTAAGACCAAATGGCATCACTATAAATTCATAGTGTCCATACCTTGTACGGAAAGCCGTCTTTGGGATATCCTCCGATTTTACCCTTAATTGGTGATACCCTGAATGAAGATCAATCTTGGAAAAGTATTGAGCTCCTCACAGTTGGTCAAATAAGTCATCAATCCATGGGAGAGGATATTTGTTCTTGATCGTGATCTTGTTAAGTTCTCGATAATCAATTTAGAGTCTCATTGATCCATCTTTCTTCTTAAAAAATAGAACAGGTGCTCCCCAAGGTGATGCACTAGGGCGTATGAATCCCTTATCAAGATTCTCTTGGATTTGCTTCTTCAACTCCTGCAACTCAATTGGGGCCATTCTATAAGGTTTCTTTGAAATAGGCAAAGCACCGGGTACGAGTTCTTTTGAAAACTCAACTTCATGATTTGGTGGAAGACCCAACAATTCCTCCGAAAAGACATCGTCAAACTCCCATACAATGGGAATATTATTAATCGTGGGTTTCTCACCAATGATTTGAGATAAATAACATTCATTTAGTAGAATCAAGACCAATAAGATGGAAGAAATTTCCACTGGAAGGTTATGTTCATCCTTGCATCGATAGATGATTATAGATTGATCTGGAATATAAAATGTGACTTCCCTTCATTGGAAATTGATATGAGCTCCATAAAAAGAAAACCAACCCATGCCAAGAATCACATCAAATTCAACTATACGAAGGATCACAAGATTTTCAGGAAGCACTTTCCCACAAACTTCAATCAGAGAAGAATTATAAACTTTTGATGTGACTGTTGTGCCATTAGGGGTTGTCACAGCTAACTCAACATCTAATTGCTGAGGTAATACGGTGATATCCTTAGAAAATTCTTCAGAAATAAAGGAGTGGGTGGATCCAGAATCAAATAAAACATTTGCTACTTTAGAATGGATGGTAAGTGTACCTTTCACCACATCGTTATCGTACTGCACATCGCTGATAGAAATTGAATGTGCCTTTACTTTTTCTTTAGCCTTAAGGGTTTATTGACGTCGACCATCATCATCATCCCTTGGATTTGGGCATTGATTGGAATAATGCCCCATATCCTTTCACTTGAAACATTTAAGTGTATTAGGTTCATTCTGTGTATCCCTTCCTTTGTTTGCATCATTAGACATATTCTTCCCATCATTGCCGCATTCAAGTGCCCGATGACCTTCCTTTCCAAATTTGAAATATTTACTTTTTCCATTAAGACAACTCCCTCCATGTTTCTTTCCACACTTTGAGCATAAGGGAAAGCTCATCTTCTTTTCAGTGTGCTCTTTAGATTTTCCTTTGAATTCCATTTTCCTTTTATTATCAAACCCATATGACTGATGGGTTACTCCAATCTCCATCTCGACTTTGAGAGCACATCGAACAATTTCCTCATAGCTATTGAAGTCCCTTATGGCTAATGCCCTTCGAATACTTGGTTTTAAGCCACTAAAGAATCAATCGATCTTACTCTCAGGTTGGATAATAATACCAGAAGAATACCTCGCAAGTCTTGTAGAATTTTCTTCGTAGGTACCAACAGATTCATCATTCTTTTGCATTAGTTCAAGAAACTCCTTCTCCATATTTGTTCAAAGAATATGATGGAAATACTTATTGAAAAATAACTTCTTGAACTCGTCACATTTCATGGACTCAATTTCATCACTTTGCCTCGTATTCTTAATAAGATTCCACCATTGATCAGCATCTCCTTCCAAACGATATACTGCTAGGATGACTTTATCATGTTCAGAACATTGAGGAACTGAAAATATCTTTTCAATAGTACTAATCTATTGTTCAGAAACTAATGGATCGGTAGACCCAGTAAATGAATGTGGGCGCTGCCTCATGAAGGATTCAACAGAATTTTTCTCCTTCCTTTGCTCGTTTGGATGTCCTGCATGATTCATAGCTTGAGAAAGTTGTCTTAGCATGGCTACAAGATTTTTCATTCCAGCTCCTATAATGTTTGGTTTCTCAGAGGGGACAATCATTGCATTTCCTATCGCATTCTGCATTAACACGGTTCCTTCGGGTTCCTGCCATTGACTAAAACCAAGAAGAATAGTGTGAGAAACACTCATTATAATAGGAAAACCACATAATCAAGAATAAAATTTCACACTTAAGGTCTTATCCTAGGTTATTCATTGCCATTTCTAAAACACTATGATTGTGTTCTATGCTTATACTTATCCTTAGGGTTCTTACTATGGCTTTCACATCCTAGTTTCCAAAGGTTGAATATACCTTTCCTCTGATACCAATTATAACGACCCATACATTACATACATTGTTATTACATCAAAATTGAAGCACACTTATTACAACATATAACAAAACCAGGAAAGGACCGTATAGGTATAGTGTCATTAGAAACTGGGAAACATAAACAACTGGTTCATAAAGCATCTACACTATCTCCCATTTATTTCATCATATCTATAGTCCCTTTTGGAATATCTTACTTAATAAGCTTCTTCCTGACCTGGGGAAAGAAAACATAAAAAAGGGTGAGTTCAAATGCTCAGTAAGGGTAAACAAAAGAAATATCAATCACATCATATTCATAAGAACATAACATTTTGGAAATCATAACCTCCAAAAGAGAGCATAATTTCATAACATGGGATAAATCATAGTATTGAAATGCAATCCCAATAATCATAACATAAAACATGAAACTTTGTTTCATACACACATAATCATAGAGGATCATTTATTGTTAGTCAAGACTCATTTCCAAGACTATCTTAGTGGAAAAATTCCATTTCTGAACCGAGTTCACTCCTCGTTTCAGTCCTGTTTCACTGAATCGGTTTAACCAGCCGTTCCAGCCATATCTCTCTCATGAGATATAAAATATTTACCCAATTCATTGGAGGGAGATACAGGTCACACCAATCTCATAATGATACCATTCCTATGTGTGCCACAAAATCATAATCCATACATCATAACATAACCCATGAAATAAAAATGGGAATCTTAAACTTCATGACATCATAAAACAATTCATATAAGATAAATGAATTCATAAAAATAATTCCATCACAAAATAATCAAATCAATGTAATAATAGGGATATAAACATAACCCTTTATTATCTTAGATGGAAAATAATTTTGATAAAACACTTGAACTCCATTCTTGAGGAAAATATCCTTTCTACTTCAAAAACAATTTTCCTTTCTTAACATGTCATAAAATTATAAACTAAAAGAAGTTGATTAAAAATAAACTTGAAAACTTGTAAAGGAAGCTTCATGGAATTAATGTTTTCAAAATCCATTCATGAAGTATAAGTTAAAAAAACATTCTTCTCATAATTTTGTCGGAAAAGTCAAAAAGTACCTCATACAAAAAACGACAAAAGATTCCTTTCGTATCTTTTACTAACAACTCATCGAAGGGTAAAATTGGATATAAACTATTTTATAAGGATATAAATATTAAATATTGAGGAAACATGGATGTGAATGATAAAATACACCCCAGTAAATACCAAATTATAAACAATCTCGGATACTAATGAGATTGTGATATTTCCCTTACCTTAGGTCCGATTTGCTTCAAATGTGTCCGAACCTCCTGTATTTTAAATAATATTATTTACTTATTCCAGAATCATAATTATTGTTATGATATCATATATGGTCATATTCTTATCTTCTTAGTAGTAATATTTCATTGCTACTTGTTATTCGGGTGTTTATAACTTTTTGTTCTTATGCGTGTTTTGTCGAATAAATTCCTAATCTTCTCTTTAGGTTATAGATACATCATTTTCAGAATGGTATTAATGTACAATATATCATATTTATTCATTAAATTCATTTCATTTATATAATCATTATGCAATGAAGATCATGTAGAACGAATCACATCACATCGTGGAGACGGTATTCCGTATGTACGCACGAGCGATGATATCGTTCCCATGATCGTGGAATTGTATTGGAGTGTATGTATACTATTTAAGAATCAATACCACTTTATAATAATCATATATAATAATTATTTACACCATTATACCCATCCAAGTAAGGTTGTGGTGGAAAATAGATTCCACCACGGCGTGGAGACGGTATTCCGTACGTACGCACACGTGGTGATTTCGTTTTCTGTAGGATGGATAGATGGAGAAATAGGGTTGTTTCATACATATAATAACATATCAGTATATAAGTGATACTGAAGTTATTACTCCGTAATGAAACAACTAAATAAGAAGAAGTGTAAGAAGAAATAAAGATGAAAGAATCGGTAATGGACATTACCTCTTCTTTGAAGCGCTTATTTGAGACCTCCTTTTAGGGCACCAAAATTGGTCATTGAATAAGACCAGGACCTCTAGGTTTTTTCTAGGGAAGTGGAGAGGAGATATTGGCAAGGTTTTTCCGAGCTTGAAGGCTCAAAGTGGTGTGAGGAAGAGGAGATGAGGTTCCCTTTTATAAGGGAGGAGAGGGGCACCTTTGGAATAACTAAAAATATTATTTTATTATAAAGACAATTCTGTATTTAATAGCTGAAAATTGATATATTTCGAAGATAAGGTGGGTATAGGTCAAAATACTCTGATAAAAAAGAATTTATACAAGTTTAGGTATCAATTATAACCTTCTCATTTAGATTTAACTTTAAGTTAGATAATTTAACCTTTACCGTGTCTTCTTGTTTTCTTACACTATAAGGTTAATAAACATACTATATCAAGTCAAAAAAACCCCAAGTTGTTTATTATTAAGATATATAACCTTATCTAAGTCATTTGGCTGAACTTTATATTTTAAGGAATAAAATAAAAATCAATAATATAATATTAGTTTTAAAAACTATTTTATCTCAATTTTAACACTAATTAGTAATTGATTTTTGTGAAAATCATAACAGAATGATTAGTTCAAAAAATCTAATTAAATCAATACTAACATGTCATGTTAACCTAGAAAATTATTTGAATTTATAAAAAGTCTCATATTAGATTTATTTGGGTATTTATAACATCAATTTTGTCAATATTTCATTAATATGATAACTATTGCATTGTTGTTGTGTCATAAATAAATTAACATATTTAATGTCTATAATTTATAAATAAAATACCATTATTTTGGAAATCTTTTTATCTTTCTAATTAATATTTATAGTCCGATTTATCTTATGTATAACCCCATATTATAAATGATGTACTTATTAAACATTGATTTTAACTATTTTAACCCTTCTTTAAATAAAATAATAATAAATGTCCTAATTTAATCCAGGTGGGCCTAAATGGTCATATTTTATTCCTAAGGTTGTTTTTGGTCGAATTACACTTATCCAATAGAATTAGGATATGTTTTAGGGTAATAATAATAACACTTTTACCCTTAATTACCCTATTTACTTTTAACCGTGGTAAAAAAATGTTAACAGTTACTATTCACAAAAAATTATTTTCATCTCATTGAACAACATTTTTGTCCTTTGATATTAACTGTGTCTCTCGAATTTTCGAAATTCCACTCATAGAAGTGGTAAAATTAAGTTTTAAGAATAATTTAGTTTTTTTAACTCCCACTTAGTGGTTTCACTATTCATCAAAAAATTGAATGTTTTCAGAAAAATACCAAAATTTCACCTTAGGCTAATTTCGATATTCCAAATCCAAAAATGAAGTCCATTTTGATAAATAAAATTTATAAAATTTCAAAAGGTGGTTATTATTATTCATAACAGCTTGTTTTAATGATATTTTAATAGCATATCGTTGTTTAGTGAAACTCGGTATTGCGTACGACGCAAGCCATTGAGGAAGGCCGTGGTTGCGTGTAAAGAAATCCAATCTTATGTTGTGTGTAGTGAAAGATTCCTTTGATAAAAACAAAATATTTCTCATAAAAGTCACGGACGTTACAGTTACTCCATATACACAATCTCTTATCAATTTTATCAGCATGCTGAGACACCTGAAAATTTGTAATACAATTATAAATATAATAAATAGTAAACTGAATTGATATTAAACCATCAATAATTTTTGTTACCAGTTTTTGAAACCATTGAATTTTTTTTTGTCTACATTCTTCAAGAGCAGCAGTTATAATTTGTAGTTGTTTTTTCTTGATATTATTAACATATAACTGACAAATAAAATAATTTTACATACTATAACAGAAATTATCAAATATGTGATATAATCACTCACAGTACAAATGTTGTAATTTATTCACAGTTGAACAGAACATATGTATGAGCTCTGTGATTTTCATCATCGGAAATCCATCGTTCTTGAACTCAACTAAAGCCAAGATTTGGCCTCTTAAAAACTGATAATTGATTTTCCATTTCATCATTAACATTTCCCTAACTCCATCCCATGCGGTTTTGTTTTGAGGATTATTCAGATTCAAAATAGTGAGAGTAGAAAAAAGAAATTTCCTCTTGTAAATAATATTCCGCAATTGATCCTTCGACTAATGGTTTGTTACATACTTTTTTCTTCAATTTATATATGCATTTCTTGAATGGGTACATCCATAGAAACTATATTGGACCTCCAAATTTATCTTCATGTGGAAAATGTAATATCAGATGTACCATTGAGTCAATGAAAGCAAGGGAAAAGATTTTTTTCTAGTTTTCATATAATTTCATCAAAATCTTCTTTCAGTTTTACAGGCGCATTGTAGTCTGTTGTAGCTGCAGAAATGTATAGAAAATATATGATATGTCTGTTATCGAATCCCAAATCATAGAATTCAATAAACCTCCGAATCCAATCCGCATAAGTCATTCCATTATAACATGACAATCATGACTTTTTAATCCTATAATATGAAGATTCTTAAAACATATACCTAAATAGAAAGCATTGCCATCTGGAAGTCTCAAATCTAAAATCCAGTGAAAAAATTGTAAGAGACTCTCTTTGGACAGTGTATAATCATCTTTAAGCTTCATTAACCTCTATGAGCTGACATTTTCAAATAGATCTATTTATGGTCACCTGCAAATTTGGGCAAGATCTAATCGTGATATTAGTGTATCTTTGGTTTTACCTGGTGTATCAAAGACTGTATGAAATAAATTATCAAAAAAGTTATTCTCAATATGCATGACATCCAACATGTGGCGGACAAACAAATTAGACCAATATGCGAGATCCCAAAAAAATGATTCGTTTAATCTAATTATGTTCATTCCCAATGCCATGTATTTTATGTTGGTTTACTGTTGGCCCAAATGTGATGGGTCGTAATGAAAATACCACTTATTTTACCACTATATCTGAGATCCTTTTTTGAGGTTCATCCCTTTCAATTGTGCCTTTTCTAAAATGATATTTGTTTCTTCCAGATGGATGATCGGTTGGAATAAATCTGTGATGATAGTCAAAATATCAAGGTTTTTTCCATTGATGAGAATAAAAGATTTGTTGTCTTTCATACAGTAAGGACGTGCTTTCGGACGATGTGTACTCCAGATAGATAACATGCCATATACCGAAAAGTCACTAATCTTCCACATCAATGCTGCTTTTAATGTGAAATTTTGATTCGCAGCAACATCATATGTACTAACACCATTACTCCAAAATTCATTTAACTCATCAATCAATGGTTTCAAATAAACATCAATATTCATTTTTGGATGTCCTGGGATTAATATGGTCAAAAAAATATTGGGCTCCTTCATCAACATCGATAGAGGTAGATTGTTCGGAGTTATAAAGACAGGCCAACATGAATACTGACTACCATAACAAACTAACGGATAAAACCCGTTAGAAGAAAGATGCAGTTACAAATTTCAGTCTTATAATGTAAATGATGGATGCATATGATCAAAATGTTTCCAGGACCATCAGATGGATGATTCTAGATTTTACTGGTGGAAATATTGGTTTTTTCCATGACATCATTGACGATGTGTTATGAGACATAAATAAACATTGCATCCTAGGTGTAAGGGGGAAATATCTCAACTGTTTTACAAGAATCGATCCAGACTTCCCTAGTTGAGCTTCTTTATACCTCGATTGTCCACATGTGTGACAACTATCCAACAACTTATTTTCAACACAATATATGATGAAATCATTTTCACATACATGTATCTTCCCATATCTAAGGCCTATATTACAAATCAACATCTTTCTCTCATAGTAATTTTCAAGAAACACATTTCCTTCAGGTAACAGTGTTTTAACCAAAGAAAATATGTGATCAAAATAGTTGTTTGACATTTAATTATCTAATTTAATACCCGTAAATTTTACAACTACTTCTAATTTTCTTATCGTGCCACCATGATATAATACATCCTCAGTAGACATCAATAACTCATAACATTCGGATGGTGCCAAATCAGGAGTTAAATCAATATCATCATGACTTTAAGTTTGTTGAACAGATGGACCTGTGACATCATGTCATAAATTTTGGAACCATGAGTGATCTGGAATCAAGTTATTAGTATCTTCTCTGGAATTGCGTTCACCATGTTGATACCAAAAAAATAATCTTGTTGAAAACCAAACTGCAAGAGATGTCCCCCAACCTTGTCAAATGTGTCAAACATTCTCAGAGCACATTTTTTAAAACAATAGTTAATTGTGCCTTCTGAAACATATTCTGGTTTTGATGATGCAAATGCTAAGAGAGAATCTACACCCTCAATATATACTGGACTTAAACAAGAACCATTTTTATTTCTGTGCTGATTTATCCAAGCGCGATCATCTAATAATGACTGATGTCGTCTTCCTTGTTCCATATTTTTCTAAAAAATATAAAATCATCCCTGTTTTTGAATAATTTGAAACTATAAAAACAATATCTGAAAAAAGAAGATAAATAATTACTACTACTTCTTAATAATTTCCATTAATTTAGGGAGACACAATTTCCAGTGGAATTATAGCTCCTCTTTTCCCTGACAACTCATTAACTTGCATCTTTCTCACACTAAAATCACTATGAAGATTCTCCTCGGTTGTGCACATATTCGTTCTCGTATGCACGAGAATGAATATGTGCAACACTGACCAGATTCTTCATTGTCATTTCCGGGTGAGAATGATGTAGGTAAATGAGATGTCAGACAAAAGAGCCCCCTTTTCGTCGTTGAATCGTCTTCTTCCAACTGTCACCACCTGTAAACATTATTAAAAATATCATCCTATGATTGCATATCCAATCTTGTGCATACGATATTGAATATGCCTTTGTAGAAGGACATATTTCATAATATTTTGAGTGGGTGAGATTTGAAAGGAGAAAAGTCATCGAGAAAAAGGAGTGACGTCAATCCACTAGAAATTGTGCAAAGTTCATAAAATTTATTAAAATTTGTTTCTAACTGTTCGTAACAGTTCCTAACTAATTATTACTATTTATTACTAACTGTTACTATTTATTACTAATTGTTTCTTTTTATTACTAATTAATACTATTTATTACAAATTATTCTTATTTATTATTAACTATTCATATTTAATAAAATTGGTCATATTTATTACAAATTATTCATATTTATTACTAACTAATCCTATTTACTACTAACTATTAATATTTATTACTAATTTTTACTAATTATTACTAATTATAAATATTTATTACTAATTATTACTATTTATTACTAATTTTTCGTATTTATTACTAATTATTCCTATTAATTACTAATTATTCATATTTATTACTAACTATTCATATTTATAACTAACTATTAATATTTATTCCTAACTATTCCAATTTATTACTAACTATTAATATTTATTCCTAATTATTACTAATTATTCATATTTATTACTATTTATTAATATTTATTCTTATTTATTCTTATTTGTTACTAATTATTACTAATTATTACTAATTATTACTAATTATTATAATTATTACTAATTATTACTACTTATTCTTATTCATTACTAATAATTCTTAATTATTCTTAATTATTACTAATTTTTCCAAATTATTGCTAATTATTCCTATTTATTCCTATTTATTGCTATTCATTACTAATTATTGGTATTTATTACTAATTATTAATAATTATTTCTAATTATTAATAATTATTGCTAATTATTAATAATTATTGCTAATTATTCCTAATTATTCCTAATTATTGTAATTATCGCTAATTATTTCTATTTATTTCTAATTATTGCTAATTATTACTAATTATTTCTAATTATTGTTAATTATTAGTATTTATTAGTAATTATTAATAATTATTAGTATTTATTACTAATTATTACAATTTATTACTTATTATTACAATTTATTACTAATTATTATTAATTATTCCTATTTATTACTAATTATTTTTAATTATTCCTAATTATTACTATTTATTACTAACTAAACATATTTATTATTAATTATTCATATTTATTACTATTTGTTTCTATTTATTACTAATTATTGTTATTTATAACTAAGTATCGCTAATTATTGCTATTTATTACTGATTATTACTATTTATTACTAATTATTAGTATTTATTACTAATTATTACAATTTATTCATAATTATTCTTATTTATCACAAGTTATTCAGGTTGATTACTAATTATTCCTATTTATTTTTAATTATTCATATTTATTACTAACTATTCATATTTACAAATAACTATTACAATTTATTACTAATTATTACAATATAATACTAATTATTACAATTTATTACTAATTATTAAAAATTATTACTAATTATTACAATATATTACTAATTATTACAATTTATTACTTATTATTTTAATTTATTACTAATTATTAAAATTTTTCTAATTATTACAATTTGTTACTAATTATTACTAATTATTACTAATTAATACTAATTATCTGTATTTATTTCTAATTATTTGTATTTAATACTAATTATTTGTATTTATTAATAATTATAACAAATTATTACTAATTATTAATATTTATTAATAAATATTACTAATTATATCTAATTATTACAATTTATTAGTAATTATTACTATTTATTACTAAGTATTACAGTTTAGTGCTAATTATTACATTTTATTAATAATTATTAGAATTTATAACTAATTATTACAATTTATTACTAATTATTACATTTATTACTACTTATTAAAATTTATTACTAATTATTACAATTTATTAATAATTATTACAATTTATAACTATGTATGACAATTTATTACAATTTATTACACATTATTACTATTTATTACTCATTATTACTATTTATTACTCATTATTACTATTTATTACTATTTATTAATAATTATTAATATTTATTACTAATTATTAGTATTTATTGTTATTTATTAACAATTATTAATAATTACAACAAATTAATTATATAAATTACTAATTATCGTTAATAATTATTAATTAATACTAATTATTAAAAATTATTACTAAAAATTTCAATTTATTAGTACAAATAAATACTCATGACAAAAAAATTTAAATTTAATTTAATTACAACTAATCAACAATAATAAAATTTAACATAAAAAATGAAATAAATAATAAATTAAATAAAACATAAATACCTTTAAGCTTGATTTTCTACTGATGTAGACGGCTTCAAAACTTCTGTTTGAAAAAAAAAATTAACTTAGAAAAATTTTCCCTCTAAAATCAGAGTTCAGAGAGAAACATGATCTATGAATTTAGAGGAATGAGAGGAAAAAAGGATAGGGGTATATATAGGTTAGATTATTTTCAACGGGACTATATGCGACGGGATTCCCGTCGCAGATACATACGCCCGTTGAAACTCAACCCGTCTTGTCTAAAAAATGATAACAGAGGGACCATCTATGTCGCAAAAGGTCAAGGGTATGCAAAGCAGAACACGACACACACATGGGGCCCACATGACATGTGGCCCCAGGTCAACTCCAAGAAAGTTCAAAAATGTTCTCAGGTACAAACAACCACATGTACCTCCAAGAATTCTCGTATACTCACATAGTATACCATGTTCTATCCTAAAGGCTATCGTGCACATGACACCGAACGTTAACATGAAGGCGTAAATTTAACAACTCCAACTTGCCACCTCATCGGGCAAGGTATATCCAACTACATATCTTCAAGAATTTACATAACTCACACGGGAGTGCACACGATCACACGCCAAGGGTTCTCTATAAACACCACAGGAAGAACCTCCATTGGAGCACCTTTCATATTTCCACATTTAATAAGAGCGCGTAAGAAGCTCCGCTCGCCTGAAAAGATTTTACCATTGTAATCCTCAGGGAAAAACACGCGAGATAGACTACTTACTCACCTCCTATGGATATCCGACGTAAAAGTCGTATGAAACTGCTTTATGCCCAAACGGTGTCCTGTGGTCCCGAGCCTCAGCCCCGACAATAGTCAGGCTCATCACGCCATTGCGATCTCCTCGGAAAGACACATCAAAAGGACTCTTCACTTGAGTGTAACAGATATCCGGAGAAAAAAATGCATTTCGTCAAACCGTGCACGAGCGGTGGTTCATGGGACCCACATCCTGGTCCCAAAGCGCTGCCAACAGATCGCACCATTGGGATCCTCTCGAAAAAAAACATAATATTGACAATTCAATTGTCCGAAATGAACACCCGGTGATAAAGATTGAAATCACTGCCAACTCACAAAACGGCCCCCGTGGGGCCCACACCATCATGCAGAATTAAAGCGGACTGATTGTGCCATTGCAATGACCTCAGAAAAACACTCATAATCGACTACCAGCACGCCTCGAATGGACGTCCGAGGAAAAAGTTGCAAAAAGCTATGTGCAGCTCAAAAGACGGGTTGTGGAGCTCACACCTCAACTCCGGTTTCGACGCCTGAAACCATACTGGTATTCTTTGCCTCATCGCCAGGGTCGCAATGCCACTAACAGCGCTCAATTCGTACATCGGATGAGTCTGCGCCATCCAAAATAAGAACCCCCAAGAAAAACACTGAACTACTTAAAGTATTGTCGCACCACTGAGGCCACCGTTTCTGGAGTTAAAAAACCACAAAACCATCTTCAAAAGTTCATCTCGAGTAAAGGATTGCGCGGTTGTATACTGTTCCCAAATCAGGCGTCATGTGGCTGATTTATTATTTATAAATCATTTTCATAATAATAATAATAATATTATTATTATTATTATTATAAAATTATTATTTATTTATTTATTTTATTTTACCCAACATTTTTTTCTATTTGCTGCGTCTACCCTTTTTTTCTTCCTTCTTCTTTTTTTTCTCTGTCTCCCGAGTCCACCTGGCAAGAAGGCTGGGTCTCCCGTGTCGCTCTCCCCCAGCTGGTGCCGCCGATGACCCCCGTGACCCGGTGCTCGACAGCTCCGTTGCTCCCCGCTCCCGTCGAAGCCCTCGACCCTAGCTGCCTTGGCCGCTCGCCCGTGCTGAAGCCCCCCTCGCTGATGCCCCCTCGCCGCGCTCAACCTCCCCACGGCCCCAGCTACTGAAGCCGCTCGCCCGGCCGCCTAACCCCGCTGGCACCTCCGCTCACCCTGCCGACCTGCCGTGTGCCTGAGCACCTGGCCGCCTCACCCTTGCTGAGGGTCGCTTGCCCTGCCAACCCCCCAAGGGAGTTCCTCTCCCTAAACCCTCGCCGGACCACCCTGGTTCACTAGAAAACACCAAAACCAGCAATCTTCAACGGACGACGGTGATCACCTCCGAACTCAGATTTCTATTCCAAAAAATCAATCGGAAATCTCAGAATATATACTATGCGGTTATGGGAATCATTCAATGATTAAACGGAAATTCAATTCATAATTATGGATTCCAAGGAGGTGCAGGAACTAAAAACGTAAACGCACGATCCTACCTCTTGGGCGTAGCCCGTAGCTTCGCAAGAGATCCGCCGGTGCCAGATCTGCCCCTACCTTGGAGAGGAAGGATGGATGAGGGTTGGTGAGGAGCTCTCCATGGTTGAGACTTCCTCTGCCAGAGAAAAATGAAGGGATGGAGAGAGTGGGATTTTAGGTGTTTAAATAAGGAAAAAATAATTTATGTTTTATTTAATTTAAAACCCCAAAAAAAACCGCATATGAAACACTCGATGGGGTTGAGGACAATCATCCCCTAGGTTAAACAACACCTCCCAAGAACAACGAGGGTCTCAGAATTTTAATCTGAGCCTCCGTTCAGATGTTATAAAACTTAACGCCTGAGGACGCTAAGTTACAAAAACACCCCTGGTGACATTTTTCACATAAGGCCCACGCCCGTGAAAGTTACACCCCTTCTAGGGTAAACGGTACGCTCTGAACTCAACAGTGCCCCCAGTTTTTCAATCCGAGCCACAGTTTAAGAGATTCTAAAGTTTAACCATTAAAAAAATAAATTAATTATTTATTTATCTGTTTAATGATCTGTTAATGGGCGAGGGGTCCCAACGTCTCATGCCGACATGTTTTATGTCATTCCTATGGTAAACAACCCATTTCAGACCAATCCGTAAACTCAGATTTCTGATCTAAATCACCATTAAAGAGTTATCCTATTTATTTTTTTTTCTTAGTGTGAACGCACTAAAAATTTAATTCAGGTCACACTGGGGCCGGAATCGCAAGTCGTTTGAAGGCGCTACTCTGGAATAACATCAATAATATTCCAGTCTTTTATAGAAAAATCCAGGTTCTTACATTTTTATTCAATGTATGTGTTTATAATTTGAAAATAATTTGGTTATAAAAATTTTTAGATTATAGGGTCTTAATTAGAATCCATAAATCAGTGATCCACACATTATCTATTGATCTTGAAGTGTTTTTGAAGGAACATGGGGTTTTACCATGATAGTTCTAATAATCATATGTCACAAACAATTGGATGAAAAACAATATTTCTAATTTATAGGATTAATTATTTTTTATTTTATTTTTGAGAGGGAGGAGGGAAGTGGAATTGATTAACATATTATTTTAGAAAAAACAAGAGAAAAACATTATGAAGATAATTCTGTATATTGTAAATATTTATTCCAAAGAAAATATTTTCCACCATATACAAAACTGATTAATGAATATATATATACTAATTTTTTTATAGAAATGAAAAATAAATAATGGACTATTAATGATATCTTAATATTTTTATAACCAAAAATATATTAATAAAAAATATTATTATTTAATTTTTTTTTCATGCCTCAAGATAAATATAATTATCAATAAATAATTAAATATTTGTATTAAATATATTTATCATATCATTCATTTTAGTTTCCATATATTTATTCCTTTCCATTATAGTGACACATACATTTCATGAATAGATGATAAATCTTAGAATATTAATATCTTATATATTTTAAATTTTCACACATAGTTATCATAATGTTTTAATTCATTTAAATACTTGAAATTCAATATTTTTGTTTAATGATTGTTCTCAATCATCTCCCAGAATGGTATATCCACAATATACTCTTCTATGAAATAACCAACTTATAAATATTATTTATATCACAAGGTGAGGAAAATTAGATTTGAGAGAATATTTGTTTAGTAAGAATAAACAAGGGGGATGTGAATGATTAAAAAATTTAAACTTGACACTAAGGGGTTGAGAACTTGATATTAACATTTTAAAACCATACCCAAAAAAGATCAAAATAATGAAACATTAAAAAAATAATGGAGTTTCATAAGACATGAATAATAAGGTAGTCAATGATCATGAGCCATGATAATATAAAATTAAAATATGAAAAATCATAGTGGCATACAAATAAGCATTTAAATGTTTTTCTTTAGTCAATGATCATTAACCGGACAATCATAATTGATTTTTCATCACCCATTCCATCATATCCTTAGTTATGGTTCATTCCAAATAATACCATAGTGTATTTGGTTAACTTCCAATTAGTTATTTATGTATCAGTCCCTAGAATATCATAGTGGATTTAGTCCCTTACTATGATGGTTTCACTCCATATTATAGGCCTCTCTATCTCATTTGATATTTATTTTTATCCAGATAATTGGTGGGATATATAATTCTGGTCACAAATGTAAATTAAAATCATAAAATTGTGTCCGATAAGAGTATAAAACACTCTTAATAATACATCCATTGGAAATAAAATTATTTTCCTTAATATTTCATTATTTTTTCATAGTATAAACCGTAAAAAATAAATGGGTTTCATAAATGTTTTCTCCAAACTGGCTTTTCATCCAAGAGGGAAAAAGATTTCATAAATTTATCATTGAATAATCATCATCTTAAGTCATCCGAAAAAGAAATGTGAAATGTATTGTTTGATTGTATTCTAATTATGCAGTATATATCCATAAAGGAAGCTATTATTGACTATAAATTCCATTAAATTATTAATGGAAAATTTTACTAAGAAAATACCATTTTCCATTTGAAATCACTTATATATAATTATAAAATTTCATAAATATTAAGAAAGATAGTTATTTTAAAATAAAATAAGAATCACATTTTGACTTTTTCAATTCCAATATATTTAATAATATTGGGAAATTATATCTATTTCATGCATGTTAAAAAAGATATCACTTCCACATTTGTAGAAAAAAATTGCATTGTCTTAAAAAATACATGAAGATTCATTTAAATTTTTGTTAAAATAACTCATGGGTAAAAATTAAATTAAATAAATATTATAATAAAATAAACATTTTGGAAACATTTTTTGAAAACATTAAAATGATAGAATATTTATTCTCAAAATAATAGAGATATGCTGTCAATTTTAATTAAATGAATTTATTTGGATCACATGTGTTATTAAAGGGAGTAAATTGTATGGAAAAACTAAAATATCCATAAATTACATGATGGGAAAGTAATTACATAGTTTCGAGAGAGGTATATTTTAAAATATAATGATCTAAAACATCATCCAATGATGTATCGATAAATATGGGGATTGTAAAAAATCTTATACCTTGTTTTTTACTATAAAAAAAGCATTATGTCTAACAATATAATAAATTTAAATGTATTATAACTATAATAAAATATCCCATTTGAATAAAAACATTCTAGTACATGTATGTTACTTGAGTTATCATACTATTAGTGTGAAGTGAGGTGAGAAATGAAACCAAACGAAAAGAACGTAAAAGAAATGAAGGAATTGCAAATAGGAATTTACCTCATGAGATTATTTCATTGAGAACCTCATAAGGGGAGATGTCTTGTTATTTTGAAGAGTCATGGGGAGTTTGGATGTGGGGGGAGATTGGGGGGAGATTTGGGCCGAATATTGGAAAGCCAAAATGATTGAGAGTAGTGAAGAGAAGAGGGGGTGGGGGGTTTTCTTATAGCGGAGGGGAGGAGGGTTTCATAATTTTTTATTCATTAGTTTATTATTTCCTCACAAGACAAGGAATAGTAAGTAATCCATGAACCTTAATAGTAATAAATTCACGTGACTTCAAAACAAAGGCCATTTACATCATCCATGACTCAAGCATGATGCATAAATTAAGGTTTTTTCTAATATAATTTTATAAATATGACTGTTTTTATATTTAACTAAAATCATAATTTATTATCAAAAACCAATTTTAAAACATTCATTTACTTATTCAAAAATATTGGAATATCGTACATTAAACTTGAATATTTTTTGTATATTATCTTAGGTAAGGTAAAAATTCATTAGGTTATATCACTATTTATAAGGGTATGATACTAATCATATGGTAAGGTTACTTTTCACCAATAATTATGTATTTCTTATCAGACACCAAATAACATACTGAACACAACCATGTATGTAAGATATTTGAAATTCCAAACAAAAAAGTAACAAACTTATGTTTAAAGGTCACGTAGCCTTAATAGTTCATTATGTTGGGTATTCATGTGCTATTATAACATATTTATAAAAAGGGAATTTCCATTTAAAAACATTGGGTCATTACATTCTTCCACCCATATAAAAATTTTCCCTCGAAATATTATATTACATTCTAAGGCAAAAACATGTTTGGGTAATTTTCCTTCATTGCATCCTCTAGATCTCTTGTTTCCTCATCTTATATATAGTTTCACCATTGTACTTTGATCGGATGAGTATTATTGCTTCATATAACATTGTATCTACAATCCAAGATCTTCACTGGCTGCTCCTTATTAGAAAGATCATCCTCCAACTATACCACATTTGAAAAGAGTACATGTGAAGGGTGTGGTATGTACTTCTTTAAGAGGGATACATGATAGAAATTCTTTTCTTTTGACATGGTATGTGGAAGTGTCAGTCAATAGGACACATCTATGACTAGTTCAATGTTCTCGAAGGGGTCGATGTACTTGTGACATAACTTCCCTTTCGTTCCAAACCTCATGACCTTATTCAATGGATATATGTGTAAAAATACCATGTCTCTATCTTTAAACTCAAGGTATCATCAACAATTTTCTGCATAAATTTTTTATTTGACATTGGGCTACCATGATAGGCTGTTGAATGGTTTTCACCTTCTCCACCATTTCATTGACCATTTCAGGTCCTATCAACTTACGGTCACCAACTTCATCCATACACATCGGCATTCTGAAACTTTTCCCATAAATGGCTCCATATGGTGCCATTCAGATGCTCTAGTTGAAAACTTTGTAGTAATATTATTCAACCAGTGGTTGATAATAAAAATATACTTCTTTGAATTATATAGAATATGCTCTCAAAATTTCTTCCATGGTCTTAATATTTCTCTCAGATTGGACAATAGTTTTAAGATGATAGGTTGTACTAAAGTTCAGTTCAGTGCTTAGAGGATTTTGGAGACTTCTCCCTAACTTCGTGGTGAATCATGAATCAAGATCAGATACAATAGACAGTGGTACTCCATTCAACCTTACATCTTCATTTATGTAAATCCTTACAATTTGATCAACGAGAATACTCTCGAATCATGATAAAGTCAGTTGTCATTGTAAGGAAATCCCCAATGACCCAAATAGCATTGTTTCCTCTAAATGTCATTGGATATCCAGTGACAAAGTCCATGGTAATGTTCTCCCACTTCCATGCTGGTATAGGAATTTTTTGCATAATCCCCTTATACATTTTCATCTTAGCCTTCACTTACTGACATACCAGGCACATTCATGTATATTCAGTAATATTCCTTTTCATATTGTCCCACCAAAAGTTTTCTGAGAGATCCTAATACATCTTTGTGCTCCTTTGAATGATAGAGAAGGTTGAGATATTTTTATAATTCAATAGCTCCCTCTTTTTCTCTTTATCATATGGTGAACATAATCGTGTCACAAATCTTACAACACCATCTCATTAAATTTTTAAATCGGAGGATTTCCCATTTCTGATAGCTTCCACCCCTTTCTAAATTTCTTCCTCATTTCTTTGAGAATCATTTATTTTCTCCAAGAGGGATGGTTGAGGAATAATTTGATAAAATATTGATTATTTTCCTCCCTTAATGATTTCTATGTCTATCCTTTTCAAATATAAGATGATCAGATCATTTTCAATTATCATCATCGATAAAGATGCAGGATAATTTCTAATTAGAGTGTCTTCCACCTTGTTTTCCTTACCGAGATGGTAGTGGATTCAGTAGTATTAATCCTTGATGAGCTCTATCAATATTCATTGGATAATATTAAACTCTTTATGTGTGAATATATATTTGATACTCTTGTGGTCAGTATATATCTCACACTTCTCCCCATAGAGGTAATGTCGCTATTTTTTAGTACTATGATCATAGCAGCCAACTCTAGATCATGCATGGGATAGTTTTTCTCATTTATTTTCATCTTCCATGAGGCATAGGGTATAACTTTATCATTTTTAATTTGTAAAGAACCAAAACCATTTCTATTAAGATTCAAAATAAACCCTAAAGCGTTATCCACTTAAAGGGAGTGTGAGTGTTGGTGTAGTGATAAGCCTCTTTTTCAAATCCTTGAAACAATCTTCACATTACTGTTTCCAGAAAAACATTACTCCCTTCCATTTCATCTTGGTCATTTGGTTGTAAAATCATGAATATTTCTTCAAAAATGGTCAATAATACCCAACTCGACCAAAACATTCGTGAATCTATGTTATAGAAGATGGCATGGGCCACTCTTCAATTACCTTCATCTTGGAAGGGTCCTCAGATATACCTTTGTTGGTGATAACATGCCCCAAGAATGATACATTCTCCATTAAAAACTTACATTTACTATACATTGTATAAAAACTTTCTCATTGAAAATTCATTAACACAGTATTCAAATGCTCCTCATATTCATCCTTTATCATGGAGTGTATCAGAATATCATCAATAAAGACTACCACAAATTTTTAGAGGAAATCTATAAAGACTCTATTCATTAAATCCATGAAAATTGATGGAGAATTAGTGAGTCCAATGGGCATAACTATGAACTCATAGTGTATGTACCTCGTTTTAAATTCAATCCTGGGAATATCTTCCTTCCTCGCCTTTAATTGGTGATATCCGGTCCAAATTTCCACCTTAGAGAAATAATTTTCCCATGAAGCTGATCGAACAATTCATCTATTAGTGGAAGGGGATACTTGTTCATTAACATGATTTTATTGTGATCACGATAATCAATACAGAGGAGAATTGATCCATCCTGCTTCTTGACAAAGAGTACAGGCGCACCCCACGGTGAAGCACATAGGCATATAAAACCCTTTTCCATATTCTCATGTAACTGCCTCTTCATCTCTTCTATCTTTATGGTGGCCATTCTGTTAGGTGTCTTTGATATATGCATAGATCCAGGTATAAGTTCAGTTGATAACTCAACCTCTAAGTTAAAAGAAAGACTAGACAACCATTCAGGAATTCATCCTGTAATCCCTCATGATGGTCATGTATTCATGAATTATTCTATCCTTTTTCCCAATCATTTGAGCTAGATATTCTTTCTCACAATGAAGAAAAATCCAAACATGAGACGAAGATTCTAAAAGAGTATCATCTTCCTCCTTACACTTGTAAAGAATCACATGATGCTTGAGGATGTGAATAGTGATCTCTCTTTTTCTGATAGTTGATGTTGGATTTTTATAAAGATAGACATTCCATTCCTAAGATAGTGTCAAACTCCACTAAAAGAAGTATGAGGAGATTTTATTGGAGGTTCAGTCCAAAAATGTTAACCAGGGAGGAGTTATAAACTATGGATGAGATGATTTCCAAATTCCTTATTCTCAAAGATAACATTTAATCCAAATATTGAGTTGGTGTTTGAATAGTTCTACTAAAATTTCAAGATATGATATAATGAATAGAACTCAAATCAAATAGTGCATTTTCTATTCATGAATGAATAACTACCGTACGTGTCACCACATTGTTGTCTGGATCCACCTTTACAACAGTGATTGAATAGTACCTTCCTTGTTTACTTTGGAGGTTGTTGTTGATTGCCTCCGAAAACCCTCAGCTTAGGGAAATTGAACATACAATGACCATGCTCATTACAATTGTAAAATTGCACTACATGATAACTGTTGATCTGAAACTTCCATTCATCATCAAAATTAGCGAGATTTTTCATATCCCTTTTGTAGATCATGGCCAGATTACCAAACTTCCAGCAATTGAAGAAATTATTTGTTCCCTCCAGATGGTTACTAGGATTATTTTTCTTACAAATTTTACATGGATAATTTTCATGCTTCGTTCCATCATGGTATTTGTTCGATGAAACAACCATGATGTTGCCAATTTTTTGCTTCTTGTCACTTGGCCCACGAGACCACTGAGAGTCTCCAATATTCATTTCAACCATGAAGGCACAATGGACAGTCTCCCCATAACTATCGATGAATTGAATTGCAAATTCTTTTCATAGACTCAGCTTTAGACCTCTAAATAAGTGATCCACCTTGAATTTGGTGTTCATGAGAAAGCCACATGCTTACCTTGTAATCCTTGTGAAGTTTTCCTCATACACCCCGATGGACTCATCTTCCATCTACTAGAGTCTGAGGATCTATCTTTCAATCTTGAGATGGAGAATTTGGTGTACAATATTTGTAGAAAAAAACCTCTCGAATTCCTCATAGTCCATTGAATCAATTTCCTCTTGGGACATTGTATTCCTGATCACTGTTCACAACTGATCAGAATCCCCATAAAAAAGATAGACCTCCAATACAACCTTATCTTATTCTGAGCACTGGAGGATAGGGGATATATTTTCAGTGAAGATAATCCACAATTTTATGAGGATGGGATCAGAAGATCTTCTAAACATGGAAAGCGTTTGCTGCATGAAGGATTCTACGACAACTCTCTCTTTCCATAGATGAGGACAGTGTTTCGTATGATTCAAGTTACACTTCATAACTCGATCTAGTTGACCAGGTACTATCATGAACTTTTGAGCACCAGCTATCTTCATATAAAGAACATCATTAGGGAAATCTACACAATACCTATCACATTGGTTGTTGGAACATGTTCTTCTATTTCCGACCGTTAACTCAGAAAATGAAAGTATAATTAGAGATCTTGAATACTTATCTATTAAGAATAATTTTTATTAACATAACTGGATAAACATATAAAGAAGAAGTATATCCTAACTTGTGATTCCCTTGGTTTATATCTAGGTAATTCTTAATTTGTTTCTTATCTTATATTCTTAAGGTATTCTTTTAACCTTTAACAATGGTTTTTACTATACTTGTGAATCTACCAAAGCATATCCCTCGGTAGTGTCGTAACCAAGAGTGCTCAAGGTTTGTTATCATTTACCAGGATACCCCGGATCATGCCAAAAACTCCTTGTCAGTGTTTTCAATCCTAGGTAAATCTGTGCTATAGCCACCTCTACCAGATCGTATCCAGACACAGATGTATTTTCTTGATAAATTACTTACTCAATACTAACCAATTTTAGGAATTTTTTCTTTTAATTAATCTCATCCATAAGGTTCTCACTATGGATCTCTATTCCTAATATCAAAAAATAACAATACCATCCTCTAATACCAACTATAGAGACCCAAACCATATACATATATCATTACAGGATTTTAAACATAAATATACATCTAAGTACAAGCCACGCATCATTAAGTCTAGTGACTAGAAAGACTAGGTACATAAAACATAGAACATGAGGCTAAAAAACATATTTATTTAATCTCCATAAAGGGATACTAACTTTAATTGATCCCATAAATCTACATAGGAAACCATGGGGTACACATGAACAAAGGAATGAGCTAAAAAGCTCAGTATGGGAATGAACATAATGATATGTCTTAATAACATGAGTTATGAATCATGAAATTATGATATCCAAAGCATGAAACATATAAAATAATTTCATATAAACATTAGATCATATAAACATGGAATCATTTATATTTGGATGAATCATAGAACATATCTTTAGTACGGGTCATGGCTAACCTCTAATCTCATTTTCCATTTTAGTACATGTCAAGGCTAACTACCAATCTCGTTTCCCATTTTAGTACAGGCCATGGCTAACCGCCAATCATGTTTCACATTGTTTCTCATGAGGCTTAATTTTACCCTATGAATTGGATCACTATCAGGGTGCACCCATCTCAAAATTTTCATCAATATTATTTCCGCATAAAAAATCATACATAATCAACCATACATAAACCTAATAGTTCCCAAGGAAATAATTGGGTACCCAAATCATGACATAAAGAATAACCAATTGGCATATCATGAAAGTGTCCAAGAATGAAATTCTTTAGAACATAAATGGATGTTTATAAGGTAAAATAGGCATGTAAAGTGGTATTATATGTCGAATATAAGTGAAGACATATAACAAATGTATTTGAGAAACATTATCATTAAAAAAAATTGTGCGGTTTTAAGGAAAATATTATATAGATTTTAAATTAGAAAAGAGGAAAATATATTATATAAAACTTAATATGAACCAAGAAGGTTTTAATAATAAAAGTAATGATTTTATAATTACATCAGTGGCCTTAAACAGAGGATATAATTCTCTTGATATTTTTTAAAAATTACAGAAGGTCCCTTTAAACAAGTTTCCTTATCAGAATGTTCTAAGTATGGAATATTTTAAAAACATGTATATCTGTGAAAAAGAGTTATTAAAGGGTCTTAATAAATGATTTTCATAAAACTAAATACCAACTATAATATTTAAAATAACAGATAATATAACTCCACTTTGATATAATTAAATTAATGGAATCTTGAATGAACAAAAAGGTTTTGGGTAGAATTCATTATAGTTTATTTGCATAGAGTCGGGTGTACCCAAAAGGGATTGATGAGAGAGAAAAGAGGTTTCTCATCACTTTTACATAATTATGGATGTATAAGGGAGGTGTAAAATAATACCCTATAATTTTTAATTACACATAATAAGGCATAGCATAGAGTACAATATTGATTTAGAGTGAAATGGAGAGAATCCTTTACCATAGTCCTGTTGGTGTTCTCCACTTGTTATTAAAGGAATGAATAAAAAATTAGGATTATTAATTAATAATTATATAACCTATTAAATATTTTATAGGTTTATTATAATAATTTTATGTTCATTTATTACTGTTTTGACTGGTTATAAGGTTCAATTTCATTGTTCATTCTCGTTGGTTTACATGGTTATAATGACCAGTTTTCTTAAATTCTGGTTTGGATAAAAATGTAAGATGAATGTGGTTGTCTGTAATTGATGTTATATTCTATTAGTTAACATCCAAAATAATTCATATTTGTATATTTAATTTGGTTACATGGAGTGAAGTCGAATTATTCTATAAAACCATAGTGATAACTGTTTTTGTTAATCGGTGGGTTTGATTGCAAAGAACATCTTTGTGTTTATATGATAATACTATTTATAAAAAAGGATTACATAACCAAAAAATATGATATATTAAATATATAATAATCGGGTTCAACCATAGCTCAAATGCCTTCATTACCATAGGTAATGATGATAAATAAATTGATAAACTATTGATCTTGAATGTGCTAAATTAGCGCATCTTAAACGACGATTTCATTTCTTTCAAATAAAAGGGTGGGAAAAGGATAGAAGATAATAAAATATCCAATTACCATAAAAATATTGCATTACTATTATGTTACTATAGTCATCATACTATTTTGGGGAAGGAAGGTGAGTAAAGAAACCAAAAGAATAGAACTTAAAAGAAACGAATGAATCAGATAGAGGAATTTACCTCTTTACAATACCTCCTTTGATAACCAGTTAAAAGGAGAGGTTTTGGTATTTTGAAGAGTCATTTGGATTTTGGACTTGGGGTATGATCTTGGAGAGTTATTTGGGAAGAATATTGGCAAGGAACAAGACTTGAGAGTAGTGAAGAGAAGAGGGATTGAGGGGGGTTTTATATTGGAGGGGAGGAGGGTTTTCATAATTTTTTAATCCTTAGTCGATTATTTCTTCACAAGACAAGGAATATTAATTATTCCATGAATAAGAATAGTAATAAATTCATGTAACCTAGAACCAAATGCCATTTACATCATCCATGACTCAATAATGATGTAGAAATTATGATTTTTTGCATCTATTGTGAATTATCAGATATTAAAATTCATCAAAAAATTTAGTGTTTTAGAAAAATCATAAAAATTCACCCTATCAATTTTTCATTTTGTAGAATCCAAAAATAATGTACATTTTTCAAAAATACTTTTATAAATATGATCATATTAATATTTAATTAAAATACTAATTTATTATCAAAAACTAATTTTAAAACATTCATTTTCTTATTCTAAAATATAGGTATATCATACATTCAACTAGAATATTATTTATATATTGTCATAGGTAATGTTACTATTCATTATGTTATATCACTATTCATAATAATATGTTACTATTCATAAAGAAGATTACAATTCATCAAAATTTATGTTTTTCTTATCAGGCTCTAAATAACATACTGATCACAACCATGTATGTCAGATTTTCGAAATTCAAAACAAAGATGTAACCAACATATGATTACAGGTCACTTAGCACATAGTAGTTCATTATGTTTTTTTATCATGTGATTACATTACATATTTATAAGAACGTAATTTCCATTGAAAAACTTTGGGTCGTTACAACTTGTTTGGTGGGTTTCATGAATGTTGGATGACATGTTTGGGGGATGACTCAAGTGACAACTAAAATACACAAATGGAGTAATTAAATCTTGATAGCATGCCTAGTGGATGTCGCGTAATCCATTTGATATGCCATAGTTCTATTAAGATATTGACCTGGCATGTAATAATGTGACCATATGATCTGGGTGATATATCTAGAAGACATTGTGATACTTAGATGTTGTGCCTAGTGGGTTTTGTTATTCTTCAGTGGAATGAACATGGGGAACCATGTGACATTTTATGAAATGTCTTGGGGAATTCTCTTGATCCAAATAGCATAACAAATATGTATCAAATAACCAGGGAGAGAAGTCCTGGTGTTGTATCATGGCAGGGGTGGTTCATGATTATCACATGTGGATCATTGTATATGTTCTTCTAAAAAACCATCTAATTTTTTAGTCTTTGTAATAACATTTTATTTCATATGCTTTATATTTTTTCAGTGTATTCATATTATAAGTCATAGGTGTTTTAACAAATATGATGTATTTTCATAATGTTCCTTTCTAGATGACCTTCATGAGATATGTGAGTGATCATGATATGTGATAATTGTTGATACATAATCACTCCAATTGTTCACTAGATCATACCTGATGTGAAGCATTTTCAGAATCAAGATCAGATGATATGAGAAATCCATTATAGTGCCTAAGTGAACTGATGATACATTCCTAGGAAATGTTTTTCTGAGTATGGGATACATTTTTCACATTTTGGTGGGAGATTTATTGATCTCACCACCCTAGTTATTGGCCTCTCTATATTGTGTGTATCATGAAAACCCAGGCTAGAGTCAGTAGAGGGATTGGGAACCACATGTATTTATGAGGTTTATCTCTAGGTTATTTTGAAGGGGTCACATTATCTTTAGAAACAATAAGACCAACCCATAAATGTCCCATTTATTGGAATATGGAAAATTAAATGTGTATTTCCAAATAATGAAAAAATGATTAGGTTGTTATGTATGTCGGGAGGACATGTCCAAGGGCCTTTGACAGATAAGGGTGCCTTTTAAAATGCTACCACATGATATTATGAGAATTTTCTAGGATATTTCATGAGATATGAATAGAATTGAAAGGGGAATTCACGAGATCCAACCATCTCGTCAAGGTGTATTTTGAGACCATGATCTTCTGTCAATGAATTTTATGACAACAAAAGGTTCTTTCTGTTTCCCTTTAATTTTATTCATTGATATGAATCTTAGCAATCTTATGGGACTGCATGAGAATTATTAGACAATCAGTTTCATAATAATTTTTTCACAATGTGGCCAATAAATTTCATGTGGTTATGCATGATCACTTCATGGAAGAACCCATATCATTATTTTTATTTCAAAGGAGGATCACTATAATTACTATGCATATATACGCATTTTTTTGTGATAGTAATTACATGCTAGAGGTCTCTTATGCCACTATGACCACATGTAAATGTAAGGACCCAATCTTGGAGTACATTGATATTACATTATGTTTATAAGATACATAATACATGAAAAAATAGACACCCAAATACAGTATTTGTTTAGTGTCTTTGGATACTCGGAACATAATCTTGTAATTATGGTGAAAGATCTTCAACATCACCCATAAGGATCTTCCCCTTTTGTCTTTCAACCAGAAACATTTCTTTATATCCTGAAGCAAAAAATAGAAAGGATGAGCTCAAATTTACTGTATGGGTAAACATGTATAATATAAAACAAACCGTAAAAGTTTGAACGTAAAAACATGAACATAAATTTTAATCATCAAAATCTTAAGCAATGACAAAAATCATAGCAGTACATAAGGAATGGATCATAAAGGAACACTAACCATTGTAGAATAGCATTGTAAGATAACATGTGATTGTGTAAAACTAATAATCACATAATATGATTTCAATAGTAGCCAAGGAATTACTTCCATGATTAACATAGTGAATGAAGTCCATTACAAAACTGGGTTTACATGTCGTTCTAGACCTGTATTACTAAACCAAATTTAATTTATGTTCCATATATTTCTATCACATTAGATATAAATAATTATCCAATGCATTGGAGGGAGATATAGACCCCACCCACCTCAAAATTAAATAATTATTACATGTTCTAAAAAAATTAAAATCATTCAGCAAAGAAAAATCCATGAAATAAAATGGGATACATAAAGATTATTCTGTCATAACATAATCCATATAAGATAAATGGACTCATAGAAATAATTCCATCATAAAAAAATAAAATAAAACTAATAATTGGGATGAAAAAAAACCCTATGTCATCTTATATGGAAAAGAATTTTGATAAAACACCTGAACTAAATTCCTCAGGAAAATATCCATTCTTCTTCAAAAAAGTTTTCTTTTCTCAAAATGACGTGAAATTTTAAAAGAAAATAAGTTAGTTGAAACTAAACTTTTGAACATGTATAAGAATCATCTTGTAAATAAATAATTATGAATATGTAAGAATCCATTCTTGTAGTATAAGTTAAAAAAAACATTTTCCTTATACTTTTGCTAGAAAAGTCTAAAAATACATCATATGGTAAAGAAAAGAAAGATTCCTTCCAATCCATGTAGTAAATGTAAAAATGGGTAAAATGAATTTAAAAATACATAGAAGAACAATAAAAATTTTATGAAAATATTTTTAGAAAACATGGACATGGTTGATAAATATATTCCCACTATATACTTACGAATTAACAATATTGGATAAAATGAGATTGGAATTGTTATCCCTTACCTTTGGTTCAATTTTTTAAGTGTGAGTATGAAACTCCAATATAGTGGGTTTAAAAATATTACTAACTTGTAAAAAAACCATAATAATATTTATTATGTCATTTAAGTTTCAATTTCAACATTACATTACCCATTCATTTGTATATTCCATGTTAATGCAGCGTTTTGGGTGATAATCCTTTTATTTATCGTACATGTTTGGACTTGTAATTCTTCCTATGATTACCTAGATCAGTATTTACATAATTATAGATAGTAAAAAATTATTTATATATAACTTCAATATTCATTATATAAATAAATATATATATATATATATATATAATAGATAGATAAAAGAAATGGAATACACCATTCAGGGATACGGTAGGTTGTACGTATGCATTAACACTATTTTAATTTCCTTATTGAATGGAAGTAAATGAAATACATATATACATAAATACAGTAGAATTATTATATAATACATTTTATTTTTATTTATTATATATACTTTATAATCATTATTGAGTGGTTAACATGGAGAATGAATCTAATCACATCGTGGAGACAGTAAGTCATACGTACGCACGAGCGACGCTATCATTCCCATATTTGTTGAACAGTATTGAATTGGATGGTTTAAAATATCTCAGAGTTAGAATCATTTAATAATAATCATATGTAGTTATTATTTCCACCATTATATCCATCTATGTATGGTGGTGGTGAAAAAAATTACACCATGGCGTGAAGACAAAAAACGGTATGTACAGACGTGTGGAGATTTCATTTTTTATAGGATGGATACAAGGTTAAATAGGGTTGTTTTATATTTATAATAGAATCTCAGTATATGAGTGATACTTATTTTATTAAAATACAATTAAACAACAAAACAAGATGAACATTAAGTAGATATAAATTTGAAATAATCGGTAGAAGATATTTCCTCTTCCTCGATCTGCCTCCATTAAATTTTCTCATAGGGCACTAGAAATAGTATTTTGAAAATCCAAGAACCTATTTAATGTTACCAGGAACGTTGATAAGAAAAATGGGTAGGGTATGGACTAGCTTGACGGCTTAAAATGGAGTGAAGAGGAGAGGTAGGAGGTTCCCTTTTATAAGATAGGTGAGGGGATCTTTAGGAATGTTCCAAAGTATTAATTTTTTATAATATCAATTTCGATTTAAAATTATCCAAAACGTATTTAAATATAATATAGGATGATTTTGGTTTGAATACCCATCATCCAATAACGTTTTGATAATCATTGAGTATTTTTTTATCCTTATATTTTATGGTTTGCCCTTATTTTACCCTTTTTAACATTACTGTGATATCATGTTATTTATACATTATTGGTTAATTTTATTATCATATCATGTCAAATAACGAAAAAAAATTATATATGACCTATTAGGACATATATTAACCATTAAAATTAATTTTATACTTTTAGGAATTTTATATCATTTAATAAACTATTTTATGTTTTATTTTATGAATTTTGTCATTTTTGGAAAGTATTCAGATTTGAATTTTTTAAAAATTCCTAACAACCAGATTCCTTAAAAAATAAAGCATTAAACCAAAGATAATATGTAAATTTCATCCATAAAATTAGTGTATTACATTATAATATCCTAATAACAATAATGTTGTATTTATAAATTCATTTATTTGAATCATTCATTAATAAGGTAATTAATACATCATAATTGTGTCATAACTAGATATATTTATCTAATGTATAAAAAATATTAATAACATTTCTTGATGCGGGAAATATTTTTAACTTCTATAAATTCTGTTTATATTCTTAGAGATCTATTATATAACTCCATATTAAAATCAATTTTGTAAAATATATATCTTTACTTTTTTAATTATCTTTGCTTCAAATTAATTTTTATAAAGTGTCATTTTCACATCCATGTGAATCCATGGGGTTCTAAAATCGACAAAATGATTTACAGGGTCATACATATAACATCAAATATAATTATGGCATGTTTTATGGTAGTTAATTATTATTATATATTAATTGTTTACCTTCATTTACCATAATTACCCTTTAACTATGGTAAATAAAATAATTACTGAAGTTGTTATTCATAAGGTCCAAAAATTTAAAGTACATATTCTCAAAATTTTAACCTTTTAATTACAACTATGGAATACATTTTTTAAAATCCACAACATACAATTCTCAGTAATTAATTAAAAATTAATTCTCGTTGTCGAAAATAAAAAGAGGGTTTTTTAAAAACATTGCAAATTATTGAATTATTTTTACATATAAATTCAATGTTAAAATATCTAAAATGACTTAAATTTAATTAATATATAAAAATATATTATATATATACATTAAAAACATTTAATAATATAGTTTATCCTTATAAATTGTTTCGATGAAAAAACTTGTTTTCAATTAAAATTCACCTTATTTTCAGTATTCATCAAAATATGAAAGTATTCAGAAAAATATCAATAATTTATCCAATGTTAATTTTTTATGTCCCTATTCCAAATAATAAGTTTACCTTGTCAAATATGACTTAGAAAAGTGTAAAAAACTATAATTAAAATGGGTGCGCCAATAAAAGGATGTAAAACTGCATTTTTTAATAATACATATTTTATTCAAAAAAATGATTGTGTTATCATATCATGTGTTAGAGGAATGATAGTGTTATATAAAATTCATTATGTGGTTAATTCTGTACATAATGGAAAGTGTATATATTATTTTAATAATATATTATTGTATAGTGAAACTCGGTATTGTGTAAAATGGAAGATATCAAGGAAGGTCACTCTTGTGTGCAACACAAGAGAAGTCAGTGTTTTATGTAGTGAATTCTTCCTATGGTGTTGTTTATAGCTTAATCCAAGATTATTTCATTTATAAATTAAAAAAATCTATACTCATTGTTGTGTGAAATTAATTCTATAAAAAGTACATGAAATTGAGTGCAACACAAGCCAAGAATAGTGTTGTGTATACTATATACTAATACGGTGTTGCATACAGCACAAGATAATCATGGTGTAGTGTACAACACAAGAAAAAAATGAAATTAAAATGAATCTATCTCATAAAATCTCATGTTTTTACATTCTAACCCACATAAAATGAATTTCTCACCTGAAATTAGTTGGGGTTATAAGGTGTTTTCTACTTTAATGTTTCTTTCCTAAAAACCCACTTCGTAAAAAGGAATAATAAAACTACATTTTAAAAAGTAAATATAGATATCTTACGATTACCTAATCTAACTTATCACTAGGTTTCCACATAGAATAACATATGTTGGAAGTGAAAACATGGATATGGAAGTGAAATATAACAATCAGGTTCTGATGTACAGTGATAGAGAATAAGGTATGGAGAAATTTATCTTTCAGAAATCCATAAATCTTTGATAATTTAAGGGACCCTATGATTCATCGGATAATATGGAGGTAGGATAACATTTTTCATTTTCAATATCATTTCCTTAAAGTTGAATAATTTTGCATGAGAATAAATATATACTCGATTTTGGTACAATTTCATAATTGTTCGTGCCTTGAACAATTTCCACATAATCTTATATTTAAAGAAATGAAGATGAATTTTTCATTCTTGATGTGTTAAAAGATCATGGGATGGAATGCTAGTTCATTCCATATGTCTTTTTCAAAAAAAGGATATTAGATGTTATTAAATATCTATAAGTTTATCTATGGTAAGATTAATCCTATATGCTTCCAAAAATGAACTTATACATCATATATCATAGTGATTAATAAAATAAAACTAATTTCTACTAACCATGGACTTCCTGTAGGGTAGTGGTAGGTGATAAAGGCTTGTTGCACTTCGGTTGTGGCTTCCAGTCCTGCAGCCTTTTCCGACGTGATGGATTGTCACTTATCCTACGAGTTTCCCTTTTTCTATAACTATACAATTATAACATTCTAGAAATAATATAAAAATATTTTTGGGACTTAAACAATACTATCTTGATGTGCAACATAATCCATTCTAACCATTAGGCTTATCCAATGTAATTCTGTCAAATCTCACAGTATAATTATAAAAATTACCAGAAAGGTCATATAACATGCATGTGAATGCCATCATTTATCCCCCATATATCAAAAGATATATCTTGTTAGTAGAATTCCTAAAATTTTAAGAACTTCATCATCCATTCTCTTGAAATATGAAATAAAATAAATTACCGTAAAACTTTAGAGACAACATACATTCTATAAAAATTAACTCTTTCAATCCACTAAATATACCCAAAATTATATATACTCATACCATGATATCACATGAGATCATTAATACTATCAAATATATTATTTTAACTTTATCCCTTCATTATGCACATATCATGTTCCTTCCAAAAAATATTTGAATAACCTTTCATGGATACTGGTACCACTCAACATATGCATTCAATTACTTATGGAAAAAATAGTGTAACAATCCATAGTTGTTTTATTATTCCATAGTACGATTAAATTACATAAAAAACATTACTCTAGATAAACATATAATCATTCCCCTACCTTCTTAAACCATTGACCGAGCATTATCATTTTATTCCTCGGCTCTTATATCATCTCATATATCATTTGTATTCTCTTCATCATCATCATCATAAATACTAACCATATGACCTTTCTTATTCTCATCAATATTTGTTCCCTTAGGTAATTGATTTTCATAATTCTCATACATTACACATTTAAATCATTTAACCATTGCTTATGCCTTAGTAAAACCATTATCCTTGTCCGTTGTGTTAACAAATCCTTTTCCTTTGCAATTATAGGATTTTGGTCCTTATTTTCCACACTAAAAGCATCTTCTATTTCCTTTAAAACATTAACCTCGATGTCTCTTCCCACATGATTTACATGAGGAATAGTGAACATTCATTCCTCTATGATCATCATGGAACTCCATCATTCTCTTATTAGTATCTGTAGTAAATTGACCAATGTTTAGATTATTGATCATATTACGAGATTGTTGAATAAAAATTATAATGATGTTTCTCCTACCAACTCGAAATTAATTTTGTTTTTCATGGTGAATATCATTCCATTGTCCATCATATTCTCCATTAATAGGAATCCTCCGGTTTCCGTCCTTTTTCTAAAACCCAAATACAATATTATAAGAGGTGAAAATCATAGAGGAATGAAAACATAATCAAGGAAGAGTAAATTCAATCTCTAACATCTTAGGTTTAATCCTAGGTTATTCATGAATGTTACTGTAATTATTTTACTATAACATATAGTTAAACTTATCCTTTGTTACATCCCTAGACATACCTTAGAAATAGCTATAGGTATCTTACTAAAGTTTTCGCATATTAGTTTCTAATGGTTGACTAAACATTTGTATAGATACCAACTATAGAGACCCAAGTATGAAGTACATGTATATTACACTACTTTTACAGGATTCGTAACACATGACTAAAACAGATGCCTAATGTCTGCATTAGTTTAGTGTCTTTGGAAACAGTAAACATATTCTTCTAATCATGGTGAAATATCTTCAACATCTACCATTAATATCATTCCATTTTTTCATACCTAAATACTTTTTTATATCCTAGGGAAAAGAAAACATTGAAAGGATGAGATTAAATTCTCAGTAATGTAAACATGGTAAACATAAAACAAACCATAATCATTTGAATGTAAAAAACATGAAGATAAATTTTAAACATCAAAATCATGAGCAATGACATAAATTGTGGAAGTATGTAAGGAATGGGTCATAAAAGAACATTGAAAATGACAGGATAGAATTGTAATAAAACATATAATATTGGAAACTAAAATGCATATAATATGATTTCCATAGTATCCAAGACATTGTATCTATGACCATCATAGCGGACAATGTTCATTACTAAAGAGGGTTTACTTGTTGTTCTATCCCTATATTACTGAACAATATTTACTATCTATTCCATCCATTTCTATCTCAAGTGATATAAATCATTACCCAATGAATTGGAGGGAAATATAGGTCCCACTCATCTCATAATGAAATCATTCATACGTGTTCCACAAAAACATAAATCATTCAACAGAGCATAACCCATGAAATAAAATCATATTCTTAAAATTCATTTCATCATAACATCATCTATATAAGATAATTGGGCTCATAAAAATAATTCAATCATAAACATTGGAAAATAAAAGTAATAATCGGGATGGAAAAATAACCCTATGTCATCTTAAATGGAAAATAAATTTTATAAAACACTTGAACTTAATTTCAGATGAAAATTTACATTCTTCTTTTAAAATGTTTTATTTTCTCCGACTATTGTGCATTTTAAAAAGAAAAGAATTGATTTAAAAATAAACATGTAAAAAAGTAGATGAATATTCCTGTAAATAATCCATTATAACGATGTAAAAACTTATTCATGCTGTATAAGTAAAAAAACAATCTCCTCATACTTTTTCTGAAAAAGTCAACAAGTACCTTGTATGGTAAACAAAAGAACAATTCCTTCCCAACCATGTATTGAAAGTAAAAATGGGTAATAATGACATTAAAAATACATAATATATAGTGAAAATTTTATGATAATAATTTTAGAAAACATGGTCATGGATTATTAATATATACCCTATAGATACTAAGGAATAAACAATCATGGATAAAACGTGATTGGGAATGTTATCCCTTACCTTTGGTCCAATTTCATTTGTATGTGCCTGAAACTATTATATTTTGGGTTTAAACATATTATTAAATTGTAAGAAAACAATAACAATATTTATTATATCATATATTATTCACTTACGACTTTATATTACTCATTCATTTGTCAACTCCATGTTAATGCAACATTTTGGGTAATACTTGTTTCATTTATCGTACTTGTTCGGACTTGTTATTCTATATATGATTAAATAGATCATGATTTAATTACATAAAAAATTGAAACATGATTTATATATTTCATATACATTCAGTATTTAAATATATATTTAATATATAGATAAATGAAATGGAAAACACCGTTCATGGAGACCATTGGCCGTATGTACGAACGAATGTTGTTTTCATTACCTTATTGAATTGAATTAAGTAAATAAAATATATATACATAAATACACTAGAATTATTATGTCAAATATTTATTTATTATTTTCTATTTATACTTTATAATCACTCTTTAATGGTTATCATCGAGAATGAATCTCATCGTGTCATGGAGACAGTAAACCGTATGTACGCACGAGCGATGATATCGTTAACATAGTTGTTGGATGGAATTGAAGTGGATAGTGTATAATATCTCAGAATTAAAATAATGTTATAACGATATTATAATGATATTATTTCCACCATTATAATGATCCAAGTAAGGCGGTGGTGAAAAATAGATTACCCCATACATGGAGATGGTAATCAGTACGTCCGCTCGCCCGGTGATTTAGTTTTTTCGTAGGATGGATATAAGGTGAAATAGGGTTGTTTCATAGTGATAATTAAATATTAGTATATAAGTAATATAGATTTTATTACATTATAATGAAACAAATAATTATGAGTAAGTATAAGAAGAAATAAATTTTAATGAATCGGTAGAAAAGATTACCTCTTCCCCAACAACCCTCCTTTTAATTTACTCTTAGGCCACTAGCGTTTGCCTATTGTGAAGACAAAAACATCTATAATGTAACTAGGGATGTTTAGAAGAGAAATTATTAGGGTTTGGTTGATATTAAAAGCTTAAAATGGAGTGAAGAGGAGAGTGAGGATGCACATTTTATATGAGGGGAGAGGGGCACTTTAGGAATGTTCAAAAATATTTTTTTGTTATATAATTTATTTCAATGTAAATCATATAAAACTTATTTAATTATACCATAGGATGATTTTGGTTCGAATACCAATCATAAAATATTTTTTTGACTTGTTTTTAATATATTTTTTATCCTTATCATTTTGGTTTTACACACATTTAATCTTTTTTAATCTTACCGTGATATATTGTTATTTACATATAATGGGATAATTTAATTACCATATCATGGAAAATGACCCCAAAAAAGTTATATATGACCTGTTGGGAAATATATGAATGATTTTTCAAAATCTGATATTTTTTAGAATTTAATATCATTTAATAAACCATTTTATGTTTTAAGATGTGATTTGTGTCAATTTTAGACACTATTCATATTAGACTTTTTTAAAAATTCATAACCTGATTCCTTCAAAATTAAGACGTTAAAAAAATATAATATTTCAATTTCATCCTTAAAATTCAGGTATGACATTAAAATATTCATATTAATTTTTTTTAATATTTTTAAATTCATTTATTTGAATCTTTCATTAATGAGGTAATCACTACATCATAATTGTGTAACAAATAAATATATTAATCTAATGCCTGAAAAATATTAACAAAATTCAATGATGTAGGAAATATATTTTTTTGATTTCTAATGACTATTTATATACATATATATCAATTATATAACCCCATATTAACATCGATTTACTAAAAAATATATTCTTTGTACTTAATTATCATTACTTTAAATTAAATTTTATACTGTAATTTTTCATATAAGTGAATCCATGAGGTCCCTAGATCGACCCAAGGATGACCAAGGTAGGATATATCACATAAAATAGGATTATGGAATGTGTTAGAGTTGTTTAATATTAATATAATACTATTTTTAACTCTTATTTACCAGATTTACCCTTTAACCATGGTAAATAAAATAATTACTAAAGATACTATTCATATTGTCAAAAAATTAGATGTTACTATTTACCCAATTTGATCCTATTGATTCCAAATATGGGGTAAATTTTTCCTCATTTATAACATAGATGTTCCAGTAATTAATTTAAAATTAATTCTTGTAGTTGAAACTAAAAAGAAGGGTTTTGTTTAAAACATTGCAAATGATTGAAATGTTTTGACATATGAGTTCAATGTAAAATTAATGACAATGACTTATATTTTCTTAAACTATAAATTTTTTTTATTATTTAAAACCATTAAATAACATATTTTATCCATATAAATTATTACGATGAAAAAAAAATCAATTAAAATTTAGCGGATTTTCACTATTCATCAAAATACGAAAGTTATCAAAAAAAATATAAAAAATATATCCAAAGAAAATATTTATTACCCACTTAAAAATAAATACTTATTCTTGTCAAACATAACTTCTTAAAGTGTTTAATACTATTTTTAAAATTGTGCACCATCAAAAGGAAGTAAAACTAATTTTTTTTTAAAATAATGTTTTTATCTGAAAAATTTTATTTTGTTCTCTTTTTATTTGTAATATGAATTTTAATGTTATATAAAATTCATAATATAGTTAATACTATTCATAATTTGTATTTTATAAAATATTTTAATACTATATTGTTGTTTAGTGAAACATGGTATTGTGTACAACACATGCTATCGAGGAAGGTCACTCTTGCATGTAACGGAAGCCAAGTTTGTGTTGTGTGTAGTGAAAGATTATTTTGGTGTTCTTTATAACATAATCCAGGTATAGTTCATTTATACATCAAAAAATTTATAAAATCATTTTTTTAAATTAATTCTATAAAAATAACATCAAATTGTTTTCAACAGAAGACATAAATAGTGTTGTGTATACTGCAAACTAATACGGTGTGGCATATAGGGCAAGATAATCTTTGTGTACTGTAAAACACATGGAATCAATAAAATTTTAAAAAATATATCTCATAAAATATCATGGTGTTACATTAATCCTGGATTTTTGGGTGTATCATAAGATATATGGATGTGACATGTGAGTTCTATGATTGCAATACACTCCCCTGTTTTCTCTTTTCATAACCTTATTTTAATTGATATTGTTTTAGGATCATGTTAGTTTTTATGAGTGTTGACAGTATAAATCAATGTTCTTACCTGTGATGCTTCATGAGAGATTTAATATGGAATGTAGGTTCCCATATTATATATATTTTACTCTTATTTATATGGTTTTTAAAGATCCTACTTATTGATATGTCATATTACATGTGGATTCTTGTCTAAAAATCACTATGTAATTAACAGGTGTCAAGGATGAATTAACAAGAACAGAGAGGTTTTTTAATGGGGACTATGCATGAGCTTCTATAAGATATAATCTATATTTTTTCATTATCATGACCTTCCACAAGACATGAAATCATGTGTCTCATGGAGGTACACATGTTCTATGTTATCATTTCCTCCTTTCAATTTATTTTAATTGATGGGAAAATATTACATATATTTACGTAATTTTTCATTTTTTAAATTTTTTACGCACATTCAGAGGGAATAAAATCACCCCATAATGACGGAGGTATGTGTGGACATAGAATTAGTTTTTAGGTGTGTAAATGTCCACTTGAGGCCTTGGTGTTGTTTCAAATCAATGTCTTTAGAGATTCTTGGTTTATTTGCAAATGTTTGGTATTCCCCAATATAAAGGAATATACTTTTAATACATATATATTGAATTAATATAAAATCATATTCATTAAATAACATAAAACCCCACGCTAGAACAATGTAGGTTTAATTTCATTGGAAACTTATAATGATATATAATAGGTTCATAAAGAATCTATATTTTCTCCTTCTTATTCCTTAAATTGTAGATCAATTTAAAAAATATCTTACATATTACAATTATTCAAATACATGGGAAAGGAAAAAATAAGAATGGGTGATCGTAGATGCTCAGTAAGGTTCAAAAAGGGATATATCAATCATATCATAATCATAAATCAAAATTACATAAAAAATTATTAAGACATTTATATCCTACATATCAAAGAATCATGATATCATTTCATAGGATAAATCAAATATGATAAAAAAGAATAAAAAAATCCATTAGAGAATATCATTAGACAAAAAAATTATGCAATACACATATGAATAGAAAATCATTAGAATATTAGTCAAAGATCATTCTCAAGAACATTACAGTTGAAAATTTCCTTTATTAAATTTGGTTCACTCCCCATTATAGCAGTATATTTCTTAACCGAGATCACTCATAATTTCAGTCCTATCAATATCATGTGATATAAATCTATATCTAATGAATTGGAAAGATATATAGGTCCCACATGTAACATAATTAAACCTATATATATATATGTATACCATAATAACATAAATCATTCATTATTTCATAACCCATAGAATGAAATGGGTTTCGTAAATATCATTCAATCATAACAGGACCCATGTAAGAGAAATGGGTTTAATAAATATCGCTCCATAATAACCATAAATCAACCATAGTATGAAAAAGGATAGTATTTTTTTAGAAATATCCCTTTTAAAGCAGATGTAACATGAAATTATATTGTCATAGTGGGAAAATAATTTTGCGACATCACTTGACAATAAATATTGTGGAATACATGCATTCCTCTTTGAAAATGCTACCTTATCATAATATGGTAGAAAATTGAAAAGAAAAACATTTACTTAAAATTTATATTATTATCATCTAATGAATTATTCATGGAATTAATTCACCATGAATGAGGAATAAATGTTCATAATGTATATGTTAAAGGAAAATCTATTTCTTATTTGTGTTATAAAATTCACAAATCACATCATTTTGAAAATGACAATAAGATTCCACTCAAACACTTTTTTAGAAATTCACACATGGAAAATATAAAATTAAAAATTTGTTGAATAATAGTAAAAATAATTAAAAATATTTTTTGGATGAATTAACTAGGCATGCAAATATTCCTTAATAGATAATTAAATATAAAAAATATAAAATAGAATACGACTTTGATATTTACCCTTGCCTTTGGCCCGATTTCATTCATACATATCTAAAACACTTTTATAAAGGCTGATATACTGTTAATAATTTATACTAAAACCCTATCTAAATTTAATATATCATATATGATCCTATTAGATCATATTATCACCATTTTGTTAATAATATTTCATTATTTCCCTTCTTTTGGTTGTTAATTTCATCATTTCCATATACATTGTGTTATTGTATAATTCAAAGAACATTTTCATAGGATATACATCCATCATTTTAGAATTATATTAATTTAATATTTATAAAATTTAATAACTATATAAATTTATATAATCATGCATCAATGGTGATCCTGGAAAATGAATCACATCGTGTCGTGGAGATTGTTGGTCGTACGAATGCACAAGCGATTGAATCGTTCCCTAAATGGTGAAATGGTATGGAAATGAATGGTTTGTAAATTTAATTTTCCAAAATAAATATTTTGCGATAAATAGTACATATTTATATTATTTATTTCATTATAACCATCTAAATAATGTGGTGATTAAAAATATATTACACCACGACATTGAGACAGTATGTCATACGTACGCACGCGTGCTGCTTTTTTTGTAGTTGGATGGAAAACGATAGAATATAGATGTATTATAAACCTGATAATATATAATAAAATCATTTATAATAGATTTATTTCGTAGTAATGTAAAAAACACATGAATAGAAATTAAAACAATAAATAATCCTAGAAGATTCTGTAAATACAGTTACCTCTTATTTGTAGAACTACCTTTAGATATCCTCTAGGAGATTGTAGGTTTATCCTTTTGAGGACAAAACAAATATATAGAATGTGTATAGGGAAGTGTGTAATATAAATTTATTGGGTTATTCTAGATTTAAGGGTAACTATATTGTGATGACGTGAGAGAGGAAGTTCCATTTCATAATTGATGTGATGGGAACTTATAGAATATTATCAAAATAATCATTTATAATAGATTCAATATCAATCCAAATAACTAAAAATGTCCATTTATTTTAGTTTAATTAAATATAGGGTTATAATATAATAAATATATTGATTTGAAACATTTTGTTTTACTATTTTAATCCTTATCAATTTGATTAATCCTTCATTAACCAATTTTTTTCACCAAGTTATCATCATTTTCAATTTTAAAAGAATGTAATTTTTACATATGTGATGTCAATTAGACAATAAATTAACATTTAATAATTTTTTATAAATTATTTTACCTTTTTAAAATTTTCAAATTTGTTCTAATTTTTTTAAAAAATTCAATAAAATATTATTTTGATAGCATATCATTACTCCAAATTTTGACACAATTCATTATATGGACATTTAGAAATATCAATATGACATGTTAAAAATAAATATTCTACCAAAAATATAAGATTTCAATTTCATCTCAAATTATTCACATTAATATTTTTTAATTATATTTATTTTAATATTTTTAATAAATTTGTTTCACATTTCAATTTGAAAATAGTCACAATATTCATTTTTCTCATGTTGTCATATAAGTGATATTTAAGACAAATAATTAGACATTTTGTGACTATCATTGATTTAAATAATATATTACTAACATTAAAGGGAAAAAATCCATTAAAAACTCAATTTAGATCCTTATGGGTTGAGGGTATAAATATTTTCATCTAATAAAATTTGGGAATGTGTTAGGATATGTTTATAATTAATATCACTTTATATTTAACCTAAATTTATCAATTTATCCTTTACTATGGTTAAAAAATATACCAAGGAAACTATTAATAGTGGAAAAACAAGTGTGAAATATTCAATAAATAAATATTTTATGAATATAAGTTTTCTATACATTTTTTAAAAATTCTAAAGGGAAACATTTTATGGTTTAATTTTAAAGAAATGTAATATTCCATTAAAAATAGCAATAAAATATGTTTTAAAACATATAATATTTTAATAATAAATACTCCTATAAAATCCTTTGAAATATAAATTTAATATTTAAGAATAAAACTCTATTATTAAAACTAAAAACCATTATAAAACATAATTTGACCATTTGATTACTTTTAATGTAAATATAAATTTTAATAAGAATCATTGTTTTAACTATTCAATTATAAAAATATGTTTTCCTAAAATGAATAATTAATATTAAAATAATTTTGATAGGAAGAAGTTTCTTTAGTGAAATTAGTTTTATTGAACTTCTATAAAAATATATTCACTTGTAAAAATAAAATAAATTCATTTTGGAAGAAAATATATTTTTGAAGAATAACGTGATTTTAATAAACATTGTGTGATTGTTTTATAAGTATGTACCACCGAATTCCTGTTGAATTTTATTTTTTTATTTAATAAAGTAGATATTCAAATTTAATCATTTTAATTTATTGTATAGGTTATAACTATAATTTTATAGTCTCTCATAGTTCATTTAAACTGAAGGTTATGTGCTACCAATGTCATTAAAAAAATACAATTATGTGAATAGAAATATTTATTAAAATATCTGTGTTACTGTATAGCCCGTTAAAATGAACATGTCCTTCAAAATTCATCACTTGTATTCAAACATATGAGGATACCACTGACTCATCGCATCGTCATTTTACCATGTATCTTCATAAATTTATTTCTTCGACCATAAAACATTATCCAATATTTTGGTATAGTTTTATAGATATTTTTCTACATAATACAGAATCTCTATTGGTTTTTCTTCATAAGAATATTTTTTTTCCAACAGTGTGAATTTTGAGTTTAGTTCATGTGAATGGTCATGTATGTGCATTATCATGAGAGATACATAGAACACTTCATGAACATTATAGAGACTAGGTGGAAGCACCAATATATAAGCTACCTTTTCCACACAATTAAGAATTTAGATAGGACCAATATACCAAGTTCATAGAATTAACATCATTTTAAATATCATTACACTCCTCTAGGGAGTTATTTTTAGAAATACCTTCTCACCCAATTCATACACTAGGTCTTTTAGTCAGCTTATAGAATAACATTTTCCCCCTATTAGCTTCCATTATTTTATGTTTAATATTTCTATCTTTATAATCCATTACCCAAACATGATTAGGATCCAATATATTTTATTCCCCATAATTATTTCAACAAGTTGGATTAATGAATATTTTTTATTGAGGTATTTAGAATGAACCATATAAACTTTGGATTGAAATCTATTATTGTATAAAAATATGACCCATATTTCATATTGATCCCAACCACCATTGAAATTCGAAGATAATGTTCTCGAAATTACTTCTATAGTATGGATTATTCTTTGAAAACTATCATCTATATGTGGTTGATAATATGTACTAAAACAGAAATCTTTATTCAGATCCTGTTAATGACATTTCAAGCACATCATCATAAACCTTGTGAAACAAGCATATTTAATGGAAAGTAGTTCACCTTTGAATAATCCCACATACTTAATATATATTATAGAAGGCTGGTTAATTGATATGTATACTCTAATAGAACTGAAGTGTTCCAGAATTATATAAACTCAACTATAACACGTAATTAGTTTTGGATTCTAAATGTTTTGGTAATTTTAATGAAAAAATACAGGGTGATGTTTTCCCATTTTCACTATTCTATGGGTAATGGTTGTAACATCCCCCCATACTCCTATATATATTATCCATAACTTGATGAATAAAGAAATGAGAAAATTACTATGTAACATATCACTTCATCACATCCCACCAGAAATACTACTTCCAATATATGTACAACTCAGTGATTCTATGTTGAATTGAATAAAATGAACTACATTCCTCATCCAATAGATCCTTATTTATATATGGTATGTGAGGGAAAAAAAGTCTATGAACCTTATTATTCCATCAAAATCAATATTTATCTCATGATCAATTCCCATCATATTTTTTTATCTCTACATCCTCTTTATACACCTACAAAATCATTACTTGTATAGGTTTTTGAACATTAATTTAAACCATATAACATTTGTCTGTATGCATTATGATTTATAGAACCATCTATTTCAGATCCATATATGTTGTATATTTTTTTATCCACATCACAGATAAAGTAACATTTTTCTTTCAACATTAAGAATCTTCCACCTTGTTTTCTTTACTATTGTGTTGATGTATTAGGAAAACATAATCATTAATCAAATACATCCATATTATTTGGTGATTATTCAGATTCATTTGAGTGAAAATATACATTATCACTTTTTTATTTGTATATATGTTTCATATTTTCCATAATTATTATTCATTCATATATTTAATTGAATAAATATCACAATTAACTCCAAATAATGGGGTGGGTAATTTTTGACATGGGTTTTCAATTGTCTCGAGGTATAATCTATCACAATTACATTCTTAAAGAGAATGAATGCAAGACCCTTATTTGAATTGTCACTCTAGATCACAAGAAGTTCTCTACTAAATTGTATTTTGAGAATATGTTCACTAATTGAATTTATATTAAATTCAATAAAAATTTCTTCACATTCTTCAATCGGTATTTATAATGTTCATTTCGAATTGAACATGGTAAGAATATTTGATAATAAAGAAAGATAATTCAATAATATATTTAATATATAAAAAAATGAAAAAATTATATCAGGGTTACCATTTTTGTTATAGAAAAATGATCAGAAACATTTTTAATTTTAAGATGTATAAATATCTCTGTTATTGTTATTATGTGACCTAGAAATGAAACATTCAGAATCCAACATTCAGAAATGGTAAAATTTTCATATGTTTTATCCATTATTGTTTTCTTGAGTACAATCCACATGTAACCCTCATGTTCTTCAATATTATTTTAATGTACATTGATATCATCTATAAAGACTAAAAAGCAATCATGAAAGTCTCTAAAACACAATTAACTAAATACATGAATACAGTTGGGGAACTAGTATGACCAAAAGGCATCACTATAAAATTAATGTGAATATATGTTATACAGAATGTCATCTTGGTTATATCTCTTTCATGGCTATAATAAGCCATGGTTTAAAAAAATTTAAAATTCATGAATCATTGTTTTATGTATATAGTTTTAACTAGCCTTTAAGCATAACTTTTCCACTTATATGATTTGAATTTTAAAAAATGGTCATATTCAGTTTTGATTAGAAAATTACTGGAGTTTGATAGGACCAAAATGTTTTTTGGTGAATAGTACCATACCCTCATGAATAGTAATATGAATATTAATATATTTTTTATGAATAGTAAATCCTATTATTATTTTATTTTCTTATTATTATAAGATAATGAGATGTTGATTAAATTTTCAAGGAGTTAAAAAATGAGTTATAGATTTAAATTTTCTATTTTTGTATAAGTTATCATTTTAATTAAAAATTTAATTATTAATATTTAGAAAATTATTTACAAAAAAATGGAGTTCCACATTCAATTATACACATAAAAAAATTATTAGGGTGAATTTTTTGGATTTTTTTTGAAATTCTGGAATTTTTATGAATAGTAAAAAATGATAAATTATGATAAATGGTAAATACATGTTTTATTGCATCATAGTTAACGAAATGCGGAATCAAGATCAAATGGGTTGAACTCAAATTTCATTATTACAATTTTGGAACACATGATTCCTTACTATTCATATTATTGATAAAAAATATTATAATAATTATTAAAATAATGTAAAATCACTCCTCTCCTCCATTATAAGTTACACACTCCTTCCCCTCTTCCTCAAACACCTCTCAAGACATTAGAATTTTCTATGTTCTGATAAATCCTCTCATCAAGGATCTTCCCCATTTAAAATACCTTTTAGTCTCACCAAATGGTCAAAATCAATGGCCTTAAGGAGGATCTCATGGGGAAGAGATCAATAGGTAACAATCCTATTTATTTTTCATGTGTTTTTTTCCAATTAATTTATTTTCATATACTCTCTTCACCTCCACTTATCCAAGAGGTATAAGGACTACATAATCAAATATATTCAGTATGTTTTCATTTTCATGTAAAATATTTATTATCATTATTCCTCTTCTCTGCTTCTTATTCTAAAACTAAAAACACTTTTCGCGATGTGCCGATTTACAAAAATCATGGACGATGTGTTTCCAATTTCCATTAATTCATTAAAATATGATCATTACACCCTTTTTATGGTTGAATAAATAATTAAACATTTTATTTTGTAACCTATTTTATGTTCTGGAATGATATTTTATGCATGAAATTAAATTATATAACGAAACAAGTTCGTGATTACCGAGGAACCACCTAAAATGGTCAAATCAAACATAATTAATGGTTTATCAAATGAGTCCTCATAATATATGACAAAAATGATTTATAGTATAATTATATATTCTGGGACCATATGAATACCATTTCATTCCACTTCATGAATTCCATTTCCACACAACAAGAAAATCAAATACAAATCTTCCATGGAAATCATGAAAAGAACGCACCCGAAATAGTGGAAGAAACAACATACTAATAATTAAAGGGTGAAATGTTGATATAAAATGACCATATAAGATTTTATAATGTTGAATATATTATTTTAATATGTTAATAACACTCTTTTAGCTATTATACAACACGTTTAAACATATTTTTTGTAAGAGAAAACAGAGGTAAGGGAAATATTAACTCAATTTCCATTGTTTTGGTTATCCTTCTACATAATTATTTATGTGTTATTAAAATTTATTGTGTGATGAATTTTGATTATATTAAGTTTAATTATGATTATATATAGTTTACATACTTCTTCTATCTACTATATTAATTCTCACTTCAATCATATGTTATTCAAAAAGAGTTTTTCCTTTAAAATCATTTTTTAAAATTCTTTTTACCAAATTCAAATTCAATGTTTTAATGCAATAATTAAATTTTTATGATTATGATATAGTTATTATGAATTATTATTAAGCATGTTTGGACATATATTTCCCTCTAATTCAATGGGAATGTTTTAGTTAGAGGTCGGTCGTATGGTTAATCCATCTATAACTGTGATTGTTACATAATAAGGTACCTGTGAGGTTTAAAATGTAAGGTATCGATTAGGGTTACAAATTATAAGGTTTCCAAGATGGTTAAAAGATTATGTATGTAATACCCCAAGATAACTTTTTTGGTTTGATTTATGTTCCATATGTTTTTTGGAAATCTCAGGGAAATCTCTTGTTTCAAAAAGATTTATTATAAGGGAACAAGTATGTTTTTTGTAAAAATAATTTCACATGTTACATGTATTCATGGACTAATGTTTTCTTTCCTAATTTTTATATCACTTGTTGAGCCTTTTGTTCCCATTGGATTTTATATATATTTTAATATTTTATAGGGATTCTTAAGGCAGAGATGGAAGCCAAGTGAAATGTTATGATGATTTTTCAAAGAAAACTTGTTTCATTTAAAAAGATTTATATTTTTGATGAAATGGATATTGTTTTGTAGAATCTAATCAATATTAATGTGTAATATTAGGTAAAAATAATATCCCAATTCTCAAACAATATAAATTTGACTAGATCCTCAATATTAAAGTATGTTAGTTCTTGATGAAAATTCAATATATTGTAATGTAATAAAGCATGGTCATAATTGTTGGTATCTGAGGATGGTTTAGATAAAATTAGGCATTAGGATGATGTTAATAGAATACCATAAATTATTTTCACTCAACGCTTAATTTGAAATGACACAATATTTTTAGATTACCATGTTTTTTTACTATGATTTGTGTGTTCGGAATGTTTTTTCACAGAAGAAATACAGATTTAGAAGAGGAGAGGCCCCGATAGAACAATATCCTTCTAAATGTGTATCCATGAATGTAAGGGATTGGAACTATGTAGTTTGTGAGAGTAATGGCTCAGATAAAATATGAAATAAATGGGGGTGGAATCTATGAAATATTACAACTAGTGGTTCCATAAAAGAACGTAATGATAGTGGAATATTTTATAAGACAACACCCTCCTGTATTTAGAAGATATTTGGACCAGGTAGCGGTTGATGGATGAATTAAATTCCTTGAAAATATATTCTATGTTATGGGATGTTATGATAATAAAAATTTACGTCTTTCCATTTATAATTTTGATGGTGAATCTGATCAGTGGTGTTCCATCGTCAAAAATATCGAGGATAGTGATATATTGATGCCTTAGAGTGGGATGAATTTAAAAGTATTTTCATTGAAAAATATTTTCTAATGGTGTTGAGACATATGATGGAGAATTTGTTCCTTGAATTGGAGAAAAATGATGTTGATTTAGTGGATTTTTATGATGAAAACATCACCCTACTGGCAAGGTATTATCCAAATGTTATTATGGATCTTGATAGAAAAATCAAATGCTTTCACTCAGGATTAAAGACATGGTTACAAAAGGGCATTAGACTACATTTGATTATAATGAAATGACAAACCTTTCTGGTGTTTGGGGATGGTAAAGATGGTTTTTGATGATGACCACGCTCAATTTTAAAACAAGGAGATAAAGAATCCCATATGGAAAGCGATGGGTAAGAATCAACCAAAGAAATTTGATGGTATGAAATTATTGTTTTATGTTTCTGAAAAGTGTTCCTAAAAAACCTCAGAGAATTCCATACCAAAACTAGGAACTGTATTCAATCATTTATGTTTGGATATATGTTCTGATATAGAAAAAAATGATTCTAAGACTGATCATGGTAAGAAAACTATTAAGTGTATTAAATGTGAAGTTATTAGTCATTATTAAAATGTCATCCCAAAGATAGATCTAAATGATGAAAAGTAGACAAACTATAACCATAGTGGTGTAGTGAGATCCTCTGTGACTACGTAAGTGGATGTCATGCCATCCAATGATGTTATATTAGATACCTTGTTTTATTAATTATATTATTCAAAAGGATAGTTCAATTCAGGGCCTACAATTTTTTTTATTTCGGAAGAATTTACTGACAAATTTGAAATATCACCTCAAAAAATGACACCAAAACATTATGATAAAATGTTGAGGTAATATTTTAGAAAATATGAGTTAGAAGAATATTTCTAAAATTTTATATTGAATGGATTTACCTACAAACATTGTGGTTTTTTTTTATTAGAGTTTGATGTCATTAGGTGAATGGATTGGCATTATGTTTATCATTCTAGTATTCACGGTAGAGAAAAATAAGTTAAATTTTATGTATGGAGTTTATGATTGAATACAATAATGAACCCATAGAATTTATAACATATCAGGATGTTGGGAAACTATTGACATATTAAAATTAACGCTATATTTCTCATATTATTGAAAACAATGGAACTATTCATATTTATGATGTGCAAGTAGAAAATGAATACTTTATGTTATTGTAGAAGAGTTACATAGTGTAATACCTGAATGAGAAGTTGAATTCACAATTGAATAGTTTCCTGATGATAAGGCTTTTTCGTAATACCCATATTTAATGGTTCAAATGTGAATGATTTAACTAAGAAATTAGTTGTAGGAGTTTTTTGATAATTGTATCATTCATCCTTTCAATGCACTATTGGGTGATTATATTCTATTTTTTAAAAAAAATGATGGTTCCATGAGACATTACATTTATTATAGAGACTTAAATAACATGACTATTAAGAAAACTATCTTTTTCTTTATGTTGATGAATTATTTGATTAGATCTAGTAAGCTTAGAACTTTTCAAAGATTTACTTGAGATCCTAATACCATCATCTAAAGATGAAGGAGGATGAAATTTTGGAAATATATTTTCTTACTATATATGGGAATTATGAATTAGTTGTTATGTCATTTGGGTTTACTAATGAACCTGCAGTATTCATGGATGGTATGAATATAATATCTCATTAGTTTGTGGATAAGATTGCGGTTGTGAATATTGAATACATTTTGGTATTTTCTAAGAGTAAAGAGGAAAATGAAAAGAATATATGGGTTGTTTTGAAAAAATTAAATTAAATTAATCTCTATGTAAATTTTAGTAAGTTTTAATTTTTGTTGCAACATATTTCTTTTATTGAGAACGTTGTAAATAATAATGGAATAACAGTTGATCCTTCCTAAAAAATAGTGGTAGATGAATGTCCAAGGTCTAATAATGTAACAAATATTCGTAGTTGTATTGGATTAGTAGTTTATTACCAACAATTTGTTAAAAACATTCCATGGTTATCTATACAACTCACTATGTGACCAATAAACAGGGTTAAATTTATTTAGACAGAAGAATGTGATGTTCGTTTTCTGAAGCTAAAGAAGAGATTCGTGAATGCTCTAGTTTTGGCCCTGCCTTCCTGAAATCATGAGTTTGTCATCTACAAAGATGTTTCATTGAAGGGACTTGGTTGTGATCTCATGAAGAATGATCAGTTAATTTTGTATGATTCGATACATCTAAAACCTCATGAGTTTAATAATCCCACACATCATTTGGAATCGGTAGATGTGGTTTTTTATTTAAAAATTTGGAGGTATCCTTTTTAGGGATCCAAATGTCAAATATATATTGACCATAAAAGTCTGAAGTACATATTCACCCAATAGTTACTAAACATGATACAGAGAAGATTTCATGAGCTAATAAATGATTATCATTACACTACCAATTACAATTTGGGAAAACCAAAAAATGTGGCAGATACTATGAGTCGAAAACATCCTGCATCATTAACAATGATACATTTGGAACATTATTCCTTGATTAGTGAATTGATGAATTTTGGATTATATGTTATTGGTGTAGGAAATACCACTGTTTTGTTTTAAATTTCCGCACATTCATCATTACTAGATAGAAATAATCATGTCTGAAAGGAAGTCCATGGTCTATAGAAAATGGTATAATTGGTCAAAATGGGTATGTTTCTAGAAGTTGACGTAGATAAAGATTGAGTTTTATGATTTTGTAAATGGTTATATGTGCCTTTTGATTCCCATTTGAGGAAAGAATTGTTGTGTAAAGCTCACAGTATTCCATTTTCAGTTCATCCAAGAAATACAGAGATGTACAGAGACCATCAGGAGAATTTTTGGTTGGATGGAATGGAGTGGTAAATTTCTGAATTTACTGTGGAATTTTTGACATCTCAACATGTTAAAGTAGAGTGGAAGTTGCAAAAGGGGATTTTCAGCCTTTTCTCCTTCCAGAGTGGAACACTGAATGTATATCCATGGACTTCATTGTGTTAATTTTAGAGGCATCTCGATCAAACAATTAAATATGGTTTATTATTGGCTAAATGAATAAATATACACATGTTTTCTCTATTCGAGATATAATGACTTTGGATCATCTTTCTTGATTGTACCTTGAAGAGATTATCACACTACCTGATGTTCCTATTTCCAGTGTATATTTTCATGATTTCATGTTCACTACTATCTTTTGGAAAGGCCTTCAGAAGTCAATGGGCATAAAATTTAATTTTGCTACAAATTTTCATCCTCAATCAGATGGGAGGTCATAATGAATGGTTCAATATTTGGAGGATATGATTCTTGCTTTTTCAATAGACTACCATGGAATTTGGGATCAACAAATTTATTTAGTAGAATTTTATAATAATAATATTTTTCATTCCAGTATATAGATGGATCCTTTTGAGGTATTTTATGGGAAGTGGTGTAATACTCGAGATTTTTGGGATTAAGTCAGGGAATGGATGTTAATGGGACCCGAATTAGTAGAGGATGTGTTTGTGAAGGTGTAGATGATCTAGAAACACATGAGGATAGCTTAGATTAGGGTGAAAAGTAATGTAGACAACATAATTAAAGACTTTTCTTTTGAGGTAGGTGATCGTGTAATTCTTAGAATCTCACCATGGAAAATTGTTAAAAAAATTTGTAGGAAAGGAAATATAATTACCCTATTCATTAGACATTATGAAATTCTTGAGAAATTTGGTCCAGTCGCTTACTATGTATCATTCCCTCCAAGTTTATCTTAGGTACATAATGTTTTTCATGATTCAAAGTTGCAGATGTGTGTCCAAGATTCATCTCATGTCATGAATCCAGAATTATTTTCGTTGGAGGAGAACCATTCTTATGAAGAGAAACCAGATTAGATGCATGATCGATGGGAAGTTGTATTCCTAAATAAGGTAATCCACCATGTAATTGTTGTGGGGAGAAACCACATTGTTGACCAAGAAACATGGGAATCTGAAAAAACTATGATATAAAGCTAGCCTCACTTGTTTAATATGTAAATACACCTTGGTGGGCGAAAATTCTTAGAGGTGGGGATAATCTAGCATCCCAATTTTTATGAAATATAAATTGAAATTCATGAAACTATGTTTAGATAGTTATAACTAGCCTTTAAACATTATTTTCCTACATCTATGATTTGAATTTCAAAAAAAAAATCATCTACTATTGTGATAAGTTAGTTATTTAGAATCTAACATAACCAACTTGTTTTTTGTGAATAGTAACATACCCCTATGAATAGAAATATAAATAGTAATATGATCTGTATGAATAGTAAATAATATTATTAAATTATTTTCTTAATGTAATAAGATATTGATATGTTTATTAATTTGTCAATGTGTTAAAATATATTTATACATTTAATATTGTTCTTTTGAATAAATTATGATTTTTTTTAAAATTAAATTAATAATATATAAAAAATTATTTTAAAAAATTGATTTCATTTTTTAATTATACATGTCAAAAAATGGTTACTTTGAATTTTTGGGATTTTTCTGATATTTCACATTTTTTGAAGTATAATAAAATAAGATAAATTACGTTAAATGCTATATACTAGTTTTACTGCATCATTGGTGATTGAAGGATTATGTAAGACCACATCGTTCAAACACACAATATATTGTCACTATTTGGGACACATGAATGAAGACGAATTATTCTCATGAGAAAATATATTACAACAAGGTTTAAACTAATGAAAAATCCCTCCTCTCATCCACTATACATACCACCCTCATTGCCCCCTTCCTCACACACCTCTCAAGATTGATAATTGTCTATATTCTGACAAATCTTATCCCCATGATTATACTTTACATCCTAGATATATTGGTCCCACCAAAAATCCACAACAAATGTCGTTAATGAGGATCTCTAGGAGAATATATCAAGAGGTAGGAGTCCTCTTACATATTCATGTGTTTTCATTCCTATTCTTTTCATTTCATATACTCTCTCCCCTTCCAATTATTAATGAGGTATGAAATATGTAGAATTTTATATATTCCATATGTTATCATATAGATGTAAAATATTTATCATCTTTGTTCCTCTCCTCCCCCTCTTATTCAAAAAATTAAAACTCTGTCTTTGATGTGCCGATTTACAAATATCATGGATGATGTGTTTTGAATTTCCATTACATCCTTCAATGATGATCATAAAACAGTTTTAATGGAATATTTTGAATGGAAGTATAATGTTGTAATATATTTAATGTTATATAATGATCTTTTATGTATGACATTAAATTGTTTAATGAAACAAGTTCATGATTATCGAGGAACCTCTAGAAATAATCTAAACAAACACCAGTGATGTTTTCCCTAATGATTTATCATCATATATGAATGAAAAATGATATATGGTATTATAATATATTCTTGAAAAAATTGAACACCAATTCATTCCACTTATAGATTTTTATTTCCATACATCAAAAAATCATATACAAACAGACCATGGAAATCTTGTATAGTACACACCCAAAACAATAGAAGGAACAAAATACTAATAATAAAGGTGTTAAATAATGTTATGAAATTATAATATAAGATATTATAAATATTAATATTTTTCTATAATATATTAATAACAACCATTTATCAATTATACAGTAGGTTTAAACATGATTGATGTAAGAAAAACATGAGGTAAGGGAATTTGTATCCCAATTTACCTTCATTGGGTTGACCTTCTACATCACTATTTATGTGCAATTAAAATTGATTGTATGTGGAATTTTTTTATATTATGTTTAGTTATTTATATTTGATTCTTATATACATACTCCATCTGCTATATTGAAGATCACTTCAATTATATGATATTCTTAAGGGGATTTTCTTTTAAACCCTTCTTTTAAAATTCTATTTTACGAAATTGAAAAGCAATTTTTTTATAATATTATTCAAGTTTTATGATTATGTTCTGGTTCTTGGTCATTTTTTCTTATAAATGGTGGGACCAATATATCCCTCGAATTTATTGGGTATGTTTAATTGGAGGTCAGCCACATGGATACTCCAAGTGTAACTGTAATGGTTACACATTAAGGTAGCCACAAGGGTTACATTTTTATATATCAATGTGGTTTAAAAATTATAAGGTATGAAATATGGTTACAAGATTATATATGTAATTCTACATGATAAAATTATGTTTATATTTATGTTATATATGTTTGGTGAAAATCTCATGGAAAATTTATGTTTCACAATGTATGTTTATATGCATAACAATTATGTTTTTTTCTAACAATTATTTCATGTGCTTCGAAGTATTCATGGAAAAATGTTTTCATTCCATCTTTTTTTATCCCTTATTGAGATTTTTGGGAATTACTATGATTTTTAGTGATTTTCATAGGTTATAAGGTTTTTTAAGTCAACGATTCAATCCATGTAAAATGTTATGATGATTTTTTAAACAAAACTTGTTTTATTTAGAAACATTTATATTTGGAATTAATTGGATATTGTTTTCTGGTATCTTCTCTATATGAATATGGAAGGTCATGTATGTATTATTTACCAATTAATTAAAAATCTAAACTAGAAAATATCCTTAATATGGAAGGAAGTGAGTTCATGACTAAAATTCAAGATAATGCAATGTAATAAAGATTGGTCCTTATATTGACACTAAATTGTAGATATATAGAATGAAGATCAGTCATTGAAAATTATTGATCACTACAAAGTTGAATAAATATGTAATTAATTAAGGGTATATGATTGTTTTTATAGATACATATCTTGTTAATTTGTTGACAATAATTGAAACGACTCATTGATCTATCTTTCATTTTAAAAAATATAATATGTGAACCCCTTGGTGTTTCCCGAGGGTGTATGAATCCATTATCACGATTCTATTGGATTTTATTCTACAATATCTACATATATATTGTAACTTACCGGTTCTGGGTTCCACTCCACAGGTTCCTCGAACCCGGTTGGTCACATGACCTCATGCACATTTCCCCAAACGCAAGAGGTTGCCGACTAGCAGCGAGGGCCCATGTCTGATAGTGGGAAAACTATGCCCTAATTTGTCAAAGTGTAGTGCATAGTTTCCCCACTATCAGACCTGGGCCCTCGCTACTAGTCAGCAGCCACTGGCGTTTCGGGAAATGCGCTTGATTTCATGTGACCAACCGGGTTTGGGGCACCCGTGGAGTGGAACCCAGAACCGAGACATTAGAAAATGGCACCAAAGGAGGTTTCTTTTCTTTGACTTACTGTTTGGATCCTTAGTCAATGATAAGCCGGATATGGTACTTGGTAATAAGTTGTGCTTGGGAGTAGCTAACCCGTGTACAAGGAAAATCCAGTCTACCTTGTATTTTTGCAATTATTATGATTTTTCAAATTTTACAGTTGATTTCATTTATACCATTGGGTGATGCACTTGTGATTGTGTTGTTTATATTTTATCCATGGATTATATTTAGTTTGAAACTGATGATATGAGGGTATTCCATCTCTTGAATCATTTAGGCACATGCTATAAATCACATTCCATGCATAGATCCATGCCATGTAGGTGCATTAGAAATTGCATGTTGATGTGATGGTTGTTGTTCTAGAAAAGAATGTTGTTGTGATAGCTGCTTGATAAATACCTGCTTTCTGATAGGGTATTTTTGTGTGATCCTACTGATAGGATGGAAGCCAAACTATGGTTTTTGGGGAGTATGGGTCCTCAATGTCCAGAATTTTGTGGATCATTGACTTGTTTAGTTGGGTATAACATGTAAAATATTCCAAACATTGATTCATGGGGAGTGTGGGACCTCATGGATCAAAATTTGGAACTTATGTCTTGTTTTTCTGTATTTACTAGGTTCTGAAGTAGTTTCAGAGGCTTACTGTTGGGAAAACCCATGACACACGACATGTAGTACCTAGGACACACGCCGTGTGTTCTTCTGTTTTGGAAGAAATGAAAACTTTTTTAGTACACGCCGTGTAGCCTCAGTACACATCGTGTAGTCTCTTCCCGTGTCATAGACCGTGTGGGTGGGGACACTGGGTAGAGAAATGCTTGGGAAACAAATTTCGTGTACCGGATGTGCACGTCGTGTATCGTTGACCCAGAGTTCACCCGTGTAACTAACAAAATGGATGGAGGAGACCTTGAGATATACACGTCGTGTCCAACTTGGAACACGATGTGTAGTCTATCCTGGGGACCCGACTGTGTAGATAACAATCACGGGTCAGTGTTACATCTTCTTGAACATGACGTGTACCTGTGGGACACGCCGTGAAGTCCTTACCGGTGGGAGAACATGTCGACTTGGCCATGTGGCTGGGGAAACGGGGTGTTGTACACACCGTGTGCGTGTGTAACACGCCATGTGGTGATAACTGAGTAATTCGCCATGTCACGAATGACACATGTAGTTGGAAATTAAACCATACACCCGGTATTGATGATATACAGGCTGTGTAGTCTTGTTAAATGTGAGTCGTGTGGCTTAAACGTGTAGAGGGACTCGGGATGGGAAAGATGATTCAAGTACATGTTGTGTATTTAGAATACACACCGTGTGTTTGGGGTGTTACACGGCTAGTTTAAGATGGTGTAAATGCCCATGTGAATAGTTGTGAGAACACGCCATGTAATATTTATACACACCGTGTAGTCAAGATTTGTAAATTTTGAAAACCTTCTTTCACTGTCTCCTTTTTCGGTCTTTGATAATATTGACCTAAGGTGTGTGTTTGACCTTGTAGAGTCATGTCGCCGAGACGACCACTCGTTTTTTGCCAAGATAGAGTCAACAATTATACTCAAGAGCTGGTAGGCCATGGGCTACCAATGGGTCCTCTAGCAGAGCCAGATGTGGCACCAGCCGTTATACTGGACATAGGCGTGGATGCGCAGTTCCGTGAAGGCTTCATGCGGTTCATGCAGACCATTCAGGGAGCACCTCCAGATGCCACATCTATATCTGAGCTGGCTCATCTCTTCTAGTAGTAGTATCCACCTACGTTTTAGGGGATGGAGGACCACATGTTACAGAGTCTTGGATGGATTCATTGAAGACTAATTTCGATCTTCTTTATATACCTCCAGGGCAGAGGGTCAGGCTCATGACTTATATGCTGCGTGATTCTACCAAGAGGTTGTGGGATGTTACCACTCAGACAGAGCATCACAGAGACATGACGTGGGAAGATTTTCAGACAGTTTTCTATGAATTCTTCTTTCCATGGAAGCTGAGGATAGATAGAGCTCTAGAGTACATGAATTTTCAGGTGGGCACTATATTGGTGATGGATTATTCTACTCGCTTCATCGAGCTTTAGTGTTTTGTACCCGTTATAGTGGGTGATGAGACGTTGAGGGATGGATGCTTTGATGATGGTCTTCGATATCACATCTGTGCACTGGTGAATTTTTTCAGGATTCCTAATGTACATTATATTATGAACAAGGCACTGATTACCAAGCAGAATCTGCGGGAAGCGAGTGGTGTGGGCCAGGGTTGTTCGACACCAGTATCTGGTACTATTTCTACCTGTAAGAGGAAGAGACAGATGGAATTCTTTCACTGTAGATGTACCCTCTATAAGAATGTTTCAGGTGGCCAGGTCATGTGCTGCCAGTGTGGTAATGAGGGGAACAAGAGACCGCAGTGTCCACGTGATCCAGTGGAGTGTCGATCTTACGGCAAGATAGGGCATCTGAAGCACTTTTGTAGGGTGTTTCTACCAGTGTTAAGTGATTGGGATTCTGTGCAAAATCCACTTACGAGAGAAAGACCAATAGCTTATTACCAATTTGGAAACTGGAATACATAAGGGCCTGCAAGCAGAGATGGTGTTCGTGGCCTTGGTAGATAGACACCAGGATCTCAAAGGTAGTAGGGTGGGACGACTCAGGGTAGCCTTGCTATGTCATAGGGCCGCGACACTAGGCAAGCATATGCAATGCAACAGACCCAACACGAGGAGGATCCCTGACCTTATACTGTTAGAGTTACTATTCTAGTAGCTTCCGTCTTACCAATAATTTTAGATACGGGTGCTACACATAGCTTTGTATATGTGCCTGTTGTGGAGAGCCTTGGGATCTGTGTTGCCACTTCTTCTGATGTTATTATGCAATACACTTCGTTTGGGATGAGAATGACATTTTTGTGTCAGTTCATGGAGTTCCCCCTTGAGTTTGGTGGGTGTCACTTTATATGGGACCTCTATGTCTTGGAGATGATGAACTATGATGTCATTCTCAAGATGGACTATTTGGCTCCCTTTCAAGCCTTTCTTGACTGCTATCGTCGTAGGGTGTGTTTCACATCACCAGAGGGTGGAGAGTTTCTATACAAGGGGGAATGGGATGATCAGTAATGTCGAGCTGGATTAGAGAAACATGGGCGAGGTGGAGTCACAGCCTAGATAGCGAGTTTATATCTGGATGATCAGGGAACTTGTCAGAAGTATTTCCCTCCTATCGTTGATTGTTTCAGGGATGTCGTCCCAGAAAACATTTCTAGTCTACCTCAAGAGCGAAGGTGGATTTATATATTGAGATTGTTCAAGGAGTTTCACTAGTGTCCATTCCTCTTTATAGGATGGCTACTCCTGAGTTACAGTAGCTCAAGAGACAGTTAGAGGAGTTACAGTAATAGGGTTTTATCCGACCCAGTACTTCTTCTAGGGGTTCTCCGATACTTTTTGCGAAGAATGCAGATGATACCCTTAGACTCTATGTGGATTATCGGAATCAGAACCGGCTGATGGTTAAGAACAAATATCCCTGGCTATTGATTACCTTTTCGATCATCTTCGTGGATCAAGAGTGTTCTCAATGATTTACTTGAGAACCTGATATCCTCAGTTTCACTTTAGACCATCTGATATACCTTTCACAGCCTTCAGGAGTAGTTACGGTTTATATGAGTACATGTTATGCCTTTTGGACTCACGAACACGCCAGCAGTTTTCATGGCTCTGATAAATCGTGTGTTCCATCCTAATCTGGATTCATCTGGGGTAGTATTCGTGGATGATATCTTGGTGTACTCTCACACTCGACACAACCATGCAACCCATCTTGAGATCATTCTGAGTACGCTGAGAGAGCATAAGCTATATGCCAAGCTCTCAAAGTGCCACTTTTAGATGGACCAGATTCACATAATGGGTCATATCATCTCATAGGCAGGAGTTGCAGTAGACCCCTAGAAGGTGAGAGAAGTAGTTTCCCAGGTGCCACCTAAAGACATGTTTGAGATATGGAGTTTCTTAGGGATGACTACTTACTACAGACACTTCATCCCGGACTTCTCCTACTTAGCAGATCCATTGACGGGTTTGACTAAGAAGGGTGTGAAGTTTTTTTGGACAGAAGATTGTGAGACAGCCTTTTAGGAACTGAATGGAAGGTTGACATCAGCACCAATCCTGATAAGGCTATAGCAAGGGAAGAGGTATACAGTTTACATCGATGCATCAAGTATTGGTTTGGGAGCTATGTTGATGTAGGGAGATCGAGTTGTTGTGTACGGGTCTCTGTAGTTGAGGCCACATGAGAGGAATTAACCAATGCATGACCTTTAGTTGGCTGTAGTTGTTCATGCATTATGCTGTTGGAGACATTATCTCTTGGGAGATCATTTTTTGGTTTTCACCGACCACAAAAGTCTCAAGTACATCATTACTCAGTGTTACTTTAATCTAAGGCAGCGAAGGTGGGTCTAATACCTATTGTACTTCGATTTTGAGCTTGACTATACACCTGGTAAGGGTAATGCAGTTGCTGATGCACTAAGCAGGAAGACTCAGAAATTGGTGGTTCATGAGGCAAGTGTTGAGTGGAAGCTTATGGATTTGTTCTCTGAGATTCATTTGGAGGTTTACAACTGTCGGGGGAAACCCTATCTTTCATATTTAGCTGTGACTTCTACCCTCTAGGATAGAGTGAGGATGATACAAATATCTGATTCACAAGGCCTAGTTCTACGGGATACGGTGGCAAGTGAGAACCCTCCTCATGTTTGGACGACAGGCGATTATATGGTACTGCGTTTCCATGGATGAGTGTGGGTTATAGGGGATATATGTGAGGAGTTGATGAGGGAGTATTATGCTTTAGCTTGGTCAGTTCATCCTGGAGTTACCATGAGGTACCGTGACATGAGACTTTAGTACTGGTGGCCAAGTATGAAGAGAGAAGTAACTCGTTTTATTACGAGATGTTCCACCTATCAGCAGGTGAATGATGAGCATCAGAGGCCAGCTGGACTATTATAATAGTTACCCATTCCATAGTGGAAATGGGATGATGTTGCGATGGACTTCATGACTGGGTTGCCGAGGTCACCACGAGGAAATGATGCTGTGTGGGTTGTTGTAGACAGACTTACAAAGGTATCTCACTTTTTTCCGATCATGGAGACCTTTGGAGTTGACGAGGATAAAAAATTGAATATCCGAGAGGTCATATGACTACATGGGATCCCTCATTCAATATTTTTAGATAGGGATTTTGGTATTACGACTCGATTCTTGTAGTGTTTTTGGAGGGCACTGGGTACAAAGGTTCTTCTAAGCATAACCAACCCCCCCTCAGGCAGATGGTCAGTCAGAGCGTACGATACAGTTGCTAGAGGACATGCTGTGTTCATGCGTCCTAGACATTGGGGGATCCTAGGAGAAGCATATACACCTATTCGAGTTTTCCTATAATAATAGTTTTTAGGAAACTATTGAGATGACACCTTACGAGGCTTTATACAGTTGGCCATGCTGATCACCTTTGTTCTAGATGGAGGCAGGCGAGGTAGAATTACTGGGACCATGTCTTGTACAAGAGACTTCTGAGCAGGTCCAGTTGATTTAGAAGAAAATGTCTACTACATAGTCTAATCAGAAATCTTATGCTTATCACCACAGACAAACATTGGAGTTTGTGGTCGGGGATCAGGTTTTATTGCATGTTTCACCGAGGATGGGACACAAGAGAATCAGGAGATAGGGTAAACATTCACCGAGGTATATGGGGCCATTTAAAATTCTGGATAGAGTCGGGATGGTTGCCTATCGGTTGCAGTTACCACAGAGGTACCGGTCCATGCAAGGCGTCTTCCATGTATCTCAGTTGTGCCATTATCATTCGGACATGTCTCACGTCTTTCAGCCAGAAGGGGTTGAGCTTCAGATCGATCCATCCTTTGAGTGGAATCTGATTCGTATCGTGGATAGGAGCACAAAGGTTCTCTGAGGCCGGTCAGTTCCTCTCGAATGGGTGCTATAGCAACATGGCCGAGTGCATGATAAAACCTGGGAGCGAGAGACCAACGTACATGCTCAGTGTCCTGAGTTTGTTCTGAGATTTGTCTTCAACACCCTTGGAAGGGAAATTCGAGGTTGAATTGCTTTATGCGGGGAAGTTTGTAAGAACTCGGTTCTTATTCATGAGGTGCATGTTTCTTCTTTTCTCTTTTCCTTAAGTGTTTTTTAGAAAATAAGGAAAATGGGAGCAAATCCTAAATTTTATGAGTACATGCCGTGTACTTTTCCACACACCTTGTACTTTGGCCGTGTGGAATGAGTACACATGGCGTGTTTGCCTATTGACGATGATTGGTGTAAAAACTGGCTACACGCCGTGTAGTGGGTATTTACACGTCGTGTAGTCAGTCGGCAGATAAACTGTAAGGCGGTAGGAGCAGAGTGACAGTACACATCATGTAATTAGGAATACATGTTGTGTACTCATGTTGACCGATGAACAGTGCTGCAGTGGAATGAAGCTGCTGGAGGAATAGTTAAAAAATGAAAAGTACACACCGTTTAATCAATAGTACATGCCGTGTAGTCTGTTTTTTCATATAAAATGGGAAGTACCCTCCTCTATTCACAGAGAAGTCTTAAAACTAGACGATACATTAGGAGAGATGGCCGGAGCTTGGAGGACCTCCCGACCGCACACCGGGAACCCGTTTTCAGCACCGTCGATCTCCTTGGAACCGCACGGGTTAGTTCTTCCTCCTCCTTGCATAGTTCTTGCTAATTCTTCTTCTAAGGGAAGTTATTTGAGTTTTTAAAAGGTTATGTTCACCTCATATCTTCGTATTTCTTGGAAAATTCGAGGAGAGTAGTTCATGTCTATCGATCAAGGAAAATTGAGGTATGTGGTCTGGTGTTTAAATTCAACTGATGTGCATTTTTTAGTACCATTGTGCTATGAACCCATGTTGGGGTGTAGTGTGGCTGAGGCCTTGGCTGTTTTATATACCAAGAATTGTATAGGTAATTAAATGAAATTGTAAATTTCTGTTTGGGATCGATGCTTGGATCTAGGACCACGCCTGTGGTGTGTTCCTCTATTTATCCGATTGGCGAGGTTACCCTAGGGTATACCGTAAATTTTAGCATGTATTAAATTACCTTGAGAGGAATTGTATATAAATTTATTTCTTATATGTTGGGCATGGACCGGTTACTTGAACCTGAGGGTAGTGTTCTATTTAGCCTGAGGGCAGTGTTCTATTTAACCTGAGGGCAGTGTTCCTCTTAGCCGGATGACAACATATTTCGTGCCTGTGGGAAGTAGATTCTGTTCCTGAGGAAGACCCTTCATACGCCTGAGGGAAATATCTGTTATGCTTGAGGATAGTAACCTGAGGGTTTTTTTTCTAATCACCTGAGGGTAAGAGTTTACTTGACTAAGGACACTGACTATTTACTTATAACATTCACCGTGGTGATGTTTTATATTGAATGGATAAAATGATTTTTAAAATGGAAATATATACAGAAAAGTTAGTTACATTTCAGTATTGCTTGGTTTGTTGGATTTTACTACTGCACACGTAGTTGCACATTTAAACTGACAGTTGGGCATGGGCCTTTGGTGGGAGCCTACTGGGATTCATTTCTCACACCCTCTTTGGGTAATGTCTTCAGCCCAAATAGAATATGTTATTGGGGGTGTGGATAAGGGAAAGGGTCCCAATATAGGTACTTGAGTGTTGCAAATGAGTAGGAGAGAATGGGACCGAGCTTAGGCTTGCGATGCTTCTGAGTTCCTGTTTCACTATTTTGTTTTGTTTTACTGTACCTTGTACTTGGAGCTGTATTGTACTGTATTGTATTGTTGTGTGACATGTTCTGCCTTTTTTCATAGAACTATAGAAATATTGAATCATTATCTATATAATTGTTTGTACTATTTTACTACAGTTGTTCATTTCAGATCTGTATGTTTAACTTCTTCCACTACTGTTATATGCTTTTTATCATGTATTCTGCTGCGCTATACTTTGACAAATGAGGGAATAGTTTCGACACTATTAGAACTGGGACCTTGCTGCTAGTCGATAGCCTCTAGCGTTTGGGAAAATGCACTTGAGGTCATCTGACCAACCGAGTTCGGGGAACCTGTGGAGTGGCCCATGGAACTGGGACGTTACATATATTGGGGAAAATCAATATGGAGTCATTGAAATATCGATATAACATAGTTATAATTATATTGAAAACTCAAATTCATGATTCATTGGATCACCAGAAAATTATTTTTTAAAGAAATCATCTAACCACTACACATAAGTTTTATCCTTAATTTTTGGTTTGTCCCCAACCATATCATATAGATAACCTTAAACAATTGTAATTAGAACCCATAATATTGATGTTATTTCTACTAAATGTTCATATTAATATTTGAATATATATACGATCATTATTTCATTAAGAATATCAAATGTGACTCTTTTCCGATGAAATTTATATGTTCTCCATATAGGAAATGTCAATCCATGCCATGAATCTCAACAAAGTTAATTTAATGATGGTTCACAAGACGTGTAGCAAACACATTCATGATAAAATAAACTGTATATTAATTATATACATGTGACCAGAACATTGTGCCATTAAAAGTATAATCATCTTACTGAACAACTACTTTTTAAGGTAAAATGGAGATACCATTATAAAATTCATCTTAAATAATATTCTGGTTCGATCTAGAATTAAATATAACATTAGCCTTTTAGAGTGGATGGTAAGTGTACCGTTCACCAAATCATTGTCATACTCTACATCACTGCCAGTGATGACATGGGATTTGACATTGTATTTGTCCTTATGAGGTTTCCATCAGCAATCATCCTAAATAACACTAGTATTTGGGTATTGGTTAGCATTATTGAAATTTTCCTTTCACCTAAATCATTGTTGAGGGGGAGGTGACTTATGTGTAATCTTCTCTCTATTCCTATATATATCTATCTTTTTTTCATCCCCTCAATATACTATTTATAGAGGAAATTAATTCCAAAAACTATCATATATACTACTATGATTTATATTTTGTCCTCCAGGTTTCTTTAAACCCTTTTATCAAAAAGAAAAGATCAAATTCTATTCAAAATGTTTATTAAGATTTCCCTTAAAGTATAATTTTCAATTTTTATCAAATCCATTATATTGATGGAGGAATAAAATATATGTATCGATGTCCATTATTTCTAATTCCCTACATTGAAATTGTTTTATGAAACTAAATAATTGATGAACTGCACATTCAATTTGGATGATAATTCTAGAATCATACGTTAAAATACTTGTAACATTTTCTTCACATAAACCAATGGATTCATAAAACAATTCTTATTCTCATGGAAAAAGTTCTCCATAATTAAATGACAAATATGAATAAACTAGTTGTTGAATTATATTTTCATGAAATATTCATATTCTAAGGAATAATTTTCATCTTGGTGCCTTATATTCTATATGAGGTACCACCATTGATCTGCTTCAACTTCTTAATTGTGAAGTACTAAAATTTCATTCTCTATTAATTGACATTGGAAAATTCAAAATAACTTTTCATTTGCATTGATTTTATTTTCGTCCACTAGGGGATAAAAATACATACTGAATGGATGTGTAATATTCCTCACAAAGGACTCAATATAATTTTTTCCATTCTCTATTTGTTTAGAATTATCTAAGGAATCATAGCCTAAGAATGTGTTGTGATAATAAGAAAAATATTTTAAATTAAATATCCTATAAAATTTTGCTTCTAAGGAGGAAATTTGTTGTGTTTCTCATCACATTAAACATTAAAATTGTCAAATAAATTATATTAATTGAATAAAACAAAAAAAAATGATGTGAGGAAGACTATTCATAGTGGGAAAACAACATAATCAATGGATATTACTTATAAAATTAAAATTATGGGAAAATAGTTTTTATCAAATATTATTCGTGATCGTTAACAAAAATAATTGATTATATTCTATACATATATTATCCTTAGGGCTCTTAGTAATTTTTAATCATCCTAGTTCCCTATGAATAACTAAAAATTTATCTCATAGTAGTTATAACTGCATAGAATTTTCATACATATTAATTTGTTATAAAAAGAATAATTATCATTACATGACATAAAAAATAATGACAAAACCATATAGGTTTGTTTTCATTGGAATCATAGAAACATAAAAAATTAATTCATAATGAATGTACGTCATCTCCCACTTCTTACTTCATTACTAGAACGATTTCTAATACATCTTTCCCAATACCTTTCTTTATGTCACGGGGAAAGAAATATAAGAAAAGGTGTTATTAGATGTTCAGTAATGGTAAATAAGAGATATATCAATCATATAAATATCATAATATATATGAATTTACACAAAACATTTAAAATATATATCCTAAATATAAAAAAATGAAGATGTCATGTCATGGGATAAATAATATAATTTCCTAAATAATAAAAGAAAACATTCCAAGATAGAATTACATATCATTGGAAAATGATTCATACACATAATCATAGAAAATAATTTCCAAATTAGTCATGTATAACTTAAAAGACCATCATTGTTTGAAAATTTTATTACTATATCAGGTTGAATCCCAATTATAGCCATGTATTTATGAACATAGTTCACTCTTCATTCCATTAGTATATATTTTTTTGATATATAATTAATTTCAAAATACATTGGATGGAGATATATGTCCCACCCATAACATAATGAAAACCATAAAATTGTCTTCCATGAGAACAAAAATCATTCATACATTCAGAACCCATGGAATGTGATTGTTTTCATAAGCATCAATCAATCATTATATACAACTTGGAAACAATTGGTTTGAAATATATCATTCCGTCATATTAAAAAATCAAAAATATGAATATTCGGGATAATATCCATGAAAAATATCCCCATTAAATCATAAGTAACATAATATAATTTCATTATAGGTGTAGAATAATATAGGGAGATCAGTTTAAAATAATTCTTGAGGATAATGTCTTTCCATCATTGAAAACATTTTATTTTCTTAAACTAATATAAAATTAATAAAAGAAAAATATTTATTTTAAAATTAGCATCTAATATTTTGATGGAATATTTATGTTATTAAGGAATAATATAATCGAAGTAAATTTATTTTTGTTGTATAATTTTTTACAAAATATCTTTTCTTATTTTTGTTAGAAAAGTCTCAATGTAAATCGTTTGAGAAATAAAAATGTATTCATTTCCTCATGTTTAGTAAAAATTCCCATATTGGTAAAAATTTCAGTGAATAATTGTATAATATTTGTAAGAATATTTTTGAAATTTATTATGAAACATGCAAAAGAATGATAAATGTTCTCCAATAGATACGTACAATTAAACAATCCCGAATAAAGTGAAAATTTGATGTTTACCTCTATCACATGCCAAATTTCCTTCTTACATGTCTGAAACTCTCGTATAATTGTTTAAAAATTAATTAATTTATACCAAAATGATATTCATATTTATTATATCATATAGGTCCAACTAATTAATCTAATCATATATTTTTTAATCAAATTTCATTATTACCCATCTTTTGGGTGTTAAATACTTCATTTTCATATGCATGTTTGGACATAGAAGTTCCAGTTAAAGTGAAAAGGATATATTTCTATCATTTAACAAATTTAATTAATGTAATGTATTTAATATTTATTTGTATATACATTTGTTAAATTATTTATTATTGCGAAACATGTAAAAGTATTTGAAATATTTCATGGAGAAGGTAGGTCATGTGTACGCATGAGTGATGGAATCATTACCATAATGATGTAATGGTATGGAAGTGGACGGTATTTTATGTTTTTTTTCAATGATAAATATCATTTTATAATTATTACATTTAATTATATATTTTCCATCATTAGACCCATCAATATGAAGTGGTGTAAAAAGATTACTACTCTATTATGTTTAGGTGGACATCCTTACGTACGTAGCTGTAGTTTTATTGTTTTTCATAGGATATTTAATATGAAGAATATATTTTTTCATAATCATAATAAAATCTCAGAATATATTTTATACTATATATATAACATCTTATTAGAAACAATTCATGATGATTAATTGGATGGAAAAATATTCAGTATTTAGTCAATATAGATTATTGATTTTTATTTAGTGAACTTGCATTAGATATTCTCTTAGGGACACATGTTTTGGAATTTTTTGAATAAAAACCCATCTAGAATTTGTATAGGGATGTTTAGAAAATAAATTGAAAGGGTTATTAAATCATGAATGCTTAATGTGATGAGAATATTTGAGAGAGGATGTTCCATTTAACAATTGAGGTGATGGTCACATTTAAAATTTTACAAAAAATAAATTTTAATACATTCAATATCAATGCACATTTTTTCTATATTTTAAGTATCATATTATTATTTTTTATAATTATTTCAACCAATTATTATTTTATTTCTTTAAATATTTAGTTTATATTTTGAGAAACCATAATTGGATTATTACAAGGTGTGTTCCTTTAAGAATATAAATATATTATCATAATTTAATAAGTTTATTTTTTAAATTGACTTAAGTATTTATAGATGGTTTAAAAATTCTATAATGTAGTTAATAGGTGTTCAAGTGATACTATATTTATCAAATAAAAGTCACCTCGGAATTTGGAGGATATATTAGGCAACAAAGAATGGATTTAAATGTGCCATATACAGATAGATATATAAGAGATTTTTATAAAAAGAATTTATAAAGATATACGAAAAGTATTGTTCTGTTACTTTAAAAAATAACACAATATTATTTTATATTTTTAGAACCATACAAATAACATATTTGAAAAGATATTTTATGGGATTTACTACAAGTTATACAGATGTCATAATCACTAGAAACCTAATTTGATATAAATCATTGAACTATTTCCTGATTTCACTAGTTTACATCAAATTTTAAAAGGTCATTTGGACCATGAATGAATTTTCATAAGATCTATGCTAATTTTTCAGAACTACAGTTTTTAAAGAATGTTATTTCTTATTTGTTTTATGATATCAAGAGCAATAGACGTCATATTAATTCAATTCATCAGTCATTATAAGTATCATAGTATTCTATAAATATATTTATTTTTGGAAAAAGGATGAGTATTCTATTAGTGGGCTCTATAAAACCATTTATGTATCCAAATATATGATACCCATATTTCTAAAGAATTATTTAAACTGTTATTTTAGAATAGTGCTACCCTACTTTATAAATAGTACTACCCTACTTTTAATAAATGATTATGGTTCATATAAACAACATTGGACTCAGTGAACCATAATATTATTTAATCAACCATAATTTTGATACAAAATTATCGTTCATGTTCCATACATATAAAATTAACCATATCATCATGAACCATACTTTGTTAAACCCTTCATTAAATTAACACAACATTCAGTGAACCCAACATTAATATTACCCTACATATCCAATAATTATATGTATTATTGTTCAGAAAAACTAAAGCTTACCATATTGTTCATATCATTAATATATCTAACATTGCATATAATGATATATAATTTACTACATACTTATAAAACTAAAATTCATAAATGTGAACTGTAGTATGAAAACATTTTATAGTGATAAATTAATCAATTTGGTGAAACTCAACATTCAATACAGTATAAAATTTATATTCATTTAGATAAATGACTTGATGAAATGATGATCTCTTACAGGATGAAAAAATGATGTATTATATGCACTGTTTTCTAATGGAAACTGATGTTTTGTTTTTTTCCATGTTGACACACTGAAACAAATCATGTTGAAAATTTACTTTCTTTATCATGTTGGGGATTGATGCATATATTAATCATGATTATAAATTATGAATATATGGATGAGTCAAGAAAAACTATTCCATGTATATTTTCATGAATATGATCTTGTTATAGTTTTATATTTTGATATTCATCCCTGTTTATCAGAGAACATATTTCTTATGACACAAGTAAATAAAATATTTTACAATTTTTCAATATAAAATAGCGGGTTTCATCATGATAAACTACCTTTAATTCAATTAAATAACTATATAATATTTACTCTTTAAAAAATCATACTACATCGGAACATTTGGATGGAATATATATTCAAAAGATTAAATATATAGAAAGTAGATCATTGAGTTTTATCATGTTATGGTTCTCTATTTTATATATTTCATGGTATTTATATCTAATTTGTTAATAAGAATAATTATTTAATCAGTTAATCCAACAGAGAAAATATAGTAAATGCAATGGTTTATAGATGAAGATATGTCTATGATTATGGTACAATATTTGGAGATAAAATTGTATAGTTTATTCTATAGACTTTTTATATAAAAAAATTAGATTACAAAAAGTTATAAAAATTTATATATATGAATTAATATTTGGAGTTTTTGTATATTTTTTAAAAACCTATTTTTACTATATTTAAATAGAATTTAATGGATTTAAATTGGAGTTTTAAATCAATTAACTCTACTGTTATTCTATAGATACTATCAGAATTTTTATTTAACTTCTACTGAATACATTTATTAGTGATTTATTTTATAGTAATAATGATAATAGTGTGCTACACTATTATTGGGATATTTATAAAATATTTGATGTATATTAATGAATAGAAATGATCAAGTTACTTCTAGATATTAACTCCATATATATTTCTATATTTTGTAGAAAAATAAAATATAAAGTGAATATAATAGATGTGAAAACTGCATTGAAAATAATGAGGTGAAATATTCTTACACAAATCATTTTTTAATTAATAGAGAAATATTATTTTTTACATCCTTATAATATCAAGGTTAATGAATAATTAATCATGAGAAACATTGTCTAATCTATTTATTGTGTTTTATTTAAGGGTAAAAATATGATGCATTGAATATTATTTTGCTACAACTACAAATTATTGATGATCACATAATCATTTAGTTAATAATTCAACTATGAACTTAAACTATATAAAAAACATAATCTCATCAATTTTATTTTAAGTATATGTTTCTTAGAATTTTTCATAGTGGAGTTCTAGATTCATAGACTATGATGTAGATTCAATATTCCTTATAATAGAACCAAAAAAGGCTATATAAATCCTTTTAATGTGTCAACTATCTATACCCAGTAGTAGAGGTATCCTGATATGAGGATAGACTAGTGAAAATAACCATGCATTGGAAGTAGTGGATTGTTGGAGGTAAATAAGGGATTTTATATTCCCCAACCCACTATATAGTGATGTGTTCTTGTCATTTAGTTTTTTACAATGCTAACTCAACATTAAAAGAGATGGAAAGGATCACATCATTTAAAGATGGATGATTTGATTTTTTTATATTTTCTTAAAGGTACAAATTCACCCCAACTTGTGTCATCATCATCATCATTACAACCCAAAAATTGGTTTAAACAGTTGGACTCTACTAAAAATATTTATCCTTTCAGAAATATATTTCTACTCAATTCTGAGAAGTATTTTTATAGGATGTTCCCTGTAGAGATATGTCTCATTTTTTAAATCATTTAGATCCTTTTTTATATATTATATATAACTAGTAACAAAAATGGTTATTAAATTTTTAAATATTTATGATTTTATTTTGATCTAACAAGCATGAGTAAAATATTCAGATGAAGATAATTATTAGTGGATGATATTTGAAAAGGCATATCGGGGAATTTGCCCCATATTTGATGTGAAATAGTTATGGATGCTGGGAATATTTCATGACAATATATTTGAATAATATTTTCCTAAATGTTTACATGATTATTTTCAAACCTTATGAAATAACTAGACAACTAGAAATGTGGGATAATTCTAAGAAAGATGAATATTATAGTAATTCAAAGGCGATAAATGCAATTATATGTGTACTTGGACGTGATATATTTAATTATGTATCTCAACATGCTACAGACTATGAATTATGTGTAATACTATCACATATAATTATGAAGATGTTTATAAATTTATGGATGTTATCTATGATGTTTCTTCTATGGGAACTCTAGTTTCAACAAAAAATCAGGCATGAAAAATGTTTTTTAAGATGTGTGAAGCTGATATGCAAGTGGAAAGAAAAAATAATATTTCAATAAAAAGTGAAATTATTATGTAAATGTATTGATGTATAAAATTTATGATTTTATCCATTTTGATTCATTAAATGAATCTACTCAAAACTCTAATATTGAGAGAAAAACTCAAATGGTAAATATAATCCTTTTCTCTCAAACATATAATGTACAGTCATCTTACTCAAAAAATCATGATTCATATAATTTATATCATGATGCATGAGATAAATAATATTTTATAATTCATGAAAAACATAAATCATTAAATGATTATCTTAAGAAAAATATAGCATTGTATGATGCAATTTCAATTGAAGATAATTTTTTTATAATATATTTTTGATTTGATATCAAATTATTCATAAACATATTATGATCTCCATGAAACTAAAATTAATAAATTTTCAGATGATTTTTAAAACATAAATAAGGATTTTAGTATTATTAATAATGGATGCAATTATCTAAATAAACTTAATATTCAAAAAATTGAATAAAAAAACTAAGTATTGGTAGTAATAGAGAAAATCCTATATTACAGAATAGTTATTTTATTCCTAGTTTAAATTGAAAAATAATGTCTATTGTTAATTTTTTTTATTATGGTATTTGTAAGAATAATGCTATGTAATATTATTTTTGAAATCCTAAATTATTGTTGTCATGTATGTCCATAATTTGAATGCATTATTTAACCTTAATTATAAAATTTCATGTCAAATTAATCATTATGGTTTCTTATATCAATTTTTTCTAATAATTCAAAACACAATAAAAATTGGATAGAAAAATGGAAATATATTTTATATATTTTTGGTATGAATCACTTGACTTTAATGATAAATAATTCAAAATATTAATGAAAATTATGAATATTTTTGATATTTATATTTATCATTATATTAAATGGAATCATATTTATAGATGGAGGAGTTAATCCAGGAAGTATTTTATATTTATTTTAATTTTCATTAAAAATATACTAACTATTTAATGTAAGGGAATACACAAATAATATTTTACTGATATATATTTTATTACTCTTATTCTTAAATTATTAAAACATTTTAACAAAATATTTTATTATATGATGAATTAGTTCATTATTTATTTTTTTAATCCAGGACAATAAAACATAGAATTACAATTTTATAAAAATAGATAAAATTCATGTTAGAATGTGTTTAATGAATTACTATTTAAATTAATTTCATGTGATAAATTAAACTATAATTATATGTTGTAAATTGTTAGATTAAAATGTAATGATCATTTATAACATGTTAAAATTACCAGTTAAAATACTATATATTAAATTCTTTGAAAATACCTTCAGTTAAACAAAATTTCATGAAAATAATTTATTATATTCATTTAATATATTTTAAAATTATTTTATGTCTTAAGATGAATTATTTTCAAAATTTATCATGTGTTTAAATTTATTATTTTTAAGTAATGAATTAAGTGGTCTGATGCATTCATTGAAAACCCTTGTTATTGATTTAATAAAATTATATACATTTTAATGGATCCCTATTTTTATATTTCTATCTTTCAAAAGGGATCATTAATTTTAGGGGATTCTATATTAATTCATGTATCAAATATATAATTTTTTATGTCATTCTCAAGAACTTGTCATGTTGATATTTTAAAAAAGGTGGAATAAAATAATGTTGTTAAAATTTCAAATATTATTGATATTGATAGTAAAATTTTAAATTACTATTATTTATAAAATTCATAAATATATTTTATCATTTAATATACTCAAGAACTTCTATTTCATTATCGCTAAAATTGGTGGAGAGAATGTTGGTAGAGAAATATAGTTTTTTAATTATCAAGAATGGGATGAATGTTGATTTTTTCATTTTCATTATCATCATAATTGGCTTTCAATATTACATAAACACATTATTTATTGTTTTCGTAATTTTTTTACATGATTTAGATTTAGTATATCATAATATATATTTTATATCTAAATAAATATTTATATGATACATAAATCATTTGTTCTATCTGTAATAAAAAAATATTAAGATCATTTTCTATTTTAATTTTAAATATCAAAGTCATTTGTTTATATGTTGAAAAAATTTATTGTTTTAGTTACATGCTCTTTATGTTATATTAAAATTTTCAAATTAAATTCACCACTAAATTTTTATGATATATCGATCTATAATTAATGAATTGACATGCCCCTTATATTAACTGATTGATAACAGATTTATCAAAACTTTATTTTTTTTGAAAAAAATATAAAACGTCTGTTTTGGTGCTCTAATAAATCACCGAATGTTCTAAAACTGTTTCAAAACACTATAGAAAAAATATTTGAAAATCTATTGATTTTTACTTACTACATGGTCTACAGATGTCAGAATCACTCAAAAAATGACTATATTGAAAATTCATATGGGTAATATTTATTTCATTAGTTTACATATAAGACCAAATTGTTGCTTTATTAGAGAATATATAATAAAATGTTATGTGAGTTTTTTAGAATTATTGTTTTTCTATAATGTTATTATGTCTACTTTTTATTGATATTGGTAGATATAGAATTCATATTGATTCGATCCATGATATATTATAAAGGAGATAGTGTTTCCTAAATATATTTATTCTTGGAAAAAGGATGAATATTAAATTAAAAATATCTAAAAATCATTAATGTATCCAAAAAAAAGCAATCAAGGTTTCTATAAGATTATTTGAACCCTACATTCTGAATAGTTCAACACTGCATTCAGAATAGTGAATCCCTATTTTCAATACAATATACTAGTTCATATTCCCTATATTGGACTCAATGAACCATATTCTTGTTTTTATCAATTGTAAACTTGATAAAAAAAATTTGGTTCATGTACCATAAGTTTAAAATCTAGCATTTGTTCATGAACCCTACGTTCACTGAACCATACATTCTGTGAACCATATATTCATATGTACCATATGTTTCATCTTTTTTCTTAAAATATTGTTCTGAAAACCTCTAACCTAGAATTTTGTGCATATCATTAAATTCATTCATTAGTCATTTAGAGAGATTAATTTTTTTGCATACTTCTGCATATAAAATATAGAAACATAACATACAATATGCTGATATTTTAAAGTGTCAACTGAATCTATTTGTTTCTACTAAATATGTTTTATAATACAAAATCTCTCTTCATGTAGATACATCACCTGATCAAATGGTAATTTGTAATGAGGTCCAGAAATGAAGGTTTGGATCCACTATATCAATATGGAAACATAAGTTTTTTTCCTCCATGTATACAAAATGAAACTTTTCATTTTGAAAATTGATTTTATTAATAATATTGAGGATTTAACCATATATTTATCATGATAAAACCTTTTGAAAACAATGATTTCTGATGGATAACTCTACTACATCTAGGATACATGAACAATAAATTGTTTATGTTGGAGATATTGATATATAGGATTGCTTCTTAGAGAACGTCATGTTTATTCCACAACATAAAAATTCATATCATCGGGATTTTGAATGTAGAATAATGGGTTTTAACATACAGAAATACAATTCATTGAAAAAAACTAGAGACTCTTTATATTTTTAAAAGCTCACAGTACCACTAAATGTTAGTATGGAATTAACATTTAAAAGGTGAAATATACAGAAAGAGGATCAATGAGTTTTAGGATGTTAAGGTTATATGTTTTATATGTTAAATGGTTTTTCTATCAACAAATTTTTATCTAAAAAATATTAGTAGTTAAACATATAGATATAATCTAATAAATCCAATAGTTTATAGTCAAATTGAACTCAATGATTTTGTTCCAATATTTAAACATTAAAATGGACAGTTTATTCCAACATCATTTCTGTGGAAAATTTGGAGGATAAAAACATATGAATATTTAAATATATTGATTTATATTTTGATTGTTATTCATGTTTTAAAAAAATTGTTTTAACTATATTTAAATTGGTATTAATGGATTTAAACAGATGTCTTAAATAATTCAAAAATATAATTTGTTTGTATATTATGTCAAAAACATTATTCACCTTTTATTGAATGATTATATAAGATATTTTTTATATGAATAATTTTACTACGGAGATATGATATTCTTAGGATATTAACAAAATAATTAATCTTTTTAAAGAATAGGTATGATGATACAACTACTGGATATTTACTCCCCAAATATATCTCTCATTGGATGGAAAATAAAATATACAAAGAATAGTATAGATGTGAAAAATATAAAAACATGTGTTAGAATATTCTTTTACTCGTTATTTTTAAAATAATAGAGAAATATTCTTCATACATCCCAATTATTATAACGTCCTAGATCTTAGTGTTCTCTAAAGGTGCGTTGTACCCAGTTGGTCAAATGACCTCCAGTGTATATCCCAAAATCTCAGAGGATACAGACTAGTAGTGAAGTCCAATGCCAGATAATGGGGAAACTATGCCTTTATTTTAAGAGTATACATAGTGAAATAATAAATAGTAAAAAATAGTATAAGCAGTAAGACCAAAAAAACAAATAAAAAAAATTTCTGATATTAAATCCAATAGAATCCAATATATATATATATATATGTGATTCAAGATATATGTATCTATGAATGTATCCAAAAAAGTAAAAATGCTTGAAAACAATACTGAAAACAAGGTACTAAAGAAATATGTAATCTCCAACATCATCACAAGCCTCAGCATGGCCCCATGATCTCTCTCTCCAACATTAATCAGGTATCTGATAAAGAAGGGAACTTTCCATCATCTATACTTGTAACCATATATTCTTTTGGGGTCCAAAATATAACATAAATAGGTTGTGAGATGAATCCCATTAGGGAACCCCCCAATGATCTGTGTCTAATTGTCAAGGAATAGATATAGCAAAAAATATGGAGAAATGAAGTAACAAACTAGGAAGTACTAAAAATTAATACATACTACAGTGTTCAATTGAATTCATTTACATTTATGATTCAACCATTGAATCATATAATCATATTATCTATCATATTCTATATATCCTCTAGGTAATAGTAACAAAATACATTTCATAGAAGACCATCAAAAAATCATGTAAGACTGATCCCAATCTTGTGCTATGGCTTGGAAGACTCATCATAATAATTTGATCATTGATAAACAACCCTATGGGAATGCTCTCACAATCTAACCCCATGGTTTAACATAACACTAATCCATTAAGTAGAGACACTCTCAGAAGATATCATGGTCTAACCTCTTTGGTCTATCATAATACTAATCAACTACAAAATACCACTAAGGTAGCTCCAATAGTTAATACCCCATGAGTTGACATGGCATTAATAAATTATAAACGGCCACCTCATTACTTTCATGATCAATACCCCTGGTTCTACAAGCATAAGGTAATTTTAAATAATATGGAAACCCCCCCCCCCAATTTTCCTTCTCCAAGACACTCATGGTCTATTAGAAAAATAACACGCATAATATATCAAAGTAGGAAATGTAATCTATAACTACTACATGGATATCATTCACAAGAATATAACATGTATTTCATATAATCTACAAAACTCCATCCTAAGTAATTCAAGGAAAGTAAAACAAGGTACGCCTCATTGGAAACCTAGGCCAACCCGCCATTAACAATCAATCAGGGGAAAAACACACATGGTTTGTCCAATAACAAGGTATCTAGACTTTCACATAAGAAAAAACCCTTAATCAATCAATAAAAACATAGAAAATAATAAAAATGGTTATATTCCAAATCAATCAGTGCAACAATTATCTGCATGCGACACTTTTATCATATTTAATCGAAGAAAACACCCCAAAAGGGACAAACTACCTTCCTCGATGTTGTACGATCAGTATGCTTGAATGTCGACCCTTGAATCAGCCATGATCAACATAGATCTACAAAAGGTAATTAATTCCCATCCATGAAAAACTCATAAGAGAGGAAGAATTTCAATGATTGGATATAAGGGATTTGAGAACATATCGGTGTGATTCCAATGCATCTGATGACATCTCAATAGGATATTAGATCGAGAATTGGGAGGGGTGTAGAGTTCGTCATTCATTCTATCAGTGTCCGGTATAAACCACAGCTATAAAAAGGTGTTTCTGATGATGAGACACAACCCCACTATGAATTATCAATTAATAAGAAAAGAAAATGGTATGTTCATTTAATGTACACATCGTGTATTAGAATCAATCAGCTCCCAACATAAGAGGCACAGCTAGGTCATCACATGGCCATGTACTCGGCTGTTACACGGCTAGTACACGACTATTTGTGGAAACCGGGTACATGACATGTACTCCGCAGTGCACGACGTGTAGATAGAAAAAACCCCATTTCTTCTTTTCCTTAAAAAACAACAAAAAAATCAAGAAACATTCCATAAATGAAGATATGGGTTCTTACTAGCTTTCCCAATTAAAGAAATTCATCCACAAATTCCCCTTACAAGGGAGGTGAATAAGAAACTTCAAAACAATACGGACACTGAGATCGTACACCAGAAACCCTCTCCCATGTATCATATTGTACTATAATGTTCTTCCATATAACTCGTACTAGAGGGACATAACAACAATAGATAACAATCATGATATGACCCAAAATCAGAATAGGGTTCTACTGGAAGGATGCATCCCTCTTCAACTCAACATCCATGGGTTGAAAATGATGAGACAGGTCTGAAATGTGACATTTTAGATGAGAAACATGGAAGTCATCGTGAAAAGACCAATACCTATGAGGTAACACTAACTGATAGGATACCATCCCAACTCTCTCCAAAACCTGAAACTGACTAACTTGTCATGGTGAAAACTTCCGCTATCTCCCAATCCTCTTATGTCCCAACCGTGGTGCGACATGTAAGATAACAAGATATCTGACCACGAACTCCAATGGTCATCTCTATTGATTAAAATAATATTTCAGGTGTGACTGTGAAGTAGCCATTCTTTTCTTAATCAACCCCACCTGCTCTATGGTTTAATGGACAAGACAAGGTCCGAGAATAGCTGCCTCTCCTACCTCCTGCTATCATAGTGTTTATCGATATGGAATACTATACAAATCCTCATAATATTCCATTTGAATTATATTGTAAAAACTGCTATTGTATTCAAACTTCATCTAGGTTGTGTGTCTCTCCCAAGAGCCCCCTAAATCATTGATTCATGCTTGAAGCATGTCCTCCAAAACCTGAATCATATGCTCCGACTGGATATCTTTCTTTGGATGGTAATCTTTACTCATAATATCCTATGTTCTAGAAGACATATATAGGATGTTACAAACACGAGAAGTAATATGGTTGTCCCTATATAAAATGATAGAGTGCAGAACCGCATGAAAATGTACAATCCATTAGAGGTACAACATTCCATGCTCAATAACACTGATGGTTTCCTTGATCGACATGAACTATGTATCTATTTTGAACCAGTCATCAAATACCCTAAAAAACATCATTTCCTCGAGGTGACCATCATAAACCTGTCACAAATTCAATCACAACATTATTCCAATTCTATATAGTAATTGGTAACATGTGGAATGACCCTTCTGGTCATTGATGCTAAGCCTTCACCTGCTGACAGGTGGAAAATATCAAAAAAAAACCAGCAACGTCTCTCCTCATGCCTGGCCACCAGTACTGATGATGTAGATCTTGATACATCTTGGTAACACCAGGATAAACTTCAGATATGGAGGCATGTAAATCTCACAATAGATCCCCATGTATGTCTTCTCATACCCTTTCGGGAACCTGAAATCAAAAAAACCACATCCTCTCCTATGGTTCATCTAGGAGTAGGGTCCTCCCCTCACAAACCCTCTTGTAGGACTAGGCCTTTGGAATTTCACTACAAAAAAACTCATACATTAGAGGGGTTTTTTTAGAGGAGTTTATGCACAACCCCCACTAAAATAATTTTCTGTAACATTAGAGGGGGTACTACAAAACCCCTCCAAATTCATATTCTATGAAAATTATAGAGGGATTATGCACAACCGCCTCTAATCATCTAATTTTTATGGGGTTCATAGCCCCATATAAATTTTTATCATTTTCATTTTTAATATTTGGTTTGATTTTAGATCTGGTTCAATCAAATCCACACATAATTTAATAATTAGTTGTATTATATATTTTATTGTATTTTAGAGGATAAATATGTAAAACAATAATTTTTATATTCATATATATAATTTGTTTTATGAAATCAGGGGGTTCACAACCCCCTCAAATTTAAGATTTTATAAGGGTTCATGAAATCGTGATAATCCCTTATATTAGAGGGGGTTTTGAAACCCTTCTTATTTATGAAATTAGAGGGTGTGTTACACCCCCTTTAATTGATGAAATTAGAGGGGTATGTTAACCCCTCTATTTCATGAAATGCGAGGGGGTTTTGAACCACCTTTAATTGATGACATTATAGGGGGTTGGAACCCCTTCTAATTTAAGAAATAATAGGGGGTTTTGAACCCCCTGTAATTGATGACAACAAAGGGGGTTCAAAACCTGCTCTAATTTATGGTATTAGAGGGTTTTGATAACCCCCTCTAACTAATTCTATTTTTTGGGGGTTATGTACCGCTACAATACCCTTTAATTAGATGTGGTTTTAAACTCCATCTATCTTTTTTATTTATTTTATAAAATAAATCTCTTATAAATTTAATTTTTTTATTTATGTGGGTTTTTTAATTATTGTGTATATTTATATTTTACAAAACACATTATATAAATGTATTTAAATACATTATAAAACATATATATATATATACAAGGACATTATAAAAAAATTTAAATAAATACTTATACATATAAAAAAATGTATATATATATATATATCAATATTGATATACAAAATATAAATGTAATTATAAATATATTTATTCAAATTTATAAAATTTATATATGGTTTTATAAATACTATACATTTATATTTTGATTTATATTATAAATCTATTATATTAAATACATTTTTATTATATATTTTTGTATAAATACATTTATATTATATTGTGTATACAAATATATATAATATAGAGGACATTAAATATATATATTTACATATACATATATATTTTAAATAATAATATTATATATATATTATGAATATTTTATTATATATGAATTCATATATATCATAAACATATTTTACATATATTGTATCATAGCATTGTAATTAATGATTAATCTTGTTTATATATATATAATATAATAATAATTATTATTATTATTACACAAACACATGAACATAAATACATTTATATTGTATAATTATGTATAAATACAATTATATTAGATTATGTATACTAATTTACACAATTTAGAAAAAATTTAATATAAATATAAATATAAGTATAAATATATTATTTATATTATTTTATAAATTGTATTATAAATAGTTTTTTATAAATATATATGTATTATATAATTATTATATGTATATTTTATTATAGCAGATTAATTATAAATTAATTAAGTATATATATATATATATCACATAATAATTAATAATATTATTGTTACACACATACATACATAAAAATATATTTATTGAAAACTTATGTGTAAATGAAATTATATTAGATTATGAATACTAATTTACATAATTTAGAAAAATCTAAATCTAAATATAAATATAAATATAAAAATTTTATTTATTTATATTCTATATTATATTATAAATATTTTTTTGTAAAAAAATTATATGTATAATATAATTATTATATTTATATTGTAGTATAACTTATTAATTACAGATTAATTTACTTTATATATTTATATATATACCATTTAATTATATTATCTATTTCTAATTATATGAATACATTTAATTTTGTGTATATATATATTTGTGTTGTTGATATAATATAAATGTATATAATTACATACTTTAATATTTAATATAAATGTATTTAATATAATATTTTTATAACATATATTATAATTAAATTATATCTATAAATACCAAAATATACACCCCCACATAGAAATATAAATATATTTATTTATATTTGTGTAATAATGTATTTATATATATTAAATATACCCTAATATATTTATATATATATTATACAAAAATATATTATAATTATACACAAATAAATATTAAATATAAATATTATACACAATTATATATTAAATTATAGAGAAATAAATTATATATGTACAAATATATTATATATTTTTATATTTCTAAACACAAATATATATATATATATATATATTCAATATAATATAATACTACTAGATATAATTAAATAGAATGTAATGTGTAATATAAATTTAAGCGCTCTCAGCCTAGTGGCTCGGTGGTGTGCGCTATATCGAACCAGTCTGGCGTTCAAAACCCGCAAGATGAACTTTTACACTACTAGCATGACTCCTAGGAGCGGGCATGCGGTTGACGGATGTGGGAGACAAGGGTGGGGGCACGCAGTTGGTGGTCTGGTGGACAAGGGTGGTGCGTGGGGGGTGATGTTCAGCAGGGTGTATCTTTGGGGGTGTCTTGTTGTTTCGGGGTTGTCCTTGAGTGGTGATAAGAGGTGTGTCGTGGCGGGTGGTGTCAACAGGGGTGTCAGAGGTGTGTCGTGGGTGTCAAGGGGTGTTCGGGTGGTGTCTGGGATGTCTGGGTGGTGTTAAGGGGGTGTGTGGGTGGTGTTTAGGTTTTGTACATGTGGGGTCAAGGGAGGTCCTCGTGTGGTTTCATGGGGGTGTCAGGGGTGTACGGGTGGTGTCAAGTGTGGTGTCCGGGTGGTGTCATGTGGGGTGTGTGGGTCGTGTCAACAGGGTTGTCCTGGCGACCCTAATGGTGTCAAGGGGGATGGGGTGGTTGTGTGAAAATCCCCAAATTCTCCTAATGCCATCAATATTAATAGTGGTTCAACCACCCCTAAATACCTATATTAGAGGTAGTTTCTATTATAACCACCTCTGATGTGGTAAATTTTGGGAAACATTAGTGGGGACTTAAACCCCCTCTAATGTAACTGATTCTACATTCCCTTTGAATTTAGCAGCTCATCCTCACAGTTGCATCTACTAACAGTAGTAGGACACATCTGCAGTGTTTCCTTAAAACTACCTGTAATGTCTTTAGAATGAGTTATAAACCCTTATAATGTAAAAAATAACCATTTCTAATGAGGTAATTTTTGAAGTGTTTGATAGCTGCATCATTTTCACTCGATCCAATATAGTATAGGTAATAGCTATAGATGACGAAAATGTCTGCCCCTACTTTTCATGCACCCCTAAATGAATCTCAAAGAACATATCCATATGTTTATACTCACTTTTAGAGCATAGGATAGGGAACACATGTGACAGATGTGGCAGACAAGGTTGGGGCGCGTGAGGGGGGTGGGGGTGGTCTTTGGCAGACAAAGGGTGGCGCACGTGGGGGCTCTAGCAGACAAGGGTGGGGGAGCACGGTTGGTTGTCTGGCAGAAAAGGGTGATGTGTGGTGGGTGGTGTCCGTCCAGGTGTGTCTTAAATGGTTTCGTAGTGTGTAGGGGTTGTCTTTGGGTGGTGTTAAGAGGTGTGTCGTGGAAGGTGGTGTCACCTGGGGTGTCGGAGGTGTTTCGTTTGTTTCAAGGGGGGTGTTCGGGTGGTGTCGGGGGTGTCTAGGTGGTGTTAAGGGGGTTGTCCAGGTGGTGTCAAGGGGGTGTCCCGGTGGGGTCATGAGGGGTGTCTGGTGTGTATGGGTGGTGTCATGTATGGTGTCTGAGTGGTGTCTAGCGGGGTGTGTGGGTGGTGTCAACAGGGGTGGCCTGGTGCCCCTAGTTGTGCCAAGGTGTTAGGGGTGGTTGTGTGAGAACTGCCCATAATTCCCCTAATGTAATCACCATTAGGGGAGGTTGAAACCACTCCTCAATCCCTATATTAGAGTTAGCCTCTGTTATAACTACATCTAATGTGGTTAATTTCAGGCTACATTAGAGAGGGTTTAATCCCACTCTAATGTAACTGACTCTAAATTACCTATGAATTTAGCAGCTCTTCCTCACAGCCGCCTCTACTATTAGTAGGTAGGAACATTAGCATTTGTTTCTCACAAACACCACTAATGTATTTAGATGGGGTTATAACCGCTTCTAATATAAATAATTACCCCTTCTAAAGTGGTCATTTTTTGGTAATTTTTTATTGCCGCCTAATTTGAACTCTATCCAGTAGAGTATTAGTAACATCTATAGAAGAACAAGATTTATGCCCCTATTTTTCATGCACCCCCAAATGAATCTCAATGAATAGATCCATAAGATTCCACTCACTGTTGGCCTCTTGATCTATCTATATTTGAGTTGTTTTTCTCAATGCATCATCCACTGCGTTGCCTTTCCTAGGCATGTAGGCAAGCTCAAAGTCAAAAGTCTAAAGGTACTCAACCCACCTTCACTATATCAAATTCAGATTACGTTTATTAATGATATATTTGAGGATTTTTTGTTTATTGTATACCCAAAAATATTCTACCAAAAGATAATATATTCAAAAGGCAAAAGCATTCAAAACTAAAACTAACTCAAGATTGTAGGTCATGTAATTCCTATTATGAGGACTCAATAATCGAGACACATACATGACGACTCCTTCCCCCTTTATAAGCACTAATCCTAGCGTAATACCAAATGGTCCATAGTAAATTATGTAACTCTTTCTCAGTTTTGGATAATTTATTATCAATGATGAAGTGAATCTGCCTTTCAAATCTTGAAAGGAATAATAACAAGAACTTATCCTCTAGTACTTTTCATCCTTCATAATCAAGATAGTTAGTGGTTCCGATATGGGTGAAAATACATAAAAAAAAATAAACAATAGTTTCTAGACTGCGTCAGAAAACTCCATATCTAAAAGATGTTTTCCAGATGTTCCTAGAAAAAAAAACTTCTCTCACATTATCTAGGTCTACTGATAGACCTTTTTCTGATATGACATGACCTATGAAGTGAATCTGGCACACCAAAATGAGTCATTTTGTGAACTTATCATGTAACTAATCATCCTCAGTGTACTCAATAGGATATCAAGATGGGTGTCCTAGTCTTGTCGACTGTGAGAGTACACCAACATATAGTAAATGAAGACTACCCCAAACAAATCCAAGTAAGGATGGAACACTCGGTTCATCAGTTCCATGAAAACCACCATCATGTTTCTAAGACCGAACAACATAACAAAACACTTTTATAGACCATACATTTCTCATACGGCTATAAGAGGTATATCTGATGGTCTAACGCGCAATTGATGATAAACGGATCACAAGTAAACATGCGAGAACACTCTGGCTCCCTGAACCTGATCAAAGAGATCATCTATCCTTAGAATGGAATTTAAATTATTGACTATTAATTTTCTCATAATCCAATAATCTAAAAAATGAGTGCGTGTACAATCTGCCTTTTTTGAAAAAAGTACATGCAAACCCTAAGGAGAATTACTGGGTCAGATGAAAACCTTCACCTGAAACTCCTGTAACTTCTTCTTTAGCTCCTGTATCTATTGTGTAGCCATCATATAACGACAAATGGGCCTTGGTTATGCTCTTAAAACTAGTTCAATTGACAAATATACCTATCTTTCTGAAGGTAAACCAAACAATTTCTCTAAAAATACATCTCTGAAATATTACAACACTTGAGTAATTTCCATATGTGAAGTCCCCAGGTCATCCTGATATAGACCATTAATCTGGGATGTAATTCCTCCTAAAGAATGACTCCCGATTCCATAGGTTCTTGTCTGGATATCCCATTCAGTCTTATATTGAAAAAACCACCCTCTGGTGAAGTGAAAATCACCCTACAGCGATAGTAGTCAAGAATGATCTGAAAGGATACCAACCTATCCATTCTGAGAATTACATTGAAAGAAGTAATCTCTATGAGATAGGGGTCCAATAAAAAGTGCCACCCACTCAACTCAAGAGAGAAATCATTAAACTAATTTACACTAGACGTCCTAAAAAAAATGGAGTTTCTAACATCATAACAACATCATAAGTAAGGATGCAGAGCCCAAGGATCTCCACAACAATAACTGATATGGAACTATGAAAAACCCAGGTATCAAAAAAGAAGTAGATAAAATTGAGGATAATAGAATAGTACCTCTAACAGTATAGGGTTTAGGATCCACATCCTACTAGGTCTCTTCCATCGCAAAATTCTGACCTATACTGCATCCCTGCAACCCTTCCTGGGTAACCTAAGCTGATCCTCTGTATTGTCACAGAAGAACTACCATTTGGCTTCCACATCCATGACCACCTCCTCTACCTAAACGTCTTTAAGAACTCCAATTCCCTTATAGATGAAAAAATAGTGGCCCCTCTCTTAAACCTGCAGTCATAATGGATCCCCTCTCACAAGCTGTTGGAGAAAAAAACAACTAAAAACTCTGAAGATGACCCCTCTTGTAGAAATATCGGCACCAAATGGGTGTCTGGGTCACCGAGGTCTTGTGTTCCCAATATACCTTAACTGGTAGCACCACAACCAGCTACCTAATGATACATCCCTTCTACTATAATCACCACACGGAGGCTCCCTGGGATGGTTCCTACTGTTAAACAAATGAGTTGTATGACTAGATGTTGAACCAACCTAAATCGTAGCTCCCAACTCCCTTAGATTGTTCTTGTTACTCAAATAATTATTTAATATATTATTATCCTCTGTTAACTTGAAACCATTCACCTATGATCAGATGTTGTACATGAGACCATCCTCAAAATTCCTAGATTGTGATAACTCATCACCTTCCAAAGCTGGTGAGAATCGCTGAAGCTCTATAACAGAAGAAGAGTAATCCATCACAAAAAGTGAACCCTATTTCAAATTCAAAAACTCTTGGTCTTGATCCCCCATCAATGTCTTAAGATAGAAGTAATCATAGAAGACTCTATGAAACTCTTTCCAAGCCATATCACGATGCCTTCCCACCAGTGATACAACATCACACTATAACATTCCTGAATCATATTATATGTACTTCACGAGATTTAACCTCCACTGAAGATCTGTTTCCATAGGCTCAAAGATAGAATGAATGGCCTCAAATTGTGACCATGCAGCATGTGTTCCTCCATCCCTTGAGAAAGTGGGTGGTTCCTACTGCTAAAACTCCCTCCTCAACTCTACCATATTCAGGGTAGGTTTTGGTGCTCCCTAAAAAGTGTGAATCATCCTTATAAATCCATCACAAAATAATGCATTATCACCTGCGTCTGGTATAACATTTGGTTCCATGATAGGAATGACTGGAGGATCTATTGGTAGTCCCTGATCTAACATCTCCAGTGTCTGATCATCGCCATGTACATAGTGTACAATCCGAGGACATCATGGTTGAATGACTTAGCAAGGTCAACTGTACACCTCAAATAATTATTTTTATGGATATAATCATTATAGTGAAAGTACGAATCATGTAAGGAAATCATTCATGTTTACCAAAAGAGGGTAACATTGTTTGTAGAATCACTAAAGGGTGTGTTCCCTTAATCCTTATCGTGGGAGTTTACCACAGCCAATCTGGTAAAGTAAAACCCCATACACATAGAATATTATTCATGAGACACAAGGTGTACTTGAATATTACCTCATACACAAGTACTCCTATATGTCTAGGACTACATAGTTCTTCCAATGTAACACTAGAAAACATGTTCCCCTAGTCATGGTGTGAACCACGTACTCTCAATCCACCCATTTCATTAATAAAACAAATGGATTCATGGTTGATTAATACACAATGTGTAGAACCTAAAAATGGTGTGTACAAACCATGTTTCATCTCCCCGTGTATTTTGTCACACGACCAGAAAGATCGATGAATATAGCACGACGTCTACTCCCAGTACACTATGTGTTGCACCAAAAGTTAAATAACCCCATGTCTATGCTCACAATTTCAATCACATGGTCACCAACTACATGACATGTAAATATTGTACATAGTATGTAATTAAGAAATCATAGTTATTCTAGAATAGAAGAACCCATGTAGTATGTTTATAACATCACACACCGTGTTGTCTGGGTTTATAGATAGCAAGCCTCTAAAACATATCTGGAACCCTAAAAAAATAAAATTTTGGCCATGGAAATCCATGATATGATATATGAGAGCCCATAATCCCTTCAAATAAATGTATTGAATCCTTATTCAGATTACAAATTAATAGAAGTCAATTAATGTTCAAACATGATCCAAAAAATTCTGATTCAAGAGGGACCATAACACCTCATGGTCCAATGCTTGGAATCCATCCAAATGAATCATTATATAATGAAAAAACCTATCAATATATTACGTCTTTATATCAAAGAATGTATCAAGAAAACATGAATATCTATCACAACATCTATCATAACAACATGCAATCAGTAATGCACACTTAATCGCATGGCAAGAATGAATAACATGTGATCTCTAGAAAGACCCTATATGATGAATGAGATTTAATAAACTCATATAATTGGGTTTCAATAGAAATATAACCAAAATGATATCAATCATAACGGTAGAAAACTAGTTAATCACTAAACGGTAAAATCAAATCAACAGTAAACATTAAAAACCCAATTTTTTGGCAACATTCGAGGTAACATAGATTTTCCCTATACAAGAGTTAGAAATTCCTAGGCACATCTAATTACCAACTACCAATTCCTTATGTACTAGTTTGTAGGCTCCAAATAGTAAGGCAACGAATAAATGAATAACACCTATGATACCACATTGCAATGTCCTGGATCTAGGTGCCTCCCCAAGGTGCTTCGTACCCGGTGTTGGAGTTGGTGGCCTAGAACAAAATACTTTGTACTTTATTCATTAATAAAAGCCTTATCACATCTTGATTGTTCTTCTGTGTGACAATGTATGTGATAATATCCTAAGGACATATGTTGCATTAATGGTTCATAGAAGATCCCTGCTAGGATGAGAACCCGGAAGTGCCATAACACTGTTCTTGAATAAATGTTCTATGGCCGAATGAAATTATTTGAGGGACACAAATAATACAGGTCAATATGGGTGAGGACTCATAAAAATTTGAGGCACATTTTCAGGGTGTTCCCCCTTGGTAATATCTAGGATGATATTATGATAATGAGACCCACCAGTAGGAAATCCACATTTCATAGTGTCATTGGATGTTCCTATCTTCGTATGTGTGTATTGGTCCTTAGACTTTAAGATTATTATTAATGGGTATTACAACTCACGCATTTAGATGTATTGATGAAAAATGTGATGACACACTGTTCAAAGCGAGGTAGGATATGTTGGGTGCATCATAAGTAATACTCCATTAATAGATAATGCGAGAAAGGATTTGTCCCTTCTGTTCTATAACAGAAGTAGATATCTCAGGCCCATTAATGGAATTGATATAGCATAAATATATCCATGGCCATGGTAAGGTATGGGAAAGTTCAATTCTGGGAAGTCAATGAATGTATAATACATCACATGGGTTGATGGCACTAGCATGAAACCCTCTTGATTAGAGATATCGAGAAAGAGGGATAATATTTCATGGTAAGCCTTCATAGGAGGTTACATATCATAGCAGCGTTACCTTAATTCTATATGGGTTCCTTGGAATGTTGATTGATGCTAAATTGGACTTTAGGCAGGCTCTGCCTAATGCCACTCAGAAAGAGTCCTAGAGGGTCACACACTAGGTGTGTCTATGTATCTCAGTTAAATATTAATTTAACAAGTTAAATAAATATTATTCCCGACTATGGTTTAATAATTATTTAAGGATGCCTGGTCGCATTGATTTCGACACTAGTTATTCGAGAGAATATATTATGGGAGAAATAATATATTTATTAGAGAGTAATGCAGTTACATTTATTTAAGAAATAAATAGCCATTACTCTAGGTCTAATAAATGTTGTGGAGAAAAATAAAAAATAAAAGTACACACCATGTATATTAAATATACACACCATGTAGTTTTATGGAAAACAAGTACATGCCGTGTATTAATTATTGCACGCCGTGTAGTTTTCCTGCCAGGATTTTGATGATATAATATTGTTTTATTAAATGATATTAATTATAATCAGTGTGGGCACATGTCAAGTAATTAATAATTCGACATGGGTTTTCAATAGGAGCTAATGAAATAAATAAAATGCGTAACATGTTTATTTATTGTCATAACTCAATTAACCTCAAAACTGTTTATAAATATCCTCACAACCCCAAAACTTTTCCTGAGCCATTGTAGTGCACAACAGATTTGGAAATACTCTCAAGCCAAGAGATAATTCCCTTTCCACCAAGAATGCCTTCCAGTCAGGAGAGTGAGATCCTCCACCGGATCAAGGTGGTCGAAGGCGGACATCGCAAGTGAAGGTTCTTCCGCGCTAGAACCCTAATATCCCTTTGGCGACGCTCCAGAGATACGTCGAGCACGTGTGGATCACCGCTATAGTAATCCTATACATGGATTCTATGATGTAACAATGGATCACAGGATCATGACCAGAGACATCAATGAATAAAGAATTACACTTAGGTAATTGTTGTCAATTAATTAAAATAATTATAACCAAAATATGATGATCCTATCTCAATGGTTCAGAGACTCTTATTTTATTTTTCGTTCTTCATTCCATTTCGAAGATCCATTGTTTTATATCATGATGAATCTCAGATTGAACGTTGTTTACCGCTAAAATTAAAGTTGGAAAAACCCACCAACGTGCTTCCATTGCACCTGGAACCTACAAGTGGTATCAAAGCAGTTATATCGTTGATTATAATTATTTATTTTTTGTTGGTGATTTACGCATTTAATAATTTATTTATTTGAATTCATGTTTAATCATTCTGGAAATCTGAATCTCGAGATCTATTCCTCATCCATCGTTTCTCATTCACCTAACAAAAATGAATTTTTCTTTTAATTTTGATTATAATAAAATAGAGGAACTCATCCGGAGGAGCCAAATGTTTCTAGTAATACAACACCAGAATAAACGACGTGCATTCAGAAGTACACGATGTGTAGTCTAGGTTCAATGCATTGAATGATCCGCCAAATCAGGCCGTGTATTGGATTCTTTCTCAGAATTTAAGACACCATGTATTGACTAGAAATAGTTGGCACAAGGTTTCCGTATTACATGCCGTGTGGTCCAATGAAAATGTCGTGTGGCCCCTTCGGGTTAAGGTAGGGTCGTGTATCCCGTACATGACCTGCCCTGCTAGAAACCGTGCAACGCGGAAACTACATGGCGTGTGTCCCACAGAACATGCCATGTACTCCGAAAATTTCTGATCTACATTAACATGCCCTGCCCCCGGGCGTGTACTTCGGATGGACGGTGAAGAAAAGTACACGTCGTGTAGTTGGAACTACATGCCGTGTACTCACCCAAATTACACAGATTTATTAAAATTTATTATTATATTATACAAACCCTTGAGACGTGTACGATAATGTAGTCGTAAAGCTGAGGCACAACACGTGATAGGTGTTTTATATATATGTGTTTAATTTAACATTTGTGTAATGAAAGTGAATTCACCGGGTTGCCTCCAAGGTACAAGATACGTTCAAGGAAAACTTCAATGAATTTATTTGATTAAATTATGATGGATGAGAATCTCAAGGAATTTCATAATAGGGTTCATGATAAAAATATTGATTAATTAAAGATAATTAATTAATTCGAGCGTGATTTATCTTACATAAGAACGATTAATGAATTGAATTCTAGTTTTATTTATGTGTAAATATCTTCGCATGTATGGATGATCATCAACTAGACTGAGTCCTTTGTATGTGAATGGTTTCTTTTTATTTATTTATTTAAATTAAATTTGTTGGCCTGCCAACCATCTCCTCATTAATATGTAGGGTTTGCGCGCCCATGGATTATTTTATGTAAAAACCTCTTTTACCCCTCACCTGTGTGTGATATAAATGCATATGTAATGGATGGAGATCCTAAGATAGTGGAGGTGGCTCAAGTCAGCAGCCAAGGTGAAACCAATCAAAGGACATACAAAAGTGGACAGGTGGAAAGCTGTAAACACGAACCCAAATGGTTCAAGGTGTTTCTCTCCTAGGTCTTGTGTTAGTTTATCAACCACTTGATAAACTAAACAATAGAAAATGCTCATGATCATATCATTTATTTTATTTCTTTCAGTTTCATGTTTTATTTAATGTGGTTGTGTTGTCACGATCACACAATTAATGTAGTAAACGAACACGCAAGATGGAACTAAAATAAAACCGGCTTATACGTAAATATTATCTTAGACATGGTTAATCACTTATGTATATCCCACTTAATATTATAATTCATGGAATCAAATATAATAAAATGGACGTTTACTTATAAGGATAAAAATCCCTTAAAAAATATTAAGTCGGTATAGCCTTCCATAATCTTGGTTAGAATTGAACCATAGTTCCAAGTTCTTGACCAACCCTAGTTGGGGTGATTTCAACTATCAGGGAATTCTAATTCAAGGTTTTGTGTGTGACTTTACTTGGTTATCATGAAGGGATGAATTGGTGTGACCAAGAGGAAAAGGTTGAGGAAATCAAAAATAAAAGGATTTCAAGATTGGGGAGTCCACTCAGTAGATCAAGGATCTGTGAGTTAATGCAGTTAGCATTTTTAATTCCTACCTAAAACCCATCAAGTTGCTTGACCAACCCTAGTTGGGTTAATTGGAAGGTAAATATGGATCCTTTCCACTAGAATATTCAGTTAACAGAATATTCTGAATTCAATGGTGAGGGATATTGTATTTCGATAAAATATTGGGAGACTAATAAGTATTAATTTATTTATTTGTCTTAGTTTTGTAATAGAGTACTAAACCTTTTCTCATCTTAATTTGTTGAAATGACCAGAAAATGACTTCAAACATATCTTTGTGAACCATACTCGAGAAGGAAAACCTTCTCACCGACATAAATTTCCAAGAGTGGAAGAGGCGTTTACTCGTCATCCTTCACCACAAAAGGAAATTGTATGTGTTGTAAGAGAATATTCCAGTTGTGCCTGAGAAAGAGGCCAGAGATAAGGAATTATCTCTCTATATAAAACACATGGATGATGCCACAGATGTTCAGTGATTCATGCTATCATCCATGTCCAATGATCTCTTGAAGTAACAAGAAAACATGGACGTGTATAGCAAGATCTCTCAACTTAAGGATCTCTACAAAGAGAAGTCGAGTCATGAGAGTTGTGAGATCTATAATGCTTGGTTTAAAACTAATCTCAGAGATTCTACACCAGCTGGGCCTCACTTAGTCAAGCTTATTGGATACATTAAATGCCTAGACATCTTATGGATTAAATTCCCGGACGAGTTTCATACAGATATCATCATATCATCTCTTACCAAGACTTTATCTAGCATCATTTTAAATTATAACATGAGTGGAAATGAGAAGAGTCTATCACAAATTCTAACCTTGATTATCCAGGAAGACAAGGACATGGGGCATGACAAACCCGCAAAGGGGCCAATGGCTTATAAACGTTCAAAAGCCCCCAAGCACCATCCCTCCAAGAAAAGGAAGGACAAGGCAAAGGGGCCAAAGGCTTATAAATGGTCTGAAGCCCCAAGAACCATCCCTCCAAGAAGGGGAAGATCTAGAGGCAGGGTAGGAACAGGATGTGGTGTGTTTATCATGTGTCAAGAAAGGCCACTAGAAGATGAGCTGCACCTAGAAGCATGGGGATGCTAAAGTTGAATTCGTTATTGAGTGTAGTCTTTCCATTTCTACACATTGGGTATTAGATACAGCTTGTGGGGATCACATATGTATTCGAATGCAGGAACCTTGTAGATTTAGAAATATTTCTAGAGGAGACATGGATCTTTGAGCTGCTAATGGCACAAGGCTGGCTGCGTTGGAAATTGGCGAGTACTACCTCTCATTGCCGACTGTCATGATTTTGGATCTACATAACTGTTATTATGTTCCTCGTGTTACTAAGAACATAGTTTATGTATATTATTTGTATATGGATGGGTTTATTTTCATGTTCGGAAATAAGGGTTTTCTCTTTTATAAGAACAACATATGTTATGGTACGGCACATTCAAATAATGGTTTGTATTTATTAAATTACGAAAACCAAGTGTTGTTAATCGATAATAAAACAAAATCACCTGACTCATACATCACCCAGTTGTGGCATCACCGTCTCAATCATGTAAACAAGAAGCTCTTGACAAAGCTCATCCAAGATGGCTATTTAGACTCTACTGAGTTAAAACCATTGGAAAGATGTCACACTTCTTTACAAGTTAAAATGACCAATCTTCCTTTCGGGGATATGGTGAAAGGGCCATAAGGCTTCTAGGATTGTTACACCCAAATGCATGTAGACCATTTCCAGTAGAAGATAGAGCTAGATATTCATACATCATTACTTTTACAAATGATTTGACTAGATACTAAGTTTTCTACTTGATGAGGTATAAGTCAGAAGCCTTAGATAGATTTAAGGAATTCAAGAATGAAGTAGAGAATCAGCTTGGTAAGAAGATAAAGAAACTTCGATCGGATCGAGGTGTTGAATATCTGAACCAAGAGTTCATCGATCTTCTATGAGAGTTTCGGATTCTATCTCGACTCACTCTTACTTATACACCACATTGGAATGGTGTTAGTGAATGGAGTAACCGAACCTTGTTGGACATGGTGAGGCCGAAGATGAGTGATGCGGATATTCTACTATCCTTTTGGGGATATGCATTACAAACTACATCATATAGATTAAAATGAGTACCAAATAAGGGGGAAAATGAAATTCCCTCCGAGTTATGGAATGGAAAGAAACCCATTTTGTCTCATACACGTGAATGGGGATGAGAGGCATTTGTTAAGGCCTTCTCAGGAAACAAACTAGCACCCCGGTGCACGAATTGTATCTTTATAGTATATCACAAGGAAAAAAAAGGATATTACCTATATAACCCTCAGGAGAAGAAAGTGACTGTTTCTAGACAATCCGTCTGTGTTGAGAGGGATCACATTTTCAAAAAGTATAGTGGGGGAAAGATTGACATCGACGAAGTTGATTCTCAAGATACACAAGAGTTGGTACAGGAACATGTTCCATAGTTCCCCATGGAGGAGGTTCTGGAAGCACAAGTACTGCGTAGGAACTCAAGTGAGGTAAGGGAAAATATAGATTTGGTTTCCTAGTCATCGAGGATGGTGAATCATTATTGTGGGACAATGATGAGCTTGTCTCCTAAAAGTAAGCAGTAGAAAGCTCAGAAGATGCAAGATGGCTAGAAGCTATGAATTAAGAGATGGATTCCATGTATCAGAACCATGTTTGGGTTCTGGTCAATGAGCCAGTTGATGTAAATCCTGTTGGATGAAAATGGGTATTCAAGAAAAATATGGACATGGAAGGTAATGTTAGCACCTATAATTCAAGGACAATGGCTAAAGGATTCAGACAGCGTCAAGGAATTGACTATGATGAAACCTTCTTGCAAGTTTCCATGTTTAAATCCATATGAATCATACCTATCATAGCAGCTTACCATGACTATGAGATTTGGCAGATAGATGTCAAAATATCATTCCTTAATGGGAAAATTAATGAAGAGCTCAATATGACACAACCGGAAGGGTTTGTGACACCAGGTGAAGCCAAACAGGTTTACAAGTTTGAGAAATCCATTTATGGATTGAAGCAAGCATCCGGGTCATGGAACATTTGATTTGATGAATCCATAAAGGAATTTGGTTTCATTAAGAACTAATGTGAGCCATGTGTTTATAAGCGGTTTAATAGGAATGTGATCGTTATCCTAGTAGTACATGTTGATGACATATTACTTATTGGAAACGATGTACCAGTCTTACAGTTAGTTAAGGATTGGTTGAACAAGTGTTTCTCCATGAAGGACATAGGAGAAGAAACCTATATTCTAGGGATCAAGATCATTCATGATAGATCCAAGAGGCTGCTTGGATTAAGTCAGGGTACATACATTGACAAGATACTAAAGAGATTTAGTATGGAACAATCCAGGAGGGGATTGGTTCCAGTGTCACATGGTCGATAACATTCTATGAAAATGTTTCTTCAGACACAACAAAAGAACGATATAATGAGTAAGATCCCATACTCTTTGGCTATATGATCCATCTCGTATGCCATGTTATGTACCAATTTTAATGTTGCCTATGCACTGAGCATGGTAGGTAGATATCAACCAGACCCAAGAGAACAACATTGGACTACTATAAAGACTATCCTTAATTATCTGAGAAGAACTAAGTATATGTTCCTGGTGAATAGAAGAGATGAGGATATTTTCATCATAGGGGTTGCTGATGCTAGTTTTCAGATATATCAGAACAATCTAAAGTCATAATCTGAATATGTTTTCTGTCTCAATGGAGGAGCTGTGAGCTGGAAGAGTTCTAAGAAGCCAGTTGTCGCTGATTCTACAGTGGTGTCTGAATATATAAGGGCTTCTAATGCAGCCAAGGAAGCCATCTGGAATTGGAACTTATTCAAGGATCTTGATGTGGTGCCTAGCAGTAAAGATCCCATTACATTGTATTGTGATAATACTGGAGCGGTGGCTCTTGCAAAAGAACCAATGTCACATCAATGGAAAAAACACATACTCCGGGAGTATCACCTCTTGAGGGATTTATATCAGAGGGGTGAAGTTCTTGTGAGCAGAGTGTCCATGGAAGAGAACATGGAGGACCCCATGACTAAAGGCATATCTCATCAGAAGCATGAATATCATGTGAGAGCTAGCGATTTAATGGTTGTTAGCAGTTGGCTGTAGTCCAAGTGGGTGTCTGTTGGAGTTGGTGGCCTAGAAGAAACTACATTGTACTTTATTAATTAATAAATACCTTTTCACATCTTGATTGTTATTCTGTGTGACAATCTATGTGATAATGTCCTAGGGATAGCTATGTTATTAAAGGGTCATAGAAGATCCCTGCTATGATTAGAACCCGGAAGTTCCATAACATTGTTCTTGGATAAATGTTATATGTCTGGATGATATTATTTGAGGGACACAAATAATATAGTTCATTAGGGGTATAGACTAATAAAAATTTGAGGCACCTTCTTAGGGTGTGCGCCCTTGGTAATATTCAGGAGGATATTATGATAACGAGACCCGCCAGTATGAAATCCACATTTCATAGTGTCATTGGATGTTCCTATCTTCGGACATGTGTATTGGTCGTTAGAAATTAAGATTATTATTAATGTGTATTACAACTCGCACACTTAGATTTTTTGATGAAAACTGCAATGACACACTGTTCATAGCGAGGTAGGATATGTTGGGTGCGTCATGAGTAATACTAAATTAATAGATAATGAGAGAAAGTATTTGTCCCTTCTGTTCCATAACAGAAGTAAATATCTTAGTCCCGTTGATGGAATTGATATAGCCTAAATAAATCCATGGCCATGGTAAGGTATGGGTGAGTTCAATTACTGTAAATCAAAGATAGAATAATCGAGCACATGGGTTGATGGAACTAGTATGCAACCTGCATGATTAGAGATATCGAGAAAAAGGTATTATACTACAAGGTAAGCATTCGTAGGAGGTGACTCATCGTTGCAGTTTTAACTTCTTTCTCTATGGGTTCTTTGGCGTGTTTCTAGATGCTAACCTTGGACTTTAGGCAGGATCCGCTTAATGCCACTAAGAAAGAGGCCTAGAGGGTCACACACTAACTGTGTCCATGTATCTCAGCTAAATATTAATTCAACAAGTTAAATAAATATTATTCCCGACTGTGGTTTAATAATTATTTAAGGATTCCGGATCACATTTATTTCGACACTAGTTATTCGAGAGAATATATTGTGGGAGAAATAATATATTTATTAGCGAGTAATACAGATACGTTTATATAAGAAATAAATATCCATTAATCAATGTCTAATAAATGTGGTGGAGAAAAATGGAAAATAAAATTACACGCCGTGTATATTAAATATACACGCCGTGTAGTTTTTGGAAAACAAGTACACACCGTATATTAATTATTACACGCCGTGTAGTTTTCTAGTCGAGATTTTGAGGATATAATATTGTTTTATTAAATGATATTAATTATAATCAGTGTGGGCACATGTTAAGGAATTAATAATTCGACATGGTGTTTCAATAAGAGTTAATGAAATAAATAAAACGTGTAACGTGTTTATTTATTGTCATAACTCTATTAACATCAAACCTGATTATAAATATCATCACAACCCCAACACTTTTCCTAAGCTATTGTTGTGAAAAACAGATTTATAAATACTCTCAAGCCATGAGAGAATTCCCTTTCCACCAAGAATGCCCTCTAGTCACAAAAGCGAGATCCTCCACCGGATCAAGGCGGTCGAAGGCAGACATCGCAAGCGAAGGTTTTTCCGCGCTAGCACCTAGAGATCCATTTGGCGATGCTTCAGAAATACATGGAGCATGTGTGGATCACCTCTAGAGGAATCCATTACTTGGATTCTACGACGCAACAACGGATCACAAGATCGTGACCGGAGACATCAACGAAGAAAGAATTCCACCGAGATAATTCTTGTGAATTTATTAAATTAATTATAACCAACATATGATGATCCTATCTGAATGGTTCTGAGACTCTTCTTTTCTTTTTTGTTCTTCGTTCCATTCTGAAGATCCGGTGTTTTATATCGTGACGGATCTCCGATTGAACATTTTTTAACGCTAAAATTAAAGTTGGGCAAACCCGCCAACAAACTTCTGCTGCACCCGGAACCTACACCCGATTGGTCAAATAACTACAAGAGAATTTCCACAAACACTAGAGTCAACCCACATGTTTTGAGGGCCCAGGTTTGATAATGGAGAATCTATGACTTCATTGGAATAGTATACATACCAGAATAACAAATAGTAAACAATAGAGGAAGCAGTTATACCAAAAAATTAGTAAACAATGGAATACTAAATGTAAATACAAGATAGGACAAAGTATAAATATACATATATATATATATGGAACATAGAATATTTATCTAATAAATAATTCAATAAAGTGACAGTGATAAAAACTAATAAAAAGTCCAAGGTACAATGGAAACAAGTAAACTCAAGCAGCATCACGAGCCTCAACTTGGTCCCATGCTCTCCGGCTCCAATAGTTTTCAAGTACCTAATAATGAAAAACACATTCCCTTATCTATACCTGAAACCATATAATATATTTGTGTTCAAAACATGACCCAAAATGGGAATGAGACGAATCCCATTAAGAAACCACAAAATATATTTGCCTAAATTTCAATGAATATATATAGCATTCAATATGAAGAGAAGAATAAATAAACTAGGAGGTACTCCCAAGTAAACTATCCTAGTGTGTTAAATTACATTCATTTATAGTTACTATTAATATTTTAAATATTTTAATCCTAGGATGTAGCCTACGCTCTATATCCCCCTGTATGATAGTAACAAAATAGATTGTTCAGATGAAAAAATAAACAATCATGTAAGACCATATTCAGTCTTGTTCTTTGGATTAGAAGACTCGTTATAATCATTTGATCATTCATAAAAAACCCTATAAGAATATCTCACACTCGAACCTCCTTGGTTTAACATAGCACTAATTTAATAAGTAATGACGCTTTGGGATGTTCTCAGGGATAAACCCATTTGGTCTAACATAGTAATAATCAATTACAAATGACCACCTGGGATGATCTCGTAGTCAATACCCCTTGGTCAAAATAGAATCAATAAATTAAAATCAACCTATTGGGTAGCTCTCACTGTAAATCCCCTTGGGTAAACATAGCTTATTTTAGTTGTAAATGACCTCCTCAGTATCCCTCATAGTCAATACCACTAGGACAAAATCTACACCAAGGATCTAAAGGTACTATGTAAATAATATGGAAAACCCCACAATTTTCATGGTTTAAGGCCCTCATGGTTCATTGGAAAAATAGAACGCATAACATATCAAAGTTTCAAATGTAATATATAACTACTACATGGATAACATTCACAAGCATATCACATACATTTCATATAATCAATAAAAATACATACGATGTAATTCATGGCATGGAAAATAGGGTAAACCTTATAGGAAACCTTGTCCGAATATCCAAAAATAGTCAATCAAGTGAAACATCCTCATGGGGTGTCCCATAGTAAGTTATCTATACTTTTTCATGAAATGAACACTTATTCAATCAATCAAACCATAGTACGTAACAAACACTGTTAAATTCCAAATCATGATGTATCCCAAATCAAGGAAATGTAGAACTTTTAGCCTATATAATCCAAGACAACACAATAAAAGGCACAAACCACCTACCTTAATGATGTACTATCTATATACTTGAACATCAAAACCTTGAATTAGTCTGGATCAGCATATATCAATAAAATATAAAAACAAAACTCCCAACCAGTAATAACTCATAAAAGAGGAATAATCATGATGATATGATCTAGGGGATTCTATAATTCTCTAATGGGATTACAATTCACTTGATGACGTCTCAATCGTAATTCAGACAGAGAATTGAGAGTAGTTCGGAGTTCTTAGATTGTTCATTCACTGTCATGTACGAACCACTTCTAAATGAAGGAGTTTTTAAAGATGAGACGTGAACCTGGTCATATTTATCACATAAAAATAATCATACACAAAGTGTTCAATTAATGGACATGATGTGTATTAGTGCCATTTGGATCCCGACTTAAGTGGGAGGGCCAACTCATGACATGACCATGTACTCGGCCGTTACACGGCCAGTAAACAGTTTTCTACAGAAACCGAGTACCCGACGTCTACTTAATAGAACATGGAGTGTACATAAAAAGGCTCATTTTTATTCCTTTTCCTAAAAAACACCTAAAAATAAAGATCCATACGTGAAATGAATATCTGGGTTCTAACAAACATCACCCCAAGAATTAATTCAACCCGTAATTACCCTTCCATGGGTGGTGAAAAATAAACCTCAAAAAAACACGGACACTATGATTGTACATCGGCCTCATTCTCCCAATTATTATCTTGTACTCACTAGTGATTATATTACACACATATAATTGGAAAATACAGGCCCAAGTGAACAATCATCCGGCAATCCACAATTCTAATAGGGTTCTCCTCGAAGGATGAACCCCACTCTCACTCAACCTCCTCGAGTTGAAAAACATGATATGGGTCATAAAAGTAATGTCACAGGTAAGAAATAAGGAAGTCATTATTAATATACCGAAACCACTAGGGTATCTTTAACCGATAGGCAACCGGACTGACTCTCTCCAAAAAATGAAATGACATGATGTATCGTTGTGGTAGCTTCTCTTATCTCCTAATCCTTATATGTCCCTACCATGGTGTGACACATAAGAAAACCTGATCTCCGACCTCTAACTCCATAGGTCATCTATATTGATCAACATAATATTTTTGGCTAATCATTATAGTATGCATCCTCTTCTAAATCATATGCACTTGTTTCGTACCCTCCTGAACCATATGGGGTCCCTTAATAGTTGCCTCTACTACCTCCAGCCAACATAGGGGTGATCTGCATGGCCTACCCTCTAAATCATCATAAGGTGTCAACTGAATTTTTGAATGAAAATTGTTACTATTGGTATACTCTACTAGGGGTATGTTCCTCTCCATAGATCCCCCAAATACCAAGATGCATGCTCGATGCATTTCTTCCAAAACATGAATCGTATGATCATACTGGTCATCATTCTATGGACGGTTACCTGTACTCAGAAGTAACTATGTACCTAAATCACTGTGTAGTCTCTGCCAAACACGAAAAAGAAAATTGGGCATCCCTAGATAAAAGGATAGTGTGTAGAACCAAATTCAACGTACAATATCTTGAATGTGATACATTCCAAGATCATCATGACTGATGGTTAACTTGATCGGAAGTAAATGTGGAACTTTCCTGATTAGATCAACAACAACAAATGCCACATCATTTCCTAGAGGTGACCATGGTAATCCTATCATGAAATCCATCATGACATCATTCCACATCCACTCAAGAATCAGTAACTTTTATAAAAACCCTCTCGGTATCTGATACTCTGCCTTCACCTAATGAGAGGTGGAATATCTCATAAGCAAACCAGCAATATCCCTCTTCATTCCTATCAACCAATAATGATGATGTAGATCTCAATACATCTTGATGTAACTAAAATGAACTGCCTATATGGATGCATGAAAATCTTGAAATAACTCCTTGCGTATGTCTACTGACACACTTACGTGCACATGAAAATGAAAAACCTCATCCTCACCAAGGATATATCCAAGTGTAGGGTCCTTACTTGACACACCCTCCCACATGACTATGCATTTAGAATCTGATAGCTTCCTCATTCTCACATGATCTAGTAGTGTAGAGTTAACATCTATAGAAGAATGAAATGACTGCCCCTAGTTGACATGCACATCCTAATGAATCTCATAGAATAGATATGTATGCTTCCACTCATTGTTGGCCTCCTGAACATCTTGTATATGAGTTCTCCTACAAAATGCCCAATCCACCGCGTTGCCTTTCCTATCCCTGTAGGAATGCTCAAAGTCCAAAAATTGATAGAACACAACCCATATTCGTTGTCTGAAATTCATATCACGTTGAGTAAATATATATTTCAGTATTTTTGGGTTATTTTATATGACTAATTTCTCTCCAAAAAGATAATGTATCCAGTAGTGAAAAGAAAGAACAACTGTAGCTAACTTGAGATCATGCATCGGGTAATTACTCTCACATGGCCTCAACTGCTGAGACCCGTATCGGACAACTCCTACACGATGAATAATCAATTCTCCCATACCAATAACTAATGCATCCCATGAAATGTTCTAACTTTTTCTAGGCTCTAGAAAAATTTGTATTGGTGCTCATGTAAATCTCCATTTCTTCTTGTAAAAGGCTGAATTGTAGAAATCTATTCACAAGTACTTCATACCCTTATTTGTCAGGCCTTCCAGTGGAACTGTTAAGTGTCAAAAGTCTATATTAATGTGCCTATAATAAAATAATACCCTGAAATATTTATACATTGAATATATTCTATGTATTCTCCCAAGAATCTCGTGTTATCACTTTAATTGGGTGTACTGTTACTCCTGTCTCTGAGATGACATGAACCCATAAGTGAATATGGTCTATATGAAAGTGTCATTTTGAGAGCATAACATATAAATGATTCTCTTTCAGTGTACCCAATTGTAACAACCTGAATTTGGAGCCACTAAACTAGCGCCCCGTACCCAGTTTTCCACATGTCCTCAAGCGCATTTCCCTAAACGCCAGAGGATGCCGACTAGAAGCGAGGGCCTTGGTGAGTCAGTAGGGAAACTATGCCCTCATTTGGTAAAGTATGTAGTGGAAGGAAACTAACAAAAACAATAGCGGAAGCAGTAAACATCACAAGACAACTAAAACTGAAACTGAATAAGGAAAGAAATGTATAATGTAATAAAGATGTAGCATGACACATGTGTCTATGGAATGTAGTAAACAAAACAACGTGCTAGAAAAAAACTGAAACCCATGTAGAAAAAGTAAACATTAACTCCAGCAACATCACAAGCCTATGCCTGGTCCCATGCTCTCCAACTCTAACCATCAATCAAGCACCTGAGGTAGAAGGGCTGCAATCCCTATCCACACCTGCAACCATATAACATGTTTGGCCTGAAAAGAAGGACCCAAACAGGGTGTGTGACTAATCCCAGTAGGCAACCACCAAAAGACATGTGCCCTACCATCAGTGAGCAATATATCAAAAGTTATGGAAATGAATGCAGCAGAGAAACAGGGGTACAAAAAATTAAACAATCCTACAATTATCCATTCACATTTAGTTATTAATTAAATTCAATCATTTATTCATCAACCAGAGAATCTTTCAAAATGCTCTATAACCCAAAGGCATAGCAAGTAACACAACAGGTATCTCATCAGACTACCTAAACTACAATAAGTACAAACCCAATATTGTTATTTGGATTGGTGGACTCGTCACAACCAACCAACAGTATTTATTAAACTGACCCTCTAAGTGGCTCACGTGGGTAGGCCCTTATGGTCAAGCATTCGAACAGAGGAAAAGAAACTCTGAGGAAGTACTCAACATCAATTCCCCCTATGGTCATGCAGTGATACTACAAACTCTCTGAGGAAGCACTTACGTCTAATTCCCCCTTTAGTCCCAATTCGATAATTATCAAACCATCTGAGAGAGAATAAATTCAATCCCCCTTATGGTCTCATAATGGTGAAAATTAAACAGGCCCTTGGAGGAAGCACCCAATGACAATTCCCCCTAGGGTCTAACTACACCAGGTTCCTGATCCCCTGAGTAAAAGCAATCGTACGTAAAAAATCCGTAGCATCCCTATGTATGTTAAGAAACTACTTGGATAATATCTACAATGAATCAAAATCATATAAACAGTAGGAAATACATGAAATCAACTATATCATGGCAACCAAGAAATGCAACAAGGTCTGCCTCTCAGGCAACCTAAGCCAAACAGTGATAAACAACCAGACAAGGGAAACACCCATGGTGTGATCCTCAAACATGTTAACAAGAAATTATTAATCATCTAATAACCTCAAGCATACATGCAACCTATGGAAGATAATAAAACAGGTTCAAACCCCTAACCTGAGATACACGATACATGGGTACCTGACACTTTTGCGCCAAAAACTCAGAGACATTCAATGTAGGGAAACAAACCACCTACCTCGATCCTCGTAGATTGATATACATGAACCTCGTCATGTTAATCAGCCTAGAATGGATTATATCTACAAAAATTTCTAAACCGTTCAAACCTAGATAACTCACACGAGAGGATGAATCAGAAAACAAGTCCATAGAAGAACGACGAACTCACCGCTGTGATTCTATTGCAATGGACGGTGTTTGATTCGGATAGTCAGTTATAGATTGGTAAATCAGAGAAGATTCAGCCTCCTCAGATTCTCTAGGCATAATTAGGTGGAGAACAAGATGAAAACATGTTTATGTCATGACCCCGATCTGATTAATGAAATAAAAAAAGGACAGGACGTGTACTTTTAGAGTACATGGCGTGTACTTCGGTTTTCCGTACACCGCTTTAAGCAGCCTCCACGTCACCCCACATAGCAGTGTGTGTGCCCTGGACACGGCCATCACATGGCCTTGTGCTCTGTAAAAGTACAAGACGTGTACTTATACGTACACGGCATGTACTCTGAAATTTTCCAGATTTTCCCCTTTTTCACAAAAACGACCAGAAATGGAAAACATACCTGAAAAGAATGTCCGATTTCTTACACCAATGCGATCTTAATATGGGTGGAATGGTTGTGTTATGTGTGAGATTACACCATGATATCATCCATGAGGACTACCAAAAAAGAATCCATGTACGGATGGAACACTCGGTTCATCAGTGCCATGAAAACTGCAGACATGTTGGTGAGACCGAATGATATAACCAAATAATATTATAGACCATACATACTCTGAAATTCATTAAGAGGCATATCTGATTGTATAATGCATAACTGATGATAACTGGATCCGATTTCAATCTTCAAGAGCACCCAGGTTCCTAGAATGTGATCATAGATATCATCATTCCTAGATAAGGGGTATTAATTTTTGATTGCCAACTGGTTCCGATTCCGATAATCCACACAATGTATGAGGTTACTATTGGCCTTCTTCACAAAAAGATAGTTGAACATTAAGGAAAAGTAATGGGTTAGACGAAACCCTTTTTTTGAAAATCGTATAACCACTTTCTGATCTTTTTTAACTCTGTTATAGCCATCCTATAATGAGGAATGGACACCAGTTCTATTCCTGAGACAAGATCCATAGAGAAATCTACCCCTCTCTCTAGAGGTAAACCTGAAAAGTCCTTTGGAAAGGCATCTTAGGAAAATTACACCACCGTAGGAAAGTCAACTTGCCAAGAGCCATTGAAATCTAGATATATACTAGAAATCCAGGGAATAATTCTTCCAAACCCATGATTCCTGGGTCTGGATTTGCTAGACTAGACATCCCATTCACCCTTTTGTAGAAACTACATGCCATCTATTGATGTTAATATCTCCCTATGGTGATAGAAATCAATAAATTCATGAAATGATACAAAATAATCTATTCTATGAATAAAATTGAAACCAGTCATCTCTAGGAAATAGAGGCACCATAATAAGTGACACCCAAAAACCTCAAGATCGCACTCCTTGCACTGATGTACAATAGCCTTCCAAATCCACAAAAGGGTGTCTAACATCATAAAATCAACATAACTGAAGTTGTGGAGAACAAGTCTCTCCATGATGACTATATATAGAAAACTATTGGAATCCCCAGTATCAAAAATAAGTAGTTAAAACAAAGGAAAAAAGAATCACAGCTATAAATGTAGAGGGTTTGAGATCCTTCTCATACTGGGTCTATTCTATCACACATATATGTCATATACTGCATCCTAAGACACTAAGTGGCTGCCCTGAGTTGATCCTCTCTACTATCGTTAAATACATGACATCTGGATTCCATGGTCACAACCACCTCCTCGGCCTAAACAACCTAAAGAGCTCCAGTTCCCTGACTGATGAGTAACTGGTATCCCTACTCCTATACGTGGTGTTATAATAGATACCCTCCGACCCGCTACTGGTGAGAAAAATAGAAAAAAATGTTGAATATGACCCATAGTTCAACAAGATAGAAACCCAAATGGGTCTTTTGGGAAATGATTTCACATGTTCCCACACATACTGCAACGTTAGAACGTCACATGGATACCAGAAGATACATACCAACTACTTAAATCACCTTAGGAAGGATCCCTGTAGTGCTTCCTGCTATCAAACGAAGGAGTACCAGCCTTGGATGCTGAACTTCCCTGGCACACATCTCCCAGTTACATCATAATGCACTTAGTAATCACTACCTGATTTACTATAGCATTCACTGATGTGAACCTAAAACCATTTACCTGTGATCAGATGTTGTAACTAAGACCATCCTCAAAACGCATAGCCAGTGTTAACTAGTCACCTCCCAAAATAGATGTGAAGAACTAAAACACTGTAAAACGAGAATAATATTCCATCACTAAAAGAGATCATGACTCAAAATTAAGGAACTACAATGATTGGCCATCCCCCAATTTCTATGGGAAGAAGTAATTATAGAAGGTCCTCTGAAACACATCCCAAGTCATATCCCAATGATATAACTCTTGTTAGAAAACATCCCACCATATTTTGGATGAATCACATAACATGTACATTGTGAGATTCACCATACTCTCAGGAGATATCTCTAGATTCTCAATGACAAAAGAAATGACCTCCATCTATGACTCAACATCCTGTGGTCCCCCATCCCCTATGAATGTGGGATGATGCTACTGTTGGAATACGCTCATCAATACTGCAATAGCCAGGGTAGGATTTGGTTCCCCCTGAAATGTCTACTTCATAATCATAAATCCTTCACAGAAATATGCATCCCCACCTATTTATGGTATATCAGCTGGTGTCAAGGCCGACATGACAAAAGGATATTCTAGTAGTCCATGATATACCATCAATTATGTCTGAGAAGAAAACTTGTACCTGGTGTAAAACAAAAGGATGTCTTGGTATCATGACACTGCATGGCCAAGTGAACACACATCCTTAAGATTATCAAGGACATAATCTTAATAGTGCATGTATAGAATAGGCAAGGAAAGAATTCATGTTTATCAAAATCATGTTACCTATTGTGTATAATTACTACACTATGTGTTCCCTTATTTGTTATCATGGACGTGTTCCACTATGAACCTTGAAATGTTACACCTCAAACACACAATGTGTTCCTCATGAGACACTGCATTTACTTGAATATTCCCTCCTACCCAGGTACTATTATACAACTATAATTACATGGTTTTGGTTGTGTAATACTTCACGGTGTATTCACCCAAGACACAATGTGTTCTATGTATGTTCCATCCACCCGTGAAGTTAGTCACACGGCCAAATTCATGTTTGATTAGTACATGACATGTACAATCTAGAAATGGTGTTTGTTCATAACATCACATTCCATGTTGTATGGGTTTCTGAATAGTAATCCTCCAAAACATATAAAAAACCCTTAAAACATACGATTTTGGACAAGGCATGTCATGTTATGATCCTTGAGAGCACATAATCTACTTGAATTGATAGTTGGAATTATTATTCATATCATAACATAATAAAATTAAATTAATTTCCAATCATGATCCATCAAATTCTGATCCATGAGGGCCCACAACACCTTAGGGACTAATTGTTGGTGCCTATATAAATGAACCATTACATATACCAATACCCAATCAATATATTAGGTATTTCTATAATGAAAATTGTCACAAAAAAATGCATATCGTGCATAACATCTATCACAACCACATGAAATCAGAAATCCACCCCAAATGGAATGATAAGAATATATTACAAGTGATATCTAAAAGTACATATATGATTCAAGAGATGGAATACCCTTATCTCATCAAGTTTCAATAGAAATAAACACACAATTATATAAATAATAAAAACTAAAATCAAGTGATTCGACAAATAGTGAAATCAAATAAACATTAACAAATTAAGAACCCAGAAAAAAATGCAACATTCCTGGTAATTTTTCTTTTCCATGTACATGAGTTAGCTACTCTTCGGCCCAACTTATTACCAACTACCTATTATTTCCTATCCCAATATATAGTCTCCAAATATTAAGGAAAATCACAAAATAAAAACTCTTATCATACCACATTGTAACATCCTAGATCTGTGTGCCACTAAATGGTGCCCCATACCCAGTTGATCACATAAAGTCAAGAGTATTTACCCAAACACCAGTGGTTTCCGACTAGCAGCGAGTTCTAGGGTTAGAAGATTTGGAAACTATTACATCATTGAATGCATTTACACAATGGAAAAATAAATAGTAAACAATAGTGGAAGGAATTACACCAAAAAAAGAAGTAAACTATGGAAAACTAAAAGTAAATACAATAGAGGAAATGTAATATATATATATATGATGTGTGGGATAATTATCTATGAAATAATACAAACAAGTAACAATGCTGGAAAACTATATAGAAACCATGTTACAAATTAAGAAAGTAAACTCTAGAAGAATCTCAAATTTTATCTTGGTCTCATGCTATCCAGCTCCAACAGAAATCATGTACTTGATGAAGAAGGGTGCTTTCCCTTATTTATACCTACAACCATATAATCTGTGTTTGGTCAAAAAAATTACCCAAAAAAGATGTAAAATGTATCCTAGTATATAACCACTAAAATATACATGACTATCTAGTAGTGAATATATATATATATAGTAATAAATATGTAGAAATGAAGTAACAAACTATGAAGTACACAAAATTAAACAATCTTACAATGTTCAATTACATTCATTTACATTTATTATTAATTTTCTGAATTATGAAATTTAGAGATCTATCCTATGATCCATATCCCCCATGTAATAGTAAAAAAATAATGTCTTATAAGACCATCTAAAAAATCAAGTATGACCAAGTACAAGCTTGCAATTTGGATTTGGAGGCTCATCAAAAAGCATTCAATCATTTATAAAAAACCCTATGGGAATGCTATCACAGTTTAACCCCCTTGGTTTAACCAAGAACCACTCCATTAAGTAACGACTCTCTGTGAAGATCTCACGGTCTAACCCCTTTGGTCTAATATAGTTCTAATCAATTACAAATGAACACCTTGGATGCTCTCACAGTCAATACCCTTGGGACAAAAAGGAATAAATAGATTATAAATTATGTTGTGGGTAGCTCTCACAGTCAAAACCCTTGGGTGAACATAGTATATAGTAACTGTAAATAACCTCCAAGGTATCTCTCATGGTAAATACCCGTGTGTGAATATCTACACCATGGCTCTCACGTACCTATGTAAATAATATGGAAACCCACACAATATTCTTGTCCCATGGATCTCAAGGGATATTGAAAAAATAAGGAAAATACCATATCAAAGATTATTATGTAATCTATTACTTAAACATGGTTAACATTCACAAGAATATCACATCCATTTCATATAATCAATAAAACTCCATCCTAATCAATTCATGGCATGGAAAACAATGTATTCATTATAGGAAATATAGGCTGAATGACGATAAATAGTCAATCAAGGGAAATTAACCCATGGGGATTCTTATAAAAAGGTATATAGCCTTTTGCATAAGTAAAAATCCTTAATAAATAAATCAATCCATAGTAAGTAATAAACAGTGTTAAATCCCAAATTAAGAAATAACCCAATCATGGGTATGTGTCACATTTAGCATATATAATCAATGAAAACACAACTAAAGGCACAAACAACCTACATGGATGTCATATGATAGATATATATGAATGTCGGACATTGAATCAGCCTAGATTGGCATAGATCTAGAAAACCATGAAACTTGAACAGCATTTAATAACTCTGAATAGAGGTAGAATTAGGACGATTGGACCAGGGGAATTGAAGAACTCACCGGTGAGAATCTAATGCACCGAAAAACATCCCAATTAGAGATCAGACAAAGAATCAAGTTCTGTTTAGAGTTCATCAGTCGTTCGTTAGCTCTCAATTACAAACCAATGCCAGAAGAAGGTATTTTTGAAGACAAGCTGTGACCCCGCTCTGATTTAGCAATTAAAAAGAAATGTACATGGCATGTTCATTTAATGTACACGTCATGTATTAGCCTCAACCATCTACCAACTTTAGCGGGTTCTCCAGGTTATCACTCCGCCATGTACACATACATTACATAACTAGTACATAGCTATATGCGGAAAAAGTGTATAGAGTGTGTACATAGAATAACCCCATATCATTATTTTACTAATAAAACCCAAAAATCTAGTTCCATACATAAAATGATGATCTGGATTATTACAATTATATCATGATATAAAGAACAATATGTCTTGGGAAAAATTTTCTAATAAATTGTTTTCTATTTAAAGATGAGGAAGCAAGTGCATCATTGATGATTATTTTTCTACTACTGTTAATTATTGATGATCATATAATCTATCAGTTTCTACTGAAAATGTGAGATAATCAAATTTTAATACAAAATATATCTCTTCTATTTTCATTAGTGTCAGCTTATCATACCAAGTTGTGGTGGAGTGTTAGATTCTCGGTTTAATCTGTGAATTTTCAATTCCCTTAAAATGAACTATAAGACCATGTAAAAGTGTTATAATTTTTCAACTACCCATACACATTGTTTAGAGATATTTATATAATAGGTCTTACTAGTGAAAATCACTTTGCTCATTGAGTAGAGAATTGGTGGAGTGGACTGGGGGTTTTCTACACTACGCCACTCTATAGTTATATGTTATTTTAATTTTTTTGTTTATGATGATCTCTCAAATTCATGTGAGATAAAAAATATTGCTTCATTAAATATGGGTGTTTCAATTTTTTCATGTTTTTTAAAAGGGATGAATTCACCCCCATCTCATGTTCTCATCTTCATCATTTGGACCCAAAAATTGGTGTCTATGGATGGACTGTACTAAAGATATTTCTCATTTTATAAATCACTTTTGGCTTGATACTGACATGATGTATCCTAATAAGTGTTCCTAACTTATATTATACATTTTGGAAATCCATTAGATTCTTTTTTATCTAACATTTAGCAAGTAATATTAAAGGACTTGATTTTTTGGAATGTTGAATATTTTAATTACCAATAAAAAGCCTAAGTCAATGATTAACATGAAGATAAATCTTTGTGGATTATTTTAGAGTTGGTATGTCAATAAATGAACCCCTTATTTTTTGAGATAATTATGTATGATGGAAATATCACAGGAATAAATATTATAAGAGTCATGGTTTCAATTTTTACATGGTTATTATCAAACCTTATCAAATCCCTAGAGAGCCAGAAATTTTTTATGATGCTAAGGTATCTGAATTTGATATTTATCAAGTGGGATGAATTCAATTATAACTGGACTTGGTCATGGTGTATTTAATTTTATTTCTCAATGTGAAACTACTGATGAGATGTTGAATAAAATCACATTTAATTATAACGCAACTGTAAAATTAACCAATGATAAGGAAGACATGCGATGTTGATATGTAAGAAGAATGTAAAAAATTATTTTTTTTAAAAAGTAAAATTAATGCACTCAGAGATTCAATATATAGATTTAATGATTATATCCATATTCAGTGATGCTATTAATATAAAAAAACCTATCAAACTATGTAGGGTAATCAAATTGTAAATATATGTCTTTTACCTCACACTTATTAGGTATATTCATCTTACACAAAAAATATGGAGTCCTATAATTTTTATCATGATGAACAAGATAAGTAATATTTTTTAATTATAGTAAACATTAAATTCCATAAAGAAGATTATATAAAACATATAAAATATTATGATTCAATTTCATTTGATAATGAATGAATGTTAAAACATATTATTGATTTAAGATCAAATTATCCCAAAATTATATGGGATCTGTATGATACTAAATTTAAACAATTGTCTGATGAATTTGTTAATTTAATGTAATAATCTAGTATGATTATTAACGGGGAGAAATATTTAAATCGAATTCATGTATAAAAATTAAAACGTAGAAACTCAGTATTGGTATTAATGGAGAAAAACCATAATTAAACATGAATTATTTCCTTATTTTATCAAATAGACAAGTAATTTATACTGTAAAATATTTTTATTGTGGGTTTAATGTAAATTATGCTAATGATTTTTATTTTATACATCCTTAAATTTGTGGTCTCATGAATTTTCATTATTCAAATTCATTATATATATTTAATAATAAAATGGATAATCGAAATAAACATATTTAGTCAGATAAATCCTAATTTTTTAACACTATAGGACACAAAATAATATTGGTTCCAATAAGGGACTTGTATTTGATATTTGAAAGGTACCCTACATTGGTATTCATTGTTACATAATTATGTAGATTATTGAAAATTAAGAAAATTTATTATATTCCTATCTCTTATTATTTTAAAAAGAAAAACCATTACAGCTAGAACAGTAAATATGTGATGTATTTTATTTTTAAATTATTATTCAATTTAAATAAATTAATTATTTTATGTTAGGGTAGAAAAAAACTTTAATTTGTTACCATTATATATTAAAATTTGGTTATAGTTAAACTATTATATCCTTTTAACACTCTTTTATATTTGAATACGTATTAATTAACTGAATTATTTTTCTAACCAATGGACATTAAACATCATAATATGATTTTGTATAAATTGATAAATTTCATATAATCATGTGTTCAATTTATTTTTATTTAAATTAATTTCATGTGCCCAATTAAACTATTATTGAATGTGTTAAATTATTATATTAAAATAAAATATTCAATAATAACATGCGAAAATAGCCAATTGTATTTCCTTTATTTTAAATTCATTTTAAATACTTCGATTTTATTTGAATTCCGTGAAAATATTTTATGTAATTACTTTAATATATTTTAAAATTATTATCTATCTTAATGGGTGTTCATTTTTATATTTATCATTTGTTTAAATTGTTTATTATTATGACATGAATTAAATGGCATAATACACTCTATGAAAATCCATGTTATTCATTGATTAATGTTATATATATTTTCATGTGTCTTTGATTATATATTTTTATGTTTTTATGGAAGCATGAAATCAAAAGGATTTCATATTACTAAATGAATTCAAAATATATTTCCTTAATCATTCACAGTCAATTATCATTTGGATATTTTTTTAAAGTAGGATGAAACTTATGTTTTTCAAATTTTTTGAGTTATTTTTATTTCTACTTAAATTTCAAATTTTTATTCATTTTTAAAAGAAGAAAATATGTTGTTTTATTTAATAAACTCAAGAACTCATTTTTTGATCGTTACAAAAACAGGGAGATAATGTTGTTATAGAAATAATGTTTTATAATTATTAAGAATTAGGGGAGTGTTTAGGGGTTTCATTTCATTCTAATCTTATTTGGTTTTGATAATTACCTCAACACATTATTCATTGTTTTATAATAAATTGGTTTAGGTTTTCAGATTTTGGTTATCCCAATTTTTTTTAAATATAAAGCAATGGTGATTTGATATATGAAAATATTATTCTATTAGAAATTTAAAAATATTATACTAATTTCCTCCATTAATGTAAAAAATATAATTTGAGTTGTTTCAATGTTGAAAAAATTCACCTAAGAAGTTACAATATAGTTTTCTTGTTAAAGTCATATTTGAATATTGATGATATATTAGGAAAGATTTTATTGATTCTCCTTAACCTTATAATGATGGATATATAAGATATTTTACTAAAAATTATTACTATATTCGGAAGTCTAATAATGTTGTTTTGTAACTCAAAAAAATCACAAAACATTCTACGAAAATTTCACAATTCTATATATAAACAATTTGAAAAGCTACTATATTTTATTTACAACATGTTATACAGATATTAGGAACACTCGAAACATTCTTGGATGGAAATACAAAAATAATATCTTGATTTCATCATTTTTCATCAATTTTCAAAAGGGAATATTGGATGGCCTATAAACTGTCTTAATATATGTGATGAATTTTCAAAAAATTAATTTTCTTAGAATGTTTTTGCAAAAAAATTTCGATGATATACATAGGTTTAGATGTCATATTTAATAGATTATTTATATTTTATGATGTTCAAAATATTTTCAAAATATAATTGTTCTTGGACTAATGATGATTCTTCTATTAATGTTCTCTACAAAATGTTTTACGTCACAAAATGTAAGCTATCAAGTTCTTTGAAGGATTATTTGATCAGATCGTTAAGAATAGTGAAACACAAATTTAAAAAAAAATAACATTCATCCTCATTATAATTGATTAAATTAACTATATGATAGTTTTAATAAAAACAAATTTTTATGTTAAAGTATGGTTTATGTACCATACATTTTAAATGGACTATTCGTGCATGAACCCTTCTTTATTAAAACCTACGTTCAGATGTACCCAACATTTTTCTAATTATTTATACAGTATTTTTGAAAAACTCATTCTTATCTTACATGATGTGTCATTAAATGAAGAAATAATGAATCCAAATGGATTAAATTTAATTCATAATTCTAAAAAGAATACATTTAAATGTGACATATTGTATACTAAAATTTTAGAGAGTCAAAATAGATCCTTTAGTTTCTACTAATCATGCTACATAATACATAAGTTCTCTTATTGTAGATACATCATCTGAGGAGAGGTTGATATTTTTTGTGACACAAAAAAGATATTTATAGTACACTATTTCATGTTGGAAATTGAAGTCACATTTTTTATTTTTACATAATGAAACATTTCGTGATAAAAATTTGTTTGATTCATTATGATGTGGAATGAAGCATATATTAATCCTGATAAAACAGTATTAAATTATATATATGTGAAGGTAAACTCTTCTACACAAATTTTTTCAAAGCAATAACATAATAATATTTTATATTACGAAATAAACGTGTGCTTCTTAGAAATAATCACAATTATTCTCCATGTTGAAATCATCATATATTGGTGAGTTTTAAGACTGAATAATGTGTTTCATCATGCTGAACTTCCGTAAATTCACAACAATAACTAGACCTGGTTTATACCAAGAAAAAAATAAAATAATACAGAATATTTGGATGGAATTAATATATAAATGGTGAAATGTACCAAAATCATAGCATATAGATTGAGAAGGTTAGGGAAGTCAATTTTATATGCATCTCAATAATTCAAACTTCTGAATTGTTATCTAGATTTATTTCATTATTTTATCAGTTTTGTAACTACTAATAAGTAAAAATGATTATATTGAAATAGATTATAATGATTTTGGTCTAGTATTTATATAGAAATGTTGGTAGTTTATTCTAATTTACCTTTTTCAACAATAAAAGAGGACACAATGTTATTCAAATTCAATTTTTTGATTTTTCAAATGGATTGTACTAATTGTCTTCAAGAACTATTTTTATTATAATTAAATAAGTTTTAATTTTTTAAAATAGTATTTTTATATCAATTAACACTTCTTTTATTCTGGAGATTTTTTCATAAGATTTTTTCATCTTATTTTAAATTCTCTTATTAGAGTTTGATTCTTTGAGAATAAATAGACTACTTTGATACACTACTCTTGTGATATTTAAGAAATATTATTATGTATATGATGGAAGATTAATGATGTAGTTTCTTATGGAAATTTACTCATTATTTATATCTCAATTTTGAGTGAATAGAAAACTGAAAATGAGAGACCATACATGAAAACATTGATTAAAATAATGTTCTGAAATATTCCACTACAAATCATTTTTAACGAAGAGAGAAATATTATTTGTAAAACCTAATTATCTGGTAGTTAAATGATAAGGGAATCATAAGTAACATTTTCAAGTCTATTTGTTTCTTTTTAATTAAGGGGAAGCTGGATAAATATTAAATATAATTTTGTTGTGTTTGTGTATTATTTAAGATAATACACATCTTTCATTTTCTACTACAAGTTTGACCTAAACCTATTTCACAAAAAACATATTCTCATCTATTTTCATTACATTATCGGCTAATCAGACTTAGTCATGATGGATTTTTTGTATCCTGGACTAGCCATTGGATATATAGTTCCACATAAAATATATAGAAGTCCTTTTCAAATTCATGTACAGTTTCATCTTCGTTTACTCAGTTTTAGATGTCTCATGATAAGAGGAACTACTAGTAAAGAACACTAAGCTTTTCCAGTAGAGAGTTGGTTGAGTGTACTAGGGTATTTAAATGACTTGAGACACTATACATCATTGTGTTGTTTTTACTTATTTATTTACATTTCTCACTTAACATTAAGAGATATGTAATGCATCACATCATTTTAAAAGGGTTTTTTTCATGTTATTATATTGAAAAAGGTTGACCCTATTATTCCATTTTTATCATCCACCTCTCTAAAATAAAATACATACAATGGAAATAAATTAAAATAAAATATGAGATAATTTTGTAATCTCAACAATCAATAGATTTCATACATGTTTTGGTACTATTTTAGACCTTATCATTTTCATTCAAAATTAGTTAACCTATTTTTAATTTAAATAAGATTAAAAATTTGTCATTATTAAATGTTTGAAAATTTTACTCATTTAATGAAAATTATAAAATGGAAAATTTGAAACTCTTTCCACCATATAATAATAATTTTTTATTTTAATACTCAATTTTGGATTTTTTTATTAATTTTATATCATATTATTCTGATAAAGTATCATTAATCCTAATTAATACAAAATTTATTACTTGGATATTTTAAAATATAAATATGATATTTTATATGACAAATAATTTTATATCCCAATGAGGGTAAGGTTATCTTGAAAATTAATTTATGTCACTAATTACAGTAAATTATTCTTATTTTAATATTTTTAATAACATTTGTTTTAAAATTCCATTAATAAAATGACTTCTACATTAGCATTGTGCGACTATTTAGTATTCATATATGTTTAATAAAATTTAAAAATATAATACAACGAATAAGATAAATCATATATATTTAAAAATAATTTTTATAGACCAATATATCTTTTTTTGAAACACAATAAAAAAATTTTAAAGTATTTAAAACATGAATTGTACATTTTTATTTTTATTTTAAAAAAATATTATAAATACCATAATATAATATATGTTTCCCAAAATGAAAAAATTCAATTTTATCTGGGAAATATGTTTATTTAGTAAAAAATTTACACTTTTAATTGTTCATATAATACCATATCCTTTGCGGAAACAAAAGGGTTATTTAATACAATGAAAGTAAATTTTTTAAAATTTCTATCATCCAAATTTTATATATGACATTCATCGACATGTGTCCCATAAAAAACATAATTGTATTCCCTATGTTTTTATGGTGATACTATTTTCACCCAATTAAATTTGCGTATGACTTAGAGTCGTTTTAGATTTTTTTTATTTTAAACCTAATTTACCTAATTTACCCTTTATTATGGTAAAAAAATTTAACAAAGAGACATGAAATGTTTGATAAAAATAAAAAGGTACTATTCCTAAAATTTTTACATTATGAGTCAATTTTCATATAAGTTTTAAAAAAATATAAAATAATGAGGTTTAAAATTTTAATTAATATTATATTGGTATAATTATAGAAAAATATTTTCTTTTCAGGAAAAATATTCTTTTAGAATATAAATTGTTTTTATAATATATTATTATATAAAATAATCTTAAAATAATCTTAATTTAATTCTTTAAAAATATAATTAACTAATTGAAATTTATATGTAATCCTAAAACAACAATTTTTGTTATAAATTCATTTAATAAAATTCATTTTTTCAAAAAATATTATTATTTTCACTATTTTATAAATATGTTTTCGATGAATTAGAAACCAATTATATTATAAATTTGAACTTTTGAGTAAATTATTCAAAATCCAATTTTTAGAAATTCAAAAAAATTATATTTACAAGTAACCCTAAAATGAACATTTTTTAATGAAATCTGAATTTTGAAGAATAAAATGATTTTAGTAAAAGTTGTCTCAATATTTTTGAATAACATAATAAAACGTTCACAATGAATTGGAAATTTATTTTTTGAATAAATTAAATATTCATATTTATTCCTTCAAATTTAAGGTATTTTAGGTAGTAGAGTTTTATTGATTCTCACAGTTTTTTTAAACACACAGTTGCATGCAATTAAAATCATTCATAAATTAAAAATATTTAAAAATAAATATTTAATTAAATTTTTGGTTATAACATATCTAATTCACCAAAGATTTTGTATAAGATATAGATTCATTCATGGCCTGCATGACTCTCTAAGCATATATTCCATGCTTCTGTCATGTAACCTTGTCGCAAGTCCTTCCAACAAGAACCAATTATTAGAAATCACCACAAGCCAAATTTGTGAGAACTGATTCAAAATACCTCATTTTCCCTAGAACATTTTCAAATCCACCAGTTAAAATATCCTCATTAATGGTTTGAACTCAAATTTTGGAGATGTGTGATCTTCTTGAGGGGTTTTGGGATCTGTTGGCTAGATCAAATGACACTTTGTCTATTTTTTCGATATTATTACCTTGTCATTGTAATCTATCAAGGAGCCTTCTTAAGGGTCAGGTAGTTTCACAATACCTTGAGGATTTAAGTGATTTTTGATATAGTTAGTATTTATTAGATTTTTAATTTAATGAATTATGGGTGGAATGATTTTATCACAGAAAAATGTATGATATCATGAGACAAATTATCCTGACTCAAAATGAAATTTCCACCAACATGAGGGGCTTGCATGATCATGAAGACAAGGCTTACATTTCTGAATATATGGATGATTTGTATGTACTGATGAAAAGTATCTTATTTATATCTAATTTTCAAGTACATGTGGATTCTTGGACCATTCTGAAATAACATAAATATGATATCATAGATCACCTATGGTGTGGAATTTCAGCATCAATATCCTCAATAGATACTACTGAAAAGAGAGTTTAGGAGATGAATATTTTAGTCAAGACTCTCCATCCTAGGTTAACATTGAATTTACACTTCATTCAATAGTATTTCAAACTTTTCCACCTTTTTCAATCAAATATTTCTATAGTTAGATCATTGATACCAAGTCGGTTTTTTATGATATTCTTATAGAGACTCTAAAATTTATAGATTCATCATTATTTTATGATGTCAATGAATTTTTTTAATTCAATATTTTATTAATATATTTTCATTCATTAATTATGTGAATGAAATTTCATTGATCCTTGATTATTTGAATCTCTAACGATACAATTAATTTTTATAATATCATGTAAATCAAATTTTCTATACTTTAATGTTCAAATCATAAAATATTCTTCTTGAGAGGTTATCATGAATTCCAACAACCATTATACTCTTTACTGATATATCATCAATATCTATCATTATATAATTTGATACATAGGAGGATAATTTAGAAGAATACGTGTCTCAGATGGAGTGTTCTTAATCTTTTTATAGATTTAATAAGATTAATGATAGTATCATGGATTTTTTTCAAGGATATATGTGAGACCTTATAAGATTTTCCACTCTAAATGACCAAATTATTGGTCTTTTAAAGTTTAGGGTATTCTATTTTAGACCTTTTATCATTTTAGTTTAAGGTATTTTGACTCAATCCTTCTAATGTTGAGGTTTATGGTCTTTTAGAGTTGACATTTTATCTCTATAGTTTATGATACATTTACTAATAACTTCTATGAATATATTTTAGGGAATTATTTCTTAGACCATGAATCACTATATTTTATTGTCTATAATCTCAAAATATAGGATTCTATTTATTTTAATGTATCTATTCTTGGACTTAATATATGATCGTGAAATATGTTGTATTTATATGAGTAATGACCCAAAAACTCTATTGAATTGTGTGTTTTTGTGGTATTTTCAAGGATCATGAGGATTTGAGATCATTTACAATAAGGATATGATGCTTCTAGTTGTAAGGTTTCGGCCCTTATATATTGGCACAATTTTCAAACATTCTTGTATTCACTCATTTCCATGGATAATGGATGATTTATTGGGTTAATATTTTTTGTAGGAGAAGTAATATAGAATCTAGGCCATCCTATATTGTTAGAATAAGGATGATTTCATTCATAAAACAATATATTGAGTCAATGTATATGGCATTGTGTTGAAATTATGAGGATAAATCAAAACACCCAAAGGTTTCAAGTCTCGCTAAAGTGTTTTCATTGATCACAAGGATTGATACTTCCTTATTTAAAGGAGGAAATTCCTTTACTTGGTAGTTAAAAGTCTTATTAATCAATGTTATGGTCAAGAAAAGATGGTCTTTACTCCATTAAAATGTCCATCATTATTAGTGAAGACTCAAATGTTCAGATGTTGATGTTATGGATTGAGGAAAGCTATCAAGGAAGGGTTCATGAATCCTTCGATAGTTCAACTATTATTTGTGAAGATTGATCACTATTCCTTGTAGTTTTGAATAATGATGTATGGGATAGTAATGTTTTTAAAATAGAGTTTCACATTCCTTCCTTGAGTAATGGTACAAAAAAATGTTGACATAACATCTATGACATGGAATCTACTCAGATAGTTTCATAAGAGGTTGTAAATCCTGGTCCAATGTGATCATGTTAGGGGGATCTTATGTTAAAATAATATAGGAAATGGACTAAAACACACTTGCGTTCTGAGTTATTCCTTTGTTATGTGAGGGATCACAAGGATCTAAAAGGAATTTTTTCATTGAGACGCATTTGGTTGAAGACCATTTGTGAATATTCAAGATCCATAGGCATACTTGAATAGTCAATAAAGGCTCCTTGAAAACTGGGTATTATTTTCTAAGGGCCATGGAAGGATTATAGTGATATGTGGTTCTCAAATCATGAAATTTCATTTGTTATCGTGTAATATACATTAATGAATCATGAAAACTAAATTTTTTGTCAGTAAATAGATTGCATATTCTCATAGAGGGGAGATAATAGAAATAATTTTTCTAACCATTTACTAAACCATAGGGTCCATCAAGAAGATCTGTGATTTTACTAGGCCAAAAATGTATGCCCTTGGAGATTTATTCATTATTTATTTGTGCCCTTATTTTTTTCTAAAAAATAATTGATGAAGAGTTTAGTGAGTGAATAGTTTAATTTTACATAGTCTTTGATTTTTGGGTTTTCGTAGGGAATTTTTTTCCTATTTCACTATCCTTTTAAGGGCCATGTGATTTTTACCATTGTGAGAGATTGTTTAATGTCGTACAACTTTCTTCAAAGTGTATGTATTGTAGAGATGTGACACACCATGACTTAATAGGAGGGTTGATAAAAAAGATCCAAATTAAGATTCCATTGATCAAGATCACCCAAAACTCATTCTGAGAGGGAGATGGAATACTTGTATGGAACATCTTGAGGCTCTCAGGTCATGACAAGCAGTATGTGATAATAATACCACAGATGGTATAGATCACCCTATAGTGTTGTGTTTTCACATAGTGATGTCAAGATCACAATGATTATAATTCCAAACATATATATCCATGATTTATTTTTTTCAGTAGTTCTCTGCCCTTATGAAATGATTTCAAGGCCAATTAGAGATTTCCCATTTCCTTCTATAGGGTTGTGATAGGACTACCAAATCATTATGTTATATATATAAAAAGACTGATTTATTAATTGTGGATATTTAAAATATGGTTAATACACCCTCTACTCTAGATGACTGGGATAAGACACTTATGGTCTTTATAAATGGAGTGAAAAATGGGTGATGGTCTCAAAATTTTAACATCATGTAATGTGGATGTAATTTATTCCATGTAGTTTAATGTAAGGAAGTAAGGAAATTTTTCTTTTATTGTTAATTATAATGTGGTAAGAAAATGTTAATTTTCTTTTATATTCATGTGTTAAGGATATGTGAACCTTCATGAAACATTTTCAAGATATATGACATGAAAAATAATTCTACGTGTATATATTACTCATGCGTATCCAAAATGGACATGTATAGACGATCCCCTATGTAGATGGGGTTTAATTATTTTACTACTTTTTATTTATGGGTTAATGATTGGTGATCCATGCATCACAATTTATCATATGATGATAAGAATCAATCCATGTGTTGTTATTTAATGGAAAACACTTTTGACATATCTGTTCCATACTAACAGGTGGTCATTGTTTCTGCTGATTTTTTAGTTTGGCCCATGATTGGAGATATGGGCTTAACTGTGTATCATATAACGATATGAATCATGAAATTTTTGATTCAAGAAGAATCGTGTCATTTAAAATCATGTGGATATGATGTTTTCATACTGGTATGGAGAGGGTTATTCTGGTTGGACCCCAAGGATGAAAATCATGGAATCACTGCATATCCCATGGCAATATGAAAGAATTAATACATAGTTCTTAATGATGGACCTTGATAAGAATGTATGGACTAGATATGGAGAATTTTTATTTTTTATATTGGTAGATTTTGGTCCCTGTAATGACGATTCCAGTTTCACTATATATCATATCTTTCCATTAATCAAGTCCAAAATAGTTCTTGAATAGGAAAGCCTCTATGCATGAATTTCCCATATGTGTAAGGGGGAAATTGTTTCCATTTATGGTTAAATATGGAAAAATGATTGGAGATATAGACATCACTTTATATACAATGATGATAAAATTCCAGACAAACATAGTTTTTCTGTAACCGAGGTGTGGTATGAGAAAAATCAACAACAATAGTGGTCCTCTTTGGTTAGGTTGATTAGAATGTGCACTATTATGTTGTGTAATGAACATAAGCTATTCCATTTAACTTCATGTGATGATGGGTCATGGTATTCCTTTAAATTTCATGAATTCTAGACCATGAAGAATCTGTCATGACCATTATTCTTTTTTCATATGGGGAAGAACTTACTTAAATTACTAAGCGCATGGAAGATATGATTATTTTGAGAAAAAAGATAGTGAAATTAGTCCTCTAACCTTACATATGATATTGTATACATGAGGGGAAAATTTACATCATGTCCAGTATGCACCAAGATTATATTTTGATGCATGCCAATTTATCTTATTGAAAATGAGAATTAATCCATTCAAGGTTCTAGAAACTAAGGTAGTTTAATGCCAGGATGAAATGACATTATCCATGCAGTTTATTTTCATGTGTTATAGAAAGGGTTCACTTAATGTAAAATAAATTGAATATTGAGGGATCCTTGCAGTTTTGTCTCAGGTGGTGGGGATGTGCTCTGAAAATTTTATCATCTTTTGCTGAGGATGCATTTGTGTAGTTTAACATCATACGGCAAGGATGCCTAGGAAATATTTATATACGTTAACATCATGTGGTCAATATATAAGATACAATACAGTTTATAGTCTAACTGGAAAGACATGAGATGGCATGTAGTTTAACAACATTCAGTTTGAAAAATCATGTGTAGTTTAACATCACTCAACCTATAAAATTGGTACTTGATGAAATTTAGGAAATATATTTCTTTATAAAACATACATTGGTATAGTGTGACATGTTTTCCATCCATTTTGGTCACTGATTATGATTATTTATGAAATATATTTTGTCATATGTATGTCCCTTACCATTTGGGGTCTATCATCAGAGGTTTACTTAATGCTATAATTTGGGGCCTAAGATCCATCACCAATTTTCCATGGTGTATTGAAAAGAGGAGAAATTTCTTATCAATCTCTCATGGGATCTGATTCTAGTGGACTACAAGGTTATGAAAAGTGTGAAACCTATTCTCATTGAGCTACTCCAAATAATCTATCCACATTGTTTATTGTTAATTTATTCTAATTGAAATATTATTTAATTATTGAAATGACTATTACATTGAGTACTATGCTACACAAATTTTTATTTTCTAAATGAATTCCACAGTTATGACATTTATGTTAGGTTCTCCATTTTTTATATTGAACGGTGACATTTTTGTTTTCATGGTGGTTGATTTTAGGTGGTTGAGTTTTAAACAATCATTCATGTCGGGTCAATTATTTCTAAATGGTTTACAAATTTTTTTTGGAACTAGAAACACCCAATGGTTCATTATACATGGTTACCTATATTCCAAATCATTTTTATCTTTGAAATGATTGGCCAATTATGATTAAAAACACACATTTCTCAAGAGGAGGGAAGGACAGTATCATCACGCCCTTTTAGAAAAATTGTTTCTTGCTTCATGAAACTCTTATAGATTTATGTTATTTTCATGAATCCTTCATTAATTCCCAAATGTGAGACATGTCACCCATGAATGAACGATAATCTATCAGCTTGTTTGGATTTTAGAATCATATGGAAGTATTTGAGGTTCTTTCAGTAGTAAAGAGATATATATATGAATGTATCCAAGGTTCTCAAAAGATGGCATCATCTTATGTACTTATTAGATATTATTTTTTCATTATTAAGAAAATGATAGATTTTTATCAACATAGTGGGGAGAACTGGAGTTTATCGTCATCTGGGGGTAAGGTATTTTCTTTTGATGTTGCGATTTAACCCATGTGATTCAATTATTATGTATACTCATAAACAAAATATGAACCCACATTTTTTGAGCTACATAATAGGGAACATTATACATATTCAGGTAATCGTATGGTGACCAAACCATGTAGTTTTAATTAATGAGATGAGTAAATCATAGGGAATGTGTCCTAGTTTATTTTCGGTTTGGGACTTATTCCAATGAGGACTTGGGAACCGAATAAGGTTATGAATATCTATGATGAATTAGAAGCTAAGAGAATTTTTTCTCCCTAGATAGTATGATATATTTAGGGTGTTGGGTTCAATCCTATAAGAGGCTTTCTACCCATCCCTTTTAGATGGGTATCAAATCCAACATAGTTACATTATAAGTACCTATGACTTTGGGGCCCATTTACATGCCTCGTAGGTGGGTATGTCACATTTAAGAGATTATGTTGGGGAATAATTCTATTTTGTATGCCTTGATTCATTTTATTGGGGACATGATAAGTGACTTAACTCCTAGAGATTTGGGTGTTTGGTTCAGGGATTACTTCTTAGGAGGATGCCCAGATGTCTTAATGTTACGATTTTGGCATACTCCTAAAAAAATATTCACATAGGTTGGGTTTGGGGCCTTACAATGGTGGATGACACCCTAGTGAATGGTTTTCTATTACACATGAAATGATTCTGACAAATTAGTTTGTCTTGGGGATTACTTTTGATGAGGAGCACCAGGTGTTGATAATGATTAGGGAATACACTTGAGGATAATGCCAATATATTAGGTGTTGTGAAATATATCAAGTAGGGGATAAATTTAGGTTTTTGGTCGTGTGGATTATATGGCCATTTTTAACATCTAACAACACTTGTTTCATTCACTATGTTATAAATAAGAGGAAATAGAATTGTTATGAAACCACACTAACAACTTTACCTTGATCTTGGATACTTGTCCTTGATGACTTATGCATGTGGGAGCACTCTCATGGAAGAAGATAAGAAGGTTATAAAGAAGTTTCTCTAATGAACCATGCATCTAAAATATTTGATTGAATGATTGTTTCTATCCTATGTTTCTAAATTATTATAGATGAATAATTCATCAATACGAATGAAAAAAGGAGTCAGAAGATCATCCAAACCACACATTAAACATCCACCGCTGGTGGAAGAGGATGGGACCTCAAGGGATTGGAGGAGATATAGTGCACATTCCATTTCTCATATTCATATCCAAGATAGTCATCTATGAATATTGGCAGAGGCACAAACCACAAGTAATGAGGAGGAGAAATAGTGATACCCTTCATATGAAAGGATAGCATCTTACTCCTAAGGTGGATCCCCTCAGAATTGGATGGGGATTATTCCTAAAGAGGATGCCCTATATGGTTCGGGATTACCCAAAATTACATTATATACTGGTTTAGCCTTCCAGATGATTCATTTGATGATCATTCAAGAGTTTTTTGGGAGTTTATCAAATCATGTTCTTTGAGGAATACACGAGGCTAATCTTATCTCATAACATGGAAAGTGAGCCAAATGGAATTTCTTAACTAAAGTAATTTCCTGAAAATATGGAGGATTATATCATATCATGGAATTATATGCGTGGATGTTAAGGTTTTATAAGAAGAAAACCATACATTCTGTTACCCGTCCAAAATATTTCGTAGTGCGACTCCAAATGTTTCATTTGGTCAATGACTATAGTGAAGATATCATCCTAGAGGCTCAAGATCATATCTAACACTGATCTTGAGTGGGTGTGAGGGAGCACAAACCCCACAGCAATTGCCTAGTGGGATCACCTTCGTAGGTCATTTGGGTGGTTCATCTAGGGATGGGTCTGCCATGTATGGGTCCCCCACGTATGGGTTTGCCATTTGTGGGTCTCCCATGTGGGTCTCTATGGTGGTTCACCGATTTGTGGGCCACCTAGGTATGAGTTTCTTTATTGTGGGTCCCCCAACTACTTCCCCCATGGTCAAGGTATCTTGGGTATGGGTCACCCAATTGTTTGGATGGGAGCCTCTACCTAGTGAGAGTGGTCCATGGTATATTTCCCATGTATGGATGGTCTACTACGGTGATGGAGATTCTTGATTAGATCTATTTGTAGTATTCTCCATTCAGGAGTTCAACCATCCTCATAAAAAATATGAAGAAATGGATTATATTTATAGTCCTACTGGTTGGCATATGTAAATTAACCTTCATGGATTGGCATGTATATTGGGAAATTCATGAATCCATTTAGCTCTGGAAAAATTCCTATTATAAAATATCCTCATCTTCCTCTTCCCATAAATTTTTATCTGTAGGTCTGTTTGTTCCTTGAGACATGTCAAAAATAATATTTCGAAGAGATCACACATAATTATATAGTGAAAAAATCAATGGTTCTGGAATGAAATTCATAGATTGAATTTTAATAAATAATTTCATATCTATCAAATATCATAGAAATACATAGCCTACTCATGGTGGTAGTGGAGGTGTTATTACCATTATTTCTCATTGTTGAGCATTAATATGGAAAAGGGAAATCCAAAGAGAATATTCTTCAAGAATGGAGACACATCTATACTCAAACATGGTTTTCTTAATTGAAGATCATAACATTAATTATATAAACCCAAGCATGAATATATTTTTTTGGTGATATTATTAACCAACAAATAGTTATCCACAAAATGGTATTCATATCCATGATATATAGAATTCTATTCGTATCATTATCTCAATCTTGTAAACCAATCAGTGTGGTGTTTCTTGTATTGCATTATTCATGATGGTGTAGTAGGCCCATAAATCATAGAAAATGATATAGATATAACACATATTATCCTTTTTCACTATCGTATGGATTATATATTTCAGTGTATTTTTGAAGTCCTATATCTTTCAATTTCCTACGTCATGATTGTGATATGAGTTATTATACAAGATATTGTCCCATATTATAGTTTCATCAACTCAGTATAATAATTTTTTTGTCTTTACCTGTAAATATTATATGTGGTAACCCAAATATTTTGATAATTATGGACATTAAAATGGTGATGATTTTTTTTCATATCTTATTTTAATGGTATCGCCTCATCCCATTTTAAAAAGAACTCAGTAATAGAAAGCATGTACTTGAAATTCTAGGGTATGGATGAGGGCTATTGGTCAACATCATCCTTTAATAATATGGATACGTTTCTTGAATATTTATTTATATTTAGTCTTTCTGGGGTATTATATATCAGGTTCTCATGCATATATAATTCATGGCAATTCCGGTTGAATACATCACAACACTAAAGCATGGTATTCCTGTAATATCCCAACTAGAAACATTTTTGGGAGAGCCTAATCCCATTATAATGAGTTCCAATAGATCATTCATGGAAATCATCTATGGTAGTGAATATATGTGCATATTCTATTCATCTAATGAGGGTCTAGTTGAATCCATTGTTGTAGAGGGTCATTTTATCATTTGAACCTCCATATAGGGGAACGTTCACTATAAGATGTCAAATTGATTCCCTTATATCCCAATCTTTTATGGGGAGTCTAGTTTTGAATATAAATGACTATGACCTCCATCTATCCATGGATTGACATTGGTCTATCATGCTATGGGGTGGTGTGGACATGAATGGTTTTTCTTTGTACCGTAGAAGATGTCTTCTTATACCATTTTTCGAATCATGATATAAAATAGTTCCACCTCTTAATCAGGGTTAGAAAAGAGAATATATGCATTAGCTGATGCATCAAGTCAAGTATTCAATGATCTTGGGCCATTATGAAATGTGGATAAAATATGCATCTCTTCCATTATTCACCTAATGGATCCATTGAGAGGGGATAATTATTTTTTTTAGTATACTCTCATGTGATTTTCTTTATCACTTTCTCTGAATCACATTTTATATTCATGTTGTATATTTTTAGTTCTATATATATTCACAACCTAAGGATGATGGATTTAAACTATACCACATTTTGCATGAAGACTTCAGATATTATGAAATTGTAGTGAAATTTGTTTCTATAGAGATAAATGAAATCGCTAAACCAACCAAATATTTCTTTTGGTTTTCTATCCTTCTTTGCATTAGTCTTCGGGAGGTTCCATAAAAATACAACTCCCATGTCATTGGAGTGTCATTGGAATATAAGACCCACTCATCTATGTGTTCTATTTCCAATGGTGAATTTTATGGGGTGTGATGTGATCTATAGAAATCATCTACCTCATTCCATTTTACCTCTTTTTGTGATAAGAATGAGATTTAATATTCTTGCATAATGATTGCCCACTAGGATGGATTCCTTGTCAGAATTGTTCTCCCAAGAATTTATTTGATCATTTCAATATGATATACTAGATGGAATCCATGGTTTTTCATGTAATGAATTATCCTTTTTATTGAAAAGATTACTGCTTTTTATTTTATCTGGACATCAAATTATCTGGTATAAGTACATAAAATTGTTTGGATGATGTTGTAGAGGTTGTCACTCTACCCAGAATGTTTTTTTTATTTGAAAAGGGCACCATGTGAGCATTCCATGGTAGATTCATATAATTTTAGTATACTCGCTTCTATATAAGGCATCAGAAACTGTAGGTGCAATAGATACTACATGAGACATTTGATAGATACTTGGAATTATATTTCCCATTGGTTGGTGATTCTGTTCTTCATTTACATGGTGAAGGGGAATTATTTTCTAGACAAGTTGGTTATGATACATAAAATGTAGGCGAGGTTCCCTTAGAGTACCCTTGTCTCAATGATATTTTTGGGTCATCATATTTCTAAAATAACACTATTATTCTCTAGGTAAATCGTGATGTTGTGCTGACACCCCACACATCCAAAGAACACCCCTAATGATAACAAGAAATTAAATTTTAGAAGATTGGTCTTCCTACTATGTTGTTTTATCTTGTTTACGATTGTTTGAAGACCAGTTATTTGATCATATCACTATTGGGATTTTAATACTCTATATTCCACATAATAGTTAGTTATCATTTCAATGAATGGATTAATGTAATGATTTATGTTGTATTGATATGTTGAGCCAGAGTTTTTTACCCCAAATAGAATTTTATGATAGTAAATGATCCCCCTAGGCCCTATGAAGGTATTGGATTCCATATCTTTAGGGGCTATATATATTTGATTGTACCCTAAATAACCATATATTAAGAAAAGTTCTTATGGAGAACAATTTCATTGATCAAGAGTTATGCTATTGGAAAGGGGAAATCAACCTTTGGAAAGTGCCTATTATGATCTATGAACTTCATATAAACAATTTTCGATCCATTCATTTTCTTTAGGGGAACAATAGTGGAAATATATAATGGTTTTTTTACTTATCAGAAAAAAATTACCTTTAACCAATATTTCATCAACCACCTCAACATTTTTTTAATGAGAAGTGTTCATCCACTAGGCTTCATTCTTGATTCCAGGATTCTCATTGTGTAGGATGGGATAGGGGATTGAAAAATCTAGAATTATTATACGTATTTCTCTATAGAACCAAGAGAAAACATATCAGTGTCAATTCATAACTGAAATATAAATCAATATCTCTTCGATGAGAATGTTGGCTCTAAAAATTATACTACATTGGTATTTTTCATCTCCCTAACATAATTGTCTGATGTCATCGATAATGGTGGAAAATACTTCCTTGAATGAAGTAGGGGTGTACTCATGTTCATCCTCTCCTTCATTCACCTCTGAGTCTATAGATTTATTATTGGGTGGAGATTATAACATGTGGGAATCTATATCATTTTTGGGTGATGTAGTCTATACGAAGAGACATTACCATCCATTATGCACTTAGTAGTTCTAGAAAGATACTAAATATGATTATTTTTCACACTATCGCAATGAAAATGAGGGTATGGGGCCTCCAAGAACACATTAATCACCTCATGTAGATTTATGGAGGGAACAATGTACCTACTAATAATTCTCCATGTATTTGTAGTAGAGGTAGCCAATACATTGGGGGATACAACCTGTATATCATTATCCACCAATGTTTTAAGTCCCTTTAATAGAAAACTTCTTCAGCAAATGTGGCTCTACATTTCTAATAGGGGGATATTTGACCACATCATTTACAAATATTTTGACCGATGGGGTATTTTGAAGACTAATAGAACAATGAAGTTACCACCATTTGGTTGTAGAGACAGGTCGATTCTAGAAAGACATTGTATACATGGTCTTGCAAGATAACCATAGACTCAACATCAGCTGTGAGATCCCCAAACTAAGCATTGAGAATGATCCTCATGTAAGGGATTTTCTAATGATTATCATACCCTATAGTGGTCCGATTAGTGGTAGATAGGTCTCTTTCACTATATCCATAATGTCGAAGGGTTTGAACAAGGATGATATTGATCCCATAACCATTATCATTCATGTAACTTCGGAAAAAGACATTACAGAGTCATCTGATGTCAAATAGGGACCCTCCCCATAATTATAAGACATATTCCTAATATAGGTCAGTGAATGAGATGGTGACATAGAATATTGATGGAAGGGCATCCACTCAATAAACATTGTCTACACTAAATTCTGTCTCGAACTCTTCTAGGATCTAGAGGGAATCAAATAGTTACTCTATAGGTTATTCTAGATGATTTATCACATCGAGTATATAGACAATGGATTGGGTAATAATCATCTATTCCAAAATGTCTTACGTTTGGGCCACAGTTTGATGCTTCTCAAGGTAGGGTTTCTTAAAAACATGAGGATCATGAGCCAAGACTTTTGAGGTGGATGTTCCTTGTACATGTTTAGAGGTCAAGGGATAAAATTAATCATGTGAAATAGGGAATTACTTCCTTACACATTATCTATGAAGATTAGACAATCGAACCTACTTTAGGAGTTCATGTATGAAAACAAGGCATGGGAAGCTGTTGGAGGGTTCTAGGACCCCTCTATGCCTCTTTTGTCCATACTCAATCACTTTTACAAAGGTTTCACATGTATATATGTCATCTTTGTGGATTTAACCAAAATATTGGGTCCAACCATGACAAATATGTTCCTCGAAACATCGGTTACTATGCATGTGGCCTTCCCTTTCCTCATTACATGTGGGGATCAAATATTTTGAGGCATATTTATCATTAGAGAAGGGGTCTCCCATGTGTATCACATTGAAATAACCGAATATGAGATGTTTTTATAAAGAGGGTTCCACTCTATGGGGAAGTTACCATGTATTAGATGATAAAAGGAAGAAATAATCCTGGTTCATAGCTTAAAATGGTTATCAATATGAAACCCCTATTCTAGTACTTCGTGCATCTGATGGTCGCATCCATATTTTAGAGGAATATATGATGTTACATACATTTTTGGTACAGATACTATGGGTGTTTAATGATATTACCTTATTGTGGTCTATGATAATTAACTTTTATTTATATTCATTCAATTGTCAAACATCCTCACTCCCTCGGGCTAGTAGTTTTTTCTGATCCCCTTCTTCTTATTATTTTGAATTGATTACGCATGGCACCTTCTTTAGGTAGTCATCTAAAATCACATGTATTTAATTAACCATGCATGGAAGGAAATATTTGATGAGAAATCAATCATGTATATTCTGAACCATACTAACAGGGAAGTGGAAGTTGTTGGGATAGTCAGTCTGGTTATCCTCATTGGCTTTCTTCATCTATGGTATCTTAAATAGGTTATTTTCCATGGATTTAAAAAAATTGGGGATTTGTTAATTTAAAAAAGGTTATGATTTATTATTACATTCCTAAAATAAAAAAATAAAGTTGATTTCTACTTGACTCTTTCTAAGGACAATTTTGTGGTTTCTTCCACTCGATATGAGGTGTTGGGTGGTTCGGGTCCTTCCTAGGTGATTGGATGGGAACTGTTTATACATTGACTATGATATATATTGTTTATTGTTTTCAGAGACATTTCACATATGATGCGGGATGGATTTCAGATTTTGATTTCATTAACTGAGTGGGGTATTCCAATCATTTTTCCTTTTTTGTGAACTCAACGAACCTTCCTAGACACATCATTTGTATCGGTGGTGTTTGAACATCAACCCAGATATATTCTATACAAAGTTCCATAAGTTTCTATTGTGGGAAATGGAGGTTGAGTGGATAGGTTAAACCATTCCATCCATATATTCTGTTACATACACTATAGAGTTTTACATTTTTATATACCATATGTCAACTGTTGTTGTATTGTTATTTGTGGAGATGGACTCCAAAAGGAATTGATGACAAATGCCTTTAAAACCATTAAAGGATCTATCTAGGAAACTTTTGTGACCCAAAAAGTCCAACCCTATTATATTATATACAATAGGCCTTACATTTTAATCTACTATTGATTTCATTGACCCATAATCAGCCCATATTAGGATATGAGGTTAGAGATATGTTGTTTGAGGTCTCCTGTAGAATCAATGTTAGATAAGTTAGGATTTCAAACATTTGGTCAGGGTGACGTATCATCCCCCAACATGGGATATGGCTTCCTCTCATGCAGAAAAGGGGTTTGTTTCCTTTCCATGACTTCTAGTTGATTATCCATCTACTCAATGAAATTAATAAGATTTGAGAGAACTGTTGAATGAGACACAACCCATCTATAGGGAGAAGGTTGGGCTCCATGATGTGGACCAACCATTGTCTCCATAAGATTATCAATTTTATCCCAATACTAGATGATTTCCCTTGTGAGGGATAAGTTGTTTCCACAATAGAGTGAATTCATAATCATATTTGAGTTTCTCATTTATGCATATTGGATTCTTGGATCTAGATCTAGTCTGATACTCAGTTGTAGCACTTTCTGGAGGATCATATCATATAGTAGGAAGAGAATTTTCATTTTCCAAAAGATTATATCATGTTGGCATATTTAGCCTGAGGAGATCCTTGTTGATTTTTATCAGAGCCTATATTTCATTCTCATGTTATGGAACACATTTCAATGTGGAAGGAAGATTGACTCCTATATTTGGTGATTGGGATTTTTCCACCCCATTTCCATTTTCATAGTAAGAATTTCACTATAGAGGGGGAAACGAGATATTCAGATCTGACACATTTAAGATCCTTCCTTGGTTAGAGGTGCATAATGGCTCAGTTAGTGTATCTATGTAACCCTCCTCTTTGGGTATTTTGTGTGTGCTTGGGACCTCTATATTATCATCATGATATATAATATCTAATGAGTGGTAGTGAATAAATTCACATAGTCACATTGGTAAATAGTGGTTTCTCCTGAGTTTAAGAAAAATATGATGATTCTACACAACATTATATAGAGTATATATTTGATATTAGGGGAAAATTGGGTTGTTTTGGATTATTACACTAATTGGATATCATTTCCTTCACCAATCACTGGTCCTTCATTGGCCTGTGAGTAATGAAATAGATGGAGTTTCTGGTTAGGATTAACGAACGACCCCAAAATTTCATAGGTTGGTTCCATTATATTATGAATGGATGTAATTCTGAACATTTATTTTTACCCCTAAGCCTGGAAAAAATTTATTCCCTATGTGGTGATGATAATTGTTAAAATACCCTTAGAAATGTGGGTTGGGGGTTAGTCAGGTCCAAAATTGGAATCTATTGATCCAATTTTTAGGGATCTGATGATTATATTTAGGGATTTTTTGCCTCATTGGATGAAAATTTATATATAAAATCCACATCCAAACTGTATGGGGTTAATCTAGAATCAATGTGGATTTTCCAATGACCCTCTCAAAGGATGATGACCTTGGTGACCAACGTAGTGAGATGGTATTTGATTGTAGATTCTACAAATATGAAATGAATACTCCCAAAAATTGATGATCTGAAGGGGTAGATGTAGTGGTAGACATTCCCCTAACCATGAGAGTTTGATTCATTATTGGATTCCTACTATGGTAGTTTCTACTGAGTCATGTGTGATGCAATGTAGTTGTGCTCGTGTCAATTCTAGGTGAGATTATAGCTCATGATGGTAATAATTATTTATTATAAGTTGTTTGGTTGATGAAAATATTAATTTATATGCCATTAATTAATACATATTTCTTTTACAGGGATAGTTTAATGATATAATAGATATCCTATCCCTCTATTTAGGATGTATGAGCATTGTTGAAGCATGCTAATTCTGTTGTAGTGAAAATCTGGCTAACAGATTACCAGATCCCAGGTTTTCACCTAAGGCTATAAAATTAAAAAACATTGTACCTGAAGGGTTCTACCATTCTGGGTATCTAGCCCATGGAGGGTTTTCGGGAAACAAAGACAAACACTGGGTAGACATTTATCATTCTATTCCACTACCTAGATCTGAGTCATGGAATAGTGGGCCATATCTAGATAAAAATATAGTTTATTGATTAGATTTAGGTGAAGCTCATATCCTAGATAATATATATTTATACCCATCATTAAATTATGATAATCCAACATATTTTGTCATATGTAAGGCATGAACACATTTTCTAGCTCATATAGGACTTTATAGTCAAAGGTTATTAGGGACCAAAACTTGTTGGGGAGGTTTTTTCTGGATAACTCTCTCCATATTTTATTTTCCACCCCCAATTCACCTATAATACACACCTCCATCTAGTCATACAACATAATATTCTTCTAGGAGTTTCTTGCTGACTATAGTTGATTGATACTAGAATTTTTCAATGAACTATATGGGGTAGGCATCAATTTTTTTTGAGAATATATCAATAGGAATACATCTAAATTTTTAACAAATCTATATAAACGGTTTCTTAGAATGTGGATGATTTCCTTTTTCGTGAGGGACACCATCATTAGGAGGTTGACCAAATAATATATCATTAGAAGTGTATTTATGATTCATATACTACTAATATGTGGTGGACTATCGCCTTAATGATCATCCTCTACATTGGATATGGAGTTTATTGACCCTTGGGGTGTTGAAAATGTGTCTCAATTGAACTTAAGTACACAATCATAAACATTATCAGGGAAATGGTCCTCATTGTACATCATTGATGGAATATAATGACCATCCTTTTGGAATTGGGTAGGGATATGAGCATATTGTATGATGTTTCCAGAAAATCATAATAACATTATGGTTCTTTGAATGTATGAGACTTATACTGATTTTATAATGCAATATTCCTATGAGAATCTTAATTGTTGGACATGAAATGATATGTTTTAGAAGAATTTTCCATTATCATTTGGTGGGCATCATTTAGGATAAGAATTTGATCCCAATAATGACCATGTAGAGTGTTCTTTTTTTCCTTGGATAGAAAATGATCCATTTCCAAGGCACATTCTTCTATCACATGGTGATACCATATTGGAGTAGGGGTATGAGGCAAGAAAAAATTAATATTTCCCACCAAAATATGTCGATGTATATTTGGATTGGTATATGGGATATAATCATCATCAAATATTTCCTTGAATGGATGATGGTGTAGTCATGTATCAACAGAAGTAGAAGTATTGTCCTACAATTCATGATCTGGTAGAATCATATAGTAACATTCAATTATGGGAATATGATCCAGTATCGAGTAAAATTCCATTATCATGTGATTATACCCATATATAATTAGTATATGAATGTAAAATTCGTCAATTTGGATAATTTCACTCCTATTATTATATATGAATATGAACATGTACTGTGTAATTTCACCGTCTCACATAGTGATCCTGAACCATAATAGAGATATTCCCTCAATTCTATGCCTTTTTAGATATTCCACCATATATTTTTGAAGATTCTGTAACCCTATCCAATGGAATTTTCCACTCCCATGTGGTTATCCATTATGGGAACTGGAATATTATCATAGTATAACACATTTTCCTTAATTGAAATTTTTTGATAATCACCATGGTCAAGAGAAAGAATCAGAGCTTAATTAGGTGAAAACACTTATTAATATTGATGTGATTGTTGAGCTGCACTGGATAATAGGATATAAATATGTGCCTACCCTTGTATAAGTACCAGAACTAGAATATGTCACCAGAGTTCATTAGTAGTTTTGAAGATGTAATAGAATTTTAGAAATGTGTGTGTTGGGATATAAACCTGGACATTTTTAATCTCCACCATAAACAAGAATATATCATTGATTTTAGTAGATATATGATCCACCTCTATAATCCCTAACCCAGTATAATATTCAAATAGACTTCATTCATGGGGATTGGATTATGAGCCTCTCCCATTCCGGTTACTTGAATAAGACTACATATTTTCTCCGAGTGAGAAGAGATATGAGCTTGCCCCCTAGTTATTACTAGGATATTCTGGAAGACATCATCAACAAGAGTGGGATTATTGAAAAAATCTCTGATATCCAAAACAATCCACACTAGATTTTTCATCCTTGTTTCCCAGGGGTGGGAATCATAGGTGAAATTTTTATGGGTGGTACCTTCGATAGGGGAATGATGGGAACCTGTGGGATGGTGCTGGTTATGGAAATTTTCTGGATCCCTCCTTAGTAGCCCCTCAACTAAAAAGGATTTGCATCTGACTCCCAGGTCCACCTTCATTATTTACATTTATTTTTGACTATCATGGTCCAATTTTAATCTCCCAAAGAGGTTGTCTATTTCAATGAGGGACATTTGATTATCTTCATATTTCCATAGAGGATACAAAATTGTCATATTTAGTAATTTAAATCCCTTCTGGGAATATTCAAAGGTTTCTATTCTATTATATCAATTATAGTAATAGACCACTGTTTTTTCAACCATATGTTAAATATTTCGTGTATGTGATATCATTTTTTATCATGTGGGGGTTGTAACCATTATTAACATGCTAGAATGGTCACATAATGAAGACATTATATCTAATTGGGGTGATATTGTTGAGAGTAGTATCTATAGTCATACATCCCCTAATGGACAAGGACATCTTTTAGTGAAATATATTAAGCATGATGTGTTTTCAATTAGATATACTTCATTAACACAATTTTCTTTATATTCCCAATATGACCATTCTAGTCACTTTTACTTGTTAAAGGCATGATGTAATTATTTCAAGGGAACTCAAATTTCATAGGATTAGCTGTAATATTTCGATCAGTCCTATCATAATTTTTGTGCAATAAAAAGTAGAATTCCATAATATTTATTGATAATTATATTATTTTAGAAACTCAAACTGAGTTCACAATTGTTTTGATTGAAAATAGTAAAATTTAGCACCCTAATTTGAAAAAAATGGATTTTCATGAACATGGTATTCAATCTATTTATGATCTAGAGGATATTATATAATTAATGTAAGCATGGCCATTTTTCCTTAAAAAAAGATACAATCAGGAACCATCATAGGTTGAAAAGATGTTTTGAAGATAATTGGGAAATTAATAATTTTAATATTTCTACCAATATGTTATGATTCACATCAGGTCTGCTATTTCATTTGATGTAAAATTAGTTGACTATGGTAAATTTGGTTGAGATGATGGATGATTGTGAGGGGTTCAATTTTATGAACAATAATTATCATTAGGTCACTGTTCACGTTCTCAATAGAAAATACCAATGGTTAGCTCTTTCATATCTATGTATAGAACATCTCTTCAAATGGAGGTGATCATTTTGGATTTCAGACCCAATGAAACATTGGAACTCAAACTTTTTGAGAGGATGAGATATCGATCTAATTACACACTATTAGGGGGAATTTTTTTTGAAACATTGGGACTCTCTTATAGAGTTAATATATGACCCCAAATCTATTATAGATCTCAATATGACACTATTTACACTAAACATATGATTATTGGTTGGAAAATTTTTTGTGTAGAAGATATGGATATCATTAGTATATATATATATATATATATGAGATTCTTTAACCATTTCCCAATTATGAATAGATTCATCTGTATTGAACCTAGATAATAAATAACATTAGAGATTTCAGCCATTAGGGTTCTTATTAATATTCTAATAATGGGATTGCGATATTATGCAACATATCATATAACCTTATTATTTTAGGAATCAAACACATGCTGTATGTTAAATCCATTTATTTTAACCCCGTGAAAAAATGAAATTTGTTTGGGAACATATAGACTTGATATATTAGATTGATTCCTGAGGATACATCATACATACCACAGAGGAATTAGAGTTATCAACGATTTATTAATCCCTTGTGTCTTTCTCCAAGTTATATTTCTTTATATTGGGGGGGATTTGTATCAAACATCTCATCAAGTATGGATGGTGGAGATTTATGAGGATAATGATATGACTATTTCACCTCCCTATTCCCTTTCTAGCTATGCTCAGTGTGAGAAACATTGGATACCATGTAATCAACCTCAAAAAATGTGGATGTGGGTGTTATATACTAAGGAAACCCTCAGGATGCATTAATATGGATATCATTCATGTGGATGGCATCTTAAGTGTCTATTTTATGATTGGAATTATATTAATCATAGTTCATTCAGATTCACAGTCTAGTGATGGATGAGGTAGAATGTCTAGAACATGGTAATGATTAGGTCATTATGGTTAAAATGAATAACACATGATTAAATTCCCCCGAATTGGTTTCCCATATGAGTTTGGGATCATGAATTAATAAGGAATCCAACGTATCCAAGTTATGAAAGAAATCTGAGCCTTCCTACTTAATTGAGTTAGGGAAGAAAAATTAACTCCTCCCTTATTTGTGGGACATATCATATAATGTTTCTGATTAGGTAATACACATTGAGGTTTCATTATTGGAATTATATGATCATTGTCACATCATATTCCCACAGGAGATGAGATCATTGAAGAAACAAGGGATGGAATATAATAAGAGTCATTATTTTGAGAATGTGGAAATTGTGAGATGTGATTTTACTATGGATTCTTCATGTAGAGAACATTCCTTAGGGATACGTCCTACATATCCTGGTTATGGTAGGAATCAGATTAATCATAATTCACATGATTGGGGATTACACACTGATGTTTCTCTTTTGATTGTGGATAATAAAAATAATATGGAAAAGGTTATAATGTCTTGGGATTCTTCATTGACCATGACTGCATTCTAGAATTATATGTTTTTCTTTTTGGCTCGATATTCCTTAATTATATGCTTGTCATGTTTGAGGATTTATATTTGACATTTTCAAAGGAAATCACATGATCAAGCTGACTTATACCGAGGATGTCACATAACTTTGATAGACTATCTTGCGATTATCATATGACCATGTTTAACATATCCATAGGACAATGAATGTGATTCTTGTCTAATCCGAGAATCTATCCCATGATCCCAACTAACATGCATAGAGGGAATAATTTAATCTAACTAACTTGAATAGGTGTTATCGTGAAAGATGGTCTCCACACATGGAGGGAATCATGAGAGTCTATGTGACAAGCCTAGAAGGTGACAAGTGATCCAAGATGACAAGTATTTAGGGAACAAAAAATTCTAACAATCAATTTGGGGGACTTCACAGTAGATAGATGATATACATAGAGGGTTTCGTCAAATATGGCTTTCTTATTTGAAGAAGTTTGTGAGGAATAATTGACATGACCTGGTGCTACAGAATGTCATAACTAACATGAAATGTTGACTCCAAATGATATGGGTGACATTTATTGAGTACATTATATGGAATGAATTGTGATTTAAGAGAGTTTCCGGAAACATGAGTAGTCAGCCTGAGGGGTGCAATGTGACATTGTTTAGCATTTAATAGGGAAATTATCATGATACAAATACTATTCCAATGGATTATCCTGTGACCTAGATGGCATGTTCTGGTGTTGTTTCTGGAACTAGGTGGTTCATTTGAACCACATGTGTAATGTAATGCCCTGACCCCAGTTACCCTAAGTCAGTTCATTATTATATAACATTTCCATGATCACAAAAGATCAAGTCTCAAAATACTTATTAGTTTAGTAGCCTTAGAAACACTAGATACATTCATATGTCTTACATTACATAATAAAGTGAAAAACTACCACAACATAGTCTCCATAGTCCACACTCATATCCCCTTAGACTATCCCTGTATTTCAGTCATAAAATACTTTTTCACATCCTAGGAAGAATAAAACATAGAAAGGGGTGAGCTCAGATGCTCAGAAAAGATAACAATATAGCAGAAACATTCATAAATAAGCATAAACATATAAGGCAATGTATAACTAAAACAAAATCCTTTTTAACATTAACATCTTCATTATATGGAAAAAATAAAATGAAATAATTCCATTGAATTATTCACATGGACATTCTACTAGTGTAATAATCACATGTAATATCAATAACCACATTCATAATGATGGAACACATAATTCCCGACTATCATAACCACATAGTCAAGGCCTTGTGCCAATACTACAAAAAAAAAAATTTCAAGGCCTTCTGCCAAGACACTAGTTTTTCCCATGAGACCTACCAATGCATCAAGGAGTTGTAGTGGGCACCAGCCGTCACTTACTAAGACCAATTCATTCCTCATATGAACTGGTTTAAACATAAAATAATCATTCGTTTTAAAACTATCATACAAAATGTCAATACATTATCCATAAACCATGAATGGTATAAAAATAACACATCCACAGTCAAAAATATCACAAAACCTTCAATACAATATGGATGTTTTGTATCATAATAAATCAACTTCAAATAAGCTTAAAATCTGTCAAAGGATGTTGACATAGATGCAATCAAAACTTTTTGAGAGAAATATCTCTTTTTTTAAATCATTTAAAATTCACATAATTATAAAATGAAACATTTACTTTGAAAATATTCTTGTAATCTTGTAAGGGAATATTCAACGATTTTATAACAGTAGAAAATATCCACACCCTCTGTATATGTTAAAAAAAGACATTCTTACCATAATTGTGTCGAAAAGGTTAAAAAGGACCTTTTTGGAAAACGATGGAAAGATTTATTTATAAATATCTTATAAAAAGCCAAACAAGGGTATAAATGACTTTAACCGATAGTCTAGTTACTAGAAATATTTTTTAGATATATTTTTAAGAAACATGGATGTGGATGATTAAGAGGTCCCGGTGGATAATTATGTATAAACAACCTCAGATAATTAAGAGATTGTGAAATAAACCCTTACCTTGTACTTTTCCATAGTGTAGGGTAGGTTAACCTCCTGTATAATGGTGAAATAATTTTAATTAAATTATACAAGAATCATATACATCAATATGATATCATATATGAATTTTTAATCATTTTTTGTTAATAATATCTTAGTATTATCGTCATTTCGTGTGTTAGATGATTCATTTTCCTTTATATGCTTTGTTACGTAAGTCGTATATGTTATGGATGGAATGTATCTTATTTATATCCCGAATGATATCATGTGATTAAAAATTATTTTTAATTGTCTAATGAAAATTAGTCTTAAATGAATATGATGGGGAATAAATCTCATCGCATTCACCGAGACGGTAATCCGTAGGTACGCATGAACGCTACTTCCATTTCATTTTTGATTTTAAAAGGAATAAAAAACAAATGATACATAGGTATATTATTATTCCAGTATAATATAATATATTAAATATTTTACTTATGTTCATTAACACCATCCATTAAATGTTCCATTTATGGTATGAATGAGTCATATCAGTTTGAGGGGGCGATAGTCCGCACATCCTCAAATGAAATTATCGTATATATATACAACCTGAAACAAATAATGGTATGATATAAAATGTAATTATAGAAGCTTATATATAAAATAAATATCCTAAATATCATATTTAATTACATATCCATCATAATTTCCACCATAAGAGGTGGTAGTAGAATATTGAACAATCATCGTTTCATGAGGCAGTAGTTCGCCGTCCACTGAAACATTATGTTATATGCCCATTAGATGGAGGTGTGTGTAAGTGTAGTTCGAATACATAACATAACAACAACCTATTATATTGGCTATACTGGTGTTGTTATAAAATAAATGAAAAAAGATATTATAGAGGGTTGGAGAAGAAAAATAAAAGATAATAACTTAAGATAATATGTTACATTTAAATCAAGTAACTCCCTTTGGTTTGAACCAAAAGGACCTCTTGAAGTGCCTTCATCCTATGGTATGGATTCTAAGAGGAGTAGAGGGTTGTAGGAAGTTTAATTGGGCAGAGTTTGGATGATCCAAGGGGTTTTAGAGGTGTGTGGAATTGGATAGAGATGAGGGATTTTTATAAGGGGGAGGAGGGGCTCTTTAGGAATGATTGAAAATATTAATTTATTATATAATGATATTCAGTTTCTAAAGGTCCCAAACTCATTAAAGTTGAATATAAAAAGACTAATGATAGAAATAAAATCATCCAATAATAATTGGATTGGTTTTTGATATTATTTTAGTCTTTATAATCTTATTTATTTAAATCATTCATTAATGAGGTAAACACTAAATCATTATTGTGTCATAAATAATTTAGTTTATTAGATGTCTAAAAATTATAAAAAAATATCATGATTTAGGAAATATTTTAGGCTTTCTAATTAATATTTATCATCGAATCCATAACATGTATAACTCTATGTAAAAATTGTTTTACTAAATGATATATGCTTATGTGATTTTTGACTTTACTTTATCATAATTAATATAGTGTCATTATAACATAAAAGTGGCTCCATGGGTTACCAAAATCGACCCAAAGATTCCCATGGTCGGACATATATCATCCAATAGGGTTAGGACACGTGTTCGGGTAATTTAATGTTATTATAACATTATTTCTTTACCCTTATTTACCAGATTTACCCTTTAACCATGGTGAATAAAATATTTACAGAAATAATTATTCAAAATGTCTAAAAATAATAGTTCCCTATATACAAAATTTGGAAATCCTGATTCCAAATATGGAATCCATTTTTCTAAATTCAAAACACAGAAGTGGCAGATATTAATTTAAAATAAAACCCTTTTGTCAAAAAAGCGTGTTTTTATTAAATAATAACTATCAAAATGTTGACACTTGTTTATGTCAAATTTAAATGTGAAATTATTTATAATGAACAAAATTTAATTAAATTTTATAAATATAATCTAATTATACTTCCAAAAAATTCAAATGCATAGTTTATAATTATTAATTATTTCGATTAAAAAAGTTTTTTTTAATTAAAATTTAGTAATTTTCATTATTCATCAAAAAATGAATGTTTTCAAAAAAATACCAAAAATTATCCCTATACTAATTTAGATACATAGAATCCAAAAATGAAGTCCATTTTGAAAGATAAAAATATAAAATTTTAAAAAGTGGGAATTACTATTCATAACGGCTACTCTGATTGGTCGCACTGTGTTAGAATCTCGAAGTTGCGTACAATGCAAGCTATTGAATTATTCAATGTGAAACCTACTATGGTATAATGGGGTGTTACATGGAACATAGTATATTTTTTTCATATATGGATCTAATTTTTTTATTTTATACAACGTTTAATTGAATATTCCTTATATTTGATGACTATTAGGTTGTTTTAATACATGCTTATTTTAGCAGATATGTGGGATTTTCTTCATGCTACCATCTAGAATTTTTTTTCATGATCTAAGAGTGATGATTCAATGTTCATATGAATTATTAAAGATCACTCCAGTTATTGATAGATCCTACCTAAAGAGAAGATTTTCCATTCGCAATATCAGTTGCTCTGTGAAATATTATCTGGTACCTAGGTGAGCTAGTGTGAGGTTCCAATGATAATTATTTCAATGACTAGGAATCATTTTCATGTTGGGATGGGGAATTTATAGTCCTTAATAACATGATTATTAATCTCTCTGAGTAGATCGTGTCTAGAAAATCATGGATAAAATTAGAGGATAGATTTTTTTCACAAGTCATCTTGTGGTTTTTCTATTGGTTATCCTGGAGGCATCACATGATTTTAAAAAACCACGAGGCCTTCTCTTCAATGATTTATATATTTGATTATGTAAAATTAATTTTGTCTTGTATAATATTGAATATATGCTTAGGTGTCTTGGTATTGTTAATTGGACAATTTCATGGGGCCTTTCTATGATCTGGATGTATCTTGGATAGCCTTCATATGATTTTAGGATACCTTTATGAAATCCTTCATGTAGCGTGGATGGATTGAAAACTACCCACTCATGAGATCAAATTGGTTTGTTAAGGGTTATTTAGAGACCATGTAATTATGTCGCATGTGTTTAATGACTGACAAAGGACCTAGAAATTTCCTTTTTTATTTCATACTAGTATTTCTTGAATGCTTACGGATCTTTAGAGCCTTCGTCAATTTTGTCGAATAAAATCACATTCACAATAATGTATGTGTTTTATGACCACAATTATATTGTAGTGATCCACAATACAATTTTTGATAAACAATTCAACGAACATTTGTAGAAAAATGGGTAGCGTGAGACAACCTGGACATGTATGAATCCTTTTAAATGATGGGGTGACATGTGATCGATCACTTTTACAAGTAGACAGGCATGTAATTGGTTATTTAGTGATATCTCAGGGGTTGTATGGATGCATAATGTGAGTCTTAAGGAAATAAGAGGTTCTCGTTATTCAGAATGTTTATTTCTTAGGTATATTTAAACATGTTTGGGGCTCTTGTGAGGCTTTTTGACTATTTTCTAATACAATATATCTTACCAAGTATGATGTGTCCCATGACAATTATGACCACAAGTGGATTAATTTCTTTTGAATGTTTTCATCAAAATTTCACCTAATTTTTTGGAAGGTTTGTCAGGATAATGCTGCTTGAAATGTTTTGTGGCCTACGAGTGCTTATCTTATTGCCGTTACATGATCAGTAGGTTCCTGAGATGTCTCTTAATGAACAAGGAGGATTTGCTAAGGTGGATTCTAGGAACCTCCACTGGCTATTTATTTTCAAGTGGGAATCTACCTAGACTTCTGTAGGTCATTTGATATTAAGTATCATGTAGGATCATGTGATCTCTGTGATCATGGGAACCTTCGACTTTCATTTCATTTCATGGAAAGAAATACCCATATTAAGGTATTTATTCCTTTATTAATTTTTTGATGCTCATTTGGTGGGATTTAATGCCATCAAAATATCCATCCATGAAATACGATGATTAAATTTTAATTGTATCACTATGTGGAGATGGTAGTCCGAACATACACATGAGTGACACCTTCACTCCCCATTTGATTCAATAATGGTTGTTTCATAATTATATTAAAATTTCATTGTTATTGTGGATACTGAATTTATAATTTTATGATTAATATCATATATTTATAGTAGGATGAAGACGACATAACATTGAAGAGGTTATGTAGTACAATGACATATCCTTCAATTTCTATCATTTATAACTGTTCTTACAGAAACCTAGAATTGTATAATAAGAATAAATCTCCTATTATTCATGGTTATTAATTGTTTTATTCGAAAACTGTTGGTTTTGGTTGAATTATGCACACTGAGTTGGTGTAATTAACTGATATTAGTTGTGCCTTTTATAAGTGATGGTATGGGAAGTCTTGTAATTTTTTAAATTATTAAAATATATTAATGCTACACTCTAGGGAATGTTGTTCCAAAAATTAGATTGATAAGAAGATAAAGATTATGTAGTTATAATATAATAATCCAATGAAATTAAAAAATGACTTGATATCATTTGAACCCATATTGTTTTAATTAACCACTCTAATAACAATTTCAACTTCAACTATAGAAATGAGTATTTCAATATTAATGGATTATAAATTTTATTCTTAATTAGAAAATTTATCAAAATTATAAATAACATGATATTTTAAACCAAATATCATTTAAAATTTATTGTGACATGTTTTTATGAATTATAAGTAATATAATAAATTTTTTTTCTTAATATATAATTATGGAAAATATTTACTACACTAATTGAAATGGACATTAATGAAATTTTAATATTAATGAAATTTGAATATTAACCTTAGAAACATCCGTAAAAACATATATGAATCCAAAAAAATTTTGGGAAACTATAAGATACCCAGATAAATTAAATATTGAGTTTTAAAATCATTTACATGATTTTTCTATTACATGATCAAGCACGATATAAATACCATGTAGAAAATTAATGTAATTATGATATCTTGAAGAATTTAAAATAAATTAATATGATAAAAAATAATTCAAAATTAAAATATACATATAAAATTAGGCATATCCAATGTGTATCTTTATATACATAAATTATAGGTATTACTGTCAAGAGATTGAAATATCATAATATTATTTATAAAGGATAATATAGTTTTTTTAAAATGAAAATGTAAAAAATACATTATATTTGAATTTTGGATGGTTATGGTAGACATTATAAAATATAATTGAGTTAATAAATAGTTTGGGAATTCATTTAAGCCTTATTTCTTGTTTTAATCATTTTTAACCATTTTACCATTACCAAGGTGACAACTGTTTACCATAAATACAGTTTCAAATAGAAAATTAAAGGGGCATATTAACCAAATATGAGCCAATTGAATAAAAATATACAAAAAAATCTATATCAAAATTCTGTCAGAGTAGGAAAATAATTTTAATATAAATATATGAAAAAATTTAAAAATATTTATTTTAATTCTATTTTACGAATTCAAATTATCCTTCACCAAATCATGAAATTTTATCAATGAAAAAAATATATTATTATAAAAAAATATATAAAAGTTCAATTTATTTCAAAAACTATAACAAAAATGAACTATTTAAAAACATGGTTTAAATAAAATATATAACATAACATGAAAACCATATATTTTTCACTATTATATGACAACTAAATCATTTTGTGAAAATCAATCAATGTCATGATAACTTGTTTTTGATATATTTATTTTATAAAATATAATCATTTTATAAAAAATAATTTCAAATGTGGTAGAAAATTATTATAAATTAAATGCATAAATTGTAGTAAAAATTTCATTTTATGAAAATTAAATTATTATGAATAAAATAACTTCACTAACAATGAGTTCTTATTTACTATGAATTATTCAATAATTTTATATATAAAATGACTACAATAAATTTACATCATAATTTTTTACACAAATATATATATCTAAAATTTTAAATACAAGGTTATAATGGTAGAATTTAATTAATAATATATTTTCAAAATTTTCTACATTTTTTTACAAATCTTAGTGATCTAGGTTATGAGAGCTACAAAGATTTTTTATCTTTGGAATAAAATTTTGTGTGTGATATGTCTATATTTCATTGAATTTAACATACATAGAATTTATTATTTTATTAAATAAATAAATATATATATATATTATTCATTGTATAGTAAAGAAAAAGTAATTATAATATTAAAAACACATCAATGCGTTATTGAATATATGTGATCTATAAATCCTAAATAATATAATTCCTTGGTTTGGAATATAGAATTTATTGAAAAATATATTTCAAAATAGAAATTAATTATGTTCAACACAAATAATATATTTGTAGACATCTAGGACTCTTAATTTGTTCCATTATGTTTTATATCATGAAAACACATATCAATGTCTTGAAACATATCAATCCAGGGATAATAGTGGAAGTTAATATCATAATATGAAAAATCACGTATGAACACTCATTATATCATGTATTCTATTTTCTCGATATCTCAGACATAATTATTTAAAACATTTTCATCATTAAATGTTTATAATATATATTTCTTTTATATCATTAAATTAATCCTTTAATAAAAAAGTGGAATTGATTTTTTTTTGAAATTTTCATTTTTAATCAAAATATGGGAAGATACCATCTACATATAGAGTAGAGAAAACACCTTGTTGTGATTATTCATTAATAACATATTATTAAGGACGCACCAAGTGCACAAAAATTTAACTGGACCTTATATCATTATAGTTTATAGTAATTAATCAATGTACAAAAATAATGATATATGCTAATAAGAAATTAAAAATCTTTTTATCAATAAAAATGTTCACATATATGAATATATAATGAATCATATACATCATTTATTTCTTAAAATTGAGTTTATACATTTAGTTTTTATATTTAGATATTAAAATGTGTGATCATTTATAGATTAAGAATCATACAAGAATGAGAACGACCTCTTAATAATCTACATCATTTATATAAAATCATTTAAATTATATGATCATACAATATAAATTCAATATTATAATCATATAATTTCATGGTAATAATAATAGTTGGTAACTTTAATGACCATACAATATGACCAATATTATATGAAATAATATCATTACTGTTATAAATTATTAATATCAATATGTGATAATATGTTCATTAATAATATAGTCATTTAATTCATAATAAATATAAATTACAATGTAGTTGGATATAGGTCAGTAAGTCAAATATGCACCCAAATTAATTAGATCCAACTAAAAAACTAATAGTTCATTTTTTTTCTTAATCATGCTTCCTATGAATATGGATATATCTATAGGCACTATTACTCTCAATAGTATGGTTAAGTCTTGGAACAAACCTTTTTTTGTATCTTTAGAAATCAAATCTTCAATAACATGATATAATCATTTAGGTAATCCTAAATATTCATATAATATTAAATTTTAATCTTTCATAATATATTATAGTTCTATAATTAAATAATGTAATGACAATGGTAATATTTTAATAATTTTTATATTATCATAATTAGAGTTCTTTACTAGTAGTCACCTAAATATAGATCATATGATTAAACATACTTGGTTATTGTAGATATGATTATAGTTGGATGTAATAAGATTCTTATAATATATTACAGTCTTATTACATCAATCAAAAATAATAAATTATCTAATGATAATATTATGTTATATCTGATTAAAATATCTATACATACATATCCTTTTCTATAAACTCGTCCATTTATAATTTCCCCAATACATTCTAATAATTCAATATAGATTTATATGAAGTCCTACTAGATTGATTTGATATTTTCATTACTTGTATCATATAAAATTAACATAAATAATCAATATATAACCTTGAATATATGATAGATTCTTTTAACATAATTATGTGAAATTATATTCAAAAAATTCTATTCTTTCAACACATATTATCTTGGAGATAGTTTATTACATGCAATAAAATAATAATATCATATTTATTATTAAAGTCATTATTTGAATAACGTGATAAAACATATTCTAATAATAAATTACCTATACCCATAGATGATTTTATGTAGATTATTTTCTATAGTAAAGGTTTCTAATTTTTTCCATCTTAGGAAATTTTTTTCATTCATCTTAGAAAGATGGTAAGGCATACTGTCTATTTTCATATCTTATTAATAATTTTTTTTAGGAAAATATTAGTTCTTATACAAACCCCTAATATGCACATGGACCTTCATATTTCTAAAAGAGTATTTTATGAAACTTTTTCATTAATATACCTATAAATTGAAATGTGATTATTTTATATGTAACTATAACTCATTGGTTATTTTAATAACATTGGTTATTTCATAATAAAAAGTATAATATTATATCTATTCTGTTATCTATCATTCAAAACCAACCAAAAAATACAATGTTCATTGAATTTTATTATTACAGGTATCACTACAAATGATTTCTCCATGAATATTAGTGAAAATAATTTTTGAATATTACATCTTACATACAATCAAATTTTTTTATTAATCAATATAGAATTACGAGAACAAACATTTACTATCCCTATATAGTTTCTGTTGTATACTCATCAATAGTAAAATGTATAGAAACAAAATAATATGTTTACTTATAATTTTAATAAATAGATTCCGTTACATTTTATAATTTTCATGATTTGATTTACTATTTAATTTGGTTACTCAATTTAAAATATTAATAATATTTTTTCATTTTTTTAATATGAAAACACTTACTATTTTATCTTTTTTACATTGTATGTGTCTCTTGGAAAAAATCATCTAAAAATAATAATGATATGTTTAATCTTATACCATGTCATAAGAAACTAGAGCATGGAGTTCTTATAATAAAAACATTCTCCAAATATCTCAAAAATAAAAGTGTTATATTTCTATAAAAAGTAGTTTTATTAATCTAATTGGGGATGATAATATTCATAATGACAGTTAGATAATTTATTTAGATTCAGTTTGTGTTTCCAAAAAATATAATCATAGATATATCCAGATTATAAATAAAAGTTCAAATAAAATCTAAAAAGTTATATAAAATCAATTTCATATCCAATTAATTTATTTTATATGAGTAAGTTTAATTTCATAATGATAAGTTATTTTTTCAATTTTTTAATTATTTCGTTGAAGAAATTACTTACTATTTTCAGAATAATTTTATGGAATATTATTAACCTCCTTTAACTACCACTATAAATTATATGTATAATGTAATGTGTGATTGTTATTTCCAATATTTTATATTATATTGATTGATTAGTAGTTAGTTTTGATACAAACTGACATGTTGGTTAGAGGATCTTAAATTCATTAAATATTGTATACATTTCTTCACTGAGAATTCCAAAAAAACATAATTGAATAACATGAAAATATATGAATGTAGTCCAAAGATTCAAATTTATAATAATTAAATTTATTTAGAATATAAAATTCAAGTAGATTTGTGTTGTAAATCTATATCTACATGATTTGTTTTCAATAAATTGATATAAAATAATTGATTAAACATGATGTCTTTCATGAAAAAGTTATTAAAATAGTATTGAAGATATAAGTTTTAAAACCACAAAAACTATTACATAAAATTTTTTTTTACCACATTGAGGATTTCAATTTATTATATTCATATTCATAATATTTTTTATATTTATATTATCTATGTATCAAGAATTATCAAAATATTAGTTGAGTATGAATTACTATAAAAACAAAAATTCTATACTTTAAATGATTACCTAATATGTCTAATTATAAATCATGATATATGATTTAAAAATAATATATATATAATAATAATTAAATTACAATATATTGGGAAATTTAGTATTTGTTCACATTGTTCAACTCATCTGTGATCGACCATCTACAACTTCTTATAATATTTCATAAATCTTTTAGTAATCTCTACGCACATTATTAATTCTGAGGATTTTACAAACATTTGGTAACATAATATATTTAATATATATGATGAAAAAAATATATATTAATTATTATTATCATACATAAATGAAATATAATTTAATAATTATTCCTTTATTCAATGAAATTTTTTATCCTATGTATTTTCATACCATATGTGAATAAAATCTCATTTGATCTATAAATCTCCCCATTTATCATTTGTTTCATCAAATGATGTTGTATTGGTTTCATTAAAATTGATCCATCCATTAGATTTTAAAAACTATCCTTAATTATCTCCATTATAAATGATAAATAACCTAGATCAATAAAATATTTACCTTCTTGGAAAACAATTGTCAAAAGATTTCTGTGAAGTTATTTTAAGATGTTCATCATGTATTTCATGATACATATAGAGAAAAAAAATATAAGTATCATAATTTTACAATAATGAATAATTTTATTGTTATATGAAATCATAACATCACAAACTAATAAATAAAATTAGGAATTATTAATTCATGATCAGCATATACGTTATTTTATATTTGTTTAATTTAGTATAATTCATTTGAATTCTGAATTATTGTAGTACTATATTACCCTTTTGATGGAGAAGGATATGAATTTTTTTATTTTATGTATTTTTGTCTTTATGTAGCATAAAAATACATAAAGGGTTAGTATATACCATTATGTAATAGTCATTAGAATTATTTTCATGAAATCAACAGTGTATTTACATGGATTCACTTTTCCTTTTTTATTAATCTTTAATATTAATTATTAGCGGTCATATTTTATTACGAAAAATATTGGACATGAAATAATGTTATTTTTGTATTAATCTACCTCTATTTTATCTATTCTAATTACCCAAAAAATTTGAATCCAAATGTCCAATCACATTGGAATTTGAATGATAAGCATATATATATATATATATATATTCATTAACCAAACTACATCTAGAAAAGTTAATAAAATTTATTTTGACAAGAAGGCATTCTAACTTCTTATGTGTAGATCCCTAGTCCATTTAGTGGTATCAGAAATAATGAAATCATAATCAGGATTTAGACAACACTTTCCTTTATAATTGTAATGAATAGACAATATATATGACAATAATGATCAATTTAGTTATGCATACCATTAACATTTCATTTATTACCAATATTAGTGTTCCCACGACAATCACTTGAAATGTTGTTTAAAAATACATGCATCATAATTATAATGGTTTAATGATTATTGACTTATTATTTTATCACTATATTATTTTATATGTAAAAACATGTACTTTTTATATTTTAGGGGTTTTACATTGTTAACTATAACTAGTTTTTTATTAAATAAATATTTCTATAATATTATATTTTAAATTTCATCTTGCAGAATTTATAGTTCATTACTTTTTTTGGTGACAATGAAACATCCCTAAAATTATCTAGAAACACAATAAGAAATAAATTAAATAAAATTAATAGATGACTATCATTCTAAAAATGTTTTTATTAATCAACATATAAATCCACCCATTAAATAGTGGAATGAACTCATTGAACCAGTTTTGACTTGATTTATAGTATTCCACCATTGAATTTTTTATCTTCAATGTGGATTTTACCCAGTATGTTGAACAAAACTACCTCTTCTATTATATCTTCATCTAGTACATATTCATACATACATGTAGGTCAGTGAGACTATTAAATGGTAAAGGGGCTTACTAAAAAAATAACCCATCGAAACATATGTCCAACATAATAATGATTGGAAGGAATACATGTATACCCTCATTTTATTATTATATTTAGAAAAAATATAGTTAAATTAAAATAAATCCATCACATTCATTGATTTATAAATTTCATGATCAATAAAATATATAAAACATATGGGAATTTCAAAAATCTATATGAAATTAAATTTAATATTATATAGTTATGATATATTAAAATAATAAATAAAGTAATGTTGTAATTTATTTATGTATTTGTTATATTTGTATTGATCGAAAATGTTATGGATACACCCTTGTAATATACATTAAAAAATAATTAAATTAATTTTATTCAAAATTAATTATGTTTATAGATTGTACTGGGAGGAAACATGAAAAGTACCCATCATAACTACCGACAATTATACTATTTAGGAAATTTTTACTTCTATAGTTTATAGTTTTCACAAAGTGTCAAAAAAATACACTACTTTTAGTATCAATACATCACACATGTAAACATATATAATTTTATAGAGGGTACACCTTTAAAATGATGATGTGTATACATTGTGTATAGCTAATAAATTACGTGGAGTTTAAAATTATATGTTGAAATTAATTAGGAATATATTATTTAGTAATACAAATCACATGACATATCCAACTAATAAATAACACATAAAAATGTTTTGATTACATTTAATAGTGTAATTATTTAATTCTTATTCTTGTGTTTATAGATTCCAGATATATGAAATTTAAAATCCATCCGCACATAATTAAATTTGTACTCTATTAATCTACATTACATTACATGAAACATGTATTGAATTGTTTCATGATTTTTTTTGGAGTTTTATATCATGTATGATAGATAAACACCTAGTAACATCATTGTTTCAAGGATTTTGGTGCTTATATATCGTAAAATAAATTAAATATATGTATTCTTTCATGTGGTTTCCTTGAATTTTGTTTTCAGTGTTAGTGGACAAAATTGTATATACATTAATTACAAATCATGTAGTCCATCATTCCCTGTTCATGGATGGTGTATTAAATACCCATAATGTATTGATATCACAATTAATTTTTTTAATGAATGATCCAAATTAATTCAAGGATATCCCTATTATAATGAACCAATAGACATGTTTTGTTATTGTTCTACTTCCCATGTAGTTCAGTGTCACATGGAAAACATCACTGGATCCTGTAGATGGGTTTATTGGTTATTGTTTATATATTAGAAAAATGGTTATGTGTTTATTAATAATTAATAAACATAAAATATAAATTTAATGATCATATTAAATTAACTGAAAAACATACATAAATTAAGAATATCTATCAAAAAATTAAATATGTATACATTAAATATTTATTCATTAAATTTGATTTCATTCAATACATATGATGGTTATATGTATATTTAATGTTCTTAAAACTTATTCAAAACAATGATTTTAAGATTCATAAATTTAAAAATCATAAGAACATTAAAAAATTAAATTTTCCAAAATTATAAGTGAAGAATATTAAAAATGAATAAAAAACAAAAGATAGGATCTTTAAATAAAGAAATTATAATTAATATAATGATAATAAATTATGTATAACTTGATTTCATTAATCGATGTAAGTGTTGATGATTAAAATACACCATTTTTACCATTATTGTATTTGTTGGATCCAAAGATGAATCCATAGAGTTTTTTAGGGAATCAAAATCCATTAATCATGAAGATTCATATTTCGTACTCCAGGTTCTTGTGAAAATGAAATAATATTCATACATCACTACCCATGGATTTAAACACAATCCATTAGATTTGATGTATATATTTATAGTCTTTAATTCTTGAAAGTGATGTGGGAGGTGGCAGAGATTCTTTAAATAATGAGAAAATACTATAGTTATGTAATTTATGGAGAGAATTATTGGGAGAGAAATTATTTTTGAAAAATGAAATGATTTTAACCACCTAAATGAAAAATTAAAATTGTATATATACAATTCTATAGTTATACAATTGTTAATTTCATAATGTGTCTTAGAAGACATCATAATCCACTGGGAACCCCAATCTAGTTATTATAATCTTATTGTTAAAATATCATTGATTTATTAATGTCACCTTGATAATATAAATAATAGTGAATAAAATAACATTAATTTAAATGATATTATATTTATCATTCTTATTACGAGTACAAAAAAACAACCTCTTTAACTTGCTCAAAATTTACCAAGCATAAATTGAATAAAAAATTTTAACTTTTAAATAAATTATTTAATATATTATTCATTATAAAAAAAATAAATAATTACCTTCAATATGTAGTTTTTATCATGTAATAATTCGATGCATGAGATCAAAAAATATAAAATCAAAAATATTCCTCATTTTAGAGACTAATAATTATTCAAACAATAAATTTAAAATAGTACATAAATCAGAAAAACTGAAAACCTATGAATCTTCATCAGTTATAGTAGGTGGTTTTTCCAGAATTCCAATATGTGTGTCTAACAACACATAATGGCTCCCATATAGGAATAAAATAAATATAAAACATGAAGAGCCTCTTATGAATGATCGTTGTGTAATAGGGCTCCCTTTTATCGATATCACATCAAACATGATTCTTACACATTTCATAAACTAATGTATATGATATGGATTTAATTAATAACCTGAAATGTAAACATCAATACACCATTTCAATGAAATTTAGTATGACATTTTCATTCTAATAATAGTGTTGTGATGTTGATATTTATAAAGATATATGAGCAAACTTATTCCTCAACATATTTGATAATATGATAAGATTTATTATGCAACATTCAGTTTGGTCTTCCCATGGAATATTTTTCTTCATTCTTCCCAACATTGAATCTATGTACATTAATCGTGATATGAATTAATAATAATATTAATGTCTAAAATTTATTAAACCGGTTCAAAAAGGGAATATCAAGTTACACATAAACCTGTTCATTTCATACCCAATGGTCATTTCATATAATTTCCCAATATTTAGAATAATTTGTTATAAATTGATGATATAGTCTATTCTTATTGCTATTACTCAAACATGGAAGTCTCCACTATATGTTCCTAATATAATGATGTTAGGAGAACATAAAAATTAAATATAATAATATTTTCATTTAATTTAATGGATATAATATTAAGATGGGTCTAATATAAATATTCAATGTGAAAAATACTCAAATACATTATCACATTAATGATATACAGATGAATAATCATCATTTTATATTAAATTTAATAATATTTATGTATATAAATATATATATGAAAATTATGTTCAATATAGTTATTTTTTTCATCAAACTCAAACACATTTTCTATAATACATAAGGTAAGAATAAAAATAACATCCATCATCTAATAATTTAGCTATAATTTAAGACAATTTTGGTATATGGAATTTTTATGTTCTGTTTTAAAAAATTATAAATATGGGTCATTTTTTGAAAATTAGTAAATACCAAAAATAAATTTTCTTATTATTGAATCTCATAATAATTCCAATTTTATGATTATAGTTTCCAAGATAACATGTTTGTATTGAAACAATTTTAACCATATTTTCTATTGTATGTTTTTTCATGACTGGAATACTATTGTGGTTTCTAAAATAGAGATATTGAAATTTAAAATCTTGTCATGGATTCTTTAAATTTAATGTTTGTGTTTTGAATGTAATCCCTTGAACAATAATAATCGATTGATGTCAGAAACATACTTGAGAACTATTTATATAAAATTAATCTTTGTAGATAGTATGCTAATATTACAACATAAAACAATGATTGTTTGATTTTTTTTTAAAAAAAGTGGAAATATGTAATTGATTTTAGAACAAAGTGTCCTTGGGAGTAAGGCAAATGAATTAACAAGTTATAGTGAGTTTCAGCTTCCCATTATATCATGTAATCCGTATTAAATAATTCTACCTCATAGGTTTATTAATATGAAAATATCTAATCATATCATTCAATATTTATAAACCATAATAGTCAATATAATGAAGAATCTATAAACATTAATATGTATTTCTAATGTTTTTATAATAGAATAATATTGTTGAGGCTACTAACAAATAATTGAAATTCTGTTCTAGTAAGTATTTAATAAAGGTAAATTCAGTGATTTTAATTAAAAACAATTAATATAGAAATTTTATATACATGGGATCATGTTTGAAATTTCATTAAAATTAAATTATTTGTAGTAACACTGAATTAATGTATATATAACTACATTTTTATAAGATGTTGGTGATACTTCTAATGATACATTTTGAAAATTTAGTATACACCTTATGAATTTCTCTATTTATTTACATTCCCTTCATATTTTGATAAAAATGTTCTATAATTACCTTACTCATTTTATGCAAACCATAACAATAAAATCAAATTGAGATGAATTATTTGATAAAATGGTTGACGATATTATGTAGTTATTCCATACAAATGAAAAATGTATTATAGTGCCTAAGGATGTATTGGCCACTAGGAGGGGAGGAATGAATCAATTTTATCAATTAAAAAAATATTTCTCTTTCCTATTATTGTTCTAAAATATTTTAATGTTCTAGATGAAGTCAATATTATCTCTCAATCTATCCTCTAACAGAAAATTAATTTCATAGAGATAGAGTTGTACATAATATTTTAATTGATTGGAAAAATCCTAATCCTTACTCAAACTAGTAATCTCCCCCTCCGATTTGAGATTATTTACTATCAAATAAGTTACTACAATTCTTCCTCTCTAACTGTAACACCCCAACCCAACATCATTGGCTTGAGGAGGTGGTGAGGGTTACTTGGCCTTAAGCGATGTTCCCAAGGCGCCAAAGGCTGGAAATAAATGTCGAGGGCTCCAAGAACAGACTGGGGAATGATTTTCCCTTAAGATAAAAGCAAACAAACAATCCACAAACTATGTGATGCATGTTAACAGACCCAACCAAACCATCCACTAACAACCAAGTTGTTCAAAAATGAAAACCAACCCAATACAACTAGACATGTCCACAACACATCAGTGTACAAAGTGGAAACTAAAAATCCAAACACCAATAAGCCATGACACCACTACAGCTCCCTACCAAGCTCCAAGCTGCAGGCTTCACCATGACTTCACAATTCTCCACTAAAGGAGGGAGATGCCTTACCTTTTCCTACATCACAATACACAACATCTGCAAAGACACCACAATGCCAAAGCAAGGGTTGAGTACTAAAACTTAGTAGGTTTTCCCCAAATGACTTCCCTACACATGCCACTTGGATGAAACTGTTAGCACATTTATATAAAATAGTTTATATAAAGTAAATCACCAATACAACCATTTTCATAAGCAAGCCATGCCTTTACCAACCCAAAACACCTAACCCAGGAAACCATGGGAAATCCAAATTAACATGCCACAATCCATTCCATCATTCAAACATTATCACAACAAGTCCATCTTTCAAATCAATGCACACAAAAACCAAAACAATCAAACGATGGCGCTTCTTTCCAACCCGTTCAACCATTCACAACTAGTTGGTCCTCCCATCCACTTATCCTTTGATGGTGGCCCTTCCTTCCACTTTCTATCTCCCTTCATTATAGTGGTACTTCTTCCCACTTCCACAAAACATTTCAAACAATAACAACCATGAATACAACCCACCAATGTCTCAACATCATGCAATCAACCAAATTCCATTACATAAAAATCCACTTCAATAAATCACCCGCTTATTGAAAACCACATTCCATGCCAAAAACCCCATTTCAATAAAACAACTATATTTATTGAATACCATTTTCATCAACAATTTTACCAAATAAATATCAACAACCCATTTAAAATCACCATTTCAAAATCCACAAAATAAAATTTCACCATTAAACCCCCTTTTTCACAAAATCCCCAAATGGATTTCCAACCAAAATCACACATCATCATACAATTAATTTCAATCACAACAAATTTATTGTAACATATCACCACTACTTCTTACCAAGTGGAGTTGAGAGAGAATCCCCTACATTTAGTGTTCCGACGAACTTGACTCACAACCAATCGCACCTCTAATCCGGTGAACACACCGCCGAAACTTCTCTAGATTCCTTCCCCAACCGTTCACAATCCTTAAAATCATCATCCACGGAAACCCCAACATTAGATCTACACACTGAATCTGTAGATCTAGAAAACCAAGAATGATAGGGATGTAGATCTAGAGGAAAACACAAGAGAAATAAGAGGAGAGACTTACTTGGGAGAAATAACCTTGAATCCACCTTGAAACCCCTTAAAATCTCTTCCCAAATGAGTGGGAGAGCACCCCTAACCCTATAGAACCCAAAAACCCAAGTGTGGCTCGAGTGGGAGGAATAGAGGAGTGAAATGAGGCAATCCCGAGTGAGCCCGGGTCTTAAAATCCCAACTTTACGTGGCCACACGGTTAGCCTGCACGGTTTGGAAAACTGTGCGCTAACTGTGCGCAAGCCACTACCTTGAGAGCCAGAGTCCACACGATTTCCTTGAACGGTTTGGGAAACCATGCACAGGCCATGCGAAGCCTAATGTCTCCCCCTGCACGGTTTCTTGGAGCATATGCACAGTTTCAACTAACCGGGCTCAAACTGTGCACCCCTTTAAAAGCCTCTAAACTCATCCAAAACCATTCCAAACACTCCCAACCTCTTTCCAACTCATTCCATGAACTTTAAACACATAAAAATGCATAAAAAAATTATACATACCAAAAACCGAGGGTGCTAAATTCTCCTCACCATTGGACTTTCCGTCCTCGGAAAGTAGTGAACCCGCCCTTTACCGAAAGAGCTCAGGCCACTACTCGATCATATCTTTTTCCCGCTCCCAAGTCTCCTCTTGAATCTGACCATGTTGACACCAAACACGAACTAAACTGATGCTTCTACCACGCAAGACTTTCTCTTGCCTATCAACAACCCGCATAGGCATGTGCACCAATGAAGCATCCGGTTCGAGCTCAACATGATCCCAATGAATTACAAGGTCACTATCCGGCTAATACGTTTTCAACTGTGAGACATGAAACACATTGTGCACTAAACTAAACCTAGGTGGCAAAGACAAATGATAAGCCACCTCACCAATCCACTAAAGAATCTCAAAAGGCCCAATATACCTCAGATATAACTTTCCCTACTTCCCAAACCGACGATGTCCCAACCTAGGAGAGATTCTCAAGAAAACATGATCACTCACCTCAAAAGACAACGTTCGTCGACGATGATCCGCATATGATTTCTGATGACTCTGAGCCATCTTCGTTCTTTTTTTGATCAACTTGATCTTCTCTGTAGTCTATTGGACAAGTCTCATTCCAACCATTGAAGACTCACCTGTTTCCACCCAACATAGTGGAGAATGACACGGCCACCCATACAATGATTCAAACGGATCCATCTGTATGGATACATGATAACTGTTATTGTAAGAGAACTCCACCAATGACAAGTGCTCCTCCCATGATCCACCAAAATCAATGACACAAGCACGCAACATATCCTCCAGATTTTGTATCATCCTCTTTGATTGACCATCCATATGAGGGTGATACATCGTACTCATTGTCAACTTCATTCCAAGGGCTTGGTGTAAGGATTTACAGAAACGAGATGTAATCCTCGGATCTCTATCTTATACAATAAAAATTGGAACACCATGCCTCTTAACCACCTCCCGGATATAGATTTTGGATAGATAATCCACCATATGAGATTCATGAATCGAGATTAAATGGGATGACTTTGTTAGACGGTCCACTATCACCCAAATGGCATCGTGCTTTCTGACCGTTCTTGGGAGACCTGTGACAAAATCCATCAGTATCAGCTCCCACTTCCAAACAGGGATTGGTAAAGACTAAAACATTCATGCTAGCCTCTGATGCTCTGCCATAACATGCTAACAAGTCATGCATCTTGAAACAAACTCAGCCACACATATTTTTATACCATCCCACCAGAACTGCGCTTTCAACGCTCTATACATTTTCTGAATTCCAGGATGAATAGCCCACCTGGAATGATGATACTCCCGGAGAAGAGCCTCCTGAGAGGAAACTGCTACCACCATCTGATTCTGAAAACACAAAACTGAATCTCCATTCAGTTTCCAACCCTCAATGGTCTCCCCACAATTGAGTCTTGACCCCATGGTCACACACTCCTAATTAGATATCTGTTCCTCTCTAACCAAGTCATCCAAGTCATGAATCAACAAAACCGGAAATAAGACCGCTCTATCGACCTGGTCCTCCCATTCGAACCGCATATTAGCTATCACTAACATCAACTGCCACTGGTCTGATGCCTATATTACCACCTGAGCATATTATTTCCTACTCAATGCATCTACCACTGAATTTCCCTTACCCTGTGTGTACATCAAGTAAAAAATCAAACATCTCGAGATATTTCATCCATCTCCTTTTCCTCAAGTTCAAATCCAATTGTGGGAAAATGTGTTTCAGGATCTTATGATCTGTACATACAGTGAATTTCTCCCCGAAGAGATAATGACACCATACATTCAAAACATGGACCAATGCTGACAACTCCAAATCCTGAGTTTGGTAGTTCTTCTCATGCACTCTCAACTTCCATGAGCCATATGCAACCACATGATTCCATTTCATGAGAACACATCCCAACCCAGATCCTGATGAATCACAATACACCATGTACCCTTTTCCTGGTTATGGAAAAACCAAGATTTGTGCTGATGTAAGACGACCAATTAACTCTTTGAAACACGGCTGACACTGTTCATTCCACTGGAATGGAACATTCTTTCTTGTCACAACTACCATTGGCAAAGAGAAATGTGAAAAATCATGAACAAAATGCCGATAATACCTAGCTAGACCAAGGAAACACTGTATCTCAAACACATTATTTGGAGGATTCCACAAGAGAACAACCTCTAACAATTCAAGATCCACTTAAACACCCCTTTCAGAAATCAAATGGCCAAGAAAACAAACTTCATGTATCCAAAAGTCACACTTTGAAAATTTGGTATAAAACTGATGATCCCTCAAGATCCCCATCATTATCGCCAAGTGCTGCTCATGATCCACCCTTGTCATTGAAAACACCAAAATATCATCTACAAACACCACCACAAATGAATCCCGATAACTCTGAAATATTCGATTTATCAATTCCATGAACACTTCTGGCGCATTCGTTAGACCAAAGGGAATAACCACAAATTCATAATGTCCATATCTACTTCTAAAATCTGTTTTTGGAATATCATCCTTCCTCACCCACAATTGATGATATACCAACCTGAGGTCGATCTTGGAGAACCAGTGGGCTCCCCTCAACTGGTCGAACAAATCATTAATTCGTGGAAGTGGATATCTATTCTTTATTGTAACATGGTTAAGTCTACGATAATCAACACAGAGCCTCAATGTTCCATTTACCTTCTTCACAAACAACATCGGCACTGCCCATGAAGATGTGCTAGGTCAGATAAACCCTTTTTTTCTATCTCTTCCAACTAGACTTTCAATTCCCACAATTCAGCTGGTGCCATCCGATAAGACAGAAGTGAGATAGGACTGGTCCCTAGAAGGAGATCAATCATAAACTCCACTTCTCTTACACGAGGTAATCTAGAGAATTCTTCAGGAAAAACATCCATGAACTGGTCCAACACTGCCGGTGGAACACTATTCTCAACACTGTTTACTGATTTCTACGACAACACTACCAACTGATATGATAACGTACCCACTACTGGTGCCAACAAACCTGTTGCACCCTGCCTTTCATGACACTCTCCTATAAAGAGATTTCTCACACTATAGTGTGTTATAAAAGCTAATGTCTACGCATTAAAGTCGATGTTGTCCTTAAAAGCCACCAGGGAATCCATTCCCAGGATTACATCATACCCATCCATCTCAAGCATTAGGAAATCCCACACTATCTCAAACTCACCAACAACGATACAACATTATCTACACAAGAAGGCTCGACACACTCTTCGACCCAGAGGAGTTTGCAGTTTCAAAATAGAGGGCATCATTTCTACCCTTAAACCAAGAAAATCAACCACGCGTGCAGTAATAAAAGAGCGTGAAGCACCCGTATCAAACAGTACATGCATCAAGGTAGAATTTAAAAGAATAGTACCTAGCACCGTGGATGGTCCCGACTGATCATCCACCACAACTTGTTCAGATCCAAACACATGTTTTCTTGCCACACTCTGCTCTTTATTTCTTTGTTGAGGCGTCGTGTTATTCCAAGAATCACCATGACTAACTTTACTCTACTGTCGAGGGGTATACTACTGCCCTCATCCCGTCTAAGCATACGATGTCTGCGATCCCTGAGGAGTGTCACGCGCACCTGACCATGGAGAATTCCAACAACAACGCTGCATATGCCCCATCTTCTTACAATTATGACATTCTCGAGGTTGTGTCGTACAATCCCGCTTGATGTGGCATGTTGAACCACACTGAAAACATCTCAACTTGCTCTGGGGAATCAGAGGAAGATTTACCGATCCTGCCAATAGATTATATGTCATGTTCCCACCCTGAGAATAATTGTCCCTCCTTCGCCTGAACCCAGCGTTAGATTTCCAACTATTCCCCATGGGTACCACCATGCTTCCCATGCCCAGAGTTCCCAACAGATCCCGCTCAACTACCGAGGCTCTATTCACCATCTCCGTGTAATAATCTATACACAGCACCGCTATCTTTGAATGGATTTATTTCCTCAACCCTACTTCAAAGATCATTTCCTTCAACGACGTACTACCGATGACCTCGGGTACAAACCAAACTAAGTTCATAAACTTAGATGCATATTCCATCATCGACATCAACTCTTGCTTCAAACGGATGAAATCTGTCGTACGCTGAATTCTAAACATATGTGGGTAGAATTGTTTGTTAAACAATTCCTCAAATCTTTCCCACATCATGCCCTAGTCCATCCCTTCTTGGACTACCAAATCCCACCACTGAAGGGAAATATCTTCCAATATATATGTCGCCAACTTCACTTTCAGCTCTACTGGCATTCCCAAGAACTCAAAGAACCTGTTTATTCTATTCAACCATGCTTCTTCCCTATCGGTCTCTACATCAACCTTGAAGATGGGTGGATTATGCTTTTGAAACTGAACCGCATGATCCACAAGACTTGGTTCATCCCCTCTATTTCCACTTCCCACAACTTGGAATGTTTTCAGTATACTTTGCACTAGCTGCTAGTTCACTTGAGGCTCAGGTGCAACCACATTCTCAGCAGCCTCCTCTGGTTAGTCTCTACGATGCCTAGCCGATTCCATTTCTATAAAAAAAACAATCAACCATTAGTCTCACTTCCATAGTCATCATGAAATCCTATATCAAATCACATTACACAACACTATCACAACAAGGCTTTCCACCAGCTCACATTTTTCCACATGTGCCAAGTTTCACCATGTTGAAAACCAAACCATTTTAAAAATACTAATTTATTCACATTACAATTTCACATATTCTTATCACATCATAAATCATTATAACCTAATGAAATATGCATCCAATAGGGAATTCATTTCTATCATGCATGTCGTGCTCATCTCCTTGGCTACAACCACGACAATGAGATATCCCATGTCTATAAGTGTCTCCAAAACACTTATGTACCCAACTCCCTGGTAACTTGAATTTTAGCAGAAAAGGGTTAGCTAAGTCCTTTTATGCTATACATTCCATGTTCTGACATTCGTACGCCTTGCTACAATCCCGAATCAAGGAATGTACCGAAAATAATGCCAACACCGAATCTGAGAATCAACTCCAAAGGACTAAACAAACTGATACCACTTGTTACACCAAGCCCCTACCTCACTGGCTTGAAGAGGTGGTGATGGTTACATGGCCTTAAGAGACGTTCCCATGGTGCCAAAGGCTGGAAATAATTGCTGAGGGATCCAAGAAATTATTTGGAAACGATTTTCCCTTAAGAAAAAACCAACCAAACAATCCACAAACTATATGATGCATGTTAACAAACCCAACCAAACTATCCACTAACAACCAAGTTGTTCAACAATGCAAACCAACCCTATAAAACTAGAAATTTCCACAACACATCAGTGTACAAAGTGAAAAATAAACATCCAAGCACCAACAAGCCATGACACCACCATAACTCCCTAAAAAGCTGCAATCTCTAGGCTCCACCATGACATCACAATGCCCCACTAACAGAGGAAGATGCCTTACCTTTTCCTACGTCACGGTACACAATATCCAAAAAGACATCACTGTTCCAAATCAAGGGGTGAGTACTAAAACTCTGTATGGTTTCCCAAATGAATTCCCTACACACACCACAAGGATGAAACCGTAATCACATTTATATAAAACAGTTTATATAAAGTAAATCACCAATGAAACCATTTTCATAAGCCAACCATTCCTTTACCAAGCCATAACACCCAACCCAAGCCACCAAGGGAAATCCAAATAAACATGCCACAAGACATTCCATCATTCACACATTAGAAAAACAATTCCATCTTGCAAATCAATGCACAAAACAACCAAAAAAATCAAATGGTGGCGCTTCCGTCCAACCAGTTCACCCATTCACAACTATTGGCTCTTCCCATCCACTTACCCTTTGATGGTGGCCCTTCCATCCACTATCCATCCCACTTCATTTTAGTGGTACTTCCTGCCAACTTGCCGAAAACATTTCAAACAATCAAAACCAAGCATACAACCCACCATGGTATCAACATCATGCAATCAACAAAATTTGATTGCATAAAAATCCACTTCAATAAATCACCCATTTATTGAAAACCACTTTCCATGCCAAAACCCCCATTTTAATAAAACGAACCTTTATATTGATTAACATTTTCATCAACCATTTTACTAAATCATTCTCAACAACCCATTTTAAAATCTCCATTTTAAGATCCGAAAAAATAACATTTCACTATGAAAGCCCCTTTTCCCCAAAACCCCCAAATGGATTTCCAACCAAAACCAATCATCATCAAACAACAAATTTCAATCACAAAAAATTTATTGTAACATATCCCAACTAGTTCTATCCAAGTGGAGTCAAGAGAGAAGCCACCTACCTTTAGGGTTCCAACGAACTTGACTAACAACCAACCACAGCTCCAATCGAGTGAACGCACCACCGAAACTTATCTATATTCCTTCCCCTACCATTAAAAAGCCTTAAATTTGTCATCCAAGGCAACCCCAACCCTAGATCTACACACCTCAACTATAGATCTAGAGAACCAAGAAAAATAGGGATGTAAATCTAGAGTAAAACATAATAGAAATAAGATGAGAGACTTACCCAGGAGAAATAACCATGAATCCACCTTGAAACCCCTTCGAATCTCTTCAAAAACGAGTGTGAGAGCACCCCTAACCCCTGAGAACTCATGAACCAGAGTGAGGCTCGAGTGGGAGGAAGAGAGGAGAGAAATGAAGCAATCCCGAGTGATCCCGGGTTTTAAAACCCTAACATTAAGTGGTTGCACGGTTAGCCAACATGATTTGGTAAACTATGTGCTAACCATGCACATGCCACTGCCTCGAGATCCAAAGTCTGCATGGTTTCCTGGACCATACGCACGGTTTACACTGAGCATGCTCAAATCGTGAACCCCTTTAAAATCCTCCAAACTCATCCAAAACCATTACAAACACTCCCAACCTCTTCCCGACTCATTCCATGCACTTTAAACACAAAAAAATGCATAAAAATGCTACATACCTCAAACTAGGGGGTGCTACACTAACCTAGAGTCTCCATTTTATATTAGCAGTAACTAGAATTCTTCTAATCCGAAACTTTATTAGAGACTCTTTATTCTCATAGATCCAACTAAAAGTCTTCAAATTAATTAAGAACATACTTTAAGACCTCACCGTATATGATGGATTAATACACTATAGGATGATCCTTTATTTTCCAGCATGATATTGTAGGTTTTGACATTCTCATGTACTCATCATGTATCTTTACCAGGCTCTAAAAATTCTATTAGAATTTCTTAATCAATTATTATAACATTAATATGTCTAGTTGACTAAGTAAAAAATACACATTAAATTATTCCCTCTGTCTAAAGTTCCATTCCTAATAACATGTTTTCAACATATTCACAAAAATACATTAATATTATTCTATGAAATAATAACCATCCAAATCAAAAAATCACTTATTCTCATATTCTCAAATTAAGAACAAATAATTCATGAATTACATGGAATATGAAACATTATATCATATATTATTTCCTTTATTATTTAACGTGGTTTCTATTATAATAGCCTTTTCTATGTGAATGAATTTTTTTCCTTATACTCATTTGTACTAAATTTGGATTTGGATTAGGTTCGTATTTTAAAATATTCACAAACTCATGGACATGAACACAATATTCACATTTCACAAAATAGTATACAAACTCACTATCAACATGAAAAACCCCTTAATGCATGTGATAAAGAATTTCCTTCATTCCTGAAATTTTTGTCTACCGCATGCACTCACTCCACCTTCATTGTGTATTAATTAACATGGATTTCTCAAATAAGAAAATTAGAGAATTATATATTCTTCCAAAAAATGTGTGCTTGTTATTATAAAAAATGATATAAGACAATATATTACACCTTCACACAAGTGATTCATAATAAACAATAAGGGGTTCACATTATCTTAGTTTCTTCATGGAACTATTGAGTGCAAGATAATCCTAGAAATATGGACTCATGAACGTCACTTATATGGATAAGAATATTCTATAAAGAGATATTTTCACGAGATACAATGATACACAATTGATCTATTTTCTATATAAGATATGTTTACTCTATAAAAATTATGAGAATCATTATTGGCCTCAGAGGATAAAATGTTATTGAAATTAATCAATAACCATTGCACAACATGTCCTCTACATGATATACTACATCATATCTCCATGTTTTTTTGTCATTTCACTAAATATCTCATTTCCCCAGGTTTGTTCAGTATAATTTCAACATGTAGTGTATAAAATGACACCCCTTATTGAATTATATTGTCCTCATCCTTGAATTATCAATCGTGAAATGATCAAACACTTCTTTATATCTTAATACATGATCTTCTACTATTTTTTTATTGTAAATCTAAAATAGTGGATTTTAGATTTCTGAAGAATGTTTTTTAATATCCAAATTCATTCAAAACTATTTTGAATGGATAATACCAGGATGATTGAAAAATCTCTATTATATTAGCATCAATATGAAAGGTGGACATTATCTTAATATATGAATATTATACTTGAGCATCACTGAGTAGTGCCTATCATGTGTCTACTGGAAGATGATTATAACCCAATACAATCTAATGATTCCTAGTGATCTGATCATGAGACCCCTATAATGATTTCCATTTTAAGTGATATAGGAATAGTGTTTCATGATTTCATAATTTATATTAGAATATTTTTTGGTGCATGTCTCTATTTATTAATGATCATTTAATCATTTTCTGGTTATACAGGCTATGAGTTTGGAACCAGTCACACCCACACACACTATAATCATCTTTTTAGAACATTTCCTTTCTGCTATATTTTCCTTCATGAATTTCTATTTGTAGGAATTGTACACAGGACCGCCCAAAACATGTAAGGACTATACCCTATTAATGCTCATATTACAATCATGGTAGGACAGAGTTGGATCCCTTTGAAATGGTTGACATCTAGGTCCCACAAGTACCATTGGTAGATCATATAATATGTTTTCTTTGGAGTTGGAACACATTTTTTAATAAGGATAACATTGATATTATTTTACATAGTGATATTCAACATAGAAATAAGAAACAACCCATTTTTAAAATGTCATTTTCAAGAAAAAAGTGAAATAATTTTTCATTTCCAATTAAGTTATTCTTTTAATCAAGAAAATAAAGATCTTAATGGGTTTCCACTATTTTATTAATATTTCATCACTTCAAAATGACTTTTATACAAGTCTTTGACAATAAATATCACTTCAAAAATCATTAAATTTATAATTAACATTTTTCAATCATACAATCCATTGACATAATTTGGATCCATTAAAATTATCAAAGAATCACCAATTCAGAAAAAATACTCAAACACAAAATGAAAAATCCTTGAAAACAAATGAAATAATGAAAAAAAACCTCCCACTTTTGATTATATTTTAAATCTGCCTTTACAATTATATGATTAAATATGTGTGCCAAGTATTTTTCATACATATTTAAAATCAATTTACAATTAGTAAATTTGGTTTTCTCAACATATAATTCACATCAAATTATCATCCATTTAAATATTTTTTCATTGGAAATTAGGTTAAAAGGATGATATCAAGTAGTAATCTTTTAAAAAGACCATTTTAGTTAATCATCACAATGTCTTCATGGGATATTCCTATTTATAAAAAAAATGTATAAAACCAACACTATCTATGATTACCACAACCTACCACACATTTTAAATCATGAACAAATTGTCTCTATTAATATCTATGAGGATGTAAAAAATATGATTTATTAACAAAATTATAAACCATCCACATACATTAAAAATAGATTATGATGTTCATGTTAAAATGATATGACTACACGTTTTCTTATTTTTTTAATAAACTATGAACTCCCCTAAAATTTATAATATTATATAATTTATAATAATTGTATAATTTGTGATTATCATACCTTGAAATTTATTTTAGAATATGTTCATATGTTTTCATATATATTTAATGGTTCCTCCACGTTATGGGATGCCAAATTTTCATCCATTTCATGTATTATAGTAGAAAACATGATGTATAGTCTTTATAATATATCAATAATTTATATCCTAAAAAATATATTTCAATTAATTTCTTCTTAAGCTCAAAAAATATAAAATATAGGTAATTATGAGTGACCAGATGGTTTCTCAGAAATAACACATAGACTATGATATTTATCTCAATCTGGAAAATTCATTTATACTAATAATTTCATGGGAATATCTCATAAAACTCCTTTATTTTTAGTCACATTAAATTGACTATATTTTATCATCCCTTCTTCTATATTTTTTTCAATAACGGTTTCAGCCTCAATCTTCTATATCATTATGTTATCACATAGATAACATCTAATCAAAATCAACCTCATTTTCTAAGGTGATTTTATTTATTTATTTTTAGAATGATTCTATACAAATGTACATTTTTTATCTAGATAAAATTTATTAGGCCAAATAATTGAATATATTTTTATCAATATTTTAAATATACTAATTTTAATCACTTTATTTTTTATTAGTTTTCTTTTGGGAAATCTTACCTTTCACAGAAATGTGAATTTCCTCTTCAATAATTCTCATCAATACTGTTATCTTGTAACCTTACACACTGTATATAAAACAAAAATTATTTAGAATATGAAATTTGTTCTTGATATTTTTGGAAAAAATATGTTCATATGTTATTATATATGATATGTTGTCCTCAGTTGGTCATTAAAATCCATCAGGATTATTTTCTCCATCTTAGTGAAGAAATGTTATTACCTCAATGGTAGGTTTTCTGGCGACACTTATTATAACACTAATAGAGTCCTCAACACCTTTTTCCTTGATTGTTTCAATATGAATTCACATATTTGTTTATGTTTTATATGTATTTATTACTTGATTTTCAGGGGGTCATTTCTGTCATGAAATATTCTCCCCTTTACACTACATGGAATATTTCATATCACCCATCTTTTCTAAAAAATCCTCATTTTTATTATTCCCATTTATTCTATTATAAATTAAATTACTAGTTGAATAATTTGATATAATTTTACATTACTTATCTCTATCATTGGAGGGTTGTTACTTTTTTCAACTAATATATTGAATTAAATTCAAGATTTCTTAAATTCTTATTGATTTATGAATGATATTGATTCTATATCAAAAAATTATTTATCTATAGTAGTAATGTTTTCTTCAAGATCACAAGTCATCTTTAATTGTACAGAAATATTATATTTGTACATCAGGAACTAACTGCTAAAAGGTACCTTTTTCTTATGATCCCCCATTTCATTATGAACATAAACTGTTTATTTCTTTTTAATGATTTAATTTATATTTCACATTATACATATTATTTATTTATATCATTATATATTTGATATATTCCATGAATAATTCTAATTGTTCTATCAACATTCATTTATGTTTTGTTATTTATAGTTACTCATCACTACTACGAGATAAATTAGATCTTTTGATTACAGTTTAATGAAAATGAACATCATTATCTAAATATTAACATGAGAATGAATGACATTATACTTCTTCATATAATTTAAATTTATATGGTCATACTTTTCTCCACCTATTATCGTATTCATGTTAATGATATCTATTATCTTTTTATTCATATTATGATTCTTATTATTCCACATTATTCATTGGAAACATAGTTTATAAATGAATATATGTTACATATATGATGAATTTTGATTGTTTCTTATTATTTACATTTAATTTTCCTTTTTAAAAAGATTTTTATGTAATGGAAACCTTTTGGTTGAAGTTATCATCAATTAAATCATTGAATAAATCCAATGATTATTCTGTGTCTTCTTCCTTGACATATCTATTAATCAATGGTTGAAAGGCCATTTTAATTTTTTCAATCCTCTTAAAACTAAAATATTCTTTATCCCATAAGTTATGATAGTGTTTTGAAGTTCATAAACATTCAATTTATTTATTTTATACACCGATGGAATAATATAAAAAATATTCAATAACATCACATACTAGTTTTCTTAAAAAGGATAGATTAATCTATATTCAAACTAAATATACAAATGATGGTTCTTATCTATTTCACTCATCTCAAATAGTCATGAAAAATTTATTCATGATTAGATATAATTTTTTAAAACATACTATTCATAACCTATGTTTTATCTCCAATGAATTTTACATTTCATTCATAGTTCATTATAATTTATATCATATATCCTTAGTAGTGTGAAGACTCATTACCTTTCTGTAGAACGTTTCTTTTAGATCAATGAAGATTGAATAATTTTCCCATTTTCATCTAACATAATTATCTTATGACCATCTATCATTGATGAAAGATAAAAAGTGGATAAAAAATGTAATGTTTTAGTATATCCCAATTACAGGAAAAATGATCGGCAATAAGGTAGATTATTACTAGTCCAAATATGATAATTAATCACATAAAAGTATGGAATACCATGAATTTTAATAATCATAATATTGACCGTCTATCATAATTCTCATTCTATAATTAGTGGGAACCAACCATCTGATACCACATAAATATCCCTTAGTCGGATGTCCACAATGATCATAGGGGTAAATATATGAATTTTAATTTTATGAATTTAATATTTATTCAATTCATCCTCTCAGTAATTATACATTTTGTTGATCCACTATACAATATATATCAATATCACATCATGTGTAACAGTTCTAATGGAATATATGGTATAAACATGATATTTAAAAGTTTTGAGAAAAAGTCTTCTCCTAACTGTAATTGGTTTTCCCCCAGTTACAAATTGGTTATTGGGAAATATGTTCAATAAATGATCTACATCCAACCAAGATATACTATTTTCCTTAAACTCAAACTATAAGAATTATGCTCTGGATCTAAGAATGAGAGTCTTTATAATTTTCATATCCAATGTTTCTTACATAAATTATTAAAATTGGTGGGTTCATCATAAAACATTGTCCAGGGGAGATGTATTTTTTCATTAAAATTTACCTACATGATTCATAATTCTAAAGGGAGTTCATTAAATGAAATATCATTCACTTGTGGAAGAGCCCATGAATTTTGTATATGAGATTTATTTGTATATACATCCTCACTATATATACTAGAAACACATTCTGAACTGAAGGGGATTTTGTTGTATACTCAATGAGATAATCCACAGTCCTGATATGGTTAAGAATTTAGACATGCCTCATATTCATTTGTATTTGTAATCCCTTGTTTCATAATAATATTAAAATATTCCATGGATAAATTTTTTGAACTAAATTTTATCCATATTAAATTTTAATACCACACCAGTGATTTTTAATATAATTTTTATGCCAATATTGAGTTGCCTTTATGTATTTATAAATAACAATAAATATTCATTTCCATTTCATTAGAATGATCAAGTCCCAAAATATTTTTACCCTAACTTCACCTAATCTTGATGGTGATCTAAACATATATCCTTAAATGGATTTATAAGGATGCATCTGAATTCTTGAGTGAATTATTTAGTTTTATAAAAAATAAACTAGTGTAAGGCGGTGATACCATCCAACAATAAAATATAATGAATATAATGTCAAAATATCCTCTAGGGATTGAGATTTTTTCTTATAATGACCATCAACCAAAGGATTATATAAAATTATAAAACATATCCCTATTTAAGTATCGTAATAAATAACCCATGAGAACATCATGGTAAAACTCTAATCTTAACAAGATATAGTAGAATGTATTATTTCATAAAGACATAACACATCCATACTTTATTTCATAAAATAATGATCAAAATAGTAATATTATATAATAGTGTTGATGTGTGATATAGTTTTTATATGATAAAAATCATCCAATATAGTAATGTTATCTTTATAAATTTTTTGGTGTATAGTGAAAAAACGCGTGGAGATGTTTTCCTATTTCTATTTTAGTTTGGGTAATGCTTATAGCATACCATTTTACATTTTCTTCTTATCATTAACATACAAAGATAATGAGATATAAGATAAAAAATCTTTGATAAAAATCTTAGTTCTAGTGGGTTTCAATTCTAGTTTATTTGGAATGTACTTACATTTATGCGGAGGTGAGATCTTTTCACACCAGTTTGATGTTGTGAAGGATGTGAAATATCCAAATCATAGAAATCGAATATGAATTAGCTTTTGGGGTTCATATTCCTTCCAACGATCAGAATATATCTTTGTAAAGTGACATATATTATTAGAAATTATTTCATGCATATCAATGATAGTACTTAGGTAATACACACTTTGAGATATGGAAATTCTACGGTGGATAGGATTGATATCAAAGAGATTCCAGCTAAATATTTCATAATTTATGATGGGGTGGGTCTCTTCCTGATGGTTGTAAAACCATTTTCTATGTCAACACCCTTGAAATTCATCATTTTCATCCCCTGTAAGTGGTGAGGTCTTGTTATGTGTGTTTCTCTATGTTTACATTATATAATAATTATTCGCATTTATGTATATCATTATAGTAGAAAAACATAAACGTTATAGAACCGTATCATTCCATAAAAATTTGTGTGGACCTTGGGAACATTAGTAAACTTGTTTTGCAGCTCAATATCATCCTTTTGTTCCTTGTTTATCCTCACATGGATATATGGGTGGCCAATATATTTTATAATTTAATAGATTCTACCCATTATTCAAAGTTTCTAGATTTATCCATTATTAATACAAAAAATGGATCTTTTTAATCATACTCATAGATAATCAAGCATGATCCTTTTGACTCAAAGCATCTGTGACATTTTTCTTTTCAAAGAGTTGTAATGTATTGGCCAATCATAATCATTAATAAACTACAATAATATTCTTTATCACATATTCAATTATTTATGAAAATATATACTTTTACCTATTATGATCATTTTATATATATCAATATTCCACAAAACATTAATTACTTTATATCATTATTGACATAATTACCACAGCTTACTCCAAATCAGGAGTTAGGTGACTTTTCTCATGAACCTTCAGTTTTCATGAGTAATAATCTATCACAGTTTCATTCTATATGATAATCCATCACATTACATTATTTGATGAATTATTTAATATTATATACCATTTTCACTATATTGTGGTGTAAGAACATGTACAATGATTAATGTTTCTTCCATTCCATCTAATTTATATCACATTCATCTATCTAGATGAAATTTGATCTATTATAAGTTAAATTGGTAAGTGGAATAGAATTTTTTATAAAAAATTTATCTTCAAACTACCAATGATATTAATAAAAATTAAGATGATTTTACATCTCAGCCAAAATGGTTTGTATAGTTTAATTATAAACATCCTCTTTCTTTGATGGATCCATATATATACCATCAATTGAGATTAAATAATCCAAACTAGAATACTTTTTATCCAAAATTGACAATTTATAATGTTTTCATACATTTTATTTTTCAATATGTTTCACATACAATAATGAAGTGATATATATAAACATCATTTTTATTTTAATAGATAATAATAACATATATAAATAAAACCAAAAATTAATTATGTTAATCTATAGTGTACCTTTTCATTAAAAACATAATGATATTTAGGGGATTTGAATGATAAAATGGAATAGAAATATATTTATAATTCTCATAACTTGTATGAGATGATGCCTTATGTATATATTTCATCTTATTCCTTAATTTATGATATATTTAATAAAGGTTGATCATTGAAATTTTTTAAAACCCACATAGTTTATCAATGTAGTATTAAATATGGGATCAACATAAATTTCCATGATTTTGATATTTTATGATTCTAGATAATAAAATAAAATTTTCATGTAACTATCATTAATCTTAAAGAAGAAGTCATTATCCCTAAGGATACACACATACCAAAATGAATCCCTATCAAAATTTAAATGGGTATTTATTTTTCCATTCTAAAAACTCAACTAGATCAATTTTATATGTGGTATTTGAAATAGGTGTTGTACTACATATTTGATATTTTGGGAACTCAACTTCATATTTCACACGAAGACTATTAATCACTTTTAGGACGATTAGAAAAAATTCCCACACAATTTTCATATTATCAATACTTAATATATTCCCAACCATATATTAAGAATATAAATTTTCATCATGAATCAATACCCTTTAATTGGATGTGATTTCCATTATAATTTCATATTTATCGTCTCACTAATGGAGAAACATATATTTTTTATACAATCAAATATAACTTTCCTTCCTCCGTGATTAATTTAAGATTTATGTTGATATAAAAAATCGAGAAATAATAAAACATGAAGATAAACAATATGAAGAATAATATGGGTTATAGGAAAATAATTCCCCTAAATTTCAACTATAGAATAATCATATAATAGAGACGTGATCCTCACACTGTTCTGAGATTTCATTATTAATTAAACATCTAAATATTTATTTTAGGAATTAACATTCATTGAAAATTTACATAAAATAAGTATATTTATTTAACTTAAATAAAATATGAAATATAAATAATTGAGAATATATGTTGGATATCCAAATCATTCATTTATCCACAATCTCTAGTTAGAACTGAAATGGTTTTCTAAACCATCGTGTATTTTTAATCTATGGATTAATCCTGAAAAATACTTCATTGTATGTATTAATTTAGAAGAATTCATTATTGTATATGGAAACAAAGGTTTATCCTAGGCCATTCATGGTAATAATTTATTCAAACCCTTCATGATTGTCTGTTAAGAGTATGTGAATTTTCAAAACATATCCCCCAATTATTTCAGTCTATCTATGTTCTATGAAATATTTTAATAAACCATATGAAGAACTAGTCAAATACCAATGGAATATTTTATGAGTCGTTACTTATTGGTAAGTATATTATTTAGTGACAACCAACAAAAATATTTAGATAAGTATGTAATTTATTAGAAACCACTTGTTTCAATTTTCAAAAATATCTAAGTAATTTTCCGACAACATTTCATATACATTGATGTATACTTAGACATATCCCTAGAGTTATCCTTAAACATATCATTATACATATCACAATGGATATCATTAATTGTTTTCTCATCATATATTATAATTTATAACAATAAATTTTATCAAATACAAATAGTAAATACCTAGCATTTTCATACAAAAATATTACATCTGTTTAGATGAATAATCAATACATTTCATAATTACATGCTTGAGGAATGCAATGGTGTAGTGTATTTTGAGACTATAAATATATTATTTTTATTTCATGAAATATATTTACAATATCCCATTATGATCTAAAAAAATTGTTAAAATTATAAACAAACCATACTTAATATATTTCATTATAACCTTGAGAAAGGAGAATTTTGAGAAGGTGCGGTTAGATGATCAATAAATGTAATTATGAGAGATATCAACATAAAATTATAAAAAATTTATAATAACATGAGAATAACATTGAAAACTATAACACTATATATAAATGATCATTAACATCAATTTTTTCATTAATCATAGAAAATAATAAGACATGAATCATAATGGATTCCCAAAACATGATCCATACAAACTTCTGATTTAACATGAATTTGATTGGATGGCTACATATTACTATAAAAAATTATGAATATTCATAAATAGAAATATGTTCACTCATTAGGAAAAATAAATGTAATGGATTCCTCAGACAAATATATGGAAATGATTTCTATTTTAATGAATAAACACGTGAATTCTAAATAATGGTAACAAAACGTATATATCTCATGAGATATCAATCATTATCAAATGAAATTGAGGTTGATATTGGTCCAACCTATTAAATATTATATATAGACTTTTATACTTGGTTAAAATGTTACCACTATCTGTTTTTATGAGAAAAACCTAATCCTTGGTTATAATATAACCACTATCACATAATCTAAACCAAGCATATATTCGTAACTAGTTCATAAAACCTTCATTTTATTTGAGTAGTTGTAATGAAATTGGTTTCATCAAAATTTCATCATGGAGTAAATAATTAAAAGTAAATGGGTCTCAGTAACAAAATGACATCAAAAACATAAATTACTCAGAGAAAAAATAAGGATGGTATCATCTTGTTATAAACCAAATAAATTTAAAGCAACACCAATGGATGTCATCATAGATGAAAAATTATTTTTATTGAAAATGTTGAACATTTCATTAAGAAAATAAACATTTTAAATTCATTAAAACCATTTAAAAATGAGAACATCCACCAAAAATTCAAAATAATCATTGAAAATATCAATGAAAAAATATAATTGAATCATAAAAACAACAAATTGTCATGATAGTATTAAATACCATAGTAAAAGATAAAACAAATATTCCTTTAACTATTTTTAATAAATGTGAATATATCCCTATCAAAAAATAAATGACGATTAATTTAACATTACATAATAAAAATTATAACATGGCTAAAAAATCCTACAATAAATATTTTAAAATATTAAAATAATCTTAACTTTTTTTAGAAATCATGATCATGGAAGGAAAAATACTTTCTGCTGAAGAGAGAAATAAAATGTGATTTTCCAAAAACAATTTTTAACTCTTTAGGAAATAATAGGAGGGAAATGAGTTGAAAAAAAAAATATCATGAAATAAATATAGGGTAATTAAATACCTTATGTTATTTAGAGTTAGTTTATAATATTTCTTCATCAAAAGAATAATCATGACCATTCCTTATAATCAATAAAATTGTGTAATAAAACCAATTAACAATTTGGTGACTATGGAATTGTAAAACCCATTAAAGTATAACAGAATTTATGACATTATAATACATTAATATAATTATTTTATGGATATTATATTTTAATGGGTTAAAATATACATCAAAATAAATAATCATGTGGTGAATATGTCATATGTCTCCCAAGTAAAGTGCCAAAAAACACCTTACATTATGGCTCTTCTAATTGTTCAAAAATCCAATATAATAAATATATATATATTTATAAATATATTAGATAACCATAATCATATATATAATAACATATGTAAGTTAATTTTTTAACTTTTATTTCAAATTTTTTATTAATTTATTGTTAATAAAACATTTCGTGTAATAATTGCATCATTATTCATTTTTGTTTTGATTATCACAGTAAATGGGTTAAGATAAGTGAATATAATATATCACATTTTCATTTTAATTTTTATTAAATATATTCCATTTATATTTAATAAATTTATCCAGATTACTATTTATGTGAATTTTAAGTGTAATATTAATTAAATCGCCATGTGAGGTTGTTGTCCACCTTACACAAGAGCAACGTTATTGTATTCAAAATGACTATAAAATTGGATGGAATATTGTAAATTATATTTTCAAAATTATAACACTGTAATAAATAATTTATATATATATATATATATAATTTTAATGCAATATTATATCCATTCATGATATGCATTGATGGAAATCAAATTACCTCGATTCATGAGGCTGTTGTCTATTGTACACATGATCAAAATATTCATTTCACATTTGATGATGAGGATATGTTTATAGGTAATCTAATAAAAAATAAAATATTAGTATATGTTTTAGTCTTTTCATATTAAATTGAAATTATTAATTCATAAATGGAGGTTGTAAGAAGAGAATTGAAATAAGAGATCTTAATGAAGAAAATTACCATCTCTTATAACAACTACATTTTGATATATTATTAACTAGCCTATAGATATTTTCTAGGTATTAAGATAATATCTATTACATTAATATTTATTATTGCGATTTATTCTTTAATGGTTCTGTAAATCCTAACAGATAATATTTGTGAAAAAATGAGGGATGGAAGTAGCTTTTAATAATTGAAGAGGAGGGGCATTTCTATAATTAACAAATACTATCATAAATGGGCAGTTAGTATCATCCCATGTGTATTAAAAAGATGAAAATAATTTTTTATTATGATTACATGGTCATTCTATACATCCAAAATCCAACATTAACTATTTTTAAAATTGTTATTCTCATAACCTCTTTGTTTTCCAACTATTACCATTTTTATTTTCACCATGTTAAGTAGTCAATTTTTATTTACCTAGGTATTTTACACTATAAGAAAAAATGAATTAGAATTACTATAATATTATGGCCCACTATTTCTAAATAATATATAATAATTTTTAGAATAATGGTATTATGTGGGTTTAAAATTAAGTTTTTATCATTTACAAGTATCACAGAAAACAATATTTTAACTTTAATTATAAGAATATGTTTTTACTATTTATACAAATAAATTTGATAAAAACTTTTGATATATTATATAATAATATTCATTATTATTCCATGTTTGTATTATGTTTTTCAAAATTAAACTAATTGTAGTGGTATATTTTAATATAAAATTAGCAATGAATACATGAGAAAAAAACTGGTTTCCAAAGAAAAAGTATTCATAAGTACCAAATGTTATATTAACAAAATTAAAAATTAAATTTATTCAAATGAAATAAACAGAATAATAATTTCATATTTGAGCTAATTATAAAATAAAAAATATATATTAAAATGAAACATGTAATTTCATTAAATTAAAAAAAATGTTTTTGATAAAATAAATTTTTATAATCTTCATTAAAAAATTAAAAATTCAATAAAAATTTAAAAACATCACCATATAATAATTTTTATTTTTGATTCCATATATTAAAATCATTTTTAGTATAATTTATATAATATTGGAATAATTTTTTTTCAAAAAAATTTAAAAAAAATTCTATTTCAGAAAATCATTTTTTAACGTAAAAAACGACATTATAGTAAATTTTTTGTATATTTAACGATAAATTCTCTTCGACTAAACAATTTATAAAAACTTATAATGTGATCTAATTCTTATTCATACGACCAGGTTTAATTGCTAGTTTATAAAATATAATTTTTCATAATAATATAAATAGTATATTATGGTCAATTAATACATAGTGTTTGAAGTTTCACAAGCTATTGAATATTTATTTTATTAGTAAAAAAATTCATAATTTTTTTTTGTGTTATACAAATCCCTTGTGATATGACATCCAATTATTATAAAAAATGGTATAATAAAATCTTTTTCCCTACAAAATGAGGTTAACTCCTAGATTCCTGGTGTTTCATTCACTACCACACATAATTAATCGATATAGTCACCCCACTTATTTCTATTTATTAAGAAAAAATAAAAATTGATTATTGTTCTCTACAAAAATTGAATAAAATCCTTCACTATTCGTTAAATACAATTTATAATGAATTTTATTTCTTTTCAGAATCATAATTAAGTTTGGTTTTAATTTTTTAACATTCATTACTTCTATAAGTCTTGAATGATATGAAAAACATGATATATCGTTAGAGTTCTCAATAGTGTTTGTTGATGATTTAATTCCATCAATGGAAGATCAAATATCTTATTCGAATATTAATTGGTCATGCCTAGTGAATATTATTGGATTCATATAATGGAATTTGATTCTATTCACAAAGAATTATCCATGGATATCTGGAAAGTGTGGAACTGTATATAAAGTCCTAAAAAAATTTAATGGTGTTTGGAGATTTTATATTTTCATTACATCTGATGTAGTGATCCTTGTATTAAATTATATGAAAATATTAATTTTCACGAATATATTTTAAGGATTTGAATAATGATAATATAATGTTATATTTGGAATTAATATATATTTTGTTAAAGGTATTTGACTTGGTAAATAATATCAATTACTATGTATATATGTTGGTAGGCCATTTTTAATAAACTTAGCTAAACAATTCTTACAATCTAATATCACTCAACCATGAACCTATTGTAAAAATATTAGCAATGCATTATATTATTATTGTACCTCGTGTAATGGTGGAAATGAGGATTCATATCTCCAACAGGAGTGTACGAGAGAGCATGATGATCGAAAGAAGCATAGTGCATGTAGGGTACCAATATAAAACAAAAGGTGTGGAATTTCCCAAATTGGTGAAGTGTGTCCATTAATTAATCTACTCGTCCCGGTTCTAGCTCAATCAATTGGTGTTGTAAATTATTTCACTAGGGGGAGTTTAAAAAGGATAAAAAATTATGTGGTAATGACAATTGTTGGTACCATTAACCCATTTTAAAATATATGCATATATCCTGACACTCCTAATCAAATGCATCTCTATGATCTATTTGATCATGCACATAAGATATTTGATATTAATTAATGAATTTATTGTTTTCTATTAGATTACATCAATCATAAGAATTTATTCAATGATAATTTTTTTCTAATATTGTGGACCTATAAAAAAGTTCCCATCACATCATGGGAGATAGGTAATATTCAGTAATAGATTTATTCAATGAGGATGAATTCATATAGAAAGTTTGTTAATTTAAATGGGTCCAAAATGTATCTACGTAGATATTTTTAAATTTTGTATAACATTGTATATATGTGTGAGTGGGTTAATATCAACCATACTCTAGGGTGGAAATCATTAATAGTAGACGTGGACCTCATTAAAAAAATATGGTGTCCAATAAATTATATAGTTTTATGTCCATGACTGATCAACATAGGTGAATAAAAAAATATAATCATTTAATTAATTAGTGATAGAGGTATTTAAAGGGATAAAATTTTAATGTACTAAAAAAATAACCCCACAACATTCCATCCCCTCTTAGTGTAGCCAAACCAAAAGTGATAATAGTAATTAAAATCCAATGGATATGTTACACCTATGTTTTTTCTACTTTTAATCATAATTAATATATAATATAACTATTAATAATTATTAGTGTGGTATAAACATGGAGAAGTTGTATCAATTGTAGATTACAAATATCTATCATCATTTAATTAAAAAAAGAACAATGTTTTGATAAATATAAAGAAGGCATCCCTTCTCTTCAATGAAAATAATGAATTAGTTTCCCCACCAATTAAATTCATGAATTAAAATTATAAATTTCAATACAAATTATTGGTAGTATATGCTAATACTAAAGAAACCAACAATAGTTATACCCCATATGTTGTTAAAGAGGTACCAAATATTTTTTCCAAATACCAACATATGTACCACTGAAAGGTGTTAAAGACCATTCCACAAATAATGGAAATTATTCAATTTTGAGGAATACATTAAAAGAAGATATCACTCAGCATGAAAAAGAGAATATAAAAATTGGCAGATAATTGGGACAATTTGTGATAAAATGTTTTGATTATAAAAGATAATGAAATATTAAAAGTGAAAAAATCAAGGAATTTGAATAAGAATTTTAAAATTTTGGGTTAAATTTTCCTGACGCAATATCAATGAATTGTTAATTCATTATGAGACTTGAAGTCGAATTAAATTAATTAAAAGGTAATAAAAAATAATATCATTGTTGTTAAGAATTCAAAATTTTTTATCCAAACGAGTAATATAAAATAAATTGAAACCATAATATTACATAAAAAATAAATCGAAATGAAGTAATATATATCAATAATAATTTTGAAAATAGATTAAAATTAGTACATGATGAGGCATTTTTACTATGTATTAATTGTTATGAATAGTGAATAAAACTATAAAATATTGAAAACATTTATGATGGCTCTTCCCAACAAGGTAAATAAGAGTTTTCACTTGATGATCTAAAACCACACAAACATATATGGAGGATATTTTTCACAAAAAGGTGTGAACTGTTAGAAAGAAAAAATTAAAATTAATTAATAATCAAAATAAAATACATTATATGAGAAAGGTACTATCAATCTCTATAAGTAATATTTTTACTAGTTTTTGGTTTTCTATATATTTAGATCAAAATAAACCCTATGCATGTGTGGATGACGAAAGGTGATTATTTTCCTTCCACTAAATTTGTAGTGATGAATTTTCATAATAGAATGATCTTTTCAACCAAAAAATACACTCAAATTATTGAAAAGAATCCAAATAAGTGATAATTAGAATCAAGCTAGACTATTTCCCAAAATAAGATAACAATATATTTTTTGGTATTATTTCTATTGTAATTGACTTGTTAATATTGAATATGATTATAGTAAAAAATTATAATATATAAAATAAATAAATAAACGACTTTAAATGGAATCAGAGTAGTGATAAAGAAAATAACATAAATTAATTGGTATAATCATACAATCAAAAAGTGATTTAAAATTTTAATTATTCAATTTTGGATTTTCAATGGACATGTTTACGGTGTTGAGGCATGAAAGTAAAAGAATTAGAATATTACTAATAAAATATTTCATTTTAAAATTCCACATAAGATAAATAATGGAGAAAAGAAAACATCGGGAATGAGTTTGGATAAATTATTAATAAATCGCATTCCCATGAAAATTATAAAGGTGGCATGGATATCAAATGCTTGTAAAATTATAAATAAGACTGATTCTAATAAAAAAATTGAATAAAAATGGATTTGTATTAAATAGAATAATCTTTTTATTTTGTGTAGGAATGGGTCACACCATGATTCTCTAAATTCAAGGAAGTGATATCAAAATTTATTGAAATAAAGAATACAAAAAAAATAGGGAGACTACTCCAGGAACAATATAAATATTTTGAAGTGGTAAATAAAACTCATAAATCTAAGTGGATCTACCAGACAGGCTATAAAAATTATAAATGATATATAATTAATTTAGAAAATGATTTCAAAAGATTAAAAAAAAATATGAATAATTACATATTATTGTATATGATAAAGGAAAGAAAACAAATTCAAATGAGGAAAATGAATTTAATTTCTGTTTCTCAAATAATAATACAAAACATATAAGAATATCCATATTGAGTTTATTTTAATATTGGTCATGTTTTGAAGATCGTTTGTTTTAAAATAGGATTTAAAATAAATGTTGAATAATAATAAAAAAGAACCCAGTGATGAATGAGTCTTGATAGACAATGTGAAAATAAAAGTCCTATAAAAAATTATTACAATATAATTGACATATGTCACGCTACCTAAAATTTCCATGACAGTTTTGAATAGTGGCATGATGTGTTCTTCATCACATGGAGATAAAAATAAATGAGATTATTGGGTGAGAAACAATTCCCTTCCATGTTTCACTTAGTAGGTACCAATTGAGATAAATTTTAGTTCAATCTACCTTTTTTCATTACATGTATTAAACTAATGATGATCTATTTACATATGGGAGAACTGAATATAAGAAGTTATATTGAAGTATTTTGATGTTCGAATATTCATAAAAATATTTATGGGAAAATTAATTTTTGGATCTATCAACTAATATGTGGATGATTAATTATTATAATTTATCTATGATGACCCTTTAGGAAAAGGGTCAAGCTATTATATATTATCAATAAATTTGAAGTTACCAACTTGGAAGTGATTACAAAAATTATTAATCAAATAAATTTAGATTTATATTAACAATTAATGCTAAGAAACATCATGATTATGTGGAACTGGGGATCATCCCTTGAGTAGGTATCCAATTATGTTACCAGAGAATTATATTTTATCCAAATTTTACATCACCAGATGGTATGTATTCAACTTCCCATTGAGAAGGTATGTTGAGTCATTCTTCTATCCATATATATATATATATAAATAAGTAGACATGATGCCCGATGAAAAGGTTTACAATAAAAATTAATCAATTAAATGAAAAAAATATTTATAAAGATGTTCTACAACTGAAATCAAAATCGTTACCCACAATGTATAATTGAATTTTTTTAATCAATTTATTGAGATTTGTGTTGTGATTTTTGGTTTAATTTTCCCAATAATAATTTAGTAAAACAATATCAGGAATTTTCCTCTTATAGTTTATTATTTGGGTCTAAATAATTATTATCAACTAGTATGTAACTAAAAAATAATCGTGGAATTATTATAGTTATATTATCTCATTATTTTTCACATTCTAAATTGTGGATGGAAAATTTGTTTGTAAGAATTGGAACCACCAGATTCTTACACCGACTTATTCGAAATAGACTAACAGAGGAATAGTTGATGAAAAGTATCTTATAAAGGAAATGATATCATCAACCATCATGTTATTTTTAATATTTAACAATAAGAATTAATGAAGGAAGTAAAATTTTCTTCGAGTGATGTGGAAACAATAAGTAAATCATTGATTAAAATTGTAGAAACTTTTTAACAAGGAATTTTATATTGATATTTTTAAAAAAAGTGCATATTGAAGATCTAAATTTGTGTTTTTTATGTATTATTTGGTAGTGTATATGTCTATATGTCCTGAAAAATGAATAAAAACTTGGATCTTAATTAATGTTCCCAATTATATTATCAAAATATTTAGTAACATCTATGGATGATCAATGATAATATTTTTGACATGATGAGATAAGGCTTGGATAACTATTATGAATTAAATTAACGGAATTTGATGTCATAAATTAACTATTCCCCTTGTAACTACAACATTGGAAAAAAAATTAAAAATCATATAAATACAATAATAAGGTTTAAAACGATTTAAAATTATTACTAAAACTATTTAAGTGAAAAATGTGTTAAATACCCAAAAAAATGTTCAATAATTTTGGATATCATTCAAGAAATAATAATTCTTTTATAATTATTATAATGAATTTGTATAGAAAAGTTTTTAGAGTTGGTTAGAATGTAAAAGATATAATGTACATGTTAGAGTAGGAATTTTACTATAATGAATTGGGAAAAACAAGCTACTCAGCATTCTTAGAATGAACATACACTTATGGGAGTAAGATATACAAAACATGGGAGCCATTTTTGAAAAGTAGAAATAGTGGAAATGATTATATATATCTCTCAAAAGGATCTCAATGTTCAGTATGGGATCAGAGGGAACACCAAACACATAGGGTTCTCGTGGGTCATGAAATGTTGTGGCATAAATCATATGGAAAAATAATCTGAAATGCTACTTGTGTCGAACCCCAATTCATACAAAAGGTACTGGTGGAAGTGAGTTTTTGTTATGAATAATTTGAACAAGTTAAAAATCTATATATGAATAGGATTATTGCCAGAAGTTTTCATAAATTAAAATTTTCATTATTATATCCTAATATTTCAATCAAATGTATCTTTTTCCTTCGATCAATCCCATATGACTTCTTATTCAACAATCCATTTAATTGGTATCGAATTTTATAATTAATTCAAACTACTTTTCAATGAACATCATCTAATTACTCAATACATCCAAAAATAATTGTAATAATACATTATTAATATCTTTAATCCTTGCATTAAACTCTATCATTGAGGTATGCAATTATTCTTATAATTCATTCCACAACATGAATATGGGGATATATCATTATTTAATTTATAATTCACAATAGGTTGTAATTTAATTTAGATGTTACATGATTTTCAATAGATAAACTAATCATACTATATATTATATAAATCATTGACAACATTAATCATTTTTTCAAATTGGGAATAGTGTTACATTCGATCTGGTCAATATTTGATTATTTATATCGTTTCATACGATTAAATATTCAAAATGACAATTATGTTTTCAAATATGAGTCATATGATAATGATAAGTGATAATGAGGAGCGATCAGTTGAATCATTTGATCCCATAGAAATTGAAAGTCAACCAAAACATTCAGTATTTAAAATCCATGCTGATGCACCAAGATCATTAATGCTTTTTTAAGTACTAATTTTCTCTTCAAAATCATATATTAATCAATCGTTCCTCAACAATAATTAACTATACAAGATTTTTTATAGATTGTTTCAAAAATCTATCTAAAATATAAATTCTTTGTATTTGTAGCTTTATAACTAGTTTCCAAGATGTTATTATAAGGCCCCAGCCTTAAACCTTACTTAATATTGAATTAAATGAATAATTCACATTGAGGATATTTTTAGTTTTATAGTTTTAGAGAATTATGACATAACTATTACATCTCAAAAGATTACAAAGTAGATACTTCTACTAAGTTTCCATAATCAAAAAAAACTCTTAAAAAGAAACATGTCTAGTTCCATGTTTTATATAGCATGGCATTCCCTTGATCCCATCCTTGACCTTATTCTAATTTAAGTCTTGTGAAAAATATTTAGAAAAACATGGGGTGAGCATAAAAATCTCAGTAAGGGATACACAAAGAATGAAAACTGTTACTTTTTCAAACATCATGTAAAACATGTATACTCTATCAAAGTAATACCTTCACCTTCATGAAGTAGTAAAAACTCTTCACTGAAAAAAGTATCATTACTTACCTTTTTGTAACCAAAGGGTTACCATAAAACCCATATAAAGAACACATAGCATATATAAAGGTAACTTGGGACATAAACATACTTAAGTGGAATAACCATACGGTTGACTTCCACACATATCACTTAATGGAATAGCCATACGGCCAATTTCCATACATACTTAATGGAATAGCCATACGGCCGACTTCATTACCCAATGCATTGGAGGTTATAACGTAACCACCCGTCCTGGTATTCACGGCACCACCCGTCATATGGTTTATCACATAACCACCCGTCAAATGTCCAAGTACCAATATAAAGTCATAAAACATAAAACCAATATAAAGGAATGATAACATTTCCACATTTCAATCACAATATATCATAATATAATCCTTTATCAAAACCATTTTCAATACCAAAATACATAAAAGAGTATATGGTATTTATTTTATTTTAAAAACATTACGGCTTGTGGAGGAAGCCAAAGACCAAATACTACTTGCAGCGGCGGAAAACGTCGTTGTCACCGCGTACGTTAAAAAAAACATTCCTTTTTTTCGTTTAGTAAAGTGCTTCGTAGAAAAAGATTCCTTTTGTATAAAAGTAAAAGTCAAAAGGTTTTATACGCCGTATAAAACAAAGTTGTGTATAAAATAAAATATGCCTCAATGAAAAGAGATTGAGACGAAGTCCCTTACCTTAGGTCTGACTTGACTTTATCGTTCTTTAATCTTCTGAATAATAAACTTGAGTTAATTTCTACTTGTTTAAGAACCTTTTTCAAGTTCATTATTCCTTTTATATCACTTATTTCCATGTCATGAACACTATGTAATTATTTAAGTTAATAACGGTCGTTTTAACGATCATTGGTACTTGAGTCAAAAATAAACCCTTTATAATTGCATGTTGTTCATGTATCCATTATATCCAGAATTATAATCATGATGTATATATCATATATATCCATTATATAAATGCATTTATAATATCACATAATCATTTAGAGGTATGAAATGAAATGCACCGTTCATGGAGACGGTAAGCCGTACGTACGCATGAACGCTACTTTCATTTCTATTTCGTATTTTATAGAATAGAATCATAATGATATAAAGGTACATTATAATTATATAATAATATCATATATAATATCATAATTTCATCCTTTATACGTCCCACATATGGTATTTAACGAATCAAATCACTTGAGGGGGCGGTAGTCCGCACTTCCTTAGATGAAGATATCGCGTTTACCCATAATGGAAACCATAAAGGTATTCCCAAAATGAAAAATATATAAGCTTAAGGAAAACATAAACATATTATATATCATATATAAATATAGTGACATCTTAATGGCCACCATTGAAGGTGTTAAAGGAATGTTGAACAATCATCGTTTCGGGAGGCATAAATTCACCATCCACAGAAACCGTATGTTCTTTAACCATTAGATGTAGGTGTGTGTAAGTGTAGCTTGAATAATTCTTATAACAACATCTTAGTATATTGAGGATACTGGAGGTGTTACAAAATAAGAGAATAAAAATAGTTTAGGGGGTTGGAGAAGTAAAATAAAACAAAAGGACTCAAAAGAAGACATTACCTTAAAATCGGGTAACTCCCTTTGGTTTGAGCTCAAAGGCTTCCTTGGGAAGACTTCTGCCCAAAGTGAGGCTTCAAGGAGTAATATAAAGAAGTTGAGAGAAAAAATGGGTAGGGTTTGGCCAAGCCAAAGGCTTTGGGAGTGTGGGTATGGTGGTAGAGGTGGGGGCCTTTTATAAGAGGAGAGGAGGGGCACTTTTGGAAAGTAAAGACATTTTACTTTATTTGAAAATGAGTTTCGTTTTTAAAAGGTCCCACATTGATATAATTCGTGGATAAGGTGATAAAAGTTCTAAATCCACCCATTCAATAAGTTTTGGACATGTGTAGTTCATAGATTTTACATTATCTTTCTATTTTATTTAAATCATCAAATAATGATGTCATCGCTGCATCATTATTATGTCATAAATAATTTGATTTATTTAATGTCAAAAATTTATAAAAAAAATACTATGATGTATGAAATCTTATTATATTTCCAATTAATATTTGTAATCAGAAATCTGACTTGTAGAACCCCATTTGAAAATTGTTTTAGTAAAACATGTCATGTTTGTGCCATTTTTTACATTAACATTAAAAAAAGGTATTTCTGTCATTTTACAACCAAAGTAGCTCCATGGGGTCCCCAAGTTGACACATGGCTTTTCGTGGTCGGACATGACCTATCCAATGGGGGTAGGACATGTGTCTAGGTCATCTCATATTATTAAAACATTATTTTTACCTTAAACCACACTAATTACCACTAATCGCGATTAAAAACTTAATAAGTTACTATTCACCAAAAAATTATTTTAATCTCATTGAACCACATTTCACTTCTTAATGACAACCATGTATGTCGGATTTTTGAAAATAAAATCACAGAGGTGGTAAAATTTCATTTAAACGAAAAATCAGTTTTCATAAGTACCACTTAGTGATTTCACTATTCATCAAAAATTGAAGTTTTTCAGAAAAATACCAAAAATTTACCCTAATCTATATTTGATATTCCGAATTCAAAAATGAAGTCTATTTTAAAAAATTCAAAACATATAAGTCACATTAATTAATTTAATAATTAATTCCCGATGTTATGACAAATAGCGTGTTTTTATGAAACAATAAGTATGAAAAGATTGACACCAGTTTAAGTCCAATTTCAAAGTGAAATTGATTCCAATGACCACCATTGGATTAAATGGTAAAAATATATTCTAATTTCACTTCAAAACAAATTCAAAAGATAATCTAATCATATAAAGAAATTAGATTAAAAAGCAGTTTTGATGTAAAATGCAGTATTTTTCACTATTCATTAAAAAATGAACATTGTCCGAAAAATACCAAAAATTCACAAAAATTAAATTTTGATGTCCCAATCATAAAGAATAAGTTTATTTTGACAAAAATAGCTTATAAAGTTGTCAAAAGATAGATTTAAAAATGTTTTGCCATTAAATGGCAGTAAAAAAATCTTTTAAAAATATTGGTGTATTCCATGCTTAAGATTGGATTTATTTTTATTTTAAGCCTCTAAAACACTATATAATTCATTAATATACATAGATAAAAATATCTATTATTCATTACTTACTTGGGATGTTACATCCTTCCCCCCTTTATAAAATTGTGTTCCCGCAATTTATTTACTTATCGAATAAATGGGGGTACTTATCCCTCATTGCATTTTCAGATTCCCACGTTGCCTCTTCAATCACATGGTTTTTCCACAAAACCTTTACCTGATAAATCACCTTATTCCGTAACACTAGCTCCCTATGCTCAAGAATCTGGACTGGTTGTTCTTCATAAGATAGGTTCTCTTCCAATTGAACTACCTCTGGACTCAAAACATCAGATGGATCTGGCATATACTTCCTCAACATTGAAACGTGAAAAACATTGTGTACCTGAGATAAACTCGGAGGTAAAGCCACTCAGTAAGAAACTGATCCAACTTTCTCCAGAATATCATATGTTCCAATGAACCTTGGACTCAGGATTCCTTTCTTACCAAATCTCATCACACTTTTCCATAGAGAAACCTTGAGAAAAACATGATCACCTACCTCGAAAGATAGATCCTTCCTCCGGTTATCCGCATAACTTTTCTGCATGCTCTGAGCTGTTCTCATGTGTTTTTGTATCAGCTGAACTTTTTCTGCCATCTCTTCTACCAATTCTGGTCCCATCAACTTTCTTTCACCCACTTCAGCCCAGAAAGATGGAGTTCGACACCACTTCCCATATAATGCCTGAAATGGTGCCATCTGTATACTGGAATGAAAACTGTTATTATATGAAAATTCAACCAAAGAAATATGTTGGTCCCAACATCCCTGATAATCCATCGAAGAAGCTCGTAGCATATCCTCCAAGGTCTGAATTGTTCATTCTGACTACCCATCTGATTGAGGATGAAAAGCTGTACTAAAATTTAATTTAGTACCCAATGACTTCTGATGGCCTTTCCAAAAGTTAGAAGTGAACCTGGGATCACGGTCAGATACAATGGAGAGAGGAACTCCATGTAACCTGACTATCTCTTTAGGATACAAACAGGAAAGTTGATCAAGAGAGAAAGTATCTCGTATTGCAAGTAAATGAGCAGATTTGGTCAAGCGATCAACAATAACCTAGATTGCATTATTACCTCGAGATGTCTTTGGTAATCCCACAACAAAGTCCACAGATATATTCTCCCATTTCCACTCTGGCACTGGTAAAGGCTGAAGCATCCCTTTCGGTAAATGCCGCTCTGCTTTAACCTGTTGACAAGTCAAACACTTCATAGTAAAGTCAGCAATATCTCTTTTCATTCCATCCCACCAGTAATCGTCCCATAGATCTCTATACATCATAGTACTGCCAGGATGAACTGAAAACGGAGAACTATGAGCTTCACATAACAACTCTCTCTTCAACTGGTAATCACAAGGCACACACAATCTCTTCCCAAATCTCAAAACACAATCATTATCAATGTTGAATTCCGGAAACTTACCTTTTTGAACCAGCTCTACCTTTTTCTGCAACTCACTGTCTTGCTTCTATGCTTGCTTGATTCTACCTGATAGAGAAGATCTCGCTGATACCTGAAACAAAATAGAAGGACTTACTACACCAACAACTTCTATGCCAAAGTTCATCAAATCCTTAAGCAAAGGATCACGTTCCAAACGCAACATTGCTAATGAAGCATTATTTTTTCGACTCAAAGCATCAGCCACATTATTTGATTTTCCCGGATGATAATGAATTGTACAATCATAATCCTTGATTAATTCCAGCCATCTCCTCTGTCTCATGTTTAACTCTTTCTAAGTGAATATATACTTTAAACATTATTGATCGGTATATATTTCACAGTTTACTCCATACAAATGTTGCCTCCAAATTGTTAAAGCAAAAACAACCGCAGCTAATTCCAAATCATGTGTAGGGTAATTTACCTCATGATTTTTCAACTTTCGTGAAGCATAAGAAATTATCTGATCATTCTGCATTAGGACACAACCATGTACTTTTAATGAAGCATCACTCTAGATAACAAACTCACCATTCTTGGAAGGAAGTGCCAAAACTAGAGCATTCACCAATCTTCTTTTCAACTCCTAAAAACAATCATCACATTCTTTTGTCTAGATGAACTTAACACCCTTACGAGTTATCATAGTCATTGGACTAGATAACCGTGAAAAATTTTCATCAAACCTTCGGTAGTAACCTTCCAAACCAAGAAAACTACAGATCTCAGTTACATTTTTGGGTCTCGGCCATTCTTCAACAACTTTTGTTTTAGTAGGATCAACAGTTATGCCATCATTTTAAACAATGTGACCCAGGAAAGAAATTTTTTGTAACCAAAACTCACACTTGCTGAATTTTCCATATAGTTTCTTTTCTTTTAAGGTTTGCAAGATAACCCTTAAATGACTTTCATGCTCCTCTTTACTTTTAGAAAACACCAAAATATCATCAATATAGACAACCACGATTTATCACATGATTCAACTGAGCCATAACTGCAGTAAACTACGCAATTATGATTCTAACCATCTCAGTATGCTGATTCGGAACGTCATTTCCCTCAGTATGACATCCCAAAAAAAAATCTCTGCTTCCTCTGCGGAAAACCATTCTGAACAAACATGTCTTAGATGAAGCAACATGGTAATCTTCAAATGCTATATCATTTCAAAAGAAATATTTTTGGATAATCATTTAATAGAATTCTAACTCCTAAAGTTATCTAAACCGACCTTTGATAGCAACTATAAGGACCCAGCCTTAAACCTTACTTAATATTGAATTAAATGAATAATTCACATTGAGGATATTTTCAGGTTTAGAGTTTTAGAGAATTAGGACATAACTATTACATCTCAAAAGATTACAAAGTAGACACTTCTACTAAGTTTCCATAATAAAAAACTCTTAAAAATAAACATGTCCAGTTCCATGTTTTATATAGCGTGGCATTCCCTTGATCCCATCCTTGACCTTATTCCACTTTATGTCCTGTGAAAAACATTTCGAAAAACTTGGGGTGAGCATAAGAAGCTCAGTAAGGGATACACCAAGAATGAACACTGTTACTTTTTCAAACATCATGTAAAACATGTATACTCTATCAAATTAATACCTTCACCTTCATGAAGTAGTAAAAAATCTTCACTGAATAATGTATCATTACTTACCTTTTTGTAACTAAAGGGTTACCATAAAACCCATATAAAGAACTCATAGAATATATAAAGGTAACTTGGGACATAAACATACTTAAGTGGAATAACCATACGGTCGACTTCCACACATATCACTTAATGGAATAGCCATACGGCCAATTTCCATACATACATAATGGAATAGCCATATGTCCGACTTCCATACCCAATGCATTGGAGGTTATAACGTAACCACCCGTCCAGGTATTCACGTTACCACCCGTCATATGGTTTATCACGTAACCACCCGTCAAATGTCCAAGTACCAATATAAAATCATAAAACATAAAACCAATATAAAGGAATGATAACATTTCCACATTTCAATCACAATATATCATAATAGAATCCTTTAACAAAACCATTTTCAATACAAAAATACATAAAAGAATATATGGTATTTATTTTATTTTAAAAACATTACGGCTTGTTGAGGAAGCCAAAGACAAAATAATACTTGCGGTGGCGGAAAAGGTCATTGTAACCGCGTACGTTAAAAAAACATTCCTTTTTTTCATTTAGTAAAGTGCTTCGTAGAAAAATATTCCTTTTGTATAAAAGTAAAAGTCAAAGGGTTTTATACACCGTATAAAAGAAAGTTGTGTATAAAATAAAATATGCCTCAATGAAAGGAGATTGAGAAGAAGTACCTTACCTTGGGTCTGACTTGACTCAATAGTTCTTTAATCTCCTGAATAATAAACATGAGTTAATTTCTACTTGTTTAAGAACCTTTTTCAATTTCATTATTCCTTTTATATCACTTATTTCCATGTCATGAACACTATGTAATTATTTAAGTTAATAACGGTCGTTTTAACGATCATTGGTACTTGAGTCAAAAATAAACCCTTTATAATTACATGTTGTTCATGTATCCATTATATCCAGAATTATAATCATGATGTATATATCATATATATCCATTATATACATTCATTTATAATATCACATAATCATTTAGAGGTAATAAATGAAATGCACCGTTCATGGAGACGGTATGTCGTACGTACGCATGAACGCTACTTTCATTTCTATTTCGTATTTTATAGAATGGATTCATAATGATATAAAGGTATATTATAATTCCAGTATAATATCATATATAATATCATAGTTCCATCCTTTATACGTCCCACATATGGTATTTAACGAATCAAATCACTTGAGGGGGCGATAGTCCACACTTCCTTAGATGAAGATATCGCGTTTACCCATAATGGAAACCATAAAGGTATGACCAAAATAAAAAATACATAAGCTTAAGGAAAACATAAACATATTATATATCATATATAAATATAGTGACATCTTAATGGCCTCCTTTGATGGTGTTAAAGGAATGTTGAACAATCATCGTTTCGGGAGGCATAAATTCACCATCCACGGAAACCGTATGTTCTATAACAATATGATGTATGTGTGTGTAAGTGTAGCTTGAATACTTCTTATAACAACATACTAGTATATTTATTATACTGTAGGTGTTACAAAATAAGAGAATAAAAAGAGTTTAGGGGGTTGGAGAAGTAAAATAAAACAAAAGGACTCAAAAGAAGACATTACCTTAAAATTGGGTAACTCCCTTTCGTTTGAGATCAAAGGCTTCCTTGGGAAGACTTCTGCACAATGTGAGGCTTCAAGGAGTAAGATAAGGAAGTGGAGAGACAAAATGGGCAGGTTTTGGCCGATCCAAAGGCTTTGGGTGTGTGGATAAGGTGGTAGAAGTGGGGTCCTTTTATAAGAGGAGAGGAGAGGCACTTTTGGAAAGTAAAGAAATATTACTTTATTTGAAAATGTGTTTATGTTTTAAAAGGTCCCACATTAATATAATTCGTGGATAAGGTGATAAGGGTTCGAAATCCACCCATCCAATAAGTTTTTGACATGTTTAGTTCATAGAGTTTACATTATCTTTCTATTTTATTTAAATCGTCAAATAATGATGTCATCGCTGCATCATTATTATGTCATAAATAATTTGATTTATTTAATTACTAAAAATTATAAAAAAATATACTATGATGTAGGAAATATTTTTAGCTTTCCAATGACTATTTATAATCAAAAATCTTACTTGTATAACCCCACTTAAAAATTGTTTTAGTAAAACATGTCATGTTTGTGCCCTTTTTTACATTAACATTAAATAAAAGGTATTTATGTCATTTTCCAACCAAAGTGGCTCCATGGGGTCCCCAAGATGACCCATGGCTTTTCATGGTCGGCCATGACATATCAAATGAGGGTAGGACATGTGTCTATGTCATCTCATATTATTAAAACATTATTTTTACCTTAAACCACAGTAATTACCACTAATCTCGATTAAAAACTTAATAAGTTACTATTCACCAAAAGATTATATTAATCTCATTGAACCAAATTTTACTTCTTAATGAAAACCATGTATGTAGAATTTTGAAAAATAAAATCACAGAGGTGGTAAAATTTCATTTAAACAAAAAATCAGTTTTCATAAGTACCACTTAGTGATTTCACTATTCATCAAAAATTGAAGTTTTTCAGAAAAATACCAAAAATTCACCCTAAGATATATTTGATATTCAGAATAAAAAAATGAAGTCTATTTTAAAAAATTCAAAACATATAAGTCACATTAATTAATTTAATAATTAATTCCCCCTGTTATGACAAATAGCGTGTTTTTATGAAACAATAAGTATCAAAAGATTGACACTAGTTTAAGTCCAATTTCAAAGTGAAATTGATTCCAATGACCACCATTGGATTAAATGGTAAAAATATATTCTAATTTCACATCAAAACCAATTCAAAAGATAATCTAATCATATAAATAAATTAGATTAAAAATAAGTTTTGATGTAAAATGAAGTATTTTTCACTATTCTTTAAAAAATGATCATTGTCAGAAAAATACCAAAAATTCACACAAAGTAAATTTTGATGTCTTAATCATAAATAATAAGTTTATATTGAAAAACATAGCTTATAAAATTGTCAAAAGATAGATTTAAAAATGGTTTTCCATCAAATGGAAGTAAAATAATCTTTTAAAAATATTGGTGTATTCCATTCTTAAGATTGGATTTATTTTTATTTTAAGCCTCTAAAACTCTATCTAATTCATTAATAGACATAGATAAAAATATCTATTATTCATTACATACTTGGTATGTTACAGTTATTTCATGTGATCATGTGAGGGTTATATGTGATTATCTAAAGAGTTCACACAAATATAACCAAAAAACACTGAGTACCATGAAGGTTAGAGATCCATCAACACATAATTGGTTTTTGATGAAGAAGGAGGAACCAACTGACAAAATATTTCAGATGCAGTATAATACCTCTCATGTCCATAGATAAAATGGGGGAGGAGGCACTCACATGACCCACTATCTTGATGGGGATGATTACATAATGATGCATGCTTTTCTTTAATAATGGTAGTTAGGTTTTGGGATGTGAATTATCATATAAAACTTTTTTAATAAAGGATAAATTTTAACAAAAATATTTAAAATTATTACTTGAAGATAATGCATATAGATATGACTTCTACATGAATTGTTCACACAGAAGAGTTTTAGGATTCCATGATCACATGATGTATTTAAAATAAGATAAAATAGTGTATTCATGTGAATATTTTAAAAAATCAACTAATACTAATTAAAAACATTCCATAGTCACAATATATTGATTATTATATCTTACAATATTTCATGTATGAATTGTGTTGATCTGACATGATACAATTCACTACATGAAAATATTTTATGGAATGGATAATTAGTTACACAAAGTTGAAATTTATTATAAATTAAGGAGTATTAAATAATGATAAAATGAAACTTCTATAATATTACATAATATTGTGTTTCAATAAGAATAATTGAGTGGAAAATCTATTTTCAATTTATTAATATTTTGGTTTAAATAATTTGGTTTTTTCTATAGATTACACTACTCTTATTATTCTTATTGAAGAAGATTTTGGGGAAACCACATTATTGAATCTTATTAGAGACATCCCATTAATCTTTAAATTCAAGGTATACCTTCATAATTTTATTATGAATGCATTTTGATCATATATTGTTGGTTTTTGATGTAGAATAAATACTATATATCTCTATTTCCATCAAGAGGTATAGGTTGTAAAAGGAATCATCCTTAATCATTACAAATTATATTAAATTTATACTAAAATTCACATTATTAAATTACCAAGATTCATTTTGGATCAGAGTTTTATTGAATTATGAAAATCCTTACCCAATAAAAAAATTCTTTAAAACTAAACAATAATGTTCACTATCAATTTTTTCATAAATCAAATGACATAAAATAAATATGTGGCTTTCAATCATGATCAAATCGTCACATTTTCCATGTGATCTAATATTCTCCAAAATTATCTCTTAAGTCCTGTGATAAATATTTTATATTTGGAATGATCAAAAATAATTTTATGGGAAATACATGTTAGGAAATAATTTTTCTACAAATAATCTATAAAAGTATTTTTATTAAATACAAAATTTTTATTCATTAAAAAATAATCATCTAAAAAAGATCAATAACATGAAAATTTATAATCAGTACATATTCATGAAAAATAATAATAAATGATATTTAATTTGTAAAGGTAACATGGGAAATCATTTTCCATATCTCTATTAGGAATATTATATATATCTGGGTTACAAAGAAAGAAACCATCATAGTTAAACTTGGAGTAATCACAAATTTATTATTCTTATAATATATTAAGAGAAACCGAATTTGTTTACTCCATCTTATTAACCAATGCATTGGAATCATATAATGAGCTCACTTTCCATTGGACTTCCATAGAACCACCCATCTATAGTAACAATTACCATTATCCCCGACATAATAGTAACATATAATGAATGCATAAATGAAATATTCTTTAGGAAAATAAAATTTTTATTTGGAAATGAATTTTCACATTTTTAAAAATCCATGCACTAATTATTGAAAAAAACTAGTTAAAAATGTTTAAACTCATAAAATATGGGTTAATACGTTAATGATTCATAAAATTGTGATATTCTATTCATTCTATACATGTCAGGAAATTAAATTTTTCTTGAAGAAACTCAAGTAGTGTATTTTATAAAGAATGCCCATTAAAAATATTATATCAATATAGTGGGTATTCAAAAAATGATCTGATTATGTGTACTGAATGTAAATAAACATAAAAAAAGTATGACTACAACTTAATATATTCAATATTAAATTTATATATAATATTGGTATGAAATAATCCCGAAGTATATGGTTAACCTAAGAAATAAAAATCATGTTAATAATTCATTTACATCACATTCAAATTACATTAAAAATGTTTCAAAATCATATATAATAGTTTAGAGAATGTTAGCTCATTGTTGAATTCTATTTATATATTTATTACCTTATGTGGAAATTTTATAATATATTTTTACCCATTTAAAAATAACTTTTTGTTATTTTCATGTACTTTGGTGAGTTTGTTCATGGTTTAATGATTAGTTCATTTGTGTGTAATTAAACATGTTCCTATAATATTTGCCCAAAAATCCAGAAATATAATGGAAGATGAATGATAACATATATAATTTGTATTTATTAAAATATTATTATTCATTAGATTAAATGTTAATAATAATGGTGTAGTGTATTTTAGTGGGTTTTCCAAACATCACGATCTGATTTCATCTTAATTAAATTTATATGTGCTTAATAGATAAAAATTAAAGTAAAGTATAATATAATTATGTCAATATAATATAAAATAATTAATATTTTATTTCCATCCATCAATTTAGTAATGGAAAAAAATCATCATTATTTATGGAGATGGTAATCTGGCATAATTTGTTCAATAATTTAGATTCATTGAATAAATGGAGATTCAAAATAAAATGGATACAACATATGTCATTAGAAACATAAAACAATTGTTTATAAATGATTCTATAGTTATCATAATTTGATTTATAAATATGCTAAAGAGAAAATATAAGGATAAAATATAAACATACAACTGTTTTAAGAAATTTACCTCTTGAATCTCACTACCTTGGATGACACATTGAGGACCATGGATTTGGTCATTGGTTAATACTAGAAGCACGTGGACACAGAGAGAGAGTTACTAGTAGATATATTGTAATATATTTTACGGTTTATATGCATTTTTTATTTTAATGGTGGTTTTTGGAATGGTATTTATACTTTATTAGAGGTGGATTTAGGTGATTAAAATAACGATTAGTTTTTATATAATGTTTGTATTTAAAGACATCCCCATTGCAGTGGAAATTATTTCCACAACATTGGATTAAAATTAATATTTTATATAATATTTATTCTTGATAAATATCAAAACCATCAAATAAATATTTTGTGTTTAATTTATTATAATCCTTTAAATTTTCATCTTTAAACTGTTTCATATTTTACCTTTAATGCGTTAAGTAATATATTTACTATCGTAAAATAAATTTGGGTTGAAAAAATAAAATTTATTATAAAACCTAATGTGGACCATATTATACAAAATTTGGACTCTATTTCTCCTAATTAAAATCAATGAATTTGAAAAATTACATTTAAAATTAACCATGTATTCATAGTGGAGAAATGATCTTTTAATGATAAATGATTAAAAGTTTGAAATATTTGGACTTCCAATTTCGATGTGAGATTGAATAAAATAATATTAAACAGATTTATTAATTCATAATTTAAATATGTTTACATTAAAAATAATTTAAAATATAAATTATCTATGTTAAATAATTATGTGAAAAAACATTATTCAATTAAAATTCATTATATTTAACTATTCATCAAAAAATGAAACTTCACCATATAGTAATTTGGATGTTAATAATTCAAAATTTATGCATATTTTTTAAAAAAATTTATAAAAGTGTAAAAAATAATATTTCAAATATTTTTACTTCAAAATGATGATGAATTCTATTTTTGAATGTATATATATATATATATATTTGATTAAATTTGGATTTATTCATAACATAATCATATAAACCCTATTTTAAGAACATTGAATCATAATATTTAAAATATAAAATATAAAATTCTTTAATATATTTCATTAATAGTGAATAATTAAATTTATAAACACTACTAAATTTAAAAAAAAAGTTATTCTAATGGAACATTGGTTGTTATATTCTTCCCATCTTCTGTAAATTTCCTCCGTAATATTTTATTCTGTTACTAAAAATGTCATAATGTTTTCCAATCATTGTATATTTAGATTCCCATTTCATCTATTAAACAATAAGTTTTTTTTCTTAAAATAATATCCTTATAAATCAACTTATTCTATGACACGTTCTCTCTTCGATCAATAACCTAAAATGGTTTTTTGATATGATAATGATTTTCATTCAACTAAACTACATTAGGGATTGAAACATTAGATGATTCTTGAACATTTTTCCATAGCATTGAAAAATTAAATAATTTCTGTACTTGGTATAACATTATTTGGAAAATATTTAGGGCACTCATCAAAAAAATTCAATGATTTCATAGGGTTTAGTGAATAGTGGAATCGACTTCCCATTATTGCTGAAATAAATAACGCTTTTTTATAGATAATATTTGAGAATGAAATGATCACCATACTCTGAAGGATAATCTTTTCTCTTCGTATATTAATAACTTTTCTACATACTTCGTGTTGTTCTAACATGTCACTGAATCAACATAACATTCATTTTCATTTCCTCTTGAAACTATTGTCACATAAGCATCCTTTCTTTAAAATCCTCCAAAAAAAGATTATTTCTGACTCCACATTCCATATAATTCCAAAAAATGTTGAAATCACTATATAGAAAGAAAAAAATTATTAAATTAAAACTCATCCGATGAAATGTATCAATAACAACTTCCTAAAAATCCATATATCGAGATTTAATAATGTCCACCAATGGTATAATTTCTCACTAGGACTTTCCATCAGACTGAGGATGAAAAGTGTTGAGGAAATTTAATTTGACTCTTAATGTATTTTTTAGTGCCTTCCAAGAATTAATGGATAATTTGGGATCATTAACAGATGAAATGGTTAGAGGAACTCATTTAAAAATGAAAATATCATTATGAAACAACCAAGAATGTATATATGAAGATTGAGTGTGTCTAATTGGATTGAAATGTGGAGATTTAGTTAATCAATCAAAAATAACCCATATCAAATAATTACATTGATATATATTGGGATATCCCACCATGAAATCCATTGATATATTCCCATATTTCCACTCTAGTACCAGAAATGATTAAAGCATACCCTTGGATAAATTTAATTCTTATTTAACCTACTGAAATTTCATATAATGAACAATATATTTAGAAACATATCATTTCATTATATCCCATACAGAATACTCTTGAAGCTCTATGTACAACATTTTTCATTGATGATGAATGTGAAATTGATAACTTTGAGCTTAAGTTACCTAATATTTCTTCATATGGGAACAAAATTTCACACATAATGTTTTTACAAATCATAAAAAATCCTATTAATGAATATTAAAATCAAGATGAATTCCCTTCATAAGGTATTTTCCATTATTCCTGTAAATATTGAACTTCCTTCTGAGACATCTTAATCCTCTCAGATAAACATGACTCCATTAAAACCAAAAATCAAACATATAATGTAACATAATCCATATCATCTAATACAAAAAATAATCAAATCAAAAACCTAAGGTTCATATTCCAAACAAAATATAGTAAACATATAATAATTTTATTCACATAATGCATACACCACCTTGTTTTCTTTTCCATGAAATGAATGAATCATTTAATCATAATCCCAGATCAACTCTCTCTTTGTTCTCAATCTCATGTTAAATTCATTTTGAGTGAATATAAAGATTAATATTTTGGTACCCATATATATCTCACACTTTAGTCTATTCAAATGATGACTCTAAATTATTTGTGTGAAAACAATTATAGATAATTACAAATCAAGTATAGGGTAATTTCACTCAATATGTTTCTACTGGAAAAATTATAAGAAATTATATGATCATTCAACATTACGACATGGCAAATTTATTTTAATGAATCGTCACTATAGATGATAATAACTATTTCTAGAAAACATGTTCAAAAATGTTGCATGTACTAATTTTTTTCCCAATTACTGATAAATATCATTACTTTATATTTCCAAAATAAATTTAATTTTTTCAGTTAACATAGTTAGTAGGAATGATTAATATGAAAAGTATTCAAATAGTACTCGATAATTACATTTCAATCCAATAAAATAATGAATCTCATTTACATGTATATGTCTTGTCCAATCATTAACCACTATTTTTTTGGTATCAACTATTATAACATACTTATAAAAAATATTCTTATATAATTATTTTTTTTTTCAACCAAAAATAACCCTTACAAAACATTCCATATAGTTTCATTTATTTATGGTTTGAAAAACAATGCTTGTGTTTATTTCTTGTTCCTCCAAGACATGAGAATATATAAAAATATCATATATAGAAAAACCACCATGAGATCAAAAAATGGATGAATCAAACTCTTAATAATACTCACAAATAAAAAATATGTATTGGTTATTATGCATGGTATAAAAAAACTCATAATTCCCAAATCTCATCGGAAACGTCGTCTTATGAAGGTCATCCTCCTATAACTTCAGCTAATAGTAATAAAACCTTATGTAAACTATCATGAAATACTAATAAGCCTAGTGAAGATCAAAAAAGTCATTGAATGAGGAAATTGATAATTGTTTTAAATGTTAATGTTAATCAAATATCTTTAATCAGTTCATAGAATCATTGAACCATTTCTCTTTTTAACAAAAAATGGAGATCCACATGGTGAATTACGTGGATAAATAAATCCATTGTCTAGAAAATATTGTAGATTCTTTTTCAATTATATGAGTTATACATAATACATTATATAAAGTGATATCAAAATTTTATTATCATAATAATTAATTTATATATTAAATTAACCATCTCGATCAGGTATAATACTAGGAAACTCATAAGGGAAAACATCTAGATACTTGTTTACCACAAAGTCTTCCTAATCTAAAAAACTTCATTCTTTCAATAATATGATAAATATAACATTAATTTACATATTTTAACAATTTATCACATTCCTAATATTCTAATTTTTTTCATTATTTTATATAAATTTATACTATTTACAACATAAAACATCATTGTCTCTACACATTATCTTAGAATGGTAAATAGACTTCCAATCAAATAATAACGGAAGATCAATAAGGTTTGTAGGAACTGTGTATCAATATGAAATGTGTACACAATTCCGATTATTCTTATGTTATTAAATATTATCTAAAAGTGTTTTTATCATATGTTTGGGATACATTTATATTGTAGGAATTTCAAATTTATGATAAATTTTCTCAAAATTTAAAGTGAGTGTAGACCCTGTGTCAAACAATACATCAATAAAATCTAAAAAAAATTAGTATACCTTATAACACTTCTTTTGGATGAAAATCTACTAAATTGGTTTCCAAGTATTTCACTACATAGTTCTTCTTATATTATATCATCTATCCTTGATTCTATTTCATATCCAGACACTCATTTTCATAATGTCCCATATAATTACATTTAAAACATTTTACTGATTGTAAATCAAAATCATCCTTACCACTACCATGATATTTCTAATTGCAATTACGAGACATATTATCATATAGAAAATTTAAAAAACACTTAGCAGTCTACAAAAGGTATTACCCAATATATTGTTTACAAAAATTGTCACAAAATAGAAACATAAATTCCTACCATTAGTCTTCTTTGATGCATTCTTCCCATTTTATTGCAACCTAGATCTCTTTTTATAACGATTGTAAAAAACAATACAATCATTGGAAAACTTTACTTACACCTTATCCACACATGAAACATTATTTTAATAACTTTTGAATTTAAGAGAATCAAATTACCATTGATATTTTGGCTTTAATCCTGTATAAAACTAATTGAATTTACTATGATGATCATAGATAAAATTTGGATCATACCATTTCAAATGAGTAAATATTCATTCATAGATATCCATTGAATCTTACTCCAACATCAATTATAGGATTCTTTTCCCATCTTATGGTGAATATGTTTAGGAAAATATTTCCATTTTTTTTAAATCAACATATTCTAATGAATCTATTTCATAACAATTTCTAATTGTTTTGACCATATACACCCAATTAATTAATTCAACTAAAAAATGAAAAATAAAAAGTCTACCCTTTTGATGGACTAAACATCCAATGATATTGAGAATAATTTATAAGGATTTAATCCACCCCTGATCTACTACTGGGTCATAAGAAACACTAAAAACTTGTAGTTTATTCCCCATTAAATGCTTATCTACTGATATATTTCTCTATGGTTGGTTATTCTAATATCATGTATGGATTCTATTTCCATTTATATTATATGTTAAATTGAGTTATCGAGGGAAAAAAGTAGTTACATTTTAGACCATCTCTGGATGCTTACTTGGAAGGTTTCTTTCCTCTCGATGTCATCCCAATATAGATTTCATGTTTCAAATTTAGAAAATGGTTCTGAACAAAAAAATAATAAAATAAGAATCCTTTTAATCATAAAATGATATACAATTTCAACATAGATATAAGGAAAAAATAATGTACAGGTATTATATTAACATTACCCTAATCTATAAATTTCTATAAATAATTCTATTATAGAAACAGCAAGGACCCATCTTTAAACAATACATATTCAAGTGAGATTAATCTAGAATCCACAATATTACAATACCAAGAATAATTTTTGTTTTATATTTCTACAGAATTAGGACTAATTATTAAAAAATAATCCCATTGCACTACAATTTAACGTGAAACACAATATCTATTTCTTATATAAAATAAAATTCCTAAAATAAAAACACATTTTCCTTTCATGATAAAACTGACACAATTTTTCTCATGATCTCATCCAGGCGAATATTATCTCTTAAATATTATGAAAACCAATTTACATCATTGCATGTTAAAAAATACAATAAGGGAAAAAAACGATGGAATCTATTATTTGAGTTATAATCCATAAAAAATTCATGAAAATAACAAACTTATTTTATTTAAAAACATGAATCATTTCTAAAAAATATCAATATCATTCCTTTTAAAAATAAATTGATTTTCCCGATACTCATAATAAATAATAAAAAATTTATGTAGGTGTCTTAGGGAATAATTTTTCATATCAATTCTATAAAAATGATATCTTTCATGGAAGCAAATTGTCTAACCATAACTATTATATTTGTACTAATCATGGAATTATTATTTCTATAATATCTTAGGATAAATATAATTGATTATATTATTCCCACTATAAAATGAATTATAGATAAATAACTGGATTACCCTCTTATATTTTATCAATGAAAAAATTTTCCTCATAATTAGTTCCCAATAACCATAAAATATTAAAAGATCATAATGGTTGTATACAAGAAACATTATTAGGGAAAATAACATATCCATTTATGAGTAACTTTTATCATTTTTACAAATCCATTAAAATATCAATGAAAAAAGAAGTAATTTAAATAAATTAGAATTGAAAAAGTGAAACAAAAACATTAATGAGTCATGAGTGAGGGATATTCCATTATTTCTATATATGCGATGACAATAGTCTTTTTGAGAATGTAATGTTAAAATATTACTTTAAAATAAATTCTGTTATAAATATCATATCAAAGAATTAATCATTGAAAAATTCAATTTTATATGTGTAATAACTATAAATAATAAGAATTGTTTTTAAATAAAGAATAATATATTCAAAAAATGTAGACATAATATTATCTCTCACAAATAATAAATATAAGTTTCACCCATATAAGGGATATTAGGGTATAAACTCACAAACCTCAAATTCATATTTATTAAAAAAAATGTTTAAAAAATTATATACTACTTTAAAAAATTATATAGACTCGTTATAGATCTTTGATTATATTCATATAATTTTTTAATTATTTTATAGCATATTATAACCAATTAAATAATTTAATTACAGTATTTGCAAGATTTTGGGTGTGTTTGTTTCATCATTTCTTAATCTGTTCATTTGTACATAATTAGGAACTGTATTTTAAAAAGAGATTACAACTCCAGAAGTTTTTAGGAATAGTATTAGTGAAAATATATATGTATTTATATCCTGATATGTAATTTTTAATATATATAATGATGATTCATTATATAAACCATAAATGATAATTGATTAGTTTATTTTGGTGATATTTTTGAACATCACAAAATAATTTCATCTAAATTAATATAATGAGTATTTAATAGTTACAAAAACATAATGTATAATATATATTTTTAAAACTAATATTAGCAGAATAAAACTTTTATGTCCATCCTTTAAGTCTGTGAAGAAAATGAAAAATCAATATTTTGAGATATGGTAAACTGACATAATTTTGACTGTAGTTTGTCTTGATTGAATAATAGTTAATGAAAAATGAAATGGATAAGTGATTTTTAATTATGAACAGATTTATGTAGTAGATACATGATTATAGAGTTTTCATGACATTATGGATGAAGTACATGAAGAGAAAATATAAGAAAGAAATAAAACAAGTGGAGAGTTTTGAGAAAGTTACATCTTGAATATCACCTCTATAGAGGACCCCTTGAAGACCATAGATTAGGATTTTGGGTGAGTTTATTTGGACATATATGTGGTGAGAGTGATTGGGATAGGTTTTGGAATATATTTGAAGATATAAAAGGGTTTTTAGAAAAATATAGTGGTGATGAGTTGTATTTATACATGGTGAGAGGTGGGATTAGCTGATGAAATGAAATATTATTTATATTTACAGACAACAACATTTAGTTGGAATATATTAATTTTTAATGATGATTAATGTTTGATAGGATGTTTAGGGTCTACAAATACTATGAAACAACCATTAATTGATTAGTTTTTTTTGGTATTTTAAGCCTTTACCTTTTTCATTTTAACACAATTGTTTTCCTATACCAAAGTATATAATTTGTTTTAAATGGTATATTATTTTTATATATAAACTAAATTAATAATAAAACCTTATTTTGAAATAATATTTAAAAATAATAAATCTTATTTTCCTAATTCAATTTACATAATTAGTGAAATTAGATTTAATTTTAATCATGTAGAAACACTGACAAATTGGTGTTTTAATGTCAAAAGTTTGAAAGATTAAAATGTTTTCATATCCAATATGTAAGTAAGATTGATTCTAATGATCTAAATTGTATTTATTTGTGAATAATAAATATAATTATATATTAAAATTTCTTTAAAACATTATTTCACTATATAAATAAATGTGATGAGAAGTTGTTTTCAATTAAAATCTAGTATTATTCACAATTTCTCAAGAAATGAATCATCTCCTAAAAATTAAATAATTAACCCCTATGATACTTTGGATATTAAAAATTTTAAAAAGTTTTTTATTTTATAAAATTATATATATAAAGTTCCAAAAGATAATTTTCAATTAGGTGCACCCTTAATAGTAAAAAATATTTCCTTCTGTTAAATATTTATTTTTTATGATAAAATAGTATTAATTCTTATATTAATAATATGACTCTTGTTGCATGAAGATATAAATATATGTTATAATATATAACATATACATTTAATTGTTATATTTCTACAATTATTATTAATATAATTTTATAATACTAATAAATTTTAAAACTAATTATTGTAACAATAATTGCATTGTTACATGATGATCTTTAAAAATCATGTGCTTTAATGATAAATACTTCATTGGCCTGGTTGGGGAAAAGAAAATTGGTCTAATTCCATCTTAAATACAATTAATCATCCGATAGTAACATTAAATCAATGTGTGAGTTAGAAAACAACCACAAAATATCATGCTCATTGTCATCCACATTTGTGGGGAACCACTTTAGAAAACATTAGTTTCCAATGTTATTTATTGTTTTATGAGATTTATTTCTAAATAATGGGGATGAATAAAATATAATCATTTAAATTTTTAAATGATAGTAGTTTTAATAGGGATATGCATTTAATTTAGTAAAATGTAATCCCACAATATTTAATCTCTACCCATATCGATGCAGTAATCCCAAATGTGATCATAAAAAATCATAAGGAATGTTATACACACCATTCCATAAGGATTTATTTATAACACACCTCATGTGAAATAATTTTTTTTCCAAAATATTCATTCCAAAAATTAATTCTAATGATATTAATCACCAAAAACATTCAATTAAACTCTAATCCCTCTTCAAGGTCGCCTATCAACTTGGAGGGACATTTATTGTTCCATCAAAAGAATTTATCTTGTTGTATTTGTAGTGCTCCATTAGAGACATTGGTCCACAACCGACACATGTCTATTTGACAATATATAACTCTGTAGGAAATGTATGTAACCAATATTTACTATATTAATATCATTCAAATATAATGGGTGTATTTACATGTAATATCCATTTACATAAATCGACTTATGCTTTATTGATTCATACATTATCACACATTGGAAAACATCTATAAACACTATCATTGGTATATGGAATGCTGATCACATTGTTATTGAGGAATATATATTATTATTTTTATTATTTTATCAATCTTGATCTCCCTCACAAGTCATAATATGTCCCACAATCATCTATAAACCTAGATATCATTCCAATAATCACCAATATCTACCATCACTCTCAATAAACCAAAAAAATCACATTAAGAATAAATGACTTTAGGAATCATAATGATTATTACCATGAAATAATATATTGTTACCAAATTCATATACACTCAATGTTCCCTACATCATGAAAATATAATCCATCTTATAAGCCATTATCTAACAATTTATGGTTCCAGTTCCTTTTATAACATACCTAGAACAGAAAACACCATGGTTTCCTATTCCAAATACCAATGAAATCTCTACGAATATATCCATTAATTTAAATAACATACCATTAATTATATGATAGATACAAAATCGAATCATTCCATCCCTCTCAAGGTAATTATCATGCCTGACCTATCACATCTATCTATTTATCATTGTACATAACACATCATTTAAAACAAATATTCCCAAGTAATCAATATCTAAAAAAACACCTCAATGTACCAGGATCTCCACCCAGCCCCTAACTGATGTCTCACATAAGACCCATCTCATTAAGAAACATCCCTTCTGATAAAAAAAATCTAAAATAGAAAGTAACAAGATCAAAATATCACTCTAGGGTCCCCATACATGTATACACATCAAGAATCACATTATGAATACACCATGCACACATTTTTACATTCCTCACTAAGAATCCACATAAAATTATTCCCATTTTATTAAAACCATGTTATTGATGTACACATAGAAATATATATATCACTATTTGATAATATATATTGAGTTAAAAAGTGTTAGTCAGTTCTACTAAATATAATTACACTAATATGAAAAATATGAATATCAAAAATAGTTTTTTCTTGAAAAATTAAATAACTATGATTATTTTCAAATAATGAACTAACAATATAATATTAAATTTATATTATTACACACTAAAGATCATAATAAATCCCTTAAAATATTGGATTGTATAGACACCATTAATGAACATGCCACAAAAATATCCACATGACTTATGATCAATGAAATATAATGTGATTTAGCATAATTTAATTCCACCAATACGTTATAAGGGAGAACCCAATATAAGTTGTTTTTAAATATTTTAGTTTTTTAGTCTTTTAATTAATTATTTCAATCCAATAAATGAATAAAAATTAAATGCGAGTCATATGTTACAAAATTGATGCATGTATATAAATATCATGTAAATAGTCTAACAGATAAAATATAATAAATAATAAGCCTAAAAACCTATGTGGGCCGCTTTTGGTGTAATTATACAACTATAAAAATGAAAAATATAAAATGATGAAATATTTACCAGGTAAACCTGAAATTACTTCCCAAATGGGGTATAGAGTGAACTAGTTCATGTTTTATCATAATCCAAAATACAATTCAATATCACTTGCCTAATATCTTCTCAAATTTATAGATAAATTAAAAAGACACAATGATACCAATATAATGAACCACCACACCATAACAATGAAATGGATCTTGGGAGTGTAAAATCTATGATTCCTGAAGTGCAAGAATCTATCTGGTCTAGGATGTTAAATATTAGTGGTGGTAGGGGAAATGATTCCAATAAATCCGAGTGATTATGAATGTAAAAATAACCAACAAAAAATTCATAATACTAAATGATAACAGTATATAGAAATTTATTGAAAAAAAATATATAAATTGAAATTTATTATACAATAAAAAATATTCTTATTCATTATATCATAGATAAATGGACCATCCATCGAGTTGATTAGATATATAAATTAAATAAATAAAAAATGTATTTAAGGGTATTCTTCAATTACTTATATATAGGTCAATACCGAACCCTAAATCCCAATCATGAGTTTATATCCATACGATGAACCAATAAGCCTCTACTTAATCCACTGGATCCTTATCTTTTAATTATAATATATAGATATGGTTTGGGCATGCTCTATCATGCCTGTTCACGAGTTGAGAATTAAATGCTCTATAAAAATCCTAAAAGAGTGCAATCATCATCTATTTTCATAGCAAATGTATTCATTAATTTTCTCCAATGTGTATATGAATGTTAAAAAGACTAAAATAAATTTTAAAACCATGGTTTATCATTAGGTTTAATTATACCACTCGATATCAAAAAGAAAATCCACCAACCAGTGTCATCATTCTCTATGCATATCAACTATTGACATGAGGGAAACTCAACACCTATAAAAACATACACGGAATTCCTAGGTGGAAGAATATCCAAACTAGGAAACCCCAATCTCATGTTACACTTGAATTATCCAATTATGGTGTCTCTACGAGAATAGATAACATCATATTATAATCATACCCCAACATGGAATAAATGATACCACTCAAGGAAAATTGTACCATAATTTATACATAGAGAGGACTAAATAGGGGTTTCAAATCCTACCACAGAAGCATAAAAATAAATACCTAGTAAATATCCCACATATAGTAATCAAACACCATAGGTGATATCATAATATAAACCATATCCTATAAATACATATGGGTAAAATCTATCCTAATAACAATCATATATTACACATGAAATTTATTCAAATTAACTACATGGAACTAGGTACTGAGGCATCAATACCCATCCTTATATACTTTTCCAATATACATGATCCAAATTTACATTATATAATATAAAAATATTTTAATGCATTTAAAAAGGTGGATTTATCATCTTTAATACATAATAAGATATCATAAAGACTTTTGGGAGTGTCAACAATTGTTAAGAAGGTCAAAGAGAATGGTTTTAATATATTCCCAACCCCATCACCAAAAATCAACATCGTTCAATCAAGTGTGTGACCTATAATTTAAAATGGTACCATGTCATGATCAAAAGGCCAATTAATTCCATATTGTGATAGTTTTAATATTATCTACCACGAACACCTTATTATACATATAAAATTACCACAAAATAAAATCATTAATTATCTCTTCCATGATTCATCACCATGTATAAAATTCATTGGAATCACTACCAACTCATATTCTCATCATCCCACCATTGAATATATATATCCAATCACACATCTAAAAATTATACATGTCATTCCATTGAATCTATAAATCTAATTGGTCAACTCCTTAATACTATCTGGGACACATGATCTCTACACACCAACACAGCTGGAACTATCAACTATATCGTAAGATGAATATATTGACCCATCACATTCTCAACTCATATTCTTTGTATCCCTTCACTACTGGAAATTAGATCTTTCCCAATGATTCTATACCAACGGTTTGAAAAAACCGTTGGTATAGGTCCCCTTTCCCAACGGTTTGGACAAACCGTTGGGAAAGGCCCCCAAATTGGCCACTTTTCCCAACGGTTTGGCCAAACCATTGGGAAAGGCCCTCAAATTGGACACTTTTTCCAACGGTTTCGACAAACCGTTGGGAAAGGTCCCCAAATATACCACTTTTCCCAATGGTTTGGCCAAACCGTTGGGAAAAGTGGGCCAAAATTCAACATCCTTCGCAGAATGATAATCACAACCAAAGACCTATACCAATGGTTGTTAAAACCGTTGGTATAGGTACTTTCATTTTTTATCGGACCTTTGTACCGAGAACATTATATAAATCCAAATTTAAAATATTTATTAGAATATATATATATATTTATGTAATTATGATCACAAAAGTCATGTTAGGTTAGTGGTTGAGTCTTTCAATTATAAACGAGGGGTCCTGGGATCAAATCCCAGCGAATGTTTTATTTTTGGAATTTATATACCAACGGCTCCATTACCGTTGGTATAGATTTCATATTACCTATACCAACGGTTTCCAAAACTGTTGGTATAGGTCTATACCAATAGTTTTTGGAAAACCGTTGGTATAGACCTATCCCAACGGCTTACTTGGCTACGGTTCTCCAAACCGTTGGTATAGGCTATACCAACGGTTTGGAGGCCTATAACAACGGTTCCAAACTGTTGGTAAAGGTTAGTTTTCCAGTAGTGCTTCCAATAACCCATATGTTTTCTGATCTATCTACATAAACTTTATTTAATCCTAAAAATTATAATGTAGCTCATTATCACATTCCATATAACAACCTGATTTAATAACATTTGACCATCCTGTCATATGTCCATCAAACCGCACTGTCAAACACATTAAATTCCATTATAGAATTATAAAGATAAGTCATACCCATGTCATATTCATATATTCATTGTTAGAGATCTCATTTCAATCGCTATATGATCATACTGTTCTTCAAGATTGGACTACCATAAATGATCCCGCCAATGATTCATGATTTTTATAAGGTACTAACCTTGATTTTTCCCTTAAAAAAACAAATCAGAACCTGGAGAATGTTATTCATTCTAGAGGTAATAAAATCAAACAAAAAACCTATATGGTAATATAATAATACATGTAACTATGAATATATTCTAGTCACCTCTAACCCAACTCTCGGAGTGTGTACTCAATCAGTCCTAATGTGTAACCCAAAATTAATAGAAATCTAATAAAACTATTTGGTATGTAATACACATAGGGTTCCTAGTACAGTGTACCCTATGCAGTTTAGTAAAATATTAAACATGGTATCAGGTTGTGTACCAAATATGGGTTCTACCCATGTTCCTAACAAGTTCTTGTATAACCGACCAGGGTTGTCTGGATTTATATAGAGTCATAAATCGAGTCACCCAATACAGAATATTCAAATAGAAAAAATGGGATGAAGACCCCAATATTCACCCTATGACCTCATTGAATAATATACAACTTGTGTTATAAAATTATAATATGTTTGTTAAGTATCATGATTGGTGGTCCCCTAGAAGTGACATGAATCCGACAATTCTCAATACATCACAAAAAAGTGAACATATAGACTTACAAATATTATAATAATCAAATAAAACATAAAATAGAAAATAAAAAGTGTCAAAAATAATATTCTTTTTAAAACCATATATAAAATATCAAAAACTACTATTCGCAGTCCACACTTTATAGCTGCTACACAACCAATCCTGAGAGATCAAGCACATAGGTGAATTCCCCCATCCTCCATGTTCATTCTCTTTGTTTGTCATAATGTTTAGAAATGGGTAGACCATAACCACTAGTAATTTTTGGGAGTCAAACATGGTTGGGATAATAATTAATTAATTTTTAAAATAATTACAATACGAGGTGGTTTAATGGACTATGTGTACACTCAACACACAAAACCACATAAAATTTTATACTTATTCTAGGTAAAATTAATATTTTTGTGTTTACTAATAATTTCATAATTCCAATATAGGACTTCATTAATAAAATATTAACATTTTCCTTTGTGGAATAATTATTATTTAACAGAATAAATTTTATAACATATTGAAATTTACCTTGATAAGAAATCACACACCACAACTAACCATGGGTAAAAAAACAATTATTGGATTAATGAAAAAGTTAGATAAATTTTCTATTCTTATATAATAAGAGGAATTACCTTATTATTCCTCAAGAACACCTAAAAACAAAAAATTAAATTTCCCCACATTTTTTAATATAGATCATTACTCTGGAAAACATTATAAATACACTTCAATTACTACTTCTATTTGAGTATCTATCAGTGTACGAAACATGAGATGAATTGATAACCCATTCCACACATTTAAATCCCACATAACTCCATATCACGACATATATTTTTTCAAAAAATAAAATATCTTTATATATTTCTTACTACCCCCAAAAATGTTAGAATAACCCTTGAGATAAAGATTTTTTTCTTATTCCTATTTTTATGCTGAATATATAATTTACAATCCATTCATCATTTCACTCACCCAATATGAAATATTACCTTTAGTTAAATTCCCTATTAATCACATGAAGCTAATTTGTACAATAGATGAACTTAGGGAGACATGATGTTTTTAACAAAAATCCTCAAACTAATGGAGTTCATAAAAAACAAGGATTAATTAATTCATAAAAAATGAAATTGTATCCAAAATATTATAAATATATGTTCCACATATTCATTTCTACTGATATTTCCATGTCAATTATTCATTGGTCAAAAATCACTTTAATAAAATGATAATTAATATCAGAAATTTTTCATCATATATTATAGATTAAATTATATATTTTATCTATTTAAATATTAATATTATAATTTACCACATTTTGAAGCCCCACTTCCCCCTTGGGATTAATTTATTATTTTTTCATCTATATAATATTTTTATATAACATTATAAAATAAATATTTCTTCTTTATCATGGATAAGTGATATATATTTCTACCTCTATGTAATTATCAAATGATTAAAATAACATTAAATAAATCTCATACTATTGTGAATTTTCTATATATAATGTCTGTAACTCAATTTGAATCAAATTATCCACATAAATCTAATCGTTACATAAAAAATTAAGAAAACCATTATTGAGTGTTCTTTATATGTAACCTATATTATATTTGTCCATAGTGATATATTTCAACATATAAACTCTTAGAAATATATCTAATAAGGATGTTTACTATCTATGGCCAAACGTTGTATATTATGAAATGTGAATTTTAAATAATTTTTCAACTAAATATTATATTATACATGTCTTCTTTTTAAAAAATGTACATGAATAGTTCCATCTAAAACCTGTGTCGGTATTTAGTTTCATTATACTATTTTAAATTTGATTAGTTTCTTATTATATATTTCTCTTGGGAAAGGAATGTGTATCTCTCATTCGTATTTACTTGTTTAGTTAGAAAATATGTGATCTATTCAACAATTATTATCTCAAGATATTGGTTTTTTGTAAATGTAAATTTCTATATAAAAATTTCCATTTAACTAATAAATACGAAGTATTTAATGTAATAATGAACTATATGTTGGGAATCCTTGGTTGAATATATAAAATTGTTTTGAAAAACACTATCTATTTTAAAATTTAATACCTTCATTTATGTTTGAAAATGACAGTATAACTCTTGTGGTTTTTATTTAAATCCATAAAATCAATTTCTCAATCTACACACTACCATTTTATTGTATTCAACTAGAAAATCCACTTTTAATAATCCATTCTATAATTTCATCTTCATATTATTTTATTATTCATTAATTATTAATTGAATTAAAACAAATAAGAGGAATCATATTTGGTCAAGACATTCAATTTTTTAAATTGTTTCATTGATGAGTCTATTATCTAAATATACATAGCTTCTTAATAATAACCTTTTGTTATTTAATGACACATTTTCATATTTAAAAAATATATTTTTAAATTCCCACTTAATTTCATTGATATTATACTCCATTAATATATTCAGAAGATCATAAGTGTAATTCTTTCATTTTGATCTATTTTTACATTTATTTCCATGAAAATTTATTAATCTTCAATCACATCATAAAATGATAATGTATCCAATTGTGATAATAGTGTTGTGAAACCATATATATCATTATTGGGTATTATTGTTTTCCAAATTTAATATATCTTGATGTCTTAATGGGATTCATGATTTATGTATTATTAATTTGGTTTTGGGGTGTACTAAATGAATTTCCATGTCTTTATATAGTTAGTAGTTACCATATTGTAGTTGTTTGATAAGAATATATTCAATCAATTTTCATTTTTTTTTTGTTCAAGTAAAAAATTTTCTTACTATATAAGAGACCATGAAAACATTGTGGATTTATGAGATTATTCTCATATGTTATTTCATGTAATGAACATTATATGTATAATAATGTTACTATTTCACTGTATTTATGTAATTTTGTTTTCATGGGGTGGTAGGATGTATACACTCTTAACGTATTTTTTTCGAATGTGCGGTGGAATAATGTGACCAACATGACATTCTTAAAAATGGAATATTATCTAGATACATATTATCATTATTATACAATATCACAACATAAACTTATATTAGCATAATCCTTCCATTACATCATAGTATATGAGGTTCTTCCTTCATATTTATTGACCCACATTCATTATTGAAGATCTATTCAATGTATCTTTTCATTTTCATATGTTTTAAACTATTATTTTATTTTATATTGAATACATATTTATTTTTATGGTATTGTTCAAATTGTTTATGAAAAGGGGTTTTCTGGTACCTATGATGTTTTTTCTTATTATATCCTCGATGGATCGTAAAATGGTTTTATTGGGTTCAATATAATGATAAATTTATTCACATCATGTATATGATAAAATTCTATTAATATGGGGTTCACTATAAAATTTCATTTCAAGGATAAGAAAAGAAAATCATTTATTATTGAAATTCAATATTAAATTATGTTCATGATTTACTTGATTATTTTTTTAAATAATACAAATGGGATCCATGGATTTTTATTTATAATCATATTAAGACAATATTGATTGTGGAACCACTACTGGCAGTGGTTTGGATACAAATACATAGTTGAAGGACCCTATATCAAAAGATTTGCATTTTCACCAACTTTGAAACTTATGGGTCTTCGATACATAATCATATAATTTAAATTCCATTTATTATTTTGTTTGTTTCATTGTTTTGTGATTTCAAAATTTTATTATCACCTATTTAGCATATTATTTTCTATAGATTATTTTTATCATTTCCTCTCTTTTTTATTATTACAATTTTAACAAAATAATTTTTTACTTGAATATACAATGATAAAGAGGAATCCAAATATTGTTTCATTTAAAATAATTTTATATCAAATTGAGTTATCAAATAATGATCCTTTTATAGATATATTTAACAGTTTCAGGGTGTAATAAATTATATAGATTCAGTGTTTATCATATTGGATATTTTCAATACACTGAGATTATTTTGATGGGTGTATATATATATTTTTTAAATTATACAAAAAATGGTTGGGTGTCTTGTAGCATGATGAATTTTCCTAGATGATGTGTCTATCATGGTGGTTTGGGATGATTGTAATGAATCGTAGCTTGGATACATGGATTTAGTTTATTTCTAGTGTAAAATTCTTAGTTTAATTTATTGTTTCACATGGCTATGTACATTTTCATTCAGGATTTATGAATTTTTATTATATAAGGTCTTGGATCCATGTAGTCATTTCATTTTTGAGTTTTGGGTTTCAGAGGCATCATGAGATAGTTCAAATATGTTTTTTGGAAAGTAGTGGAGTTGTGATTCAATTTTAGCTTTAACAGATTATATTGTGTATATGTTTATGTTCCATATTATGGTTGGATTCTATTTTATGTGGGATTTTTCCATGGTATATGATCTCTTAAGGATGATATTTGTTGATGTTTTCATTTTAATCATGAATTATCAATCGATGTAGCTTATGGTATTTCTTGGTTGAGTACTGTAGGGTGGATAGTATGGTTATAGTGTATGGTTGGAGTTGAGTGGTTCGTCTATGATTAGAGTAGATGGGGAAAGTAGGGTTAGGCAGTGAAATACCCTCCCATAATTTTAAACAGGGTCTCTAGTATGGTGGTGTTGATAGTGATGTGTCTTATCCTTTGGTTTATTAGATCTATGAAATGTAGGGAAATATTTTTCTCATATATAGGTTTACTAGTTAGGGTGTAGTGTGGTCTGTTGCACTAGTGGGTATTCTATTCTCTTTCATATTGTTATACAACATTGGAAATTAGTTTTTACCATGGTGTTCAGTTTTGAAAATTACTATATATATATATATATTCAAACCCCATGTAAACCCACATTTATAACATGTTTCACTCTAGAACCCTAGGCTCCCTGAAGTCCACTATTAAAGCATTAAATTATATAAAATATGGATCAATAATAATCATTATGAGATAGATCAATTGAGATCCTTATTTTTTTCAGGATGGAAGATCATATATTTTCATCATTATTCCATTCTATTCACAGAATTCAAAAACCTTGAGTTTGGGGATTCATTAATATTGTATTTATTTCAAACAATATCATCATGTTTTCGTACTCTATCCTGTTATATGATAATAATAAAATAACCACAAAAAATATTAAACAAGATTAAAAAGGATCCTGGTTTATGTATAGTAATCAAGTAAATTTAATTCCCCCATGATAATGGTTTTCCACTAGATTTACTAGACTGTGTTCTATATATTTTATCTCTATTTTAACATTATTCTTACTCTATATTTTTCCATGTTAATTTTATGAATATGGTTATAGAACATAAAGACTGAAACTATTGGTTGGATAAATATTTTAAGAGGGATATTTAATGTAACACCAAATTCACAAATTTGATAGAAATAAATGGATTATGAGTGGTTGTTTAATTGGAAATGTCTATTGATGAGTTAACAGAATTGAATAATGATCTTAAAGCTAGTATACATGATAGTGATCATTAAAAAATGATTTTTAAATGTGAATATTAATTTGAAATTATTTATAAATTTTGATAAATGATGGAGATAATATTTAAATAGTTTTTATATATTTTTTGATGAGGTATCAGGTTACATAATGTTGTAACCCAAATACATGAATTATTAAATGAAAGAGTGAATAAAAAATATTTTTTTATTATTATTAAATTTTTGGATCCTTTGATCCAAATTTCAGGTAAAGGCATAATTATTTCATTTTGGCGACAACGTTCCTCATTATTTTTTATAGATATTCTTTCTAGGTTTCATAGATTTGATACATTATATACAATTTGTTTTGGTTCAAATAATCTTATTTTGCTGAAGAGATATGTGCGATGATGGTCGAGATGTGGGAGAAGATGATACCTATGTCATTGGGATGCATGGTAAAATGAATGATGATTTTCGTAATCAAAGTAGGTTATAGAATGATATAAATTTAGTATTTTTCATTGTTTTAATGAAACAAGGAGAATTATTGTTAGTAATATTGTTTAAAGTATTAAAGGAATAGTTTAATTCTTTGATACATTCTATTCACACATCATGAGGTAGATTGTTGTGATTTTATATCCTACTCATTTGTTATTTAATATGATGATATATGGTGTTCCTGGAATAATGAATGGATAATTTTTTTAAATAAATGTTCATCCCTTAGGTTTGGAGTTTTATTTAGTGAATAATATGTTAATCTATAGAAAATGTAGGCTCAGTTAGATTTATCTAGGAGGGAAAAAATTATGTATATGTTTTATGAAATATGAATTGAAAAAGTGTTAATTAATGGACAATTAATTTATTAATATATTCTTAAAATGTAAAAATAAATGAATTAATTCAATGTATGGATCCAAAATTTATTATGTTCTTATAGGTTTTGTAGTCCTTTATAGTAGCATTTAGGTGTTCATGTTATTTGGGATACAATTGATACTGTGATTTGGATATTCTAATGGATTATTTTTGAGTTAAATTTCTTTATATATGTTTTATTATTTTATATAAAACCCCAACAATATTGGTAGTGATAATATAACTTTTTGGACATTTGGAATGTGTTCCTCTAATGTTTAGGTTAGTGAGGGATAGAAGGAAAAATACCTCCTTATTCCCACTTTGTTATTATATTATTATTATACACTAGTTTAAACAGTGGTTACATTCACCACATATGTGTATATAGGTCTCTAATAGCTAGTTTTTATTTCACGCATATGTACATTTATATATAATTTGTTATGGATTATAATGTGTCTTATGTGTATGGGTTGTAAGGGATATAGGTATATGTAAGATGTTTGGGTTGTATTAGCCTAAGGTATAGAAATAGATGTATTGAACATGATATATGCATTGTGGTGGCTATTAGATATTTTATGATTAATATATAGATATTATTTATCAGATGATTAGATTATGTTATGCATGAGATGCATTTTTTGATACTTTTCACACCATGTGTTTGGGACGGATTTATTTTGATTGAAATATATCAAATCTTACGACCTTAGAAAAGAGTTGAATACCAAGTCAGATGTAGTATCATAATACCCTTTTATTTATTATAGTATAATATAATGTTTATGAATTACATTGTGATAGTTTTTTATTGTTAGGCTCTAGTGAAGAGTAATTCAAACATGTTGTTCATAGGGTTGTAGTATTCGTTCATTTTCATTTTCATTTTGGGTACTATAGATGATCCGACTAAGTATACCTATTATGATAAGACAAAAAATATATATATAATCTTATATTCACATCATATCGACTAGGTAGGAGATTAGGTTTTATATAACATGCATAGGCTACTTTAGATTCTGGACCATACTATGTTTATATTTTGGAATATATAGTTTATTTGTATATTTAGAACAACTTTTATAAAATTATATGCTTGAATATATGATTTAATTTTTTCTTTATGTGAGTAGGAATTGATTTCTGTACTTGAATTATCTCTTCGTCCATGTTTAACTCTTATATGGTAATGTGTCTTATATATATGTATGTTATACCCTCATTTCATTTAATGAACATGAGGCCTATTAGAGGAGAGATTCAGGGGCTCACTATATCCATTATATTATTTCCAAAAAAGTTGTTTCACAGTAAAGGGATAGGGGTAGTGACAGAGTGGTATAATGGTTTGTTTTGAATAATGTGATAGAGTTTGGAGTTATTCATCAGTTATGAATCTTGGGTTAGTAAGGATAAAATTTTATTTATACTCATAGAGAGATGTAAAAAATGGGTAATGGTTGAGACCCATGTACATATGGAATCATTTTATCTAATGAAGGGATATAAGTGGAACTATTTTTGGTGTATACGCCTAGAAAAGTTTCATTTATTATTATTCACTACACCAATGTCATAAATGGAAAGACCATTGGATTAGGATAACCCTGAAAATGTATAATATTCATTTTTCAATCAATACAAGTCTATATTTCATGTTTATATTTTCTAAAATTATACTCTTTTGTACCTATATAAATTGGTCAATATCACCATATGGTTTATAATAAATAAATGTTGTAATATTTTATTGAATATCACTATAGAGATGAAGTCAAAATCAATGAGACATGGAGGAGGAAACTCCATGAGTTTCAGTGACAGAATCATAATAATTATGAGGGTTAAAATTGAGACATTATTAGATAAGTCTAGATTGTGGGGGATATTATTTCTATCATTTGATTCTATACTTTTTTGTATATTGAGTTCCCTTTCAGCTGATGTTGTAGTAAAGATCAGTTTGGTAATGGTTGATCTTATTTATTTTGGATAAAAAGTAATTCAATGTGTTCTGGGAGACGTTCAGGGTTACGTTCAATGAATAGAGTCATTATTTGATAGAACATGAATAACATATCTAGGTGATTATTACCCATCGATAGGGGTGTTCCAACAAAAATAATATTAGTATTTTTCCTAACCTTATATATTATTCATTGGACCTATTTATATAATATGGATCTGTGGTGAGTAATTTCAAAGATCTATTTTATAATAGATCTAGTTCTAGGAAAACGAATTTATTTTTATTTCATATCATGATGTCCCATAAATATTAGTGTTCTTTTAGAGGGTACTAGCATAAAATGGTTTTCCATAAGAGGGAAGTCATATTTATTTTTTATGATGTAGTGCAATGGTCCAATGCTTCTTATTTCCTCATTATAAGTGAATTCATTCAAACATGCGTATGTATCATCCCTCGTTATCTCTATTTTAAATTGGTTCTAGAGAATAGTTCAATTGATAAATGATATCACGCTTTTTTTCTTGTTGAGTCAAAATACAATAATGGTGAGAGTTCTTTCAAATTCGGATTTGGTAGCTTGTACCAAGTGTTTTGTATCTAGTTTTTATGTTTATGATGTTCTAGCCAACATAGTACTAGTTGGACGATCCATCATGGGATCTTCAAAATGATACGGGGAAGGTATAGGACATACCTTAGATTCTAATAATCCATAAATATCAGAAAAAGGACATGAAGTGGGTCATATCCATTAACATTCATTTGAATTTCCAACATTGGTTGAGACAAATGTATATATAGGTACCCTTTTCATAATTTTGTTTTTGTTTTCCTGATTTATTGGTTTTAAAATCTAAAAAATCAATCATATTTCCTTCACTAGTCCTTGATTATGAACTTGATTTTGATATATATTCAATTTGTAGTGATGTTTACCAATCATGATAGATGTTATTAATATTTTAGCGAACTATGATTATAATTTAAGATAGTTTTTGGGTGGAACACCTCTTTGGGAGGCTCGCCATGTTAGTAGATAAATATTTAATAATCATACCGAATATGGAGTCTTTATATTTGGTGGATGCTATTTTTCGATTTCATGAGTAAATTTGATACATTTTATAAGGCTAATAAATATTCCCCTATCCTCGTTGGAGGATGAGACAATTGTATGTGTCCGAGGAATGTTCTATTGTTGAATTTATTGATGGATGAGTTGATTCTAAGTCATTGTATGGTAAGTCAATCGTGGTACCCAATGTTTTCAAATAGTACCCATATTTTTTTCGTAAATAAGTAGTGGTGTAATCAACATTTTTTGATAACAAGATTACGTTAGATCTATAATAATGAATTTCCTTGATCACGATGTCTCCATATAGGATATAACCTTCTGTGATGAATGAGTTGCGTGTATTTGTCAATGATATATTATTGTGAGGTTTTGTATGTATGAGTGTATGACCTTAGGGTTAAACAATTTTCATCATAAATCCGGTTATTGGTAGATTTCATCATTGCAATGATTAACATCACATAAATCATGTGATAGTTATGATAAGTTATCGTATTCCTTATATTGATGATTTATTTAAATAGATAAAAAGGGTAGGTTGGTTCTCAAATATCAGTATGTGGATGTGGTGTCATTAGATATATGTGAATTATTAGGATATTCAAAATAACACTTTTCTAGTTTAATATATGTATTCCAATTTCATGGTGATGTATTTAGGTGTGTGAACACTATAGATGTGTTCATGGATTTTTTGAATGTGCTATTAATGATGATTTTAGATATGGAAATGATAATTTTAATCAATGCTATATTCAAGTTTTATTTCCCTAAGAAGGAGAATGCAGAGTATATATGTTTCATTTTCAGTTCAACATCACTATTACCTAATTTCAATGTTTCATAAGTGTGTGTTCTATTCGTGTTAAGAATGTTTCATGAGGAATTTTATCTCCCAACAACAATTACCCTTCTATCTTTTGATGATTGAGGAAATGGTTTCTTTGGAATCCCTTATTATACTTACAAAGGTTAAAATTTTCCTTGTTTATGAATTTTATTATATGAAGTTCATAGATTATTCCTATCAGGTTCTGAATTTTCATATTTCATTAACTGAAAAGGAATATGTGTTCTTAATGAATTATTAGTGTCAATAATCATTCATGTACCAGATAAAGATGTTAGTAAGTGCTTAATTTAAATATCTTCTACGAATGTGAGTTCCTTTCATTGTTTTCAGTGATTCTTCTCAACTAAGTTTAAGCAGTTTTGTAATATAGTAGTGGCCGATTTTATCTTATGGATCTCAGAAGAGATATCCCATTGATTGTAATTTTTCTCCAAATGATGAACAGTTGGAATCAATTTTTTTCATAATGATACAAAGATGTTACCTAATCAATGAGAATTTTTGGGTGTTAATAATCACAATAGATAAAGATAGATATTATATTTTGTTGAATATATCATGAATCAGTGAAAGTAAATGATATTCATCAATGGTTTTGATGTATATATTTCATATACACTGGGAAAGGGTAATGTTGTAGATGATGTGGTAAGGAGTAAGACACAATATGATGTATTTTGTGAGTTTACAAAATCATAATGATTTATGGAATATCACTTAGTGATGCATCTAAATATTAGATAGGTTTAATGTAGTTGTGTTATTTTCCAAACCACAATTTTGATGTATTTTTTTTAGCAGGATGAGGACTCCCAACTGGGGGATTTTGAAGTTCATATTTGGATATTATGATTTTTCTATGGTAATTTTGATGATGGTTGTTCCATGGATGAACAAAATATACTATTATTTTTCATAATGATTTATTTATCCTTTAATGTTGAATGAGATTCTTCTTCATGATTTCCATTGATTTCCCATGGTTGTACATCCTGGTGTGATGAAAAAGTATTAATATATAAGACCGAATTATGGGTATAAAGGGTAGAATAATGTAGAAAGAGAGTTTATATCTCAATGTTTTGTTTTCCATAAGTTTCTTATTGAGTAACATCTTATTGGAGGTTTTCTTCAGCCATTAAATGTTCCTTAGTATATGTGGGAGGAAATATTGAAAGAATTAGTTTATAATTTACATCATGCTTTAGGAGGAAACAATTCTATATTGGTGATAGCAGATAATTTGGTTAAATAATTTCACTTTGTAGTGTCCACTATGTTATTCTCAGTTTATGTTATTTGACATAGCCCTAAGTATATGTTTTAATATTCCATAGAGTCTTTTTTATAATCATTTATGGCAGTGATCATCATTTTAAATATATTTTGTGGAGAGGTCTCCAAAATTATTTTAGAACTCTTTAGTTCATGAACAATTATTTTTATCTTGTGGTCAATGATTTAATTGAGTTTAATATCCATAAAATTTGATACATGTTTCACTCTTGTTTCCTATACATTGGTGGTTCATGGCTAAGGAATGTTCCATTGGATGACATTATATTCAAAACAAGTTTTCATTCCACCCTTAACAGGTCAATATATGAATATTTTTATGAATAAAAATGAAATTATCCACAGTGATGGACTATGAATACAGGGTCAATAATTCTCAGGTTGGATATATTGTAGAAAATGATTGAGATGGTTTAGTTGATTTCAGAATAGATGTAAAAAGTTCACAATTTACATTATTCTTTAGAAAATTATAATATGACATCCATAAATTTAAATCCTAGGGATCATGATTTCACGATGAAGACTCATCATCATGGGAATCAAAGAATTTTTCATTGGAGTAATAATTATCCTTAGTTTTTAGACCCTTTTAGGGTGTAGGCTAATGTTACAGCTTGGGTATATTGTTTATACCTCCCAAATATATTATCCATATAAATAAACATTTCCATGTGTAGTAGGTCCACCATTATATAAATGAATATTCTCAAATCATATATTGGAGAGAGATTGATGTTGAAGATTATGAATCCTTTCTAGAATAACATGAGGATATCTAAGACCACTGGATGGAGGTGTCCCACACACAATATATTACCTCGGTTAATTTCCTATTGTGACATGGTGGGATGGAATTGATTTTATAGGAATGTTAATTTCATATATTAATTATATTTCTCATGATGTTCAAAACTTTTCTATCCTTCTATTTCATTACACAATTTGGGGATTATGAAATTTTATAGTTTACATTATTCTTTCCTCTTCTATAATTATAATTATATCATATGCCCTAATTTTAGAGGTATATCCACTAGGAGGGTGTTTAAATGATTCTAGTTATTAACATGTGGGTTTTCCCTATTCCTCTATATGAGGTGGTTGAGGTATAGTGATCGAAAAACTTAGAATATGTAACTCATCTGGTGGTCATTAATACAGCTACATTAATTATTTTCAATATGTTTGGATTTTAATTCTAAACGTATAATATAATTTTATAGGTATTTTATATATGGTAAACAAATCCATGTGTCCCAATCACTTGAGTGTTTAGTGTGTTTTCGGTGTTTGGAAATTGTTCCAATGAGTTTTGGGGGATGAGTGGAGTTGAAAAGAAAATACAACAGCAATGGATTCTATAATATTTTGAATTATAATATACTATATGGTTATTTTGAATGGATTAAAGGTTTGAACATCATTACAGGGTCCCTAGAGGATTAGTTTTTGAGAAAATTAAATTATTTGATTTCTTTCAGTATAGGGGTATGATGAAAATATGTTGGTTGATCACTGCATCATTGATGTATGGTCTTTGATTTGGTTGGTTCATCTAAATGTTGTGTAGTAGCACCATTTGGTTTAGGATATAGAATAACCACCCTTATTTTAAAATGTTTTTAGTTGTGTGGTTTCACTGAAAACTCCATAATCCATCCTCAGGTATAAGTGATCTGTGATATATAGTGTGTCATGGATTTGGGATTTAGGATAACCACAAATGTTGCAACACGCTTCCTTCCATTGGTCAATAATCATTTCTAATTGATACTTTTATATCCTTTGTTCAAGGTGTAGCCATAGTGGTCTTATTTTTTTCAAAATGATTAAAAATACCAGAATCCCATCTAATCCGACTTTTTTCTATTTTTATCTTCGAAATAATAGGCACCCAAAAATCTCATCATAGTCCATGATACCCCTTGAATATATGTATCATTCCCCAACATCTTGAGTTCAATTTGTTGTTATGGATAGATATGTGGTTCTTTAAATTCCACCTTGATAATGGATTTCATCATGATTTACTAGATTTTGTGTGAACTATGTTATTCTTGTGTAAGAATGTTTTTTATTGTTGTGTTGGTGTGTTATATTAATGAAACAAATAAAAAACATAAATTTGGTAATTGTTGATTGGACAAATAATTATGTATGTATGTTTAAATAATTCTTATATTCTTATAATTTAAATGAGGTAAAATCATGCTTAATGATTATTTAATTGAATTCTTCCATGATTTAATGGGTGTGTCAAATGAACGTGAATCTGGAATGTTTATTTTTGATAATGGTTATGAGTATTATTAAATTATTAATATTCTTTTCATCTTTTTTTGAATATGGATAAATTATAAAAATTATTTATAAATAATTTGTATTTCATATAAAATTTATTCCTTTGGATAAACAAAGTTTCCACCTTGATAAATTAATCAATTAATTAACTAGTTCATTGAAATTATTTCCATTCAATGATAATTATTTGATTTGAGTGATTGTATTTTATATTAAGGATAAAATAAATGTTTTTAGTGGTCAGATTCTATATTAAATTTGTATTTTATTGTGATACCTTTTAGATTTTTATATATATTTTAATTACTATTAAATGTGATATGATAATAGTATAGCTGATTGGATGAAAATATATGGTTGTGGATGCCTGGTTATGTGGAATATGACAACACCATTGATGGTTTAATTATTTTATAAATTCATGATTGCGTTGTTGATTAGATAGTTTGACTAAATGAAAAAAATCCCAACTTTTACATTATTGTTACAAGTATGTAATATTCATGTAAATATATATGATTAATCTATAGATGGATATGTTTCTTGTTTATCATCAATTAATTCCCCACTACTTGAATAACATTGTTCTACATGGTTTCACATTACTTTAGTAGAATCATTGGATGTTTTCAAGAGACCTAAAATTATTTAATGATAAAAAATGATTAATAAATGATAAACTAATGATTTGTTGGGTTTTTATAATTCAAAGAATGTAAATAAAATGAAACTATAAACCTGTTTGGATTATTATTAAACTAAATTGACACCACATTTATGGTTAATGAAATTTAATATGAAATACTATAAATTGAGGTCAAATAATTTTTTTAATAGAATTTGAAATTGTATGAATAAATTAATTAATTAAATGTATGTATCGATAATCTTTGTGTGTATAATTGAATATCAAGCCCATTAAAGTAGAAGAAATGTTTATAATTGAATATAGTTAATGTTGATTGTTGATCTAACTTATTCCCATAATGTGGTTGTTATCTATATTTTATCCCATATGTTTTATGATTTGAGAATCTCAACCAGCCGTGTTGGTAGGGTTGATAACACCCTATAGAAAATGGCAGGGATTTTTCTCCATAATATGGGATAACAAGGGACAAGTTGTTGACTACCCACACATACATTGTGCTTATCCCCAATTATATTTATGTACTAGTACGCATGGATGTTAGTTTACCCTTATATGTGTGTGGAGAAATTTTATAACCTATAGTTACATTATACAACCATATATCGAGATATAGTATCATTGGATTATAATAGGTATGAAATGTATGGGATGTAATGGAATGATTTACATAATCTGAGCATGGAAATTGATTTCTTGAGGTATAACACTTGATTCATGTTACATGTCATATGGGTTGCGTGTGGATCCTAGAAACTATAGAGTTTCCAAATGGAGATGTGGGGTGATATGATCAAATGATTTGATTCATGAGAATCATATATTTATACATCATCCTAGGTGTCTTTGGGATAGAATATAAATTTTAATGATAGATCAAGATGTATTATGTTGGAGTAGAGTGGAAAACCAATGAGGAAGTGGAAGTGGTGTACACTTTTAAATATTATATTACGTGATCCTTTATAAGAGTTACCTATCAAGAGTTTTCCATAGAGAGGCATAGAATCATAGTATACCCGATTATATGATGAGGATCCTCGTGATTTTTTATTATGATACTACAAATATATAAATATATATTATTTTTCATGTTAGTAAGAAAATCATAATGATTGGGATGGATTTTACTAAATATTTGAAAATTATATTTTTTTTATTCTTTATGGTCTCTACCATGATTATTTTTTGTACATGTATTTTCATTTTTTAGCTGTGTCAGTTTTTATAACATTACATGGTTGTACATTGAATATCAATTATCTTTAAATGAACAAGATAATATTTTTGTACTTATGTTATCTCTCATTAAATAATTTATATTTAAGGGTGAATACCTCTTATCACTATATATGTTACACCAATGGTTCTTGTTACTAAAATGTAGCCAATTATCGGTGGGCTTCAGCCAATCATGATCTCCTTTTTTAATTTCCAGTTTAGGGGGTACCACTGGGGGAGTGGGTAATTTCGTTTTCTTTTACAATGTAACATTTTAGACATGGTGTACATTGATTTTGTGACAGAGTCATTACCATGTATATATGTGTTGATATCAACATTCTTGTTTCCATATCACGAAAGTGAAGAATATACATTAGGGCTTATGGAAATCCATATTGTGTGACATGTTAGATTTACCATGGTTTGATAGCTACACAATGGTATCATAGAATGTCTACATTTCATATTGTGGACATACAATGGTGTTTGGACCATTAGAACATGTTTTTTATATGCAGAAGGATGTTAGATAGCTCAACTTCATATATGGCCTAAAATTTCCAAGACTTGTCTGGGGTTTTACATTATGAGTCAATCCTAATTTTTGGGTATATTTGATTAATTTTATAATGTTTTTTGTTGGATTTTATTTTATTTAATATATGTTATTGACTCACATTTTTTATATGGATGAGTATTAGAAAAATTATAAGGTGTTGTCTCCTTTTTAACAGATATTTCATCCATACAGGATATAATAAAATAAATGGAATGTCTTATTTCTCATGTATATCCATGAAACCCTCTAGTGAATCATGAATAAGTTGAAATTGTAATATAGAAAATTCAATCCCTAGGATGACTATATTAAATAAACTAGGAAATGATATTGTATTATGATTTTGAATGAAAATATACACTAATAATAAATGGTGACAATAGAACCCAAGAACATGAGCAATGGATTGGGAGAATAGACGTACTATTCTAAAGTTTTATGAATTTTGAGAAACCTGATGTGGTATTTACCCATTATATATTTTATGGACCTAAAGAACAATTATTAGATTACTTCATCTAAGATATGAGACCTGAGGACTTCACATGGAAATGATTAAATATGTAATATAATTAGTTTTTTTATCATTAGATGTTGTTTACTAAAATTAATGACTGTTTGTTAACATTGATTAAGAGACCATTATTTCATGGATTATACTATTCATTTTTATGAGTTCATTTTTCTATACCTATATATTATAAATAATACCACTTCAAGGATTAGTTGCTTGATATATGTCTAAAGTGTGAGTGATTAATGATTTATATTCTCATGTTCCTTCAAACATATTATGTGTTTGTTGGGAAATAATATATGGATTAATAATTACAGAGAAAATTGTATCAGTGTATCTTTTTTATATTAGATTATATACATAGTGTGTCATCTAGATTGAAAGGGATTCAATGAAACTTTCTCTATTTTTACCAAGATCAATTATAGGGGATTATTCAGTTTAATATAGAGAGTTTATCTTCTAATATGGAATCCCATTCCTTTTTAATTATAAATGTATGATTTCACTAAGAATTTTCATTTTTTATTGTAATTATAATCCAGATAAACATTTTTACGAAGGTTTATTCCATTATTGGAGTGATTGATCCACCATTAATAGATTCTCCTAAGATTATTAATATGAATACATATATTTGATGGATCTCATTCAAATAAAATGGTGTATACAAATATTGATGAAGGATCGAGTAAGGGATGATTTCAGAAACATTTTTTCAAACGAGTGTGAACTAGTGGATTCTGAAGTGGGGCTTTCTACAATGAGTAGTTTAATATATATTCCATCCTCAGTGGTCTATTATTTTTTATACTTGTTAATACCATTAATTAATATCATCTTTATTTATTTAAATTTTGGGATTTATCTTGGATTATATTCCATTTTTGATAGATCTTTCCACTCACATGGTAAATATGAAGGAACACGGTTTTAAATTTTCTTAGTGTTGTGTTTTGATATCAAAATATGACCATAGATGATATATACTAGTTTTATATTTTTATATGATATACCTCGTAATGTTCAAAGTAAATATTGATAACTTTAAGGTCAATATCAATTGTTATCATCACCACCATATATTTCTATAAATTTATGGAAATAGTCACATTATTTAGTGTGAGTTAGATCAATGATCTTTGAGATTATAAATTTTTTATCTTGAGGCCGGATAGATATCAAACCAATTTTAAAGGTGTTTATTAATTTTTTGAACTTTTTTTTTAGTGTCCCTATTCATTATTTAGTTACTGAGTTCCCAAAGGTCTTTTGAAAGAATTTTATAGGTTAGAACCATAGAGAGACATCACATTTTCCATTCAATTTTTTTTTGTGATGTGTCCCATTTTTATTTCCATAAAATCAAATTAAACCCATTGTGTTTGATTAATATAATTTTCTACTTGAGGATCTGCAGCCTATATGATTTAGTAACCTAATCATGCCACATTTAGATTCACAAGTTCCCAATATAATAATGGTTGATGGAAGCCCCTAAAATTGAGTTGATTAATAAAAGCTTAATCAGGTTACTAATATGAAAAATAATATTTTTTTCCTATGATTGATAACCTATTTGGTAAACTCAAAATAACATTAAGATTATCTATCGTTGATCATTAATCAAGGTATCATCAACAAAGATTCTGAGTGGCGAATTTTCTTATAAAAACATTTAGAAGTATATACGTGAATAATGAGTATGTCTTTAATTTTATAGAATCATTAAATTCTCCAATGATATTTTTCAGATTGATGATCTGAAATTCCGTAGATTCTTATAGTCATTTATCAATGTAGTTTTTTATTTTTTCTGAATTCAATATTGATGGAAGAACATTACAATCACCTTGATATTCTGCTAAGGCCATAAACATAACAAGATATATGTTAAAAAAATTATAAATAATGGTTTTGTATATAATATTTCATGTTTCTAGTCCTTGATATAAATTAATGATTATTCTTAATGTATCTAAAAAATATTTAGAATTAATTATTTTTTAAGAAACCTATGATTTTCATAGAATTATAGATTTTATTTTCATTTAGGGTAATTATAGATTTATTTTATAATATATTGTCAATATTTCATATATTGTGACATGGTTGAATAATATGGTTATTTGGATAAAATAGAACGGTATGTGTTAAAGTTAATTTTTCAAACTAAATTTGATGTTAAATGTGGTTCTACTAATGATTCGTCTTGAACAAAGTTATAGTTATGAAATATTTTATGATTCCTTCGGTATATGATTAGGGACTATTTTATTGTAAGAGATTATGGTGGTTGCCTATGGTTCATTCCAAATACACCCTAATGAGAAGAAATATCCTACCCATGGTCACAATTTTATGACTCCTTTAGTGTTATTAGATCCAAATACAATGATTTTGGGTTCTGTATCTCCATACATTTCATTCGGATACATCATAAACACCAAGAACTAGTAATGGGGTCAATGATTCATTTTTAAGGAAGTTACTGACTCATGCCTTGATGAAATAGATATATGAATGGTCATAGATATGTCTGTTAGTTGATATGTACTTAAATCATGAAAATGATGATAGTATAGTGTGCATAGATTATGTAAAATATTTTAATTCATTTAATGATCAGGTTTTGAATATAAATGAAATATACAATAATTTTAAAAATCTCTATTGAATTATTTCTATTATAGCGACCATGGGTTACTGGTCTTGGTCTTAAGATAATATCTTGTTTTTTCAGTGTAGATTTTTCCATTCAATTTTTTTTACTAAAGTTAATAAATAGTCAACATAATTCTAGTTGGTTGATATAGAATAGGAAAATAATTATTTATCATTATTTGAGATGATGATATTGGGGTACAAGGAAGAGGTGGTCGATTGCAGACTTCATGTAGTTATACCATAGCTATGTGACCATTATGGAGGAGCAATAGAGAGTGTTATTTTTTCTTAGCCTTACTCATCCCAAAATAAAAGTTGGATTAGATATCGATATCCATAATTTTAAGGTCTAAAATAGTATTCTATTTAATGGATTTAATTTTTTTCATCATTAATCGGCTCATGAATCAATATCAAATTTTTTTATTGATGAAAAACGTGGAAGACCTTGAGAACCTGCACATTTGAAAAATCATTAATCTCCAATGATTTTCTTGGGATTATTTGAATATGATGAATAATTTACACATAATATACTGAAATGTTGAAATGTGTTAATGGGTACCAATTTGAAGCTGTGAATGATTTATTTCCCTTATATGGATTGATAAAAGTAGTGAGCCATTAATTTAGAAAAATATATGATTTAAAAATGTGTGATAAATTTCCATGGTTCATGGGAAAATTATTTATAATTATATATGTTAACTAAAAATATAATACAACATGTATTGATTAAAATAATTTATTTTTATTTTTTCTATTAATGGTCACATAGATATCATTATTTTGGGTGGATTTGGAGGAGCGCTGTCTAATTGGACTGAGTTTTGATCAATAGAAAATTTAGGGATGGTATTTGTTCCAATAGTTGTCAGTACTAACTATGAGTTTCTTAGAATATTATATGGGCCAACCTCACTAACTATTGGGTATTTTGTTAATTTATTTATATTTTTTGTGTAAATCATCTTGTATGTGACATTAAAATTTTGAAAGATTTTGTAATCTATACTTAGGGTTTATTTTTTCTTTTGGGATCATTATATATCATGGTAATTTGGAATACCAATTTTACATACCATCTCTCCTGACATATATTTAGGATGTGTTTCATGTCTTCAATGTATTTTCATATCATCTAGACTATTATCATTTCATATTGTCGAAATTCTTGACCATGAACCCTATTCCACAATTGTTGGGAAATCAATTCAAATTATGGATTGTGAAAATTAGGTGTATTTTGGTAAAATGATTCCCTTCAATTTTTTATTGTGGTTGTGATTACAAGATAACAAAGATAAATGGTATCACGAAGTAATGATGATATAGTATTACCATAACCTCTTTGTGAGTATATAATCATGAGTACATTATAGTGATAGAATGTAGTATGTTCGGGAGAATTATGACATTATCTAATTCGGGTGTATGGTTAATTACATGATTATTTGGAATGTATTTTCTGTCAATTGGTTTTAGAGAGTAAGGGTTTTATATATAGGAATTTTTTATGAAATATATTTTTCAAATGGGTCACAAACAGTTAGTAATACTGATAAAGTTTCTATGAAATAGTAATCAATTGAATCCATTGTAGTTTTTAAAGTTTTTATATAGTTATTATAACCGTAATGTTACATAGAAAACCATGATTATGATTATGATTCAGTTCAAATATGGTTTAATGGATTTGACATGGTTTTTATAAATATGAATATATTTCCCAATAACAATGTTCTATGGTTATCAATGGGTTGTAAGGACAAAATGTTTAAAAAATGGATTGTATTACTATATATCATTATCATAATACTCAAACAACATTTGTAAAAATTGATATTTACAATGATACATTATCTCAGTTTTAACAGATATATCACCCAAATTCTTGTAATGGCCTGAACCTCACTTGTCCACTCGTTTGTTGAAATATGGTGTCTGAGGTGTTTTGGTGGGTCTAGGTGACTTATCCCCAACACATTTCCAATTTTCTAGTATTTTTAATAGTCTCATAATTATCTCATTTGTATTATTGGTTTTGGTTAGTCATTTGTACTATCGACATCAGTGAGTCATTTTTATTGTTAGCATCAATGAATCATTTGTACTGTTGGCGTTGGTGAGTCATTTGGACCGTTGGAATTGTTGAGTCATTTGTACTTTCAGCATAGGTGAGTCATTTTTACTATCAGTGTCATTAATTTATTTTTACTATTGATATCATTGAGAAATTTGTTATGTCATTATTGGTGATTCATTTGTACTGTCATCGTTGGGGAGTCATTTGTACTATTATCTTCCTTGAGACATTAGTATTGTCGTTGTTAGTGAGTCATTTGTACTATCAGTGTCAGTTAGACATTTCTAATGTCAGAATAAGTGAGTCATTTTTACTTTTGGTATTGGTGAGTCATTTGTGAACATTGTTTCCAGGAATATTTCATTTCCTTTTTAAAAATTCCAGATTTTTTTTTCAAAATTCCCAATTTTTCCATTTTAACGCCTTTCTTTGATGTAAAATGGTTTAAATTGCATATTTAAGTGGGGTCGAATCCGTTTCAAGGTTAGTAAATCATATCATTGATATTTATTAAAATCGTATGGTTTTTAATTTGTCAAATCATGTGGTAAAATTTGATATGATTCTAATGAAAAATCCGGCATTTCATAAACCACTGGTCCATTAAATATTCTAAAGGGATGAGATATCCTCCTCTCATGTTCTTCTTTATTTTTCTCTAGTCTGAAAAGCTATTGAATTTCATTCATCCTATTGGATTCATGAAATTCCAGATTCCTCTTTGGATTGGTCCCCCTTGAATTTCATCCTGCTACAATTGCACCACCTATTTTTGTGCAATCAAGTAGTATCGATAAGTTTTCAAAATAAGTAATGATTTACAATTTTTTCTGGGTCCCTATCCTTTAAGTTATACATTCTGTGTTATTTCATGTGATCTTAATTTTTCTAATGGAGTTTCTTGGGATTTTAGTCTGTGTAGTCATGTCAAGACGTCCTCACGTGGTTACAGTTGTCTCAGTTGGAGGGGATCATGATCCGTTGCAAGGATCATTATCATTTAATGAACATAAAACCCCATTTGATATGGGTGATTTTTTGATTCACTATTATATTACATGAAACTATATTGTTAGCATGTTTAGCCAACTAGATCACAATGGAATTGACATAATAAATATTTGAACCAGATAAATAAATTGGTATCAATTATATGTTATTGCCTGTTTTCGGCATGATAATGTGATATACATTCCGTCCTTTTTTTAACATGTCATTATTTATGGAAATTGGTAATGAATGTAAACATAGATTAATTGAAATTATTTTTTAAAGATGTAGTGGAATGCAAATGAATCTAGTTATTTTATCAGTAATCTTGTTTAATTGATTTAATTAATGACCAATATGTATGTGGATTCTTGTTGGTAATGAATTATATGAATTTTAATATACAATTTTGTTAATTTTTGATGGTTTACATTATAATTTTCCCATAGTTGGAACTTTCCATAAATAAAGCCGTTATTTCTAAATGGATTAAAGAACCAGTTGTTTTATTATATATAATGCCCCATATTTTTCTGAGTTACTCTATTATTTGTAAGGAAGAGTGTGTTGTGCATTAGAGACATGAGTGATCATTATGTTTTATTGTTGTATGCTTTGTTTAAGGTCCCCAAGCCCGGTTGATGTGATGTTTTTTTCTTACTGGTTGTGTTGTGATGTGCGTTTAGATGGATTTTGTGATTTGTGGGGGTAGGGAGTCTGATTGGTTTTGGTAGCAGTTGACACCTAGATTGGCGAGATGCATCGGTATATTCATGTAGGTGTTGACGAGGACACCGTAGATTATGAAATGGGTCAGTTATTTAATGATTGGATGCATGCTGGATCTTTCTGGTTCTTTACCTACTTTATTTTTCATACTTTTCAAGGAAGCTGGTCAGGATTACCCTTCTTCTGAAATGGGAGAAGATATGTGGGCTATTACACGTTATTTTCATCTTTATATTCTCAATGGAGGATGGGTCTACACTCCAACTGTTGGTGGGGAAGACTTCATAGGTAGTTCATATACCCACTGTGTCAATCCCTCTTGAGTTTAGTATCTTAGAATGATTTTCTACAATTCCCAGGAATAAGGGAAAGTAATAACATTTTTCATAAATGATTGAATAAATGATGTTATCCCCAGGGGTTGGAGCTATCTAGGATCAAATATTGAGGTTATATTTGTTATAAGATGTGGACATGGATTATTTATTCATAGATGGCCTGAAACATTGCTGCCATCCTAATGAATTATAATATGGAATTAATAATGATTAATGAATGGTCTATGAATTAATTAACATAAATTAAAATAGATAAAAAGAGATAAATTAATCTAATGTAGCTGCATATATGGTTTTGTGATTATAGGATACCTAGTCTTAGCAGTAGTAGCTAGGATTCCAAAAGATGTTAGTTGCAATTGAGTCTATGACTATGTTATTCATATAGCGTGGTTGTGAACAATATTATTTTCTCTACTTTTTGTGTTTCTATACTCTACTCCAACCTGTTAGTTTTGGAAAATGACACCACAGGGATTCAAAGCCCTAGGGGTTGTTTTCCCCAACATTATGGTGGTGGGATGTATGGGTGGCTACCCCATTTGGTCCTACTCTCATCTCTTGATAGTTACTTATGATGGTAGGCCTAATAGTTAGTTTTTTCCCATATATGTGTGTTGAGGGCTATAATGGCTTGTGGATATTCTCATGAAATTATTATATATACAATTTTATATGGACAACTGTTGGTGTGACATGTATATTTTGTGATTGGTCAGGGATACTTACATAGGGTATAGGCTATAATGGCTTGAGATATAATGCATGTTGTCAGATACATGTTACGTGAGCAATGGTGGCTCCTAAAAACTACCTAGTAACTTTGGTAAAATGGACGACGTGGTTGCATTGGATGAGGTGAATGTTGTGGTGCTTGGTCATGGTGTGTTTGAGTAAGCCTTTTTGGTGAGAGATGGCTAGGACGTGCGGCATTTTGGAAAAGCGGAAAACCAGTGGGGAAGTGGTAGTGGGGTACCCTTGATATTAAATATTACATTATATTATCATGTATGTGATACATGGGGAGAGTATACATATTTTAGCTGGGATCATAGTATACCAGTTTAGGTGAGCAGTTAGTTTCACTTTCTATTCATTTTTCTATATCATGCTTTCATTACTTTTACATGAGATGCTCCAGGGAGGATCATACTATGTATAATGTTATAATCACCATAAATATATATATAGTATTTTTCAGGTTGGTTGGGGCTGTCTGGAGGTCCTTCCAGTTACAAGTATATTGGGGGAGAAGGAGTTGTTTGGTCTTCATGGTAACTACCATTTTTTCTTTCCTTTGGTACATGCAGTTTTCCAATTCAGTTGTAGTAGTTCTTGAATCACATTATATATGTGGATTGGGGATTTATTTTATATATTTATATGATTTGGAGTTGGTTGGTTTATGTATTATCTCTCTCTTCTTAATTTGTTCTATTAGAGGTTAATTCGTCCCATTTGTGTATTTACTATACCCTCGATGCTAGCCACTCTACTGTGGTCCACTAGAGGTGGGGCTTAGGGGGGTCTCTATATCCATTGTCACATTTCTATCCCAGGAGGGGTACATCTTATTGGGAGGGGGTTGTGTCAAAATGGTATCATAGGGTGAAGTTGGGGGTTATGATGGATTTTGTATTTAGGAACATGCGAGGTTTCATGGGTTGGTTGGGAAACAATTTCATTTACGTTTATAATGTGATATAAACATTGGAGACTAGAAAATAAATAGGTTTTTAGGTCCCCTTGTGTTATGATGCAAAGACCATTAAGTTTACAGTGGCTACAAAATGAAGTAATACTAGTTTCAGGGTAGAAATATAGGAAAGGATCATGAATAACTTTCATATGTGTCAATATTTGAATGTGTATACCTTGGGATAGGTTAACCTAAATATGATTAATGAAAAAATTAATTATTTAATGTTGAGTCCCCCATATTCTAGGTATATGGTCTTTAACTAATTTTTATTTTTCTGGTATCGTTGTAGTTTGACATCCACCTCAGGTTTTGATAGATGATGTCTAACGGGCTACGCCAGGAAATCATTGTAGGGTAGAGGTTGATGGTGATGACACTTTGAGGAGGGTACTCCAAGAGTTTCAGCACCATAGTCTACAAAAGTACAAGGGCTCCGTTACAGATGCCATCATAAAATAATCATTGGATAAGGTTGACGTAGCCTTCATCTCGATCCCTACTCGGAAAGAGAACTAGGTGTATTAGGTTGTGATGATACTGCATGTGGTAGTAAGGTAGTGGTGATTCATGTTCCTTGGGGATTGAGATGAGTCAGAGGTCTCATGGGAAGAGTTTTCTGACATGTTCATAGTCGAGTTTCATTCTTCAACCGCGAAGGAGTCCAGTCTCCAGGAGCAACATACCCTTCGATAGGGGAGCTATTGTGTTTGAGACTTTGGGAGCCATTTGAGGAACCTTATGTGATATGATTTATACCTATTTCAATGAGGAGTCCAAGTAGAGATATTTCAAAGAGGTATTGCATCTAGAGATCTGGCGCTAGGTCACCTCAGTTATGTTGAAGACATATCTTGAGGTTCTTGTGAGGGTACAGGTCATCAAGACGAAATTATAAGGAAATAAATTATCACGAGAGGGATGTCTTCATGACTAATCAGGAAATAAAGTTGTAGTTCATGTTTCTTTGTTTTCAATGAAGAAGAGTTTCAATTTAATTTTGTGGTCAATACCAGTCCTTGGTATCTCATTTTTTCGGGGGTGGAATCTCTCAGGCCTATTTAATGAGATCATGTTCTTTTTTTGGTGCACTTTAAGGTCATCATCATCAAGAGTGCCCGACCTTTCAGAGTAGTCAGCGTGATCCTGATGTTCTCCTCCAGGTTCCTCTATTTTCGCAGTTCCAACCAAGGTAGCGGTAGAATGTTAAACCAACCTTGTATCAGTAGATAGAATATGGAGTAGGTAGAGGATAGCCTGAAATTCTCCCCCACCATAGAGAGAAGATCACCGATGCGGTTGGGGTCTTTATCAGGGTAAGAAAGTTCATAATTTATGTCATGGTAAACTTCATTATTTAGTGTTTCTAGTGCTAGGCGAGCCAAATGTCATTAAAGGTACCATTTTATTGTTTTATAGTTAGTTATATGCCTTGTTTGATTTAGTAGTGATGCACTCCATCATATCACCTTACCTTGTCAAATATTTTGGACTTGAGGAAGAGAGGCTTCCAGTTCCCTTGGCATTGATGACACATGTTGGAGGTCGAGATGACTTATTTGATGTATGTAGAGACTGTGAACTAGTGATGGTGTATCACCACTCGTTGGTGAGATTTTCTATGCTTACGAATAAAACCATATGATTTCATCCTCAACATGGACTGTTTGTATTCCGTGAATACTATTGTATATTTCTTCTGGAGGATGGTAGAGTTCTTCGATGTTGATGGAGAGACAAAATAGGTTGTCGGTGAGAGAGACCCTCATATGGGTTATAGGCGTGTTCCATCATTGTCATCCTTGATGGATGACATGATTCTATTTTCTTTAGAGGTTTATGAGTTGGAATTTCCAAGGGTCCTAGTAGGGTACTCTTATATCCTTCCAAAAGAAGTTTTAGAATTACCCCCATGAAAAGAGATTGAGTTTTGGATCAAGCTAAATCAATGAGTGTCTCCTATCTGTAGGTCTCCCTATAGGATGGGAACATCTGAGTTACATGAGCTTTTTATTCATCTCGATAGTCTATTGTAATGTAGATTTGTTTTACTGAGTGTGTCACTACAAGGTGCACCAGTTTGGTTCACGAAAAATATTGATAAGAGTTTGCAGTTGTGTATCGATAATATTCTCTTAGACAACGTGACATTGAAGAATTTTTATCCTCGTACATGGATTTATGATTTATTTGATCAACTAAAGGGTTCAAGTTGGTTATTGGAGATCGAATTGTGATCAGATGATATCCTAATGACTATTTTCCATTGTCATCATAAGAATTATGAGTTTTTTGTAATGATGTTAGGTGTGATGAATGCTCTAGTTGTGTTCATGGGATTGATGAATGCTATATTCTCCGAGTTCCTGGATAAATTATTTCTGGTTCTTAATAAAGACATCCTTGTGTATTCCATGTCTGAGGAAGAGAATGCAGAGCATCTACATGTTTTTTTAGTAGTTCTTCACCGACAAAAACTATTTAAGAAGTTATTGAAGTGTGAATTTTTGGGTCTATAAATCAGTTTAGTGGAGAATTTTTTATCCCAACTGGGAGTAACAGTGGATCCATCAAGGATTGACACACTTTTGTATTGGGAATCCCTCAAGACAGTGCCAGAAGTGTTATGTTTTTATAGTCATAGAGGGTACTATAGGAGGTTCGTTGCCGATTTCTCTTGGGTTGTTACTCCTCCAACATAAATGATTAGGAAGGATATGGGGTGTTTGTGGATTGATTTGTGTTAGAAATATTTTGGAGTATTTGAAGGAGAATTCGGTACGTTATCTGGTTCTTTGTATTCTAGTAGGGGGATTTCGGTTCGATGTTTTCAATGATGCTTCAAATCTGGGGTTAGGCTATGTTCAAATGCGCCATAGATCATCCATTTCTTATGGGTCTTAGTAGTTTTGTCCCTACGAATTTAACTATGCCACACATGATCTTGATTTGGTTGTTTTGGGTTTTTTATTTTATTTTTTGGAGACATTACCACATTGGAGAGCACATTCTGGTTGTCACCGATCATAATATCCCGATGTATGTTTTCTCCGAATGTGACATGAACATTCAGTAGAATTGATGGATGAAAATTATAGAAGAATACATCATTGAAATATCATCTACACATACAAAGGGGAATGTTTTATCTGAAGCATTGAGTAAGATTTCACACAGTGATGCAGTGTGTGAATCTGGTGATTCGTGGAGAGTGATGGAAGAACTTTTGGTATTACATCTTGACAGAGGAGAGGTGGGTGATAGAGGTAGTCATTTTTAGATTACGTTTCAGTCATATTGGGTGGAGTAGGTGGAGGATTCCTTATCCACGGATCTAGTGGTATAGGTGGGTATAGAACAAGTTGTTTGTGGAAAATCACATGATGTATTGTCTGAGGATGAAAAATATTGAGTGTTGTAACGGGGAAGTTTTTTTGTTCCATTGGAGATACGGGACATGGTTCTCATAGATTTACATATTTCACCTTTAGTCGTGCATCCGGGCATGAAAAAGATATATTGATCCCCGAGGAGTCATTTTCGTTGGCCTAGGCTGAAGCATGTAGATTAAAAATTTTCATCTCAATATTTGGTATTCCAGAATGTGAAGGTCGAGCACAATGTTCCATGTGGTTTTTTAATCCATTGGATATTCCTTAATGGAGGTGGAAAGAAAACTTAAGGGACTTTTTTTCTGGTTTACCTCGAGCTCAAGAGGCCATGATGCTATATGGGTCTTAGTGGATCATTTAATGAAACATCCCACTTCATAGCGATCATGGAGTTATGCTCAATGGATGTTTTGTTGACGCTGTATCTGGAATAGGTGATTATACTTCATGGAGTCCCAAGAATACTTATTTCCAATTAAGATCCTCATTTTCCTCTAATGTGTGGGGAGGTTTCCAGCATTATTTTGGTCTGAAATATGCCTTATCACTTCCTCTCATACGTAGACGGATGGTCAAATAGAATGGACAATCCCGACTCTTGAAGACATGTTGCACTCATGTTTCTTATATTTTGGAGGATTTTGGATGAGTCCCTTACAATTTTTGGAGTTTTCTTACACCAATAGTTATCACTCGACTATCGATATGATACTGTTTGATGCCTTTTATTAATGAACTTTCCGTTATTTGTTGTGCTATACTGGGTTTGGATAATTCGCAATTCACGAACCAGACCTAGGGAAGAATACCAAAAATATGTTTCAGGTGATTTTTGAATGGATAAAAGAAGAACAAGATTGTCATAAGTCATATGTAGATCATAAGAGGATACCTTTGGCGTTGTATTTAGTGGATCATGTTTTTATGAAGGCGACTCCCCATCGTGGGAATCAAAGTATTTTTCATGGGAGTAATATTTATCCCCAATTTGTTATATTTTTTGAGGGGTTGGATCATGTTGGAGCCATGGCGTATTGGGTAGTACTTCCCTAGTATATTGTCAAGATACAAAATTTTTTCATGTTTTAAATCTTGGTGGTTTTCACTATGAAGACTCTAACATTATTTATTGGTGTCTGATCGATGTTGAAAATGATGCGACCTTTGAGGAGCATTCTATAGAGATCTAGGACCACAATTAGAAGGTGTTTTGTGGACATGATATTCTCTTGGTTCATGTCTTATGGATACATGGTGGAATTTTGTTGAGTACACAAGAACAAGAGTTACAAATAGGCACTCAGTACCCTTAGTTGTTTGATGTTTAGATATTTTTATTGTAATTATGTCCTTATTATGGTTATAGACATTTCTTGTTTATTAGATGGAATTATTTTGTTTCTCTTGTAGCTTGTTATCTTTGAGAGGTCCCCCCCCCCCCAAGAGAGTTGTTTGGATTTAGTTGTGGTTTCTATATAGTTTTTTTGTTCCTAGGAGGAAGTGGTTGAGCTCTTCTAAGTGGCGAGAGCCATGAAGTGTATTTCTATGGGTAGTTGTTCAGACCTCCTTTTCTATTTTCTATCTTGGTTGGATTAGAATTGTCAATGTTGGGAATGTTTTAAGAGGTATATGATGTAATGGCCCAAACCTCTCTAGTCCATTCCATTCATAAAATCTGGTGTTTGAGGTGTTTTAGGTGGTAATGGTGAATTATTCCCAACACATTTAGAAATTTCCAGTTTTGGAAATATTGTCATCGGTGAGTCATTTGTAATATCAGCATTGGCGAATCATTCAATCATTTTTCATCAGTGATTAAATTTTATTATTGGTTTCGGTGACTCATCTGTACTCTTGACATTGTTGAGTCATTTATACTACCAGTGCTGGTGTCTCATTTGTACGGTTGTTATCTGTGAGTCATTTGAACTATTGATGTTAGTGAGTCATTTGTACTATCAGCATCGATGATTAATTTATACTTTCAGCATTGGTGATTCATTTGTATTGTTAGTATCAGTGAGTGATTTGTACTGTCATCTTTGGTGATTCATTTTTACATTGGGTGTCAGTGATTCATTTTTACTGTCAACGTCAGTGAGTCATTTTTACTATCGGTGTCTGTGATTCATTAGTACAGTCGGTGTCGGTGATTTTTGTTGTTGTCAGCATTAGTGACTCATTTTTTTTGGCATCAGTGAGTCTTTTGTATTTTATGTTTGAGTGATTCATTTTATCTATTTGTGTATGCGAGTAATTTTTACTATCACTGTCAGGGAGTCATTTGGTAATAGTGTTTCAAGAAAAGTTTCATTCTCTTTTTTTAACATACACGGTTTTCTAGAATTCCTAGTTTTTCCCTTTTGATGTATTTATTTGACGTAAAATTATTTAAATACTATATTTATGTGGGGTTTAAGAATCGTCAAGGTTTATAAATCATATATTTTATTTTTATAAAAAACTGGTGGAATTTAATTGGTCAAACCATGTGGTTTAATGTGATTCAATTTAAATGTGAAATACTACTTATGTTAAACTACTACACCATTAAATCTTCTAAAAGTAAGAGATATCTTTCTCTATTGTTATTCATTATTTTTTCCTAGGGAAATATTATTGTACTTTTCCTTATTCCCTTAAGAGACGTGTGATTAAAATTTCCTCCTTGTATTGGTTCCCTTTGTAGTTCTTCATACTTCAAGTGCACCCCTTTTCATGGTTCAACCAAGTAGTATCAACCATTCTTCAATATAAGGAATGATCTACCATAGTTATTTTGGGTTTCTCTCCTTCAATTTATCTTTTCTGGTTATGTCATGTGATCTGTACATTACTAATAGATCCTCTTGGGGTGTCAATAGGTGTGGTCATGCGGCGGCATCCCCTGGTGGATGCAGTTGTCTTGCTAGGAGGTGACTGTGATCCATTGTGTGGATCATTATTGTGTAATGAACATGAATAACCATTTGAGGTATGGGATTTGTGGCTTTACTATTCTTTTACGTTCAATTGTAGAGATATCATGTTTAGCATAGTGAATCCTAATAGAATTTACATAATAAATATTTTAACTAGAAAAATAAATTGTTATTGATCAATATGTTATTACCTTTTTTCTATATATGGTGATATCAATGTTTTCATTTTGTTTCATGTCATTATTCATGGATATTGGTAAAGAATAAAATTTGGATTATGTTTAATTATTTTTCAATGATAAAGAGGCACTTACATGAATCTGGTTTTTATTTTAGTAATCATGTTTACATGAATTAAATTATGAACCAAAGGAAAGTTGATTATTTTTTAAAATTAATTAAAAGTATTACAATTACATTTTTAGTTACTTTTTTGTAGATTACTATCTTGGTTTCCCGTATTTAGAACCTACAAATAATAAATTGTTTAATTAAAAATGGATTAAAGAACCTGATATTTAATAAAATATAATGAATGGTAGGGTTCTGAGTTACACTCTTGTTTATAAGGCTGAGTGTATTGTTATTTGGAGCCTTGAGTTCTCACTATGTATGATGTCTATATACCTTGTTTAATGACCATGATCCAAGTTGATATGATTTTTATTTCATGCCTCTTGTGTTGTGATGTGGGCCTGGATGGATTTTGTGATATGCAGTGGTAGGGAGGCCCATCGGTCGTGGAAGCAGTTGAGGCCTTGAGTGGAAAGATGAAATGGTTTACTCATGTGGGTGTCAGGGAGGACCCTAGAGATGATTAAAGGGGTAGTTATTGGATGATTGTGTGAATTCTATATCTTTTGGTTGTTTATATTAATTAATTTACCCACTACTCTAAGAAAATAGTTTTTCTTACCCTCCTTTTAAAAGGGGAGAAGACACAAGGGGTATGCCACACCCTTTCTGTGTTTCAATTTACGAAGGAGGATCAGTTTATGCTCTTATTGTAGGTGGAAATGTCTTGATGGGAGTTAATGTACTCACCATATTGATCCCCCTTCGGTTTAGTAGCGTAGAATTTTTTTCTAGATTTCATTGGAATATCAAAAATTAAGAATGATTTAAATAAATGATTGAATAAATGTTGTTAACCCATGGAGTTTGATCTTAAAGGGATGTGATGCTGAGGTAATATTTCTGAGAAGCTGTGGACTTGGATCAATTATTCCAAGATGGCATGAATCTTTGAAGTGATGCTTATGAAATTTATGATGGAATTAATAATAGTTAATTAATGTTTAATTAGTTAATTAACATAATGTGAAACTGATAAAAAAAGGATAATGTAATATACTGAATTTATTTGAATGGTTTTGTTCTTATAAGAGACCCAGTCTTAGAAGTAGTATTTGAAAGTCTAATAGACGTTAACTTCAGCTGAGTCTAAGACTTTGTTATTCCCACAGTGTGGTAGTGAGCTATAGTATATTCTATACTTTTTTGGTTATATACGCTATTCCAATCCGTTATTTAGGGATACTAGCACCCCAAGGGTTCTGAGCCCTAGTGGGGTGGTTTCCAAAACATTCTAGTGATAGGATGGATGGCTGACTACCCCTTTGGCCCCACTCCCTTCTATTTGATAGTTACTTGTGTTGGTAGGCACACTGGTTTGATTTTCCCCAAATATGTGTGTGTAGAGGTATGTAATGGATTGTGGATATTCAGACACATATATTATGGATATAGTTTCATATGGAATACTATATGTGTAGTGTGTATATGATGTGATAGCACAATGATCTTTACTTTGGGTATGATTTGTAATTCCAAGAGGTATAATTCCCAACATATGATACATGTTACGTGGGTTGTGGTGGCTCCCAGAAACTACATGGTAACATTGGTTACATTGAATTTGTAGTTGTGTTGAATGAGGTGCATGTTGTGGTTCTTCGACCAAGTGTATGCGGCAAGAAATTTTGGAGAGAGATGCTTAATGCGTCCAACGTTGCGGAAAAGTGGGAAACTAGTGTGGAAATAATATCAGGGAACCCTTGATATTATTTACTATATTATATACTCTTATATTAAATACCTGGTGAGCGTATCCAGGGTGGGTCTACAAACATAGTATAATTGTTTTGGTTATGAGTTAGTTTCACATTTTTTCCACCATGCTATAGAATGATTTCTTTACTTCTTAATATGTTTCTATGGAAAGGATCCTACTGAGAATACAATTATATGATTCCAACTAATATATAAACTATTTTTAGGTCACCTAGAGTAGGTTGGAGTTCATACTGGTAACTACTAGCTTGGGGTTCCACGAGAGGTTTAGGCTTTGTGGTCACTAACAATTTTACTTTCTCTTTGTACTTGCAATTTTCCCTTTCAGTTGAAGTAGTTCTTCCATGACATTACATAAGTGTACATAGAATAGCATTTATATTGCAGTATTGGTTGTAGTTTTTTGGTTTATTATTTATCTCCCTCTTCAGTATGAGTTCCATTGAAGGGTGACGCCTCCTATTTGGGGGTTTACTATACCATCATTACTAGTTGCCAACCTGGGTCCTACCAGAGGAGAGACTCTGGGGGTCACTATCTACCTTCACATATTGCCATCCCAAGAGGGGTACACCTTGTGGGGATGTGGGTCATGAAATCTCCCACAATATAATTCAACTAATTCCTTGATTTTCTAGGTGTTTCTTCCTTTGGATTTGTAGTGACTCTCCATATGTCTTGGAATATCTCTTTGAGGTATGTTCGGATTTCCATCTATTTTTATCCATTTAATTATATATCTCTCATTGATCGTTCTTATCCATTATGTGTTAAACCAATTTAGTTATATTATATATGGATATAGATATTTTGATATGGAATTTATGATTTTTATTATGTATCTTGGATTCAATGAACACAACAGAATCATTTCACATTAATAGTTCTAACAGAAACCCTGTTCCATACATTGGTGTGGAAGGACTCTATATATAATAGATCTTTCTCATGAAATGACTTTCCATTTTTGTATTTCAATTTTCTTTTTGATTAATAATTTTTTTATATGAAACCTTTTTTTATTTTCTTTAATTAAAATTTATTTAGATGGGAAACATTTTTATGCTAGGTTTTATTTTGAAAATGTTAATTTTCATGACATGTGATCGATGGAATTCTGTCTTTATTAGTTTCACAATAAAATGGTATATTAAAGAATGGTAGTAGTAATTATTTTAATTTATAAATGTTTTAATAGTTTTTAAATGATTTACTTTTATATTTTTTGAAAACATGGAAAATGGAATCCTTGGGCAGTGAGTGTTAGGGACAGCTGAAATTCTTAGTGAGTTTGACACCATTAAAGTTTATGGTATCAATAAAAAACATTTGTATGAATCAATTCCATATGATTAAATTTTTTCCTGCCTAATTTTCCTTCTGTTTTAGAGGAATTTATTCCAATATTATGAATCACATTATTTTCTAGATTTATTCTTCATTGGGACATCTCATGCATTAGGTCTAACCAGTTACTCTTATTAATTTACATGGATGATTTTTATATTTTCATCTCCTTATCTTTAACACTTTTTGACTTATTTTAGTTTTATTTTGATTTGGAATATTTTTAATTTAACTAATGGGTTTTTTATTAATAAAACTAAAATAAATTGAAATTAGAAAATATTGTTAATTTTAATGAATTGTCTAATATTCATATTATGATATAAATTTTATATTCTCATGATGGTAACATACATAATATTTTCCCCAAAACCTACACATATTATTGGGCATATATAGATTTAGTTATCAGATATAATTAATGGTATGGGTATTGTGAATCATGAAGGAACACATTTATTGATGATTGTCTCACGAATGTTTGAAATAGAAGTAACAAATAGTCACATGGTGAGAATGTTTTGGTTTAATTTCATGATTATAATTATAGATTTAATTTTTATGTGATTTAGTAATTTCTCATTATCTTCCATGATGTAATATTATTAATTTCATTTAAATTTTTATACATGAGATATTTTTACTTGTTAATTTGTGGTCAAATAATTGCCATTGTTATGTGTGCTGACATGAATATGCATATCTACATCTAGTGGAGACTGAGAATGTGTATTGATCCATTGGGTTTAGTATGTTTGGTTGACATGTCTATCAAACTCGGGTTTGTTACATAAAGTATTGGTCATTTCAATATTATACATCCTCCATGATTATGTTTTTCTTGATTTATCTCTATGTATATTATTTTTATTATACATATCTCAAATTGTCAATCATTTTTTAGGTCGATTAATATGTTCAATAGCATCTTTATTCATGGAATCATCCTCAAAATCCTCATCGTATTATTTATTACCTTTTTTACTATAGTTTTTATCAATACTATTTTCATTACCTTTATATTCACTTTAAAATGTGATTCAATCTTTATCCATGTATCTGGTTTGACCATATTCATATCATTTTATACAAGAATTTTTTTTATCTTTTTTCAAAAAACCTATAGGCCTTTCACGTGGATGAGTTTCAAATAATTTTCCTTCATTATTACTTTATATGTATATGAATTTATTTTCTTATTTTAGGATGAATAAGGACTTACACTATAATTCCTTAAATTTATTTTGTGTTGTCTTAATTACCCAAAAAATTCTACATATTGTCTTCTATTTTACATTTCCTCAAAAATCTAGATTTTTAATAAAGACTAAAACTTCTAATTATTTATAATAGATTAATGTATTTTTGATAATGGGTTTACATATTATTTACCATCTTTTCATATCATTATAGTATAGTATTTTTTTATTTTATATCACTACTGAAACCTAATGTGTATTTCAAATATTCATTGGAAAAATAAAATTACTGAAAGATGTATACTACATGCTATATTGTAATCTTAAAATTTTTATTATTCTCCTAGTATCAATTTTAATATATCATAATTTTTTTGATGTAATCACATACAACAAATTTTTATAACATTAACATGATACATCCCATCCTGATATATTCTTATTTTGATAAGCTGAATTATTTCTCTCTAGAAATTTTATATACCTAAATGGGACAAGATATAATGAGGTGGATATGTGGAAAAATGATTTATACCTTCTTATTCTTTGGTAATTATGGATTTCTAGAAACTATCCCTTATAAATGAGAATCTGATTATTCTACCAACAAATTTATTGATTTTAAAATTTCAGTTGTATAATTATTCATCAACTAATTTACCAAAAATGGATGATTTATATATTCGTGTATTTGATTTCAAAGATCTTCCCCACCTTCCACAATAAGGAGACACATATTCTCATTTCAATCCAATTGGTATTTCTTTTTAATTTTCATAAAAGATTATTTAATGAATCCATATGATTTTTATTGTATAAAATATATTCTAAATGATTGTGATTTCATGAAATCTATCATAAATTTTGGTTTCACTAAAAAATTGGTCTAGTAGACAGTCCATATAGGTTAGTTTTTTATTATCAAACTATTCTTCAGATAATATTTTATTTGGAAATATATTTAGTTTTAATGCATAATATATTCCAAAATGAACCATACTATCTAAACATAGTTTCATATTAAATTATTGATGTTTTCATTCATTTAGTTCAGAAACCCAATCTAAAAAAATCAAAGTTGTGTTTCCGATGACCTGATATGTCACTGTATATTTTCATAAATAAATACAATTCTCAATATCTTTTCCACAATAAACATAGAAGTAAAAAATTTATCTATTTATATATGTTAAATATATATATAAATATATATATTAAATATGAACATTAATAACAAGGAATTGAATTAAAATAATGAAATAAGTGTCAAAAATATAAAATATGTGAATACTAAGAACAAAGTCTAGTTTCATTACTAAAAAATCAATTAATACATATATAAAAAACAAGAAAAATTATATTATGCAAAAAAAATACATTTTTATTAATTTAGTGATTTATTTAAATTATATATGTATATTCAAAATAACTAATTACAAAATAATCTTATTACATGATTATATATAACGAATAAAATAAAAAATAATTGATAGTAAATAACAATAAAAACTATTAAACATTTTAAAATGTTATTTTTCCTTTATGAATAATTTGATAATATATTTTTTAATTCTAATTAAATATATAATTTTAAAATTTTGTTAAAATAACTTCAAAATATTAAATTATATTTGGATTAATAATTACAATAATATAGTAAATTGAATATTAATTTTATTATAAAATAATGGATTTAATTTATTAGTAAATAAAATAATTTTATTTAAAATATTGTGGTCATTGTGATGTCACATGGATATGAGAATACCTTAAATGTTTGAAACCATTTTGATGACCGTATATTTGATTAAAATGTATAATTATATATTTTAATATATACTGATTGTATTAAAACCATATTTTTTATATTTTAGAAGACATGGGATATTTTCTAAAAATTGATTTTTAATTCATTTCCCAAGAGTATTTTGAAATTAATTTTCCAAATGATTAAATTACAATAGGTAGAATATTACCACTATAGTAAAATGGTTATGTTTTTAACAAAGTATTATTTTCTACATATCATAAATTTTAAAATTAATTGGATGAATTTAATTTTTAATATATAATGTTTTTATTAAAAACATATTTTTATATTTTAGAGCATGTTGAATAGTTTCCATTTTTTTAATTATTTTCATAGTATAATTTTGAAATCAAATTTTATTATTTTTTAAATTAAATATACTAAAATAGAGTTAAATGTTATAATAATTGTGTTCAAATTATATAATATTTGGATCTATATTATTTTTCATAATGATAAAATTACCATTGGTAGAAACCTTCCACTATAGTCAAACAGTTATATTTTTAAAGAATTATTATTTTCTAAATATCATAACTATTAAAATTAAATGGATCCATTTCATTAATTAATTTCACTGTATTACCAATGGATTAATTATACTTTATTTTTTTATCCTTTTAATGAAATATTTTATATATATAAATAAATAGAGGGACATTTTTACCTTATTATTCATAAAATATAATATTTGTAAAAATATAATATACGTTGACAAATATAATATTTTTTATTTTTTTATTATTATGGATTAATTAGGCTCATAAAATGAAATTAATTCATTAAATTTAATGATGTGTAGTCCTTATAAAACTTTTTTTAACCAATAATTAACCAATATTACCTTTAATGTTGTAAAATTAACTTACTATTGTTATTATTTTTATTGAGAAAAAATAAATTTCACTACATTACCAATTAATATTTATCTAATTACAAAGTCATTGTAGATGAAATTTAATGAATGAGGTATTGTTTCCAAATGTCATTATATATAATTAAGACATATTAAGGATTTGAGTGTATTTTAATGTGAATTCCATCACTAAATTCTAATTGTTAAAGTCAAACTAAATGAATTATGTTAAAAATATATGTAATGATATTTCATGTAAAATAATATATTACTAAAATATTGAAATGTCATAAATCAACGAAAGGTGACAAAAAAGATGATAAATTTTAAAAAATTCCATCCCTTGGTAATTTATGATCTAATTTCCACCTAATAATTAAAATGATTCTGTGTTATTATTGTTAAAAAATAACAATAGTTAAGTATAAAAATGGTAAACCAAGAAGTTATGACAAAACATAATTTTTAAATTAATGTAAAAAAATATAAATATTATTGGATGACTATATTTTGAACATACCCTCATTATATCTAAATACATGTAAACATGGAACCATTAAATATATGTTAGAAACATATTATTTTATAATATCTCATGATGTTAAATATATTTTATAACAAATAATTTTTATAATAATGAATATTTTATTCAGTGATTTAAAATTAATAAAAATACTATTTTGATCACAAATAATCGGAATTGTTTGACAATATAAATCATATTCAAATAATGATTCACACATTAAATAATTTTAATATTAATGAAGCATGTGTAAAAAAAATTAATACCATTATAATTTCGAAAAGGTTATAGAGGGTTAAAACATAGATATAACGATGAAAACATAACAAAAAATTGTCTATGTTTTTGAGATAAGATTATTTTGACCCATAATCATCCTATATTATAATTATATAAAATATTAGTTACATATATATTAAATTTATTTTATATTAATTTATTCCATAAATTAATTCCAAGAGTTCCCTCCCCTAACATTAAAATAGGACCCCGCTCCTCTCATATCCACAATTAGAGAACAATTTGGTTATTGAAAATCCTACCCAAATTCCATTATAACATATCTAATCATATTTTAAAAGTATTATTAAGGAATTATTACCAACCATAGTGGGGTTCATTCATAATGATTAATAATTTCACCAAAGAAGAGGTATAACATTTAATTGATTTTTTATGTCTTCCTCTACATAAAATCCTCAAACATAGAAACCTTGATATGGTGCTGAAAATAATAACATTATATTCATTTCAATTTTAATTAAATTGGTGACACAGTTGACTATCCCAAAAAATAAATATCAAAAATAAATATTATATCACTTATATATTGTATGTCCATTATTTTTTAGAGGATTGAAGATTTTGGAGAAAATCTTATTTTAAAAATACCAAAGTATTTAAATTAAAAATTCTCACACATGACCCATATTTTCTTATTTTCCATTAATTCGTCATAATAATCTATATTAAACCTTTTTATACATAAATAATTATAAAAAATTCATTGTGACCTTTTGAAAATGAAACATAAAAAGAATGCTCTAAAATTATCAGTAAGTGTAAACCCAAGCATTAACAATTAAATTTAATCAGTGACTTTAATAATAGCATATGGTAATATTGATATAATAAATTAGTATGAGAATACCCAAATATTATTAATATTCAAAAATTCATGGATTGTCAATCATGAATAAATTTCATAGTTCTTTTATAGTGGCAAGACTCATCAGAATCAATAATTATGAGCTATATGATATCAATCTTAATTAATTGCATAAATTATAACTAATATGAATAAAACAAAAATGTGTTACTATCATTGGAAATTATCTTCATATAACTCTTAAAAAACTCTTACAATTGGAATAATCTTACGTTTTACTTCAAAATATAATTATCTAGAGAACATAATCACTAACCATTTCACTGAAAGGTTATATGGGAACACCCATCATATAAGTTGTATCTATCACACCCAAATATATCTGAGTTAAAAAATTGAATAAAAATGTCCTAGAACAATAATTAAAATAAATAGATTTTAAATTACATGGGAAAACTCCTGAAACAAATGAGTATTAATATAATAATTTTATTTATGCGGGGAAAATAAAAGGGTTCCTTGAAAATTTTATTAAAACTTGATTAATCCATGGAAAATAAAAATGTTTCATAAAAATATTTTTTGAAATTATTAACATGGGGAAAATACATCTCTTCTATAACATTATATTTAAATATTTAATAACCCATCATGAATTACAGAGTTCTAAAACATTCTCTTGCAAACATGATTAACCTATTTAAATGAAATATAATCTATAAAATTATCCTTGAAACAATCATTATACATAAATATAACGAATTATGATGGTATCATTAAAAATTTTACCAGTTTAAGAATATTTAGCAATAACAGTTGTTGAATTTTAATACTAAATGTACCATTAAATAATCATGAAAATCAACATTTTTGACAAAAAAAATTCATTTTCAAAAGAACTTCTATAAAACAAAGTCTCAAAATTTTGTGAAATTAATTTCTATTAAAAACCAACATGGATAAATTTATTAGATACGACATGTAAAATAAAGAAATGATGGATGGTAAATCTATTTCTATTATAATTGGTAAAAATAAATATTCATTTAAATTAATTTTTTAAGGGAAATTCAATAGTGACCCATTTGGTAAACATTAATAATTTCCTTTTTTATAATTTTAAAATAAGATAAAATATCATAAAAAATTTTATTTGTGAAATTGTTTATTTTTATGGAATATAATATCATATAAAATCTCATATAAAATTGTTATGGAAGTGAAATATATATGATATAAATGAAAAACAAAATATCAACATCATTTAAAGAATAGTTTTTTTTAATTTTTTCATTAATCAATATAGTAATAAAAAAACATGTAAACCAAATTCATAACCCAAGGATAATATTGGAAGGATCATTTAAGAAACAAATATCAAAATATTTCTTCAAAAAAAAATTTACCATAATAATTCCCTAATAATATAGATTATAAACTAAATAATTTTCCACTTTGGAAATTCTTTAATCTTGAGCCCCATCAATGTATATCATAAAATAAAACTATAAAAATAATGACCATCATGAGTTTCATTATATAGTATTTTAAAGGGAAATAAATAAATATTATAAAATAAAATGGGTTCAAAATAATAAAATATAGATAAATGAATGTTAATTTAAAACAAATTTATTATGATTTTGAAAATATATGAATCCAGTCCCCCTAAAAGAGGAATCCATATATGGATTTTTAAATTCATGTTTTTCATCAAAATAATCATAACAATAATTACTATGAATTGTACAATTCATATAGGAATAATAATTGGTGAATATTGAGTTTGTATCGCATAAATAAAAGTGTGATGAGATCCCATTACCTCATATATGCCATTCTTCATATGTGTTGAAATATCCAATATAATAAAAAATATTATCTATTTCATTTATTTATAATTAATAAGTGTTTTAATAAATTATTATTAATAAATTTAATATCGTTATTTGTAATGATATATTTAAATTATTATCTAGTTATGTCCACATCAAGTGTTGTTTGGATTTTCACTTCATTGTTTAAAAATATGTTTGCTATGATGATTTTACACAATGAGTTACTTATTTCAACATGTAATGAATAATAATAATGAAATATATTTCAGTTTTTTAAATAAATTATAACTTGAATGAAATTAACTATTGTTAGGAAAAATAAATAATATTAAAATAATTCATACGGTATGACGCACATACATAGGTGTATCATTTATAATTTTTATTGATCAATTTTGAAAGTTGATATCAAATATTATATATTTATAATTTTTTAAATATCATAAATAAATATTTATTTATTTAATTACACTTCTATATAACATCAATGTGTTTTGGTGATGAAAAAAAGAGTGACATCGATACATGGAGGCAGTAGTCCACATGTTGTCATGAATGATGATTTCTATTTTTAGTGTAAAAAATTACAGGATATATCATCATTACAGGATGAAAATATGGTATAAATAACATAATTATGTATTAAGATCACTAAATTAATTAACAGTATCTTCATTACCTTACATGTATAGGATTATTTGAAAATGAATTGCATCACTTTGAAAGGAGGTATTCTCCCACACACAAGATAAACATTATTGTATTTATCCTAAAATTTATAGTAAATGTTATTTGTGGTTCCATAAATAAATAATTATAAATATGATAAAAACATTATATATATTTGTAAGAATCTGAATCATCATTTTAGGAAGGGATCATTTTTTTGGGTTTTTTAACAAAAAATAACGAAAGGAGAAATTTTCTATGTACACATAGTGTACAATTGAGTACACGATGTGTACCTAGTTTCCACATGTAGCCATGTACTGGTTGTGTAACTACTATGTTCATAGTCATGTGGGTTACTTATAAGACATCCTTAAACATGGGTCAGTTGAGGCTAGTACAAGGCATGTGCATTAAATGAACTCTCTATGTAATTTTCTTTTTATTCGATTAATCATAGTAGGGTCACGTCTCATCTTCCAAATGATCATCTTCTTATAATGTTTCGTATAGGATAATGACGAGATAGTTGAGAACATCTAGCACCTATTATTCCTCCATCCATGCTCTGATTGAGATGCCGCAATGTGCATTTGGATTCCCACCGTTGAGTTCTCTCTTTCATTAGAGCCTCTCATCCTAATTTCTATAGCATCCCACCTTTTTGTAACATAAATCTTCATTACATTATACAAAACTTAGGTTCTTTAAGGTTTAGTGTCTTAGAAACCCTGAACTTAATAAATGAAACAAAAAAACATTCTTCATAAACACTTGAAAGGATTCTCCTTATGGTCATCCTAGGTTCATTACTGCATCTCATAACTGGGGGACTTACATCAAAAGAAAGGGTGTGCAGAAGGCCCAGTAAGGGAAACAAGGGGAAACATTTAACATGTGAACTTGAGATACATCAACAATGTCATGAAAAAGAACATTTAGGCATGAGAAAGAAATCATGAGGCATATCATAATAAAAATAACATTTTTCATACCCTGAAGATGTGGCTACAACATTTAGAAAATAAAATAATTTTTTTCCACAAAGGTCCATCCCCATGGTGTTAATAAAAATTACCAAGGTTATTCACCAAGGTATCAGTCTAAATGTTCATCTCTAGAGATTAAGTCTTTACCCATTGCATTGGAGCACTATCAGGGTGCACCATTAAATTATCCTTTATTATCATGTGAGCCACATATATCATCATCAATAATTTCATAAACAACCAATATATCATAAAGGAAATGGGTTTCATTTCATAATCATTACGTTTTAAAAACTGCTTTAAAGACATGATCTTTTCGTCACTTTAAAACCCACAAAAACTGAAGGTTGGTCTCATGTATGTAAATCCCAGAATTTAAAATAGAAGATTTTGGTATATATGTGGATACCACTATAGAAGATATATCTTTGAGTATTCACTTAATAAAATAAAAGGACTTTAGAAAAAGAGAGAGACATTGTGAGACGGAAATTCTGCAGCATAATGACTATGTTTCGAGGTTTTAGAAAACATTGAAAAGGGAGGGGACATGGGTCAAACATTCATAAATGACCCATAAAACAGTAGAGGGAAAAAATATGAAGGATATATGAACATGGTAATGAAACATTAAGGACATACCATTTGAAATGGAAAACATGGAAGGAAGACAAAAATTAGATTTTTCTCTTATGAAAATTCGACAGCCTAACGACGTCACTTAAACTTCAACAAAAATGAATTGACGAGATAAAATAGTGTCTCTCGTCACATGAAAATAAAAGTCCAGTATGATTTATATAGAGATCATACCCAAACATAATAAAAAGGAACTTTAAAGACTTGACATGAAAGTTGAACTTTGAAAAATGAGAAAGGTGAACGAATCCCTTAAAAATTCGGCAGCCTAACGGCATCACTTAAACTTCAAAAAAATAAATTGAGGAGATCAAATAAGGTCTCTCATCATATTAACATTAAAGATAATTATGATAGATATAGAGATTATACCCCAATAGAAAAATTAACTTGAATGACTTGACAAGAAAATAGAACTTGAAAATGAGAAGGGTGAAAGAATCCGTTATAAAAATTTCCGCAGCCTAACGGTGCCACTTAAACATTCATAAAATGAAATGATGAGAGTAAGAGGGGATCTCTCATCATATGAACATGAAAAGGGAAGTAATAGGAATATAAAAGAACATACTCCAACATAATAACCTGGATCATAAGGGAAATGACATAAAAGAATGTATTTGAAAAGAAAGAGAGAGTTTGGATCCCTTACCTTAAAATGTAACTCTTTAAACTCAATGGTTGGGACCTTGAAAGCTTTGGGGAACCTTGGGAGGACTCCTTGGGAGGTAATGAGACCAGAGCTTTGTTGGGGAAGAGTTGTGAGTCGAATTGTTGAGAGGATGGCTTAATATTTATAGGGAAAGTGAGGGGATAAGGCATTAATGGCCAAGGGACACCTCATTAGTGGTTTTGGCAAAACCATGAGCTTGCCTATGGTATTTTACCATGGTATTGGCCACTTGGGACACCTCATACCTTATCATACTATTCATAAGTCCACCATATTGATTGCATACTGAATACATCATTTAATGATGTCATTAAACACCCGTAACTTAAAAACTTTCTTTTCACTATTCATCAAAAATTCAACTTTCTCATAAAGATCCCAAAATTTCACCTTAACAAAATATCGATGCTCTGATGTCAAAAATGAACTTGATTTTATAAAAATAATTTTCTAAATATTTTTAATTTAATTTTTAAATAAATACACTATTCACTGAAAATTCATTTTTTCAGAAAAATCCCCAAAATTAACATAACATAATATCGATGCTCTAAGTTCAAAAATGAAATCCATTTTATAAAAATAATTTTCCAAATATTTTTAATTAAATTTTTAATTAAAAACACTATTCACCTGAAAAAACTAATAATTTATTAAACCGTTATTTAACCATTTTGTAGAATCACATTACTTAATCGAGGTGCCTAGATTATATTAATGCTTTATTTAAGTGAGATTACTAATCCATTTGGTCACATTACTAATCCTAAGCATAAAATCACTATACATAATTTACTATTCATCAACAATTATGTTGATCTTATTAGACTCTAAATTTCGTACTGAACATAATTGTAGAAGACCATTCTTTGAAAATAATTACAAATTTTTAATTATTTAAGGTTTACATAAACATTTTCATAAAATATCCTTTCTCTTAAATTCACCAAAAATATGCATACTATATTTATCCGGACATTTGAAAATTCATAAACTTCATCAAAAGAAGAAATAAATTTTTTTATTTAAAACATAGGATTACACAAGGAAGTTACAGTCTCCTAACATAGCCCCTTATCACACCAGCATAGGAGTTAAGTGTAAGGTGTTCTAAGGTGAGATAATATGAGGGAGGCTCAGCCAACATCACACGAGTAGTAATTTATATCAGTTTGAACTTCTCGTGAAGGCTATTATGTTCTAGCTTCACATGATGAAGTTCGGCTTGGGTTTGGTCCAGAGAAAATCCTAGTGGTGCTACCTCCTTCCCTAGTTCTGTTAGATGGGCTTCGATCGGTCCAAGAATACTGGGTGAGGCCATCAAATCTTCATTCTATATTAATTAACCAAGATCACTCATATTTAGATACAAAAGTCGCAACATTCAGTTTTCAACAGTCATACAGACTAACTGTCATATAATAGTTAAAACCCAACAGTCTCATTTTAATTATACACATGTTATCAAATGAAACAGTTTTGTTGAGTATGAAAAATAAAATAACACACCAAATTGGGAAACAAGATTTATTCAAAATTTCAGGTTGTTACAATCTTTCCCCCTTAAGAAATTGCGTCCTCTCAATTTTTAAAAATGGGTTTTGAAATTTCATTGAATATCCCACATCGTAAAAAGAGTCAGTAACACTATTACTTTAAAAGAAAAAAAGGAAGTACAAAGGCCACCCGAGTTAACCCATACTAGGCTTCCATGTAGGAAAACATGGATATGGAAGAAAAAACAAAGGGTCAAGTTCTTAGGGAGAGTGATATAAAACATGATTAGGAAAAAGTTAACAATAATATAATCACAAAACTTATGATGTGTATAAACGGTCATTGACTACCCAGTAAGAAATGTTAACAGACAACGTTTTTGTTTTACGTTCCTTTTCATAGTTTTGGGGAATTCATTTACTACATATAATAAAAACATGAGTAAATATACCTAACTTCAAGTAGAGTCTCATCCTTTAATAAGTTTATACCAAAACTAATCTTTTCTCTAAACGATGAGCATTCAAAACTACTTGGTGTCATCAAAGCACAAGAATCATCTTATAGAGAATCACATAATCTACCAAAGATTAACTATCTATTTCTTCTATCTTTAAACATTATCCCAAAAACAGAAAGGGTAAGATAAAACAACTCTTCCAAAATAAAGAACCTCAGAGGAAGGGAAACTACTTTAAATCATCAAAGTTCCACAGTACTACCCAAAGTTCATCATAGACCATTCCGTAAATAATTGTCCTTAAAAATCCCCAAAATAACCCAAACTAAGATTGAAACCCAAATACAAGAAGGATTTGATAACATAGTCTTCCAAGGTAAACTTTATCATTCATCACAAAACAACATTAACCACTCCTAAAATCTTATAACAAAAGTAACTAACCTATACATATTTACCCCAAGATACGTTAATAATTTCCATAAGTAACATAAATTACTATAAGTCCAGTTTATATTCATATATTCTTCAAAATATAAGTCAACATTTACTCCTCAAAGGAAATACCATAGTAATATATTTACATCGATCAAATAGGATTCCCAAAATAGTGAACGTCTTCCAAAATAATAATCATCTTTTAATCCCTAATCATCTCTGTCGTATTAATACGGAAATCGTCACATTTCCTATCACATTGGTTCTTGGGATATGTTATTCCATTTCACACCATTAACTAAGAAAAGAAAGTACAATTAGGGGCTTAAATACTTAGCCAATAATCATAAAAATGAACTTAATGCATAGAAGGGTAACTTGTAGAAGAAAAGTATACCCTAACTTGTGATCCCCTAGGTTCCAATCTAGGTTATCCATGATCATATATTCTTATGTGAATCTATATTTTATTTTATCTTTGTTCCTTTAATAATGTTTCACACTAAGCTTATGAATTTACTAGAGAAAATCCTCCAGGAGTGTCGTAACCAAGAGTGCAGCAAGGCCCATTTTCGTATACCAGTTCCCGTTAGAGTCTTGCTCAAAGAGGTGTTTTCTGGTTTTTCCCCTATATACATCTGTTGAAAAGCCACCTCTACCTGCTCGTATCCATAAAATGATGTATTTGCTTGGCAACCCCTTACTCAATACTCACCAAAATACCAGGAAGATTTCCTATATTTATAATTTTCTATAGGGTTCTTCCTAATGTTTTAATATCCTAATTCTACAAATAACTAAACCATCCTTTGATACCAACTATATAATTCCAACTTTTTGTAACATAACTTTTCATTACATTATACAAAACTGAGGATCTTTAAGGTTTAGTGTCTTGTAAACTAGGAACTTAATTCCCGAAACAAAAAAAATATTCTTCTTAAACACATGAAAGGATTCTCATTATGTTCATCCTAGGTTCATTACTGCATCTCATAACCTAGGGATATACATCAAAACAAAGGGTGAGCAGAAGGCCCAGTAAGAGAAACAAGGGGAAACATTTAACATGTGAACCTGAGATACATCAACAATGTCATGAAAAAGAACTTTAAGGCATGAGAAAGAAATCACGAGGCATATCATAATAAAAATAAAATTTTTAATAACATGAAGATTTTTCTACAAAATTTAACAAAGACAATCATTTATTTTTCACCAAGGTCCATCCCCATGGTGTCAATAAAAATTACCAAGGTTATTCACCAAGGTATCAGTCTAAATGGTCATCTCTATAGATTAAGTCTTTACCCAATCCATTAGAGTGATATCAGGGAAAACCCTTAAAACCACCTTTATTATCATGTGAGACACATATATCATCATCAATAATTTCATACACAACCCATATAGCATAAAGGAAATCGGTTTCATTTCATAATCATAATGTTTTAAAAACTGCTTTAAAGGCATGATCTTGGTGTCACTTTAAAACCCACTGAAAAGGAAGGTGGGTCTCATGTATGTAAATCCAAGAATTTAAAATAGAAAATTTTGGTATATATTTGAATACCACTATAGAAGAAAGATATTTGATTATTTACTTAATAAAATAAAAGAACTTCATAGAAAGAGAGAGACATTTTGAGACGGAAATTCTGCAGCATAACGACTATGATTCAGGGATTTAGAAAACATTGAAAAGAGAGGGGACATGGGTAAAAAATTCATAAATAACCCATAAAACTGTAGAGGGACATAATATGAAAGATATATGAACATGGTATTGAAAATTTAAGGACATACCATTTGAAATGAAAAACATGTAAGGAAGACAAAAATTAGATTTCTCTTATGAAAATTCGGCAGCCTAACGGCGTCACTTAAACTTCAAAAAAATGAATTGACGAGATCAAATAGGGTCTCTCATCATATAAACATAAAATTACAGTATTATAGATATAGATATCATACCCAACATAATAGAAAGGAACTTGAAAGACTTTACATGAAAGTGGATCTTTGAAAAATGAGAAAGGAGAACGAATCCCTTAAAAATTCGGCAGACTAACGGCGTCACTTAAACATCAAAAAAATCAATTAAAGTGATCAAATACGGTATATTATCATATAAACATAGAAGATAATTATGATAGATTTAGATATCATACCCCAATAGAAAATGGAACTTGAAAGACTTGACAAGAAAATAGAACTTGAAAATGAGAAGGGTGAAAGAATCCATTACAAAAATTTCGGCAGCCTAACGACGCCATGTAAACATTTATAAAATGAAATGATGAGAGTAAGAGGGGATCACTCATCATATGAACAAGAAAAGGGAAGTAAGAGGAATATAAAAGAACATCCTCCAACAAAGGAACATGGAGCATAATAGAAATGACTTAAAAGAAAGTATATGAAAAGAAAGAGAGAGTATGGATCCCTTACCTTAAAACGTAACGCTTAAAACTCAATGTTTGGGACCTTGAGGGCTTGGGAGAACCTTGGGAGGACTCCTTGGGAGGTAATGAGACCATAGCTTCGTTGGGGAAGAGTTGTGAGTCGAATGGATGGGAGGATGTCTTGGTAGATATAGGGAAAGTGAGGGGACAAGGCATTAATGGACAAGGGACACCTCATTAGTGGTTTTGGAAAAACCATGAGCTTTCCCATGGTATTTTCCCATTGTATTGGCCACTTGGGACTAATAATACCTTAAATTACTATTCATAAGTCTACCATATTGATTACATACTTAATACATCATTTAATGATGTCATTAAACACCCGTAACTTAAAAACATTATTTTTACTATTCATCAAAAATTCAACTTTCTCAGAAAAATCCCAAAATTTCACCTTAACCAAATATCAATGCTCTAATTTCAAAAATGAACTCCATTTTATAAAAAAAAATTCTAAATATTTTTAATTTATTTTTTAAATAAATATACTATTCACTGAAAATTCATTTTTTTCAGAAAAATCCCCAAAAATTACCTTAACATAATATTGATGATTTGAGTTCAAAAATGAAATCCATTTTATAAAAATAATTTTCTAAATATTTTTAAATAAATTTTTAATTAAAAAACACTATTCACTCGAAAAAACTAATAATTTATGAAACTTTTATTTAACCATTTTATTGAATCACATTAATTAATCAAGGTTCCTAGATTTATTAATGCTTTATTTAAGTGAGATTACTAATCCATTTGGCCACATTACTAATCCTAAGCATAAAATCAGTATTCATAATTTACTATTCATCAACAATTATGTTGATCTTATTATACTTTATATTTCGTACTGAATATAATTGTAGAAGACCGTTCTTTGAAAATCATTTCACATTTTTAATTATATTAGGTTTACATAAAAATTTTCTTAAAATATCATTTCTCTAAAATTCACCAAAAATATGAATACTATATTTATCCAGACATTTGAAAATTCATAAACATCATCATAAGAAGAAATCAAAATTTTTATTTAAAACAAAGGATTACATAAGGAAGTTATGGTCTCCTTACATAGCCCCTTATCACACCAACATAGGACCTAAGTGTAAGGTGTGCTAAGGTGAGAGAATTCGAGGGAGGCTTGACCAACATCGCACAAGTAGTAATTTCTATCAGTTTGAACTTCTCGTGAAGGCAATTCCGTTCTAGCTTCACACGATGAAGTTCGGCTTGGTTTGGTCCAGACCAAAGCCCCATGGTGCTACCTCCTTTCCAAGTTTTGTTATATGGGCTTCGATCGGTCCAAGACTACTGGGTGAGGCCATCAAATCTTCTTTCTATATTAATTAACCAAGATCACTCGTATTTAGAGCCAAAAGTCAAAACATTCAGTTTTTAACGGTCATACTGACGAACAGTCATATAATAGTCAAAACCCAACAGTCTCATTTTAATTATACTCATGTTATTAAATGAAACAGTTTTATTGAGTATGAAAAATAAAATAACACCCCAAATTAAGAAAAAATATTTATTCAAAATTTCTGGTCGTTACACTTTCTAATGTCTCTTGAGTTACCCAAGGTTTAATAATTTTAATATTTTTTTATATCTACATCTTTCTAGGAAAATTCATGGGTTGAAGTTCAACTATAGTGATCTCCCAACATCAAGGTAAGTGTTTTTTGTCTTACATTGACTGAATTTGGATTATATATGCTAGATGTGATGAATTATAATGTTTAGGGAATTGCGTGTCTTAGAAAATAATCATGTATATTAAATTTTATGGTTTTTTGATTGATATGGTTTTATTTGTTATTCGTAAGGTTGAATACATTGATTGTGGTATTTTTCTCTTTTTTGATTGTTTATGGTGATTGGGTCTTGAAATCATGATAGGATAGCTGGGTTTTCAATGCATCATGTTGTTAGGATAGAGTTACCATTATTTGAGATGCATGTGATTCACATTTTGAGTGTATCAACAAGGGGAATTTACTATGAGAGATTCTTGATATAGGGTTATTTACATATAATTTATTGTTATGTTGACCATGAGGTATTGACTTTGTGAGCTACTGGGTGGTCATGTACTAGAGGGGTATTTACTGTGAGTGACCCAGAGGGTCGTTAGTAAATGAACATTGACCCAAGGGAATTGAATGTGAGTGCGGCCTAGTGGTCATTATAGTTATTTTATATTATGCAAACAAAAATGGTATTGACTACAAGAGCTACCCATGTGGTCATTTTTAAATGTACAGTTCTATGTGGGACCAAAGGGGTTAGAACGTGAGAGAATTCCCATAGGGTCGTTATATTGTTTATTGAATTGATCGAATCTGAAACAAGAGTGGATAGACTATGAGATCATTCTCAGAGGGTTTCTTGTGAGTCATTGAATGTGTGTGACGAGTATGCAAACCCAAAGCCCAAGCTTAGACTTAGTCTTACCAGTTGTTTTATATGTTCTTCTAAGACGTCTATTTTTCTATTACACATGGGATATAGAGCTTATGCTAGATCCTTAGATTTAATTATTCAAAACACTAAATAATTAATGAATGATGTGGAAACTCGATATTAAGGTATTGAAAAGTGTTGCCTGGAATTAATCATTGGAGTACAGTAATTGAGGCACAACTTGCAATATCATGAGGTCCAATTGGCTACTCTAAATAACCCACTCAAATTTATTATCAGTTTATCTATGATTAAAGGACATCTATCATGGTGGGTGGTTGTTTTGCAAAAATTTGATATACAGTTTTTGCCTCAAAAGGCAAGAAAAGGCCATGATCTGGCCGACTTCCTTGCTGAGAATCCATCTCCGGAAGATACATCATTTAATACTGAACATCCTGATGAAGAGGTATTCTCTATTCAAGATAACTCCCAAACATGGGAAATTTATTTTGATGGTGCTTCATGAAGTCCAACTCTAAAGGGAATGGAAAACCATAAAATCAACAAGGTTGGATTAGGAATTGTCCTTATTTCCCCTGAAAAGGCAGTATTTCCATATTCTTTCCTATATTTAGAAGGTGGTACCAATAATAAAGTTGAATATCGATCTCTCGTCTCCTATTTGGAATTGGCCCTTTAGGTTCAAATGGATCATTTAAAAGTAACAGGTGATTTAGAATTGGTGATAAAACAAAAAAATGGGGGGATATTCTATTAGAAAAGAAGAATTAATTTCATTGTGTGATTATGTTAGAAGGTTAATGGATGAATTTCCCTCAGATCAGACATTATCTTATGTCCCACGATCAAAAAATGCCCAAGAAGAAAGAATGGCGAATGCAACTACAGTCTTGGCAGATCCAAATCGGGATGAGACAGTTGTCAGCATAACCGATCGCTATGTGGTTTCACCTTTTGTTCAAACCAGAATGGTAGAAATTAATGGAATTTACCCTATTTATGAACCATATTGTCATACCACGGGATGGGGAACAACCATCATAGAATATCTTCAAAATAGTGTACTTCCACTAAATATGGATGTGAAATAACAGATCTGGCAATGAGCAGCCCATTTTACTCTTTGTGATAGTCCAGACCACCAAAAGATCCTTTACAAGAGAGGATATGAGGGAATTATCTTCAGATGTATTGATGGAAAAGAGATTGAAACTGTCATGAATGAAGTACATTCAAGAGATTGAGGTTCCCACCAATCTGGGCACACTATTTCTATTCAGATCCGAAGTATTGGATACTTTTGGCCTTCAATGATGCATGATTGTACAGATTTCACTAAAATATGTCATCCCTACCAAGTGCATCCCAACATAATTAATCATCCCCCAGAGTTGGTACATATTGATAAATACTCTTGGCCAATTACCACATGGGGAATGGATGTAGTAGGTCCTTATCCCCTATCCATAGCTTGGTGTTTCAAGTATATTCTCAATGATATTGACTTTTTCTCAAAATGGGAAAAGGAAATTCCTTTCAAGGTTTTCGGAGTCAAATGAATTATTAGTTTGGTAAAAACTAATATCATCACTAGATTTGGTGTCAAACATACTATTTTGATGGAAAATGGCACGATTTTTTGTTCTACTAATGTAAAAAAGTTGTATCATGAACATAATATCAAGTCCACCATTCATCTCGCTATCATGCGGTGTCTAATGGATAGATAGAGGCCTTTAATAATACCCTTTCGAATATACTATAGAAGATGGTGGATAAAGATAATAAATCATCTCCATATAAACTTTTGAATGCTTTATGGGATTATTAGACAACTACCTGTACATCAACCTAATAAACTCTTTATTCAATGGTATATAAAAATAAAGTACTTTTTCCAATTTAATTACAATTTCTTTCACTTAGAGTTTAAATGTGTGATCAGTTTTCAGTAGATAAAATGTCTCAGAAATGGTTCTGTGATTTGAAAAGATTTGACAATAAATGATTTCATACTTTTCATCATCATGAAGTCTATCAGAAAAAAATAGTGTGAGATTTTAATAATAATGTTTTCCATTTTTTATTTCTTCAATGAGAATCGGTATTGGTCGTTAGGAATCCAATGATACCGGGAAAGAAACCACTAAAACGTGAGCCAAAGTGGGATGGACCTTATTCAATACATAAGGTCTATTCAAATGAATCCTATGCCTTAATCTCAATAGATGGAGAGCTTATGAAAAATCCAACCAATGTGAGATTTTGGAAGAAATAATTTTTCTAATTTTGTACTAATAATCCTCAATAAATGACATTAAACTGCACAGTTCAATATCCTTGCCTCAAGACATAAAAATGCATATCTCTCATGTCCTAGTTAGAAGACAATAAACTGCATAACTACCATCAACGTCCATACTGTCTGACTTTTAAATGTATAGCATCTTCGTCTGTATCCCATGACATTAAACTATATGACATCATCTGTACTAATAATTTTATATCTATTTGTTCTTAGAAGCATCCATAAAAAACATCATTGACATCATCACTACTCCTTAGTAGTACATGAGTCCCTCTCTTTCATATGTCTGAGTCAAATCTGCATAGAGACGATGTTTTAAGAACTATATATGACTTGATTTTCATTTGCAATGAGATACATAGAGACACCTAAATATCTAATTTTACCCCCACCCACAATCACAAAGTCTTCGTATTTTCATTCCTCCTTCTGTATATGAATAATATATATACATAGTGTTTTCTTATGATATATGATTTGGTCCATATACCATTTTATGTCTTATGATTTTCAGTTCTCTTAGAACGTGTCAAAAGCCCCCATTTTTAGGTCAAACTCGATTACTGTGAGGATTGATTGTTTAAAAAATACTTCAAATTTAGGATATAGACACAGTTTGAAATCATGGGTATATTTCCAAAAACTGTGGATGGAATTGGCGTGGCTATAGTTCATGTCCTATAGCTATAGTTTAAAACCAGGGCTAAAGCCTTACAGCCACGATTTGAACCGTGGCTTAATCCCTACATCCACGGTTTAAAAATGTGGCTAAATCCTTATAGCCATAGTTTCAAACAGTGGAAGAAGATTAAGACATACGTGGCCTTTAGTTATAGTTCAAACTGTGGTTACATCTTCAATTTCTAGGAAAAACACAAACATTCCCTATAGCCATAGTTAGAAATCGTAGTTATAGATTAATGTTCATTAAAAATACACAGCAGGCCTGCAGTTTTGCCTTCCACCCCTTTCCCACTACATGTCCCCGTACCTTCCACCAACCAGTAAGTCACCCCCACATGTCTCCCCCTATTTCCCATCCGGCTCTACCCCTTGCCAGTCCCCATACCTGTTTTCACTTGGTTACCCACCCCTGTCAGTCCCCCCCCCCCCTATTTACCACTACCCATAGACACACCCCCACCTCCCTCCCCTGCATAGACACCCACTAGACAATCTCCTCAAGACAAATAGACAACCCTTGACCCCCCCCCCCCCCCCGGATAGAAAACCCCCACCCTGGACACCCCCCTCCCATGGACAACCCCCCCCCCCCCAAGCTAGACAGACACCTCCAACCCTGGACAGACTCCCCCTAGACAGACAACCTCGAAAACCCCCCGTTGATAGACCCCCCCACCCAGACAGACACCGCCTGGAGAGAACACTCCCCCTCCCTTGAAAAACACCCCTCTAGACACCCCATCCCATAGACAAACACACCCTGGAGACTCCCCCTCTCTTCTGGACATCCCCCAATCCCCTAAACAGACACCCATAGACCCCCATGGAAACTCCCCTCCCACCCCCTCCTGGGCACCCCCATTCAACACCCCCTCCCCTGGACAGACACCCCGTAAAATGCTAATACAGTCGGCCATGAAATTTGAAATCAAATACACAAACTAAAACAAAACACATTGAACCCCCCCCCCCCCATGACACCCCCCATGCACACCTCTCCCTCCCCCTACCACCCACCCCCTCTCATGGAAAAACACCCCCTGTTGACTCCCCCTCCCTTCTGTACAACCACTCCCCAGGACAGACACCCGACCTGGACCCCCCGTGACACTCCCTCTCCCACTCCCTCCTGGACACCCCCACACCTGGACAGTCACCCTGCTGAAATTCTAATACATTTTTCCATGCATTTTGAAATCATTGAAAAAAATAAAACAGAACACATTGCTAATCCCCCCCCCCTCATGGATACCCATCCCTCTTCAAATCCCTGGGCACCCCACCCTTGGACAGACACCCCTCTAGAATGCTAAAACAGTAGGCCATGCAATTTGAAATCAAAGAAAAAACTAAAAAATAACACATTGAACCCCCCCCCCCCCCCCTCATGGACACCACTCCCTCTACAAATCCCTAGACAACCCCACCCCTAGACAGACACCCCCTGGAATGCTAATACAGTAGGCAAGGTAATTTGAAATCAAAGACAAAAACTAAAACAGAACACATTGCAAACCCCCCTCCCCCTATGTTACTCATTGTATCATTTTTTAAGGATAAGATATTCTTAATGGGTTCAGCAATACCTAAATTTAACGCCCAATGATACGAATCCTCTATATGTTGAAGGAGAGTGAATTCATCAAAGTGGGATCCATTTTTTTCCTAAAGGTTTACTTCAAGACCATTGTATTAGACTACACTAGGATGGTCATAATCCTTGTCTCACATGCCTAGGTTTTTAAGGCAACCATCATGTCACCAAAAGAGTGATGATGATGGAACCTTTCATTGAAATTGTAGGATGGAAGTTTAAAACATATTCTTATAGTTTTCATTTCCCATTCAATATTTCTCTTATATAGTTAACACATGCCCATGAATCTTGTTCTTAATTCCATCTCCATGTGGACTTCAGTTAATAATGTCACTTTATTTTTTATCATGGTGACAACCTAATGATCAAAGTTGAAAAGAATTTCAATTACATTGTATATTTAAAAAATCCCATAAATATCATTCTAATTTCTGGAAGTGAGGAAATCTTAAGCATTCCACATATAAGTATAGGATGGATCTTCAGTTATGATCTAGCCAAGAAGGCTGTTATATCTTCTTTTGTCAAGCCATATAGACATCATAAGAATACACAGTCAGTAGACTACATTGGAAGTTGTTTGTGAGTAGTCAATCAAGGAGAGAGACAACGGTGAGACCTTTTTTGCTGTTGGACAACACTAGCACAGCTGCGACGCGATCACATCTTGAAAAAGAGAGCAATAGAGGACGATCGAAGCTCGTACAACTCTAATGCAGGTCAGACATACTGAAATTTCCATGTGTTGTTCTCTCTTTCTACCTATTTTTAATATGTGCAATTTGTTGGTATATCGTCTGCTTCTAGTTACTCTTTTTCCTACTGGTGATACGATCATGGAGGGACCGATCAAATTTTGATGATCACTGTGAGTGGAAGAGATGTTACAGGAGTTTTTGACATTGAGGGAAGAGTTTGATAATTTAAATTTTGAGTACATAAAGTAGCTGCATGAAGCACGTGATAATCTACATAAGTTTATGAACGTGCTTTAGAGCTTGAGACGCAACAATGATTTAACAGTGTTTCCAAGAAAAAATAAGGCAAAGAATAAAATGATTCTAGTGTTGCACGATCTGAAAAAGAAATTCCATGATTTGTTTCTAGAATTAAAGGTGTTGTGGAAACAGGTTTCTATTAACAGGTTTTCGAACGAACAAAACAGAACAGAAATAAGACGTTTCGGTTTACAAATCCAGAAGAACAGAAAATGTCTTATAGGAATGTAAAATGAACAACAGGAACCATATGGTCCTACTCCACGGCAAGAAGACCACCACTGTTTATTTATTATTATGAAAAACGAAAACAGAGCAAATACAAACAGGGAAGAAGCAAAGACAGACCACGCACGAGGACCACAGAAGCTATCTGAGAACGAAGACCTCCGCACCCCAAGAGCCAGTGGTGAATTCTGGCTCGGAGTTAGTGCAGTACTCTTCGGAACTGGACGAACTCACGAACGCAACCCCGACTCAAAAACAAGATCAACAAAGGAAAACAGAACATAAAACACAAAGATTGCAAGAAAAAGAAACGGGCTCACAACAAAGAAGCACCGATATCTATGAATCTCCGTCAGGGTTGAGGTTCTAATCTCCAGGATCGTCTCCACAGAACTCACAAAAGAGTTCTCCGTTGGGGATCACAGGAACGACGTCGAGATGGTGGCGTACAGGTGACGGTTCACAGAACCAGTAGAGGTTCACCTCCTCTAGAGCTCTTGCAGGGACGAAGAACCAAGCATTCACCTGGTAACCAGACGGCCGGAAGAATTAAAGGCGAACAGAACTGAGGGGATGACCCGACAGGCGCAACAGACGAGGGCCACGCGGCGCACAACAGATGGGCGGAAGAATCTCGAAGCAGGTTGCGGCTCAACATATCCCGAACTACCAACACACGTGGACGGCAACGATCAAGCGGCCGGCGCAGATAGGATCACCGAAGAAGCACAAACGGCAGAACCAGAGCCGTTGGATCGGCAAGCATCGACGATCAGAAAAAAAAAGAGACGAATAATCAGGATCGCCACGGTGGAAGGCCGAACATCAAGCGGGCCTCGTACAGGATCAGCCCAGCAAACAGGCCCAACAAACAAGAAAAGGCCACAGACGAGAAACCCAAGAAGAATAATAATAATAAAGGAAAACTAAAACCAATTTTTCATGGAAAAACCGAAAAGAACATTTTTTAATATTTGAAAACAAATTTTCACAAATCTCCACCTTTTCAAATATAAAAAGAAAACCAAAAAACAGATAGTGTTCTTGCAAACCATCTAACTACCGATGCAGGCTATCACTAGTGTGGGTAGACTTTGTATAATCAGAATAACCTAAGTCTACAAATGTTCTCCCAGTAGAACATCACCTAGAATATGTCGGTAGTGACACATGTTCTGCCCACACAACTTTTCTACTATTAAACAGATTTAACATGCTCAGAATTTTAAACTAAGCAACCAAAATTCATCACGCTTACCCAGCACTTACAATTGGTTCAACCCGAAACAGTTGGTCTGATTTGCACCAACAACATGAAATTCAAACAGCCTTTCCCGGGGGTAAAATTACAATGGAAGAAAAAAATACAATGAATAATTAATCAAAATAGTAGAAAACTAAACACAGTAATCATAGAGCAGAAAACTGACAGGGGAACATCCTCTCCACCTAAGCCCGAACAGCTTAGACCAGCCCACACAGACCTTTTTTCTTAACCGCGATTCCTCCACAAAAACAAGTGAAGCCAGTCCTAGGAATGCACGAAAAAAACTACAAAGAACCTATGTCTAGTTCTAACGAAGGGACTGCGAGAAAACTAAAGGAATTCTGCAGACTCATAATCGGGACATACCACATTTGTCTGGGCCATACTATCCTTATTCTGTAAATTAGGACAGTAACATTTAATGTGGCTGATATTACCACACTCAAAACACTGAAACCCTTTAAACCAGTTCTTATCTTTCTTACCCTTGTTTTGCATAGGACCCTTAGTATATAACAGTTGGGGTTCACTTTTAACAGAACTAGACTCTTCTTTCAAACCATGCGTCTGAAGGTCACGGGATAAGACAGTTGACTTAACCTCCTCTAAGGTAATGGAATCTCCACCATACATCATTGAATCTCTTAATGAATTAAAAGAATCATTAAGAGAGGTTAACAAAATCAAAGCTTGATCCTCGTCTTTAACTTCAATATCAATATTTGCTAAGTCTAACAAAATTTTATTAAACTCATCTATGTGAACATGCACAGAAGTACTAGGCGACATTTTAAAATTATACAAATGCATTTTTATATACAGACGCCCCAACAAAGACTTCGCCATGTATATGTGTTCAAGTTTAACCCATATCGACTTAGCAGTGGTTTCATGTGTAACTTCACGCAAAACCTTATCACCTAGGGTTAACAAGAGCGTGCAGTGAGCCTTTTCCAACACAGTAGGGTCAACATCTACATAGGCAGTGGTGGACTGACCGTCAGCAGCAACAGTCACAATAGGTTTTTTATTACCGTATAAAGCATCAGCCAAACCATTATGAACAAGTAAAGCACACATTTTAACTCTCCACAAACTAAAGTCATTTTCACCGTTAAACTTATCAACTTCAAATTTAACAGACATTGTAAACAAAGACGACTAACACCCTCTGATACCACTTGTTGTGGAAATAGGTTTCTATTAACAGGTTTTCAAACGATCAAAACAGAACAGAAATAAGACGTTTTGGTTTACAAAGCCGGAAGAACAGAAAATGACTTGCAGGAAAGTAAAACGAACAACAGGATTTACGTGGTTTGGACCTTATGGTCCTACTCCACGGCAAGAACACCACCACTGTTTCTTTATTATTATGCAAAACGAAAACAGAGCAAATACAAACAGAGAAGCAGCAAAGACAGACCACGCAGGCGGACCATAGAAGCTATCCGAGAACGAAGACCTCTGCACCCCAAGAGCCAGTGTTGAATTCTGGCTCAGAGTTAGTGCAGTACTCTTCAAAACTGGATGGACTCACGCTCGCAATCCCAAATCAAGAACACGATCAACAAAGGAAAACAGAACATACAACGCAAAGATTGCAAGAAAAAGAAACGGGCTCACAACAAAGAAGCACCGAAAGCTATGAATCACTGCTAGGGTTGAGGTTCTAATCTCCATGATCATCTCCACAAAACTCGCAAAAGATTTCACCGCCGGGGATCACCGGAACGACGTCGAGATGGCGGCGTACAAGCAGCGGGTCACAGAACCAGCAGAGGTTCACCTCCTCTGGAGCTCTCGCAGGGACGAAGAACCAAACATTCACCTGGTAACCAGACGGCCGAAAGAATTAAAGGCGAACAGAACTGAGGCGACGCCCTGACAGGCGCAACAGACGAGGGCCACACGGCGCACAACGGACGGGCGGAAGAATCTCGAAGCAGGCAGCGGCTCAACAAATCCCGAACTACCAACACACGTGGACGACAACGATCAAGCGGCTGACGCGGATAGGACCACCGAAGAAGCACAAACGGCAGAACCAGAGCCGTTGGATCGTCAAGCATCGACGGTCAGCAAAAAAAGAGACGAATAATTAGGATCGCCACGGTGGAAGGCCGAACATCAAGCGGGCCACGTAAAGGATCAGCCCAGCAAACAGGCCCAACAAACCAGAAAACCCCACGGAACAGAAACCCAACAAGCGTAATAATAATAAAGGAAAACTAAAACCAATTTTGCATCGCAAAACGGAACAGCATTTTTTAATATTGGAAAACCCATTTTCACAAAAGGGAAGGGAAGGGTTGTTGTGGAGGATCAATATGTCCCTAGACTGCAATCGATTCCACTTTACAGAGAAGTGTCAATTCATAACGTGTCACCAAAAACACGTGAATGTCGTGGGTTGGAGAAGTTGGTCATGCCTTATTCTTTCAATGGACATGCATACAAACACTTTGGATGGAGTTTGAGCATGAGAATAAGTCATCACTTGAGTTCAAACCATGTGTTGAAGATTCAAAATCCGAGGTTCTAGAGTTTAGGGGAGGGGAGATGATTCGGAGGTTGAGTATGGAGTTGCCCGAGGGAAAAATTTCCTATCAGCGGTGAATAGTGTTGTGGTGGGCCTAAGGAGTTTTTAGACTGGTTCTATTCCTTGGCCTGTAGTTGCTTGGAAATTTTGCAGTGCTGCTATCCACCACTTGGAGCAAGGCGGGAAGACATTGCTACAACATCCTGCTCACAGCTTGTGCAGACCATGCCCAATTTTTTTGAGTAGCCATCGGATGCAAAAATGCAGGTGATAGACTTTAGCGTAGACATTGTAGCAACCAGATTATTAATGAATAGTAGATTTCCAACAGGTTCGGTGTGTAACTCATGGAAACGATGTTTTGTGAGTTTGGTTTTTAAGCAATTATCGAGTTAGATTACAACAACTCTTACATATTATCACTGGGGAGCAATAATACGTTAATGGGGAAACCAGTTCGGTGCAGATAAGTTGATAAGTATTGAGTTTTTGGAGCAGGCTGGCTGTAGTTTTTTTTTTTTTCAGGAAGAGATAATGTTAGAAGAAGATCCACGTAATATCAAAGATGTATCGATTACTCACAAACAGCCCAGCGGTATGAAACCTTCAGAAGGACAAATGTTGTGGCCAGAACCTCTATCTTGGGATCATCATTTTCAGGGTCCTCTGAGTGCACTGCTTTCTAGTGGGGATAGTGTTACTTGGTCTGTGTTTCAGACAAATGTCCTTGTGGCGGTTAATTTGTGGAATACAGAAGCGAAGGCTGCTGCCGTTAATGTTTTTCTGTGGATGAAACTACAGCTGTTTCTATTGGATCCAGAAAACAATATGTTTTTCATGTGGTTAGGGCGATGTTTTCTAACATCATCACTCTTGTTGTGCTCAGACGTGTTTCTGGTTTGAATCCCCAAATAGCTGAAGCTGTCATTGTTTCAATGTACTTTCCTGGCAGATCAAGTATGAAGACGTTGAGGAAAATCACTCAATGTTGGGATTTACCACCAAGTAAATAGGTCAAAGTACCACTATTAACTCTAAATACAAGTGTGTTGGTGGTAATTGGCTCTTTAGAACTAGTTCCATCAGCACAAAACCCTATTGTGGAGCAGGAACATCTTCATCCTGAACTCCAAATTCTGAATGCAGGCAGTTCAGCACTGCAAACTGAAATCATTACAGGCTTGGGTGAACAACTTTTTCCAAATACTGCAGAACTACACAGGTTCCTCAAATCGTGTCCCAAGAGGTGTGCTTTAACAATTTTATGGATTCTGATGAGTTCTGTCAAGAGGACAATGTGTATGTTCCTGGGTATTGTAAAAGAAAAAAACGTTGTTGGCAGTGTCATAAATAATGCATGCTCTATCCTGAAAGCAGCAACGTATGAATTTGTTATGTATCTTCTTATTTTATTTGTTCCAAATGGTGGGTTTTCAAGAAGAGAAGGAGCTAGTGGAGAATGCATTTATAGAGGGCGGTTTTTACATGAGAACTTTGATCCTGAACTTGATGAGCCTGGTTTCCTCTCTATGGTAGTTTGGGGCCTAGTTACAAACAGGAATCAGTTTTATAACACCTATAAGCATCAATCTCACTACACTGGGAGTCTGGGTTTTGGTGCAATGTTTGAAGCTAAAAAAGGTAGATTTTAGTGGCCAATAGCTTATATTGATGATGGTTTTTGTGTTTGGATAGATTCTAGTGTTGTTGAGCATCTAGAGGAGGAGGAGCCAGAATCTAAGGAATTAGAATGTAAGACTAGGTAGTGTTTTCCGGAAATGGTTTGGTGCTGAAATAAAATTAGGTCAGGCTTTGATGACTAGTGGCGACTACTATGAGGTTTAGAGTACTCCTGGAAGATGGTCCAGAATTAGTTATATTGCCTCAAAAGTGCTTTACGTGATGGTGATGATATTGGGATGTTGTAAATACACCTTTAATATTTGGACTATGTATCCTGTTTGATCACGAAACAAAACCCTCAGAGTCTAAATTACATAATTTATGCTCATATGATAGAATCATCGATATTGTTTAATATCATGTGGTAATGATGTTTCTTCTATGAAATAAGTGAAAATATGTGACGTATTAGGGCTACACATTACTGTTTCCAAGTCAGGTTCAACGTGGTATTTGGCTCAGGTGTAGGAAGGTTGTGGGGTGTACACCTAGTATGACACCCACTTGGAGGTATGGATCATCCATTGTATAAGGTATATAACACTCAATGAGTACCTAGTTTATTATTACACCCAAAACGATGCGAAGAACATTCATGTAAACAGCAAGGTTACCTATGGGGTGTGTACGTTGAGTTGTCTTTCCCTTATTTAATACAATGGAATCAAATGTGGGATACAATAACTATGGTCAAGCATATAGAGTTTGCATGAATAGTCTAAAATTAGGAAGATATGGGCCCATGGTCCACAAATCCTCATGAAAATTGGTCTCGGTCCACAAATCCTCATGAAAATTGGTCTCGTAGAGGATTCAATCGCCTAAATCAATATTATATGAAATAACCTTGTAATCTATAGTGTATTCAACGATATTCATTCTGTTTAGGACCTCTTCGTATGGGAAAAAAATAAACTATGAATATATCCCTATAGCCTTGATCGTTTGTACTTATTTCTTTGGATGATGTTGGATCCTAGAAAAAGAAATTAAATACACAATATAATCCTACATTGAGGAATCATGAAATAATTTTTCTAATTTTAATGTATTAAAATGCATGGATACCCATCCCTACAACACCTTGAATAGCTTGAAGATATGGAAGTGGAATTTTTCTTTTATATGTGCTTTAGACACCAATATATCATGGTGCCCACTTATGGTAGGCTGATCTCACTAGTTTTTGTGAAGATGGATGTTGATTTGAACGAGGGAGAGGCAGTGAGATTTCATAAGAGTAATACCCTATCTGCAATTCTGTTGAAGAAAATTGGGTACTTTCTAGGATACCACCTCAAATTCCTTGAAGCTAGTTAGTTGGGAAGGAGTGGTTTAGAAATGAGTTCTGTATCCTTACAACAAATCTATAGTGTCATATGTTCACACCATTCCTTATGCGAGATTTAAAGTGGAATATTATGGTTAAGATCCATGATACCAGTGAAGAGGCAAAGAAGCTTGGAATTGGATCTAATAGATCCTTAAATTATGTAGTGGTCTTTTATGATGAATTTAGTGGGAAGTTGAATGGGATCATGAATGTCTCTAACTAAGGATGATCAATGTATGGGTTTTAGATCTCTTGTTCTTCTATATAGAAACTACTATAATTTTTTCAATGGCTATATTCATATTATTTCTTAAAAAAGATAGTTTTTATTAGAATTTTTTTAAAACAATATTGCAATTATTCAAACAAGTTTTTAAGCAAACCTGAAATTCTAAAATTCAAATTAATGGTTTTGGCAGAGGGAACATACCTCAACCTCAAGACACGATGCTTTTTATGAAGACAACTACAATTTTTCTTTTTTCTGCTTCCATGAATATGGAAGCATCATTAGAAAATGGAAGAATCCTTAACGGAATCTGATGTAAAACTCACTACCTTCGATGGTGGTGGATAGAACCAACATCATCATAAGAAAACAACATGTAAGTAAATATTGTGAAAAGAAGTGAGATATAACCACTTATTGAATATATGTGATCAGTGTGAAAATTGTACATGATAAGTGATACATGACTCAATAACCAACAATGAACAATGATTATTCATATTGATATGTAAGTATTATAGAATATTTTTATTAACAACAATTTTTGTGAGAAGTTAATCATGCATTCATTATTCTATATCTTAAATTACAAATGTTGTTACAGTAATATAAAATATTTATATTAGTAACAGAAAGTTGATCCAATTACAAAGATAACATAATAGTGAAATAATAATCTTTTATTTAAAAAGAAAAATCATTATTTATTTGTCATATTAGGAATACGGATGTTTTGTTTACATTCTTCATGTCGTCCTCATAAGTTAATGTATTTAATATCATCACACATAAATCATCAAGTTGCACTTTATTCGTGATGGATTAAGCAAATAATGTTGAAGAAAAGAATGTAAGAAAATAAACTGTGTAAATCATATCAATTACCCCTTAATTTTTTTTAATAGATTCAATAAATTCATTATCAACCTAATGAAAACACAAGGAGTAATGTGTCAGTCTGAAAGTGGTGTATTGATTGATTATTAGTCAAAATATATTAATAAGATGATGGGAATTTGACCTCAGTAAGATGAATTCTCAAAAGGATATTATGAATGGTATTGAAATTCATCAAACCTGATAGGACACAGTATTGGTTTATGGTGTCTCAATATGAAATAAGGCTTTCAAGATAAGAAAGCTGGAAAACTACTAAGGATGTGATCAGTTGTGTGTGTTTATGTATTGTTTTTTAGTACATGCATAAATTTCTGTGTAAATGTATCAAATGGATCAAATATCTAAATATATAAACTATAATACACCAAAGAGGTGCCTATAAAAAAGTTAAATATCAATACATTTACATCCCCTCACTATGAAGTATAAGAAGAAATAGAGAATGAAATTTTAATTGAAATCTATGTTTATCATTCCAACTACATGGAAAAATCTAGAACACGGTGGAATGACATCGATGTGCTTCCCATGATATAATGATATTTGGGACCATAGGCACTGATGCAAGCTTCATAGTTCAAAGGGCCATCCAAAGGCTCACCCATAGAATAATTTCCTTGAAGGAGATCAATGTCTTTGAGAAAGAAAGAAGAAAAAAACTTCTTACTAAGATATTTATGCTTTGTGTGGCACCATACTATAAAGAACATGTAGAATTCTGTGGGGAATTTTATAGTCCTGATTCTGGACACATAAGCATAGCTTTGGAGCACATGGATGGTGGGTCATTGGCAGACATAATTAAAATAAGGATGTGTATAACAAAACCAATCCTTTCATCAATGGATCAAAAGCATCCACATGGATTAATCTACGTGCATGATGTTATACATCTTATTTCTTTTAAAACAATAATTTCATTAGGTAATTGCAAAACACTTTCACCCAATTCTTAAAACAACCAATTCTATTGTAAAATAAGAGTACAACCTGATCATCTAAAAGATCATTCATTTTGTCCCACATTGATTCATCCCTCTTAATTAAGGATCTATCATGATACATATAAACAAAGACTCAAATAAGAATACTAACCATTACTAACATGATCACATGGTTTGAGAGACCATAGGCTACTCACACAATAATTTCTATGAATTTTTGGTATTGAGAATTTGTTCATAGATGGGTTTATCAATTCATATATACCGACATAAAAAAACTGACACAATCTCCTTTTTCATCTAAAAACCCATCTGGTCCCCAATAATACTAAATATATGAAAATGTGGATCAATACCTAATCAACCTAAAATCCAAAAAAATACAGATTCAAAATTCAAAAACCACATCCCATGGTAACATAAGCGTAATCATAGAGGGTGGTGATAAAAAACCCACTCACGAACACCCTTCATAATCCCAATGAAATTCTAAATAAATATTACTAAGAAAACAAAAATATTAGAGGAAAATAAAAAAAAATGGGTCTATGTTCATAGAGATAAAGGAAACATTCTACCTTTAATATCATTTTTAATGAACTAGACTTGGATTCCATTTGAAACAACACTTTTCATGGCATTCGACTATCCCGCATGCCATTAATGATCCCCATGAGATGGACACTTGTTTTTGGACATCATAGGAACACTGTTGGTAGTCCTTTATCCGTAAAAATAGATACAAACAGTAGCATAAAACTAATAAAAAATTGACATGAAAATTCCATATATTGGGCGTCCATACCAAATCAAATATGTTGAAATATAATATAGAGAGCTATATTAAAGTAAAAAACAATCCTTCTAATCCCCCTTGTCTACCACCACTGTATATGCAATGAAACAAATCCATATTCAAATGATTTTTTTTATTCCAGCAGTAGATAACACTACCCTTTATCTATATTATATATTTAAAGGCCAATTGTCCAAATTAAATAATGTAATTGGAAACATGTTTTGAATTATATGAAAATAAAAGAAGGAACTACCAAAATAAATAACATGCACCACTATGAAAATGTGATAAAATAACTAGTCACCTAAAACCCCAGATAAACCAATGCTCAATGAGTGGTCTGAGTCGTAACTAAGAACCTTAAATTTAGATAATATAGGAGTATGCATAAAGAATCAAAATCTGTCACAACCAAATAAGGCTATGCAAATCCTTATGTAATGTATTTTATAAAATTTTAGGTTGAACATCAGGTATAAAATATGATTTAAATACTTTAAAAATATAAAAATGCCAAACAAAAATCCATAAGAACTTTTAAAATGACCACCCTTATTATAAAATAAATACAATAATGGCATGGGTTTTTTATGGAACATTTTCATCCATGTATTTTAACGTAATATTTTTAAACCAAAAAAATTGAATTTGAAATGATGAGAAACAAACAAAAACACATTTTTCCTCCTTCCAATCATCTCATGAAAATTACATTTTCATAAAAAATATCAAGAAAAAAATTTCAGTAAGACATCAAAAAATATCAAAACCTTCTTCCATTCCAAATCTTACTTTCAAACCATTATAAATTAACCCATTTGAATGTGAACTATCACACACAACATGATGAAATAAACACACAATGATCCTAATGTTTCAATGGATTTCTAACCAATGTAATATACCAATAATTCAAATGAAAAAAAACCAAGGTAATACAAAAGAGTATAAAATTAAATTCCCTAAGTCATTATATGTAGACACTACATGTCATGTGAAATATCCCTCAAAAATAATAATAACAGAAATGAACTGATGATAAGGAACTCATGTTGATACTATTAAACCTGTCCTAGACCTAGTAATCGATTCAAAATAATTGAAATTAAACTACCCATGAAATCCTTAATCAATGGGATTAAATAATATTTCTTGCATATATACCTATTATCCCTTCTAATCTAACCATGTTGGTGTAACAATGAAACACTCCCAAGTCGAGTCACAATCACTACTAGGGTTTTTCCTCAAACGAGTCATATTCCATGTCTGGTGTACTCCCATTGACTAAAAAATGGATATGAGAACAATCAATTAAAAATACCAAGAATCAAATTTATATCATTCAAAAAAAACATGCCTCAACTCCGACACCCTCACTATAAAAATATACAAACACATATCCATGAATAATAATCACAATTTGTATAAGAATACAAGAATAACCCATGAGGTAATAAGAAACAATGTCCACATAAATAAATGGATATGGAAATGAGGGTTCCAATAATATATAATTTCATTTCAAATAACATTCTAACTAGAATTTCAAAAATGTTCTCAGTAGACCGATCAATTTTCAAAACAATTTGAAAAACCTTTCCAAAACACACATGAAAACTAGTTTCAAAATCCCACATGAAATTATTTTCCTAAATGACAATTCTAAATCATAATTTTACATAATCCCCCTTCTAAAATAAAGAATCATATTTTATAATGACACAAATCAGTTGTAAGAATGAATTTCACAAAATCTTAAATTAAGTTTTAAGTCCATTTTAAAATTACCATTAAACCCACTATCCCAAAATTCTTTCAAAAGAGGGAAACTCCACTTTTTTTTATAAAAATACTTTAAAAACTATACAATAATTTCAAAAAAAGGATCAGGTAGAAAATAAATGTTTATAACTTTTCAATCCCTTTATAAAAGTCAAATGATCACTTAAACAAACACATAGATTGAAACTTTAGTCCATGAAAAGTCTTTAAAACATTAAATCTAATTAAAAAAAAATAAAGAATTCTTTTTACATTTAAAAATCGAAGATAAATTTTTTAACCACTAAATATTTCATATAGTGCTACATGGGATATGTACAAGCACTTGTTATGTGGCCTAAGCCCATCCCATGTGTGATATACATTTAAATACTGAATGAATACTACTAATGGCATACAACATAATTTAAAACTCCTAAACCAGGAATTGAAAATACAAAATTTATTTATAACATGAAGTGTATGGGGATTATGAAGAATAACTACCACAAATGAATAGGGGGATCTATGGTGGTATAAAAAGAATCACCCACCATAGAGGATTCCCGAATCGACCACTAATTTCACCCAAAATTTCTAGAAATTCTAAAAAAAATCCACAATGAAACATACCTCAAGTGAGATGATGAACTGCGGCATGAAGAGGGGAGCTCGATTACGATGAGGGGAAGCCCTAGACGATGCACCGAATAGAGGAGGAATGAATGAAGAAGGGTATGGAGGAGGGATGGAATGTGCGAGGGATGGAGGAACTGTGAATGAAGAAGCCGATGAGGGAATGAAGAACCACGAAGGAGAAGCCGATGAGGATCGGACGAGGGAGAATATTGTGAGTGACGATAGGGTGATGATAAGGGTTTTGGGAGAGGAAACACCAAGAAAATGTGTGGGAGACGAAGTCCCGAGTGGGAGGGTGGGAGAGGAAAGACCGAGCGCGAGTGTGGGAGAAAAAATACTGAGCGGGATGGTGGGAAAGACCGAGCATGAGCATGGGAGAGGAAATCCTGAGCGGGAGGGTGGGTGAGGAAAGATCGAGTGTGGGCATGGGAGAGGAAAGACCAAGTGGGAATAAAATTTGAGATAGATGAAGGTATGGGGGGAAATTAAACTGTGGCTTTATCATACCAATACCCACGAACCAATTAAACCATGGCTATAGGTTGTATTTCTAGTAGTGAAAGAATTATGTACTTCTAGACTCTCATATATTTTGAGATACATATAGATGCCTAGATTTTCATTCTTCGGCCCATCCGTGATACAAAAAGACTTTATTTATTGTATAAGAATCAAATCTGCATAGGAAATGTTTTAATAATTATGTATGAGTTGATCCTTTCCCCAAAAAGACATATAGTGACACTTGGGTGTTATCCTTTAACAACGTTAAAATATTTCTTTTCCTTTCACATCAGTTCAATTTCATCCTTAACACATGGCATTAAACTGAATGGAAATATAGCATCCCAATTCTTCAATTGCGTCACCATTGTGCTGTAAAAGAAACCATTACTGCTCCTTGTTTCTCACACTGACCATGGCTCGTGTGGGATTAAGAATTTGTTAAATGGATTATTTATCAAAATAAAGTGTATTAATTTATCATGGGATTAATAATGAATTCATTGCATGACATTAATGTGCACAATATAATCTCCTCATTGAAAGGCATTAAAATGAATATCATAATATTCATTCAGAGGAAACAAAGAATGTATCCATTTTATATATGAGTCAAATCTATATAAAGGACATTAAACTCATGTCCAATATTGGTTCAAATATTTCTCATATGCATTGGGAATAATCCCCTTCCTTATTTCACACTCCTAATCTTGAATATTACCAGATACTCATAATCTATCATATGGTTTCTGGTGATAGAGATTTTAATACCTGAGAGCTCTTTTTCCTAACTATGCAACAAGTTCCCTTAGAAGGCCTTGCATAAGTTTCCCACATAACTGGATTGTCATTCAAAAGATGACATTATTTGGAAATGAATCATATCACATAGTTGGCTCTTCATAATACAACCCCCATAATGAGTTTGTCAAATAATGGTATCTTTGTTCTTGGTTATTTTATATTTGTCCCCTTTAATCATTGATTACAATATTTGAGATGTTTTATTTTAAAATAGCCATTCAAGTATACTTGTCACATTATCTTTCTCACAATCTAACAATATTCCAGACCATGGTTTACACATTTCCCTCCCAATGTGTTTGATGCACTATGAAATAACCTTGAAATCACTTAGCCGCATATTATATATTGTTTCCATTTCTCATCCTAGTTGTATGACCTAAATCTAAAGACACCATATCTCTTACGTTTGGGTCATAACTTCATAAAAGTCATATTACTCCGATTCATTGGACATCTTGGTTAGAAGTACCCCTTTGATATTCATGTACCATTATCTATAAATCAATCTCTATGCTTTGGAAAATCTGAATCTCTATGAACTTTCAGTGATTTTTTCAATAGGACGTTAAACTTATAAGAGAACTTTTTTTTGACTATGCAGCACATGCCCTTAGAAGGCCTTTCATATGTTTCCCATGTAATAGGCATGTCAGTCAAAATATGCCACTGTTTGGCTATGCTGTATATTCCCTAGTTGGATCTACATAATATAGCCCCTATAACGAGTTTTTCAAGCAATTGTAACATTGTTCTTTGAAAATAATTCCTCTAATGGTTTTATCCCTCTTTCCCATTTCATTCCTCGGTTCCAGAAAATCTAAAATCACAGTTTTCAACTTTCGCTTCCATTCCAAAATATTATAGTTTGTTTCCAAAAAAATAATCATGAAATTGGGAGAGTTTTATCATACCTTTGGTCAAAGATAAAGACCATAAATTAAATCCACACAAGGTCCTCACTACAAGACATTAAACTATACAGTATAACATTAACACTAAAAGACTATAAACTATATAGTACAAAGTCTTCACATCAAGACATTAAACTGCACAATACAACGTCCTCACTGAAAGACATTAAAATTTATAGTACAATATCCTTACTGCATGACTTAAAGCTACACAGTGGGATGTTAGAAATTCCCATTTCTAATAAATTTTAACCATTACTCATACACAAAATTTATATACAAATAGTTTTCCTATTCAAAACTTATGATGATCTAAAATATCCCTTTTCATTCTTAAAATTTGTTTCATGTAAAAACCATCCACTATGGTCTAGAGTAATCCAAATCTTATTTTTCCATTATATATCAACAAAAAAATTTTAAACATCAAATAATTATTTTTTCCTAACAATGAATCATGTTCCCTTAGGAGGACTTTCATATGTTTCCCACATAATAGGTCTATTATTCAAAAGATTCCACTATTTGGATATGTTGTATATGCCCTATTTGGAACTGCATAATACATCCCCCATAATGAGTTTTTCAAGTAATTGTAACTTTGTTCTTGGAAGAGAATCCCCTTATGTTGATACATGTTTTATATTTGGTGACCATAAATATCATGACTCAAGATTCTCCTTTGAAATATTTAAAGAATATTAAATCAATTCTCAGCCAAAATGTTTTTTGGGATCTAATTCAAAGTTTATGGTCAAAGCTATTTCGACCCTAAATATGAGCCCATTATGCATACTGGGCCAAATTGCCTATGCAAAACAAAATCAATAAACGAAAATGAAAACAAAAATGATAAAATAAAAAATACTTTTAATTTATGAAAATGTTTATAGAGAATCATCCAAAAATTAGTATCTCTCTCTTTATAAAATTACAAAAGGATTTAACATAATTCGTCATTTGTTTATCAGCTTCCTGGGCCCCATCAACAGCTTTTTGGAGTTTGTTTATCTGACCAACATCGATATCATCAACATGATGAAGTACTTATTTAGCATGTGTTATGGATTTAGCACCTTCCTTATGGACTTCTCCTAATTAGCTATGAAACCGTTTAAGATCCCCTGTAATGATATCTTACTCTTGTTGAAGGCAAAGAGGTTAAATAGTCTTTTCATTAATATTTTGCATTAGTCCCTTCAACATTGCATTATGATTAGCCTCATCTTGGGACAATGATTCTTGAAACTCTTCAATTTTTATAGAGAGTTTGGCTTCAATAAAGTCTTGTTGAAGCTTTTTCTCTTAGTCCCTCCACCTGATAATATATTTCATCACAGTATGTATTTCACTGTATTCAAAACCTCCAAATCCTAGCGTGATAAACAAAGATGAAAGTCGTGGAATTCTTGAAGGTAGTTCCTTAAGGGGTTTAACAGATATTACCTTCCAGATATTTTTCTATGCTTTTCAAGGAGAAAGACCAATAGCCTTCTGCAGTTATGGGTCTGATTCAGAATCATTGTCATTAGGTGGGGTATATTCCCGGAATAATTCACTAATAAAAGTTCCCTTCTCTATTACTTCATGGAAAATGGTTTCTCCACCTTGAAATGTTGTATGGGCAGATGCCAAGGCATCACCTCCCGACCTAGCCATTAAAGTTTATGGCCCTGTATGGTAAATCCAGAATCATGATTATATTTAAGAGATAATAATAGTTAATGTATTCACAATAACAGTATCTCTTACCTAGCAGTAGGTCAGAAGCCTATGATCAATCCTCCCCAAAGTTCTCAGTTTCAGCAGTTTTATTTGATGCCTATGGTTGAGAAGTTATATCTTTAATCTGCTCTGGATTTTTAGAGTGAATCTCATGAAGAACTACTACCTCAAGATTCATTTGAGCCAATGCCTCTAAAATGTTATGGTTTATGTTAATGTAAAAACTTTATTTAGGTACCGTTGTGACAATTGTTTCCATTGTTGGAACTGCATATTTCAATAAACCATGGTTATCAGGTTAATCATAAGAAGATTGATTGGATGAATAATGAGAGCATACGTACAGTTGATTCTATATAAGGAACACCAAAATATTCTAAAGCATTTGATATTTTAAAATGTTCTAATAGTTCGTCAAAATACATGCAATGTTTCATCATTTCATCAAATGATATCTCAGATCCCAGGTAAGTCTCACTCGTGGGAACACGTGGTGTGTTTACATCACAACCTTTATCTGGCAACCTGTGACCTCATATTTCTTATTCAGAAACAATTGTGGGGTCAACGTCACTTATTTACATATTTTATGGTGCATGTGATGAACCTAAAAGTGTCACAGAATGGAAGTCATATATTGTTTCATTAGATGATTTATGAAATATTGTTGATTTAATAGAAGCTTCCTCTCTTCTGATATCTGGAATAGAAGCAGTGTTGGAGACATATGTTGTTTCCTTTGGATTCAATTTCTCTTCAAGAACCACCGGATTTACAAAAATTTGAGTTTTCTCAATAGAACCTTCTACGGCTCCTTGAATCTTATTAGTGGTTTCTTTCAAAGAAGAAAAAGAATAATCCCATGTAATCTTAAAAAGTGTAAACACATTTTCATGAATAAAACTAAAATTCTTGACTATCAGGGAGACTTACCAATTCTGGGAAAGTGCTTAACCATGGAATTCTTTATTTGATGCTCTTGATTATTCATCTTTTTAGGAGGGATTTCAGTATCATCTATAAAGACAGGTATTAGAGATCATAGTACCCTCCTAATTTCCTCCTCCAAGGCCTATCGGCCCAGAGATACTTCTCCGGATTCAGAAGGTGATCTGGTATCTCCAAGAATAGTGCCTCCAGTACTATGTTGTGGTGAATGAATTTCAAGTGCCTTTCCTCTATCCAACTGTATATTAAGAAAAAATTTCTCCGAAGTAAATTTTTTTTTATTACAATTTTAGTTGCAAAATGGAGGAAGATTCAAAAGAAAGGGGATCTTACATCTTTAGGTTCTAAAAAGTCACACCACTATACGTCTAATGAAGAATTAATCCCTTCATTGGTAACACGATATATCATTTCCTTAACCTGATTTGTGGTAGGAATCGAGTCATCATTGGCCTGTATGATCATTTCCAGCTCTCGAATAATGGTTTCTACCTAATTATAATTATCCTTAAAATAATGTTAGTAGAATCTTGCAAATCCCATACTCTAGGAATATGCAGTACTTTTCACAGATCCATCCACATGGTCTCAGCATCACTGTATATACTCTACCATTTTCGAACAACCACATGTGTTATATATTCTAAATGTATGTTCGAGGGTTGTGATGATGATCTTTCAACCATGGACTTGAGTTTCATCCCAGCACCTGCAGTCATAGATGAAGGATTGGAAAATAGAACTCAATACTCTTCAGAATGATGCAGATTAGATGGCCTTGATATGACTCTAGTAGGTGTTAATGGAGTGTCTTTTTTTATTCTTATAAGAGGATTATATCTTTCTCAATTTATCTTTGGTGAATTTGAAGCATCATCACCTCCACTGTCTTGCAAGCCCGCCCTTGATGATGAGTAATTATCTTCCAAGTGATCAAGTTCCTTCCTACTACTTATCTTTATCCCCACTAGGGGAAGACATGATTTAGTACCCCTTCAGGGTATGATGAATACCAGTTTTTAGAATACCAGATGGTTAATCTGCTTACTGCATCTGCAACGGGTAAATTAAAAATTGCACAAGTCTTCTCTACTAGTGTCAAAAACCATAGTTTTCATGAAACCATTGGGTGTTGCTATAATATGACCTGGAAATTGTGGGATACAATATTATACTGTAGAAATTTTAATTGATGTGCAAATATATAAGGAGCATAGGCCTCACATATGATTTCTCCGTCGATTCGGGTTGCCAAAACGCCATCTCTACAAGCCAACAAAATATACCCCCAGTTCCAAACTGACAGTACTATCATTAAAAAATCAACCTATAGAAAGATTCCCATAAGGAATAATATGAAATTACTTAATCATTCTCAATCTAAAACTTTTTTCATATGCATTCAAATACATGGGTGAAATATCATAAAAGGAATGAACAGACGATCAGAAAGAACTAAAAAACCTTGTACACCACATTGTACAACATAAGTTCTAAAGTGAGTAGAAATCCATCATCGCAACACATGAATGGAACAACTATTCTAACGGAATATTTTCATAATTAAATATGATGAAATATCTTATGAATCCTGGCCAATCCAGGTGTATCCATCCCTACCATCCTTTTCCCTGCCAGCTTAGCTACAATAACAAAGGTTCTCAGCCTCACACTTACTTTGGAGTCACGAACTAGTAATAAATATACACTGATCCACATTGCTAAGAAACCTATTAGATGTGTCTTTGTAGGATTTTTTGGGTTGATATCATATCCCCTTTTCAAATTCTCCCTTCTCCAATATTGGAAAAAATGTGTCAGGAGTTTTTCTCTTCTCTTCCCTTGGGAAGCTAGTTGGACGGCTATAAGTGGGACCCTATTTCTTCTTCTTTATCAAAAATATATCCATTCATTCTTCTGGATGAATGTCCATCCTGTTGTTAGATTTTGCGGTGATTAAATTATTGAGTTTGTTAAATATTTTAAACAACGCATGAGCCAAATATAGTGTCTTCTCCGAGTCATTCCATGTCACCTTGGGAAGAATAAACTTGTTGAACATGTATCCAATGATTGTAGCTCCATAAATTTTTAAAACATACCACGAGCTGATACCTACCTCTATATGTGTTAAATGGGATGAATTTGTCTCTGGGATCCACTGACTAAATAATTATCACATGAAATCATCATTCCTAGACACATAGGTTTTCCGAACCCAGATAGCTTCATAAATATAGACGCTTTTCAAATCATCTGCAAATTCTGCACATCTATCGCTCCTAGTATGCCCACATCCATGTAGGGTTTACACCTTATCCTAGGAAGAAATCCTAACTTTTCTTCCAACCATTGGATTGATATTTCTGATAATCTAGAATGATGGATGAATATCAGTGTGGCTGTAGCTCGGGTGTGTGTGCCTTCAAATGTGGAGCAAATGGGATATGATGCATAATATTAGCGTTCTCTACTATCCCAGCACTGGAAAATGAGCCCCCAATAGATACATTGGCCGATGATAAGATGGTATAATCTTGAAACCAAGAATGATGGACATAGTTCTTTGGATATGGAATGTTAGCATCTTGGAAATGGCTATAACTATACAAAGACAGATAGGTTCTCCAAGGAAAGTTGAAATGAAACATCTTCAAATATTCTTCTATGTCTCGAAGAGTGGCTTCGCAAACATCAAAGTAATCATGACCAATGACATTCATCATGTCATCAATCCTTTTGTCAGTGAGCTTATCAGCAGTTCCAATTATTTTGGGAGCCATTGAAGTTGAAAATAGATAGAGATCATATTTTAATAGTCAGTTCATTTTTCGTGTTTTACAAATGAATGGAAAGGGCATTAAGGTGCACAAGTTTTAAACATGGTGCATATGTATAGGTCAGGGCGCATGTTTGGCACCCCACTTATGGAACGTAGCTAAAAAACATATAGAGAAAGCGTGACGAAATAAAAGCATCTGAATAGAAGACTTGCATGGTGAGATCTAAGAATTCAGACACTGCGAAACTTTTTGCGGAAGTGAAGCCGTTATATATAAGTGATGAATATCACCCTGCGTGCCAGAAAAATTACATGTTGCACACTTGCGCACCCATGTCTACTTGAGTACCGAATACTTGCACACCCCATTTACGTTCTATTTCTTCTTTATTACATTACCTCTGTTTGGGATCCTCTTTTCATTTTGGATCCAATTCTGAAGTGGTGATATTTTTGACCCTCCAATCCATCAAAAGTCTAAAAAATGACAAATGAAATCCCCTTATAATTAAAATGGAAAAATACAAGAAGAAAAATCAATATTTGCAAAGGCATGAATTTTGAATTGCCTTAGTCAGTCCAAAACACTGGCGGCACACATCCTACTTTTGCGCCCAAGTATGTCATGCATCCTACTTGCACAATCCTATCTGGGTAGTAAGTCACTTCTTTAACCAACTCATTTTACCCATGGTAACTTATTTTCAAATAAATAGTCTCTTGGGGCCCCCATTTGTACAGACGAATTTCCTTGATGCCCAATTGCTGCTCTCGTCGCCCTAGTACATCGACCCAGTATTTCAAAACATTTAAGGTAGTTCTTCAAAAACTAGAGCATAGTATTTAAGGGAGGATAATTGGACACAATTCCTTTTAGTGTTTGAAAACCATAACATATACACGCCTAAAGTTTCTATCCTCCCCAAGTCAGAAATACTTGTGTGCCTCCCATTCCTATCATAGGAAGATAAGCGCCCCACTTCTTAGATCACCTGTGAATACTATTTAACGCATGAGCATGGTCTCAACCAAGTATTACTGTACATTTTGTTCTTCTCTTAAGTGAACTTCATGTTGCCCATGTGAACTTGCGCACCCATACTTTCACACCCTTCTCTACTTGGGCGCCCCTCACTAATTCACTTATTCTATTCACTCTCTTTAGTATACAAGCCGTCAAGCCTTCCTCATCCATTCAAGGAATGGATTTTTATTCATTGGATCCCTTTTCTGAAAGGTATTTTGTTGAGACCTCCACAAAACCTCCTGCCTTATCAATCATTTGGGAAAGGACTATCAGATTGTCTCCTATTTGGGTTTTTATTTCCATTGTCAGAGGTTTCCCACATTTGTTTCATAATGGGATTAGGATTCATGGACTTATTGTGGGTTTTTATATCCAAATTCACATAGAACATTCCTCCAGAAATAGTGTTGGGAAGTTCCTGGTTCTGGGAATAAGGGTTTGGGCCTAGGCCTCACCCTTCATAAAGAGATGGAAACCTCAAATTCTGGTAGGGAAGGTATGGTTCATGTAACACCTTGAGATTTTATGAAAATATTCTTTTTAATTTCTTTGATGTATGTGGTTGTACACTACACCATGATTAGCTTGTGCTATACACAACACTATTATTAGCTTGGGTTGCACGCAAGAGCAACATTTCTCAATAGCATGTGTTGTACGCAATATTGAGTTTCACTAAACAAAGATATATTATTATAAACTAGTCATTATGAATAGTATGAAATACATTTTGTATTTTATTACATTATCATTCATCTAACATAATTATAGAATATGGTATGAGAACTAACTAATTTTTCCGGATAAAATCACTATTTTTAAAAAAATGTAGTTTTGCCGCCTTTTGATGGCGCACCCACATTAAATCTAGTTTTGACAAGTTTATAAGTTCAATTTGAAAAAATAAACTTATTCACTGCAATCAGGATATGAAAATTTACTTTGGATAATTTTTTAATATTTTTACGATAACTTTCATATTATGATGAATAGTAAAAATACGGAAAATTTTAATTAAAAACAACTATTTCATAAAGATAATTTATATGGTTAAATTATAATAATTAATGGTTTTAAAGTATAAATAGAATATATTTTTCCCATTTAATATAATTTATGTCATTAGCATTAATATAACATTTATTTCCTAGGTAAAATCATATCAATCATTTGCAATGTTTTAAACAAAAACACATTTTTTCGGCAACAGGAATAATTTTAAATTAATTACTACATCTTCTGTGTTTGTAATTTGTAAAAATTGATCCATATTTGGAATCAAAAGGTTCAAATTGTGTAAATAGATAAATATTATTTTTAATATTTATGAATATTAACTATAAAAAGTTTTATTTTCCATAGTTAAAGGTAAATCTGGTAAATAAGGGTAAAAATAATATAACAAAATTACCCTAACTGTTGAATTTATTTAATTGCTTGATTACATTTCTCCCAAAAACATTCTTGGGTCGAAATGCAATCTACTGGAACCCACTTGGATGTGATAAAAAACTTTAAGTTTTTTTATTTAAAGGAATGTGAAATGTGTCTCACTCAAATATTAATAATTGATGTAGTTTTAATATAAGGTTATATAGAATATAAATTCGATTATAAAAACTCATTTGAAATATAATTTTTTTATTATGGTAATTTATTTTTAATTATTATGAAATTTATAATTACCTTAATATCTTATACATTAATGATGCAAAAAATATTTATTTAGTGAAAAATCAATAATATAGTTTTTATTAAAATAATAATACACATCAAAGGCCCAAAAACCTAACCAAGACTTTTTTCGTAGTTATATATACCATAATCATCCAATGGTCGTGTTTATGACCATTTTGAGCCTTATAAAAGCGATTATGACACTTATATTATTTAATTTTAAATGATGTGATATTAAGATGATAAATTAGATAGTGCCTTGTCTTCTTCAAAGACCAACTTTAGTGCCCTAATACATGGTTTAAAAGAGGCACATCGAAGAAGAGGTAATATCCTTTACCAATTCCTTCAAACTTATTTTTCTTCTACTTACTCTATATGAGTTGTTTAATTATTAAGTAATAGCTCTTGTATCACTTCTATACTGATATGTTATTATGAATATAAAACAACCATATTCCATCTTCTATCCATCCTATGAAAAATGAAATCACCACGCATGCGTACGTATGACCTACCATCTCCACATTGTGGTGTTATCTGTTTTTTCACCCTCAACCTACTTGGATGGGTATAATAAGGGAAGAAATATCTATATATAATTATTGTAAAATGATATTGATTCTGAAATATTATACACCATACATTTCAGTACGATTCCACGATCATGGGAATGATATCATCGTTCATGCGTACGTATGACTTACCATCTCCAAAGTGCGATTAGATTCATTCTCCATGTCAAATATTGAAGAATTATTATAAAGGATATATAATAAATAATCATGAAATGTATTACATAATAATGATACTATATTTATTTATATGTCGTTTACTTTCTTCCATTTAATTTAATAATGAAATGAAAACAGCGTTCATGCGTACGTATGGCCTACCGTCTCCATGAACAGTGTTTTTCATTCCCTTAATTGATCAATTATATATATTTATATATTGAAAATATATCATATAAAAATCATTTTTTACATTATGGATGAAATTTATCATGATCTTTGTAATTATATGAAAAATTACTATCCAAACATGAATGATAAATGAAACAATTTTACCCAAAACGCTGCTTTAACAAGGAATTGACAAATGAACGAGTAATATTATGTAATATGTGAACCATATATGATATCATAAATATTATTACAGTTCTTTTACAAGTTAATAATATGTTTAAACCCACTATACAAATGTTTTGGATAATTTGGGAAGAAAATGGACCTATGGTAAGGGATAATTATTCCAATCTAATTCTTATCTGAAATTTTTTGTTCATAAGTGTTTACTGGGGTCACATTTATCATGAAAATCCATGTTTCTTATATGTGTAATATTATATTTATCCTCCTCAAATTGTTTAAATCCACATTTACCTATTAATGAGTTTTTAGTAAAATAAATGAAAAGAATCCTTTGTTGTTTTCAGTATAAGATACTTTTTGACTTTTCTGGCCAATGTACGAGAAGATTTTTTTTAACTTATACAACATGACCACATTTTTATGATTTAATTGGAAATTATTTCCATTTGAGTTTACATTACATATTTTCATGTTTATTTTCAATTAATTTTTTTTAAATTAAAATTGCGTGACATGTTGAGAAAAGAAAATGATTTTGATGAAGAAAGGATATTTTCCTAAAGAACTATGTTAAAGTGTTTTATAGAAATTATTTTCCATCTAAGATGATATAGGTTTATGTTTCTATCCCTATTATTACATTGATTTGATTATGTTCTAATGGAATTATTTATTTGAGTGCTTTTTATCTTATGATGGAATGATGTTTAAGAATCTAATTTTATTACATGGGTGATGCTATGATGTATGATTTATGATTTTATGGAACAAATAATAATATTTTCATTATGAGATGGGTGGTACCCATATCTCACTCCAATGCATTGGGTAATAATTTATATATCATGAGATAGACATCGCTGGAACGGAAAGTAAATCCGGTTTAGTATTACAGGCTAGAACAGCAAGTAAACCTGGTTTAGTAATGGACTTAGTCCACAATGATGGTATTGGAAGCAATGCCATGCCTACTATGGAAATAATACCACGTTCTGAAGGATTTTCCACAATTACATGTTTTATTCCAGTGCTATTTTATCATGATTATTGTTTCTTTATGATATATGCCTTATGTACTGCCATGATTTATATCATTACTCGCGATTTTGTTGTTTTATGTTCATGTTTTTATGTTCAAATGTTTATCTATTGTTTTATGTTCTCCATGATTACCCTTACTGAGCATTGGAGGTCACCCTTTTTAGGTTTTTCTTCCACAAGATTTAAATAATGGTTTTAGGTAAGAAAAAAATAGGGGAATATCTTTATGGGAGATGTTGAAGATCTTTCACCATGATTAGAAGATTATGTTCCGAGATTCCAAAGACACTAAACTAATACAGTCTTTGGGCGTCTGTTTTTGTTATGTATTAAGTATTCCAAAAAATTCATGCAATGTCCATGTACGTAATTCTTTGGGTCTCTAAATTTGGTATAATATCTAAGGATTAGTTAACCTTTGGAAACTAGAATGTGATAACATTAGTGAGATCCCGAGATATATTTCCATGGTATGTCTGGTGATATCACAAAGGTTTAGTATAACTATAGGTTACATACCGAGAATTAGGTTGAGGATCATGAATATCCTAGGGTGAACCTAAGATGTCATGAATAAATGAATGTGTGATTAGTTAGACATCTCATAAGTGAATTTTTATGATTATGTGGTTCTTCATTATTTTAACTATTTCTTACACTATGGTTTCTTATTTTATTCAATGGAGAGAACGAGAAGGAATTCAGTTAACATTGATTCCAATGCACAACTTGGTGACTATGATCAATGAAATTGTGTAATTCCTAGAGAGAAAGAAATTGTGATTATGCCAAATAATTCATAATGATATATGATTAAAAAGTTTAACTTTTGTTGTATTTCTATGCCAGCAAATAAAAGGAATATAGACTTTTATGCATGTTCGATTGGTGAGGAACATAGATGAAGGAAGATTAAGATTTATACACATAAATAATAAGGGAAGAACACCCTTTAAGAATACCTCAAACGGAGGGGAAGATGTTATTCTTGTCGGGAAAATGGGCATAGTGTGACAGACTATTATGGAGTTCAATGTCTTATCTATGGAGAACAAGGGCATTACCCAACTGAATGCCCAGATCTAAGAGGTTACTTATAAATCAAGGAAGGACCTATTCCATGATAAACATTGAATAGGATGGATTGAAGGGTTTATGTATTGGAAATAATGAATAATGATGTTGCGGTACTTTTAGGGTATATAAAAATATCAATGTACTGGTCCATTGTGGTTTTCCAAGTGTATATGGTACCAATATCCTTGAAAAGTGATTGAAATATTTTTGGAAAGCATATGGTATGCGCAAATTCAGGGATAAATTGATGTTTGAGAGTATGAATGATCTCATGATTGATAAAAGGACAATGTTATATCGTGGTTTGAGTGTATTGAATTTTAATTATATTTTCTGTATAGAAAGGTTTAATTTTTATGGAATTCATGTTTGCACTAATGTTCTATTGTAATTTATTTTAGTATCATATTTCAACAGGATGCATGATGAAGCCCTTCAAATATTTGGAATGTGACCATCAAAATATAACTTATGATATATGGGAATAAATGTTGTTATTCACATACTTGGTAGATGATCTCTATAGTAATTTTTTTCTTTATACTATGAGATTGGACAAAAGTATTTTGGATAAGCCTATAGATGGGAATGGATTAAGTTGGACATCAAATAGTATTGTTTAAGGCTAGAAATTTTTTCAATAATATTTATAGAATGTTATAATTGTGTAGTTTTAGAAAAAGGACAACCTAAAGGACAGGCGATAACCCGTCGTGTCGGAAAAGGTTGCAGGAATTGAACCCACAACTGAAGTGAGACTGGCCTTTATCACCTACCACTGGCCTACATGAATTCAATGGTTAGTAGAAATTAGTTTATTTTTATTAAGTGGTATGATTGATGATGTATAAGACCATTTTTTGGAATCATATATGGTTAATATCACCATAGATGGACTTATGTATATTTAATAATTTGTGCTAACCTTTTTGTGATAACGATAGATGGAAGGACCTATCATTCTATCTCATGATCATCTAACACTTCAAGATTGAAAAATTAAACATTATTTCATTAAATAAGTGATAATGTGGAAATTATTCCTAGAATGACCAACAATGATATTACAAGGAAATCAAGTAAGTATTTATCATTATTCAATAATTCATCAAATTTAGTGAAATGATCTGGAAATCCAAAAACGTTTTCAAGGTACCCTCATATCTGATGAATTAGATGATTCCTTAGGTCATCAAAAATTTTGGGCTTTTTGATTGTTGGATTTTTCAAATCCATGTTCTCTACCACTCTCCAATAGAACATGATGGTTAGATTTCTCTTCCATATCTATGTTTTCACCTATGTTCTCTTATGTGGAATCCCAGTGATGAGTGAATTTGGGTAACCATAAAATTTTATACATTAGTTTTTTAAAATTATGTTTTTGTATTCCTTTTTACGATGTGGGTTTCTATGAATGAAACTTTCAAGTAGTAAACGATTTATAATCCCGAAAAATTTCAAGGGAAATTTCATTTTAAGGAGGGTAGAATGTAACACTCAGAGATTTTATGAGAAACATTCTTTTTAATTTCTTTTTTTCCTTTTGTTGTATGCTACACCATGATTAGCATGCGCTATACGCAAAACTATTCTTCGGTTGTGTTGCACGCACAAGCGAACTTTCTCAATAGCGTGTGTTGTATGCAATACTGAGTTTCACTAAACAATGATATATTATTATAAACTATAATTTAAAAATAATATAAAATTAATTTTTTATTTTATTACATTATCATTCATCTTACACATTTCAAGAACATGGTATGAGAAGAAATTAAATTTTATGGATACAATAAGTATTTTAAAAACAATGCAGTTTTGCCACCTTTTTATTGATTATCCACATAAAATCAAGTTTTTTAAATGTGTATAAGTTCAACTTGACAAAATAAAAATATTTATTGAAATCGGAATATTAAAATTTACTTTGGATAAATTTTTAATATTTTTTTGATAACTTTCATATTTTGATGAACAGTAAAAATACGCTAAATTTTAATTAAAAACAAAAATTTTTCATCAAGATAATTTATATGGTAAAATTGTAATATTTATTGTTTTAAAAATATAAATAGAATAAATTTTTACCATTTAATATAATTTATGTCATTATAATTAATTTTACATTTAATTCATAGATAAAAGCATTTCAATATTTTGCAATGTTTTAAACAAAAACCCATTTTTTCAACAACGAGAATAATTTTAAATTAATTACTGTATATTTTTTGTTATGAATTTTTAAAAATTGATTCCATATTTAGAATAAGGAGGTTCAAATTTAGTAAATAGATAAATTTTATTTTTAGGAATTATGAATAGTAACTATAGTAATTTTTTTAACCACTATTAAAGGTAAATCAGGTAAATTAGAGTAAAAATAATATTATAAATTACCCTAACACTTTCCTTGATATAATTGGTTGATTATATTTCTCCCAAAAACATAATTCGGTCGAAATGGAATCTACTGGAACCCACTAGGATGTGATTAAGACTTTTAATTTATTTTATTTAATGGAAAGTGAAATATGTCTCATTCAAATTTTAATAATTAAAGTATTTATAATATAAGGTTATACAGAATATAAATTAGATTATAAAAACTCATTTTAAATCTAAAATGTTTTTCTTTATTATGGTAATTTATTTGTCATTTTTAAGAAATATTTAACTACCTTAATAGCTTATACATTAATGATTTAGAAAATATTTATTTAGTAAAAATTTAATAATATAGATTTTATTAAAATAATAATAGTAATAAAAAATCCCAAACACCTGACAAAAACATATTGGCCGTGTTTATATAAACCATAATAATCCAATGGTCTAATTTTTGACCATTTGGATCCTTATAAAAGCGATTATGACACTTATATTATTTAATTTTAAATGATGTCAAAGTTGTCTCCTTTATAATTTAATAAATATAACAATTTAAATGTTGTCATCATAATATGATAAATTTGAGTAAAATTATTATTCTAAAGTGTATTATATTTATCTTCATCATAATATTTTATTTGTAATTTTTTTTAAACAAATAATTATATTAATTAATAATTCAAAATTTTTGTAGTAAATATTTTATTAAGATAAATATTAAATAAATGGGTTTAAAAATATTACAACAAATATTATATGAACTAATTAATGTTCCAAAGGCTATTGAGATGAATATGACATTTTTATAAATCTATTAAATATTTTGGATCGTATATAACTTCTGTGTGGATTTTATTTAAATTCAAATAATTGAATACTATCAGAATTGACACTATTGATATTTTATAAAAATAACATAACATTAAATTGTTTAAAAATCACAAAAATAGTTAAAAATTACAAATTGAAAATTATATGGTATAAAATTTCATTATATATCTAATTATTGACAATTCACAATACATAAGTAAGTATTTATAACAATTTAAAAATAAGAATATTATTACCATAAATAATCTTAAATAGATTAAATAAGGATAATTCAAAATGATAAGGTTTAAAATAAATTCCATACATGGATAAATTTTATTGGTTTATGATATTAAAACCCTATCTCATCTCAACATCTAATTGGAGTCATTTTTGGTTTTCTTAAGTGTGGTTTGAGTTTATTATAAATTAATATTTGGGAGGTTATCAAAAGTGCCCCTCTCCTCTCTTATAAAAGGGCACCACCTCCCCCTTATCATAACTCCATTTTATGCTTTCAAACTCGGCCAAACAGTACCCATTTTTCTTATCAACATTACTAGATACATCCTATAGTTCTTGGTCTTCTTCAATGGCCAACTTTAGTGCCCTAAGGGAAGGTTTAGAAGAGGCACATCGAAGAAGAGGTAATATCCCTTACCGATTCTTTCAAACTTAATTCTTATTATACTTCTTCTATATGAGTTTTTTAATTATTAAATAATAAATCCAGTATCACTTTTATACTGATATGTTATTATTAATATGAAACAACCACATTCCATCTTCTATCCATCCTATGAAAAATGAAATCACCACGCATGCGTTTGTACGGCCTACCGTCTCCACGCCGTGGTGTAATCTATTTTTCATCACAAACATGCATGGATGGGTAAAATAATTGAATATATTAATATATATGATTATTTTAAAATGGTATTGATTCGAACATATGATACACCATACCATTCAATAAAATTCCACCGTCAAGGGAATGATATCGTCGCTCATGAGTACGTACGACTTACCGTCTGCACGACGCGATGGGATTCATTCTCCGTGTTAAAAATTCAAGAATGATTATAAAATTTATATAATAAATAATCATGATATATATTACATAATAATGATGCTGGATTTATTTATATGTAATATACTTTCTTCCATTCAATTTAATAAGGAAAGGAAATCTACGTTCATGCGTACGTACAACTTACCGTCTCTATGAACGATGTATTTCATTCCATTTATCGATCAATTATATATATTTATATTCTAAAAATATATCCTATATAAATAATTTTTTAAATTTTCAATGTAATTGATCATGATCTAGGTAATCATATGAAAAATTACAAGTCAAAACACATATGATAAATTAAACAATTGTACCCAAAATGCTGTTATAACATAGAATTGACAAATGAATGGGTAATATAAAGTCATAAGTGAATCATATATGACATCATAAATATTATTATGGTTCATTTACAAGTGAATAATATTTTTAAACCCACTATACAAGAGTTTTGGAATCATACGGAAGAAATTAGACCTAAGGTAAGGGATAATTATTCCATTCTCGCTCTTATATGAGATCGTTTACTCATATGTATTTACTGGGGTCATATTTATCATATGAATCCATGTTTCCCTAATATTATATATTATTTTTATGCACCTAAAATTTTATAAATCAAATTTTACCTATTTATTAGTTTTTATTAAATGAAATTAAAAGAATTTATTGTAGTTTTCAATACGAGATACTTTTTGACTTTTCCGTCCTAAGTACAAAAATAATTTTTTATTAACTTATATGGCATTAACAGATTTTTATGATTTCATAGGAAAATATTTTCCATGTAATCTTATTTACATGTTTTCAAGTTTATTCTCAATTAACTACAATTAATTTAAATTTGTGTGACATGTTGATAAATGAAAATGTTTAAGATGAAGAAATGATATTTTCCTCAAGAACTAAGTTCAAGTGTTTTATCAAAATTATTTCTCATCTATGATGATATAGGGTTATTTTTATATCCCTATTATTAAATTTATTTGATTATGTTCTGATAAAATTATTTTTATGATGTCATTTTATATTGTGATGGCAAGATGTTTAAAAATCCCATTTTATTACATGATGTATGCTGTGATGTATGATTTATGATTTTGTGGCACACATAAGAATTGTTTAATTATGAGATGGGTGGGACCTATATCTACCTCCAACTAGTTGGATAATGATGTATATCTCATGAGATAGACATAGATATAACAGAATGTAATTCTGGTTCTTTATTACAGGGTTGGAATAGTAAGTAATCCCGGTTCAGTAATGGAATTGGTCCACTATGATGGTCTGGGAGGCAATACCTTTGATACTATGGAAATCATATCATGTTCATAATGGTTTTCCACACTTAAATGTTTTATTTCCATTCCATTTTATCATAATTAATGTTCCTATATGATATAATTTTAATTTACTGCCAAGATTTATGTCATTAATCAATATTTTGAGGTTTTATGTTCAAGTTTTTACATTCAAATGATTATGGATTGTTTTGTATTCTCCATGGTTAAGCTTACTGAGAATTAGAGATCACCCTTTTTATGTTTTCTTTTATCCAAGATTTAAAGGCAAGTTTTAGGTAAAAAATCAAAAAGGGAAGATCATTGTGGAAGATGTTAAAGATCTTTCACCATGATTAGAAGATTATGTTATGAGTTTGAAAGACACTAAAGTAATATTATCATTGGGCGTTTGTTATTGTTATGTTTTATGTATTATGAAAAAGTAATTTAATGTCCATGTATGTCAAGCTTGGGTATGTTATAGTTCACCCCTACTTATCTTTCTTTTAAATAAAGGATAAGTCTTCTTTTCCTACCAGGATCAATTTTAGGGCAGGCAACCTGGAATAAGCCCATCACCTTCATCCATTACTCCTTAAATTGGATCTTTGGCTAATGTGAACAGAACCTAGGGAAGGATATTCACCTCACCCTCTTCAATGGTCGATGTTCCCACTTCTAATAAAGGATGAGGAAAAATTGGAAGTTTTAATGCCTTTGTTGAATCTTTGACATTCTCCTATTTCTCACACCATGAATGACTCACGTGGGAATAGAGATCTTTCATGATAACAACATTTGTGCAATAGAATAAACTACCAGAACTCTAATTCCCATCATAATTGGGGAACTTTGAATGCCTTCTTAGGGCTCGATCACATTAGATGTTCTCTTTAGGAATCCAAAAACAATTACCCTTATTTTGGGAACCCTCCTAAGGAATAATCCCCAAATTAAATCCCCAAATCACCAATGCATCATTTTTAGAAAGTAAGCCCAAACTCATCTCTCTCAAAGGACTATACTCTCCTATTTGATTCATCGAACAATGTGGGATTTGATTCCCATATATATGGGATACGTAAGAATCCTCTTTGATATTCAAACCCCACACATCAAATCAACCTTGTTCTCCTTGGTCCATATTCCCAATAGGGTCTGATCCAACATGGAATCCCATATCCTTTCCAGGTTCCTTGGGTTGCTTCAGCATAAGTCCCACACCAAGTCTCAACTAAGAACCTTCCACTTAAAGGTCTGTATCACATGATCTTAAAAGGTATGATGTGTTCCATTCAGTGGCACCAAAGTACGAGGGTTTTGATTCCTTTCATAAGAATATGTAGCTAGCCAATCTTATGGGCATGATCCCAAAATCAAACTAAACCTTCATCTGCCTAGATGAAAATAAAATTACAGAGTGCCCCACTGAGTGGCATTAAAACCAGTATCATCACAATGATGAATAAAATAATCTCTAAGCAATATATTAGTGGATACCATTGATGGAAAACCATGATTACATACAAATATTTCCATTAATGAAGAACATTGAATACATATTGATGATATTACAATTTTAAACATATCAATAAGTGATTATAATTACCAATGGATAATTATGATATACATGGTGAATTAATTATTACTCTTGAAAATATTTTAAATTTACTAAGAGATTCCCAGAGTAAACAATAATTACCCCCAGGGTGGGTGTGATGAGTCCGACCTCCCATCCTCTCAACCAATGCACATTCTTAAGTATTGTAATGTTCAAAACATAACAAATGCCTAACTTTGGAAATAATGTCCCCTTTGGATAAAGAACTGTTGGAAGATTATGGTTCCATGAATAAATACAATGGTAACAGCCTGGAAACAATGATTCTTAAATATAGAACACATGTTTCAAGGAACTACGAAATATAGAATTTTCCAGAATTTTAAAGTAAAATGGGGATCTCGATCAGACACAATCAATAGAGGTGTACCATGAAGTCATAAATTTTCATTAATATAAAGTCATGTCAGGCGCTCAGGTGTTAAATCCTCCCTTATTTTAAGGAAATGTGCATATTTTTTTAGATGATCAACAATTAAACATATTCATCATTCCTTCTAGGTGTCCTTCGTAGTACAGTGACAAAATTCATCATAATACTATCCCACATCTATATAGGAATATGTAGAAGATGCATCAATCCTTTCGGATGTTATCCATCTTCCTTCACTTGTTGAAAAATTAGACACCTTGACACGTAGTCAGTAATTTCTGGCTTTATATTATCCCACCAATAATATTCTTTTAGATATCTACACATCTTTGTGATACCTTGGTGTATAGGAAAATCTGAGCTATGGGAACAGTCTAATATTTCCTTTTTAGCTTGTTTTCTGATGGGACACATATCCTCTTCCCAAACATTAGAAATCCTTTATCATACATGAATTCTTCCAATCTCCCATCCTTAATGGCAATAATTTTCTGGTGTAGATTCTCATCATTAGATTGAGATCTTTTATCTTCTCTAATAAATAAGGTTTATAAATCAGTTGAAAGAGAAAATTTGTTTCCCCTTATTTAACAATTCTCACATTTATCTTCTATAGATCCATGAATATAGGATCTCCTTCATTCCACATTTATTTCTGGAGTCTGTGATCTTTCTTGCTTAATGCATCTGCCACCTTATATTCTCTTCTTAGGTGGTAGTGTATTGAACAACCATAATATTTGAGTAACTCTAGACATCTTCTTTGCATCATGTTGAGTTATTTTTTTTTGAAAATGTATTTTATACTCTTGTGGTCCGTATAGATCTCACATATTTCACTATAGAGATAATTTCTTCATATTTTCAAAGGAAAGATTTCAGATTCTAACTCAAGATCATGAGTGGTATAATGTTGCTCAGGAGTGTTAAAATGTCTTGATACATGAGAAATAACATTATCATTTTTCATAAGGACTCAACCTTGTACATTCTTTGATGCAGTGTTGTATATCACAAATCCCTCATTTGCAGATGGAATAGTAAAAATTTGATCATTGACCATTATTCATTTCAATTACTTGAAGAATTCTATACATTCTTTTGTCCACAAATACATAACTCCTTTATGTGTGTGATTGGTTAGTGGGTTATCTAGTCAGGAAAAATTATGAACGAAACACCGATAGAAACCTTCCAAGATAACAAAACTCCGTACATTGGTTATGTTTGTTCACATGGGACATTATTGGATTGACTTTGTTTTTTGCAGGATCATATAAGAATCCATCTGTAGTGAAAATATTTCATGGAAAAGAAACTAATTGAAGCCATAATTCTTACATGCTAAACATCCAATATAATTCATTTCATATAAGAGTTTTCAGAATAATCCACAAGTGATTCTCATGGTATTCATAGCTATATGAGTATACCAGAATATCATTGATGAATACCCCAACAATGTTATGGATATATTCCATGAAAAAACTATTCATTAAATCAATAAAAATAGAGGTTTCATTTGTCAGTCCAAAAGAAATCACTGTAAATTTGTAATACCCATATCGGGTTCGAAATATTGTTTTTAGAATATCTTCTTTCCTCACACATAGCTGATGATATCCAGATCAAAGGTCTATCCTCAAAAATTATTGAGCTCCATAAAGTTCATCAAATAAATCATCAATCCAGGGTTGAGGATACTTATTCTTTGTCATAGTAGAATTGATTTCCCAGTAATCAATTCATAGCCTTATGGATCCAACTTTCTTCTTGACAAAGAGGATAGGGGATACCCCTGTAGAAACACTAGGTTTAATTAATCCCTTTCGAATCAATTCATCTAGTTGTTTTTTAGCTCCATTAATCCATGGTGGCCATTCTGTAGGGAGTATTTGATATAGGTCTTGAACCAGAAATTAAATCAGTAGAGAACTCAACCTCCCGCTCTAGAGGATGTCCAGGTAAATCCTATGTAAATACAACAATGTGTTCATTCACTATGTGGAAATCATCAATTTGAATATTTATTTCCTCACCCATAGATATTGGGTTCTCTTCCTCTCCAAGAATTGCATTTAACAGAGCTACTAGGGGTGGGTCTATATAATAATCATATGGCGAGGTCTATACTCTATTGATAATAGATTATACACCATTTTCAAAAAAAATAAATTACATTTTCTTGAAAAATATATTCACTTCTTAATTTGACATCCAATTCATACCGAGAATTAAATCAAATTAACTCATTGGTATAATGATAATGTTAGAAACTAAAGCACATTTATGTGTCACCAGGGGGACTAGTTGACATTCCTTTGTTGCAATGATGCATCCCCTAAAAGTTTTAACTGATAATTAATTAATTAAATCAACATGGAGATGTCTATTTTTTCTGGAATACTGGGAAAATATAAATGATTACGATGATCCAGAATCAAATAATGTGTCGTCTATGTTTGAGTAAAAAAATAAAGTACCTACAACCACATAATTAGGAACTTCAACTTCTGTGGTTGTAATCGCATAATCTCTCCCATTCCCTCCTAGATTTTTTGAGTAATGTCTCACTGGCCCTTAGGATACTCATTTTAATAGTGTCCCCTCTCTCTAAAATTATAGCATTGAACATCATCCAATTGATTTTCCCCTTGAATTTGTGAGATAGATGACCCTTTTCTCCACACTTATAGCATACTCTCATGCCATTCAAGCATTTACCGATATGATTCCTTCCATAGTTCTCGAAAAATGGTAATTTAATTGTTTATTTTTTCTCTTTTAGCACTTCACCTTTACCTTGTTTATTAGAGTGCTGCTTTTTATCATGGGTTCCGTTCAAAAAATTTGATCAAACAAATTCCTTTTTTGTTTTTATGGAACTTGATACAATTTCATCATAAGATGAAAATTTTTGAGAAGCCATTTCCCTTAGGAGACTTAGCTTAAGACCATAAAAGAAATGATCAATCTTTTCTACTGAGTCATGTACACAATCTATGGAATACTTGAATAAACATGTGAAGGTATCCATATACTATGCAACACTATCTTCTTCCCTTTTCTTTAAGATAAGGATTTTCTTCTTCATTTCGGTTCATTATTCACAAGGGAAATATTTTTCATAGAATACTTCCTTAAAATCCCTTCATTCCATTTCATAAAATATTTCTTCCTTTCTGGTATTCTGAATTATGGAGCACCATTGATCAGCATCGCTCTTGATACAATATACTACCAGTACTACATTTTCATTTTCATTGTATCTTAATTCCATTCATATCCTTTCAAGGGACATCGATTTCTCATCAACCACTTGGTTAGTAGTCCCGCTAAAATATAGGGGATTTTTCTGCATGAAATGATCCAACACAGATATGGAATGGTTATTCATTAAAACCAGATTATGTTGTCCCAATATGGTTAGGATATGATCTTCTCCAACATTAACTATGTTTACTTTCTTAGTGGGGAGATCCGTACATTGCCCATGAGTATTGATTCCCCTTCTTCCATTAGACTCCATTTAAAAATAATGGCACACAATAGAATAAGGTTAGAATCATAATGTATTATCTTAATTTAACAAAGTACATAGCATAAATTGAGATCCTACGCATGACTAATCCCAAAATTAGAAAAATTGTTTCTTTGAGAAATAATTTACATTTCAATTCTTCATAATGGATTTCCTAGAAAATATGAATTATCCTAGGCATATCACCCAGGGGTGTCATAACCAAGAGTGTCGAAACGCCCATTTCCATGTACCAGGATGGCCTCGGTCAAGCCCAATACTCCATGTCAGAGCTTTCAATCCAAGGCACATCATTTCCCAAGCCACTTCTACCTGATCGTATCCAGACAATGATGTATTGTTTGTAAGATCCACATAATCTATTCCTTACCAAAAATTCCAGGATATTATCATACGTTTATCGTCAGATACTACCTTAGGTATTTGTTCCCTAATCTACGTTTTCTAATCTTGTTTAAATGTTTGCTACTAAACTTTCTCTCATACCAACTATAATGTCCCAACCCCTCTAGACCGGATTCAGTTCATTACATGTTATATTAGAATGGTTAGAAGGAATGAAATTCATGAAGGAATGATCATTTTAGTGGTATTGAAGAACTAGATACATAAATGTAACTCAAATTACATTGTAAAAGGTTACAAAATAAAATAAATAACAAAAACTAGAAGCTCAATCCACAGGAAGTCAATGAATGATCTCTACTTTATCACCTGTTGATGGTAAAAAAAGAAATGAGTGAGCTAAAATGCTCAGTAAGGGTTTAAAATGGAAGAAGCATGAATCATTAATAATTTAATTGTGATCAATTTGACATAATCAACATGGCATGGTGAATAAATGAGAAACTCACGCCATTAATATACCGAGAATGAAACTACATCCACAGATTTTTTCAGTGAAAACCTCATGGATTGTAATAACTGATAATGAATAAAGAGAATTCTTATTAATTGGAAATCATGTATCTAGAACATGATAGCATAATACCATAAAAATGCTTTATTTTTGTGGGTAAAACCCTATTTTATTTTTTTGGAAATAATCTCAAAGTGTTTGCCTCCAACTGATTTGTCTCATGAGACCTACCAATGCATCAAGGGGCTGTAGTGGGCCCCACCCGACTCTTCATCCAAAGAATTAATTATACATAGAGTCAACCCATGTTTAATACGAGTTTATATAATCCGTATATAATAGAGTATATGGATTGATAAATAATTACACGGTGAAAACAACATTCAAAATAAATATCATAGGTAAGATGGTATACGACATAGATAGTAATAATATCCATGATTTGAGAATATGGAAATTAAAATGGAATATATTTTAAATTTAAAATTTATCTCAAATGGTATTTAAGTGCACTACATAACAAATAGAAGATGCACAATATTAAGAAAGTCACAACGAAGTGAAAATTGAAACAAAGCTTGTTACCATGTTGTATTCAATTGAGTCGTGTGACCAAAGGATAATAACCACAAAAATAATAACAGATTATCATGAATATAAAGATAATCATGATAAAATTGATCAAATGGAATTACACCTATACCGCATATATGAAATATGAGGTGAACAATGTAAATCACACTGAATTGATTGTGAGATGAGAAAACCCCTTACAAACATTTCAGCATAGTAACGAGTGTTATTACTTGGGATTAATGAGTGGAAAAGGGGTTTAACATTATTTATATGTCATAATAAAAGTATGGGGGAGGGTTATAAAACTCAGCTCATCATTAGTTATTAAAAATAAAAGGGTGCAACATAGCGAAGATGCTTGAATAAAAGGGAGAGAGAGAATACCTTACCTTATACTTAAAGGTGTTCTTGATTGTTCTTAACAACCTGAAAAATCAAATTTAGATTCATTAATTAATAATTCCAGAACCAAATAAACATTTAATTGATATTTTATGGCCATATTAGGTTCATTAATGTCCTTTTGGATTGTTTCAGTGACTCAATTTTATTGTTTTGGTAGCATTTTCTTCATTGGGTTTCATGATCTGTTTACTTGTCTACATGAATGGGTGTTTGTTTGAAATATGGTAAAACATACCGAATTGTTAATATAAATAATTATTTAAATTAAATATATATAAATGATCATATAATGATTCAGGTTATATACCATCGGGATTACTGTTAGATGAGTTAAAAATAAATAGTTGGATTTTTCTTGGCGTTTTTTTGCACAATAAACTTGTTTTGTATTATTATTCCATATTATAAATGTGTAGGGATACCAGAAAATTAATCAAGATAAAATAAATATATTATTATCTTTTCCATCAATTTATATGGTTTGATGACAAGTATTGAAGATAGTAAGGAAAATTGAAAACATGTATTCCTTGAGTGTGATAAATTAACACATCTTAGACAGTGTTAGAATTTATTGTATAAAAGGAGGGGGAAAAGATAGATTGTGATGAAATATTACATTAGCCCAATGATGATCTGTTACATGTAAGCTACTGGAATTATCATGGAATTTGTATTAGTGGAGATGAGAAGGGAGAACAAAATAATGGAACTTTGTGAAAGAAATTGAAATAAAAGAGAAGATAGGTTCACCTCTTGAGTACCCCTCCTTGACAATCTCTTTAAGACCTTTGTTTTTGTCCTTTTGATGTGACTAGAAGGACTTGGAAGTGGGGAGAGGGCTTGGTAAGTTAATTTGTCATAATTTAGGAACGTAATGAATCATTAGTTGTGTTGGAGGAAGAGAGTGTGAGGGGTGGTTTTTACAGTGGATGAGAGAGGAGTTTTCTTAATAGTAGAGTAATTAATTTATTATTTCCTCTCAAGACAAACAATAGTGAGTCTTTCATGACAAAAAATAGTAATATATGCATCTTAGTTTGATATTTGGGTACCTAAATCACTCATGATGATAGGAATAGTTAATTAAAATTATAATGTATTTATACGGTTAATTAATGCACATTACTATTCACTAAAAATTCTTGTATTTCAGTTAAATCCCAAAATTTTACCATAACCATTATTCGATGTGTAGAATCCAAAAATTATATCCAGTTTTCAAAAATAATTTTCTAAATATGAATAATTAAATATTTAAATAAATCATTATTTAATCGACATATTTAAACACTTAAAATATTCATATTCATTTTTAAGTTGCCTTAATTCATTTATAAATTCTATGGTATGGATAACATTAATAAGGGTTATATTACTATTTATAAGGATATGTTAATATTCATATGCGTAGGTTACTATTCACTAAAAATTAATTTAATTCTATCAAACTCTAAATATCATCTTGAACACAATAGTGTATGTAATATTTTTAAAATTCGAATCACTAAGTTGGAAAATTTAAGTTTACTGAATGGGTTTTTGATATCTCTTATAAGTAACCAATTTTTGTTCCATAGAGGCTCATTGATTCTTGAAATATATTCCATCTTATGAATACAATGTTTTTAAGAGAAACACACCATAAAATGTTAGTGGTGCTACATAGATGATAGGGAGTGAGATAAAATGTGGTTTTAGAGATTCAACCCTATTTTGTTGAAGAAATAGATTCATTCTTTATTTTATCCATATATTTAAATGGAGTTGGATCCAAAGTCAATTAACATTTTTATAAAATAAAAAAATTATTTCATATTGATTAAATTAGATGAAATTTATTGTGAAATAGTTTTGAAAATAGTGTTATATAGATTTTTAATGAGTTTTAATGAAATTGTAGATTTATTATGTAAAGTGTTTCATTTAATGAATTTAAAATTATTAATTAAAAAATATTAGATCAGTTTGATTCATCGAAAAATGTTTTCGAAAATGGGTTTAAATAAAATTCATTTTATAGAAATGGATTGGCGTGTTTTTGGAATAACTGGTTTGCGGCTGTTCATTTTTATTTTTTTGACCTTGATGAAGGGGAGTGTGCCATTGGAGAACTATGATATTTTCACCTTGTGACTACATGGTGGATCAAAGTGAAATAAATCATGACCATGTAAATATAAAATGTGAATACACGTGTGGATGAATGGATTGTAATGGAATATTCAAAATAGGTTTATTAAATTGTTTTAAGGGATTGTTTGGTTTTTTTCCATGAAAATATTTTTCTTAGAAAATGTATTTCATTGATATGAACTATTTATTTTTATAAATTGTTTAATTTAATATTTTTTATTAAATTTTTCTAAAAATTTCAATCATAGTGGATTGAATAGGGAAGTCATTTCTGGAACACCTCTAATGTTTTATTACCCACTAATATATTTATAACATTACTTCTTTGTTGATTTTCTATATTCATATGCATGTAAAGGAAATTTATATAATTTATTTAGTGATCTATCCTTATAAATTGGGTTTTCTTTTACAGTTATATCTTGGTGAATATTGTGATATATAGAGTTTATTTCTTTGGATACATTGAGTGTTGTCAATTTTGTCCTCATCATTTTACAATGCACTTGGATATTGGTTTTGATAGTGTACTATAATATGGGATATAGAATAGTTTGGTATGGTTATATTTTTCATTAATTTATTTTCATTCATTATCTATAGGTGGTTTGGTTTGGGTATTTTAGTTGTGGATTAATTTTGAAATATAAAACCAACCCCAATTTTATTAAATCCATTGGAATTTTATGTGTTTGTTATGTTTATTAAAAATGGAATGAGTAATTTGTCGAAAGAACTAACTAGGAGAAAATGATAAAAATGTGGTCACAACATAGATATATGTGAACAAAAAATAAGTTCATAATATATTACATGTCTTTTAGGTTGTGGACATATGGAATAAAATGGATGAACTGTGTAATGTGGATCATTCCGTTTAGTTCTAATTGAAGAACCCACCCATCTTTCATGGTGAGTTTAAACAAGAGAAAGATTAGATGTGGCTGGATAGGATGAATAAATTCATAAATTTCCTATGAAAACTACTAGAAAAAAAATCATTTTTGTGACATTAATTCTGGAAGATCATTCATGGAAGTGGTGGGATTTATCAGTTGTAGTTAAATTTGATAAAGTTATTCCATGGGAGTAGTTTAATGAATATGTAAAAAAAATTCTCTCCTCACATGTTTATAAGTCCATAAATAATATAATTTTTCAACATGAATGAGAATAATCCCTTAGGGATATAGTTTGTGGATAATTTTTTGAATTTAACACATCTTCCACCAGATTTTTTTGATAGTTCATCATTGATGTCGCACATTTTTTAATCAGAAATGAGGCAATGAATTCTCTTGATGATTGTTGTTCTCTGTATAATGGATTATACACATATGTTCACTTGAGATATAGTAGTATATAGTGACATCTTAGGAAATATGGGTGGATTAATTATATTAATACATATGGGAAATGGATGGAAAAATAATACTAGGAAGTATCAGATGAGGGAAAAATATTTATAAGGTATTGGGATGACACAAAATCAGATTTATAAATTGGTGAATCTTCATCCAAAACGAAGTAGTTATGTAATATATTTTGAATGTATATATTATGATAAAATGAATAAATAATTTATGGAACCAACTACATCCTGAAAAAATTACAACTAGATGGGACATCATCAGTCTATTGTTAAAGTTCTCCAATGTCAGGTGTTCGAGAAAAATCTCATTTATCCTAGACATTGTATACTTCAGTGGGAAAAGATACATAGCGAACCTCTCACCAATAAGACCATAATATTAATTTATATTCAAGGAATACCATGAATCCTCAAGATTTTCAATGAAAATAAGGAAATAATGATCAACTTTTAGTCAGTCAGCAGTTATATGTAGCTGAGCAAGTGATTCTGGATGATCAGTCTAGACCAGAGATGGTGAGAGGTAAATTTTTTTTAAGTTGTACAATTATTCACTATTTTATTGATAATGGTGAATCTCATTCATTAATTTCCGCCATTCTATTTATTTCAGGGATTTTCATTTTACGATAATTCTTTATGTTTAGAATTCATCTCTCCTATTAGACAATGAAAATGTCAAGAAATTATACGAAAACCCTATTCTATAATGATTGATTAAGATGAATTTATATGGGATATCAAAATAATATAGATCAATTTCAATGATATTATATGGGGAATTGATTGGTTGAAATTATCCTTATCTCTAATCAATTTTAATACACTGATATTTTGTTTCACGATTGAGGGAATAATCAATAATATCTTAATAGAATAAAGTAATGTAAGGGTAGATGAACCAACCGTATTCGAACTTGTCATTGGAACAATCTCATACCAGTTGGTAGTGTTTAAATTTCTACAAGATGATGAGATTAGATATAATAGTTCTCTAATAATTTTTTGATCACTTTGTGGATGTGTTTCCATAGATTTCTGTTGGGTTTATACCAATAAAAGAGGTGGATTTTATTATTAATATCATACCATGTAGTTTTACTATATCAAATTCATCCTTATCTACAAAAAAATGACTTATACCAACAGAAATTTATTGACAGATAATATACATGTTGGTAAAAAATCAGCAATTCCCACATATATTATGTTTTATTAGTATTAAATTTTAATACCAAAACTTCTTTTTACCAACACATATATCTGTTGATATTGATAATTTAATACTCACATATTATTTACCAATAATTGAATCTATTGAATTTTCATACTACTACCAATATTTTTTTTATAAACACATAAATATTTTACTAATGATGTTATTACCAAAAAATAATTTTCCATAAATAAATTTTTTACAAGAAATAATTAAACAAATATATATATATATATATATATATATTATAAAACACTAATAATTAAAAAAAAGTATGTATATATATATATATATATTATTTTTATTATCAATGTAAAATTTAATTCATGGTTTTTAAAAACTTCCCATAATTGATTTTAATTTTTCAATATTCTCGTAGTATTAAATATTTTATATTTTTTAATATTTGTTATTCAGTTTCCTTTAAATATTAAAAATATTTATATGTTTCAATATTATTTATTCATAAAAAATGTAAAGACATTTTATAAAAAAAATCATCACTACAAAAACTCTATTCTTCCTCAAGGCATCGCCATCCCATGTTTCGTTTTCAACCTCGCATCTCGCTGCCAAGCCTCAGGTCCCACCGGCCACCTCTTCCCAACTCCATCCAACCTCCCATCACCCCATATCGCATCACATCACCCCTTTCTCTCCTTTCATCATAATCCCTAATTGTGTATATCTTTAATCACGTTCGGTAACACGTTCTTCTTACTCATGATGATGTGAGGGTTCAGTCCCGTAGAGTGATTTCGGCATTGTTGAGGTTTATTGTGGTGTTCTATAATTTTGTTTTGTTTCCTATAATTTCAGATCAAACTTCGAATAGATTTTATATTCCCTTTATCTATTTAGATTTTGGGTTTTTCGATTTACACTTAAACCGGTTTCAATTTCCATTTTTCGTACTATTTTGATCGCAATATCTCAAAGACGGATGTCATTAATGGTGGATGAAATTGTTGTATTTGGTGACCTGTCTAGGTATTGATGGAGATCCCCCATCCTATAGTAGGATTGGCCTATCATCAATGAGTGGTAAGATTATTCCCTGCTTTTGAATTTCTATTCTTCTATTTTTCATAATGCATTTAGCGGGGATATGTGATAGTGCTGGTGTTTGTTTGAGGTTTAATATTTATGTCTCAAATGTCTGTTGAACAAGAAGATTTAGACATTTTGTATTATGGTGTACCTATTCTAGATTTTTCTAGTTTGGTTTTGATCCGTGTTAAATTTCACAGTTTCATTACATTTGTCGGAATGCCTGATGTTGTATGACTTGTACTATGATAGTTATAATACATCTAGCATTTGAAATCCCTCCACTAATATAGCCAAAGAAACATGGGATGTAAGTAATCAAAATCCCATGTTGCACAAAAAATTCACTGAATCATCTTCAAATGCCGAGAAAGTGTAATGTGATATAGATGTGCTTGATGAAATTTTTATAGAAGGATTTTCCATGGTTTCTGAAAGATCTGTATTTTCTAACTATAAATGGATATTAACAGTCTTTTAACATATAATGGTTGGATTTCAGGTTGGATATTAAGTACCTACCATTCATTATGCTCAAGCTATTCATCTGTTTTGTTTTTCATGTGGAGATCTACCATGGTGATGGCACTAAAATGCACACTGACTCCAATATTTTAAAGAAGGTCCATTCTTCGAATTTTCCATTGATCTTCATAAGATTCCATGTTAAAAAGGGGTTCATGGAAGACTATATGAGACCATGTGGCCCTACTTCACCCCCTCTCCACTTGCCAATATTTCTTCTTCGACAAAACTTATGTTTTTTATTCATACAGAATATCATGTTATGATCGATTAAGTCGGTTATTGATATAAATATGAATAAGGTAAATAGATATATTAATGTGGAAACGTTGCAATGTTTTTGTAAAATTTTATTCAGTACATTTGTTTGGTGAGATTCTAATTTTATTTATTTATTCATTTTATGTTAATCTAAAATGATTAGAAGGTAACATGTAAAAATGATTATTTTTCAGTGAACATTCATGGAAATTACCTTGTTATAAATTGACTCTGAGCTTTTTTTTTCTAGTATACATTTTATTGGAATGATTTTTATAATAAATATGTATTATTATGTATGTACGTTGTTAATATTAATGATTTAAGTTGTTGTTTGTGTCAGAAAAAAGTTACAGACTAGATTTTAAGAAATCAACAGTTTCTAGAATGAGTGTCCCATTAATATCTCACTCAATGATGAGCTATTCTATGAGGCATAATGGGAATATTTTTAAAGTTGATTAGGTTATAATGTTTGATTGCGCTATCTTTCTCCATTTCAAATTTTTTTTGACTAAATTTCAATTTTTTAGTAATCTTTTCTGCGGTATATGATTAATTGTTTTTAATTAATTTTATTTGTGTTTTATTTGGGGAAACTAGAAAAACTACTTGTGCTTATTTCGTCATTTCATTTTTTCATATCTTCTTTTTCATATTGTTCATAATAAGCTGCTTGTACAAAATATCAAAGTTGATGTTTTTATTATTATTAAACTTTTACAGGAATTACACTCATTTATTATAAATGATTGGAAAAAATAATAGTAAAAAATAAGCTGATTGAATTCCGAGTCTATTATTTTATTAGTATGTCATTATGATGATCAACTCATGTGGACAAAGGATTTTCAAATGTTTATCAAATGTATAATGAAAATTTAGATTGATAATGTAATTGATCCTGTATAAGTTCCATCTTCTTGGAGCATTGAAAATTCTACTATGTGATTGTTCTACTATGTGAGTAGAAATACGGTAAAGGGGGAGGCTTTCTCTTCAACTTCATGGGCATAAACCTTACATAATTATGGGGTGTAGTGATAGTAGTTGTATTAATCCTTCTATAATAAGTAGTATTCTAAATTGTATCTTTTTATTCCTTGTCATGTCATGGAATGAATGTGGAGGTATGATTGATATTCAGTGATACAGCAGGTATGCACAAAATTGATAAAGTGGCTTGAAGGACTCATCTGGTCGTGTTAATAAGCCCAACTGGATAGTTTCATAAGTATTCTATAAAATGTTTTTCCAGATAAATCCTTAATTCCTGGGATCTTTTATGTTGTATGTGAACTCATATTTTTGGGTTAACTACTTTTGATTCAAGATTTTTTTCTGCATCTATAGAGCATCTCTTCAAGATATGTTGGGCCACATGAGTAGGTAGTGTTATGACTTAATTTAAATCTTATTATGTTAACGACTGAATTCTTTTATAAGATCAAACAAATTCTCAAGTTAGTTCAAGATCCTTGAAGTTCAAGAAAAACATTAATTTAAAACCTGAGTTTAGTTTATTAAATTGGATTTCTCAAGGTTATCATTCTACTCATTCACTTATATTTCTTTTTTAATGGTTTTCATAAGTCAAAATGATTGTGTAATAATTTATTGTTTTTTCTGGTAGAGTGGCAGCATGGCGATGGATGGAGCATACAACCATTTCATTTTTATATTTCACACACTTATTCCTTAATTTATTATGCTTTGAATAAGAATTCTTAGGTGAGGAATAATCCATTACTAGTCTTGGGGAATGGATGGATGGGTGTATTGTGTACGTTGGATCTTGGTGTGGCATGTATGATCTTCTGTTACCTGATTGGCGTAGATGAGTTGCTACCAGCTCACTGGTCATGGGGTGTCGATGTGCTTCTAGTTCTCGTTGGTCCCTGTTGTGGCACAAATGGGCTGCTGGCATGGTAGTGGGTTGGGATGTGTGTTTTAGGGCTGTGTGATAGATCCTATTGGGGAATGAATATTGTATTGATTAATTTTGAATTAAATTCCATTATTAATATAATAATTTCTTTCATTATAATTTTTAATATTTGGGAAAATATTAATCTCTTTATTAATTTAAAAAGATGTGTTATAAATGATAAATTAATAAATATAATATGATATTTTATTAGAAATAAAAAAATTTATTCAAATTAAATTTACAAACAGATATTATATGTCGGTATTATTATTACCAACTGAAAAAACGGTCATTAGTACATGTTTCTAAACATTTTAACCAACGTATATATTATCTTTTGGTATAATTATAATTGTAATAGAATGATTTTATCTGGTACAAAAACATTTAGCGGTATAGAATTTAATGATAGACTAGTGAGAAGGACATATATGTCAGTAAAACCTTTTACCAACATAAATGAACTTTTACCAACGGATATACCCTCATTGAAAATAGTGAAATATTTTTTAGTGTTTGTTGGTGGTAATGATATAATGATGTTAATTGAAATTACATTTTTGTGTGTTAGAAAATTAAGGGTTCATTCAGTCGAGTATGACTATATGGTATGCAGTAGTATTTTTTATCAAATTGGAAGATGGAACTATTTAGTGGTCTGTCAATTATCACAAGATTAACCAATTTATGATAATTAATCACTATCCACATCCATGCATTGATGATAAATTCGATCAATTAATGCGATTCTATTTTTTGTATTAAACTAGACTGTGATTGGGATATTACCAATTGAAAAATTTAAAAGAAGATATTCCAAAAAATGGATTTATAAGTAGATATGGTCATTATGAATATATGTTTGTGACTTTTTATCATATGAATGTACTTTAAGCCTTTACTAAGTTGTTAAAGAAGATATTTCAATGATATCTATACTATTTTGTGGAAGTGTTTTTTGATGATATATCTGTGTATTTAATGACTTTGGTTGAGCATCAACAACAGTTGGTGGCAGTGTTCGAAATTTTGCAGAATCATCTATTGAATACCAAATAATAAAAGAGTATTTTTCGGGGTTACAATAGGTACATATACATGGCTAGTCTATGTTATAATTATGTGATTCTATTGATATATAAAATCTAAAGTCTGTTATCCATTAGAAACTACCATATAATGTAATTGATATACAATGATTCTTTAGAGTAGATTATTTTTAATGATGCATTGATCATAAATTTGCATTACTATTTTCACCTATGATAGACATAACAAGAAAAAATGTTAAATTAAAATTGAATGAGTGATATAAAAATTATTTTAATGGGCTGTAACATCACCAAACATTTTCACTGATATAGATTTTTTTTGAACTTTGATAAGGGTATATGGTTTATTGTGACACTTTGGGATATGTGATGGGTTATTTTCTCATGCATATAGATCATGTCATACATAATATCTCATGAAAGTTATAGTTTAATGAAAAGAAATAGAAATAATATTATTTGTATATAGATTCTCTTTTTCATTCATTAAATATGTATTATTATTACCTCTTTTCTGATAAATTTTTATTGTTTGTGGATTATATGATCTTGAAACGCATTTTATCAAAAATGGACCAGAACATGATATAGTGAGGATGGATGGAGTATCTTCCAATGTTTGAAATTGACTTGGCCTATACATTATGTTAATTTATTTCAGTGTCAGTTATATTAAGAATAAATGCATATGGTCTATTGACCAAATCATGATTCAGAAACGTAGTTATTGATGTTGGTGATAGCTAGCATGCACTTGGGTTGGGATGATCGATGAAGTGTTATTATTTTCTTCCTGATTTTATTTTTTCACGATTTAGTGAATATGGTGAAAGTGGTATAGACATATGATTCTAAATGGGTTGTTATGAGGTAAAACATAATGGTGGGTAGATCATTTTGGGATGGAAGATGGACATTATTTCAGTGAATAGGTTTGAGATTGGATGGTCGTACCAATAGATTTTGATGAAAACATTCATCATGAATACCACCAGACAATATGGGATGCCCTTCTTGGAATTCAGAAGATGTATAATGTATTGAAATAATAGTTTTGTTGGATCAAAATTATATGGAAGGTGGATGAGTTTTTTTAATATAAACAACCTATCAGTAGGGTATTTTATATAATGCGTGGCCAGTAGCTATTATTTAGATATTATGTATCTTATTTTGATATAAGAGTAGATAGATAATGAATTTTTTAATGGTGTCCCAAGTACAGTTTGGAAATCTGATTCCATATGGGTTATAGTGTATCATATAACAATGTCAGAGCATTTCATCGTAATTTTTTAATCTCAGTTGGTGGAGGGATTTCCTAAAAACATATATGATAATATTTAAAAAAGCATGGACTACCAGTTTTGATAATATCATATTAGGTTCCAATGTTTACATCTCATTTAGATAAATCCTTACTGTATTCCAATATGAATCAATATAATATGTGAATGGTGTATCATCTTTATAAGCATAAAAAACCTAAAAGGATGATATGAATTTTTAATATATTCTTGTTGATTGTTGAATGGATTTTGGTGGATCATGGGAGGATCATGTTGCATTGAATTATTTCGTGTACAATAACTGTTCTCATTCCTTGAAACATATAGATCCTTTTGATGAATTACATTAGATTCCTTATCGTCCTCTACTATGTTGGGTGGAATATTTTGAGACATTACTAGTTTGACCATTCCAGGTCCAAGGGACAAAAAATAAGATTTAATTTTCTAGGAGAAGTATGGATATGTATAAGTGTTATCAGAAATCACATGTTGATCATTGTCGATGGACCTTTTCATTTGAGGTGAGTGATCATGTGTTCATGAGAATCTATATGTGGCATGAGAATAATCAATTGGGAAGTAGTAAAAGTAATACCCTTGATAAAAAAGAAATTTTAGATAATTGATCATTTTTTCAGGTCTAATAGTAGTTTGATATTCCACCTTAGTTGAATTCTATCCAAATTTTGTTTCATGTATCTTAGTTGAAAAAGTATCACTCTTGTCCAGACCATGGGATTTGGTTTTATCACGGTGACCATTATCTGTACACTTTGTTCATACATATTCTCATAAAAATTATGGATAGGAATTTTTTTTATTTAATGTGAAAACAATAGTTTCAATGTGGGTTTTTGGGAATCATGGTCCGGATTGGGAAAAATTTTCAGAATGAGAAGAGGAATTGGTCAGGAAATGCCTTCAACACTTTCATAGAAACAATGTTTTCCAAAATTTTATGGATTGTTGGACAATGGTGGGTATACTATAGAACTAGAGGATTCATTTTAGTACCCCTTTCTTTATTAATGTTATGAATTTCATGTTTTTCGGTGGTGTTTCGGAGGGTTTTGGGGATTTTGAAATGTATTAGATCTTTTATAGAGGTGAAATATTCAATCACCGTGAGAATAAAACATGATTCTCCTACAAAATATTGTTCAATTTGAGGAATTGGGAACTGGGTAGGATAATGGTTAGGCAAATGGATTTTCCAAACCATGTGGCCACCTAAGAGAATCCGTGAATTGGGGGATAAAGTAAATTACCCAGTCAGCACATAGTTTTCAAAACATTGTGAAATACCCATTTCCAAATATAATTACATCAAAATATTGTGAATCTGATCCTAAATGTATTATTTTTCATCTATTTTTTTCATGACCCAAAATGATATGGAGACCATTACTATTCTCACGGTAGTGCTTTGTTCATGCATCATAGGTTTTGAAGATAGTTATCCTTAATAAGTCCCTATGAGTTATTGTTTTTCATTAGTTTCATCTCTTCTATCAGTTGGATTCATAATTCTAGTATATTGTGGAAACATATATGATTGTTGAAAAAGGTATTTTTTATATTTGGTTATGTGTATGTTAGTGAAAAAAAGGTAATGCTGTTTTTTAGTGTTTCAACCTAGTTTTTTTAAATAATTCATTTCATTTTATATTTTTTTTATAGTTTATGTTTTAGGTGGATTTTATTTGAACTCCTATTATTAGAATATGATTTCTAGGTTTCAAATTTATTTAATGGTTTTAAATATATTATGAATTTTTTTCAAATATTCATATAAACCTTCTTTTGTAATAGACGGTGGAATTGTGGAATATTTGTGCAAAGAGGTTTCTTTAATGGTTTCATAATGATGATATTAAAAATGGATGATTAATTTGATTAATGGAAAAAGGATTAGTGAAATGATTTTTAATATAAATACCATTTTATTGAAGTGGTTTGGAATAATTTTTTTCTCATGGTTTTGGCATAATTGGTTGTCATGTATTCATTTGCATTAGTGTGCACCTTAGGATGCGGTGTGTGACATTCAGTAACTAGTATATTCTTACCTTTTTACAACCTATTTGATCTAAGAGAGCCTAATAATGATTATAGAACATTCACCTGGGCACAAATGTGTAGATGTGTGGCAATTTTTATTGGAACAACTTATTCTAAATAGATTTGTGGACTGATGCGAATGATATGTTTGGTGGTTTTCCATAAAACATATTTTGATGAGAAAATGCATAGATTTGATATAAAATATTAAATTTTATTATTATTGTTGTTATTATTTTCAATAAATATGATAACATGGTGTAACCTATTGTTGTGACTAGGGATATTAGTTATATAAATCATATTGAGTTTATTTATTTACCCAAATATTTGGAACTATTTTTCTATTATAGATATTCTAAATCGGGATATAAGAAATGAAAAATCATATCATATCATTATTGATTTATAATTATACATAGAGATATCTTTTAAATTTAGAGCGTGGAGTATATTGGGACTTGTGGTGTTTTTGTATTTGGATTCTTTGATCTCTTTCAAATTTTATTCATTTTTGAACTCTAATATTGGGTTTTGGTTTCAACATTTTACTTTAATATTCATTATTTAATAGAATGGTATTATTGTATTTTTCAATACATTGATTGTATGAATAATTTAGAGTTTGTTTTTTTGGTATATTAGTTTTGGTTGTTTTATATTCAAGAGGAAAATTGTCCTCCATTTTTATTGAAGACATTGGAATTTCATTCTAGCCTTTGGTGTCTTGAAAATGATAAATATGATGTGCTAGAAATTCCACCTCATAATAGTACAATGAGGATGTGTATGATATTATAGTGTTTACCGATGGGTATTTTCAGAATATATGTTATTATTAAGAGTTTTTTATCAAGGACTCATCATCAGTTTCAGTTTACAAGAGTGGGTTACTTTCTGGGATATGGTCCCTTTGTATTTCACATTATTTCTTGTTATTAATCAACATCATACCTAATGGATTCTTATTATTATGGTAAATGAATTATATATATATATTTGTTTGAATTGAACTACAACATTTATTGTTATATCCATTGTGGATAAATATGGTTATGTACTGGTACATTATGTTAAGAGCACAAATATTGTTTGATATATATAATAAGTTATAGGAAACATTCCATGTCCTATTAGAGGTAGGTTTTTGGAGTCATGTTCAACTCACTATCAACTCTGGTGGGGTAATGGACCGTCATGTCATTTCATATCATTAAATTATTCTTTAAATATCATCTCATTAATTAATAACCATTTTACACATTTATTGGGTCTACAAATTTACAACAATCATCTAACTGAACTCATCAACATCAACCATAATTCAAAGTGATTATATATATGTTTTAGTAATTAAAAATACCTAGAATTTTTATTTTAACGGTTTGATCAACATTAATACAAGTTAATTACATAAAAATCATGATTCTATCATGATCCACAACATTGAAACATGGTAATAATTCAAAAAAAAAATGATAAAAACAATAGGAATAATCTATTTTAAAAAAAATGGAAAAAGAAATTTAATCTCCTCAACCCTCTAAAAAATTCATTCTCGATGCTTTGTAATAATATTTCACATGGAGTGACTGTAACACCCAAGGTAAATAAAGAATATAACATTTTTATATTTATCCATATTTGTGAATAAAATATTAATATTACATTAAAGGGGACACTATGCTCGATGGCGTACCGAATACGCAACAACGAGTTTCTTGAGAATCTTACGTTGCACTCTAATAATAAAATAATATTATTTTAAATGGTAGTTAACGCCTAGCCGTTGTAATGGAGAGAATGAACAGAACTAACTAAAAAATTATTATATATGTTTTTCAAATATTTTTACTCTTAAAAATAAATGTTAGTGGATTAAAAATGCAAATGAATCCAGTTTTTAAGCGTAAACATTCTAATATTCTTTAAAAGGTCGATTAACCGCCTTTTGATGGAGAACCCATTTTAAATCCACTTTTTGAAAATTTTATAAGCTCTATTTTTCAAAATAAACATATTATTTATGATTGGGACATTTAAATTTACCTTGGGTTAATTTTTGGTATTTTTCCGATAAAGTTCATTTTTTAATGAATAGTGTTAAATGTTGTATTTTAATTCAAAACCTCTTTTTAATCTAATTTATTTATATGATTAGATTATCTTTTTAATTGGTTTTAAAGTGAAATTAGAATATATTTTTACCATTAAATCTAATAGTGGTCGTTGGAATTAATTTCACTTTGAAATCGGACTTAAACTAGTGTCAATCTTTTGATACTTATTATTTCATAAAAACACGCTATTTGTCATGACAGCGGGAATTAATTATTAAATTAATTAATGTGACTTATATTTTTTTAATTCTGTAAAATAGACTTCATTTTTTATTTCGGAATATCAAATATAGCTTAAGGTGAATTTTTGGTAATTTTCTAAAAAACTTCAATTTTTGATGAATAGTGAAACCACTAAGTGGTACTTATAAAAACTGATTTTCCGTTGAAATGAAATTTTTCCACCTTTGTGTTTTGAATTTAAAAAATCCGACATACATGGTTTTCATTAAGAAGTAAAATGTGGTTAAATGGGTTTAAAATAATTTTTTGGTGAATAGTAACTTATTAAGTTTTTAATCGCGATTAGAGGTAATTAGTGTAGTTTAAGGTAAAAATAATGTTTTAATAATATTAAATCAACTTGACACGTGTCCTAACCTCATTGGATGTGTCATGGCCGACCAAGAAAAGCCATGGGTCAACTTGGGGACCCCATGGAGCCACTTTGGTTGGAAAATGACATAAATACCTTTTTATTTAATGTTAAAGTAAAAATGACAAAAACATGATATGTTTTACTAATAAAAATTTTACATGGGGTTATACAAGTCAAATTTTTGACTATAAATAGTCATTGGAAATATAAAAATATTTCCTACATCATAGTATTTTTTTTGTAATTTTTAGACATTAATTAAAATAAATTATTTATGTCATCATGATGATTCAACGATGACCTCATTATTTAACGATTTAAATAAAATGGAAAGATAATGTAATATATAAGACCTAAACATGTCCAAAACTTATTGTATGAGTGGATTTCGAACCCTTATCACCTTATCATCGAAATAAATCAATGTGGGACCTTTAAAATCTGAAACGATTTTGAAAATAAAGTAACATTTTGTAACTTTACAAGAGTGCCCCTCATCTCCTCTTATAAAAGGCACCCACCTCTACCTCCTTACCCACACTCCTGATGCATTTGGCTCGGCCAACCCCTGCAAATTTTGTCTCTCCACATCCCTCTCTAACTCCTTTAATCCTCACTTTGGGCATAAGTCTTCCCAAGGAAGCCTTTGAGCTCAAACCAAAGGGAGTTACCCGATTTTAAGGTAATGTCTTCAATTGAGTCCTTTTGTTTTATTTTGCCTCTCCAACCCCCTAAACTCTTTTTATTCATTTATTTTGTAACAACACCAGTATATTAAATATACTAGTATGTTTTTATAAGAAGTATTCGAGCTACACTTACACACACCTACATCTAATGGTTAAAGAAAATACTGTTTCCGTGGATGGCGAATTTCTGCCTCACGAAACGATGATTGTTCAACACTCATATAACACCTTCAAAGGTGGCCATTAAAATGTCACTATATTTATATATGATATATAATATGTTTATGTTTTACTTATGCTTCTGTATTTTTCATTTTTGTCTTACCTTTATGGCTTCCATTATGGGTATACGCGATATCTTCATTTTAGGAAGTGCGGACTACCGCCCCCTCAAAGTGATGTGATTCGTTAATGCCATACGTGGGACGTATAAAGGATGGATTTAACGTTATTATATATGATATTATACTGGAAATATAATATACCTCTATATAATTATTTTTTCTTTCTATTAAAGTATGATATAGAAATGAAAGTAGCGTTAATCCGTACGTACGACTTACCGTCTCCATGAACGGTGCATTTCATTTCTTATCCCCAAATGTAATGTACTATTATAAGTACATGTATATAATGGATATATATGATCAATGATACATCTAAATGATTAATATAAGTCTGGAATTAAAATATAAATACCTCTCATTTAGTTTTAATTCCATTACTATGACAAAGAAATGAAAGTAGCGTTCATGCGTACGTACGGCTTACCGTCTCCATGAACGGTGCATTTCATTTCTTACCTCTAAATGATTATGTGTTATTATAAATACATGTATATTATAGATATATATGATATATATGATATCCAAATCAGGAATGTCATTCTGGATATAAAGAACTTTTGACCACACGAACAACATGTAATTGTAAGAAGTCCACTTTCGACTTAAGAACCAAATATCGACAAGACAAACATTATTACCTTAAATGATTAAATAATGTTTATAACATGGAAATAAGTGATATAAAAGGAATAATGAACTTGAAAAAGGTTCTTAAGAAAATATAATTTAACTCCAGTTTATTATTCCGGACGTTAAAGAACGATCGAGTCAAGTCGGACCCGAGGTAAGGGATCCTACTCCTCTCTTTCTTTTTAAGTACACTCTTTTATGCCATTCCTTTTATGCTCATATTTCTTGTGATTGGGATGTTATTTTATATTTCTCTTACTTCAATTTTTATGTTCATATGATGAGAGACCCTATTATCTCTCATCAATCCATTTTGGATGTTTTGAGTGGCGCCGTTAGGCTGCTGAATTTTCGTAAGAGATCTAACCTCTCTCTTTCTTTTTATTTACTCTCCTTTATGTCACTTCTTTTAAGCTCCTCTTTGTTATATTGGGGGATGTTCTTTTATATTCCTCTTTCCGTAAACCTTATGTTAATATGTTGAGAGACCCTATTTGATATCATCACTCCATTTTTGTGGCGCCGTTAGGCTGCCGAGTTTTCGTAAGGGATTTTTCATCTCACTCTTATTCCCGTGAGATTTATGCTAGATTTGCCACAATTTCCTTTGAGTGGTGTATGTACTGCCCATTATTTTACTCATTGTGTAATATAATTTCATTTATGAGTATTTACATAAATGTTGTATTGTCCTTCTTTCACAGGGTCTATGTTTCGAAAGTTACCCAAGTCGGTAAGGGAACCTTTCACCCTCCTCTTTTTAAAAGACTTCTTTTGTTATGTCTTGTAATTCACATAATATTATGTTGGGATATGTTCTTCTATATCCTTATTGATGTAAATTTTATGTCCAAGTGATGATATAACCTTTCTATCTCTCATCAACTCATTTTCTGAATTTTGAAGTGACGCCGTTAGGCTGTTGAATTTTACCAAGGGAACTTTTTAACCCAATTTCGATTTCTTTGGGTTCAACATGTAGTTATTTAATATGTCATCCTTTGAATATGTGTGAATGACCATTTATTGTTTTATACTTAATATCCAATTATATTTGGTGTATTTATATTTGTCACACATAATTCTGAGATTGATTTCTCCTTAATTTAAGGATACCTTCTTTATATTGGATTTCATCTCATTTTACATTTCTTTTGAGACATCATTGTTGTTATGAACCAATTCACTCTTTTATATGGTTTGTATAATGTCCTTTGACATATTATATCATGAATCCCTTTATTCTAATTATATAATAAAGTTCGGATTAAATGTTATTCCACTATTATTTGTATTCAAGAGTCTCTCATTTTGTTAAAAACTATTTAACAAAAATATCGTTTTAAATGTTTTAAAGATTTATTATTCTAAATCTTTATCTTTAATGTCCATGTTTTCAAAATGGTTTTCAGTATTTATCTATATGGACATTAATGTTTTAAAATTATAATTCCATTGAAAGCTTCAAAGTGGTATGGGACACTTTGATTCAAAAATCTCTTTTAAATGGTTTTTGAAAATGGATTGATTAATTCAATATTTGGGAATTACTTATTGTGATTGAAAATGAAATGTTGTCATGTTTATATTTTCAATATTTTTTGTGTAATGATTGTACTTGGACATTTTACAAGTGGTTACGTGATAAACCATATGACGGGTGGTGCCGTGAATACCATGACGGGTGGTTACGTTATAACCTCCAATGCATTGGGTATGGAAGTCGGCCGTATAGCTATTCCATTAAGTATGTATGGAAGTTGTCCGAATGCCTATTCCATTAAGTGATATGTGTGGAAGTCAAACTTATGGTTATTCCACTTAAGTATGTTTATGTCCCAAGTTAAGTTTTATGTGTTATGTGATCTTTATATGGGTTTTATGGTAATCTTTTGGTTACAGAAGGGTAAGTAATGAACTTTTATTCAGTGATGAGTTTTTAATACTTCGAAAAGGTGAAATGTATTACTTTGATAAAGTATACATGGTTTACTTGTTGTTTTTAAAAACTAACAGTTTTCATTATTTGTGTATCCCTTACTGAGTTTTTTATGCTCATCCCAAGTTTTTGAAATGTTTTTCACAGGACTTAGCGTGAAATAGGGTCAAGGATGGAATCAAGGGAAAGTCATGATACCTAAAAATAGAACTAGACATGTTTCTTTTTAAGAGTTTTTATTTTATTGAAATTTACTAAAAGCGACTACTTTCTAATCTTTTGAGATGTAATAGTTACGTCCTAATTATCTATAACTCAAAACCTGAAAAGATCCTCAATGTGAATTACTCATCTAATTCAATATTACGTAAGGTTTAAGGCTGGGCCTTATAGTTGGTATCAAAAGTCGGTTTAGATAACTCTAGAGGTTAGGGTATTCTTTAAGCATAAGTGACATTACCATAATGGTTAGGATTTCAGAAAGAGTCATAGTTTTTAGACAAATTAAATGAGTAAGTATATCTTCCTCATTAGTACATGATGGTTTTGTTGATATAATCACACTAACTTTTTTGTTTTTAGTGAATGGATGGATCTAGCAGGCACCAAAGAGACAAAAGGTTTGAAGGAAACTCTAGTGGTTCTCTGATTAAGATACTAGATAAATTGGAGGATTCAATGAGGAAACTCGTGGTTGTTCTAAACCAACTATCAAGGAGTCATGATCAACCACTTGAACCTAGGTACGTTCTGTAATGCATCATGTAAGAGATGACCAATCAATGTGGATGTTCAGGTAATAATTATAAAGGTAACCATTGGAGTTTATATGATCCTTACTTTTGAGGTAATTATGGGTTATTATATGTTATGATGGAAAATGGAAGGCATGAGATAAAATTGAGGTTAAAATATTTTATGATTTTTTTGAAGATTTTATCTCATTTTGGGGAATGTTTTAATAATTATATAGTTTTGGAAAAAGGACAACACGCAGACCGTGTGACAACCCGTCGCGTCGGACAAAGCTGCGGGAATCGAACCCACAACCAAAGTGCAACTGGTATTTATCGCCTACCACTGGACTACGTGAAGTCCCTGATTAGTTTGACTGATTCCTTTTAGTTAGATTATTTTAGGAATCAAGAGTATGTTTATTTTGGGTTATCTATGGAAATTATTAACCTATCATCGAGGATATGTGATTAGGTTAATTACTTTTAAATATGAGAATTTTAGAGAAACTGATGTTATTTGGAGATAAAAGTTAATTTGTACCTTGGAAGACAATGTGACTAAGTCCTTTAAATATTTGGGTTTCAATATTAGTTTTGTTTACTTTGAAGTATTTTATAGACTATTTGTTTATCGAATATTCCTCGTTGAACTTTGGGTTTTGTTGGACAAATTTTGGAGATTAATAATAGATTTTCTTTTTATAAAGGGTTATCCTTTTCTGGATTATCTGATCTTGTACTAACCTTTTTGGTTTTGGATTTGGTTAATATCTAATGATATAGGAATTATATAGTTCTCTTTTTTGGATTAGGTGATTCTCTAGAAGTTGATTATAGTACTCTTAGTGTGAACAAGTCTTCCTAAATACTCGTCTTTTGGAGAAAATATGAGTTTTTTTAAGGAATCTAATAAAAGTTGAAAGTCAACATGATAAGTGATTATGTTTCCTTATGAAAAAATTCATCAATAAAATGTAACTTAAAACAAAAAAGTTGTCTATTAACTTTTCCTACTGAGGAATCGAATACCGTTTAACCCATCACAAGTTTGTGATTTTCTTATGGTTAACTTTCACCTAGACATGTTTACTATAACTCTCCATCAGAACATGACCCTTTGTTTTTTCCTCCATGTCCATATTTTCATACTTGGAATCCTAGTATGGGTTAACTCGGGTGACCTTTGTACTTCTCTTTCATTATTTTAAAGTGATTGTTTTACTAACTCTTGTTCCGATGTGGGACTTTCAAGGATGTTTCCGAGCCCAATTTTAAAATTGCGAGGACGCAATTACCAAAAGGGGGGAAGGATGTAACACCCCAGGTAAATAAAGAATATGACATTTTTATATTTATCAATATTTATGCATAAAATATTAATATTACTTTAAAGGGGACACTATGCTCGATGGCGTACCCAATACGCAACAACGAGTGTCTTGAGAATCTTACGTTGCACTCTAATAATATAATAATATTATTTTAAATGGTAGTTAACGCCTAGCCGTTGTAATGGCGGGAATGAACAAAACTAACTAAAAAATTATTATATATGTTTGTCAAATATTTTTACTCTTTACAATAAACTTTAGAGGATTAAAAATGCAAATGAATCCAATTTTAAAGCGTAAACACTCTAATATTCTTTAAAAGGTCGATTAACCGCCTTTTGATGGAGAACCCCTTTTAAATCCACTTTTTGAAAATTTTATAAGCTCTATAGTTCAAAATAAACATATTATTTATGATTCGGACATTGAAAATTACCTTGGGTTAATTTTTGGAATTTTTCCGATAAAGTTCATTTTTAATGAATAGTGTAAAATGTTGTATTTTAATTCAAAAAATATTTTTAATATAATATATTTATATGATTAGATTATCTTTTTAATTGGTTTTAAACTGAAATTATAATATATTTTTACCATTACATTCAATAGTGGTCGTTGGAATTAATTTCACTTTGAAATCAGACTTAAACTAGTGTCAATCTTTTGATACTTATTGTTTCATAAAAACATGCTATTTGTCATGAAAACGGGAATTAATTATTAAATTAATTAATGTGACTTATATGTTTTTAATTTTGTAAAATATACTTCATTTTTTAATTCGGAATATCAAACATAGCTTAGGGTGAATTTTTGTAATTTTCTGAAAAACATCAATTTTTGATGAATAGTGAAACCACTAAGTGGTACTTATAAAAACTGATTTTCCACTTAAATGAAATTTTTCCACCTTTTTGTTTTGAATTTCAAAAATCTGACATACATGGTTTTCATTAATAATTAAAATGTGGTTCAATGGAATTAAATTAATTTTTTGGTGAATAGTAACTTATTAAGTTTTTAACCGCGATTAGAGGTAATTAGTGTAGTTTAAGGTAAAAATAATGTTTTAATAATATGAAATGAACTTGACACATGTCCTAACTTCATTGGATGTGTCATGGCCGACAAAAAAAATCCATGGGTCAACTTGGGGACCCCATGGAGCCACTTTGTTTGGAAAATGACATAAATACCTTTTTATTTAATGTTAAAGTAAAAATGACACAAACATGAGATGTTTTACTAAAACAATTTTTACATGGGGTTATACAAGTCCGATTTTTGACTATAAATAGTCATTGGAAATCTAAAAAGATTTCCAACATCATAGTATTTGTTTTATAATTTTTAGACGTTAAATAAATTATATTATTTATGTCAGCATGATGATGCAGTGATGACCTCATTATTTAATGATTTAAATAAAATGGAAGGATAATGTAATATCTAAGACCTACACATGTCCAAAACCTATTGGATGAGTGTATTGCGAACCCGTATCACCTTATAATCGAAATAAATCAATGTGGGACCTTTAAAATCCGAAACTCTTTTGAAAATAATGTAACATTTTGTAACTTTACAAGAGTGCCCCTCCTCTCCTCTTATAAAAGGCACCCACATCTACCTCCTTACCCGCACTCCAAAAGCCTTTGCCTCGGCCAAACCCTGCCCATTTTGTCTCTACAAATACCTATATAACTCCTTGAAGCCTCACTTTGGGCATAAGTCTTCTCAAGGAAGCCTTTGAGCTCAAACCAAAGGGTGTTACCCGATTTTAAGGTAATGTATTCACTTGAGTCCTTTTGTTTTATTTTGCCTCTCCAACCACCTAAACTCTTTTTAATCATTTCTTTTGTAACAAATCAAGTATCTTCAATATACTAGTATGTTTTTATAGGAAGTATTTGAGATAAAAAAATACACACCAACATCTAATGGTTAAAGAACATACTGTTTCCGTGGATGGAGAATTTCTGCCTCACGAAACGATGATTGTTCAACACTCATATAACACCTTCAAAGGTGGACATTAAGATGTCACTATATTTATATATGATATATAATATGTTTATGTTTTACTTAATCTTCTGTATTTTTCATTTGTGGATTACATTTATGACTTCCATTATGGGTATACGCGATATCTTCATTTTAGGAAGTGCGGACTACCGCCCCCTCAAAGTGATGTGATTCGTTAATGCCATACGTGGGACGTATAAAGGATGGATTTAACGTTATTATATATGATGTTATACTGGAATTATAATATACCTCTATATCATTATTTTTTCTTTCCATTAAAGTATGATATAGAAATGAATGTAGCGTTCATGCGTACGTACGACTTACCGTCTCCATGAACGGTGCATTTCATTTCTTATCCCCAAATGTAATGTACTATTATAAGTACATGTATATAATGGATATATATGATGAATGATACATAAAAATGATGAATATAATTCTGGAATTAAAATATACATACCTCTCATTTAGTTTTAATATCATTAATATGACAAAGAAATGAAAGTAGCGTTCATGCGTACGTACGACTTACCGTCTCCATGAACGGTGTATTTCATTTCTTACCTCTAAATGCTTATGTGATATTATAAATACACGTATATTATAGATATATATGATATATATGATATCCAAATCAGGAATTTCATTTTGGATATAAATAACCTTTGACCACACGAACAACATGTAATTGTAAGAAGTCCACTTTCGACTTAAGAACCAAAGATCGACAAAACAAACATTATTACCTTAAATGATTACATAATATTTATAACATGGAAATAAGTGATATAAAATGAATAATTAACTTGAAAAATGTTCTTAAGCGAATAGAAATTAACTCCAATTTATTATTAAGGACGTTAAAGAACGATCGAGTCAAGTCGGACCCGAGGTAAGGGATCATACTCCTCTCTTTCTTTTTAAGTACACTCTTTTATGCAATTCCTTTTAAGCTCATCTTTCTTGTGATTGGGATGTTCTTTTATATTACTATTACTGTATTTTTTATGTTCATAAGATGAGAGACCCTATTCTCTCTCATCAATCCATTTTGGATGTTTTGAGTGGCGCCGTTAGGCTGCTGAAATTTCATAAGAGATCTAACCTTTCTCTTTCTTTTTAAGTACTCTCCTTTATGTCAGTTTTTTAAGATCCTCTTTGTTATGTTGGGGGATGTTCTTTTATATTCTTATTTATGTAAACTTTATTTTAATATGATGAGAGACCCTATTTGATCTCATTAATCCATTTTTGTGGCGCCGTTAGACTACCGAGTTTTTGTAAGGGATTTTTCATCTTACTCTTATTCCCGTGAGATTTATGCTACATTTGCCACAATTTACTTTGAGTGGTGTATGTACTGCCCATTATTTTACTCATTCTGTAATATAAATTCATTTATGAGTATTTACATCAATGTTGTATTATCCTTCTTTCACGGGGTGTATGTTTCGGAAGTTACCCAAGTCGGTAAGGAAACCTTTCACCCGCCTCTTTTTAAAAGACTTCTTTTGTTATGTGTTTTAATTGACATACTATTATGTTGGGATATGTTCTTTTATATCCTTATTGATGTAAATTTTATGTCCAAGTGATTATATACCATTTTTATCTCTTATCAACTCATTTTCTGAATTTTGAAGTGACACCGTTAGGCTGTCGAATTTTACCAAGGGAACTTTTTAACCCAATTTCGATTTCTTTGGGTTCAACAAGTAGTTATTGAATATGTTATCCTTTGAATTTGTGTGAATGACCTTTTATTGTTTTACACTTAATATCCACTTATATTGTGTGTATTTATATTTTTCACACATAATTCTGAGATTGATTTCTCATTAATTTAAGGACACCTTCTTTATAATGGATTTCATCTCATTTTACATTTCTTATAAGACTTCATTGTTGTTTTGCACCAATTCACTCTTACATGGTGTGTATAATGTCCTTTGACATATTATATCATGAATCCATTTATTCTCATGATATTATAATTTTCGGATTAAATGTTATTCGGCTATTATTTGGATTCAAGAGTCTCTCATTTTGTTAATAACTATTTAACCAAAATATCGTTTTAAATGTTTTAAAGATTTGTTATTCTAAATATTTATCTTCAATGTCCATGTTTTCAAAATGGTTTTCAGTATTTATTTATATGTACATAAATGTTTTAAAATTATAATTCCATTGAAATCTTCAAAGTGGTATGGGACACTTTGATTCAAAAATCTCTTTTAAATGGTTTTTGAAAATGGATTGATTAATTCAATATTTGGGAATTACTTATTGTGATTGAAAATGAAATGTTGTTATGTTTATATATTCAATATTTTATGTGTAATGATGGTACTTGGACATTTTACGGGTGGTTACGTGATAAACCATATGATGGGTGGTGCCGTGAATACCAGGACGGGTGGTTACGTTATAACCTCCAATGAATTGGGTATGGAAGTCGGCCGTATGGCTATTCCATTAAGTATGTATGGAAGTTGGCCGAATGGCTATTCCATTAAGTGATATGTGTGGAAGTCGACCTTATGGTTATTCCACTTAAGTATATTTATGTCCCAAGTTACCTTTATATGTTATGTGATCTTTATATGTGTTTGAAGGTAATCTTTTGGTTACAGAAGGGTAAGTAATGGACTTTTATTCAGCGATGAGTTTTTACTACTTCGAAAAGGTGAAAAGTATTACTTTGATGAAGTATACATGGTTTACTTGTTGGTTTGAAAAACTAACAGTTTTCATTCATTGTGTATCCCTTACTGAGCTTTTTATGCTCATCCCATGTTTTTGAAAAGTTTTTCACAGGACTTACAATGGAATAGGGTCAGGGATGGAATAAAGGGAAAGTCATTCTACCTAAAAAATGGAACTAGACATGTTTCTTTTTAAGAGTTTTTATTTTATAGAAATTTAGTAGAAGCGACTACTTTGTAATCTTTTGAGATGTAATAGTTATGTCTTAATTCTCTAAAACTCTAAATCTGAAAAGATCCTCAATGTGAATTACTCATCTAATTAAATATTAAGTAAGGTTTAAGGCTGGGCCTTATAGTGACATTAATAAATTCATAAAAACAATTTATGGAAATAATCCAAAAATATTTATCTCATGTTATAAAATTTAATAATATGTAATGATACATTTTCTACCAAAAATATTGTACCATGGTTGTAACATTATGATTTGATCCTACCAATATACCTAAGACATAAAAAACAAATATTTCATGTTCAGAGATTGGGCTGTAAAAAATTCTCGTAATTGAAAACATTAATCATATAAAATATCAATTTTGATATTAGAGTGTATGTCAAGTTGGTTTAGTGTTATGAAATATAGAAAATAGAACATTTGAATATCATTTGATCTTTACAATGTAATTATAATAAAGATATATTATAACTATAGGAAATTAAAAATGACATCCCAAAAATTTAACATGATTACTATTACGAAATAACCTTCACTATATGAGCACTACAATTGCATCATGATTATCATACATCAATTTTAGATAACTATTAATGACCTCCACACTCTCCCATTCATCTTCAATGATTTGTACGTCTAGTGTGATATAATTTATAATTAATATCAAATGTTTATACAAATGATCATAAAAAATTATAATAACATATTGGAATAATTCTTCCAAATATACTTTGGTTTCAATAAAAATAAACTTGTTAAGACAACCATAATACATTAATTCCATAAACATTATAGATAAATTTTTTTAACAATTATTATATGTTTAAGTAGATTTATGAAACTACCCATATGGCTTCCATTTTTGTATAGGACTTCAAAAAAATCCTTCTTATGTCAAATTTTTGTAATGTTTTTTGAATAATGAGAAGTACTTTTAGGTTTCTCCATAATAAATCACTATGAATAGTGTTTTTATATTTCATAAAAAATATTATTCTAATATAAAATTCTATTCTGAGTTTCAATAGACCTTTAAATAAAATTGATTGTTATGAAATGAAATGTATATGCAATCTCGAGATTGGTGATAAGAAAAATAAAACATTTATTTAATAACAATTAAGACTTTAGAAATTGTAATGTAGTTCCCTTTCTCATTAATTGGATGATCAGTCCATTAGTCTACCCAATGAAATATTATATGAAATGTAATTTAATTTTTTAAAAATCACATTAAAGATTAATATATTGGTTCTCGATATTGATTGTTGTAAACTGGTTCAAATAATTTTAGGATGAACATTCCAGGATCCTAGATGGAGTCTGATTTGTATAAAAATAGGTAAAATAATTTTTTAGGTAGGTACTAAATAATTTGTGATTTATTTTTTAGGAAATACTCTAGTGATCAGAGTATATAGTTTAATGATTTATTGGAAGAAGTATTTTTGGAGGATAATATTAGGGATAATTATAAATATTATGTCAAAATGCTCAATGTTATTTCTATAAGTTATACACATTAATTATTAAAAATATTTTTTATCATATGTACAAGAAATGATAGTCAGGTTTCATAATAGTGTTGTGAAATACATTAATATGAAAGGAAATATTGTTAATATGAAAAAACTAATCTTTAAAAATTGTTCATTAAATCGATTAAAATGTATTATATCACACCATTAATGATAAATTCCATTCCATTAAATCCTATATGAATTATATATTACCCATTTATTATCATAGTGTAATTGATCTTGTAACAACAGGGTTTTCAATAAATGTTAATTTTCATCAAATCCTTAAAGTTGAAACAAACTTTTGGTATATGTTTTATCAATTTAGAATATTTCCACAGTTTCCACCAACTATAATGATTTGTTTAATATTAAAATATAAACACAATTTAAAAATGGGAACCTAGGTCACCAATTGTTGTTATGTGATTCTGTGGATATGTGTTTTGAATTGTTGAGGTTAATAATTTCGTAGTTGAACATGTAGATGTTTATACATTGGCTAGTCCAGGGAAATTTTAAAAGGAAAATTTCACATAGAGATTATGTTTAGATATTACGAATAATTTCTATAAATAAAAAAAATTAATTTAATTTTAAGAAATGTAATGGTATGTGTTCCCTCGATCCATTATGTTGTGGGTTCTGGTCGTTCAATTTTATTAGAGGAGGGTTGGATGGAGTTTTGTGAGGTTTGGTTGCAATAGGATGCAAATTGTTTTATTACACATTGTACAATCTTATTACATGTTGTGAACCCTTTTTTCATGGTTTGTCTTTGAGATATAATGATGTGTACATCTTTTAAAATGATTTAAGACAAGTTTCACAATGTTTAATATTTACGGGTTTGAAAAATAAAATACAAATGATTTTGTAACACCCGAGACTTTTATGTTATATAAATCATCAAAGGAATATTTTTCTACACAACACTTGCTTGGCTTGCTTTACACGCAATCGCGACCTTCCTCGATAGCTTGCGTCGTACGCAATACCGAGTTTCACTAAACAACAATATGCTATTAAAACTAGCCGTTATGAATAGTAATAACCACTTTTTGAAATTTTATAAATTTTATTTTTCAAAATGGACTTCATTTTTGGACTCAGAATATCGAAATTAGCCTAGGGTGAAATTTTGGTATTTTTCTGAAAACTTTCAATTTTTGATGAATAGTGAAACCACTAAGTGGTAGGTTAAAAACCGAATTTTGCATAAAACTTAATTTTACCGCTTCTGTGAATGGAATTTCAAAAATCCGAGAGACACGGTTAATATCAAGGACTAAAATGTGGTTCAATGAGATGAAAATAATTTTTTGGTGAATAGTAACTTTTTACTATTTTTACCGCGGTTAATAGTAAATAGGGTAACTAAGGGTAAATATGATATCAATATTACCCTAACACATGTCCTAATACTATTGGACAAGTGTAATTCGACCAAAAACAAACTTAGGAATAAAATATGACCATTTAGGCCCACTTGGATTAGATTAGGACATTTATTATTAATTTATTTAAAGAAGGGTTAAAATAGTTAAAATCAAAGTTTAATAAGTAAATAATTTTTAATATGGGGTTATACATAAGATAAATTCGATTTTAAATATTCATTAGAAAGATAAAAAGATTTCCTACATGATGGTATTTTATTTGTAATTTTTAGACATCAAATAATTTAATTTATTTATGACACAAAGATGATGCAGTAATTATCTTATTAATGAAATATTGAAAAAATTGATAATATAAATACCAAAATAAATGTAATTTGAGACTTTTTATGAATTCCACTAATTTTCTAGGTTACTATGATATATTATTGTTGATTTAATCAACTTGGTTCGAACATATAATTCTGTTATAACTTTCACAAAAATCATATATCAAATAGTGTCAAAATTGACACAAAATAGTTTTTAAATCAAATATTATATTATTAATTGTTATTTTATTCCTAAAAATCTAAGGTTCGGCCAAATGACTTAGATAAGGATATATATATTAATAATAAACAATTTGGGGTTCGTTTGGCATGTTATAGTAAGTGTATTAACCATATAGTGAAAGAAAACAAAAAGACACGGTAAAAGTTAAATTATTTAACTTAGAGTTAAATCTAATTGATAAGGTTAAAATAATACCCTAAACTTGTCTAAATCCTATTGGTTGATAGGATTTCGACCCATCCCCACTTTATCTTCTAAATAAGACCCTTTTTAACCATTATAAACCGATTTTGACTTTAATATAAAATAATATTTTGAGATATTCCTAAGGTGCCCCTCTCCTCCCTTATAAAAGGGCACCTCCTCCCCCTCCTCCTCACACCAATTTGAGCACTCAAGCTCGGCCAACCCCTGCCATTTTCTCCTCTCCACTTCCCTAGAATAATCCTAGAGGTCCTGGTCTTCTCCAAAGACCAATCTTAGTTCCTTAAGTGGAGGATTCAAAGAGGCGTTCCAAAGAAGAGGTAATATCCATTACCGATCTTTTCAATTTCTTTCTTCTTCAACTTCTTCTTCTTTAGTTGTTTCATGATAAAGTAATAACATCAGTATTACTTACATACTGATATGTTATTATAAATATGAAACAACCCTAATTCACCTTCTATCCATCCTACGGAAAAATGAAATCACCGCGCGTGCGTACGAACGGAATACCGTCTCCACGCCGTGGTGTAATATATTTTCCACCATCACCTTACAAGGATGGGTATAATGGTGTAATGAGTAACTATATATGATTATTATTAAGTAATATTGATACTGAAATAATATATATATATACTCCAATACAATTCCACGATCATAGGAACGATATCATCACTCGTGCGTACGTACGGAATACCGTCTCCACGATGTGATGCGATTCGTTCTACATGATCTTCATTTCATAATGATTATATAAATGAATTGAATGAATGAATATGGTATATACTACACTAATACCATTCTGGAAATGAATTATCTATAACCTAAAGATAAGAATAAGAATTTATTCAACAAAACACGCATAAGAACAAAAAGTTATAAAGACCCGAGTAACAAGTAACAATGAAATATTACTAACAAGAAGTTAATAATCTCATATAAATATGTATTATTCTGGAATAAGTCAATAACTTTATTTAAACCATTATACAGGAGCTTCGGACACGAACAAAGGAAATTGGACCTAAGGTAAGGGAAATATCACAATCTCATTTTTATCCGAGATTGTTTATTTACTGGGGTGTATTTTATCATCCAGATCCATGTTCCCTCAATATGTAATATTGTTTCCATCCACTTGCAATAGTTTAAATCCAATTTTACCCTTAGGTGAGTTTTTAGTAAGGAATATGAAAGGAATCTTTTGTCGTTTTACCGTACGAGGTACTTTTTGACTTTTCCGACAAAAGTACGAGAAGAATGTTTTTTTTAACTTATACGGCACGAACGGATTTCTAATGTTTTATAAAGCCTTATTTTCATGAAGCTTACTCTAAAAGATTTCATGAATATTTTCAATAAAATCTCTTTCTTTTAAAATTGCATGATGTTTTGTGAAAAGAAATTGATTTTAAAGAACAAAGGATATTTTCCTCAAGAATTCAATTCAAGTGTTTTATCAAAATTATTTTCCATCTAAAGATAATAAAGGGTTCTGTTTCTATCCCTTTAATTACATTGATTTGATTATGTTGTGAGGGAATTATTTTTATGAAGTCATTTTCCTTATATGATTTTATGATGTCATGATGTTTCAAGAATCCCATTTTTGTTACATGTGTTATGCGATGATGTATGTTTTATGATTATGTGGCACACATAAGAAAGGATTCATTATAAGATGGGTGGGACCTATATCTCCCTCCAATGCATTGGGTAATGATTTTATATCTCATGAGATAGACATGGCTGGAACGGAAGGTTATTTCGGTTCAGTGATACAGGACTGAAACGAGGAGTGAACTCGGTTCAGAAAGGGACTTTGTCCACTAAGATAGTCTTGGCAATGAGTCATGACTAACAAGAAATGATTTTCCATGATTATGTGTGCATGCCACAAAGTTTCAAGTTTTATGTTATGGGGATCTCATTTTCACTTCTATGATTTATTCCATGTTAAGATATTATGATCTCTTTTGCAGGTTTTGATTTTCATAAAGATATGATATGATTTTTATTTCCTTTATTTGCCCTTGCTGAGCATTTGAGCTCACCCTTTTATGTTTTCTTTTCCCCAGGTCAGGAAGATGGATATTAAGTAGAATATGCTAAAAGGGACCCTAGATATGATGAAATAAATGGGAGACACTGTAGAAGATTTATGAACCAGTTGTTTATGTTTCCCCAGTTTCTAAAGACACTATACCTATACGGTCCTTTGTGGTTTTGTCATATGTTGTAATAAGAGTGATTCAATTTTGAAGTATTAACAATGTATGTAAAGTGTGGGTCGTTATAGTTGGTATCAGAGGAAAGGTATAGTCAACCTTTGGAAACTAGGATGTGAAAGCCTTAGTAAGAACCCTAAGGATAAGTCTAAGCATAGAACACAATCTTAGTGTTTTAGAAATGGCCATGAATAACCTAGGATAAGACCTTAAGCATGAAAATTTTATTCTTGAATTATGTGGTTTCCTATTATAATTAGTGTTGCTCACACTATTCTTCTTGGTTTTAGTCAATGGCTGGAACCCGAAGGAACCGTGTTAATGCGGAATGCGATGGGCAATGCAATGATTGTCCCCCTGAGCAACCAAACGATATGGGAGCTGGAATGCAAAATCTTGTAGCCATGCTCACACAACTTTCTCAAGCTATGAATCATGCAGGATTTCCAAACGAACAAAGGAGGGAGCAACATTCTGTTGAATCCTTCATGAGGCAGCGTCCACCTTCTTTCAGCGGGTCTACTGATCCATTAGTTGCTGAACAATGGATTAGTACTACTGAAAAGATATTTTCAGTTCTTCAATGTTCTGAACATGATAAAGTCATCCTAGCAGTGTATCGTTTGGAAGGAGATGCTGATCAATGGTGGAATCTTGTTAAGAATACAAGGCAAAGGGATGAAATTGAGTCTATGGAATGGGACGAGTTCAAGAACTTATTTTTCAATAAGTACTTCCCTCGTATTCTCCGAACAAAGATGGAGAAAGAGTTCCTTGAACTGAAGCAAAGGGATGATGAATCTGTTGGTACCTATGAAGCAAATTTTACCAGACTTGCAAGGTACGCTTCTGGTATTATTATCCAACCTGAGAGTAAGATCGATCGATTCTTTAGTGGCTTAAAACCAAGTCTTCGAAGGGCGTTAGCCATAAGGGACTTCAATAGCTACGAGGAAATCGTTCGATGTGCTCTCAAAGTCGAGATGGAGATTGGAGTAACCCATCAGTCACATGGGTTTGATAAGAAGAGGAAGATGGAATTCAAAGAAAAATCTAAAGAGCACACGGAAAAGAAGATGAACTTTCCCTTATGCTCAAAGTGTGGAAAGAAACATGGAGGGAGTTGTCTTAAAGGGACAAGTAAATGTTTTAAATGTGGAAAGGAAGGTCATCGGGCATTTGAATGCCGTGATAATGGGAAGAAGATGTCTAATGATGCAAACAAAGGAAGGGATACACAGAATGAACCTGCTACACTTCAATGTTTCAAGTGCAAGGAGATGGGGCATTATGCCAATCAATGCCCAAATCCAAGGGTTGATGATGATGGTCGACGTCAACAAACTCTTAAGGCTAAAGACAAAGGAAAGTCACATGCAATTTCTATCAGCGATGTGGAGTACGATAACGATGTGGTGAAAGGTACACTTACCATCCACTCTAAAGTAGCAAATGTTTTATTTGATTATGGATCCACCCACTCTTTTATTTCTGAAGACTTTTCTAATGGTATCACCGTATTACCTCAACAATTAGATGTTGAGTTAGCTGTGACAACACCTAATGGCACATCAATCGCATCAGAAGTTTATAATTCTTCTCCGATCGAAGTTTGTGGGAAAGTGCTTCCTGCAAATCTTGTGATCCTTCCTTTAGTGGAATTTGATGTGATTCTTGGCATGGATTGGCTTTCTCTACATGGAGCTCATATCAATTGCCAAAGAAGGGAAGTCACATTTCATATTCCAGATCAACCTACGATCGTCTATCAATGCAAGGATGAACATAACCTTCCAGTGGAAATTTCTTCCATCTTATGGGTATTGATTCCACTAAATGAAGGTTATTTATCTCAAATAGTTGGTGAGAAACTCACGATTAAGAATATGCCCATTGTACGGGAGTTTGATGATGTCTTTCCGGAGGAATTACCGGGTCTTCCACCAAATCGTGAAGTTGAGTTTTCAATAGAACTCATACCGGGTGCTTTGCCTATTTCAAAGACACCTTATAGAATGGACCCAATTGAGTTGCAGGAATTGAAGAAGCAACTCCAAGAGAATATTGATAAGGGATTCATACGCCCTAGTGCGTCACCTTGGGGAGCACCTGTTCTATTTGTTAAGAAGAAAGATGGATCAATGAGACTCTGCATTGATTATCGAGAACTTAACAAGATCACTATCAAGAACAAATATCCTCTCCCACGCATTGATGACTTATTTGACCAACTACGCGGAGCTCAATACTTTTCCAAGATTGATCTTCGTTCAGGGTATCATCAATTAAGGGTCAAAAGGGAGGATATACCAAAGACGGCTTTCCGTACAAGGTATGGACACTATGAATTTATAGTGATGCCATTTGGTCTTACTAATGCCCCTGCTATCTTCATGGATCTAATGAATAGAGTCTTTAGAGACTATCTTGATCAATTTGTGGTAGTCTTTATAGACGATATTCTTGTCTATTCAAAGAGCAAGGAAGAGCATGAAGATCACTTGAGAATTATATTGAAGACCCTGAGAAAAGAGAATCTTTATGCCAAATTTACCAAGTGTGAATTTTGGCTTAAAAAAGTTGCATTTTTGGGTCATATAATCTCAAAAGAGGGGATATCTGTGGATCCAGCAAAAACAGAGGTTATCGAAAGATGGTCAAGACCAACAACAGTAACTGAGATCCGAAGTTTTCTTGGTTTGGCTGGATATTATCGACGTTTTGTAAAAGATTTTTCACGATTATCTAATCCACTCACCAAGTTGACTCGGAAAGGAGTTAAGTTTGTCTGGACAGAGGAATGTGAAGAGAATTTCAAGGAGTTGAAAAGATGGTTATCCAGTGCACCTGTGCTCACACTGCCTTGTAGTGGAGAAAGGTTTGTGATCTACAGTGATGCATCCAAGAAGGGATTGGGGTGTGTTCTTATGCAAAATGATATGGTGATAGCTTATGCCTCACGACAGTTGAAAATCCATGAGCAAAATTACCCAACACATGATTTGGAGTTGGCTGCGGTAATCTTTGCATTAAAGATTTGGAGGCATTACCTTTATGGTGAAAGGTGTGATATTTATACTGATCATAAAAGTTTAAAGTATATTTTCACACAAAAGGAGCTGAATATGCGCCAAAGAAGATGGTTGGAGCTGATTAAGGATTATGACTGCTCAATCCATTACCACCCTGGGAAAGCAAAAAAGGTGGCAGATGCATTAAGTCGACAAGACCATGCTAGTTTATCCATGATGAGGATCACAAAAGATCCAATATTTATGGATTTACAAAGGATGGATCTTGGAATTATAATGGAAGGGGAAAAATCTTATCTTTCTCAAATGAATGTTCAACCATCTATACATGTGAAGATTAAAGAGGCACAGAAAGAAGATGTCGAGTTACAAAAGAAGGTGAGAAATGTTCCTGAATTCAACCTTGATTGTGATGGGATAATAAAGTTCAGGAATCGGGTTTGCGTTCCTCCCATCCCTGAATTAAAGAAATAGATGCTGGATGAGGCTCATAGTTCTTCATTCTCTATTCATCCTGGAAGCACGAAGATGTATAGGGACCTGAAAGAGTACTTCTGGTGGGATGGCATGAAAAGAGATGTTGCTGAATATGTCTCTCGATGCTTGGTTTGTCAACAAGTTAAAGCTGAGAGACAGAAGTCTAAGGGGATGTTACAACCATTACCCATACCCGAATGGAAATGGGAAAACATCACTATGGACTTTGTCACAGGACTTCCTAAAACATCCAAAGGCAATAATGCTATCTGGGTCATAGTTGATCGTCTTACAAAGTCTGCACACTTCATTCCTATTAGAGAGGATTTCTCTCTAGATCAGCTTGCCAGGATATATGTAAAGGAAGTGGTAAGATTGCATAGAGTACCACTTTCTATTATATCTGATCGAGATCCGAGATTTACCTCGAAGTTCTGGCGAAGTCTTCAGCATACTCTGGATACAGAGTTGAGTTTCAGCACTGCTTATCATCCCCAGACAGACGGTCAGTCTGAGAGAACAATTCAAACCCTAGAAGATATGTTGAGAGCTTGCTCTATGGATTTCAAAGGAGGTTGGGATCAACACCTATCTTTGGTGGAATTTTCTTATAATAATAGCTTTCACTCCAGTATTCAGATGGCTCCTTATGAAGCTCTCTATGGAAAGAAATGCAGGACTCCAACTTGCTGGGATGAAGTTGGGGAAAGAAAGCTATTAGGACCTGACCTCGTTGATGAAATGGCAGAAAAGGTTAGATCTATTCAACAACACATAAGAGCAGCTCAGAGTCGACAGAAAAGTTATGCCGACAATCGAAGAAAAGACCTAGAGTTTGAAGTGGGTGATAAAGTGTTCTTACGAATATCTCCCTGGAAGAGGGTTATGAGATTTGGAAAGAAGGGGAAGTTGAGCCCTAGATATATCGGTCTTTTTGAAATACTGGATTGTGTTGGGAAGGTAGCTTACCGATTGGCGCTTCCACCGAATCTCTCTCAAGTTCACGATGTGTTCCATGTATCTCTCCTGAGAAAGTACATACCAGATCCTTCACATGTACTCAGCTCAGAAGTTGTACTGCTGGAGCAAGATCTTTCTTATGAAGAACAGCCGATAGAGATTCTGGATCGTAGCGAAAAAGTCCTACGAAACAAGACCACTCGCTTGGTGAAAGTTTTATGGAGGAACCACCAACTTGAAGAAGCTACATGGGAGCTTGAGGATATGATGAGGGAGAAGTATCCTCATCTATTTGTTACAAAGTGACGAATTTCGAGGGCGAAATTCTTTTTAAGGGGGGTAGAATGTAACACCCGAGACTTTTATGTTATATAAATCATCAAAGGAATATTTTTCTACACAACACTTGCTTGGCTTGCTTTACACGCAATCGCGACCTTGCTCGATAGCTTGCGTCGTACGCAATACCGAGTTTCACTAAACAACAATATGCTATTAAAACTAGCCGTTATGAATAGTAATAACCACTTTTTGAAATTTTATAAATTTTATTTTTCAAAATGGACTTCATTTTTGGACTCAGAATATCGAAATTAGCCTAGGGTGAAATTTTGGTATTTTTCTGAAAACTTTCAATTTTTGATGAATAGTGAAACCACTAAGTGGTAGGTTAAAAACTGAATTTTGCATAAAACTTAATTTTACCGCTTCTGTGAATGGAATTTCAAAAATCCGAGAGACACGGTTAATATCAAGGACTAAAATGTGGTTCAATGAGATGAAAATAATTTTTTGGTGAATAGTACCTTTTTACTATTTTTACCGCGGTTAATAGTAAATAGGGTAACTAAGGGTAAATATGATATCAATATTACCCTAACACATGTCCTAATACTATTGGACAAGTGTAATTCGACCAAAAACAAACTTAGGAATAAAATATGACCATTTAGGCCCACTTGGATTAGATTAGGACATTTATTATTAATTTATTTAAAGAAGGGTTAAAATAGTTAAAATCAAAGTTTAATAAGTAAATAATTTTTAATATGGGGTTATACATAAGATAAATTCGATTGTAAATATTCATTAGAAAGCTAAAAAGATTTCCTACATGATGGTATTTTATTTGTAATTTTTAGACATCAAATAATTTAATTTATTTATGACACAAAGATGATGCAGTAATTATCTTATTAATGAAATATTGACAAAATTGATAATATAAATACCAAAATAAATGTAATTTGAGACTTTTTATGAATTCCACTAATTTTCTAGGTTACTATGATATATTATTGTTGATTTAATCAACTTGGTTCGAACATATAATTCTGTTATAACTTTCACAAAAATCATATATCAAATAGTGTCAAAATTGACACAAAATAGTTTTTAAATCAAATATTATATTATTAATTGTTATTTTATTCCTAAAAATCTAAGGTTCGGCCAAATGACTTAGATAAGGATATATATATTAATAATAAACAATTTGGGGTTCGTTTGGCATGTTATAGTAAGTGTATTAACCATATAGTGAAAGAAAACAAAAAGACACGGTAAAAGTTAAATTATTTAACTTAGAGTTAAATCTAATTGATAAGGTTAAAATAATACCCTAAACTTGTCTAAATCCTATTGGTTGATAGGATTTCGACCCATCCCCACTTTATCTTCGAAATAAGACCATTTGTAACCATTATAAACCGATTTTGACTTTAATATAAAATAATATTTTGAGATATTCCTAAGGTGCCCCTCTCCTCCCTTATAAAAGGGCACCTCCTCCCCCTCCTCCTCACACCAATTTGAGCACTCAAGCTCGGCCAACCCCTGCCATTTTCTCCTCTCCACTTCCCTAGAATAATCCTAGAGGTCCTGGTCTTCTCCAAAGACCAATCTTAGTTCCTTAAGTGGAGGATTCAAAGAGGCGTTCCAAAGAAGAGGTAATATCCATTACCGATCTTTTCAATTTCTTTCTTCTTCAACTTCTTCTTCTTTAGTTGTTTCATGATAAAGTAATAACATCAGTATTACTTACATACTGATATGTTATTATAAATATGAAACAACCCTAATTCACCTTCTATCCATCCTACGGAAAAATGAAATCACCGCGCGTGCGTACGAACGGAATACCGTCTCCACGCCGTGGTGTAATATATTTTCCACCATCACCTTACAAGGATGGGTATAATGGTGTAATGAGTAACTATATATGATTATTATTAAGTAATATTGATACTGAAATAATATATATATATACTCCAATACAATTCCACGATCATAGGAACGATATCATCACTCGTGCGTACGTACGGAATACCGTCTCCACGATGTGATGCGATTCGTTCTACATGATCTTCATTTCATAATGATTATATAAATGAATTGAATGAATGAATATGGTATATACTACACTAATACCATTCTGGAAATGAATTATCTATAACCTAAAGATAAGAATAAGAATTTATTCAACAAAACACGCATAAGAACAAAAAGTTATAAAGACCCGAGTAACAAGTAACAATGAAATATTACTAACAAGAAGTTAATAATCTCATATAAATATGTATTATTCTGGAATAAGTCAATAACTTTATTTAAACCATTATACAGGAGCTTCGGACACGAACAAAGGAAATTGGACCTAAGGTAAGGGAAATATCACAATCTCATTTTTATCCGAGATTGTTTATTTACTGGGGTGTATTTTATCATCCACATCCATGTTCCCTCAATATGTAATATTGTTTCCATCCACTTTCAATAGTTTAAATCCAATTTTACCCTTAGGTGAGTTTTTAGTAAGGAATATGAAAGGAATCTTTTGTCGTTTTACCGTACGAGGTACTTTTTGACTTTTCCGACAAAAGTACGAGAAGAATGTTTTTTTTAACTTATACGACACGAACGGATTTCTAATGTTTTATAAAGCCTTATTTTCATGAAGCTTCCTCTAAAAGATTTCATGAATATTTTCAATAAAATCTCTTTCTTTTAAAATTGCATGATGTTTTGTGAAAAGAAATTGATTTTAAAGAACAAAGGATATTTTCCTCAAGAATTCAATTCAAGTGTTTTATCAAAATTATTTTCCATCTAAAGATAATAAAGGGTTCTGTTTCTATCCCTTTAATTACATTGATTTGATTATGTTGTGAGGGAATTAATTTTTATGAAGTCATTTGCCTTATATGATTTTATGATGTCATGATGTTTCAAGAATCCCATTTTTGTTACATGTGTTATGCGATGATGTATGTTTTATGATTATGTGGCACACATAAGAAAGGATTCATTATAAGATGGGTGGGACCTATATCTCCCTCCAATGCATTGGGTAATGATTTTATATCTCATGAGATAGACATGGCTGGAACGGAAGGTTATTTCGGTTCAGTGATACAGGACTGAAACGAGGAGTGAACTCGGTTCAGAAAGGGACTTTGTCCACTAAGATAGTCTTGGCAATGAGTCATGACTAACAAGAAATGATTTTCCATGATTATGTGTGCATGCCACAAAGTTTCAAGTTTTATGTTATGGGGATCTCATTTTCACTTCTATGATTTATTCCATGTTAAGATATTATGATCTCTTTTGCAGGTTTTGATTTTCATAAAGATATGATATGATTTTTATTTCCTTTATTTGCCCTTGCTGAGCATTTGAGCTCACCCTTTTATGTTTTCTTTTCCCCAGGTCAGGAAGATGGATATTAAGTAGAATATGCTAAAAGGGACCCTAGATATGATGAAATAAATGGGAGACACTGTAGAAGATTTATGAACCAGTTGTTTATGTTTCCCCAGTTTCTAAATACACTATACCTATACGGTCCTTTGTGGTTTTGTCATATGTTGTAATAAGAGTGATTCAATTTTGAAGTATTAACAATGTATGTAAAGTGTGGGTCGTTATAGATTTGATATGCAGTTTTTGGTGGATACCAAACCTAGGGTAATACATGATGTGATAGTGTATTACTCATCATGTAAAACCCTAATCATGTGTAGTTTTAACAATTATTTTCAGCTGATACATTATATATTCGGTTTTTTTATTTTCCTCTCATTCCAGACTAACCGAAGGTTCCCTGGGGAGTCCTTTGATCCATACTCATCCACCATTGATCTATCAATCCCATTAGCTTTTTTTGGTGATCCATGATCAATCAATGGTATCTTTACTCTTATTTATCATTTGTTTCACCTTTTTCATTAACATGGATTTGAATATGTGGTACTGGTTTTGTTGATTTAGATGTTTTAGAATTGTTTTTATAATCATTTGTTGTGGAATAGGTTGATCCACACTCTATGTGGTGTATTTTTTCCTTTTAGAAATTATTATCCACCCTTTGGTGCATGAACAAGTTGAATATATTATTAATGTAGTATTTTACTTCATTTCATGTTTAACTGCATCATGTGGGAGGGACCTACTTATGTTTTACTACGGATCATGGTTGTCCCAAAATAATCAATGATAATAACCATGTAAAATTAAACTAAAGCGGTAGAGTGATCTAATGAGCATCTTTTTTCTAGCATTGATGTTATTTTGATATAGTAAACTATATTGGCTAAACACACCACTAAAAATCATGGTCATTGGTGGTCATGGGTTTTGAATGAAACAATTTTCATGATGGTTGATCCCAGATGAATACTTTTATATTGGAATTTATAAATCATGTACACTATGAAATTAATAAATTCCACAGGATTACCCAGTTCCTTTGAATGCACCTAAATTAACAAGAGGATAAAATAAGAGATACCTCATTAAATTTGGAATTTTGTTATGATTTGGTATGTGGGGTGATGTGTTGTGTTGGATAGTTGTGGTTTTTTGTATAAGAAAGATAGAATGTGATGTTTCAATGTAGTAATGTGTGGATATACTATGGTTTGTGTTGGGGTACATTTTGGATGCACATGTGTGTGTTTTTGGTTGGTTTTTATGACATATTGGATGAACATAAATATGATACATAATCCTATCCATTTAATGGAATATTAGGTTGAGAAATATATTTATTATTTATTGTATGAGAGGTTTTGTGCATCGGGGATGCGATCGGGAAGTGCGATGTTGTATATATGTATTTCCTCTTGTGTTTTATTCATGGTAGTTTCATGGATAATAATGGAATATGTGAATAAATAATTGGATATTTTTTTGGAACTGGCTTGGATTGGTTTTTTTAGTATAATAAATAAAGTTATTTTGAATAAATAATTGTAATGGTTACTTATGTTGGATTTAAATTGAAAGGATATTGTGGCTTGATGTGTGGTGTTTTATATTTAGAGGTAGTTGCGAAGTTAGTATTATGGTGAGCTGGTTTATTATTTAGGAACCCATATGTTGGTCTAGAGTTTCTTGTATCATATATGTATATTAATTTATTTTCCTTGTGATTTGTATATGAACCCCACCCATGATGAGCATGACATACCGAACACCCCCATCGTCATAGGGGGAGCGTGTATTTCCCAAACAACTCTATGGGAGGATGGATGGCTGGCCACCCACTCTTCCATGCTCACTCTTCTATGGGGTGATAACCTATGATTATCTAGGAATTTTGTGTTTATTGAGGCCTAGGTGTGTGTAACAACCCAAGATTTTATAAGATACATTCTTTTTAATTCCATTCATATCTTTTTTTGTATGACACACCAAGATTATCTTGCGCTATACGCAACACTGTATTAGCTTGCAGTATACGCAACACTTTTCTTGGCTCTTGTTACACACAATTTCAAGTTCGTTTGATAGAAGTTATTCTACGCAACATTGAGTATATATATATATATATTCAATGTATAAATAAAATATGGTTGGATTCTGTTATACGCAACAACAAAGTAGTTGTGCACTATACACAACCCTGACATGGCTTGCATTACACGCAATCACGACCTTCCTCGATAGCGTGTGTTGTACGCAATACCGGGTTTTACTAAACAATGATATATTATTATAATATTGTTATTAACTAGCTTTTATGAATAGTGTTAACTAAATTTTGAATTTTATAACATTATTATTCATCTTACACATTTCTAGAACATGATATAAGAACAAAATAAATTTTTCGGGTAAAATAAGTATTTTTAAAAAAATGCAGTTTTTCCACCTATTGATGGCACACCCACATTAAATATAGTTTTTGAAATGTTTATATGTTCAATTTGACAAAATAAAATTCTTCTTTTGAATCAGGATATAAAAAATTACATTAGTTAAAGTTTTGATATTTTTCCGATAACTTCCATATTTTAATGAATAGTAAAAACACGCTATATTTTAATTAAAAAAAACTTTTTTCATCGTAATATCTTATGTGGTCAAATTATAATATTGAATGGTTTTAAAGTATAAATAGAATATATTTTTACCATTTAATATAATGTATGTCATTAGCATTGATTTTACCTTGAATTCGTAGGTTAAATCAATTCAATCTTTTGCAATGTTTTAAAGAAAAACTCGTTTTCTTTCGACAACAGGATTAATTTTAATTTAATTTATGTATAATTTGTGTATTGAATTTGGAAAAATGGATTCCATATTTGTAATCAGCGGGTTCAAATTATGTTAATAAGATACTTTTTATTTGTGGGCATTGTGAACAGTAACTGCGGTAAATTTTATTTACTATAGTTAAAGGTAAATCGGGTAATTAAGGGTAAATATAAGATTATAAAATTACCCTAAAACTTGTAAAAATCCTTTTTCATGGATAAAGGTAGACCCATATAACCTAAGGTTCTGATTAGATTCATTTTATGGACTTTTTTCCATGAAAATAATTTAATTATTATTAAAACCAAAGAATGTGACAACATGTCACTTTCTTAAATCTTATAAGTATAATAATTTTAATATAGTGAAAACATTCATGAAACATCGAACATGAATATTCTCCAGAAATATAATACAATTATCTACATCATAGGAATTTATTTATAATTTTTAGGGATTAAATAATTATCATTTATTATGACACAAAGATGATGCAGTAATTGTCTTATTAATGAAATATTGACATAATTGATGTTATAAATTCCCAAATAAATGTAATTTGAGACTTTCTATGACTTAACTTAATTTTCTAGGTTAATATGACATGTTATTGTTGATATAAGTAACTTGGTTCGAAACTATAATTCTGTTATGAATTTCATAAAAATCATGTACCAAATAGTGTCAAAATTGACATAAATTAGTTTTTAAAAACAATATTATATTATTAATTGTTATTTAATTCCTAAAAATCTAAGGTTCTTCCAAATAACTTATATAAAGATATATAAATTAATAATAAACAACTTGGGGTTCTTTTGGCTTGTTATGGTAAGTTTATCAACCATATAGTGTAAGAAAACAAAAAGACACGGTAAAAGTTTAATTATTTAACTTAGAGTTAAGTCTCATTGATAAGGTTAAAATAATAACCTAAACTTTTCTAAATCCTATTGGATGAGATGATTTCCACCCATACCCACTTTATCTTCGAAATAATACCCTTTGTAACCATTATAAACTGAATATGACCTTAATATAAAATAATATTTTGAGATTTTCCTAAGGTGCCCCTCTCCTCCCTTATAAAAGGGCACCTCCTCCCTCTCCTCCTCACACCAATTTGAGCATTAAAGCTCGGATAAACCCTGCAAAAATCTCTTCTCCACTTCCCTGGTATCATCCTAGAGTTCCTGGTCTTCTTCAAAGACCATCCTTAGTTCTTTAAGTGGAGGTTAAGTGAAGGCGCGTCAAAAAGATGTAATATCCATTTCCGATCTTTTTCAATTTCATTATTCTTCAACTTCTTATTATTTAGTTGTTTCATGATAAAGTAATAACATCAGTATTTATTATATAATGATATTTTATTATAAATATGAAAAAACTATAATTAACCTTCTATCCATCCTATGGAAAAAGGAAATCACCGCGGGTGCGTACGTACGGAATACCGTCTCCATGCCGTGGTGTAATCTATTTTACGCCACCACCTTAATTGGATGGGTATAATGGTGTAATGAGTAACTATATATGATTATTATAAAGTGATATTAATACTGAAATATTATACATACACTTCAACACAAGTTCACGATCATGAGAATGATATCATCGCTCGTGCGTACGTACAAAATACCGTCTCCACAACGCGATGAGATTCATTCTCCACATTAACCATTCATGAATGATTATAAAGTATATATAATGAATAATAATGAAATATATGACATGTTAAATATACTGGATTTATGCATATATATATATATATATGTATGTCATCTACTTACTTCCATTCAAGACAATAAGGAAAGGAAAACAACGTTCATGCGTACGTACAGACTACCGTCTCCATGAACGGTGTGTTTCATTTCATTTATCTATATATTATATATATATATACTGAATATATATGATATATAAATCATGTTTTATATTCTAGAAGTAAGTAAATCATTATATAAGTAATAATAATGTCAATAACAACAAGTCCAAACACCAACGATAAATGAAACGATTTTACCCAGAACGCTTCTTTAACAAGGAATTTACAAAAGAACGGGATATATAAAGTCATAAGTGAACCATATATGATATCATAACAATGAATATGATTATTTAATAAGATAATGACATTATTTAAATCATTATACCAGAGGTTCGGACAATTACAAAGCAAATCAGACCTAAGGTAAGAGAAGTATCACAATATCATTTTTTATCCGAGATTGTTTATACTTTGGTATTTACTGGGGTGTATTTTATCATCTACATACATGTTTCCTCAATATTTAATATTGTTTCCATCCACCTACAACTTTTTAAATCCAATTTTACCCTTCGGTGAGTTTTTAGTAAATGATATGAAAGGAATATTTTGTCGTTTTTCGTACGAGGTACTTTTTGACTTTTCTGACAAAAGTACGAGAAGAATGATTTTTTAACTTATACGGAATGAATGGATTTTTAAAACATTATTTCCAATAAGCTTCCTTTACATGTTTTCAAGTTTATTTTTAAACAACTTATTTTAGTTTAAAATTGTATGACATGTTAAAAAAGGAAAATGTTTTTGAAGTAGAAAGGATATTTTCCTCAAGAACGGAGTTCAAGTGTTTTATCAAAATTATTTTCCATCTAAGATAATATAGGGTTCTGTTTTTATCCCTATTATTACATTGATTTTATTATGTTGTGATGGAATTATTTTTATGAATTCCTTTATCTTATATTAATTGTTTGATGATGTCACGATGTTTAAGATTCACATTTTTATTACATGGGCTATGCAATGATGTATGATTTATGATTTTGTGGCACACATAAGAATGGTATCATTATGAGATGGGTGTGACCTATATCTCCCTACAATGCATTGGGTAAAGATTTTATATCTCATGATATAGACATGGATGGAATGGTAGGTTATACCGGTTCAGTGAAACAGGACTGAAACGAGAGTGACTCAGTTCAGAAATGGACATTGTCCACTAAGATAGTCTTGGCAATGAGTCTTGACTAATAAGATATGATTCTCTATGATTATGTGTGTTTTCCACAAAGTTTCATGATTTAAGTTATGATTATTGGGATTTCATTTCACTACTATGATTTATCCCATGTTATGAAATTATGCTCTCTTTTGCAGGTTAAGATTTCCAAAATGTTATGTTCTTATGAATATGATGTGATTGATATTTATTTTGCTTACCCTTAATGAGAATTTGAGCTCACCATTTTATGTTTTCTTTTCCCCAGGATATAAAGAAAGGTTTTAGGTAAAAAAAAAGAAGATCTTTATGGGAGATTTTGAAGATCATTCACCATGATTAGAAGATTATATTCCGAGTTTCCAAAGGCACTAAACTATTACGATCCTTATGTGTGTGTTTTTGTTATGTACTAAGTATTCCGCAAAAGTAATTTAATGTCCATGTACATCAAGCTTCGGGTCTCTACAGTTGGTATCAGAGGAAAGGTTTAGTCATCCTTTGGAAACTAGGATGTGAAAACGTTAGTGAGATCCCTAGATATATTTCTAAGGTATGTCTAGGGATGTCCCTAAGGATAAGTATACGTATAGTATATAGTCCTAGAACTATGGTAATGATATTAGATTAAACCAAAGATGTTATATATTAATGTTACTTCCCCTTTATTATGATTTTTTCCTCTCACACTATTCTTTTTGGGTTTTAGAAAATGGCTGGAAATAAGATGATTCACAATAATGGAGGATATGATGGACAATGGAATGATATTCTTCATGAGAAACCAAATGAAATGGGATTTGGAGGTCCAAACATCATTATTATTCCGAATCATCAATCTCATAATATGATCAATAAAGTAAAATTTGGTAAGTTTCCTGAATTGGCTAATAAGAGAAAGATGGAGTTTCATGATGATCATAGAAGAAAGAAAGTTCATTTCCCCTATGTAAATCATGTGGTAAGAGGCATCAAGGAGAATGTTTCAAAGGAACTGGAAGATGATTTGGGTGTGGAAATGAAGGACACAAAGCCAGTAAGTGCAAAGGAAAAGGTTCAGTTAACACCAGAGATGTAGATAATGGAATTGCTACGACATCAACAATGGTTAAGTGTTTTAAATGTGGAATGTACGGGCATTATGAAAACCAATTCCCTAAGGGAACGCCTCATGAAGAGAATCAGTATGGTCGTATTGGTAGTATTTATGTGGATGATGATGAAGAGACTACAAATGATATGTGAGATGAATGAATTGTTGATGCTCGGTCAATGGTTTAAGAATGTAGTGGAATGAATACATGTTTATCATGTGTAATGTTGTATAAGTAATCTCATGGTACTATGGAATAAAGAGACATCTAAGGATTGTTACATTGTTGTCTTTCCTTGAGTTTTGAATGTGTATGATTAATGTTACCAGTATCCATTAATGGTTATTCAGATATTTTTGGAATGTAGATGATATGCGCATAATGAAGGGATAAAGAGAAAATTAAATGTTTGATAGTATTCATGAGCTCATGACTGATATAAAAAGAAGGTTATATCATGGTTTGAGTATATATAATTTTGAGGATTTTGGTATGTGGAAAGTGTTAACATTTAACTGCATTCATTTTTTTCACTAAGTTTCAATGGGTATTCAAGAGAATACATGATTAAGGCCGTTGAATGTTTAGAATGTGACCAACAAGACATATCTTATGATAGATGGGGATCAACGATGGTATTAAGTCTCTGGTAATCGTTTTCACTATATTATGAGAGTGGACTGAAGTATTATGGATATGCATAAAGATTGGAATGGATTATGTTGGACATAAGTTAGTATTGTTTAAGGATAGAAGTTTTTTCGATATTATTGATGGGATGTTATAGTAATATAGTTTTTGAAAAAGGACAACCTGCAGGACGGGCGACAACCCATCGCGTCAGACAAGGCTGTGGGAATCGAACCCACAACCGAAGTGTGACTGGCCTTTATCACCTACCACTGGCCTACAAGAAGTCCCTGGTTAGTAGAAACTAGTTTTATTTTATTACGCGGTATGATATATGAAGTATAAGTTCATTTTTTGAATCGTATACGATTAACTTCACTATAGATGGTCTTATGTATTTTTTAACCTTTTGTTTGAGGAAGATGGAATGACCCATCATTCTATCACATGATTTGCTAACACATCACGAATGACAAATTCAACTTCATTTCTTTAAGAGATGACGTGGAAATTGTCCAAATAATGAAAAACAGTGAGACTATACCAAAATCACGAAAGTATTTCTTCTAATTCCAATTTCATCAACATTAGGGAAATGATCTTCAAAAACCAAAAATGTTGTCCTATTGCCCATATATCTGATGAATCAGATGGTACCTTTGATCATTACAAATTTATGGCTTTTTCATAGCCATGTTCTCTACCACTCTCCATTAGAACATGATGGTTAGATTTTTCTTCCATATCCATATTTTCTCTTATATGGAAACCCAGTGATGAGTTCATTTGGGTAACCATTATATTTCATACTTTAGTTTTTAAAGTTCAGTTTTGGTATTTCTTTTTACGATGTGGGTTTTTATGAATAGTAAACGATTTAAAACCCTGAAGAATTTCGAGGGCGAAATTCATTTTAAGGGGGGTAGAATGTAGCAACCCGAGATTTTATAAGATACATTCTTTTTAATTTCATTAATATCTTCTATTGTACGACACACCAAGATTATCTTGCGCTATAAGCAACACTATATTAGCTTGTAGTATACGCAACACTTTTCTTGGCTCTTGTTACACACAATTTCAAGTTCGTTTGATAGAAGTTATTCTACGCAACATTGAGTGTATATATATATATATATTCAATGTATAAATAAAATATGGTTGGATTCTGTTATACGCAACAACAAAGGAGTTGTGTACTACACACAACCCTGACTTGGCTTGCATTACACGCAATCGCGACCTTCCTCGATAGCGTGTGTTGTACGCAATACCAGGTTTTACTAAACAATGATATATTATTATAATATTGTTATAAACTAGCCGTTATGAATAGTGTTAAATAAATTTTGAATTTTATAACATTATTATTCATCTTACAAATTTCTAGAACATGATATAAGAACAAAATATATTTTTCGGGTAAAATAAGTATTTTTCAAAAAATGTAGTTTTGCCAACTTTTGATGGCGCACCCACTTTAAATCTAGTTTTTGACATTTTTATATGTTCAATATGACAAAATAAAATTCTTCTTTTGAATCAGGATATAAAAATTTACATTATATAATGTTTTGATATTTTTCCGATAACTTTCATATTTTAATGAATAGTAAAAACACGCTATATTTTAATTAAAAACAACTCTTTTCATCGTAATATCTTATGTGGTTAAATTATAATATTTAATGGTTTTAAAGTATAAATAGAATATATTTTTACCATTTAATATAATGTATGACATTAGCATTGATTTTACTTGGAATTCGTAGGTTAAATCAATTCAATCTTTTGCAATGTTTTAAAGAAAAACCCGTTTTCTTTCGACAACAGGATTAATTTTAATTTAATTTTTATATCTTCTGTGTATTGAATTTTGAAAAATGTATTCCATATTTGGAATCAGTGGGTCCAAATTATGTTAATAAGATACTTTTTATTTTTGGGCATTGTGAATAGTAACTACTGTAAATTTTATTTACTATAGTTAAAGGTAAATCGGGTAATTAAGTGTAAATATAAGACTATAAAATTACCCTAACACTTGTAAAAATCCTATTGTATGGATATAAGTAGACCCATATAACCTAAGTGTAGGATTAGATTCATTTTATGGACTTTTGTCCATGAAAATAATTTAATTAGTATGAAAACCAAATAATGTGACAACATGTCACTTTCTTAAATCTTATAAGTATAATAATTTTAATTTAGTGATAAACTTCATGAAACTTCGAAAATGAATGGTCTCCAGAAATATAATACAATTATCTACATCATATAAATTTATTTAGAGTTTTTAGGGATTAAATAATTATCATTTATTATGACACAAAGATGATGCAGTAATTGTCTTACTAATGAAATATTGACATAATTGATTTTATAAATTCCAAAATAAATGTAATTTGAGACTTTTTATGACTTAAATTAATTTTATAGGTTAATAGGACATGTTATTTTTGATATAAGTAACTTGGTTCGAACTTATAATTCTGTTATGAATTTCATAAAAATCATGTACCAAATAGTGTCAAAATTGACATAAATTAGTTTTTAAAACAAATATTATATTATTAATTGTTATTTAATTAATAAAAATATAACATTCTTCCAAATGACTTAGATAAGGATATATATATTAATAATAAACAACTTGGTGTTCTTTTGGCCTGTTATGGTAAGTTTATCAACCATATAGTGTAAGAAAACAAAAAAACACGCTAAAAGTTAAATTATTTAACTTAGAGTTAAGTCTAATTGATAAGGTTAAAATAATAACCTAAACTTGTCTAAATACTATTGTATGAGAGGATTTCGACCCATCCCCACTTTATCTTCGAAATAAGACCCTTTGGAACCATTATAAGCCGAATTTGACCTTAATATAAAATAATATTTTGAGCTTTTCCTAAGGTGCCCCTCTCCTCCCTTATAAAAGGGCACCTCCTCCCTCTCCTCCTCACATCAATTTGAGCATTCAAGCTCGGAAAACCCATGAAAAAATATCTTATCCACTTCCCTAGTATCATCCTAGAGTTCCTTTTCTTCTTCAAAGACCATCCTTAGTTCTTTATGTGGAGGTTAATTGAAGGCGCGTCAAAAAGAGGAAATATCCATTACCGATCTTTTTCAATTTCTTTCTTCTTCAACTTCTCCTTCTTTAGTTGTTTCAAGATAAAGTAATAACATAAGTATTTATTATATACTGATATTATATTATAAATATGAAACAAATCTAATTAACCTTCTATCCATCCTACGGAAAAATGAAATCATCGCACGTGCGTACGTACGGAATACCGTCTCCACGCCGTGGTGTAATCTATTTTCCGCCACCACCTTAATTGGATAGGTATGATGGTGTAATGAGTAACTATATATTATTAGTATAATGCGATATTGATACTGAAATAGTATACATACACTTCAACACAAGTTCATGATCATGAGAACGATATAATCGCTCGTGCGTACGTACGAAATACCCTCTCCACGACGCGATGAGATTCATTCTCCACATTAACCATTCATGATTGATTATAAAGTATATATAATGAATAATAATGAAATATATGACATGTTAAATCAACTGGATTTATGTATATATATATATATATGTATGCCATCTACTTACATCCATTCAAGACAATAAGGAAAGGAAAACAGCATTCATGCGTACGTACAGACTACCGTCTCAATGAACGGTGTGTTTCATTTCATTTATCTATCTATTATATATATATATACTGAATATATATGATATATAAATAATTTTTTATATTCTGGAAGTAATTAAATCATTATATACGTAATAATAATGTCATGAACAATAAGTCCAAACACCAACGATAAATGAAACGATTTTACCCAAAACGCTTCTTTAACATGGAATTTACAAAAGAACGGGTAATATAAAGTCATAAGTTAACAATATATGATATAATAACAATGAATATGATTCTTAATAAGTTAATGAAATTATTTAAATCATTATACAGGAGGTTCGGACACTTACGAAGCAAATCAGACCTAAGGTAAGGGAAATATCACAATCTCATTTTTTTTATCCGAGATTGTTTATACTTTGGAATTTACTGGGGTTTATTTTATCATCCAAATCCATGTTTACTCAATGTGTAATATTTTTTCCATCCACCTACAACTGTTTAAATCCAATTTTAACCTTCAGTGAGTTTTTAGTAAGAGATATGAAAGGAATCTTTTGTCTTTCTTCGTATGAGGTAATTTCCGACATTTCCGACAATAGTACGAGAAGAATGTTTTTTTAACTTATACGACATGAATGGATTTTTAAAAAATTATTTCCAAGAAGCTTCCTTTACAAGTTTTCATGTTTATTTTTAAACAACTTCTTTTAGTTTAAAATTGTATGACTTGTTAAAAAAGGAAAATGTTTTTGAAGTAGAAAGGATATTTTCCTCAAGAACGGAGTTCAAGTGTTTTATCAAAATTATTTTTCATCTAAGATAATATAGGGTTCTGTTTTTATCCCTATTATTACATTGATTTTATTCTGTTGTGATGGAATGATTTTTATGAATTCCATTATCTTATATGAATTGTTTGATGATGTCACGATGTATAAGATTCCCATTTTTATTACATGGGTTATGCAATGATGTATGATTTATGATTTTGTGGAACACATAAGAATGGTATCATTATGAGATGGGTGGGACCTATATCTCCCTCCAATGCATTGGGTAAAGATTTTATATCTCATGAGATAGATATGGCTGGAACGGTAGGTTATACCAGTTCAGTGAAACAGGACTGAAACGAGGGTGACTCGGTTCAGAAATGGACTTTGTCCACTAAGATAGTCTTGGAAATTAGTCTTGAATAATAAGATATGATTCTCTATGATTATGTGTGTATGCCACAAAGTTTCTTGTTTTAAGTTATGATTATTGGGATTTCATTTCACTACTATGATTTATCCCATGTTATGAAATTATGCTCTCTTTTGCAGGTTAAGATTTCCAAAATGTTATGTTCTTATGAATATGATGTGATTGATATTTCTTTTGCTTACCCTTAATGATCATTTGAGCTCACTGTTTTATGTTTTCTTTTCCCCAGGATATAAAGAAAGGTTTTAGGTAAAAAAAAAGAAGTTCTTTATGGGAGATGTTGATGATCTTTCACCACGATTAGAAGATTAAATTTCGAGTTTCCAAAGACACTAAACTATTACGATCCTTGTGTGTGTGTTTTTGTTATGTACTATGTATTCCGCAAAAGTAATGTAATGTCCATGTACGTCAAGCTTCAGGTCTCTACAGTGTGTGTGGGTGAGTTGTTCTTTCCAAGGTGTCTTTAGGATGAGATGTATTTTGTTTTACCATATGCCTATGGGGTGAGATGATTGTTCATTCCCAGGTATCTTAGGGATGATATTGGATGTGATGTGTTATGTCACCCATGTGTCTATGGGTGGGGTGTGATATGGTATGTGGCCTCGGTGTTTGTAGATGGTATTTTTTATGCTATGTGGTCTAGGTGATTATGGGACGATTGTAATATGGTATGTGAACCGAGTTTCTATGGGTGGAATGTGATGTGTCTCTTGTCCAAGGTGATAGGACGAGGTGTGGTTGTGGAGACTAGGTGTGTGCGTTCATGATTTGACAGCTTTTATTTAGATGATGTGGGAGTGCGATTAATTTTTCTATTAGGCCCGAGTAGATTTACTAGTGTAAAATAGTATAGGGTGCCCAAATCATCATTGTGCATACTATATTACATTACATGACTATCATTATTTTGTGAGCATGCCTTTGTGAGGAATGGGATGGTTACTATACCTGTTAGGTGTTGTTTGGTTATACTATTTTATCACAGGGGTATTAGTATGTTCCCTTTAACTTCTTCGTGAGAGACCTCAGTTTTTCAAAAATTATATATCTGTATACTCACACTACATATATAAAACATCTTTCAGGTTTTTAGGTGGACATCACATACCATGGTAAACCATACTAGCATGGATCGTGATAGTTGTTGAGTCACTACTTCAGCTTTGTTTGGGTATTTACTTTTGAGGTTTATTTCAATTGTAACAATTTTATTTTAATCATTCATGCAAGATTGATTTTGGTTTTCTTAAATATATATATGTTGGAGTTTTTTGATATGAACCATCTTATATCCTGATATTGTTTTCCAAAAACGGGAAGTACCTCCATTGTTTTTGATATTGTATACATTTCGTTATTTTTTCACCCAAGGCCCACTAGAGGCAAGGCTCGGTCGGTGATTATCAGCTTTTCTTCATTTTCATCCCTAGTTGGTTGTCTTTGTATGTATTTGTTCCAGACAAAATGTTATCATAGGTGATGTTTGAGTGATAGTATAGAGTTTGGGGTTAGTAACAGTGTTGATTGCATGGGTTGCTAGGGAATGAGTGTTATACGATCTCGGTGCATTACATAGGGTAGGGAAGACCAGATGGGTATAATATTATAGGGCCCTCCCGTGATCCAATGCAAGGTCTCCGAGCCTATCAAATGACCATTTTTTACTACACCAGTTATAGGGTTGAGTCCTTTTAAGAGGTACATTCACATTAATGTTTTTTTCAATATTTAGTGTTTTTAGAAACTGGAAATGAATGTCAGGTAAGGATTTTTAATGATTTATAATATATTAATTAAAATTACATACCATTTTGTATAATGAATTCCAATTTTACCATTTAGTAATGGAACCCGTTCAATGTCTGCATGTGCCTCAGGATGTTGAGGCTTAGTAGGATGATTCAGTAGATCGGTGGATGGTTGATCTAAAGGAGTAGGAGGACTAGTGGAAGATAATGTTATGTGCGTTCCAGTGGTGGGATTTGGGAACGTATAAGGGTAGTGTTTCAGACATGGAGACAAAGAGATGTATATTAGAGCTTGAGAACACCATCATCTTGATCTGGGCCCTGAGAGAGTACTGGGATCCTTTGGGGGATAGTCATATGTATGGAAATATTAATTTTTGGGGGATAATATACCTATGAATGGAAGTATCCTAATGTTTTTTTGGTATTGTTAGAGAGGGAGTTTTGAGGATAATTTCATTCATCGACCAGTAAGGCTAGGAAGTAGTCATAGTTACTATCCCTCTAATTGGGGGATATATCAATATGAGAGATAGGGATCATGTTTAAGGATGTCCTCCATTTTTCCTAGATATATTTTTGGATGAGGAGACTCATCTGATATTTCTAGATGAGATTCTATATACATATATCCAGTATTTTATTACTCCCTTTAAATTTCATATGTATCTATAGGTCTAGAACAATTTGGAGGTGATCAGGAAGATGCACTATAGATGATGTTTATCGTGGGAGAGTATCCATCATGGTTTTTTGAGAGGATTGGTTACCAGTGGTAGGTTTCAAGTTCCATGACCATCAAGGTTTCGACCGGTAGGGAGTCAACCTCAGTAGCTTCCTTTTCGATCCTCTAGTCATTGTGCCCTTCCTGTGGACATCCTCAGGTCCACTCCAATATTTTCTATATCCCCTTGGTGAAGATTCAATATAGAGGATGATTATTGTGGGAGAGTATCCATCATGATTTTTTGAGAGGATTGGTTATTGTGGTAGGTTTCACGTTCCATGATCATCAAGGTTTCAACCGGTAGGGAGTCGACCTCAGTAGCTTCTTTTTCGATCCTCTAGTCATTGTGCCCTTCCTGTGGACATGGGACTGAGGTGATTCTTCTATGGAGTAAGAGACCATCTTAATAATTAGTTTCCACTGATTTTTTATTCTTGGTTTGGGGGATTTGGGTGTGTTTGGTACCATCCTCAACATGAGTTTCCAATTAGTCCATTTTATCCATAGAGACAACATTATCATTCATCACCAAGGGGATATAGAAAATTTTGGGGCAGACCTGAGGATATACCTTAGGGATCATTACATATGAATGGTTGTGGAGGCAGTCATTAGTAGAGGGAATGTGGAGCTGGATGTGGTTAGATGAATGTAATAGAGGAAAATGTTATGATAGGACTAGATATCGTTAGACGTACAATCAGTTTGTCTAATACCCTTTATTGTGATTTATTTGATTTTGGGGATTCAAACTCTTCTGTTATACCCACTATATCCAATAATTTAGGGATATACATAGAGAGTATTTTTGTTAACCTTATGTTTGGTAGGTAATTAAGTGTTTATAACAACATATTTGACATTTTATAGGGATGTATACTAATTATGGGACCCCATTTGTCCTGTGGGGATCTTTTGTTACTATAGATGTAACCATATGATTTCATTCTCGGGATAAACTGGATTTATTTTGTAAATGATGTTATTAAGTTCCTCTAGAGGAGATTTTTGTTTTAAGATATTGACGGCCAGAGTGAAGTTTTCATTCACGAGCGGGGTTTTCAGGTGGGAATTCAACATATATAAACTCTTCATTCCTTATTGGATTAACTATAAGAGGAATCAAAATACATAGAGTTTATTGGTGTTATTAGTGTTGTTGGGGTGTTCTTGTATTTTTTTCTTAAGGAGGTTGTGACACTACACCCTTGGAATGATGTTTAGTTTGTGATAAACTCGCATCCCATTGCATCTTATATTTCGAAGACTTCTTATCGGAGGACACCTTTTGAGATTAGATAGTTTAGGATTTAGATAAATTATCTGAGGAATAAGGTATTCATTCAACCCAATGTCTCATCATGGGGTGATCCAGTCTTGTTTTCAAAAAAGGAGGATGGTGGTTTGAGGTTTTCCATTGACTATTATTGGTTGAATCAGGAGACAGTCAAGAACAGTTACCCTCTTCCAAGGATATATGATCCTCTCAACCAGCTGATAGGGGATTGTTGGTTGTATAATATTGATCTATAATATGGATACCACCAGTTGAGGGTGAAGAAGTGTAACTCCCCGACCCTAGTTACCCAGAGTCGGTGCATTATTATATAACATTGGAACAATCACAAAAGATCAAGTCTCGAAAGACCGATTATTTTAGTAGTCTTGGAAACACTAGATATATTCATAAGTCTTATGTTACATCATAAAGTAAAAAAAAACTACAACAACATCTTGTCTTCATATCCCCTCATACTATTCAAGCAGGTCATTCATAAATTACTTTTTCACATCCTGGGAAAAATAAAAGATTGAATGGGGTGAGCTAAGATTCTCATTAAGGATAACAATATAGTGAAAAATTTCATAAATAAGCATAAAAATTTATGGCAATGTATAACTAAAACAAAATCCTTTTAAACTTGATCTTCAGCATAATATGGAAAAGATAAAATGAAATAATTCCATTTAATTATTCACATGGATATTTTACTAGTCGAATAACCACATGCAATATCAATAACCATTTTCATAATGATAGAATTCATAATTCCAGAGTATTATAACAACGTATCCAAGGCCTCATGCCAAGACAACAAATTAGATTTTGTCAAGGCCTCGTGCCAGGACACTATTTTGTCTCGTGAGACCTACCGATACATCGATGAGATATAGTGGGCTCCACCCATCACTTACTAAGTCCAATTCAATCCTCATTTGAATGTTTTGAAACATAACATAAACATTCCTATTAAAACTAGAATAAAAAATGTCAATAATTTATCCACAAACCATGAATGGTATAAAAATAACACATCCACAGTCAAACATAACTCATTCCAAACAATATAGAAGATTTTATTGTATCAGATAAACCTAAATCGAGAATGATGAAGGATATTGACAGAGATGAAAATTATTATAAAGAATATTAGAGAGAGATATCCCCTTTTTTCTTGAAATCATTTAAAAGTCACACTATTTGTTAAGAAGCCTTTTAAAAATATATTTTTTAATCAAAGTGTGTCATACCAATTTGAAGAATTTAAAATGAATTTTGAGTTGAAAACATTAACTTCCATATAATTAAATCCTTAAAACTATTTTTAAGACACGAGCATTAATGATAAATATTTAGAATAATAAATCATTAAAACATTTTAAATTGATATTTTAGTTAGAGTTTCTAACCAAAAAAGAGACACTTGAATACAAATAATTGAAGAAAAAACTTTTTAATATCATGAGAATAAAGGGATTCAGATATACTAGTTCGAAGTACATTATATACACCATGTAAAAGTGATTTGGTGTATAACAACAAAGGAGACTCAATGGAATGTAAATTGAGATGAAATCTCTCATAAAGGTCATATACTTAGGTTAAAGATAAATCAAAGACATAATTATGTTTGAAAAATATAAATACACTCAATATGATTGGATATTTAGTGTAAAACAATCAAAGTACATTCACACACATTCTTGTAAAAACAACACCAATGAATTGGATGTTAAACTCAACAAATAGAGATTGAGTAAAAATTAATCTTATCAAGTTCCTACTGATGACTTGAGAATTTATCAATGGAGTGATTATGTGTATCAAAAGTATATCCACAGAAAGGGTAGTTGAAATTATGACATAATCAAATTAATTGTTATTCCACACATAATCTTGCAGTAAAATAATCAATGATGTATGCATAAAGCTGAATGAGTTGAAATTGAAATTTCAAATTCCCTTATTGATTTTGTAACTTATAAAAAATACACCCATTATAGGATGATCATACTATAATTAGGTAAATATCCATAAATTAAATTATATTACACAATGAGTAAAATAATGGGCAGTACACATACCTCATGCAATAAATAAGTGGTGAACAACAGAAATCTCACGGAATTAAAAGTGAGATAAGAAACCCCTTACCTTGTACATTTCCTTGATATTGTGCAGGTTAACCGCATGTATAATAGTTAAAACATTTTTATTAAATAATACAAGAATCATATACGTTAATATAATATCATATATCATCTTTTATCATTTCATTGTTAATAATATCTTAGTATTATCGTCGTTTCAGGTGTTAACTTACTCGTTTTATTTTATATGTTTTGTCACATAAGCAGTGTTTGTTATGGATAGGTTGTATCATGTTCATATCCAGAATGATATCAAGTCCATAAAAATTATTTTTAATCATAAAATGAGAATTATACTTGAATCTATACGATGGGGAATGAATCTCAATGCGTTTGTGGAGACGGTAGTCCATACGTACGCACAAACGCTACTTCCATTTAATTTTTCATTACAAAAGGAATAAAAACCAAATTATAAATTGGTGTATTATTATAAAATTAAAATAAAATATCTTATATATGTTAATTAAGTTCATTAATACCATCCTTTATACGTTTCATGTATGGTATGAATGATTCATATCACTTTGAGGGGGCGGTAGTCCGCACTTCCTCAAATGAAATTATCGTATATATTTACAACAGGAAACAAATAATGGTATTCTATAAAATGGAATTACAGAAACTTATATATTAATTAAATATCATTAATATCATATTTAATTATAGTTCCATCATAATGACCACCATGAGAGGCAGTAAGAGATAATTGAACAATCATCGTTTCGTGAGGCGTTTGGTTGCCATCCACAGAAACATTATGTTTTCATCAATTAGATGGAGGTGTGTGTATGTTTAGTTAGAATACCTATCATAAAAATAACCTTGTATATTTAGGATACTGGTTTAGTTATAAAATAAAATAATAAGGATAGTTTATGGGTTAGAGATGTAAAATAAAAGAAAAGAATCTAAGAGAAATCGTTACCTATAATTTGGGTATCTCCCGTTGGTTTGAACAAAAAAAAAATCTTGAAGTGCCTTCTACCTATGGTAAGGATTCTAGGAGGAGGATTGAGATGTAGGGAGCTTAATTGGGCAGACACTGGATGAGACAAAAGGCTTGAGATTTGTGAGGAATTGGTTAGAATTGGTGTCCTTTTATAAGGGCGAGGAGGGGCTCTTTAGGAAAAACTTAAAGTATTAGTTTATAATAAATTCATATTGGGTTTCAAATGGATAAAAAGTGTATTTTTCAAAGTATAAGATACGGATGTGTCTAAAACCACTGAACCAATAAATTTTAGATAGCATTGGGTCACTATAGTAACCATATTTTTTAGATTTAACTCTTAGTTAAATAGTTTGACATTTACCCTGTCTCTTTTTATTTTTATATTATCTAGTAAATAAACATAATATATACTTCCAAGAGACCTCCAAGTGGTCCTTTAATGATACACGTATAATTATATAAGTCCTTTGGCCGAAACATATATTATTTGGAATATACGATCAATTAATAGTATAATATATTTTCTAAAAACTCATTTATGTCAATTTTGACACTATTGTGTATTTTGTTTATGATAAATTCATAGAAGCATTAGTACTTAAAAAAAATTCATATAACCAATAATAATATGTCATATTAACCAATATAATTATTCTAATTCATAAAAAGTCTCAAATAACATTTATTTGGATATTTATAATATCAATTATTTTAATATTTCATTAATTAGGTAATTACTACATCACCATTGTGTCATAAATAAATTAAATTATATAATGACTAAAAATTTTAAATAAAATACGATTATGTAGGAAATATTATTATATTTCCAATGAATATTTACAATCGAATTTATCTTATGTATAACCCTATATTAAAAATGTTTAAGTTATTAAACTTTTATTTTATCTCTTTTAACTCTTATTTGAATTAAATAATAATAAATGTCCTAATCTAATCCATTTGGACAAAAGAAGTTCACATTTTATTCAAAATGTTGTTCTTGGTCGAATTATACCTATCCAATAGAATTAGGACATGTGTTAGGGTAATAATAATTTCTTTTTACCCTTAATTACCCGATGTACTTTTTTCCATGGTAAATAAAAGAAAAAATTTACTATTCACCAAAAATTATTTTTATCTTATTGAACCACATTTTACTCCTTAATATTAATCGTGTCTCTCGGACTATTGAAATTCCACTAACAGAAGTGGTAAAATTATGTTTTATGTTAATTAGCAAATTCTCCTAGGAGATGGGTAAAAGATGGTGAAAAGTTCATCAAAATTTTTATATGTCTAAAATTATTATAAACTAACTCCAATGAATTACATTGAAATTATATAATTGTTACATATATATTTTCTCCTAAAATTAATTTAAATAAAATAAATAATTATTAAAATAAAAAGTCGGTTTTAACCTACAACTCAGTGTTTTTCAATATTCATCAAAAATTGAAAGTTTTCAGAAAAATACCAAAAATTCACACTATGCTAATTTAGATATTCCGAATCCAAAAATTAAGTCCATTTTGAATGATAAAATTTATAAAATTTTAAAAATTGGGTATTACTATTCATAACCACTAGTTTGATTGGGTGTGGCGTGTGTTAGAACTCGAAATTGTGTACAACACACGCTACTATATTATTAAAAGTGAAGAATACTGTGGAAGATTGGGGTGTTATATTCTACTCTCCTTTAAATAATTTAATCCTAGACATTTTTAAAATTGGGCTTGGGAATATAATGGAAAGTCCCACATCGGAAAAAGAGTCAATAACACTATCATGTTAAAATAATGACAGAGAAGTACAAAGGTCACCCAAGATAACTCATACTAGGATTCCACGTAGGAAAACATGTTTATGGAAGAAAAACTAAGTGTCACGTTCAGATGGAGAGGGATAGAAAACATGATCAGGAGAAAGTTAACAACAAGAAAGCCACAAACTTGTGATGGGACAAACGGTGATTAGTTTCATAGTAGGAAAAGTATACGAACAACATTTTTTTAATGTTACATTACATAAAGATGATGAATTAACTTATGAGAATGACTGTGAAAATATAGAGATATACTTACTTTTTAAGTAGAGTTTCATTCATTAATAAATTTCCACCACTAGCTCAATTTTTTTAAATGATGAGAATTCAAGAAGACTTGGTCACACTGGAAGTGCTATATTAAATTTCTATAGAATCACATGATCCACGAAAGATAAACTATATATTTACCTTGTATATAGAGATTAATCAAAAACAAAATGGTTAGTACAAGATCTGATGATCCCCCAATGGATATTCTTTTAGAGAAATAAACACTAATGTTAATTTCAAAAATTAAACCAATAATACCCCAATGTTAAATAAATACCATTAAATAAACAGTTCTCCTTAAAATCCTCCAATATAATCCAATAAAATATTGAAACCCAAAACTTAAAAGAATTTGGTTATGTAGTCTTCCACGTTAAATTGTATCTCCATATAACATCAACTACTCTTAAAGGCACATACTTAAATGTAATTAACCTAATCCCATATTCTCTATTATAGGTTAATAATTTCCACAAATAACCCAAATCACTATAAATAAATAATAAAAACGTGGTTAAAATCCACCGTTACTTTTCAAATGATATCCCATAGTATTCTAGTTTCCTTGGGTATATAGTGTTCCCAACAAATCGAACATCTTCCAAAATAACATTTATCACTTAATAACCAAATATTTCTCCAATACTAAGGGTATTCATTTTATAATACATAAGAACCCAAATCAACTTATTATTGATCAATAGAATCATTTAACTAAAAATAATTAGTGACACTAACCAGGGACTTGACGTAGTCCAGTGGTAGGCGATAAATCTCAATCGTACTTTGGTTGTGGGTTCGATTCCCACAACTTTTTCTGACGCGATGCGTTGTCACACGGTCTGCGTGTTGTTCTTTTTCAAAAACGATATTTTATAACATTACCAAAATGAGATAAATTCATCAAAATAACCATAACATAATTTTAACTAGAAATGTTATCTCAGACCTTGCATTTTCATCCCAAAATATAGTAACTTGTATTTTCCTCAAAACTAATCATCATATAAAACCAAATAGTTATTTATAACTATATTCACTAGGGAAAAGATAAGTCTTCCACAAATATCATTCTCACATTGATAACCTTGGGGTTACAAATATAAGATAAAATTATTCAAATTTAATCCCATCATCAAAGAGCTCTAATATATTTAATCCTTTATCCAACCATTTATTACCACATGGCTTCTTCTTTGACCACGAAAATATCCTATAGAATAGAGAATTCACTCGGGTAATTGCCAAGTCCCCTAAATTTACAGAAAATGTCTGTAAATGGATTTTTGGGACCATTTTTATTTTCTTCCATATTTCTCTTCATTTTTCCTCGGCGATTATTCACTTTATGTCCTTCTTTCCCACACATAAAAAATTTCATTGTTCCATTGAGACACTTTCCTGGGATTCTCCTTCCACATTTCCCTCATGATGGAAATATAGTATTGTTTTCTATAGGGTCTCCACTTCTGGAGATTTTATCATTCATCACCTTTATCTTTCTTGTTGAGTCCAATAGTTGGTTAATATATATGTTGTTGATTATATTATTGGAAAACTGTTCTTTCATGAACATGATATCTTTTACGCCTATCAACATTCCATTTTGTTGATAATTTCCACCATCATTCTCACCTTGTATGTAATTCTCAAAGTTACTATGTCTTCCTTGGAATCCACCCATTGACTAAAACCAGAAAGCATTGTGTGAGTAATAGTAGTCATAAAATCATTTAGAGAATATCATGACACCACATTCTCAATTTGAAACACCTTAAGATTAACCAAGGTCATTTATTCTCATCTTATATTAAAATAATTCAAATTTTTTTGTATAGAAAATTTAAATTATCCTAAGCATATCCCCCGGGAGTGTCATAACCAAGAGTGCAGCAAGGCCCGTTGTCATGCACCAATTTCCATTCGAGTCTAGCTCAAAGCAGTGTTTTTGGGTTTTACCCCTAGGTACATGTAATGACCCAACGTTTCATTAATGAAAATCCCTCTTGATCCAGTTAAATGTCTCTTTATGAAAAATGATTTTATAAGATTTCAAATTCTTTGGTTTTATGTTAAGATTTGTGACCGTTACTTTTATAGCTGTTGAACAGTGATCACATGAGTAGTATAAATATAAGGCCTTAACGAACCAAATTTTACTCAGACAAATGATGCGATGACCTCATCCAGTAGAATTGCCCCATACGAAGCCCATTTGTCGGATCTTGGAAAAGAGGTGGTGTCTTTGGGCTTCGCCCTTGACCAAGCCCAAGATGAGCTTCATTATGTCAAGCTCTAACGTGATCGTCTACAGGAAAAGTGAAAGTTGATAGAGATTACCACTCGAGCAGTGTTATCCGAGCCGCCCCAAGAGTCTGTCACCATCGCACACCTTACCCTTATGTCTTATGCAGCTATTTTAAGGGGTTATGTAACAAATAAGTAGTACCATGTTCATGTACATTATTTTTATGTAATAATGAATATAATTTCTAGTTATTTTTGATACTTTGAAAATAGATTTTAAAGTACAAATGGTGTTTTTAGTTAGTATTTAATTAAGAATTATATTTTATTAAATTAAAGGATTTTTGAATTAAATAATATTTTAATAAAATATTATTATTAATATTAAAAGAATTTTTATTAAATATAAATGATCTTATGATTTTATGAATGCAATTAAATTTTTTATTAAGGTTTGAAATCCATTTCTGTCAAAACCCGTGAATTATTTATAAATGTCTGTTTTTATTTTAAAAGTGAAAATTCACATATTTAGAAAATTATTTAGAAAAAATAAATATTATTTTTGGAATCAGGATGTCGAAATTATCCAACGGTGAATTATTCATAATTTTCTGAGACAGTCAAATTTTTGGGTAAAAATTAAATACCATTTAAATATATAAAGCGTTTTATGACATCATAATGGCCCAATGGTGATGTAATAAAATACCATAATCCTTATGTTCGACCAATATATGTTTTATCATTAAAATAATGAGGTTTTAGGTTTTTTTGACTTACTTTTCAAAGCATTAATGGAGACCTCAAGACTTATTCAACACTTTGCCTTTTTAAATTAATTTCCATGGGAGTGTGACTCACCTCCACATAAGCAACCATAATTTTTTAATAAGTTCGGACCTTGGCCTTGTAAAATATTGTTTTCCTATTTCCTTTCCCAGAAACCAGGGGAAAATACCATGGGATGGTTTGTGTTTTGGATTATTTTATTATAAGGGGTCCCAAACCTAAATAATAAAGAATTCTCTGACCTTTCCTATATAAACCCACCCAAGCTCCCACTTCCTCCTCACTCAAAGCCCTTGGAGTTCGTCCAACATCTTCCCTACTCTCTCTAAAATCCTCTCAAGGTGCCCAATCTCCCAAGAAGCCTCTCACAAGCCTCTCCCTAGCCTTTGTAAGCACACTTCCAAGTAAGGGTTTTTTCTTCCTTTCTCATTTTGTCAATTTTCTTTAAGTTGTATTGCCCTTTTAATTTCAATTATGAATGTTGGGGTATGGTTTTTCACCTCCCCCATATTTCCCCCTTATTGTTTGAATGATGGTAGAACCCTTTCTCTCTCATTAAATTCCTCCCATGTACACCCGTTACTATGCCGAAATTCCGAAAGGAACTTCTCTCTCTTCTTTTACATTCAAGCAATACCATTTGCATCATGAATCTAAATTCCATTTCAATTGTTGGGAAATGTATCTATATGACCTCCTTACTGTCCATTACATTTAAATATGATGAGGAACCCCTTTCTCTCTCATCAACATTTTTTAGGAATTCTTATGTCATGCCGTTATGCTGCCGAAATCACACCGATTTTCTAAGCCAATGCCATTGTGTAGTGAATACCATTCCCATTTCTCCATAAAGGGTATTAACATTTATGCACATTTACTTATTTATTGTAATGTTTCATGTATTAATTCCACATTCCTTTATCGTGGAATGAATTATTATGTTTTATGAATCCATGTTTTATGATCCATGTGGCACACTTATGCATGAAATGAAATGTTTAAGAAGGGTGTGCCCTTATAGCGCTCCAATGCATTGGGTAAAGTATAGTATCATGATACGTCATGTGCAATGAGTGTTGACTCATTCTAATTCAAGTGCAACGAGGGTTTAATCGTGCTTCAAGTGCAATGAGGGTTTACTCATGCTCCATGTGCAATGAGCCTGGCTCATGCTAATTCAATGTTAAGTGTTGTTGCCACATTTCCATGTTATGATTATCATGCTTTATCATGCCTTTATGTTCATGTTACTATAATGCTCTATTGATGTTCCTATTGCCTAACATGTATTGTACTCCTCATGTTATTCATTGTGTACTCCCTTACTGGGCTTTATAGCTCACCTTTTTCTTATGCATGTCCTCAGGTTATCCCATGCAATTCAAGTACGAAGGAATGTAGTGGTCATGTAAAGGAAGTTTTCAATAAAGATGTTGTATTTCAAGTTTAAAGTTTTTATGTAATGATCCTAAGCCCCAAAGACACTAAAACTCTCAATATTATTTGTTGTATCAGGTGATGTTTTATGTAAAAAAGCATGTTTAAGTTGTAATAAAAAGCAGGGTTGTCATAGTTGGTATCAGAGGATAGGTTTAGTTATTTTTGGGATTAGGAAACCCTAGTATATCCTTATATACAAGACTAAGTATAATAAAAACATCCCTATGTTTTGGTAAATACTAATTAATTGGTTTATCAAACAAATACATCCATGTCTGGATACGAGCAGGTAGAGGCGGCTCTGGCACAGATGTATCCTAGGGGTAAAACCTGAAAACACTGCTTTGAGCTAGACTCGAACGAGAACTGGTGCACGACAACAGGCCTTGCTGCACTCTTGGTTACGACACTCCCGGGGGATATGTTTTGATAAATTCACAATCTTAGTATGAACCCTTATTAAGGGAAAAATGCCCCTAAGAATATATGTTAGAAGGAAGATCATGAAATGCCTGGATTGAATCCTATAGACTCATGAGTTAAAGAGATTAATGTTTATTTATATGTCATCAACTTTTGTATTTGGATTACCCTTTCTGTGTTACCCCTAACATTCCTTGTATTCCAGCCAATGGCCGGTAATAGGAGAACTCGGGCTAACAACCATTGTGAAGATCAGTGTGATGATTGTACTAATGAGATGCCCAATCCAATGGGAGTGGGAATCGCGAACTTTTTCACACTTCTCTCTCAGTTAACTCAAGTTTTGAATAGAAACACGGGTTAAGAGGAATGCTCAACCCCCCCCCCCCTAAGAAAGAACAAGTCCCTATTGAAATTCTCATGAGACAAATACCTTCTACTTTTAGTGGATCATTCGATCCCACGATCGCTGAACAATGGATCAACTCCATTGAAAAGATATTCTCCATCCTCCAATGCATTGAACAAGAGAAGGTTATCCTAGCGGCTTATCATATGGAGGGTGAAGCTGATCAATGGTGGACGTTGATCAAAAATACGAAGCCTGAGGAGGAGATCGAGGCTTTGGAATGGAAGGAATTCCAGAAGATGTTTTTCGATAAATATTTTCTGCGCACCCTCCGTCTTAAGATGGAAAGGGACTTCCTTTCCCTCAAACAGAAAGATGAAGATTATGTGGGAGAGTACGGGGAAAACTTCACAAGGCTTTCATGATACACTTCCGGCTTTGTCGTTACCCCCGAATGCAAGGTTGACCGCTTCTTTGGTGGGATGAAGCCTAGCTTGCAGAAAGCATTAGTGATCCGTGACTTCGACCGCTATGAGGAAATTGTGTGATGTGCCGTCAAGGTTGAAATGGAGATCAGAGAATCACAGGGGTATCATGGGGACAAGAAGTGTAAGGTGTACTTCAATGATGGTGGGCCGATGGATAAATCCAATGGCGCTAAGATGTTCCATCACCCCACTTTCCAAAAGTGCGGAAAGAAGCACCCTGGAAATTGCCTTAAGGGGACGAGAAAATGCTTCAGGTGTGGAAGAGAAGGGCGCTTAGCTGTTAACTGTCGGCAAGAAGGACCCGCGGCTGCGATAGAGGAGAGGAACACTCCGTTCGAACCTCAACACGTTGTTAAATGCTACAAATGCAAAGAACATGGTCATTTTGCAAATCAGTGCCCTAATCCAAGGGTTATCGTAGGCAACCAACAACCTCCAAGACAACAAGGAAGAGCTTTTTCCATCACTTCTGCCGAAGTGAACACTGAAAACGAAGTGGTGACAGGTACGCTAGTTATTCATTCATGAATAGAGAACATACTTTTTGATTCAAGTTCTACACATTCTTTTATATCTCAAAAGTTTAGTAGAAAAATCCCTGCACCACCAAAAATCATGGAAGTAAAGATGTTGGTGAGTACGGAAAATGGGGCAATCATTGCATCCCATGAGTATAAGTCCTCCCCTGTTATAATCTGTGGATTGAATTTCCCGGTGAACCTCATCATACTCCCTTTGGTGAAATTTGATTAAATTCTTGGCATGGATTGACTTTCCTTATATAGAGCCAACATAAATTGTCGGGAGAGGGAAATCACACTCCAAATGGAGAATCGACCTCTTATTCTTTACAAGTGTCAGGAGGAAGATGAATCTCCTCTAGCTCCATCATCTCAAGCATGGATAATACTGCCTTATGAGCATGCATATATGGATCAGATGATTGAGTCCATGTAAGAAACCACCCTTGAAGAAATGCCTATTGTGAGGGAATTCACTGAAGTGTTTCCCGAGGAACTTCCTGGTCTTCCTCCAAGAAGAGATGTTGAGTTCTAAATTGAACATATACCTGGGGCGCTACCAATATCCAAGACTCCATATAGAATGGCTGTTGTTGAGCTTGAAGAGCTGAAGAATCAACTACAGGAGAATCTGGAAAAAGGGTTTATATGCCCAAGTGCATCACCATGGGGTGCATCAGTCCTCTTCGTCAAGAAGAAGGATGGGTCAATGCGGCTTTGCATCGATTATCGTGAACATAAAAAAATCACGATAAAGAACAAGTATCCTCTCCCAAGAATCGATGACATGTTTGATCAGCTACGTGGCGTACAATACTTCTCCAAGGTGGACTTACGGTCGGGATATTATCAAGTAAGGGTGAAGAAGGAAGATATCCGCAAGACTGCTTTTCATACAAGGTACAGACACTATGAATTCATAGTAATGCTTTTTGGACTCACCAATGCTCCAGCAATATTCATGGACTTGATGAATAGAGTCTTTAGAGATTACCTAGAAAAATTTGTGGTAGTCCTTATAGATGATATTCTAATATACTCCAAAACCAAGGAGGACCATGAGGAGAAATTAAGAACTATACTGGAGACCTTGCGCAAGGAGAAGATCTATTCCAAGTACAGAAAGTGTGAGTTCTAGTTGAAGGAGGTCTCATTCTTGGGTCATATCATCACAAGCAATGGGATATCTGTGGACCCCTCCAAAACAGATGCAATTGAGGGATGGCCGAGGCCAACATCGGTAACTGATATCCGTAGATTCTTGGGGTTAGCTGGATATTATCGACGATTTGTGAGAAATTTCTCACGATTTTACAACCCTATTACCAAGCTAACTCGAAAGGGAGTAAAGTTTACTTGGAGTGATGAATGCGAAGAAAGCTTCAAGGAGTTGAAATGGAGGATTATCACTACACCTGTGCTCACTTTACCCACAAGTGGGGAGATTTTTGTGGTATTAAGTGATGCTTCAAAGAAGGGATTAGGATGTGTGCTGATGCAGAATGTTAAAGTGATATCCTATGCCTCAAGGCAGTTGAAAATCCATGAGCAAAACTATCCAACGCATGATATGGAGTTGGCGGAGGAGATCTTTGGCTTGAAAATCTGGCGGCATTATCTCTATGGAGAGAAACGTGAGATATATACAGACCAAAAGAGTCCTAAATATATATTCACAGAGAAATAGCTTAATATGCACCAGAGAATATGGATAGAGCTCATCAAGAATTATGACTCTTCAATACATTACCACCCTGGGAAAGCGAACAAGGTTGCAGATTCCCTAAGTAGAAAGGACCCATCGATTCTATCAATGATGAGAATTGAGAAGGATCCAATCTTCTTAGACTTGATGAAGATGGACGTGGGAATCATAAAGAAGGGAACATCATCAATTATTTCACAAATGATTTCTCAACCATCTCTTTTGGAAAGGTTAATGGATTCTCAAAAGGATGATGTGGGAATTCACAAAAAAGTGGAATCTACCAAAAAGGGGAAATCCTTGGAGTTTAATGTTAATGAAGAAGGAATTGTGTGGTTTGGGAAAAGAATATGTGTTCCATCAAGTTCGGAGCTGAAGAAGGAACTTTTGGATGATTCACATAGTTCAAATTTCTCTATTCACCCAGGGAGCACAAAGATGTATCGAGATCTCCGAGAAAACTTTTGGTGGGATAATATGAAGAAGGAGATCGCTGAATATACATCAAAGTTCCTGGTGTGTTAGCAAGTGAAGGCAGAGAGGAAGAAGTCTAAGGGGATGATGAAACCATTTCCCATACCAGAATGGAAATGGGAGATCATCACCATGGACTTTGTCACCGGACATCCAAGGACATCCAAAGGCAATAATGCAATTTGGGTTGTTGTGGATCGTCTTACAAAGACTGCACACTTCATTGCTATTAGAGAGGATTTCTCATTGGATCAACTGTCACAGATATATATCAGGGATGTGGTATGGTTTCATGGAGTACCAATATCTATTGTGTCTGACCGAGATCCATGATTCACCTCTACGTTTTGGAAGAGTCTACAACATGCTCTGAATACTGAACTGAACTTCAGTACGGACTATCATCCTCAAACTGATGGCCAATCCGAGCGGACTATCCAAACACTTGAGGACATGTTGAGAGCATGCTCAATGGAATTTAAAGGAGGATGAGATCAACATCTTCCTCTGGTTGAGTTCTCTTATAATAATAGTTTCCACTCAAGCATCCAAATGGCACCATATGAAGCCCTGTATTGGAAAATGTGTAGAACACCGGCATGTTGGGATGAGGTCGTTGAACGTAAGCTGCTTGGACCAGAAATGGTCGAAGAAATGGTGGGGAAGGTGAAAACCATTCAGCAGCATATCAAGGCAGCCCAAATTCGACAGAAGAGTCATGAAGATAATCATCGACGAGACCTTGAGTTTAAAGTCAGAGACATGGTGTTTTGACGCATATCTCTATGGAAGAAGGTCATGAGGTTTGGAATGAAAGGGAAGTTAGGTCCAAGGTACATCGGCCCCTTCGAGATTCATGATCGTGTTGGGGTTGTGGCCTATCGACTAGCACTTCCACCTACTATGGCCAAGGTGCATGATGTCTTTCATGTATCCCTCTTAAGGAAGTACATACCGGACCCTTCAGATGTACTCTCTTCCAAGGTGGTACAATTGGAAGATAAGCTTTCTTATGAGGAGCAACCAGTGAAGATCTTAGATCGTAGAGAAAAAGTTCTACAATATAAGACAATGCCCCTCGTCAAGGTGTTGTGGAGAAACCACAAGTTTGAAGAAGCAACTTGGGAGTTGGAGGATATGATGAAGCTGAGTTACCCACAATTGTTTTAGTATGGGAAAAGGAAAATTTCGAGGGCGAAATTTCTTAAGGGTGGAATATTGTAACGACCCAAAGTTTCATTAATGAAAATCCCTATTGATCTAGTATAATGTCTCTTTATGAAAAATGATTTTATAAGATGTCAACTTCTTTGGTTTTATGTTAAGATTTTTGACCGTTACTTTTATAGCCGTTGAACAGTGATCACATGAGTAGTATAAATATAAGGATTTAACGAACCCAATTTTACTCAGACAAAGGAAGCGATGGCCTCATCCAGTAGAATTTCCCCATACGAAGCCCATTTGTCAGATCTCGGAAAAGAGGTGGCGTCTTTGGGATTCACCCTTGACCAAGCCCAAGATGAGCTTCATTATTTTAAGCTCAAACGTGATCGTCTACGGGAAAAGTGGATGTTGATAGAGATTACCACTCGAGCAATGTTATCCGAGCCGCCCCAAGAGTCTATCACCATCGCACACCTTACCCTATGGTTTTATGCAGCTATTTTAAGGGGTTATGTAACAAATAAGTAGTACCATGTTCATGTACATTATTTTTTTATGTAATAATAAATATAATTTCTAGTTATTTTTGATACTTTGAAAATAGATTTTAAAGTACAAATGGTGTTTTTAGTTAGTATTTAATTAAGAATTATATTTTATTAAATTAAAGGATTTTTGAATTAAATAATATTTTAATAAAATATAATTATTAATATTAAAATAATTTTTATTAAATATAAATGATCTTATAATTTTATGAATGCAATTTAAATTTTTATTAAGGTTTGAAAGCCATTTCTGTCAAAACCCGTGATTTTTTTATAAATGTCAGTTTTTATTTTAAAAGGTAAAATTCACATATTTTGAAAATTATTTAGATAAAATAAATATTATTTTTGGAATCAGGACGTCTAAATTATCCAACGGTGAATTTTTCATAATTTTCTGAGACAGTCAAATTTTTGGGTAAAAATTAAATACCATTTAAATATATAATGTGTTTTATGACATCATAATGGCCCAATGGTGATGTAATAAAATACCATAATCCTTATGTTCGACCAATATATGGTTTATCATTAAAATAATGAGGTTTTGGGTTTGTTTGACTTACTTTTCAATGCATTAGTGGAGCCCTCAAGACTTATTCAACACTTTGCCTTTTTAAATTAATTTCCATGGGAGTGTGACTCACCTCCACATAAGAAACCCTAATTTTTTAATACGTTCGGACCTTGGCCTTGTAAAATATTTTTTTTCCTCTTTCCATTTCCAGAAACCATGGGAAAATACCATGGGATGGTTTGTGGTTTGGATTATTTTAATATAAGGGGTCCCAAACCTAAATAATAAAGAATTCTCTCACCTTTTCTATATAAACCCACCCATGCTCCCACTTCCTCCTCACTCAAAGCCCTTGGAGTTCGTCCAACCTCTGCCCTACTCTCTATAGAATCCTTTCAAGGTGCCCAAGCTCCCATGAAACCTCTCACAATCCTCTCTCTAGCCTTTGGAAGCACACTTCCAAGTAAGGGTTTTTTATTCCTTTCTCATTTTTTTCAATTTTCTTTAAGTTGTATTGCCCTTTTAATTTCAATTATGAATGTTGGGGTATGGTTTTTCACCTCCCCCATACTTCCCTATTATTGTTTGAATGATGGGAGAACCCTTTCTCTCTCATTAAATTCCTCCTATGTACACCCGTTACTATTCCAAAATTCCGAAAGGAACTTCTCTCTCTTCTTTTACATTCAAGCAATACTTTTGCATAATGAATCTAAATTCTTTTTCAATTGTTGGGACATGTATATATATGACCTCCTTACTGTCCATTACATGTAAATATGATGAGGAACCCCTTTATCTCTCATCAACCTTTTTTATGAATTCTTATGTCATGCCGTTACGCTGCCAAAATCACACCGATTTTCTAAGCCAATGTCATTGTGTAGTGAATACCATGCCCATTTCTCCATCAAGGGTATTCACCTTTATGCACATTTACATATTGATTGTAAAGTTTCATTTATTAATTACACATTCCTTTATCGTGGAATAAATGATTATTTTTTATGAATCCATGTTTTATGATCCATGTGGCACACTTATGAATGAAATGAAATGTTTAAGAAGGGTGCGCCCTTATAGTGCTCCAATGCATTGGGTAAAGTATAGTATCATGATACGTCATGTGCAATGAGTGTTGACTCATGATAATTCAAGTGAAACGAGGGTTTACTCGTACTTCAAGTGCAATGAGGGTTTACTCATGCTCCATGTGCAATGAGCCTTGGCTCATGCTAATTCAATGTTAAGTGTTGTTGCCACATTTCCATGTTATGATTATCATGCTTTATCATGCCTTTATGTTCATGTTACTCTTATGATCTATTGATGTTCCTATTGCCTAACATGTATTGTACTCCTCATGTTATTCATTGTGTACTCCCTTACTGGGCTTTATAGCTCACCCTTTTCTTATGCATGTCCGCAGGTTATCCCATGCAATGTTAAGTATGAAGGAATGTAGTGGTCATGTAAAGGAAGTTTTCAATAAAGATGTTGTATTTTAAGTTTAAAGTTTTTATGTAATGATCCTAATCCCCAAAGACACTAAACCTCTCGATCTTATTTGTTGTATCAAATGAAGTTTTATGTAATAAAGCATGTTTAAGTTGTAATAAAAAGCAGGGTTGCCATAGTACATATGTGCCAGAGCCACCTATACCTGCTCGTATCCGGACATGGATGTATTTCTTGGAAAAATCACAAATTCTATACATTAAAAATATTCTAAGAATTTTTTCTATACTAATCTTCAAAGTCTATATTAGGGCTATGTGCTCTAATCAGAGTTTATCTAAATCTAGCTTCCAAGGTTTATACTAAACTTCCACTCATACCAACTGTAATCCCTCGACCCCAGTTACCTAGAGTTAGTGCATTATTACATAACATTGAAATGATCACAAAATATCAAGTCTCGAAAGACCAATTAGTTTATTAGTCTTGAAAACACTAGATATATTCATAAGTCATATATTATATCATAAAGTAAAAAAACTACAACAATATATTGTCTTCATATCCCCTCATACTATTCCTAAAGGACATTCATAAATTACTTCTTCACATCCTGGAAAAAATAAAGCACTGAAAGAGGTGAGCTCAGATGCTCAGTAAGGATAACAATATAGCTGAAACTTTAATAAATAATTATAAAAATTTAAGCCAATGTATAACTAAAACAAAAGCCTTTTAAACTTGAACATCAACATAATATGGCAAAGATAAAATGAAATAATTCCATTTACTTATTCACATGGATATTCTACTAGTCGAATAACAACATGAAATATCAATTACCATTTTCATAATGATGGAATTCATAATGTCACACTATCATAACCACATATCCAAGGCCTCGTGCCAAGACTACAAATAATAATTTTTCAATGCCTCGTGCCAAGACACTAGTCTGACTCATGAGACCTACCGATGCATTGAGGAGCTATAGCGGGATCCACCCGTCACTTTCAAAGTCCAATGCATTCCTCATACAAATTTTTTGAAACATAACATAAACATTCGTATTAAAACTAGCATACATAATGTCCATACTTTATCTACAAACCATGAATGGTATAAAAATAGCACATCCACATTCAAAAATAAATAATTCAATACAATATGGATGATTTTATTGTATCAGATAAACCTCAATCGAGAATAATGAAGGATATTGACATAGATGAAAATAATCATCAAAACTATTATAGAGAAATATCCCCTGTTTTCTTGAAATCATTTTAAAGTCACACTGTTTGTCAAGAAGCCATTTAAAATTATATTTTTGAATCAAAGTGTCCCATACCACTTTGAAAATTTTAAAAGTAATTTTGAATTTACAACATTAATGTTCATATAAATAAATCCCTAAAACCATTTTTAAAACACAGACATTAATGAGAAAGATTTAGAATAATAAATCATTAAATCATTTTAAAATGATATTTTTGTTAGAGTTCCTAACAAAAAAAGAGACACATGAATACAAATAATTGAGGTAAAAACATTGTAATATCAAGAGAATAATGGTATTTATGATATAATATGTCAATGTACATTATATACACCATATAAAAGAGATTTGGTGTATAATAACAAAGGAGTCTCAATGGAATGTAAATTGAGATTATATCTATCATAAAGGTCGTATCCTTAGGTTAAGGATAAATCAAAGACATAATTATGTGTGAAAAATATAAATACACTCAATATGAATGGATATTCAGTGTAAAAAAATCAAAGGACATTCACACATATTCTTGTAAAAACAACACCAATGAATTGGATGTTTAACTCAACAAATAGAGATTGAGTAAAAATTACTCTTATCAAGTTCCTATATATGACATGAAAATTTACCAATGGAGTTATTATGTCTACCAAAAGTATATCCACAGAAAGGGGCATGGAAATTATGACATAAGTAAATGAATTGTTATTATACACATAATCTTGGAGTAAATTAATCAATGAAGTATGCGTAAAGTCGAATGAGTGGAAATTGAAATTTCAAATTCCCTTATTTATTTGGTAACTTATAAAACATACACCCATGAAAGAATGCTAAAACAATGATGAGATAAATATCCATAAATTAAATTATTTTTGACAATGAATAAAATCATGGTATGTACACACACCACATGTAATAAATAAGTGGTTATCAACGGAAATCTCAGGGAATTAAAATTGAGATAAGAAACCCCTTAATTTGTACTTGTCCTTAATAGAGTGTAGGTTAAACTTATGTATAATAGTTAAATCATTGTTACTAAATTATTCAAGAATAATATAAGTTAATATTATATCATATATGATCTTTTAACGTTGCATTGTTAATAATATCATAGTATTATCGTCATTTCGGGGGTTAACTTACTCGTTTTATTTTATATGTTTTTTTTACTTAAGCTGTGTTTGATATGGATAGGCTGTATCTAATTCATATCCAGAATATTATGTTGTCCTTAAACATTATTTTTAATCATAAAATGAGAATTATAATTTAATGGATATGATGGGGAATGAATCTCATCGCGTTCGTGGAGACGGTAGTCCTTACGTACGCACAAATGCTACTTCCATTTCATTTTTCATTTCAAAAGGAATCAAAACCAAATGATACATAGGTGTATTATTATTCCAGTAAAATATAATATCTTATATTTGTTACTTATGTTCATTAATACCATACTTTAAATGATTCTTGTATGGTATGAACGAGTCATACCACTTTGAGGGGGTGGTAGTCCGCACTTCCTCAAATGAAATTATCGTATATATTTACAACATGAAACAAATAATGGTATGCTATAAAATTGAATTTTAGAAGCTTATATATAAAATAAATATCATTAATATCATATTTAATTATATTTCCATCATAATGGCCACCATGATAGGAGGTAGGAAATAATTGAACAATCATCGTTTCATGAGGCGTTTGGTTGCCATCCACAGAAACATTATGTTCTTCACCCATTAGATGGAGGTGTGTGTAAGTGTAGTTTGAATATATCTCATAACAATATCCTAGTATATTTAGGATACTGGTTTTGTTACAGAAAAAATAATATGAAGAGTTTAGGGGTTGTAGAAGTAAAATAAAAGTAAAGAAGCTAAGAGAAATCGTTACCATTAATTTGGGTAACTCCCTTTCGTTTGAACCAAAAAGGACTCTTGGTGTGCCTTCTGCCTAAGGTAAGGATTCTAGGAGGAGGAGAGGGATATAGGGGGATTAATTGGGTAGAGGTTGGATGAGCCAAATGGCATGAGAGGTGTGGGTAATTGGATATAAGTGGTGTCCTTTAATAAGGTGGAGGTGGGACACTTTAGAAAAAACATAAATTATTAATTTATAATAAATTAATATTTGGTTTATAATGGCTCAAAAGCGGATTATTCAAAGTATAAGGTGGGTATGGGTATAAAACCACTCAACCAATAGATTTTATACAGGTTTGGTTCACTATAGTAACCTTATCATTTAGATTTAACTCTTACTTAAATAGTTTGACATTTACCAGGTCTCTTTGTATTTTATATTAAATAGTTAATAAACATAATATATACTTCCAATTGACCCCAAAGTTGTCCATTATTGATACTCCTATCATTATATAAGTCCTTGTCCCGAACCGTGGATTTTTATTAATCTAATATCAATTAATTATATAATATTTGTTTTAAAAACACATTTATGTCAATTTTGACACTATTTGGTATTTTGTCCATGAGAAATTCATAACAGCATTATTACTTCAAATAAAATTCATATAACTAATTATAATATGTCATATTAACCTAGAAAATTACTTTAATTCATAAAAAATCTCAAATTATATTTATTTGGATATTTTTAATGTCAATTAATTTAATAATTCATTAATTAGGTAATTACTGCATCACCATTGTGTCATAAATAAATTAAATTATTTAATGTCTAAAAATTATAAATAAAATACCATTATGTTGGAAGTATTTTTATCTTTCTAATGAATTTTATAATAGAATTTATCTTTTTTATAACCCTATATTAAACATGATTTAGTTATTAATATTTGATTTTAACTCTTTTAACTCTTCTATGAATTAAATAATAATAAATGTCCTAATCTAATCCAAGTGGACCAAACAGGTTTATATTTTATTCCTAAGGTTGGTTTGGGTCTGATTATACTTATCCAATAGAATTAGGACATGTGTTATGGTAATACTAATTTAATTTTTACCCTTAATTACAATATTTACTTTTTATCGTGGCAAATAAAAGTAAAAAGTTACTATTCACCAAAAAATATTTGTATCTTATTGAACCACATTTTACTCCTTGATATTAACAGTGTCTCTCAGATTTTTGAAATTCCACTCACATAAGCGGTAAAATTATGTTTTCTGTGAATTTGAAAATTCTCCTAGGAGAAGGGTAAAAGACGGTGAAAAGTTCAATAAAATTTTAATATGCCAAAAATTATAATAAACATACTCCTATGAATCACATTGATATTATATAGGTATTACATGTCTATTTTTTCCTAAAATAAATTTAAATAAAATAAATAATTATTTAAATAAAAAGTCGGTTTTAACCAATAACTCAGTGGTTTTCACTATTCATTGAAAATTGAAAGTTTTCATAAAAATACCAAAAATTCACCCTAGGATAATTTCAATATTCCAAATCCAAAAATTAAGTCCATTTTGAAAGACAAAATTTATAAAAATTCAAAAAGTGTATATTACTTTTTATAACGACAAGTTTGATTGGTTGTGGTGTGTGTTAGAACTCGAAATTGAGTACAACACATGCTACTGTATTTTTCAAAGCGAAGAATACTACGGAATATTGAGGTGTTACAAGAAGCGTGATATCCCAATGAATTATTTTCGGTTTAGGAAGGGGAAATTCGAGTGAATTGTAATGTCATTCATTGTTATTAATGAACCGACCATGTTCATGGGTCTAATAGAGACAATTTTCAATGAGTTCCAACACCAGTTCATTGTTGTGCTCATCGATGACATCGTGGTCTACTCAATTTCAGAAGAGTATCATGATGAGAATCTCATGAATATATTGTAGGTTCTTCAAATCCACAATATCTATTGATATTTCTTTATGTGTATTTTATGGACATCATAGGTATATATACTCTGGAATTTTGTGTCACATCAGGGAATGGAAATGGGCAAGTCAAAATATGAGATCATTGTTTCTTAAGAAGAACCAAAGAATGTGGCAGAAGTATGCATATTTCTTGGTCTCACATGCTATTATCATATTTTTTGTAGGATTTATCTCAAGTCTCCACCTCATAGAAAGATATTATTATGAAGGAACAAACTTTTGTTTTGAGTGATAAATTCTATAAGGAATTCATCTAATTGAAATAGATATATTTATAACTCTAGTGCTGTAGTTTCAAGAGGAAGGGGTGATGTTTGTGGTGTTTGGAAATTATTCTTGTCTGGGATTTGGATACTTCCTGATGCATCATAAATTATTAATATCTTATTGTTATATTATGTTATGTCTTCAAGACTATATCGATTCCACCAATGACCATAATTTAGTAGGAGTCATGTTTGTACTGATGTTGTGGCCGTATTACATAATTGGTTAGCGATTTGGGGTATTTACAAATCATATAATATTTAGGTATATCTTTTCCCTATGATATCAAAAAACTAAAAAGTAATGGTGGATATATTTTATTTAGTACAATGACTTTTAGATCTCCTACACCTCAAGAAAGGGAAATTTTATGGCCCATTCATTGAGTAGGAAGTCATAGAAGTATATTGTTTGGGAGTCTGTGAATACATGGAAGGCGATGGGAGAGATGGAAGGCTTACAAATAGATGAAAGAGTGGAATATCGTAGAAAATGTTTGTTTCAGATTATAGTGTAATATTCCTGGATGTAGTAGGTGGAGGAATCTTTGTGGGGACACTCTGAGGCATTGGTGTTGCACAACCTTGTTGTCCATTGTGATACTACGGAGGGATGGTCAGAGGATGGTCAAAACTATATGTTATTCTATAGATTTTTTTTGGTAGAGGTTCAGGATGGGGTCCTTCTTGAGGTTTATATCCCACCATTATTATAATACGTGTAGTTTCATAGATGTATCAGGGCTTGAGGATTAGATTTGGTGGATTGGGATGAAACATGTAGTGGCCGAGTATCTGGCATGGTGCTTAGTTTTCCAATATGTGAAGTCTCAACACCATGTTCCCAATGGGTTGTTTCATCCATTTGATGTCCTAAAGTGGAAATGGGATTACTTATCGATGGATATAATCATAGTGATATCCTGAGATCAAAAATTCTATGATGTTATCTAGGTGATAGTGGAGTAGTTTACAAAATCAGCTCAATTCATAGTGATTAATGAGTTAGGCATAATGTTTGATTTTTCTATGATGTATTTGGATTAGGTGGTCTATTTGTATGGATTCATTATATCTATTATCTCATATTGAGATGCACATTTTACCTCACATTATTGGAGGGGGTTTTAGAATCATTTTCACACCCTGTTACTCTTTTGCACTGCATTTCTCCCTTAGACATATGACAAGATAGAATGGACTACCCATATGATGGATGACATGTTGTGATCATGCATCATGGACTTTGGTGGATCATGGGTGTGAAACCTATCACTGGTATATTTTCATATCATAACAGTTATCACTCATCCATTTTCATGTTTCAGTTGGATTCTTTTTACATAAGACCATGTTGTTCTCCACTATGATGGACAGTGGTTAGGGAGATAGTGTTTCTTTGTCCCATGGTAGTACAATGACATATTGAGAAGGTTAATCTCATTCTAGAGATTTTAAAAGTAGTGATGGACCAACAAAATAGATATTATAATCATAAAAGGAGTCCCTTAGAGTTTGAGGTTGGGGACTACATGTTCTTGAAGGTTTCCTCCTCATGTGGGCATCTGAGGTATCTAATAGAGGGTAAAAATTCTCCCAACTTTATTGGACCCATTTATATGTTGGGTAAAGTTAGTGTTGTGGAATACCATTTGGTGTTTCCACCATAGTTGTAGAGGATCCATGAAATCCTCTGTATCTCTCAACATTGTTGGTATCATCCAAATAACACCAATGTCTTTGATTGGGATATATTTATATTGAGGACGACAAGACATACATGAAAAAGATTGCAGAGATCTGGGATCATTGTGAGAATGTCTTTTGCGAATGGAACAATCTATTGGTTCACTTGTTGGGGAGTCATGGTGGCTTGGAAGAGAGTAATTAGGGGAGGGATTCACATATTCTTTCCCAATACCCAGGTTTGATTTGAGTTTTTTCTTATTCTATTTGGTTTTGAAATGTAATTTTTGAATCATTTTTCAATAAATGAGTTGTTTTCCCTGGGTTTAATATGTTTTTTGTGAAATGTGTGACAATCCTAACATGTCAAAATGGGAAGAACCTATTCATAATCAAGATTCATTAACTGTGATGTGATTAGAATTTTGTGGGTGAGTTTGTGCCACCAAGAGTGAATATTATCATGACTTGGAGGATGAAATTCTGTGATTCATATTTTCAGAAAGTGTGGTTGTTGTTCTTGTCTGGTGTTCCTTGCTGTCATTTATTAGTAGCTATCAAATGATGATTTCATGGATGTGGGGGGTTTAAACTCTACATTTAGATAAACACATTGTGTTTTATCGACGAATATTAATGTGTTTGGTTGTTAGAAGTGTTTCAATCATAGCAAGATCCTTGAGAGGTATCTCACATGGCAGTTTTCTAGACCCCCTCTCTTCTAGGAATGTTGTTGGATTCATTCAAGAGTGAAATTTTTGAAAGGTATCTAATTTAATGGTATGTGTCATCCTGGTCCATTACCTCATAGGTTTTGGTTCCATGATGTGTTTTTAGGGGGATCAGAATGAGTTTAGAGATGTTTAGTTTCCAATGGAAGGAAGTACGGTGATTACATGTCCTGAAATCACATTCCATAGCATGAAACCCAATTTCAGGGATTCTATTAGAGATTTCACAATGTGATGATATTTTATATGGTCTGAAGAATAGTTTCATTGCATTTAATATTTTAGGGTTTGGAGAATAAAATAAAATCATTTGTGACATGTTTTTAGATCAGAACTGAACCCCAGATATTACAAGATGTGAAATTATATTAAACATTGTGTAATAACCCTATCATGTGCAATTTTAATAAAATTTTCATCCAAAACATTATTCATTGGGCCATGGTTTTCATTTAATCTCATTCCAAATTAATCCAAAGTTGTCGAATGAGATATTAAACCCCTACACCTCCCTCCTAGATTTATCAAACATGGTGGATTTTTGTTGATGATCCATGATCCATATATAATATGTTTGTTTATGTTTATCATCTATTACCTCTTGTTAATTACTTGGGATTCACTACTGTGGTATGGGATAGATTTTGTTGAATGTTTGGGAAGCATTTTAATAATCATCTAGTGTATAATTTGTTTATCTATAGTCCTAGTGTTGTGGTTTTCACTTACAAGCATTATTCATCTCCATGTGGTGCATAGATGAGTTGAAACACTTCTTCAAGTAGGGGTTTTCTTCGATTCTCTTTGATAGTTCATCATTTGGGAGTGATATAATTTTTTCCTACATATCGACGTTTTTTCATAGTATTCAATAATAGGAATCCAGTAAAATGAATTTAATGGGGTATATGAATCCAATACACATGTTTTTCTAGATATGATCTTATTGTGATGTTGTTAAATATAAGGGATAAATCCCTTTCTATAAATAAGGCCTATTGGAGGTCCTTGGTTTCTCACTAAACTTGTTTCATGTTTTTTGATCCCAATTGTATACCTACATGTTGAAATTTATAAATAACATACACATGGAATATAAATGTATTCCCTCGGATTACCCATTTACTATGAAGGACCCTCAATTGACATGTCGAATTAAATAAGAATACCTAGATCAATCCAATTTTTTTAATTATTTTTCATGTTTGGTTATGTGTTTTTTGGGGTAGATTTGGAGGGGTGTGTGAGACATATTGAATGGGAAGTGGATATGTTTTGAGGTGTGTATAAACACTAGTTTATGTTTTGGTACATTTGTAAAGAACATTTGTCTACTATTGATTGGATAGTGTGGCATGGTGGATGAACATGTTGACAATATATCGTCCAGAAAATGTAATGGAATCTTAGGTTGAGTGGTTTATTTATTATGGAATAGATGACATGTTTTTCTCAGTGGGGCTACAATCTGGCTATGCGGTGTTGTGTTTCATTGATTCTTATTGTGTTCTTTTCTTGGTAGTTGGCCAAAGAGTAGTGTAATAAATGAATAAATAATTGGTCTATGAATATTGGAACCAGATTGGGTTGTATTTGTTAATAGAATAAATAAATTAGTTGTGAAAAAATGATGGTAATGTTTATTTATGTTGGTTGGAAATTGGAATGTGTTAGTGGCTCACTACTGGAAAAATACCCTATACCAACGGTTTGAAATTGTTGGTATAGGCCCTCAAACCGTTGGTATAGGCTATACCCACGGTTTGGAGGACAGTTGGCAAGTAATCCATGAGAATTGGTCTATACAAACAGTTTTGGGAAAACCGTTGGTATAAGTAATATGAAAACCTATACCAACGGTTCTCAAAACCGTTGGTATATGTATTTCAAAAAAAACATTCGGTGTGAATTGATCCTAGGACCTGTAGTTTATAATTGAATGACTTAACCACTAACCTAACATGACTTTTGTGAACATAATTTCATAAATATGTATATGTATTGTTTTAATAATTTTAAATTTTTATTTATATAATGTTCTCTGTAAGAATATTCAATTAAAAATCGAAGGACCTATACCAACAGTTCTCAAAACCGTTGGTATAGACCTATACCAACGGTATGGCCAAACCGTTGGTATAGGGTCTCTATAATGGACCTATACCAACGGTTTTGGCCAAAACCGTTGGTATAGGTCCTATAGGTCCCCCCCTATACCAACGGTTTTTCCAAAACCTTTGGTATAGGTCCATATAAGTGACCTATACCAACAGTTTTGGCGAAACCGTTGGTATAGGTCCAAATTAATGAACTATACCAACGGTTTGGCCAAAACCGTTGGTAAAAGTCATATTTCCAGTAGTGGATTGATGTTAGGTGTAGTGAATTTGGAGATTGTAAAAATGTTGGAAGTGTGGAAAGATGCTTGAATGTTTGGGAACCCATAGGGTTGGATTGAGTCTTTGGTATCATATGTATATACTTGTATTTCATTTTTGATCTTAATATGCACCACACCCTAGTTGAGAACTATGTGTCGAAAAACCCCATCATCACTAGGAATGTGTCTTTACAAATCATCCCTTTGGGATAATGGATGACTATCCACCTGATCTTCCCTTCCCCATCATCTATGATGTTATAACCCATGATTCTTCGTGTAGGTAGTCTTTTCGTAGTTACAAGATTGTCTGGGTGAGTTGTATTGTCCCATGTCTTCAGTATGAGAAGGAATATGTTTACACTGGTTTCGTAGGGATGATAATGGATTTTCATTACCTGGGGTCTATAAAATGAGACGTGAAATGACGTGGTATGTGGCCCAAGGGTCTATGTGTGGAATGTGATGTGTCTCTTTGCCCGGTTGATGGAACAAGGTGTGGTTTCGTGTCCTAGGTGTGTGCAAGAGTTTGGTGATGTGGTTATTTCAGAAGAGGTGGAATCACGTGGATTTTTTCTGTTAGGAATGAGAAGTTAAACCAAGGGAAAGTGGTGCGAGATACCCAAATCATAGATGTTCTTACCATACAGGATAAACATACTTGTTTTATTTTGTGAGCATGCCTTTCTGATAACTAGGATGCTTAGTATACCTGTTTGGTTTTATTTAGTTATACTATTTTCTCATAGGGTTATTAGTATCTTACCCTTTACTTATACTTGATAGACTATGTTTTTTTTCTAATGAGTATATCAGTATACTCATAATATGTATATAAAAATACTTTTAGGTTTCTAGTATCACTTTGAAGACTATGACTAGCCATACTAGCTCAGATCTTAATAAATTTTCAGTCACTGCGTTAGCATTATTTAGGAAATTACATTATAGTTTTTTTTCAATTGTAATAGTTTTATATTAAACATGCATGTGGGAATGATTTTGGTTTTCATATGAATATATATTTCATGGAGTTTATTTTGAGATAAACCATTATTTTTCGTGATATTTGTTTCCTAAAAAGGGTAATACATATGATTTTGGTGATATTGGATACCATTGGTACTAGTCTCTATCCTAGGGCCTATTATATCTAGGACTCATTGGTCATTATCTCTATTTATTAATTTCCTTCTCATTAAAGGTACCTTTGGAGGGGGGGGGGGTGTAGTCACGAAAAAAATTTATTAATAAATTATTAATTATCATTTTCATGAAATAAATAATGTCATTTTAATTTCATTCTGAAAAAATGTTACTCTAAATTGATGGTGTTATGCATTCTTCTCAATTTTCAATGATGGAATAGTTTTGGTTACTCTAATTTCAACTGCATCCTAGAGATTTAATTCCATAGACTTTGACTATAATAATCATTTAATTATTTCTAAAAATTAAATTGTGTAATAATATATATATTTTTTTAACTTTTATGAATTTAATGTATGATACCTTTCATAATAGAAAATAATTAAATAAGTTTTTCAAAGACTAAATATCACATTTGTCTCATTCAAAAATTTTATTTTATAATGGATTATTTGGAAATAATATAAAGAATTGGGCTGTAAGAATGTTATTTTTTTAGGACATTCCAAACTTTTCAAACTACACAATATAGTGGTTATTATTTCAATGTCAATGAATATATATATATATATATATATATATATTTATTAATAAAAAATTATCTGCGATAAAAAAATTAGATTAACAGAAATGGTATTTATTGACTTTGATGGATATTTTCTTTCTACCATCCAATATACAAATAGATCCAATATATCAACACTAATATTTTATTTAATAACATATTTATTTTTAAAAATTTGTATAAAATATATACTAATTATATGATTTATTACACATTATAGATAGAAGTTAAAAAATCACTACAACAAATGATAGAATAATCTATCATCATACAAATATGGTAATTACATCAACTACTATAAATTATTATATTAAAAAAATTTCATTAATTCTCATGGTTTTAATTTTTGAACATATTGCAGAATTTTAATATAGGATCACAATATTTTTAGTTAAAATGGATCTTTACACATGTTTGAAATCTATATCAAGCTCAAATTTGAACCATACATACTTATTTCTAGATTATTTAAACAATCATTTAATTTATTCAATATTATCCTGTTGGAACACTCTATAGTTTTAGGTTGAGTTTTTAGACATTGTTGAATATATGTATAATTTAACCTTTATTGGAACCCATTATCATATTTATTTTTATAGAATTGTGAAAATAATTATGAACATTAATTTAATAATAACATATCCACTTTGAAATTGACTATTGAGGATTGAGTTGGGTTACAACTATGGGGAAGGGATGTCATCCAAACTAAAATTATCTCATGGATTTCATTTCAATTATCATTGAAATCATTGTCAACATTGAATTTCTACAACTACTAGTTATTTTTTATTGTTAATGTATATTTCTCAGTATATTAATAGATATTTGGAGTTCTTTAGTGTGGATAATAATAAATATTTATTCCTTGGAGGAAATCAAGTATCATATGTTATATTTCTCTTTAGAAAAATAAATGTTGGTATATTTTTTAGAATATGTTTTATATTTCCACTTGAATTTGTAATTCAGGTTTTATATTAAAATTTAATATTATTAATTAAATTACACAAAAAAGTGTATTCCCAATTTAATGTTCATCTATGTGAGAATGTTGATTAATCGTTTTCAGTTACATTATAGATCATTTATTTATTATTTTATCTTTATTATCTACAATTTTTTATAGTGATAAATAAATAAATATTTTCATAATTAATTATGGATCATTTATTGTCTTAACTATATTATTAATCATGGAAATATATATATTTTTTCATGCTGTGGTTTATTTTTAAATGAGTATTGATAAATTCTAACAATAATTTCAATGTTGTCCAACTATTTAAACATAATACACTAAATTTTTCAACACTTTTATACTTTGGGGAAAAAATAATGAATTCTTATTAGTGATATTTCATTGTTTTTTTTGGAAATCAATTTATTGTGTGAATTTCAATCATCTATTTTTTTTATATTTTTTTATTCACTATTATTGTGGTTTTATTTTATTAAATAAATGGATTATACTTTTTAAGGTGGAATTTAATGTGGTATAATATTGTACATTTTTAATACAAATTTTGAAAAATCATTATTTTTTTATCATAAGAAAATAATTAATATGTAAAAACATTTGGTATTCCAAAAAAAAATTAGAGAAATTTATTTTCGTTAAATAATTTAACTAAATTTTTATTTTTTTGTATTTTTTTTGTATTTATTTTATTGAAATTTTGTTTGGAACATTAGTATTAAAAAATTCCTTTAATATAATAACTAAAAACAATTACTGATTTTTATAACAATAACATAGAGAATGAATTTTTAAAGAGAATTGAATATTATTTTAATTTTATTTTTAATTGACATTTCATAAAAAATATAATTTCATTGAATTATTTTTAGACATTTTTATTCTTTATGATTTTAGTTTTTAGTATTAGTTTCATTTCTCAAGATTTTGTTGATTTTATGGAATGAGTTTTTAATTTATTTTTAATATGATTGATTTCATGTGAGGACATTATTTAGTGTGAATGATTTAATTGGATCTCAATTTATATATATTAATAAAATATATTCATATGTATAGATTATTTTTTCATAATGTCTATATATTGAATATAGAGTATTTTGTTTGAATAATCATTGTTAAAACTATATTAAATATGAATACAATCCATGTTCTGCAATAATATTTTATGCATAGATCACCTCATATAAGAGTGTGTTTCTTTATTAAAATGAATAACAAACCGATTTTTATATTATATTATACAATTTTATTATCAATTACATCAAAAAATCTCTATTTGGTCATAGGAACCTGTTATATGGAAGACATTAATAAACAAGAAAAATTCTTTCGGGGGACTCAATGTATTTTTAAGGTTTATTATAGTAATTTCATTATCAATAGGGTAATGAGATGTGATAGTTTGAGATAGGCCTTGAATTTAATGATATATGAATATTTTATGTCCCTATAAAACCAATCCATTATGATTCAATTGGATAACATATCTTTAGTTGAAAAAATAGTACATGCATGAATGCACCATTCAATTTTTACTGGATAATCATGATTTTAGTATTTTTATGGTGAATGATATTCAAACTACACATAAGATACATTGATTATAATGATAGTAATTGATGGTATGATACAGTAGAAAATTTTCTCCAATTAATATATATACAATATATAAATATAGATTATTATTTTAAATAAAAAATTTTAAATTTTATTATGGATTTCATGATTAATTCACCTCATTGTATGTTTTTATCATGAAATATAATTTATTTAATGATTTTATTATATAGTTTTAATTGTCTATACTAACTAGTATTTTACATAATTTGTATGATTTTTTGGGTTTGTTTTCTCAACATAGCACTATCAGTTTTATTGGGTATATTTCTTAATGGATGATCCCAGTTCTTATTTGGCTTGGATTTTTTTCAATAATTTAATTAGATCAAATGACATACCAGGATATTTTTTGTTATTTATCATGATATTCTTCATTTTCCTTATTTTTGTTCGATCAAAATCTTTTGGACCTTCTCAACATATGTGTGATAAATGATCAATGTTTTTTGTGATAGCTTTAATAATGACCCTTCCAGGATCACAAAATTGTATGAAAGTATTTTATTTATTTTGAGGAAAACTATTTGGCTAAAAAAATCACGTTGTTTCTTATCATACATACCACTGGTTTGAGTGTCTCTTTATAATAAACATTAATTTTAATATATAATACAGATAGATAATAACATAATAGATTTATTGATACTATTATTAAATTATTTCTTTATAAATACTGCTCTGTAGTTTCATTCTGATTGAGCTCCTATAGATTTTTTTGATAGAAGGTGGAATATGATGATAATAATTTGAGTTTCTTCCCTAATAGTTTTATCATATCATTCAATTACCATATTTATTATTTAAAAAATCACAAAATCAATATTCATCATACTAATTTTTTTCAATGGATCCCTAATATGATATTAGTATATTAATTTTTTTATTTGTTTCTGGAGAGTTTGCATCTAGTATGTTCATATATTCAGAATACCCTACAATAGATCACGACATGTATAGGATTCATATATATGTGATACTCTAGTTGATTTTTTGGTCTTATTTTATTTTGTAATTTTTTTGATATATTTTATTATAATGTTATTTTTTATTTTCTATTTATTTAATAAAAATACAATGAGTGTATTAATTTCTGTACATATGTTATGAATGTGTTCCAATGACACAAAATACTATCATTACATTTCAAAATATTCTCATTATCATTATTATTGGTTTTAAAAAATTATTTTATTAATAATTAATATTTATATTTCGTATTGTATATGTTATTTGGACACCATTTCACTTATACAAGGAGTGAGATGCATATTTAAAGGCCCCTCCCCCCCAAAAAATTTTTATCATAGAAATTATATCTAGTATCATGAGGTAGTTTGTTGAGTTTATGATTGATAATATCGATATGGATAATGATTAATATTTACAGATAGTGATGTTATGATATTTGATGTCCAAAATGGACATATAATCTATTTTATTTTTCCTAAGGAAATTGTTTCAAATTTTTTCCACTAGGTTATAGTCATTCAAAAAATACAAAGATTTAAACCTTATATCTCTTGAAAAATACAACTATTTTATGATATTGGATTTCAGAGACTATATCCTACATTGAGATTCTTTTAATTGAACCAATAAACCCATTTTTATGAAGATCAAACACAAAATATTGACTAAAAACCTTCTTGTTATGTTATATAAGAATATTCCAATTTATAGTTTCATGATATTTTCTAAAAGATATTCCCCAGTTCACATAGATTAATTTAATATGTTCTTTACTTATTATCTAATATAGATGTTATCATAACTGATGATAGCCAGAATAATATGTTTTTTATTTCCCTATATTAAAATATATATTCTATCAAAGACTCTATGTTATAATGTTTGAATTCTACTACTTATGAATAAATCTAGGTATCTATTCAATATAATGATCCTAAAACATATCATCTAAAGGATAGGTAAATGGGTCATAGGACCAAACCCTACCATATGATTTATAACAGTCAACCAAGGAATGGTAGAAACGATATAAAGGATAATTGTTGGTTTTGAAATATTTGGATATATTAAGGTGTAATGGATGTCCATATTCTGATATATATCACTAGGAAAAAATATGAAGATAGTATAGTAACATGTAATGAGTTTTTTCATGGTTTTCATAGTATTTATATCGTATAGTTTCTATATAGGACCACTTTGTGTAGTCATTTATGCTCCTAGGGATAGATCAACATGTGATTTCTAGGGGGCTCGTTTAGAAGAGAGGGTACATGTGGGGTGGCGTTTTTGGGGTATATTAATTATAGGATGAGATTATTCTTTAATTGGATTCCTATGATGTCATTGATTTTATTTTACACTATCCTATTACTTACAATTTGAGATCTACATTTTTTGGGTTTCAATATATAAAAATATTTTATGGTTCAAGATTTTTTTTTTATAATTTAGATGTTATTATGTTTCCCTTGTGATTCTATTAATAATATGTCAGGTAGAGGTATATGTAATGTCTTTTAATATTTATTATTACTGTTGTTTTATAGAAATTTTTTTATTTCTAATGATTTTTTTATAAATAGTATAAAATGAAAGATAATGAGTAATAATGATCACCCATTAAATATACTTAGGGGTTAATAATATTATGACAGTTTTGTTTTGTCATAAGTATCTTAGGAAAATATAATAAACAATATAATCAGTTAAGTTATTATCTTGTGAATTAATATAACATAATTTACATAAATTTTATTTGTAATGAGGTTAATTTTGTAATAATTTATGCCTATTTGAAATTTCATATAATTGTTTTGTATTATTAATATGTGGATTTCATAATATTTTTTCCACATTTCATGTTTGTTCCCATGAAATATAAGTTTCATTAATATTTTAATTTTTCATATTGTGATTTGTGTGATGGTTTGTTTTTTTCGAATCATTCTGGGGTAGATTTTATATGACTTTTTTGGATTATTGTGGTGTAGGACCTACAAATATTTAAATATTGATTAGAGGTGGAATATGTAGATTTTTTTTAAATAAAATTATCAGTGTTTTATGTAATGAAATGTAAAAAATACACTACAATATTTATAGTAGTTTAGATCATGAATATCATAGTATTCTATTAAATCAAATTTTCTCACTGAGAAGATTGTTATTTATAGTGAAACTCGAATTTTTGTGTGTGTGGTAACCCTATTTCATATGTACCTTTATCCAACCAATGTAGTATAACTCAATTAAATATGTTCCTTTTTCTCACCATATAGTATGATCTGACTTGACATATAGCAAATTCAAAACCCATTAAAATTATCATTGGGATCCACAAACCAAACATACTTCAGAGTAGGATGAATAACCATGTAATATTGTTTTGGATGAGAATATCATAAAAAGACTCTATATGCACAACTAGAAATCAGAATTAGATGACAGTTAAATACTTAAAAACTAAGAACAACCATGTTAAAGATGTTGATGAATGTCATTGTAGCTAAAGAAAATCAATCACCATAATAAGAGAAGATGAAATTAGAATTTCCTCTAGGATTGAACCAATACAATAGTGGTATTTGTACATTTTTATAAATTCACAGTTATCGATTAAAATTATGTTTTTCTCTATTTATATTTTCTTTCTTAAGTAAATAATATGAAGTTAATTTATACATGTTAATCATTGATGTCATTAAAATATACTACAACATTAACTACAAGATCATAATTAATGTAATATATAATCAATACAACTAATCACTGTAGGAAACATGTTAGGGAATGAAAACATGAAAATAATATCATTTACCTATAATTTTAAATATCATTCTTATTATAAAAAAATTATCATTCTCTTCTATTTTTTCGAAGAAATAAATCCCAAAAACAGCTAATATTTTCTCTAACACAAATATGAATTTAATTTTCAGGAATAAAGTTAATTTTTTATTTAATAAACATTCATTTTATTACCACATAAACAAATTACTTAAAAAGTGGACCATAACAAAAAATTATGTGTTTTTATATAGTGGTTTTATGTTCAAAATGTGAAATGATACATAAAATATAATTTTTGAAAGATATATTTAATTAGTATATGAAATTATGATAGAAAATAATATATACGATATAAAAAAAACTATAAATATAATATAAATTATTTTATCTGATAGAATAAGAATTTATCATTAATTTATTGTATTATTAGTGGGCTTCAATTATAAAAATGTGTCGTGACAAAAAAAGGATTCCTTATCTGGTTATTCAGTTCTCTCGCTCGAATAGGTCTTACAATTATTTAAATAATGGTTTGTACTATTAGAGGAAAATTGGGCAACTGGTTTACTCATGTTAATATAGAATAACGGGTTCCAACATGGGAGTTTCATCCACAAGATTAAAGATACTATATTAGTTAAAAAAATTTGATACCATTAGTTATGACACGATAACAATAGTTTAAGTGTTTTCTACAACTACAAGATGGCAGTACCAATTCTAGTGATGTCTTAATATCTTTTAAATAGTCATGAGTGGTTTAATGACACATAAGGATATAGAAAAAATCATTAATATATATATAGTGTTTCATGGTTAGAGTATAAGAGGTCGAAGATGAATTGAACTGTGATAAACCCTATACAAGTTTTTAAAATGTAAAATTTATTAAAGTATAAAGGTATAATTTATATAAGGGTAGGAATTGTGTTTTATTTTTTTTGAAATCATCAATCAATAAAATGTTTCCCAAAAACAATGAAATATAGCGTTCCCTGGATTGTCTCTTGAGGAGGTTTCAATTTGAGTTGCAGAACTGTCACTTTTTATGTTTTTTTCACACAAAATGGAAAATTGGGGATTTTATTAAAGACAATAGAATAAAAAATAAATAAAAACTAAAGAGAAAGAAAATTTTAGAATGAGCTGTAAAATTGATAGGAAATATAATGGGTTTGAAACCAGAATCAAAACAGTGGTTACCGACAAGCTTTAACCTCATGGACACTCCCCTCTCCCTTGTTTAAAATTATCTCCCTAATTAATCTCTCAATGCCTACCAAAATACCTCTGGATAAACACCTTATTTTTGAAATGATATAATATTAAAACCTCAATATTTTTGTTTCCCCTTAAATATAAGTGATCCAATAATTGAAGACCTTCATATAATCAAACTTAATTGAAATCACTATGCAAAACAGCAAGACCTCACCGAAGAAATATGAACAGTGAAATAGACTATTTTACTTCATAGATTGGGAAAAAATCCAGAACAAACATGTTGAAAATAAATTATTGAAATAATACAATCGTTTTCATCCAAGGAATATACATTAAAGAGAGATTCAATAGAGATTACACATGTATATCAAAACGTGTAAGGGAGTTTCTTTCGATTTTCGCCATCCGCAACCACTTGGGCCTTAGCCTCACAACACTTGAGAAGTCCACATCATCTCAATTCCAGCAAGAGTGAACACCATCTTCATCATGTCTTCAACAATGCCAAACCCCCCTTGAAATGAAAGAATAGATGGGAAAATAAGCGGAGGAGGGATGGAAATTCTTCTATGAAGATTTTTTCCATCCAATGTTGGCTTCTTTTTGGAATCACTCCCAGCCTAATCAACCTCAGGACCCTTGTCTCTTGCTATTCCTGAGGAGACTCTTCATCTCCCACATAAGTGTTTCACTCACATAGTTCCATAAGGATCAAATTAAACCTTGGAATTCATCATGAACACGAACCATGGAGTTTTCTTGTGCGCTCATTTGTAATTAATTTCTTTGGAAACCTGTTACCAATGTTAAGCATCATTGATTGAAGTGGGCTCCACACATCAGAACATAAAAACCATTCCCAAAGAATGATTTATTTGGGACCTTAAATGGACTATTTATAACATTTTTCAGTTAACAAATGCGAAGACAATATTCCAGGGGTTCCTACAAAAAAGGAATCATTCTAATTCAAAAAATATGTAAAGAGATATACCTAAAACATCAAACTATTGAGAAAAATGTTAAAAATCTAGAATTAGGGCATTTTAACAATTTCGCTCAAAATACAAAAAAATTCCAAAAATAATTTAATTTAACATGTAATGAAACATTGGTGAGGATTAAATCATTGATATGTAGATAAAATATATTGAATATATTAGCTCTTTCAATTTCCCCACACGTAGAACTTGGTCTCCTGGAAAAGTGATCATAAAAACCAAATCAATGCATATTCAAAACACAAACCAATGAGGTTCACCAATCAACCACCAAGAATAAAATGATATCATGCCTCATAAAAAATGATTCTATTTTTAAATTCAGTCCATTCTATCCATTTCAACTCTTATTATCCACTCATTCACACAACATAGTTAACTCACAAAAATTTTCTCTCAACACAAATATTGATTTTCAAAAATCTTCTCTCATCCAAACATGCAAGAATCATCATAGGCTTGAAAAAAATTCTAAATCTCCACCCGATGTGAGCCAAGAAAAATGTGATCATCGTGATGGATATTCAAGGTTGTTTTGTGGCTAAAGGTGTGTGTGTTTCAATTGTCAAAAAATATAAAGCTGAATAAAGAGGTATTGGCTTACTTTTGAATAAAAAAAATGCATGAATCTAATCTACACTCACATTTGGTATCCTCCTTACATTCCACCAATGAAATTCAGATTTTAGTATCTCTGAGAATATATTATCCACCTCATTCCATCAATATATTACCTAAAAAAGTGACATTTCTCTTCATATTCTTTTCAAAATCCCCAGATTGGGCACTACATTCTTCCATTAAGAGCTCCTGACATGCACAACTCTCTTCCATTAATATCTCTAGATAGGCACAACTCTTTTCCACTGAAATATCTACATAGTCACAACTCTCTTCCATTGAGAGATCCAGACTAGAATAGCTCTTAGAAAAACAATTTTCAGCAGCAAAAACATCTCTTTAGAGTTTTGAAAATCAACCAAAGAAACACCAGATGAAGTAGCACACCATAAGTAATCTCCCCCATACTTAATATCAAATAGATCATCTATTTGTACATCTAGAGCAGGTTGGAAAGGGAAAATGGCTTGTAATGTGGCTATCTAGATGGAATTAAATGGCGACTAGAGGCTCAAGAAATATAAAATGTACCAGGTGTGCTAGAATAAAAAGGATAATCATGAAAAAGGGGCTTTCAAGCACAAACAAATTTCCACAATCATTTTAATCACACTCACCTTAGCCCTCATGTATTGATAGAAAAAGATCATGTTTTGGTTCAACCAAACATGCATTATTTGGTTAACTCAAGAAGTAGGATGAATGTGAAGAAGATGAAAAATGGGTTCAGAATACTCATAGGAAACTGATTTTCAATATTAGACACCATTCATGGCATGAAATACAAAATTCAATTGTTATTTAAAAAAATTTAACTTGAAACCGTGTCTTTTTTAGCATTGATTTAAAACCAAATTCAAGGGGTAAATTGGTTCACTCATTGATAGGGTTTTCAAAAATTACAAATTTCATCATGTAATCTCACTAGTTGTTTTTCAAAATATTAAATAAAACACACAAAGTTTTAAAAATAAAATAACACACAAAAAATTAAAATAGAGAGAAGAGAAAAGAAAAAAAATTGAAATGAAAGAACATAAAATACTAATCTACCTATCATGTTCCTCCCCCCATAATTATTTAATGAAATTTCCTCATTTTTTAAAAAAATATATGAATAAGAAATTCAAGAAATCAAAGACATTACAAAAAAAGTGAGAAGGAAAAACACAACCTGGCATCAATTGTATTCTGCTTCATGAAGATGTATCTCTAGCCCCATACGATCTTGAACATTCTCTCTAAATAGCATTATCTTATTCCCATTAATTGTGAATGGTTTCCATTTCTTGGTTCTTTAATCTAGAATGCACCAAATGAAAAAAACATGAGTAACAATGAATGGAACGGACCATTTGCAATGAAATTTACTCGGGAACAACATCAATCTGTAATCAAACACCAACACTTTGTCTTCTTCCTTAAATTTTATGTTGAGAATCATCTAATCATGGAATGATATGGATAATTCCTTGTACAACATAGAAATTTCATATGCATTCTTTCTGATCTCCTCCAGCTCATGAAAAAAAATTTATTTCTTCTCAAACATAAAACAGATTAATGTTACATGTTTGAACAACCCAAAAATATTTGTGTTCTAACTCAACCGAAAGGTGAAAAGACTTTACATATAATAATATAAATGTTGAAATGCCAATTGGGGTTTTTAATTCAGTCCTATAAGCCCATAGTGCATAATCAAGTCTCAAACACCAATCCTTCCTACTCTGGTTCACTGTTTTTACAGAATTTGTTTTATTTCTCTATTGGACATCCCAACCATTCCATTTGTTTGAGGGTGATACAGTGTAGAGACCCTAGTATTAACTCTATTCTTCTTAAATATTCATTCCAATGTATTGTTTCAAAAATGAGTACCTTGATCCGTAAACAAGAACTTTAGAAATCAATAACATGAAAATATATTTCCTTTCACAAACATGGACACAATTTTGGCATCATCAGCTCTTGTAATAATAGCTTCAACCCACTTAGATACATAATCAACAGAAAGAAAAATTTAAAGATATCCCAATGAATTGGGAAAAGGTCCCATGAAATCCATGCCCCAAAAATCAAATACATAACAAAACAATAAAGGTTGTTGTGGCATATGAATTTTTTTGGAAATGCTCTATTGAAATTGAGAATTTCTACATGTCATGAAAAAATCAAAACCATCTCTAAAAATGTTAGGCAAATACAAACCAGAATCAAGCACCTTTTTTGTATTTATTTGAGGCCCAAAGTTTCCTCCATAACTCAAGGTGTGACAAAAGTTTAGGACATATTGAAATTCAGATTTTTGAATGCATCACCTAATCATTTGATTAATACCAACATTCCACAAGTAAGGATCATCCCAAATGTAATGCTTTGAATCACTCAAAAGTTTAGAAATTTGATTCTTGGAAAACCAGAGGGGGAAAACATCAGAAGCTAAATAATTCTCCAGATCAGCAAACCATGGACTTTCAGATTGACAAGCATATAACTCCTCATATGGAAAAGTATCTTTAATTGGTGGATAGATCTGAGGATACCATTCAAAACAGATGGTATCCTACTCAAATGATTAGAAACAAGGTTATAACTTCCTTTCTTGTACTATATTACAACATCAAACTCTTGTAAAAACAAAATCCATCTCAAATGTCTTGGTTTAGCATCATGTTTCTTCAAAAAATATTTTATTACAGAATGATCAGTGAAAACAATCACCATAGAGCCCAGAAGGTAAAATCTAAATTTTTATAAAGACAAGACAATAGAAAAAAGTTCCTTCTCAGTTGTTGTGTAGTTTTAATGGGCCTGATCTAATGTTCTTGATCCATATGCAATCACATGAGATTTCTTTTCCAATCTTTGACTTAAAACTACCCCAAGAGAAAAGTCAAATTCATCAGTCATGATTTCCAAGGGAAGGCCATATTTGGGAGGTTGAAAAATGGGAGCATTTATCAATTTTTGTTTCAGCTCCTCAAAGGCCTGTTTACAATTTTAATCAAATACAAATGGTTTGTCTTTCTATAGAAATCTAGAAAATGGAAGTGCAACCTTACTACAATCTTTAATGAAAATCCAATAAAAACCAGCATGACCAAGAAAAGATCTCACATCTATGGCTATTTTTGGGTATGTAAATGAAGAAATGACCTCAACATTGGACTTATCAACTTGAATTCCATCTAGAGACACAAAATTTACAAGAACAATTCTCTTACCCACCATGAAATGACATTTTTTATAATTTTGAAAATGGTTATTATCAAATCATGTTTCACAAACATGAGCCAGAACTTTCAATCAACTTTAAATTGATGAGCCATAAATAGTGAAGTCATCCATAAAAACATCATTTCATGTTTCAAGAAAATCAGTGAAAATGCTCATCATATACCTTTGAAAAGTTCCAGGAGCATTGCCCAAACCAAATGGCATCATAATATATGAAAATGTTCCAAATTAGAATGTAAATGTGGTTTTTTCTAGATCCTCTGATGCAATATAAATTTGGAAATAACTAAAGAATCCATCCAGAAATCAATAATGGGTATTTCCAGCCAGTCTTTCAAGGACATGATCAAAAAATGATAGTGGGATGTGGTATTTCCTTGTAGGAAAATTGAGCTTCATGTAATCAATGAGCATTCTCCATTTATATGGAAGCCTAACAAGAACAAGCTCACCAAATTCATTATTTGAGATTGTGAAGCAACCATTTTTGGGAACATCATGGATTCGACTCACCCATTGACTATCAGATGTGGGAAAAATAATTTTAGCAGCTGAAAGGGTGGTAACATCCTTCTTAACAACATCTAAAAGTGTTTGATTCAACCTCCTTTGAAATTGTCTCACCGGTTTAACATTTTCCTCTATTAAAATTCTATGCATACACACTGAGGGTCTAACTCTAATTAAATAAGATAGATTCCATCCAATATCTTTCGTGTGGGATTTGAGGACTCTTAACAATTGATTCTCTTGGTCCCATGAAAAATATTTTGAAATTATAACAGGGAATGTTTCATTTTCTCCTATGAAAGAATATTTGAGATTCTCAGAAAGTGGTTTCAACTCTAACTCAGCTGGGGTATTTACATAGATCAAGGAACATTTCTCACAGGTGTGGTTGTTTAGTGGGTCTCCATATTTTAAAATAAATTCAACATGATGATCAATTTCAATGTTCACATAATTTGTTTCCAGTGAAAAAATTTCAATTTCTCTTGAGAGACCACTAGAAGAACTATGGATGTCCAAAGATAAATCTTCATAAATTTTGAGATCAATAGAATCTTGTAAAGCAGTATCAACATTCCAGGACTCATCATAAGTTTCTTTTTTCCTCTCTTGTTGATCAGATTCAGCGACACGCAAATTTACATCATTAAAAACAACATCTTGTTTCTCATCATTGGAAAAAATCAGGGAACATCTCAGGGGAAAACCAATCAATCATGTTCACTTGGGGGAAAAATGATCCTCTAATTGGAATTTCATGGACTGAAAAATATTGAAATGAACTAAATTTCCTCCAAACTCCAGTGAATTTTTTCCCCTATGAACATTGATGAATGCTTTTGTATTTTTCAGGAATGGTCTCCCAAGAATGAGAGGTGCATGGGTACTAAACCGATCATTTTCCATATCCAAGACATAGAAATCAATAGGAAAAATCATATATCTCACCTAAAAAAGAATATCCTCAATAACTCTAGAAGCTTTGGTGGTCCTTTAGTTGGCAAGATGAATGATGATCCCAGAGGGTTTCAATTATCCACCATGAAGAGATGAGTAAACAGAATGTGGAAAAACATTGATGGAGGCCCCTAAATCAAGCATAACATTATTTAATTCACATTTACCAATGGTTCAAGGAATGGTAAAGGTTCATGGGTCTTTAGATTTTACAGGCAGGGCATGCTGGACCATCGATGAAATATTCCTCCCTAAGTGGAATTTTTCACCTCCTTTGAATTTCCTCTTGTGGGTACACCTTTCTTTCAAAAACATTGCATACCGTGGAATTTGTTTCCCAACATCAAGAAAAGGTATATTGACTTGAACATTATTAAATGTCTCCAAACCCTCCTTATCTAACTCTTTATCAACACTCGACATCACTGGTGGTTCACTCCTAGGGTAAGTCAATGGTGTTTTGGTTGTTTCAAGGCTATTCTGATCACTTCTTAGAGAAACAAAAGGACCATACATCCTCTTCCAATCCCTCATTGTTCTTTCAAGAAACATTTAATATATTGAGAATGTCTTTCCCTTTAATGAAAATTTGGAATTTCAATCATTTCCATCAGTGGTGGGATTCTCAATAACAGTTTCAATAGTAGGTTTTGGTTTCTCCAATTGAGTGGTATTCAATTGTTTTCCACTCCTTAGTTCAATTGCACTCACATTTTCCATCCCTTTATCTCTAGGATTCACTTGAGAATGTGAGGGAGAACATCCACTCATTTGATTTTTATGCAACTAAGATCAGAGTCATGTTGACCCATTTGAGTCATTATGGTATTCATCATGTTTTGTTGTTGACATTGTGTTTGTTTCATTTCCTCATGTTGTTTCCCCATTGTTTCTTCAATATTACTATCTAAATATTGAGTTGGTGGGGAAGGCAGAACGTTTCTTCCAGAATGAGAATTGGCTTGCTCATTGAAATATATTGGTTGTGAATTGCTTGATTGACCTTGGAAGAAGTATCTAGGTTATTCAGGCTGTCAAAATATTTTATTAAAGTGGTGGTTTCATCCTTGGTTTAAATTTTATTTGATTGAAATGGACATTGTTGGTTTGATTGAAAGGGTTTTCTAAAAAAAATAGTATTGCAGTTCTCAGAAGGTTTCTGCATTTTTGGGCTTTGGTCACTAAAATTGTCATTTAAAGAACACATTCCATAGTGGACTTTCATTTGAAATTATTCTTCAGGTTTGTGTGGTGTATGTGGGATATTGGATAACATTATTGACCTCACCATTGTGGTAAGATCATTAATTTTACTCACAATCATATTGTTTTCAGGACTATTAATGGGGAACTCTTGGGCCGACTTCACATGAGGAAGGCCTCTTGTTCAAAACTGTTGTGTGTTTTGGGCCATGTTTTTAATTAATGTCTAAGAAGTAGTTGGTGTTTTGTCAACTAGATCCCCTCTTGCAGAAGTATTAATAATGCTTCTATCAGTAAGACACAATCCCTCACAAAAATATTGATTTAAAAGTTGGTCACTAATTTGATGGTGGGGGAAACTAAAACAATGTATTTTGATGTATTCACAGCACTCATGCAATGTTTCATCTTGAGTTTTCATAATTCCACAAATCTTATTTCTAAGGGAAGTAGTTCTTTATGTTGGGAAAAAATTTGAAGTAAAATTTTCTTCAATTCATTCCAATCCCTAAACAAATACGAATGTGGATAGAAAAACAATTCCTTGGCTACTCCTTCTAACAAAAAAGGAAATGACCTCAATTTCATTTATTTGCATAAAATCCATGGGGTTTCATGTTTAAACAATGATAACTAAATTCTTGAAGGGGTTTATGTGGATTTTCCCCTAGAAAAACATTAAATTTTGGAAGTTTGTGAATGAAACAAGATTTAATTTCAAATCCAGTAGGTGCATCAAGATATTCAACATGATTTTCATGATTTTCATCATAAGATGAAGCCAATTCCTTCTAGGTTCTATTTTCAGCCATTGAAATTTCAGTTTCAACTAGGTTTCTTCTAAGTGCGTTATTGTAAGATTCAAAACTTGATACAATGGGATTTCTAGTATCTCTATACCTAGAGTGAATGGTTCTATCAATTTTAGAATCCAATGGGAAAAAATATGGGTTAGAATTTCAGGTCATGAAATAACAATTTCCACACAAATCAACTAAATAAACATCCCAAGAAGTGGTGCTGGTTGAAGTGAGGATTATTTGTTGTGAAATCTTCAATCAATAAATTTTTCCCCAAAAACAATGCAACATATCAGTCCATGGATTTTCTCCCAATGAGGTTACAATTTGAGTTGTAAAACTGTCATTTTTTTTGTTTTTTTTCACTTGAAATGGGAAATTGGGGATTTGATTAGAGAATCAAGAACAGAAAATAAATGAAAAATAAATAGAATGAAAATATATGAATGATCTATTAAATTGATAGGAAATAAAATGAGTCTGAAACCAGAATAAAAACAGTGGTTACGGAAAAGTTTTAACCTCCCAGACACTCCCCTCTTCCTTGTATAAAATTATCTCCCTAATGAATCTCTCAATGACTACCCACATACCATTGGATGAACACCTTATTTTTCAAGGATATCATATTAAAACCTCAATATGATTGTTTCACCTCATATAGAAGTTATCCAATTACATGAAGACCTTCAAATAATCAATCCTAATTGAAATCACTATGCTCAACGACAGGACCTCATCGAAGAAATTTAAATAGTGAAATCTACTATATTACTTCGTAGATTGGGAAACCATCCAGAACAACAAGTTGAAAATATATTTGTGAAAAAAAACAATTTTTTTTATCCAAGAAATATACATTTAGGAGAGATGAAATAGATATTACACGTGAAGATCAAAACTCAGAAGGGAGTGTCCATCGGTTGTCACCGTCCGCAACCACTTGGGGCTTAACCTCAGAACACTTGAGAAGCCCACATCATCTCAATTCTATCAAGAGTGCACACCATCTTCATCGTGGCTTCTTCAAAGCCAAAATCCCCATGAAATGAATAAAGACATGAGAAGTTAAGGGGAGGAGGGATGAAAATTCTTCTGTCCAGATTTTGTCCATCCAAATTTGGCTTCTGTTTGGAATCCCTCCAGGCCGAATCAGCCTCTGGACCCTTGGCTCTTGCTCTGCTCGAGGAGACTCTTCATCTCTCACATAATTTTTTCACTCACATATTTATGTAATGATCTAATTTGACCTTTTAACTCATCATGAACGCGCTCCTTGGAGTCTTCATGTACACCCAGTCAGAATTAACGACTTCGGAACCCCGTAGACGTAGTTATACTTCATTGATTAAGGTGCGATCCACACATCCGAACATAAAACATTTTCCCAAAGATTGATTTATATGGGCCCTTACATGGAATATTTAGAACTTGGTCCAGTTGAGAAATGTGAAGACCATATTCCACGGGTTCCTACAAAAAAGGAATCATTAAAATTTGATCAATATGTAAAATGATATTCCCGAAACATAAAACTAGTGAAGAAAATGTTTAAAATACAGAGCTAGGGAATTTTCACAATTTAACTCAATATACAACAAAATTCCACAAATTATGAAATTTAACATATACTAAAAAATTGGTGAGGATTAAATCATTGAAATGTAGATAAAATATACTGAAAATATCAGCTCTATCAGAGTACTATATGGGTAATTGATATCTCATGAAAATAAAAATATAATTATTATTAATTTTTTAAAAGGTAAAAATGTTTTCATTCCAGAAAATTTTATTTAAAATCTTATATTTAATTCTCGGCTATATTCCATATGTACCACAAAAGATTACTTTTGGAATTATGCAAATGTAGATTGAGATTCTCTATAAATTTTTAAGAGTAAAAAAATATTTCAATATGGGAACATGGAACTTATGCAAAGGGAACACAATTCATGTGTAACAGAGATAAAATATTATCATAAATATTTAATTGTGTAATTTAATTCATTTGTATTATATTAATACTGAATAGGTATTATTTAAAGGTACTATAAGACATACAAATACTTGTATAACATTAGTATATATCTTGAGTAACAGTAAAAAACTATGATTCAATAATCCTGTTGTGGTTATCTAAAGATACAATGATGGAGAAAAACTTTTGTAGCACTGACAGAACTTTCATGAAACATGCATAGTAGTGATGAAGACTTATATAAAGATTAAATATATATACATAATGGTGAACTATATACATTGAATGATATTTAATCAAGAAATTTTATTTATAAAAAACAATAAATGAAGAATAATAAAAATAAAAGTGGTATAAAATTACTAAAATATAATTTAATTAATTTTTTAAAATAAACTATTTTTTGATAGTTATTTTTAAATGATGTAATTATATATTAAACAAAAATATGTTACACGACTACAACGTAAACTCTCAACACAAAAAATGTCCTCTTTTTTGATAAATTCATTTCCAAAACCAATTTATTTATAACACTTAATTTTATTGTCCTATATAAAAAATTTCAGAAAGGGAAAAAATTATTATGTGAATAATAATTCAAAAATTTTATAATAAAAAATATTTATGTAGACAAATCATTTCACATTTTTATATCGTTTAAATAATAACAAGATAGGGATAAATTCCCCAAAATTAGTGTGGTATCTTATGCTAAATCTATATCAACCCAATATCAAAGATTATTTTCTTATACCTCATAACGTAAAATTATTTATATAAAATACAATCCTGTTTTTTTTATATTGAAACATTTTCTATAATGACAAAACCTTTATGAACATAATATCATGAGAAATTTTATCTCAGATCAATATGTTTTTTCCAAGAATGATGTCACAATATTTTAAAAAAATATGTAAAAGATGTATTGTAACATTATATTATAATTTTATCAAAATAATCTTTGAAATTAGATAGATATAAATATATTCAATTTTTTTGAGTAATAATATTTATTGCAACAACATGTTGTGCCTCAATTATGGAAAATGTTACTAATTTTTTTTGATATCCATAATAATTATTAGGAAATGGATAACTAACAGATACGTAATGTTATATTCTTATAAACTGTCTAGACACTAAAATTAGTGTTATAAAATGATAACAGACTGAAAAAAATATATTTTGAGTAAAAGAAAAAAACTGTTAAAATAACATTTAAAATATTTAATTTTTCTTCAACTTATAATTAAATGATTTTATTTGATATTAGATTGATGTATTCCACATATTTATATTGAAAACAAAATATTTATTCTTTTTGGATTAAAACAATGTTTCTTTTATTTTATTCCAACTTATATTTTGTGATTCATATATTTTTTTGATTCATCCACATCCTTTTAAAATGTTGTTCTCATTGGGAATTGCATATATTTAAATTAATAAATATTAAATTTTATATCAAAATATTTTTCATGATGTATTTCATTTATAAAAAAATCTATTATTAAATTATTAAATTTATTATCTAATGGAATTTTTTATTCACTGAATGTATATGATGGGGTCATAAAAAATATATAAACAAAATATACTACTAATATTTATATTTTCTTAGAATCACTAATTATAAATAATGTTTGATCAACCATTCCATTGATAAATTCATTTTAAAAAAATTTGTGTCATTCAAAAATCATTGATATCTTCTTATACGATATAATCATTTATAACATTAAAAAATCATGGCCTTGAAATTCATTCTTTTGAATAATATTTTTATTTATTTAAATAAACTTTATCAGAAATTACATAATTATAATTTCAATTTTGAAAATTATTAGAAAAAGTAAAAAAATTTGATAAGAAGAAAAAGAAAAAAGAAAATAAATGTATTACATTCTAGAAAAAATTTAAAATTGATATTCAAAATAAATTCTTGATGCTGTTGAATTTTCATTAGAAAAAAATCTATCATTAATTATTACTATTTTACAAAACACATCCATCTTATTTCAAAACTAAAAATTTTATTAAAATTAATATATTCTCCTTAGAGAACATAATTTATTTTCTTGAAATTGATTATGTTGATAATTTTTTTTTAAAGTTTAAATCATTCAATTAATTCTAACATAAGTGAAAAACTGAGAAATAATGGAAGAATTAGATTATATATTTTTTCTATATGTAATTTTCAAAATTGTACATTCCAAATTACATTTTTAATGTAAATATCTATGTTGGATTTTCGATTAATAATTTTAATAATTTGAAGAGATGTGTCCCCCTTTAACTCATGAATTTTCATTATAATACTAATCAATATAGAAAATTTTCTCTTAATTTTTTTTGGGGTTACCAAAATTTACATTATATGTTTTATTAATTTTAATGAACTTTACATACCTAGATTCATAAATTTACATTGTTATTTTGATATATTTTAACTATTATTAAACTTATTTTAAGATTCAAAAAATTTCCTATAACAATTTTATTATAGGGATTTCCCAAATAGTATACAGTATTAAAAATATAAATATTTCAAAAAATATTTGAAAATGAATAATTTATTGATTATATTTTCTTTATAATGATTCTTTATTATCATTGTTCTAATATTAAAAGTATTGATGCTATAGAATGTAGTCTGAATAACATTCCATGAAAAATATTTTGTTAAATCGATATCATTTTGAAAATTTGTTCCTATTTCAGAAACAGTCCTTTTTATTTGATATACTACATTATTTTTTTGTTATAGTCTAGGTAAATAAAATTATAAAAATATCTATTTTATTTATAAAATGACATAATATATATGCTAAAAATTTCTCTTTTATTATCATTTAATAATGAAATAATTAAATAACATTTTTTATTTTCAATCTATTGAAATAAAATATTTTTTATGGATTCAATTTTATTAGATATGAACCAAGTGAAACATAATCCACTAAAATCATAATTAATTATTGAATAATATTTGATACATTGATAAATATATATATAATGTGTCAAAATAGTTGAATATGAAGAATTTATAATCATGTAATTATATTCACATTGTTATGTGAATTGAATTTTCCTTTGAGCTATATTAAATGTAAATATGAATCATTAAAAAAATACATACTTTCACAAATTTTTTTATCTTAATGAACCATTAAATTTGTTGAATGATTTTACAATATTCAATGGTGAATGTGTACAATCCTTCTATTAAATAAAAACTGTTTTTTTCCATAGCATTTTCAGACAGTAAAATTCTCAAAGCTAGTATTGATAATTCTATAGTGTATAAAATTTGATTTTAATTTGAATAAAATTGGTAGTAAACATTTTTAAATAAGAAATAGATTATATAATATAAACAAATCCAATCCATATATAAATGTTGTGATAACAAATCAATTGTTCTGTAATCCCTCTATAAAAAAACATTTTAATTATTTTTATTTATGAATATTCATACATCTAAAAAACCATTCAGCATGTATTTAGTGTTATGAATGAATGTGATTGTGCATCTATCAGATGAATAAAATTTATAAATGTTATAAATATCACTATTAATATGTGATGTTTGTTTCCATATACCTTGAGCCGTTAGAATTCATTAGACTTTATTAGTGTAAAAAATAGTATGAAAATATAATTTTGGTACTGAATAATTTTTTTTTCAAAATATATTGGTGTTAAAAATTTTAGAAATACATAAAAATCTTAGAAAATAATAATAGTATAATATAGAATATATATTCTTACAAATAATTGTATTGGTACTTCATAAAACAAAAGACATATTAATCAATATATATTTTCATATTTCTCATCCATATTACATCAAAATAATTTCATACATGACATATTCCTATTTCTACTTTTAAAAAAATCAACTCCATAAGTATTATGAATATTACTATTATAACCAAGGATAGTATTATAACTGTTAATTTTTTAGTCACAGTAATTGTTTTATGAAAAATATCATTTCTATGAACAAAAACCTATGAATTTAAATTTAATACATTAATTCACCTTTTCAAATTATCTTTATATTTTTAGTAACATCCAAGTCATTACATATTTTCCTATTTGAACATTAATCAATTTTTTTTATTTCTTACTTTATTTTTTTAGATACTTAAATATAATTTATATTTTTGAATGACCATAAAAAACATAAATATTTATTAACAATCTTCATAATTATTTTTGAAAATAATTTATTTATTTATTCATGATCATACTTAAAATATAAGAGTACATAATAAATAATCCCTTTCTAATATAAATTTTTTAAATTAGGATTTTATGAATTATATTGATTAATTTTTTTTCACTTTGATATTTCATATATAGTTCTGACATTTTAAAAATATTGATTTGAATTCATTAATGTTTTTAGTTAAAACATTTAAATCAATATCAGTTTCAAACACATAAACTATACATGAATCATAATTAGTGCATAAGAGATGGATAATTGTATTTATCAATCATAGATTAATGGATTCTACTCAATTTTTAAAATCATCGTTACTCATCTATGTCCCATATGAGAAACTACATGTAACAAGATATGTATATTTTAAATCATTTTATTGATTAAACTGAACTTTTTATTTAAAATATGTAAAAATTAATTTGAAATTTCCTTTTATTTGACACATTATAAATTAATTATGGAACATTTTAATTACTGGTTTTACTATTATTACACCCCTCTTTTTCATCATTTTTATAGTCTCTTCTATGTTTTTTATTTAAAAATATCATTCTATTCTTGTAAAAATAATCTACTTTAATAAAAAAATTACTCCATATTTATTTGTTTTTTAATCAAAATCATAATAATTTAAAAAAAATAATATTATATATAAATTATAGAAACTACCTTTTTTCCAATATATTCACTATTTTTATTATTAATCTCTATATGTTATTGAATAAGTTACCCCATCATTTAATCAAATTAATTCTTATGGAAGTCCTTAAATTCATCAACATAAACCATATATGAGTGAATGATTTTAGGTATAGGTCAATGTAATTTTTTTATAAGAAAACCATTGTTTATGGTCTCTCTGAGTGTAACCAAGTCATTGAATTTTCATATTCTTTTGTATATCTCCTTGATTTTCTCTTGATCATTTGGTCTGAAATATTTAAACTCAACTCTCAAAATGAACTACATGGTTCCAAAAAACATATCATTTTCTTGAATCATGAATTTTAATGTTTTCTATACATTATATTATGTATTACATTATGAAATATTTGTATACATATTTTAAAATAAAGAAAAATACTAATAATATAGTTATTTCTTGTTTATAATGAATTTTGTGGAAGATTTTTTAGTTAGTGTTTCTAAATATACCATAATAAATTTATAAGGTTTTGAAATGATTTCAAAAATCTCATGACCTATATTTCATTGAAAGAAACCAATAAGAACATTTGATTATTACTAATCCCATCAATTTAGTTGACGTTGTATGATGGGAATCAATTACTAAGATTCAAGTCTTTCCATTTCAATGTATATGACATTTCATTAAAGTATTTGGTCTATTGTAATTTTTAAGAGAAATATATTATATGAAAAACATAATAAAATATAAATCACAATCCAAAAATATAAAAGGAATAACCCCATTATACATATTGTAAGGTCCAAGGGAGATGACATGATAGACAATAGGGTTGTGAATAATCTTTTTTTAAGTAAAAAAATATTTTATCTTTAGTAATTAACAATTCAATGGAAAATAAAATTAATAACACATAATTATTATTTTAGTATTTCAGATAACCAATATCTAAGTATATTTTTCAAAATAATCTACATGATAATAATACTAGTTCACTAAGAGATGCACTTCTTTATAGTGTGATCACCATGTTACATGTGTACCCGTTTTTCAGTTTCTAGTATAAAAACAATTAAAAATGTATATATTTCTCATCTAGGAGTATAAACATAATTTAATTATAATGTATTCATCAAACACTACGTTTTTTATGGGATTCACTATAATAAGTTACTTTTGAATATGATAAATAGAATAGTAAGACAAATTTTTTACGGGAAAACCATAAATCATGTCATGAAGCATAAACATATGATAAATATATATAGTAAACAAAAAAAGAACATTTGAGGAGATTATGATAATAAAAGTCTATTTGACTAAAGAACTATTATCAATTTAGATTTACATCATTAAAAAATGATTTATATTATGATTACCCAAACGAAAACATTATATCATTAGCTTATCACTAATTATAAATTATCTATAAAATTATTTGTATTTATATATTTATCATTTATCACATGGATAAATTGGATTTTATTTATTTATTCATACTACTCATTGATCTCATTCCAATGTATTAATCCCACATCATTAACTTTTCGATCATCTTGAGAATGAGAGATCCTCTAAACATAAAATCATGGTCTGTAATGGGTTGGTAAGAAATAGTAAAAAAACATTATTTTTAACTATAAGATGCATATTAGATTCATAATAATATAATTAACACACATTTTTATTCCATCTATAAATTACCCGAAAATAATTTCAATATGATTTATATCAAAAATATTTATTTTATAATAAATAAAATATATATTTCATATCTAGTTATTTGAAAAAATTTTAATAAATAATACTAAAACCGATTATAATATTCTATTTTTAATAATTTATTTAAGATTATAATATATAACCATAACTATAATTGTATATTAGAGAAATAAAATTATGATAATATATTGATAAAATTAATTATTTTCTTTAGGATGTAGCAATAATTATAAGATTTTTAACAATTTTATCTAATGGTATCATATATATCATATAACAGATTATTCAAAATGTACCCAACTATAAGAATAAGGTGTTAAAAGAATAAAAAAGTGATACCACAATAAGATAATGATTTAAATATTTAAGAACTATTACTATAATCATAGGGGATTCAATTAGAAGAATAATGTTTGGTATCATTAGATGAAAGAAACTTGTTTTCAAAAATTACTATATAAATAATACTACAACAATGGGAGGTGGTTCAACCAGAAAAATGATAAAACTATTAGTAATATAGTGTGGATAAAACTAATTATAATATTATAAAATTAGTTCAAGAGTTTTTCTACAAATATATTTTATTTTCCATATTTGGAATTTCTGATTCGCAATTTTTCTTATGGGTGGATCTGGGTTCCTTACTAATCACAAACCAATTCTATCTCATATAATGTTTTATGAACTCTATATTTCATAAATTCCCTATATGTATTTTGGGGGTGGTATATGTCTCATAACCAGCCTCTAGTCCTCGTATACAATGTGTATTGGGATTTTTTTTATTTTGTTATAATAGCTTTCATCACAATTCTTCCACAACCACATCACTATATGATTATCCCATATTTCTCTCAATTTTAGAAATTTGGATAACTTATAATAATTTCAAATATATATTATGAGAGTCACCGATATAAAGTATATTCACATAGTTTTAGATTATATTGAGAATAGTGATATATCATGAGAGAATAAGGAACCAAATTCTCTTAGTTGTGGATTCCGTCACACTCACTCATCAAGAGTTTAATTTTAGTGTTGAAGTAAATTATTTAATCAAATAATGTGGTCTACACTTATGTAAAGGGGGTTATTTTCCTCAATTTTTCTGATCATCACATATAATGACATGTTATTATTCTTGGTGTATGACCATATCTTTAAATATTTTTAGTTATTAGTTATATGATATTCATATGTATCCAATTTTATATCTTGGTTACCTTAGGTTCTTGAGAGTTATTTTTTATTTTATGATATTATAAGTCATATCATCAAAATTGGTTCATTATAATCCCTAGAGATGTTATACACAATCACCATAATGATTTATTAAAAATGTACTGTTTAATTTATTCTGTGATCATATTGTCTTATGATCAAGATAAAATTTTTTAAAGGAAAAATAAATATTATTTTACTATTGTTTTATAAATTCATCTATGAACATCATGGTTATAGAAAAAAAATACGTTTTTATATATTTGTTTTCTAATTCAATTATAAATATTTATTTTTATCTATTGTTTACTTCTTTTTTGGGATTCGACTTCATTACTGAATAAGAATCATTAAATCCAATCCTCGTTCCTTTATATTACTATAGAACTATGACATCATGATCTTGTTCCCACCAAATAATTTTATGTTTTGACGTGGAAGCATAACATACTGATTATTGAGGTCGATAAACTCTGATTCTATAGGTCCAATATATCATCAAACTAAATATTTGAGGGAATCTAATTTTCGTATAAATATTTAGTAAAACCTATTACGATCATATAATAATGGGTTAAAATAAAAGATTTAAAGACCATTATTGAATTGTTTATTTTATTATTTAGTAGTTTTGAGTTCTCACACAATTCTGTATATTATTACTATGATAAGAGTGATTACTGAGTGGTGATATTGTTTATGAATTTCTGAATCACAATGTTGGTTTTCTGAGAACTAACATCATGGAGTGTGTGCCTTATAATTCATTATGTGAGATCTAAGAATATATTTAATTAATAAATATATTGATGATGAATTTTTGTGTTATTTTAGATAAATTCATTTGATCATTGATGAATTAGTTTATCACCACTAATTATATAGATTGATTAAATATAGTAGAATCTTATGTTGTAAAATAATTCAAAATCACCAAAACAAGGACATAACACACTCTAGAAAATTAGTGATTATTAGTTCAGAATTGGGAAAATAAAAGATCTAGAATATCAGCCAATAAAAAACGTATATGAAATTAGAGGAAATAATAAAACTCAAGGCCTATACATACACACATTATATCAAGGCCTATACAGCCTTTTATAGGTTATCTCAACTAGTTAGTCCAATTACATGAACATCCATCATTTATTAAGGTTAAAAAATTTAGAATGGTGTTTAATGATTTATTATTTCCCACAAGAATTCAAAAAAATTCCATATTTTAAAATATCCCACAAACCATTCAGGAAAAATCTTCTTTTACAATCATTATATAAAACATAGTTCAATTATAATCCATGATCATCTAACGGTTACAATTATCTTATTATTTTTTATCATATATATTAATTTACATAAATTAGAAGGTAATTTTTCTTAACTAAATTTAGTGAATTTAATCCAGTGATGTAAATATGGAAAACTAAAACAGGCCTCACATCTCAGAAATCCTCTAATTCAAATCTATTTACATGAAATGCATCAACCAAAATAACCACTTAAGTAGTTAATTTTTTTATGAAAACTCAACTAATATAATATAATTAATAAAAAACTTTTATAGGAATTATATATAAATTAAAATTTTACAAAAACTGAATTCCAAAATGACCATGAAATTCTTGAAATCTGTGTCTCTAGTGAAGAACATTTCAATAACTCCTTATAATGAATTTTCTTCTCCAAATAATATAAATCTTTTTTATGAAACAATAATTTCTATAATTTTATAGTTAGTGGAATTCAAGTGTTCCCATATACTGTTTAACAAAATTTCACTCTCTACTGAAAATTATAAAAAACATTTGGCTAAACATAAATAATTACCAAACCTTTAAAAAAATATAACTCTCTAAATTTACTGGATCCCTTCATCAATTTATTGAGAATATTGCCTAGAATTAATCAAAATTAAAGATCATTGAAATTCAATGATCATGAATCCATGAAACCAATGGACCCACAAGAATTATTTCACCCACATTGAATAGAAATATAATAAATATCCAATAATCCCATGAATACTATGAAAAATGATGATTTACATTGAACCTTAATTATAATTTATTTAATTTAAAATAATTGAACTTATAAATTTATTGTCTTTATGATTAATTCATTCTATATAAAATTTTACAAATTTAAAATTAATTTTCTTAGGCCACCTTCATTAAAACCCACAATTTCATCATATAAACTTCATCATCAAAATAACCCTAGAGGATATACATCATTAAAAAAATTAGTTATATGTACATGCCTAATTATCCAACATGAATAAGGTTATTTATATAGAATTGTTATTAAATAATATTGAGATTATCTCTATGAAATTATCACCTTTAATTTTTTAAAACCCCATTTCTGAAAATTGAAATTGAAATTTTTTATTTCTATAAACCTCATCTTCCAAATGATAAAACAATTTTTTAAAGTCATTATTTTCTTTATGTTAAATAAGAAAATTCAGAAACCAATTTTTATTTATTCACGATATTTTATTGTTCATATCAATTTTACATTGGTCTCTATCATTGAGTGTCACACCAACATCCCTGAATTTATATTCTCAAATATCGCTTATATAAAAAATTTCCTTCCATAAATTTGGGCCTCGCTCACCCATGTTGTCACCACCCATAATAATAGTGTGACACCTAACCCATCCATGAAACTTAGGACCACATATAGAAGTCAGAAACTAAAAATTCATTGGATACATGCGAAGAGGTCACCAGAGAGAGAGGGATAATATGAAATCTATTGTCGAGCCAAAACCGTATTGCATACACTGCATACTGCATCATTTTATTATAATAATTATTTAAACAATATTGGTATAACCTAGCCATTACACATGTTAATATGAATATTAGTAACTAGTTTTATAAATATTTTGGATTTATATAAATAACAAAAATTACTGTAAAACGTATAATTTTTGCTAACGACCTTATATATTGGAAAATATCATTTTCTCAAATGAATTCATTTTTTATGACCTTCAATGAATAATTTAAAAATAAATTTTATACGACATTAGAATTATAAATTGATAAATAAGCTTCATTTTTGAATTCTGGATGACTAAATTATCAAACATTTTGATTTAAGGATCTATCTATAAAACTTTATTTTTTGGATTACTAATGGTAAATATTGAATTGCAATTAAAAAATATTTCATCATAATTCTTATTTTTATAGATAAATTATATTATAATTTTTGATAAATTTCATTAGATAATTTTATATCAATTTATCCAATGTATCCCATGGTAACCAATATCACATTCATATTTTATATAGAACCATTTCAAACTTATGAAAATTTTCCAATAAATACCCACTATTATGACCTATCTACCTGATTAATTTTAAATTAATTTCTAACAATTATGTGATTATAATTTGAGAAAATGAATTTCATTTTTGGAGTAATGATAATTTATAATTTATAATTTTTTAAAAATAGTTTTTTATATAAAATAATATTGAATGTAATTAATATTAGTTACATAGATTAATGTAAAAGTTAATTTACATAATCATTAAACAATGATATGAAGATGCCAAATACACTATAAACATGTCCAAAATACATTTGATGTCCATATTTTTACCTTTTACCATATTCTATTTAATTTAATAAATGATCGGTTTCTCATAATGTAAGGGAGACCACTCAATAGTGTTTATATTTTTATATTCAGAATAATTCCAGTCCTACTCTATTATAAAAGATTACCCACACCCCTCAATTCCTCACACCTATCAATAAATATTTTATAGGAATGAACCTGAAAAAAATATCGTCCCAAAATCACAAATGTTTCTAAGAATACTTTCTTTTAACAAAAATTAGTCCATGGAATACTTTTGGTGAAACCCAAGTAGAGTTACCCAAAGAAGTGGTAACATCCTTCTTCATGATCCTTTTTTTTATTTTCATTCTCCACTGCCAAAAATAATAATATTATAATATAGTATAATAACCTAATTATACTCAATTAGAAGATATGTTTTTAATTATAATTTCTTATCCAACACTTATACACACATCCATCCCATGGGCAATGAACATACCTTATTTGTGTATGAACAATTACAACCTCAAAAAATGATGTTATTCATTTTACCATTTCCACATATCATGGTAGAAACATATCACGATAAATAAATTTTTGTATTATATATATGATATAAATGATGTCATTATTTTTCCATAATTACTATTTAAAACATTCGTTCATGATTTCATATTTTTGTAAAAACGATAACTTCATTTGTGGATGTTTGGACTATTGACTCATTAGAGTGATGTTATTTGTTCACACATTACATGGAATTCATTAAAGGTGGTTTTATAAACATATATGACATATATTACATAAAAATTCTAATGTTATGATAATATATATATATTATTCATTTATATTCTTACTTTAAATACGACAGTAAAATGGAAACTGTGTTAACGCATACGTACGACCTACCCTTCCTATGAACAATGTATTCCACTTCATATTTCAATATTTTATAAATTTTGATAAATACATATAAATGGAATATATATAACTTTTATATCATGTTTAACATTATTTACATATTCAATTAATGATCTATCTAGGAGGATAAATAATAAAAAGTCAAAAAATGTATGAAAAATTAAGAGGATATTACACGAAACATAACTTCTTCAAGGAGATTCTAATAAATGACTAATATAATTTCATAATAAAATAATATATGGTATTAGTTATTAAAATACTGTTCTATAATATATTTATAATAATAATATATTTATTATATCAGATTTATGTATTAGTATGATGAGAGTTATTACATAAGGTAGCATAATTACAACTCGATATTTATTTATGTAACATACATTACATTTTAAGGACTCACTTATATTTTTGTGTGTATATAATTTACTATTAAATGTTATATAATTGAAAATTTGGTTTAATAAAATTAATAAAATTAATTGATTTTATTCATTCATGTGGATCATTATTTCAATTTTACTCAAATTGCATGGTTTTTCTTTTCTCAATTTTATTTCAATGAGATTTATGCCTTATTCAAAACTAATTTATTTTGAATGATCTATATAATAACCATAAATATATTATGTGAATATTAAAAAACCTTTATAGGTATTTAAATATAAATTTTATGATCTCTCATTCATTTGTTTTATGTTTCAAACGTTACCAAATTGCTTAAATAATTTTTCTTAGTTTTTCATCATTGAGACACACATTTTTTATGATGAAATATTATTTTACGAGATGTATATATTCCCATTAGAAATTATATATTGTATATCCACTTATTTTAATTATATTTTATATTTCATGTCATTTTATTTTCTTAAATGGGGATAATTATTCTTAGTTAACAGGTGGTAAGAGTTTTTTGAAAACAAATTCATCAATTATTAGAAATGTATACGATTATTCTTCCACTGAAGAAAAATAATCACCCATATCTCCAGAAAAATTATTAATTTTTATATACCCTTTTTATTCATTATTTATTATTTTATAAGTACCATTTTTAACTCATTAGTACTTTTGATAATTAATATTTTTTTTATTATAAAACATGACCTCATTTCTACTTTTAGCCGGAAATATTTTTACTAAAAAAATTCACATTTTCACAAATATACTAAAAAATATTTTACAATGAGATTTTAATATTAATTTCAATGGAAAATGATTTCTTAATTTGTTTTAATTTTTTTCATTATTCTATTATACTTTTTAATACATAAATATCATAGAAATGTCTTTCAAATCATCACTTATATGTATTCGATTCTCTATTCAATAAAAAATATTTTAATTTTTTTTTATTTTTATTAAAAGTTGTTTTCAATGGACAAAATATATATTCCTAGTGAAATTTATTTAAAGGATTTAAAAAAAATATAAGATAAAATAAGTATGTTTTACTGATTCATTTCTCAGAAAAGATCCAAATTTTGCTTTCATATTCTTTCATTGAAAGGTTTATGGTTATTTGGAATGATTTTCATTACACTAGTTTATATTTGAAGGGATTTATTTTAATGGCACTGATTTATTTTCTGTGGGTACTATTTTTACGAGACCCATTTAACTTTCTTGGGTTATATGCCTGATAAACCATCTTTTATTCATTGGTTGTGCTTTGATAAATGATTTTGAAATGTGCCTCTTTTTCACATGTTATGATACCGTTACATACTTTTGATACCCATTTCATTTAATTGGATTTGATATTATTGATTATGATATTATGGTACATTTATGTTTGATTACATTTTGAGATAGCTGGGGCCTAAATCTCCATCCATTTAATTGTATGATGATTTATATCACATGTGATAGACATTTTTGGAACAAGGAGTGAAATCAATTCACTAAATAACTTTTTATCATAATATTGTCCTTGGAGAGAACCTGGTAGACTAATATGGTTATGGGATTGAAACATGAATACCAATATTGTATGGGGATTTAGCCCACACTAATAACATGTCCTTGGAAGGGGTTCCTTTAATATTATTTAAATAAATTCATATTCTTATTTTTTTATCCCCAATTCCATTTCTTATTCCAATGTTATGCTTTGATGGAATATTCTCATGGTTTGATTATTATTAAGGCATACCGAACTAATAATAATTATTACAAGATTAATTTTTATGATATTTTTATGAAATTTATGAAATTATATTTCTATGTTCATGTTCGCCTATTCTAATTCTTATGTTTTTGTTTACCTATCTCTTTTATTACACTATTGAGCATCTTTGATCACCAATTTTTTTGTTCACATTCCCCATGTTATAATGATATGTTTTATGTATTATTTTTCTAAGAAGGTTGATAGTCTTGTAGATCCTAGTGCACAAATGTGGGCCTTGATGAACACCATGTATGACACCCTAAGGGAATTTTCCTTCGTGATTCCAAAACTCATCTCAAACCATCCAAAAAGACTAAAATGGATGACGAATATGTATGACATATTACAATCATAAGGTTTCATATATTATGGAAGGTTACATGGTTATAAAATACTAATGGTCGGTTTTCATGATTATTTGTTTACTCAATATGACAAATATTTATTACACAATGATCTATAGTTTTAACTAGTGGAGAGTAATTAATGGTACCTCATTAACAGTGATTGGGAAGATAAATTCAATACAGGATCTCCTGAACATCATATTTCGGAAGAATCGAGGCATCCAATCCTCCTTGATAATCTTGATCAAATTTCTCAATATTTTAATCATGTCGGAGTTCGAAATGATAAAAGGACGGAAAAATATTTTATTTAGTCCTTTAATAGGAAACATCCACATTATATCTTAGATTTTTCTGATCAAATTTTCTTGAATAATTGATCATTTCCATTGAATTGATATTCTTTGTTCTATAGTTCTCAAAAAATTATAAATTCAATATTTATGTTTATTTGTAAAAAGGAGAACATGGACAATGGCAGACTATATTAAAGAATGTGAGTAAATTAGACGAAATTGAATCCATGAATTGGGATGAGTTCACGAAGTGCTACATAAATAAGTCATTTCCTCATATTATTCAAATAAACACGGAGAAATAGTTTCATGAGATAAAAAAATAGGATGATGAATCTTTTGGCACATATTAGGATAATATCACAATACATGAGAGATATTATTCTTTTATTATAATCTAACCTGAAATTAATGTTTATTAGTTATTTAGCATCTTAAATCAAAGTATGTTAGTGTAATTATCCATAATACTCTTTAGTATCTACAATGATTTGTTCATTGTGCAGTCATGGTCAAAATAGTGGATGAAGTTACGTATTAATCTCATTTTTTTTTTAAAAAAATGGTGATGGATTTGAATAGAATATCTAAAAACCATAAATGGATGAGTTTGATAATTCCATTACTATATATGTGTGTGAAGAACCATGGAGGAAATTTTTATAGGGGTTCTAATAAATGTATTATCCTTGGAAGGAAACTTCATCAATAATTTAATTGTCGATGTGATGGAAAAAATATAGCTAATAATGAGAATGGAGTCAATACATCATATAATACACCTCCCCCACTTGAGTTCTACATGTGTATGGTGAATGGGAGTTATGATAACCAGTTCACAAAACTGAGTGATGGTGGGGATGAATAATGTCAATAACCTCTTAAACTATGGGACAAAGGGAAATATCATTTAATCATCATTTATGATGAGGGTGAAATAATTTCATTGTGAAACGTACATATAACATCTAATCTAGAACTTCCGATTTATTATTAGATTTCAGATCTACCAAATTGATCATATATAATTAATTTTCTAATTGTATTTAGGTTTCACAAAATTGATTATATGATGAATTTTAATGGATACCCTTTAATGGTACGATGGTTGCATCTCATGTCTATGATTCTTCACAGATTGAAATTTGTGGATATATTCTCCCAAAAATATTTTCATTTTTCCTTTAGTTGAATTTGATGTCCTCTTAATAATTTATTGTATTTATCTTCCTATATCTCATGTCAATTATTATGAATGTTATGTTATGTTTCATATTAAAACCAACTTTTTATAATCTCTCCATGTGAGTATAAGTATAAACATCCTATGGAAATTATGAATATTAAATGGGTATGAATTCCAATTAATAATGCCTTATTTTTTAAAATGGTTTGGGAGATAATCGATATCAATGGTATGAATATCATTTGGGAAAATATTGATGTGTTTATGAATAAGTTTCCAAGACTTACAACAAAACATGAAGTTGTGTTCCTGATAAATATCATACATTGTCTCACACAAAATTCAAATAATCTGTATAGTATGGTCACAATTGATTTATAGGGATTGAAGAAGTTACACCATGAAAACCCTCATAAGTGATTCCTTTAGAAAAATGTCTCACAATGGGGTGAACCATTCATTTTTCTATAAATAAATGATTGATCAATGTGACTCTGTATTAAATATTAGGAGTTAAAGACGATCATGATTAAGAATTAGTGTGATATTATATTTATTGATGTCTTGTTTGATAATTTTCATTGATCTCATTAATTTTCCACATTTGTCCTTCATTATATATATCATTAGTTCATGTTTAAGATAGAGGATATACCCAAGTAAAAATTATGTACATGGTTTGGTAACTATGAGTATATTTTCATTTCATTTGGTATTTCTAATAGCAAAAATATCTTCATTAATATCATGAATACCGACTTCAGAGATTAACTTGATCAGTTTTTGGTAGACTTTATAGATGATGTTATTATCTATTCAAAGGGAAATGAATGTCTTAAAGACCACAACAGAGTTTTACTAAAGATCCTAAGGAAATATAAATTATATGAAAAAATTTACAAAGTGAGAATTTTGACGAAAAATGATTTCTTTTTTTTGTCATATAATATCAAGGGAGGGTATTGAACTAGATCCATTAATGATGGATTAGATTGAATTTTGATCTATACCGACCATAGTGGAAGTGGGTTTGAAATCTATTGAGATGAGTCTATAAAGGTGTTTGGATGAATTTATATGAATAAAAACATGCTTATAACATTTTCATCATGAAGGAATATAATTTATAAGAGACATTCCCCAAAACATTGATTGGAGTTTGTAGTTTAATTTTTTGCATTAAATATATGGAGGCATTATCTTTATAGAGAAAATAGTGATATATACTTATCATAAATTTATCATATATTTATTCACAAATATATTTTTGAACATACGCTAGAAAATATGGTTAGAGATGATAATATATTATTACATCTTGATAAATTGAAACCATTGTAATGTGAAAAATTTGGCTAATGCATTGAGTAAAAATAAGCATTATAGCATATCTATGTTAAGGAATAAAAGATCCAACATTTATATATTTGAAAACATGGATGAAGAAATTTTGAAGGAATGATAAAAATTATATCTTTATAAATAAAATGTCCAACAATATAAGCAAGATATTATTAAAGAGGCACATAAATAAGATGTGGATCAGAAAAAGATGGTTTGAAATGTTTATAGGTTAACCTTGATTATGTTGAAATGATAATGACACTGACCCATGTTTTTTTATTCCATATCAGGTTTTACGAAGGATCTATTAGAATAATCTCAATGTCCGTTGTTATTTATGCTTCCTTGGAGAATTAATATGTATGGTAATTTGATATAATACTCTTTGTTTGATGGAATCTGTCTGAATACCTCAGGTTTTGTATCTCATTTCTTGTTATGCCAACAAGTTAAGGTTGACAGAAAAAATTATAAAGAGATGTTGCATCAATTACCCATACAATAATAGAAATGGGAGAACATCACAATGTATTTTTTTCATTGAACTCAAATAAAAATCTAAATGGTATAATGTTATATCGGTGCCAGTTGATTTTGTTACTAGGTTATAAAACGTCCTTACAATAAGAGAAGGATTCTGTCTGGATCAGGTTTCCAAGATATACCTTAATGAAGTGGTATGGTAGTATGGAGTTCCATATTCTATGTTATTTGACCATGACCCTTGGATTACCTCAATGGTATTGGAGTGTATATTTTAGACACTATATATATAATTGAGTTTCATCACTATTTTTCATCCTTAGATTAAGGGTTAGTCTAAAAGAAAAATTCAAAACCCAGAGGATATATTTAGATCTTTTTTATTATATTGCAATGTTTTATGTGATCAATAATTTTTTGTAATTTAGTTTTACTAAAAATTATCTTTCGCACCATATTTCAAATGTCATCTTATAAGTCCCTCTATAGAAAGAGAATTGGAGCTACATTGTTATAGGATGATGTTGGAGATAGAAATCTATTGGGACCTAAGATAACTAAACAAATGGATGATTACGATAGAGAAATTCAATGTCAGTTCATAGAAGCTAAAATTTGGAAGAAAGGTTATTATGATAAGAATTATAATGTTATATAATTTTATGTTGGATAGATTTTTTTTTCAATGTATGTCTCTAAGGAAGATGTTTCTGTGAAAAGAAACAATGGGAATGTAATCCCTAGGTATAAAAGTCCCTTGAAAATTAAAAATCGCATCTGTATAGAATCCTATAACTTGGATATTTATCTAAATATATATCAGGACCATAATTTTTTACATGTATGTCTCATATGAAAGTACATACTCAACCCTTCAGATGTACCGATCTGGTAGTTGATACCACTAGAAGAGGACCATTCTTGTGCGAAACAACTAGTTTAAATTATGAATTCTAAAGAGAAGGTTCTATGAAATAAGGATACTCCCCTTTTTGGGTTTTTTTGGATAAAATATATGTTATAAGAATCTATTTGGGAACTTTATGATATGATGAAGCTGAATTATCATTATTTTTTTGTATTAGAATAATGAATTTGTAGTGAGAAATTCATATTAAGCAGTATTGAAAGTATAACAATCTACGTCATAAAATAACATATGGAAAGGAAATGGTTTTTATGATAACATGAATAAGAATATTTATATGAATAAACTTTCATGATAAAAAAATAAAACTGGGAATTATATAATTTGTATAATAATCATGAATTTAGAGTGTAGTAGAAACAATATTTAGATAAGTAAAAGATGTGTTTTTTTGAAAAAATAGTTATTTTTGTAATATTTTAATTTTCATAAAATTATATTAAAAACATGTATATCCTAGAAAATAAATTTGAATGAAAAGAGAATTTATATTGGAATAATATTAATGAACATCCAGAATAAATTTTTTCATGAAAGTGAAAAAACATAAAGAATGGAAATTTGGTTTGAGAATGCTATTACCTTATCTAATAACAGATTATTCATATTAATACCCATGATAATCAAATTATATTAACTAATTAATAAAACATTAAAAATTTCTACAATTATTTAATTCATTATAATTTTATTATGTTCTTTTACATCCATCTATAAAAGTTATAATGATCAATTTTATCATTTAAGGCTATTTATTTTCATGGTTTTCGTGATCAGTTCCAATATAAACATGTTTGAAAGGTACTTTAAAATATGTGTAATTACCAATAATTGAAATTATATTATATTAATTTACCTTCAGAAGTTTAAATTGCTTTATATGTAATTTTTTCTAGATATGAGGGTGATTCATTAGATTACATTTTAATGGTATTCGTTTATATTAATTTTTCTAGTTTTCAATCACAACAAACACGTTTTGTTTTATTTTTTATTATTATGTATAAATTCTACTTCAAAAATGTAAAAATGGTTACAAAAAAAAATTTAAATTATTTATAAGTACTATAATGGTTATTTGACCATCACTGAAGGCAGTAAAGGAAAATTAAAACTCATCATCCTCAAATGTGATAAATCAACTCCACACGAAAGAAGTTCACATTTCTAGAATAAAATGGGGAGGATAATATGTTTGATGATGGATTATGACACTATCTTAATAATATTAAATTATATACAGGATACAAATGTTTTCACGAACACATGGATGAGGGGAGGTGTGGAAAGAATAATTGAATAATTCAAATTGAAAAGAAATTATAAGAAAATAAAGAGGATTTAACATGTCAAATGTTTCTCTTTGAGAACCTCATCTTGAAATGGGGTTTTTTATTTTGTTGACTCTAAAGGCTCCAAGATGTTGTGGAGAGACTTTGGAAGAGTATTGGGTAGATATTGGAAAAGATTCATGTCATGTCAGGTTTGAGGAAAATAGGTGGTGTGAGGTGTTGTTTTTCGAGGAGGAGATGGTTTTTTTGATAAAATTATTCCATAGGTTATTATTTTTTCTCAGGTTATTGAAAATTTTGAACATTGTATCTATAAATATTAATAAATATAGGAGAGTTTGGTATTATGTAATTTCAACATAGATACACTGTAACATCATATATTTTATAAATGGTATGAAATATTAAAATTTTCTATGAATTCTATAAGTCAACCATAATAACGATGCCTAATATAATAACAGAGGTACCAAGTGAATCTAGGGATCCTTAAATAAATGGAAACCTAAAACGGGAAGATTTAATATTAGAAGCCTGATTAAGGAAATTTTGGTAGCCTAGCCTGCTTGGTTTCCCCAAACTATGTTGTCGGAGACAGTGGGGTCTAGAGGGATGCAATGTTTTCCAGAAGTAGTGTGACTGAAGGTGCATGGACATACAGTTGATTTTAGGTATTGTATAGATCCAAACATCTTGTTTATAAATGGTTAGTTAAACCATGTTCCTATCCATGTGAGGAACCTATTATAATAGTCAATGGAATGTAGTCTCCCCCCAGTTTGGCCAAACTTTACATAATGTATTTTGTGGTTGAAATTAATTTCCCCCCTTACAGAATATTTTAACCCCATATTTCCTTTTATTTTATTTAAAAAATTATTTTTTACTACCTTATCTACACTTCAGATTATCCTCTTCTATCTTCATTCTATTTTTGTAGTTTCTTCATCTGAGTTACACATACTTCCCAGTTAGAGCAACCGAAATCCCTCGCTGAACTCCTCCTTCTAAAATCCTTTATTTTTTGTTAACTCTTCCATCAGTTGAGTTATTTTGGTGTGAATTATTTTTCCCTATTTCCCAATAATTTAAAAAATCATTCAATTTCATCATATACATTTTGAATCAAGTCCTATTAAAATATGACTGCAGAATTAATATATTGATTTAGGGGGTCTACACCATTCCTACTAATATTGTCACATTTTAGATATTAATTAATTTATTAATTCATCTGATCCATCCATTTTCAATTCATCGAAGACTAACAAATTCAATTTATGGCTTCAATGTATTTGTAGTGACCCAATAAAATGGTGAAACCCATCTGTGGGGTGATCCCACTGCCTTTGGCTAACCCTTGGAGAGTGCCATCCAAATTTTCATAAATTTCACATGTTCTTGAGTTGCGATTCACTATATGTGTGTGTTTAATTTTAATTAATTGTCTTAAACTAGTGTAAGGAATTGTTGTGTTTGGTTTTCTATGGGGTTAGTCATTGAGATTTATCCCACACAACTTATGTTTAGTTGATTTTTCTTGATTATTTACATTTAATTCCATATAATTTAAATAAATGATTATGAAAATGGATGAAAGCCATATGATTAGGCTTTAATGTTACACCATGCGACGTGAACTATGAATTGGAATCATTTAACAATTCTAAAGGGTTATTTTTTATTCCATATATTGGTTTCCTTAATTGAATTTTATGATTCTTCAAGCTTACTATCTTAGGCTATTGGAATGTTATTTATGAAATTTTCTTTTATAAATGTGATTCCTTATGCATTCTATATAAATTGTAAAATTATTGATTTTAATAATTATATATCATGATTTTATAGTGATCATGTAAATTCGAGATGATATTTTATTTGAATGTAATAATAAAAAATATAATTATCTTACAATGAGAATTTTTTTATGGATCAATCATTTTCAAACGAGAGAGAATATAGTACCTCATTTAATGTTCCAATTGATGGACTAACCATGATCAGTGGGTTATTGATTTCTTTTTCAAGAGATATATATTGTATTTCTAAGCATGGGTTATCTAGGAGGTTCTTCATATACTCATGAGTGACGTAGGTTCCCTTGCGGAGGAACTACATACATATCCATTAGAAATATGGCTACGCCGTACCAGGAATGATTCTCGGCACCCTACGTGAGATTCTTGGTATGGAATTAGAGTCACTGTGTCATGAGTGATTCAAGGGACACCGTATGAGTTTCATTGGAAGGAAATTCTGAAATTGGTTATTTTGGTGTTTTCATAGGGAATCAAGTGTTTCTATTTAGATCACAATCGATGGGGTTAGACTACACAATGGGAATTAATAGTTTTATCAATTTAATCATTTAATATGTGATGTATACATTGTAATTACCATTGTTTTTACACCTTATGTTATGGCATGTATATTACACCACAAGCCGATGTGAAAGCGTTGGGGTATGACTTAAAGGAATTATTTATTTACTTGGGACAATGTATACCTGTTACACCATACACATTTACTTCTTTTCATAAATCCAGTTAAGGCTCAATGAGGTGGTATTTTTCAATTTTCCTCTTGGGTACCCGAGTTGAGGTGGTAAATTTTTATTTGGTTATTTTACTTCTTTAATTTAGTAAGTAATTTTTTCATTTAAATCATCTGAGAAATGGATATTATTGGACATCATTGGATTTGTCTTACGTAACATAAATCTCATGCCCTACACGAGGGGGAGGGGGTATTTTTTACATGGGTAGAATTTCTGATCACATGTTAAGATAAATGGAAGCATGACACATCCGACTGTTGAATTGTTTTCCATAAAGGGGGTAGAGGACTTAGCCATTTCTTGAGATATTGTGAAGATGTTTTTGACTTTTTTTAGTTTTTTGTATACCATTTAGTATATTCATTGTATCCCCTATTTTATTGTGCTCTTGTTTTTTTATTGACACTTGACATCATGATCATCAATTTTTATTGATTATATTTATTAATTTTATGATAATTATTTACATATATTTCATGATTTATTCATTACTAACGTAGTTGTCATCTGATTATTATTTTTCTGTTATTTATTATATATTGTTTACAACTATGCATATTCGAATCAATGAGGGTTTAGTCTCTCCATTGCCACACCCTAGGCCCTTGACACTAGTCAGTTTCCTCTTGCAATCATGGAAATTTTATTGAAACCATGTATCGAACAATCTCATTGAACTGTTGAGTGGCTCATAGGGAGGGATGCGATAAATTTTTATCAGTTCCATTATTTTACATTTCTCTTAATTTTTTTGGTTTTAAAATGATAATATGATAATGGAAATTGGATATGAAATTGTCCTTGGGAATGGCTGTAAAATGTGTAGGGGAAACCCAAATTACCGAGGATGAGACAATTTTATTTATTGATTATGCCATATATTTTTATTACAAATTCACAATAGGGTGATGCACATATTGTGAATTTTTATTACATTGGAGTTATTTAAATACATATTTTTATTACTTTAGGTTGATGATATGATGAAATATCAAGGAATGCATATTTCCAGACACTATTGGAATTAAATTTAAAGGATATTTCTTAACTAGATATAAATTTCAGAAAGAATTTTCATTCATTAATGTGATTTATATTGTACCTAACATTAGTGTCTTTCAGATCTCAATTTTATAATTCTATAAAACTGATCCAATTTAGCTTCATAGAGAGTGTCATATAATTGGGTTAAATGAACCCCTAATTTTAATTTAAATGTTATATGATCCCTTATAAATTTGAGTGGTCATCCAAGTAACTCAATATTTTTAAAATGGGATTAAATACATAAAGGATTCAATATTAATTCCACCTTAAAAACAAAATATCCACCATATATGAGAAATCCGAGACTTTTATATTGACATTACCATAGAAATGTTCTATAGATAGTGTCTCTTCTGATTAATAGAATGTATTTTTTCTTATCTATGACTGGATCTTGCAGCATGCCATTAGTTATGATATTATTAAAGGAAGTCTTTGTACATTTCCTTCTTGTCATATTATTTATTTAATTTTACATATCCTTTAAAATTTGTCTTATCTTTTCAGTTAGAAATTATATATTTTTTCCATACCAACATACTTTTGTTGTACGGTAAGAGATTATTGATGTGATGGGATATGTGCCACCTATTATACCTACCAGATTGCTAACTGATGCACATCATGCCGATCTTCTACTAGGGGCTGATTTTGAGATATGTGAAATAATTGTAAGGTTTATACAGTCTAATATATGTGCTCCCAAGCATTCCCCTACTATGGAAAAATTGACATGGGACCTCTAGTATCAGAATCCTCTAACTTTATCAATTTTTGGAGGACCTCAGGATGTTGGGTTATAGTTATAATAGATGGTATCTATCTTCAATCATCATGAGAAACTTCTATAGTGGTGGGTAAATATCTCTACACTCATGATAGAGGATATGAAAAATTCTACTGAGATGTCATATCTCATGTTCACATTCAAAGATGCGTGATCATTGTAACACCCCTATATTTTATGGTACATTATATTCGTAAAGAAATATGATAACAACCATTGAACAATACATCGTGTTTGAGCGCACCATGATCTACCAAACTAGACATTAAAAAAACAATTATGAATAGTATTAACCATATTATAAAATTAATATATTTTACTTATCATAATATTATTTTTTTTAATTCGCAATATCTAAACCATCATAGTGTGAATTTTTGGTATTTTTCTGAAAATTTTATCATTTTGAAGAATATTGAAAAATACAACAATTTTTTTAATAACATCCATTTCTATTTAATTAATTATTTAAATTTATAATTATTTTAAAGTCATAATAGTTAAATAATAAATATATTAATCCAACTTAATTCATTGAAACTATTTTTTGAATAAAATTATATTTAAAAATTTATTGAACTTTTGAACGTCTCTTTTACTCTCCTTTTAGCCACATTTGCTGGATTATCATTTAGTATAATTCTACCAATTTTATGGATTGATTTTCAAAATACAAACATACATTATTCTAATCAGTATTAAAAAATATATTCCAATGTGATGAAGATAATTTTTTGGTGAATAGTAACATTACTAATTTTATTTACAAAAGTTAATTGAAAATTTGGTAATTAAATATAAAATTAACATATAATTATTAAATGGTTACAATAAAACTTTTCCTAATATAATTTGAAGAGTTTGTTTTTTCCAAAATAGTATTTCAGTCTATTTTGGGAGCACATGGAGCCACTTGGATGACATAAATATATTTATAAAATATAATTTAATTAAAATCCAATTTTATTATACTTTTTTTAATATGTAAAATATATTTAATATGTGGTTATATAAGTGATATGGTTGACTATAAATAGTAATTAGAAAGAAATAGTTTAATCTAAAATATATTTAATATGCGGTTATGTAATTGATATTTTTAATGTCATATAATATTTCATTTGATGAATTGGACATACTTTTAATGTTATAGAAGTTATAATATGAATATAACTTGTTGATTTGAGTTTTTATAAGAAACAATATTGAATATAGTGAAAATTAACATTAAAAATAATTTAAAATAAATAATATTTTATTAAATCATATAAATTAACAAAAAATATATATTTGAGTCCACTAACTATTATAATATTAAATATATCATAAAGATTTATTTTAGTCAATTAATGGATACTTTTCAATAAAAATGAATTGGATATTATTAATATTAATGAATGTGATAAAGTGTCAGACTCTTCTTTCTTATATGTTCAATAAAATTAATATAGGGATTAACTAGAGATAAATTAGACCATGAATAGTTTATAGAAATATAAAATAATTATATACATCATAGTAATTTATTTAAAATTATTAAGGACTAAAAAATTAACATAAATAATGATACAATAGTAAATAATTAATTATTTTATTAAAATAAATATAAAATATATGAATTCAAAATATTTATATAAATAATTTTTGACATAATTGAGGTGATAAACTAATATTATAGGTTAAAATGACATGTTAGGAGTGTAGTAATTGGTTTTTTAGTTATATTTATTTTTGGATAATATTTATAATCAAATTAATGAATAGTGTGAAAATTGGAAATATTGATATTTTATAGAAATAATATTTTATTACATTAATTAAAAATAAAAAAACCTAAAAAATTAAAAACTGCAAATGATAATCTCTAAAAATTAATAATGTGTCCATTTATGCTCAATTTACACCGTATAAGTAAATATTTTAAACAATTTAATATTTTTATTATTATAATGAAAATTAAAATTAAATATGATTAATAAGGATAAATAAAAATGATAAGGGTCATAAAGAAATTAAGATATGTATAAATGTTTTTATATTAGTTTCAGAAATTATCATCATACCTTCTAAATGATTAACTTTTGAGATATTTTTTAATGAAACTTAATTTATAATAATTTAATATTTTGGGATTTTCCCAAAGTTCCTCTCACCTCTCTTATAATAGGGATCATATCCTTCTCTTTTATTCAAAGCTCTAAAGGCATTTAATTTAACCAATACCATAACATTTTCCCTACAAACATCCCATAAGTCATCATAGTTGGGATAATTTGGGATAAAATCCCACATATGGAGTCCATTTGAGAATATAAAAAGCGACACTCGGAGAAGATGAGTTTCAGATACGTAAGGAGAGTATATGACAAGATGTAAGGGAAATCTAAATTAAATTTCGAAACATTTAGTTAAAAATAAATTTCACTGGTTATACTATTATAATAATATTTGTGATTTTTCTATGATTTTTTATATTGAATATCCATTTGTAATGGGTGGATTTATATTTTTCAAACCTTATTATGGCATTTATTTATCAACACCCTAATGATATGATCTTTTTAAGGGAATTCCATCTCACTTTTAATTTTTGTGAGATATAATAATTTTCACTAAAAAATTCTTGTTTGTGTTTTATAAACTTCCCGTATTATATTTCATATCAGTAATAAAATTATCTTCGTGGAATTTATTGATTATTTGACGATATTGGGGTTATTATTTTAAATTTCAATGTGGCATGGAACTGTTATAATGCTTAAATAATTAATCCTTTATCCAGTTCAATATTCATGATATTATAATACGAATACATTGATATATATATTATGTATTATAAATGACATTTTATAACTATTCTTAATATCATTCAAATGATTTCAAATGGAATATTTTTAATGTTTTATGTAAGGGGCACTTTAGTTAAAACATAATTTTAAATGTTTCAAAGTGTTATTCTTCTAAATAATTCATAATAATCCACATGTTTTAAAAACTATTGTAAGGAATTATTTAAATGGAAATAAATTTTTTAAAATGTTACTTCCTCTCAAAAGTATCAAAGATGTATGGGACCCTTTAATTCAAATTTCACTTTTTAAATGTCTTCATTTATATGTGCGCAAATTTCGAATAAAGGATTTCAATGAAAAAATGGTTTTTGTCTTGAATTTTATTGAATGGTTAATGATCAATTTTATTGTGATTGTGCTATTTTGATAGCACTGTCAAATTATAGTTAATGTATTAAAATTTCATATACATGTTTTTAATATGAATATACATGTTATTTATGTTCCAAAATTTTCATATGATGAATTTATTGGAATTTTTTTTGTGATGGGTGGGGCCCATTATAGCCCCTCGATGTATCCGCATGTCTTAGGAGACAAACTAGTTTGGGTTTTTACTAGTGTATGTATAATCTTGGCATGTGGACTTGAAGGTATGGTTATGATATCTAACGTTATGTATTCCATCATTATAAGATTATATATTTATAGTAAAAGTGATTATTCAACTATAAAAATATCTATTGGAATGTTTATGTGGAATTATATGAATTATTCTTTCCATATTATGAAAAATATTTGTTGAAAAGTCTTGTGTTTTATTTTTATACCATTTATTTAGAGTTTATGAATATTTATGAAAGCATATCCTATATTATTTACCATTACTGATCATTTTAGATCTCCCCATTCATATGTTTTAATTTCCTTGGATGAAAAGAAGTGTTATATTACTGATATGTAGGGTCAGTAATGGAGAAAAATGGCATTCAAAAATAATTATCTTTGTTTCATTTTATGATTTGAATTGTAATGTAATGTACATGTATGAAAAATATTTTCCATAGAATTATAAATTGATAAGTCTTTCAAGATTTGATTCCTAATAATCAATGACAATTTATGAAACTAATGAACTAGCTCCGGGCTTCTTGGGTCAAGGTGTAACATTTTTTATCAAATTATGTTTATCAACATCCTTGGAAATAATATTTAGAAAAAATGTATTATGAGAAAAACTATATGAATGTATTTTATGGTAATCCTAAGTATAAGATGTCATCCATTATATTCTGTAATGGATAATTAGGCTTAATCCTATGGAATTATGAATTCAAAAGAATATTCCATCATTTAGAGATCCAATAAATAATTCATCATGACTGTATCACTATTTATAGTGTTTCTCAGTTTTTGGTTTGAATTTTTGTCAATGTTTAGAATCATAATGGTTATACATGCAATGGTTATACTACTCATGAAGTACGAGTTATAAAAGGGAAATGAAATGAAGGAGGTATTTAGGAATACAATTTTTTATTTTTGTTAAGGGTTTAAGAGTGATGTGGAATGATTGAGGTTTTTTTTCAGTTGTATTCATGAATTTTTTAAACATTTGTACTATGGTTATAGGAATCATGAGATATATAAGGGTTGTACTGCAAAACATTTTCATTAATTATGTGGGAGAATGAATATTTTCATTATGGTTTTAAGGTGATCATAAATTTGATATGGGACAATAAGATCCACATTATTTTATTTATGTAATATTATGTCATGAATGATTTTTGGAAATTAAGAGACCTTTTGGAATGTTAATTTGGATGGAAATATTTTGGACGAGTCTTAAGTATGGAATAAAGTAAGATTAACATTGGATATTATTGTTTGAGGATAGAGTATGATTAATTTTATTCTTTGGGTTAACTATTTTTGAATTAGTAAACATTTATATGATGAAGGAAATATATATAGGCTTTAGGATTTATCGAAAGTGATTCAAGTGTGAGAAAATCATTTTGGAAATTCTTTTCCATTTTTAAAGGATGAAGAGAAAATAGATATAAGACAAACCAAATGATGGAATTATTCATACGAATGAAATTGAAATCAAGTAATTTTTCTTGATATCTTATTTGGATAGTAAAATAATTTATAAAAAATTGGATGAATTATCTGAATAACTTTTCTTATCCACATAAACTATTTTTTTACAAATAATGGTATTTTAATTCATCATTGATTTGTGGACTTGAGGTTTAGAATTTTCTAATAATTGTTTTCTTTTTTATGATTTATGACCTCAATAACACCCTATAAGTATTTATGTTTTTCCTTTTAGTACAAATATCTACATTCCTATAATTTTTTCTTATTCAAAATCCTAATTTTCAGGTGACCTTCACATTTCCTTTTCCCTCATATGGAGAATAAATTTTTGTAATCCAATTTTCGATGGGGATTTCCAAAAAGTTATATCTTAGTATAAATGATTTTTTAAAAGTGAAATTTCAAACTGTGAGGCCCAATATATTGAAGTAGGGGATAATATAGCACCCCAAAATGTAACAGTACATTGTCATTTTATTGAAATTTGATATTTGACGTTTCATGAAACACTGAGTTCGAGGACACCATGATATACTAAAATAACAGTTTAAAAAGCATTTATGAATAATATTAATCAGATTTTAAAATTTAAATATATTATTTTCCAAAATAGAACACAATTTTGAATTCATAATATCAAAATTAAATTAAAGATAATTTTTTGTAATTTTCTATAAAAATTAGTTTATGATCAATTATGTAAAATATTCATTATTATTAATAAAAATATTTTTCATTTAAAAAATTATTATAATTATTATTTATTTTAAATACATAATAGATAAATAATACATATATTAATCCAATATTTTTAATTTGGAGATTTTTTATATTAAAATATATATATATATATATATAATTTTATTAAACATTTGAATGTCACTTTTACCCACCCTCTTGTGACATTTATTGGGATTTCATTAAAAATAATTTTATCAATTCAGTGAATTGAATTTTGGAAAAAAACAAATATTTTTGTAATTAATATTAAAACATTTTTGAAATATAAAAAAAAATTATTTTTGTGAATAATAACTTTAGTAATTTTATTTACAATGGATAAAGGAAAAAAGATAATTAAATGTAAATATAGTATATTATTTTTATAATTTTACCATAACATTTGTCCTAATTTTATTTAATGAGTGAGTTCCAACCAAAATAAGTCATTCTTTTATTTTTGGGACAAATTGTACTAACATGGATGATTTTTATATATTTATAATATTATATTTAATCAAAATCCAATATTATTATTCTTTTTTAACAAGTAAATATATTAAATATGAGGATATATAATTAATATTGTTGATTATAGATCATCATTAAAAGGATAAAATTCTAACTTGATGTATGGAAATTTATTTGTAATTTCAAAAAATAAAAAATTAAATTAAATTGCGACACAATGATGATGTACTAATTTATATATTAAATGAAGAATCAAATATATGATATTCAAAATATTAATTTTAGTATAATTTTAGTGAGTTAATGTAATATATGATTTTTATTGATTCAGTGGACATATTATTAATGTTTTATATGTATTCGTTTGAATATAACTTATTGATTTAAATTTTGTATAAGAAAAAATAATGAATAATGCCAAAAATTATCATTTAAAAAAGTTGAAAGTAATCAATATTTTATTAAATTATATAAAACTCATAAAAATATATGTTTCATCTATATAAAAATTAAAATGTTAATGATATCTAAATGATTTATTTCGATCATTTAATGGATAGGTGTATATAAAAATGTCCTAGATATTATTAAAATTAAACAATGCTTCAAAGTATCGCAATCTATTTTTCATATGTCAAATAATTATAATGTTCATATTAGTTAAATTCTATCGTGAAATGTTTTTGGTAATGTAAAATTATTATCAATATAATTGTTATTTATTTATAAATTTTAGAGACTATAATTAACATAAATAATCACACACCATTGAAAAATTAATTATTTTATTAATTGAAATATCTAATCAATGGTTTTTTAAAAAATAAAACTAATATAGTTTGACATAATTTTGGTTATCCAAGAATTTTATAGATGACTATGACATGTTTATAATGAATTCATTTGTTTTTTTTAATGTTATCTTTACGTTTTGATTTTATTTAAATTCAAAGTAATGAATAGTGTCAATATTGACACTATTGATATTTTATAAAAATATAATTTTATTAAATTATATAAAAATAATAAAATAACATTAAAAATTACATATTGATGATTATAAAGCTTAATATTCCATTAAGTGTCCATTAATGGTAAAATGAATCCCAAAACATAAATATTTATAACCATTTTATATTTAGGTTATTATTACCATAATTAAAATTAAATAGATTAAATTAGGATAAATAAAAATGAAAATGTTAAAAATAAAGTCATAACATATATAAATTTTATTGTTTTAGATTATTTCAACCCATAATCAACATATATTTGAAATAATTCAGTTTTGAGCCATTTGGAACTGAAAATTAATTTAAATAAATTTAATATTTTGAGAGTTTCCTAAAGTTCTACTCACCTCTCTTATAAAGGGGAACCTATAATTCTCTCGTATTCACACCTTTAAACCAATTTAATTTCATAATACACTTCCCATTTCTCCTCCTAAAATCCACCACATCATCATAGAGGACATACTTTGGGATGATATCTAACCTAATGAGGAATTTTGTGATATTCCAAAGGAAACACTCAAAGAGGAAGAGATTTGAATGCAAATGGAGAGTATCAGGCCCACTGTAATGGAAATCATAACTATGTTTCCATTAATTTAGTTATAAATCTATATCATTGGTTATATTATTCAATGAAAATTTGTGAATGGACTTTTATTGTTTTATACTGAATATACACTTATATTGGGTCAATTTATATTTTTCACATATAATAATGTCATTGATTTTCCACACTATAATGAAATGATCATTTTTAGTGAAATTTATATTAGTTTAAATTTTCATGACATATAGGAATGTTCACTACCTATTTTATGTGTGTGTTTTATGTACTTATATTATTTTATATAAGATTAAGAATAAATTTATTTACATTATATTTAATGATTCATTTGAAGACACTGTGATTATTGTATAAATGATCAAAGTTGTATGAGACACTTTGAAAGTTTAAATAATTAATATGTTCCCCATTTCAATATTATTGATATTATATCATATATATATAAATATATATATATTATTATAACTAATGTATTATGTCTGTTTTTAATTTCAAAAAAATGTTTTCCAACAAAATATTTTTAATGTTTAATACAATGGATTGTGTAACTAAAAAATCATTTTAAAAATTTTAATGATATACTCTATTAAATATTATTTATTAATTTCAATGTTTTCAAAATGGTATGAAGTAATTATTTAAATAGAAAATAATGTTTTAAAATGTTAATTCCTTTCCAAATTATCAAAGTTGAATGGGACACTTTGATTAAAAAATCCCCTTTTAAATGTATTCTTTTTTAAATGCACAACTTTTGAATAAATGATTTCATGAAAAAATGTGTATTTGAATGAATATATTATTAGGGATTTTATTATATTATTTTTCATATATGTCATCAACCTTTTTTGTATCTTGTGGTTAATTGAGTTCGATCCTTTATGATTTAATTTTCAATTTTTTTTCTGAATTATTTATGATCAGTTTGATTGTGGATGTTCTTTTTATATACATTCATTGATTTTGGTTAAATATTCATATTTCATATACTAGTTTTTAATACTTATTGTTATATTGTTAATGTTTCACCATTTAATTTAAGGAATGTTTTGAAATTAGTAAGTGCTGGGTGGGGCACACTATATCCCCTCGATGCATCCGTAGGTCACATGAGAGAAACTAGTTTAGGTTTTTACCCATTTATGAATAATCATGTAATGATGGATTTATGGTATGGCTATGATGTACAATACTATTTATTCCATCCTTAATCAAATAGTTAGTGATAATACATGTTATTATTCAACTAGTAGAATATCCATGTGAGTGTTTATGTGGGATTAATTTATTTACACTTTTAATATTATGCTCACAATTTGTTTAAAACACATTTGTTTCAGTATTATACCTTTCCATGAATGTTTATAAATATTTATGAAATATCATCCTTTATTCTTTAAACTTACTTAGATTTTGAGATCACCCCTTTCTTATTTTTTATTTACCCAGTATGTTAAGATGTGTGTTTTGGATGATATGTAGAGTTTAGATAGGAGAAAAATGGAATTTTAAAAGTATTATCATGGTTTCATTTTGTTCTTTGAATTATAATATAAATTTCATGCATGAAACATATTTTCCATGAATTATAAACTGATCAGTAATTTAGGATTTTATTACATGTAAACATATCTATCTATTAACATAATTCACCATATCCATGCTTCTAGGTTTAGGGTGTTACAGTATGGGAAGTCTATGAGATAGCCTCTTTGATAAATTATTCCCACTAACACTCAGAGTGGATCATGCTGAGGAATTAATGAATCTTCAATACGGAACTATAATTTAGATTCAATATTATATTTTTTCCCCATGATTTAGCATTTTTTACAATCTCATAGATGTTATGAGTTAATGATGACATGGAATATTGATGATGGTCTTGAAAATGTTTTCAAAACATAGTTGATCTTATTTTATTTGATGATAATTACAGATAGAGTGAACCAGGCCCAAAATAAATAATGAAATTTAAAAGAACATGGAAATGTGAACCATGGGGTTTCATTTCTAAGACATGTTAATGATTCTTCTAGAATCTAAAAAGCGTCATTTGGGATGTGAATGTGGGTGTTATTCCAACCATTTGAAATTCAATAATAGTGCCTTATAGTTTCATCACTGTGGACGACCATGGAATAAGAATACCCAGTGCACGATGGGCCTGAGAGAGTTCTATGATTTTGGAAATATGGGTTATCTTAATTGATTCTGACATTCTTTTCCTAGAGCATGTAGTGGTAGGGGATCCATAGGATCACCTCTATCGGTTACTGGATATACGACTCGATGTTTTGAAGGGATTTAGTCTTGTACCATCATATCATGCCTAGGTTGTAATGCTCATGGAATATGCAGTAAATTCCTAGAGCTTCAACATCTATATTATTATTCTTCTTAGTGGTTTCTGGAAGATTCTCAGGGTCATGGGTTAGGTCATATATATGCAGTGCATCTAGAGTCATAGTTGAATCTTCTAGGGATATATACAGTTATAGGACCCATTCTACTAGCCTCTAGAAAAGTTTAATTTATTATATATATAAGTTCTTATAAATCCATTATATCTTTTGTTTTTATTGAATATCATGGTCTTACAACTGGTAATTTTTTGGTGATATGTACCCCAACACTCTATTAGGGGTAAAAAATGAGCGCATACATCCTGGAATGCAGTTCATTGAGTTCCCTCCTACTGTGGAACATTTCAAGGATGTCTTCCCTGATTAATTCATTAGGTTACATCTTGAATGAGAGGTTCATCTCACCATCGAACTGGTTCACAATGTGACACAAATTTCTATTCTTACATATAGGATGGAAAAAAATGGATATTCAGGAATTCGATAAGAAGAATTAAGTTCTTAAGTGTAGCATCCCTCCCTATCCAATTGGCTTGAGAGGGTGGAGGAATGATACTTAGCCTTAAGTGACATTCCTTGGGTGCCAATGGATGGAAATAAATGTTGAGGGATTCAGGAATAATTGGGGATCGATTTTCCTTTTGAATTTATCACCCAACTAAACAAGACAATATTAATAAACAACTATATGATGCATTTCATGAAGCAACCAAACCAATACATTACCAAAAACACAACCGAAACATCCATAACAATTTCCAAAATGTAAATAGTACTAACCAAATATTAGAGTACCATGTGGAAGACTATATAATTAGACCCCAAATAACAAGGACAACACCAATATCTGTTCACCAGTCTCCATTATCTAAGCACCATAATTTCACAAAACTTCATGTAGAACTTCTAGAAAAATGATATGCTTCCCCGTTACTTGTGTCCCAGAAAACAACATATGAAAATTAACCAATGATACAAACACTATTTACCATGCCATTTTCACCCAAACTACCGCATCACATGGTAATTACAGAAAAAACATGCCACAATCTATTTCCCCCTCTAAAATTAGCACAATAATTTTCATCTTTCATAGAAACACACAAAAAGGCCAAAAACACAGTGGAATATACTATCCAACACCATTTTATACTTTCTAAAACATTTGGTTACTCCCGCCTACCTATACATGATAGTGGAAATTATTTCCACTCTCCATAATCATTTTATAGTGGTATTACCTACCCACTTTACACCATTCCAATCACAAACACAAAATGCACAAGCCGATTACCAATCATATAACTCACCAAGGCCATAACAACTTCTTAATGACCATTCCATAATAAAAAATCCCATATAGAATTATCCATGTCATATCACATTCAATAAAGAAACAAATTTTAATTGTAAATAATTTTCTCAAACCATTAACATAAAACAACCCATTTTTTAAATTTTAATATCAACATTTTAAAATTCAACAATAAGAAAATTTTACCACAAACCCCCTTTTTTTCAAAAATCATCGCAAACCTAACCAAAGAGGATTTTATACAATTTCTCTCATCAAAAACACCAATTAATTTAATAAAACATAATTAATTGGAACAATACTTCTACCTATAAAAAATTGATTTGAGAGAGAAGACACCTACCATTAGTGTTCTAGCGAAATCAAACTGCATGTAACCACACCAAAAATCATGACAAACGCTCCATCAAAACAACTTCAGTTCCTCTCCCTAACATAAAAATGTCCCAAAATCAAAACATTAGGAAATCAAAACCCTAGATATACATGAAACGAATGATGATATAGAAAACCAAGATAGGGGAAAGAGTACATCTAGGTAAAACCACAAAACAACCAAGGGATAAGACTTACCCAAGATGAACCACCTTAAACCAACCATGAATCCACTTAAAATAACAAAAAAAAATGAGTGGGATAGCCCCTCAAACCCATGAGAACCAAAAATCCTGAGTGAGGCTCAATTGGGGGAAGGATTTTAGTAAAATAGGTCAAGCACAAGTGATCCAGGATTTAAAAATACTCTTTTTAAGTTGTCGCAAGGTTAGCCCACACTATTTGTAAAACTATGTGTAACCATGTTCATTCCATGAATCCAAGAAAAGGGTCTAACACGACTATATCTCATGGTTTTTAAAACTGTCTACAGACCATGAGAAGCCCACTGTTTCCCCCTCCACGATTACCTAGGGATTCTGCACGGTTTCCCCTAACCATGTTCAAACAGTAGCCATAGAAAATTCTCCAATCTTATCTACGAAAATTCAAAAATATATCATACTAATCAATAAAAATACCAAGAACATTAAAAACAAAATATGGAATAATAAAATCTATATAACTAAAATTTAAGGTGATCAACTCTCCCCACCATTGGACATTCTATCCATGGAATTTTGAGAAGCCTCTAACTGCTGAAAGTGTCTGGGCCATTTCCAGATCATATCTATCTCCCGATGCCAAGTCTCCTCTTAAATCTGACCACCCTTCCTCATAACCTGAACTAAACTGATTCCTTTACCATGAATGAATTTACCTTTCCTAACCATAATCCACACAGGCATGTGCACAATATAAGAATATGGTTCCAGCTCAATATGATCCCAATAAATCACATTATCACGATCAAGATGATACTTTTTCAATCGCGACACATGAAAATCATTGTGCACCCTACTAAACAGTGGTGGAACATCTAACCAATAATCTACCTCTCCAATCCTCTCAAGTGTCTCAAAAGGCCCAATATACCATGGAGATAACATAACCTGCATTACAAAATTATGATGTCCCAACTAAAAAGAGATTATAAAAACACAGGATCACCCACCTCGAATGACAGTAGTTGTAGACGACGGTCCACATTTGATTTCCTATGAATTTTATCTAACTCCACCAAATTTCTAATCAACATTATTTTATCTCTTTTCTCTTGGACAAGGCTCGGTCCAATCATCGAAGTATCACCCATCTCCACCCAACATAGTATAGAATGACATGGTCTCCCATACAATTCCTCTAATGGAGCCATATGTATTTATGCCTACTAAATTTTGTTATATGAGAACTCCACCAATGGTAAGTGATCCTCCCATGAACCACCAAAATAAATCACACAATCCCTTAGAGTGTTTTCTGAACTTTGTATTATCCTCTGAGATTGGCCATATTACAGAAGATGATACATCATACTAATCTCCAACAATGTCCCAAGGGCTTGTTGCAAGGATTTCCAAAAAACAGGATGCCAACCTAAGGATCTCTATCAGATACATCAGAAACCTGAACACCATTAAATTTTACAATTCTTGGTTTATATATTTTTTATCGATCTTCCACCATATGATATTCATGAATCATGATGAATTGGGAAGACAATGTAAGATGTTCCACATTAGCCGATATGGCATCGAGCATCCTGACTGTTCTTGGGAGACCCATCACAAAATATATTTCCATCTATTCCTATATCCACACTGGGTTAGGTAAGGACTGCAACATTCTTATAATCCCTTGATGTTCTGCCTTCCGCTACTGAAAAGTCAAGAATCTTGAAACAAACTCAGCCTATTGAATTTTGATACAAGCCTGCCAAAGCTGTGCTTTCAATGCCTTATACATCTTATAAATTATGATATGGATAGAATACCTGGAATGATGATATTTCTTGAAATGTTCTTCATGAAAAACCACTATTACTATCATTCTATTCCTAAAACACAAGGCTTAATTCTCATTTAGTACCCTTCTCTTAATGTTCACCCCACCATTATGTTTCAAAATAATCTACATAGTTTCGGAATTTGATGCTTGTGGCTCTTTAACCAAACCAGTGATGTCAAGGCTCAATGAAATGGGAAAAAATACTACTCTTCCACCCTGTTCCTCACATTCCAACAACATTCCAACGATGGACGACATAAACTTCCAGTGATTTCACCACCTGAGAATGTGACTTTCTACTTAATTCATTCAAAACAAAATTTCCCTTACCCAGTGTGCATATAAATTAAAAAAAAACATCTGGAGATATTCCATCCATATTCATTGGCTAATGATCCAATATATATGTCAAAAAATATTCATTACGATATGGTGATTGTTAAACACTGTAAATTTCTCATCGAATATATAATAATTCCACATCTTTAAAGCATAAACCACAGATTTCAACTCCAAATTTTGTGTTGGGTTGTTCTTATAATGAAACCTCAACTGTATTGTTCCATATACAACCACATTATCTCTTGGAATGAAAATAGACCCCAACCCTAATCTTGATGTCTCACAATATAACACCCACCCTTTCACTGGTTCATGAAAAAACAAGACTAGTGCAGATGTAAGGCGACCCTTTAGCTCTTCAAAAAATTAATGACACTATCTCCCCATTTAAATGGGATATTATTCCTTGTAAAATTAATCATTGGAGAAGCTAATTGTGATAAATCATGAAAAAATAATTGATAATGGCCAGGTAGTCCAAGGAATCTCGATATCTCGAAAACGATCTTTGGATGTTTCCAAGAAATAAATGCCTCTATCATTTCTGGATCAAATGAAACACCTTCCCAGAAATAATATGGCCACGGAAACGGACCTCCAATATCCAAAAATCACACTTTGACAATTTTTCACACAACCAATCATCCCTTAAGATACCCAATATTAACTCTAAGAGCTACTCATGTTAAACCATTTTCCTCAAATATAGTATTATTTCATAAAAAAATACCACAAAAAATAATCCAAATATCTATGAAAACATATTCATCAGTTTCATGAACACTTTTGGTTCATTTTTTAGACCAAAGGGAACAACCACATATTCATAATGGCAATATCAATATTTGAAAGATGTTTTGAGAATATACTCATTCGTCAACTGCAATTGATGATATCCTTGCCTCAAGTAAAACATGGAGAACCTCTGAGATCCACTCAAATATTCAAACAAAGCATCAATGTGTGGAAATGGATATAAATTCCTTATCATAACTTGATTATGTATACAATAATAAACATAGAGCCACAGAGATTTGTCCTCCTTTTTAACAAAAAAATGGTCACTGCCGACAGAGACATGCTAGGCCGTATGAACTATTTTTTTCTATCTCTTCCAACTGTATTGTTCATTCCCACAGTTATGATGGTTCCATAAGGTAATATTGTAGTGAGATATAACTGGTCCTCTAAAGGATATCAATCATAAAATCCACTCCCCTCATTGGTGGAAACCGTGGGAATTTGTTAGGAAATACATCCATAATCTAATTAACAACTTTTGGAAGAAAACTCTAAATAATACATTCAACTAATTTCAATGACAATGCAACTAACTGACATAAGATAGTACCAATAGTTGGTTCCAACAAACCTGTTTCACCCAACTTTTGATTCTTCTCCACCCTAAAGAGATGTTTAATGCCATCCTCCGCTGTAAAACTAGACGTTTTCACATAGAAATCTATGTTGGACATAAACATATCCAACTAATCCATTTTGGGGATTATATCATAAGAATTAATCTCGAGCACTGAGAAATCCGACATCATTTTAATGTCATCTACAACTAAGAAACATGATCTGCATATGAATGATCGACACTATCTTTGACCTAGAGGAGCTTTTAGTTTCAAAATAGAAGGCATCATTTCAACATGAAAATCCTACAAATAAATGATACAAGAAAGAGGAAAATAATCTGAATCAGACATATCATATAGAGATTTCATCAACATTTAGTTTAAAAGAACCATAAATCATAATATTGATGGTCCCGAATAATCATCCATCATATCTTTTTCGGCCCCAAACAACTACATTCTTTCCAGGCTCTAATCTTTATTACCTTCCTAAGGTGTCAGGGTATTGATGGAACCACTATGATGAACTTTACACTACAAATGAAGGGTATATTGTTTCCCTCATCTCGTTGTGGCATAAGACCCCTACAACCATTGGGGAGTGTCATAGACACCCGAACTCATAACATTCCTACAATAAAACTAGAGAAGCCCCATATTATAACAATTATTAAATGATCAGGTTTGTTCCTTATAATCCTGACTGATGTGCCCCATAGATCCACACTGAAAATATCTCGACAGGTACTGAGGCTTCAGAGTAAGATTCACCGATCCTTCCATTAGATATTGAGCTGTATTCGCTCCCTAGAAATTAGTGTACCTCTTCCATTTGAAGCCAGTGTTAAATTTCTAGCTATTTTACACGGGTACAAACATACATCCAATTATTTATCCCCAAATAGATCATGATTATCCACAATATCTCTATTCACCATTTCCGTGTAATCATTTATACATAGTATTTCTATCTTTTAACGAATTTACTACCGTAACCCGACTTCAAAAATTCATTCCGTAAATGATATAATACTCTCCACCTCAGGTGAAAACATCACTATGTTCATAAAAATAGCTTTATATTTAATTCACTCCATTTTCTGTTGCTTTAAAATGAATAAATTTGTTTTATGATTAATTCTAAACATATAACAGTAAAACTATTTGTTAAAAAATTCCTCAAAATACTCTTATGACACACCTTGGTCCATCCGAGCTTAGACTGCCAGATCCCACAATTTATGGCCATGATGATCAAATATATATGAAGATAAAATCACATTCCACTGTTTCTGTGTTCCCAAGAATTCAAATATCCTATTCATTCTGCTCATCCATGCTATAAGCCTTTCTATATCAGATTCCACCGTAATCATGGGTGGATTATTCTTTTGAAACTAAAATTCATAATACAAATTCATTTGATCTACCCATTTATTCCCACATTACACATCTTGTAAGTATTTTAATATGCTATGCACTAGTTGCTGGTTCACCTGATTCTTAGTTACGACCACATATTCAACAGCTTCTAATTATTGGTCTCTCCAATGCCAACCTGTTGCCATTTATATCATTAAAAAAAGATCCATAAGTCCTAATCCATTTATAAAAAAGGGTATAAAATTTTGAAGTGAAATTATGTAACATCTATCACAACTAGAAATTCCACAGGATCACATTTCCCATGTCTCACTATTGTAAAAAATCCACCATGTTTTGAAAATAAAATGTTTTTCCAAATACAAAATGAATTTATTTTTCAAATAATTCTATTTTGTAACCCAATTCATGTTTTCAAAATCATCACATTCATATCACAACATAGATCATTATAACCCAAATAAATAAGAATCTTATAAGGATGATATTTCTACCATGCATTCCATGATAATCTCATTAGCTACACCAATGGTAATGATATTTCTATTTCCATTAAGTGTGTCCAAAACACTTATATACCAAACTCCCTGGTAACATTATGTTCTGTATAAAAGGGTTATCTTTGTCCTTTAGTGATATACATTCCACATTCTGACACAACTATTTCTTACCAGCTTCCCAACTCAAGGAATTGACCAATAATGAATGCCAACCCCATGAAAAATAGTCAACACCAATGTAGAGAATAAATGTTCACATTTAAAAGACAAGGACCGAACTAACTAATACCACTTTAACATCCCACTCCATCCCATTGGATTAAGAGGGATGAAAAATGATACTCAGCCAAAAGAGACATTCCCATGAAGCCAAAGGATGGAAATAAATGCTTAGGGCTTTAAAAATAATAAGGGAATTATTTTCCTTTTGAATTAAACAATAAACCATACAATCTGTTATAAAAAACAACTATAAGATTCATGTCAAGAATCAACCAAACCCACACATTAATAAAATAAAACCAAAATATCTAAACAAATTTACAATATACCAATACAAAAAATCAAATATTAGAGTACCATGTTAAAGAATCATAATAAGACCCTAAACAACAAGTACACCACCCATAGCTCTACACCATGCTCCATGCTCTAAGAACCATAATTTCACCAAAGCATCATGCCACACCGCTTAAAAAATGAGATGTTATCCATTTACCGATTTCCTAAAAACAAAATCTTCAAAAGATTAAAAGTGAAAATGAAACGGGTTATTACAAATACTCACTAGGTTTTCAACAAATGAATTCAATACACATGCCACTAGGAATGAACCATTAGCACATTTATATAAAAAAAATTTATATAAAAAATTAAATAGTGGAACAACTTACCATAATAAAAACACTCATTAACTATCCATTTTCACCCAAACTCCCACTACAAATGGGAAATCCAAAAAACCATTCCACAAGACATTTCACCCTCTCACATTATCATAATGATTTTCATCTTTCATAGAAACACACAACAAGGAGAGAAACACAGTGGAACTTCCCATCCAAAATCATTTACTACATTCTAATCCAATTGGTACATCCTACCCACCTATCCTTGATGGTGGACCTCCCATACAATCTCAATTATCTTTTAATAGTGGTACCGTCTACCAACATCACATCATTCCATTCACAAACATAACATACAAAATCTTGTTTACAAGAAAATAAAACACCATAGCCACTACAACATGAAAATAACAAATACCTAATCAAACAGTCCATTGAATATTCATCATTATCATATAAAATATTAACAAATAAATCCCATGTTATTGAACATAATTTTTTTAAACCATTACGATTAAACAACCCATGATTTCGAATTTAAAATCAACATTTTAAAATCGAACAACAAGAACATGTAACTCCAAAACCCATTTTTACACAAAATACCAAAAACATTACCAAAGGAATTTCTAACCAATTTAACAAATCAAAATTATTGATTAATTAACAAAAACACAATTAATTTAAATATTCCTTATTTTTATAACAATATTGAGTCAAGAGTAAAGCCACCTTCCTTTAGGGTTCGGGTGAAATAAACCTACACACAACCGCAACCCAAATTTTGATAGTCTCCAAAAAATACTATAGACACTCTTAACTAACATAAAAAACACATAATGTAAACACCTTAGGAAACCACAACACTAGATCTACAGGAAATAGATGTATAACTATAAAACCAATATAGGGGGAAGAGTAGATCTTGGAAAACCACAAAAAACCAAGATAGAAGATTCATCTATGATGGAACACCTTGAAGAAACCAAGAAAACCCTTAAAATCCCTTCCAAAATGAGTTGGAGAGACCCTCAATCCCCTAAGAACAAATAATCCAGAGTGAGGCTCGAGTGGGAGATGGTTTGGAGTGAAATAGGTCAATCCATAGTACACCCGGATTTAATAATTATTTTTTATGTGGCCGCATGGTTAGCCCACACAGTTTAAAAAATTGTGTGCTAACCATACACACATCGCTGCCTCATGATATGGGGTCTTGCATGGTTGTATCACATAGTTTGGAATATAGTGTGCAGACCCTGCAAAGCCCACTGTCTCTCCCTGCATAGTTACCTTAGGATTCTGCACAATTTTTCTTAACTGTGGTTGAACCGCGCACCCTTAGAAATGCCTCCGAATGTATCCCAGACCATTCCAAACTCTAACAAACTCATCCAAACAAATCCTCATAACTTAATACACATAAAAAGGTAACATATCTAAAATAGGCGGTGCTACATTAAGGCTAATGGTTTTGACAAACCTTGAGTATATCCACTGGAATCACCAGTTTTTTTCCTTAGAAGTTCAACGGTACCCTTAGATTGTTCAATTATTATCACCGACTAATCCATATTATGATAAAGAATATTTATCCACTACATCTTACATGTGACCTATTCATCCAAATCTGAGGAGAACAACTTTATCCAAGAACAATATGAGATTGGAATATCATCATGTTGGCATAAGGCCATCACATGTACCATTTACAAAGTTCAGGACATGGTATGTCTTGTATAAATATGTGGTTATGTTGTATGGTATGAAAAATGTTCCTAAAATATTCATAGATCAGATGATTCAATTTTTTGACCAGTATCATGATTCCAACATAGTAGCATTTAAGATGGTATCATAGTGTACTTTCATAATAGGAAAGAAAAATGAAATCATCATGATATCATGGTTAGTACATTGACAGATCAACTATTCTATGAAAATATCTATAAATTAGAATTTTGGATTTTTTTGATTCGATTATTAGATCATATTATATCTAAGGTAGGTATAACAATGGGACAATTGAAGTTGATCATATTAGTTTTCTGGGGGCAAATGAAGAATGTATTTAATATTTGAAATTTTATAGGGATAGTTGGATATTGTAAATGATTCATACATGAAATTTTATACTTATAGAATCATATTACAAACCAATATAATATGGATCTATATTTCATATGATCTGATGATTTTCATATAGATTATATGGAGTAAAAGTGAATACAAACATCATCTCTGATTGATATTATAATGGTGTTTAGGAGAGGTTATAATGTTTACATTTATGGTTTATGAATTAGGCTAAGAGAATATATTATTTAAGGTGATCAAATCATAACATATAGACCTTACAAGATGAGGCCTCATGGGAGAAATTATCCAACCCAAACTATGAGATTTCATCCATGGTTCATGATCTATGCTGGTCTAGGAAATATCTATTAAGAGAGAGATTCATTATTTTCATTGATCATAAAATAATGATATATAACTTCACTCATTAGGAATTGAATATAAGTAAGGATTGGTTGGTGGAATTCCTATAGTATTTCAACATGTTCCATTCTAAGACACCATGTAAGGGAAGGCCAATAGACGATTCCTTGATAAACATAACCTAGAAAAAACCTATAAATATGAAATTTAGTGAGTGGTAGATGATGTAAATGCTTTCTGGGATACATTTTGTGGTTCTCTAACAACATTGGAAAGTAGTCCAGTTAGCTCTCAAAGTGAGATCATCTATTCTATAATTGGATTAGATGCGTGAGTTAGCAAGTTCTAATAGACTAGTTTGAAGGGAGAGTGTTAGAGTGGACAACCTACCACTGGGATGTGATCTTGATGGTAGTGATTCTATATACAGCATTGGTTATGTATGGGTTCATTCAGATGTAAAAAATGAATTGATGGGTGTATTATTCCTTTATAGGGGATGTTTGTCCAGGCCTTATAATTATGTATCATGATATTCCTCATCAGTACTGGTGTTTGGGAATGAAGATCAAGAAAACATTTTTCATCACTAAGAGCTCCACCTATCATCAAGTGAATGTAGAGCACTATTGAACTGCTTCACATCTATAACATGTATCTAGTCCATAGTGGAAATGGAATAATGTCTCTATGGAATTTGTTACATGGTTCCAATGTTCCCCTTAAGGTAGAAATGTAGTGCAAGACATCATTAATTGGTTATAAAAAGTCAGGTATATTCTACCGATACAGGAAACCATATCTATTGATGAGTTTGGAAGTATTTACATATTAGATATAGTGAGACTTCATGGTGTGACTTGTTATATCATTTTAGATTGAGATGCCCAATTCACATCGTAACCTGGGAATATGTTTCAGAATTCACTCAGTTCTGAGGTGCTATCATATAATCCTAAAACCGATATGTATTCCAAGTAGACCATAAATGTGTTAGTGGATATATTATGAGACTGTGTAATTTCATGTGGGAAGAATATTCATCTTGTAATGTTTTCCTAAAACTATATATTTCAATAAAAAGCTTGGATGGCTCTTTATGAAGCCCTATATGGTATAACAATCAACTTACCTCTTTGCTGCTTGAGGTAGGTGAGGTAGATCTACTGGTTTCTCATCTCATTTAGAAGGCATTAGGGAAAGTCCATGAGATTATAAAGCATATGGATATGTATTAGTCCATGAATAATTCCTATACCAACCGACTTTTTAGAAATAGAGAGTTTGAGGTGTGAAATTAGGTCTTTTAGTGTTTTTTCCAATATTGGGTCATAAACAAATCAGGATAGATGTAAAATTTTCACTGATAAATGATGGGCATGTAATGAAAGTTGAGAGAGATAGTCTGATAGTATATTTTATTATATTAACTCAGAGGTAGTATTCCATGCATGATGTCTTCCATGTATCACAGCTTTGATAGTATCATACAAGAATGGATAAATTCATTTTATCCCAATGATATCAAGATGTAGGATGCTGCTTCCTTTGAGGATCATCCAACTGATATCATTGAACATAACATTAATTTCCTTTGAGGAATCTTAGTTCCCCTAGGCTAGGTGATATGTCAGGACAGATTCATAGAGGATGATATCTCAGAGAAGGATTCTTATGGACATGCACAATCGATAAAACTCTTTCTGATGATTTCATAACACCCTTAGTTGGGAAACTTGGGGATTAGTTGTTTTACGGATGGGAGGTTTCAACATCCAACTTTTCTCAATGGTACATACCATTAATGTTAGGATTGATTTCTATAAATTTTCCCTAGTAAATATTTCTAATATATCAATGGAGTTTCTTGGTGAGTATTGGGATATCATGAATCCTAGAACCCCAAAATGTGTGGAGGTAGACTCATCCATTCTGTTAGAGAAAATTGTTCTTCTAAACCTGTAATTTTTCTCAAAAAGGTGTGGTTGCAGATAATGGGGTTTATAGGGCCTCACAGGGTTTTGGAAACTGTGTGACCAAGGGAAAATTGAGATGTCGTTGATTATATGTTTTTTGGATAATCCAAACCCCACATTTTGTGCATATTTTGTCAAATAATAGTTCTAGTCATTCGAGGATCCCCCTTGTTGAAGAAAATGGAACATGATTTTCATACAATTTGTACATACTGTGTATCCAAAACATATATAGTTTAATCTTTTGGTGAAATTTATTTTCTACCATAAATGAATGTTTTAACCAATATTTTCCCTTCTTCTTTTTATAGGATTTTCTCCCTAATCCATGCATGGGATTCTATCACTCCATATTCATTGGGTTTCATCTGGTTCATTCCTTTGTGGACCACATTGTTCACTGTTATAGGTAATGAAATGATATAAGTAAGAACAAACATCCCCAATCATCTATTTATAGTTATCTCTTCCATCATTATTTATATTTTTCTATGAATAATTTATCCCTATTTTGTGGAAATTTGACATATTCGTTGATTTAATCTAATATTGGATGAATCAAGGACTGATAATGGATGGGTAGAGAACTAACACATCAATATTTGGTATATATACTAGTAATTCTCATTTTTTCCCACATAAAATATCATGCTGATGTGTTTTATGACTGATATTTCTGGTGTCTCTTCGTCCTAGTATAATAAATTGAAATTATTATTTATTAAAGACTGTAGTGACCCTAGAATTTCTTGAAACTCATATTTGGGCCATTCTCCCAGAAATTGGACACTCATTTGGCTGTTCCATTATAAAACCATATAAATTTACCATTTTCATGAGCAATGTTTCACTATTGGTGTGTTAGTTTTTCATTAATTAAGTGTATTCAATTTTTGGAAGGAATTTAGTTTAATGGATTGGGAATGCGGTTATCCCTTTACCATTATTCAAAACACCATATTATTAGATTCTTATACTTGACACTTCTCATTGAATTCAAAATGAAATAATTTTTATTCCATATGTGAATTGTTGAAATCCTTATGATCTTTCTATTCTTTTATTACATGCGATGTGACTTAGGCCTTGTTCTCATAGAATACCACCATATAATTATTATTTCTTCCATTAATGGGTGTATTATATTAAATTCTATTCTTGGTGAAGATTATTATCTTAGGCTACTAGAATTCCATTTATTATGTTTTCATTTAAACATTTTATTCATTGTGAGTTCCATATAAATTGTTCCATTTTTGTATAGATTTACTGTATAGATTGATTTGATGTTGAGATGATATTTTTTTCTGGTAATTATTAATATATTTGGTTTCTTAGGATGTGACTTTTTTACATGGCTAACTCACTACTGGTGGGAAAATATATTGGGCATTTATTTAAGGATTCTAAGGATTGAATCACCACACATGGTTGGTTAGTACTAGACACGCTTGGATAGATACTTTCACATTCCATGTATGGGTTCTCTAAACTTTTTTACTTATAGTAATGAGTTAAATCGGTTGCCTAGAGGAAAAATTGGCGATCAATCAATTTGTAATATTGCTATGACATGCCACTTTGGATACACAGTTCCCTAAATGAGAGACACGGTACGAACTCAGAGTGACAATGTCATGAGTGATACAAGGGATGTAGTATGTGTTTTTTTGGATGGACTTATCGACATTGGATATATTGGAGGATCCATAGAGGCCCTTTTTATTCTGATTATATCACCTTAGATGGGATAAAATACTAAAAATGGAATTTAAGGATTTTTTTATTTTCTCATTTCATATGTGATTCATCTTTTGTAAATTTAATTATTATGAAAACTTATATGAGGAAATGTAAATTATACTCTATGATGAAGAAATATCATGTGGTATGCCATATTGGGTTTAGTAATTTAAATTGTCCCTTATATACATATAATGAATTCAACATGTACATCCTTTCAAACATCTTTCTATGTTCAATGAAGATGGTATAGGTTTGGTTTCACCTAAAGGACCTAGACCACGATAGATACATTTTTATTTGGTTACATGTACGATCTTATTTTTTCTGTAACAATTCTATTAACATAATGAACCCAAATGGATTGTCCTAGAAATCATGGGTCCCATCCTACTAAGACAATATATTACATCCATCTCAGGTATTTTTTTTCTTAACCGATTAGACATTATTATCTTAGGAATGGATAATGGGAATAGTGATACTTTTGAGGCTTGATTTACATTCTTCATTGGATGTAGCTTGCGAGAGGAGGACTAAGTCCATGATAGTGATGATGTGTATAGTTTTTAGCCTTTTACAATGTTTATATAGAATACTGTATTTTGTTTATATCCATTATCCTCATATGCTGCAATTTTTATACAGACACATGAAATCATGATCATCATTTTGTATGTATTTTCATTATCTAAATTTTACACTTATTTACTTCAATTTAATCGGTTTTTAATTACTAATTGTAATGTATAGTTATAATTTTTTTTCAATTTTTTTTAAATTTTTAACACAATGTGTTCTCAGATATATTTGGGAATATACTCCCCACTGTCACACAAAAGGTCCTCGCTACTTTTCGGTAGTCTCTGGAATTATTGGAGATACTATTAAAGTCATGTGGCCCACTTTATTGGGGAATTATTGAGTGTTCCTTATTAGGAGATACTACATACATTATCTATTGACTTAATAATTCATGAATTTGTTAAATACTATAAATTTATATATGACACTATTCAAAAAAATCAATTTTTTTTTGAAAAATCCCCCCAAAAATAACCCTACCAGTTTTTCCATGAGTATAATTAAAAATGAATTCTATTTTATGAAACTACTATACTAAACTTTTGATATTTTATTTTTCATTAAATTCATAATTTATTCAATGAATACAAATTTTAAAATAATAATTGATTTTCTGACACTTTGGAAAATTTTTTAAGGTGTCATATGATTATCTTATAACTATAAGAAAAAAATATTAATTTATAAATCTATTTTTAATATATATTTTATTTTAATTTTAAATAATCCATTATTTTTATAAAAATAAAAACATTTAATTAATAACATATAGTGCATTTATTTACTTATACTATGATATAATTATATAACGTTTTCATTAATAGGATATATAAATTTTATTTATATAGTCATAGGATATGTAACTAATCGATTGGAAGGACTATTATACCTAATGCTCACATTAATATTCCAAAGGTCATGTTACTATTCCATTTGGATAGGTTCAATAATTTCAATAAATATTACTTATTTCATTATTCATTCACAATGATGGTGTTTTTCTTGGGACCCCCGTGATATTTATTTTTTTTAAACAAAATAACAAAATTTTAATATGGGAATAAATTCGATTGACAAATTATTGGGTTGTTACATTCTTCCCCTATTCAAATTTCACCACAAATTTTTTTTCCATAGACTACTGATGTTATTTCTCCCTCATCACATATTTTGTTTCCCAGGATGCCTATTCGTACTTATGGCTCCACAAAAGTACATTATCTATGTCAGTAGTATTGTTGCATAGACCATTATCTATATGGTGTAATATATTAACTTGCTTCTCCTTCAAAGGAATATCATTTTCAAATTTTTAACTAATAGATTTAGTACATATGAAGGATTTGGTATGTACATTCTAAAGATGGATACAGAAAATAAATCATGTAATTGAGACATGGCTGTTGTATGTTCTAGTAAATATGACACAACTCTAACATGATCTAGAATCTATAATGTGGAGTTTTACATAGGTCTTATTGTTTTCCAACATCCCAAATATAATGATCCTCTTCTACATATAAGAATACTGTAAATACAACCTCAATATCTATGTTGTTTCCATGAATGACTTCATATCACCATTTTTGAATTTTATCTAAATTGATGTGCTCTTGATTGGAATTCACCTTATCTTCCATTTCGTCGACCATGTACTAACCTAGAAACTTACATTAACTGACATTATAGAAGCATGCAGTTGTTCATCATAATTTCCCCAATAAGGATTCTTATGGATATTTTTGGATGTGTAATTTGAAGATGTTATTGTAGGAGAACTCAACCTGTGGCATATTTTAGTTCCATCCTCCTTTGAAATCCTTTGAAATAGATCTCAAGATATCTTCAACAATTATATTTTTTTTACTCTGATCGGAAATTACATTGAGGATTATAAGTTGTACATATGTTCAACTAGGTGTTTTGAGAATGTTAAACACTTTTAAATAAGTTTGAGGTGAATCATGGATCTAAATCGAATGCAATAGATAGCAGTACTAAACACAACCTTACCACTTCTCTGATGCATATCCATTCATGTAGATCCATTTATATTTCCTCTCTAATTATAATAATATGAGATTTATTTGTGATACGGTCCATAAAATCCAACATTGTATTGTTTCTTCTAGATGTATTCGGATGCCCTGTGACAATTTCAATTGTGATGTTTTCTATTTCAATGTATTTGTGTATAATGGCAGCATCATCCCATAATAATTTTTCTATTAGCCCTCACATTCTGACATACTAATCATTTTATTATATATTTATTATTCTCATTATTTATATTTTCCACCAATTATTCTCTCAGAGATCTCAATACATATGTGTGCTCCTTGGAAGAATATAGATGGTCGAGATTTGTTCATCACTGAAAATATCATTCCATATCTATGGATTAGTTGGTAAAATAACCATGACCCTAATAATAAAACTTTTAACTCATCATTTTTTAAAATTGATGATTTCATCATTCTATAATCTTCTACCTTCTTCTATATTTCAACATCATTTTCTTGAAATCTTGTTATTTTCTTCATGTGTAATGGTTTAAATTTCATTTGAGAAGTGATTACTAATTTTCCTCCATTAATGATTCCCATGTCCTTCCAATGAGAATAAAAGATGTTGGGATCCTTATAAATTCTAAATATTTAATATGATTCTTTATCCTTTCTAATTAGATCAATTTCCAGAATTTACCCTTTTCCTAGATTATAGTGGATTGAAAATTCATAATCTATTAGGTTATCTAACCATCCTTTATATGGAATGATAATATCCTTCTATGTGAATAAATATTTAAGGATCTTACAGCCAATATATTTTCCCCACTTCTCCCCATGAAGATAATCTAAGAAAATTTTCGTTATGAAGATCACAACTGAAAACTCTATATCATCCATGGGATATGTTTTCTAAAAAACATTTAACTAAATTGAGTTGTAGCCTATGACATTAATTTTATTCAATATTATATATTCTAAACCCTTATCTGAATAATCCTTATATACAAAATATATTTCCCCACTTGTCAGATGTGTGAGTACCGGTTCAGTGAGAAGCCTTATTATGAAGTATTAGAAGTGCTATTAATATTCTATGGTCCAAAAACCATTATATACTTCAATTAAAAAAGGTTTGTTTGTTTTTAGATAATGATAAATTCTTCACAAATTCCCAATAATACCAATTTAGAATGAAGAAGTTAAAGATATTTAATACATATATTGGTTTGGGCCACTCATTGGTTTCATTTTTCGATGAACGGTTTGCAAATATACATTTTTTGGTGTTAATGTGCCCCAATAATGATACTTCATCTACCAAGAAATCACATTTATTATACTCTACATAAATATTCTCCCATAAATTTTTTATCACATTATTAGAATTCACCACTTGTCCCCCCATTCTCATAGTGTATTACAGAATATCATCAATATATACTGCCAATTTTTTGAGGTAATATATAATTTCTATATTCATTAATAACATGAATATTTTTTGATAATTAATAATTTTTTTAAAAAAAATTATCTACTTATGTCCATATGTCATTAAAAAGGCAGTCAGTGGAATGTCTCGCTTAATCATCTTTATTTTGGAATAACCAGACCGAAGATCTACCTTATAAAAATATATCAAACCACATAGTTGATCAAACAAGTCAACTATCTATGTGATGCGATACATTTTATTTATCATGATTTTTTTGTAGATCATGATAATCATTGCAACAATAGATTGATCCACCATTCTACTTGACATAGAAGAATATTGATGCACATAGTGAAGCACTCTAGTAAATAAAACCCATGTCGAGATTCTGTAATAACTAATTATCTATCACCACAAACTCAATGGTGTAATTTTTGTAAGATGTATATGTTTAATAATACATCTAGGAATATGATCAATTGTGAACTCATGCTCTCGGTCAAGAGAAAGAATTGAAAATTTATCCAGGAAAACATTAGTGTAGTCACTCGCAATGGGTATGTCCTTGAGGATGAATATCCCCTTTCTCATAATAATTTAATCAAGATATGTATGTTCATAAAGAAATAATGTCCACAATTGATATGTTTATTCATAAGTAGATTCATCTAAATCATTATAATTAAAAATAATTGCAGGATTCCACAATATGTTAAGAGTCATCTCCCTTTCCTAGTAATTTATATTAGAATTTTTTAAAGATAACCCATCCAAGACAATATAACATAAAAATATACCAATAGAAGTCAGAAAATATTTTATGAGAAGTCCATTCCCCTAACATTAATCTTGTGGAATTATATTCCTCGGATAAATGATATGAATGAAATTTTAGAACTACAATCAAATAGTATGTTCTCTATTGATGAATAAGAAACCAGCGTACATATCACCACATCAGTTTTAGGAGGCACCTCAGCCATAGTGATGGAATTAGCTATCAATTTCTCTTTTTGGATTAGTAGATGTGAATGCTGACTACCCTCAAGGAGTCAGGGTTTTGTGCACTTTTTTTTTCCATTACTCCCTACAATTTAGGAATTGAACAATGGGTGGTTCTATTATTTCATCAACAAAATTCTCTATATTTATCATTTAAATTATAAATTTTTGATCATGGTGTCCTTATATCTTACACATTAATAATTTAAACATACATTAGACACACTTTAGATGATGATTCTTGCAAAAATTTTAACATATGGGTGGTTGAAATTGCTTACCACTGAATTTAATAGATCATTCATAATGAAACTCCATCATTTATTTATTATCTTTATATTTGTGATACCATTCTCAAAACTCCATTTCCATTTTTAGAGTACATCAAAAAATTAATCACAAGGAGAAATGTATATAATATCTAGATAATTTCAACTGATTTTCATTAATCCATGAATAATATTTATATTTTCCTATTATTATTGTTAGCAATATATTATGTGTACATTGAATTCCTTGTGAAATGTTTTTCATAAGACATGACATATTCAAATTACATTTTCTTCAAATCTATAAATTGTTTCTCCACGTTATTCCAAATATTTAGGGGGAAATAAATTTTATGAAATATTTTCAAAGAGTCTTCCCAATCATTCTCTACAATTTCATCCTCTATCTTGGTGTCCATAAACAACACCCACTATTGATCAAACATTCCGTTAAATGAATAATGGAAAGAGTCACCTTCTACATATCAAAAAAATAATCATAGAAAATATAACCTCCTTTTAGTGGACCCAATAATCTGAAATTAGGGGATTGTAACATCCACAAAACGTAAGAGGTACTTTACACATAAGATACTCGTTATCTAGTGTCTCCCTATATAAGAAAGGTGTATTTATTAATTATTCAAGTTATTATACATATAATATGATATATAATTAAGAATAACTATGAAATTTTTAAATATAACTCCCAACTCATTGGGAATTTCCTTTAGGAAATCACTACATTGTTCCTCACCTGGGATGAAGGTATAGTTTCTCCTGGTCCCAAGCATCTTATAAAATAAAAAAGGTTTTAATAAACTATAATTCAATGAGTCATGACTATATATTTTTTTTCACTGTACAATTAACGCTAATATTGTTTTTAATGTGATCCATATGTTTATCTTTTTTTTAAAAAAACATTTCTTCTTGGGTGATTAATTATACATAGTCCCCTACTAAGGGTTTTCCCTAATTCTCTCTAATCATTATCCCCAAATTATCTACAATTTTATAAAATTACAAATAAATGATCCTTGATTTTTCAAACATTATTGTAACATTATTTTAATTACAAAAAAATATAATAGTTTTAGAAAACTAGATTCCAATGGTTTAGTATCTTGGGGAAAATAAGATGATATATAAATTTTATATAATAAAACATAAATATTATTTAATTCATTATTCTATAGATTCATAGTGTCCCATTGGTTCTCCATAGTAAATCTATCCACCTAATGAAATACATCAAAGAGAGGGGTGATCAAGAATCCCCAACAGAGGATAGAGAATGAAAAGAATAAATATAACATGTGTTGAGAAAAATCATCATCATCATAACATAACCAATGGATAATCATAATAATCACGATAGGAAGTATTATTTACGGTAAATTAATGTGGAAATTTATAAAAATGAATAATCATGTCTTCGTGGTCAAATACGGAATATAATTGTGAGAAACACTAGATTCCTATTCATTCATTTTTTATGTGCATAATTGTAACATCATCTTTATTATAACGAAATATAAAATCACGGTCACTCATATTTCACATTAAATCATGATATACATAACATTAAACAATTTAATATATATCTATATAATTCTCTGTGAAACCATTACAATATAAATATTACATAATCATGCATACCATATAAAACACATGACAATATTTTCCATAAAATAACCCATTGAAAAGAAATAAATCTCATGTGAATTTCAAAAATAATAATTTCATGAATAAACATATTGTTTCCCAAAATAACAAGTTAATAGAATACATTGTATACAAATAATTAATTTTGAGTGAAGAAGATATAGTCCCATGAGATGTAAAGAAGAGTTTATTTAGAAAGAAGAGTTATCATGGAAAAGTCATTCCATTCCTAATAAAATCATATTTGGAACATGTATATCTCATAAATGAAAATTTAAAAATAAGGAAATTATATTTGAGGAATTTAAATGAACATATAGATTGATATTGGGAATGTAATAGGAATAAAAAAATAAATGTAAAAAGGGTTTGAGAATCCCCATACACTTTTTCATAATGCTTTATTCAAATTAATATCATCAAAAATAAAATAAAAATAAATAAATATTTTTTAAAAAAATGTATTCATTTATTTGATTAATTATAATTTTATTATGTTTTTTGATAGATATTCGGACGAGTTAGACTATTCAATTTCATCATTCAGGTTTTTTTCCCTGGTTTTCATGATCAGTTCACTTCTATTCACGTGTGGAAGATCATGTAAAATGGGGTTTATGTAAAAAAGTTAATTTAGATGTTATTAATGAATATATAAGAGTTTAATTGGTATTAGATATATTATTTTAACCACATATTATGTTGATTCATTCGATAAAATTATAGTGATAATTGATTTGATGGAATTTGGCGGTTTTCAATAACTACAAACTCATTTTGTTTTATTTTTTAATATTATATATAAATTATAGTTAAGAAATAAAAAAATTTATTATATAAATTTAAAAATATTTTTCAACCATTATAATTTCTTTATGAATGTCATGGAATGTGTTAATAGAAAATGATACCGTGTCTCCCTCAAAGCCGATAAATCATCACCTCACATCCCACATTTTTAATTTTTTGTTATAATTGAGATATGATAATAGGTTTGGTGATGGATTATACCCTTAAAATAATAATGTTAAATTATATATATTTTATATCATTATTCATGAAACATGGATGATGGGATATAGCATAGAATAGGTAAATAATAAAACTAAAAAGAAATTAAAATAAATGAAAGTGGATTTTACATCTTTATTTATTCTCTTTAAGAACCTCATTGGGAAATTGTGTTGGGTTTAGTTATAAGACCAAATAATCCTCGAAATTGGAACCTTACTATGTATAATATATTTAATAAATTATTCAAAATTAAATTATTGGAATTTTTGAAGAGAAGAATTGTTGAGGGGTTGTATTTATAGTGGAGGAGAGGGAGTCTTTTGGATTATTTTATTTATTAGATTATTATTTTGGATCTTGACTATGAATTGATTGATCTTTATCAATAAATATATCAAAATAAACATGTCTTTCAAATATTATGGGCTTGTATCATCAATACATCATCTCTGACTCAATCATTCAATAATTTATTAAATACCCTAAATTATTTAATTTCATTATTCACAAAAAACAAATTTTTTAGAAAAATACAAAAAAAACACCATAAACATTTGTCAACATGTATCATAAAAAATGAACAATTTTTTATGAAAATAATTTCCTGAATAAGTGTAATTTATTTTTTAATTAAAATCATCATTTATTCAAAAAAATTCTGTTTTAAATTTATAACGTATTTAATGACACATGAAATAATTATTTCTGGTGTCATAAAATTATCTTATAATCACAAAACAAAAAATAATTAGTTTATCAATATATTTTATGAAAAAAAATTATTTTTTAATTGAATAATAATTTCTGTTTTATAAAAATAGAAACACTTAATTAATAATTTCTAAAACATGTATTTACTTATAAAATGATATAAATATTTCATGCTATCATTTATGAGAAGGAAAAAAATTATTTATATCATCATTAGTTTGGATAATATTATATTTTATATATTACTATTCATAATGGTCAAACTATAATTCATAATGTCATGTCACTATTTAATCAAGATAATTTCTGCAATTTCATTAAATATTACTAATTTCATTAAATATTACAAATTTCATTCTATATTTATGATAATGATGTTTTAATTGGGATCATTATGCTATGTATGTGTGTTATTATATAATACGTAGTTATAAAAATGGAAACAATTCCTTTGATAACTATTTGGGTTATTACATAATCCACCATGAATAAGCATATTTCTCATTTAAAGGATATATTTTTGATAATCATCCCCAATGAATCCACTACAATGATGAAAATAAAGAACAATACGATTATTCTGGTGATGGTACTATAGAAATACAATTTTCTTTATATTAAGAACCTCATGGAGTTATCCTTAATGTTTCACCAAATATATTTTATATTCCATTTAATAACATTACCCCAACATGTAAGATTTGGAATGGATGGGTTGTTTAACCTCTATCGTCATGATTTTTTTCCATGATGTATTTTTTTAGTGTATCCTCTAGGGAAATATTCTCATATATAAAAAATGGATTTGACCGTAATTATTTTCTTCCACTAAAATCCAATGAGGATCGTCATTTATAATTAATTTCAATATATCATAAACTAAAAAATCTATTTTACGACACATGTTAATAGTAATATTCACCATGACATCCCATATCACTAGAATCCATGCCAATAGATGTAAGACTAATATATTTTTTTTAATTTCATCATAATGGATTTAATAATCCCACCTGTAATATTGAAATAGTTTTCATGATTTGTAGTTTCTCTTTTTTTTGATCACCTCATTATAAACAACTATTTTATTATGATATCTTTATTTTTTGTGGTAGATTAGCATAAATATCATCTAGGGAAATCATGAGCTCTACCATAGTCTTCAACACATGGATGATAAATGAATCAACCCCTTATAATGATATCAATAACAATATTTCTCTATTAATGTAAAACTATAATGAGTTCACCTTCTCAATTTTCTAAATATGATACATAGTTAATGGACCATAAAATTCTTTTTGAACAAAATAATTCTCCATATTATTTTATAGAATAAACTATATTTTCTATAAAAAATATCAACCCAGACCTTGCCTTAATTTGACACCATTCCATATGTTGATAGTTAACTCCAACTACAAACAAAATAACATAAAAAAAAGACTAAAGAAACATGATCCATCGTTAACTGTGTTAATTGTATTTCATTGTGACACAATTTATTATTCCACATGTTCAGGATGAATAATAAGATAATAAAACGTGGATACCAATACAATATAGGAACATACATTAGATGTTCAATGTAGTATAAACTAATCCTCCAAAACATCCCTCCATTGAAAAAGGGTTCACGAATAATAGATTTTCATAAAATATAATGAACACACAAATAAGTCACTAAAAAATATATAGCCAGGAAAAAAATTAAACTCACAACAGATTTGAATAATGGAATTAAAATTAATTGATGAAAATAAGGAAATAACGTAATGTATTTTGGTAGATCATATAGTGTTTCAAAAATAAATTGGAAAAAATGAATCATTTATTATTAGTATAAGTAAAAAATATATATATTTAAATGAAAAATATTTTAGTAAATCTTCCCTATATAATAATAAAAACATCTAACTCACTAATTCAAAATATGTTTAAAATAAATTTTAGAATCTTAATCACTTTCCTCATTATAATATTTTTGAATACTATACCTTAAGATCACTATGTCATGTTATTTAAGTCCTAATCTTGTCGTTATAGTTACACTAACTTCAAATATTAATATATATTTCCCAATTTGGAATGGTAAATTATGATTTCAATATTCCTTTTAACATTCATTCACTAGGATGTGTAATAGTTTTATGAACCCATTTCATAAACATATACTTTTTAAAATATCAGGTCCTCAATAATTTCATTGGAAGATTGGAAATTATGATTGTTCTACATACATGTTGTTAGAGTTTTATACATATATATATATATATAATAATAATTTGATATTTAATCTTATGATCCGAACTAATTAACCTGAAAATATTTATTCACCTCTTGTCAACTAAAACATTCTTATCATCCAAAATTAATATATTATTGTTCAAATTGTTATGGATTATAGAACTACCGATTGAGATCTGGTAGTTATTTCCAAAAGGATTAGATCATCAATACACTAATTCAATATACCATGAGGAGTTTTATCCAAGTTAGTGATGGTTGAATCTTGCTAGGTGTAATAATTTTATATGGTGTAAGAATATAAAAATAACAAGTGAAAATTAAAAAATAACAGAATATTATACTGGGTCACTAATGTTTGGAGGGGACGTATTTGTTTTAATAATACAATAATATATATTATTATTACAATATGAGAGGATTAAAAATTAAATATTTAAAAATTACTTGTGTTATAGTGGATAATATGTGGAAAAACGAAAGGTGAGTAGAATCATGGTGGAAAATTCATATAGGTTGAAATATTTTCATAATGAATTGATATTAGTGAAACAATGTAATTTTATGATTTAATAGAATAGGATATGTTATCATTTAATTCATTAGAAGTATTTTTAATATTTAATGATTGATAGATATTGGAACACGACATACCGTTGGCTAGAGATATTGAGTGGAAATGGTTTTTACAATATTGTTGATTTATATCATTTATGATATATTTTATTTCTTATATGAAAATTATTTTTTAAAATTATAATATTACGATTTCATATTTAATTTTTTAGAAATAAGTTTTCTTATGGAAATGGATTAATACTCATTTAATGAATATTTCACTATTCTTACACAATATTTTTTTGTAATTTTTTATTGTCATCCATAGCTTTCATTCACCAATGTTTAATATTTATTTTAAAAAGTCTTGATAGAAGATGTTTCGTAATATTAATTTTTTTAAAAAATATATTTTTTTCGCACTATTAAAAATTTAATTTTTTGAAAAAGTTAATAATTGTTTTGAAGTAGTGTATAATATTAATTTATTATTGTTTTTTCAATGGCTTCAACTCTCTATGACTATAAATTTCACCAATTCTCTAAGAATCATTGGATGAAATCTAGTAAACATGCATACATTAATTATGTATTTTGAAATATTGTTGGTGGAATGTTAATTTAATACACAATTTTAGTTTGATTGTTATTTCATACATTTATAGATGGTTGAGAAATAATAATTTGATTAAATCTAATGGAAAAATATTGTGAAGTTATAATATATGGAGGTGAAAACATTCATTGTTTCATTGAATATGAAATCCTCATTTAGGAAAAATATATTTTTCTATATCAGAATTCACTTATTGAAAAATGATAATATATAAAACTACCATTGACATTAATCTCCTAGTATTTTGTCCATTTTCCTTTATTATTATTCCCAAGAATGGTTTCTATCGTAGTTTATTTTTCCGTCATTCATATTTTTAATAGCATTAATTTCGAATTTTATTTATCTGAATAAACATATTATAAAATCAAATGATTATACCTCCTTCATCATGGGATTTGTCAGTAATATCATTATAAAAGTGACATTAGAGATAATGTGAAAAATTATTCCATATGAATGATCATAAGTATATAAAATTGGTATTTTACATTGATTTTTAATTTTAATATTTTTTAATCTTATTATAAATTCCAAAACAATCTAAATTTATAATTTAATGGTAATAATAAGATTTTATAATTATTATAACCGATATTCATGCATTTTTGTTTTATTAAAGTGTATTTATTTTCATTTTTATGAAAATAAAATCCAGATATAGTGATAATATTATTATTGATGATATTATCTGTTGTTAAAATAATGGGTAGATACTAACATTAATTGATTAAATAATATAAGGTTTTATTAAAATTTAATTTTGTTTAGTTTTTGATTTTTATGAATTATTTGATCATGATAATTTTATTTTTGAGATTTAATTTCTACATGTTCATAATATAGATTATTTTTAGATGGTTGCATATATATCAAAATTGAAAACAATATATTCTTCATATTATTTTAATTATTAAATATGAAGCATGAGTTTTTTTTCATGATGATTAAAAGGATTATGAATGGGATTATTATTTATTAATTTGGTTAAAAAATTAGATATTGGTTTATAAAGTTACCATGTAAGTTTAAATTTTTTATAATTTCTTGTTTTTTATAATAAATATTTGAAAACTATGATTTGTTTTTCATTCCATATAGTGCACTAATATAAATTGGTTCACTTGAATTATAAATATATTGTTTTATTTTTATATTCTTTTTGAATAGTATCATGAATTTTATAATGAAAATTATTCTTGTTATTGAAGATTTTTTTTCTTGGAAGACCATGATATATAAAATATGGTATATATTTGATAGAGAAGATATGGTGTTTACTGGTCTATGTAAGTGTAATTTAATATTTATTTATCATATTTTATGTTAATTGAATTATAAATTTGGTTATTTAATGGTAAAAATTATTCGTATAATTGATATTGAAATATTTAAGTTTGCTAAATTATTATTATTTTGATAGACAATATAGGGTTTGAATTTTTAATTGATCTAATGTTATTTTGTATACATAAATAGTTAACCAATTATTTTAGATAGGTTTATATGGATTTTTTTTAAAATCTTGTTAAATAACTTGTTTAAACGGGAATTCTCGTTAACGAATCTGGTTTATTTATTTTATGGAATTTTGATGAGTGGCTTGTTATAGTCCTTATTTTTTATACATCAGTTTTATTTAATATAGTGATTGAATACTAAAATTCAAAACAATATAATCATTTTGAGATAAAAAAGTCAAACTATCTTATTTATGAGTTAAACTTTCCTATTGAATTTTTATTAGGTTATATTTTCTGTATGGCTATTGCGTTCAGATGCTTAGTTATTTATTTCATACACTAGTCAAATATGGTTGAGTATTCATTTCATTATAGAGACTCTTATATTTGGTATCATTGATTAGTTTTCATTTATTGTTTAGTTGGGTCTACTCAAGATAGTTCATGGGGATGTGAATGTAAAGACCTGGAATTTTTGTGGAAATTTTTTTCATAATTACATGGGAATTTTACGAGTCCACAAAAATTTATGGTGCATGATTCTGAGGCCTGGTGTTCCCGAAATCAATTTATAACTTTTTTTTGAGTACTTTCAGAAAACGTACGAGTGGGATTTTATATCTTTTGAACTGGTTCTCGGAACTGAACTCCGTGGGAACCATTGAACTCAAAGCGCCGGTCTTCGATAAAGAATATGTTCACCTCGACAACAGTTGGTCGAGAATTGAAGTTAGTTTTTGGGTTATCTTAAAAAACAGAATGTGAGTAAACACTTTATTTTATTGAGATTACATGTGGGTGACTAGAAGTTAAAACCTCATATTTTGAGTTGGAGGTGGGACCACCACACCTTAACCTCCCATGAGAGGTTATGGTGGTGGTGCCCACCTGAACATAACCTCCCGCGAGAGGTTGCGATGTGGGGTCTACACTGGGCATAATCCCCTATTGATGGAGGAGGATGAAACCCCTAAACACTCCCTCATTAATGAGGGAGGGCCTCTTGAACTCCCCTAATTAATCTGTGACAAAACTCATGCATTAATTAGGTAGAGACACTTAATTTAAATCTCCAAATTGAATTGTTATGCCAACTCCACTGCATTAATTAAATGAGTAAACTCATTTAATTAAATAACTCTATTTGAATTTATGTAAATGAACACAATATATCCTAATCTATTATTTTTCTATGATTTCATTTTGCGTGGAGTGGAGATAATGGAGGAACTTGGGAGAAATATTTGGAGAATGATCCCAATGAATATCACCTTCGAAAACGAAGAATGATCTTCCTCGACTCTCTTCCTCGGAACCCCCTTCGACGCAGGATGTCTTCGAACGATATTACCTCCTTATCATCATCAATGAACCAACACATGAGGTTGGATTGGAAGTGTGTGGAAGACATGACTAACGATGAAAACATCAACTTCTTCTCATGCCTTCATCATCGAGCACTGATCAAAAGTAGAGGTTTTACTTTGAGTATTATTCCTTTCCGTCTTGTCATCTTCATTTCAAAGGAATCGATGCGATGTATTTTAATCAATTTTTGTTCAAAATTCTTCCTCTTTTTGTAACCAATTGTAATCATCCATAAATGCGGAGGATGCGGGAAAAACTAACATTGTCCAACTCCCTTCGCTGATCACTTTGTGAAGTATCTTTTGGAATGGCGATGAAGCGGCAACGAGGCGACGAAGTCGAAAACGACAAAGGCCGCAAAACCCGCGGCTTCTGTGAACTGAGCCACCCTCATGATGCATCGTTATTCCAGGCCGAACATCATTGTCCTACTCCGACCAAAGTCTTGCTAAACCAGACTGCCCGACTGCCACCAGCCTGCCTGCCTGCACGCAGCCCACACGCCCCGCCGGCCTGCACGCGCACTGCCTGCGCCTGTCATGTCCTGCCCCGCGCCCTGCCTAGCGCCTCGCACCCTTCCTGGCGCCCCGTGGCCAGCCCCATAGTAGAGACCCAATCTCGATGTACATAGACATTACATTAGTTTTGTGGAAAACATAATACCTGACACAAAGAGACTCCCAAAGAACGTATTAGTTTAGTGTCTTTGAAAACTCAGAACATAATCTTCTAATCATGGTGAATGATCTTCAACTTCTCCCATAAAGATCATCCCCTTTTATTTTATTACATAAAACCTTTATTTACATCCTGGGGAAAAGAAAACACAAAAAGGGTAAGCTCAAATGCTCAGTAAGGGTAAACATGGTGAACTTAAATATAATCCATAAACATTTGAACATAAAAACATGAACATGAAACATAAAAATCTATTGCAACGATATAAATCTATAAGTCCTAGATCATAAAAGAACATTAAACATGATAAAATGGCATGAGAATAAAACATGTAATTGTGGAAACCCATTGAAAACATGATATGATTTTCATATTAGCCAAGGCATTGATGCCAAGACCATCATAGTGGACAAAGTCCATTTATGAACTGGGTTTACGTGTCGTTACAGCCCTGCATTACAAACCCAGATTCAATTGTCATTCCAGCCATGTCTATCTCGTGAGATATAAATCATTACCCTATTTATTGGAGGGAGATATAGGTCCCCCCAGTCTCATAATGGAATCATTCTTTCGTGTGACAAAAAATAAACATAAATCATTCATCATAACCCAAAGAATAAAATGGATTTGATAAACATCATCACATCATAAAATAATGCATATAAAAGAAATGGATGTCATTTCATCATAATAAAAATCAAACCATGTAAATTATAGAGGCATTACACTTGAAACCTATTAATATTAAATAATGTCATCTTAGATGGAAAATTGTTTTGATAAAACACTTGAAATGAATTCTTGGGAAAAATATCCTTTCTTCATTCAAAATCATTTTCTGTTCACACAATGCATTGTAATTTTAATAGAAAAGAATTGTATTGAAAATAATCATGAAATATTGTAGAGTAGTCATAATGAATATAAGGAGTTTTGAAACCGTAAATAACAATTCATGTTGTATAATTTAAAAAAACATTCTTCTCATACATTTGCTGGAAAAGTTAAAAAGTACCTCATATGGTAAACAAAAGAAAGATTCCATCCATACCATGTGGTAAAAGTCAAAAGGGTAAAAATAACATTAAATATAAATGGAATAATTGTAAACATTTTATGAAAAAAAATTAGAAAACATGGACATGGATGATAAACCTCACCCCAGTAAATACTTACGAATAAACAATCCCGGATAAGAACGAGATTGGAATAATTATCTCATACCATTTATAATCGGTGAAATAATACATGTCATAAAATAAGAAAAATTAAATGTATATGTAAATATAATATCCTTCATAATAGATATCATAAAACATTCATGGGAAGCATAAACACCATAAAAATGAAATAGGTGGTGATTTAGGCATATGTCTCACAGAAATAAAAGTTTGATGAAATAATCCATTACCTTAGGACCGATATTCTTTGTGTGAATCCAAACCTCATATATAATTATTTAAATAATGTAATTGTCTTATTAAAAAATCATATTCATTGTTATGATATCATATATGGTCGCATTATTATATTCATATTAGTAATATTTCATTGCTACTTGTTTTTTGGGTGTTCATTGCATTATGTTCTTATGCATGTTTTGTCGAATAAATCCTTATTCCTTTTTTTAGGTTATAGATACATCATTTAACTAATGGTATTGGTGTAATATATGTAATATTTATTCATTAAATATCATTCCCATGATTGTGGAATTTTATTGAAGTGTATGGTGTATAATATTTCAGATTCAATATCTCTTTATAGTAATCATATATAGTTTTTTCTTCCATCCTTAAACCTATCCATGTATGTTAGTGATGAAATAAAAGATTACACCATGTCGTGGAGACGGTAATCCGTACATACACACACATAGTGATTTCATTTTTTCATTGGATGGATAAAAGATAGAATATAATTTTATCATATTAATAATAATATATCATTATAAAATTGATACTGGAGTTATTAATTATCAATGAAACAACTCATATAGAGGAAATAGAAGAAAAAATAAGTTTGAAAGAATCAGTAAAGGATATTACCTCTTCTTCGACACGCCTCTTATTAACTTCCTCTTAGGGTGAGAAAGTTGGTCTTCAAAGAAGACCTGGAACAATAAAATGTTTCTAGGGATGTGTAGAAGAGAAATGGTCTGGGTTTGGAAAAGCTTGATGGATCAAAATTGTGCGAGGAGAAGAGGGAGGAGGTGCCCTTTTATAAGAGAGGAGAAGGGAACTTTGGAAAACCTCTAAAATATTACATTATAATAAACTCAAATCCCACTTAGAAACCTCAATAAAGGACTAAAATCCAAATATTATATGATATATGGTTTTAATATCTTCATCCAATAAAATTTAGACATGTTGGGATTTTATTTTAAACCTTATAAACTTGATATATCCTTATTTAATCAATTAAATTTTATTTATGGTAATAATATTATATATTTTAAATTTTTATAAATAATTAAATATGTGTTGTGAGTTGTCCATAATTGGATAAGTTATGATTATTTAGACCATATAAATTTCAATTTATAATTTTAAAATATTTTTGTAATTTTTAATCTATTTAATAGTATGTCATATTTATAAAATAACAATAGTGTCAATTTTGAAACAATTTGTTTATTTTAATTTAAATAAAATACACACAGAGAATATATTCGAATAAATATATTTAATAGGTTTATAACTTGTCATATTCGTCTATAAAATTCGTGGAAAATATTAACTAGTTTATCTAATATTTATTTTAATATTTATAAAACCATTTAATTGATATTTCTCTTAATAAATTAATTACAACAACATTTTTGTATAATTATTTAATATGATTATTTGTAGCATTCAAATTATAAACAAAATACTATGATAAAGATAATTCATAATATATTTCATAAGAATAATTTTAATCGAATTTATTTTCTAAAACACCTAACTTTTAAAGTGATATGTTTATTAAATTATGAAGGTGACAACTTTGACATCATTTAATATAAAATAATATAAGTGTCATAATCACTTTTATAATGCTCCCAATGGTAAACAATTCGACCTTTGGATGCTTAGGGTTTATATATACACGACCAATAAGTTTTGGTCAGGTATTTGGGCCTTTTATTGGTATTATTAGTTTAATAAAAACTATATTGTTCATATTTCACTAAACAATTAATTTATCCATCCTTAATGTATAAGCTATTATGGTAATTATATATTTCAAAAAAATTTAATATAAATTTCCATGAGAAAGATAAACATTTTATCTTTCAAATGAGTATTTATAACCGAATTAATATTCTGTATAACTATATATAAAAAATAATTTAATTATTAATGTTTGAGTGAGACATATTTCCCATTCATTTAAAAATAAATTAAAGGTCTTAATCACATAAAATTGGGTTATAATAGATACTATTTCCACCCAAGTATATTTTAGGACAAAATATAATCATCCAATTATATTAACACATGTGTTAGGGTAATTTTATAATATTATTTTTACCCTTAGTTACCTAATTTACCATTAATTGTGGTAAATAAAATTTACCGTAGTTACTATTCTTAATGCCCATAAATAAAAGTTATATATTTAACAAATTTTAACCTCTAGAATCCAAATATGGAATCCATTTTTACAAATTCAAATCATATAATATGTTGTAATTAATTTAAAATTAATACCGTTGTTGGAAAAAATAGGTTTTTTGTTTAAAACATTGCAAAATATTGAAAAGATTTTTTCTACGAATTCAATGTAAAATTAATGATAATTAAATTCATTATATTAAATGGTAAAAATATATTCTATTTATACTTTATAACCATTCAACATTATAATTTATCCATATAAATTATCTCGATGAAATAGTTGTTTTTAATTAAAATTTATGGTATTTTTACTATTCATCAAAATATTAATATTATCAGAAAAATATCAATACTTTTTCCAATGGAAATTTTTATATCTTGATTCAAAAGAAGAATTTTACTTTGTGAAATTGAAATTATAATCTTGCTAAAAAATTATATTTAAAATGGTTACTCCATTAAAAGATGACAAAACTGCATTTTTTTAAAAATACTTCTTTTATCCGAAAAATTTATTTTGTAATCATACCTTATTCTAGAAAATGTTTAAGAAGAATTATAATGTTTTAAAATTCAAAATTCAGTTAATACTATTCATAATGGCTAGTTCATAATAATATATCATTGTTTAGTGAAACACATTATTGTGTACAACACACGCTATTGGGGAAGGTCGCTCTTGCGTGTAATGCAAGCGAAGTCAGGATTGCGTGTAGTGAATGCTTCCTTTGGTGTTTCATATAACATAATAAAAACTTATTTGATTTATTCATTGAAAAAATATATACTCAATGATGCGTAGAATGATTTCTACCAAAAGAACTTGAAATTGTGTGTAACACGAGCCAAGAATATTGTTGTGTATACTGCAAACTAAAAAGGTGTCGCATATAGCACAAGATAATCATGGTGTATCGTACAACACAAGACATCAATGAAATAAAAAAGAATATTTCTCATAAAATCTCAGGTTGTTTCATTCTACCCGCCTTAAAATGAATTTCGCCATCGAAATTCATCGGGGTTATAAATGTTTTATTACTTGAATGTTTCTTTAATAGAAACCCACATGATAAAAAGGAATACTAACACATAATTTTAAAAAGTAATGTGAGAAACGTAATGGTATCCCTAATTAACTCATCATTGGGTTTCCACATAGGATAACATAGGTGAAAACATGGACATGGAAGAGAAATCTAACCATAATGTTCTGATGGATAGTGGTAGAGAACATGGCTATTAAAAATCCAATAACCACAAAGCCATAAATTTGTGATGATATAAGGTACCATCTGATTCATCAGATATGAGGGTACTAGGACAACATTTTTTGTTTTCAAGATCATTTCCCTAATGTTTAAGAATTTGAGTTAGATGAAATACTTACTTGATTTTGGTACAATCTCACCATTGGTCGTTCCTTGAGAAATTTCCCCTTCATATCTTACAGAAATGACGGTGAATTTTTCATTCGTGGTTGTTATCAGACCATGTGATAGAATGATGGGTTATTCCATCTATCTCAAACAAAAGGTTAGAAAATGTTATTAAATATACATAAGTCCATATATGGTGATATTAATAGTATATGGATCGAAAATTGGAGTTATACTTCAACTATCATACAACATAATAAAATAGAACAAATTTCTACTAACCAGGGACTTCTTGTAGGACAGTGGTTGGAAATAAAGGCATGTCGCACTTCAGTTTTTGGTTCGATTCCCACAACCTTGTCTGACGCGACAGGTTGTCGCCTGTCCCATGGGTTGTCCTTTTTCTTAAGCAATACTATTATAACATTTTAGAAATAATATCAAAAAGATCTAGACTTAAACAATACAATCTGATGTCTAATTTAATTCATTCCAAACTTTAGGCTTATCCAAAATTCTTATGTCCAATATCATAGTATAAAGATAAATATTACTAGAGAGGTCATCTACCAAGCATGTGAATAGTATCATTTATCCCCCATATATCATAAGATATATTTTGTTGGTCCTATTCCAAACATGTGAAGACCTTAATCACGTATTCTATTGAAACATGAATTACCAAAGAACATTAGTGAAAACATGAATACTGTCAAAAGTTAATTATTTCCACATACCAAAATCCCAAAATTTCAATATACTCAAACCATGAGGTCACTTTGTCCATATATCAGTCATGATCTCATTTATACTATCAAGCATATTATTTTCTTCGTATCCATTCATTATGCGCATATCATCTTCTTTTCAAAAATATCTGAATAACCTTTCATGCTTACCAGTACCATTCAACATATACTTTCAAATAATTTAGGAAAAAACATGATTGTAACAATCCTTAGATGTTTATTTATTCCATAGTAACATTGAATTACCTAGAAAAACTAACTCTAGATAAACATATTATCATTCCACTACCTTCTTAAACCATGAACCAGGCTTCATCATTTTATTCCTCAACACTTCATTCATCTCATATATACTTTGCAGTCTCATCATCATCATAAACATTAATACTACCCATAAAACCATGCTAATTCTCTTTATCAGAGTTTCCCATAGGGCATTAGTTTTCATAATCCCCATAAATTCCACATTTAAAACATTTAACCATTGTTGATGTCTTAGAAATACCATTATCCTTCTCCATTGTGTTAACTGAAACTTTTCCTATGCAATTACTGGATTTGTGACCTTCTTTTCCACACCCAAAGCATCTTCCAGTTCATCTGAATCATTCTCCTTGATTCTTATTCCCACATTATTTACATGAGGTAAATTGAACATTATTTCCTCTATGATCATCATGAAACTCCATCTTTCTCTTATTAGACGAGTTTGGAAACATACCAATGTTTTGATTATTAATCATGTTATGAGATTGCTAATCAGGAATAATAACGATGTTTCACCTTCCAAATCCATTTTAATATGGTTTATCATGAATAATAACATTCTATTTTCCATCATACTCTCTATTAACACGTATCTTCTTGTTTCCAAGAATTTTCTAAAACTCAAAAAATAATAGTGTGAGAGTCAAAAATCATGCTAGGAAAAAAACATAATAAAGGGGGAGTACCTTCAATTTCCAACATCATTGGTTTGATCCTAGATTATTCACGATCCTTATCTTAATTCTAGGATTTTATGCTATACATATACATAACCTTAGGGACATCCCTAGACATACCTTATAAATTTCTCAAGGGATCTAACTAATGTTTCTGTGTCCTAGTTTCTAATGGTTAACTATACAATCTCTCTGATACTAACTGTACAGACCGAATCTTGACGTACATATACATTCCATTAATTTTGCGGAAAACTTAATACATGACACAAAGAGATGACCAAAGACCGTATTAGTTTAGTGTCTTTGAAAACTTGGAACATAATCATCTAATCAAGGTGAAAGAACATCAACATCTCCCATAAAGATATTCCCCTTTTCTTTTATTACTTAAAACCATTCAATACATCCTGGGGAAAGGAAAACATAAAAAGTTTTAGCTCAAATACTTAGAAAGGGTAAACATGGAGAACTTAAAAACAATCCATAATGTGACACCCAGACTTCAGGCTATAGCATGTTTCTAATTTTTATGTTTTATCTTATAATTTTATCTGATTCAAATTATTATTACTATATTTATTTATATATATTTGACGTGTAGGCTGAGCCCAATAAGGGGTTTTCACTCTTCCACTGATAATAGAGCGTTTTGTCATTGATAACATTCAGTGCACCACTGTCGAAGTCGGGTGGCCTCACCTAGGCCGCCGCTTGGCCTCGCCAGGTTCTCCGTGCACCTGCCAAATGTTCCGAAAATTAAATGAAATGAATTAATGATGAATAAAATTAAATGAGTGATAAAATAAAATAAAAATAAAAATAAGAATATTTCATTGATAATGATAGTATTATTATTTGAGGATATTATTAATTATTATTGAGTATTATGATTATTTATATTAGTGATGAAAATTAAGTTATTTTATTAATTATTATTACTCTTTTATTAGTTATTACTATTATTATTATTACAATGGTTAGAATTTATCATTAGCGATTTTTTTCTTTATTTATTTATTTTTTTTGTTTTTATTCCTAGGGTTTGCGCACCCCATTTTTTGTATCTGTTTTCTGTTGCACCATCGGGCTCCCTCTTGCGCGCTAAAGCCTCTTCTCCCCCTCACCCATTCACATTCATCCCCCTACCCTATCCGCGGAAGGCCACCACCCCAGCTCCCAGTCGCACCACTCCCCTGACTGTCGCCACGCCTTGTCCCTCGGACCGCATCCCTGCTCCCACGTCGCGTCGTCACGCGATGCCCCCATGTCCCTACCTTTTGTTGCTACCTCCCTCTTCTGGCACTACGAACCGTCAGTGCATCCTCCCCTATGGACGGCGTCTTCCCCTACCATTGTTTCTCCCTGACCAGCACCCCTCCACCTTCAGCAACATGCCCTCTAAGACTCTTCGACCTGCTCCGTCCGGCGATGCACCACACCGCCACCTTCTCTGTCCAACAAAGCACTGGACCACTACCCCTACTCCATTTAGAGATGCTCCCCACCACTGGCTTCCTTAACCGCTGGCACTGCCCTCTCTGGCCTCCCACTCCAGAAAACCCCCCTCCCCTCTTGTCTCGGCCAGCTTCTTTGTTGCCAAATCCCAAAATTCATCCTCCTCCAACGCACTGACATCCTCCTCAGAGCAACGGCCAACCTCCCGCACCCTCACCATAGGTTCGTTCTCCTCGTACCAGGTTGTTCTTGCAATTTTGGGTAATTTTTTGGTAAGGGTTTTGTTGTCTTTTGTTTTTTCCATGGTGTAATTGATCTGATTGCATGTTTTTAGGGATTAATTGTGTTGTTACGGTGCATTTGATGTGCGATGTACTTTGCGCAGAAATTTTTTGAAGTCGTTATACACCGAGGTAGGTAGTTACATGTTTTAAAAATTATTTAGTGAATTCATTTTCTTGCTTTGATAGTTTATAATTCTCATCGGTAATTTCATTTGGGTGCAGACATTGTTTTCTTGATGTCTTCCATGTGTTAGATTTATTTGGTATTATGTCATATGGGTGGGTGAGTTCATTGGTTTAAATCATATCTTTAGTCACTTGTTAGTGTTTAATAATGTTTACAGTTACCTTTTCAAATGTTAAAAGTGCAATTTTTGTGTTCAAGTTCTTTTATAATGTTTTTTTTGTTTTGTGAAAATTTCTAATGTGCAATGTTTATGTTCTAGTGTTTTTATAATCTTTGTGTTTTTTTTATGAAAATGTGAAAAGTGTGTTGTTTGTGTTCTTGATGTGGCATTGGGTGTGTTTGGTCATGAAAGAGGGTTGAGTTGGTTTTTCATGTTAAAACCGTGTTATGATTCTTTTTAAAGAATTTGGTTACAAAAAATTTGATATGATTTAATAAAAATGAATAACAATAAAAAATTTGATATGTTTTTAATAAAAAATTATTAGAAATGCAGAAATTGTTTTAATTGATTTTGGGTAATGTCTTTTGGCATGCGTACTTTGTCGAATGGTTTTCTATGTGTGTGAAAGTGTGGTTTTGGGTTTATGTTACACCCTGTTTGTTTTATTTGTGTGAGTTTGAAATTAAATGTGAAATTTGAACATCTTAAGCACAAAAGGGGAATCCTGGGTACTAGGTGGGCGGACTAGATCTAGCATGCTAGTGATTCGGAAGTGGATCTATCCCAGTTTCACTTAGCTGGTTTGATGATTATAACACTAACTAAACATTAGATGATGACTGCATACGACTAGGTTATGGATGTGTTTCCCTACTAGTGGCTCATGCATGATAACATATTTTTCTTTGGTTCCTATAAGGATGTTCACCGAGAGGCGATGTTCTAGGGTCCCATTCCTTTTTCTAGTACCTATAGGGCCTCTCCCACTATTAGTGCTGTTGAATTAATATACAATCCCCTTCAGCATGCATTGTAGCATTTGGGTTTTCATGAATGTTTGACTTTTCTTAACTTCAAGGGTATTTTATTTTTATTTAAGTTTTTTCTTTAAAAGTGTTTTATTTATAGAAATTGTTCCTCTAAAGTTATTTATGCTTTGGTTTCCTTTAATTTATTTATCCTGAAAATGTTTTTGTCACATAATGTTTATACGTGAAACATTTTTTTAGGAGACGTCCCATTGGGATTTTGGCTCACACCCTACATTCACCTTTGGGTGTATTTAGACTTTGTTTCCTATGTATTCCAGGTTGTGACATCGTGCTTAGTTATGGTGGTTCAGGTTGTAGTTGGTCTTCTCACACAGAGTGGTGTTGATGTTGCCTCTCTTTTTCCGGGAGGTTTGAGTCACAGTTTTAGTTTCCTATGTCCTCCTTTCTTTTTAGTTACTTGTTCGAGTTGTAGACTTTGAACCTATTTATATTTTAAAGGCGTTTTTGGTTGTCTATATCAAATTTCAGATTATTTATCATGTTAGTTGTTTTTCTGTCTTTAATTTCGGGTAAACCCTTTCCCACATGTAACTCTTAATACATGGGCACTTGTGCCAGCCCGTAGGGATTTGGAATGTCCTTCGGGCCTTGGTGCGGACCGGGTCAGGAGTCGGGTTGGATGGTGACCTGGCCTGGTTCGTGAAAAAATGGTATCAGAGGGCGGGGATTTCTCTCTTGGGTCATTTTATTTTGAGATAGAGTCACGGTAGACTGGAGTTCTGGTGTTTGGAACTTGACGTCTTGGCTACGAGTAAGGTGTCTGGCCAGCACACCTCATGGAGGGACTCGAGTTACCAATGTAAGTTGAGGTATGTCTAAGTCTTTGGCCCTTGCATTTAATCTTTTATAGGGGGAATGAAAAATGAGTAGGGTCACTAGTCCCAGTGAGCTCGCAGGGTATGGCTAGCCATGTGGAGCCAGGGACACTATCCTAGAATACCCTCTGTAGTAGTGGTGTGATTAGCACATGGCCGCCAACCATATGTCCCAATCACCTACTGCCACTAGTTACTTCTTTTATTGTACCTCGTCTCTTTGTTTTAGGATTGCAGATATTTGTTTTTTATGTGAAAATGTTTTGGTCTTAGGAAATGTTATCAAATGAAGCGCTTTAAAAAAAATGAAAATGAGGTTTGACGGTTGAAAATTGTGGGTTGAATGTTTTGGTTTTGAAAAAAAATGAAAGGTTTGGTTTTGATCCTTGGTTTTCTCGTGGGAAACCACATGCATGAGTGTATACAAAAAGAGAAATGGTTACTGGCACAAGCGGATGGGTGCCTGAATGGATATGAGGTGGGTACTGGTGTGGCATGAGAACATGCATGTGCTAGGCCCATGGGACACCATTGGTATTTGTGCAACCTATAATATTTGCTTATTTTAAAAAAAATGTATTTTTAAATGAGAATTTAGTGTGTTAATAACCGATGAGTTAATAACTGGTGATTGTGTGGTGTTTCCTTGTGTTTTGGGAAGTGTTGGATGTGAGACCTTTCGAGCTGAGAATCCTTTTCTATTGGTTTGCGTCCTGAGTTTGAATTCTTATTTGTAAGTTGGTATACAAGCATGTAGTTAGTGAATTATTTTGAAAAGTACATCAGGGAGAAATTGTAGTGGATCCCCCTGCACGTTTAGTGTTTGCTTGTGGAATGTCTTGACCATTGGACCCGTTTTGTTGGGTCCATGGTTTTCTATCTTGATAAGTGTATGACCCCCGCCCCCCATAAATCATTGACATGAGATTGAAGTGTGGCCACAATAAATTCTCAATTGGCCGACCCTCCAGTTGTTCATAGGAATCTCTTCTTGAATTCTAGAATTGAACCCACCTCTACTTTTTTCAACTAAGTGGATCCTCTCGGAGTGGGATGATAGATGTGAGGGTAGTTGAAGGGATATTTGGTCATTTGAGTTGTCCTATTTGTCGATAATGAGGTTTGTCATCGTGTGTCTGAAGGTCCCCTAGAAATGGTGAATGAAATTACAGTGGGGAGAGTTGAAGGAAGTTCAGATTTTTCAGTGTTGACTAGCGTCTTGAAGGGCATTGAGTACTTTTCCTCAGCTGCAATGGTCATGTTTGGAGATGTCTTATAGTGTGAGTTATCTTTGATAGTCATGGGTGACTTTTGACCTCATTAATTTGAATATTGTGTCTGGAAACTGTGAAGGAGGATCAAGTGGGGAAAGGTGGAAGCATCCAAGAGTGGTTGGTGCGGCCCACTATTCTAAATGACCTTTGGTCCTTCGTTGGTTTCATTTAAGAAAGTGTCTACATTAGGCCACTAGTGTGGCAGACCTAGTCACCTGGGGATGTTATGCCAATTTCAGTAATCACGTGTTTTTTAAGACTCGATTTGAAGCCCCGCTCCACATAATCAATAGTAATAGTCATGTTCATGTGACGATTTGTGGTGTCCTGTACTCATTTAGTGTGATGAAGGGTGATGCGAATGCACCATTTCATCTCTTGTGTTGGTGAATGTTCCATTTATGATCAGTTGGATGTTGTAATGTGTTGTTGTTGTTGGTGTTTACTCAGTTGTAGTGTGGTTGTGTGTGACACCAAAAGTAGAAGCTCCGTTCACGAGTCATCAATAACTGACTGCAAGGTAGGATATGGTTCAAACATCAGTGCTCCAGCAGTAGGCCTTAGAGTGAAGCTAGCACGTGGTCAAGAACCCTGGGAGTGTATGAGACCCCATATTTATTTTTATCGTCAGTTTTGAAAGTAAATGCAGTTTAGATTGATTCTATAGTTGTTCCTCTCCAAAAGAGTTGTCTGGTTACCTAAGGATTTCGTGACCAAGTGGAGGTTTGATCATCGCGTCACCTTAGTGTCCTGAGGGTTGCATCCAACCCTATGTATCGCTTTTAGTGGCCTTTATGGGTTCTGTTGGGTTAATTGGTCTCAAATTTTAATAGTGCTCATCTAGGGATGTGAAGATGCTTGTTTGTTTTGGGTTCTAGTTTTAACAACCCGATAGTTGGGCCCCTCCCTCCCCACCCCTTGTTGTGTCGTTTTTGGTCACCGTTGGAGAATTTTCAAAGTTTTTTACCTTCTGTTAGTCCTAATCATGGGAAGACCCATGATGGGTCTCAGAAAAACGTCTCTATAATGAGTTGGTGTTGGTCTTTCTCATAATGGTGGGGAGTCCCCTCGTGCCTCCTCATGTTGATTTTCTATTCTCGTCTCTGGTTTCGGAAGGTTTTTAATGGTGGGGAGCCCTATCGGTCTTTCCCGTGTTGGACCTCTTAGTTTGGTTCCTAGAGACAGTTCAGTGGTAGGTTATTGGAGTATTCATTGGATGTGGGATGGTCTTGTTTCTTAGTTCCTGTAAAATGGTGTGATTTATCGTTCAATGATAATTGATGTGTTCCGGTTTGTGAAGTTGGTTTCTGTGGGTGTGAGATTTTCTTTCCTTAAGAAATCAACTGGAGGTGTTCTAGCGCTCTGGGGTAGGTGACACTTAGAGAAAAGTGTTTTACAGGTTCCTTGAGGTTTTCATTTGAGTCTCTATCTCTGAGAACGGTGTGTTTTTCCCATTTCACTTTCTTTTCTTTGGGATACCTTATAAACCCCAAGGGGGTTCCATTTCCTACATTTGGACTCAGACATTGTTTTGGCTTTCCGGGGACGGAATGCTTTATGGTGGGGAGAATTATCACACCCGGACATCATGCTGTATCATGTTTCAAATTTTTATGTTTTTTCATATAATTTTATCTGAATCAAATTATTATTACTATTTTTAATTATATATATATGAAGTGAGGGCTGAGACAAACTGGGGTTTTTCACTCTTTCAATGATAATTGAGCGTTTTGTCATTGATAACATCCAGTGCGCCGCTGTCGATGTCGGGTGGCCTCGTCTAGGACGCCACGTGGCCTCGCAAGGTTCTCCACGCACCTTCCCAATGTTCAAGAAATTAAATGAAATGAATTAATGATGAATAAAATTAAATGAGTGATAAAAATAAAATAAAATAAAGATAAAGATATTTCACTGATAATGATAGTGTTATTATATAAGGATATTATTAATTATTATTGAGTATTATGATTATTCATATTAGTGATGGAAATGAAGTTATTTTTTTAATTTTTATTACTCTTGTTTTAGTTATTATTGTTATTATTATTACAATTGTTAAAATTTATCATTTCTCAATAATGTTTTTTACTTTTTTTCTTTATTTATTTTATTTGTTTTTTGTTTTTTTCCTAGGGTTTGCGCACCCCTTTTTTGTCCAGTTTCTGCCACACCATCAGGCTCCCCCTTGTGTGTTGAATCCTCTTCTCCCCCTCACCCCATCGTGTTCATCCCCCTGCCCTATCCGCTAAAGGTCGCCACCCTAGCTCCCAGGCATGATGCTCCCCAGAACGCCGCCCCACATTGTCCCTCAGACCGCACCCCAGCTCCCCCCGTCACGTTGTCGCACCAATCCCCCCATGTCCTGGCCTCTTGTCACTGCCTCCCTCTTCTGGTGATGCGACCCACTGGTGCACCCTCCCCTTTGGCCGGTGTCTTCCCCTACCGTTGTTTCTCCCCGACCAGTGCCCCTCCACCTTAAAATATTCGACCTCCAAGCCTCTCCGGCCTGCTCCATCCAGCGACGCACCACCTTGCCACCTTCTCCATCCGGATAAGCACTGGACCGTTGCCCCATCTCCCTTTGGCGATTCTCCCCACCACTTCCCTCCTTACCAGCCAGCACCACCCTCGGCGACCTTCCACTCTGATGAACACCCCCCATATTGTTCTGAAAAGCTTCTTTGTTGCAGAATCCCTGACCGCAGACTCCTCTTGCGCACTGACAGCCTCCTCAGTGCTTCGACCAACCTCCCGCACCCTCACCGTAAGTGTGTTCTCCTCGGATGTGGTTGTTCTTGAAATTTTGGGTAATTTTTTGGTTAGGTTTTTGCTAGATTTTGGATCTATCATGGTGTAATTGATCTAATTGCATGTTTTTAGGGAATAATTGTTTTGTTGCAGTTCATTTGAAGTGTGATGGACACTACACACCAATTTTGTGAAATCGGTCTACAACAAGGTAGGTGGTTCCGTGTTTTAAACATTATTTAATGAATTCATTTTCTTTGATAGTTTATAATTTTCATTGGTTAATTATTTTGGGTGCAGACGTTTTTTTCTTGATGTCTTCCATGTGTTCGAATTATTTGGTATTATGTCATATGGGTGGGTGCGTTCATTAATTGAAAACTTATATTTAGTCAATTGTTAGTGTTTAATAATGTTTATAGTTAGCTTTTCAAATGTTCAAAGTGCAATGAGTATTTTCTAGTGATTTTAAAAAGTTTGTGTTTGTTTTGTGAAAATGTGCAAAGTGAATTTTTATGTTCTAGTGTTTTTAAAAAGTTTCTGTTTATTTTGTAAAAATGTCCAAAGTGTGCAGTTTGTGTTCTTGATGTGGCGTTGGGTGTGTTTGGTCATGAAAGAGGGTTGAGTTGGTTTTTCGTGTTAAAGTTGTGTTATGTTTCTTTTTAAAGAAATTGTTTACAAAAAATTTAATATGATTTGATAAAAATGATTAACGATAAAATATTTAATATGTTTTTAATAACAAATTATTAGCAATGCAGAAATTGTTTTTATTGAGATGGGTAAATACTTTTAGGGTGTGTACTTTGTTGAATTGTTTTCTATGTGTGTGAAAGTGTGGCTTTGGGTTTATGTTACACCCTGTTTGTTTTATTTGTCTGAGTTTGACATGAAATATGAATTTTTGATCGTCTTGATCAGAAAAGGAGAAGCTTGGGTACTAGGTGGGAGGACTAGATCTAGCGTTCTAGTGATTTGGAAGTGGCTCTATCCCGGTTTCAATTAGCTGGTTTAACGATTACATCACTAACTAAACATTGGATGATGAATGTAGACCACTAGGTTATGGATGTGTTGTCCTACTAGTGGCTCGTGCACGATTATTTATTTTGTTGTTGTTCCTATACTGCTGTTAACCGAGATGCGATGTTCTTGTGTCCCATTCCTTTTTCTAGTACCTATTGGGCCTATGCCACTTTTAGTACTCCTGGATTTCTATACACTCACTATCGGCATGCGGTGTAGGATTCGGGTTCTCTTGAAATTTTGAGTTTTCTTAACTGTAAGGGTATTTTATTTTTATTTTAGTTTTTTTCTTTAAAAGTGTTTTTTATATAAATTGTTCCTCTAATGTTGCATAAGATTTGTTGTACTTTCATTTATTTATCTTGCAAATGCTTTTGTCAGTTAGTTTTTTTATGTGGAACCTTTTCTTTGGGTGACGTCCTACTTGGATTCTGGATCAAACCCAACATACACCTTTGGGTGTATGTAGACTATGTTTGTCATGTATTCCATGTTGTGACATCATTCTTAGTGATGGTGGTTCATGTTGTAGTTGGTCTTCTCATGTAGAGTGGTGTGGATGTGGCCTCTCTTTTTCTGGGAGGTTAGAGTTAGAGTTTTAGTTTCCATTGTTGTCTTTTCTTTTTAGTTATTTGTTCGAGTTGTATACTTTAAACCTATTTATAGTTTAAAGGTGTGTTTGGTGGTCTATTTCTTGTTTCAGTTTATTTATCTTGTAAGTTGTTTTTCTGTCTTTTATTTCGGGTAAACCATTCCCACATGTTACTCTTGATACCCATGAACTTGTGCCAGCCCGCGGGGATCGGGAACGCCCTTTGGGCCTTGGCACGGACCGGGTCGGGCGCCGGGTCGGATAGAGACCCGTCCTGGTTCATGACACATAAACATTTGAACGTAAAAACATGAACATAAAAAATCAAAATCACGAGCAATGATATAAATCATTAAGTAATTGATCATAAAGGAACATTAATCATTATAAAATGTGATGGGAATAAAATATGGAATAGTTTCAAACCATTAAGAACATGATAGGATTTATATATTAGCCAATGCATTTCTTCCAAGACCATTATAGTGGATAAAGTCCATTACTAAACCGGGTTTACTTGCCGTTCAAGACATGTATTACTGAACCAGATTAACTTGCCATTGCAGCGATGTATATCTCATTAGATATAAATCTTTACCCATTGCATTGGAGGGAGATATAGGTCCCACACATCTCATAATGAATCTATTCTTTCGTGTTCCACAAAATAAACATAAATCATTCATCATAACCCGAAGAATAAAATGGGTTTGATAAACATCATCTCATCATAACATAATCCATATAAAACAAATGGATAACATTTCATTATAAGAAAAATTTAACCAAATAAATAATATAGACATTACACTTTAAACATAATCATATTAAAGAATGTCATCTTAGAAGGAAAATAGTTTTGATAAAACACTTGAAATGACTTCTTGGGAAAATATCCTTTCTTCTTTCAAAATAATTTTCTTTTCACAAAATGTCATGAAATTTAAAAATAAAATAATTTGACTAAAAATAATCCTGAAATCCTGTAGAGTAAGCTTCATTAACATAAGGCGTCATGAAACTGTAAATATTGTTTCATCCTGTATATGTTTAAAAAATATCTTCTCATATTTGCTGGAAAAGTAAAAAAGTTCTTCATAAGGTAAACAATAGAATGATTCGTTACATACCATGTGGTAAAAGTAAAAAAAGGGTAAAAATGACATTAAACATACATAGATGAATAGTAAACATTTTAGGAAAACATTTTTAGAAAACATGGACACAGATGATAAACATAACCCCAGTAAATACTTATGAATAAACAATCCTGGAATAGATCGAGTTTGGAATAATTATCCCTTACCATTTATAATCAATGAAATCATACTTGTCATAAAATGAGGAAGATTACATGCATATGTAAATATCATATCCTTCATAATAAAAATCATAAAAAATTCCTGGGAAGCATAAAAACCATACAAAAGAAATAGGTGGTGATTAAGGTATATGTCTCACAGAAATAAATGTGAGACAAAATAATAACTTACCATAGGACTGATATGCTTTGTACGTATCAAACACACTTGTATAATGATTTAAATAATGTCATTAACTTATTCCAGAATCATATTCATTGTAATGATATTATATATGGTCATATTCTTATATTCTTATATAGAATATTTCATTTCTACTTGTTATTCAGGTGTTCATTGCTTTATGTTATTATGAGTGTTTTATCGAATAAATTCTTAATCCTCTTTATAGGATATAGATAAATGATTTAAAAAAAATATTGGTGTAATATATATAATATTTATTCATTAAATTCTTTCATATAATCATTATTCAATGAAGATCATGAAGAATGAGTCACATCACATCGAGGATATGGTAGGCCGTTCGTACGCACGAGCGATGATATCATTCCCATGATTGTGAAATTGTATTGAAGTGTTTGTTGTATAATATTTCAGAATCAATATCACTTTACAATAATCAAATATATTTATTTATTCCATCCTTATACCCATCCATTTATGTTAGTGATGAAATAAAATATTACACCGCGGCGTGGAGACGGTAAGCCGTACGTACGCACACATGGTTATTTCATTTTTCATAGGATGAATAGAAGATAGAATATGGTTGTTTCATATTCATAATAACATATCAGTATACAATTTATACTGGAGTTATTAATTAATAATGAAAAAACACATATAGAGGAAGTAGAAGAAGAAATAAGTTTGAATGAATCAGTAAAGGGTATTACCTCTTCTTCGAGACGCCTTTTCTTAACTTCCAAATAGGGTGCTAAAGATGGTATTTGTAGAAGACCAGGACCTCTATAATGTTACATGGTGGTGTAGAAGAGAAATTGGCAGGGTCTGGCCAAGATTTAAGGATCCAAATTGTGTGAGAATGAGAGGGAGGAGGTGTCTTTTTATAATATAGGAGAGGGGCACTTTTTGAAACCTCTAAAATATTACTTTACAATAAACTCAAATCCAACATAAAAACCTCCAAAAATTACTCAAATAAAATTATTAGATAATATAGGGTTGTAATATTATAAAATAGTAAAATTTAGACATGTTTGTATGTTATTTTAAACCTTATCAACTTGATATAACCATAATTAATCTATTTAATTTTATTTGTTGTAATAAGATTATAAATTTTTAATTTTAATAAATAATTACTTATGTGTAGGTAATTTTCCATAATTGGATACATAATGACATTATATAAAATATATACTTAAATTTATAATTTTTAAATATTTTTTTAATTTTTAAACAATTTAATAATATGTCATTTTTATAAAATAACAATAGTGACAATTTTCACAATATTAATTTATTTGAATTTAAATAAAATACACACAGAGAATATATTCGAACCAAAATATTTAATAGGTTTCTAACATGTCATATTCATCTAGAAAAATCATTGAGAATATTAATTAGTTCATATAATTTTTATTTTTATAATTTTAATATAATTTATTAGATATTTCTCTTAATAAAATAATTACAACAACATTTTTGTATAATTATTTTATATCATTTATTGTTGCATAAAAATTAAAAATATAATACTATGATGAATATAAATCTAATATATTTCATAATAATACTTTTAATTGAATTTATGCTCTAAAAACACATCTTTTCAAATGTTACGCTTATTAAATTATGATGGTGACAACTTTGATATCATTTACAATAAAATAATATAAGTGTCATAATCGCCTTTATAAAGCTCAAAATGGTCAAAAAGCTACCTCTGGATGCTAAGGGTTTATCATTACATGACCGATAAGCTTTTGTCAGGTATTTGGTATTTTAATGGGTAATATTGGTATGATGAAAATGATATTATTGATTTTTTACAAAATAAATAATTTCTTCATCAGTAATGTATAAGCAATTAATGTAATTATATATTTTATAAAAATTAAAAATAAATCACCATGATGAATATAAAAGTTTTAGCTTCCAAATGAGTATTTATAACCGAATTTATATTCTATATAACCTTATATTAAAAAAATTTTAATTATTAAAGTTTGAGTGATATATATTTCAATTTCATATAAAAAAATAAATTAAATGTATTAATCAAATACAAGTGGGTTATAATTGACAAAATTTCTACCCAATTATATTCTATGATAAAATATAATCATAAAATTATATTAAGACATGCGTTAAGTAGTTTTATAATATTATTTTTACCCGTAATTACCTAATTTACATTTAACTGTGGTAAATAAAATTTACCGTAGTTACTATTCATAATTCCCAAAAATAAAGGTTATCTACTTACCCAATTTGAACCTCATGATTCCAAATATGGAAACCATTTTTAAAAAATTCAAAACATAGAATATGGAGTAATTAATTTAACATTAATCTCATTGTTGAAAAAAACGGGTTTCTATTTAATACATTGCAAAAGATTGAAATGATTTTACCTACAAATTCAATGTAAAATTAATGATAATGACATTAATTAAATTAAATTGTAAAAATATATTCTATTTATACATTAAAACCATTTTAAATTATAATTTCACCATATAAATTATCTTGATGAAAAAATTTGCTTTTAATTAAAATTTAACGTATTTTTACTATTCAAAAAAATATGAATGTTATCAGAAAAATATCAAAACATTACCCATTGTAAATTTTTATATCCTTATTCAAAAGTAGAATTTTATTTTTTGGAATTGAACTTATAAAATTTTCAAAAATTAGATTTAAAATGGATGCGCCATCAAAAGAAGATAGAACTGTCTTTTTTTGAAAAATACACCTTTTATCTGAAGAATTGATCTTTTTCTCATTCCTCATTCTAGAAAATGTGTAAGATGAATTATAATGTTATAAAATTGAAAATGCAGTTAATACTATTCAAAACGTCTATTTCATAATAATATATCATTGTTTAGTGAAACTCGGTATTGCATACAACACACACTACTGAGGAAGGTCCCTCTTGCATGTAATGCCAGCCAAGTCAGGATTGCTTGTAGTGGAAGCTTCCTTTGGTGTTGCATATAGAAAAATCAAAATTTATTTCAATTATAAATTGAACAATGTCTATACTCAAATTTTTGTAGAATGATTTCTACCAAAAGAACCTGAAATTATGTGTAACAGAAGACAATAATATTGTTGTGTATACTACAAAATAATATGGTGTTGCGTATAGCGCAAGATAATCATAATTTAGCATACAACACAAGACGTCAAAGAAATTAAAAAGAATATTTCTCATAAAATATCAGTGTGTTACACCCTCGCCCATCCTGGCACCCTGGGACTGCCCCGTACGCTGCCCGCACACCGTCGTCCTGCCCGCGCGCCGCCGGCCTCCCGTGCTCTGCTCGTGCCCCTCCCGCCTGCGTGCGCACCGCACAGCTGGCATGCAGCCGGCCCATGCCCCTTGCAGCCTACCCACGCCCTGTACAGCCTTCCCGACTATCCGTCGGCCTCCCGAATGCCCGACCTCTCGAGCCACCTGAGCTGCGCCCCTCACGGTGATTCCCAAATCGGCCCCGGCCTCCGGGCCAAGCCGCTTACGTGGCGCCCTCCGGGCCGAACTTCCCCCGTAGTCTTCTGGTCCGGCCCCAACAGACCAGGCGAAACGTAGCGAGATGAGCCACCCAACGGGTCGTGTCAGACCTAGCAGGTCTGACCGGGTCGACCCAGACTGGGTCCGACCAGGCCCAGGCCCAATACCGACCCATACGTTCTTTGTCCATATCATTAGAATAAGAAGACAATTTTAGAAACCGTCACTGGTACTGGTTTTCATGGAACTCGACAGTCCCTTTTAATATACCCCACTGGAGTTTGGGGTAATGTTGAGATACAGTCATGTTGGATCATACACGAATCCAACAAGGCCGCTGAGACTAAAAAACATAAAACTCAACGACAGAGCATCTGATTGAATCACCTTCTATTTCATTGATACCCCTGTGAAGAGATTGACCATTGAGATAATTTTATTTAGTATTTTTTTACAGTTGGATAATCGACCTGAAGCTCATGGAGCGGACCCTCCCAGAGATGAGCGAGCAGAGTACGAAGACCTAGTAGCTAGATGAGACCTGACGAATGCTTGACCGATTTGACTTGGAGTGATTCAGCAAGCCAGTGGGGAGCGCCTGGTAGTTGTTGGCAAACCCATGACATAGGAGTGCTTGGTAGTTGGCGGAAGACCCGCGGTACTCGATTAGAGGATTACCTCTGCATGTTATTAGGTGGAGTGCCTGGTAGTTGGTGGCAGACCCACAGTGGGGAGTGCCACTGTGTGAGCGCGGCAGACCCATGGTACTCGACATGAGAAGTACCATAGAAGTCCAAGGATAGTGGGGAATTCCTGGTAGTTGGCGGAAGGCCCACTGTACTCGACAGAGGAAGTGTTCTCCAGCAGTTGTGGTTTCGACAATGTGTATAAAAATCCTGGTTGAGCTGAGTCAGTGACTTTTGTGTTTACCTCATGATTGAGATAGATTACATGATAACATAGGTATATGTATGGGCATATACCTATGTGGGGTTATCTATTGATTTCATACTTTTTTATTTATCCTTGTGGTATTTGGGAGACCTTGAGGGACTCATGGCCCCTACTGAGTATCATTATACACACCCGTGCACGTGCACACACCTCGTTGTGTTGGTTGCCGACGATGGAAAACGCTAACCGAGGCTTAGTGGACAAGACTGGATGATACTCAAAGGTGGATCACATGACATGATGGTACATGGAGGAGACGGATGGATGTGGAGTGTTGTGGAGACTATATATACCTACCCTAAGGTAGGATTTGTGGTGGATTATCCAAGAGTAGATTTCACCTTTCAACTGTTTGTCCCTTCTTCAGTTGTACATGTACTTTCCTATTGGGATTTTATTCCAGCCCCTTTACATTTCATAACTCATCTGTATACAGTTTTACTTAGTGTTTTGCTTCCATAATACTCTGATTGTGTTTTTTTATGATTTATAAAGACAATACCTTCACAACATAGGTATTTATGACTTTTGTGCTTGTTTCCAGCACCCGGCATATGGAAGGTGGTTTTGGGGTTGTCACGACATAGGCCCCGGGGGAAGGGTCATGAAAAATTGGTATTAGATGAGTCGGTTCTACTGCAGAACATTGGAATTCGATCTTTCTTTTCTATGAAGCAATAGTGTTAAGTGTAGTGAGTGTAGTTCTCAGTTAAGGGAGTCCAGTTTTGGTGCGGCGACCGACATATCCTTACACCAGGACCATGACTACTGATTTCCGACTCAGTACACGAAAACAATGATTGCATGTGTGTTTTAAAACGTTTTTCATTAAGTAAGCTCAACTAGGTTAGCTCACCAGGAATAAATCCTTTGACCGTGTTGCATCTGTTTCTTTCAGTATGCATCCCCGTAGACGACCGGCTAGAGCCTCGAGAGTTGTACGCGCAGACAACCCACCGAGTGATGAGGCCTCAGTGCAAGGCCCTCTTCCATCAGAGGCACTAGGGGTAACACTAACTATTGGGCCACTATTTCCACCATCCCCATCACCAGACAATGCATGACACTAGAGCGCATTGCGTGATTTCTAGCACCAGAGACCACCCATGGTAAGGGGAGAGACTGAACCACATGGTGCTGAGGATTGGCTGGAGGTTGTGGTTAGAGTCTTCAGACTGGTAGGGACACCAACTGACATCATGGTGATCCTTGATACCAGCCTTCTATAGGCAGCAGCGGGCAGATAGTGGAGCTTGATTCTCCATGTTCATGACAAGATGACGCTAATATGGACAGACTTCGAGATCTTGTTTTTCGTGGATTTTGTCCCAGCCACTCGTACGAGCGGTGTGGATACAGGAGCTACATCATCTACATCAGGGTAGCCTGAATGTAGCTTAGTACTCAGCGAGGTTCACAGTCTTCTTGTGCTACTCCACTGATATGGTACAAGACCCATTTTTTAGGGCCCGGACCTTCGAGAGTGGACTCAAATGAGAGATAAGGGCTTCGATGATCTCCCACAACATCCCGACGTAGGTAGGGGTGTTGGAGCGAGCCCTTTTAGAGGAGAGCTTCTTTGCTGAGAAGTCACTAGAAGTGAGATCCACCACTAGTTGACATATAGAAGGGTATTCTACAGCTGGATGTATATAGATGTCTCAGAGGTCCAAGAAGACCAGACCTACAGTTGGATGACTGCATGAATCAAAATTGGTTGTGCGGGGCACCCAGTGTAGAGACAGAGCCAGACATGCCGGGAGCGGACATTGTTACTCATGCGGTGGGGATGGTGACATGGCTCGGGACTTTCTGACCCGCCATTCGGATGATCATAAAATGGTCTAAGGACCTCCTAGGAGGAGACAATTATTCGATCGAGGTGGTCCGCAGGGGGCAGGAGGGCATGTCAGAGGAGCTGGCCATCCAGCAGGCAGTGGGCGACGATTCAAGGTGTTACCGCCACAACCGCTAGGAGGTCCACCCCGACCGCAAAGAGTGGGTGGGAAGGGGAGAGCTCAGATCTAGGCAGCTGAGGCTTACGATCACAGAGCTTCTGTGATGATTATAGGTATTATACAGGTTTACTCCACCATAGCGGCTATTTATATAGACATAGGTGGTGGTCACTCTTTTATTGGCACTACCCTTGTTCAGAGCTCGAAGATTCTGACGGAGCTGTTGGCTCGATCCTTATGGCTACAGACTCCTATGGGAGCAGACTCGATGATTACACACTAGTTCCAGTAGTGTGATCTTACTCTAGGAGGCGAGAGCTTCGGCTGGGATCTTCTCATTGCAGCGCCGAGGCCTAATGATGTCATATTGGGTATGGACTAGTTTTCTACATTCCACACCCAGATCAACTATATTAGGCACAAAGTGCGGTGTGTCCGCATGGATTGGACATAGTTCACCTTCATCGGTGAGAAGGGAGCGTTTACAGCACATGATAGACTTACATGGAGGAGGGTGAAGCCGATCACTCATCAGTTTGCATTCCTTACCATCAGAGCAGTTGATGTGGAGAGTCTGAAATATCATATAGTGGTGGACATGTACGTGAATGTTTTCCCTGATGATGTTCATGTACTACCTCTTCATAGGGTGGTGGACTTCTACATTGACCAGTACCCTGGGACGACACCGATATCTACTCCATCATATCGGATAGCTCCCGTTGAGCTTCGTGAGATGCAGGTATAGCTGGAGGACTTGCAGGGGAAGGGATTCATCTAGCCCAGTGTTTCTCCCTGGGTGACCCTGATTCTGTTCGCCAAGAAGGCGGATGGGATCTTGAGGCTCTATTTCGACTACCGTCGGCTAAACCTGGTGACCGTGAAGAACAAGTACACAATATTGATGATTGGATACCTCTTTGATCAACTGAAGGTATCATGTTTGTAACACCCCACGATTCCATGGTACACTTCTCTTTGAATAATAGAGCAGTGTTTATTGTACGCAACCTCAAGTTCTAACACACCGCAACCAATCAAAGTAGCCGTTATGAATAGTAATACCTACTTTTTGAAATTATATAAATTTTATATTTCAAAAATGACTCCATTTTTGTATTCGGAATATCGAAATTATCCTATGTTGAATTTTTTGTAATTTTCGGAGAACTTCCAATTTTTTATGAATAGTGAAAAATAATTACAAACAACTTTTTTAATCAAAATAATTTATAGTGATAAATTATAATATTGAGTGGTTTTAAAGTATAATTAGAATATATTTTTACCATTTTAACCAAATGGTGTTCATAAGATTTAATTTTACTTTCAAATTAGGCATAAATAATTGTCAATCTTTTGATATATATTGTTTCTTAAAAACATGCTATTTGTTGTGACAGTGGGAATTAATTAGAAAATTAACTAATGCAACTTATATTTTTGTAATTTTGTAAAATAGACATCATTTTTGAATTTGGAATATCATTTATAGCATAGGGTGAAATTTTGGCATTGTTCTGAAAAACTTCAATTTTTGATGAATAGTGAAACCACTAAGTGGTAGTTAAAAAATAGATTTTTTCGTTTAAATTAAACATTACCACTTCTATAAATTGAATTTCAAAAATCCTACATTCATGGTTGTCATTAAGATGTAAAATGTGGTTCAATGGGATTAAAATAATTTTTTGATGAATAGTAACTTTTAAGTTTAATTAATCGCGATTAAAGGTAATTAGTGAAATTTAAGGTAAAAATGATATTATAAAAATATTAAAATACAATTACACTTGTCCTAAACTTATTGGATGAGTCATGGACGACCAAGAAAATACAATGGTCAACTTGGGGACCCCATGGATCCACTTGGGTAAGAAAATGACATTAATAACTTTTTATTTAATGTAAAAATAAAATTGTCACAAACATGTGCTGTTTTACTAAAACAATTATTACATGGGGTTATAAATGTTAACATTTCGACTATAAATATTAATTGTAAATATAAAAAGATTTACTACATCATGAAATTTTTTTATAATTTTTAGACATTAAATAAATTAAATTTGTAATGACACTATGATGATGCAGCGATTACCTCATTAATTAACGATTTAAATGAAATGATAAGATAATGTAAAATCTAAGAATAACACCTGTAAAAAACATATTATATGAGTTGATTTCGAACCCTAATCACCTTATCCTCGAAATATATAATTGTGGGACATCTAAAATCCGAAAATCATTTCATAATAATGTAATATTTCATGACATTCCAAGAGTGCCCCTCCTCTTCTCTTATAAAAGGCCCCCACCACTGCCACCTTATTCACTCCTTCAATCCCTTTGGATCGGCCAAACTCTGCCCAAATACTCTCTAAAATTCCATCTATTACTCCTAGAAGCTTCACTTTGGGCACAATTCGTCCCAAGGAAGCATTTGGCTCAAATCAAAAAGAGTTACCCGATTTTAATGTAATGTCTTCTCTTATGTTATTTGGTATTATTTTGCTTCTTAAACCACTTAAAATCATTATATTTCTATATTTTGTAACAAAAAAAGTTTCTTCAGTATAATAGGATGTTTTTATGAGAAGTATTTTCTTTAAACATACACACACCTTCGTCTAATGGTTAAATAACATACTATTTCTGTGGTTGGCGAATTTCTACCTCACGAAACGATGATTGTTCAATATTCCTTAAACACCTCTTATGGTGTCCATTAAGATGAAAATATTTCTATATATGATATATATTATGTTTATGTTTTCATTATGCTTCAGTATTTCTCATTTATGTCTTACCTTTATGATTTCATATATGGGTAAACGCGATAATTTCATTTTAGGAATTGCGGACTACCGCCCCCTCAAAGTGATTTGAATCGTTAATGCCATTTGTGGGATGTATAAAGGATGGAGTAAATTATATTATATATGATATTATACTGGAATTATAATATACCTTTATATAATTATTATTTCATTCCATTAAATATGAAATAGAAATGAAAGTAGCGTTCATGCGTACGTACGACTTACCGTCTCCATGAACTATGTATTTCATTTCTTACCTCTAAATGTTACATAATATTATGAAAGAATTTATATACTGGATATATATGAAAAATATTATATCAACATCATGAATATAATTCTGGAGATAATGGATATTCTACCACATGAAAAACTTGTAATTATAAAGAAGTTTATTTTTGACTCAAGTACCAAAGATCGAAAAAACGACCGTTATTAACATAAATAATTATATAATGTTCATAACATGGTAATAAGTGATATAAAAGGAATAATGAACTTGAAAAATTTTGTTATGCAAGTAGAAATTAACTCTAGTTTATTATTCATGAGGTTAATGAACGATCGAGTCAAGTCGGACACGAGGTAAGGGATATTCTTAACCCAATTTACGTTCTTTGGGTTAATCTCCTACTTTAAAATTATATCATGATATTATTATGTTCTATCTTGTATATTTACATTCTTTATGTTTACTTATAGTGAATACACATAATAGATCAAGTTTATTTAGAAAATGATCTTTGTAAGGGACTTCGTCTCAATCTTCTTTCATTGAGGCGAATTTTGTTTTATACACAACTTTCTTTTATACGGTGTATAAATACATTTGACTTTTATGTTTATTCAAGAGTAATCTTTTTTTACACGATGTATTTTACTAAATGACATAAGGGAATGTTTTTTTGTCATACGTATGTGGTTACAACGACTTCTATGCCACCGTGACCATTATTTGAGTTTTGGCTTCCACTACAAGCCATAACACTTTTTTAAATGAAAAATAATTACATAGTTTTAATTTTCTATTATTTTGGTATTGAAAATAGTTTTGAAAGTGTTTTTTATATCAATGTATTGTATTGAAATCTTGTGATTGAAATGTGGAATTGTTATGTTTCCTTTATGCATGTTTTCTTTATACGATTTTGTTATGGATTATGATATGTTTAAACCTGTTCATATGTGGAATGCATTGGACTTAATAAGTGATTGGTGGAGCCCGCTATATCTCCTCGATGCATCAGCAGGTCTCATGAGACAAACTAGTGTCTTAACACGAGGCCTTGACAAAATATTATTTGTAGTCTTGGAACGAGGCCTTTGCTACATGGTTATGATAGTCTGGCATTATGCATTCCATCATTATGAAAGTGGTTATTGATATTGCATGTGATTATTCGACTAGTAGAATATCAATGTGAATAAGTAAATGGAATTACCTCATTTTACTTTTTCCATATTACGTTGAAGTTCATGTTTAAAAATCTTTTGTTTTAGTTATACATTTCATTAAATGTTTATGTTTATTTATGAAAGCTTCTGCTATATTGTTATCCTTACTGAGCATCCGAGCTCACCCCTTTCAATGTTTTATTTTTCCCAGGATGTGAAGAAGTATATTAAGAATGACCTGCAGGGATAGTATGAGGGGATATGATGACAAGATGTTGTTGTAGATTTTTTTTTTACTTTATGATGTAATGTAAGACTTATGAATGTATATAGTGTTTCTAAGGCTACTAAATAAATCGGTCTTTCGAGACTTGATATTTGTGATCATGCCAATGTTTCGTAACAATGCACCGACTCTAGGTAACTAGGGTCAGGGTGTTACAACGGTGGTTCAAAAAAATAGTCCTCAGATTAGGCAATCACCAGCTCAGAGTTTGAGACGAGGATGTGTAGAAGATGGTGTTATGATGTCGGTACGACCACTAAAAGTTCTTGGATATACCATTAGGCATAAACAATGCACCGGAAGTGTCTAGGAGACTCATAAACAGAATATTTCATCCATACCATGATCGCTTTGTAATAGTATTCATCAACGACATTCTGATCTACGTGACTACTGAGGTGGAGCATGCTTGCCATTTGCAGGTAGTACTGGACACACTTCTAGAGAACCGACTTTATAGTAAGATCTCGAAGTGCCAGTTCTGGATTTGAGAGGTTCACATTCTGGGTCATGTCATCGAATATGCTATATTTTCATTGGATCCAGTGAAGATAAATGTGGTACTTTCTTGGGAGCCACCCAGAAGTCTGACGGAGGTACGGAGTTTCCTGGGTTTGGATGGATATTATCAGAGAATCGTGCTAGACTTCTCATGAGTTGCAGCACCACTATCATCCTTGATGAAGAAGGGGAAACCCTTAGTGTGGTCAGAGAGATGCCAACAGAGCTTTCAGGAGTAGAGGTAGAGGCTGAATAGTTCCCACCATCTTGAGACTTCCAGAGGATGGCATAGGGTGCGTAGTTTACTGTGATGCATCTGGTCTAGACTTGGGTGTGTCTTGATGGAGAATCGAGTAGTGATCACGTATGGTTCTTGGATGCTGAGACAACATGATAAAAACTATTCTAACCATGACCTGGAGTTTTTAGTAGTGATATTCACCATAAAGATGTGGAGAAACTATATGAGGGGCAAACGTTTTATCATGTACTCTGATCACCAGAGTCTCAGGTATATCTTCTCTCATAAGGACCTGAACCTAAGACAACGGTGATGTATTTAGCTCTTTCAGGACAATGACTTTGAGATAGTCTATACTCTTGTAAAGGGGAACGTTTTAGTAGATGCACTCAGTAGAAGATCTGGTATACAACATCTAGGAGAGGCGACAGATCAGCTTGCTACTTTATAGATACCCTTTATGGACCGTGATGGGGAAGCATCCTTCAGTCTCTTATAGTCATCCCACCACTTCTTCAGCGAGTCAGGGAGGCACAACATGGTGACGCTGACTGCGAGACATGACATGCTCAGATATCCACAGGGCATGAACCTGATGGATTTTCTGAAGGTGGGGAGCACATCATCCTCTTCAGAGGACGTACCTTGGTACTAGTGGCACTTCTGGAGGATTTGTTGAGAGAGTTCTACACATCCCCTCTAGAAGTACATCCAGGAGTGGCAAAGATGTACTGGGACTTTCGATTATATCACTGGTGGCCAGGTTTGATGAAGGCAGTAGAGGAGTTTGTCTAACGATGCCTCACTTGTCATCAAGTGAAGGCGGAGCACCAGGTATCTGCAGTCTTGGTTCAACCCTTAGGGGCCCCAGAGTGGAAGTTGGATGGGATATCCATGGACATTGTGATGGGTCTTCCATGTACATAGAAAGGTAATTACTCAATTTGGGAAATCACCTACCAACTCATCAAGTCGGACCACTCTGTACCCGTTTGAGAGCATGGTTCAGTAGAGAAAATGGGATGCCTCTATGGGCAGGATATTGCGAATATACATAGTATACCCTCATTGAATGTCTCTGATCGTGACACGTGGTTTGATTCCTATATATAGAAGGGGTTTAAGGAGGCTTTTGGGATGAAACTTCATACGAGCATTGCCTTCCATCCTCATACGGATGGTCAGACTGAGCGGAACATTCAGACTCTCAAGGACATGCTCTTTTCATGTGTCCTCGACGTTGGTCACAGTTGGGAGGATCACTTACATTTGCTGGAGTTTTCCAACAATAGTAGTTACCACTCCACAATAACGATGGAACCGTTGGAGGAATTATATGGGAGACCATGAAGATCACCTTTTTGTTGGACTGACTTAGGGGAATCAGCACTAGTGGGACTGGAGATGGTACGAGCTACCACGGAGAATGTGGAGATCATCCAGGAGCAGATGAAGACTGCATAGAGCAGACAGATGTTTAATGCTGATAGGAGAAGGAGGCCTCTGGAGTTCAAGGATGGCGACCACGTCTTCGTACGGGTCTTAGATCGACGAGGTATACGAAGATTCAGACGTGGTGGAAAGTTATATCCCAGATTAATCGGGCCATTCCAGGTCCTCAGTAGATTAGTTGTGGTGGAATACCGCTTGGTTCTTCCACCTTAGTTGCACTGGGTTCTTGAAATCTTCCTCATATCTCAGCTGAGGATATATGTGCACCACCCTTCAAACATCATCAACCATGAAGTGTTGGACGTCGATGATGGGTAGAATTTCATGCAGGCTCTAGTGGAGACTGAAGATCGACAGGAGTGGGTACTATGTGGATGGTCGATAATTCTAGTGCACGTTTTCTGGAAGGATGGGAACCTCCAGGAGAGCACATGGGAGCGAGAGGCTGCGATGTGTGCTCAGTACCCCATACTGTTCCCTTAGTTTTAGTTGTAGCTTATGGGGACGTAAATCTATGAGGTGGGGAGAATGTAAAGACCTAGTATATCTGTGGAAATTCTTCCCTTAAATACATTCGAATTATATGTTCCCGTCAAAATTTAATGCACATGATTACGAGGCCTAGTCAGCCCGGAATCAATTTCTAATGTTTTTTTGGGCACATTCAGTAAACGTACGATCGGGAATTTATAACTTTTGAACTGGTGCTCGGAACTAAAATTCGAAGGCACCGTTGAACTCGTAGTGCCAGATTTCATTTAAGGAGACTTTCACCTCGATGGAAGTTGGTCGAGAATTGAAGTTAGTTTTTGGGTTTTTGTAAAAATAATAATAAAATGAAGTTAGCTAACACATTATTTTATTGAGCTGAAATGTGGGTGACTGGTAGTTAAAACCTCCTCTTGGGAGTTGGAGGTGGGACCACCACACCTTAACCTTCCATGAGAGGTTATGGTGGTGGTCCCACCAGAACATAACCTCCCATGAGAGGTTACGACTAGGGGTCCACACGGGGATTAACACCCCTATTGATGGAGGAGGATTAAACCTCTCAACTCTACCTCATTAATAAGGGAGAGCCTCTTTACCTCCCCCAATTAATCTGTGACAACTCTTATGTATTAATTTGTTGGACCCACTTAATTTAAATATGCATATTTAATTCTTATGCCAACTCCACCCCATTAATTAAATGAGTCAACTCAATTAAATAAATCAGTAAATTCGAATTTATGCCAAAGAAAATAATAGATCATAATCTATTATTTTTTCTACGATTTCATTTTTTGTGGAGTGGAGAGAAAGGAGGAACTTGGGAGAAATATTTGGGGCAGGATCCCAATAAAGAACACCTTCGAAAAAGAAGAACAATCTTCCTCGACATTCTTCCACGGAACCCACTTCGACGCAAAACATCTTCGACCGATCTTCCCTCCTCATTGTCACAAACGAACCAATGCACGATCATGGATTGGAAGTGAATGGTAGACCTGACGAACGATGTCAACATCATCTTCTTCCCACGACTTCATTGTCGAGCTACGATCAAAGGTAGGGGGTTCACTTTGTGTATTATTCCTTTCCTTCTTCTCATATTCGTTTAAACGAGGCGACGAAGGCGATGAAGACAAAGTTCGCGCAACCCACGTCCTCCGTGAACCATTACACCCTGTAGTGCACCTATGATCCCTACCGAACACCGCCGACCTGAGCCGCACCGAACTGCCTTGCCCAGCTGCCCCCAGCCGCCTGCCTGCCTGCCCGCGGCCTGCACACGGCCTTCCCGCGCGCTGCCTCGCGCCCCACCGACCTGCCCGCACACTGATTGCGTACCCCGCTGGCTAGAACCCTTGCAGCTCGCGCCCTGCCGTGGGATTCCCTTCACCCTTACCCAGCAACTCATTCCCTTCCCGGCACACATCGGCCTGCCCCGCGCCCCGCCCGGTGCCCCACGACATGCCCCGCGCGCTGCCAACAACCTGTTGTCCTGCCTGCGCCCCGCACGACCTGCCCGTGCCCCGTACGGCATGCACGATCCCTACGTGCCCTGCCCGGCTATCCATCGACCACCCAGCTACCCGGACTCCTGAGCTGCCTGTGCCGTACCCCTCGCGATGCTGGCCTAATCGACCCCGGCCTCTGGGCCGAGCCGCCTACACGACAGCCTCCAGGCCGAACCGGCCCCGCATTCTGCTAGGCCAGGCCCAACAGACCATGCTGAACCTAGTGGGATGAACGGGTCGACCCAGTCCGGGTCGGCCTAGATGGGGTGGGGCCGAGTCTGTCCAAACAGGTCGGACTGGGCCCATGCCAAATACCGACCCATACTTTCTTTGCATATATATTTGGCATAGGATGACCGTTTGACGAACTGTCAGTGGCACTAGTTTTCATGGAACATGATGGTACCTTTAGATATTCCCCACTGGAGTTTGGAGTAATGTTGAGATAAGGTCAGCTTGGATCCTACATGAATCCAGCTGGTCCCCTGAGAAAGAAAGATTATAACTCACAGACCGGGCGTCCGAATGACGCGCTGTCTGTTACATTGAGACCCCTATGATGAGGCAGACCTTGGAGAAACTTCTATATGGGACTTCATGAATTTTGTATTATCGACCTGTAGCTCATGGATCAGACCCTCCTAGAGATGAGGTAGCAGAGTACGGAGACCTAGTAGCTGGCTGAGACCTGACGACTGCTTGACCGATTCGACTCGGAGTGATTCGACTATCCCAGTGGGGAGAACCTAGTAGTTGGTAGCATACCCCTGGTGGAGGAGCGCCTAGTAGTTGGTTACAAAACCATAGTACTCAACAGGATGAGTACCTATATAGGCTACTAGGGGGAGCACCTGGTAGTTGGTTGTAGACCCATAGTGGGGAGTGCCTCTTTGTGAGCGGCAGACCCACGGTACTCGACAGAAGAAGTACCTCAACCATCCAAGGTTAGTGGGAAGCGTCTGGTAGTTGTCACCTTTCCCACTGTACTTGATAGAGGAGGAGTTCTCCATCAGCTGTGGTTTCAAAAATGTGAATAAAAATTCTGGTTGAGATAAGTCAGTAACTTTTGTGTTTACCTCATGGTTGAGATTGATTACATGATAACTTAGGTATATGTATGGGCATGTACCTAAGTGGCGTTATCTGTTGATTTCATACTTTGTAATTTATCCTTGAGGGATTTGGGAGACATTGAGGGTATCAGGGTCCCTACTAATTATCTTTATACACACCCCTACAAGGGCTATGCCCACACCTCATTGTGTTGGTTGCAAACGACGGATGGTACTGACCGAGGTAGAGTGGACAGGACTGGACAATACCTAGAGGTGGACCACACGACATGACAGTACACGGAGGAGACAGACGGACGTGGAGTGTTGTGGAGGTTATCTGTACCTACCCATCAGGTAGGATCTATGGTGGACAATCCAGGAGCTTCTTTCACCTTTCAGTTGTTTGGCCCTTTTTCAGTTGTACTTGTACTTTTCTGTTTGGCTTGTATTCTGACCCCTTTACTTTTCAACATAGGTTTGTATACAATTTTACTTAGTGTTTTGCTACCAGCTTACTCTGATTGTGTGTTTTTATGATTTATAAAGGCAATGCCTCCTAGCTTAGGGATTTACTTCTTTGGTGTTAGTCACCAGCCCCTAGCCTGTGGAGGGCGGGCTTGGGGTAGTCGCGGCCCAAGCCCTAGTGGGCGGGTTGGGACAGTGAATATCATTGAGGCCTCAAAGAATATGTTCTTCGTTATAGACATTAAATAATTATTCAGAGAATGAGAAAAATTAATGTGGGTATTTTGAAATGTTAGAACCCACGTTTTAACTATATAATCTCACTGAAATGAACATTGTGTCCATATATATTTTAACTTTACACACAAAACCAAATTGAGAAACATCATATTATATGAATATTATTATGAAATTATTGGAATAATAAAATATATAGTAAATATAAAAATACTAATCAAGTAAAAATGAATAAATTTATATGACAAAAAATTAATATGATTTAATATTAAAAAGGATTATTCTTTATCAGGTAATTTCAAATTAACATATTTTGTAAATGTCAACCTAACAGATAAATTCTCATTTTTTATATATTATTACATTTAAAATAATATATCATCATTATATAAATTTGATATTGAAACGAAATAGTTATAATAAGGAAACACAATTCATAAAAACAACTTTTTTTTAAATAAACCCATTTCCTCAGTATATTTTTATATTAATTTACATTTTATATTAATATAGTTTATAATTTCAATTTCCCAAAAATGAACTTCCTTTTTCGAAAATATCATGTCAAAATTACCATTGGTGTAACTTTTTTTATTTCCTATGGGATTATTTATAATTGAATATTCTAAAGTACTAATTATTAAAATACTGTCACATTTTTGATATTATAAAAATTAAACATTTAATTCAATTTCTATAATACCTTTTATATATACGATATATTTTACTCTTATATTAAAAAAAGTTGGTATACATCTTTTTATTATGTATTCTAGATGTGAACCTTGGTTTTGAATTTTTTTTCAAGGCCACAAGACTATATTATAGTTAATATAAATGAGAGTAATCTCATTATAATAAAAAATAAAAATTTTATAATAATTATAATATATATTCTTAAAAATACAATTTTTCTAATTTTTTTTCACATTACATGTACTTTAGTTAATTTTAATTTTTCTTACACATACAGATTCTTTATCATAAAATTGATTTAAAATTTAAAATTAAAATTTAAATATAACATAATAAGGTATGGTTTATTATTAAGAAGTAATATTTAATTATTTATGTAAGAATTAATTTAAAAAACAAACAAAAAAATTATAAATATGAAGAATATAATGGGAAAGAACTAGAAAAAACTTCTTTAAAAATTTTCATCTAATTTTTTTTGGGATTCATGACCATACCACTAAAAATAATACATTATTTGTAAGTTTTTATACACTTTACATGTGAAACACGTTCCCTCATTAAAAATAGAACATATATTTACAGAAAAATCCATTTCATTCTCTAGTAAATTGAGATCTCCTCAACCCCATTTCTCTACACCTTATAAGGAATTTCCTTAAAAAAATTTATTCATAGTTTCTCATACTTCCTCTCTCTATAGCTATGATTCATTTGTCTCTCTATTAGATAAATATATTGAACCATTATTTGTTACCTTTGATAAATAATCATGGGGAGAGGAAATGTTCTTGACAAATCCCTCTTTATTTTATTATTATATTATAAAAGGCCAATTCGATCATCGAATGTATGAATAAATATTTAAAAATAATTTTAAATTTTCATTATACTATTATAAATTAAATTTTATACCTTCCCCAAAAACTAATTGGAAAATGAATACATATTTGTTAATACATGTATACTATCACATCTATAAATGTGATGTTTGTTATTTCATCACCACCTTACAAGGACAGTTATAAAATAATAGTAAAAATGATAATATATTACTTATAAAAATGTTAATATATATTATATAAACTATTTCCTATATTCTTCTAGATATATAGAAAATTAATGTATCACTCATTCTATGAAACTTACACTACTGCCACAAAATTAACATATTTAATTTTTGACATTAGTAAAATTTTATTTTGAAATACAATATCATTGAAACACCAACAAACCAATAAAATTATAAATAAAATAATTATGAATATTTAATAATTATAGTATTCTCCAAGTATCACATTCTTAATAATATTTAAATTATATTATACTTTATTGTTTTTAGGATCAATTTAACCAAATACATGAACAATGCTAAAAATACCCATCACAAATAAATAAGGGCAAATAATTTCTAGTGATATGGTGTATCGATAATAAAATAATATTATTTATATAATTAATGGTAATGATAATATCTATCTTGTGAATACGAATCCACTAGGGATTCATGAAACCTACAAAAAATAAAGAAAATCAATGACATTATTATCATGGATCATAACTAAAATAACATTAAAATAAAATTAGAACCTCATAAATCATTATTAAATAGTTTTACTATAACATTAAAGATATAATATTCATTACATTTGAATTTTTATGTGTGAATGTACCCTAAATATATTAAACTAGAACAAAAGTTAGTCGAAACTAATAAACATATGATAATGAAAAAAATATTTAAATAGTTAATAAATTAATAATAATTTTTTTTAAATGAAGCATATAAAAGGTTATAGGTACGAATAAGATTTATAAATGATTATTTAGCATAGTTTTTTTAAAATAGGTTAAACTTATTTCACAGACTTCATGAAGTATGCTAATGTTGTTTGAACCTCAATATTGATTTATTAAGATATGATCCATATTCAGAACTTTTATCAAATTTATTTGGTATAAATTTTATTTGTATTTTTTACCAATAATTTTATTCAAAATATTGTATTTATAGTTCTAATTGATTTTATACCATTCATGGGGTTTCAATTAAAAAAATATTGCAGAGGTGATGGTTTATTGTCTGATTTTTTTCCTTTCAATCCGACACATTTCATATTTAGGAGTTATATTCTTTGATATAGTGTATATTATTCAACATAAATATCTATAATCATAGTTTTATGAAAATAATGATGGTTTTAAAATCCATTTAAATTTCTCCCATTATATTCCATTTTTATTCAAATGATACATATTACATAATAGATTTTCTATCTCACTTTTCAAATCTATAATACAAGATTGATATTGGAGAACATATTTTCACTAATGTGATACATAAAACAGACATTTGATATGATATATCATGATTTTTTAATATACAGTTTATTAATATAAAATATTTACTCTTTTATCTATGGGTTTCTAAATAAAATGTATTCAACCTTTACAAGTTTCACCATCAATCTAACATATAGATTGAGATTACCCTTGAATGATAATAAATTATGTGAATTTTTTCACATTACTATATAACATACCAATAAATTTATAGTCCTTATATATTTAATTGGGTTCTTCATGTCTTGTCACAATTAAATTTAACCTTTCTACCATATATTACATATAGAGAGACAATATAATACCACCTATTGTATCTTGTAATGTGTCATTCACTTAGTCATCTGAAATCATCAGATGTTTTTTTTTCATATTACAATGTAGTCCTTTATTATTGATTAATATAACTTTATACTTTTTTGAATGTCATTACAGTGGTTATAAATAAGATTTTTATTTATTGATTACTATTTATTTTCGACAATGTGTGAATAAAATATCTTTCAAATACATCATATTTTATACATTATTCCATAATTTCTCCTTCTTCTATGAAATATTTTAAATAAAATTTTATTAGATCATAATGTAAACCTTATTCTACAAGTATTATAATGTACCTCTATTTAAAAAAAGTATTTCAATAGTTTTTTGTTGATTTTTATTTTAATTAAAACATTTGTAATGATCTTAAAAATTGATTTAATTTTGTCTACATTTTTTGAAATAATTTATTATTAATAAATGATATTCTATAGATGATATCATCTTCTATATTTCAAACGATGGAATATGAAATACTTTATAATATCATAATAATTAATCAACCTTATTGTCTTCATTACAAATAATCCAATATTTAAAAACATGTTTTTCTATCAATTTCATCCCTCTCTGAGTACCCTATATTACATTTACCAATGTTAAGGGTTTTTTCATTAACAGACATAGATCAATTGATATGGGAAATTTTATAAAATAATCTTAATTTTTTTTCTATATTAGTTAAATAACATATTACTCATCATCCTAATTTAGGGTTATTTTACTCAAATTTTATTGATTATATTTGGTAATCACTTATTTTACATTGGATTATAATATTAATATTATTGATGGATTTATGAATTATTTCATTATATTGATACATTTTAATGTTGAAGAATATAATATTCAATCCATGTGTTCATTGTGAAATGATGAATGATTTATTTCATATGTAAAACATATATATTGATTGTTGATGGGTGGAGTTCTATATTGAAATGTAATGTGTTTTTTGGAAGTATATTAATCATTAGATATGTAATTTTCTGTGAAATTATGTTCTCTAAAAGACAAAAAATTCAATTATAGAATCCCGAATGTAGTAATACATCTTATATATATTTGTGCCAAGTTTATTTAATGCTATAAAATTAAATAGATTGTTGAATTTTGATTCCATATTACTATCTTTCATATCCATGTATAATGATTATTATATCATTTTCCTTTGTATTTTTTATTATACGTATCTTGTCAATTGATATTACAAATCCATATATAAAAACATATATAAAATATTACTGTTCAATGTTGATTTTATTAGGATATTTATCCCATTATCGTGTTATCTCATATTTTTATGATATGAATCTTCTTGAAATATTGATAATATTTCCCTTACTAATTGTTTGATATCACCCATATATTATGATTCAATTAAACATTATATGAAGAATAATATCACATATTCTATCAAAGAATAGAGTCCAATGTGTCTTAATTATAGAGATATATTATCAAGGATTATAATTTATTTCCTCCTATAGTTATTTTAAATGATACAAAAACATTAATTCTATGGATTTTTATTTATTTATGAGATGTAATATTAAGATTAGAGAAATTATAAATTTATACTATTACATTTATTCATATGAAATTATATCTAATCAAATACTAATTGAAATTTTTCTTATCTCTACACCATAGTGTGTTGTTCTAATGAGCCTATGACTGTATTACAGAAGGGTTTAGTTATTTTTAAGGATAACATTATTTATTTTAGTAATTGGGATTAGAAAAATATTAGAAACAACCAAGTGATATGTATATTGAATAATTCAATGTTTAAGATAAAAAATGTTAGTTTAGTATTCAGTATATTTTTCCTATAGAAAATATAACATTATGGATTTTTGAATGTTGATGAGAATATAATAAATATTCACCCATTTGTAATCACACATAAGGTGGTTGGGTGGTAATTAGCTCATTCATCATTGTTTTTATAATGAATTGTCCTATGCATATAATCCAGGATCAAAAATCATTGTTGGTATTTACATATTAATAATATTATATTCATGATTCGTTATGAATTAATTATTTATTAATTGAATAAGGATATGTGGTATGATATAACCCATCCTAAAAAAAATGTACAAAACAAATAATGTTATATCTATAATATATTCATAGATTAATATATTTTTTATAAAGAGAAATACATTTGAGGTTGAATTTATCTTCTAAATCTATTAATATAGTAATATTATTGTGTCAATAATTTATCAATGAAGACAGTTCCAATTTATTTTTTTCCAAAACTAAAATGTAATGGAAACATATTTATGATGGGTGTCATGGAAATTGGGAACACTATCTCAATGATAAAAACAACTAGACATGATATAGTGAGTTAAATCATTATATTATTGAAAATTAGTTATCATTAATTATAATTTAAAATATGAACATTATTGAATTCCTAAACACAAAAATAAATAATAAGATGGGGTTTCATGGTTTTTTGGATGAGACATATTAATAAAGAAACCAGTATTTAATTTATTTCTTGTTAATGTTTATGTAATAAGAACTCTATAAGTGGAATTTGAATATTATATATGTGTATAGAATTAGGTCATCGAGAAACAAGCTACCGAGTAAATAAAATTTATCCTATTAAGAATGTATAAAAAAATAATTTTATTAATATATATATAAAAGTAATTAAATAACTTAAATTTGAGTAATTTTGAGAATTTTAATCTTGTGCTCCAATAAAAAAGAAGAAGATGTCAATTGACACTAGAAACCTCAAATAACAAGGGAAAAGATAATGATTATGAAATTAAAACTGAAAAAGTGAGTTCTGAAAAGATTTTTTTGTGATGAAAATAGATCACCTACTCAATAAATATATTTTAGTATTTTATTATTATTTCTCATATTATATTTTTACCAAGGATGATTACTATGAAAATCATGTAACCATCTTGATAATTGAATATAGAATCATTTAAAAATAATATGTTTATTGATTATTATTCCATAAGACTATGTGCATTATTTCATATATTTTAATAGAATGTGATCTCAATAAAATCTTATAATACATAAATTAATTTAATATAATGTGGTATTGGGAATGGTTTGGTTGCTTTATTTGGGAGGAAATAATAATTCTCAAGACTACATAATCACTTTTAAAATATTAAATCTACCCATATCAACAATTAATACAAGGATAATTATGAAGTCACTAAGGAAAAATATCACACTATATATATATATATATATTAATACTGAATCATGTGAGGAACATATCTCATACCATCAGAGAGAAAAGTAGTATTAGTGATATAACAATTATAATGGAAAAGATGTCTTCACAATTCATACCCAAGACAGTGAGGATGTAACCCATTTATAAATAAAATCATCTTTAATGGGAATACATATCTATTATTAGTAGTAAATGATAATAATAGTTTCAAGGAATAATTTTTTAAAGGGGGTAGAAATATAGATCCATGAGATTCTAATTTATATTTTACATTAAAGAAACAATGTTCCACTATCTGGTTTGACATTTACCAATTTACTAAAATTATATTTTAATTATATGGTCAATATTACAATTAAAGTACAAGAATTGTTAAACTATAATAAAATAAAAATATATCAATAAATACAAACTACATATATTTAGTGGGTAAACATTTATGTTTAAATAATATTTTTAGGTTTGTTATTTCTAAAATAATTGATCATTAAATATGTGATATATTTTATCCTAATAAATTATATCTACCCCTTTTATTATGGGGGAACAATGGAGTGGTTACAGCTCTAACACCATGATCTTGAGGTTCTGTGTTAGTGTCTTCACAAGGCATTACATGGGATCCCTTTTATATTGAATCCTTGATCCTCTAACCCAAGGGGGGAATATCCCAACACAATGGCTAGCCCCCTTGGGTCTTTCTTGGTACGTGTGGAAAATTGTGATGAAGCCAAACCTATACCTCGTTACATGAATATACGTTTCTCGTAGTTGGGTTCTTGCTTAAGTGGTAAAGACTCGTTTTAATAATTCATCGGTCCCAGGTTCAAATCTAGGTTGGGGTGAACTTCCAATGGAAGGTTGTGACCCTGGAATAATGCATTCAGGCGGTGTTTTAGGCATCAGGCTGCACGAGGCCTTCATGCTAATTTTTGAGCCTTCGTACAAAGTAATGTGTTTAATTCCCAATTAGAATTCAGCCCATGTACTGAATAAATAAGGCTTGAAGGGTGAGATATCACTTAGGTGGGGGATATAGCCTACCATTCATGTCTATGTGTGTGGTGTATGTGTGTTTAATGTAATTTTCCCCCCAATAACCTAATATATAAATTTATATATCTAATCCTTTTTAATATGATAATATATAAACCAATTTATTAAAATTCATTAAATTATAAATTAATAAAAAATAATATTAAGAGCCCCTAAGGTTTAAACACATCATTTTCAATAAATGTTTCTATCACTAAAATTTGTATTTTTATTTAAATTATCAATATATGAATTTTATAATTTTAATTTCTAAAATTAATATTATTTTCTAACAAATTATGTAAAATTATATTTGGATGAGTTTTGAAATTTTTTGAAAATGTATTATTTTATTGGAAAATAACGGAGAATATTGATTTTGAAAATATTGTCACATTTATGAAATTATTATAATACAAGAATGACATGAATGTTGTGGAATATTTCTAGATATAAATAATATATATTTATGGAGAAAAAATAAATACAGAATTCTATTTCATATTTCTAAAAATTGGGTTTATAAATTTCAAAAATAATGTAATATTATTCTCTACCAAATCGGGTTTTAGTTTATTTATATTAATTTTCTGAAAGGTTTAATCAATGTTTGAATTTTTTAAATACACCTAATTATTAAACTGTCTTTAATAATATAATTAAATTCATATAAATCATAATCATTGATTATTTTATAATAAAAATAATTTATGATAAACACTTTTATTTTTCATAAAAATCCGTTTACATGTTACATAATTTAATGCTATAAAAAATTATTTTAATGATAAATTTGAAATTTATTCAATTTTATATATTATGATAATATAATCCATAATTTTTATTAATGTTATATTTGTGAAATGAGTATCCCTTTTATACATACTTTCTCACTACCGTATCCATGAAAGTGAGACATTAAATGTTTCAACGTAGTATTTTTTTATTAATCAAAAAAAATTCACAACTTATTAAGAAAATAGAAATATAAATAAAATATTAGTGAAATTAAAATTTTATGTTTTTAATGGAGTCACATTAATACCCATCATAGATTGATTGTAACTTTTTCTCATTTGGTCCTATTTAATCTCATAGAAGAACAATGGTATAAATTTCAATCATGGATAAAAGAGGAAAAATAAATACCCATGATGATGAATATTAAAAAATTATTCTTATTATTTCAATGTTCTGGAATTATAATTAAAATATTTCAGAATTTAATATTATACCATCACTCATTTGTTAGAATTATCACAAAATTCTAACTAATGGATTTTTATCATAGATAATAACATAAGAAATTATTAAATGAAACTAGATCAATTTGAATAATTAGTAAAAATAAATTTATTTAAGATTAATTTTTTCAACATTATTAAATTTTATTATCTATGAATTTATTTACACTACCATTTTGAATCCTCTTTTATAGAAAAATATTGAAACTAGTAAACATCTGATGATGAAATTAATATTTAACTAAGCAACATATTTTTAAAAAATTTTATTAATTGTATTTATAAAATTAAATAGGTATAAATAATATTATGAAATAGTTTATTAAGAAATTTATTCTTGTAATACATAATGTGAAATATATATCCTTGATTTCCATAATTAATGTAATGGTTCTTTCATCTCAATTTTTAAATATTTTTAAATTTCATCTATTCAAAACTAAATTCCATGTTTTGTTGTATATATTGGTTAGAAATTTAAATTATCATTTTTTTTATTCAATAGATTGTGTAGGATAGAAATATAGATGAAAAGTTATATGATATGGCACAATAAATGAGGGGTTTGAATTGTTGGTTTAAATTATTTATATTTAAACTCCTATGAATAAACTTATTTTAGAGGATATTAAACTAATACAATTCAAAAAGCCTATTGGGAAACTATAAAAAAGATCAAATTATCCTTTGATCATATGCATATAATATGACACCACCGAATTTTTAAAAAAATTGTATTTGGGATGAATACAATGGTAAGCATATAACAACATTTAACGATTCTACCAAATAATTTATAGAATATTTAAACAAAATATGTAATTTAATTGAATATATTTTAATTAAATAAATTAAAATAGAATAGAATATTAATAGAAAGTTGAAATAAAAGGTTTCTCTTTCTAAAATGAATAGAATTTGAAAAGTAAAGGGGATTACAATTCTTTAATACCAAAGAGTAGGGTATCATAACACAAAGGGTAATAGGTTTATCTTACCACCACCCTTGTAAGCCACTGGTAAGATGATCGACATGTTAATCTTCATTTCCAAGGAATCCCTCGATTAAGAAGGAAATCGACACCTCTTCCTATCATATACATGAAATCGCTCTATTCAATGACTAAAATCACCTTTTTCCTATTCCAAAAATCCCTCAATCGTTATCAGAATGGTTGGTCGAACAAATAAATAAAAATCACTTATTTAAATAAAAGAACCAGGAAGAATACATTCACATCATATATCTTCAAGTATTTTCACATGAAGAAAGATAGAGGTTAATCCTTTTCTCTCTAAAACTAAATTCACAAATATTTTATCTTAAATTTCCAATAATATAAGTCTTATACTCTCTTGTTCAAATAACCTCTTATTTATAGGCCACATTTTCAATGGTCATATATTATTTCAATGGTCTTATATCTCCAGACAAATCAAAGTGACATAGACACTTGGAACAATAATGGTCAAAACAATATAGAGTACATGATTTTTTTATTAGTATATAAGTAACTCCATGACACCATTTTGGTTAGAAAATAATTAGTACAGAAATATGAAATAATTACTATCATGAATATATAATGCATTAGTAATAGGATAATGTGAAAAATGAATGTGGTATTAGAGTATGAAATAAGTACAAGGAATTACATGATTACGATGAATAACTAGGGTATGATTTATAACATGAGTACGATGCAGAACATAAGTACGATGTATAACATGTGTACGATGCATACCAAGGGTACAATGTATAACATAGTTATGATGAATAACATGAATATGATATATTGCTTGTGGTTAAGATGAAAAATAGTACATGTGGTTATGATGAAAACAAATACATGTGGTTTTAATGAAAAGCAATTCATGTGGTTACGATGAAAAACATACCATCGATTATGATGAAAAAATACATGTTGTTACAATGAGAAGAAATACATTCCATTGTGATGAAAAAATACATGCGGTTGCAATAAAAAACAATACATTCGGGTATGAAAAAAAATTGATTATGTGTAAAAGAACATATGTGGTTATGATGAAAAATATAACACAATTTAGGGAATTCTATAAAAAATGAATTGAATGGGAATGTCGGAATATAACTTTTGATTCATAAATCTCACAGTTTTTGCAAAGCACAAATCACAACAAAAATAAAGGATTATCACCCCTTATGAGTTTATTAACTCTTTTGAATGTAACCGTTAATATGAAAAATTCCACCTTAATAAAAATATTATCTCTCAGGATCATATTCTCTTTACTTAATCATTTATTATGAAATATCCTCTTTAATAAAATACCCTCCAGTTTTCCTATTTATGGGAAGAAAATTTTTCTGTATAAAGAAATTTCTTATTTTCCAATCTGTTCTCCCCTTTGGGATTTTAAAACATTATTTGGGAAAACATTATATTACTTCATGGAATTAGAGAAACAATTGTATATGAAACAATATATATTTCGTGAAATGTAATTAAATATGTTTTATGACAACAATAGTTCAAAATTATTTCATTCATCTGTTGTTTTTTAAAGACGTTGAAAAAAGCCATATTCATCTTCGTGAACTCTTCTAGATACTCCATAGACATATCAAGATATTATTGTTGATCCATCAAATTATCATTATGTCCTACAATAATATTTTCTTGTTTATGAACCCTTTCTTCATGAAGTTGTTTGATTTATTCCAGTTCCGTTAGCCTTAATTCTTGGTAATTGTAATTGTATATTTTTACATTGGAGGGATTTTATAAGGTTAATACTATTTTTGAGAGAAAAATATTATCATTACATTCATTTTTAAATTCATCCATTAGTTGTTCTACTATTCAGAAGATATTCCTTTTTAGGTACTCAGTCTTCGAAAGGCTTCTAATTTTTTATTCATATCATTGACAGAGATTTGGTAGATTTAATTGAGAACATTTACACGCTTCACCAATTCTTCATGCTTTTCCATATGATACTTGAAATTTTCACCAATATTGTATGAACACTTGAAAACTTTGGTGTAAGACGTTCTATGCTTATGATCACATTCTTTAAACACTTTAAAATCAGCTTCATGTTTCAACAACCTTTCCATTATAATCTTGAATGAATATATTCTTTCATTATGACTATTATAAATGATATCTATCCTGAAATAAATTATTCTAAATAAATGTATGATTTATTCTAATATGTTAATGGAATGTTAAATATATTGAACTTCCTTTACTGTTATGTTCCTCTCTGAATCGGTATCTTTATTGAAATCTTGAAGTTCTCCAGAATGAGTTTTCGTAACGACACAAATAGCTGGTTGATTTCAATTCATATTAGATTTTTTACTCACATTTTTATGATATTTAAATAACTATCATGGATTTATTCCTTTTAGAGACTCCCTATTATGATTGAGGATCAGGAGTTTGAAACTGAATGGATATGGCTTCAGTCGGTTGTACTGATGTAATTTTTTGAGATTGAATTTTCATATTTGCAGCTCCATTCTCTTCATCTTCATATTAATCTTCTTCTTCTACAATTTCATTATTGAGTATTTGTATAACTTATTGTTTAGCTACCCATTTTTCATGTCCTTTATCTGCTATATACAGTTGGATTTTAAGAGTAAGTTCCCTTATGTATATTCATGTTCTATATTTCTCATCTATCATTAGAATACATTCAATATCAATGACCTGAGCCTTTCTATTCTTCATTATCATTTTATGTTATTCCTATTTTAAGGCTTATTTGATTATTATTATTTTTTCCATGGCTCCATCAGTGTCCAATTTAATTATGGATCACCATCATTCTTTTCCACCTTCTTTTTACCCCATTCTTCCGCAACCACACCCCATAATAATTTTTATCATTGATTTCTTGGGGATTGTATCCTCAACTATATTTCTTTTTATCTTAGTTGATTTGGATGTATTATGACTTTTATGACTCCCTCCTTCAACTTTTTTTGGATTACAGATCATTCTCAATCAATTTTTATTCATGATTGAATTGTAACATGAGTCTCATGATCGTATCCATTCTTATGAGAGGATCCCAGAATTTTTTTGGATCTGTCTTAATTAGTACGTTGCACAATCTTAGACACTCTCTCAAAAAAACTCTCATAATAGCAGGAAACACATTCATCATTGATTTGACTGCAACATATTTTATTTTACTTATGGTCAAGAAAATAAGACCCATGAGATTGAACATCCACATATGAACTAGGTATTCAAGAACAAAGACATTAGGGACTATTAGTCTTTTTATCACCATTTCTCAATAATAATAAACCATGAATTTAGAGGGAATTTACAAGGTTTTCATGAAATAAATGATTTACCATCTTCTTATCCTCATGAATTTTAAAAATACATCCTTCGACATGTATTTTTTCCAAATTACCATCAAGATCTAGTAATTTGTGATATGGGAAAAGGAT